>CM022405.1:26175598-28782665 GCA_011833715.1 Carcinoscorpius rotundicauda | reverse complement strand
TAATGAATGATATTGATAATTGCAGTGGCTTTTGATTTATATTGGTTGTGTACGTTGACACTTTTATCCTTTGTTATTACTTGTAGTTTAGTAATAGTAGTGGTATGCCTGAGGACTGAGTGCTTTGAGTCTTTTTCTTACTTATATTAAATTGTGACATTTAAACGTAATTAATAAAGTATGTTAACGATAGTAAACTTTGGGGTATATTTAACTGTACTGAAGATGTTGACATATTGCAGTACAGAGTGCTTTTCATTCAGCGATAAGTTTGACAGATAATTGGCAAATGACCTTTATTTGTAAAAAAAGTGTAAGATGAACCATTTTCATTGCTGTAAGGTGGGTAATTTGTTTCACATAGTAACTGGTGTAATTGAAGAATCTTGGGATAATGATAGATTAATTACTAAAGTTATTGAGTCTGTTTTGTTTCTAATTATAAAACTAATGTGGTAAAGTAACCATATTTTGTAAGTTAAGTTTGGGGAAACTCATAAAACATTGGACTTATAATTGCAAGAATTTCGGATGCAGATAGTACTGAAGATGTTTGTGCTGTGTTAGTATCATTTGAATTTATATAATGAAATTTATCTGTTTTAGGATTTTATTGTTCTTAAAAAGAAGGGAAAATGTTTTGGGATGTGTTAAAAGCCATAACTGTGGCTACTGCACTAGTGTCTTCACATTATTAAGATAATAATGATAATACTAAAATTGGTTTAATATATACTTGCTGCAGATTTCATGCAAAATGAAATTTAATAGTATTTTGGCACAAAGTTTTCTCCTCAGGGTTAAAATTTTCCATTGAAGGTTGTACCTTTCCCCCAATTTGTAGACACGTTGGTTTTAAGTGAAAAGGAATAATTATCTCTGTTTTATAAAAATTGTTTGTTAGCTCTCACACTGAATATGATATATGTTTGGTCTCCTTATCTAAGAAAGGTATTAACTTACTGAAAATGTTCACTGGATGGACAGAGGGATGATAGTGGTATTTGGTAGTTTTTACAACATATTCTTTAAGTTAATGTGATGGATGACTACTAAAATAATGCCATGAATGGATTATTATGTGGAGATAGGTTGAAATCTCTGAATTAACTTTCTTTTAAACAAAAAAGGGTTAAAATGATCATATTACTGAAAAAGACTGGCCATACTGCAGGTTTATTTTTGTGAGGTTGATTAACTTATAGAATGAAATGCTGTAAGCATTAGTAGAGGCCAACACCTTTACAAGAGTTCAAGGAGAATCAATGGTTTACTTTAAGCTGAAGGGTTAGAATAATTTTTCCTTCTTGAGGAGGAATATGCAGGGACAGCATTGTATATTGCAAGACCAAGTAGTTATTACAAATGTACCATGTTTGTTTTTATGGAAACTATCATAACTTTTCTTCTTTTCCACTCAACATAACACAAACAAAGTATACTTATAAACCATTTTAATCTTATATTTTGTAAGTGTGAAGATCTTTTCTAATTTATTTTAAAATATAACTTGAAATAGATACACATAATTTTTTAAATTTAAATAACACTTTACTTTTAGGCCAGTATTATCTAATCATCAAAGTGTCAGTATGGCATGAGCACTTTTTACTGTTCTTGTGAAGTGTGTGATTATTTGTTTATACTTAAAATAACCACTGATTAGTTTGAGTCACTCAACAGTTTTTCATTTGTTATATATACATGCATTTAATAATAAATTCATGCCACTCCTGATTCTTGTGAACACCTTTACTATGTTTTGTTATATAAGATAAATATGTTTCTAATACTGAGGATTAGTGTGTTTTTTGTTCAGGTTTGTATTAGTGGCCTTTTCAGAAGCACTCCTTTAGGTTATGTACAGAATGAATTGCTTCACAAAGTTCAAGGATTAAACAAAAGATTATTGGGGACATGCTTAGATAATCAGTTGCTGTGGATGGTCCTATGTAACATATTCAGATTAAAGTGAATTATATGCTATAGATGGACTCTATTTAAATATGCTAGGTAGTATGGTTTTTAGGAAAGCTTTAAAAATCATTTTAAAGCTAGCACACATTGAGGGCAAAAATAGATAAGATTTCTAGGGTTAAGTGGTAATTGGAAAAAAAATTAGGACACAGATTAAGTAATAATTTTGAAGAAAAATATTGGTTAACAATAAATTTAGCTGCTGTTAATTTGGTGTTATGAATATTAGTTAGAAAATGGATGAGTTCAGGGCTCAAATTGGAAAGGAATGTTGTCAGAGAATGAGAATTACTATATTACTGAAACTTGTTTAGATTTTAAAAAAACATTAACAATAGGAATTATTTTTAAATTCCAGGTTTATACTATATAATTGCAATAACTTTTTGTAAGGAGGGAGTAGAATGGCCCTCTATACAAGTTTTAAGCTGTAACTTGTGGGGACTGAAGATAAAGCCAGTAATCAGAGAGGTTAAATAGTTCTAGGAATAGAAGGCTTTTAATTGGCAGCTGTTACAAGCCACCTAGTGATACAGGTGCTGTCAATGAGAAATTATTTCATGAGATACAGGTTATTATTAATACAGTTACTGATACAATAATATTGAGGCGAGATCTGTTTTTATACACAGGTTTAGGTTGTGCAAAGTTAACTAGTGAAGAAGGAAGGTTCTTGAGGTGAGTCAGTATGATTGTTGTAAGCTGTATGATTTGAAGAAGAGTGCTAGCTGAAAATATCATCCTCTCAAAATAAAAATATAAAAATTTGGTAATTTTTAAAACATATTCTTTAAGTTAATATATAATGTGGTCATGAAGCCAACCAGAGGAGAGGTAATTTTAGATTCATTGTTAATAACTGATGAGGATGAAGTTACAAGAGCTGAAAAATTTAAGGTAATCTCTCCTTTAAAAATAAGAGTAATGTTAATAGCTTTACAACTTTAGGCACCTGCTCATTGTCTATTGGCTACCAAAAAAGAAAGAGAATCTAATTTTTGACCTTTTGTAAAATCCTGAAAAAACCTCAGTTCATCTTTATCTATTTTAGTGTTTTAATATTTCTGTTTATAGCAAGATATGCAATAATGTTAGCTAATTGATTAATTTATGGCTGTAATAATCATAGTGAATACAAGTGAAAAAAAGTAGGCAGAAGGCTGCATATCATTTGTTTTTCCTATAGTTAGCAGTTGAAGAAGATAAAGTAAAGAAAAAAATGAAAAATAGAAAAGATGGCAAATAACAGCCATCTCTGTAATAAGCAGTTCAAGAGGGGAAAAACAACAAGAGTTCATGGCAGGTGTTGATTGCCAATCAGTTTCCCTCCCTGTGTTCAGCAATTTAAAATTAGATATTTGCATACAGCAGTAGTAGTTTTGCAATAACATGCAAAAGTAAAGGAACTTTAGTGATAGTGGGAATCAACTATCAGTTCACTGTGTGGTATCACTAAGTTTGAAAAAGCTTTAAAAAAATTAAAAATAAAATAAATTCAGCCATCTCCAGATCTATTTTTAGGTGGTTACTCAGAGGTTTGGGGGTTTTCCCAGTTGTTTTTTGAGTCTAAACTACCTTTGATGACGAAAAAATTAAAGGGTGAATACTGAGATTTTTCCTTTTCACCTGATATTGCTGCTTATATAGGGAGGTATACTATTCAGTCATGTGAAGGGATAACTATGCTTTGTCCACCATATTTGTCAGAACAACATACTTTAGTTTATTACTGCCAGAACAATGCATATATCCACTTTTTTAAATGTGGATTTCCAGAAGGGAGCCTGTGATAACAGGTCACGATATTCTGGTATTCATCTGACCTTCACAACAGTTTAGAAATATTTAGCATTTTTACAAATTTTGTCAGAAGTCTTTGGGATTACCACATGAATATGATGATGGTTTTGTTACTTTGGCTGACATTTACCTTAATATGATTGTTATCTTCTGTTCTTTCTTTGGTTTCTTGGTTGGTGAAACTTATTGGGTAAAGATGCCTTGTTGGAGAACATTTGTCTCTACCAGTTGCCACTTTTTGTGAGTTACCCGAAGCCCTTTTTTCATTCTTTGATGTTTGTGGATATTCCAGAAGTGTTGGAATCATAAATTGATATTGTCTATTTATATTCGTCATTGTCATCATAGGTCTTTCAACTTTCTTCTACTTCTGCAGGGAGTCAAGGCTCTACTGTTCATAGTGTTTCCTGACCTTGACTTCTTCAACCTCTCAATCTTTTGGTATCCAGATTTATTAAAGAGGCTCCTCCACTTAGGCAAATCACTAGTGTGGTCAGTGACTACCCTGTGCCAATGGGGTTTTGAGAGCACAAATACAACATTTTTTGGACATAGAATCCCTTTACTACAGATTCATAGATACTTCAGGTTCTTGCATTGGGGTTGGTCATTCAGTTCATATTTCACCACCATTATCCCCTGATGTGTAGTGTTTTCTCCTCTAACAGATCCTTAGATTATGGAATGTTATTCTAGGGTTCTCAGAGAGTTGGGTTGGTTCTTCTGGAATTTTATTTCCATCTATTTGTTATGGCCAAGAAAATGGAAGATTGGCATCCAATCATCAATCTTTCTTATTTCAACCAATTTTTAGATCCTCCTTGATTCAAAATGGAATCATTCCTTACCTATGTTGGCACTTTTCACCAGGACTATGGATGACAAAATTTGATGTTGCCAATGCCTATCTGAAGATTCCCATAGTGGAGTTATCCTGTTGCTCTCCATGCTTCATGCACAATTGTCGGGTATTACAGCACAGGGCTCTTCTCTTTGGACTGGCATTTACACCATATGTGTTCTACAGAATAGTATGAGCTTTTTTTCATTTCTCATCACATTCATTCTTCAGGCCTGTACACACACCATTATATGGATGATTGGTTATTCCTGTTGGTGGATTTCACTCAGAATTAGAAGCCACCAGTGTAGGCTTTATTATCAGGATTGAGAGCTGTTCTCATACTAACTCAATACATTGTCTACCTGGGCAACTTTTTTCAACATTTGTATCAGTTGGGCTCAGCCAATTCCAATCTGGCTCCTTGCTGTGGAACAGACAGTCAGGCTCTTACTTCTACTGTATGAATGGTTCTTTCTCTTTTGAGGATGTGGGCATCCCTTGAATCTTTAATTTCACATGAGATTTTTTAAGTGGTCATTGTGATCCAGTAATACCATAACAATACTACAGTAGTTGTTCCTTTTCCATCTCCTCACAGATACTTCCCTTCATTGATAGGGTGTGTATATCAATGGTCAAGAGTTTTTGGACTTAGGGATGAGTGAAATTTTTTGATTCACATCAATATTTTGAAGCATTTTGCTGTCTAAAGGGTAGTGTTTCAAGGTGTAGAATTATTGAAGTGAAAAATCACCATGCTTCATTCTGATAATTTCAAGGTGTTATCTTACATTTCCCACCAGGGTGATCCAGTCATATCAGCCTGCTGTCTTGTCATGTTATGCAGGTGATGAATTTAATGGCAGATCATTTATCTTAACCCAACAATATTACTCAGATTGAATGGATGCAGCACTAGGAGGTTTATTGGGAATTTGCTTTTGGTTCAAGATACTGATAATCGATGTATCACTCTCAATGAAACTCTCAACTATGAAAATTTTTATTGCCAGTACTTCATCCTTGGGCATTGGCAATAGATGGATTCAGTCAGAACTGGACAGGATTCCACCTGTGTGCCTTCCCACCAATTTGTCTGTAACAGAGATTATTTGCTGTGTTTCAATCCACTTTGGTGTCGATTCCTGTACGTGGTGAGGGAACCTCCTATGGAAGGTTCTGTTTTTTCAGTTTACCTCCTCTGGGATTTAAACATCCACCCACATGTTTGCTATACGTGGCAACCCATGAAGGGGAGGAGAAGTTCCTGGTGGTAGAAAGGTCCAACCCTAACACACCACTTTGGTCTTGAATTCCTGTAGACGGGTGGTCTTGGGGTGGCCTCCCTTGGGTCTGTTGGATGGCTCACTTGGGCTAGGGTTAACCGAGTACCAGTGTTGGATGTTCTCAACAGGTGTTGTGGACATTGTATCTGATGCTGGTGTTTGGGTGCTCACGAAACCCTGGAGTTGCTGCAGTATCCTTGTTTGACATTGTAGTGCGTCCCCTCGTAGGGCTCCATGGTGAATGGGGTCAGTGAGCACCAAAATTCCCCTTTCTTTATTGTGGATACTGCAATTCAAAATCTTAATAAAATAGTGAAAAAACAGTCTATAAGTAAATGATCACATCCTGAAGATGGATCCTAAGACTGGGAGCAAGAGAAGGAGATAGTTTTCTCACTTATTATGTGAGAATTATTATTTCACACACAGTAGAAAATGGCTAAATTTGACCATTGATATTTATAATGTTTTTTAAAATATTTTGTCTCTAACTATAAGTAGTCCTGTTTACCATGTAATAACTTTTCAAAACAGTAATAAAATTAGGATATTATTTTTCATGGAGAGCTTCTGTTTTATAGGTTCAGAAGTTAACCCAGATGAAGCTATTCTTGCACAAGTAAAAGAAATTGAGAGAGAGGTAAGGTGGTGTGTAGACTTAAAACTGTGCACATATTTAAATATTTATTTGGTAAAATAAATTAATTAATGGGCACCTTGAAACAACAGTCATTCTACCATTAAGGGCAGACTTTTTCAGTCTCTTTCTTTTTCTACTATTTGCAACCAAAATAAATATCACAGTAATTGTCACCTTCATATTCTGGTTATGGACAGTGTCTTTAGTTTCATTTTTAAGATTTTATCAAATAAATTTATTCATAACAGTGTAAGTAATCAGAATTTTTGTTTCTCAAAGGTGTTTTTATTTATTTTCTATGTTTTAATAGAAATAAAAATTTAAGCATTTGTGAATAATGGTTGATGAATAAATTTGCTGAAAGAGAAATAGGATTTTATAACTGTGGCACATTTTTTATATTGAGAGCATCTTGCTTTTGAGGGCATTTGGATTCAGTCAGAAAAGCACTTGTAATGTCAAGGTTATACTGTGCATAAGCATATGTTTCAATCTTTATATGCAAATGTACATGGTATGCTATCTACAAATTCTTAAGTTTGTTTTTAAGATTTTAGAAATAGAATAATGATCTTTATATGCATATAACTTATCCCAATTTTATGTATATAACAGGAAAAGCTGTATGTTTATAAATGTATTTATTGTTACATTTAGATTGCAGATGTGGTTCCTCTGATTGGGCCTCCAATTGATTTGTCCTGCCTTCAGAATGAGTATGCAGATGATGATAAGATATACATACAAAAAATAAAGGTAATGCACCAGTTTCATATGTATGTCAGAACATCTTTTGTTAAATTCTGAAACAATGTGTTAATAGATGATAATTTAGTAATTTAGATTGAAAACTCCACTAATTAAAAAATCTTCAGTGGTGTAATGGGTTAGGTTTTGTGTACACAAATTCCAAACAACACATTTAGATTTGTAAGCTTTAAGGTTAACTTCTCTTGGTGAAATTCAATTTTAGCTTTAAAAATGTTTTAAACTAAATAATCCAGTACAAAATGTCCCAACTTTTAGTTCTTTTGGTAGCAAAGTTATATAATTACCCTTTCAAAGGAATGTTATACTTTGTTAATTTTGTTTTCATTTCTGTATAAGTACAATGTTAAGCTTTCTTGTTTCTACGCTAATAATTTTTTGTGTAAATAGTTATCAAAATATCAAATATAAGAAATCGAGATTTATTGAAAAATTAAGAGTTTAAAAGCTAATTATTTTACTTAAGAAATATGAAGTTAATCTGATAACTAAAAAAAATTTTTTTTTTGTATTTACAGCAGTTGTTTATCGCTAATTTTGAATTTTGTGAAGTTTAAAGTTTATGAAAATCTTTCCACTTTACATTTGAATTTTGAGAAAGAAAAAAAAACAGTGGAAGTTTTTATTTTTCTAATATAAAGGTTCAGAAGGATTTTTTATATAAATGAACCACAAAACTATTACTTTAATTTAAAACATTCACGTCACAAGGTTTTAGTGTACTACATTCAAAATTTAATTGAACTACTTTCTTTTCAGAGTATGCACAATAAATATGGCATAAAAATATAGTTAATAATTTATATTTTAGTAGTACTGAAGTTTTAAATTGTTTCTTTTGCAAGGCAATATTTAAAAAAAAAATCAGGAATTTGCTCTCTGGGCATTCCTTTTTCTATAATTTATTTACCACTCCTCCAAAAAAAGTACAAAATTTAATATAAGTTAATTATTACAATTTCATCATTCATCAAGTAAATTATAATTTTCATAGCCTTCAATCTTATTTGGTTATAGAGCTATGAAATAGTCAAACAGAGCCCTCTTGCCATGCCCATCCATCACATCCTCTTTTTCAGAAATTGCCAATAGTTTCTATGACATTCAGCAATGTGGTATTTATCCAATAGAAAGCAATCATTTTCATCTATCAAATGATGTGTCATATTATGTTGTTCTCTGTAAAGAGAATTATCAATTTTCCTTCATTTCAAGCTTGATTCTCATGGAAGACATATTAATGAGTTCATATGAAGTTTTAACGGTTTTTGTCACGTAGTTAGAAAACCACAAAAACTGTGATAGTTATGGGGAATTGTTTGTTTTTGGCATTTTGCTATTCTGTGTTCTTTATTACATTATTCAATTAAATAAAAAAAATAGTGCAATAGTATGCTATTAGTTTAAAAAGTAGGTTAAATAGCATTAGCAGATGACAGCAAAAAAAAAAGACAGCTGATAACTTTATTCATTATTACAAAAGTAATGAAAACATAAAGTAGGGGAAATAAATAATAATAATAATAATAATATTTTTGTTCATGAGGTATGTTCACAAGCAACTGGTGATAATGTAATTTGAAGTGTAATGCAAGCTGTACATTTGTTAAGTGATTTACAACTTATAATAACACAAATAAGAGTTAGACCCTGGTTTAAAGTGCAGTAAAACAATAAAATTTAAATGTAAATAGATGTGTATTGTTATGAGCTTAAAGCTATTTAGGGTAAACAAATAAATTTTCATATTACAATTTGAAGTCATTCTACAAAGAGAAAAAGTTAATTTAGATTTATTCAGATTGATTTTATGATTGAAGTCAGTCAAATTGACCAAGCTTGTATAAAGCTAGGGTAGAGAAAATAACATAAAAAAATTGAAGTTTTACATAAAGGAACATTTGAAATTTATTCAGAAGGTTCAGAGATTATACAAATAGAATCTGAGGTAAGGAAAAATGTGAAAAAACAGTTCTCCTGACTAGTATATAGAAAACTGTATATATTCACAGACAAATCTTTAGTAAAAATACTTCATTAAAACATTTGCTTTTTTGTTTAAAAAAGATTTATAATGTTTACTAAACATCTGGCACATTTTGTGAAGATACACAAAATGTATTAAAAGTTATAGTAGTTGATTCTTAAAAATGCAAAATTGGTTACAAGATTGGTCAAATTGACCAACCTTGTTGTGTTAAATTTAATAACTGTGGATGACCATGCCTTTCAGATGAGTTTGGAAGCCAGTATTTCCCCCCATCATTGTTGAGCAGTTATTTCTAAATCCAATTATATTATTGATAGAAATTGATTTCTTATCAAAAATATTATTTTTTTCCTACTGTTTCAAAATAACAGCAAGAACTTAGGATATAGAAAGTCAATGTATTCATCAATAGACAAAACTTATTTTCCTTGCAAATTGACAACAATAACTCACTCTTTTCCAAAGTGATTTTTTTCTTCTGTCAAATGCAATGACTTATTTTTTTCCATTTTGATCTTTTGGGAAATTTTACGGTCTGGAAGCTTTGTTTTTGTCACCTCATTCAGATGGTTGACATAAAGGAATGACATTTTTGCTCATCTGTGAATTCAAATAGCAAAACTTCAGCTCTTACAATCATTTTATTGATATATTGTTCTGTTTGTTTGTTATAAAAAGTACTGATCTTACTGTTCTTTGTTTATCTTGGAATGCAGTATGCGTATTTGTGGTTTTATGCTTAATTAAAACCGGGCTGTTTTTTTCCTTCATTTTATAGTCGTACTAATAGCAAATAAAAGTATATTTCATTTGAATTGCTCTTGTTCCAATGCATCAAGTTTGAGTCCTTCAGCTAATCAGTGTTCAATGTCTGTATGTACTATTTAACAAACTGTGGTATCATTATGACCACTTATCTCTGGAGTGAATGAAACATATTCAAAAATTTTGAAAAAAATTCAGTGAAGGGAATTTCAGCTTCAATGTTCATTTTTAGTTGTCCAAGGTTGGAAGAAGAAACAATTTTAGGGTTGTGAGAAAAATGTTTTATTGTCATTAGTCATTTAACAAGTTACTTTGTTTTCATGGGAGAATATAAAGTTTAAGTATCGTGTAGAGGATACAGTATGTTTAATATGTTGTATGTCAATGTGAAGTAAATTAATATTGGATTGCTGCACCCCAAGAATATATTTTTAAATATTTTCAGCCTTCAGTTATTGTCATTAAGATGGATAGTTTATAATGTGAAGATCAGAAATAATGATGCTAAATTTATTTTAAATTTAGCTTCTTCTAAAGGTAAGTAATTTAAAAAGAACAGTGAACACAAGATAGCAGAACCCTCTTAACTGGAAATAACAGAAATACAAGTTTGCCATATTAAGTACATATTTTCTACCAACAGAACTGAAATCACATTAAACAGGTACAGCTTAAATAAGGAGAAAAGTTGTATGTCTTACCACTAAACTTTACATGATGAATACTATTCTATTAAACAAGACAGATTATTATTGAAAAATGCAATGTTCTGAGATGGCGAATACTACTATTGCAACTCACCATTGTGCATTGCACAATTACAAGATGCCAAAATGAACTCTGCAGAAGAAGAGGCAGTTTTTTTGTCTTATGCAATGTCGTGGTGTGACATTACCTGTTGAACAATTTCACATCCAGAAAATATCAGACATTTGATTCTTGGAACAGGATGTTACCAAGATCATATTGGTGTCACTCAGAAGTACTTTAGTCAATAGATAAGTGAATATCAAATTACATGATGTTTCATGTCTTAATTTTTTTTACTACTCAAGATTCTTGGAAAGGAAACCTGAAAAACTTTATAATCATCATACCTTGAAAAATAAAAAATCTGATGGAATTTATAGTAAATTTCCAAGATCCCAAGGTCAAGCTCTAAATCTCAAGATCTTGGGAAAAGCTCAAAGAATAGGAATGCTGCATGTAAATCTTTCTGAATTATTATTTTTACTTGTTACATTATAAATTGTGAATTTTGAATTAGACTGTTAGGATTTTTTGTTATTGGAATGTTGTAATAATTTGTTGGCATACTTACAACTTGGCCCACTTTATGAGACTTTTGTTGGGTTTTGTTAATGTTTATACTTTACTCAGTTGCATAAAATTAACTGTGATTGGTAGTTAACTCAGTCATTGTTAACTAAAGTGTGTTTTATATATGCAAAAATGGCTCATTTGGGTTGACAAAATATTTTACATAGTAGAGCAAACAATGTTCATACCTTCTTTTCTCAACCCAAATAAGCCATTTTTGCTTATATATTTCTGTACAAGTGTTTTCTCGACATCACTGACTAAAGTGTGTTTTAGTTTGTGTTATTGCTAAGATTTTGGTTTTAGTGTTAGTATTTTTTATACAACATACAACTATGTATTTGTTTGGAACTCTATTTCAGAGAACATGGATTAGATATAAGAGTACTAAATCTTGAACTATAACCCTAAAACTTTCATCTGGCTAGAAGTAAAGTATTGTTTACTATTGGCATGTGTAAATTTTAAGATTTAAATAAAGATTTTGTCATTAAAACTTGGAGAACTACTGAGGTTGCCTAGAAATGATCTAAGCCTCATGTGATCATACATGAAGCAGTAATCTAGGGTTATAAATGCACGTTTTGTATTTGTATGAGTGTTGTCACTTCCAAGTTATTATAGTTCATCTTTCTAGGATTTGAAAAACAAATACCAGTTAATGCGAAGGACAAGACCAGATGGTAACTGCTTTTTCAGAGCCTTTAGCTTTGCTTATCTTGAAAGTTTACTACATGACAAACAAGAATATCTCAGGTAGGTTTTGCAAAAAAAGTATGTAAGTTCTCTTTTGAAAGAGTTTGTGAACTGTTTGGTCTGTATTGTTCAGTGTGTTATAGTTAACTAAAGCTTTCAAAGCAAGGGTATATATCTTTCAAAAATCAATAGCCAAAATTCCAATACAGTAAATTACCTGTGCTCACATAAATAGCTATTCTTGTTTTGTGCCGCCCTCCTTGCGCAAAAATGTTTTATGGATGACACGAGCCTTGGAACTCCCATGTTCCTTATATTCAGTTTATCCAAATGCATCTCGCATGCAAAATCATCAGGTGACAACCCTCCACTACTTAGTGCAACATTATCCTGACATGTGACTCCTTCTATTAGATCCTACTTAACTGTTATTTCTTGTTTGGTGTACTAATTCTGTAACATTAGTTTGTGCTTTCTTCAAGTTTTTTGTTTTTCATACCTTTATCAGCGTTTATCACCATGTTTATTATTTATTACACAGAAGTGACTTTTGTATCTTGTTGAGTTATTCTGAAGTGGAATTCTTTTATATTTTTACTGAGTTACAAAACTTGTTACTTCAGTACAAAATTTTTTTTTATTTCACTGTTGTGTTTGGATATTAATTTTGAAGAACAGATTACAAATTCTCACTTAGGAGATTATATGCTCTATCAACACATTTACATAGATTTCAGCTGATGTACTGCACAGGAAATTATTGGCTTTATTTTTGTGGGAGACTGATTATTCAATGAACTGACAACTGTTGGGTCTCTCCTTAAGTTTGAGGACTCACACTTTTTGAAATACAGTCTGCAAATTTGGAAAGACGTGATGTTATACTGTTATGGTTTTCATTAATTTTGTTGTTAATGTAATACAATTTTTTACACTTATTTCGATTCCATAACAAGTTTCATTTGATTCGTTTGTACTCAGTCAAGTTCAGGTTTGAAATTAGGCATAGTTGTATCCTTTATCATTTGCTTAGGCTTGTTATAGGATTACCTATAATTGATCTTACTGGTACACAAATCATTAGTTAAAATATATTTTTTTCTCTCCATACACCACATCCTGTATGCATGTTGTTATTAATACACACTTCATTTTATAAAATAACGTTTCATTTTCTTTATTATTTATCTTTTATATTTCTTCATATTAACTAGGTTTATGTAGAACTTTTGAAATGAGCTTGACACAAACTTCTTTTCCCAATATTGTACATACTTGTTAGATTAAGATTTTTATTTTAGAGCTTAGTGATATCCTTTGTCTAGCACTATTCAGTTAGGCTTAACAAGTGTCTGTTATTTTTGGTTTACTTGTATTTCTACTTACGGATTAATTAATAATTAGGTTATGCATCTTGTTTTCTTCAATTTGTAACATCTGCTACATATGCTTTTTCATGATAAAATTTTTAACATTTACCAAATATTGACTGTTTCATTTTTTTTTGTTAATTTAATTTATGATTTATACTTCTTACCATTAACTTCATTTGTGAGGAACCTTGGAGGTCAGGATCCACACTATTTGCTCTCAGAAGTGCTTCTCTTCCTCCTACAAAGGGTGAACCCATTTCATATGACTGAGATGTTTTCACTTTTCCTCCACCTGGTCATGGATTACTTTTCAGATCTTTATTGCAGAATTTTCTAGGCCTATCTCAGTTTGGTTTGTTTCCGATGCATTTCACAGAATATTGCTCTTCATCTCCTGACATTACTTCATGATGATCTTTTTTTCTCTCTCTTTCAACAGTGGTTCTTGCAAGCTTTTCCCTACAAGATGTTAATTCTTTTTGCCATTGCTCATCATCAGGCAGTTGTTCTTTTTTAATTTATTTTATTTGGATCTTTGTTAATCCTATCTATTTTATTTCCTACCTAGTTCTTCAGCTTCATATTATTCCATGGCCAAGCTTGTTGAGGTGTGTGACGCGTAATCTGAGGGTCGCAAGTTTGCATCCTGATCGCGCCAAACATGCTCACGCTTTCAGCCATGGGGGCATTATAATGTGACTGTCAATCCCACTATTCGTTCATAAAAGAGTAGCCTAAGAGTTGGTGGCGGATTGTGATGACTAGCTGCCTTCCCTCTAGTCTTACACTTCTAAATTAGGGATGGTTAACACAGATAGCTCTCAAGTAGCTTTATGTGAAATTCAAAAACAAACAAACAAGCATATTACTCTTATTATTATCTTTTAAAGGTAATGTTTACTTTACACTTTCTTTCCTAGGTATTCCTATTATACTTAAGTATATTTGTGGGATTCCTGTTCCTTCTTCCCTCCATGCTGAGGCATTTACCATCTTCAGTTCTTTCCCTCTCAACATGGTTTCTTTGCTTTATGGATTTTTTAGGGTGAGATGCTACCATTTACTTACCACTCACTACTCATAGGAACTTGTAATCTTGCATGGAGTATCTGCAATGCTAGATTCAATTTTTTTTTTTGTAGCTCTTTTTTCATTCTTAACCATTGATATCTTTATTCACTTTACATGTCTGGTGTCTTTCCATCCTTTGCCTGTCCTTCATGTTTTTTTTTATTCATTGTGTATGCATAATGCTGATAAGTGTTCTGGATCGATTTGATTCTGCCACACTGACTTTTTTTTGATATTTAGTCTTTGATCACATTTGGGTAGGCTAGTTTTGCATGACTGAAAATGCCCTTGATACAAGTTCTTATTTTTTGTTTCTTAGCATGCTGTTTTACCACATGATTTGGTACTAGTTTTGTGTCTTGCCCTTTGGACTTGTTTCAGTTCGATATGTCTTTTTGTGGAGCAATGTGCATTTCACCCAACTTTTACATTTTGGGCAATTTTACCTATGCTATTATTTGGATATATATCTAGCTTCAGTTAGCTCCTTCCAAATGGAGGTAGATTTAACATACTCATTTACTTATTGCACAATCAGTTTGGGTAGTTGAATAAGTTCTTCCTGTTCCATGTCTCGCATCATAATCTCTTTGGGGAGTGTATTTTTAAACAACCTCTTCACCAGAACTATCCATTTTTCTCCATGAATGCATTTGATGGTGTTTTCTTTTATCTGAGCCACTACTGTGAATTTCTTTTTTAACTTCCTTTCTTCCCTCTCCAGCAACATTCATTGATAGTTGAACATATTCCCCCACATTGTCAGGTTTACAGCTCCCTCCCTCTCCTCTGGTGGGAGGCTTCAGGACAATGGTCTACAGTAAAAAAAAAAGTTTTATCTTCTTCACCTTTTTGGCTATTCTGTCAGTTCAATGTGCTTTTGTCTGAATTAGATTATTCAGGTTTCATTTTGACTATTTGATGATGATGATGATAGCTTATATCACATGGACAAGATTTTCCTTTTTGAACCCACCCACTTGGCATACATTTTCTAGGAAGTTATGTTCCAAGTCTTCATTACCTTTTGATCCTGAAAATGTTTGGGGGCTCTGCTTCCTGTGGGTACTCCTCCACCTGAAATTCTTGAATCTTTTATTGATTCCAAGTAAATTCATATGTTTTTTTTCTCTGGCTCCTCATCTGTTTGTCCTAGCTGTCAATGTAATCAGATGGGATTACATTCAGTTTATAACATTAGTTTTTTCTTTTTTTTTTCCCAAAAAGTTTATTTGACCATGTCATTCAAGTTGAGATATTTCTGATTGATCTTTCCTGGCTGGCACAGATGTGGTTTTACCAGCTTGTTAAGCTCAATATGTTTATTTTGTTTTACATCAATTTTATTAGCTTACTTTTTGTAGGTTCATGTGGTACATTTCTTTTAAATTTTCTTTTACAAATTTTAAATTTGTTTCTTGCCGTCTTCTACCTTTATTATAGATTAGATCCAGATGACCTTTATTTAGTACAGGCTCTGGCCTGCTTCTTTACTTTCAACGCTTCTTTCCATTGAATATTTTTCTCGCAATTTTCTTCCCTTCCTCTACTTTCTCATCTGTGATTTTTTTTCCCTCTTCCTCTATTATCTGTTGGGTTTGGATTGTTATTTGATTGGTTTTTTTATACCTTGTCTCCTTCTTGCCACCATCATTTCCTGAAGTCTTCACTTCGATTATGTACCTTCCCTTTCCCATGTATATCAACTGTAAGAGGTACTTTGTCTATCTAGCACTGGGACTACCCCTCATACCTTCATCTCCAGTTCTCTGCTTTAGGTAGCAGTTTTTTTCTTGTTGGGGTACTGTCATCCACCTGATGCCATTCTTCAAATTTCAAGGAGATTGTGAGCTGGTCAAATACCTTTTTAGTATATATTTTAAAAATAGGGTTTTTATATCCTCCCATTGCACTGATTGAGGTGTTGTCATTTTTCTGAACTATCCACTGCACTTTTTCTCCATTTTTCTTCTAATGGAGTATGGGAGTCCTTATCACTTTCTTGTTCCAATCTGCTGGGGTAGTGTACTATGGAAGCATCTTTCTGGATGTGATGATGAAATATATCATATACATAAAATTATAAAAACATTCAGCTAAGAGTAGAGCAGTGGGATTTGCTGGTGTAGATGACGAGATGTCCTCCATTATGTATTCACCCCTTTGATTGGAATCCCTCATCCTACTTCCACTCGGATATCAGTTTAATGTGTGAGTTTTGGATAAAGAACTGAACCAATCAACATAAGTCCTCACACACATAACAGGTTTCTGCATTTCTTCGCTCAATAACACCCATATTCCTACATTCATGTTGTGGATCATGGCAGAGGTTCTTGCATATTAATGTGGTACTTTTTCTTATGCTATTCCTCAATGATTTTATTATTCCAAGACTGTTATTGCACTAGAGGCATTCCCTGTTAGTTTGAACAAGATGGTTAATGTTCTTTACGATGCCAGATGTTAGGTTCCTGGATAAGTCAATAAATTTCTAATAGTGTTATCATGTGTCCCATTAATAGATTGGGGAGATAAGAGATTCCTTCTGGCCTTTCAAATAAAATCTTAAATAGTGAAAAAACAGTCCATAGGTAAATGACTACATCTAGGAGATTCTGAGAAACAATCTTCAACATCTGTACTACATTTTCTTATACTACATTCTCTTTCAGACAAACCTTTAGGGCAAGTGTCTCTCTCTTTTTTTATTCAGAAGGGACTAGAGGGACTTGCTGGCTCTCCAAACTTAGTCAAAAAGCTTCATCTGGCAACATATTGGTGTAAACATTCACATCTAAACACAGTGAACTCCTGTTGTATTTAAAAGCAATTGGGGATATACCTGTTGAGTATAAGCATCATGCTACTTTGAATTCATCATAAGGAGTTATTGTGGAGAGGGATTTGAAGAACATCCCCAAGTCAGGGTTTCTCGCTGGTTTCTCTACCTAAGGAGTTTCTGCAATGAGGCATGTCTCCACTCATAAAGATGGAATTACGATGTCAACCAATGTCCTCATTTTAACATTTACATCACCATGTTCACTTGCCATTTTCAAAGCAGGTTATCTTAATTGCAAGGTATGGCATACATTCCCAACCCTCTCAGATGTTTCCAGTGTCAGCGGTTTGGTCACTCGAAGACATCATGTTGAGGTTCCTTGATGTGTGCACGTTGCAGTGGCAAGGATCAGGATGCCTATGAGTGTGAAATGGACTCTAATTGTGTCAGACCTGCCCTATTGACCTAGGGCAAGATCTGTGGAGGTTGACAGACCTCCCTTGAATAAAGACAATAAAGAAAACAGACGTGGCCATAAACAGAAGAGTTCCCCACCTAACTTGCCTACACATAAATAAAAATAGCCACCTTGATACAATGGCACTGTTGAAATTTACATTCTAATGTGGATTACATCAAAGCACTGATTGCTTCCTATAATCCTGATTGTCTTACAGGGAAAATTTATGAAACTAGCTAATACAGTCACCTTTTGGCAGTTTTATTCAACACACCCTTGGAGGCTGTAAACATCACTGTTTGTTCTCTCTACCTGTTGCCTGAAGAGACCAATGAGCAATCAGCCCTTGATTCTCTCACTGAAAAGTTGCTGTCTCCATTTTTAATTCTGGAGGCCTTAAATGGGCATCATCCTCTCTGGGGAAGTGCTGATATTGATGGGAGGGGTTGCTCCATAGATCATATGCTCTCTGATTCTAACTTTTCTCTTTTCAATACTTTTATACAACTTTTCATGCACCTAGTTTGTCCTACACTGCTATTGATCTCTCAAGTTGCTCCCCTTCACTATTCTCCTACTTTTCATAGAGGGTTGACACTAATTCACAAGGCAGTGATCATTTTCCTAGAATTTTGAGAGAGACTGGCTGTGGTTAATGCCACCCAACCTGCATGCACTGGTGGAAGCTGGATCATGCAAACTGGCCCTCTTTCACTGCTCTCACAGAACTTGATCCTGCCATTGTCTGTAAGCCTTTTATAGACAACTGTCTGGCAGCAGTAACTGACTGAATTATACAGTGTTTCTTAAAACCTCAACACATTTTCCATGATATTTTTGTCCATGGTGGAATCCTGCCTGCCACATGGCATGGAAGGCTCAAAAACGGGCCTGGGATACTTTTCGTAGGTATCTCACACTCTTGAACCCCATCGCTTTCTTGCAGGCCCATGCACATGCTCGGCAGGTAAAATGTCAAAGCCAGAAGGACTCTTGGATTAAGTTCACAACCAGTATATCTTCTATTACCAGTTCAAACGTCATATGGAATAAGATTCGAAAGGCTAGTCGGCAGTATAATTCTGTGCCCCTCTCAATCTTGCTCTTTGATAGCCAGGAAGTAGCTGATATCAGGAACATCACCAATACTATAGATGAAAGCTTTTGTCAGGTATCTAGCACTTCTGCTTCATCCTCAACTTTCTTGACCATCAAGACTAGGACAGAGTTATCACCTTTTTCCTTTTGAGCTGATTGTTTTTATGATTATAATCATCCTTTTATACTGATGGAATTCAAACTGGCCTTTAATCAGTTTTGCAGTGCATTGGTCAGACCTTATGATATACTCTGTGAAATACTGCACTATCTGTCTCCTGCTTTTCTTACTATTTTTCTGATTGTTTTTAATTTGATCTGGTAGGAGAATGTTTTTCTTGATTTTTTTTATGCAAAAACGGCTCGTTTGGGTTGAGAAAATATTTTACATAGAAGAGCGAACAATCAGTGATGTCGAGAAACCCACTTGTTGAGAATTTTATATGCAAAAAACGGCTCTTTTGGGTTCAGAAAATATTTTAAATAGAAGAGCGAACAACGTTTCGACCTTCTATTTAAAATATTTTCTGAACCCAAAAGAGCCGTTTTTTGCATATAAAAAGAGCGAACAATGTTTCGACCTTCTTTGGTCATCATCAGGTTCACAAAGAAAGAGGTAACTGACCGGAAGCTGAACTGTATGCCATTTTTCTTGCCCTGGATCACATGGAATCTAAGCAGTACTCAAATTGTACTCTTTATTCTGACTCAGTTCTCTGCTTGTCCTGGAATCATTTCACATTAGTTCTCACCCTGTTATCACCGATATTTGAAACCAACTGGCCTATTTCTCTTTAACATCTACTTCTATCCAGTTTTTCTTGATACCAGGCCTCATTGGTATTGGTGGGAATGGGCTCGCCGACATCACAGCTAAATCTGTCTGCTCTGGCATTATCACTGCTGTGCTTGATCCATATGTGGACTATGGTCCTGTATTCAGGGTTTGGCTCTGTGCCAGTTGTCAGTCAATTTAGAGGGAAGAATGTGAAAACAAACTTTTTAAAATAAAACCTTCTATTGAACTTTGGCCATCTTGCTTGCATAAGGATCAGAAAGAGGAATTTGGCCTAACTAAACTATGCATAGGTCAGAGTTTTTCAACTCATCGTTTACTTTTATCAGGAACTGATGCACCAATGTGTTATCTGTGTAACGCTTAGGTTACAATAAGCCACATTTTACTGTCTTGCTGTCGTTACGACTCTCAATGATGACACCATTTTAAACATGCTTTGTACGAAGGTTTTTCTGTGATGTTAGACAATGTTATTGAGGTGACACTGTCCACCTTAGAAATGTTTTTAGTTTTTTAAAAGCTGTTAGTCTTTTTAATGCTGTTTAAGTTTTTTAATTTATACATTATACTTGTATACATTATATAAGTTGTGTTGATAACCATATAAAATTATGCATTGTAGAATTGCTAATAATGCAAAAAGTGAAAATTATACATTGATTGTGCCAAATTTTTATGCAAATTATCTAAAGTAAAAACAATATTGAAGAGCTTGTTTGGTATATAATTCATGTATTTCCATCATTGTCAACAGTTTAATGCTTATTTTTTAAAGAAATGAAAACAGTTAACTCAGTTTTTGACCTTAGATGCCTTTTGACAGGCTATTAATCAGATTTTCTAACTAGGTCTTGTGATGCTGGTTTATGTTTGACTTTACTAATTTTAGAAATTCAGAATTTGATCATGCAGTGACTCTGCTGCTAACCTATAATTATATGGCAATAGGTAAATTATGTAAAAAACAATATGGCTCTATAATCACATTCATCCTGTTACAACTGGTGAGCAGCTGTCACTTGTTGAATGCACATTTGCATAAAAAAATTCCAAATTAAGATTAAAATACATAATATTTTTAACTATAAAGTTTTAACTACACAATATTTTAGTATTGGTATGTTCTCACTTTTTAGTATTTATTCTTTGTAATTTCTGAAGAAAAAAGAACATTTACAATCACATTTCTACACTGCTTGGAGATGTCTTCCCTGTAAACAATGTGGTGCCATTTAAATTGTCAAACTGTGAACACATACAGACATGTGTAACATATATAAAAGTGAGTTTGTTGCCTTTTTGACATGTTTACCACAAGTAGAAAAATTAAAATAGTATATTATAAAATTACATTAAGAACTTGCTGACTTTTTTTTTCTGTTGCATTTTAATTATTTATATAAAGTTATGTTTTTCTGATGTATTTCTTATCAAAGAATTTTGGAAAATTGGTGAATGACATTTTTATGCCTGCAGATTTAAAACTGTTGTTGCCAGAAGTAAACAAGATTTAATTGCCTTAGGATTTCCTCAGTTTACTATAGAAGATTTTCATGGTACAGTAAGTATTTAATTACATTTTTTTTTGACACAAGTCTTTCTGTAATGCATTAAATATGATTACTAAATGTACAAAGCTCATTTAAAAACGAGAAATTAAGATTTTTTAACAGTTTCTAACTTTTATTTGATTTGACAGTTTTTATAAAAGTTTTGTTTGCCTGAACACAAAACTTTATTTTTTTTTCTGTGTTAATTGATATTTTTTCATTGTATTATAACATAAGAGGTTTAAAAATGTGGACTTTTTCTGTTTATTTTAAATATAATGACTTAGTTGTTTTAGTTAAATAATTATTTACTTTCCCTCAGTTCTTGGAAGTACTAAATAAAATTGAGTCACAAATATCAGAAGAAGAACTTCTTAATATACTAAATGACCAGGGATACTCAGACTACATTGTGGTATATATGAGGTAAGAGAAATACAGATATTTTAGTATTTGTATCAACTTATTTTACTTTTATTTTTTATTTAATCATGCATTGCATTTGCTTTACTTTGTCTTTGAACACCCTAAGTGAATTGTTATAATTTGCATATTTGACAATAAGATCTCTGGTGTGAAGTTTACAAATCGTAAGTACTTGATTTCTCTTCTCCTATAGATTGTGTACTATTATGGTACTTTTGTAAATTCAGTTTTATATATTGAACAGTTAACTATTGTATAACTTGTTACTGATATTTATAGGAAATTTCCAAATCATAAATTCAGTTTCTATCTGTAGCATTATCAACCTTTAGGTAATCACTGCATTTCCAATATTCTTTTTTGAGTTATTTTAACGAAAATAGAATATGTAAGTCATGTGGAAGTGGGTGATGTATGAGTAGAAATATTATAAACTAAAAGTAACTTGTAACTATTCTGAACATGACTGATTTTGTTTATAAAACAGTGTAACTTGTCTTAAGTGTTTAAGTTAAGTATGGGCTGTACTTGATTTGTATCTTTTGTATAGGTGTTATTGCATGCTTTATTTATTTCCTCATGTATGTATGTTTTACCTCTACTATGTCATATATTAAGGCTATTATATTTGCTAAGTTGCTTTTAATAGTACAAATGTATACCGTGTTGTTGTTGTGATTAGAATTCATATATAGTAAGTGTATATTCTTGTTCATGATAAATTAAAAAAAGTAAATGAACAGCACTCACTTCACTTGCCAAAATAATACATATATTTTCAGAACTACTTAAAAATATGTGCCACAAATCCTTGACACTACAGATGTGTATTTGGTCATGATATTTAAACTGTGAATTGAAAAAATTGTATAAGAAGTTAATAAACTTTTGTTGGTTATATTTGAAGTAAAAATGAAAACTTGATAGATTTAATAACAGACTTGTAAAAACTTTGTCTTTCAAAATTTGTAGTGCATACTGGAGTAACTTGCACATTTTGATAAAGTTTAGATGTTGGTTAAAGTAAAAATAAAATTAAGTATATCTCAAGTATAAAGTTAATTTCCTCAACTTTTTATCATAAAGTTGTAACAATGTTGGTTGAACAAACAAATTCTTTATTTCAGAAGCTGCATGGATATTTTATTTCAAGTAATAGATATTTTACTAATGATGTTATTCTCATAATGTCATGAGCACACATTGTTGCTTAAAACTCCTGATATCTGGTAACTTAAAATGCATGTACTGCAACTTTACAGTATTTATTTTATTCCATTCTTGAAATAGACTCCTGACTTCTGGGTATTTACGCAAAGAAGAAGCCTTTTTTTCTAACTTTATTGAAGGAGACAGGACAGTATTGGAATTCTGCCACCAGGTAGGATGATTCATTTTTAGTTATAAGCGACTTTTGATAGTTCATATTGTGCCAGTCTCAATTCTACATCTTATTTTAAGGATGCTAACCATGAAAACTATTGTTATGATTTTGTATGGTTTAGTATTATGAGTAATTTACATCTTGATCAGGTGAAAATAGGACTTCTAGCTTGTATGTGGTGTGCTCCCAGCAAAGAATGAGTTACATTATATTTTCAGGAAGTGGAACCTATGTACAAGGAAAGTGACCATATTCATGTGATAGCCCTTACTCTTACCCTTGAAGTAGGAGTCAAGATTCAGTACATGGACAGAGGAGAAAGTGATAAGGTTAATGCTCACAACTTCCCTGAAGACAAAGCTCCTCGAATTCATCTCCTTTATAGACCAGGCCACTATGATATACTTTATGAATGATTGGAAAATAAAATAAAAGTTTAGCTATAAAAACCATTCCAGGTTATTCCACAGAAAACAAAACACCTTCTGGATAAAATGGCTGGTAACACTAGGGTTTTTGTGATTGGTGTTATAAACAGCTTTCAGACTTTCAGGTTGTGTTTGATTGATATAAAGAATCTTGACCAGTAGTTCTTCTTCCTTTTGCCCAGTGTGTGTCTTTCTTCTCAAGTATGCTCACTGCATATCTATTAACCTTTCAGTATGATAAAGACTCTTGATATTTTAATATATATTTTTTTCAATTGAGGTCAGTAGAACATTTTGTAAGCAGTAAAAATAACATTACTTAGTATCATGTTACTTCGGTAAATATTGTAAAAAACATTTACTGTTCTATTAACTAGAAGCCTCTTTGGTCTTCTACAAACTGGTAACTTTCAGACAACAGTTATGTAATTTGAATAATTGTTTTGCTGCCATTGTTTCTTAGAGCCTCTTTCATTTCAGTGTCATAAATTTTAATAATATTACAAGGTATTTTTGCACTACTTAATTATAAATTGTTGTTAACTGTGTAAAAGCCAAATAGAAACTATGAGAAGAAACTATTATTTTCATTTACTGAATAAAACAGTAGTTTTTTTTTTCTTTATTTATAAACGTATGTAGAGACCTTGTCTTTGTTTTTTTATTAAAGAATTTATTCTAAGCTGCAAGTATCCTAAATACTCATCAAAACACTATTTTTAGAACAATATCCTTTGGTATTGGCAATTTTTTATGTCATGGAGGTTTCTATTTCATTCTGTCTTGACTCTTATCCACTGGGGTTTATTTTTACCTGCTTAGAAGTACAAGGCAAAAAAAAAGGGGGGAGAGAATCAGTTTGTTTGAATTGTAATAATAATTACATTGTACCACTGAATTATTTTATTCCTGTATTTATATTAAATCTAAACTGTTAAAAAAAATAAACAGTAGTACTAGTAATTATTCATAACATTTGAGATATTAATGAGCTTTACTAAACATTTAAGATGTTCCTAATTGTTTCATCCAGAATATAGCAGTATAAACAATAATTTATAAAATGAAATGGAGAGAAAAAAAACAGTTGTTTTTTTCTCAATACACGAAACAAAAATTCTACGTATGTTTCTCAATCATAAGCAGTTTTACTTGCAGTTAAAGGTAATCAGGGAATTTTATCTGCACATTTCAGAGGAACATTACTATGAGTAGACAAAGCTCAACTAAAGTTGTAAGTTTAGTTTGAGTTCATAATTTACTGTGAATGGTAAAAAACATGATCAACCAAATGTGCTAAACTGTATGATACATAGTTAATTACCACTGTTGGTTATAGTGTCACAGTAAAGAAATTGTGCCTGATTGGAAATTTGTTATAAATTAATATCCATTACAAAATCTGATAGGTAATCTTTTTCTATTGTAATATATACAAAAGAAGTATGTTTAGAATTATGAGTACTTAGTTAATGTAGTATTATAAGTGTCTAGCATCACTGTATTTTGATGTAGATGCACAGTTTTACCAAGTACAAAAACTCAAAAGTAGCTTTGGAGTACTCCTGGTAAGGTTATGGCTGTTGGATAACAATCATTTGTAATGATTAGTAACCTTCTATATCATTCAAGTCTAATTATTAATTACTTTTTTATCACTAAATAATAATTGCTAACTAGGCTTTATCCAATATTTTGGATGCTAATCTGTAGGACTGTTTCTGTAGTGGTAGAGACCAGGAATCTGTCATTGATCTTTCTAGAGATGGTGGTGTCCTGTTCATCCGATGGAGGAGTTCTCAGACTAAATATATTTATGTAAAGCAACAAGATAAATGATTATCTTAAAGGTTGAATGTTTCAATGCCAAATGGAAGTTCATGGCTCATGTTTGATTGTGCTACACAAGATAGAATTACAACCATAACAATTCCAGTGATGATTGTAACCAACAAATTACATGGAAAGTTCCAAACAAGAAAGAATAAGTCTGTAAATCCATTAATTTCAAGTTATAATGCATCCAACCAATAAGAAAATTTTTATTTTAGTACATTTAGTTAGGGGGAGTTACGACTTGAAAGTTAGAATTCACATTGTAAAATATAGTATCTGTAGATTAATATTGTAAATATTAACTACTTGAAAAAACATTTTTATTTCATTTTAGCTTTTGTTAAAGGGAAATCTATTGTCAAATATCTGAGAGATATATCGGATATTATACAATTATTTTAATATAGATTGGCTTATTGTTTAGAGGAAGTAGTTTGAATGTAAAGCTTGAATTAATTTGTACAAATAAAACATTTGTGATGTTCATAGGTTTGCTAAAATACATTTTAAATTATTAATATTTAATAAAAAATGATATCAATATTCATGGTAGATTTTAGTATTTGTTTAAAAATTATAAATTTTTAATTATTACATTATAATTTTACTATATAAACCAATGTTTAATCAATAGTTTACACTACATTATCATTTTTAATACTATTTTTTATTTGATGAATATGAAATTTCATCCCAATAACTTCCAAATTTTATTTTTATTATCTATCAAGAAATTTCTCACAATACCAACAACATAAAATTGAACACACAACCTCTCACACCCCCAGATGAGTGTTCTAAAAAGTGAACTAAATGGTTAAGCCCTAGCAAATTGTGAGAAGAGCACTTTGCTATTTTTCAATGTGACCTACCACATTTTACCCATTTCCAAACAAGGCCTGTTCTTGGACCTTGTTTCAAGATGACCACTAACTTGGTGGGAAATTTACTTGTGGTAATCCAACATTTTTCTGTCTCCCTCTCCCCATCACACCAAACATGCTCACCTTTTCAACTGTGGGGGTATTATAATGTGACAGTCAATCCCACTATTTATTAGTGAAAAGGTAGCCCAAGAGGTTGCAGTGGATGGTGATGACTAGCTGCCTACCCTCTAGTCTTACACTGCTACATTAGGGACAGCTAATGCAGATAGCCCTTATGTGGCTTTGCACAAAATTCAAAACAAATCAAACCAATCTGTCTCCCTCAAATAGGATTTGAACCTGGGACCCTTGCTTTACCAACTCATCTCAAAGGTTAACCTACTGGAAATCATTAATATGCATTTTTTAAGAATTCAAGCTAGCATACACTGAATTAGAGAACCAAAATAAAGTTAAGGTGTACATTTAGGTTATTATTTATGAGTCCTGAAAGTTAATATTATGTTATGTGTTACATGTATTATAAACACTAGATTCTGAAATAGTTGATCGTCCTTGAAAACAGAATAAGAGTTATATTAAGTAAGAAACTTCAACATGCCATGAATGAAAAAAGTTTTTATTAATTAAATGTCTGCCTGATGTATAATAATTGAAAGCTATTTATTTGATACATCTCTCATTAAAAAAAAAACCTAAACAAATTTTAGGAACTTGCATATGAAAGTAAAGATTATGTTAATCTCATTATATGGATATGAAAGATATAGTTGTAGTTGAGACATTTATATCATTAGCTTTCAAAAATAATGCTTGTTATGATGTAAATTACATTAAGTGAAGTGTAATAATTATCTATTTAAATCATATAGAAAAGTTTTTTAGGGTAAGGGTTAATCACACAATATTTTTAACACTAATTATTTACTTATTATTATTTCATCTGAAATAGCTTTGTTATCATTCAGAAGAACTGGCAAACAAGCAACCATAGTGTTAGAAGAATAAACCTATGGTAATAATTCTAAGATCTTGTGAATGAAAATAAGGAAGAATATGTTATAATACATCAATCACATTTTTGCTCAGTGCTACGACTCATCAGGCAAGCTGGAATACAATAGGTGTAGAGGCGTAGGTGCTGTTTATATCATCATATTTCATAATATAAAATTGTGAATTAATTATAATTTAAGTCGTACACAAACAGATTTTATGGTAAAGATGTGAAATCGAATGGATGCAAGTTTCATAGAAATTAGTAGGAACAACAAGACTGAAAAGTATCTCATTAGGGGTCAAAGTTTTTCTGCAAATTACCACAAAATAAGAGAGAAAAAGGCACAGAACAATTTCATTTAAATTAACTGCAAAAATGTACAAAACCATAAGATTTGTACAACACTAGGGTTGCATTTCTCAAGAGTATAAACAGTTTCTAGTGTGTGAGTTTAGAGATTGGTTGCTGTATTTTATTTGAGAATACACCATTATTACTATTTAGATATGATTGGAATGGTTCCTCTTTAATGGAAAAGTGAGAGAAACATGTTTCTTTATGTACATTTTATTTTAATTCTTAAAAGCAAATTCTGGATGTGTAAACTCTTAACATTCAGTTGATTGGGATTCCTTATGCTTTATTATGCTGTGCCTTCAGTTTGATAGGTGCTACCCATCTTAACTTTTTCTTAAATCAGTAATAAGCTTCATGTTTGTAAGAAATTTCGTTTAATATTTCCTTCAAAGTGTGAAATAAACCTTGGAACTTTACTTGTGGATGGGTCCAGACGTATAGAAACCAGATTATTTTATGAATCTTGGCAAGAAAAGTGTGGATCAGTTTTGTTTTTTTAATAGGATTGTCTAGTACTTGTTATACATGTTATTAATTTTGAGGTTTAGTCAGCAGGAGCAAGTTTCCAAATACTTCTACTGTCACTCTTATTATTGACACTTTATGTACACACACACAGTGTCAATAATAAGAGTGACAGAAGAAGTATTTGGAAACTTTGTGTGTGTGTGTAAAAGATAAAACACTTTTCAATCAACACAGTTGGAAATTTGTAATGTAGCTATATAATTATTTCATCAATCACATTTTTGAAGCACGAGGACATTCCAAGGTAATTTCTATTTTTAAACAAATATTTGCAGATGGTATTTAAAAATTATTTTTGTATTAATAAATATTCTAATTCTTCTTTTAAGAAATAAATCTTTAATACGGCATACAGATTTATTTTATGATTCAAAAAATTTAAGTTTTAGAAGCTGAAATTAATTTCCATCCACTTTGCTGCTTCTATTAGGAAATTTTAAATTTGTTTCCTGGAACTAATTTCGAAGGTATGTTTTGAATACAAGGCTAAACAATGGGTTCTGACTTAATTTAAAATCCAAGTTTCAGTTCTTGATAAAGTAAAAAGTGTGAATATTTCAGTGAGTGATACTTGTGGAATCACAAACATGGTTAATATGATGCTATAATTAAAATATTTTTTGTAAACATTTCTTCACACTTGCTCTGATAAAAGATACACAAACAAGTTAAAAGATTTTATTTTATATACATTTTACAAAACTGTACAATAAATAATGTAAAAACTTCAATGACGTGAAATCACCTCTTGGCACTAACTGTAGCTGTCTGTTATTTAGAGTACTGTTGAAATATTCAAATGTATTATCTTACAAATAATTAAAGTACTCATTACACATAAGAGTATACCTTCCTATTGTTTTTCATTATACGCAATAATTGATTTTTAATAATAATACAAAAACCATAACATTTAACTAATTATTTTAATTACTACCTCAAGTAGTAAATACGTTTTTTTAATATGAAGTTTGGGTAAGACAAATACTTTTGAAAGTAACAAGGTTTATCGTATATTTTCTGCTCAGACAGATTCAACTTTGAGAAGTACAGATTAAATATTAATGCATGGCCCATCCTGTGAGAACAACTTATTGCAAAACAAATTTGGGTGTACTTTTTCCCTCATTTTAGTGCAGCAAAACCTTCATCTGAATACTTTGAAAGCTTCCTTGGTTTTTAAGTATAATTTAAACACAGAACTGGCACAAAATATGTATGGGGCAGGAGAACTGTACAATCTCATTTTGTCACATGCACAAAAACACACTGAAATGTTACCTTGAAACTGTATTTCCTTGTCAATATTTTGTTACATATGAGATCAATTTCAGAACTCATTCATTCACTTGTTGATTAAGAGTTGTTACACTACTAATTATTGATACTCGATACAAAAAAAAACAATTATATTACGTTATGCGTACTATTAAATATATGCACTGTGCTGCTTTTTATCATGTCTCACCTGGTCTGCAGTTTTTGTTGGAAATGGATGGAGGGCATACTGAACATTCAATATAACTTACACGAATATGCAATTGTTTTCTGAAGATACACTGTGACCAAACATGATTTTGTACTTCCATCTAGGAGCTTTTCCTTTGACGATTAAGGTTTCGCATGTCTACAATATCTGGTAAAACTATAGACTGTATAATTCTTCCACCACCTGTAAGTTAAAACTCAAAACTTACTTTGTGCCACTCCTGTATATAAATAGACTTAATTTAAACTACCATGCAATTTTATTAACTTACAAATTAAAAAAAAGGCAAATAAGATTAAATTTATCAGGAATGTATTATGGTTAAAATTACATAAATAACTGACCTGAAGTTGTTCCCATGACCATGTAGCAAACTATAATAATTATGTAATAGTGACTTTAATTAACTAAGCATTTGATGTTTAACATGGGGCTTATTTGGTAATTAATTACATGTATGTAGGTGATCAAATTATAATGTCATAATTATTAACATGAGGTATAAAAATTACTAGAGCATACAACAACATATTAAAGACACTTATGAAAGTACCAATTGTGCTGTAGGAATCTACTTCCAGAATATCTTGGGGAATTTCTGATTTAACTAGTTGATTTCTTTGTGACAGTAGGAAATTCCATAAAAGTTCAAAATTCACTGATACTCAGAAACAAAATGTAGAGGCAGACTATGAAATCAGTATTAAACAGGCAAGGGGAGTATAGAATTGTAGACACAACAGAGCATCATATTAATAACACTATGTAACAAAATTTTTACTTTTCCTTGTTGCTGGGCAGAACGTGTTATTTACCAATTGCTTATGCTTAAAGTAAATGAAAAAGATCTATTTATCTCTTCAAACTTTGCTTTTTTGATCTGGGAGTAAATAATGAAAACATGATGGGAAACTTTATTTGGGAGTGATATGCGAAAACGATTTAAAGTTGCAAATCTCAAGAAACTACTCACTTTAAAACATTTTTGTATACCTTTAGTATAAATATACGCAAATCTTGATTCATGTGTTATTTTATTCAGACCTTGTGTTAATGAAAATTTGCATATTTGCCCATTTTTGCATAGAAAATAGGTTAATTTCTTAATTTCATTATCCAGGTCACAAAAGCAAAGTTTGAAGGGAATAATGGCCATTTTCTGTACTTTTACAACATAAGCAATTAAGAAATAACACATGCTATCCAGGAACAAAACTTGTTACATTGTGTAATTGTTGTACTAACATGTCTCATATAAAATTGATACAAATATTATTTAAACTAAGTAACAATTCACTTGGTTCTGACGGTGTAAGAAAAGTTTCTTTTGCAGCATATGAAATATAACAGTGTTCTCTGTAATTTTCTGACTAAAAAAGCTATTTCCTTAACAATAAAAAAGCAGAAAAAATATGCATTCTTATTTGTGATTACAGATAAGCATAATAAAACTTTGCATAAGAATTGTCCTTTTATATGTAGGATATCATAAAGACCACACATTTATTACAAAAAATAGCATTATACCTCAACTAATTTGTCACTTTTTCTGATCAAACTTTCACTGGAATGTTCTAGAATTTCAACTGTTATACTTTTCCAGTGAAGCTACATAATTACCCTGCCTTCATAGAAACCAAATTTATCTAGCCTACCTTCTCTTTGTGTCGTACACAGATGTTCTTTTCCAGTAATGTTTTTAAAAATTAAAAGCCATTTGAATCATGCATCTAGAATATTTTTGATAGAGCTAAACACCTTAGTTTACTTTTTAGCTAAACACATTCAATATGGTTTATATTTCCTAAAGTTATTCTGAATATCTATGTGTACATCTAGCAAGTATGAAAACTTTGTATTATGATGCATGAACCTTGGCAAAATGCAGTAAAGTTTAGGATCTCATACTTAACTTCCCACACTGATACAACTCAGTATTACATTAATATTAACATGTCTATAATTTCACCTTTACTTTAGTTTTTAATTAAACAAATATTGTTATGTACACTGAATACCAATTTCTCCTCTATAGAAAGAACTAATTCCCCTATTCTATGTATGTGGATAATAATGGAATATCTCATGAATATCTTTCAAACTTAGCATGTTTTCACCAGTATCAGTGGGAAAATGCCACCAAAAAGTTAAAATAATATCTATATTCAGCTTCCATAAAAGAAAGTCAAATAACTGTAACTTATTTTCTTTTGATGAATCCTTTCAATAAATAAAATTGTTTATGATAAAATCCCGAAAAGATCCATTCTGCAGTGACATGTCTTTGTCATTTACCCATGTACTACAAATGTTTACACTGCAGTTTTAATATGACAGAGGATGCATTATTTAACCTTTAGGTAAATTTTTAATTTCTTTCAATTATGTATATGTTTCTAATTTGAACTTTTTAATGAAATATTGTTTTATAAATGCTGGACAATTTAAAATTGTATAGTATATAATTCTTAATACAAATGTTAAAAACCTCTATAAACCTTATAGACTAGTTGAAACTGGAAAACCAAGTATTCTTTATGGTAAATATTAAATAACTTGTTGTATGAGATCTTATATAAGAAATAAGCTAGTGACATAATATTTGTTAAAATTAACTATTTCAGCCAAACTGATTGTCTCAACAATTTTACGTATTTACAGTTTAAAATCTTCTAAGTAACGCAATGTATGAACAACTTTCAAAAAATTCTCACTTTGTAACAAAAAACTGACATGAAATTATAAGAATAAATTTACTCTGTAAAGTTATGCTTGTAAGTCAAATACTGTAAGATTCAGAAAATTCTGATTTCTAAGTTCACTTAAAACCATTGTTCTTTTGAAGAAGCTGAACAGGTACACTAAAATATAAAAAAGAAAACATCTTTTGAAACAACTAGTAATCCTCTGGTGGTATTTGGCATTATGTAACTCAAAAAGCCCACAGTTTACATATTCTTAATGCAGGTTAATTTATGTGGAAAATATTTATAAATATTTAATATAAAAAATGTTTTTAATTCATATATGTTTTAAAATTAAAATTTAAAGGTTATCTGCATCTCTTTTTATCTAAATTTTATTTCAAAATCATTAGAAAATGCAACAAGCATCCTTAATAAAAAAAAAATACTGCAGTAAAAAGAAACAATAACTTGGTGTGTTTAATTTCAACAAAAATGAAACCTATAGCAGACTTTGTTTATGATTATGTCCTACTGCACATTTTTTTTGACTAAGTACTCCTAAGCTGATCCTTATTTACGAGTATTTCACTCATGTAGTACTAACCATTAACATGTCCTTATTCTTTGTCAATACATCACAAACATCACAGTCGAAATATACTGTACTTAATACAAGAAGGTTGCAACTGTAAAAGCAACACAAAACACAAGCACTTCAAACCATGACTGGAAAAGCAAACTTGATTGAATCAAACACAACTGTTTATAGTGTTGCAATTTTAACTAGTGTCTTTTGCCATTATGGTACTTTATTTTTATTAATTTGCTGAATTTAATTTATCGTTTTTTAGATTATTTTAAGAGGTAGCTTGCATACTCCTTCCAAGACATACACATATCCCTGAAGGTTATTGTACCACCTGGTGGGATCCAATGGCCCAAAATATTTCACAAGCTATTTTGTCCAGTATCAAGGATTAAAATTCATATATCACCTCAATTCATACTTTTCTGCATGGTTTGTTACATCCTGATCAACCTTGCAGCATAAAACAAACAAATATGTACATGTCAGTCAAAAGTGACTCCTGAAAAATACTATTCAATGACTGATTCTCTACCCTATACATTTAATGAATTTATACAATACAAACTAGGAAGCTGGATGATCTACCAGTTACCAAACCAAAAACATGGCTCTCATGAAGTCACTTAGCCTAGTATTATCTACTGACACAACAGTTCTGACATCTAGTTTATAAATATGTTCCCTCTTATATCTAGGTTCCTGAGGTTATGGAAGTTAACGTGCAGTAATCCATCCACTGTGGACTAAGTAGTTGATAATCTTTTTCCTCATAGTTTTATCCAGACCTGCTGGATATTTAGGTTTGACAGTGTTTCCTTGCTTCTTTTTTAAGTGGTCCTGAAATACATAAAATTTTACTGATTGAAACAATCAATATTTTGAGCCCTCCATTTAACAAATAATAATAAAAAAAACAACTTCAAAATGTAAACTTTTGTCCAACAATCCTTCTATTGGATTTCCACTTAGTGTTTTTACAATGCAATATGACATGGTATGAAGGATATAAGTTATATACTAGTATAAAGAAAAAATAATGAAAAAAATGTTTAGTTCATGTTCATAAGTATTCAGAAAATCAACTGGATTATAATTTTTCACATAAACATTAAGAAGTGTGCTAAACGTGCATTAATAACCATGAGTGTTTACCAAAATTACGTTTTTTCACAAAGGGTAAAATATTGATATTAGTTAAGCTGCAAGGTTTTAAAATGTTCTTAAAAGTGCTTTATCACAGGTAGAAGAACATTTTTATGATTATTGGTCATGTGAACCCCTCTGAATCCTACCGTTTCATTAATGTAAAGTCACACTTTTAAACTTGACATGTCTTAACTTGCAGTAGTTTTTACTTAACAAGACATTTAAACCAATTTGCCATGAAAAAGGTATAAGCTAAATTCTTGGGTAGTACTTTTGTTTTCATAAAGCTGAACTCATTTCCACTTGTGAGGATTTTTAACTTGGTTATATTTTGCTTGAAAAACAAGATCACTGTGGGCTTTTACTAGTTGGATGTTGTCAATATTAACTGCCTGTGTTGTTTACTTAAAGTACTGGTAATGCTGAGAAAAGAACTTATTCACTGTAATAATTAAAGGAAGTGATAAGAGTACTAGTTTACTGTAGCTATTATGAACTGATTTTGATAAAACTTGAAGAAAGGAAAGTGTCCTAATTTTATGTTGAAACATCAAGTTTTCTGTAAATTACTGCTTTTCACTGAACCAACAGAACTGAAAGTGATTATTAAATACATTTTTTAAAACAAATTATAATTTTCTAAAGTACAGCTTAAACATTTTTATAGCTAGATGTTAAAGGATTATCCAACAGTGTTAATGAAAGCTAGACTTTTGCAAGAATTTATGAGTGAAAGAAAAAATAATATGCTATATAAACCCCAATACACCTGCTGTATCCTGTATGGATGAAGAATTCATCAGAACAGATGGGATACAACAGACATAGTAGTGTTCCTGATGCTATTTTTATTATTTATATTGCCACCAACTTTCATGAACAACTACAAACAAGATTCTTAGTGTGAGGATTAATAACATATTATTTATTTGTTGTTGTTAGCATTTAGAGATTAGTTAAACCTTCCAAATTAAAAGTTTTCCAGTACTGTCATTTCAAAATGATCCAACTTACAAGCTGAAACCAAAAATATATCAGCAATTAAACTCTTTTCCTCAAATACTTTGCAAACATTTTAGTTTAAATACTGAAAACTGTACAACTTGTAATCAATAAATAGCTGTACAGTGGTCGGTCTATTTATTTTTTACTTGATTTAAGCAAATAATACATAAGATAAATAAGCTGATATTCTTGCTTAACATAAAACATACTAACACGTTTTATAAAAACTTCAACTAAAATATTTATCAGTAAAATTTTGTGCCTATTAACTTTTTGTAACTGATCAAAATTGTTAGGTTTTATAAAAACAAACTTAGTTAGGTTCTATTTTGTTATACTGGCTCACAATGTTTTATTAGAAAGTCTATTCTAACTTTAGATCACTATAAATACAGAAACCCCATTAGATGTAGACAGTTAAGTTTTGTTCTATATGTAGTAGTTGCTCCTCTAGTACATACCTTTAGTAAAACAGCCTTAAAGCTAATATACTGTGCTGGTTTTAGTCCTATTGTGGAGCACAACTGAAATGAAATTCAAGTTTGAAACTATATTTCTGTTTTCATATTACTTTTCAAACTGAACTACACAAACAAAGCTTTTCTAGACCTAAAAAGAAATGAGTCATACATAATGTAATCTACATACTTCATTACAAGTGAAATCAGAACAAGATGTTCTTCACTTACTATCCATGTAGTTTCTATATAAATGATGTAAACTGTTAACATTTGTTTACTTACATTTAGCTTCTACAAAATTTTTGAATAGCAGCTTTAATGGTCATAAAAAAGACTACTGCAGCTTATTAATAATTATGGAACAAAACACTTTAAAACTGAATCAACTGAAATAACATACACAGTCAAGCCACTGTTTAATAACTGTTAAAACATTCAGAGGAAACCTGGTAATACAGAAAACATGAAGAGTCAAAGGTTTGAATTTCCTTTCTAAACCTACACAGACTAAGCATTATTTCACAGCTAACATGGATGTAACTGGTATTTTAAATAAATACAGTTAATTCTCAATTATACGTGGACAAAACATCCAGTTTACAGTTTAACTGTGTCATGGTCTGGAGAATCTATAAGCTGGTACATTTCAGTGTAGCTTTTAAGTACTTTTGCTGGGGTTCCTATTCATTTTGTTTACTATTTGTTTCACTCCTCTTTTCTCTCACTTCTTTACGTATTATTAATTTTATAATTTTCGGTTTTGTGTATTTAATAACTACCAAGAAGAAATTGTCAAAACAAATTAAATTCAGTTGACAATGGAACAAAATATGAGATTATTGAAGGATGAGCAGAGTTTAATAGTTATATATTATAGTTGCATACTGCAGTTTTTAAAAAAGCATATCAAAGAAGTAAACAGAGGAGTTTAAATGATTAAGGTGAGTTCTCTCACAATGTGTATTATGTATAACTTTTAATATGTACAAGAATTTGTTTCTTATATTAATAATACACATTTGTAATCATTTTCTATGTCTTGTATTATTCTTGTCACCCCTCCCCTTCAATGCTTCAGATAATCAAGAGTCAACTATAAATATTTTTCAGTCAAAGTGGTTTCACACTTAATCAACAAAAATTAAACATTGCCAAAATTCAACAATTAAAAATATTATAATAATACAAAATAGTTATACACCTTAAAATATCTTACCTTTGTCTGTGAAGTATGATAATTTAAGCTATGCAAAGTTAAAAATGCAATTTCCGAAAAATAACAAGTTAGGCCTATTAGTGACTTAATCAAATATATTCCCCAAAGTGACCATAAAGCTTTATACTGTAGCTTTTTAGTCATATTTCACAAGAAAATCTCCATCCCCCCCTCAATACCTTACAGATAATTATCAAACATCTTTTTTGAAAAATTGTGTTTTATCTCTTATTTTCATTATTGTAGCTCTGTGTGGGTTTGATCAATTTGACCAACCTCATAACCACTATTACAAATTAGGAAATAGACATAAATTACACTTTCTTTGGTTCCAGAATGACTACAAATTAAACATAAAACCACAAATGTTTGGTCTAAGTAGTTTAAATCTCTAAACATTATACAGTAAAACCTGTCTAAAATGGAATCACACAGGACAGAGTAAAATTTTTGGCTTAGACAAAGTGAACATGCATTTCCTTCATTTTTGATGAAACATTATACTTGCTTGAATCAAGGTAAGCAAGATATCTGTGAATAATAAAGTTATAATACTGCTTCTGCTGTATCTATTAGAATAAGATCAAAAAGAGACATTCAAAAAATACACAAGTACATAAAATTGTAATCAAATTTATTTGAAGAAAGTGTCCAATTTCAACTGTTTCATTTTTAATAGGTTTTCTCATACAGTTAAAAGAGAATGCTAATTCTATGGCCTTTTCATGAAGTTCATTTTTGCATACAATTTGATAGTGTTAATATAACTTAACACTTGCAATGAAGTAGGAATTTCTAATTCCTCACTATTTTTCCATTTTGTTATCTTCTGAATCTCTCACACTGTTAACATCTTACGATTCTATTACACATTTTATATCAATTTCATCAGTTTTTGTTAAGACATTCTTGTCAATGTTCACAAAATCATCTGTATCAATCTTCTCAATCAGAGTTTGAATTTCACTAGGATCATCATAACAAACAACTTCTGCACAATCTCCGTCATTATCAACAATAAATTTACAGTTTTGAAAGCACTTTATTACACATTCATCTTTTAGGCATTTAACTGAATGACTTAAAAATGCATTTACACCTAACATATCAATTTTCATGGTCATTTTAGATGCTCTCTTATAGTCGTTCATGTTTGAAATAATATGATGAACCATCAGTTTTCTGTATTTCAATTTTATACAATGTGTAATTCCATTATCTACTGAAATCATACATGGAAATAGAAAGACTAAAGAACATTTGGAAGTTGAACTTTTGGGTTACAAGTTACATTATCTAGGAAATACAGAATATTTATATATTCTTATTCCATTCTTTTGTTTAATTTGTTCAAAAATTCCTCAAATATAACACTTGCCATCGCCATCCACACTTTATTATTTGCTTTCCATTCCACAAAAAGTTTATTCTTCCTTAAATTTTTTAAACTGTGGATTTTCACTTTTACCTATTAACCATGGTAAATTTTCCCTAAATTTTAAAATTAGGAAAGATAGGAATTTATTTTTTTTCCTGAAAATTATTGAAAGAATATAATTTTGCATAAAGACAAATATATTTCTACAAATCATGAATCTAATTTAACTGCCAAAATAATAAGGGCAGAAAAAGAACAGAATATATTTAACCAATACTTACTGTAATAAAACATCCAATAATTTATTAATATTTTAAGAAATATTTAATCAAAAACATTTTTTTCTGTCTTACTCAGGTTTTGTGACATAGATGACCTTTTATAAGAGAAATTTTAGGAAAATGCTGCAAAATTTTGATATTTCCAGCTTATACAGGTTTCTGCCCCATTCAGTTTTTACTGTATATATTTATTGATCATACAGCAGTGACTGACTAAAATTACAGAAGATGAATGATGTAGCACCAATACATTCATTTTACAGAATCCAACAACATAAATTTGGCTTTCCAAAATGACCTGTTTTGGCTGGTGATACAATCTAATTATTTTGGAAAATACAATCACGTTTCTGTTATGTTATATATGTATTTTAAATTCTTTCTATTTACAAATAAGTTCAGAAATTTCATTTATTTTTAAAAAAGGCAGAACAGTAATTAAAACAGAAAATAATTTTTGCTCCCAGTTATGAACTTTTGTATTAATTTACCTCTTACCTTAATATGCTTAGCCTTGTCAAATTTTGTACATGGAAGATCTAACACAAAATCTTTTTAGGTTTTACTAATGTATCTTGAAATAACAAAAAAAAAAAGATTACTATACCAATATCACACAATTCCACTTTAATTTATGAGGCATAGTAATTAAATAGTATTTAGGGTCTGAAAGAATACTTTAAGCTCCTTAAAGTCTTACCTTACTGCTTGAATTCTACCATAAAAAGAAAGGATTTCCAATGTAAACACTTTGCAGAGTTTATGAGTAAACTATGTGGAGAGAATTTCTGAATTTTTGATTGGTTATACATATGTCACTGGGTAAAGTAGGTGCATGTAAGCAAGTATTTCAAAAAATAGAAGTGAGCAGAGCCACCTTGGTTTATCAACTATATAAAATATTATCTCACACAATAATAGGTTATCTTAGATCCTAGCTTACCAATATCAGCGATTTGAGTTTCTAATCCATAAGATACTACATACTTTGCATTTGGACATCAAAACCATCTAATTTAAAATAATGTTTCATTCAATATAACATGTAAAACATAAAAATTGATATTTCAATGTGTTATTTTAATATTTACTTTAAATTAAAAAGTTAACTAATATGTGTTACTAAAACATAATTATCAACTGCAGTTTGATACCAAACATATAGATATTCATTCATGAAATAGCAGTTCAATAAAATACTGAATGTAAGTCTACAAATGTGGCCTTTGACCTGTGACTACAGGAAGACCTGTATCAGTAGGATTAAATAGCCTGACTATGAAAAACATCCAAAGAACCATTTATGAAATAAAACTGTCAAGAGGACATACAGTACTACTTTACAGTTTATGTGACAAATAACAATTAACCCTATATTAAATTTAAACTATTTCTATTAAATAACAATGACAAAACAGGACATTTAACTTGATATTAAATAAATAATTACTTGTCTATGACAATTAAAACATATACTGTTATCATACAAAAGTAATAGCTAAAATTTACTTACTAATTTTTCTCTGGCAGAAAGAAGCTGACAGTTTGGTAATGTTGAAATGTCAACCTCTTTAATTTCTTCTTTTAAAACTGTTTTTTCTAAAAAATAAAAAATGTTAATTCTATACAATCCATTATTACAACATACATTCACAAGTTAAAACTTCAAATCAATAATAATGCACTTTCACTATTTTAAATAAACATTTTCACTTTCTGTTTGAATAACATACACTGAATTGCTAGAAGGTAAGTAATTCAATTTACAATTCTGTTCACACATGAGCAACAACTCTTTAAAAGACTGATAAACTTTTAAGCTCAGTATGTAACATCAGAAAAATCTTAAAACTTCTATCTGGTATCTCCTTTCAACTCATCTACATAATAAAACTGACAGAGGAAAGCTTACACGTGTCATTCACTTGTGGTGAATATTGTATTAAAGCAGTTAAAAAAAAACAAAAAAAACTGATACCTTAACTGATTCATCACTGGAATTTAATTTTGGAAATACTTCGTTTTTTTATTAGAACAAATCCACATTAAACTATCTGCTGTGTCCTTAGACATACTGCTGCTAATTCATACTGAAAATCTTTGGGGAATAGAAATTATTAAACTTTTGCCTGTCAACATATGAAGTTACAATTCTATGGTCTTTTTATCTTTTTTTTGCATATTCCCAGCCTTAAATAGTTTTAAAACAGTAACTTTTGATGTTGGTGGTGTCAAAAAGGTGATTGGCTGTTTTAATGCACTTGGTTCATGATTAAAGTATTGTTTTGAAAACTATTATTTTTCACGTGTTCAGTAACATAAATTACAAAAGCTTGTTTCCAAAAAAATGTTCAACTTGTAATTATACTTTTTGCATGTATGTAGTATTGATATATTTTCAATATTAATATCGTAAGTATAAAAAAATATTGGTTCACTTTTCTATTTGTCAGTCTTACTATAAATATATATATTGCTTGCTTCAGCTATATTTATAATTCTAATATACTTGGACTTCTTTATAACCGTATCCCTTCTTATAGGTGCAATTTATTAATTGCTTTAATATCTAGACTAAAGCTCCTCTCTTCCTATCAGAACATACACAAAAACAGTGATGAAAGAATTAAATAAACTATATGTTTATTAAAATAACACCCCTAACAGACACAACATGCCCAACCAGTAAAAAAAGTATCAACTGAAACCAGTGATGTCGAGAAAAAAAACCTGTAGAGAAAAATATATGTAAAAATAGCTCGTTTGGGTTAGTTACCTCTTCCTTTCTTTGTGAACCTGACGATGACTGAAGAAGGTTGAAACATTGTTTGCTCCTCCACATATACATTTTTTACATACTGAAACAATAAGTATTGCATACAATGACCTGGTAGAGTTCTAATCCAACTATTTTACACATTCTCTCTAAACTACCACATGTGAAGTATCACAAAAATAAAAGTAACTATATAACCAACTAATGTCCATGATGACTACTTTATCTGGTGATACAAGCTGCAATGAACAAATAGTTACCTTGTTTATTTTGTCCACTTTCTCCATCTTTTTCTCTATCAAGACAGAAAAAATTAAATACAATAGTTACAACTGAAAAAATAGCCAACAATATAAATGAAAAGACATGAAAACGAGACCCTAGATTATGACACTTGATAACTGTCACACCTGTTGACTTTTTAAATAGGAAAAGTTTCATCAATAAACATAAAAGGAAAGTTAGTAAAACTGAAGAGCATTGAGTGCATTTTAATCAGTAATCATACATTTATAAACATGAAATGCTAGAACCACAATGTCACCAAATCTTGTGTATGCATCAAGTACTGTGTGAACTCCTGATGAATGCTGGTGTTTATATTTAATCTGAGAAAATATCAGCAGCCATCTTTTATTTAATTTTGATGCATTTTGAAAATTCAGTTTATAATTTAAACAGTACAATTATCTTAAAATTTTCAAACTCAGAAAATACTGTTCCCCATTTTTTTTTATAAAACAAATTATTACAAATTAGAACTTAAACAAAATCAACTTTATTAATCTTTGTGAAACTCTTTCAACCTCTTAATTTTTTGAACAATAATACTAGAGCATAATTTGGTATGCAATCATTTAATTAATGTCACTTCTATAACATCTAAGTATTCAAAGTATGCTTCCTTTACTATCAGTATCAAATCCTATAAAATCATTGGATACCAAATTCTGCCAAGCTTGTTCCATGTTATAATATTAGAACCATCTAAGGAATATCACAATACCCAAATATCACAAGATGAAAGAAGCATTTTTGAAATTATCTATAAACACCATCACTTACTCTGGTTTCTTTGACACAAGAGTTGACCTTCTGTGTACTGACCCACTACTACCCTATAAAAAAAAGTAACAAATTTAACTTCAGATTTTTTATTGTGCGGCAAGCAGAAAGACTAATTAACTCTCTCAACTTGGGCTCAGTTACTTTGGCCTCTGTATACTCATTTAAAGGTTTTATAGATTTAATACTTCCAACTTTCAATATAGTGTGCACATCGTCACAAAATCTGAGTTTTTTACTTAATATATATCTTTCACACACAAAAAAAATCACGATTTTAGTGAAGTATTTGTTTTGAATAGTCTGCATGCAAATTGCTTTTCATATTAATATTAAAAATATTTTTCATGTAAAATTTCCTTCCATAATCCCTAAAAAAACAACAAAAAATTCCAAATGACTTTTTTTAGATTTTAGAATGACTTTAAATTGTAACATAAAACTACCTCCATTTATGCTAAAAAGTTTTATGCTTGTAACAGTATGCATCTATTTGTAAGTTAATTTCTTTTGCCCTTTGAACCATGACTGACGACTGTATGCACCATTATAACTTGTAGATCACTTGAGGCACATTAAGCTCATATTATGCTATTGATTTAGATTACCTACATGCTTACATTGCATTGTACATTCTGAGTACCTAATTTCACAAGACAATATTTAAAATAAATGCTGAATTTCTTTGGCATGAGAATTGTGACATTTTTTCTCTTGCAATCTCTTTCTCCAATATATTTATCATCTCTCTGAGAAATATGAAATTTAATGGAAATTACTCATGATGATGTTTTCATTACTCAGACATGGCATTATTTTTATAACTTTCAATTTTATTTAATTAAAGAGCCATAAAAGAAAAACTTAAGACCATCTTGCTATGCCCACCTGTAACATTTTCTCTTTCAGGAATTGCTGGTAGTTCTCTCTAATGTTAAATACTACATTATTTAGAATTACTAGAAAGCCAAAGTTTTGGTCTGTCAACTGATGTATTATATTGCTTTCTGTAAAGACAACTGCATTTTTCATTTCCAGTTTAAACTACTCCCGTGGGAAACACACTTAGGAGCTTAGCTGACTTTTCAGTGTCTCTTGTCACATAGTTAGGAAACCAGAAAAATTGTAATAATTATGAGACATTGTATACCTTTAACTTGTTTTTATACTATGTTATTTGGTGGATTATTTAATTAAATACAAATTATTTAGTTCAATAATACTATTAGTATAAAAAGTAGGGTTAAGTCTAAACAACAGTGAACAGCAAAAAAAAGACTCGGGTAACTATTGTATTTCTTGTTTTTCATGCGTGCTCTTTATTTATTATTAAAATAGTAATTAAAATGTAAAAATTAAGAAATTTTTAGATTACATAAAATACTTTTAAATAATAATTTTCATTTGCTATGCTAATGAGCAACTCATAAACAGACTGTGCATTATGTAATTTGATGGGGTAATATGAACTACACTTTCATCATACGAGACCAGACTCACCTCTCAATAGTGCTTAGCTACAAAGATGCACAGACTTGGTTACTGATAACATTAGAAGTGTTCTTACTGACATACCATGATTGGTCTACAACATAAAATAACTGGATGGTCTATGTTCTCTAATATGCCATGCTGATGATGCTGCCCTATTACCACTGCTACTATTGCCACTGCCAACCTCTGATACTGCTGTTACTATTCATGCAACTCTGCTACAACTACTGCCATCTCATCTTTCACACAATGGACTAGCTCCTGTAACCAACTTGGCAGATAACTGTCTGTGATTCCAAAGAGAAACCATCATCACAAAGACAATGATGACCAGAAATGCCATCACTATAAAAAAATTTGAAGAAATGGGCTTCAAAGGTATGAGTATTCAGATCATGTACTGTGCTACTAGTGTGTTTTGCATGGAATTCTGCAAGAGAGTATGTGTTTTATTTCCTCATAGCCTGGAAACCTGTATGAGTTAAAACATATTGGTGGATAGTACAGGTTCCAGATATTGTAAAGAGTTCAAATTTCTGTTTGGATTATTTTTGAAAAGAGAGTACCAGAAAGGTTTATTTGGGAATCAGTCCACGAAAATGTTTCCTTGACTTACAGACTGGGTGCTAAAAATAGTTCACAAACTTACCGATTTTTTCTTGTTTTCTTTTTTTCTCTCCCTCTTGTACCTGGCAGTCTCAAATGCTGCACATTCTATAAGATGATAAAAACCAATCTTATTTCATTTAGAACACAACAAAGAAGCTTTATTAATAGACTTATGTTTTCACTCAAATAACAACATTATCTTTCACTTGATTTATATAGAATGTTTCTTTCAAAATTTTGTTCAAATGCAATACATTGTTTTGTTCTGAATTTCATGCAAAACTACATGAGGGATATCTGTGCTAACCATCCCTAATTTATAGTGTAAGACTAGAGAAAAGATGGCTAGTCGTAATCACCCACTGCCAACTGTTGGGCTACTCTTTAACCAACGAATAGTGGGATTGACCGTCATATTATAACACACAGCTGAAAGGGCAAGCACATTTGGTGCAACGGGGATTCGAACCCAGGACCCTCAGATTACGAATGCCTTAACCACCTGGTCATGATGGGCCTAAAGCAATACATAAGCCAATTATGTATTGGCAAAAGTTACTCTTTTCCAATGAGTGGCAAGATTGGTCATCGTGTTATAATGCATGAATTGCTGCAAAAACAAGTACTTTCAGCAACAGTTTTGTCCTGCAACCTGCAGGATACGAGTCAAGTGCCCTAACTAGCAGACCACACCAAGACTTTTAGTTGCTAAAATAAGACTAAACCTAGCTTCTTGGTTGTTAAAATATTTTAAAACAACTGCCAGGAGATTTAATGAAATAAACAAACCTAGGCTTGTATTTTTTTTGTTTCAATACAAATACTTACAAACTACACTTTGGGTTTGTTGCAGCAAAACAGGGGTTAAATTTACTCTTATAAATCAGTCTTTAAAAAAATGTAGTTTTTAAATACTTAGTACAAATAACTATAATCATAAAATTAATTAATTATCAAAATTTACTGACAATTTTTTGTGATTTGTTTTTCTGGTAAATATTATCTCATAAATTTCAGATAGGTTTCCTGAACTAACCTACTAAAATAAAAGTAAGCATCAAGAACAGAAAAATGATGTGTACAAAAATGATTTAAATAAATTGCTAGTTCATCAGTTAAGTACATAAATATCATTCCCATATATCTTATTGATAATGTGGAACAAATAAACCTTAAACAGGTGAAAAAGTTCTTTAATTCATACCACTGCTTTAAAATTATGTACAAAAACAAGTTTTTAATGTATCTGAAATGTAAATAATATCTGCTATTTAGAAAATAAATAATGATTTGTATAGGCTACCACTAAAATCTTATCTTACTAAACAAAGTTTACTGAGGTTTCAGAATTCATTATGTGATTAGATACGAAAAATTCTTATCACTATACCTTACGCGAGTTAATGTAAGAAATGGCAAGAATAGCTAGATAATGAAAGAAATAAATTGCTACTTATACTCCTAATAAAATGAGATAGGAAAAAAAAACTAAATTTGCTACGGTACAGTTTGGCAGAATGACAGAGCAGAAGATTCAAAATTTTCTTGTTTCTAGGATATATACACACTGCTAGCCAAAATCTTAAGGCCAATGAACATGAAGAAAAAAATATGCATTTTGAGTTGTTAGACTCAACCACTTATTTGAGTAGAGCTTCAAAACATGATAATAAGAAAAGGGAAAATAAAAATAAAAAATATTTTAGCATTTAATAGGGAAAGTGTGAACACTATGAAATTAGCCTTAATACTAGCTGGTTAAAAGTTTAAGACCACACATAAATGAAGCATTAATCAGTAAACACGTAACAAACTTTATTTAGTCATTTGTGTTCAAGCATAAGCATTGTCAACATCTCCTGTGTTACATTGGGTAAAAACATGACAAAGGCTAAAAAGTAGACAGAGTCTGAACATGGCAGAATTGTCGAGCTGCAAATGCAAGGTCTCTCTCAACGTGCCATCGTTGTTGAGATTGGGCACAGTAAAACTGCTGTTGTAAATATCCCTGAGGAATAAGGAACGAGAATTTCAAGTGGTAGGCCCAAGAAAATTTTGCCAGCGTTAAGCACGAGGATTCGACGAGTTGTCCAGCAAAACACCAGCTGATCATTGAACCAGATTAAGTCCCTTACAGACACAGAATGCAGCTCAAGAACAATAAAATGGCATCTACAAGAAAAAGGCTTTAGAAACCGTGGAGGAGGTTCCATCATGATCTGGGGTGCTTTCTCCTTCCATAGAACTATGGAGCTTCAGGTTATACAGGGGCATCAAACAACAGTTGGATATACATTGGCATGTTGGAGAGAGCATCCTTATTGACTGAAGACTCTTGTTTGTGTGGAAATGACTGAATCTTTCAGTGGGGCAATGCTGCAATCCACAATGCCCGCAGGACAAAGGACATTTTCATAGCAAATAAGGTGATTCTTTTGGACAATCCAGCTTGTTTGCTCAAACTAAACCCCATTGAAAATATTTGGGCGTAGATGGCAAGGGAAGTCTATAGAAATGGATGTCAATTCCAAGCAGTGCATGATACTTATGAAGCCATCTTCACCACTTGGAATAACCTTCCAGGCAGCCTTCTGCAAACGCTTATATCAACCATGCCAAAGCGAATGTTTGAAGTTATTTGCAAAGACAGCTGTGCAACTCACTACTGAGACCTCTTGCTGGGTGTTTCCTATCCTGTTTAGGACTTCTTTTTGGTATGGTCTTAAACTTTTGACAAGCTAGAATTTAGGCTACTTTCATAGTGTTCTCATTTTCCCTATTAAATGCTAAAAAAGTTTTTTTTTATTTTCATCTTTCAAAGCTCTACTCAAATAAGTGGTTGAGTCTAACAATGCAAAATTCATATTTTTTCTTCATATTCATTGGCCTTAAGATTTTGGCCATCAGTATGAATATATATACAATCACCTTAATATTCTTGTAGACACATTAAAACAAGCAGCTCAAATGCAAAAGAATGTCATCAGAAACTGGATAATTGTGCCTAAGAAAATTAATTCAACAATTAAGCTTTTGATTTCCTGACAACCTTGCTTATATGTTGAATTTCTTAATCCAGACATAACTTTTATCAGTTGAAAACTAAAATTCTACTTTGTTGTTAATCTAGGCTTTAGTTGTTGCTAAAAGACAAGGCTTTGCACATTACAACATTGTGGGTTTTAATCTTTATCAGCAATGTTTGTTTTATGTTTACGCATATGTTATGTAAATGTCATGTAAATGTTTTGTAAATGACAACATGTTGTGTTGTGTTTAAATTTTCATTTCTATTATTTATATTTCCATATTTATATTACTGTTTCAAAGTTTAAACAATAAAATACGTTGTTCTTCATTTAAAATAACATTTAGAACTTTCTAGAATTAGGTAGATCAAATATATGACTATAAATGGAAATGTTTGGCGGCCTAGCGTCTAGACGTAGAGTCTCGTGCAAAAACATACATGCGCAGATTACTCTGTCGAAGTTCCGGTGAATGTTCGAGAAAAGAGGCCTACAAATATATAAACAGACGAAGATGCGAGAAAGAAAGGAGAAAGGAGTCAGACATTAGTTTTATTCAAAAGAAGAAGTGTCAGTCATTAGTTTATATTTAATTCAAAAATAAGTGTCTTTGTTCGAGAAGTTTTCAACATTCGCTGTGTGGTTATTCAACTTAACTTTGTGACTAGAGCTAGATCTACAGAAACTGATTTTGTTTCATCAATCTTTGCGATTCATTTGAATTACTGGTTGTGCTGAGTGTCGACACGTATGGGACTGTTTAAGAGAAACCGAGGCAAATTGGAAAACAACAAATTTGGGACATTCATCGTAAAAGGAACGTCATCAAAATTATTGAACTGTGAATTTTTTCTGGACTTTCATTCTAGATCATTATATTAGATACAGGCCAGTACCATTTTGTGTTGTAATTGATTTTGAATGTTAAAACTGAATGTCTGTCATTGTTAATATATAATTTACGTTATATCTGTTACATATATATTAGTTTACTGAAATAAATTATACAAGCTGTTATCTGTGACTTTCTGTTGCGTTCATAAAACATAAAAAAAAACATAACACATAAAACTATGAAATGGAATTTGTGATAACAAGAAACCCATGCCAGCTGTCCTGAAACACATTTATACAATGGATTATCTGCACTGTGCCCACCATAAGTGCTAAAACCTGAATTTTAGTGCATAAGCTCTCAAGGTTATCACTGAGCCACTACGAATGAGGCTTTTATCATTAGCCACATTTTATTACCACTATGTCTGAAAAATATTTACCTGATCACACAGGCCTTTTTCTTACACATCTTTCAATAAACATAAAACACTGGATGAAAAACACTAATATATTTCTTACCTTCTAATTTTGTGAGACAATTTCTTCTATATCTCATGAGTTCTTTAATTCTTGATTTCACTTCTTTTTCTTCTGAAATTAGGAAATTCTGTAAATTGTATTAGTTCATAACAATAAACTGCTTATGTAAATTGCAAACTTTTGTGCCCCAAATATGACTATATTCTCCTACAAATTTTTACCTTTTTTACATAGATATAGCATTCTTAAACTGTTTTTAAGAGCCTTGTTGGATGAAATAAATGTACAAAAGTGCAATACTGTAGCATTTACAACACAAAAGGATATTCTCACAGAGCATTCAGGTGGTTCTACTAACTCGAGATTCTATACATTTGTTTGATGTTTTGTATAAAGATACACAAATGGCTCTTTGTGCCATACTCACTGAAGTAAGAAGTTAGTTGGAGAATACATTAGTAAAGGATTTGATGATCTTTTGAATTTACTTTCAGGATGGTATGGAAGAGAGTCACCATTGACAACAGTATCAGCAAACAAATAACACAATAAAAATAAAAATTCTCTGATAACAGCAGAATGAAGACTGTTCCAACACTCATATCAGTTTGACAAAACTTCATCACAGGAAATAATTACATATACATAAAATATGCAGATCAGAATTGTACAAATGAACACAAGATTTCTGAATGTAAATTTTAAACAAAAGTACAAAAAGCAAAACCTTAATCCTAGACCATACATATACACTCTTCATTGGAGGTATTCATTTAGAGAAGCCACAAAAACAAATACTCCAATATAAATTAAAATCTCTACTGTACCATTGTAGTCTGGCACATCTCATGCAAGAACTGAGTACATATTAGGTCTCTATACTTCAAAAGACAATTTTCTTCGTGATTATAAACCAGTTAAGCTCCTATCAACCTGACTCTCTGATTTTGAGAGTGGTATTTCAAAATTGCTGAATGATTTAAGATGAATTGCTATTCTAATTTAGTGAGAAGCTTTGTGGGCAACCTAGCCTTTCAACCCTCACCTTCGAAGCCATTGTATGAATTGAGAGTATTGATGTTGAAGTTGATGCTCTAGTGGTTACTTCCAAAACCAGAACTGAAATACCCACACATTGTATTTTATGTAGGGCTTTCATCTGGGCAGATTTAGACTTAACAGGATTCATTCTTAGAGCTTTTGGAGCTCTGGCTCTTTGTCTTCTCTTCAACTCCATGGGGTGCTAGGTCTGCTATACACTAAATGACATACATTCAAGTGAAATAATTCTCCCTAAATTGGCATTTCCAATGATGAGGCAGCTGAACAAAACATCCTATAAAAATTTTTATATTTTAAATTTCAAAGCCCTTGATGTACCAACACAAGTTCCAGAACCTGCATTTAACATTCATCAATGAGTAATGTGTCATCATCCATCAGCTGTGATGACAAACATTATGCAAGACCCATCCACTCAAGGCAATAATGCAAACTCTGAAGCATCAATGAAATCAAACACAGTTATCACAGTAGCTTCTTTTATGATTTCGTCATAGATTCTGAGGTTCAGTGGCAAGAACAGTAAGCTAAATTAGCAAGCAAGTTAAAGTACAACTGAGTTGCATTCAAAATTTAATTAACCCACTTTACTATCAGTGTATTTTACTGAAACTAGTGTTATCAAATATGTTATAATCCAAAGTCTTCTACAATCAAAAATATTCCTTTATTTCAAAACAAACTTACAGAACAATTAAATCTTGAGTTTTTCTGTTACATGATATGCTTTCAGTTAAAATATTTGAGCTTTGATTTCTTCTGTTTCTATTCATCTTAGTCTCAACAACAGTCTAGACAAGCTACTGCCTGTACAAAGTTGTGTTCTGAACTCAAATTCCATATCAGGATAGTTTAATGATTCAAGAAACTTGTTTCTTTCTCCCCCTCTGTTGCTAAATGACAGTCTTTTCTAGAATTGTTGTGGCATACTTATAACCAACAAAAAGAACAAATTTCTGAGTCTAATCTCTCAAGCTTACCAGGAAATATTAGTGATAACTTATTTTTAAATGAAATGCAAACTGTCACTAAGTCTGTTGTTGAGAATATATTGATTGTAACGCTTGGGAATTTTCCGACCTTATACATAATAGTTTGATTCACAGTTAAATTGTATTCAGGTTTTACTTTTATGTTTCACGTAATTATGTGTTATTTGTATTTTAAAATTAACATTTAAAAGGTTTAATGATTTTTTAAAAATATTATTCTAAACTTCACCTTACTCAAAATACTTTTCCTAAAATGGCAAATACAAACTATATCTTGTCAGCCATCTCTGCTAATGATAATGTTATATAGCCTGGGGACATCTGTTGAAGTGGGTCAATGAAAAATTGAAAAGGAAAATAAAACACTAAAAATATAAAATTTGTAAAAAAGTAAATACTTGAAATTAAATATATGACAGCAAGAAGATATTTTAAGGTTATTCAATGAACAATAAAAAGTACTTATATATTCCAAATTACTTAATTTTGAACATTTTATTGCACTTTTAATGACAATAGTTAGAATTAAATGATGGGGAAAATAGAAGATAAAATATATACATTTACCATGAAAACTTTGCAGTCTTTCAGTTAACATTATAAAACTTTCACACAAAAAAATCACATTTTTTAGTAAAGTATTTCTTCTGGATAGTCTGTGTGCACAGTGATTTTCATATTAAGATTAAAAACACTTTTCTTCATCTCAAATTTTCTCTGTGTTTTCACTAAAACTTCCTATACACATTTCAAACTTTTTTCCCAGTAAAACTTTATATATTTTATCTGTTATTTTTTACTCTATCTCAAAACGTGATTGGTCACGTTGACCAGTCTTGTAACCATCAAAAATAAAACTAAATTGCCCCTTTTTTTTACTTTCTAAAATGATTTCATATTGTAACATGAAATTACCTTCGTTTAGCTTGAGTAGCTTTAAGTACATAACAGTATACATCTCTATTTATAATTAAACTTTATTGCCCTTTGAACTGTGGCTGCACCATTATAAGTTGTAAACAACTTGGAGCACAAGCAGTTCATGTTCTGCTATCGAATTACATTACCTATGTGCTACTCAACTTCGTATCACTTATAGATAATATAATTTAATGTAAGAGAAAACTACAAACAAATCTGAAAGACAGAATAAAAACAGGTAAATGTGGCAGGAGGAGTCTGATTTTATACTCAATAGTTCAGTAACAAAACAAAAAATTAAGACTATAAGAATTACAGTCTGTTTAAGCAATGAAGATTTTACAATGAGTGATTTATGCTCAATTTTGTTCGTTCTGGAAAAATAGAGAAAAGAAGATGCCTAGAGATGTTAAAATAGCAGAATTAAAATTTTTTCTAACATTGCCTTGTAAAGTTAAGAACTTAAAACTGAGATATTATTAAAATATAGATTATTAACTCAGATTTGATGTTATACTAATTGGTATAAAATAAACACAAAGTAGTTTAATAAAATGTTGAATGTAAAACATTAAAACGTTATGTCATGCACAGTAAAGGATGCCCATGATGATAGGATTAAAGAGCAACACCCATTGTTAATCCTCTCTCACTACACTCATTCAAATCAGCTGAGTTTGTAATGACTGTACTAAATTTCTTATTTGATTAAACAATGCACCAAAGAAAAAATGATAATAACATGACAATGTCCACAGGTTTCTGAACTACAAATACAATAACAGCCAATAAATTCATCAAAGCTTGATTGTTTCCCCATGCGAGGAAACTTTAAACTGGTAGCAAAATGGACAAATCTCCATACTGAAAACAACAATGTAATATATCATTTAATGGACTAAAACTTTGATTTTCTATTGATTATAAATAATATATTATACATCAGAGTAAACAACTGGCAACTTGTTAAAGAAAGGATACAACGGGTGGGTCTGAAGTTCTAGTTTATGGTCCTATAAATAAATGATATTGAAGGTATAAAAATTATACTTTGAGTAATTTATGTTAAAGAGAAGAAGCCTAGAGAGTGAATATCACAATTCTCATACTTAGAGATTGAAGATTTTTAAAATAATTTCTTATAAAATTAAGAACTTAAAACTTATATTAAAATTTGATTACCTAACTTTTAATGCAGTTTACCCATATACCATGATAATTTTGAAAAACACTCTGAAAAATTGTGTCATGTCAACCTCCACATAGAGAAAAGGTGAACCATTTTTTATTTGCTTGATGTATGCATATAAAAATACAGAATAATAACACAAAGTCCTATTACTATTATAATTTAACTGACTTTTTGACTGAGACATGTATGTCTTAAAATAACTTTCATCTACTCAATCTACACTGAGGAAGAAAGTAACTTTCAAACTACAGTAGATATAACTAATCTTCTGTAGTGAGTATTATAATGTAGCAACTTACATCAATTGATAAATTAAAATATTGTCTTTCTATCATTTATAAATACAAAATATCAGAGAGCATTATTAACAATTTGTGAAAGAGAGGATGTGGCAAGTGAGTAACTTTTTAGTTACATCTCTATCAACAAAGATTGAAGGCTATGAAAATTAGATATTGCCTTATAAACATCTGTACTATGACAAAGAAATAAAGGATGAACAAGACCATGCAAACAAATGGTTTGCATTTTCTTGTATGATTCTTATACAAGAAGGAATTGTGGATTTGTTTAATTATTCCTTTTTCAAAATTAAAAAAGTGAAATTGTATTTACCACTGAACCTTGAGAGCAGGTTTCTTCGTATACGTTAATAACATTATAATAAACACTGACTTTTAACTGTATCAAGAAGATTAGAAAAACAGAGAAGGCAATCTGTGTGCAACTTCAATCATGAAACCTATTCATAAAATAATAACCTGGGCTAATATATTTTCTCATTCATTTCTAGTATAAACAACATAAACTGCACTCTGAAAGTTCTGGTGACAAAAATTTAGTGACTAAATAAAGTTAAGAAACAAATATAGAAAAAAAACGGATAACTTACTTTGCAGGTTTTGATAAAACTGTTCTTGTTGTGTGGCAGCTTGGAACTGGCAAAACACTCTCATCTTTTCTTGCAAATCTCTAATAATAATAATTAAAAAAGCATCCATGTACACAAGAAATGTTTCATCAATAAACATAATAAAGATCCAGTAAGTCAGATAAACTTTATCACTGCAGAAAAAAAAATCATTGTGAATATACTTACGAAATTCTAGAGTTTTAACATTAGATTTTACAGAAGAAAAAGCTAACTGGTTATGCCAGTCACATCAACAGTTTTGTTGACCCCAAGATAATCCCTTGAAAATGACATGTAGGTAAAAACTTTCCTACAACTGCAAAAATGATATGCCTCAAATTGAATAGAATATGTCTAAACAGTCATTTATTACCTCAAATATTAGTAAAAGCATCATAAAACTTAATGCTTTTTACATACATACTAAATTTGGAAAGGGACGAGGTAAATTAAAGTACACAAAAAGAATACAAAAAAACTAACAAAAAATAAAGACACTGCATTTGTTCAGTTCTTGTAACTAATTTCATCAAATTGAAGTTCAAAAAATCTTATATCAAATGTAAAAAGAAAGAGATTTGATGCAGTATATGAAGACTTAAACCCTATTATCATTACAGAATTATATTTTAAATTAATAACCATTAGCAAAAATGTGCTCAAGCAATAGTTTTATAACATTATCAATTATCATAAGTCACTAATGAATTATGTCTGCATAATTGTTTTCACATTAAAAAAAGACAAATATCAATATGATGGGTGTGAAAAACAAGTTGTTAAGCTCAATTTAAAATAGGCAATAAGTGCATTACTTAAGTTTCAACAATCTCTTACTTACTTGTCTTCTCGTGCTGATTTTTTAGTATTCATAGATTTTTGCTTATTAGAGCTTGAACTATTGAAAAACTGACTGACTAGGCCATATTCTCTGGCTATCTTTTTTCTTCGAAAACGTTCTTTTAATTTTCTTGAATAAATATCAATGTGAGCTAACTTTAATGCTGTAAATGGGAAAACATTAAAAAAAACAAACAAGATTAGGCAGTGAAAATTACAAGTTTCTACTTTCATATCTTGAATAAAAGAAAAAATTAATAAACTCACATTTATCAATATAATGGATTACTTATGAATGTTGATTACATTGGCTGGTTTCACATAAAATAACAAATTAACTCTCAAACTGACTAAGAATATTAAAACAGAATAAATCATTATAGTTTCTATATCATAACTTCTGATATGTTTTATATACCTTCATAATATATTGCATGTTTTCAGCAATTAAGTCATTTGCAGAAAAAAATACAATTTTTGATACAATATTGTTTCCTAAAAGTTCTCTATAAATATATGGAACCAAAGTGCTCTGAATGCAAAGTGAATTTCATGTTAAGATTAAAAATACTGTTCTTAATCTCTAAATCTCTACACCCTAATAAATAGATTTTAAATGGTTTTTCTTTCAGTAAAACTTATTTTATTATTTTCTCAACCCTAAATTTGACCAACCTCATAACAATGAAAAGAAATCAAAATAAAACTGCCCTTCTTTTCTAGAATGACTTCAAATTGTAACATGAAATTACATTTGTTTATCCCAAGTAGCTTTAAACCCTCAACAGTATCCACCTGTCCACATCTAAATATTACCATTTTACTGCACTTTGAACTCTTTCTGACTAATATCTTTATCATATGATTTTTAAATCATTCAGAAAATATGTACCTAACATTACCTATCCAATTATATAATTTACAGTTTACCTCTTAGCATAAACAATGAAAAATTATTTTTATAATAATAAATGAAAAATACATATGAAAACATCAAATCAAGTAATTATCTATATATATATATATATATATATATATATATATATATTTATTACTGCTGATTGTTGATGACACTTAACCCTACTGTTTTAAATACAAATGGCACACAAAATTTTGTCTGTTACGGACCAATCATGGTGTGTCAGCAAGAACACTTCTAATGTTATCAGTTACAAAGTCTGTGCATTACAGCTAAACATTATTGAAAGGCGAGTCTGGTCTCATATGATGAAAGTGCAGTTCATATTACACTGTCTATTTGCAAGTTGTTTGATAGCATAGCAAATAAAAATTATTACTTAACTGTATTTTACCTAATTTAAAAAAGTTCTTAATTTTTACATTAGTTACTTTTCTAATGATTAATAAAGAACACACATGAAAAACAAGAAATACAATAATAACCTGTCTTTTTTTTTCCTGTTGATTAGACTTAACCCTACTTTTTAAACTAGTAGTAATATGACACTAAATAATTTTTATTTAATTAAATAATGCACCAAAGAACATAGTGTAAAAACAGGCAAAAAGTAAAGTCTCATAATTATTACAATTTTTCTGGTTTCCTAACGATGTGACATGAAACATTAAAAATTCAGCTAAGCTCGTGTGTTTCCCATGGGAATAGTTTGAACTGGTAAGGAAACATGCAGTTGTCTATAGAGATAACAATATAATACATCACTTGACAGATCAAAACTTTGGCTTTTTAGTAATTCTAAATAATGTAGTATTTAACATTAGAGAGAACAACCAACAATTCCTGAAAGAGAAAATAGCAGGTGGGCATAGCAAAATGGTCCTTTTTGTTTTTATGACTGTAATCAGATAAGACTGAAAGCTATAAAAATAATGCCATGCCTGAGTAATAAAAACATCATCATGAGTAATTTCCATTAAATTTCATATTTCTCAGAGAGATAAATAAATTGGAGAAAGAGATAGCAAAAGAAAATATGTCACAATTCTCATGCCAAGGAAATTCAGGATTTATTTTAAATACTGTCTTGTGAAATTAGGTACTCAGAATGTACCAAATATTAAAATTGGATCACTAGATACATTTTTATGTCAAGTTTATTCATAATAGGAAAGCACTTTATTTATATTTTGAATGTAACTCACTTATATGACCAGAAAAAGATGTTCTTAGTAAAAATGTTAATAAAAGGAATGAGATAATTAATTATTGTATGATAATGATCAATAAAACAAAGCTTGCATGTCCAACTACTAAACTATCTAAATAATTAAGTTAGCTAGTACTTCTCTTGGCACAAATGGGTTCAATGGTATGCATGAATTCTGCTTGTACACTACTCACAAGAGTAAGAAATTGACCCCACAGTAACTGATTACATAACTAGCCACAGTGATGCCCATGTTCACTTTTTGATACATGTGTAACATTGCAAAATTTCACATAGCATCATTAAACATTACAAATGTACAAAAAAATCATGTTTCTAAATTAGGAATTAATATATTGTAGTTAAACATTTACCTGTGGATTTTTTCTATCAGAATTATGAATATTCAACTTTTAAAGGTCATTTTAATATTACAAATTCTTTTCTTCATCTACAAGTTATCAAATTTTAGTTGCACAGTTTCTGTCACCTCCTAAATAAATATTAAACATTTGTTTAGAAAAAAAATTACATTGTTATTTTTTGTACTTTATATGGCAGTTCGTAAATTTGACTGTCCTTATAACAATACAGAATTAAGAAATAAATCTAAACTACTCTTTTTTGTCTTCTTTCTGAAATGACTAAAAATTGTAATAGAAAACTACAAATATTTTTTTCAAATAGTTTAATTATTCAGTGATGTCGAGAAACCCACTTGTTGAGAATTTTATATGCAAAAACGGCTCGTTTGGGTTGAGAAAATATTTCAAATAGAAGAGCGAACAACGTTTCGACCTTCTTCGGTCATCGTCAGGTTCACAATGACCGAAGAAGGTCGAAACGTTGTTCGCTCTTCTATTTGAAATATTTTCTCAACCCAAACGAGCCGTTTTTGCATATAAAAGTTTAATTATTGTAAAATTATACTGAAATTTTTATTAATTTTTTTTGCTTTTTTGTTTAAGTAATAATCCTGCCAACAAGTTGTAAATAAGGAGGTGCATGTGCAGCTCATGCTAACATACTGAACATAAAACTGGCATTTTATACAAATACAAATGTTTTGCTTTTCTTAGTCTTAGTACTAGTGTTCCAGTATTTTGTACAATACAGTGACAAAGTGGTTAAAACATATTACATGTTTATATATTATTGCTGTTCACAAATGAATTCTTGATACCCAGTTACTCTTAAGACCTAGAACAGTAAACATAAATTATATAAAAAACAATCACCTCTAGTACTTACAATGTTATTAAGCTTTTTCTATTTTTGCACTGTATTTACTAAGCCTTGTCAAATTTCACTCATGGAAAATGTCCAAAACAGGTTTTTCTAAGTTTAATATGTGCATTTTGAAATAAATTAAATTACAAGTTATAATACCACCACCAAAATGTTTCTAACTAAGCTATATTCGTGAAAGAAAAAAAAAAAATCTAATTTCTGATTGTCATATCATCTTGGTCACCACTCTTCAAATTCTTAAATGGTCATAACAGCTCTATCTGCATAAATATTTTATGAAGCCTGATAGGGTTACATAGTTCAGAATGAGTTTTTTCGATATGTTATAAACACACACCTAAACAAGTATTTTCAAATGAGGAAGAGGTGGATAGTCACATAGGTGGTTTTCATCAAATATAATATTATATATGAAAATAAGGTGGAAGATTCTTATCTTATATTCTAGTTTGCCAATATTAGTAATTTGAGCTTTTAATTTGTTAGAAACTGCAGACTAAATATTTAATGATGCTCACAATACACTTTAAACAAGAGCAAAAGATAATGTAACATGAAACACAAAAAATTGGTATTTAGTAATTTTAGTTTTACAGTTAAAACAGTGTGTTCATACCCCTGCATCCTGAGTAGTTTTTTGTTCATAATTTAAAAAGTATCACGATTAGGCTAATAGACGTATGATACTTTATAAATATTACACAAACACACATCTACATAAATTATGTAAATTAAACAACAAATAAACTGTTTATAAACAAATAACCAAAAATAGAAGGAGCAGAAAGTGTTCGTACAGTTCAGAGCATGTGAAAAACTAATAATACCATACAAATTTTGTTTAGTTTGGCAAATAAACTACATTATACCATTCCTGAACTAGATGCTGAATTCATAATTCTTGGAATTTAACCAGCAAAAATTTACTTCTGGCAATTTAATGCTGTCTCCATCATTATCTGCTTTGTCATCACGGTGAACAGGAAACAACTGTCCAGTGATTTAAAAAAAACAAATTATTGTAAAATACAAGTCTCGTGTGTCTTTTTCCAGTATTGCTACATAAGTTAATGTGCCCAAATCTACCGTTCAAAGCACAATTGCCAAGTTTAAGCTTACATGATCAACTGCTAACCTCCCTCGTTCAAGATGCCCCACCAAAATTCCAGAGAGAAGTTAATAGGAACCCTCATTTAATAAGTAATGACATACTGAAACTGGTAAGGGAAACTGGAGTTGAAGTAAGCACCTCTACAATTGCAAACATGTTACATTCTTCTGGATTCAAAGCATGCCATCCTCGTAGAACTCCATATTTAAAGCTTGTTCATTTAGAAGCATGATTGAGGTATGCAAGAATGCATGTAGATGAACCCTTTTCCTACTGGAAGACTATTCTTTGGTTAGACAAGACTAAAATTGATCTTTTCAGCCACAATGATGTTTGCAATATTTCAGTAAGAAGGGAAAACGAAATCTTCCAAAGAACAACGTCCCTACAGTTAAACACATAGGTGGCTCAATCATGCTATGGGGTTCCTTCAATTTTTGTGATGTAGAAAGCCTTCACCACGTCAAGGGAATCATGAAAAAAGAAGAGTACATTGATATATTAGGCACCAATATCAAGAATGATGTTTAGAACTTGCTGCTTGGGCATCACTGGATCTTCCAGCATGACAATGACCCGAAGCACACATTGAAATACGTGCAAACCTGGTTGCAGAGGAACCATGTAAGCATTCTAGAGTGGCCATCGCAGTCACCCGATCTCAACCTAATTGAAAACATCTGGCATGAGTTAAAGACCAGGGTTCAACAGCGTCAAACGATCGTGGATTGCTATGAGGAGAAATTGTGCCAAATAATTCACCTGAAAGGCTACACAACTTTCTTCCCCTCCTATGTTTAGTCATTTGTTTATAAACAGTTTATTTGTCATTCCATTTACATAAAAATTTATGTAGGTATGTGTTAGTATAATATTTATAATATATTACACGTCTATTAGCAAAAACTACTTGGGACACAGGGGTATGAACACTTTCTGTCATAACTGTAGTACTTACTTTTGAACTACAAAATTAGAAATGTATATTATAAAAATTTGAATAAAAAAAACTAAAGTTTGATTTCAAATTTATGGACATGCATTAATTAAACAGTATTTTAATAAAATTATGAATATAAATTTACAAAGCACAATGACAAGCACTATGACCCATACCTTCATGCAAAAGATTAATTTTGACTGGCTTTCTTTAGCAAAGCAAGATTTAAAGTTGTTTGATTTATTGATTTTTCAGCAAGCACTAGTGTTTCTGCACTTTCTTTCTGTGCTGAAAACGTAAATTTATTTTAACATGATTATCAGTAATTTGTTTTCTCTAATCTTTTGTTTACACCCAGTTATTTGCTTTAAAATATTTGGCATTCTTTATAATTTTTTTACAATTTTTAAATATAAATGCAATTATGCCTTATAATGTTTTCATTTCCACTTTATAAATCATTATAATCTCTGCAAAGGCCATCTAAAATCACAAATTTTCTTGCCTTACCATTAAATACTTTACTTTCTTTTTTTTAAACAGCATAAATGTGTTTTACCCAAATTTTTGCTACTTATCACACATTACAGTTGAACAATTTAACTGAATAATCAATTATCCATGAGAAGCAATTATAAGCTTAGTTGCAAGTAAATCAATTGATTCTCTGAAATTAGGGTTACATTGGTTATCAAAATTAGTTTTCATTGCTGCTGTTTGCAATTATTACAACAATCAATTAAAATTATTATTAAATTAACCATAAAGATAATAATCAACTTAACTTATAATTTAGCTATTCCAACATTAATGTAATTGATACATTGCTATTATTTTTGTTTATTGTTTTTACCACAAAGTCAGGCAATGAGCTGTTCATGTTCTGCTTGGTTTGAGGCTTTACAACTGTTTTTGTTTTGTTTTTTTATTTCAAGCTTGTTTGGTTTTGGTGAGTTGGAAAGGGGGATTTACCATTCAAAGGTCTTCAGTTTCCACTGCTATGGTTCTTCTTTGCTATGAAGACTATCTGGCACTATCATTAATTTTGAGCTGCTGGCAAGAGGGAGAGCAACTAGTTGTTAGCAACCACCAGCAACTTTTTTCCTATTTGTATTGTTTTTTTCTTTCATTATTTTGAACAGATAACCAGAGGAAAGGCAACTGTCTTGCAATGCCCACTGGCAACGTTTTAATTTTTTCTTCTTCTCGAATTATTCATTTGAGAAAAAATAAAGCCAGCTAGCAGCACCCACCTAAGTTGTTGTACTTGATGGTGTTCATCATATTAAACAATGGATGCTTTTAAAAATTAAAAAACCGAGAACAAGCTGAAAATAGAAAAATTAGTGCCATGTGAGAATAATGAATCAAAGATCACAATTAATCAGCAAATATCACTAATCACCTGGCTCTAGTTGTGTATAAAATTACCTTAAAATTCCTATTATTCTTCCAGACAGAAATGAAAGAACAGATATATTTAAGTATTATAAATGTGATAAATAATAATGTTGTTAAATCATGTCAGACATATCCTGAATGAAAACTTACTTTCACGTATAATTTTAAAAGTAATATAACATATGAACAATTATTTATGAACACTTAAACTAAAATTTGGAGTTACTTTTTACAAACTGAAATTACAGTTTTACTTTTGAATTGAGAAACACTCATTTTAAACTTTGACAAATTGGTGATTAATGTTGTACACTTACATACATATAAAATACAATGCAAGTATTGTATCATACGTTCTTCTGATTTAGAATAGATGTAGCAACCATGTACTACCATTTTATAAAACTATATTACCATTCAGATATACTTTCAGGTATCCCTCTCAAAGAGATACATTCTTGAAGTACATAATGAATAAAGAAATGTAAACTGAAAACACTTTCCCATTATTTTAAAGGGGAAAAAAAAACATTCATAAACCAAACTTTTTTGGCACAATAATGTAACATTTTTGTATTTAGTTTTAAAGCTTGGTCAGAACATTTCATTAAGTGTAGCAGCTGACTTTGACAAAAGTCTCTTACCAGATGTATTCAGCATTAAGGTATATTATGGTAGATAAAAACATACATCCCTTCACATTATAAAAATAGATTAATTTCTCTTCTCCCCCAGCCAGCATTTTGTGATTTCAAAATTAGTATCAGTGGGTGAGTTACACTAGCAACCATATGGAAGTTGCTTCTATTTGTACTGTTTTTTTTATTTATCTATAGAAAAATTACCCTCCAATAATATAAAAACTTGGTGAAAGATTTATTAACTCTTCCAGAATGAGAACCATTTTGTGCAAATGTCACTACTTTCTTCTCATAATATACAAATTTGGCACATAAACATAGCTAATAATCTGATTTTTAACATTATAAAGGTTTTAGTTATACAAGACAATATCAAAAAAGAATCCCCAATTTCCCATACTCTGAGAATTGTAAAATTTGCTCTCTAAGCCTTTTCTCTTTTCCACTTTATTTATCATCCCTCTGAAAAGTAATTTAATCTAAATTACTTATTTTAATACTGTCATAACTCAGACACTATATAATTTTTATAGACTCAATATTATTGCATCATAAACTACACGATAGAAAATCAGACCTCTTTTGTCATGCCCACTTCTCAATTCCTCTCTTTCACAAACTGCAAATAGTTCTCTCTGATGTTTAATACTATATTATTTACCATTAATAAAAGCCAAGGCTTTAATCAATAAAATCATGTCTCATATTAAGTTATTTTTACAGAGAATGAAATATTTCACTTTCAGTTAAAACTTTATTTCCATGGTAAACAAGTTGACAAGCACAGCTTGTCACATTATTAGAAAGCTAGAAAAATTATAACAGTTGTGGGACATTGTTTGCTCTGTTCATGTTATTATTCTGTGTTCTTTGGTGCATTATTTGATTAAATAAAAATTAATTATTGCAGTAGTACTGTTTGTATAAAAAATTAGGATTAAGTTTAATTGACAATCAACAGTAAAACACAAGAGGTAACAGAAATAACAAAAATTAATTTTTTTTTTTACATTTGATACAGTAAAATAAAAAAGAAAAACAACATTTTTATGTGGTACACTAATGAACAACTTGCAACTGTTGTTGCAAATTGACCAGCCTTTTATAGAGTTAATGTAAAGAAAATAACAGATAACACAAAGATTTATTATTTACTTGCAGTATAGAAACTATGAAGGTTAATTTAGGATAAGAAACTCAACCAAATCCATAGTGAGAGACCTACGAAAAAAACAACACTACTGTAATATATTTGTAGAAAAAGTTATGGATATAAAAGTTAAACACAATTTACTCGAAAATCCTGTCATATCATTAATATGAAGTATCCTTTGTGATTTTTGAAAAGAAAATCATTTCACAACTCGAAATTCTAAAATAACTACAACTATGGCCTTGTTTTGTGTTTAATGTACTTAGTTCTTAAAATTTTTTATCTCTCTTTATTCTCAGCATAAAGTTGTATGGAAATTACTATGTGAAAACACACAAGCCAAGTCTCACAATATTAAAAGTATGACACAAATGGTTGCTGAAAAATGATACTAGAATTAGTTTCAAGATTCACACGAGATATCCGAGTCAAGTGTTTACCTATATCAATGTCTTCATCATCATTGTGAATGCTGAGATTACAGGTTACTGCCTCTGCATCATTGTCATATTCCTGGAAAAAAAAATGAGGAAAAGAAATTTTTTCCACCACAAACAAAAATATTTAATGCTGCCTTGATCCTTAAGTATATTACCCAATGTTCATTTTCATATCTTTAAAATAATTTTAGGGAGTGTAGTGATGGAAAAAATAGCAAGTACTTATCTTATAACTTATCAAAATACGGGGCATAAACTTCTGACATCAAAAGATGTTTTTATTGTTAAACAGCTCTACCTTGCACATTCATTGTAGCTATTTATTTCATTACTAACAGAAAGTCAGTAATAAAAGATTTTAAATTGATTTTAAAAGAAACTAATTTTTCTTTGTTACAAATACATTTCCAATAAGATGCAAGAAATAAGTAAATATCCGGATCTTTTATTTAAAATATTGTTGTTGAAGTAATCAAGCTTAATTAACAAGATATGTTTCAATAAATAAAAAGCATCAACTTTTGAGGAACAAATCACCTGTTTATAAGTTTATAGCCTGTAGTGCCAACGAGAGAGAGTTGTATTTGTTGTTTAAAAAAACATACAAAAATACACGAATTATTAATATTACTCCAGAAAATGCAACTATTTTTATTCAAGTCAGTTTTTCACCATTACTGAATTACCCTAACACTACAAGTCATGTCAAAAGCCATGTCATCATGTTTAGTAATTTGCATTCAAATTCAATAAGTTTAGCATCAAATTGTAGATTGCAATTCAAATTTTACTATTATACATTATTCCATTTCTTAACTTGAAAGTGAATATAAAAATTTAAACATTGGTTTTTGTGTTTCACATGGTATGTTGAATGCAGCACTGGTCAAATTAGATGTTTATGATATCAAAAAAAAAATTATATAGTTTTGCATAAATTAGAAACTCAAATTACCAATATGAATATGAAATAAGAACTTCCTATTTTTTCTCTTTTCTGAAATATAACTGTATTTAACAAATCAAACAAAGCGGCTGGCTCCACCTACTTTTTCTAATTTTGAAAATATTTCCTCATGTATGCCTGATTCTCGTGCAGGCTAAGCCTGGCACCTCCTCAGACCCTTCCAGAACATGAATTCTTCACCAAGGGGAAATTCTCCTCCAGCCGTCAACTCCGGAAGACTTATCCTACTTTTGTGAGCCATGGAATACCCCTTTTAAAGTCAGATGTTCACCCACCAAGAGCCCTACAAACCTGTTCACTGTTTTCCTGAGAGGAGTACACCACTCCATTCAACCAAGTGAAATCAAATGCACCGTTGCAAAACCAAACCAAGACTGTGATATACCTCATTCATATATACTCAAAATCCTCCCAGCAAGCTACCAACTTCATGAAAATTGTAACACCCAGTAAACATATTGCCGATACCATTCTATGGAATGGCTGCTACTATCATTTTAGTGGCAAACGCCCCCGATGCCACCCAACCAAACCAAAGACACCTAAACAACCTGAACCTGTCTTGCAACCTAACGTAGTATCTACTTCGCCCATCAACCCTCCGCAAGTTATAAATCAATCATCTAACAAGTGTACTCAAACAGATTTCGGTAAAAAAACATCTCAGAGCACCCAAACAACCAATGAAGAGACTTAAACTCGTGAAATTTCTGCTTTGACCGATAATGTCCAAATAGCAGACGCTGTTTCTCAAACAAGCATAGCCATGAATCATCATGAAACCCAGTTTCCTGGAAACATGCAGCTCACGAGAGCATCCAGCAAGTTAGTACAGGAAGAAACCAAGATTATACACTTTCCACCTAGAAAGAAGAATTTCATCATCAATCTTCCTATGCCCAAGCTGAAATCAGATCTATGCATCACAGATGATTCGTAATGTCCTTCAGAACATTCTTCTTTGTTTTAAATGCACCCCAGTTGCAATCTATGTTTATCATTTGCACATCTCTTTGTTATTGTTAGTGCTACTGTATGTCTCTTGTAATTAATCCTTGTATTTTTCTTTCCTTACAGCTCTTCTTGGGGGCACAGTCAGGACCTTTATTCAGCGCCCCACTAGTGAAAGTGCGTTTTCTTGGAGTACTCCCGTCTCCCCCCACAGAAAAAGTTCAGTTTCTTAGGATCTATAGATCCCAGCCCTGAAAAGAGTTCCATCACTTTAGTACCTAAATTGTAAGTGTTTAAAATCCAGTCAATCCAAGTCATGTGTCTTAATTATATCGGCGTACTGTGTTTGCATCTCTCTGCTCCCTTCACTTCAACAATATTTACACCACGTAATTCTTCGAATGCTTGTTAATGTTGTGCTGAACCTTTTCCCTTTGTTCTCTCTCCGGCTTGCTGGCCCACTTCTCAGCTGTTTCCCAACGCTCCTCAATTAGATACATAAAACTGTCAACTTCAAGGTCATTAGTGACTATCGCTCTTGATTAACAACCAACATTCCACTCCAATTCAGTTAATTATCTTCGTGATCAGGTGACTAATTTATTCTTACCTCGTGTGGGGTGAAGAGAAACAATAGTTTCTGACCACCCCTAGTTATTTTTCATTCACCTTTTGGAAACAAAATTATAAATTAACCTAAATACCTATCCAGTATTTTCTTTGACTGAACCTGTGTTGAAAGAGTTCATCCATACATGCATAAATGTATGCTTATGTATTAAAGTATGCTTACACACCCTTTCAAAATCATCTCTATCAGGCATATATCCCAGTTCTTGTTGTTCTTGTGAAGATAGTTCTAATGGAGGTAGTGGTGTTGTGAGGCTAGGAGATAAAGGGCCTGTAAAAGTAAAATGGGGTTAATAAATGGTACAAGATAAAATAAATGTTAAAAAAAACTTTTAAAATTTAATTATATATGATATAAAACTACCTATCATCAAAAATGTTGCTATACTGAACAGTTTACTGAAACTAGAACCAATGGAGGTTTTAGAGATTACTCAAATAACACTTGAAAACTTCCATGTTTAGAAAAGTATTTTTAATCTTAACATGGAAATCATTTTACATGTGAAGACATCAGCACTGATCAAAACATGTTTTTTGTTTTGTATGCAAAAGACTTGTAATATTTAATGAGACCTTGTTAAATTTTGTGAATATATATAAAAGACATTAAATGTTATTGTAGAGAAAACACCCTGATGGTTATTTTGTGGTAATAAGGTCAGTCACACTAACTGATTTCACATAGAAAGCATTAAAATAATTAGTATAAAATGGTGACTTTCAACTTAATTCGAGAATCACTCACCATTTTCTGGACAAGTGTGGTCTTGAACTTGGTGACCATTCCTTGATAACCATGTTGCTATAATAAACACATATTATCATACAGTAAATTTTAGTAATGTATATAAACATAACCACAGCCAAATCAAAAGTTTGTTATTACATTTCTTTAAATTTAAAAAGAGGGTATCACAAAATATATCTAACTGGTGCAACCCCAAAGTGGGTATGACCATCATTCCATCCATTCTTACTTTGTGCACTTTAGCTAACTTTGTAATTGTTCAAACTAAATGAAGAGTGTATACAGCTAAATTACTCTATTGCAAATTACTTTGTTTCAGTTACCAAGTATAGATCCATATATTTTATCAAATTAGATGACCCTAATACCCTGCATGTATCATGAGCATGGTGTTTGATGTAAGAACCGACACAAGAAGCTCCAATGGTTATTACTTTAATTATGGGAGACACTATAGCTATCTGACTGGTAAGGAGTGGGCCAAAAGAATAGTATAAAAACTGCTAATTTTTTTCAGAAAGAGATAGTTACTGATAAAACCCCATTCAAGTCTGTAATCAAAGTTCAGAGAAAAAAATGAACTAGAAGTGGGAGGAATAATGGCCACACCCTCTTTAAGGTTGTACTGTGTCAAAAACCATCAAGTACTGTAAACGTTATCATGCTCATTTCTACTTTGTTTTCTTACTTTTTAATAATCCCATTCTCAGTACATAATTTCCTTCTTTCATTTAGAAATATTTTACACTTCTCAAAGGTTTTTTTGGTACTAAATCTTAAGAGTGATTAAGTTCTAAGTAACTATCTTTATGGTGCTATCTTGTCATTTCCTGATTTCTGCTGCTATCTTTAGAATATTTTTCTTCCATCTAGACAAGGTTTCAGCCTTTTCTCTGGCTGGATTAATGACTAAGAATTTTCAGCATTCGTTTTTACAACCTTATTTCTATTTTTGCAGTAATATTTTCTTTTCCTGGACAAAGACTTTTCAAGGTTATTAACACAATATTTTCTCATTTTCTCTCATTTTGTTTCCTTGAAAGGCATTTTTTCAAGTGCAACTTTAGATGTCATTAGGTCACATTTAGTTCAAAAACAATACAACAGTAAGTTATGGAACTTTTTATTCTTGTTTCATGTCCAAAGTGCCATACAAAAAACCTTGTCAGATTTCAGTAGAGATAGCATTCAACCACAATGCAACTTAACCCTTTTGCAGCAAGTCATGAGTCAAAGGCCACATTATTTTGTTTGTTGATTTGAATCATAATTTTTTTATGAATTTATGTCAATAAATGTGAAATCAAATTGTAGATTATAATCCAAACTAATATTATATTTGAATCAATTTATTTTAAAAATAAATATTAAAAGAACACATCCAAATATATATATTTTACTAAGTCAGGTGGTAAGTTGAATAAAGCACTGTTACAAATTAGATGTTTGTGATGTTAAAATACAAAGTAGGAACTCAAATTACTATTATTATCAAGCTATAATATAAAACAAAAACATCATGTATTTGTATTTTACTGAGATATGGCTTCTGTACTGAATTAAATACAGTGACCCTGTTCATCTCTTTCCATTTTTAGGAATGATCCCTTATATACGGTTACTTCAATATATGACACGTGAATAACCAATCAACAATTTAGAATGTCCCTTTGTGGTTTTCTCGGCCATTTTATTCTTTGAAAAGGCTACTTCTTTCTTTTGAACCAAGATTTCAAGAAGATAGGTTCTGTCTTTAATCTGGTTGAAGTTTCATATTTTTTAAAAAATCTAAATAGATCTTAGTTACTAAGGTTAATAAATTATGGTGTAATTCCATAGTATAAGTTCAGCTTTTTGGGGGTTTATTCAACTGATATATATATATATATATATATATATATATAACCTATAAAAAACACTGTTTGGTATCCTTTACGTGTGAAATTTTAAAAGGCTTAACATCCTATGCTCAGCAGCAACTAAGTTCAAAGGCCACAGCTAGAAGAGATAATTGTTTGCTTTATTTCTTTATATTTTTTCTATATTTTAATAAAAATAAGTTTAATAATTTGTTTCTAAATAGTAATAATCTGTATACATATATAATGTATATTAATTGAAATATAACTGTGCATTAAGAATACCAGTCCACTAAAACACAGCTAAGACAGGGAAGTTGGGTGGTTGGTTAATTTAGCTATTGGCACAAAACTAAGAGAGTCAGTATAAATAGTGCAGTTTGAGTACTGCTTAGCTTCTATGTGATCCAGGGCAAGAGAAATGGCATACAGTCCAGCAGTGAGCACAGAAACTATAGAGGGGATTCTGCACGCAACCACCAAACCACAACAAACCATGGTAGAGCCCAGAGTCACCTGATTTCAAACCATTTGTATAAACAGGAATGGAAGGATGGTTTGAAAGATGCTCAGCAAATAACAGACAGTATTTCCAATCCGAAATGTCTGCTTTTCTTAAATGACTTAAAGATAGGTCACAGTTGGGAACTATAAGAAGCCATGGTGGGATGGGGCTCACCCAGTGGATACAGCAGTGTTATCCAAGGACAGACCTAATTCATCCAACTGTGCTTGGATACAAAGGTCAAAAGGAGCAATGGCAAATTGTCTGTGCTGAAAAAGTATCTTCCATCGAGGAAGATAAACACAACCCCAGGCAGGATGCTTTTGTAAGGAAAGAAGTTTTGAAGCATATAGTAAAGACATTTGCAAACAGCAGAGGTGCAGAGAAAGTTCATGAGACTGTACGTATAAGCTCTGAACTGGGAAAATGCTGAAAACCCCAGTGCAGAGCTGAAGTCCTTGATGATGAATGAGGCTCAGCATCTTTAAGGCTGAGGGTGTGGCAGAGCCATAGACCAGTGATCCATAGTGGAGTTTTGATCAAATAAGACATGATATAGCTTTAGCATAGAACATCAATCTGCTCCCCAAGTGGTAGAAGAGAGGACAAGGAGAATGTTCAGTGCTCTTGCACATTTGACCCATACTTGCTTAATGTGTGGTATAAAGGTCAGCTTACAGTCAAAGATAAGCCCCATGAACTTTGTCTCAGGAACAACAGGCAGCACAACTTCTATATGGAGTTCAGGATCAGGGTGAATATCCCTTTCGTGGCAAAAGTGCATGCAAACAGTGTTAGAGAGAGAGAAGTTAAAGCTGTTTGCTGTGGTCCGCTTTAGTAAACAATTGAGGGCACGATCCCCTCCTCCCCTTCACAGGTTGCCATGCATAGCAAACATACGGGTGGATGTTTAGATCCCATAGGAGATAAACTGAAAGAACAGAACCTTGTCTGGGAGGGCCACTCACAATGTACAGGAATTCACACTGAGGTTGATTGATTGATTGATTGATTTAGTGTTTTATGGCACAAAGCAACGAGGCTATCTGCGCCAAACAACCGGTAAAAATGTAGTAAAAGACATAAATGGAGATGAAGGTAAAACAAAAAAAAGTATAAAACCAGTGTTGACACCTAGTCTACAAGGTTAAGATAGAAGGCAAAGTGTAAAAAGTTGTAAGGTAGGTATTCTATCATAAAGGTATAATCATAACCCGCCAGGAAGACTAACAGGCAGGTACAAGACCTACTGTCAGTCACCTGAAGTTGGTCTTTCCAGTCCTGGTTCTGGGTTATGTGTCATAGCAACTAGTATCAAGATGTAAAAGAATAGAAGTATTAAAAAACACACAGCAAAAACGCAACAATGAGTAACCAAATGTTCAGTAAAAAGAGAAAAGTCACTTAAATGGAGTAAAATTGGTAAAGGAAAATGAAGGTAAAAACAAAACAGCAATTAAAACAGAAAATGGTGTAAAAACCAATGGTGACACCCAGTCTTCAAAGTTATAAGCTATTTACTCTAGCATAATAATAATGATCATAACCCGCCAGGAAGACTAACGAACAAGTTCAAGAACCACCGTCAGTCACCTGAAGTTGGCCTTTCCAGTCCTGGTTCTGGGTTATGTGTCATAGTAGCTATTATCAAAATGTAATAGAATAAAAGTTTAAAAAGACACTCAGCAAAATCATAATAAAGAGTAGCCAAATGTCCAGTAAAAAAAATAAAAGTCAAGTAAATGGAGTAAAATGTGTAAAGGTAATTGAAGATAAAAACAAAATGGCAATTAAAACAGGAAATGGTGCAAAAACCAATGACGACATCCAGTCAACAAAGTTGTACAGGCCAACCTGTAGCAGAATGGGAATGATCATAACCTGCCAGGAAGACTAACAGGTAGTATATAAACCACTGTCAGCCACCTGAAGTTGGTCTTTCCGTCCTGGTTCCGGGTTATGAATCAATATGGCCAGTACAAAAAGGTCGTAAAAGCACGAAATGATATGCAGCGAAAGTATAACAGTAACTCGCCAGGAAGACTAACGAGTAGTTCAAACAGACAGTTCAAACAGAAGCGTTAGTCACCTGAAGTTGGCCTTTCCAGTCCTGGTGTTGAGTTATTTAATGTTCTGGCTATTGTTTAATGTCGCATTGAATGAGAGAGAATAAAACTTTAAAAAGGAGCCACAATTAAAAAGGTGTAATGAATAAATATACCACACTTAAATAAGATTAAAAAGATTAATGGCCATTAAAAAATTAAAAACGTTATTAAGGTGGACATAGTCACCATCACCAATAACTCTGTCCAATGTTACAGATTGACGCTGGGAAAAAATATGTTTAAAGTATTGTCGTCGTTGAGGATTGTAACGATGGCAAGAAAGTAAAACATGGCTGATAGTGATTTGAGTGTTACACAAACTACACATTGGTGCATCAGTTCCAGATAAAAGAAAATGATGAGTTAAAAAACTGTGACCAATGCGTAGCCTAGTGAGAACAACTTCTTCCCTCCGAACTTTACGGAAGCTAGATGGCCAAACTCCAATTTTGGTTTTAATTTGAAAAAGTTTATTGTCGCGTTGTTCACTCCAAGTGGACTGCCAACTGGCACGGAGCCGAGCTTTGAAGACAACACCATAGTCCATGTACGGAATAGGCATAGGGGTGATGGAGCTGAGGCATACATATTTAGCTGCCATGTCTGCAAGCTCGTTCCCATGAATACCAACATGGCCTGGTATCCAGAAAAACTGAATTGAAGTAGCTGCTAATGAGAAATGGGCCAGTCGGTTTCGAATATCTGCTAGAATAGGATGTGAGCTAATGTGAAGTGATTCCAAGGCAAGAACAGAACTAAGCGAGTCAGTATAAATAGTGCAGTTGGAGCACTGCTCAGCTGCAATATGATCAAGGGCAAGAGATATTGCATACAGTTCAGTGGTGAACACAGAAGCTGTAGAGGGGATTCTGTGTGCAACTACTGACCCACAGCAAACCATAGCAGAGCCCACTGAATTTCCTGATTTGGAGCCATCTGTATAAATGGGAACTGAATGATTGTTTGAAAGATATTCATTGAATAAAAGACGGTACTTCCAGTCTGGAGTATCCGCCTTTTTTAGGTGATTGAAAGAAAGGTCACACTTGGGGGCTGTAATAAGCCATGGTGGGATGTGTCGACATGTGGAATCTGCAATATTATCCAAGGACAGACCCAATTCATCCAATTGCGCCCGGATGCGAAGGCCAAACGGAGCAATGACAGATCGTCTGTTCTGAAAAAGTACTGCCCACCGAGGAAGGAAAACACATTCCCAGGTGGGATGCTTTGGTAAGGAACGTAGTTTCGAAGTATATTGTAAAGACAGTTGCAAACGGCGAAGGTGTAGAGGAGGTTCATGAAATTCAATGTATATGCTTTGAACTGGAGAGGTACGGAAAGCTCCGGTGCAGAGTCGAAGACCTTGGTGATGAATGGGGTCCAGTATCTTTAAGGCCGAGGGTCTGGCAGAGCCATAGACTATTGATCCATAGTCAAGTTTCGATCTAATAAGAGCACGATATATCTTCAACATTGAACGGCGATCTGCCCCCCAACTGGTAGAAGAGAGGACACGAAGGATGTTCAGTGTTCTTGTGCATTTGACCCGAAGCTGCTTTAAGTGTGGTATAAAGGTCAATTTACGATCAAAGATAAGCCCCAAGAACTTTGTCTCTGGGACCACTGGCAGCAAAACTTCACCGATATGAAGTTCAGGATCAGGGTGAATACGTCGGCGGCGGCAAAAGTGCATGCATACAGTTTTGGAAAGAGAGAAATTAAAGCCATTCGCAAGAGTCCACTTCTGTACACGATTGAGGGCAGTTTGTAGTTGCCGCTCAATATATCTCATGTTTGATGACTGACATGAGATGTGAAAGTCGTCAACATATAGCCCATTCGTAACGGTGAGAGGGAGTTGTTCAGTGATGGCATTTATCTTTATACTGAAAAGTGTGACACTCAATATACAGCCTTGAGGGACTCCAAGTTCCTGTACAAAAGAACGTGAAAGTGCCGAACCTACACGAACTTGGAATCTCCTGTCCATTAAAAAATTTTTAATAAACATGGGTAGATGGCCACGTAACCCATATGTATGGAGGTCTCGCAAAACGCCATACCTCCATGTTGTGTCGTAAGCCTTCTCTATGTCAAAGAATATCGATACAAGGTGTTGGCGGTTGAGAAAGGCCTCTCTGATAGATGTTTCAAGACGAATTAGGTGGTCTATGGTGGAGTGCTGTCGACGGAACCCACACTGGGTGGGTGAGAGGAGGTTGTTTGATTCAAGGAACCAAACAAGACGAGCATTAACCATCCTTTCTAAGGTCTTACAGAGACAGCTCGTCAAAGCAATTGGACGATAGTTTGAAGGAATCTTCGGATCTTTCCCTGGCTTAGAGAAAGGTAAAATAATAGCGTGGCGCCAGGCATCAGGAAAAACATTCTCCTGCCAAATCCGGTTGAAGATGGTCAGAAGGACATCAAGAAAATCAGGAGAGAGATGGTGTAGCATGTCATAATGAATATCATCAGGTCCAACAGATGTACTGGCAGACCGATGAAGGGCCATTTTTAGTTCCACCAGGGTAAAGGGACTATTATAGTCAAAGAAACAGTCAGTTTGAAAGGAAATAGGTGATCGCTCTGCCCGAGTCTTGATGGCCAGGAAGGTGGAGGAACAAGCAGAAGTGCTAGATACCCGGCAAAAGCTTTCACCTAGAGTGTTAGCGATGTTTCGGACATCAGTCACCTCCTGACCATCAGAGAGTAAGATTGAGAGGGGAACAGAAGTGTAGTGCCCATTAACCTTTCGAATCTTGTCCCATACGATCTTGGAACTGGTGGTAGAAGATATGCTGGTTGTGAACTTAATCCAAGATTCCTTCTGGCTTTGACGTCTTACCCACCTAGCATGTGCTCGGGCCCGCTGGAAAGCAACCCGATTTGAAAGTGTGGGAAATCTGCGAAAAGTATCCCAGGCCCGTTTTTGAGCCTTCCGTGCTAAGTTGCAAGCGGAATTCCACCATGGACGAGGATATCGTGGGAAACGTGTCGAGGTTTTAGGAATACACTGAGCAGCTGCATGTATAATACAATCAGTTACCGCTGCAACACAGTTGTCTATTGATGGCTGATTTACGATGACAGGATCAAGTTCTGCGAGAGCAGTGAAAGTGGACCAGTCTGCCTGATCCAGCTTCCACCGGGGCACGCGGGTAGGGTGGCATCGACCACGGCCAGTCTCGCTCAAAATGATCGGAAAATGATCACTGCCTAGTGGATTACTGTCAACCCTCCATGAAAAATGGGAGAATAATGAAGGGGAGCAAACTGAGAGATCAATGGCAGTGAATGACTGACTTGGTGCATGAAAGTAAGTGGAAGAACCAGTATTGAAAAGAGAAAGATCGTGATCAGAGAGCATCTGCTCTACAGATCGACCCCTCCCATCAATAACAGCACTTCCCCAGAGGGGATGGTGTCCATTAAAATCCCCCAGGATTAGAAATGGAGATGGTAACTGTTCAACGAGAGCATCCAGGTCTGATTGATCATATGTCTCTCCAGGGGACAGGTACAGAGAACAAACAGTGATGGTACGACCCAAGGAAATACGGATGGCTACAGCCTCCAAGGGTGTATTGAGTGACAAAGACAGGGTGGGCACATGTTGATCAACCAAAAGTGCCACCCCTCCATGTACTCGACCATCACACAACTTGTCATTTCTGTACAGAGAAAACTGCCGAATGGAGACTGTATCAGCAGATTTGAGAAATGTTTCTTGTAGAGAAAGACAAACAGGATGGTAGGAAGCAATCAGCATTTTGATATCATCCAGATTAGAACGTAAACCTCGACAGTTCCATTGTATCAAGGTGGCCATTTTTAAGAACGAGCAGGTGAAGTGGTTGGAGAACCCTTCGGTTTACGACCTCGTCTTTTGTCTTTACTGTCTTTCTTCAGAGGAGGTCTATCAACCTCCATGGATCCTGCTCTGGGTCGAGTGGGCAGGTTTTTGTTATTGGAAGAGGAATCAAGTGACTGAGGACGCGGACGAATAATTGTTTTGTTTATTGTGGTGGGAGAAAATGATGTATCAGAAGAAATGCCTGTATTTGTAACTGAAGGACATGAATCTTGAGGTTTGTTGGAAGTTGTGGGAGGAACAGAGATAGGTGTGGAAGTCGATTCATCTACTGTTTTAACCACGGAGGTCAAAAGGCTTTTCATTTGTTTTGAAAACGATTCTTTTGGAGGCACAGAGAGATCTGTCTGCACTTCCACTGTAGTTGTGGAATGGAGTGCAGCAGCATATGTCCGAGATGGGATTGTGGACATCAATTTCCGAGCCTCAGGATAACTAATGTTATGTGTTGTTTTCAAACGCTGCACCTCTTTTTCCTCCAACCATTTTGGACAAGAATGAAAGTAAGAGGGGTGAGAACCATTGCAGTTGACGCAATGTGGGTTTACGTCACAATCATAGGCATCGTGGTCCTTGCCTCCACAACGAGCACAAGTCAGGGAACCACGACAAGATGTCTTTGAGTGGCCAAATCTCTGACATTGAAAACATCGAAGAGGATTTGGAATGTATGGCCGAACCCTGCAAATGAGATAACCTGCTTTGATGAAGGCGGGTGCTCGTGGTGAAGTGAACGTTAAAACAAGGGTATTTGTCGGCAGTGTAACTCCATCTTTGCGAGTGGAGATGCGCCTCACTGCAGAAACTCCTTGGGTGGAAAGACCGGCGAGAATCTCCGATTCAGGAACATTCTTCAAATCCCTTTCAACAATAACTCCTCGTGAAGTATTCAAAGTAGCATGGGGTGTAACCTCAATAGGTATATCGCCAATTACCTTTGATTTCAAGAGGAGTTCACTGTGTTGGGATGTGGATGTTTCAACCAGTATGTCACCAGATCGAAGCTTCTTTACTGATTTTGGAGAGCCAGCAAGTCCCTCTAGCCCCTTTTGAATAAAAAAAGGGGACATTTGCCCTAAAGGTTTTTCTGAAAGAGAATGCAATATCAGAAAATGAGGTACGTGTGTTACTGATGTTGGAGATTGCTGTTCAGTGTATTCAAGACGTGGTCGCTTACCCATTGACTGTTTTTTTACAATTTTACTTAAATTTTTTGAAGGATCCATAGGAAAGTGAAAAGTTTCGGTACTCACTGACCCCACCCACCATGGAGCCCTACAAGGGGACGCACTACAAAGTCATGCAAGGACAATGCAGCAACGCCAGGGTTTCGTGAGCACTATACCCAAACACCAGCATCAGGCACAATGTCCACAACACCCGTTGAGAACTTCCAACACTGGTACTTGGTTGGCTCTAGCCCAGGTGGACCAGCCGATTGACCCAAGGGGAGCCACCCAAGGGCCGCCCGTCTACAGGAATTCGAGGCCAAAGTGGTGTGTTAGGGTTGGACCCCTCAACCACCAGGATCCTCTCCTCCCCTTCACGGGTCGCCACGCACGGCAAACACGTGGGTGGATGTTTAGATCCCAGAGAAGGTAACCAGACAGAACAGAACCTTCCCTGGGAGGTCCCCTCACCACGTTCACACTGAGGAGAAGACAGGGAAGACTAAAGGTAAGTTTTATATTATAGGATATGTAACAAGTGCATGTGCACAGAGTCAATACAAGTTAAGTAATGTTAGCTAAGCATGACTGGAAGGTCAATATAATAATAAATATATATATAGCATTACGAGTCTTAAGCTACTTAGACTAAACACTTATATTTTCGTATTACGTGTAGTCATAATCGCACAAAAAAATCTATATTTATTTCCTAATTTTTTATGATGTTTACAAGGTTTTTCAAGTAAAAAACTCCACACAGTTAGGATACAGAAAATAAAAAAACAGTCTTACTGAAAACAAACATCTGAAATGTATTTAAGTGTTAGAGATTATGCAAATAATATGTGAGATTTTGGGGATGAATAATTTTTTAATCACAACATAAAATTGCTTTGCACTCAGACGAGCAAGGAAACAGACCTGATACTTTCACAAATATATCTAATTGTGTTCAACTGAGTTGCAAACTTTACTAAAAGTCTATCAAGTTCTCTGAAGATACACATGCTGTATCAAAAGGTTTGGTGCAAACATTTAATGTGTGCAAATGTGTAGAGGAAGTCACATATATTATACCAAGCCCATTGCAAAAGAATTAAAAAACATTTTAGTGGTCTAAAATATGCTACATACAAACTTTTCACACTTTCAAAAATGCATTAACCTCAAAAAATTTACATTGGAATAGCTGAAATACAAGACTGCTTTTATTTATTTCATAATGAGGAGGGAAAATTGCAAATTCCTAAGAGCAGTTAGTTTCAAGTCATTAAAATTTCAATGATTTAAACAAAAGTTTAATTAACAATGAAAACCTTACCTCTTCCTATGTTCCCATAAACAAACAAGTTGTTGTAATGTTCACATACTTCTGTGGATACAATAAACAAAATTAACTTCTTTTAAGATTAGGAATTGGAATTTAATCTCCAAAATACACTCAGTATTCATTTTCAACATTATTTAAACATGACAATCTAATAAGACAAAATAATGACACAAGATCAACAGGATGTGTAGCAACCTGAACAAAATAACAAATACACCAAAAAAAACAAAGAAAATTCTATATTTGTTTGACTTTCTAACAAGAAAATAAAAAAATCCAAATAAAAATTTCTAGATCAAAATTACATCAAGTGAAATTGAAAAAAAAAAGTTACTCTAAGAGGAAACAAAGAAGATAATTATATCTCTTATTCTAGAATATATATTTTTAAAATAAATATGGGAAGGTAATCTAAGTTGTGAAATTAAAACAACAACTGCAGCATGCAGTGAAACTTGTTAAAAATAATTTTCTCTTTCTTACCCTCTGTTGTTTTTCCAATGCTTTCAGACACATCTTCCCTAAATTTAGACACAAACAGTAAAAAAAGAAACACATTTGTATTCAATATCAGAAAGAACTGAAGTATCTTTCAATTTAAGATCCAAATAAATTGACTTAAAGTAAATATAACTGATTACAAACACCATTCAAAACACTCCACTGAAGTTAAGATTGAGCTATCCGAGAACATTCCACTTATCTTCATTGAGTTCAAACTGACCCTCAATTCATTTACTGAAAATATTTCTTGTGTAATAATTAAACTTATAATGTAGGCATTGCAGTTGTCAGTAGTAGTTTCAAAGACTATTTTCATCACAGTGTTTAATTTTACCATGTTAACTAAATTTCTGCAAGTCTTAAGTATCAACACTCAAGTTTCCATGATAGGCCGAACAATTTGTTTCCAATTTACATGTTATGCAAACACTAGTTTATATGTTATGCAACACTAAGAATTCAGAACTGCTATTTGGAACTTAAATTTAAAAATAAATATCCAATAGCTTTTCCTCAAGAATTAACCACAAATGACAACACTGATAAGACAAGGACACTGTCAATATTATTCTTCAAAGTTGTTATGGATTAGATTATTACCTAATTCCATGCTCTTTCAGTTTGATTAGTATCATAAATATTGACTCAACACTTTAAAACTTTTATATCACCAGCACTTTTCTTATTCTTAAACTATTTTTTTTACCCAATAAGACAATAATCTAAATTATTACTCCATTGAAATTCAGTGTCAAACCCAATTAAAAGTTGTCTACTGTGTATTGCATGATAAACTAAAGTGTTATGATATTATTCCTTCTTTATAATCATATTACAAAGAGTCTGTGATGTATACATAAAAAATTCAGATCTTGGAATTTACCATATCAGTCAACACCAATCATAGCTGGGTAATATTTTTATAACTGGGCAGTACTTTTATAATTGAGCAATAATTAGAATAAGTGAAATTTCCACATAAAATGATATGTTTAAGGTTTAACAGTTGAAAATTATTAAGAAAAAAAAGCAACTTTGAGATTTACAATACGAGTTACAAAATAAAAAGAGTAAATGTAACATTATTTGTCGTTACTGAAACTCTCACAAGTGTTATAACAGAAAAGCAAGACACTTTTATTGATAACTACTGTTATGTAAATGTTTTGTAAACGACAACATGTCGTGTTGTGTTTAGATTTTCATTTCTATTATTTATATTTCCATATTTATATTATTGTTTCAAAGTTTAAACAATAAAATACGTTGTTATTCATTTAAAATAACATTTAGAATTTTCTAGAATTAAGTAGACCAATCATATGTATGTAAATGAAATGTTGGCGGCCTCGTGTCTAGACGTTGAGTCTCGTGCAAGAACGGACATGCGTGGATTGCTTTGGAGTTCTATGGAAGTTTCGCGATTGTTCGAGAAGTAGGCCAACTGGTATAAAAAGACGGTGACGTGAGAAGAAGGAGAGTCAGACATTAGTTTTATTCGAAAGAAGAGAGTCAGTCATTCGTTTGAGAAAGTTTAAGTGTTTGCTGTGATTTGTGACTGAAGTTAGATCTACAGAAGCTGTGATTTTATTCCGTCAATCTCTACGATTCTTTCGAATTACTGGTTGTGCTGAAGGTCGACACGTACAGGACTAGCCAGGGGAGATCGGAAAAATTGAGGGCGACAAGTTTGTGACGTTCATTGGAGGCATCGTGAAAAGAACGTCGAATTTATTGAACTGTGAATTGTTTCTGAACTTCTTCATGGGACCAAATTCACTCCCTAGACTGGAATTTGAGACTTTCATTTTAGATCATTATATTAGATACAGGCCAGTACCATTTTGTTTTGTAATTAATTTTGAAGGTTTAAACTTAATATCTGTCATTGTTATTATATAATTTATGTTATATCTGTTACATACATATAATAGTTTAGTGTAATAAATTATACAAGCTATTATCTGTGTTTTTCTGTTGCGTTTAGTCTACGAAAAACATAAAACATAAAAAATACGTAACACTACGCATCTACAAAAATATACTTCAATAAAATCTACTCTGTGATGATAGCTCATTTTTAAACTAAAATTTTAATAAGGTACTTTTTCTCATGGAAGGTGAACATTACTGATTTCAAGTATGAATACAGTTTAACACTGCTGTGGTTACAATGATATCTACCAAAAAATATCAAATATTTACAAACTACTGTTTCAGAAATGTTATTCAGGGAGTTATTTCATACAAGGAAAGTAAATAAAATTAACCAGTGTACAAGTAGAACAAAATTTTAATCACACAAAATAATGTGCAATTTTTTTCTTATTCACCAGTTTGATGAAAAGCTTACTGATGGTGCTTATGGATGATTTTCATATGTACAGGGCAAAGGCCAGAAGAATGAAGTAACACATAGCTAAGACAGACTGATGCCACAATGTGTTATTTACAGTTTTTATATTACTGATGTCAGTGATCATTCTATTAAATGTACTGGATGGAGATAAGCCTAAACTCATTATCTTGTACAAGTCTCTGTACAACTTGAAATGACTATGATTCTGCTCTTGGAAATACACCGTAGCAAGTTTAAGAGCAGAGTCATACTCGAGTTGCTGTACAGACTTGTACAAAGCAATGAGTTCAGGCAGAGTATTTACAATGAAATTTACATGAATAAGTAGTAACTGTCTGTTTTAGAAACATAAACATTCAGGATGACACTTCAAAGTATTCCATCTTTAACTTTAAGATGAAAGGCAGGAAACTTTCAAAACGTTATCCTCCACACCTGTGTTTCTACAACAGGCAGTTTCTATCCATTCAAGTAAGTTCAATTGCTGTAGAATATGAACTTTGTCTCAGGTACAGAAATATTAAAAGCACACAACCTTTTCACATCCATGCTGTACTTAAATTATTGCATTTAAAGAAGTCATGACTTGTACTTCCACAATAGTTTAAAATATACAAACAAAAGAAATCAGATTCACTACATACAAAATAAAAATTCACTCTCTTTTGGTTAACTGCAAAGTAAATAAAAAATATTTATGAACATTTACATTAAATTTCAGTCAAGTGCCTTTTGCTCTTGTCATTAACAATTTTCAGTCACACTAAGGTTAAAACTATTTCTACTCCTAATATTGCTGTATTAAGTCAAAGACAAATCCAGTTACAAATACTGTTAATTTACAACAGATTATGCAAAAGAGTATTAGATACTTTTTATTTTAATGTTGTTCACTGAGCCTTGTATTTATAACATACATTACTGTTAACATTAAATATCACATTTCTTGTCACAAAACTTGTAGATTTAAAGGTACTTCTAGTCATTTAAACCTTGCATTATATCTTACCAATTTCCAAATCCAAAGTGTTCAACAATCTCTAGTAAAGCAAGTTCTTCTTTAGCCTTCCAGACGTGAGGTGGTTGAAATATAGGAATATTACCACAGTCCTATAATAGAAGCACACACATTTGATCTATAAATTATCTAATGTTAATAAATACATAAACGCACTACTTACTTCAAAATAAAAAGTACCTGAATATTCTTTTAGTCCATGTGATTTTAATTATAACATTCATACCTCCACTATAAAATAAGTACTCAAGTTCAATGTATCTACAACTTAAATTTGTTTGTACTTGGAAAAACTACAGCACCCAAGTTTGTTTTTTACTTAATTTCATATTACCCTCTATCTCACACTTGAAAAGGCTATTTGTAATTCTCAAACTTACAGAACTGTTACTTTTTAATTCCGATTTCTTTTTAGAATATTAAATTTGTTATACAATTAATATTTGGCTTCCAAAAGTAACGTATAAAACTTTTTCATTAAATCCAAAATATCTTGACAAATCTAACCAATTTTAATGTTTGGGTTTTATTTGAGTTTAATTACAATTAAATCAAGCTCTAATTAAAATGAGCATTGTTATTAAAAACTAAAAGTGAATTAGTTAACAAAATAAGTTATCAGTAGAAAGGGGATAATGGTACACACATTACTTTTGATAAAATATATTTTACAGTACAACAGTCAAAATATGAAATTGTTGTTCAGATAACTTTTTTAATATGATAAAAATAAATCTTTTAAAAACATTTAACTTACATTAAAGGAAAATGAAGTAGGCATTATCACTATAACTGCATAAGTTGACACATTAAATAAATGTAAAGAATGAGTTACAACTGCTTTCTAAAAGTCTAGTTTCATTGAAGCTGATTGAAACATTCATTTTTAAGTATCAAACCACCATCAATTCATAATTTAATCATATTTCTATGAAGATGCATGTATATTACAAAAATGTTGCTTCTTTAGCTTAAATTGTTACTATATTTCAGCATCAACAGAAGTAATGAATGAGTTTCTATTTCAAGCAGCAGATGAAATTTATTAAGTCCAATAACATATGGCAGATGATTTTTGGTCACCACTATCAAAATGTTTTATAAATTATTCATAAAGATACTTTTTGTAACTCACAATCAACGAAAATGATTAAACCTAATACTAAGCATTTTTGAGCCAGTGTACAACTGTTATCAATGGGTGTAAGAGTTTTCAGATGACCACACCTCCAACATTTGATTTACTCTACTACTAAAACACAAAATAACTAAAAACATCTACAATGAATAAATAAAATAACAGTTAGTATTAAAACATCTTTATATAAAGCAGTAAAATTTTACACTGAGACAGTACACTTGTGACCAAATATGTAACATTTATTCAATGATATAATTAGGCAAATATACAGCTGTTGTATGTTTTTACAATAAACTGACATTTTTCTGGCACTCTTCTATTTTTGCACTTTCATTAAAGGCTACAAGTCTCGATTGGAAACCTTTCTTTAAAAAATGTGGTTTATCTTTTCTGAATTTTCTTTTTCTTTTGAATAAACAAGAGCATCCAACAAGACTTAAAAAAAGAACTCCACTGCAAGATACAAAACTGAAACCTATAATCATGTGTGCAAACTTTTGTTAGTATATGAATCTTAAAACTATTTATCAAACAACCTAGTGGTAAGTTCTTGCTTATTGTTGTAGATTGAAAAGTTTAGTATTTAAATATACATCAACACTTTACCTGCTATATAATAAACTTTTACCCCTTTGCTACAGAGAAGCTTCAAAGTGCTTTCTTTTTAATTCATAAAACAAGAGCTCATCAAATTGTGATCAGAAGTATGTTAAATAGTGAAATCTTTAAGAATATTTAATCTGCTGAGGTCTATTATAATTATCTGTATTAGGCTTCTAATATAAGTAAAGAAGAGGAAAATTACGCACTATAAGCTGATAACGATGATTGAACTCGTGTTCTCCTATTTCAGCTCTACACGAGAAACACTGAAAAATAAAAGTAAAAATAAAATAATCATGAGATAAGCTGGATCTAGCATGACATTAGTCAGTACACTTACATACATGCAAATGTTACAGGCTATATAACTCATGGCATTTAACTCAAAAGCAGAACACTTCTGGAGATTAAAAACGGAGTTTATTTAATCTACATGCAGTCTTTGTTTTTGTCACAGAAGTGTAAATCCAGGAAAAAAAATAAAAGAAAAGAAATGAATAAATAAAAAAATGCCATGAGACAATACTACTGTGGGTTTAACTATGCAATTGCTTTAAACCCTTTCCGGATTAACTTATTCCACAAGGGGAAGCTAATGTAAGAGTTAAAATGTGCAGAGCTCTGGGGTTAATTCTTCCAAATGCATTAACCAACACATAGGTTTGCTAAGGTTATAAGTTGAAGTTTTAGCAGTCCTCTATTTTATTCTGTTGATCTATCTTGATAAATACACAACATCAATAGTAAATTATCATACTAAAAAAAAAAAGTCCAAAAAGTTAAAAATTTTCAAAGTGAATGTTCCAGGCAGCCTTTTTAGGTAAAAAAAAAAAAAAAAAAAAAAAAAAATACTCAGGTACCCAAAAGAATGACTTAATTGCTAATGTACTTTTTTCTCTGTCTGCATCTCTTATTTGTTACAACAAGTCATCGAAAAGTTACAAACTACAAATTTCTTCAAAATATCAAAGATTATTAAAGTTTAAAGAATCATCCACAATGTTTAAATATTTTTGAAAGAGAATTAAAGAATCAATAGAATTTCGTATTACTTACCTTTTACAAATCAGTGCAAAGTCGTCCAAACAAAATGTAAAACTTTTAACCTCTCAAAAAGAGCATTTTTCCACACACTTAATCTCAGTAAAAACTATCTTTAACATCTCAAGACAGTCAAATTTCCAGCTTCAACCCAACACTTGGTATCACTGTCTCCATGTTAATTTAATCAAACACCTTAAAAAAAATTGTCTATACTCCTAAGATGATTTGATTATTAATTAAACAATTTAGGTATATAATTATTGAATTCTGAATGCAATTACACATTACACCCAGAATTATTTATATTGTGGTGGTGGTGGGAAGTAACCCCCCCCCAATTATCATAACCATATTTAAGGTGTAAATATGCGGAAAATATTTCTTACAAATATAAAACAGAGCTTTTCTACTAGCTTTTAACTATAAAAAGTTAATGACTGGAACCATGCTATTGTACAGATAAAGTGTCAAAAGATATGTACTGTCTAGAAACAAGCATCAATTTTCACTTTATATTTTCTTAAACATATTAACAGTTGTTCATGAATGTTTAACAGGTAATTTAAACTTACTCTGCGTGACAGGAAACTGTGATTGTAGGAGGATTCTCATCTTTTTAATAAGGATAATTTAATAAGTTACAATATATATGTTTAAAAGTGAAGACTACTCAGCTTTAGTTACAAACACTTTGATCTTCACTGACAATAAGCATCTAAGCTACAGTGATGTAAAGGATATTTCTTGGCCATCTTTTCAAAATGGATTCCTGAGCTAGTCTGCTGTTAACACTTGGGATCTCATAATCTAAGCATCATTTCTTACCTTCTTTTATGTTAAACAATTAAACATTTTCACAGCAGTTACCTCATATACATGCCAGAAAAATGTGTTAATCTTGTGCTACATATATCCATTTACTTCCTGACTGTAAAACAAGATACTAAACACACATGCACAAACAACACAAGTCTCACAAGAATAAAATCCAGAACAGAAATGTAAATATACATGAAGACATCATACACAAAAACAAAAAACAACTAAAGTAGGCAAAAAGTCAGATTAAGTATCATAAGCTGGCCAATAGTTTTTGCAATATAACCATAAAACCATATTATAAAAATAGCATGTATTTAACATATACACCATTCTCTACCTGTAGGATGTCATATCGCCAAAATGTATTTGAAATAAGCAAACTACAACAAATATTGAAAAATTATTGGTTTATTTAGCATTTATGTCTTTTCCTTTTATATCTGTGATAGTTAAATCTTATAAAATTCCATGTAAAGTAAATCAAAAACAAAATAAAATTGTATGCTATGTTCACTATATGCTCCGGAAAGGGTTTATCAATCTAAAAGCAATACAGCAATACAGTTGTATAAACATATGTACACATGGATTCAAGCAGGACAAAAATAATGCTTTAAAATTTTACCTAGAAGTTACAATTAAACTGAAAAGTGTTTACTTGTAAACTAAAACACAAAACTGCAATACACACTGACCTTTCTTAACTAAATAAAAAACAGATTAATCAATTTCTGACAGTGTAAAATTAAAATAATTACAGATGAACAGATAGGAACCACTTTCGTTTCAAATGAACAATAGATTAGCTTCTAAAATGTTAATAGATAACCACCCTTCATCGACTAAATTACATTACTATTCCTTGTGAATTTTACAGTTTTATAAGCAATTAATTTACATGTATATTCTTAAGAAACAAATATGAAAAATGTCTACATAGCAACATACAATCCTATACATAAACAGTCCTTTATAAGATTAATAGCATATTTAGAATAAACACAAACTAAGATATCTGCCCTAATCAATAGGAAAAACTGTTTGCTTTTCAAAACATTTTTAGACAAACCCCCAAATCTCACAAACAATTAGAAAGGTAAAATATAAAAAAGTGTAAGTACATGCTTTCAGGAAGTTTTGAAAATAGTTTTATTTTCAAATATGAATAGGATTGACATACAGAAAATAAGTTGACAGGTATAAAACAAACGGGGTGTTTGTCATGCATTAATAGGAAACTGAAAATTTGCAAGGAAGCAATTAAGTAAACTCAAAACATTATTAATTCTGAGCATGAATATGGCATAAACACTACACAAACATAATCACTGAATATAAAAGCAACATCTTTAAAAATCAAATTGATTGAATATGTCACAAAATAGTTGCATAAACAAAAGATAAAAATGACTTGCTTAATATATAATCAATATAAGTGACATAAAACCTGTAATGGTGAATGTATACTACCAGAATATAATAAAAGAAAAATATATACACACACATCTACACAAATGTGTAAAAGTCCAATTCTTCAGAAATCATTCACAGCTTCTGTACATCACAACATTTTTTTCAAAATTACAAGAGAAAACATGTTAAAGTTTTTACTTAAACACTCCTTAAAATGCAAGTTATATGAAAAAATACACAATTGCCAACATGAAAGACAAGATCAACAAATTTATTGTATGATGGGTACATACACATCCTGATATAGATTTTAGGAAATGTTTTGAATATTTACTTTTATTATGCCACTTACTTAGTCAAGAATGAGTAAAATCAAACATATAAAAATATCAATAACAAATTTTACTTAGTTTTACTTAATTTTACTATGTTATAGCTATAGAACAGTGCAAGTTTAGAAAACAATACAAATAATACAATAAAGAACATTTACAAAATTTGAAACATGCTGAATTAAAGGCGATTAATTTTCAAGTACTTCTCAAATCTGCCTCTCATCAACTTTCAACCCACTCCTCAGTCCACTGATGATAATAAATCTTGTCTTATGGTCTTAAATTAGCTTTCTGAAAACTAGGAACTAGAAATTTCATTTCTTGTTATCTGAATATATAACAAAACATTAAACCTAACTCTGTAATGATAACTAGTTCCTAAATTTAACCCTACTTCAACTTGTGCAATCATATCCTCATTAGAAGCCAGCATTGAATCTAAAATGGCATTTTGTCTAATTGGCTTGAAGACCACTTGGTACAGAAAACCATCCTGCTGCACCATTTCAAAAAATCTCTTTTCCTCACAATTTTACTGCATACAATCTCAAACAACATGTTTAAAATTGCTTTCCCATAATTATTGCACAGTATTCAAATGAATAACAATCCCAAACCCATTAAACAATTTCTCAGTAACCACTTCTATCTGATCAAGTAAAGTGGGGAAGGGGGTTTCAAACTCTCACCACAAGCTCCTCATAATATCCTGAGGACCCCACCCACTATATCTATAGTGTACCTTAACAATACTGAGAATTTGTTTTATCCCTCCAATACTTTCCTGCAACTCTTGGGAATATCTTAAGAAATTTTTCAACAAAAAGAGATTAAAATATAAACACCATTAAAATTAATTAACTAGTATTTATATGGAAAACTGTCCTTGTTTCACTTTATTACAAACATTACATTCTCTTGAATGTCTGTAAAAACCTTTCATTTCCCATAACTTCATTACAAATACCACTCATAATGACAATAATGAAGCTTTATAGTTACACACTTTATTGTAACCTCTCTTTAACCAAAAGTATTACATGAAAATTAAATATTATATTGCCACTACTGGACTCCAGACATACTCTCTGCCCAAGGCTTCTAGACCACAAATTTGAGTATTAACTCCAGTTGTTGGTCACCACTTCAAGAGCAAGTTCACTACTTCTATATTAAACTGCTTAAAATACAAAACTTGTAGTAAGACTGAAAACATACAAAACCAGAAACTTGATGCCTACATTCACTTGTATGTCCTGACATTGACTGCTCTAATTATTGTTTTGCTTTAGGCATAAAACACCTTTAAACCATGTTACATAAAAGACACAAGTTTGAACAATTACCCCAAAGGTTATTTTTTATGCATATTCTACAAACACTATTTAATACAGATTTTAGTGTTTCTTGTTCTTTAACCTATCTATCTTACACTTATTCATTCCCCTTCCTTCACCCACAAACTTATGCAGTCTACAGAACTATGCTTTTCCCTTGAAACGTGTGGACGTGAAACAAGCAATTTACCTATGAGATAACTATACCTCAAAAGTGTCCACTATGAAAACTTGTGAAAAACAATACAAAAAACAAACAGTTAAGATAGGTGAGGTAAGAAGAGAAATATCCACTCTCATAACTCTGTTATTTATATATTTATTCAGAACTGAAAAAAAACTTAGTGTTAAATAGAAAACTAGAATACAGCACTCACTGATTTACATCACTGAATGCATTTTATAAAGGTTTTATTTGAGAAAGTGCTTAATGCACTCGGGGAGCAATAATTTGCAACATATGTTTTATGGCTGTTACATTTGTGATACTAACAATTTTAAAAATGTTGCCTACAAAATAAAAGTACAAAATAAACAGTATGTTACTGGATTCATTGTCTGTCAGATGGTGCCCTATTTTCTTTGTTAAACTTACATTACTTTTTACTAATAAGCATTTTTTTTAAATTTATATTTAAGAAACTGGTACTCATACTAGCCTGTCTAGCTTCCTTCACTTCTGCTGTAAAAGTAAGCCAGCATGTTACAGTAATCTTACTTTAGGTTTCAGTCTGGACTGGAAATGAACATTTCCCATATTGATAAAAAATATTTTACTCAAATTGGTGACAATTTTATTCACAGTCTACAGAATTTCTACTCCTTTATCATACCAACGTACTCTGGTGAGAATACTTGTGTTACAAAATGTTAGAATAGGCAAATGTTAAACTCATATTACAAGTACTTATTTTTATATTAAGATAAAGAGAGTTGCATATTACTCTAAATACCCTCAACCAACAAGTCTAGGTTTAATAAACAAATGAAAATATTTGTTTCTTGTCCAATCCTAAAATGTTGTGATATATAGACCAGTGTAGTAGCTATGGAATAGCACTACTGTTTTTCCTTACTGACAGTGTCAAAAGTTCTCAAGGGTGACTTATGGTTGTAATCAGTAAATGTTTTTATTAATATTTTAACAAAGTCTAATGTAAATGACAATGGTTTTCAAAAAGCATGCAATCATAACAAAGATAACATAATGAGTATAACTCCAACAACAGTTTATCCCATTGTTCAGGCTATTATGTAACAATGTTTATTTTTTTCCATATCTTTTATCACTAAGTTAAATATTTATTTTGATACGTGTACAGGTACTCGAGGTAGTATGTCACATACCAAGAAACACTATACAAGTTTAGTCTAACCAACTTCATATATTTAAAACTTTCTTTTAATTTTTCAGAATACTATTTCATTGAAAACAAAAATACTGACTTTACTTACAAGGACACCTGCAGGAAAAGGCAAGAGGGAGCAATTGCTTCCCTTACATTTCACAAATAATTGCATGTATTATGATATAAACTCAGCACTGTAGTTAAACTAAATATTTTTTCATAATCTGAATTAAAACTGAAAATCTGTGTTTGGATTTAAGCACACAAAACAATCTTTTAGTCTGTTGACTTTATACTATAAAAGTTGATCCTCTACATATGTTTTGTCTCCTCTTAAAAACATTTCTGAGGGCACCCTTGTGTACTTCCCACCAACACTAAGTGAAATTATATTCAAATCTACACGACTATTAAGACATCATTATTTCGATACTTTAAATCAGTATCTCGGTGCTCACAGTACTTTAACATTACAACTGTATTTTTTTATTTTACCATCATCAATTTGTCACATGCAAATTATAACTTAACTTTCTATTTAAGTTAAAAGACTTAATGTTTAATATATTACACACATTTGATAAAACGTCAAGTTAAAAAAATGACTTAATAATTTAAAAATTACATTAATTTCAACATACTCTACCACTGATATCATACGAACTTAACTACGGTTACCGATATTTTTCCCTGCTGAGTACAAATACTATAAACTAAAGCAGCCTGTGAGACGAATAATTTGTCAGCTAAACTGGAACTACCGCTACACGATAATTCCCATTCCTGACAGTTTCAATCGAAAGAACGAGTGCCAGAATAAAATAAATCATGTGACTTACCTGTAAACATAAGTCAAAGTCTGGGCACTCGGCACACTTCACCCTCAATCCTGTTATATCTTCCTGGCAGTAATTACAATGATATTTAGCAATAAGTCCTGTAAAAATAAATACAAATTACAATGTTAAACACTACTTTCTGTTATTTTAACAGGATATTTCATACCTCCATGCTACAAAAACCGAAATTAACTTCCAAGGACAAATCTTACCCGCCATGTTCCTTTTGTCGACGAGAGACGCCGAGTGACGTCAAACTCTGTCCCACAGTACAGTTCGTGTTATTGAACAGCAAGTAATCAAACAGAAGCTGTATATAAATGTATACGCTGATCTTGTTTTTGAGTTTTTGTCTCGCAATCTCTATACGTGCAAGTCGCTCAAACAATCACTACCATGGACGGGGCGAAGAGAAACAATACTTCTGAGCACCCCCGATTATATTTAATCATAAGCTTCAAATTAAGATCAGATAATTTTAAACCGAAACTACTGCCATGCTCTCTGCTCTACTTTGTATATCAGGATGCGTTATGGTGTTGCATTATATATATAAAGTAGCTATTCCTGTAAACGCTGTAAAACAGACATTGCATGCTGTACTTAATATAGCTGTTCTTCACAGTTGTCAATACGTGTTCAAAACGAAAACCCAAGAAAACGAAGTGTCCGCACCAGGCATCATTATATAGCCAATTAAACGTATTGGCAAATAATTATTGTAGTTACTTCACTAACAAAATATAAATAAATAATTGAAGCAAGTCATATTATGGTAGGTCTAGTTTTTATCTCTAAAATTTATAATTGTTGCTTATCATGTGATTAATTAACGTGATTAAATGAGGCTGCTTTAGTTTATAGTATTTGTACTCAGCAGGGAAAAATATCGGTAACCATAGTTAGGTTCGTATGATATTAATAGTAGAGTATGTTGAAAATAATGTAATTTTAAAATTCTTATGTCATTTTTTCAATTTTACGTTTTATCAAATGTGTGTCATATATGACAAACGAAAATCAAGTTTCTTTGGAAACATAACCATATGCATGTTTTGACTAGTTTCGGGAAATTTCTCGATTACTTATCACATATTGAAATAACATTAATAAAAAAAAAGCACAACTGATTTACGCTTCTATGTAATACAATTATTATTTCGTACACCTAGAAATATATAAATGAGAAGTAACAAAAGTTGATTAATACTCTATATTGGAATAATATACTTTACGCGTGTTTGATATTTAAGTAATACTTCAAACTTTGCTTTCGTGTATTTGATAGATTTGAGCATGAAGAGGCCAAAGCTACTATGATGTACACAGTATTAGCAAATCTTGGTGAAAGATGCACTAATGGATTGCTTGCTGGTTCTGTTAGAATACCAGCAGCACAGACAGCTCATTGCGTGGCTTTATATTTAATTACACGTAAAAAAAACCCAAAAAACAATTGTTTCTCACATCTTTGATTGATGGTGCGATATTGAAGAAAATAATTATGTTTATAAATTATATTCGATTATTCTGTGTACATATTATAAACCAGTCAAGGTATGCAACCACATCCTATTAAAAATAGTTGTTGCATGTATTTATACATAGTTATAAAAAATGAACAAAAATGTTTAGAAGTGAGTATATTTTCGAGATTTGCGACTGTAATGTAAATAACTTTCACTCATCTCGGTCGCACCAAACATGCTCGCCCTCCCAGCTGTAGGGGCGTTACAAAGTTACAGTCAATTTCACTATTCGTTGGTAAAAGAGTAAGTAGCCCAATAATTGGCGGGGGGTGGTGATGACTAGCTGCCTTCCCTCTAGTCTTACACTGCTAAATTAAGAACGGCTTGCACACATAGCCCTCGAGTAGCTTTGTGCGAAATTCCAAACCAAACAATCACTTTCACGTATTAGCTTCCAGCTATAGTCTCCTATCATGTTTTCGTTATACGCTCCTTGGTAGCGGCGTTCAAAGTCCAGTTTATCTTGGTGGAAGCGCTTGCCTAGCTCCTCTGAGTACGCTCCCATGTTTTCCTTGAATTTATCAATATGAGCGTCAAGGATATGGACTTTCAGAGACATCCTGCAACTCATTTTACTGTAGTTCTTCACCAGAGTCTTAACCAGTTCCACATAATTTTCGACCCGGAACCACTGCGACAAAGCTCCCCCAAGTTGTTGTTTTTTTCTTCCTACTGACCTTGTGAAATTTTGTGCACTCCAGTATCTTTTTTATTTGTGGTCCAACAAAGAAACCAATTTTGACCCTTGCCTTGGACAGCTTAGTGAAAAAGTCTCGAAGGTATTTGAAGGCTGCAGACTCTTTACCAAGAGCTGTGACAAATCGTTTCATAAGACCCAATTTTATGTGTAATGGTGAGAGCAATACCTTCTAGAGGTCCATTAGTGACTCACAATTGACAATTTGCCTTTTCTCAGAGAACTTGGCCTGTTGTGGCTAGTGCTTCCTGTTGTAGTGTGCTGTGGTATCCCTGCTGTCCCAAAAGCAAAGATAATAGGAAAACTTGGTAAAGCCTCCTTGGAGACTCATCAGGAATGCCACAATTTTGAAGTCTCCAATAACCTCCCACCCATATTTATTATACTTCAAGGATTTTAGCAAGATCTTGATGCTGTTGTATTCCTCTTTGATGTGCACCAAATGAGCCAGGGGAAGAGGCAGATATTTATTCCCGTTATGGAGCAGCACAGCTTTGAGGCTTCTGGATGAGCTATCAATGAAGAGGCACCACTCGTTCAGGTTACAGACAATTCCAATTGCCTTGCACAGACCGGATGCATTGTGGTAGAAACAGAGCCTATCTTGAGAAGTGAAGTTCTACAACATTCTAGAAAGTTGTTGAAAATTCTCTATCAGCTACTCAGCACTAAATCTACCTGGAAAAGTTAGAAGAGAAAAATAGGTCTTTTCCATTTACTTTTGGCATAAGCAATTTGGAAATAACATTTTCTCCCTAGGAACAAGAAAAAGTAAAAATTTTGTTACATGGTATTATTAGTTTTTTCCTAACCATTAATGAAGGATAGTTTAAAAATCAGTGGAAGATAAATGCTTCATGTTAGCAAGTTGGATTCAACAGGTGCTTTGTAGGATTCAGAGATGTATTGAATTTTATGGATCTGGTTGAAAACAATTGAAGTTTTGTCATCTGTATTAGAGGGTGTCAGACATATTTGAGTGTTATGCTCATAAACATTCTCTATTGGTATGCAGTGTATTTATCAAATTTGAACCTAGTTCTAATGTTCTTTCAACATATTATTTTTTATATGATGCTTTTCATTGTCACAAAGTATGATTTCCTATTTTCTTCTAAACTATTACAGGATTGTTGTTGTTTTGAATTAAGCACAAAGCTACACAATGGACAATCTGGGCTCTGCCCACCACGGGTATCGAAACCCAGTTTTTAGCATACCGCTGAGCCACTGGGAAGCCCATTACAGGATAATGGGAGCCCAATTCTAAAAGCATACCATAAGGAAAATGAAACAAGACTCCTTTATTGGTTAATTTCCAATTAGAATTGCTTAACATTGCAATGTATAAGCTTTGTTAATGTTTGTTTTAAAAATGTACCAAAACCATAATCTACCATTTTAGATTTTTATACTGTTAACCACAATACTTAGTTTTGTGTTAAATAATTACAGATTTAGATATTTTAATGCTAAAAATTTTCACTTCTCTATTCCAAGCAGTGTCTAATAACCTCATCACACTTATTGAAGCATGGCTTGTCAAGTTTCTGCCTATTGTTGATTAACATTGGTAACGTGCCACAGAAATGACTAATTGTTAGACATTTTGTTGTAGTTGTTAAGCAAAGAAATAAATTTCTCTATTTAAAGCTTTTAAAGAAACTGTCTCGACATACCAGTGGAGAATAACTTGCTACTCCAATTCTCAGGTTAACTCTCATCTTTAATTGTTTTAGAATTTGATGGCATTTTACTTTTACATTAGCACTTAAGTGGTTAGTTCCAATAAAGCATTTAAATAATGTTCAAAGTACTTCGTGTTTTTCCTTTGCTTTTAATATATTTTAGTTTGATATTTTTATATTTAATATAATTGAATGCTCATTTACAATCATTTTAAAGTGTGATAATATTGTTATAAATAAAAAATATCAATAATTTTAAAGGATTGTTTTTCTGTTCTCATACACTTAAGCAGACAAAAATCAGTAAGTACAACTGTTTACCAGAAAATACATTTAAAATCTGTCATAATTATATAATTAACTTTTGACCACAATGAATATTATTTAACAGTACATCAGTATGTCACAGCCTCTACTACTTGAATATTCAATATTACTTAGTTGCTGAGTTCAGATAAATGAAAGGTCTTATTAGCAACAGCATAAAACACATGGTTGAAAGATTATTAACTAGTCACAACTCTAAAATCATTTGCAGTAGCTCTCATGGCCTTTGCTTCAATTTTCTTTATTCTATTGTTTTCACACAAGGCATTAAAGCTTCATTTTCTTGACCATTTGAAAACATTTTACAAAGTAGGCATAACTTTATTGAATAAAATAACGTTAAGTAAATAATAAAGTATAGTAATGGTACTTATAATAGTTTATAATGGGTGTTCTGTTTATGATACAATTTTAAGAGTTGAAACTCACAAAAATAAAGAATAAAACAGATTGTAAAGAAAAAAGTAGCTTAAAGGTGTTTGTAGCAGTCTATGAAATGAACTGAAGCTAAATTATTGCAAAATAAAATTGTAATGAAGGCAAATATAGCTGAACATACAAAAACATCTGAATGAGTGTTCACAAAGTGATAAGAATACTGTTTTGAATGAATTTCACATGCATATTAATATTTTAAAGAAATTGATAAAGCTCAGAAAAACTGCATGAAGTGTAATGTTCTTTTCATAACAGAATATGAGATTTGTAGCATTTAATTGAGAAACTTCCAAGAAGAGTTCTGGGGAGAGAAACGCAAGGGTATTATTGCACTCTTTCTGCAAGATACCCATTTTGTTTATTATACAAATAACATTTTAAAGCTAAAATATAGCCTTGTTTTGTCACCATTTGTTAAAAATCATTAATTTCCTATCATCACTAGCTACTTCGTATAGATTATTTATAGTATTATTTCATCACCTTTCTCTTGTTATGAATTTTGAAACCTTATTCCATCACCATCCACTTGTTAAAAATTATTTGTAGTTTTGTTTGATTGACAATTAATTCAGGACGCATCTCGTTCGTCCACAATTTTTTTTTAGTGCATAGTATTTCTTTGATATTCGTACTTCCAAGACACTGAAATGTTTAGTAGTGTCAACTATGTCAGTCCTGTAAACAATGGCAAAGAACAACTAATTATATGTTTTGTTTTGTGCATGCTCCTTTGTATACGAGTTGAGACAACATACTGTAGAGCTCACATAACTAAATTTACACCTTGAACATGTAAATTTACACATGGTATAAAAGTGGTGCATCATAGAAATCCTGACTTTATATGTAAAATATTTAAATGAAAGATCAGTTTAAAGACAATTCTACACTTAATATGTGGGTGAGTTTTATTATTTAGAATAGATCTTATTTTATTTTTAAACATTATTAAGCTGCAGATATCAGCAACTCTTTTCCATGTGATACAGTTAATTTTTTACATAGCTCACTAGAAACATTGATGTATCATTTTAATATGTTGTTTCAGGTTGTAATGTTGAATGTAAGCAAATTAAATCAAACCACAACTATGCTATAAAGCAGCAAGTATGCCTCATAGGAATTTATTGATTTTCACATACACCCACATAATAAGCTAATATGAACAGGGTTTATTTCAAGGACGGTTACATTTCTACAAAGATGTTCTTGTTTTTCATAATTCAAAAATCGTATTTTGTTTCATCAGAAAGACTGTTTGTATTTAAACTTTTTATGCAAACGTTTATTTTCTAATTTACCACCAATGCAAGAAAACTAAGTTCGTTTTCACGTTTTTTTCAATCAGGTAAGAAAAAGTAACCATACTACAGAACAATAAACATAAATACAAATAGCATAAGCCCAACTTACAATTACATAAAGCACTTCATTCATGTGTAATAAACCACAGTTTTAAGAAGAAGTATAACAAAATCATTACTGTTTTAATCGGGCTTTGAGCCAAAAACTTAAAGAAACAACATAAAAAAAACAGTAAAAGTTTTCTAATAACAATGACCTTCCCCATACTTATTTTGATTCCCATAAAAATACTATAAAATTACATTTTTAAAATTTATTAATATTATACAAATACCCATTAAATTACACCATGTGAATTCAACAAAATTTTTTTTGCAATATAAAAAACATATGTGAGCATATATACATGTTATTTCAAAACCCAATAAAACTTAAAATCCATATTAAATTCTTCAACATAATCAGTAAATTACACCATATTTTTTTCAATTATATGAGGGCTTTACAACTTTTTCTAATATCAATAAATGATATTTTTTCTGAGCCAAATACATAAGGACACTTAATATTCAATTGACAGAAATCTCCATTACTGTTATGCTAAAGTAAGATGTTTAGAATACTTTTGCATTCATAAAAAAAATATGCACTCTTGCAAGAAATACATCTTCAGTGTAAAAGGAAAAAATCCACAGTACTTTAAAACTATTAACTTCACTAACACACTAAATCATATTACATAATGACCAAACAACAACCAAACTGATAGACAGTAGAAATGTACAACACTTAAACAAGGTTCATAAAGTTCCATAATATTCAATAGCTTCAGATCTCCAGAATGCTCACTTTTCTTCATAAGTAATATGGAAAGTTGTATACAATTCAAAAAGTTGTGAAACAACAATAAAACTACAATGAACACAGTTAACCCACTGACTGCTGATTCGCCATACAAAATACCACCCACTTCCACAAGTTTGCCAAATAGGGTGCATGGCTTACAAATATTTTGTAAACATTTCAATTAGAGCAGCTGCAGTCAATGGGTTACTAGTAAAATTCCAGTTAAAATTGATCTTCCAATGTTTAAGACACCTAAAACAAAAGACAAACCATTACATAAAGTAAATATTGTATTGAACTCCAATTTTTAGTAAACTGGAATGTGAATGTAGTTTTAGAACAATGACTTACTGCAAAATATAATGAACCTAATACAAATGTTTTATGACAAGTATCATTAGTTATAGTTATAACTAATAATTTACAGGCAACTTAGAAAAGGAGTCAGACCACAATAAGTGGTAAGGTAAATTTTATGTACAGTTTGTATCTGAGGAGATATATCTTTTCAGTACCCTTTGAAAGAGTTGAATATAATTTTAAAACACATTTAATGTAACCACAACAATGATTGGTTAAAATCTCAAAGATCACTTATTAGGAAAGATTGTTTAAACTACAAGAGTAAAAATACCAATAAAGATATCACTATATCCAATAGGTTTTACAATGACAAAAATTATGTTCATCACACAACAAAGATTAATATTTTACTTGTTACTTTAAGTTGAATATTAATTGAATAACCTATATTCTTATAGTACACAGGTGTGTGCTACCACCTATTTATCTACTACAATAACTTTTATGTTCTTACAGATTCTTCAGCATTGCCCATTCCAATAAGGTATACAGAAGCCAACTCTTTACACACACTTCTTCCTTAATGCTATAAACTGTACAGTAATAATATATTTTTATGTTACCTAAAAACTGTTTTATGTATTTGATTTCATTTTGCTAAGTATGCTTATATATTTTACAAAACTATACTTACTATTCTCTAGCCAGTAATTAACATACTGTAAGTTGCAAATGTTCTCACATCATACCTTCTTGAACTGAAAAGCTGTTTGCTTCTTGTGATGAAAAATATTACATTAAAAAACAAAGTAGAAATAATTATAGTTAATATGTAAGAGAATGATTATCAAATATCATGACACTTTTTCAATTCTTACTTTATACATTTGATTTTATGACAGGGTATTTATTATTATTTACGTATTTTAAGATTTTTTTGTTTCTTACTTCAATTTTTTTGGAAACTTTCTCATTTACTTTTTATTGTTTGTTTGTACTCTACTAAACTATTATGTAACCAAAGTTAATAAATACATAATGTAATACAAGTTTTTTTATTACTACAAACAGAACACACCCACAAATACAAAGTTAGTTAACAAGATTTACTAAAGAACAAAGGGAACAAGTTTTTATAACTGAAAATGTTCTTTGATTTTTTATTAGTTAAATTTATTTTTCAAGTAACAAAGCAATATGAAGTGTTACTACCCCCAAAATAAAACTGTTTACAAAAATGAAGGTCTGACAGGTTGGAAAAACAGAAATGCTTGGATAACAAAAATAGAAATGCTGTTCTTTTAAATGTCAAATAAGTATTTACTTAAAAGCATGGAATCTTAATGCAATTTTAAGATCTGATCACAAAGTTTTTTTCACTCCAAGTTCTCATCATGGAAATGTGTCTTAACTTTCTTATAGAACAAACCATTGCTGTTGACTTATGTTGGTGTGACTGTATCATAAAAATTTTTAAATTAGCACAGTTAAGAAAAAGCAAAACAACTTATTAACTTTCAATAAGAGCTATTTACAGTAGTACATCCAACCTATTTTAGGTCCAAGAGGCTATTGCCACTGAATTCTACTTAACAGGTTACAATAAATTTGCAAGTCAAAACATTGCTTAATACTTTTAAAGGAATTAATGTACAAGATGAAATGTTGATTCACCTTGACTTTATTCAGCTCTTATACAAGAACCTTTTGTGATATCTGAAAATTTAATTTTCCTATAACAGTTTGGGATGTAGTTCCCAAGCTTTTCAAACATATTCCCTTAGTGTCTTAGATATAAAACATTTATGGGATCTGAAGATCCAAATAATTCAATTAATCCATGGCATCTCACATTATTTGATGGTGTTATTCAAAATAATGTATTAGTATGCTTTAGTCAAGTGATTGTTTGTTTGTTGTTAAAAGCAAAGTTACATTGTACTGTGCCCATGAAATTATAAAAGCCCAATGTTTCATATTATAAGCCTTCAGACTTACCACTGAGCTACTAGGAGCAACTTACTTCAAATCAACTTAGTTTTTAAGTCATGAATAGAAACTCATATGCATTACTCTTACATTACAGTTCATGGAAATTTAACTATCTTGAAGCCATGATTACTTTCTCCTTTCCCGCTTAAGGTGAAGGTTTCTTTCAATCACTTCAATAACACTCCTTAGAAAACAAACTTTAATCAATGATAAGTGCAATCAGATGTACTTCAGTCAAAGTAAATGAATAAATGCAATAGCAGTTTAAGTTTCTTGGTATGTTTTTTCAGGCAAAAAAAACAAACAAACATACTTGGTGGCAGAATAACACTATTTCCAGAATAACTTTCTCTAGGTTTAGGCACAGAAGAATAAAGTGGATGACCTTTTTCTACTTGTTATTACACTGCTGAAAACCTAAGCAACAAGTCACCAAGTTTTACAAATGAAAAAATGATTAAAAACTATTTAGTACACTAGCTCTTGTATAAAGTTCTAATCATATGTCTAAAAATCTGATATTACAGAACAAAAATAGTAAAAAGCTGATGTGTAAAAAAGTAAATATTCTTTCCCTACAACTTCTTACATTCCCCGTATCAAAGTACAATAATCATTTGCTGAGAAAAACTACCACCAAATTTGGTGACCAAATAAATACAAGGAAATATTTTCAAATGTACTATTTTACTAAATTCATATAATATATATTTTGCTGTTTTATTTAATTAACCATCACTTAAAATGTAACATTTTTTTCTAATTCACCAATATAATCTATTCATATACCAAAGATCTAGCCTTGGCATCAATAATATTTTGAAGCAAAAATTTAATCATTCATATTTTTCAACCTCCTATTACTGTAACACAGTCATCATTTAACCCACCAAATTTCTCAATAAAAACAGTAATGAACATTAGCTGTTGATTAACATTTATATTTCATAAATGTTTTAACTTTCTGGAGGGATTTCTAGTTTCTTATTTCATTTCACAAATTTATCAGTTTTCAGTATAAAACTCTCAGTTGGAGTACATATTTTTGAGTACATATTCATTTCTTTACACAAACATAAAAATATCACACTTCCTGTTGAGCAGTCACCTTTCAATTTTTTTAGGTCATCAAAGACATTCAGCATTCTGTACTTTACAAATAATAAAAATATACAATTCAGATTCAAAAACTTTAATACTGTGCTCAATCGTGTCTAAGGAAAAAGAGATTTATAATAAAAGTGTGAATATCAATCAACATCATACTTAACTTTGAAACTCAATCTGCAAATTTTCCTTTTGAATTAGAACAGAGAAGTTAATTATGGTATTGGAAAAAATATGTTTTCTTTGAATGGGAAACATTAATTTTTCTCAAATATTCATACATATTTACAGAGTATATATAAACTTTTTATTTTAAGAAATCCATTCCTCAGTGGTGACTTGCAGAGTAGGAAAAGGAAGCCATGTCTCCTTAAAGATTCTGAACAAATAAACTATTTTATATTTCTTTTACATTAACACCTGTATTTTATGATTTAAGCACAAAATTTCTAAAACATTTCATAATTTTGTAGCAAACACTCAAAATTCTTCTGATCTATGTCATTCATTAAGGTGACATATGTGGAACCAATCAGAATCTAGGTTTAAAAACAACCAATGAACATTCTTTTAAGAAAAGTTCACAACAACAGGAGTATGCATGCCTCACAGTCATAATGGTGAAGAGATTGTAAAAATGTAATGATTACATGATTATTCATTGTTTTTAAGGAAACAAACAATTAGCAGTGTATTTCACTAAATCAAATGACTTGTTTTAAAAGTGTTAAAATTAATCTAGATTTGCACGTTATTTCAAAGTTTTACAGTTTAAACTATAGTTAGGCCTTACCAACTGAGACAGGTACTGCAGAGATATGTAACTGACCAAGTAGGACATGCTCAGAATTCTTTATTTTTATTTTTCTAGAGGGATTCTACCCCAGTTTTTCTCAGGACCAGAAACAAATATGGCTACTAAGACCAATGAATCATCAATAATCAGTGTGATTACCCAATCTGCAGGCTCAGCTCTCACAAGAGATGAAGTTCATGGCATGATATTTAAGACAGAGATAAATATATCAGTTAACAACTTAGCACTTTTGGACTGTAATGGGATTCAATAGACATATATTCTCCAGTTGTGTATTTTAACAAATCATGAAATAGACAAGAACAGGACAAATTCACAATGGTAAAAAAGAAACGCAGAAGAAAACATTGCAGTTAAGTTCATTTTCTGTTGATTCTGACACTATATCATGACCAATAACATCAGAAATCTCTGAGACAAACACACAAAATGTTACATCCACTTCACCTAGAACACCAATACAAAACACTGCAACCATTAAGCAGTATTTTATCCTTGCATTTTTGATGAAGGGGTTCCATATACCCTTCAATAACTTCAGATCACCACTGTGTTCACAATCATTTTCCCAAACACAATACTGAAGGAAATACAGCACTTTCCCAAGTGAGGTCTTGTAATCAAATGCAACAACCTAAAGGACTATGCATGCATTTCAATCCACTGGCCCAAGACTACATTTAATGGTTTAAAACCAATACACACAATCACAAACAGCTACTAGCAATCAGAACTAGTGACTAAAGGTGTAGAACCAAACATAGAAGATTCTGAAAATCCAAAGACCTGGTAGCATTAGAATATACATTTACAAAAATAGAAAGAATTGTAACTTGCCACACCAAACAAAACATACCATTTGTTAAAGGAATTCTTGACTCAAATGCTCAACACGATTTACAACTCAAAAATGGTTGCACACCACAATGAGCCAGTCAAATTAATTCTACAATGCTTCAAATACCAAAAATTCATCCATCTGAAGTTATGCTGCACAGATTTCCCCCAGATGCATTAGGTGTGCAGGACAACATGCTGCATAAGGTTGCCCCCAAGCCTTAAGGTTATGTAACCTGCTATAAGTGCCAAGGCTCTCATGCTTTGAGTTATAGAATACACCCAAAGTTCCAGCTTGTCAGAGACAATATGATCATTAACAGAAACACTAACATATTGACTCCCACTTATTGTTACAACACCAAAAGCCACTATTATTAAAAACAACATCAGTCATAAACCCTGCACTATAACACTACACCAGTGCACAAACAATCCATTCTATCATTCAGCCATATTCCAAACAGCAGCAGATTTAAGGTTGTGTGGGCTCAAGGGCGAATAATTTTAGCAATGCACAACATAAGAGGAACTTGTATAACAAGTATGCTCTACTGCCAAACAATACTTCAATATTCAACACTCAAGTCACATCATATCTCATTAAGAAATGAATCCTGCAAGCACCAAACACAATATTCAGGCACTGTCAAAATGCTTCACATTAATTGTTACGAAGCTATCCAAACAAAGAAAATTGAAAATAATGATCTAATGAATGATGTAAATGCAGACATACTCAAAATGATTTCAAAAACACTCACCAAACAAGAAAAACATTTCAGGTTTTAAATTCTACTCCACTTCACAGACTCCAATTAGCAGAGGCAGTACCATGCTTTTCAAAAAATATTATTGACATTATCTCAATAACAAAAAACTTTACTTCCTCAATTAATGAATGCATTTTCTGTAATATTCATTTAAACAATTCACTAACTATTTCTATAGTAGCAGTATACTATTCATCATCCAAAGATATAAATGTTAACTTTTGATAATAGTACCTGAATAGAAATTCTCAACCCATTATAGTAGGTGACAACATAAATGCCCTGCACAATGACTGTGACATTTACCAAACAACACAAGAATAAACATTCAATAACTGAAAATAATAGCATGCATATTAATGATTTTATTTCAACTTATTATCATTGAATCACTAACTTGTATAGTGTGCTAGACTTAGTCCCCTCCCACTCTTAACCAAAACTAACAATTTCACAGTAAACCCAGAAATCTCAAGCAATAACTACCTCATGCACATCACATAAACACAGATCAATCCCATAGCATAACCTCCCACTAGTGTACAGTTACACAAAAATGAGCTGGTAGATTTCAGTACATTAGTTGATACCCAACCACCCCCCAATAATTACTACAATTTAAAATAAAGAGCAGTTTGTCAAGTATGCAGAATAAGTAATAAAAGCAATTGGCAAAGCTACCAAAACCATTATCTCCACTGTCTTGAGAAGCCATCACTGGATTTTTATACCAGAAATTCATGAACTAATTTTAGAATGCAAATGCCTTAGAAAACAGCACATTATAACTCATGATATCACTCTTAAAACAAAACAAGCACAAATTAAGTGTCAAGATTTTGAAACATACAAACTGGCTGTAATAGTCTAGATGCTTCAAACAATAACTGAAAGAAATTTTAGAAAAAATTTAAGTCATGAAAAATTAATAAAAATACTTGTTCATTACAACAAGTATGTAAACACTACTGCTAGAACTAATAATGATAAAGTAAATGTATTAGTCAATTGTTACAAACCACCTTTTATTAATTTAGAATATCACCTTATTTAAATAAGTCTGAACAAGCAATTGTCAACAATCATGTAAACACAAACCCAGAACTATATACCCCTTACTTTCCAGCTACTAACACAGACTCTAATATACTATCAGATCAAAATTATATTAGTAGAAAAGTTAGCTGACATACAAGTTAATGTAAGATCACTCAGTTTCCAGACATAAGTGGATAAAAATATTCTCAAAAAAGCATCATATAAGCTTATCACTCATCTGATTAACCTCATTAACCTATTACTGTTAAAAGGTTACTTTCCAAAAACATGGAAAAAAAACTATAATTGCAGTAATTCCAAAAAACTCATCCAGTATATTGAATCTTAATAATTTTAGACCACTCAGTTTATTTGGCTGAGTAGGTAAAATAGTTGTGAGAGTAATATATAACAAACTTGTGCATTTCTACAAAAGTGATGAACTCCTTTCCAAAATACAAAGCTCATCCCATGAGAAGAAATGTATATAAATCCTTTAATAACAATCAAGTTGCAATATTGGCCTCCCTTGAGGTTATGGAAAATTTTGATATTGTTTGATATAATGCCATGAGATACAAAGTTATTCCAAATGAACGTTATTGCCATAATTATGAGATAGTTTTAAAACTTCAACATCCACATTGCATCAATAAAGATAAACAATACACTATCAAGCTTTTATAATGTAACAGTGGGAGTTCTGCAAGGCCCAGTACTATACATACTGTTTGTTACTGACATAACTTTCCCTGATTTAACTTGCACCTAATTTTCTCAGTAAGCAGATGACATTACTGCTTGGAGTATATCAAGAAATATGACAACAACAGCAAACTGAATTCGTAAATCTTTAAACAGAATCACTCTTTGGTGTTACAAATGGGGTGTTATGCTTCACCCAATGAAAACACAAGGAACTGTATTTTACAAAAATTTAAACATTTAATGAATGCAAAAAGGTATAGCTACAATTATTCAACAGAGAAATAAAAATATGACTATCAAATATCTTGGTGTTGCATTTGAAAGATGCTTCACGTGGATAACACACATCAAATACATTCACGCATACATATCAAATGTGTATTAATTACATAAAAACATACATAACATTAAAAATATACAAAACTTTCATTCACTGCCTAGTAAAATATGATTGTCAAATAACATAAAACATGATACAAAATACTTATAAAACTACAAGCATGGCCAATTGAAGCACTAAGATTAGTCCTTTGGTTTCCTAGTTTTATAATGGCAAGTTACACACATAAGTAGTATACCATCAATACACAATAGACTAATTACACTCTCCAGAAATTATTATAGCAAAACATAAACCAAAAGTTCATTAATTTCTGCCACACAAACAAACACCATCATTTCAGGATACCTCAAAGTTAACTGTGAGAAGAAAATGGGAGTACCCTGCAAAAACCAACTTCTGCAGGACAGATGCCAAAAAAATGTGTCCTTTGTAAATGTCTGTAAAGCAAATCATGATAGTTAATCCTGAAAAGACAGAAACATAAAATTAAATTAGCATGAATTTATAGCTAAATTTAGTTTATTTGCAGTAAATATTGTATGGTGATATTAATTTATGGAATACATTTGTGTTTGTGTGGCAGTCAAACTTGCATGTCAGAGAGTAAAACTATCAAACCAAAAAGTGAATTGTTCTCACTTTGCCAACTTCATTTCACCTAAAATTATCAAATTTTGATAATCTCAACAAAAAAAATTAATTACTGATATTGAACTAATAGTTTCTATCACTGTTCTCTAAAAGGAAATCAAACAAGCAGAATAAAAGTAAACTGATATTCCTGAACATCCCAGTTGGGAAGGGCTCACAAATTCTTCATTAATGCAACAAACTCTTCCTTCAGACTAAAGTTCTGACATGGTAAAATGAAAAACTAGGCATCGTCTGGTATGATGATATTCAGTGGTTATCAATGTGTTTATGGCTATGAAAGACCTTTGATGACTTTGAACTCCTGTGTAAATAAATCAAGTCACCTTAAAATACAATTCTATATTTATAGGATTGAGTTAAAATGTTGCTGGCCTCCTTTTCATGTAAATTGCAAGCCACAACTGATAATGCTGACCATATTTCATAGGCTAGTTGTGCATGGTTAAGGTAAACATCCCAACTGGGTATATTTGGACTTATATTTTGTTGCAGGTCTAGTTTCAGTTTTATACTTAATCTTATCTAGCAATGTCATGTTTAAGCTTAGGAATGTCAATGCTATTTTTCTCCATATTTCTATCTATCTGATGACAAGTGCTGTGGATAATGCATATGGTTAGGAAGAGTTGATGCTTGTAATTAGATACATACTGATTAGTTGCATCCTAGATTGAAAAAACTTGTGTTACAGCTATTTACTGATTAGCCTTACATAGAGAAGTCACATATCTCTTTATCTTAGAAGCTATTCCAAAATGTCATGCACTTTAACTTATTTGTTTTGAATAAAGATTACCATAACTTTACTTCATATTGTATCCAGCTTCTTCTATTTAACTCAGTTAAATTAGTTTTGATTTTAATTATATATTTTCTACCATCCATTCAGTTATTTGAGGTTACTATCCATACATGCAAGGCAGTAATACAAGTAAGCAAAATATATCCAGTTAGATACTTTTTCTTATCCAAGACCCATGTCAACAAGAGAACACTAACAAAATGACCACATTCTAAGATTTCTCCTAAATTGGATGAAAAGTTTTGAACAAGTTATAATTATCATAAAACAACAAAAAAAATTTCAGTAGATTTGGTGCAGGTAAATAACTATTAAATATTTATATATCAAGAGAATTCTAAACTTTATGTTTGTGAAACATAACTTTTCATGTGACTGTCCAATATTTTTATTTTATTGCTTGTGTAAAAATTAATACACAGTATTATAAAGACAATGAAAAAAAACCTGATGTATTCAAAACTTAAAGTTATGTAAAAGAAGGATCAATCTCCAAACAAAGGCAATAATTGAAAAATAAAAAGCATACAGTGGAAAATATGAAATAAAATATTAATCTTACGAGAACCATCAAAGCACAAAAAAATAACATTTAATATATTCAAAATGGACACCACAAATAAATATTTAACTTAAGAAAATTGAAACAAATAATAAAACTGTGTTGTGAACAAAGTTAAACATTAAGTTTGAAACACAATCGAAAATAAATCTGGTCGGGAGGTACTCCAATGCACTTAAAACATTTTTAAAATAAAAGAAATAATGTGTAGGTTAAGTTTAACACAGGAGCAAAACCTATTACACAAGCAACTAGTTAACTTTACCAAACTTCTCCTTATTCTTACCACTGTTGGGATCTTCATGTAATGATACAATTTTTATAATAAATGATAAATATGTCTCATTAGTTCCAGATTTAAGAAACAGTCTCTCACATTAATGACATCTCCCTCGACAAGATGGATCCTCGAGAAACATTCTAAGATAGTGGCTCATCATTCTAAAAAAGCATATACAAAAAGTTTTAATATTTTTCTCTTATGTGCAAGAATTAAAGAATATACAGAGCTAAAACATTTGTTTATTGCTGTATACCATTACATAAAATAAATCTATTCAGTCAAGTAGCAACACTGACTTTTATGTCCCTAATGATCCTAATAAACTCTAACTAAAGTCAAAATCTGGAGCTGGGACAGCCCAGTGCATATGGTAAAATAAAAAGAAATCACCAGTTTTGATGACAATCATTCATATGACCTTGCTCATTATTACCTGCAATTTCAAACTTGCCTGATAAGACCAGTTTTCATGTACAATCACATGCTCTTCAATGTCACTTGAGAGAAAATTTTCAATTATCCTGTAAAATTTTTTTTAGCTTTACCCTTTGCCTCCTCTGTATGGTTAAGGAGAAGTCTTTTCATCAGTTTTCTTATTCAATACATAAAGAACTTAGAAATTCTTAGAACAGAAAACTGTAAAACACTGTGGACATCTAGCAACTAATATAAAAAAGTATTTTTATGAAGATCAACAATACTACCATTTATTGAAAATTTCAAGTGAAAAACCAAAATAAATAAATAATTATTATTCACAACACAGTTTTTATTAATGAGAAGAGTCTACATATCACCAAGTTTATTTTTGCCATGACCTTTTTTTAGTCTTTTCCATGTTTCTGATTCTACACTGATTCCTTAAAGATTTTCATTTGGTAGCACTGTCTTGGCATATAAAATGTAAAAAAATGACAGAAAATATATCTGAAATGTGTTTGGAATGAAATTAGGTCAAGAAATTAGTTTGAATATAAACAGCTTAGGTAATAAAAGTAAGAAACAGAGTTTTGGCAAACGTTATCACTAGGGAACTGATAGCTATCCAACTATAATAACAGAAATATATAATGATACATAAACTGGAGTATCAATAAAAAATAAGCTGGAAACAGCCTGGTAACTTCATTCCTAGCAAATACAGTAAGTTGTAAACAGTTGTGCTGTTTACTGCTGAGCTTTAGATTTCAGAATTAGGTGAAAAGACACAGAGAATACCTAGCTGATAAAATAGGCTTCAAAACATTCCATGAGATACTGTCTTTGAAAAATAAAAAATAAACTCAGATTTATGATACAAGAAACAAAATTACCACATTTCTGTTAGATGGAGTATATTGGGCTGATAAAAAGCAAAACACATTGATCATTAGAACAATAGGTGATTGTACGTTTTGCACAGTTGTTCAGTACCAAGATGCCTGTTGTGATTTAGCCTGCTCATTCCATTCATCACTACATCATTTCAGAGGATATTCATTTTGTTTTTAATGATAGAGTCTACCGAAACAGATTATCAACCAAGTGGGATTGAGACACATGATAAAAGCAAGTATGAACTTTATGACACAGTTTTCACTCATAAAAATAACCAAAATAGTTATTTGTGAATAATAACGTTGTATTTACTTATATTTTATTTCTTCATCTCTAAACCTTCAACATATGGCAATATAGCCAACTTTCATATCAACATTAATTTTAAAATTTGTTACCAAATATTCATAGTATTGGTGTCTCATGGTTGATGTGATATTTCATTTGTTCTAATAGTTTAAATGTTCTTAAATGACTCATTGTAAGTTAACTGAAAGAAAAACATCTGACACATGTTGATGAAATGGCAATCAAAAACCTGCGAGTCAAAGAATAAGTGTTAAGGGAAAAATCTTATATTTGTCATATTATATAAAAACTACACTGCTTGTTCCGTATGTAAATCTGGTGGAATGAGGAATTAGAAAATTAAAATAGAAATTATATTGTCATAATCAGCCTAATAATAAAGCTAACAAGGTAAAGAATTAAACTATTCTGTCATCACCATCCATAAGAAAGCTAATAAAATTAAACTTTAGAACAGCTTACATTAATGCTACTACATTTTATACTTGTTGTAGCCCCCCAAAAAAACATCAAACAGTGTTAAGTAATTCAACATTATCCACACAGAAAAGAAGGCAATTTTTTCAATGGGATTGATCTCTCTTTTCATGTCTTTAAGATACCTTTTAGGCTAATGAGTTGCAAGCACAATGCAGGTTGTCATACTTTTGTAAATGAGAAAAATCCCATGAAGCTATACTTTTCATTTTACATTAACTGCAAGGAAATATTTGACATTTAGGATATGCCTGTTGCTTTCCTGATGCTTAGCTGTCTATTCAGATTGTTTTGTGTGTGAATTTTGAAGATACTATTGTTACTAATTAACTTGACAATTGTTTAATATTCTTTAAAATGTTTTTCTAGGGAATGAAAATCTGAAACACAGCCAACATGTAAACATTCTTTAGAGTAATTCCTTTGGTGAGCTTTCTCTTTTTGTCTTTTCTGTTTGTTTTTCTAACATTTTAAAGATAAGCAACATTTTCTTGGTTATACAATTCACATAACATTTGAAATCTTGTAACTTCGTCTGTTCAAGCTCAACTTCTCAAAGAAAAAAACAAAGGTTCATCAATTATAACTTACTATTTATTGTGGCTAATCTTTGCTAAAGTATTATGGTTTGGGTAAAATCTCGAAGAATGTTGTTCTTGTTTCATGTGAAAATCTGATGAAATATTGAAAACAGTCTGATCTGCTGAAGTACATGCCTTATCATTGTGCATATTTTTTGAAAAAGAATGAATAGTGTGATCTCTGTGATCCACTGAATGATTAATGTAGTGGTTAGATGTTGGAAATACACCATGTTGTGAAGAGCTGTAGGATGTAACTGGAGTTGTGTAACCTCTATGGGTACATGTATGTATTTTACTTATATTTTTACTTAATGGTGAACAAACTGATTGTTGACTGAACTGAGTATGGGGAGATGAAATAATTATGGGAGCATTACAGGAGTATGAAAGATGTTTAGGAGAGGAAGCTGATTGAACACCATATGGCCCAAGATTGAATGAAAAACAATGGTCTGGTATATCATTCATAGCAAATCTTACTGGACAGAAGGACCTACTGAAGATAGGTGTGATATCTTCTTGGTAAGAAGTAGAAAGTGGCATCCTTTTTTGTGAACTATAATCATTAGCATGAGAAAAATCATCTCCAGAATGTTTATGAACACAATAGTTCTGAGGGATTCTAGAAAGCAGACAGTTAGAAAAATTGCTTTTTTGTGGAGAGACAAAGAAGTCACGATGTATCAAATCCTGGTCGAAACACCTCGAAATGCTGGAAGATCCATAATATTGTAGTGGCTGATGCTTCCCATGTTCCAAAGCTAGTGGTTTACTAATACGAGTTGATGGTTCACAAATGTAAGAAGCTAATGCCTGTTTTTGCCTGCAACATTCTTCTGGCAAAGTATCCAAATGGGGCTGATGCGGATGGTGAGGAATAGGTCTGTGGATCAAGTGTGCATCACGGATGGGTTGAATTAAAGGTCCTGCAGGTTGATAACATTCACCTGTTTAAAAAACACAAGGGCAATGCCATTTTGTTAAATTTTAATGCAATATTCACAGGGTTAAAACACAGGTTACGATACAGGTTATCATAACAAATACAGAAAACAGGAATATTATAAACACAACAAGAAAAATATACACACACATAAAATATTGTGCTATTACTTTGTATCACATATTTTTAAAATTCAAATTTTAATGCTATTTATGAAGCCCAATAAACTCTAATTTTTCTAAATGATTACATAGATTTGAAAATTGATTGATTTGTTTCAAAACAATCCAGATACAAATTCAACAAAAATTTGAGTATATTATCAAACAATGCATTATGACTGATTCTATTACTACAACTCTCTATCTCTTTCCCCATATATACATATAAATCTGTACACACATTCATACTAGTGAATTTTATGAGACCTGGCAGGTTAATTTGATGCACCTGTTTTATATATACATAGTATTTTCCTGAATTGCAAGAAAAGCTGCTAAATGTAACATGAAATTTCATAATTACATTTTTACAGTTGTGTGACTTAAGAATATAAAATATCTTGTTTTTATGTGATATTTGTAAAAATTTGGATCTTTGAAACTTTTGAATGATTTCATTGTGGCATGTTTTGCTCATAAACAATTAGAAATGCTTCTTACCTGTGTTAAAGATTTTACTTATTTTTATGTCTTCCTACATTTCTTTAAAACTTTCCAACAAGGTTTACATTCTATAAAAATTGATTTTGTCTTTGTTTTGACTCATAAATAAAACATACATTTTCACTGTGTTTTTAATAATCAAGAAGTCAATGATTTACAACAAAAACTCCCTCCCTCTTTTAAAAACTGTTAATTGGGAGGTTTTGTTTAACATGTTCACTGCTAACGATACATGTGCACATTTAGCAATCATTCATATGTGCTCATAATACACATTTGTACTTTAAGTACAAAAATGTAAAAAAATGATTTAGATTTGTTATTATTGTTACTACTTAAATTGAAAATACAAAGATATTGCATTAAAACTCTTTTTATCAGTATTCACTACAAATGATTCCAAGCATTACAACAGTTAATGTGTTAATATTTACAAAGTTCAACTCAATTTTATGTACATCTGTAAATATTTTATCGAGAAAATATTTCTTTGCTCATTCAAGCAATTACTAAAAACCAGTAAGACCTAATGCAAACAAGGCCTGATATAGTGATCTTGTTGAGAAAATAAAATATGATGTGGTCGAGCCCCAAATGGTTAAAGTAAGCCTACTTTATCTTGTTACATGAATATTTCTTATCTTTCTTTACAAATGATAATTGAATGAAGTAAAAGAATAAAGAATGTTTATAAACCAATCAGAACTGCAATTCTAGTGTAAATTGTACACATTTTTTTACTTTATTCTAGTCCCTACATAAATCTTTGCTGAACCAAGTCTTTTCTACTTTTACAATTATGTGTTTAGATTAATAATCTATGACTTCTTTTACCTGAGATGAGCAATTTTATTACACCATGACAACCAAAGGTGAAAAACAGTAACTGGCTAAAAATTAGTAAAACTACACTTTCATTTGAGCTACATTAAAAAATTTGCATTAATTTGTTCAACGCCACTATTACGTTTCTTCTAGGAGACTATAGGTGTAATACTATGCTCAGAAAAAATCTGGGAAGCTTAGAAAAGCGATTTCATGGGCTGCATGTTGAAATCAACTCCAAATCAAACTTTGAAACTTATTTGTTTTCTTTTTTTTGTTTTTTGAATTTCACACAAAGCTACTTGAGGGCTATCTGTGCTAGCTGTCCCTAATTTAGTAGTGTAAGACTAGAGGGTAGGCCGCTAGTCATCACCACCCATTGTCAACTCTTGAGCTACTCTTTTACTAACAAATAGTGGAATTGACCGTCACATTATAACACCCCCACAGCTGAAAGGGCGAGCATGTTTGGCGTGACGGGGATGCAAACCCACAACCCCCAGATTACGAGTCACATGCCTTTTGAAACTTGTATTTTTTTTATATATAAACATATTTAACTTATTTTATTGAATAAATTTCAAATCTGTAGTATTATTAATATATGCACAAAATTAATACAAGTTTATTTCTTATACTTTTGTTTAATTCAATGGTGTAATTTTGCTCTTGAGGTGGACTGCACCCATCCATTCATGGGAAAGAGTTAAGGTTATTATTGTATTGAATCCTACTAATTAGTATATCAACAATACTTTACAAAAATAAACTGTAAATTCACTGGATGTGGTACTTAATATTGAATTTAGTTAAATAATATTTCTGTTGGAGGAGTTCACCACAAATGAACAGTATAATAACCAGCACGTTTTATCTACAGTACTAAGGTTGAAGAGTAATGACTTGTATAAGTGAACTAAATTCCTATAAATGTTAATATTCTGTGAAATATTCATCACAGAAAAATATTTCTTAATCTTTAGTATATTTTATGACTTAAAACATCACTAGAACAATATGCATGTCTTAAAATTAAATACTGGTAAGAATCAGAATTTTATGATTATGTGATAGCAGAGTCAATTTCAATTACATTTGAAACAATGTAATAAATACATAATATGTGCTCTATGTGTAACCAACAAATATAAAAATAATTTGTGACTGATAAATGTGTAGAATCATACAAGTTGTAAGGTGTGATATTTGAATACATCATTAGTTTGTACCTTCTTGTAGTATTACACATTTATTCTTTGTTTGCAAAATGTGAAAGTTCCATATAACATGGTAAAGAAAACTATTAAGCTGTTTGTTTTGTTGTCACAAGCAACACTGCTTAATGAGCTATCTGTGCCGTGTCCAACACAGGTAATGAATTCCAGTATTTAGTATTATATGCATTCAGACTTGCTGATGAGCTACTTATTTCAAGTTACCTTTGTTTCTTTATTATTATATGAGTGGGCAATACTTGTTACTGTCTGGGAAAAACAATTTTTAATACACCAGCAGTGTTATTCAGTGGTTGTTTAAGTGATACCTACAGCTTACTACCCTAACTATGTTATAATAAGAGACCAATCATGTGGTTAGCACACTTTACACTGGGTAAATGTCAAGTTTATTTGAAACAAGGGAAGCTGGTATTTAGTTTGCTTTAAAACTTCACCTGCAACTAGTCAATTTAGTTCAGAACTTCTAAAAGCCACTTAAGAGTTATTGCTTAAAGTAACTGCTCTTCAAGTACATGCATCACATTTTTGATTGTGCATTAATAAAGAATGTTCATTTTGTATGTTACTTTTATCGAGTGCCATTATTCCATTTTACCTTGACTCGGGTAGTTTTAGTTACATTTTATTACCAATACTTTGACTGAATGTCCTGTACCTACCTAACTGCTTGAACATATTTTCAGTTCACCTGAACATACCCCAAAAATAAAAACATGTCTGGAAAAGCTTAGCACACGTAACTAATTACCAAGTTTTCTAGCAAACATCTTTGGCTTTAAGTAACACATTATGGTATTTCCTTTTCCTAACAAGATTAAAAATTTTGGAAAACTTGACACTGTCTGATGATACTCTATGGTTAAATTATCATACAATAAAAATTATAACACTAAGACTGAAAAGTGCGTGAAGAGTAGCTTACAATAAATTTAAAAGGACGATTGCAACAAAGTGAGTTGAAAGGTCAGAAAAGTTACTGTAATAGCAAAACAAGCAATACTTACTATGCTTTTCATTAAAGTATGACACTGCTGGAGTATGTTCGAAATTGGGATCATTCAAAGTGTTCTCACGGGTTTTTTGGGCAGATTCCTTCTTTGTTTCAGATTGACAATCTGTTCTTAAAGTTCGAGCTGAGTGATGTTTGGAAACTACACAAACCACAGATATTTCAGGTTCATTTTCTGTATGAGTGGTATCTTCTGCTGACAATGGAGAGTTTCTTGGAAAGATATTTAAGTTCTTTGAGTAAGAAGCATCTGTCTCAAAACTGGAAGAGTTACTGGTTTTACTAGTTAATATTTGAGGACTTGGACAGTATCTAGGTCCTTCTGGCTCTAGAGGCTTTGAATATGCAATACCTAAATCCTCAACTTCACTATTCAAAGAAAAACTGGATATATCTTTACTAGTTGCACTGATCTGAGATTCAGTGACAGCCACATGTGGTGCTAAAACTAATGAACTGTTTGAGCCTGCATTGTCAATTGTTCGATTTCCTATATCAGTCATAACTGCTTCTGAAAGGTTACATTCCTTATGTTTGTCTTCAACACATTCTTGAATTTCTCTAGAAACAGCTTTTTCACTAACCTTTTCAAATACTTTTGCTTGATTTGTTTCCTTTTCTGGTGTAGAAGTTTGCTGGGATATACCAACTTCAATTTTACTTGTGGCAGTACACAAATGATCATTATTTACTGACTGTTTATTAAGATGATTCTCAACATAACCTTCCTGTAAAATTTTCTTTTCTTCATCACCAGAATTTTTTACTTCTTCATGTATCTGTTGCTTGATTTTCTTTTCTCTACATGTGTAAAGTGGAGAAGATGCAGCCAAAATGGCTCTTGCATTGAGTTTAGCCATACGTTTACAAGTTTTAGTATTGAAGACTTGTCCTTCTACCTGTAGTACATTCTGTTTCTTACATTTCATTGAGGTTTCCAAGATTCTTGGATTATTTCTTTGTTTGATTTTGTTTTTAAATCTGAATGTTGTTTGCACTTTTTTAATGTTGCTTTCATTTTTCTTTTCTAAAACTTTATCTCTATACACGTAATGATCAGTTGTTTTTGAGCTATCATTTTCATAAAGAACATGAACTTTTGCCAAGGCATTTAGACTAGCCACTCTTTTAAAACGTGGTCTGTCAAGGTTTTGACTTTGTAAGCTTTCAAAATTTATGCGTTTCTTCTTTAACCCATACATATGACTTACGACTTTGGAAAACTTGTCAAGTGATAGTTTTTCCTTCATTTCAAACTTCTCATAACTGTTAACATAAGGTGTTTTTTTTTCACTTAAATTTCTTTTAGTCATAGCAATTTCCACTATAATTTATTTTTTTATGTCATAATTTATTTGACTACCAAACCAACAACTGTTTTCTAACATTTTCAGGTTTTATTACAAAACTCTGAATTATGTACGAGAAGATGTAAGTTGCTAAAACTACTTCACCAAAACTTATATCTCAGGTTTATTCAGGTCATGTTCTTGTAAGAATTAACATGAAGCTTCTTTATAAGACTTTCAATTTCTGACAAAAAAAAATATAATATTTCTGAACTTCTGAAGCTCGTCTTATCACTGGATTTTCTTTAACATATGCCAGAATTTGTTTTGTCAATGCTTTCTTTTTTCCTAATTGACTTTAAAATCATGCCTGCTTGTTAAATCTCTTTACAGTACGTGATCTTCACAATATCCTTATTTAGGAGTGTTTCCTTCTTTACAATTTCTGTAAGCAAAAGTATTATAATTTATTAGTTTGTTTGTTTTTACTTTAATGAGAAATATATTCACAAAATAAAATCTTAAATGAAATATAAATGTTAAGCCATTTAACAATAATTTGTTTAATAAAAACCAAATATTTATGAAGATGTAACCAAAAACTCAATTTATGACTCAATTTCTGATCCAACTTATCATGGATATTTTTTTCCTAATTTCATACACAAAGTATTATTTTACTTTCACTTCAAAAATACGTACCATAATGATTATATTACATAAATATATAGAAAATTTTTGCAACTAATATACTGAATGCAGTATAATTAAAAAGAAACTTGTTGCATCAAAAGAATTTAATAAATACTATTCTTTCACTGACTGATGTTTCAAAATACTTGCATTAGTGATGATATATATTAATAATTAATCAACCTCATTAATATAATATAGAGTTGTTCACACCTGCTAATTTATCATGGGAACACAGACTGGTTTAAAGCAGTACATAAAATTGGCAATGCATTTTTTAATTCTCACAGTGTAACCAAAAGGTTTGTATACATGATTAAACAGATGATGTGTAACTTTAGATAAACCTTTTGTGCAAATTCTGTAAAAAGATATGTAACAAATCTAAGAAAAAGTTTTAGTTACTCCGACATGAAAATCTATATAATATTCAAGAGAAGATAACATATGTAAAAGTTAAATTAACATATGGCTCAAGATGAAATGGAAGACTGTAAAATAATGAGAACTATAATTTGGTTACATTTGGATATACTGGTAATGGGAATTACTTTGAAATTCCAGGTTACATGTGATTTCATTCTTAAGAGATATAATGGGACAACTATTAACTCTAATCTATTAGAAACTAAGACAAAATATGGTAGTCAAGAGGATAAACCAAAAGTGCAGATAGCTCTCACGTAGCTTTGTGTGAAATATAAAACAACCAATCAAGGAGAAAATATTTTTACATAGAAATTGTTGTAAGTCACCTATAAAGACAAATGATGTAAATGAGAAATTATGTAATAAGATCAAGATGCTAGAAATAAGTATACTAATGTAATAATGACAGGAGAATAATTTTAGATGCAATGATTACGGTTGTGTTGAGTTATAAAGCCAACCAGAGGATGTGCAATTTATTACTGTTAATAATTCGCAAAAGTTGAAATGTGGGAAACATGTGGGGAAGAATGATCACTACATAAATAACTGATGTTTTTCTACATGTTGACATAATAGGAATGAAATTTTAGTTCCTAATTTTTAGAAACCCAATTTTAATACCATTAGACAAGATTTAGCATTAGTCGATTGAAAAAATGTTTTAAAAGGTAATTTAGGATGTACTTAGCAAATGCTTGAAAATAAATTGTTAATAAGGAAATTCCCTCAAACGAGGAAATAAATAACTGGAAGATTCAACCTAACTGACTTCTAAAGACAATAAATAAAATTTGAGGTAAAGTTTAAATTTACAGATATGTTAAAAGATTACAATACCATGTGAAAGCTAGATATCTGGTTTAAAAAATAAAAATTAAGAGGTAGATATTAACCCCTGACAGTAAGTGGAAAGATATAAATTAAAACACAAAGTACCAAAGCTAATCAAGGTTTTCTTGAGGATTTTGAAGAATGTCCAATGTCACATTAGTCACCGAAACAAAATCCACCTCCTCACACAAAAGTTCTGAAAGAAAACCCTTGCTAATCCATTATCTCTTTTTGAGAATGCCGTGCATTAAGAGTATGATGGGAAAGGTACTTGTATTAATATTTTCTGAATATTTTTGACATGTTAGAATATTTGCTAAGAAAATCACATTGCTGAAAGTTGGGGAAAAATTTAACTGAATTGTAGAATGGGTATACGAGAGAAATAAAAGAGTTATTATTAATGGAGTTCAGTCAAACTGAACCCTTCTTACTATTGAAGTGCACAAAGTAGTTAATGCCAGTGCCTTATTTGCATCAATGATGTTGATATGGGTATAGTAAGTAAAATATGTAGATAAGATTAAACTCTTGAATAATTTTAGCTGTACTGACAATGTTGAGATGCTACAGAATGATTTGGATGAATTTGTTTCTTGGATAATTAGTTGCCAAAACTTATAAAAGTGCAAAATAAAGCATTATCCTTATAATAATCTGGATCACATACTTAATATATGAGGTAATCCATTCGATAGTGTAACTAAGGAAAAAGATTTGGTAAGTTTTGAATAAGTCACTTCAGCCATGGAGGCAGTACCATGTTGCTGATAACAAAATGCTGAAATTTTAAGACATGTTTATATACATTGGTTAGAAACCAGGCAAATGTAATCTTTTTTTTTTTTTTTTTTAATTACAACATTTTAATTTGACCTCATATGTACTGTACTATGTACTGTTTTGATTTTACCTACCTAAGAAAGGATAGTGACTTAATGGAAAGGATTGGTTCAGAGCCTTAAGGGATGTTAGGATGAATCTGGAGATGGGTAATTTTTCAAGGAATAGGTTAATATCTCAATTTATTTTTTCTTGAGAAAGAAGAGCAAGAGAGGATACTATTAAAGTTTAGATTATTACTTGGAGGATCAGCAGGCCTACATGTTAGAATCCGTTAGAGGGCAAGAGAACAGAATTTATGATTGAAAAATCCAGGCTAGATTCCAGTTAAGACAGTATACTTATCTAACAGGGTGACTGGCTTACATGATGAGTTGGTTTCAACAGCAATATACGATAGTAGCTGAAAACAGTTTAAAATGTGAATCAATAATTACTTGCAATAATAAAAGGTGGGATTAAGATTTCAATTTTTCTCAAGAATGGAAGCACAGAAAAGTTGTAAAGGGCCAAATGGTCCCTTGATATGTATATGTTAAGCAAAATCAAACTATATTGTTTTCTAGATCACATTATGTGGTGTAGGTATATTTTGGTTGCACAAATGTATAGACCAATCTGTTTAAAAGTTCAGTTGATATGCACAACAGCTTAATTATTAATTATTATATAAAGTGGTAAATGTTATTCACAGTAAACAGTGAATATTTTACTAATCATGTAAAACCTACATATATTGTTTATATACTGTATACGGAGTTTTTTTTTCCAGAATTTACTGTTATACATGTACCTGAAGAAAAACAATTTTATTTAACTTTCAACTGGTGGAGCTATTTTGGTATCTCTTAAGGGTGTTATCTGATCTATGATGCTATTATCACATGGCTTGATCCTATTTAAACTAAAACTCATTAAGATACCAAAAGCTTGTCAAACCCCAATATAATCCATAAATAAATAATAGCATGCTGCTAAGTTACACTGTAGGGCTAGTCAGTGTTAAATTACTATCAAACGATACAACTATTTAGGTTTGCAAGTTACAAAAAAAGCTAAAAAAAACATACATTAAAGAAAAAAGGCACCATTCTTCAAGCCACTATCAGTGAATAAAACAGTGCAAAAAATAAAAATAGTGAGCCTAAAAAATTACAGATATAACCATACAACATAATATGCATTATGAGTCAAAGACAATCTAAACAGCCACTGACTTTACTTCACTTGTATTCTTCATTCAGTTTTTGATATGTAAGCCTGATTTTACTCATTATTTAACCTTGATGGCTTTTGATTGATTGATTGAATTAGTGTTTTATGGCACAAAGCAACGAGGCTATCTGCGCCAAACAACTGGTAAAAATGTAGTAAAAGACATAAATGGAAATGAAGGTAAAACAAAAAAAAGTATAAAACCAATGTTGACACCTTGTCTACAAGGTTAAGATAGAAGGCAGAGTGTAAAAAGTTGTAAGGTATTTACTCTATCAAAAAGATATAATCATAACCCGCCAGGAAGACTAACAGGCAGGTACAAGACCCACCGTCAGTCACCTGAAGTTGGTCTTTCCAGTCCTGGTTCTGGGTTGTGTGTCACAGCAACCAGTATCAAAATGTAAAATAATAGAAGTATTATAAGACACACAGTAAAATCACAACAATGAGTAGCCAAATGTTCAGTAAAAAGAGAAAAGTCACGTAAATGGAGTAAAATTTGTAAAAGTAAAGGAAGGTAATAACAAAACAGCAATTAAAACAGAAAATGGTGTAAAAACCAATAGTGACATTCAGTCTTCAAAGTTATAAACTATTTACTCATAGCATAATAATAATGATCATAACCCCCCAGGAAGACTAACGAATAAGTTCAAGAACCACCGTCAGTCACCTGAAGTTGGCCTTTCCAGTCCTGGTTATGTGTCATAGCAGCTATTATCAAAATGTAATGGAATAAAAGTTTTAAAAGACACTCAGCAAAATCGTAATAAAGAGTAGCCAAATATCCAGTAAAAAGATAAAAGTAAATGGAGTAAAATGTGTAAAGGTAATTGAAGATAAAAGCAAAATGGCAATTAAAACAGGAAATGGTGCAAAAACCAATGATGACATCCAGTCAACAAAGTTGTACAGGACAACCTGTAGCAGAATGGGAATGATCATAACCCGCCAGGAAGACTAACAGGTAGTATATAAACCACCGTCAGCCACCTGAAGTTGGTCTTTCCGTCCTGGTTCCGGGTTACGAGTCAATATGGCCAGTACAAAAAGGTTGTAAAAGTGTGAAATGATATGCAGCGAAAGTATAATAGTAACTCGCCAGGAAGACTAACGAGTAGTTCAAACAGACAGTTCAAACAGAAGCGTTAGTCACCTGAAGTTGGCCTTTCCAGTCCTGGTGTCGAGTTATTTAATGTTCTGGCCATTGTTTAATGTCACATTTAATGAGAGAGAATAAAACTGTAAAAAAGGAGCCACAATTAAAAAGATGTAATAAATAAATATACCACACTTAAATGAGATTAAAAAGATTAACGGCCATTAAAAAATTAAAAACGTTATTAAGGTGGACAGAGTCACCATCAGCAATAACTCTGTCCAATGTTAGAGATTGACGCTGAGAAAAAATATGTTTAAAGTATTGCCGTCGTTGAGAATTGTAACGATGGCAAGAAAGTAAAACGTGGCTGATAGTGATTTGAGTGTTACACAAACTACACATTGGTGCATCAGTTCCAGATAAAAGAAAATGATGAGTTAAAAAACTGTGACCAATGCGTAGCCTAGTGAGAACAACTTCTTCCCTCCGAACTTTATGGAAGCTAGATGGCTAAACTTCAATTTTGGGTTTGATTTAAAAAAGTTTATTGTCGCATTGTTCACTCCAAGTGGACTGCCAACTGGCACGGAGCCGAGCCTTGAAGACAACACCATAGTCGATGTACGGAATAGGCATAGGGGTGATGGTGCTGAGGCAGACATTTAGCTGCCATGTCTGCAAGCTCGTTCCCATGAATACCAACATGGCCTGGTATCCAGAAAAACTGGATTGAAGTAGCTGCTAACGAGAAATGGGCCAGTCGGTTTCGAATATCTGCTGGAATAGGATGTGAGCTAATGTGAAGTGATTCCAAGGCAAGAATAGAACTAAGCAAGTCAGTATAAATAGTGCAGTTGGAGTACTGCTCAGCAGCAATATGATCAAGGGCAAGAGATATGGCATACAGTTCAGCAGTGAACATAGAAGCTGTCGAGGAGATTCTGCGTCCAACTACTGACCCATAGCAAACCATAGCAGAGCCCACTGAATTACCTGATTTGGAACCATCTGTATAAATGAGAACCGAATGATTGTTTGAAAGATATTCATTGAATAAAAGACGGTACTTCCAGTCTGGAGTATCCACCTTTTTTAGGTGATTGAAAGAAAGGTCACACTTGGGGGCTGTAATAAGCCATGGTGGGATGCGTCGACCTGTGGAATCTGCAATGTTATCCAAGGACAGACCCAATTCATCCAATTGCGCCCAGATGTGAAGGCCAAACAGAGCAATGACAGATCATCTGTTCTGAAAAAGTACTGCCCACCGAGGAAGGAAAACACATACCCAGGTGGGATGCTTTGGTAAGGAACGAAGTTTCAAAGTATATTGTAAAGACAGTTGCAAACGGCAAAGGTGTAGAGGAGGTTCATGAGATTCAATGTATATGCTTTGAACTGAAGAGGTACAGAAAGCTCCAGTGCAGGGTTGAAGTCCTTGGTGATGAATGGGGTCCAGTATCTTTAAGGCCGAGGGTCTGGCAGAGCCATAGACCATTGATCCATAGTCAAGTTTCGATCTAATAAGTGCACGATATATCTTTAACATTGAACGGCGATCTGCCCCCCAACTGGTAGAAGAGAGGACATGGAGGATGTTCAGTGCTCTTGTGCATTTGACCCGAAGCTGCTTTAAGTGTGGTATAAAGGTCAGTTTACAATCAAAGATAAGCCCCAAGAACTTTGTCTCCGGGACCACTTGCAGCAAAACTTCACCGATATGAAGTTCAGGATCAGGGTGAATACCTCGTCGTTGGCAAAAGTGCATGCATACAGTTTTGGAAAGAGAGAAATTAAAGCCATTCGCAAGAGTCCACTTCCATACACGATTGAGGGCAGTTTGTAGTTGCCGCTCAATATATCTCATGTTTGATGACTGACATGAGATGTGAAAGTCGTCAACATATAGCCCATTCGTAACGGTGAGAGGGAGTTGTTCAGCGATGGCATTTATCTTTATACTGAAGAGTGTGACACTCAATATACAGCCTTGAGGGACTCCAAGTTCCTGTACAAAAGAAAGTGAAAGTGCCGAACCTACACGAACTTGGAATCTCCTGTCCATTAACAAATTTTTAATAAACATGGGTAGATGGCCACGTTACCCATATGTATGGAGGTCTCAAAAAACGCCATACCTCCATGTTGTGTCGTAAGCCTTCTCTATGTCAAAGAATATCGATACAAGGTGTTGGCGGTTGAGAAAGGCCTCTCTGATAGATGTTTCAAGACGAATTAGGTGGTCTATGGTGGAGTGCTGTCGACGGAACCCACACTGGGTGGGCGAGAGGAGGTTGTTTGATTCAAGGAAACAAACAAGACGAGCATTAACCATCCTTTCTAAGGTCTTACAGAGACAGCTCGTAAGAGCAATTGGACGATAGTTTGAAAGAGTCTTTGGATCTTTCCCTGGCTTAGAGAAAGGTAAAATAATAGCCTGGCGCCAGGCATCAGCAAAAACATTCTCCTGCCAAATCCAGTTGAAGATAATCAGAAGGACAACAAGACAATCAGGAGATAGATGGTGCAGCATGTCATAATGAATATCATCAGGTCCAACAGATGTACTGCCAGACCGATGAAGGGCCATTTTTAGTTCCACCAGGATAAAGGGACTATTATAGTCAAAGAAACAGTCAGTTTGAAAGGAAATAGGTGATCGCTCTGCCCGAGTCTTAATGGCCAGGAAGGTGGAGGAACAAGCAGAAGTGCTAGATACCCAGCAAAAGCTTTCACCTAGAGTGTTAGCGATGTTTCAGACATCAGTCACCTCCTGACCAGAGAGTAAGATCGAGAGGGGAACAGAATTGTAGTGCCCATTAACCTTTCGAATTTTGTCCCATATGATCTTGGAACTGGTGGTAGAAGATATGCTGGTTGTGAACTTAATCCAAGATTCTTTCTGGCTTTGAAGTCTTACCCACCTAGCATGAGTGCTGGGGCCCGTTGGAAAGCAACCCGATTTGAAAGTGTGGGATATCTACGAAGAGTATCCCAGGCCCGTTTTAGAGCCTTCCGTGCTAAGTTGCAAGCAGAATTCCACCATGGACGAGGATATCGTGGGAAACGTGTTGAGGTTTTAGGAATACACTGAGCAGCTGCATGTATAACACAATCAGTTACCGCTGCAACACAGTCGTCTATTGATGGTTAATCTACGATGGCAGGATCAAGTTCTGCGAGAGCAGTGAAAGTGGACCAGTCTGCCTGATCCAGCTTCCACCGGGGCACGCGGGTAGGGTGGCATCGACCACGGCCAGTCTCTCTCAAAACGATCGGAAAATGATCACTGCCTAGTGGATTACTGTCAACCCTCCATGAAAAATGGGAGAATAATGAAGGGAAGCAAACTGAGAGATCAATGGCGGTGAATGACTGACTTGGTGCATGAAAGTAAGTGGAAGAACCAGTATTGAAAAGAGACAGATTGTGATCAGAGAGCATCTGCTCTACAGATCGACCCCTCCCATCAATAACAGCACTTCCCCAGAGGGGATGGTGTCCATTAAAATCCCCCAGGATTAGAAATGGAGATGGCAACTGTTCAACGAGAGCATCCAGGTCTGATTGATCATATGTCTTGTCTCTCCAGGGGACAGGTACAGAAAACAAACAGTGATGGTACGACCCAAGGAAATACGGATGGCTACAGCCTCCAAGGGTGTGTTGAGTGACAAAGACAGGGTGGGCACATGTTGATCAACCAAAAGTGCCACCCCTCCATATACTCGACCATCACACAACTTGTCATTTCTGTACAGAGAAAACTGCCGAATGGAGACTGTATCAGCAGATTTGAGAAATGTTTCTTGTAGAGAAAGACAAACAGGCTGGTAGAAAGCAATCAGCGTTTTGATATCATCCAGATTAGAACATAAACCTCGACAGTTCCATTGTATCAAGGTGTCCATTTTTAAGGACGGGCAGGTGAAGTGGTTGGAGAACCCTTTGGTTTACAACCTCGTCTTTTTTCTTTACTGTCTTTCTTCGGAGGAGGTCTATCAACCTCCATGGATCCTGCTCTGAGTCGAGTGGGCAGGTTTTTGTTGTTGGAAGAGGAATCAAGTGACTGAGGACGCGGACAAATAATTGTTTTGTTTATTGTGGTGGGAGAAAATGATGTATCAGAAGAAATGCCTGTATTTGAAACTGAAGGACATGGATCTTGAGGTTTGTTGGAAGATATGGGAGGAACAGAGATGGGTGTGGAAGTTGATTCATCTACTTTTTTAACCACGGAGGTCAAAAGGCTTTTCATTTGTTTTAAAAACAATTATCTTGGAGGCACAGAGAGATCTGTCTGCACTTCCACTGTAGTTGTGGAATGGAGTGCAGCAGCATATGTCCGAGATGGGATTGTGGACAGCAATTTCCGAGCCTCAGGATAACTAATGTTATGTGTCGTTTTCAAACGCTGCACCTCTTTTTCCTCCAACCATTTTGGACAAGAATGAAAGTAAGAGGGGTGAGAACCATTGGAGTTGACGCAATGTGGGTTTATGTCACAATCATAGGCATCGTGGTCCTTGCCTCCACAACGAGCACATGTCTTTGAGTGGCCGAATCTCTGACATTGAAAACATCGAAGAGGATTTGGAATGTATGGCCGAACCCTGCAAATGAGATAACCTGCTTTGATGGTGGCGGGTGCACATGGTGAAGTGAATGTTAAAACGAGGGTATTAGTTGGCAGTGTAACTCCATCTTTGCGAGTGGAGATGCGCCTCACTGCAGAAACTCCTTGAGTGGAGACCAGCGAGAATCTCCTATTCAGGAACATTACTCCAAATCCCTTTCAACAATAACTCCTCGTGAAGTATTCAAAGTAGCAGGGGGTGTAACCTCAATACGTATATTGCCAATTGCCTTTAAATTCAAGAGAAGTTCACTGTGTTGGGATGTGGATGTTTCAACCAATATGTCACCAGATCAAAGCTTCTTTACTGACTTTGGAGAGCCAGCAAGTCCCTCTAGCCCCTTTTGAATAAAAAAAGGGGACATTTGCCCTAAAGGTTTTTCTGAAAGAGAATGCAATATCAGAAAATGAGGTACATGTGTTACTGATGTTGGAGATTGCTGTTCTGAGTATTCAAGACGTGGTCGCTTACCCATTGACTGTTTTTTTACAATTTTATTTAAATTTTTTGTAGGATCCATAGGAAAGAGAAAAGTTTCGGTAGTCACTGACCCCACCCACCATGGAGCCCTACAAGGGGACGCATTACAAAGTCATGCAAGGACAATGCAGCAACGCCAGGGTTTCGTGAGCACTATACCCAAACACCAGCATCAGGCACAATGTCCACAACACCCGTTGAGAACTTCCAACACTGGTACTTGGTTGGCTCTAGCCCAGGTGGACCAGCCGATTGACCCAAGGGCCGCCCGTCTACAGGAATTCGAGGCCAAAGTGGTGTGCTAGGGTTGGAACCCTCAACCACCAGGATCCTCTCCTCCCCTTCACGGGTCGCCACGCACGGCAAACACGTGGGTGGATGTTTAGATCCCAGAGAAGGTAACCAGACAGAACAGAACCTTCCCTGGGAGGTTCCCTCACCACGTACAGGAATCCACTCTGAGGGGAAACTTGATGGCATCAGAAAAAGATGTAGGTTTAAGAAGTCTTGATACAAAATGATAAAAACCTTATAGCCCAAACACTGTTAAAAGGTGAATATTTCTTTTTTATGGCGAAACATTTCCAGTTTGCACCTAAAGACAGGAGGTCCACTTTTATGAAGCACTTGGATTAAAGGTTTATCATTTTGATTCTTTACCTTATCTATTATTTTGACATCATAGCAGATGTGCTAATCAGTATTATTCCTAATGATATTATACCTTAAAATATGTATGATATACACAACTATGTCCTTAAAAATTGAAGCAATATCATTACATACAGCAAACCTAAGGTGATAAGTTGGCAATATGTTTCTCAAATGTACGAATATTAACAATTAGGCAAAAAATATAAAAGTTTAATGAACAATTTAATGTCATTCATTTTCTGCAACTAGCTTATATATACATTTGGAAAACCAAAAATTTAAAACTAAAAAACATGCAATATAACAGAATACTTGTGTTTCTTCTGATACTCATAACACTCGATAAATCAAACTTGTTGATATAATAAGTTTGTACAGTCCCTTTTAATAATTTTCAACATTGTGATCACATCAACTCTGATAAATTGTAACCGAGATAAAAACTAAAGTATATCCATTTTTGATTGTTTTATTTTGTGCTATAATGTAACACATGGATACAGCAATCCTTCCATACATTTTTTCAAGGGTCACTATTTTTTCTACAATAGAAATAAAAAATTAAAAACAGTACTTCAAAAGGAAAAAAAAATTGTATGAATAAGTTGTAAATCAAACATATACTAAAACATCCCACTACTTTAAGTTTATGCATGTCAAGTAATTTTTTTATGCTTTCCTTTGTTGCATTCTCGTAAGGCTAGATTATTTATATACAGGCTTCTTTCAAATTGATGAAATAATGACACAGAATCAACGAAATATTTTATGATCTTGTCTACACTTGTGCTAAAAAGTTTGATTCCCTAATGCCAATATTTCTTTCCAATCAAGAGATCAAAATGTTAAACCTTCATTTAAAAAAGTACTGCACCATAACTCTTAAACTGAGCTGCTATAGGCTCATTTAGTGACTTTTAAAGATAACAAAAATCCTCATAAAGATCTTTATCTGTCACCTCATACAATTTTTCACAATTTACAAAAAGGGTTTCTGACTAAAAGAGAATAGTTTAAGATAGCAGGCTTGTAAGCTGTAACATAAAATGAAATACAAATTTATTATATTTGGTGGTGGAACTATCAAGCACTCTATAATTTCCAAGTTTTATACAAGTTTAAGTGAAAGATAATAATGAACATACCAATGAGCAAGGTAGACAACAGTAATTCATACGATATTGTTCACCAAGTCCATTTCTTACAACTACCAAAGTAAAAAAAAATCCCCTCAAAGCATCAATAAATCAAGCAAAGTTCGGTAAATACGTGTTACAACATATTAAATATTAGTAAAACTGCAAAAAAATTCCACAGTCGCAGAAGAATGTTAAGTTATATATTAATCTATAAGTTATACTTTAGTTCTGGTAATTTTTTTACGTATTTTAATAACCATATAAATTATAAAAATACAAAAATAGACATTTAAACAATTTATAATACAAGTCATAATAATACCTAAATCAGGAACTCCTATCGATAGCCTAGTTGGTTCCAACAATATTTTGTAGAAACTTTGGAAGTGATAGAGCTAATTCTAAACTTTTTAAATTTAGAAATATATAACTTAAAAGTCAAACTGGCTGACACTGATAAGGACGTTAGGCTTAATCACGTCTAATCATCTTTAGACTTTCAAACATAATAAACAATATGCGTTAAAAAAAACACTTCTCATTTCTTTGAAAACTCTCATACTATTACTACTAGTACCGAATTTCGATGTATAGACTCAAATTTTAAAGTCAGGGATAGGGTTGGTTTGTTTTTTTTACAGTGACGTAATCATGTACGACTTACTTCGCAATGGACGAATAATCACTAATACTAATAATATACCAAGCCTATGCCCTTCTCCAACATCAGAGCAGACGATACCACTACACATCAACTACGTCAATTTGAGCTTTACTTACTAAATTCATTTTGTAATCTTAGATCAGAGTGAATGATAAGATGCATTATCTTTTATGTATTACATTATTTTTACAGGTATATACAATCCTCCGCCTATTAATTAAATTAATAACTTTTGAATACTTGTTACCATTAGTGAAGTTTACAATTACTTTATGTCACGTTATTTAGCACATTTTTAGGGATTTGCAGCCGTCAAGACCGTTGAGAATGGATTCTACAGTCAACTTTAACGCTTCCACAAAATATATTTCAATTTCGTATAACTCCAGCTGTCATACACGTTTATTTACAATTGACTACTTACATAAATTGTTGTCAATAAATATGTGGAATTTGTGCAGATACATTTATAAACTTATATAATAAAACAACTTATGACAGGAAATTCGAATATTACAGAGATCCTGCACACTACACATTAACCAAAATAACTGAATAAGAAACTGGAAGCATTTGGTAATTTCAGCGCATGTAAGTGTGAATAGCAAACAAACCACCATCAAAAGAGCGAGCAACATCGTTATTAGCCAACTATATTACTCTGGTAACCATTTTAAAGTGCACTGAAGTGCTACAATTTTAAAGAAATTGGAGATAGAACAGTTCACAATTAAATTAAAATACAAATTTAATAAAGAGAATTGATGAGAAAGACGGTATTAGCAGACTATCAAGTGAGTAAAAATTAATGAAATTTAAATTTTTGTTGCTGAAAATAGGAAAATAATTCTCATTCTGTGATTTTTCTCCTTACAATATACCTAAGCCCTGCATAGCCTGGTGGTTAAGGCACTCATCCCGTAATCCCAGCGTCGCGGGTTCGAATCCCTGTCGCATCAAACATGCTCGTCCTTTCAGCCGTGGGGCGTTATAATGGAACGGTCAATCTCACTATTCGTTGGTAAAAGAGTAGCCCAAGAATTGGCGGTAGGTGGTGATGACTAGCTGCTTTTTCTCTTGTTTTACACTGCTCAATTCAGGACGGCTAGCGCAGATAGCCCTCGTCTAGCTTTGCGCGAAATTCAAACCAAACCAAATTATTTAATACTAAACTGTAATGCATCGTTACCCTTAGAAATAACTTTCAAATGATCCCTGTTTAGTGATCAATTACATTTATTCAATGCATGTTTTTTCTGCACTTTACTGCTTTATCGATCTTAAAATCAAGATGTTCTCTAATTCAGTATTGTAAGGTTTTAATTGTGAAATGTAATACCTTAAATTGTATCTAGGACAAAAGATCTTAGAATTCTTTAATCTTTTTTCAGTCACAATAAAGAAATATTTCGTTCTAAATATCAGTTTCAATACACACCTTAACTGCACTAGTGGATATGTCCAACTAAATGTTAACGAAGTTTATTTAATTTCAAAAGGACGAACTCCTACATATGGCCTAACCTTTATATATAGAGAATTTATTGTTTTTTTCAAATAACGCTTAGTAAATGATTATAATTTAAAGTGTTGCAGTAGACAGCACTGCCCCAGGTGTATGGATTTCAACGGAGCTACATCCTGTAAAAACAAATGTGACAAATCTCATTTTGCACGTTTTCCCCACTCTCTACTTTGTCTCAAAGAAAGAAAAAAGGTTCAAAGTCTATGTGCTGAGAAAAATCTTTCTTTTAGAGAGGCCTGACCTCCACTTAATTGTTTTCTCCCTCAATCGTTGATGATTTCAAATGTTTTCAAACGTTATTTTAGTCACTCGGCAAGTTTATTTCTGTCACAAAAGAAAAATTCTCATAATTTAACTGGCGATTCTACTACAACTACTGGCCCGGCAGAGCCAAGCGCGTTAAGGCGTGCGACTCGTTCGCATCCCGGTCGCGCCAAACATGCTCGCCCTTTCACCCGTGGGGACGTTATAATGTTATGATCAATCCCATTATTCGTTGGTAAAAGAGTAGTCCAAGAGTTGGCGGTGGGTGGTGATGACTAGCTGCTTTCCACTGTCTTACACTGCTAAATTAGGGACGGCTAGCACAGATAGCCCTCGAGTAGCTTTGTGCGAAATTCAAAAACAAACGAACAAACAAATTCTACTACTACCCAAACATAATTAGTGTAGAAATTGATAATTTCTATAGAGTTTTATCGTAGTTTCAACTACATTTTATTTCCTTCGTGACTGAACTATCAAATGTTTGTTCCAAGAAACTTTAAATTCTACAAGAATTAAAACTGTCATAAAAGCGGCTGAAAAGAATCTTTTTAGTAAAAGCTTAGAACCTCATGTTGTCCATAATGGTTCTATGATTCCACTCATACTGGCCTTCCGCCTCAATGTTTTGCAGCAACTGAATACACAGAGTCCTGTGAAGTAAAGGTTAAACGGCATATTAGCGCCTATCACGTTGTTATCATTTATCAAAATTAGCTCAAACCTCAAAATGTTTATTCTCTACCTCGCAGGTTCTACTCATGGTGGGTTTTTTTTTAATTAGTAATGATCTAACTACATCTCTATTCGAATTTCACTGATTAATCCATTGAAATGTTTACTTGTGTACATGTACATTGTTATTAATTTATTTAACTTTGCCATCTTTCCAGTTTGCAACAAATGCTAGTTTTTGTTGTGAACACTTGGGTCGACTGATATTCGATGCTGTAAGATGTGTTTTTATCTGTGATAATTTTAAGGCGCATCATTTTGTGTAGAAATCTGAGAAAGTTTATGCAAGTTGCCAAGCAGCGAGCAAATTTCTCGTTGAAAGTATCTTACTTCTTCTCAACAATGGTTCTCCAACGAAGTTGAGTATTAGAACTGGAAAGCTGAGGCCTTTACTACTTAAGTTATTGGTTTGTTCTTTCTGACTTTCTTGGCAATGCTTATTTTCCGTATAAAATTGCTTGGTTGGATGATGAATGCAATAATTTAATTGCACTACAATGAAAGACTTATCGGTATTTAAGGCCGAGCGCGTAAGGCGTGCGACTCGTAATTCGCGGGTTCGCGCCCGCGTCGCGCTAAACATGCTCGCCCTCCCAGCCGTGGGGGCGTTATAATGTGCGGTCAATCCTACTATTCGTTGGTAAAAGAGTAGCCCAAGAGTTGGCAGTGGGTGGTGATGACTAGCTGCCTTCTTTCTAGTCTTTCACTGCTAAATTAGGGACAGCTAGCACAGATAGCCTTCGAGTAGCTTTGTGCAAAATTCCAAAAACAAAAAACGGTCTTTAAGTTGTCATTTTTCAAATGCCTCATTACTCTCCTACCGGCGTATCAATGTCAAAACTGAAAGATATATTGGAAAAAATAAGAAAGACTGCTGGAGACTGTTTTTTTTTTCCGTCTTTAAACTTTTTTAAACGACATTTGTTGTTGTTTTGTTGTTTTGAATTAAGCACAAAGCTTTTTTTTTTTATATGCAAAAACGTTGTTCGCTCTTCTATTTAGGATGTTTCCTGGACCCAAAACGGGCCGTTTTTGCATATAAAATTCTCAACAAGTGGGTTTCTCGACATCACTGATTGTTAAGCACAAAGCTACACAATGGGCTATCTGTGCTCTGCCCACCACGGGTATCGAAACCCGGATTTTAGCGTGTAAGTCCGCAGACATACCGCTGAGCCACTGGGGGGCTAAACGACATTTCAAGGCGTCTTTTTCTTCGTAACTTGAGCTGGTAACATGAAAGCCATACACTTTTCACACATAAATAATGTAGTTATAATCATGCTGCTTACTTTAACTACTTAAATTATCACAACTTATTCTCACTGACTGTTTAATTTACTGAAAATTAATTCACAGATGGACTTTCACAATGCTATCAAATAACTATTTTCTGATTTCGAGCTACAATCAACTCTTCAACAGGAAAATTCTGTTCCTGAACTGGAAGGTACAACTTATTTAATGTTTGTTAATTTTTACGCCAGAGCTAGAAGGCTATTACTAAAACTAATAAAAAAAATATTTAAATACATTATTTAACTTGAAAGGTTCTGATATTGAATTTTTAAATTTTGTTTTTATTACGATTAATACGATGTGCAAAAAAAGAGAGAGAGAGAGTCACATCTAAAAGTTTATGTTCTGGACACATGTTCTAAACTCATTTTTCAAACAGGTTTGTTTCATTCGCGCCTAACTAAACGTTTAAGGCTCGGCATGGCCAAGCGTGTTAAGGCGTGTGACTCGTAATTATAATCTGAGGGTCGCGGGTTCGCATCCCCATCGCGCCAAACATACTCGCCCTTTCAGCCGTGGGCGTTATATATGTCACGGTCAATCCCATTATTCGTTGGTAAAAGAGTAGCCCAAGAGTTGGCGGTGGGTGGTGATGACTAGCTGCCTTCCCTGTGGTCTTACACTGCTAAATTAGGGACGGCTAGCACAGATAGCCCTCGAGTAGCTTTGTGCGAAATTCCAAAAGAAACAAACAAACTAAAAGTTTATGTTCTGGATTGCCACTTAAAAACGCGAGATGCGCGGATCACACTGTAAATTTTAAGCAATGTCTACGCCATCTTAGAAAAGTTGATATTTGGACGAGTAATAAATAATTATTTATGACTATCAGAACACAAGTGGTAATAATAGCTGTGATATCTTTCCTTAAAAATAATAAAAATATAACGCCACGTAACGTAAATCGTGAAATATTTTATCGGTTAAAATTTTTAAAACGCCGTGTTAAAACGGGATATATTAATTTACAAAAATATCTATAAAGCATAACAAAAAAGGAGCATCATTCGTTAACACCGACTGTATATTATATCTAAGAATCATGAATATACAGGACTTATCGTGAACTATGTTTAGTTACTAAGCATGTCTCGGAGAGGGAGTAGCAGAATTAATTTTTTGTGCGTGTTTTCTTATAGCAAAGCCACATCGGGCTCTCTGTTAAGCCCACTGAGGGGAATTGAACCCCTGATTTTAGAATTGTAAATCCGTAAACTTACCGTGTGACTATCAGGGGCAAAAGGCTTTTGATAAAACATTACTTTCCACGGTAAACTGTATACAAAATTAAGTGTTATATGAATAAGCAACATATACATTCACAAATATAAATATTACATAGCCAGATGGGTTAAGGTGTTCGACTCGTAATCTGATGGTTGCGGGTTCGAATCCCTGTCGTACCAAATATGCTCGCCCTTTCAGCCGTGGGAATGTTATAACGTCTCAGTTAACCCCACTATTCGGTGGTAAAGGAGTAGCCCAAGAGTTGGTGGTTGGTGTTGATAACTAGCTGCCTTCCCTCTAATCTTACACTACTAGATTAGGAACGGCTAACGCACATAGCCCTCGTGTAACTTTGCGCGAAATTCAAAAAACAAACAGAAAATGTTTATTTTTTACTTTATTTAGAAGTGCAATCCCTTGAAATTAAACACTTCACAAAATATTTAGAATAGCTTATCCATAAATTATCTTAATCTGTATTCTCAAATCTATACATAGAATTAAAATCTTCTTTTATTTTTAATGATGAATAATTTTGGAATTTTGGGGCATTATCAATGGAAGTGTCCTAGGTGTAATCCTAAGTATGTGGTGTGTAAATTTACAGACCTAGAATATCGAACTGGAAAACATTCTGGTTGTAAGATTGATAAAACCGTCAAGTGGAAAGTAATATACACTGAAAGAGTGTTATAACCCACCAAATTAAAATATTTTAAAATTACCGATAAGTCTAATGCTAAGTTAAATATTACAGTACTGTAATAAATACATTTGAAATGGCATAAAATAGTGTTACACAAGTATTTTTTGATTTTCTGGATAGTTTTTGTATTGTCATTTCCGATTTACTACACACATTTTTCAAACAGGTTTATTTCATTGGCACCTAACTGGAAATTTTCTCATTTCTGGAGAAGATTTTAATTAATTATATGACGAATTCAACAATCATCAAATACTGCTTTTCCTGTGGTGTACTTCAGGACAAACGTCTAATTAAAACTACTCTAAGATAAGATCGAAGATTAGGTCTTATTTGAGAGGAGAATGCGATAGTTTGAGTTTTTAAAATAATGCATCGCTAGCAACTTTGTGATCTCAGCAGATAGCCCAATGTTTATTTGCTATAAGAAAAAAAAGCAACAAAAAAACACATACACACGCTAGCAACTACCAGCAGGCTAACCCTTTAACTTAGTTCATACAGCACTTGCGTTTGACACGAGAGATTTTGAAACTGATAAAAAAAAAATAATAAAAAAAAAAATGGCTACCACAGCAAAACTGGCGCCCATTAAGTGGTGTCACGACCTGAGATAAAGCCCCGAAACGGGTTGTTGTTGTTTGTTTGTTTTTAAATAAAATAAAGTGAAGAATATGGTAGTTTGAATCCATAAAAAGTACTAGTTGGTACACGAATGCTTGTGAAGCATATGAAAGTTCTAAGGTACTGGGAATGTTGTATAGAAATTTCACAGTATTACAGTTAGGGCACTGAACTTTTTAACACTCAGGTTAGAATTTAGAAAGGTTGCTTGTTAATGGTACCGCTTTCATAATCTGTTAAACCAATGCTTCAGGATACAGTTACTAGTCAAATTTAGAAGGAGTAACAAATATTAACCCGAGTAGTAAGTAATATGAATTAATAATTTTAAAATTACCACATACGTAATTAATATGTTTAACACTTTTATATTTTAAAATATTCGATAAAGTAATATTTAACATGCGGCTTTTAATCGAAATTAAGCGAGATGTACAGATTCCCAAACTACGGAACCACAAATTTGGTGCACTTTAGTAATTTTTTAATAGTTGTGTTAAGTTTTTGAAACTTTCACCAGGTTTAAACAATGTATTTTTGATAATACTCTTGAATATCTGAGAATGAAAAGGTTTCAAGTTTTGCATAACAGGTTACTTCTTTTGTTTAACAAACTCTTTGTTTAACCCTAAAAGTTCCGAGTTTTTCTTTAAATAACTTGTTTGTTCCGACTGTTTATGAAATGGTCGAGAGTGACTTAAAACACCATATGAAAAGTTAAACGTATATGTATTTTTTTTCTAATACAAATAACTTTATTGTACGCAAAGTTCTTTTGGAAATAAAAGGAATATACATGGTACTTTGTATTTTCACACACATATACAATTTATTTCGGTGAAAACAATTCTTTATATGCTTATGCTAAAATAAAATATAATTAGAAATACACAGTATTCAGAGAACTTAGTAATAGTTAATTAAAAACATAAAATTCTCATATGGTAACCAAAGCGGCGGGTTGGCTATATGGTAGAAGTCTTGTTATATTTCGGAACTATAGAGTTGAGTTCAAATATTGTTATACCACAATATATTATCAGCATTTTAAAACTATAGTTATATTATGTTTTCGGCTATGAGTAACGTTATCAGAGTTGCAGTCAATCCTTTCATGTGGGTTGTAGGATGTGACAGACCGACTGCCTCTATTATGACCACTAGTTCAAAATGAAGAAACGCAGCAGATAGCACAAGTAGCTTTACCCAAAATACAAACAAAATAATAATTAAAAAAAAGATACAGAAAATCTGGTGTGAAATATTAAACACATAATTTTGTGACTAGGTAACATGCTAATTTGATAGTGTTTTAGCACATTTGAAAACATGGAAAATACAACTTTTAACATAAATAGCAAAACTTTTACACAGCGCTAACACTAATCATGGTTATCAGAAGAAATATTCTACGAAGCGGAAGTTTGTGCAACCATTTATTTTCACCTTTTCTTACTGCTGAAAGTGATGTAGCTTATCTTATGTAGGCTGCAAACTGGGTTCAGTCACAACTGTGACCGAATTTAAACGTACTTTGTTCTTAAATAATGTGATTCATTGACTGTCAACATTCCATTCAAAATCGTAAAGATAAAAATTGATTTGCATAGATATTTTACTTAATCCTAACTACTGCTTATTGTAGTAAATGGCTGAACCACACTATATTTGTCTGACCTAATGCGTATCCTCACTCACAAACAAGTTGGGGGAGGATAGTTTCGAAAAAGTATTCTATAACTAACTTTTTTCACGATGTTATACTTGGTCTTATAAACTACAGCACATTAATTAGACTTAAATACCATTACCATTTGAAACGAATATTTATTATTATAAATATATATTCCGTCTTGGTCGTGCTTTTCCAGAAATATATGGAATGATGATGAATTGCTCCGATTATCTTTCTTTAATTACATCAGCCTTTCAAAGTTACTCTAAAAACCGAAACTAGCAGTTAGAACTGTAAGAAATGTAATTAATTTGAGTACATTCAACTATTTTTATAGCAGTTATCTTTGAAAACAAAAAGCCTGAAAATAATTTATCTTATTTGTCAATCGTCAATATAACTGAATAGAGTGATCTTTAAGTTTTCATAAATATTTTAAAGGAAGATCGATGAAGAATTTCAGTTAGTGTCAGATACTGCCCCTAATCTTACTGATATTAGATTAGTGGCAAGTACGAAGTTTTGGCCTTGACTCGACCCTCTTCAAACTGATTTTTACTCATTTAATGATGGTAAAACAGGTAAAAAGCAGATCTGCAAATTTTTAGGGCGTAGTAAGTATAGCCGGTACAAATAGTCCTAAAACTTTTGTAAACATCTTTTCCTGGTTAAATTTAGTATCAAACTATCATATTTTGCACATGTTTTGAAAGAAGTATTTTGAAATGGAAAGAGCCAATGTTATTACATACGATAATGGCTATTTCCACGACTCCTGTGATTATACAATATAAAATAGTTGACTGAAAAGATCCTTTTTCTTTTTATAGATTTAGTTTATTACAAGAACATTTATGGTAAAGCCATGAGTTACTAAATAAACTTTAGGTACACGAGAAACAGAATAATATATTTACATGTTTTTCGGTAGGATAATTTTTTGTAAATATTTAATATTTAAAACAAACAAACAAACAAACCAAAATAGTATCGCCATCTAGCGGCATGGCAATGTGCAAGTATCCTGTGATTTATAAACTTACGCTGTGCCCAATTGAAAGATTGCAATTTTAAATTGATGTTATTCATGACTTCTCAGTGTTTCATGAGTAAAAATTATTGTCGATTGAAGGCATATGCATAACAACGTTTACACATTTTGGAAAAAAAGAAAGAAAATTATTAGTTAAGAAACATTTCATTTTATGGATAGTTTTACGACACATGGAGAAACTGCTTTTATTTGCAAAAGATCTATAGAGGCTATTGTTTTATGATGCAAGCGCCATCTCCTAATTTATTAAATGAAATCTCTAAGTTTTTGTTTTATTCGTTATTGAATTCCTTCTTCAGAGTATATTAAACCTACCAAGCGTTATTTGAAATACCAGTAAATTTTGTTGGATAAATGCAGAGCAATACATAAACGTAGTTTCTATAGATCTCATTCAGCCAGTATTTTAAGACAGGTTCCTGAAAATTTCCTCAATCAACTGTGCTTTATCTTATTTGAGTGCTAAAGGACAAATTAGTATGTCTGAGAAGAGGTCTCAATAATTTAATGTAAAACCTTGTTCCATCAATATAGACATTTTACTGCCAGCAAATACATAACTTTCTCATAAATGTGTGAAGTAGACGATCTTTTAAATCACCAAATGACTTACACGTCACAACTGTTTCAAGGAATATGTGAGAATAAACTAAAAAAATGGTATGTACAAGTCATTTCGCATTTCTTAACCCTCATGAAACGGTGTGGTAATTTAATTTTAACAGATCTATAAAACAACAGGTACAGTTGGATGCACTTCACGAACTGGTCTAAACGATGAAACAATACCATTGTATTTGAGTAGAGAGAAAACACGACAGGAGTTTTATCAAATATTCATGAAAGACGGTGAAGATATTATCTTTAAGTACGAGATGTTATAAAATGCCACTTCATCACTCACACGTAAACTGTGTTACTCTGCTGTTTTGTTATCACGTTCACTTAACACTGGGTATGACGATATCAAGATGGCTAGGGAAGGAATTTCTAATTTCCAGAAGTAAACAGTATTAACTTCCGAGATTTCCAGGTTAAAGTTCTGAACATGAAGCCAGCGTTAGCTAACTTTTTTGTCAGGATCACTACGATTTCTGGGTCTGATATGTTTAAAGTAACAAACTGAGTTGTCTATCCTAGTACTGTTATACTTTAAATGTCATTATACAATACTATAATACTACTATTACAGCCGAGATCCGTTCATATATCTCTTAGAAACATTATAGCTTTCGTAGTTTGTAACTTGAAAATAAATTAATAAACGTTTAAATGCGAAAACAAAATTCGACGAAATATCAATATTCGATAACTATTTTTTTCTTAATAAACGTAGAAATAAAATTCACCTGTATCACATTTTTTAACCACTATTCCTATGTGTCCTAGGTTACTGTTAAAAATAACTTTAAAATGTCCAGATACTTAAAAGATTTAATTAGCTGCACTCATTGGCTTTTTGTGAAGAAGTTTCCTGATAATGACGATAATTATATTACGCTAAAACCTTTGGTATCTTTGATTTACGGCATTAAAACGTGTTTATAACGAACTTAAACAAACAAAATCAAGATAAGTGTGTATACGTAAACGAAACATGGTATAAAACACACTATACTAGAGCTGTACATGTTACATTAACAAACAGGGAATCTGATAGCTGTGAATGTACTGGCACGTGATTAGCGAGATGTACTATGTTGGCTAGATATATTACCCGATTTAAATCGATGTTTGTACACACATCCTACAGAGCACATTTTGGTCTAGTAGTTACCAACAATTGGCACGTGTTTTCATTCATTTTCTGTAAAAGCCGTGAATGATACTTGACAACAGGAGATACTATTTCATGGTGAGGTATGGGTTAGTTTGTGCGCTCTTTGTTCGCAGAGATCACTCAAATTGTTTTTGACAGAACGCCAACTACAGCATATCAGCTCGAAACTAAGCATTCTTTGTACGCATTGATGAAGATATTCTTTCTCTCCTTGAGTTCAGCATAACGTCCCTTTCGAGAGTTGACGACTGTTGAACAATTCCACGTCTCTTGTTGCGGCGAAATTTTGCTAAGTCGTCTCCAAACACGTCACCCGTTCGAAGAGCAGATATCAAGTCATCAAATTCTCCTTTACCCGAACTGTCGTGATGCGTACGAAGTTCACTGATGCTACCATTCTTGAAGTCATTTACCGACTTGTTAATGAAATCTTTCCCACATCTCTCTTTCTTGAACTGAAATGAGAAACGCATCAAATACAGCTACTTGTTTTAAAAAGTTACAATGAGCTTTGACTCCATTTTTAAAATGAAATGTTTCCGGGTTAAACACTTTACAAACAGTTTACTTGAAATAATGCAAAAGGAAATAAAAACTGTTCATCTCTAAGTTTGAAGAAGTGATTTCCCTTTTCACTGTGTTGTAACTTTCTTTTTTGCCGTGGTTATGTACATGATGACAACGCTACAGCAATATACGACTACAGTCACTACACAGTATGAGCCATATCAGGTTGGCTCTAATATTTACGCTTGTTAGTTTAAAGCAAAATATAAAAGTTTACCTCCAGTTCCTGGTGAGCTCTCTTATCTTCAAATTATTTTTTCTTTTTCATGTTATCACATTCTTGCCGGGCTTCGTTATAAGAAGTTAGGAACGAGTCAAATATAGCAAAAAACTCATCCGGCTGTATCTGTGTTGGATCTTCACCGTACGAACGAACTGCCTCTTCATACTGAGAAAAACAATCAGAAGTTAGACGTTGATAGCTCTGTCAGTAACACCAAGAAACTTACGATTTTCTAGATGTAAACCACGAAATTTTTTAGAAGAAATTTTATGAGCTCATGAGTTGAAAGAAAGAAAGGCATGTTAATCATATATCTGTTGTATCCATTCCCTCCAACACCACGGATCATCAGACTGTAGGTTAACTACGACAACACAGTAGTGGTCAACGTTCTTACTGTAATCACTTGCATGAACAAAACGATAGTGGTGAGAACTTAGATTAAGCAAGTGAAGTGAAGTTGATTGTGAATTGATTGATTGATTTAGTGTTTCATGGCACAAAGCAACGAGGCTATATGCGCCAGACATCCGGTAAAAAAAGTAAAAAAAAAATAAATCTAGTAAAAGACAAATGGAAATGAAGGTAAAACAAAAAAGTAGAAAACCAATGTTGACACCTAGTCTACAACGTTAAGACAGAAGGCAGAGTATAAGAAGTTGTAAGATATTTACTTTAGCAAAAAGGTATAATCAAAACCCGCCAGGAAGACTAACAGGCAGGTACAAGACCCACCGTCAGTCACCTGAAGTTGGTCTTTCCAGTCCTGGTTCTGGGTTATGTGTCACAGCGACCAGTATCAAAATGTAAAATAATAGAAGTATTACAAGACACAGTAAAATCACAACAATGAGTAGCCAAATGTTCAGTAAAAAGAGAAAAGTCACGAAAATGGAGTAAAATTTGTAAAAGTAAATGAAGGTAATAACAAAACAGCAATTAAAACAGAAAATGGTGTAAAAACCAATAGTGACATTCAGTCTTCAAAGTTATAAACTATTTACTCATAGCATAATAATAATGATCATAACCCGCCAGGAAGACTAACAGGTAAGAATAAAAACCACCATCAGTCACCTGAAGTTGGTCTTTCCAGGCCTGGGTCCGGGTTATGTGTAATTATGGCCAGTACTAAAAAGTAAAGTAGTAAAAGTGTGAAACGATATGCAGCAAAAGTATAATAACTCAAACAGTAGCTTTAGTCACCTGACGTTGGCCTTTTCAGTCCTGGTGTCGAGTTATTTATTGTTCTGGCTATTGTCCAATGTCAAATTGAATGAGAGAGATTAAAACTGTAAAAAAGGAGCCACAATTAAAAAGGTGTAATAAATAAATATACCACACTTAAATGAGATTAAAAAGATTAATGGCCATTAAAAAATTAAAAACGTTATTAAGGTGGACAGAGTCACCATCAGCAATAACTCTGTACAATGTTACAGACTGACCCTGGGAAAAAATGTTTAAAATATTGCCGTCGTTCAGAACTGTAACGATGGCAAGAAAGTAAAACGTGGCTGAGAGTGCTTTGAGTGTTACACGAACTACACATTGGTGCATCAATTCCAGATAAAAGAAAATGATGAGTTAAAAAACTGTGACCAATGCGTAGCCTAGTGAGAACAACTTCTTCCCTCCGAACTTTACGGATGCTAGATGGCCAAACTCCAATTTTGGGTTTGATTTGAAAAAGTTTGTTGTCGCGTTGTTCACTCCAAGTGCACTGCCAACTGGCACGGAGCCGAGCCTTGAAGACAACACCATAATCCATGTACGGAATAGCCAGTGCTGAAGCAGACATATTTAACTGCCATGTCTGCAAGCTCGTTCCCGCGAATACCAACATGGCTTGGTATCCAGAAAAACTGGATTGAAGTAGCTGCTAATGAGAAATGGGCCAGTCGGTTTCAAATATCAGCGAGAATAGGATGTGAGCTAACGTGTAGCGATTCCAAGGCAAATATAGAACTAAGTGAATCAGTATAAATAGTGCAGTTGGAGTACTGCTCAGCAGCAATATGATCCAGGGCAAGAGATATGGCATACAGTTCAGCAGTGAACACAGAAGCTGTAGAGGGGATTCTGCGTGCAACTACCGACCCATAGCAAACAACAGCAGAGCCCACTGAATTACCTGATTTGGAACCATCTGTATAAATGGGAACTGAATGATTGTTTGAAAGATATTCATTGAATAAAAGACAGTACTTCCAATCTGGAGTATCCGCCTTTTTTAGGTGATTGAAAGAAAGGTCACACTTGGGGGCTGTAATAAGCCATGGTGGGATGCGTCGATCTGTGGAATCTGCAATGTTATCCAAGGACAAACCCAATTCATCCAATTGCGCCCGGATGCAAAGGCCAAACGGAGCAACGACAGATCGTCTGTTCTGAAAAAGTACTGCCCACCGAGGAAGGAAAACACATTCTCAGGTGGAATGCTTCGGTAAGGAACGAAGTTTCGAAGTATATTGTAAAGATAGTTGCAAACGGCAAAGGTGTAGAGAAGGTTCATGAGATTCAATGTATATGCTTTGAACTGGAGAGGTACGGAAAGCCCCAGTGCAGAGTCGAAGTCCTTGGTGATGAATGGGATCCAGCATCTTTAAGGCCGAGGGTCTGGCAGAGCTACAGAACATTGATCCATAGTCGAGTTTCGATCTAATAAGATCACGATACATCTTCAACATTGAACAGCGATCTGCCCCTCTAACTGGTAGAAGAGAGAACACGGAGGATGTTCAGTGCTCTTGTGCATTTGACCCGAAGCTGCTTTAAGTGTGGTATAAAGGTCAGTTTACGATCAAAGATAAGCCCCAAGAACTTTGTCTCCGGGACCACTAGCAGCAAAACTTCACCAATAAAGTTCAGGATCAGGGTGAACATCCCGTTGGCGGCAAAAGTGCATGCATACAGTTTTGGAGAGAAAGAAATTAAAGCCATTCGCCAGAGTCCACTTCCGTACACGATTGAGGGCAGTTTGTAGTTGCCGCTCAATATATCTCATGTTTCACGACTGACATGAGATGTGAAAGTCGTCGACATACAGCCCATTCGCAACAGTGAGAGGGAGTTATTCAGTGATGGCATTTATCTTTATACGGAAGAGTGTGACACTCACTACACAGCCTTGAAGGACTCCAAGTTCCTGTACAAAAGAACGGGAAAGTGTCGAACCCACTCGAACTTGGAATCTCCTGTCCATTAAAAAAATTTAATAAACATGGGTTGATGGCCACGTAACCCATATGTATGGCAAAACGCCATACCTCCATGGTGTGTCGTAAGCCTTCTCTGTGCCCACTGGGTGGGCGAGAGGAGGTTGTTTGATTCAAGGAACCAAACAAGACGAGCATTAACCATCCATTCTAAGGTCTTACAGAGACAGCTCGTCAAAGCAATTGGACGATAGTTTGAAGGAATCTTCGGATCTTTCCCTGGTTTAGAAAAAGGTAAAATAATAGCCTGCGCCAGGCATCAGGAAAAGTATTCTCCTGCCAAATCCGGTTGATGACAATCAGAAAGACAACAAGAGAAGCAGGAGATAGATGGTGCAGCATGTCATAATGAAAATCATCAGGTCCAACAGATGTACTGGCAGACCGATGAAGGGCCATTTTTAGTTCCACCAGGGTAAAGGGACAATTATAGTCAAAGAAACAGTCAGTTTGAAAGGAAAGAGGTGATCGCTCTTCCTGAGTCTTGATGGCCAGGAAGGTGGAGGAAAAAGTAGAAGTGCTAGATACCCGGCAAAAGCTTTTACCTAGAGCATTAGCGGTGTTCCGGACATCAGTAAACTCCTGACCATCAGAGAGTAAGATCGAGAGGGGGACAGAATAGTAGTGCCCATTAACCTTTCGAATCCTGTCCCATATGATCTTGGAACACTGGTGGTAGAAGATATGCTGGTTGTGAACTTAATCCAAGATTCCTTCTGGCTTTGACGTCTTACCCACCTAGCATGTGCACGGGCCCGTTGGAAAGCAACCCGGTTTGAAAGTGTGGGATATCTACGAAAAGTATCCCAGGCCCGTTTTAGAGCCTTCCGTGCTAAGTGGCAAACAGGATTTCACTACAGACGAGGATATCGTGGAAAACGTGTCCAGGTTTTAGGAATACGCTGAGCAGCTGGATGTATAATACAGTCAGTTACCGCTGCCACACAGTCGTCTATTGATGGCTGATTCACGATTGCATGATCAAGTTCTGCGAGAGCAGTGAAAGTGGACCAGTATGCCTGATCCAGCGATCAGTGTTTTGATATCATCCAGATTAGAACTTAAACCTCGACAGTTCCATTGTATCAAGGTGGCCATTTTTAATGACGGGTAGGTGAAGTGGCTGGAGAACTCTTCTGTTTACAACCACGTCTTTTTTCCTTACTGTCTTTAGTCAGAGGAGGTCTATCAACCTCCATGGATCCAACCCTGGGTCGAGTGGGTAGGTTTTTGTTATTGAATGCGGTTTCCAGTAACTGAGGACGCAAAAGAATAATTATTTTGTCTCTTTGGATGAAAGAAAAAGATGTATCAGAAGAAATGCCTGTATTTGAAACTGAAAGACGTGGATCTTGAGGTTTGTTGGAAGGTATGAGAGGAACAGAAATGGGTGTGGAAGTCCATTCATCAACCTTTTTAACCACGGAGGTCAAAAGACTTTTCATTTGTTTTGAAAACGATTCTCTTGGAGGCACAGAGAGATCTGTCTGCACTCTCACTGTACTTGTGGAATGAAGTGCAGCAGCATATGTCCGAGATGGAGTTGTAGACAAAAATTTCCGAGCCTGAGGATAACTAATGTTGTGTGTCGTTCCCAAACGCTGCACCTCTTTTTCTTCCAACCATTTTCGGCAAGAATGAAAGTAAGAGGGGTGAGAACCATTGCAATTTACGCAACGTGGGTTCATGTCACAGTCATAGGAATCGTGGTCCTTGCCTCCTCAACGAGCACATGTCAGGGAACCACGACAAGATGTCTTTGAGTGGCCGAATCTCTGACATTGGAAACATCGAAGAGGGTTTGGAATGTATAGCCGAACCCTGCAAATGAGATAACCTGCCTTGATGGTGGCAGGTGCATGTGGTGAAGTAAATGTCAAAACGAGGGTATTTGTTGGCAGTATAACTACATCTTTGCGAGTGAAGATGCGCCTCACTGCAGAAACTCCTTGAGTGGACAGACCAGCGAGAATATCTGATTCAGGAACATTCTTCAAATCCCTTTCAACAATAACTCCTCGTGAAGTATTCAAAGTAGCATGGGGTGTAACCTCAATAGGTATATCGCCAATTGCCTTTGATTTCAAGAGGAGTTCACTGTGTTGGGATGTGGATGTTTCAACCAATATGTCACCAGATCGAAGCTTCTTTACTGACTTTGGAGAGCCAGCAAGTCCCTCTTGTCCCTTTTGAATAAAAAAGGGGGCATTTGCGCTAAAGGTTTTTCCGAAAGAGAATGCAATATAAGAAAATGAGGTACGTGTGTTACTGATGTTGAAGATTGCTGTTCTGAGTGTTCAAGACGTTGTCGCTTACCAATTGACTGTTTTTTTTACAATTTTATTTAAATTTTTTGGAGGATCCATAGGAAAGAGGAAAAGTTTCAGTACTCACCCACCATGGAGCCCTACAAGGGGACGCACTACAAAGTCATGCAAGGACAATGCAGCAACGCCAGGGTTTCGTGAGCACTATACCCAAACACCAGCATCAGGCACAATGTCCACAACACCCGTTGAGAACTTCCAACACTGGTACTTGGTTGGCTCTAGCCCAGGTGGACCAGCCGATTGACCCAAGGGGAGCCACCCAAGGGCCGCCCGTCTACAGGAATTCGAGGCCAAAGTGGTGTGCTAGGGTTGGAACCCTCAACCACCAGGATCCTCTCCTCCCCTGAATGGGTCGCCACGCACGGCAAACACGTGGGTGGATGTTTAAATCCCAGAGAAGGTAACCAGACAGAACAGAACCTTCCCTGGGAGGTCCCATCACCACGTACAGGAATCCACACCGAGGGGGTTGGTTGTGAAATAGATTAAGCAAGTGAAGTAATGCTTCAAGTGATAGTCAAGTTTTATGAAAGTCATTTAGAAATCGGTTTGTTGATTGTTTATTGGCGCAAAGCAATCAATAAAGTAAAGCAATTAAAGTAAAATTATTAAAATATGTAAAAATGAATCATATTAAAACAAAGATCAATTTTCGAATTAAAAACTTAAATAAAATTAAAAAGAAGCCAATGGCCCTTGAAAATTTTAAAACACAACGGATGTGGACAGTGTTACCATCGCCAATGACGTCAGGATGAACTCGTAGTAAAAACGTCTAAAATGGTGCCATCACTCACGTTCGTAGCGACAGCACGACAGTAAAATATGGACTGTTATGACTCGAGTGTCACAGACCACACATTGGTGCATCAATCCAAAATAAAAGAAAGTGATGAGTTAAAAAGACTGACCAATACTTAGACTAGTCATGACAACTTCCTCCTTTCGACCTTTACGGAAGCAAAATTACGAGAGACCAACAGAAGGTTTGATCTGGAAAATATTATTATTACATTGCTTACTCCAAGACGACTGGCAACTGGCGCGGATCCTAGCCTTAAATACAGGATCGTAGTCCATGTATGGAACAGACTTGGCCGTGATAGCACCAGAGCAGATTGATTTAGTTGCGGTGTTAGTGAGGTCGTTCCCGCGAACACTGACGTGGCTCGGTATCTAGAATAAATTAATAAAAATGGATCAGTCGGTTTTGAATTTCAACAAGAACAGAGTGAAAGATAAGATGAAGCAATTCCAGAACCAGCAGAGAGCCAAGTGAGTCGGTAAAAATGATACAATTGGTGTCCTGCATAGCTTATACATGATCCATGACAAAAGAAATTGCGTACAATTCCGGCAGTGAACAGGAAAACTGTTGAAGAGATTCTGTGTATAATCAGTAAACCACAAAATACGATGACAGACAATAGTCACCTGATTTCAAACCATTGGTATAAATGAAAATTGAAGGATGGTTCAAAGGATGTTCGGTAAGTGGAAGCCAGTACTTCCAATCGAGAGTATCTTCCTTCTTCAGATGGCTCAAAAAAAGATCACAGGGGGGAGTTAATAAGTCATGGAGGGATTAATTGAGCAGTGGAGGCAGCAACATCATCCAAAAACAGACCCAATTCAGTCGGCTGCACCTCGATAAACAGACCAAAAGGAACAAAACATGACCCACAAAGGAAGAAAAGACATCCCCAAGTGGAGTGGAATGCTATGGTAAATACTGGAAGTTTGAAGTATACGGTAAAGATAGTTGCAAACAGGAAAGATGTAGAGTAGGTTTAATGAGACTCAGTGTACAATCTCTGGACTGTGTAAGTGCAGAAAGCCCTCGTGCAGAACTAGAGTCCAAGGTGGTGAACAGAGTCCAACATCTTCAAGACTGAGGTCCTGGCAGAACTATAGACCATAGACTCATGATGCAGTTTGGATCGAATAAAAGCACAATAGATCTTTAGCATAGAACAGTGATTCATTCCCCAAGAAGTGGAAGAGGATATGTAGGATGTTCACTGCCCTTGTACACTTGATGCATAGCTGCTTGATGTATGTAATGAAGTCAGCTTATGGTCAAATACAAACCCCAAGAACTTTGCCTCAGGGACCACAGGAAACAATTTCCCAGAGACAGAGCTTGGAAATGGGGTGAATACCCTATTTGTGGCCAAAGTGCATGCAAATGGTTTTAGAGAAAGTAAATGAAAAACCCTTTACTGTGGTTCATTTTAGTAAATGTGAATAATTGAGGGCAGTCTGTAGTTGTTACTGAATAAATCTCATGTTCGACGACTGGTACGAGTTGTGAAAGTCGTCGACATAAAGACCGTTTGCAAATGTAGGAGAAAGTTGTCCAGTAATGGTATTAATTTTCATACTGAAAAGACACAAAACACAGTCCCGAGTGACTCCAAGTTTCTATGGGAAAGAATGGAAAAGTGTCAAACTCACAAACTTGAAATTGCTGGTCTATTAAAATGTTTGATAAAAATGGCTAAATGGCCATGGAACCCATAACAGTGAAGGTCTTGCAAAGTGTCATACTTCCACTTAATATCATAAACCTTTCCAAAGTAAAAAATGCAGAAAGATGTTATCATTTGAGAATGGCTTCCCTGATTGATATTCAAGTCAAATTGGGTGGTTCATAGTGGAGTTCTGTCATTAGAACCCATACTTGGTGGGCGAGAGGAGGTATATAATTCGAGGAACCAAACAAGGCAAACATTTACCAACCTTTCTAAGATCTTAGAGATAGCTCAAAACAATTGGACGGTGGTTTGAAGAAATCCAGGGATCTTTCCCTGGATTAGAAAAAGAGAGGACAATAGCCTGATGCAAAGCATCAGGAAAAACATTCTCCTGCCAAATCAGGTTAAAAACAATAAGAAGAATAGCAAAAGAGACAGAATAAAGATGGCACCGCATCTCGTAGTGAATATCAGGTCCAACTGATGTACTGCCAGACAAATGAAAAGCAAGCTTGAGTTCAAACTGTGTAAAGTGGCGATTATACTCGTAGGGAAGATCAGCCAGATAGGAGAAGCGTTCGCTCTGCCAGAGTTTTGATGACCAAGGTGGGAGATGAAACAAAAGTACTAAATGCCCGGCGAAAGTTTTCGCTGAGAGTACTGGCGATGCTCTGGGCATCAGCAACTTCCTTGCTATTGGAGACCAAAATTGAAAGGGTGAGAGAAGTATACTGCCCACTGATCTTTCAAATCTTGTCCCATACGACTTTGAAACTAATGTGAGAAGAGATATTGGTTGTGACCTTAATCCAAGATTTTTTCTCGCTGTGACGTCTTATCTGTCGAGCAAGTGCACGGGCCCGTTGAAAAGCGATGCAGTTTGAAAGTGTGAGATACCTACAAAATGTATCCCAGGCCAGTTTCTGAGCCTTCCATGCAGTATGGTAGACAGGATTCTACCATGGACGAGGGGGATACATGTCGAGGTTTCAGGAAAACATTGAACAATTGGCTAGACAATATAGTCAGTCACTGCCGCCACGCAATCGTCTATCGATAGCTTATAAGCAACGGCAGGATCTAGTTCCGAGAGAGCAGTAAATGAGGACCAGTTAACCTCATCCATCTTCCACAGAGACAAGCAGTTAGGGTGGCATCGACCAGTATTCGTGAAAATAACAGGGAAATTATCACTGCCTTTTGCGTAATTGTCAACTCTCCCCAAGCAAAATATGATGGGGAGCAAACTGAGAGATCAACAGCAGTAAAAGGCTGACTTGGTGCATAAAAATAAGTAAAAGAACCAGTATTGAAGAGGGAAAGGTTGTGATCTGAGAGTATATGCTTTACAGAACGATCCCATCCATCAATATTGCCACCACTCAATAGGGGATTATATCCATTAAAATCGTCCAGAATTAAAAATCTAGACAGCAACTGTTCAATTAGAGCATCAAGGTCTGATTGATCATATGTCTTTGCAGGAGACAGGTAGATAAAATACAGTGATGGTTCAACCCAAGGAAACACGGACAGATGATAGCCTCCGAGGGTGTAACAAGTGCCAAAAACAGGGCAAGCACATGCTGATCAACCAGCAGTGCCACCCCTCTACGAACTCGTCCATCACGCAACCTTTCATTTCTGTACAAAGAAACTGCAGAAAGGTGATTGCATCGACAGGTTTTAGAAACGTTTCCTGTAAGGAGACACACAGAGTTATAAGAATCAATTAAATTCTTAATGTCATCTATATTCGAATGGAAATCATGACAGCTCAACTATATCAGTGTGAAGAGCCTTTCGGTTTGCAACCACAATTTTTCATCATTAAAAGGTCTTTTGACCTCCACGGATTCTGTCCTGGATCGAATTGGAAAATCACTGTCAGTAAAAGTAGAGTCCAGAAACTGAGGTCGAGAATGAATAATCGTTCAATATCTTGAAGCCGAGGAATATGGGCCCGAGAATACGTCAGAAACTGGGACTGAAGGAAGTGGACTTGAGCAGTCACTGGAAGGATTGGTGGGATCAGAGATTTGAATAGACGTTGACTTGTCTACTCTCTTAACGATGGAGGGCAAACGACTCTTCACATGGTTGGAGAATGACTGTTGAAGGCATGGAAAGATCTGTCTGCACTCCCACTGTAGCAGTGGAACAAAATGCAACGGCATATGTTCGAGATGGAGTGAGGGACAGTAACTTCCGACCTTAGGGATACGAAATACTGTTTACAGTTTTTAAACTTTGCATCTCTTGTCTTCCACTCACATAGGGGAAGAATGAAAGTATGAGGGGTGTTAACCATTACAATTAACACAGTGTGGTTTCAATTCGCGATCGTATGAGTCGTAGTTTTTGGCACAACAACGAGCACATGTTAAATATCCATGACAGGGGGTCTTTAAATGCCCGAACTGCTAGCACTGGAAACATCGGAGAGTGTTGGGAATTTAAGGTCGCCTTACAGTTAAAGTATTCTATTTTTACAATGGTATGTGGACGTGGCGATGTAAACATCAAAATAAGTACATTTGTAGGTAGCATTACTTCGTCCTTCCGACTTGGGGAAGCCAGCAAACCCCTTTTAATCCGTTTTGAAAGAGAAAGGGAGACATTTGCTCTAAGAATTTCTCAGACAATAAATGCAGAATGAGAAATCAAGGTGTTGAGTCCGACAATGAAGGTGACTGTTGACCAAAATCATCAATACGTGGTTGTTTTCCAGTAATTGTTTTTTTAAAGTTTTATTTATTTTTTTCTTGGATCAGGGTATCCATAATAAATAGAATGCATTTCAGTACTCACTGGTTCTACTCACCATGGGGCCTGCTCTTACAAGAGGACGCACTGCAATACCAAACAATGACATTGCACCAACGCAAGGGTTTTGTGAGCGCTATACCCAAACACCAGCATCAGACACAAGGTTCACAACACCCATTAAGAACGTTCAACACTGGTACTTAAGTTGATCCTAACCCAAATGGACCAGCCGATTGACCCTGGGGGGTGCACCTCAAGACCTCCAGTCTATATGCATTTAAGGTCAAAGTGGTGAGTTAGGGTTGGACTCCTCAATAACCAGAATCCTATACTCCCCTTCACGAGCCGCCATGCACAGCAAACATGTAGTTGAAAGTTCAGATACCAGAGGAGGTGAACGGAAAGTTCAGGGCCCTCTCTGGTAAGTTCCCTCACCACATACAGGAATCCACTTCGAGGGGCTTATAAATCAAATTACGGTTAGAAATTAGCAACAATATAATTATTTTAATATTAACAATAAGCATTTATTATTTTTTCTCTTTAAATAAAACTTTACCATAATGCAGAAGACCTGGTGTACTAAAAAGCTAGTTTTCTTATTTGCACACAATCAACTGTAGAAAACTTTATTTATGATTAAGAATTTATGAGAGAATACAAAGAATAATATCGAGGAAGTAGATAGTGGTGATCAAAGTTATTTTTAAAAGTGTAATTTAGTAAAACTGAACCAAGAATATGACACGTTTCTTTAATTAAAATGTATTTGCATAACTTCAGTTGTTTCACATCCTGATAGCTATCCTCAAGTTCTGAAAACTGGTATGTGGCACTGGTGATAAATTCCCTCATAATGGGGACAAATTTGTCCCCAGGTTGCTGCTCTTGTTGCATTCGATAAAACTCCATTTCCTACAAAACAACATAGTTATTAAACACTTTAATGGAAATATTCCTTCTGTGTTTCGTTAGTCCAGCGTTGAAGACTCGTTGAAGTAAATCAACTGTCAATTAACTGCAATTTTTGCGAATGATTAAACATTTTTACATGCACACAAAACAACGAGTAGAGTGAATTTTCAATACAGGAAGAAGCATTCGAATTTAAATTCACTGTGATAAACAAGTAATACCTAAAATAATTTTTTTTAGATGGTTTATACTTTTCCAGACTTCGCAGTTCAAAAACATTTATTTCTGGAGAGCCTAATATTACTTATTATGACTAAAATGCATTGTTTTACTTAAGAACTCACTGTTAAAAACAATTTATGAAGTTGGGTAGCTAAAAAGGCATAAGCTAATCCTAAATGTAGATACTAGTCTAACAACGCAAACTAATTATTAAATTAAAATAGTGAGCATAAAATTAAATTATAAATAATGAAAATAAAAATAGATTTATTAACTATTCTAACCAACACCATGTGTGTACGCGTTTTTTAAAAGTTTCACTTGTTTAAACTGACGGTAATAGGGTATCCTATTAGGCAAGATCATTTTGTTTGGCAATACAATTTCTACCATATTTATCTTGGGTGCGATAATTCAAGTTATATAAAAGTTGAAGCTATTAGGCACTTGTTAGTTTTACATAAGATATTATCGTATTCAAACATAAGAGAAAACATAATCGTAATTAGACCCACTGCCAGCTCAGCGTTTATGATATAACGTTAGCTAACTTCTAAACGAGAACCGGCTTGCGTGAGGGTGTCACTAAACTGTTACATGGAGCTAAGCACGTATTATTTTATCAACAGCATTATTTAGAGAAGGAACCAAGAATCTATGTTTCTAAAATTTTAAATTTTGCTAAAATAATCTAATGAAAATGCATTTCCTGTCAATTGTGTGACAGTAAATTAAATGCCAGTATTCTTTTGAAACATTCCATGTGTATTCAAAAATTGTGATTAGTTATTTTAGTGAAAACAAATTTTTTAAATTAATGTCAATATACAGAACAAATAATGTGTTAGAACATTGATTATTTAGATGAACATGACTGGGTATAATAATAATAATGAACGTATAGTAGTTTTTGAAACCGTTCATTAAACAGTAAATGACAACTTACAAACTATATAAATTTATTCATTACTGTGCATTAACAGATATGAATGCAAAATTATCCAGATTGCTCTAAATGTCAAGTTTTATTGAACATAAACAGCGATGGGTTTTGTACATTTTGAAAATTTTTAAGAGCAGAAAATGTTTAATATACAAGTTATTAAGTATAAGGTGATAGTTACAAAACACCACTTTGTTAAATAGCAATTATTTTGTGGTTTGTTCTGATAATTTTAATGGGAATGACATTTATCTTTACAAAAACGTAAAATTTATAGTGAAATAACAGTTATATATTGTTTTACTTAAAAGTATTCTGCATACCAGCTCGTGGAATTTTATCCGTAAAATCACGGTAATTTTCTTTTACATTGTAGAATAAAATAACAAGTTGATATACGAGACTGTGAAATCGCTTTTGTATACGTAAAAAAAGGGTCATTCTTAAATTTCAATTATAGATTAACAGTCTTATTACAACCTTCATAAACATTCATTTTGAAAACTCACTAATTTTCACAGAACCTTCACAGAAATCACTCAAGTTATTTGTAAATCATAAATATACTCATATACAAGTGACAGTATTTCTATGGTGTGGTAACTTAATTACTTGGAGACAGATATTAGTTGATTATGACATTTTACCTTCTGGATTTCTTGAAGGCCCATCTTCAAAGCTTGCATTTCCTTGGATAATTCAGTCATGCTGTTTTCAATAAAGAATAATTAATTACACAACTATTCATATTCCCGTAACGTGTCTTTTGTCTCGTGTTGCAGTTTTAAAAAAGACAAACCAAACCTAAATATCTAGCAACAGAATCATAATTAAACAACAGTAATATTAGGAAAGGTTAAATTTACAAAATATCATAAGCATTTAAGATATTAATCCTTTATGGTAGCAAATTTTAAGAGACAAACATTAGATTATGCAAAATTACTTCAAGCACTACATTTCTAACTGAGTAAATACGTTACCACCAAGAGAGGACAAATATACTTTATTTTTATTAAGTAAAACATTTACACTTATAGGCATATATTTAATACTAATAAACATAACATGTAATTTGTGAACAAAGGCTAACAAAACATCAGTCGTAGAGATATCCTTTCTCATGTGACCAGTTATTTCCAATGTAAATTTTCGTGACCTTATCTTAAGAGAGATAAAGCGTTCATGTATCGTACAATCTAGGCACTATTGGACGGGGTGGGGTTTTCCTGGCTCTGCACTTTCAGTTATTCTTCTAGGGGAAGAATGAATCTGTCCCCTAATAAAAATTAACAATACTCGTACAAATATATACAAGTTCTTTTATTGTTGTACAAGTTCTCGACATCAATTCCGCGTAACGGAGTAAATACTGGCCACGAGTGCTCTTGAAGTTGCATTTAGTTGCTGTCTAGTGTAAACAGGTTTTGTAGGCGGCTTTTCGTTCCGCATAAAACAAAGTGGCTGTTTTACAAATACGTATTTTCTTTAGTAGTTGATTTCGCATCCAAGTAATTTATTAACTTATTTGGGTAATTTATCCAAGCAATTAGAAATCTCACAAATCGCATACAATATAATCCAGATGAATACCCAGTAAAAAGCACTTACTTCACTTTTGCTGCTTGGCGAACGTGAGGGATGTCTTCCTCCAGTTTTAAAATATCTTTAAACTGTAAAAAGATGTAACATCTAATAACTGTGTAACTTGAAAATACTTATACTTAAAGATCAATGTATATTTGATTACTGAACAAGTCTACTAAGACACTTTACAAGACATAAATCACTTAATAGTTTTCAATTATTTCCTTTGAATAATTTGTCAAATAGAACTGGTGCTTTCGTCTTGTAATTTTTTTTAAGATTTTATGAATCTTCTTAAAGAGAAACTTTACAGAGTTTATTATAGTAGGACATTTAGAAATGCTAGAAAAAACGAATAGATGTTTAAAAAAGCTAGCCATTCTGCAGCATTAAAACTCTTATGCTTAAAATCTGCTGAGTGTTTTTCTATTATTGATATTTAAAATAAAGGTATCGGTAATTTTGCCGTTTCCCAACCAATATCATATTAAAATATAGGGAAATAAAACAATGATGCATTACTGTTCACTTCTGCGAGTCAATTAATGTAACGGCAAATATTTTATCAAACAGATGTCTTACTTTTATTTTATTTTTTTTTAATATTTTCTGCCTTTAGTTAGCCACGAGATATTTTTATAACCTAAGATTTAGAACTATATAGCGACATCTACACGGGTATAAAATATTGGGCGTTGTGAACATATTTATCTTTCTATCGTTAAGGTATAATATAATTATATTGTATAACTTATTAACACCACAAGCTAGAACAGCTTTTGAAATATTATTTGACACTTACCTTTTTCTCTAAAGTTTCAATAAGGAAGTGTAAGAGTGTGATATTACAGTTGATACCGGATTTTGTATCGCCTATCTTGTTAAGACTAACCAGACGGAAGCCCATGGCGTTTCCTCTCTGTCCCTTGTTCATGTAATTACCGAATGCTAGGATAACCTCAAGGAGCTTCTTTAACCTCTTGCTACACTGTACCTCTCTGGAACCTTCCGAGACAGCTATAAAGGCGGACAATACTGAAGCTTCATTTTAAATAAAGTAATATAAATAGCTAGTGATGTGAAACTAAAACCGTAAGGAATGAGAAAACATTCCAATTCGAAATACCAAATGAATCATTCGTGCATGTTTCCATCTCTATGTGACTGAAACTGTCTACTGTTTGCCAAGGCTTCATTGGTGTTTTATTTAAGTTTAATTTAATCCTGTATATAATGGGGTTGTCACTGGATGAATAACAACTCTTGGAATTAGGAAACAGAAAACTAAACAAGGACACTGCCTGTTGTGAGGAAAGTTATCGTTTCGTTTCTTTTTATCTCCAAGATCCCTCAAAGTAAGATTTGAACAAACAAACAATCAAGTTAAAAGGCACTAAAAATTCAACTGCTTGTTTATAGGTCGTATTTGGGGGTTAATTTAATCTATGGAAACAGTCCAGTAGTAACCTTTTTATTGAGCATTTAACTGTTGCATAAAGGGAATTTTCATCAGCGATAATTTATTCTTATTAGTAAAAGGAACTTCTATAAGAATCGTTCGGCGATTAGGAAATACAAAATAAATTAATGTATCAGCTAGTTATGATTTGCTTTATTTGGTTTAATCCTATCCATGATCTCCCGCAACTCGCAAGCAAAGAATCATCAAAATTAGCCGATTGTGAGTGATTTTACCCTAACCCTAAATGAGGTTCTCGTCTAAGAAGAACAATATATAGTTAACAACAAGCAAAACTTCATTGAGATTTCATCTTAGCACGCCCCTCAGTGGCACAGCAGTATGCCTACAGACCCACAACGCTAGATACCCAATAAGCAGATCTCAGATAACCCATTCTGTAGCTTTGTTCCTTTTGGAATTAAGCACAAACATTTTATCACAGGACAGGTTTATTTAGGGCTTGTTTAATTATTCTATTCCACTGGCCACTTCCATTTGACAACAGATTCGTTTTGCGCCTACTTAAAATGCACTGAAAAGTCTGCTGCGTGATGACGTAATGAAACAAGAACAAACTGAAATACAGAAGTTCTAACCAATCACATTACACAAAACAAAGTAATGAAGTTAATTATAACGTTTATAGGCCAGTCATGAGATAAAACATTAATATACTTATTATATAACATAAAAAACATTATATAATTAACTGAAAATGAGAGAAAAAACGAATGAAATCAAGTACTATCTCAAAGTATAACGCACCTTATGGAAATAAATTACTAACAACGGTATAATATGAAAAAAATTGAAATTAATAAATAATATAGGATAAAGCCAATAGAATCAGTTTACCAATAACATATTATGAAAACTTACCGGAATGCTGTTTATTCGTCACATCTTGCTTCTAATAGCTATCTTGCACGATTTTTAAGTAACACCTAATTTTATGCAACATTACAAACGCAACAAGGGTAAACTGAGGGCGTACCTTCTATTTTTGATTTGCAGTCACTTATTCTTTCTTGAAATTTTTTCTTGTAAAGCAAAGTTTTAACTCGTTGTTCGTAATGAACGACTCTAAGAAAAGACAAATACAAATGAATGTATTGGTTTGTGTAACACAAGGATTACATTTGAGTACAAAACCTTCCTGTGAAGATGTTACCGTAACAGACAAGTAACATGACAAACATTCAGGATATTTCAAATGTTCGTTCTACTTAATACATGCATACTTGTCTGTATTAAAATATTATCTTGTTTATAGAAAAAAATGCATGCCAAAATATTTTGTTTTAAATTGCTGTCGTACCGTCTGTCTTGAATAAATTGTCAAAGTTATAACAAAATCAAAGACCTGCGTAATCTTTATCAGTCTATTTTTGTTGTGATGATACACAATTAAGTTTTAAAATGTTTACATCAGGAGAAGTAATGTTTATCGAATAAAAATTCCATCACACTCGACCTCCATTATGTAATACAGGGCCTTCTATAGGAAAACAGTTTTAAAAGAAGATGAAAAGAGTCGATGCAATTTATGAGCAACACGTTCTACCACTTTTTCAGAAGGTCATAGCTGTTATATTTAAAATTTCAGGATTATGAAAAGCAAATTTTGAGTAGGTGGGAAAGACAAAATTTCCTCCATACTTTATGCTAAAAAGCCCTATATGTGACTGTATATAGTTTGTAAAGACCGTTATTTACCAAAGATAGTTAGACCACACATAAAATCACTTTTTCCGTGCAAATGTATATTTCATGCTGCCGTATTCCCAGGTAGCACATGCATAAAGATAGCGAGTGATGTAATATTACGTGTTTATTTATCTGTTAGTGTAATCAAATGATTTAACTATTTATTTTAACCAATGAGGAGTCATTTAATGTTTTACGGCTGGAAATAAATGAACTCAATCTCTAGTGTTTTATGAGAAAAGACCTTTGAAATAGAAATGTTTGGATTTGCAAAATGTTCGTAATTTTGTTGCTAATATTTTTAAATACAACAGGCCAAGACTGCATGCCTTTCTCATACCCGAAGCTTAAAAAAAAACTAAGTAACTATAAATATTTACAGTTTTCTATGTGAAAATACACTATTAAGTTATAACACTAGATTTTTTTATCCCCATAAAATAAATGCATTTATGTAGCTTTCAATGTATCTTACGATTTAAAATCGTCAATAAAAACTTGCAATTATGTACGTATTTTAAACAGGCTCAGTTTAGTAATTAGCGTGTTTGGCTATATCCAAGATTCAAGTCGCGAGATCACTGAACAAGCTACACATTGTCTACGTACACATTACAGCAATGATTGTTATAGCAGCTATTAGAGTAAAGGAAGAAAAAACTTTTGGCAGTGGGGCGCTTTCTATTTATTGCCCATTTACGCATATAAGTGCTTTTTAAGTTAAATAATACAAATTACGTAAATTATGTACATTGTATCTATTTTAACATAACATTCAGAAATGACAATCACAGAATACAGTCAGGTTGCTATCTCCTCTTAACTTGTATATGCACAAATATTATTATCTAAATCTGAAGACGTAACTTATTCGTAAGCATCTATGTTATACTTATTTTTCAATAGGTGTTGGGAGTTTTTAGTCACCCTCGTTTTCGGTCTTTGTGTTGTTAAAACTTTACTCAAATTAATTAAGTTTAATATTCCATTTGGTACTTTGGTCGAGTGCAGTTTACCTTTTTAATGGGCAAAAATGTTCTCCAACTAAAAAACAAACAAACAAAATCACTATTGTGAGATAAAAATACATATTTTCAAAGTTTTATTACACAGAAGGAAGTAATTCAGTTATCCTCACTTAACATTATATTTTATGAATGATAATTTTATTGTCTAGAAACTTGTTGAAAGCGCAATATTCAGTTGACCTATCAGGGGGCCTTGTTATCCAACGTCAACAAACGTATTTAAAATTTCAAACCCAACCTCCAAAACTAAACCTGTAAAAACACAACTGAAATATTCCAGTGCAAAGTGAAATAACCTGAAACTCTTGCCTGCCATGAAATAGTAAAACAATGCATGTCTATAAATAATACTCACCTACTTATTTCATATAAAAATCGATCTGCCCTAGCCATACTTTCTATTTCTGATCTGTGTTCTTCTAATAAAGCTTTTTCTTCTGGATTAGGTGTGAACTTGAGGACCTGTAATGAAGCAAGGGCAATCGATAGATTATACATATGTTATTTTCTCATAATTTGTTTCAAATCCATAAACTCAACTGCAGACTGTTCTTGATTATCAGAAATATTCATTTTTACTATTACCATTTATTCCAAACACTGGTTTTTATTAATAGATACCTATTTAAAAAGACCTTACTTTATTTTTTTGAGCTACAGCGTATCTATAAAAAAAAAAAAAAATTTCAAATTTTAAGAGACACCCATTAATTTTTATAACAAATTATAATAATTCTTATACAAAACTATTAACTCTTGCAGTCTGGCAATTGAAGCAGTTCCTCATTATTTCCATCATAAACTCCGTAAGCACATTTTATAACAAAATTATAAAATGGTTTCATAAGATATGCATTATATTTATACTAATTACGCGGGTTTCATTCTACATACAGTTAAAAAGATTGAACAAGTATGTAGCAGGGACCATACTAAATTTAAATAAATAGTAGTACAGTACATCTGCGAGTTTTACCTGTTCTAACATATCTTTAGGTAACTGGTCTTTGTGGTCCATATCTAAAATCATTTTACAGATATCTTCATTGGAGAGTCTCAACTTAGACAGGAGTATCGTACAATTTTGGGCTCTCCGGCCGTCGATCACAGAGAATTCCCTCGATCGAGGTGTGGTTCGTGATGTCACTGCAATTAGGTCTTCGACACTATCATTACACTAAGAAAACAGGAAATACTCTGAATCAATCATTTTATCTAAAGACTAACAACTTAATTAATGCGTTTAAAGTTGTACTGAAACTATATTTAGAACTAAACACTGTAGTTGTACAGTCATCATCTCATAATACGGGGGACAAGGCCCGATTTATGTATGATATCGTCAGGATCTTTCAGAGGTTCAGAGAGCCCCTGGTTATAATAAAAAAAATAGGATGACACGGAAAAATATAATAAGACAACATTAGCCCAAAATAAAAGTAAAAAGTAATTTTAGTATTTAATTTGCAGTTCTAATTTGAGAGTACGCATCCGCATTTTGGTTTGATTTGAAGGCACATAAAAACAACTTGACAGTCGTTTAAATTTGAGGCGCTCTGAGCTTGAGGTCTGGGCCAAACATCCCTCTTCTCTTATTGATCCTTATTTGTTATAAATAAAATTGGATCAGTAATCTTACCTGTTGTTTTTGGTAAGCAGAAAACATTTTATCCATTTCATTCAAATCAATATCTTTGTAGAGTTTTGTATCATCCAATTCCATCCATACTGTTCCTTCTAGTTTATTCTGTCAAAGAAAAGACAAACAATACTGCCATTCAATTGTTTTCAAATTGTAGTTAACCACATGTATTTCATGTTAAATGATTTAATAAACGTTGGTACCTTTCCTATTTTTCGTTACAAATAAAACATAGTAATATCAACAGGTTCCTTTTAAATTGTAATGAACGCCCTATCTTACTTTAATCAGAAGTCTGAACTTTATACTGCTTTAATTATGTGACATACTATAAACGTTTTTGCACAAATCTCCTTCTTACTGTCTGAAGTTTTATATAAAAGAATAATTTTAAAAAAGTTGTCAATAACAGAAAGAAAAGTTCAGAAACATCACGTGATGATCTCGTGGCCACTGAAGAAAGTAAAGTAACAAACGCTATTAATAAATGTGAAGAATAAATGGTACAATTTAAAGTACCATTTAAAGGCATTAGAAATCAATAGGCTAAAAGCTGTGATAAAAATTACGTTAACTGCATATGTTTTAAAACATGCAAGTAATTTTCAAACATTTTTTTTACATGCTTTTCATTTTGAATCCACAAATGGAGAAAAAAGAATAATGTGAGAAAAAAAAATGCAAACAAATCTCAAAACTAGTTTAAATGTTTAACTTCATTCAACAAACTAAAAGTTGTTTATCCGAGACCTTCCATTCGAGTGGTTTATATATCACAAGCGCTGGAAGTGTAAAAATGTTTTTCGTAGTATAAATTATGTTTTGGTTAGTTTGCGTCTTAAAACATTTCTTTCTATAGTGTACGAAACAGCAAATGTTTTCGTAAATGTCTGTTTGAAATTAAGCATAAAGCTACACAATGCTCTTCCAATCACGAGTATCGAAACCAGTTTCAAGCGTTGTAGTTTCGCACACATACTGCTGCGGTGGTCGTAAGTAATAAAACTGCCATGACATTTAGACTACTAACTTTGTACCACTAAATGATTGAAATTAATTTATATACTATTAAAACAAGTTATATTAATTAATGGTTAAATAAAAGTACAAAAACGATAAAAACTATAATCTGATGCATCTGAGTATTTAAGTAAAACAAAAAACAGGTATGACGAAGTCGTAGCCACCTATCGGTAGCCTTGCAGCATTCACACTACAACAAAATTATTTAACGACTACGTTTATTTTCAAATAATGTAAAAATATCGTTGCATTACATACAAGTGATTACAATTCTGTATCTTAGATAACTAATTTTCTTACAAGACCAGTATATTTGTTAGTTAACATTTTTCCAACTGAAATACAAACATACTTTCGTTCTTTTCCAAGTATAAAAAAAATGATATATAAACCACTTGAATGAAAAATACCGAACAAGCGACTTTTTGTTGAATACAGTTTAACATTTAAAAGGTTTTAAGATAAGGATTTTGAATAACCTAAACTATTTCACAGAAAAATAAAGTCTTATAGTATGAACACATAAATCAAACAATAAATGTTTATTGTAAGTAATCTAGCATAATGTAACAAAGATCAGGCCTAGTTATACTTACCTCATGAAGTTTGGACCAATTGAAGGACTTCAGAGGATTTGATGATTGAGGAATATTTTTTTTAACTGGTGTATAAGGTTTAACACAGCTAATTCTTTTAGAAAGAAGTGGAGGAGGAGGAAGGTGTCCTCCTGGAAAGATAAATACAATTTTATTTAAAGTTTTTGAGGGTTAGCATGACAATTTATATATAGCATTAAGTGAGTTATATAGTTGTAAGGCTCAGAGAAAAAAAAAAGTTTGGTATTTTTATAACGTACAGTATATTTATAATGCTAACTGTACAAGTAAATAAAGTCAAATTCTATTAGTTGTAATGGGTTTTAAGAGAAACCCAAAAGTGTAGTGCTTTCAAATAATTCACAATTCTTCCTAAGGATAATAAAGGGTCATGGTTAATGAATTTGATGAAGTACACAGACATGGATGTCGACTATCAAAATGTACATTGGCAAATCAGTACTGCATATAAATCACGCAAAATTAATATTACGTTACAAAATACACTAATACTCATCGCAAATTTAAACGTTATAAATTTCATATTTTTTTTTAATTATAGCGTTTGCCAACAAAATACAAAAGGCTTAATTTTTAAAGGAAAAAATCACTGTAGTTATATTATCTGAAATGTTGGGGTTCCTTCCATCTATCGAACATAATAAAAAAAAAATGAGATAACTTCTAATTATTCTTTTAAGGCAGTAACCTCATTAATTTTTATTTATTTATTAATTTATTTATGTTTGATAGATGGAAGGTCCGAACATCTACTGCCATTTACTTATGCAGCCAGATGCTAACATGATAGTCTCCCCCCCCCAAAAAATTACGATTTTGAAAGTAACACCACAGTAGAAATTTTGTTGTAAAGAACCGCCTTTAATTTATTACTTATTAGTATTTAGCGAAATGTTTCTCAAACATTACACCATTTTCATTAAAAAGAAGTTTCTTCACGCGGTAATTTCTTCGCGATTTCCATCTTTGTGGATTCCTCTTGGGATTTTGAGGAAGGTTTGGGGACTTAGAAGTTTATCACCTTTACATTAATATAACCATACGCTTAAATCTCGACCTCGTATGTAGTAGGTGTTTGTCGTTGTTTACAAGGACAAGTTCATAAGGAGAAGCATCAAAAATTCGCGAGCAGTGAAACTCTTCGAAAATTACAAAATTAATTTATATTGCTTCTACGTCTGTATGTATATATAAGCACAACTGAGAAAATGTGGGAAAAGCATATCTGCGAAATCCTGGTTTTTGTTACTATTTGACGTTTCAGTGCTCTTTACCTATAACCATGACACGGATTTTTCTGTTTTGATTTCCCGCAGGTATACCTACTTTTAAAGCTCTAATAAATAGTAATAAAGCAACATACATTCCTCTCCTAAGGTAGTGATGTCTAATATCAGCATGATTACTTTTGTTACATATCTTAAACAAGACTTGTTTTACTGCTTGAGTAACGTCTCATTTGATAAAGTGTTCTTAATGCTATAACCCGTAGAAGCCCTCCAAATAAAATTCTGACAAACAAATAAAAGAAATTTCAGGGGGCGATGGAGTAGTTAAATTAAGCACAGTTACCATGATACCACCATATTTGAATGATTTATTTTTTCTCAGTCAAGCATGGAAATGAAAACAATTTGATTCCAACTGATAAGCATTCTTCCAAGTTTGATTAAGCTAAACACCTGCTACAAACAAGCAGATCAACAAAATATACAAAAAATACATCGAGAACTCTAATAACGACCACTTGTACTCTGTACGAATCCACACCTTAAAGGCCATTTTTCAGCCGTCACATAACGGCTCATAGAATGGTTACAAGTTTTTCAAGTACAAATCTTCAGCTCACAGATCCATCACCTCTTAATCGATTTGAGATCTCATTGCAGTTTTGGATTTAGGAGGTCAAACCCTTTTGATTGATGTATTTGCCCATGCCTAAGATCTAACAGATTATTTTACTCCAGTTCTGACAAAAATAATTTCAATTTGATGGTAGAATGGTTGATATTGCGAAAATATATTCATTTCTGAAGAAAAAAGCTCTTTGACTTAAAGTGTTTTGATTCTCTTCTTTCTGTTGCCCTTAACAACAGTTTCTAGTAATCCAGTTAAGCATAAACTGTTTAAAAACAATGCTATAAGCGCCAGTCACCAGAGCAAAAATAAAAAGAGGAAATTTAAAATAAAACAACCCAATCAGTTTAACTGTTTTACTTGATTCCGTAGCAAGCTATCATGGATCAGAACGCATCAAAATGTGTTAGTATTGTTGACGTGTTAGGTGTTACTTGCAAGGATGCGTTTGTGAATTTTTTTGATGATCTAAAATTAGTTTTGTTAGGTTTTATTACACGTATTTTATATTTTTGTTTTCTGGAAAGTTTCGCTGATAAAATAAAAATAACAACAACATCCATAATATAACCATTCTGACTCACTGGATATTACTTAATAGACAAACAAACTACCAATATATTTAAATTTGTTGTGCTGTGGTGTTAATGATTACACAGTGAAGGTTCATATTTTACTGTAACGGTCACGTTGTCGGTTATAAGTCATAAGATACGCAATTACAATTAATTTTGCGATGTTAAATATTGTAAAAAGGCTTGGTTATCAGACTCACCTAAAGAGGGAGATGCAATTGGAGGAGGCGGCGGAGGTGGAGCTGCAGATTTTGAAGCACTAATCTCTACCTTCGTATCATCAGATAGACTTCCGTTTTGAATCAAGTTTGACACTTGGGTGTGCTGCTGTTTTTGCTCCGATTTGAACTATTAAAATGCAAGATAAATAACCTTGTATTTCTGAAGATCTGAAGAGAAGAAATGTTTATTTTTCCTAACAGTGTTCGTTTATATTCGATAGTTGGTGCTGCCCAAGACTCGCAATCATCAAAACAGTAAGCTAGTTGACTTAAAAATAGCAGAACTACGACATTCAGCGATGTTCATATCTCAAACGCAAATCATCTTATGAAATTATAAAAAACAATTAATTCTACTGTAACTTGTGAATGAAATTAAAATTAGAAAATACGCGAAATCGATTAAAGTATTTAGTTAACACTATTATTATTATTATTATTTTGATATACTATTGTGTTTACTCAAAATAACGCTATTAAACTTTACGCTTGTTTCAGTTTCTTCAACAAAATACCCATACTGAGAACGGTTGGGTTTGTGTAAAAAAACAAAAACAAAACATTCAAGATCTAATAAAAGATCTTTGTTAAACATAGACTAACATTTACATTTACCGCTTGCGATATATGTTCTAATCTGTACTCTAGTTCTATTTTCTGACAGGCCTGGATATGCCCAACGGTTTCTCTTTCTAGTTTGACTTTCATCTTCTTTACTAAGGCCTGGAGATCTTCTATGAAACAATAAAATGAATCGTGAAGAAATGTAAAATAACATTAAGTCAAAATCAGCGTTTTACATATGAAACTACATAAAGGTCCGCAAGTGTAAAAGAATTTAAACACAGTAAAAACTCTAATAATTATTAAACAAAATTATTAGCAAAATCCAAATATTATATATGTAGCAAACAATATTATAGAAACGTAGCATAAGTTACATATCCTCAAGAATAAGGTGAAATTCTTTCGGATGATGTTCACGTCTTAAACTATGTAAGCAGATACTTCGAAGTTGAATTGCCATAGTGTATTATCAGATAGATCGACTTGCCGTCACCTACAGTATTTCAACAAGTCGACCAACTTAATTTATTCAACACACGATGCAGTACTGTTAACACGAATAATTTCCGAAGTAAGATGAAAGAAAAATTGTAAATAGACTTTAAATCTTGCTCACAATTCTCTGAGAAATTAACAGATTTAAATTTTAATAGTTCGTTTTGTATAAAGAGTGATGTCCGTTATCTATTTAAAAGACAAAATTTTTTGTAGAGTAATTGTTTAACAAACCTAGAACATTAAAGCTATGACGTCATAAGAGAAACACACACACACGAGACTAGCGAATTTGAGATTAAGACTGATAGACGTGTATCCCCACCACAATGTGGGTTCTACTTTATATTCACCTCCCAAACCTAGGATATATTTTATTATCCCACATTGTACCCTAGGATCTCTTTAAAAAATGTGCAGCGTAAATTAAAAAAAAATCATGTCAATGTGTTTTCATTTATGGCTCGAATATTTTATGGTTATAATACACACCGCTGGCCAAAATTTCAAGCCCAATGAATATAAAAAAAAATTATGCATTTTGCGTTGTTAGACTCAACCACTTATTTGAATAGAGCTTCGAAAGATGACAATAAAGAAAGGGGAAAATAAAAATAAAAACATTTTTTAGCATTTACTGGGGAAAATGTGAACACTATGAAATTAGCCTGAATACTAGCTGGTCAAAAGTTTAAGACCATACTGAAACGAAGCGTTCATCGGTAAACACAAAATTTATTCATTTGTATTCAAGCATTTACTTTGTCAACATTTCCCACTGACATCTCCTGTGTTACACTGGGTATACACATGGTAAAGGCTAAAAGTTGGCAGTTTGAACGTGGCAGAATTGCCGAGCTGCAAAAACAAGGTCTCTCTCAACGTGCCATCGCTGATGAGATTGGACGTAGTAACCCTGCTTGAAAGACCCTGAGGGATACGGAGCGAGAATTTCAAGTGGTTGACCAATGAACATTTCGCCGGTGTTGAGCAGGAGGATTCGACGGGTTGTCCGGCAAGACACCAGCCGATCGTCGAACCAGATTAAGGCCCTTATGGATGCAGAATGCAGCTCAAGAACAATAAGATGGCATCTACGAGAGAAAGGCTTTAAAAACCGTAAACGTCTTCAAAGGCCACGTCTCCTTCTACACCACGAAATAGCTCAGTTAAACTTTGCTGAGAAGCACCAAACATGGGATGTAGAAAAGTGGAAAAAGGTTTTGTTCTCTGATAAAGACATTTTAACCTGGATGGTCTAGATGGCTTCCAACGTTACTGGCACCATAAGGATATCCCACCAGAAACATTTTCTACACGACACAGTGGAGGAAGTTTATATGGAATATGTGAACACTAGGAAATTAGCCTAAATACTAGCTGGTACTTTAAGACCATACTGAAACGAAGCGTCAATCAGTAAACACGTAAGGAAAATACCTTATGAGACCTTAATGGTCTCGTTAATAGAACACTGTGCTGAGTAAATAAATTTAATAAAATATAAATAATTACGTACGTATGTAAAGAAATTCGTTTTAACCATAAAATCGTTTAAGCTAAATTTCATACAAAATTGCCTCAAGATTCAACCTCGTAGCACTTTTTTTTTTTAAAAATAAAATTCTGAAGAAGGCATACCTCCACACCAAGTAGAAATGGCCTGCTTTGAACAATTTATACTGGCTTTTGATCTCACAAATTAGAAACTCAATTTCAAATATCCTAACAACATTATCTATTTCCAAACTAAATCTGAATATTCTATTGGGTTTATTTGTTTTGAATTTCGCGCAAAGCTACATGAGGGCTATCTGCAATAATCGTCCCTAATTTAGCAATGTGAGACTAGAGGGAAGGCAGTCATCCTACCCACCGCCAACTCTTGGGCTACTCTTTTTACCAACGAATACTGGGATTGACCTCTACATTATGACGTCTCCACGGCTGAAAGGGCAAGTATGTTTGGTGTCACGGGGATTCGAATCAGCAACCCTTGGACTAAGAGTCGAGTACCTTAACCACCCGTCCATGCCGGGCCTTATTCTATTGGGTAAAATAGCGACAGAACATTTCTTTAAAAACGAAAATTACCTTTTCTTGCAGGTGTTGCTCAATTTCCTGTTCCTTTTTCGAACATTTTAGGATTAATTCACAATTCTCTTTTTCTAAAACTTCAGCTCTCTCTTTTGCTGAACTGACTTCTTCTTCTGTAGCCAAACTGTCATTATTTAAAAAAAAACAAAAAAAATTCAGTGAGGGCCGAAAACAACACTTACTACCATAACAATTTGGTACAATACATAATAACAGATTATGATAAATAACATTTTGTGTTATAAGAGCTTTAATGTTCACAATCATTTTTTTGGTCCGAAACAACTACAAGTTAACGTTGGAAAGCAACATAAGACCTTGTTTATTAGTATAATCGTGAACTCCATAAAGCTTATCAACAAAGCGTGTTCAACAAAGGGTTATTTTGTAAAAAGTTGTTTTAAAAGTACACAGTTGTGGTACTTTTGGCTGTGTCTAAATGACGTTCACAATAGGTAAGAGTACGTAGTGTGCATTAGTTAAAACGACAGCTAGTTATCAGTATACAAAAACAGAAAAATCTCAAAGTTGACAGTGTGCACGATGATTCAGTGCGTGTATGGGTACACACACAAATGCAATATATTAAGTACACAACTCCAAAAACACGTTGCCACAAGTTTAGAAAATGAAGTGAAACGGTTACAGAAATTAAGACTTAACCAAACGTTGCACTTCGTGCTTTGGATACGATTCTCTTAACTTGAAACTAGTGGAGTTTAATAAAACTTACAGTTTAACTACTTCTTTTACGTTGATTTCCATGTGAGACACAACTGGATCCATTCCATCATTACCCTGAAGAACTACCTGCTGTACAATACGGTCACACAGCAACCAATGCTCAGGGCAAGCACCATAACACACTATGATGAACACACAGAAAAAAGTTACTTTTGCCTGACACTAAACATAATTTTCGTCATCATGTGTGTTAATTGTTTTTCTATTAAACTAAGCATTTCCTTTAAAAAAATTTCAGTATACAGAAAAAGAAAGCTGGTTTTTAGAAAACAAATTAAAAATCATCAATAACAAGTTTATGAATACATTTCAACCAACTATAAATGTTTTATACATAAAATCGACTCTCCTATAAGGGTCTTGTACATATGTCAAGTCTCTCTTGCTCACGCAATCGCAGAAAGACATAATACAATAACAGCAACACTTATTTTGCTGAGCTTGTACATGCACTAGCACTATAGTTAGTGTAACTACCATATTTAGTTAGTAGCTGTATACAAAAAAAAAGTTTTTTAACTTTCTGTAATACAGATGTTTCCCTTTTTCATGCAGTAGCGATAAAACATCTCAAAATATATTCTTTTATTTACATACATGGATAAATAATAAATAAATACAAAAGCTGCATGAATTCCAGAATTATTGTCCTTAGTTTTATTAAAATACAAACAGTGGTATGTTTTTACTGACATCATGATGTGAACGTACGGTTTGCTACTTATGGGTTTCAGGACAGTGTTAAGACTTTAGTTTAGTTTTCTTTATACTAACTGAACACTTCCGAATGGTTAGTAATCTTACTGACATCACTACCCAAACTAAATTATGCATAAAAGGTATCGTGTCTTGCTTAACGTAAAATACAAGTTTAAATAACTTGTTAGACACCATGTATGTCTAATAAGAATACCTTTCTCTTTGTATCACCCAGTAAAAGTAATTAAACATTTTAATGCACTATAAGAATAAAAACTCCTTAGACATTAGACTATCACGAATTCCGACTGAAAATGGCTCAAATTATGTTTCAGTCTAGTTTTTAGGGGTGGGTATGTTATGTTGAAACGATTTGGATTATGCACATCAGAAAGTTAAGTGACAATCACAGCCATGACAACAATTAGCCTCTTCCAATGGAAATAACACAGCATAGCTATTGCTAAGATGTACAGCTGTTAGACTGAGCATAACTGGACGTAATGACAAGAACTGCAACGACGTGGTGAAGCTCGAAAAAACATAATATAACGCACTCGGCCCTGCGTACTTCATAAGAACTAAATATTATGACGATTTAAACTTGCGGGGTCGCAGATTACGTAGAATATTGCTCATTTATAAACTTATACTGACAACAGTTACTATGTTTACCTGGAAGTAAAAGGCAATGAGTCAGTAAAGACAGAAAATGTGGGTAGGCGGCGGTGAGAGCAAGTTTTTGTTTTAATACTTCAAATACTGCTGTCGCACTCTTCGTGTCCACATGACTCTAATAATGAGAAAGAAAAAAGGTTTTGTGATTCATAATTCTATAACATTAGATTTGCAGTTCAATATAATTTTGGCTAATAGAGCTTCAGTGTAAGCTTCACTTTGCATCTATGACGTTTTTGTTTTATTTTATGGTTATTTTTTTATATAATTCGAGCGCTGTAGATAAATATTATAAAATATTCAAAGCTAAGAACAATATCAATAGTTGACTTATCTTTAGATTCAAAGAATTAGACTAAAAACGTTACGCTCGAGATAACACCCGGATGTACACACACACACACACACACACACACACACACACACACCTACTAAGATGTTATGCATAAGTTTCAAAACGAAAAATATATTTTCAGTTGTCGTTGTTGATTTACAAAGAAGTAAAGTAAAACGAGCAGTTTCAGACTTAAAATTAAATGATATTGTATGGTAATTTCCATTAGCTCCGAAATGATTAAACAGTACCTAACAGATAAAATAAATGTACTATTATTTTTGAAAGTAAGAACTTAAGAACGGATATTTGAATATCTGTGATCTTTGCCATAAACACACACACACAACTTGTTTTAATGAAAAGCTAATGTTATTATAATTCAACTTTGATCACTATATAACAAAAAAGTGCAAAAAGACAATTAATGTTAAACAGAATATAGATGAACTACCAACAGTTAACAATACACCTACAGCATCAAATCTACGAGCAACTTCTTTTTCATCGTCGTTTCGGACCATTTCAAAAATATCCAAATGCCTATCAAAAATATGAAACAAAATATTCATCGAAATGTATTTGTGAAACCAATTATTTCACTATGTTATCTGTAGTATGTGTCAAAAACACAGTCACATATTTATGCCATCAAAACCTATAGACAAACAAATCTACTGTTATTTATGAAGCTAAATGAAAGTCCTGTAGTTCAGTGGCATGTCTAAAGGCTTATAGGTTCGATCCTATTTGTTAACATGGTACAATTTACCTGATGTGGTGTTTTAAGTTTAAAACAGATAATGAAATAAAACGAAATGGACAATTAAACTGAAAAAATAGAAAAACAAAATATAAGACTGGAAAATGAATTTGAAGTATAATAATATTTGTATTAAAGTTAAGCTTTCAACAGCCATTACGTGAAAGGTTAACAATTTTTTTTCTTAAATTTCAAGGTAACTGTGAATTCTAACACATATATGCGAAAAGTTTTAAACAGTAAAACGATTATAGAGAAAGGGTATAAAGAACTAAAGGTTACGTTTAGTTATATTATATACAGAAACAGTACAATATATTTTATTTATATAAATCACTTATAATTGAGCGTAACCTTTTTCCCAGAGCGAGTTATCCCAAACTCTTGTTTATTTGATAGCACGTTTTCTTACAGTGCGAATGACTCATCTTGACCTCAGTGTAAACAAAGGAACTAAATTTATAAATCGTTGTATTTCAAAAAACCTAAATAAATTTATTAATATTTTAGCCGTCTTAAGAGTATAAAACGTTGGTTAATTACACGATTTTCTTTTACACATGGCCTTTTCTTAGAAAAAACTAGCTTAACTTTCTTTCCGATGTAGTTTTCTGAACATTTTACACTTTCACGTAATAACATTTTAAGTCAGTAAATTTTTCTTGATTTGTTTCGTTGGCCATACGTTAAAACAGGAGAAAAGTCACTGAATCAATGCACATCATATATTATAACATTCACGATACACACAACACGACGAACACAAAGAATTTAAATAAATACGCAAATACAAAGCTAATAAGGAAAGTTATCACGGAATAATATATTTTCGATTCATTGTACATTTATCCTTCATATTACAATAGCAGTCGTGTTAAAAGGTGTTTGAAAAATGAAAAATACTGGTTAATAAACTGTTAAAATGAATAATCACAAGGTGCTATGAATATCTTTGCCATTACAATGGGAACTGATCCAACATTGTTAGCAATAAAACAGTTAATTGTCGAAATGTGTATTTGTAGTATTTTTTCTTGTGTAAAACACCAATTTTCGAAAATATAAAATTTAAATACTAGTCAGTGGTAGAATATTTAAGTGAATATTTTTTGAAACAAATTTCAAAGAAAATGTTGATAGAAGTAAATTATTGTATTCTTGATTGTGGAGACTTTAGATAAATTACTTTTAAAACATTTATTATAAATAAAGAGAACCTTTAATAGAAACTTTTTTATGTTAGATGTAACGACGTTTAAGTAGAATATTTTACTCTTTCCATATTTCTCTAATGTGAAATTACGGTCTTTGGCTCACATCAAGAATTAGCAATGGCATAAGGCATGTTTTTGGCGATTGTTCTTGCTGTTTATTGGATTTCGAGCAAAATTCCACATGGATTATTATCTACACTAGTTGTCCCTAATATACCCAATATATCAATCAAACAGTGGGATTTGACAGTCATCCTTATAACGTACCCACAGCCTCGAAGCGTGATTTTCTGTTTTTATAGTAACGGGGGTGCGAATCTCGAATCTACAGTCATACATTCTGGCCCACGGTCGTCTATCGAAAAAACATTTGTTTCAACAATTAAAATAAATATTAACAATACTATTATTGCTTTAAAATATTGCAAAATTTTATGATATTATTACGAGGGCGGTTACATCGAGTTTACGGCTATTTCTAGTTTTTCATACGATGCCTTTACTGGTGAGACCATGGCCTTGAATAAATGTGTTTGTAGAACCTACAGTTGTGTAGTTTTCTGTAATTATTGAGATTCACTAAGTACCGAAGGTTTCAAATACCAGTCGTATGGAAAAAACAAAACAAAACTGACCTGTCAAGAGTTCCATTCTCATAAGTACGTAGCTTATCAATGACAGGCTGAATTCCTAACATCAAAAACTCGTATCGCAAGTGAAGACGAAACTCCAAGTGATTTTGTCCGGGTCCATAGTTGATAATGGCATTGATGAAAGACATGATAGCTGTATTTAGTCCCACTTCTTCCTTGTAAAGTCCAGTACTACGATCCAAATCATTCACTATAGTCTATCATGCAATAGAAGTAATTGAGCAATTTAGGCCTAAGTTTAGATTTTTAAGTTTAAAGAACATTCAATATAACAGCGAGCCTTATAATAAATATGGCAGCAACGACAGTGAAAGCAAAGGCAACAAAAGTCTGGAAACAGGTTTTCTTTATGATATTTATATTTACAAGTTATGAATAAACGAACAACAGTCTTGCAAATAATAGTTGCCTATGTAATAACAGCAATATGTAACACAAATTTTGTTCCCAAATAGTATGTGTTATTTCTTAATTGCTTATGTTGTAAAAGTACAGACAATAGCCATTATTCCCTTCAAACTTTGCTTTTGTGACCTGGATAATGAAAATTAGAAATTAACCTATTTTCTATGTAAAAATGGGCAAATGTGCACATTTTCATTTGCATAAGGTAGGTATGAATAAAACAATACATGAATCAAGATTTACATGTATTTATACTAAAGTTACACAAAAATCTTTAGAAATAAGTAGTTTTTCGAGATTTGCGACTGTAAATCACTTTCGTGTATCACTCCGAAATAAAGTTTCCCATCGTATTTTCATTATATGCTCCCAGATCACAAAAGCAAAGTTTGAAGAGAAAAATAGGCCTTTTCCATTTACTTTACACATAAGCAATTGGGAAATAACACTTTCTGCCCAGGAACAAAAAAAGTAAAAATTTGGTACATATTGTTATAATTTGACTTTTTTAATACCACAGTAATTTCATTGAAGTTACACATTACTTAAAAGGAGACACAAATATATAGGTTTCGTCGTTTTGGAAGTCTACGGATTTACAACGCTAAAATCAGGGGTTTGATTCCTCTCGTTGGATTCTGCAGATAGCCGATGCGGTTTTGCTACAAGAAAACATCACACACACACACACACAAAGAACGTCAACAATATATATTCGTTTTAAAACATTTACAAAAAAATATGATAAACCTTTAAACACTATGTGCGTATCATACACTGGTTGATTACTTAATTTAAATATCCACTTAAGTTTAAACTTTATATTAAAGGGTGATCATCACCAAACATGTATGCAGCCAGATATTTTCTTATGACATTACCAGTACTACCAAAAATCATGGTTAATTCAAATACAGGGTGTCTGAAAATGAATATAACAAATATAAACTTGAATAACTTTATTGTTATTTGAGATAAAAGTAAAAATTGAATATAATGAGAAGTAGGAGGCTTGTAAGTTTTATTTTATTTTTTTTATAATTAACAAACTTTATATGTCCTCCATCATTCGCTATGAATAATCTAATTTTCTGTTCAAATTTTGAGAAAATATTTTCCAACGTAGCAGTGAGGATGAATGAGATAGCATCCCAAATCCAATGTTTCGGTGCTTCAAGATATTTTGGTTTGTCATGGTAGATTTTTGTCTTAAAAAAATAAAGCAATATGAAAATCTAAAGAGGTTAAAAATCGGAAAAATCGAGTGGGTCATTTTTTGATAGGTCTTCTCTTACCAATCCAATGCTCTGAAAAAGTTAGGTTTAAAAATACTAACAATTCGAGCCAAGTGGGGTGGTGCTATATCTTGTTAGAAAATAGTTGTGTAAAAAGCGTTGTAAATCCGTAGACTTCCAAAACGATAAAACCTATATATTTGCGTCTCCTTTTAAGTAATGTGTAACTTCAATGACATTGCTGTGGTATTAAAAAAAAAAAAAAGTCAAATTATTACACTATGTAACAAATTTTTTCCTTTTTCTTGTCCTTAGGAAGAAAGTGTTATTTCCTAATCGCTTATGCCTAAAGTAAAATGGAAAAGACCTATTTTTCTCTCTCTCTAAACTTTGTTTTTGTGACCTGGGAGCGTATAACGAAAATATTATGGGAGTTGTGGAATACACAACTCTTGTTTGTTTGTTTTGGGATTTCGCACAAAGCTACTCGAGGGCTATCTGTGCTAGCCGTCCCTAATTTTCCAGTGTAAGACCAGAGGGAAGGCAGCTAGTCATCACCACCCACCGCCAACTCTTGGGCTACTCTTTTACCAACGAATAGTGGGATTTACCGTCACATTATACACCCCCACGGCTGGGAGGGCGAGCATGTTTTAGCGCGACGTGGACGCGAACCCGCGACCCTCGGATTACGAGTCGCACGCCTTACGCGCTTGGCCATGCCATAACTCTTGTCGCACGTGTAGATACAAATTTCCAGTAACAGTTAATTCGTCAAAGAAACAATAACTAACAAAACAAAACTTACAAACCTACTACTTGTGTTTATTTCCAAATTTCATTATTTCACACAACAATAAAAGTTATTCAACTTCAATTTTGGTATATTCATTAGGACTATAACAAACATCAAGTAAAACCTTGTTAATTGCTTATGTAATAAATATTTGCTGAACAACTTCTATGGTTTGAAAACTATTAAAATTAAAAAAAAATAACTTGCGAGTATGGTAGTAAAATTTTTGTACTGTTTCGTATCATAAAACTTGTAGTTGGGTTTTGAAGTGTATTAGGAGTTACAAATATTAGTGTGAATAACTAACTTTGTCCCAATATGAAGTGGGACATCTTGTGGTTAGAAATGGCATTTTACTGAACGAAGGTCGAAACAAGAAAGTTAAACAAAGGCTGACTGGAAATATTAATGGTGTGAATACTAATTATTTATTTTTGTAAAAGAAAAGTGATTTTGTACAATTAAAACAGAAGTTGATTTGCAAAACTAAATAAAATATTCATAAGACGATTTTGAAAAAAAAGAACAAAAGCAAGATTCCCGAACATAAACTGAATATAGGTTTTGAATAACTTTTCTTTAACCGTACCAAAGTAAATGTAATAATAACGATAGAGTGAGTTGAAACAAGTTTATAATTTGTCACATAATATGTCAAAATATACTTCAATTCGTACCTGAAATCTCGTTCTTTCGTATGCAACATTGCTTCTAAAACTTTGTGATGACCACCGGGAACCAAACAAACAGCACCCAGAATTTCCAACACAGCAGTTTTAGCCTTGATGTTATCTGTTGCAAGACTCCGAGATATGGTGTTGATTGCTTCAGGATGGGCTAGAACGTGGGATCTTCCACTCTGAGAAGTAAAGAATTGAGACATTTATCCTTATTCTTTTTTCAGATATCAGTTCGCAAAAGTTGGAGTTAATGCATTTGTCCACTTCTTATCGTGTCGCGAGTTTGTGTTAAGAACAAAATAAAAAGTTGAGGTATTTGTTTATGTTTATATTTTGCTGGGAGATATAGTAAAGGAAGGAGTTCAAAAATTGTCCAATTCCAGATCTGGGTTAGTTAACGAATAATATGGTTTGAGACACCTATGAGCTGTTATGTATGTATGTATGTATGTATGTGTGTGTGTGTGTGTGTGTGTGTGTGTGTGTGTGTGTGTGTGTGTATATATATAAAAACACGGGTTCAGAAACTGTTCTGTAATAACTCTGCCGTGAGTTAATGTACAGGTTACAAAATCAGTCGTAATGTTTATTGTCAGTTGATGCCTAAAGTAAAGACATCTGATCCTCTTATATTTCTTAAGTGAATGTTCTCTAGAGATATGTGAAACTGATTAATGATATATTAATAGTTGAAAGTCATATCAGTTTGTTTTTTTCTCTACACAAACAAAAATTTGTCCGAGATTTGCCAAGTAACAGTGTAATAGCAACGGTGCTAAAATTTCTTTTGAATAATAACAACATCAATAATAGAACAGCAGATCTGGTCATCGTGTTAATAACAATTAGAACCATGAAAATATTGGTTTTAAATAATGCAACAGAATTGTTGATATACAGTTCCTATACAGTAATAATACGTATCAATACAACGCAACGCGCAAATTTAAAAATGTGTTTTAACCAAAATTCCAACGACTGGAGCAAGACCAAAACACATTAGCATTACTTTCATTTAGTAAATAAACTTACAGAATTGTTCATCAACACCTTTACACAACCAATCACAGATGTGTGGATGGCACTCTCCGATGTGTCGTATTCCATGTTCTTGAGAAAATTCAACAAGCATACTAGCCCACCTTGTTCCAAAAAACGCATCACAAAGCTAGCAATAAACATTTATACTCTTAATAGATATACAATCAAACACATTATACCTGTACTACGTTATTCAATGAAATAAATGTCTGTCTGTACTAATATACAATAAAAACATGTAGACATTAAACGCTAAACAAAGAAACGTACATACTTGTATTATACTAAACAGTTGAAGACAGATACACCTTATACATGCTAAAGAATTAAAGAAATTTTAAAACTATACTGTTTTGGTTAGGGACGTATGATGACTCCACGAGTTGGTTGCACATCATAAAATTAACTCCACCCATTACAAAAAAAATAAATAAATTGTTCTCTGGACGACGCAAAGTGTTCTACAATAAACCTTAAGGCTCTCCTAGTCTTCAAATAAGTCGAAATTAAATCAGTTTTAATTTGGGAACACTATATTGTTCGAGGCCAAAACAATAACTGAACCACAGTTACAGTAAATATTCTCTTATTAATGGAACAATACAAAATTATTAACTTAGTATTTGTAGAAAGTGTGTTTTCCTTGCTACAAGTTAATTTAAAGTCTATTTTATCTACAGTTCATAGCAGTAGAATAACAAGTAACGAATTTTCAAATACATTATGCTGCGAATTTTTATTCCATATAAAATGTACACTATATTTATTATTGGTCCCTCACATACTTAAAATGAACGGACTTAAAACTGAACAGACTTTTTACGAGGGGAGGAGACTATGATAGTAGTGGTCCATTGAGTAAAATAAAAACTTTATTGCAACAAATACAAAATTGTTCCATGGTGGGTCAGCGGTAAGCTTATAGACTAACATAAAGTGGTAAAATACATGGTACAATTTTCCTTAGTGGATAAAATGCTTATTGCGTAGTCCTTGCACTAAAAAAAACAAGTGAATAAACCTAACAACTTGGAGGCAGCATTTACACACTTGTATCGCAATACTAACAGTTAAAATAAACCATTGATAGACATCTACTGTAAGAAACCTGCCTATAAATAACCTCTAAACTGGCATACAGTTGAAGTTATGTCTACGATAGAAAATATATTCAACTCTAATACAAGGAATGATACACAAGTAGTACGGTACATAAAAAAGAAACTCGTATACATGAATTCAAGAACTGATCAAAATAGGGTTTAGAAAATGTTTTTGTCGCTATGTGGCGTTATTACCCTTACTTTCTTTTTAATAAACCAACTAAAATATTCACTAATGAATATATATATTAGTGTATTTATTAAAATGTTGCATCTCGTCGATTTTATTTTGAATTGCCTTTATCAAAGTAAAGACAGCATCAATATAAGCAAGACATGTAATCAAGCATGTCTGACCTCTATTAATTAAATTCACAATGAATTAAAAATAATTCCTGAAACTAACCTTATTTCTCTGGTGGCGTTCATACTACTTTAAAATGAATATTTTTGTTTTGCTATTAATTATAAAATATATAACTCGAGTATACAGAAAATGAACATGGTAAACTGTTCAAAACAAAATCAACACTTCAAGAATTTCTCACGTTTTGAATTTTAAATGTTTCCCAAGGGGGTACGTGCCCCATCTAGATTTCTCTATGATCCACTTGTATTGTGTTGAACAATTAAAAAAAAAGATGCAAACTTTTATTGAACTTAACATCAAATGAAATGTATATATCTGTATCACGATACATCAAAAGCATATTTGTACAACGCTAAACAAATGCACTTAAATATCTACTAGACTTCATGATAAAATAATGTACATTTGCATAAGACGCACATGTACTATACACATAAAGGGAACGTTTAAAGTAGAATCATGCATTATTCTGAAATTATATGAACGAGTCAAATGTATATGAACAATGTTAACGAATTTTCCGTTATTTTGTGTCAACTTTCTTTTAACACACACGCGAATTAAATTTTATTGAGAGAGGAGAAATAGCCAAAACGCAGCCTCAAAACAAACATCCAACAGCGGGGCACAAATCATAAGATGGATTATTATATAATATGCCATAGAATTTGAGATTATTCTTGTATCCAGGTTAGCCTTAACTTTGCTAGCCTTGCAGGCTTAGGAAAAAGCAGATGTGGATGCTCTAGTGTTACGTATTTATGTTTTATGTTCTTCGTAGACTAAACGCAACAGAAAAACGCAGATAACAGCTTGTATAATTTATTACACTAAATGAATAACAACATATTTTATTAGTTTAAACTTCGAAACAATAAATATGGAAACATAGATAATAGAAATGAAAATCCAAACAACACGACATGCCGTCGTTTACAAAATATTTACACAATTATATAACACTAGCCCACAACATCCAACATCTTTTGCTGTCTGCAGCTAGATGTGGGAAAAATGGTTGCTTATTACTAATATATTATTTTTTGCAATGTACGTGTTGCTTTATTGATTTACGCGTATGTCCAATATATTTTACTGTTTATTTTATTTTATGGACACTAACTATTCATCATGTGCCAACAATATTCAGCTTAACTAGCTGTTTATTAGTTGTAGTTGGTTTTTCCTTCTGCTTACAAATATTATATAAATTTGATGGTAAGCAACACTCACATATCCTCTTAGTTTTTTTCGTCTGTTTATTTTTAACTATTCCTTTTGCAAAGTAAGAAGTGTAATTTATTAATTCATATATTAACTGTAATATATGTAATATGCAATATGTAGGGCAAACTTCCACTTTTCTACAAAATTCGTATGAATCTGCATACATCTCAATGTAAAAATAATGTGGTAATCGATTGAATTAGAACATTTCAGAATTCACCCCTTTGTTTAAGTAGCGATTACGGTTTTAGAACTAAACAGATTTCAAATACAAAATTTTGTATTCTTAGATGTAAAACTTTGCATCCTTATGGTTTCAATCAAGCTTATAATGGCAACTGTGGCTATACATCTAAGTAATAATTGTATTGGCAGTTTTTCTTGTCTAGATATTAACAAGAAACGTACAAACAGAAAACTAAAAGAAAATATGTTAGAATAAAATGGGTTAATTTTTCTGATTTTTCATCAGATTTATTTATTACGTTTTAAATACTTGCTAACATTCGTTGTTAGTTTTCAAGAACAGTACGTATAAATTAACAATTTCAAGTTAAAATTATTAGCAGAGATTGCAATGACATTTAATATTCCAGATAATAAAATTTAGGCTTAGAATAAAGTTTCAGAAAGTATACTTCAATAACCAATAAGGAAATCGTCATATAACTAATTTTAAATATAACATTCTTAATGATTTGCAGTTTTTATAAACTCTACATGATAATTAGTTTTAAACAAGAAATTTCAAATGGAGCTCTTACGTATAAAGATATTCTAGATATTAATAATTTGTATAATTTGCCATGTGAGTGTAGCCTAATTTATTAGCTTTTTTTATATAAAATATTATTACTGGAAATTTGGATATAATAAAAAAATAAATCTACGGAAAATCATTGAAAAAGAATAACTACACAAAGTAAAAAAAACAAACAAAAAAAACATTTTAACGTTTATAAAGAAACACATAGATGATCGATCATATTCTATTACTTTAGAATACAACGATTTTTAGAATAGTGACATATTACTAAAAAAATTAAAGACAAAATATATTTAATTTCTTTAAAAATCCAATAGATTTATTTTTTTTTCAATTTAAATCTAGAATCCGTAAAATATAGGACAAATACGTTATTGTACCAATCGAAAAATCCAAGTGTAATTTTAGCTTTATCTGCAAAGGTTTTTGTGTTCAGATTCTAATTAATAAGACAGATAATACACAGACTTTTAAATTATAAAACATGTCTAAAGAATATAAATTTAATATTTTGTTGAAAGCTATACAACATTTGATGTCAGAATAAACCCATATTCAGAAACACCATTAAATTATATTTCTTTCCGAAGTTCAGTAAATACAATGCTGACACAACCTGCAGTTTGATTAAATAAATTAATTAATGGTTGGTTGATTGGTTGGTTTGGCGTTTCATGGCACAAAGCAACTAGGCAATTTGCGCCAAACATCCGGTAAAAAGTTAAAATTAAAGTAGAATTATTAAAATTCGTAAAAAGGAATTAAAATTAAACAAGACAAAGTTCAATTTTAAATTAAAAAATTAAAAACATAGTTAAATCCATTTTTTATATCTTACAGCAGTAAGGGAAAAACTACAGTAATACAAGTTGTATAGGACTTTCTGTAATATAATTTTAACTATCATAACTCGCCATGTCAAATTGAACACGAGAGAGATTAAAACTGTAAAAAAGGAACCACAATTAAAAAGTGTTATGAATAAATATGCAACACTTATTTAGATTATGATATTAAAAAGATTAATGGTCATTAAAAAATTAAAAACGTTATCAAGGTGGACAGAGTCACTATCACCAATAACTCTGTCCAATGTTACAGACTGACCCTGGGAAAAAAATATGTTTAAAGTATTGCCGTCGTTGAGAATTGTAACGACGGCAAGAAAGTAATACGTGGCTGATAGTAATTTGAGTGTTACACAAACTACACATTCGTGCATCAGTTCCAGATAAAAGAAAATGATGAGTTAAAAAACTGTGACCAATGCGTAGCCTAGTGAGAACAACTTCCTCCTTCCGAACTTTACGGAAGCTGGATGGCCAGACTCCAATTTTGGGTTCGATTTGAAAAAGTTTGTTGTCGCGTTGCTCACTCCAAGTGGACTACCAGCTGGCACGGAGCCGAGCCTTCAAGACAACACCATAATCCATGTACGGAATAGGCATAAGGGTGACAGTGCTGAAACAGACAGATTTAGCTGCCATGTCTGCAAGCTCGTTCCCACGAATACCAACATGGCTTGGTATCCAGAAAAACTGGATTGAAGTAGCTGCTAATGAGAAATGGGCCAGTCGGTTTCGAATATCAGCGAGAACAGGATGTGAGCTAACGTGTAGCGATTCCAAGGCAAGTAAAGAACTAAGCGAATCAGTATTAATAGTGCAGTTGGAGTACTGCTCAGCTGCAATATGATCCAGGGCAAGGGATATGGCATACAGTTCAGCAGTGAACACAGAAGCTGTAGAGGGGATTCTGCATGCAACTACTGACCCACAGCAAACCATAGCAGAGCCCACTGAATCACCTGATTTGGAACCATCTGTATAAATGGGAACTGAATGATTGTTTGAAAGATATTCATTGAATAAAAGACAGTACTTCCAATCTGGAATATCTGCCTTTTTTAGGTGACTGAAAGAAAGGTCACACTTGGGAGCTGTAATAAGCCATGGTGGGATACGTCGATCTGTGGAATCTGCAATGTTATCCAAGGACAGACCCAATTCATCCAATTACACCCGGATGCGAAGGCCAAACGGAGCAATGACAGATTGTCTGTTCTGAAAAAGTACTGCCCACCGAGGAAGGAAAACACATTCTCAGGTGGGATGCTTTGGTAAGGAACAAAGTTTCAAAGTATACTGTAAAGATAGTTGCAAACGGCAAAGGTGTAGAGAAGGTTCATGAGATTCAATGTATATGCTTTGAACTGGAGAGGTACGGAAAGCCCCAGTGCAGAGTCGAAGTCCTTGGTGATGAATGGGATCCAGCATCTTTAAGGCCGAGGGTCTGGCAGAGCTACAGAACATTGATCCATAGTCGAGTTTCGATCTAATAAGATCACGATACATCTTCAACATTGAACAGCGATCTGCCCCTCTAACTGGTAGAAGAGAGAACACGGAGGATGTTCAGTGCTCTTGTGCATTTGACCCGAAGCTGCTTTAAGTGTGGTATAAAGGTCAGTTTACGATCAAAGATAAGCCCCAAGAACTTTGTCTCCGGGACCACTAGCAGCAAAACTTCACCAATAAAGTTCAGGATCAGGGTGAACATCCCGTTGGCGGCAAAAGTGCATGCATACAGTTTTGGAGAGAAAGAAATTAAAGCCATTCGCCAGAGTCCACTTCCGTACACGATTAAGGGCAGTTTGTAGTTGCCGCTCAATATATCTCATGTTTGATGACTGACATGAGATGTGAAAGTCGTCGACATACAGCCCATTCGCAACAGTGAGAGGGAGTTGTTCAGTGATGGCATTTATCTTTATACTGAAAAGTGTGACACTCAATATACAGCCTTGAGGGACTCCAAGTTCCTGTACAAAAGAACGGGAAAGTGTCGAACCCACTCGAACTTGGAATCTCCTGTCCATTAATTTTTTTTTTTTAATAAATATGGGTTGATGGCCACGTAACCCATATGTATGGCAAAACGCCATACCTCCATGGTGTGTCGTAAGCCTTCTCTATGTCAAAGAATATTGATACAAGAATTTGGCGGTTGAGAAAAACTTCTCACTGGGTGGGCGAGAGGAGGTTGTTTGATTCAAGGAACCCACACTGGGTGGGCGAGAAGAGGTTGTTTGATTCAAGGAACCCACACTGGGTGGGCGAGAAGAGGTTGTTTGATTCAATGAACCAAACAAGACGAGCATTAACCATCCTTTCTAAGGTCTTAGAGACAGCTCGTCAAAGCAATTGAACGGTAGTTTGAAGGAATCTTCGGATCTTTCCCTGGCTTAGAGAAAGGTAAAAATAATAGCCTTGCGCCAGGCATCAGAAAAAATATTCTCCGGTTGAAGACAATCAGAAGGACATCAAAAGAAGCAGGAGATAGATGGTGCAGCATGTCATAATGAACATCATCAGGTCCAACAGATGTACTGCCAGACCGATGAAGGGCCATTTTTAGTTCCATCAGGGTAAAGGGACAATTATAGTCAAAGAAACAGTCAGTTCGAAAGGAAAAAGGTGATCGCTCTGCCCGAGTCTTGATGGCCAGGAAGGCGGAGGAACAAGTAGAAGTGCTGGATACCCGGCAAAAGCTTTCACCTAGAGTGTTAGCGATGTTCCGGACATCAGTAACCTCCTGACCATCAGAGAGTAAGATCGAGAGGGGGACAGAATAGTAGTGCCCATTAACCTTTCGAATCCTGTCCCATATGATCTTGGAACACTGGTGGTAGAAGATATGCTGGTCGTGAACTTAATCCGAGATTCCTTCTGGCTTTGACGTCTTGTCCACCAAGCATATACTTCATTATGGAAATGTTCTGGATCTGTAGAGATGGGGGATACGTGTTATCAATAAATAAACTTATTAATAAGTAAATAAAGTCAGTCCTTTACTGCAATTGATCTCTCAATTTGCTCCCCTTCATTGTTCTCCCACTTTTCATGGAAGGTTGACAATAACACGAGACAGTGATCATTTTCTAATTTTGAGAGACTGATCGTGGTCGATGCCACCCGACCCGCGTGCCTCGGTGGTAGCTAGATCAAACCTGATGATGTACACTGAGATGATGCACCATCTACCTTCAGCGCTTCTCTTGCTATTCTTTTTATTGTTTTTAACCGGATCTGGCAGGAGAATGGTTTTCCTGATGCCTGTTACCAAGCCACTGTCCTACCTTTCTCTAAGCCTGGGAAGAATCCCATTATTCCTTCAAACTACATCCAATTGCTTTGACGAGTTGTCTCTGTAAGACCTTGGAGAGAATGGTTAATGCTTGTCTTTAGTTTCTCGAATCAAACAATCTCCTCTCGCCAGTGTGGGTTACAATGACAGCACTTCAACGTGGACCAACTAATTTGATTTGAAACGTCAATCACAGAAGTCTTTCTCAAACATCTTGTATCAATTTTCTTTGACCTTTATAAGGATTACGATATTACATGGAGGTATGGCATTTTGTAAGACCACCATTTGTGTGATTTACGTGGTCAATTACCCAATTTTATTTTAAAAAATTTAATGGCAGGCGATTCCAAGTTCATGTGGGTTCCAAACTTTTCTATTTATTTCTACAGAAACTTTGAGTCCCTTATAGCTGTGTCTTGAGTGTCATACTTTTCAATTTAAATGTTAATGCGACCAGAAACCCCTCTTACTGTTGCAAACGGGCTCTATGTCGATGATTTCACATCTCGTGTCAGTTGTCGAACATGAGGTATATTGAGTGGCAGCTACAGACTGCCCACAGTTGTTTACTGAAGTGAACCACAACAAACGATTTTAAGTTATCTCTCTCTAAAACCATTTGCATGCGCTTTTTCTGCCAACGGGATTGTCACTTTGACCCTAAACTTCGTAAAGTTGTGCTACCTGTGATCCCTGAAACAAAGTTCATGGGGCTTATCTTTGACCTTAAATCAACCTTCATACCACACATCAAGCAGCTATGAGTCAAATGTACAAAAGCACTGAACAACCTCTGTCTTCTCTTCCACCACTTGGGGAGTGGATTAATGTTCTATGCTAAAGATATATTGTGCTCTTATTTGATTAAAACTAGACTATGGATCACTGCTCTATTGCTCTGCCAAGACCTCGACCTTAAAGATGCTGAACTCCATCGATCATCTGGAATTTCATCTCTGCAGTGGGGTTTTCTGCATTTTCTCAGTCCAGAGCTTACACCTCCCGACGTTTGCCACTGCCCTTACTGTATGCTTTGAAACTTCGTTCCTTACCAAAGCATCCCACCTGGGGTTATGTTTTCCTTACTCATTGGGCTATACTTTTTTTCAGAACAGATGATCTGCCATTGTTCCTTTCGATCCCCTCAGTGTGGATTCCTGTACGTGGTTAGGGGACCTCCCAGGGAAGGTTCTGTTCTGTCTGGTTACCTTCTCTGGGTTCTAAACATCCACCCACGTGTTTGCCGTGCGTGGCGACCCATTAAGGGGAGGAGAGGATCCTGGTGGTTGAGGGGTCCAACCCTAACACACCACTTTGGCCTTGAATTCCTGTAGACGGGCGACCTTTGGGTGGCCCCCCTTGGGTCAATCGGCTGGTCCACTTGGGCTAGAGTTAACCAAGTACCAGTGTTGGAAGTTTTCAACGGGTGTTGTGGACATTGTGCCTGATGCTGGTGTTTGGGTATAGTGCTCACGAAACCCTGGCGTTGCTGCATTGTCCTTGCATGACTTTGTAGTGCGTCCCCTTGTCGGGTTCCATGGTGGGTGGGGTTAGTGGGTCCCGAAACTTTTCCTCTCTCCTATGGATCCTCCAAAAAATTTAAATAAAATTGTAAAAAAACAGTCAATGGGTAAGCGACCACGTCTTGAATACTCAGAACAGCAATCTTCAACAACAGTAATACACGTACCTCATTTTCTTATATTACATTCTCTTTCGGAAAAACCTTTAGGGCAAATGCCCCCTTTTTTATTCAAAAGGGACTAGAGGGATTTGCTGGCTCTCCAAAGTCAGTGAAGAGCTTCGATCTGGTGACATATTGGTTGAAACATCCACATCCCAACACAGTGAACTCCTCTTGAATTCAAAGGCAATTTGGGATATACCTGTTGAGATTACACCCCATGCTACTTTGAATTCTTCACGAAGAGTTATTGTTGAAAAGAATTTGAAGAACGTTCCCTAGTCAGAGATTCTCGCTGGTCCCTCCACTCAAGGAGTTTCTGCAGTGAGGCGCATCCCCACTCGCAAAGATGGAGTTACACTGCCAACAAATACCCTCGTTTTAACATTACTGCACCACGTGCACCTGCCACCATCAAAGCAGGTTATCTCATTTGCAGGGTTCTGCCATACATTCCAAACCCTCTTTGATGTTTCCAATGTCAGAGATTCGGCCACTCAAAGACATCTTGTCGTGGTATCCTGACATGTGCTCGTTGTGGAGGCAAGGACCACGATTCCTATGACTGTGACATGAACCCACGTTGCGTAAATTGCAATGGTTCTCACCCCTCTTACTTTCATTCTTGTCCAAAATGGTTGGAGGAAAAAGAGGTGCAGCGTTTGAAAACGACACATAACATTAGTTATCCAGAGGCTAGGAAATTTCTGCCCGCCACTCCATCTCGAACATATGCTGCTGCACTTCATTCCACAACTATAGTAGGAGTGCAGACAGATCTCTCTGTACCTCCAAGAGAATCGTTTTCAAAACAAATGGAAAGCCTTTTGACCTCCGTGGTTAAAAAGGTTGATGAATCGACTTCCACACCCATCTCTGTTCCTTCCAACAAACCTCAAGATCCACGTCTTTCAGTTTCAAATACAGGCATTTCTTCTGATACATCGTTTTCTCCCACTACAAGAGACAAAACAATTATTCTTTTGCGTCCTCAGTTACTGGAAACCGCATTCAATAACAAAAACCTACCCACTCGACCCAGGGTTGGATCCATGGAGGTTGATAGACCTCCTCTGATTAAAGACAGTAAAGAAAAAAGACGTGGTCGTAAACCGAAGGGTTCTCCAGCCACTTCACCTACCCGTTCTTAAAAATGGCCACCTTGATACAATGGAACTGTCGAGGTTTAAGTTCTAATCTGGATGATATCAAAACACTGATTGCTGGATCAGGCATACTGGTCCACTTTCACTGCTCTCACAGAACTTGATCATGCAATCGTGAATCAGCCATCAATAGACGACTGTGTGGCAGCGGTAACTGACTGTATTATACATCCAGCTGCTCAGCGTATTCCTAAAACCTTGACACGTTTTCCACGATATCCTCGTCCGTAGTGAAATCCTGTTTGCCACTTAGCACGGAAGGCTCTCAAACGGGCCTGGGATACTTTTCGTAGATATACCACAATTTCAAACCGGGTTGTTTTCCAACGTGCCAATTTTAGTGATACTTATGTTCATCATAAAAAGACATAATTCAAATTATTCGACCTCCATTTCCAAACAGTAATGTACCAACAAATGTCATACAGAACATTATACATTTATGGCATTTTCGGTGTTGTAAAATTTCTAGCAAAATACACTTAATATCTAATATTTCAATATGTGTTGATTTTAATGGAATTGATGAAAACTTTAATTGAATATTTTAACATATTTTATAACAAACAAAATTTATACAAATCTGAAAATAGCGATTTAAACAAAAATTATAATTACACATTAAAATAATTTTAAAAAATATCGTAGGAGAAATAATTTGAACTACTTATTTCGATGTTTAATCCACATTATTATATTAAATATTTCAACAACTGTTATAACGCTGATATGAAAACCTGTTTAAGTTACACACACTTCCCACTTTTACCTGTGACCGTTCAACTTCGTCCATACATACCAAGCTTTTACAGTTATACAAAAAAAACTTATATAAATAATAATGGATACTGTAATATGTTAAAAATAATATCAAAGTTAGGATCTTTGTGCTATTTATATTAGTATCAACTTCCACATTTGTTTTTTGTTTTTTTTTAAATTCATAAACTGGAGAAATGACAGGTTCCTCACTTTGTCTCTCATGTAAGCGGGTTAATGCAGTTGTGTAATCTTTTCTATACCAGATCTGCTACTGTGTGGATCTCTTCATAACAACTGGAGATCCCTATAACAGCACGGAAGAGTGAATAACGGAAGCTATACGTTTAATGTAACTAGGCCTAGTACAGTGGCCGACGTACCCGTGGGTTACGTAATACCTTAATATCTTGGTATTGATCGAAACATAATATTGAGGGCTGGAATGTTGACTTCAAGGACAGTTTTACTGTCTTCACTATTGTTGTTTTGTATTATGTTTATGGTTTTATTTTATTTTACTTATTTATTGTAAGCAATCACCTTCCCACATCTGGTGGTAGACAGCGAAAAGTGGTAAATTCGTAATGACGAGAAACTCGCTTGAAGTAACAATGTATTTCAAGACGGTCGGTATAGCTATTAAGACTTTATTTTAATAAAAGTAAAGAACCATAACAGTCGCCTTGAGATACACTGAAAAGTGGTAAAGATGCGAATCCGATGAAGTTGAACTGAATATACGATGTATTCCTAATGCAATATGGCCCATACTTTCGCCAGTACCTCACAAAAAAGTCATTACATAATCTCCTACCTTACGATTTTTGTTGGATGTTTGTTCTGTGGTTGCAGTTTCTTTCCTCCTTCCATAAAATTAAATTTAATTATGTACCATCTAAGGTTTGGATATGTTGTGTAAAATTCACACTTCTCTTTTTGATGTGTGTACATAGATTTATTTATGTGGGGGGGGGAGAAAAGCACACGCCCTTTCAAAGAGCTTATAAAATATGATGTGAAACAGTTCTTTCATTTGCAGATGGCAAACATTAATAATTCATATTGAGTTATAATTTAGAAGCTGGCTATATGCGTATATATCAAAACTTAAAAGTTGTTGATCACTAGCCATATAAATTCATTCATATAGACGGATCATGGTTAATCCACATACATAAAAAAGTATGGGCAAAAATATATCTTAATTTGAAAGGGATATAGTAGTGAACACTCGTTTAGCAAAATTGTCTTAAAGAAACATTTATTTCAAAAACATCTTTGTCACAGGAGTCAATTAACAGTGGCAGTTACAAGATAATATGTTTGCCACTGGAAAAATTATAGCTTGCCTTTAAGATGCAATGAACATTATTTTACCTCTTAGCATAATTTATTCACCGTGGCTGGCATTTTCCTACGTTGCACTGAAAGTAGGATAACAAATGGCGTTAATGCTGCCCACTTGTCAAGGCCGTCGTCATGTATACATTCATCATAGCAGACAATTGTTTGTAGCATGGTGAAAACATGCTAATTATTTTATGTCCAATTACAAAGAATTTGCTGAAATACGTGAAGTTAGACATATTTCATGTTGCAAGATATTAATTACTCACAGATGAAGGATTGCAGTGTTGTTTAGATTACAGAAATTTGAAAAGACAGTGAAATACACCGATTATTTTGGGTCTAATATACAAAGGATTTCGGTGAGCTCTTCACCATCTAAGCAAATTTTGTGCTGAAGTTGTACGGGAGCGTATTGTATACTATAACAACTGACGTGATCACACGATGATGGGTTGCTATATTTTGCAAAGTAAACAATTTCCAAATCTTATTGATTCTTACACTAGGATCGAAATGTTAAACTAAGATTTACTTATTAAAAGGCTAAATACACTATAGAACAGCACTATTCAATGTCAAATTTTAGTAAAATTGTTTAAAAGGAGATAAAATAAAGCACTTACTGACTGGCGATTTGAAGTAACAGATCATTTGACGCCTTCAAATAATTAACAACTGTACATTGTGTCGCTAGTCATTAATACTTTGACAGCAATCAGGTTTTACGACTATTTTTAAAATTATTTGAAAACAGACATCCAAATCTTAATGTATCCCTGAGTATTTATTTACTTGTAGATACAGGCTTGTTTGAAATATTTCTGTCAATACTAAAAATACAGCTATCGCGACCGTATATTAATAATACCTGTTTGGTTGTGTACGTAATGCTATTTACAGGTTATCCAGGAGTTAAATTCTAAGTGCAATTTCATCCTGGTCTCTGGGAAATAAAAGCTGAAAAAAATAGATATTTTGAAGTTATAGTTAGCTTTTAGCTTTAGTATATTAATCTGCATAAAACATTTCACGTGCAGGAGAAAAAAAGAACGTTAGAAGGTCTACAAACATTGTTTTCCCTTTAGACTTTACATAATTACACTTCCTATTCATTAGTTCCACGATCTTTGGAAAAAATATACGTAGATTTTCTAGTAATAAAAGGGATGTTGTTTTTTTTATTATAAAATGTTAAAATTTGAAATTGAGTATTTTGGGGGGGGGGGGTAGGGTGGAGGCACGAGTTTGCATGCATAAGGAATCAAGTAATGTGCGTCTGTTATTTTAAAATTTTGTGTAAAATGTTTTGATGTAACTTTTAAACTATTTATGAAAACTTCATTTTTGACTTTATTAAACCTTTGTGAAATTCCAGTTTTCTAATTTTTTTTCCCCCCATTTGAAGTCCACACCAACAAAACAACTTAATCAAGTTGTTATCCAATTTATTATAGCACTATGTTCAGCATATTAAACATAACCCGCAAGGTAATGTAGATACTTTAGTCCTTGCATGAGAGGCTTAGGAAACAAAACAATGACTGTACTTGACAAATTGCAGCCAGAGTACGTTATAAAATATATTTAGTAAATGTTGGATAAACTTGACAAAGTTCTAATGCTACAGGTTTTGGACGATACGTAGTCAAGAGTTTGACTTTTTGTATATACCAATAAACAAGTTTTGCCATCCAATATAGAGAAGAGATAGTTAATGGTTATGAACATTTGGCAATGCATGCATGTTAGTTTTTACAAAACGCTGAAAAAAAACTGTTAGACACTATTTAATCGTATGCTCCAGTGAGTTGTTTTAAACTATTTGAAAAACAAATGTTTGGTTAATAGTTAACACTTTCAAATAATACAGTAATCCGAAAAGTTCGACACGTGATAACAGTCACTCAGACCTGCCAGACAGATGAAAAATGCGTCGATTCACATCCGTTCTCAATGGTATCAAACAACAAAACAGAGAAACTGAATTAGGTTTAACTGATATTTTTGTTCTATTTATATTGAGCTTAACAAAGCACCCTATATAGAACCATGCAAATTTGTAACCGATTTCGTCACTTTAAAATACAATTCCAGCAACTTGAGATGCTGACGATAAAAAAAAAAAAAAAAACTTGAGTGAAATAAACAGTTTTTAAACTTTCAGGAAATGTTTGGTTAATAAATTCCTTTTATAAAAGCAGGTTTTTTTAAATAATGAATGTATTTAACTTTGAATGATGTATCTGACATGATTATAGCATTTCACCAAATTCTAAAATATACAGAAAAAGAATGTCTTAGTTAATGTACTAATCTTGTTGAAAACTCATTTAACGAATCGATAAACGAGAAGTGGGTCTATAAATCTAAGAATTATATTTTTTGTCGTCGAATAACAGACTGAAATTTTAATTATTATATACATGCATAAAACTCACCATTGACATAGAATTCACTCTTTCAACATAATAATCAGAAAATTGAGCCGATGATGTCTGTATAATCATGTTGTTCCTAAAATTGAAAATAAGGATATTTGTATTGAGAACTGACCTCCTATAATTAAAACTATAATAACTTAGAAGTTCTGTTCCAAGCCAGTTCTAAATTTCAACTTTCTTGACAAGTATAATCAGAATTCTACATACACAGTTGGTAGGCCAATTAATCAAAATATTTCATGAATGCTTTTTCAGTTGTTGTGAATAAAACAAGGACAATAGACAGAATGATTCACTACAATAAAACAAAAGCATGATATTATAGGTTACTAACCATGCACCAGGTTAAGACTAAAAAAAAAAAAAATTTGCGCGCTGACGCGCGCGTGAGAAAGAATTAAAAGTATAATCATGATTTTTTTGTTAAATGTGCAACAAGAAACGTTTTCTAAGAAAAGCGTTGATTTTTTCAATTCGAAATCACATTGACGTAAGTTGGAAATTAATAGATAGTTTCATTGTAATTATTGAAACTAAAATACATTTGATACTGCACTTAAAAAGGCGTAATTAATAATGGAATCTCTAACGGATTTCTTGCTTAAGTAAAGTTGCAATTTCTTTTCCGGTGGTAGACTGAACATGATTTCTTTCTTAGATGCTGTCAGATCTAACTCTTCCTGGAAACATGGAATAAAAACAAGGAGAACATGCAGGTAAGATATCTTCTAGCAACAGATAAAGTTTTGGGCATTTATATACATTTATGTCTCCCAAAATATAAAATTATAAAAACCCAACAGGAATAATGTTTTACTTAACCATATTATTATCTATTAATAAATAATTTAATTACTAACTTCCTGTCGTAGGTACATGAAAACCACAGGCTCAATTTCAATCTCGAGTAGAGAAGAGAAACATTTTGTGATGAATAGTAATTAGAGTTTTATACGTTATTGATGTAAGAACTTCGTTACATTAACCTCTAAGTTTGCTTCACAGAAACATTTCATCTTCAATATTTTTATAAATTTACAGCTTCGTGAAGCTACATGTTCTGTTTATAATAGAATTGTTAGCACAATTTCAATCCAGACAAGAAATACACAAATGTGTAATTCCATATTTGTTCAATGGTGCTTGCTGCTAACCGGTTTTGCAAACCTTGGATTGTTTAACAGTAACCAAAGGATGACGCTGCTTCCAGAATGTTTGAAATAATTCTTCAGCCTAAACTTCGTATGGACATAATAACTCACTCACTCATTGTCAAACTCTTAGATTCAGTTAACTTCATTGATATTACAAACAAGGCAAACTACAAATGTAAATTATAATAAGATCCCACAGACATCTAAGACTGACTATCTGGCTAATGTATTGTGTCGTTGATTCGTGATGGTTGTTTCGGTATATGATCAGAGATGCTTAAAAACTGTTTGTTTTTGAATGTCGCGCAAAGCTACTCGAGGGCTATCTGCACTAGACGTCCATAATTTAGCAGTACAAGATCAGAAGGAAGGCAGCTAGTCATCATCACCCACCGCCAACTCTTGGGCTACTCTTTTACCAACGAATAGTGGGACTGACAGACACATTATAACGTCCCTCACGGCTGAAAAGGCAAGCATGTTTGGTGCGACGGGGATTGGAACCCGCGACCCTCAGATTACGAGTCATATACCTTAACCCACCTGGCCATGCCGGGCCTGCTCAAAAGCTAATAGTTTCTCTTCGCCCATCTAGTGATAGAAGTAAGACGCTGAACTTGAAATACGAGGTTTGTGCATTTATACAGTGTAGTTGTTTACAAGTTATATATACTCAATATTTTTCTGTACTACGTCATCATATCTATTAGTAGATCAGAAAACCTACGGAAACAAATTACCTTCTTAAGCTCAACACGATGTTTAAATGATGCAGTAATTTTCTTCGTTTCTATGAATTTTAATAAAACTTGGGTTATCGAATTTGTTATAACAAGATGAAGAAGCTACAAAAATACAAGTATTTGAACAACCAGATAAAATACATAATTTCTTATTATTATACTCTAGTGTACCAACTGACTAGTTAAGAGAACGAATTTAAAACTTTTGTGCGTAAAAAAAAAAAAAAAAAGCAAATCTCAGGAGCGTTCTCGGGGTAAAGAAAATCAACATACATTAAATACTTACTTTGAGGTAATCTATACCTGTTTAATTTATAACTGCTTCAAAACAATTCAATATGAGGCATTTATATAAATATGTTATGCTTTCGATATTATAACGAAATAAAAATACTTTTTGTTACGATTAAGATCTCGACGAGTGATACAATGTCGAAGTGCTATAGTAAGACCTTCACTATTACACAATTTCATAAGCTAAGCATGTAGTTAACCTATTAAAAGAGACATTACGAACATTCATCTCTGCTGTTTTTATCCTTCCTTTATTAATTTCTTCAACAGGTATAATGATTTCGAAGGTCAGTCTTCACGAATTAATGTTACTGAGAATTTGAAAGAAAAAGCATTCAAATACCTTTTTCAACTAAACATAAATAATCTAAATCAAACATTTTTTAAATGTACAAACACATAATCCATGTATAAATTAAATGAGTATTAAAAATACTGAAATATGAATGAAATTAGTCCAAGCTTATTAAATATACTTTAAGTTAAAATCTTATTTTAATTATACTTTCTCTTATTATTGTTATAGAAATGCAGTTTGTCATAATTTCATACTTCTTACTTTGTCTTTTCTGCAAGTCTTACTCGCAGATAAAGGTTTCATAATTCCTACTGCCTTTACAAAACCAGTTCCAGTTACTTCCACCCTTCTCGTGTCAATATATTTAAGGTGGGGGTCAGGAACTTTATAAGATATTTTTGGAAAAATAATCTCTTGTATTTTACATTACATTCCCCCAAAAGGTAGAACACGAGAATGATTGTTTTAGAATTTTAACTTTCCCAAAATACCTTCATTAAAATGTTTGGTGTCATATACCAAAATGAAAAATTACATACTGGTGCAAGTTTGTTGATGCGTCAGTTAGAATTTCATTTTCTCTTGAAATACTCACAAATGCCTTAAAAAATATATCAAGTCTATTTTTTTCTTCAAAATGTAGGATGATTTAATTGTTTATTAAACAAAAAATCTTCTAGACTAATATCTTTAGTAATTCTCCATATTGCAAAAAGCACATCAAAAAACTTTTCAAGAACATATTTACGTAAACTCCAAAATTATATCCAAAATAATTTGGTAGTTGTAATGGATTTACCATTATACATTCATTTTAATATCTGCGTTTGTTTCGGTTTGATGCATGTGACGTATATTGTTGAATATGTTTTACTCAAGTCCAGCTTGTTCTCAGATTTGTAAAAGATTCTCGAGAGCATGAATCAACAATATACATTTCATTAAAATACTACACATCTTCGAACACTATTGCATTTTTGAGAATCTCGGCTAAAGACTATACAAAAGCAAGTCATCACAAGACGCCAAGAGACATTAGAAGATTTTTGTTTGGTATCTATAGTCAGTGTATTATAAGCGTCAGAAACTACAATTGTAATTAACGCTTAGTGATAGAAAAACTACAGGAACGTCTATAGATTTCGAACATTATAAATTGTTCAACTTCAGAGAATTAACTTCGGATGTTAGTATTTCTAAGAGGGCATTAGATATCTTCCTCAGTAAAAAGTGAGCTTATAAATTGCGCGAGGCCAATTAACAACAGAGCTAGATAGCTTTTCTGTCAAGAGAAGTGTAACAATATCAATTCAGAATTAATTTACTCATCGTGGAGCCGGATCGTCGTTACAATATTCAGTTCCAGACCAGATAGAAGACTCAGTATAGTATATAAATCATTATTATAAATTGTATTAATTTTTTTGTATATTAAAATATATTGGTGGTAAGAAAGAAAATTGTGTAACAATCTGTTGGCAAATATCGTAAATTTGATATATATATTAACATTCAATTAACTTCCAAATTAAAATTTCCTGCCATTTGAAAATTTAATTTGTAACAATAATAAATCGGAGAATTGTTTCAGATAAATTATAATACGTAACATAATACAGTCCATTCAATAATTGTAGTTCGAAAGATCCCATAGTAATATTAGCATTCGTGGAACAACTTTGTGCCCACCGTTGTGCCAAAAATATGATGAAAGATTTGTTTCTTATAAATAAAAACACATTTTAAAGAATATATCTAAATATTTTAAGATAAAACCTTTATTAAACCTGAGATGAGTTAATTCTTTGCACTTACCTAGAAAATCTTCCAGTTTTAAGATCATATACATCAAGTCTGAAGAAATAAAACTGACTTCCAATTTTTGGTAATTTTTCAACAAATTCAAAATCATCCCTAATAAGGCTTGAAATATGGGATAAAAAGGTTTTAACAATATGTCAAAAAAATCACTTAAATTTTGAGTATTTTTCTTTTATTGTCTCCTACAATGTTTTTCCGAAATATAGGCAGGTTGTCCCAACATGAATATAATCATTACTTTCTAACAAGGATTCATTAATCTCTTGATTTTTGAGATCTTAGGAAGTATATAAAAATTTCAAATAATTCAGAAATTAGAGACATTTTTCTTGTTTTTAATAAAAACTAAGTCATCTGCAAAATTCCTTAATTTTCTATTTTGTGGAATTTACGCACCTCAATTTCTTATAGCTCCAATTTTTTGACAAACATTTGTATAATTTAGATGCTCATATACTATTATACAATTACAAATTTATTTAGTCAATTACCGATACCTTTATCAGCTTCTTGAAATAATATTAATTTTTTAAATTTCCCTATGTGATTTCCATTCCATTGAAGTTACTCTTCGCATTCTTAGTAACTAAATATTTTTTTTCACAAATTAACTGTACTTTCGAAATTGTTCCTTAAACTCACCTTTTGCTAGACTTACTTTTATTTAAACCGTCATATAATATTTTTAATTCTTAAACTTTATATTGAATTCATATACATTTGTTGGCCAAAATCTTAAGGCCGATGAACTTAAAGAAAAAATATGCATTTTGCGTTGTTAGACAACTACTTATTTGAATAGAGCTTCAAAAGATGACAATAAGAAAAGGGAAAATAAAAACAAAAACATTTTTTAACATTTAATATGGAAAATGTAAACACTATGAAATTAGCCTAAATACTAGCTGGTCAAAAGTTTAAGACCATACTGAAACGAAGCGTTAATTGGTAAACACAATTTATTCATTTGTCTTCAAGCATTTGCTTTGTCAACATTTCCCACTGACATCTCCTGTGTTACACTAGGTATAAACATGGCAAAGGTTACAAAGTTGAGAGAGTTTGAACGTGGCAGAATTGTCGAGCTGCAAAAGCAAGGTCTCTCTCAACGTACCATCGCCGGCGAAATTGGACGCAGTAAAACTGCTGTTGCAAATTTCTTAAAAGACCCTGTGGGATACGGAACGAGAACTTCAAGTGGTTGGCCCAAGAACATTTTGCTGGTGTTGAGCAGTAGGATTCGACGGCTTGTCCGGCAAGACACCAGCCGATCGTCGAACCAGATTAAGGCCCTTATGGACGCAGAATGCAGCTCAAGAACAATAAGACGGCATCTACGAGAAAAAAAGGCTTTAAAAATTGTAAACGTTTTCAAAGGCCACACCACCTTCCACACCACGAAACAGCTCGGTTAAACTTTGCTGAAAAGCACCAAACATAGGATGTAGAAAAGTGGAAAGAAGTTTTGTTCTCTGATGAGAAAGAAATTAACCTGGATGGTTCAGATGGCTTCCAACGTTACTGGCACGATAAGGATATCCCACCAGATACATTTTCTCCACGACACAGTGAAGTAGGTTCCATCATGATCTGGCGTGCTTTCTCCTTCCATGGAACAATGAAGCTTCAGGTTATACAGGTGCATCAAATAGCAGCTGAGTATACACTGGCATGTTGGAGAGAGAATCCTTATTGGTTGAAGATCCTCGCTTGTGATCTTTCAGTGAGATAATGCTGCAATCCACATTATCCGCAAAACAAAGGACGTTTTTATGGCGAATAATGAGATTCTTTTGGACCATCCAGCATGTTCGCCCGAACTGCACCCAATTAAAAATGTATGGGGGTGGATGGCAAGGGAAGTCTATAGAAATGGAAGTCGATTCCAAGCAGTGCATGATCTTCGTGAAGCTATCTTCACCACTTGGAATATCATTCCAGCCAGCCTTCTGCAAACGATTATATCGATCATGCCAAAGCAAATGTTTGAAGTTATTCGCAATGAGGGCCGTGCAACTTACTACTGAGACCTCTTGTTGGACATTTCCTACCCTGTTTAGGACTTCTTTTTGGTATGGTCTTTGAAATTTGCCCAAATACTAGCTGGTCAAAAATTTTAGTGGTCACATTTTCCCTATTAAGTGCTAAAAAAGTTGTTTTCCCTTTTCTTATTTTCATCTTTCGAAGCTCTACTCAAATAAGTAGTTGAGTCTAACAACGCAAAATACATTTTTCTCTTTACGTTCATTGGCCTTAAGATTTTGGCCAGCAGCGTATATCTTCTGCAAGTTGCATTTTATTAGGTTTATTTGCAGAGTAAATATTGAACATTTTGACAATAATCGAATTTCATTTTCTTGCAAATTATTTTCTATTAAATTAACAAAACCAAATGATGATCTTCTTTATCTAAATGTTCAACAGAATTATCACTTCGTTTTAAAGTTATACATGTCGGTCTTTCATATAGTCTTTCTCTTCTTCCATTTTACCGAAATTTGTGTGTATTTTCTGTTGACTTCGAATATATTCATTTCCTATAGTAGCACACCTGGGATTCCAACTAGTGTTGTTAATGTTGATCTTATTTCCCCTTTCTCCATTAGTACAGTGACGTGTATTTAGACTTACAACGCTAGAAATCAGGTTTCAATACCCTTGGTGGGCAGAGCATAGATAGGCTATGGTATAGTTTTGCTTAGCTACATACAAATATTTCTTAATCATATTTCCTTGTAATGTAGCAAGAATTTTTAAAATCAGGTTTTCATTACCAGTATCTTAAGAATCTTTACTTCTATTTAGAATACTACCATTACTTTCATCTTTCCTTCCTGCGTCTGGCTTTCCTTTAAAATTTCTTTGTCATAAAAAACACGTTTCGTTTTGTTTCCATATTTGACAACTTTTTTTTCCCCCCATGATACACAAGCCATCAAAATTCTTTATCAGTGCTTCAAAAATATCTTTATTCTCTATCCTTCCATTAAATAAGTTACAAGTTTTCGAATCCATTTCCGTAAATTTTATCCTTTGATTTTCCAATCTAGCTTCTAGAGCTTCAAGTTTTATCCTCAAACTTTTCCATTTTCAATTATTTTCTCAGTTGTTTTTCTTCATTTCACTTCTTTAAACTTTCCACGAAACTTGAGAAATATTAATGGGAAAGCCACTCAAACTAAATTTTCATAGTTTACTTAATTTTGTGCTTCGAAGCTTCTCCAAAATGTAAATTATTTCTTTCCAAAAATATCTTTAAATTCTCTTTTACTGTTTTAACCTTATTTCCTTCCAATAAAACCTTCAATGTTTGTTTAATATTTATCAAAAGTTCCACTTAATTTATCTAAGATATCCTGCTTTGGGCATCACTTTAAGAAGATGGCAGTGAGGGTACAAAAGTAATTAACTGTGCGAAGTCAGTAGGAATTGCGATACTATTACTAAAACTTAATAGAAATGATAAAGTAAATAACAGGTATGAAATTATGGCAAATAAACTATATTTATGTAACAATAAGAAAATATGATTAAAATAAAATTTTAATGTAAAAATTAAAGTATAAATTGAATACATTTTAACTAATTTCATTTAATTATGAACATTTTTATGTAATTAAAAATGTATACACGGAGTACATTACCTGTTTGTATATTTGGAAAACATTTTATTTATATTATTTTTATCTAACGGTATTCGAATATTAAAAAAAATCGTTGTGTGTAGCCAATTAAAGCTCATACACAGAGAACTTGTGTATGCCAGTACATTTGAAATTTTTAAAACAGTAAGATTAGTTCAGAGCAGGTATAACGTTCAATATTTAAATTAACATTCCAAATTCAACATTGTATTTAAATTATTGAATTGATTATAGTTATTTATTCACATAAAATATCAATCCGCGCGAATTTTACAGATTATTTATGCATGGTTAAACAAAACACAATGCAACGTCGTAGCTGTTCTGAAAACTAATCTTTCTTACTGCAAAATCTGCAAATTGTAATAAAATAAACTTTAAGTAAACTCAAAAACTATTACTATTTGTTTTCCTTTAACAAAAGGTAAGTTTTCATACTACAGTGTTCAAATTTCATATGTTAAGCACTTATCCTTTATCACGTTCAAAATATAACTGAAATGTTTTTAATTTTTTCACTTTGACTGGCTTCCATATTTTACAACAAAAGGTAAAATAAAACAGTTGATATGCAAAGATCATTTCTTGTAAATTTTCCTTTTTATAAAATATTGCTATATAAAGACATGACCATATGACAGCTTTAATCGTATAATGAAATTTCAAAGACGAAAAAACAAACAGATATGTTGCTCTTTTGTTGTGACCACATAAACCAAACGTCTCGAACAAACAAGATTTACAATTTACTTACAACCAACTCTGCAAACTTCACATTCAGTTCTTCTTTCCCTGGGACTGGTTGTGTAGGCCCGAGTAAGTGTGGCTGGAGGTTTACCACCCAACCACAATTTTCCACCACGTAATAGGTGATTTCGGGTGGTTCTTTGGTGCCGAAACAGTTACACAAGCCTTCATTTTTCTTCTCTACAGGCATGCTGGTCAAGTTAGTTAGAGCTGTAAGGACAAGATGCTGTAGAAAAGAAAGTGACATCTCAAAAACGGGAGAAAGTGGATACAGGACTTTTTTTTTTTTTTTTTTTTATAGCAATAATAAAATGAAAGATATTCGGTTCCACTAAAAGTTAAAGAATGAATTTTGGAAGATATACAAACATGAAATGATATGACGTGATACAAACTTGATTTTTAAAAGAAAAAAGTAAATGTTTTTTATATATATAAAAAAATACTGACATAAGTGTTAGAGTTTCTAAGTGTTTATTTCTGCAAGAGAATATTTTATAAAACCACTAAATATCTATAATTTGTTGTGATATTAAAAGATACTTTAAAAATATGTCACTGACAGTCCATCTTTACTCTTACTTACAATCTTAACTATATATATATATATATTTCTGCCAATAACCGTGTTAAAAGTGAAAATTTACGTTTCTGAGAGTAGCTAGCTAGCTAGCTTTCAGAATCTGAACATTTTAGTAAAAACCATACGATTCTCCCGAGCCATAAGTTTAACTGATTTAGTCTAAATTATCTACCATTCCGCCGTAGCAAATAACAACAGAATCTAAAAAAGATTGCCAGCTTGCTCTTTACAAGTTATCTAATGTACAGGGTAGTCCGTAAGTCCTTACCCATCCATATGTTGTTATTATATTCAATTACGCATGTATTATATATTTGTTTCCAGACAAATGGATAGGTCGTGATTCTATAACATCCCCGGCACCCATGAAATGGCCCGCAAGAAGTCCGGAATTAGCAACATGTGATAACTCTCTTTGAGGATACATAAAGGGCATTGTGTCTAAACAGCGTTATAATTCTAATGATGAGTTGAAGGCAGCTGTTACCGCGGCATTTGGAACAATAACCCTGCTATGTTGAGGAAAATGTCTCACAGAACATGGCGTCGCATAATATTATACAGCGAGAATGAGGGACAGCACACAGATACATAAGATATATGGATTGATAGGGACTTACGGGTCACCCTGTAATTTAAAGAACAAGTTCATTGCTCATAGGTTATGTGACACGTCAATCAATATAAATAGTGAGAGATTACTTCGTCAAGCGCAATAACTTTACTCTTCACAGGTGACAATCACATAGATGACTTTAATTAGCCAAGTGTAACTTCGGACTCAATGAAATTGGATGATTTATTTAACAATTAGATCTACAGCAGTTACTAAACCAAACAGATGAACGATAGTGTGGTAGAGGTGAGTACTTAACAAAGATGAAGAAAATAGTCAAACCAAGATACTTATTGCACAAGAATACACAAATAACACACTTTGGTTTTTAAATTACTTTTTCAACCACAGCACTGCAAATAAGCAAACAAAATGTACTTATTACTGGTTCGGTTGCACTGTTAATGTTATGACATGTTTGTTTTGAATTTCGCGTTAAGCTACACAAGGATTATTTGCGCTAGCCGTCCCCAATTTAGCAGTGCAAGACTAGAAGGAAGGCAGCTAGTCAACACCACCCACCGCCAACGTTTGGGATACTCTTTTACCAAAGAATAGTGAAATTAAACAGTCACATTATAACGTCCACACGGCTGAAAGGGGCGAGCATGTTTGATGTGGCGGGGGATTCAAACCCGCGACCCTCGGAATACGAGTCAAAAGCCTTAACCATCTGGCCATGCTGGACCCGTTATGACATGTCAGTAAATGTAAACATAAGTGTTAGAGTTTCTAAGTGTTTATTTCTGCAAGAGAATATTTTATAAAACCACTAAATATCTATAATTTGTTGTGATATTAAAAGATACTTTAAAAATATGTCACTGACAGTCCATCTTTACTCTTACTTACAATCTTAAATTATATTCATGAGATTCAGGGTTACTAATTTAAAGTAATTAAAACTTATATTAATCATGCCTTATAGTAAATATGACAACTAAAAATTAAGTGAATTTGTTGATAGAAACTTGAGTTTCGTTTTTCGAGGTCGTTAAATAACTTGAGTAGCAACTATAAAATATGTACATTTATTACATAAAAGAGGGTTACAGCTTTACGCCATATAACGATCATTTTATTAACTTTTACTTTCAGAGTCACGAGAAGAAAGGAAACAATTCACTACGAACAGGTTACGTAGTTTTGTATCGCACTGTAAATTATGACAAACTTTCAATACAATTAACATCTTTTACAACCCATTTTTGTTAGCGCAGCGACAACAAAATGTGACAGTTCACAACGACCAATAAAACAATGATAAAAATTTATGGTCACGATAAAGATGGCAGCACACACACAATTCACCCACATACAATCTTACTTAAAACTCAAACTAAGTACAATATTGTTGTATTTACCTTATGAAACTATGGCATGTGTAGGACTTGAACAGATAAAACGCTTTTGTTTAAACAAGTGAAGCGGACTGTGTATTCTTCTGAAAGAATAAATATAATTATTTATTCTATTACTTACCACATGACAACCTTCAACGGATCAGGAAACGTACGTATGTCAACAGAAATGGCCTAGCATGGCCAAGCGCGTAAGGCGTGCGACTCGTAATCCGAGGGTCGCGGGTTCGCGCCCGCGTCGCGCCAAACATGCTCGCCCTCCTCGCCGTGGGGGTGTATAATGTGACGGTCAATCCCACTATTCGTTGGTAAAAGAGTAGCCCAAGAGTTGGCGGTGGGTGGTGATGAGTAGCTGCCTTCCCTCTAGTCTTATACTGCTAAGTTAGGGACGGCTAGCATAGATAGCTTTGTGCGAAATTCCAAAACAAACAAACAATCAACAGGCAACAAACGAAAATATTAATTGAATAACGAACCACGTTAGTTATCATAATAGTTATTGATATGACAAAATTACGGAATACAAAGAATTTAGCTTTGACATAAAGACTGGAACTGTCCTAACATTTTTCCAGTTCAATAACCAGAACCTTCGGTAATGGTATGAAAATGAAAAACAGTGACCACGATTCACCTTCCATAGTAACTTCCAACCTTCACTGGTGTCCCCCTAACCTAAATACGCTATCTATTCACACACACACACCCTCAGGGTATTATGGTTGATAATACCGATTACAACTCTTCAACCTTGTGAAATTAGTGCCAGTCATAGCACTGTTGCCAATAATAAAATGTTTCTCTCCGGCTACACGTACTATTGAAATACGGATGCCACTAATAGTGACAATGGAGTAGGAAGATGAGAGTGAGAACACACTTGTGTGTAGCTGGCTGAATTTAGTTATTTATGAAAAATTAATTCACGATGTACGATAACTTTTTTTTATTGTAACACAACTCTAACAACACCATGTATAACGTACTCTTTTTTTTTTTCTTTTTAACACAGAAAGAAAACGACTTCACGTGAGCGACTGATCTTCGACAATAACCGGCATGAGTTCCCACATAGGGATAAAGTAAATATTTTATATGCAAAAACGGCTCTTTTGGGTTCAGAAAATATTTTAAATAGAAGAGCGAACAACGTTTCGACCTTCTTCGGTCATCGTCAGGTTCACAAAGAAAGAGGTAACTGGCCGGAAGCTGACCACATGTTTGGAAGGGGTTGTATAACTGAGTGTCGCAATGTAGAGGGCGCGGTTTGATGTTTGAATATATAATTTTATCTATAATATTAATATAGGTATAATGGTGTTCCTTTATATTGGTTTATTTTTGATTTAAGTTGTTGTATAAGTAAGGCTTCTTTAATTTTTCGTTTGTTTATGTTTGTTTCTTTATTTGGTATTTTAGTGTTTTCTATGGTTATGTTGTGTTTATTTGACTTGCAGTGTTCGAAAATGTTCTTTGAATCTGGTTTCCATTTTTCTACTTGTTTCTCCAATATAGAAGTCGTGGCAGTTATCACATTGTATTTTATAAATAATGTTGGTGTGGTGTTTGTCAGTGTAGTTCTTACATAGTATAGATCTTAGTTTTGTGCCTGGTTTTTGAATAAATTTAGTGTTAACTGGAATGTTATATTTTGTTACTAGTTTTTGCCAAATGTTGGTTATTTGTTTGCTGATGTCAGGAATATATGGTATACAGCAGTATATGGTTTCGTGATTTTTTGATTCGTGAGATATTTACTTTTGTTGGTTGATTTTTGCTTTCTGTCTAGGTGTGTGCGTATAATGTTTTCTACGGTTTGTGGAGGAAACTTATTGATGTTGATGAAGTATTGTTTTATTTTATCTAATTCATCGTTAATTTTATCTGGTGAGCATAGTTTTATGGCTGTGTTTATCTGGTTTCTTAGTATGTTGAGTTTTTGTTTTGTTTCATGTGCTGAGTCCCAAGGAATGTATAGTCCAGTATGGGTGATTTTTCGGTGGATTTCCGTTTTGAATTGTGTGTCGGTTCTTATAATTTTGAGGTTAAGAAATGATATTTGATTGTTTTCTTCCTGTTCACATGTGAAGTTAATGTTGGGATGTATAGAGTTAATGTGAGTGAAAAAGTTAAGTATGTGTTCTGTAGATTTGAATCCCGCAACCGTGTCATCTACATATCTGTACCAGTATAGTGGTGGATGTAATGCTGTATTAATTGCTTGTGTTTCAATTTGTGTCATAAAAATATTGGCTAGAACTGGTGATACTGGGTTGCCCATGCTTAGGCCATTTGTTTGTATATAGTTTTGGTTGTTGAACACGAAGTTTGTCTTTATTGTGGTGAATTCTATGAGGGTTGCTAACTGGTTACTGGGAATGTCTATAATTGGGTTAGGGTCTCGAATATAGAGTTCTAAGGCTATCTTGCAGGCTTCTGTTGTTGGAACTTCTGTGAAGAGGGATATAACATCGAAATTGGCCATTAAGGCTTTATGATTAAGTTGATTTAGATTAGACTTGAAATTAAAAGAGTCTTTGATGAATGAGCTGGCTGATGTTGCATATTTGGAGAATGCCAATGCTATGTATTTACCAAGATTGTAATTAAACGATTCATATGTTGACATTATTGGTCGTAATGGACAATCTGGTTTATGAGGTTTGGGGATGCCGCAAAATCAGGCTATACCTTCTGTTATGTGCCGATTTGTGGCATGAAAACTAAGGATTGGCAAATACGTAGAAGACCCTTAAAGTTAATATTTTCAGATGTTTATGTTGCTCTATAAAACAGTCAATTTTCTTGATGTTTAAAATTTGACGTGTATGATGTTAATCAGACCTCAATATCTGTTCCACTGGGCTCTTCAGTTAGAGAACTCTGAAAACGAAATTGTTTGTAAATATTGTTCAAAACTGTCGTGAAATTAGATCTCCGATTTTGGCTAACGAAGTAGTTTTTTTTGTTTTTAAATAATGGTTAGCATCATTGTAAAATAGTAAGACGGATATCTTATGTATCTATAGATTCTAGAGTTAGGTACTTGCTTTGTTAGAAGTATTTACATAAGGTATGCAAATAGTATTATTTTTCCAAGTATACCTCAAGACAGCTGGTATAGGTATTTTTTTTATTAGAATAAAGTAGAGAACAACGTTTCGACCTTCTTGGATCGTCTTCAGGTTAACAAAGTCAAGTGGGTTTCTTGTCATCAAGAATTTTTTGTTCAGTTTTGTTATAAAATACTAGATACAGAAAGCAGTTTGCTAAAATAACTACACTTAACATTTAAATTTTCTCCATAACTATTGTTTGTTTAAGGTGCGACTCGTATCAAACAAAGTTTGTATCAAACGACTTTCCAATACAAATTCGATAACCCTTAGTTTTCGATTGCGGCTTTAAACACCACAGTTCTCTTTCATCGAATTTTGACAAATTATTCTAACAGAATAATACAAGTTGGAAAAAGAGATGTTTCACAAATGTTAAACCTATACATATAATTCTCAAAAGAGCGTTTGTTTGTGTGCTTTTCTTAGAGCAAAGCCACATCGGGCTATCTGCTGAGCTCACGGAGGGGAATCGAGCCCCTGATTTTAGAGTTGGTTATTCGAGCGACCCTTATGAATGCATGTTGTTAATTTCTGTGTATATGCGTTGTTCAAATTGAACAAAAGAACCTTTTTACTGCTGTAAATTCTTAAATTATAATTTTCACATAATGATTGTGTAACAACGTTATTAGGAATTAAGGGTAAGAGTATTATTTGTCTTATGCTAATAAAGAAAACGTTATATTTTACAGAAAGGAAAGGTGTAATCAGCATGTTTGAACACGTTTTTATTTGAGTTTCGAATAGTTTTGTTGTGTAGTTTTTCAAAACATTTTGTTTGTTGATTCAATGTCTTGTTTAATGCTGAGAAACATGGACGGCTAACTAAAACCTTTGTGTGTGTGTGTGTGTGTGTGTGTGTGTGTGTGTGTGTGTGTGTGTGTGTGTGCGTGCGCGCTACAAAATTAAATAAATGAATACAATGTTACCGAAATCATATTTTACGAGTTAATCATTTAGAAAACTACGGTTACATGAAAAAAGACAAAGGTGAAACGTATTTAAAACTACGAATATGAACTAGTTTATAATTTGGGGGAAGTTTAGTTGAGCTGTTTATTGTCAGTTTGAAAGCATCTTATCCAAAACATACAAGTGGAATTGGGATTCCAACAACTATTTTGTTCTAGTGTTCTCATACACTAGATAGACTTCTTAGTTCTGAAGATAGATAACAATTAATTAAGAATGACGTTAGCTATAAATGTAACATTATAACTACTAGATTAAAAGTTAAAAACAAAATTATGAATATACAACAGGAAACCAACAATAACAGTGTTTAAAACTGCTTTGAAAAACAATGACAAGTTAATTACATATGAAAACACGACGCGTATCTGATGCCAAACACTGGAGAAAGCGATACGTTTAAAAGGCCAAAACCTCCACTTAGAAACCGAGATTCACGTTACACCTCATATACCCTACATTATAACTACACTAACAGGTTACATGCTCACAGCTCAATGTTCACAGTAGTGTATATCAACATCCAAGGTGCAATAGCTTCCAAGAAACATGAGATCGAAGATCTAATAAAAGAATTAAACCCTCAGATTATAATAATAAGTGAAACTTTAACATATAATAATAATAGATTTAAAATACCTTATTACTCAATAATTAGAAAAGACAGGAAAAATAAAAATGATGAAAACAGAGGCATTATGCTGCTTCATAAAGTAGATTTATCTGTAGAAGAAATAGAATTAAACAGTAACAATGAACATGTTACTGTAGATATCCTCCAATCAAATAAAACTAAAATAACCGTAGCAGGAATTTACTGCTCACCCAATAAACAATTAGATACAACTTTACTAAATAACATCTTTTCCCACAATCAAAACACCATAGTCATGGGAGATTTAAATAGTAAAAATGTTTCATTTGGATGCCGAAGTTCTAATTCAAATGGTAGAAAATTAATAAAATTTATTGATGATAACAATATAGCTTTATTGAACGATACCACCCCAACACATATATCCTATTCCACTAACTCTAGTGACATACTAGATCTGTGTATGTGTACATATAATTTAAGCCAGAAATTAGTAAAATTTCAAGTGGGAAAAGATGTAGATAGTGATCATCTCCCAATTTTTTGCGTCTTCGATCTCACCCCCTATAAAAATATAACATACAGGAAAGAAAAATTTAATTACAGTAAAGCAGATTGGCAATGCTATAAACAAGAATTAGATAATCTGTTACCTAATAAAACTATTAAAGAAGTTAAAACGCATGTCGAAATGGACAACTATTGTCAAACAATCACGGATTGCCTTCAGAAAGCAGCCAAGTTAACAATACCAAAACACCACAAAACAACAATCAACACATGGAAACCCACCACAGAAATAATCAACCTAATAAAAAAGCGCAGACAACTAAGAAGACAGTTCATGATTACAAGAAACAGAAAGTAAAACACAAATAAACAACATTAGAAATCACATCAGAACTCAAATAAAACAACAAAAACAAAATAAATGGGACAATTACTGTAATAAACTAAACGACATAACTGACCCGAAAAAATTCTGGTCACATCTTAAAAGATTCACAAGTGAAAACACAAACACAAAGAAATATCCTCCACTTGAACATAACACCATTGCACGTACAAATAAAGAAATAGCCGAAGCTTTCAAGGATCAACTCCAAAATACATTTAAAACTCACACAGATCCAGAAATGAATACAAATTTCTACAATAAAGTCACTAATCACATAGCAAACAATAAACATCAATATGAACCAATATTTCCAGTAAACATAACGGATACAAATACAAGTTCTAACACTGTTTTTGGTGTTTTTTATTGCTTCTAGTATTTCATGTAGGGATATTTCCTTTGTTAGTAATGTGCTTTCAAAATCAAAGCGCCAGGAGAAGATGAAATACAAGCTATTCTCCTAAAAAACGGCACTCCGAAATTGTTTGACCACCTAAATTATCTATTTAACTTATCGCTATCCTCAGGATATATCCCAGTTTCTTGGAAGCTAGCAAATATTTTAATGTTCCATAAGGAAGGAAAACCAGCGAATAAACCAAATAGCTACCGACCAATCAGTCTGACCAGCTGTGTAGGCAAAATTCTTGAAAGAATAATAAGTAATAGACTCTCCACATTCTTGGAGGTAACATCAAAATTACCAGAAGAACAGAATGGATTCAGAAAATTTAGACAAACGACAGACCATTTAATAAGATTAACCGAAACCATTATAGATAGTTTCAACAAAAAAGAATGTACAGTCGCTTGCTTCCTCGATATCGAGAAAGCATTCGACACCGTTTGGCACGATGGTCTAAGGTTCCGAATGAATGAAATGGAACTACCGCGAGGAATTATTCGCTGGTTATCTAACTTTCTGGAAAACAGAAAATGTAGAGTAAACGTAGAAGGAACTTTTTCCGAATACTTTACTCCACTAGCTGGTGTCCCACAGGGAGGGGTGGTTAGCCCTATACTCTTTATCATGTATGTAAACAATATGCCATTGAAGGATCCAAATCATGGATTCTCATCACAGTTCGCAGATGATGTGGCAATCTGGAAAAGTGCTGCAACACCCACGATAGCAGCTACAAACATACAACCACAATTAAATAGAATTAGTGAATACTGTGAAAAATATAGAATTAAAATAAACACTGCAAAAACTCAGCTCGTACTCTTTACGAAATCGACTAAACACAGAAAACAACAGCTAGAAATATATATGAATGGCACTATGCTCCAGATTGCCCAATCAGCAATATTTTTAGGTCTGACTTATGATTCAAAATTAACTTGGATCAATCATGTCAATGATATTAAAAATAAAATTTGGCGAAGAACAAACTATGTTAGGAGTCTAACTGGTAAACACAGTGGAGCATCTACAGATAACATTTTGAAAATATACAAAACTTATATTAGACCAGTAACAGACTATGCAGCTCCAGCATGGGTAACTGTATGTAATGAAACAATCAAAACCAAACTACAAACAATACAAAACACTTCTGACAACAGCTTGATTGATTGATTGAGTGTTTTATGGCACAAAGCAACGAGGCTATCTGCGCCAAACAACCGGTAAAAATGTAGTAAAAGACATAAATGGAAATGAACGTAAAACAAAACACAAAATATAAAACCAGTGTTGACACCTAGTCTACAAGGTTAAGATAGAAGGCAAAGTGTAAAAAGTTGTAAAGTAGGTATTCTATCAAAAAGGTATAATCATAACCCGCCAGGAAGACTGACAGGCAGGTACAAGACCCACCGTCAGTCACCTGAAGTTGGTCTTTCCAGTCCTGGTTCTGGGTTATGTGTCATAGCAACTAGTATCAAAATGTAAAAGAATAGAAGTATTAAAAAACACACAGCAAAAACGCAACAATGAGTAACCAAATGTTCAGTAAAAAGAGAAAAGTCACGTAAATGGAGTAAAATTTGTAAAGGAAAATGAAGGTAAAAACAAAACAGCAATTAAAACAGAAAATGGTGTAAAAACCAATGGTGACACCCAGTCTTCAAAGTTATAAACTATTTACTCTAGCATAATAATAATGATCATAACCCGCCAGGAAGACTAACGAACAAGTTCAAAAACCACCGTCAGTCACCTGAAGTTGGCCTTTCCAGTCCTGGTTCTGGGTTATGTGTCATAGTAGCTAATATCAAAATGTAATGGAATAAAAGTTTAAAAAGACACTCAGCAAAATCATAATAAAGAGTAGCCAAATGTCCAGTAAAAAGATAAAAGTCAAGTAAATGGAGTAAAATGTGTAAAGGTAATTGAAGATAAAAACAAAATGGCAATTAAAACAGGAAATGGTGCAAAAACCAATGACGACATCCCGTCAACAAAGTAGTAAAGGCCAACCTGTAGCAGAATGGGAATGATCATAACCCGCCAGGAAGACTAACAGGTAGTATATAAACCACTGTCAGCCACCTGAAGTTGGTCTTTCCGTCCTGGTTCCGGGTTATGAGTCAATATGGCCAGTACAAAAAGGTTGTAAAAGCACGAAATGATATGCAGCGAAAGTATAACAGTAACTCGCCAGGAAGACTAACGAGTAGTTCAAACAGAAGCGTTAGTCACCTGAAGTTGGCCTTTCCAGTCCTGGTGTTGAGTTATTTAATGTTCTGGCTATTGTTTAATGTCGCATTGAATGAGAGAGAATAAAACTGTAAAAAAGGAGCCACAATTAAAAAGGTGTAATGAATAAATATACCACACTTAAATGAGATTAAAAAGATTAATGGCCATTAAAAAATTAAAAACGTTATTAAGGTGGACATAGTCACCATCACCAATAACTCTGTCCAATGTTACAGATTGACGCTGGGAAAAAATATGTTTAAAGTATTGCCGTCGTTGAGGATTGTAACGATGGCAAGAAAGTAAAACGTGGCTGATAGTGATTTGAGTGTTACACGAACTACACATTGGTGCATCAGTTCCAGATAAAAGAAAATGATGAGTTAAAAAACTGTGACCAATGCGTAGCCTAGTAAGAACAACTTCTTCCCTCCGAACTTTACGGAAGCTAGATGGCCAAACTCCAATTTTGGGTTTAATTTGAAAAAGTTTATTGTCGCGTTGTTCACTCCAAATGGACTGCCAACTGGCACGGAGCCGAGCTTTGAAGACAACACCATAGTCCATGTACGGAATAGGCATAGGGGTGATGGAGCTGAGGCATACATATTTAGCTGCCATGTCTGCAAGCTCGTTCCCATGAATACCAACATGGCCTGGTATCCAGAAAAACTGAATTGAAGTAGCTGCTAATGAGAAATGGGCCAGTCGGTTTCGAATATCTGCTAGAATAGGATGTGAGCTAATGTGAAGTGATTCCAAGGCAAGAATAGAACTAAGCGAGTCAGTATAAATAGTGCAGTTGGAGTACTGCTCAGCTGCAATATGATCAAGGGCAAGAGATATTGCATACAGTTCAGCAGTGTACACAGAAGCTGTTGAGGGGATTCTGTGTGCAACTACTGACCCACAGCAAACCATAGCAGAGCCCACTGAATTACCTGATTTGGAACCATCTGTATAAATGAGAACCGAATGATTGTTTGAAAGATATTCATTGAATAAAAGACGGTACTTCCAGTCTGGAGTATCCGCCTTTTTTAGGTGATTGAAAGAAAGGTCACACTTGGGGGCTGTAATAAGCCATGGTGGGATGCATCGATATGTGGAATCTGCAATGTTATCCAAGGACAGACCCAATTCATCCAATTGCGCCCGGATGCGAAGGCCAAACGGAGCAATGACAGATCGTCTATTCTGAAAAAGTACTGCCCACCGAGGAAGGAAAACACATTCCCAGGTGGAATGCTTTGGTAAAAAACGAAGTTTCGAAGTATATTGTAAAGACAGTTGCAAACGACGAAGGTGTAGAGGAGGTTCATGAGATTCAATGTATATGCTTTGAACTGAAGAGGTACAGAAAGCTCCAGTGCAGGGTTGAAGTCCTTGGTGATGAATGGGGTCCAGTATCTTTAAGGCCGAGGGTCTGGCAGAGCCATAGACCATTGATCCATAGTCAAGTTTCGATCTAATAAGAGCACGATATATCTTTAACATTGAACGGCGATCTGCCCCCCAACTGGTAGAAGAGAGAACACGAAGGATGTTCAGTGTTCTGGTGCATTTGACCCGAAGCTGCTTTAAGTGTGGTATAAAGGTCAATTTACGATCAAAGATAAGCCCCAAGAACTTTGTCTCTGGGACCACTGGCAGCAAAACTTCACCGATATGAAGTTCAGGATCAGGGTGAATACGTCGTCGGCGGCAAAAGTGCATGCATACAGTTTTGGAAAGAGAGAAATTAAAGCCATTCGCAAGAGTCCACTTCTGTACACGATTGAGGGCAGTTTGTAGTTGCCGCTCAATATATCTCATGTTTGATGACTGACATGAGATGTGAATGTCGTCAACATATAGCCCATTCATAACGGTGAGAGGGAGTTGTTCAGTGATGGCATTTATCTTTATACTGAAAAGTGTGACACTCAATATACAGCCTTGAGGGACTCCAAGTTCCTGTACAAAAGAACGTGAAAGTGCCGAACCTACACGAACTTGGAATCTCCTGTCCATTAAAAATTTTTTAATAAACATGGGTAGATGGCCACGTAACCCATATGTATGGAGGTCTCGCAAAACGCCATACCTCCATGTTGTGTCGTAAGCCTTCTCTATGTCAAAGAATATCGATACAAGGTGATGGCGGTTGAGAAAGGCCTCTCTGATAGATGTTTCAAGACGAATTAGGTGGTCTGTGGTGGAGTGCTGTCGACGGAACCCACACTGGGTGGGTGAGAGGAGGTTGTTTGATTCAAGGAACCAAACAAGACGAGCATTAATCATCCTTTCTAAGGTCTTACAGAGACAGCTCGTAAGAGCAATTGGACGATAGTTTGAAAGAGTCTTTGGATCTTTCCCTGGCTTAGAGAAAGGTAAAATAATAGCCTGGCGCCAGGCATCAGCAAAAACATTCTCCTGCCAAATCCGGTTGAATATAGTCAGTAGGACATCAAGAGAATCAGGAGAGAGGTGGTTTAGCATGTCATAATGAATATCATCAGGTCCAACAGATGTACTGGCAGACCGATGAAGGGACATTTTTAGTTCCACCAGGGTAAAGGGACTATTATAGTCAAAGAAACAGTCAGTTTGAAAGGAAAGAGGTGATCGTTCTGCCCGAGTCTTGATGGCCAGGAAGGTGGAGGAACAAGCAGAAGTGCTAGATACCCAGCAAAAGCTTTCACCTAGAGTGTTAGCGATGTTTCGGACATCAGTCACCTCCTGACCATCAGAGAGTAAGATCGAGAGGGGAACAGAAGTGTAGTGCCCATTAACCTTTCGAATCTTGTCCCATACGATCTTGGAACTGGTGGTAGAAGATATGCTGGTTGTGAACTTAATCCAAGATTCCTTCTGGCTTTGACGTCTTACCCACCTAGCATGTGCTCGGGCCCGCTGGAAAGCAACCCGATTTGAAAGTGTGGGATATCTGCGAAAAGTGTCCCAGGCCCGTTTTTGAGCCTTCCGTGCTAAGTTGCAAGCAGAATTCCACCATGGACGAGGATATCGTGGGAAACGTGTCGAGGTTTTAGGAATACACTGAGCAGCTGCATGTATAATACAATCAGTTACCGCTGCAACACAGTTGTCTATTGATGGCTGATTTACGATGACAGGATCAAGTTCTGCGAGAGCAGTGAAAGTGGACCAGTCTGCCTGATCCAGCTTCCACCGGGGCACGCGGGTAGGGTGGCATCGACCACGGCCAGTCTCTCTCAAAATGATCGGAAAATGATCACTGCCTAGTGGATTACTGTCAACCCTCCATGAAAAATGGGAAAATAATGAAGGGGAGCAAACTGAGAGATCAATGGCAGTGAATGACTGACTTGGTGCATGAAAGTAAGTGGAAGAATCAGTATTGAAAAGAGAAAGATCGTGATCAGAGAGCATCTGCTCTACAGATCGACCCCTCCCATCAATAACAGCACTTCCCCAGAGGGGATGGTGTCCATTAAAATCCCCCAGGATTAGAAATGGAGATGGTAACTGTGCAACGAGAGCATCCAGGTCTGATTGATCATATGTCTTGTCTCTCCAGGGGACAGGTACAGAGAACAAACAGTGATGGTACGACCCAAGGAAATACGGATGGCTACAGCCTCCAAGGGTGTGTTGAGTGACAAAGACAGGGTAGGCACATGTTGATCAACCAAAAGTGCCACCCCTCCATGTACTCGACCATCACACAACTTGTCATTTCTGTACAGAGAAAACTGCCGAATGGAGACTGTATCAGCAGATTTGAGAAATGTTTCTTGTAGAGAAAGACAAACAGGATGGTAGGAAGCAATCAGCGTTTTGATATCATCCAGATTAGAACGTAAACCTCGACAGTTCCATTGTATCAAGGTGGCCATTTTTAAGGATGGGCAGGTGAAGTGGTTGGAGAACCCTTCGGTTTACGACCTCGTCTTTTGTCTTTACTGTCTTTCTTCGGAGGAGGTCTATCAACCTCCATGGATCCTGCTCTGGGTCGAGTGGGCAGGTGTTTGTTATTGGAAGAGGAGTCAAGCGACTGAGGACGCGGACGAGTAATTGTTTTGTTTATTGTGGTGGGAGAAAATGATGTATCAGAAGAAATGCCTGTATTTGAAACTGAAAGACATGGATCTTGAGGTTTGTTGGAAGTTATGGGAGGAACAGAGATGGGTGTGGAAGTCGATTCATCTACTGTTTTAACCACGGAGGGCAAAAGGCTTTTCATTTGGTTTGAAAACGATTCTTTTGGAGGCACAGAGAGATCTGTCTGCACTTCCACTGTAGTTGTGGAACGGAGTGCAGCAGCATATGTCCGAGATGGGATTGTGGACATCAATTTCCGAGCCTCAGGATAACTAATGTTATGTGTCGTTTTCAAACGCTGCACCTCTTTTTCCTCCAACCATTTTGGACAAGAATGAAAGTAAGAGGGGTGAGAACCATTGCAGTTGACGCAATGTGGGTTTATGTCACAATCATAGGCATCTTGGTCCTTGCCTCCACAACGAGCACATGTCAGGGAACCACGACAAGATGTCTTTGAGTGGCCGAATCTCTGACATTGGAAACATCAAAGAGGGTTTGGAATGTATGGCCGAACCCTGCAAATGAGATAACCTGCTTTGATGGTGGCGGGTGCTCGTGGTGAAGTGAATGTTAATACAAGGGTATTTGTTGGCAGTGTAGCTCCATCTTTGCGAGTGGAGATGCGCCTCACTGCAGAAACTCCTTGAGTGGAAAGACCGGCGAGAATCTCAGATTCAGGAACATTCTTCAAATCCCTTTCAACAATAACTCCTCGTGAAGTATTCAAAGTAGCATGGGGTGTAACCTCGATAGGTATATCGCCAATTACCTTTGATTTCAAGAGGAGTTCACTGTGTTGGGATGTGGATGTTTCAACCAGTATGTCACCAGATCGAAGCTTCTTTACTGACTTTGGAGAGCCAGCAAGTCCCTCGAACCCCTTTTGAATAAAAAAAGGTGACATTTGCCCTAAAGATTTTTCTGAAAGAGAATGCAATATCAGAAAATGAGGTACATGTGTTACTGAAGTTGGAGATTGCTGTTCTGAGTATTCGAGACGTGGTCGCTTACCCATTGACTGTTTTTTTACAATTTTATTTAAATTTTTTGAAGGATCCATAGGAAAGTGAAAAGTTTCGGTACTCACTGACCCCACCCACCATGGAGCCCTACAAGGGGACGCACTACAAAGGCACGCAAGGACAATGCAGCAACGCCAGGGTTTCGTGAGCACTATACCCAAACACCAGCATCAGGCACAATGTCCACAACACCCGTTGAGAACTTCCAACACTGGTACTTGGTTGGCTCTAGCCCAGGTGGACCAGCCGATTGACCCAAGGGCCGCCCGTCTACAGGAATTCGAGGCCAAAGTGGTGTGTTAGGGTTGGACCCCTCAACCACCAGGATCCTCTCCTCCCCTTCACGGGTCGCCACGCACGGCAAACACGTGGGTGGATGTTTAGATCCCAGAGAAGGTAACCAGACAGAACAGAACCTTCCCTGGGAGGTCCCCTCACCACGTACAGGAATCCACTCCGAGGGGTCTGACAACAGCATCTAAATTCATTCACAATTACTCGAACATACCAACCATATCAGATAGACTCCTTAATATTACAATTAGATATTTTAACAAAAATTGGATGAAAAATGATTTATTATGCAAACTAGATAGGTACCTCATACATGATGAAGAAAATCCTAAATACCTCTCCCCAATAAATATATATATTAAACATAAAGAAAAAAATAAAAGTAAAATATGTTTGTATATAAACTTTAAATCTTGCATTTATAGTTTACATATTTATGTATTTTATAATAATAAGATAAAAAAATAAATAAATAATAAATTGCCACCAGCAAGCTTGACTACTGTGAATAAGAGACTATAAATGGACATTGCCCTGAAAAGGACCTAACATACAAACAGTTAGGGAAAATACGTTCAGGAAGGAGGAAGAGGTCAAAGTGAACCTGACCCTCCAGGGCAAAATACCCAAATACCATTGACCAAGGAAACCGAGATTAATGTGCTATGAAATTTTGCAAGTGTCCATTCGTTATTAAGTGCTCGAGTCACGCGTTTTATAAATGACTAGTATTTAAATAAACACCAAGTGCCACATACATGACACTGTCATTATTATGGTCTTTCTTAAAATTCAAAACGCATAATGAAAATACAACTGGTAGATGTGATTGAAAAAAACATACCGATGTTACACGTTCACTACATATTGTAGAAAATTATATACTTCTTTCCTATAACGAAAACTGTCTGAGGAAAATATTTCATTTAATAACTGCATTTAATACAGTTAGCACAACAAACAAGAGGACAATGAATTGTTATAAATGGTGGGTTTGAGAAGAACAAAAGTCTAAGATGAAAATATGTTAGCCAACAAATTACATACTCATAACCTACTCGAGTAACAGGCTTAGATTGTGGTTTTAAGTGTGTAAATAAATTGATTAACTAAAAGTAGATTATCGAAAAGACTACATTGTTACATTTACCGCCAAAATGAAGGTGTGTTAACTAAAACAACATCGGCTAACAAGTTCTATTACATCATACATGCCACGAGAACTTTCTAAAATAAATTGTTTAATCAAGTATAACTAGTCAACAGGTTCTTCGAAGTCACATCCATAACGTAACAAAGACAAGGTTTACACGCAAAATAAAAAAACAAACCAGAACATTTATGATTCCTTGTAGAATGTTGAACAGGTTCATCTGTGATGCTGTAATAGTAGCTGAGGGACTACAACCTGGCATCCTTTAGCTGAACTATAAAAATATTAGTCTTCCAACAGCGTTGTTGAAATAAATTCGTATAACACGTTCTTCCTGTACAAGAAGGCCTTTTATTACACTTTCACAGGACATAAAACCTTACAAGATCCTATGTTACTCAGGTGAGAAACCTTACAAATACTCTACATACTGCTTCCTCTTTGTTATAGTAAGAGTCACATGAGAAGCACGTTCTGAAACACGTGCATTCTAAAGAGAAATAATATTCGTGACCATTCTGAACACTCACTATAAAACATAACCATTGTTTTAATATATTTTACAATGCTCATTTTCCAACGAAGGCGTGAACAGTTTTATAAACTTGCTGTAAATAGTGACTACACCAAGAAAACCTTGAAACATTTGATGGTCGGTAAACCGTTTTCATTTCAACAAAGACCTTTATTATGCGCTCAAAACACCCAATACAACATCCGCACTCCAGCAAAATCTGGCGATTTCCCATCTATAACATGTTTAATCTTGTACAAATTGTTGTTACATGTACACGATCAACAATGATAACAATATATATATTGTTCAAAAATGACGAAATATGAAATTGTGCCAATAAACTAGTTTCTTTCAATTATTTCTCTGTCACCATCGTTTTAAGAACATTTTGTAATACTAGTTGTTGCCTTGGTCAAGTAAGTTTACAGTGAAGTCAAGGTAAACAGAATCCGTTCTTAAAGTAATATTTTTACAGTAGACGTACTGTTAAAAGGTGAAACACAAAAAAACCAGCGTAAAACAGGTTATCAGCAGCATTTATTTTCTTTCTTATTGAAAAATATAAAACGATTACAGTTACGGTTTCAAACGACTAATATATATTTGGCATCTTAAGTACAGCAATAGTTGAGTTTTGCGTGTCCGAAATATTTCTCCATTGTTGTAAAGAAAATTTTAAAATATAGAACTTTTTTGGAGGGATGAATAATTAACCATTAACATGGATATATTTTTCAAAATATTTTTGATATTCTTAACAGTTTATAATGTTAACAGCACTACAATATATCATATTCAATCGACCTCTTTACAAAATAATTATTGAAGAAGCTTAAAAACAATAAAACTTTCAAAATTTAGGCATCTGAATTTTTATAACACTTTTTGTAAACTTTCAGACTTTGTAGTGCATGCTGTGGAGATTTACGTATTTTGATAATAAATTCAGAAAAAGAAAAAAAAACGATTTTTACACTCTAGAGAATTCTACGAGAATTTTTATTTAAAGTTTCCCCTTCGTTGGAGCTAGAAGATAAAACTGTTTGACCACATATTGGTGGAATTTATATTATTGTACTATCTTGTTCTCACCACGTGAACCTGTATTATTGTTATTATTATTATTATTATTATTATTATTGGATTTAAAGAATATGTAGTATTGTTCCTTATACGCTATTATTCTGAATTATTCAGCAGACAAGCTGTTTTAATGTACTGGAAATATCGCATTTAAAGTTAAACACATTAATAAATAACGTAACGTTTATAACTAATACAGAGTTTTGACCTATACTTTGTGCAGTTCCAGCTGACACAACGAACTTACGCACTTAACGATAAATCACGCCCTCTAGGAGCGACAGTTTTATATGTTAGAATAGACTGTACATACGTTTTTTGCTATTTTTTTTTCAATAGGTCTGTACGAAGGGTAACTTATTAGCTCGGTACTTGTCTACAATTTTTATTTGGCATGAGAGTTCGAATCCCAAAGATTCTTTGGAAGGAGAAATTAAGTTATAATATGAACACTAAATTCTACTCAAAATCTGACGTTAAACAAATTATAGATCTGTAACAATAAAATAAATAATTATCGAATATCGTAGGGCAAATTTACATAAAGTGAAAAAGCTAAACAATGAGAGCTTAATATGTTCTGCTTAAAACAACACATTTTAATTTTCGTAAAAACTTCGGTAGTCTTTTTTTGAGGTCGGAAAATAATCACATAGAAAATAGTTGCAGGTGTTGGTTAATTCCATAGCCAGTGAGAGCCAAGGTCGACGTCAGTGCTCATGTATCACTTCACCTTACGGTATATTTAATATAAAATATTTCTACCAAGATTATTTTTAACTTGTTTCATTAACCGAGTAGACAAAAGGTAATTAACTTAATTTTAATCAGCATTGAAAAACATTTAAACAAGGTATGGAATAATATTGTTTCTTTCAAACCTGCAACTATTGTTGCAAGTCATATTATTGCCGGTGAGAGCCAATTACGTCACACATCGTGCGAATGGTTGCATGATCGAGAGCCATCTCCAAACAAAGCGTATGAGCTTTCGATGAGAGGAAAAAACTTGTATAAAAAAAGCTGTCAAGTGATTCGCAAGGTGGTAAATGTAAGTAACCCAACAAGGAATTACTTATGCAAAGAACCTCGCAAGGTGAAAAATAATTATATTAGACAATGATTATTTAAGTTAAGACTTATTCACATAGGTGGCTAATTATATACAATACTCTACAGTAAAAAACAAACAAAAAAACGAGGGGGGATAAGAAGAATCCCCTCAACGACAGAACCAACAGCTGGCTGTGAAATGTGACGGCCTAAACAAGTCAATGAATTAATAAAGATAATAACAAGAAACAAAGTCTCATCATCTTGGTTACCGCTAAAATAACAATTGAACAGAAATAATATTTCTTAAACATGAACTTGTAGAAGTTGAAAGGCACTATTTTCACCTCCAACAATCTTTAGAGAACAAGTTCTTCGTATAATTAAATCCATTCTAACAATTCGTAATGTAATTTTTTTTGTAGGTTGTTTGACGATAAGAAAGTTTAACGTATAATCTTACAACTTTCATGTTAAATCTTAGATTTATTTTAAGATCAGCTATCCATTAACTGGATTTTGTAGAAACCAGTATCTTGTCGTTTAACTAATAAAAATATCTAGATTCTAAGACACATTAACTTCAGTAACAGCATGTATAAATTGACTTCAGTAAAAGTAAGCCTCCTCAGATAAACACAAACAAATGTTGGTAACAAAGTCAAAGTACAAAATAATGTTTAACTGAACGTAGGCGATCTTACACTTACATAGAATCACCAAGTCATTCGTTTTTCAGTATTTTTGTAGTTAATTTTCAAGAATAAAGAAATTATCCTCGCAAAGTATAAAGTTGGCGGATAAGTTTATAAATGACGTAATAGTTCTGGGATTTACGTAATTCTGAGTGTAAACATCTATATTTTTCCATATATTACGGCCTTTTGTGTCTTGTCAGTACCGATAACAAAAATTCAGTTTGTATGATTATACGATTTAAAATGTTTGTATAGCGTGGTCTCACAAATCAACCTCCACTAACAATACATCGTTTGGTTTTGGGCTACGAAGATAACAACTGTAAACACATAATAACACAATTTTTTTTCCGCTATATAATTCAAACGTTTCTGTTATTTCTTATAGATAATAGAGAGCAGTTGAATACACAGCTCGTACCTATATAAAATTAAATTCTGTTGGAGATAATTTACAGTTAATACAAGTGTTAATAGCACTATTAATATATTAATATTTCGGTTCAGAAGTTTCTTATGCATCAGAGGCTTACGAGGTTTTCTCCAAGTAGTTGTGCAACATTTATGATGTGGGCTTAACGGAAATATCTTGTTTGAAGACTTCAGTTATTATTTACAACGATAAAATATAGATATACAGCCTGCAACCTGATGAATTCAGTATACATTGTGGGAAAACCGTAGTTGTATTTATAAAAATATTACAGTTCATTTACAAAACATTTCTATTGAAGAACACACAGTTGTGGTTGAACAAAACGCGTGGCATAATAAACACTAAGCCTATGTGGCGAGCAAACAAATACAATAATAGATAAAAACATTGTTATAAATAGTCTGGAGTTTTTAGGACTTACATTTAATTTGAAATGATGAATCTGACCCATGTTGAATTGCGATATTATTAGTAAATTGGAGACTTTCTTTTTCTAATATTTTGAAATACAAGTGAAATGTACTTACCTTCACTTACCTATTTTTGGAGGTGGTGCAATAAGATGTGTATTTATTTTGTTGATTCTTACTTATAAAGGATCTACAAATAAGACTGAAACACTCGCAAACCAAAAAGTTGAGGCATTTTCGTAAGAAAAATAAATCACATCAAAAGGCAAGACAAAGTCATATCATTCGTCTAGGAAAATTTAGAAGTGTCTCGAAGTTACGTGAAGGGATTCAGTAGGAAACTTCAAGTTCGTTGGCCTCCTGTTTATGGGATAGGTAACACTTACTTTCACCGGATAAGCATATCATACTTATTCATTGTTTCGCAATAACCCTAATATTTAAACCATGGAAAAGAACTGTAGACGTAACACCAGTCACGTCAAGGTTGGTCGGTAAAAGACTCATCTGAAAAGAAACGGACGAACCAGAGCGAGTCTTTAAGCGCGATTGCTTTACTCACTGCGGTTAATGATTTTTAAAACAGCCGGTGAAGTTCTGTGCAGAATCACTAAACTAACATGACACGAGATTTTCTTCTCCAGTTTGATGTTACACAGTACACATCATGGGACAAATCTCTCTACCGAATTCATACATGTTACAGACTGGTAGCTTTCTCACCAGAAACTACGGAAACAGGGACACTGCCCCTCACGTTCCTACTTTATTGTTACAATTTTTTCGTCTCAAATAGTTTTAATTGCCCCTGTGGGTAGTTTTGTCTTCAGAATCTCAATTTTATTTCAACATCAAGACAATTAGTTTAGTCTTAGAAAAGCTCAAGGCAAAGCAACGCACTTAACAGTGCAACTTCCTAAAAGTAGGAACAACCAATGTTTGCCTTATAGTCCATCCAACGTGTCAAGCATAAATCACGTGCTGGCAACTTGAGCACGTGTTAAATACACTCTCTACTACTGCTTACGCCATTCGTATCGTAGAGCGACGCCGACTTGCGTAGCTCGGATGGAATGTATATTAAACCCTCTTGCTACGATTAATTTATCAAGTCATGTCCACTCGTTAAACTAATGATAAAACAAGAACAATAATCTGCGAACCTTGTGTATAATCGAACACACCCTTGAAAACAAAGAAACAGATAAACGTATTAGATTCAATTATACATCATTATTTTAAATGCGGATAGAACACATGTTAAGTTGCTCAATATAATCTCATTGGCTGTGGTTTTTACATTTGTCTCCACACCTAACCTAAATTGGACTTGCGACATAACTTCCTGGTATGAAAGGCCTCGTTCGTGACAGCCCACACACCTTTTGAACGCGATCTTTCTCCAGGAAACTTTTCCCACGCAATTTCGCAGGTGATAGTTTTAATACTTTCAGCGAATATTTCGTTATTTCCAACACAGCAGAGTGAATGAATTGTTAAGTAAACCTGTGTTAAAAATGGAAACTTCGTTAACAGAAATATTATTACAGAATAACTTTTAAACATTCGGATGGTTTATAAATACTGTAACAATGCTTTTAGTCAAAGTGTTCGAGTAAAATATAGTAGATAATTATATACGAAAATTATGAACATGTAATTCGTATATATAGTGTCGGATATTAAGTAAAACCGACACTGAATGAAAACGTTTACTCATAGATCTCAGCTGTTAAAATTTAAAAGATAATAAATAGTTCGTGAGCTCCTTTTTCAGGGTTACGCAACAACGCATGCTCGCAACATTGTTGAGCATTCAGAAACAAAATGGCACATAGATAAACGAGATCTGCAGCTTAAAATAAATAATAGCTTTACAAGAATTTTGTTTATGGCTGATCTGTGAAGAGGTTGAATCGAACATTGAGATTCCTAGGATTATTTGACAAAACAAATATAAATGACATTATATATAACAAGCCCTACACACACAAGATCGGCTAAGGAACGTGTTTTTTATCATATTTTCTTTATACTTTTTCAGGTTAGCGGTGAACCTGAAATTCTCCATTTCGCCCATCATTAAATAATATGCTTATGTTTGGTTTGTTTTTATGGGCCTGGCATGGCCGAGCGCGTAAGGCGTGCGACTCGTAATCCGAGGGTCGCGGGTTCGCGCCCGCGTCGCGCTAAACATGCTCGCCCTCCCAGCCGTGGGGGTGTATAATGTGACGGTCAATCCCACTTTTCGTTGGTAAAAGAGTAGCCCAAGAGATGGCGGTGGGTGGTGATGACTAGCTGCCTTCCCTCTGGTCTAACACTGCTAAATTAGGGACGGCTAGCACAGATAGCCCTCGAGTAGCTTTGTGCGAAATTCCAAAACAAACAAAAGCCCCCCAGTGGCTCAGCGGTATGTCTGCGGACTCACACGCTAAAATCCGGGTTTCGATACCCGTGGTGGGCAGAGCACAGATAGCCCATTGTGTAGCTTTGTGCTTAATTCAAAACAACAACAAACAAAAAATATTTTTTTTTATTTCGCGCAAAGTTACACGAGAGCTATCTGCGCTAGCCGTCCCTAATTTAGCAGTGTAAGACTAGAGAGAAGGCAGCTAATCATCACCATCCACCGCCAATTCTTGGGCTACTCTTTTACCAACGAATAGTGGGATTGACCGTGACATTATAACGCCCCCACGGCTGAAAGAGTGAGCATGTTTGGTGTGACGAGGATTCGAACCCGCGACCAAGTTTATGCACTCGTAGTAGTGTGTGACTAATAATTTATAAATGAGTATATTAAAAGCAGCTATTCATAAGTTATTTTTCATAGAAACAATGCCTTTTTTGTTTCCTGTTTTGTATTTACTTTTCAAAGTTAGTTTTAAGTCATCGATAACAAAAGATGGCTAATTAGTTAAAATAAAAGACGTATGGTTTACTGATATTTCTCCTCCCACATAACGAAACCAAACTATTTACTTTGTACTTATTTTATTCTATTACTTTTCATTCCCAGTAGACAAATTGGGGTTTTTACCAAAATTCGATATTTCCGGAAGGGAAATATTTTGATTTCATAATTTAAATGAATGAACGGGGTATCGATGTCGAAATCCAATAAATTAGCTGGTTACACATTATTTAGTGTCTTTCAATAGTGTTTTCCACAGCTTCAGCAGGATTGGCATAACGAGAAAAGGGCACGTGACTACACGCGGTGCCCTCGAAAATTGTAAATTGGACGTCATTTTTCTTACATAAACATTTTATAGGATATATCACATAATGCATAAAGGATATAAGTAGGCGGTGTCGCCTACTGTATTACTTATTTTAACAGTATACAGCATTTATAGGAACAGTGGCTCCATCTTCAAATGAAGTTTTACTGTGAAAACTGAAATAATTAAAAGGGTGAATTTCTAGTCTCAAACTGCCCGGCATGGCCAAGCGTGTTAAGGCGTGCGAGTCGTAATATGAGGGTCGCGGGTTCGCATCCCCATCGCGCCACACATGCTCGCCCTTTCAGCCGTGGGGGCGTTATAATGTGATGGTCAATCCCACTATTCGTTGGTAAAAGAGTAGCCCAAGAATTGGCGGTGGGTGGTGATGAGTAGGTGCCTTCCCTCTAGTCTTACACTGCTGAATTACGAACGGCTAGCACATATAGCTCTCGAGTAGTTTTGTGCGAAATTCCAAAACAAACAAAAAATATATTCTCAAATATTTATTTAAAATATGTTTAATTCACAATATTTTAAAATACTATACTTTCTAAGCTGTAAAAAAGTATCCTTTATGGTAGGGTTTATCCTTAGAATACAGAACTGTAATTAACAATTAATAATATATTTCTATTTGGAAAATTGTCCGGCTTGGTTAGGTGGTTAAGGCACTCAACTCGTAATCTGAGGGTCGTGGGTTCAAATCCCCGTCGTACCAAACATGCTCGCCCTTTTAGCTGTGGAAGTGTTATAATGTGACAGTCAATCCCACTATTGATTGATAAAAGAGTAGCCCAAGATTTGGCGGTGGGTGGTGGTGACTATCTTCCTTCCCTTTAGTCTTACACCGCTAAGTTAGGGACGACAAGCGCAGATAGCCCTCGTATAGTTTTGCGAAAAATTCAAAACAAAACATACAAGAAACAATACTATTGAAAAAACAACCTTACGACAATATTCGTATATTACGAAATTTCATATTTTTAAGGAAATGTGAAGAACTATAATTTCATAACGAACAAAATAAAAATAACATAATAAATAAAATAATATGATTTGTTTAAAAACCATGAACACACTGATCTAAAGGAACTAGACTGGAAATACGAATTTGAAAACGCCAGTTGTCAGAGGTTTAGGCAGCCGTTATCTCGTTTAATAATAATTGTTTGTTTTTGAATTTCTGGCCAAGCTACACGAGGGCTTTGTTTGTTTGTTTTTGAATTTCGCACAAAGCAACTCGAGGGCTATATGTGCTAGCCGTCCCTAATTTAGCAGTGTAAGACTAGAGGGAAGGCAGCTAGTCATCACCACCCACCGCCAACCCTTGGGCTACTCTTTTACCAACGAATAGTGAGATTGACCGTCACATTATAACGCCCCCACGGCTGAAAGGGCGAGCATGTGTGGCGCGACCGAGATGCAAACCCGCCACCCTCAGATTACGAGACGCACGCCTTAACACGCTAGGCCATGCCGGGTCCCGACACGAGGGCTATATGCGCTAGTCGTCCCCAATTTTGCAGTGTAAGGCTAGAGGGAAGGCAATTAGTCATCACCACTCAATGTTGGGCTACTCTTTTACCAATGAATAGTGGTATTGATCGTCACGTTGCAACGCCTCCACGGATGAAGGGACGAGCATGTTTGATGCAACGGGGCTTCGAAACCGCGAACCTCGCATTACGAGTGGAGTGCCTTAACCACCTGGCTATACTGGGCCAGAAGAATATAAAAAAATGGTTTAACTATTGAATTAAATACTTTAGTAATAGGATATTTTTCACAACATTGAAGCCGTGTTACTGTCCACCATTGTGAACATACTGATTATAGCGTAAATACTGTATACACAATGGTCAAAGGTTTATTTTATTTGTTTCCTCATTTTGAAGTATTTTTTACTTTTATTACTCTTCAACTTTAAAGGTTAATATTTCTATACTGGAAATTGTTTATTTTAATTAACAATTTAAAGTATTTTAAATGATTTTTAACCCATGCGTTTCTTAAATAATTGTCTTTTACTATTCTATATTTTGTCATACGCAAATCATAATTGCAATTATTCATGACCTTAGTAAATAGGATAACAGACGTTGACAAAACTCTTTTAACGTGAAATACCAGTTTCGGTAAGCGAGGTGCTATCCTTATGTGTTAAGTGGAGCGGATAGATCTGGAACGGCGTTTCGCCTCTTTAAGATCCAAGACTTTGGCATCTTTTGACTGGACCATTCTGATCTTACAATGGATCACAAATGAAAGTTCCTTCACTTTCGCGATCCAAGTTTAATCACTGAACATCCAAGAATGATGCAGCAGTGTGCTGTTCGTATATCATTTTTACTACTATGACATTCTTAATATCAAACCTTTCCTTACTACAGTTTAATTATAAGGTATCAAAAACTCACGATTTCAATGAGTAGAATCATATTCATCTAAATTTCACGGCAGGAAAAGTAGTGCAATCACTTGTAACAAAAATGTTTTAATTGGTCATACACCAAGTAGCTAAGAATGCAAGTGGACATTTCAATAAATTTCGCAAATATTCTTACAACCACGACTTAGTTCTACTAAAATTTATTTTATTGTTGCATTCTGTAAAAACAAAAAGAAAGCCCTACACCACTACCAGTGGCAAAGGACTCACAACGCTAGAAACAGGCTTTCGATACCCGTGAGGGCAGAGCGCAGATAGCTCCTTGTGTAGAGCTGCTCTTAACTACAAACAAAGAATCAAACTGTAACAAAACGTATGAGTATAAAAGGAACAATAAATTATTTTTATCAAACATTTAGTAAGTTGCTTGGTAAATTTCCACCTAAGAATAATTTTTTTTGAGCAACTGTTTTAACAATTAAGTAAAAACCTGTTTAGTATTTAATATTCTATATGTACTCGTATTTTCGTCAGTGCTTCTGATGAAGTAACGAAGTTCAGGTGAGTCCAAGGTGTAACTGAAGTTCAACATGCAATAAGATCCTAGAATCGCCCATGGAAGCAATAAAACATAACTGTTCTTGGGTGACGTAAGCAGCAGTAACATTATAGCAGGTGTAAAAAGTACACTGTCTTTAAATGGAGTCCTGTTCAGGTGTACTGTAGAGATCAGGTGTAAAAAGTACACTGTCTTTAAATGGAGTCCTGTTCAGGTGCACTGTAGAAATCCGGTGTAAAAAGTACACTGTCGTTAAATGGAGTTCTATTTATAAGATGGTAAGATTGAGGATTTGTAGCGCCAACATTTGAGTTTCGGTACCCACATTGTGCAGAACACGGATAACTCTTTGATACAGTTTTGCACTTAGCACAATTGTCTCCATTTCATACAATCATAATTACGTAACAAAGAAACTGGAGAAAGCACAATGTGTAAAACATGTGGGAAATACAAACAACAAAATATTGAAAATATTGTTTGGGTCCATAGAAATGCTTACAGTAGTTTTCAAAACATTCATTTAAACTGTCAACAACGTTTAACTATTAAATAATAAACAAGAATATCATGACTACAGCAAAATAATATCACTCCTTTTTTTTGTAGACTTTATGAAATGTGTAAATTCCACCAACAGCGAGCTGTGTTTGTGTGTTTTTTCTTATAGCAAAGCGACATCGGGCTATCTGCTCAGCACACCGAGGGGAATCGAGCCGGTGATTTTGGCGTTGCAAATCCGGGGAAACATACCGCTGTACTAGCGGGGGATAACAGTGACTTATTGAATATATTTCAAAGTTTTTCAGTCGCTATAACTTCTAATTTAACGTTAATATTTAATATACTGTTGTTATTTCATGTGAAACAATGCATTTACTTAACTAGAAAAACAAAAACACTCTTTATTATTATTAGTTTCCATGGGATCCTTGGTTTTGTGAAGGATAACTCGTAATAAAGTAATGTAAAAACGTAACTCACCCCAAAACCTTTATTTTGAGTTTAATATATGCATTTGCGTGAAATTCAAATCGAATAAATAAAAGCCGTAAAGTTGGGTACTCGATTAAGCCTGATTGAAACAGCGTTAAAAGAATTCACGACCTTTTTATATATACTCATCAGTCCACAGAAACTTTCTCGGTACTTTAATCTGCCCTGTCGTTGTACTATCGTTATATTCAAAATCTGAACCCTTGACTACTATTTGTTGGTTCTATTTAGAAAGTCTCAGCACTACCATTAAGTAAACTTGTTGGCCAACCCTTTCTATAGTACTGACCTATTTATAACATTCTAAAGATGGAGTGTTCTTTTCTTCACATTTAGAATTGAATTCGTTGATCAATTTTGTGACCTTAACCAGGGTTGTCGAAAATGCTTCTGAATAACTGCGGCACAAGGGACCCCTGTAATGAATGGGTCTCCAGACGTCAGACCTAATTAACAGTTGGCATATGTTAAGTGGAACAGCATCTCAGTAAATAGGAAAGCAATAAAGAGAAATTGTTTAAAAAAAGATAGAGAGAAAGAGAGAATTGAACAAGGTAAGAGCTGAAAAAGAGAAATAAGGTGGCGAGAAAGAATACAATTAAATATTAAAGTATCCATTATTAATGTTTAATACCTCCCTACAAATGTTTGAAGGGCTAAGAAAAGATATGTTTGGGGTTATGAAAAGTAGAGTGTGTGTATTTTTTTTATAGCAAAGCCACATTGGGCTATCTGCTGAGTCCACCGAGAGGAATCAAATCCTTGATTTTAACGTTATAAGAAAAGAAAAGAGAAAGAAGGTAATAAGAGGAATTCCTAAAACAGCTTGAAAGGTACTTGAGAAGCACATCAGTAGAATTAACAGTTGTCAATTAAGTGAAAGAAAGTAACAAATAGTACAGAGTATAGAATATCGACACCAAACATGCTCGCCCTTTCAGCCGTGGGGGCGTTATTATGTGACAGTCAGTCCCACTATTCGTTGGTAAAAAAAGTAGCTCAAGAGTTGGCGGTGGGTGATGATGACTAGCTGCCTTCCCTCTGGTCTTACACTACTAAATTAGGGACGGCTACCACAGATAGCCCTCGTGCAGCTTTACGCGAAATTCAAAACGAACAAACAAACAAGAGACTATCGAATTAACAGAAGAGCATTTTGAAAAAAAAACAATAACTAACGAATGTAATAACCAAATATCGGAACAGGAGATTTCAAAAGATTCATAACTAAAAATAAGAAAAAATCTAACAAAAGTTACATTAATAAAACATGGATCTGTACGAACAAGCGCAGACATTTTTTTTACCCTAACGAGAAGAAAAAAAGGCCACATTAATGGTTTATGTATTTTAAATAAACTCTCACGGTTCTGTGCGATGTTTGGATACCAAAAATCAAGTTCGCTGATGAACTGATATTGCACGAAATCTAGTTAATGATATATGGCAAACTTTACTTAAATATAGGAAAATAGATTAAAAGGTGCCCTGACATCTGCTAAAGAACTTGCCAAATAATTATCCATCACTGGATTTTCGTGTCAGAAAGAAGCGTCTAACAGTCTAACTGATTACAGATCTGTGGACGAACCAGTCACTGCCACACAATAAAGTTTTCATGTTGTAGTGGGCTGTGCTTTAATGAAAATAAGATCTAAATTGGAATTATGCAGTGACTGTCTGTCAAGTTTTGAATTATTGGAACTAACGCATACGTCAAATGAATTTATTTAATAGTCGAATTTCAGAGTCAAGCTTATATTTTCCTATTGACATTTGAACCTTTTCAACAATATACTTTATATACAAAAATGACTGAGCAACAGCGTAATCCAACATGCGAAATACTCTCTGGCTGTTACTACAGCTGCATTAACTGTTGCGTCTGCTGTTTGTAGAGAAGAGAAACATGTATGCAAAAACGGCTTGTTTGGGTTGAGAAAATATTTTACATAGAAGAGCGAACAACGTTTCGACCTTCTTCGGTCATCGTCAGGTTCACAAAGAAAGAAATAGGGAACTGACCGGAAGCTGACCACATATTTGGAAGGGGTTGTGTAACTGAGTATCGGAATGTAGAGGGCGGTGTTAGATGCTTGAATATATAATTTTATTTATTTTATTATATTAATATAGGTATAAAGGCGTTCCTTTATATTGGTTTATTTTGGGTTTAAGTTGTTGTATAAGTAAGGCTTCTTTAATTTTGCGTTTGTTTCTTTATTTAGTATTTGAGTGTTTTCTATGGTTATGTTGTGTTTATTTGACATGCCCTCAGATTACGAGTCGAGCGCCTTAACCCACATGACCATGACGGGCCATAAGCGATGGCAGCTACAGCACAGTAAAAATATCTACAGAATATAAATTAATTTAAGTTCTGTCTGTGTGTCGTCAATATACACTTAATAAAATACTTCTCCTGTTGAGCTTTTGCTATATACGTTTTGCCAATGTTAAAACATTTTTATAAACCATAAAAATCAAAATAAGATTAATGCTACTTACGCATTAATTTGTATACTGTTCTATATTGATTTTATTGTTTACATACATGGAGTAGAGTAGTTATTGAATAAAATGCCAGAGTAATAACAAAGAAAGTAGCGTATGTCTAGATAAGCATGAGTTGTTATTCCGGTCTGTATAATTGTTTTGAGCATTTGTTCGTCAAAAGAAACATAGATACCTATTTTGTACAAAAGGACGTGTTTTTGGTATATTCTTTATCGAAACAGATTAATACTTTGTTCAGACAATTTCTCTGTACTCGGCACATACCAGAATTTATAGGCTACCCAATTGTTTGACTGTCCTGAAACGTCTAAATTAAATGGACATTACCAGATTAGTGAGGTACCCCCAGTGAAACGTAATCACACTACAGGAAAGTTGTACCAAGAAAGTCCATCTTTTCCATAGGGGAACACACAGGAGGTGGCATAGTACATGTTTGGGCAGTTATTCATCATGGTGGAAAATATGATCATCATATCCTCTAGATAAACACTAATTGGTGCCTCCTACACGGAGGTAATATGTCTGTCAAATACTAGGACAAAGCTTGGCTATAACTTTGTGTTCCAGAATGACAATGATAACGCCTACAGTGCGTGTATTATATAGGATTACCTCGACCAGGAGGACGTTACTAGATTGCTATGGACAGCGAAGTGCCAGACTATAATTCTGTTGAGGACTATTTGGCACTAGTAAGTCAGAAAACTGATAACCACGAACCTAAAACAGTTTCTGTAACTGAGTTATAGCGCCTTCTGGTAACAAGGGGGATGAAATAATGGTGGACTGTGAATTCGGGGGGGGTCTTGGTTTGGGACCAGTTTCAGCAAAAAGACATTCTGAGGTCAGGAGTGCCGCATAAAGATAGCGATCAAGTCCCAGTATTCGGTCAGACATTTCCATCCAAAAAACTAGCAGTAGGCGATGTTGAATAGGTACCTTCTTTTCAGTTTTTCGTCCTCAGCTCTCTCTTGGAACAATTATGACAAAACAAAATTTTGACTGAAACAAACGAAAAGGTGGTCTAATAAACATCTGACCATATAAACTCCAATCGTTTTAGCAATGTTTAGTTTTTTGTTTCTCAAATTCCAAAATAAAACTTTTTGCACGCACATACGCATTTAGCGATTTCTATGAATAAAGTACGAACTATTCGCGAAATTCATGAACCTGTGTATATGTATATCCACATTAACATATTTCTCTTTATTACAGTCACGAATGACTTATAATTTAACTCTTGAAAAAGTATCGAGACCCGTTACTTTCTTTACATTCTTCAATAAATTTCTCAAAAAATATATTGGTTTGGTTTTCGCACAAAGCTGCACGACGGCTATCTGCGCTAGTCATCCCTAATTTAGTAGTGAACTCTTGGGCAACTCTTTTACCAACGAAGAGTGGGATTGACCATCGCATTATACGTCCCGACCGCTGAAAGGGCGAGCATGTTCGGTGTGACGGGGATTCGAACCAGAGACCCTCGGATTACGAGTCGAGTGCCTTAACTACCTGGTAGATATATTGCATTGAAAATCTTAACGTTTTAAACAGCTCACACTTCTCAGAGGTTGATATTGATTATTTACTTTTCCTCATAATTTGAATAAGTTATTAATATGAATGATATTTCAACATAGTTGGTTATTAAGATATGACAAACGATGCCCATAGTTATGCTGATATGTATGTAAACATTTCGTGGTTTGCAACATATCTGCGAAGAACTTCGTAAGTACCGAGTCAAAATCTTTCTGTAATCTAGGAAAAGTTAAAAGAATAACAGACAAGAATACAAATTAATGTTGCCAATTGCAGTCTTTCAGGTAGAAGAACGTTTGCCCCCCAGTGGCTCAGCGGTATGTCTGCGGACTTACACGCTAAAATCCGGGTTTCGATACTCGTGGTGGGCAGAGCACAGATAGCCCATTGTGTAGCTTTGTGCTTAATTCAAAACAACAACAGAAGAACGTTTTTATGTTGTGTGATATAGTGCATAGTAATGCGGATGGTATGGCATTTTTCATGCTTTTCGACACTAGAACTTGTTTGTACCTACGCGTTCTTTGCTTATTTCATTTGTATTTGGTTGAGTACGATATGACAATATATATCGTGGTATGTTAATGTAGCTACAGGGCAGTGTAACAGTTAAATGATTAGCCCATAAATTCACTTTACGTAAACATAATTTGATTTAAAGCATCAGAACTTCTTGGTTCGTTGTCATACTGCTCGAAATGTTTATGCGATGTTCGTATATGAATACATATACGATCTCGAACGGATGATAAACAAAATCAGTGTACTGGTCCGAAGCAATTAGGCCTGGCATGGCCAAGCGCGTTAAGGCATGCGCTCGTAATTTCTCAACTTTTCTCTTTACATTTATTAAAATAACTTCCTCTGTGTTTCAGATTAATACTAGGCCCGGCATGGGCAGGTGGTTAAGGCACTCAACTCCTAATCCGAAGGTCGCAAGTTCGAATCCTCGTCACGCCAAACATGCTCGCCCTTTCAGTCGTGCGGGCGTTATAATGTTACGGTCAATTCCACTTTTCGTTGGTAAAAGAGTAGCCCAAGAGTTGGCGGTGGGTGGTGATGACTAGCTGCCTTCCCTCTAGTTTTACACTACTAAATTAGGGACGGCTAGCATAGATAGCCCTCGAGTAGCTTTGTGCGAATTTCAAAAACAAACAAACCGTAGCAATTAACATTAGGATCACCATGTATGTATTTAAACTCAAACTTGAAAGCGTAACTGTTATGTATATGTGTAAATATTTTGTAAACGACAACATGTCGTGTTGTGTTTGAATTTTCATTTGTATTATTCATTTTTCCATATTTATATTATTGTTTCGAAGTTTAAACTAACATTTTGTTATTCATTTAGGGTAATATTTAGAACTTTCTTGAATTAAGTAAACCAATCATATGTTTGTAAATGAGTGCTGGTGACTTCCTGTCTAGACGTGTAGTCTCGTGCAAGAACGGATATGCGTGGATAGCTCTGGAGTTGTATGGAAATTTCAAGATTGTTCGAGAAGTAGGCCTATCGGCATAAAAGACGGTGACGCGAGATAGATTCGGTCATCAGTTTTTATTCGAAAAGAGAGAGGTTTAGTCATCAGTTTTTATTCGAAAAAAGAAGATAGATTCAGGCATCAGTTTTAGTTATTTGAGAAAGATTAAGTGTTTGCTGTGATTATTCAACTTGGATTTGTGACAGAAGTTAGATCTACGGAAGTTGTGATTTTATTTCGTCAATCTCTACGATACATCTGAATTACTGCTTGAGCTGAGAGACGGCGATTTCATTGAACTGTGAACTGTTTCGGAATTTCTTCGTGGGACCAAATTCACACCCTAGACTGGAATTTGAGACTTTAATTTTAGATCATTACATTAGATACAGGCCAGTAGCGTTTTGTATTGTGATTTATTTTGAAGTTTGGAACTAATATTATTTTGTTTTGTAATTAATTTCGAATGTTATAACTTAATATCTGTCACTATTATTATATAATTCATGTTATATCTGTTATATTTGTTAATAGTTTAGTTTAATAAATTATACAAGCTGTTATCTGTGTTTTTCTGTTGCGTTTAGTCTACGAAGAACTTAAAACATCAAAAAATACGTAACAGTAACGTAGTCTCTTGTGCCCTCAAGGAAAACATGTAATTGAAGTTCAAGATAATTAGAAATACACTAAACAGATACTGTCCTATAAGTAACGTAATTCTTGAACTGGACCCCAATATGCTCGTGCCACCGCGCCTCGTACGTCATTAGACACGCACCGAGCCTACTTTAGAAGAAGCTGTTGGTCTCAGAATTCAACATATGTATTAGGGAATACAAAAGTCATTTTCACTTGTCGTTGTTCGCTTAAGCAGAGACTTGACTAGTATCGACTAGTCTATGTTATTGGAAAGATCGTTTTTCTCTGTCTCAGTGTTACAATACCATGAATCACCTTTTCACGTAAATAGGCAGCGAGTTCTACTGACAAATTATACGGTGTAGAGGTCAGATGGGCTTTCTGGTGGGACCAGTCTAATAACGTAAGAGTGAACAAACATCTTTGTTGGGGTGACGGAGAATAGATTAGGGTGATGACTCATCTTGGACTGGCTAAACATTGTCAATCAAACTGGGAGTTTATGGGATGTTGTTACGTTTATTTCATTCATCCCACCGAGCGTCAGTACTGTTGTCTGAGCAGAATTCAGTACATGACGCTTAGCAACGGCCAATAACAGTCTCTTAGCAACGTTTAATATGTTTTTCTTAGCAAATTTTAGTGTACAACAATATGCACAAATATACGGAAAGACTGTTTATATGTGTTTGTAAATCATTAATAAAATAATATGAATATAGTTTTTATTAAATTATTATTAGTATTCCAGCAAATCGTATTTCATTTGTTTCATGACGTGCTAAAAGAAACTTTACTACGTGGAATGAGACTATGTACTGTACTTGGACAAAACGATTTCTACACCAACGCATTTATATCTACCAGTGTGTGTTCCCTTATTCTTTGCGGTTATAAAATTACGTGTAAAACGACGTTTAGAAACAACTTTATTAGTTCGCTGTACCTTACTGACTTTCTAAATAGAAACTAATAAAAATGTGTAATTCATTTAGAAATTTTATTTGTGTGCTGTGAAGCGTAAAGTTACAAATACGTTTATTTTAATTTTAACCTGCCAATCAAATCCATGTTAATGCAACATTATTGTAGCATAAGTTTGTGGCATGACTGTCATTCTTAAACACACGCCGAGATGTATCTTCTTACCTTAAAATCAACAGAAACCATTGTAATGATGATGTTAATTATTTCTGTGACAAAACGCATACGACTGTCTCTTACAGTTACTGGATTTAGTTTAATGAAGTGAAATCCCCAAACTTAGGTTCTGGAATATGTTTAGTTTCTTACTTTGAAAAAGAGAACAAAGTGAATTATTTGTAAAGTCAATTTCTTAATACAGCTTTTTCAAATGACTGTTTCTTTTGGGGGGGGGGGGAGGATTCACACCAGAAACTTTCGTGATGCGCTCTTAAAATAACATTTTGTGATACATTCTAAAAACACCAATTACTCACATATTTTAGTCTTCTTCAGGCTAATCCAGTCCGACACCATCTATCTCTCTGGTTTTTCGAGTAATTTTCCTTACATCAGCCTGACATATATTTTTCTTATTGATAAACAGGAACTCCACGAACCAACTTAACTCGACACACTCTTTTTTTGGCTTTGTATGCATGTAGATAGCCAGTCTTTCGCTGGGGAAACTCGAGGGAGCTAAACGAACACTCACACGCAGGCGCAGAGTAAAGTAGTTGCAGTCGAGATTATTCTAAGATTTGAGTATCCTTTGTTTTTACACCAGAATATATTGATTAATTTATGGTCGAGTCTATTTTAAAGAATGGAGATGAAAAAAGCACAGAGGTTTGTGAAATTTAGTAAACCACGTTCAGTCTACTTACGTTTAGTACAGCTCACGTGGTGCGAAAGTTGAGCTATTGAGAATGTACAAGCGAAGAGAAAACATTTGACCCTTGAATATAGAAGTTCGACGACAAGTTAATATAATCGTTTTTATGACAACAGAGCTCGTGACTTCTGAAACTTATATTGAGTTGAAAAAGTCAAGTAATATGTTGAATAAAAAATTTAATAATTTGACATAAATATGTCTACTAAAATGGACATCATACAGCAGGAAATGTGGAGTATTGTTTGGAAAGCCAAACAAAACTAAAATAAGACAGTTTGATTTTAGGGTTAGTTTTCTGCAAAAAAATACATTTGTCATAAATAACACTTCTTTACCAGTCGTCATTATAATAAAAGAAAACTAATATTTTTGCCACGTCAGGAGGATTGTTCTGCACAAGAAATCAACAGAAATAAAAATATATAAGTGAAAAACATGTTGCTTTCTCTGCATTATTTCTTACATGCAAGGAAAACTATTTACAGGAGAATTATGACGCTTAAAAGCTTTGTTTTTTCGATGTCCATTAGCAAAATATTCAAAACAATAAACCTGGCGTTTTGAGGAAAGTAAATTGGTTAGTATGTTTTATTAATTAATAATCTATTTCACGAGCTATGAATGATTGATATATATATATATAAGAAGAGCGAGAATGGCTAATAAACTTGTTTATTTTTTTAATGGAGCATGTAAATACAGTTTATTAACATATGACTCATCCCCGATTGAGTCGTCAGTAAGTTTACTCTAAAATACTGGTATCGATTACATGCGGTAGACAGCGGTGTGCCCTTACGCTGAAACAAACACACGTGCAACATATTGTTACGTGATATAATTTAATTCGGACGAGTCTCCGATTTATTATGTTGTGTAAGTTACGTGCTACTATTTTAAAAAAAATCAAAAATTTGAATTTAATTAATTGTTAATATGTATCAAATTTATGATATTTACTAACAAGACTGATGCACACGATTTTTTAAACACAAATATATTTTGATATACAAAAAATAATACATTTTATAATAACTGTTATTACTTATTATAAATAGTGATTTATGTATAACATTTTTACAAACTTGAAGACAACACTGAATGTTATATCCGATCTAGAACTGAATATTTTATCGACGATCCAGGTCTACGATGAACAAATTAATTCTAAGTTGATACTGTCACATCTTCCTGAAGCTAGCTAGCTTGATTGGACTTACACCGGTGAATTTTACCGATGATATTTAATTTTCTTGTAGAACTTCTAAAGTCCGAAGTAATTCACCGAAGTTGAACGGTTTCGAACTTATGAACGTTCCTGGTCAAATTCTGTACTTTTCCTATTAATAGGCGTCAATCACAGTTATAGCTTCCTATACCTGACCAATAACATTCTTCTGTCTCTTTCTAGCTGCTTTTTATACGAATCATGCGAGACTCCAGAACATTCACCAAAGTTCACTTAGCAACAATACTGTCCATCATAAGTATTATATACACACGTAATACATGTTTGATTTTTACGCTTAAGAATCTTCTAAAATTTCGAGAATAGGCGGGACTTGCGCAATACACAGCCAAAAATTTTCATCACGTGCAAAAAAGAAAACTATACAGAAATACGCGTAGGCGCTACAATAAATGTACAAAAGTAAATCTACTACAATCTGTATGTATGCAAAAGTCATGTTTTAAATGTGGTAGTGCATGTGGTATTGTTGGGATAAGCTGCTTTCCGCCAAGTGCACTAGATAGGTTCGTTGACAACAGGAGAATCAGCAGGATAAATTATAAAGTGATACTGAATAATAACTTTCTGAGTTTAACCAAAATAATCAGCAGTCTGAACATAATGTATGTGGTTATACAAAATGACAACAACTTTTAGTTAAACTAAAGGACAATCACGTTTTACGTATTTGCTTCATGGACACCGACATTAATCTTTTACTGGACTCTTAAATCAATCAATGCACTCTCTCTAACTGACTTAAAGTCCTGCAGTTTTTAAATATAATGCTTATTGCTTAAAGGCAAACGCTGCACTTGTCAACAGCGACTTGCGTTAACCACACACTAGGAGACACGTGTAGGTGAGTCTGTAACTTGTAGATATCATTTCCCCTTCCAGCTAAAAACATTAATATTATCTTTAGAAACCAATAACAGAACAAAGGTAATTAGAACGAAATCAAATTAGCAATATTCTGAAAAGTGTTATTGAAAAGCTACATCAATTCAGAATAAGTGAAAACTGCTAAAAATGAGAAGGAAGAAAACGCATGGAAGGCCTACATATCATATTAGCAAATACTAATGAGTAGTTAATTAAGATTAATGAAAAATAAACCAACAACGATGTATTTTAGATCGGAAAAATAATGTATTTATTCTGTTTTCATTCACTGGTGCTTTTTTATGTGGAACTTTATTATTGTGATAAATTTCATGAAGTATAAGAAATGAAAAGTTAAGTAACTTTATACTTTTTGCGTGTATTAATGGTTAAATTAATATATAATTTAATTTTAGATTGCACTTATATAGGCACTCATTAAAATGAAAAACGGAAAAAAAAATATAAAGGTGAATAGCATCTTTGCATTTCTCAAAAGTTTCTTTCTGTTATCTATTCCACGACAGAAATTAATCTCTAATTTATATATCATGAAGTTAATTAATAAATTAATCCAAAAGCTTGAACATTCACCTAATCACTAAAACTGGTCAAAACAAGAAATGTTTAATTTCTGAAAACGTTATAATTTTTGCAAAGAGTGCTAAAATATATTTAAAAAAACAGAATAGCTTTAATTTACTCAATGAGATACGTACTATCTGTAATCATATATAGCAAACAGAAAAATTTATTAAAAATAGATGGAGCTTTCTATTTCAGGCTTCAGTTCAAACAGTCTTTGTATCAAGTTGAAGATCATTCTTAAAGGTAATGTATCATTTATGTATTCTAGGGTCTAGTTTGACAAAAACCCATTAAGACTTGTCTTAATTAGTTCACTAAGTTCGAACTAAGTTAAAAATTAAAATAAGACTTAATAATTTAGTAAGACATTTCCTAAGCTGTTGTAAGAAGCTGCTTTAGGAATGTCTTGACTAAAAACGACTTGAAAAGTATCTTAAGAGCCCGAAGTACAAAAAACATAACGTTTCGCTCCTCAGTAGCACAATGGTATGTTCGCTGAATTACAAAGCGAGTGTCCATCCCCGTGGTGAATAGCGCACAGACAGATCATTGTGTAGTTTCGTACTTTAAACAAACAAAAAATAATGTTTTAAATCACACTTTTGTAGTTTTCTCAGATATGACGTATCCTTTTTTATATTTATTTTGACAAAACTTATTTCAATTAATTAAAAACGGGAAATTAATTAAATATACTGTAAGTTATAGAATACTTTATCAAGCCTCGAGTTTCTTTAGGCTTGTTTAACAGAAGTCATTTTGTCCTTATGTGTTTCTTTTTATTTGAAAAAAAAATTCTTCCAAAAAAGCAATTTAAATACAATGAAGTAATCTGTGTTAAAAATAAAATAACTATTTTATCTAATTTTAGATGACGGCTTTATTTATTCCTAATCTTAAGACACTTAGTTATCACAGTTGGGCAAGAACTTAATATTCTTCTGGTATCAAACATTTCATGAAACAATGTTATGAAAATATATTTACTAAGTCATATCTTAGGTAAGTCTTCTTTTATAATATGCCATGTGGTGATTGGTCCCAAATCTTGCCACGTACAGACGTCATAGACACTGCTCATTTACATATGATTACATTCAATGAAGTTAAGTCTCTGTGAATTTATTGCTAAATTACTTTCGACACTTTTACAGCTTTAACAGGTAAACGTTTATTTCACTTGAAAAAACAAAACAAATTTAGACAAACTGAAAGTGATTTATAGTTTTGGCTATACTATTGAATTATCTCAGCTGATCACATTTGATTAACCATGGTTTCATAAGGGTATGCTCCCGCTTGTATAGCGGTAAGTCTACGGATTTACAACGCTAAAATCAGGGGTTCTATTCTGCTCGGTTGGCTCAGCAGATAGCTTGATATGGCTTTGCTATAAGAAAACAAGCAAACCAACAAATCATAAGCGTATTATCCATATTTCTAACCGTAATAAATCATACTTTTATATCACAAAGTTCCTCGTCGTATCCAAATACAGCACAGATATCGACACTACGAACCTACCCGCGTATTGTGGATGTGTTTTTCCATTCCCTATCGCACCAAACATGCTCGCTTTTTCAGCCGTGGGGGCGTTATAATGCAACGGTCAATCCCACTATTCGTTAGTAAAAGAGTAGCCCAAGAGTTGGCGGTGGGTGGTGATGACAAGCTGCCTTCCCTCCAGTCTTACACTGCTGAATTAGATAGCCCACGAGTAGCTATGCGCGAAATTCAAAACACAAAATCTGTGTTTTCACATGTCATGGAATGTGGTTTGTTGCAAAATTTAACCAAAACAGCAAGTATTTACAGGATCCGAATGTGTAACTCGGCATTGTCTTAGAAACTATAAGAACTAGAAACATTTTTATACCCATATAAAATATTTTACGAGATGCTTTTTCGAGTAGTTTTGTTGTTTGTTGTTGTTTAGAATTAAGCACAAAGCTACACAATGGGCTATCTGTGTTCTGCCCACCACGGGTATCGAAACCCGTATTTAAGCGTGTAAGTCCGCAGACATACCGCTGAGCCACTGGAGGACTCGAGTAGTATATAAAAATACATATGTATTAAAACTTTCAGTCTAGCTTAAGTAACCAGGAAACTTTCAGCGCGATAAAACTAACTTCTTGTGATAATTGTATAGAATTGTTCACGCTATTTCACATTTTTTTACTAACTTAGTAAGCGAGAACTTAGTAAGACATCTTGTGAATTAAATAGTCACAAAGTGACACTTTTCCACATTTTATAATAGTTTTATAAACGCAAACTATATGGTTCTAAGCAAATGAAGAATGGTACGTTAGTATAACTTAACCATATTTTATTTGTCATGTCCTCTGCCGACAAGGATTTCACCAATACCATGTATCATCAGATCGGCTGGAATGCGACAGACATATAACGATCCATGCGTTATTGTTCTTTGCAGCTTTCGTGAATAATGGCTGTTACGGTATAAACCTGAATTAATGAGTGAATTGTAACTATTACCCGTCATTTATAAATCAGATTTATATCTTAAAAATTAATATTACTTTATTTGAATTAACTTTACTATCATTCACAACAATTGGCGCACCAGTAAGCAAGCTAGTTTGTTTGCTTTCCGAGTGGATAGAGTAACCATAACGTCAGTGGGAGTATGTGTGTGTGTGTGTGTGTGTTTATAGCAAAGCCACAGTAGGCTATCTACTGAGTCCACCGAGGTGAATCGAACTCATGATTTTAGCATTGTAAATCCATAGACTTACCGCTGTACCAGCTGGAGACCAGTGGTAGTAAATCACACTAATAATTTTAAGGACTTAATGAAAGAAATAAAAGAAAAATGTATTTCAGTATGCCAACTACAATCAAACATTGGTGTTTTTTGTTATTGTTATTTCGTTTGGCGTAGTCTTACACAACTTATATACCACAATGTTTTAAAATAGACTAGACTACTTTATACCAGTTCAAACTTTTAGAATGTTCTGGTCTTTTCTGTTTCATGCTCTGCTTTAAAATAGGAAAGAAAAATTGAATGAACTTTATTATGCTGATTTGAGGAATACAAATTAAAATTTGGAGAAATGAAAAAAACAATATTTTAAATATATTTGCTGAAAACGAAAGAAGTACTTTTAGCATTAAATATATCTAGTGACAAAGTAACATATATAATGTGAAAATTCATAGATTTATTTAAATGCTTACTTAAAGAGATTACAATCTTCATGTGTACGACGCCAAACGACCTCGCAATGTTTATTATGCTGCGAATAGTTGATTCCACAACGTCGCTTGTTACGTCTTTTAACAATATTTCAAGCACTTTTAATTTACAGAGTATAAGTTCTAGTATATGGATTTTCCCCCTTTAAATATCAGTTCTCCAAATTTGTAAGGTGGACAGTGTCACCATGGCCAATCATACTATCTAACGTTATGGATAAACCTTGGTACAAAACACGTTTAAAATGGTGCCGTCGTTAAGAGTCGTAACGACGGCAAGGCAGTAAAATGTGGCTTATTGTGACCTGAGTGTCACACAAACAAGACATTAGTGCATCAGTCCCAGATAAAAGAAAAAAGTGAGGTAAAAAATTGTAATCTGTGCGTAGTTAGTTTAGTTAGGACACCTTCCTCTTTTCGATTCTCCCCGTCGCACTAAACATGCTCGCCCTTTGAGCCGTGGGGGCGTTATAATGTAACGGTCAATCCCACTATTCGTTGGTAAAAGAGTAGCCCAAGAGTTGGTAGTGTGTGGTGATGACTAGCTTCCTTCCCTTTAGTCTTACACTGCTAAATTAGGGACGGCTAACGCAGATAACCCTCGTGTAGTTTTGCTCGAAAGTAAAAACAATCAAACTTTCCGATCCTTATGGAAGCAAGACAGCCAAAGCCCAAGAGAGGGTTTTATTTGGAAAACTTGTTTTCTCGTTACTCACTTCAAGTCGACTGCCAAATGGCCGAGCCGAGCCTTGAATACAGGACCATATCCAGAAAAAAAATTGGATAGAAGTATATGTTAAAGAGAAATGAGTCAGTCGGTTTTGAATATAGCCGAGAACAAGATGAGAACTAACGTGAAGCGATTCCATGGTCAGTGGAGAACTAAGTGATTCAGTAAACATAGCTTCTCTGTGATCCAGGGCCAGAGAAATGGCGTATAATTCGGTAGTGAATACAAAAACTGTAGAGGGGATTCAGTACGCAACCATCGAACCACAATAAACCATGGCAGAGACCACAGAGTCACCATTCCTATTTATGCGGATGGTTAGAAAAATGTTCAGCAAATAACAGACAGTATTTCCAATCGGGAGTGTCTGCTTTTCTCAGATGACAAAGAATGTCAAATTTGAGGATTGTAATAAGCCATGGTGGGATGGGCTGACCAGTGGATACAGCAAGGACAAACATAAATCATCTAACTGCGCCTGGATACGAAGGCCAAAAGGAACAGTGACAGATCATCTGTTCTGAAAAGTATCGCCAACCGAAGAAGTAAAACACAACCCCACTTGGAATGCTGTGATAAGGATCAAAGTTTCGAAGAATACAGTAAAGATAATTGCAAACAGCAGAGGTGTAGAGGAAATTCCTGATACTCTATGTACAAACTCTGAATTGGGGATGTGCAGAAGACCCCGGTACAGAGCCGAAGTCCCTGATAATGAATGGGGTCTAGCCTCTTCAAGGCTGAAATCCTGGCAAAGCCATAGATCAGTGACCCATAGTCTAGTTTTGATCGAATAAGATTAAGATATATCTTTATTATAGAACGTTGATTTCCTCCACTTTATGGTGAAAGATGGGAACTCACTCTGTGTGGGCGAGAGGAGGTTGTTTCATTCGAGGAACCAAACAAAAAGAGAATTAACAATCCTCTCTGATGTCTTACAGATACAGCTCGTCAAAGCAATTGTATGGTAGGTTGAAGGAATCTTAGGATCCTTCCCAGGCTTAGAGAAAGGTATGACAATAGTCTGGCGCCAGGCATTTGGAAAAACATTTTCCTTCCAGATCTGGTTAAAAACAATCAAAAGAAACGCAAGAGAGGCATGATATAGATGGCGCAGCATCTCATAGTGTACATCATTAGGTCCGACCGATATACTGCCAGACTGATGAAGGGCTAGTTTGATTTCCACCAGTGTAAAGAGGCGATTATAATCATAGAGACAATCAGCCAGAAAGGAAAGAAACGTTCCTTTTACCAGAGTTTTGATGGTTAAGAAGGTGGAGAATGAAGCAGAAGTGTTAGAATCTGAGTCGGGAATGTTTTTCAAATCCCTCTCAACAATAACTCCTAGTGACGAATTCAAAGTAGCACGAGGCGTAACATCAATATGTATATCCCCAAACGCCTTTGAATGTAAGGAGTTCACTGTATTTAGTGCGATGTTTCCACCAATATGTCATCAGAGCGAAGCTTTTCGCCTGACTTTGGAAAGCTACAAAGTCCTTCTGGTCCCTTCTGAATTAAAAAAGGAAGACATTTGCCCTGAAGGTTTGTCTGAAAAGGTATGTAATATAAGAAAATAAGGTAACACGTGTTTCAGATGTTGAAGAGATGCTGCTCAGAATCTTCAAGACGTGGTCGTTTACCTATGGACTGTTTTTCACTTTAAGTTTTTATTTGGTGGATCCATAATAAAAAAGAATGTTTCGGCGCCCACTGACTCCACCCACCACGGAGTCCTACGAGGAAACGCACTACAATGCCAAGGTTTTGTGAGCAGTATACCGAAACACCAGCATCAGATACACTGTCCACAACACTGATACTTGGTTGACCTTAGCCCAAGTGGACCAGCCGATTGACTCTAGGGGGGCCACCACAAGACGTCCTGTCTATAGGAATTCAAGGCCAAAATGGTGTCTTAGGGTTGGACCCCTCCAACACTAGGATCCTCTCCTTCACAGGTCACCACGCAAGGCAAACACGCGGGCGGATGTTTAGATTCTAGTGGAGGTAAGCTGAAAGAACAAAACAACGTACAAGTATCCACAACTAGGGGATGTTGGTTTGAGTTCAAAGATACGTAGCGCTGATAGCCATCGTTTTGCACGTAATCTTAAAGTATTTGAAAAATTTCTTTGGAACAAATTTGTGTTTATGATAAACTTGTGAGCGATAGATATAAAAATACACAATATCTGACATAAAAACAAATACATAATTTCTAATTTATTGGTTCTATTTTCACAACTTTCTGCGAATCAAAGAACAGCAGATACATATGTTATCGCCATCTATCGAGATATTTATATAGTATTTAGCAGTTGAAAATCTTTCACGACTTGTATTATCAATAGGTTTGTTTGTTTTGGAATTTCGCACAAAGCTACTCGAGGGCTATCTGTGCTAGCCGTCCCTAATTTAGCAGTGTAAGACCAGAGGGAAGGCAGCTAGTCATCACCACCCACCGCCAATTCTTGGGCTACTCTTTTACCAACGAATGGTGAGATTGACCGTCACATTATACACCCCCACGGCTGGGAGGGCGAGCATGTTTAGCGCGACGCGGGCGCGAACCCGCGACCCTCGGATTACGAGCGCACGCCTTAACGCGCTCGGCCATGCCAGGCCTTATTATCAATAGGATAAAAATACTTGTTACAGTGTTCATTCACAGCACAATGACATGAAACTGGAGGACAACTTGAGCAATTGGTGTTCAATAAGATTGAGGGAGTGGCCTTATATTTATTATACACGTATAGAATAAAGAGATACAAGAGTAAGTGGCTATTTAAACAGTGGAAGCCTTACAGTACCATTAGAGTAAATAACGAACCAGTTTCTTATGTCTTGGGTTAACATTGTTTTCCGTCAGTTTTCAATGTCTGGTACATTATATATATATATGTATGATTAAGTAAAATGTTGTTACATCAAAATAGTTTTTATTGAACGATGGTTGTTATTGATGTGTCAAGCTCAAGCAAGACCTTGGAGGTAACTATTTGTATTTCCAGTTGTTTCTTTTCTAAGTTAAAACACTGACCACTCAGTAACTTTGCAATCATGTGGATAAACGAATGTATTAAAAAAAAGAACTGCAAAGTAACATATGAAACCCTATGATTTTCCAATAATATTTTTATTTTTTACTCAACCAAGCAAAAGAGTATAGAAAGTTTGTTTACAATGTACATTTTAATAACTGGAAATAAGGTAAACTAGGTAAAACCAGGATATCCATGATAATTAAAGAAGGATTCTTATATATATATATAAATGTGTATTTTTTTTACCCGAACTTATGAACTTGAATGAAGATATGACGTTGTTAATGAGGTTCACGTTCTTTACATTCACATGCAATACATTGATCAAGTGCTTAAAAAGAAAATTACATTCACCTCAAAATCGTGTGAAGAGTACACATAAATCATCTAGTCATCACCTTAGAGCTCACACTTTCCAGTCTATAAAACGTAAATACACATCTTACAGAACATTCTGATGGTCAGTAGTTTCCTGATTTATGTATTACATGAATTAATATCGCCACATATAAGTCACCGTACGGAAAATTTTCAACATTGAAGACAGTGGCTGAAAATAATCCTGTCCTCAGCAATTCAGTAAACCAACAGAGTGATAGTCACGATTTTAGGTCTGACAACCTGACATGAAATAGAGATTAGTGTTAGCGTGACCTATTTTTACACTATATATATGTTAAACTGATCCTGGCGAAAAGACATTTGGGCCTCTTGGAGAATGCGCATGCGTGGTCCCATTGGAATGCCCATCTTCTGTAATCGCTCCTCTGTGAGGTAAGGGAGTTCAATTATGCCGATTTTTTCTCCTTCAAAACTAGCAGCATATTTCTGGAAAGAGAAAAAATTATATATTATTTGAAGCAGAACATCTTAACATGAAGTTAAGCAATATTTAATTGATTAATAAGCTACCTCTGTCTTATGAACAGTGTGTCCCAAAAGTCGATTGCCATAGACTAAATGTCTCTTCGTTTACAAAACATGTTCAAAACGATCACGCGCGAAAATCATTACCGTATCACAGACGATCAATTCAATTCCACATAGACCCGGCATGATCAGGTGGGTTAAGGCGTTCGACTAGTAATCTGAGGGTTGCAGGTTCGAATTCCCGTCGCATCAAACATGCTCACCCTTTCAGCTCTGGTGGCGTAAAAATGTGACTGTCAATCCCACTATTCGTTGGTAAAAGAGTAACTCAAGAGTTGGCGGTGGGTGGTGATAACTCGCTACCTTTCCTCTAGTTTTACACTGTAAAATTAGGGACTGCTAGCGCAGATAGCCCTCCTATAGTTTTGCGCGAAAATCTCAAAACAAACAAACAACTCATGTTGTTAAGATACAAAGATAATAGTAGTAGAATAAGCCTTTACTATTTTATGTCTCTTAACGCACTCGCGTGATCATATTTTATAAGCGTCTAGTCAGTAACGGGTATCTAATGCATGTTCGTTATTTTGGCATGATAATCCAAGATGTATCGAATAACATTCTGAACGACAAAACTTAGTTAATTATACAAACAGCTTTTTCTCAGTCAAAAAAATTATTACATGTAAGTATTAATTTTCTTTAACAACGAATGTGTGTGTTTGTGCGTTTTCTTATGGCAAAGTCACATCGAGCTATCTGTTGAATCTACCGAAGGGAATCGAACCCCTGACTTTAGCGTTGTCGATCCATAGACTTACTGGTGTACCAGCGGGGAACTCAACAAATCTGACTATTGCAATACCTTTTCTTTTTATGAATACAAGTTATACAGTCAATCAGAATTTGTTAAACATAATACAATAATTGTATTTTTATTTTACATTATGTCTACTTATAGTTATATTACAATTACTGTTTATACTAAATTATGTCAGCGCAATAAAATAAAAAAAACAAAATAGGACGGTCAACATTGGTTGTAGAAATATACAACTAACAATCAGCATTAGAATATTGTAATTCGTGATTGACTTAGACCTGCTGTGGAAGGTTTGTTTTGTTTGTTTTTGAATTTCGCGCAAAGCTACTCAAGGGCTGTTTGCGCTAGCCGTCTTAATTTAGCAGTGTAAGACAAAAGGGAAGGCAACTTGTCATCACCACTGTTATGTTAATGTTTTGTAAACGACAACATGTCGTGTTGTGTTTAAATTTTCATTTCTATTATTTATATTTCCATATTTATATTATTGTTTCAAAGTTTAAACCAATAAAATATGTTGTTATTCATTTAAAATAACATTTAGAAATTTCTAGAATTAGGTAGATCAATCAATTGACTATAAATGGAATGTGGCGGCCTAGTGTCTAGACGACAAGTCTCGTGCAAAAACAGACATGCGCAGATTATTCTGGAATGTTGGGAAGTTACGCGATTGTTCGAGAAGTCTGGGCCTACAAATATATAAGCAGACGAAGATGCGAGAAGGAAGAGTCATTAGTTTTTATTCGAAGAAAAGAAGAGTCAGTCATTCGTTTGAGAAAGTTTAAGTGTTTGCTGTGAGTTTATTCAACTTGAATTTGTGACTGAAGCTAGATCTACAGAAGCTGTGATTTTGTCTCGTCAATCTTTGCGATTCATTCGAATTACTGGTTGTGCTGAGAGTCGTCACGTACGGACTATTTAGGGGAGACTGGGAAAATTGGAAGGCGGCAAGTTTGAGACGTTCATCAAGAAGCACCGTAAAAAGAATTTCGTCATTCTCCAAATTCACACCCTAGATCGGAATTTTGGATTTCTATTCTGAACTTTTGGACTTTCATTCTAGATCATATTATTAGATACAGGCCAGTACCATTTTGTATTGTAATTAATTTTGAAGGTTTAAACTTAATGTCTGTCATTGTTGTTATGTAATTTATGTTATATCCGTTACATATATAATAGTTTGTTGTAATAAATTATACAAGCTGTTATCTGTGTCTTTCTGTTGCGTTTAGTCTACATAAAACATACATAAAAAAAAACGTAACAACCACCCACCGCTAACTCTTGGGCTACTCTTTTACCAACGAATGGTGGGATTGACCGTCATATTATAACGCCCCCACTGCTGAAAGGGCGAGCATTTTTGGTGCGACCCTCGGATTACAAATCGAACGCCTTAACACGCTTGGCCATGCCGGGCCCACTATTCTTTGTACAAACCAAAGATATTAATTCAAATAAGGCTAAAAGTCCAAAACAACTCAGTAAATATATAATTTTGAAATTCAGCCATATATCATATATTTGAAAGTCATTAATTGTAGCTATCTGCACCTACACATACTCGATACAGTAAATTTACAAAATTAAAAGCAACTAGACATAATATATTTTACAACAATAATTCTGTCCGCTAGATGTGTCTGCCAATACGAAAGTCTAAACGTCTGTGACAATTACGGTTTTCACTATTAAAAGGTGAGAGGTCTTAAACTAATTAATCATTCTAAATGGAGTCAGCTGGGACTATTCTGTAAATATTCAAACTATTTTTTTTCGTGCTAATAATTAGGAATTAAATTCACGTAGACAATTATAAAACTCAACTAAAATTGGAAGGTAGTGTGTATATTATTAGAGAACATTTAAATCAGTATTTCTTTGATTTGTTGTTTTGAAATAAGCACAAAGCTACACAATGGGCTATCTGCTCTGCCCACCACGGGTATCGAAACCCGGATTTTAGCGTGTAAGTCCAAAGACATACCGCTGAGCCACTGGGGGGCATATTTCTTTGAAGCATAAAATGCAAAATTCCAAACTGATACAACTATATTTAGGTGCTACGTACTTTTCGTTTTTATACAACTCATAAAATACGAACGAGGTTTGATGCTCCTCAAACTGTGAATGTGATGACTAATAATCACATGAAAAATATTACTGAAAACTACATTGATACTGTGCGGTGGCATCCATTAAACAAAAATAAAATACTTTACTAAATCACGAATATTATACTGCACAAGTGAATGATAATTAGGGTTATCAACATTATAGCTGTGACAAAGCAAAAATAGTTCCTTGTCATGCAAGTGAGACATGTTATGACCAGGTCTTTGATCTGGTATGCAATTTACTAGTCATTCAGTTTTTTACTATACACGTCGGTGTAGTGGTCTTACACAATGTTGTTTTCAATATCGTTTGGAAGTGAATCACTTGGCCAAAGTACTTCAAACTGTTCATAAGCCATGAAAGACAATATCGGTCTGTCTGATTAATTATGGAGCGAGTCATTGGACAAAATAAGGTAGGACATTCAAAGCAGTATGCATGTAGTGAATTGGAAACTACTGCCACAGAATGTTAGTAGGATCTGTAACTACTGTAAATTAATAGTATATTTTCTAGGACAGAATAATTTTTTTTATTGATTTTGATGTGCAATAATTGTTTGATTTATGAGATCAGCGTGTGTATATTAGATGTTTATTTAGCACGTTCGTTTTCAGTAGTATAAAGAAAATATCTTGTGGAATGACAACATGAAGAACGACATTTATTTTATAGAAAATTCGTGCTTTACCCCGTAGCCAGGTAGAAGACATTTCTATCTATTTCTCGTTCTATATATAATGAAATAAACAGCATTAAAACTATTATTTACATTAACTATATTAAATGTTAATAGGCGATTACAATCTGCACTATAAAACAATAATGAACTTGATATAAAATAAACATTAAGAAGAACTTAGCAAAATCCATTTAAAATTCCAGTCGTCACCTTAAAGTCATAACAGATATTATCTGTAGTAATAGCACCCAAACGCGTCGGGAATATCCTACCTACCTGACGAACAAAATTCAAACATTAATGTTAAACTAACCAGTAATGATGGAACATTAATTAGGGATATGGAGTTGAGTGCTTTCACCCATAACGTCTTAACCCCTACTGTGTGCAGCCAATTGTAGAAAGGCAGTTTTGATAGGTGATCGATGATACCTCAGTATCTTACCAACACTCTGATTTTAACATGAGACATCAGCATGAGGCTACACTTATTGTCAGTGGTGAGTTCATTAACTGTAAAGCCACATCTGCCAAATGTCTACTTATCGCTTAAAGATGAACAATTAACCAATTTTATTTGAGATTACACGAAATATCATCAGATGGATAATTTACATAAATTATAATTATAAATTATATAGATACGCAGGTGACTACAAAGTCTGAAATGAGCCTCATTTCTCCGAAGGATATATCACAGTAGTGTTCATGAAATGCCACATTACACCTTGGATAGATAGATCCCGCAGGAAGGATTTCAGTGGTTTTTAATATCTTTGTTCATAAACATTAGTGGACACTGTTTCATTCTCACCTTGGACAATTGCAAACAACTTCTGTTTCTGAAGTTTTTAACCATTTCGTTGATAAACAAACAAAATTTTGCATGACCCACATTTTGTAATTGTTCTGTAGTAGTATGTTGGGAGAGCTCACTTGGAATTATAGCCATTTTGATAGTACAGCCACACCATCATAATAAATTGTTCTAGATTTAACAATATACTGTGTGTTCCACTGTTAGCAGCAAAATAACAGCTGTACTTTCGTAAACAACGCTATTTTTAATGACATGCAAAACAGTAACTCCTTTTGTGATACAAAAAAGTTTTCGCCGTATGGTTCGACATAAAAATCATTTTAAATATCTACACTAACTTAACTTAACGACCACGTTATACAGTTATATCAACTATTCTTTTAATTATTTTCCAGTTTTTTTCATGGTAATTTCTATAATTACACGCAATAGATTCCTCACATTTATGAAGTACTTATCATAAAAAAAATTAATTACACATGACGAAAATAAAAATTAAAAATCCACAACAGCGGATACTTATTATTCATTGTATTTTTACAATTGGGTTTGGTTCACGAATCGCAGTTATTACAAATTCTTGAAACACACAAAACTATACTGTGTATGCATCACCGACCTTAGTGGGCTGATCTTCTTCCAAATATATTGCTAACCTGATCTTAAGCTAGATTGATGATCGATCTCAGTGGGCTGATCGAAAGTTTAGTTGTAAATTGGTCTAATACCAAACGTTGTTTACTTTTCTTTCAACGGGTAGCTGCAGTAAGTTAAAGTTTTCAAACCTAACAGCTTGATTATCAGTTATTCAGATCTGGAATAATCCATATTATGTCATAAAAAGTTCGGAAAGCCTTATTTGTTTGTTTGTTTTTGAATTTCGCGCAAATCTACATGAGAGCTTTCTGCGCTAGCCGTCCCTAATTTAACAGTGTAAGACTAGAGGGAAGGCAGCTAGTCATCACCACCCACTGCCAACTCTTGAGCTACTCTTTTACCAACGAATAGTTGGATTGACCGTCCCATTATAAGCCCTCACGGCTGAAAGGGCGAGCATTTTTTGTACGACGGGGATTCGAACCCACGACCCTCAGATTACGAATCGAACGTTTTAACCCGTCTGTCCATGCCGGACCTCTTTGGGAAACTTTTGGTTAAAAAAACAAACATTTCTTCACTTTATAGTTGTTTTTGTTGACAACATTTTGTGCTATAAAAATGATAAATTTTAATTAACGCTAACAAACATTTAACAAAAATGACATCTGGAATTAGATTTGGTTTAATTTGAGAAATGTATTATTATATAACAGTTGAGTATTTCAAACCTACCTCGTAACCAAGTTTCTTCAGAAACTGCCGGAGTAAAGGGGGCTCGTCTCCAAAAAACCTGGAAGAAAACATCAGGTTTTGTTATACAGCACATTTAATCCGAATAGGATGTTACTTTATCGATTACGACATTTCTGTAATTATGTATTAAATATTAAACCTCTTGTAATTATTACCTGAGAAAGTCTTACCCTTCACACCTATATGAAATGCGTCAAACACACAGATACAAGGATACAGGTAAATATCTCTCGATGTGTTAAATGTTGATGTATCCGACCAATGACGGACAGCATTGTAAATCTAAAATATATTTGCGAAATTGTTAACCAATTGCTCACTGGATGATACCAAGGTAACACCTATCTTTTTTCTTGTTCTATAAGTACGTGAATTGTGTAAAACAAGTAAAAATAAATAATTTAATAAACATGAAATAAAATCTGATGAAAATCTAATTAATGAATATTTATACACAAACTTTCCGAATTAAGAGGAATCTGACAGTCCAGTGTAACGACACTTAAATTGAGACCACTTGCATTATTTAAAAATGCCTGAAAAGCTGCGTTTCAAACCCCTTTAACAAAAAAAAACAAAAAAACACGAAATTGCTTTCCACACCTTGGGTTATAAGAGTGAAGTTATTCGATTACAGTAGTAGCCCAATAGTTGGCAGTGAATAACTGCCTTCCCCGTGGGCGTCCACAGAAACGTCGCCAGGGGGACAAAGTTTAAAGCAGCATTATATATATATATACACACACACATTGAATGATAAATAAAGAAATATGTTTATCATTTTTCGGGTAAGTACTCGCCCCCCTATCACTTCAGTACTATGAATGGTTAACACAGCTAGCTCTCAAGTAATTTTGCATAAAATTAAGCAGAATAAACTATATCCACATGCTTACTTTGTTAGTTTTCGTATCCTTCCTGGATTGTTCAATTCCAGAAAATCACGGCGAAACTTTTCCCTCTCCCGGCTATGCTGCCCTCTACTAGCACGTGCTCCTGGATAGTCACTGACAACGTTTCCAGCAGATAATTCAATAGTACGTAATTGTTCCTGTAACCAGTTAACATCTTGTCGCAGTGCTTCCAACTCCTGCACTAAAACCTGTTGAGTGCGCATTTCAGACGACAGATGCGCCACACTGCGAGCTAAAGTCACAACGTGCGATTCTAGCCTCTGAAGGCGTTTGTTAGGTGCACTAAAATAAAAACAACAACTATTTATTTCAAAGCATTACCATGAGTTTCTTCGAACACATAAAACTGTAGAATAAAGTTATTTTTTGAGATACTGACTCAAATATTCAACACATAAGAAGAAATGCAATGATGATTAAAACTGGAAAAAATAAATAAGTAGGAAAATATAATTCAATTTGATACAATTTTTATCAAGTAATATATTGTACAGACCCTTTCAAGTCTTTGTTAAACCTGTTGCTACAATAATGACTACATAAAGTGCTCTGTTTGCGACACAGTGTCAGAGAAAAATCACGAGACGTCAACAATACAGTCGCATTGAACACAACGCTAACACCCAGCATGGCCAGGTGATTAAGGCGCTTGGCTCGTAATCTGGGGGTCGCAGGTTCGAATTCGTGTCATTCAAAACGTGCTCTCCTTTTCAGATGTGGGGACGTTATAATGTGACGGTCAATCCCACTATTCGTTGATAAAAGAGTAGCCCAGGAGTTGGCGGTGGGTGGTGATGACTAGCTGCTTTCCCTCTAACCTTACACTGCTAAATTAGAGACGGCTAGCGCAGAAAGGCGGAAGACTTTCGAAAAATCGTCCTCTACACTTTTGTCTCCACAACAGGCAATTGTCATCCATTCATTCTACAAAGTTTCATCATGAGTACTCTGCCTAAACAATTCATCAAACATTCCCTTATTAGGTTTAAATATCTGGACAAAGTTCTTGCGGTGGCGGGTGCTGTTGTCTAGCTACCCGCCCGCTGGTGAGAAATATACAAAATTAAAGGCAACTTTGTCTGAGCTCTACAGACCTCTTGCCTTGCCTTTAACCAATACTTGCATAAGATGCCGTTCGGATTCAAAATATTAATATTTACAGTAATTAAAATTTTGTATGCTTTTAAAGATTACTTTATATTATACTAAAACGTGAAATAAAACTTGCTATGGGCCTTTAATGTATTTACTCCACTAGAAAAATAAAAACATCTTTATTATTACTGGTGCCTACAGGATCCTTGGTTTCGTGAAGGGCAACTAGTAATAAAATAATGTAAAAACGTAGCTCATCCCACAACCTTCATTTTGAGTGTAATACATGTATTACTGCATGACCCAGGATTAGCATGCTCATGTATTTAGGGCGCTCCACTCGTAATCTGAGGGTCGCGGATTCGAATGCCCATTACACCAAACATGCTCGCCCTTGTGGACGTTATAATTTACAATCAATCCCACTATTTATTGGTAAAAGAGTAGCCCAAGAGGTAGCGGTGTGTGGTGATGACTAGCTCCTTTCATTTCTCAGCGGATTAGTTTGGAACTTGGTAGAGTTATACTTTGGTTCAGTACGTTTTTGATGTAGTCCTTTTTAAATATTTTATTTGGTGAAAGGTAAAACAATCCAAAACGCATATTGTAGGTTCCTGTGTGTCATATTTACAGCAGTCAAGATGAAGAATGTAACAAATATAAATGTTCATACAATTAAATCCCTAACGTACAGAACTTATTTTATACATATATTATATATATTTTAGGAAGGTTAAAAGCATAATTTAGAGTTTCAGTGCATTATTTGGCCATATTTTGACCAATTTACATGGAATTTGACACAAATACTTTTCTACAGGTTCTACACATCGATAAACAAAAATGATGGACTTGCTCATTCTGAGTGATTACTGAGGAGTCAAGACAATAAAAATCATAATTTGAAGTGTGTGTTTTTTTTAGGGGTTTTTTATTTACAATTACTGCAACGTATTTCATCCAATTTACATGGGAGTTGATACAAAGATACTTTCTTTATAGGTCTCATGTACGTAGAGAAATCCTGGATGTGATCGTTTTTAGTCATTTTACGGTGGTTAAATGGTAAAATATTTCCATAATATTAGAGGCCAATTACTTAGCTTTGTTTGTATGAAGTTTGGCACGAAGTTGCTTCTGTAGATCCCAATCATATAAAAATAATTTTGGAATTGTTGTCTTTTGCTTAAGTTTTTAGCAAGGAAGATACAATTTTGGATTTTCATGAACTATTTATTGATATTCGAATCAATTTACAAGGAATTTGGTACAAATATCAGAGGTCAAAAAAGTTTCTGAACACTTTAAGAATTTTTGTTTTCACGACGCTTCTGATGTCAAAATTAGCCATTTTGACGGAGACATGTTGCAGCCACCCGCAAATATTGGCCTCTTTACTTTTTAGTTTTGATCAATGTAAATTGGATTGATCATAATCAATTGAAATTCAGCGTCCGTGGCTTAATTTTGGTGTGGTAGTAATTTCACAATATCAATTATAAAGTTAATAAATCCAGAAAAAAAGGATCACATCTTTTAGACTCTTCTCTATTCTCATAATGTAATACGATAATCTGACCAAGGACAGAATACAAACATACTCCAAATCTCCATCCATAGAAACAAAGCTAAATTAGTGAGACACTCAATATAGCATATACCTTCGTCCCCCTCTGGGACAGGGGTAAGTCTACGGATTCACGACGCTAAAATAAAGGGTTTGCTCCCCCTCGGTGGACACAGCAGGTAGCCCGATGTGACTTCACCACAAAGTGTTGATCACACTTGGATCTCAAAACTTACGAAAATGTATTCTACGTCTTACGTTATCAACGAAAATTTTTGATAGGAATTATATTCTACGTTTTTCACCAAGATTAATCAAAATCCGATTATTGTTGACTGAGTTATAATGCAAAAATAGTGTGAAATTTTATCGCCATTGTAACTTATTTTTATTTTCTTGACATTGCTGTGACCCTGACCATCCAAAAATTGGCCATAGTCCAAATGTATTCTAACTTTCGTCCAACCTCATTTAACCATTTTCAAGAAATCCTGCTTTCAGACAGACACACACAAAGGTAAGTGAAAACATAATCTCAGTCCACCTTCGATGGCGGAAGTTATAAACTTGATTGCAAATTAGAAACATTGAGCTAAATACTGACAGTATAGTGTAATCATTTACATTAAAACTTTGCCTTTTGAGAAATGGTTGTTTATATAAACACTGTTTATCCATCGATATTAATGTAATATATAATAATTTATAATATTGTACTGCTAGCATATAAAACATTATACTATTAGCACCCTTTACAGTCTGCGCCATCATCGAAACAAAAGACATTCGAGAAACACATATACTGTGTATGTGTATTTTAATCACTCTAATTATTGATACAAATACACACAAAATTACCAAAATTAGTTTTTGTACAAACTTATTTAATATGAAATATTATGCACAAGTAAACATTTTTATTTTGTAATTGTACTTTTAACGGATTGAATGAACATTTTTTATAAACTTTTCCTTTTAGAATGTAAAGAAAAATAAAGGAGATCAATATTTTAAAAAATAGTTTATTGACTATTTTGACGTTTTTTAAAAAGTTAACTGAAAGCCGTTAGGAGGTGATACGTTTAATGGTTTATTTGAATTTTGCGCAAATCTACACGAGGGCTCTCTGCGCTAGCCGTCCCTAATTTTGCAGTGTAAGAGTAGAGGAAAGGCAACTAGTCACCACTACCCTCTGCCAACTCTTGGAATACTCTCTTACCAACGAATAGTTGATTGACCGTCCCATTATAACACCCCAACGGCTGAAAGAGCAAGCAAGTTTGGTTCAATGGGGATTCGGACCTGCGACCCTTAGATTACGAGTCGAGTACTTTAACCACTTGGTCATGCTGGGCCGAGAGGTTTAATGATCTTGGCGTGTATTTTCGACGTACCTAAATACACTATGGATAGCCCCAAAATCCACATACTGAATCAAACTTAACTACACATCAAATAAACTTACGGCAAAATAAACCGCACTCTGAAATACCAACACTATCAAATGTCGCTATCATCAACACAATATAACGCAATAATGGAAGCCGTTAAAAATACAATCTTTGACTTTATTAGTGAATTTCAAAACTCGCATGACAAGCAAGATTGTATTACATCACTCGCTACAATAGATGCCCATCTAACATATGATGAATATGTTACAGTAGCAGATGTTTACTGCTTTATCTCTCAAATTGATATTGATTTATTAAATAAATTAAACGAACACAAACATTTGATAATAATAGCATATCGTAATGGTAAACATATATTTTGTGTGTACAAAACAACCATTATAACTGGAACACAATTATTTAACTTCCTAGAAAACAATGACTGTGTGTTAAATGTTGTCACTCCTACACTGATTTCCATTGATATACTTGATTTATGTATATGCTCATCTTAACTCACTAATAAATATTTAAATTTTAATCTGGGCTTTGATGTAGAGCGATCACTTGCCTATCTCCTGTGACTCGAACCTCACGATAATAAACCCATGGGCAGGCATAAATTCAATCAGTAAAAAAGCACATTGATAAGAATACACAAATTGTCTTATTAAATTACTATCGAACTCAATAACAAATACAGCCGAAAAAAAACAGCACCATCAGGTATTGATGACTACTGTTAATTACTGAGTACCTCATTAAAGCTGCAGACCAGTTGATACACCAAAACAGAAAAAACGTTACAACTCACAACAGATGACAATCACATGTGATGAAAGAAAACTGTCATCTAAAAATATTACATATGAATGATACAGATCCACAAATTGAAACACAGATAAAGACAATGAGAAATAAAATACGAAATTAAACAGAATAATTAAAACAAGAGAGGTGGGTCACAATTAAAGAGACGTACAGATTCAAATGCATTCTGGATACAATTGAAACAGTTTACGAATAACCCTAACATCCACAAAAACCTACCCAACATTTAACTATGAAAACAAGACAGCCTATACAAACATACAAAAAACAGAAGTTTTCAAAGAACAATTAATAAAAACAACCAAAACACATAATGAACCTATTTGGATGCTCACTATTTTAATACAGTAAATACAGCCAAACAAATATTTACACACACAAATTTTCAGTTCATTCAATTAACCTCAAAATTCAAAACAAAGAAGTACCCAACTCACACAAACAAGAAACAAAAACAATAAATAGATGTTAAGAGAAGCTATCAACGCAAACCAAGGTATTTATATTTCAAACTCGGCCGTTGTAGAACGTTCTGCAAATATCCATCCAGTATTATGCCCATACGCGAAGTTCTCCAAAGCTATCTCTAAATTTTCAGCCAAAGTTATGAAAGGTGTTTGCAAAGCTAGCCTACATTTGCAAACCGATATTAAAAACAAGGCTCATAAAATTAGAAACCACAAAATCAAAATGGAAGTATAATTAAGTTACGACCCATCTCTTTAAATGTCTTTATCATCCCTTTGCACCGATCAATTAACTCCTCTGACATATCTTTCCTTACATCGTTAGCCCCTACATGCACAACGAAACCTGCATTATTGCTACTCCCTTTATTATATCTCCTGCTCTGCCAATTTTATCCTCCGCCCCTGCCCTATGGCAGCATAATATAATTCTATTCTCCCTATTTACTACCCTACCGTCATGACTTGTTTAAAACAAATACCTATAACGCAACCTTTTTAAGGTTATTATTCACATTCTTCTCTCAAAATCTCTGTTCCCTTTGATTTCTTTCCCTCCAATAGTTTCTCATTTGGATAAGTCAAGCCAATGCTACCAATTAATAGGAAATATATTATCTTGCATAAGAAGATACCTTGAATTAGCACAATAGAACGATTAATGTCTTTACCCTATCCTTGACTCCTTCATCCTACGTCGTTGCTCTTGGCTTCTCCTTTCTTTGAAACTATGTGTTCCTCGACTTACTGAACTACGACCTGTGAGTGACGACAGACTGCCATGTATGCGCCGTCTGGTGGATCGAAGACCATCATTAACTCCGCTTCGTGAGTTCAATACCCGTTTATTGTTATGTTTCAATCCTAATAGCCTGAGAACCTGAATAAGCATAAGAAAAAGGTGTGGAAGTGTGATTTGAATATCCTGATTTTATTGACTACGTGATAAAAGGAAACAATCATTTAAGACGAAAATAACTAAGTTATCTAATTAAAAAAAGTATAAAACACCCATCAAAGTAAATATTTTCTCCAAGTTTTCTTGCTATCTATAGACGTCTCAAATAAATAATAAAAAATGTCTGTTAAGGTTCAGTAACTCCAACTGTCATTGATACAACAGTATAAACTTATTGCTGTCGATTTTGGGTTTACTTTCCTGATTAGCCTTTCAAACTAAACTTTGATCTTCAGCCTGAATTTAAGTTAAAGATATACGTGTGTCTTAATAACTTATTCGCCTAGACTTAAGCACATTTTATTCTAAATAATTTACACTTTGATCGTGAGAGTGTTGAGAAAATACATAAATTTGAAGTTATTTCAGTGGATACAAGGCAGTAAAAATAAATTGGACTTTGAAAAGGGTGGTTAAAGAAAACAAGCATTAGATATTTTGCTTTTGCAACCAAGAAATAATTATATTCATCTAAGAGTAATGACGCCTATTTCACTGAACGGAACATGTTCATTCATGTTTTTCTGTCTTCAGAAACTGAAACAACGTACATTCCTAGTACTTAACCAGTTATGAAATTACAAGTTAGTTCAAACATTAATAAATGTCCCAAGAATGACTGGTAGTTTAATTTTTAGAACGACACACAAACACTGACGAAACAGTGCATTCTGTTCTTTATGAGTAAACGTGTAATAAAAAAAATATTTAGTTCATTATTCTGATGGTCAGGTTCATTTTGAGTTTCATTCAACGTATACAAAGCAGTCTAATTGAAAGTTATCATTTAATATCAATCATAGTTTGTATGAAAAACAAATAAATAAACGAATAATTTAGAAACGTTTTTGTATTTAGATGCTAATGAATATTTTTATGTTGTACCAGGTCGTTTCATTGAAGCATAATTATTCTGATGTATTATACCTCCGAATACATTGTCTCCAGGCCATTCAGTTGCTTCCGAATTAGGCCAACATCATTGTTTTCCACATTACTTGTAGTGGCGCTGACTTCGCTGCTGTAATTGTCTGGATCTTCTAGTAGGCTTTCCATGTCCAATCCTGTGGTCGTTGACGTCACTTCCGCATCTATAGGATCTGTGTAAGATGTTAAACCGTAGATGGATCCTGAAATAGCACACGAATCTTTAACCGTGTTGAGAAAAATTAATATTCATAGAATGAAATAATGTAAATATGTATTTCATACTCTGTTTCAGGTTGCCATTGCGGACTGTATCATGCATTTATTCGATCTATCGTTTCAGAGAACAGCATTTTCGTATTTCAACACAAACTCGTCACGATTTACAAATCCTATTCTTGGAACGAGTACACAAAAGTATAAAATGCATATTCATATGAAAATAAAAATACAAACCTGTTTAATGTCACGTGATCACTTTAATTAATTTCGAAATTTATTACCTAATTATAACTGTTTTCCTTCTTTTAAAGAAATGAAAATATATTTGTTTTGAATTTCGTGCAAAGCTACACGAGGGTTATCTGCGTTAACCTTCCCTAATTTGCTAGTGTAGTGGGAAGGTACCTAGTCATTACCGGCCACCGCCAACTCTTGGGCTATATTTTTACCAACGAACAGTGAGATTGACCGATACATTACAACGCCCTCACAGGTGAAATGGGCGAGCATGTTTGGTGTGACAGGGAATCGAACCCGTGACCCTCAGATTACGAGTCGCGTGTCTTAACCACTTGGCCATCCCGGGCCACGTTAGGTTTAGAACAAAGCCAGTCGATCTGTCTGTTGTCTCCACAGCAGGGAATCAAACTATGATTTTAGCGTTGTAAGACTTACCGCTGTCCCACTGTAATTCACGTGAACGGAACGACAATATTAAATAGATTCAGAATACCGTTGTACAAAAGAATGAAAGTTTGCGTGTTTTTTTAAGTTGACGAAAACATATTACCAATGTGAAACTCAAACAATCAATTCTTTTTTAATATTCCTTTAAATGAGTATACTTATAGCGCAATATCAAAGAAGGTACGCTATCTTGCAAAACTCTTATCACTTATTGCCCAATTGTAACGATGTAATTCGCAAATTGTATTTGTTCGTTTTCATACTATGCTTATATACATGATTTATTTCAGTTCTATTACCTGCTGCAGATCGAATAACTTCAGAATGTGTTGCTGGTTGACAACTTCCATTTGGTTGGTACTGCTGGGTCCTTTGGTGGGAATTTGTATTTCCTATGACTGATTTGGAAGCCACTGCATGCTTAGTGTGTGTGTCCCAGTGTTTGAACGACCCCTGAGTGATACTCGCCGTTCGTCGAATGCCAGTTTTTTTGGCAGGAACTCCTTTTCCTGATGTCATAGTTGCTGTCAAGTCATGGCAGTAGTTCTTCCCTTCTAGTTGGTCTTTTCTGTTTCTGAAGTCTGTTATAGATGTGACATTCAAAGCTGTAGCACTAAAAAGGAAAACCTAAATGTTATAAGACACGAAATAAAGATACAATACAAAACAAACACACACTATTGGACCAAGAGTTTCTATGCGAACTTTAAATAAAAACACAGAACTTTTTATATCATTTATTTCTTGGGACAATATGACAGTTTTGAGTGAAAGTAAAAAAACAATGTATGAGGATAGTTTGACCACATCACGTCTACAATATCTAGTACCGACGGGTCTTTCGCTAATACCAATGGTTATCACTCACACCCCATCCCTGTACTCACCACTCTCCTTGATGGATATATATATAATGTTTATTCATATGGTGTGAGCTAGATTAAATAAACGAATTTTAATTATTATTTATTTATTTCCGTATTTTACAAGTCAAAACTTTAGGTTAAAGATAAGTGGCACAATATTATCTATTTATTTTATTTCTAACACCGATTGATTATTTCTTATTATATCGGCCCAGCATGGCCAGGTTGTTAAGACAATCGACTACTAATCCGAGGGTCGCGGGTTCGAATCCCCGTCGCACCATACATTCTCGCTCTTTAAGCCGTGGGGTCGTTATAATATAACGGTCAATCCCACAAGTCGGTGGTAAAAGAGTAGCCCAAGAGTCGGCAGTGGATGGTGATGACTAGTTGTTTTCCTTTTCGTCTTACACTGCAAAATTAGTGATGGCTAGGGAAGATAGCCCTTAAGTAGTTTTACGCGGAATTCAAAAAACAAACATATTTTCATTAAAAAAGAAATTTAGAAATCTTTCTGATTTAGGTGAAAGTTTTTTCTCGTGTGAATACATCGGTAAGGTATTAAGGTTAATAACAAAAAACATTTTCAAATGTGAAAGGCTATAATAATGTTTGTAGATATACTTTAAATATTTAAGGATTGTTAATAATTCATTATCTAATCTTCTGGTCAATAGAAGTTTGTATAAACATTATTTTGGGAACTGATCACAGTGCCTACTTAATACTAGATCTCACATCCATGTCTTCTTTGTTTTGGACTTTTTTATGTCTTAAGGCTGAAACTGCGAATTGATATTTGAGTGACGTAGTGAATAGACTACTCCATACAACTCTATTTCAAATATTAACTTCGTTAACGTTTAAACTGTCACAATCCAAAATTAAAACCACCTTCCCTATCTAACAGGGAGGCACACACAAAAATCTTGTCGTAGGGTTCTTTCGCACCTCTGCTACATTACTAATTCCTGCAGTAGAAAACAATCTGTGTGTGTGTGTGTGTTAGTATCCATCGCCCAGAAGTGGTCAGATCGATTATAGTAATTCTTTATATGGTACAAAGGATAATTTGTTTCTGGAGTTTCACCCGAGAAGATGGCTATAATCATCTTGAAATAGGGCAAATTTCCACTTTTGTTTTTACAGACATTTGACTTTGCATTTAAAGACACAAGCACTTAATCAGTTGAATGTGTCAATTAATACCTCCTATAAAGCAAAGTATGCAATTAGCATCCATTGAAGTCATTAAAGATTTAATAAGAAAGAAAGAGACCATCGTTCAAAATTGTCCTTTATAGAATTTTTGCTTCATTAACAGGCACATCCTCAACTAGACTCTAACAAAAACTTTGATGTTAATTAAAATAATACATCATCGAACAATAGACCCACCTTGACGATAACTTGTATTTAGTTTTCGGTGAAACTTGTGGAGAGCTTTTCTGAGTTAACGTTGGAGATTCAGGAGGAGATAAAGGGGGTAGAGGAGGGGTCACAGACATACTCTCGCTGCAGGTCCCGTCAGCACCAAGGCCAACTTCGTGAGTCGTTTTTTCTTTCCTGTAAAGCGTTGAAGGTTTTGATTTATTAAAGATGTCTTTCATTTCTGTTTCCACGCTGTCGCTCCATTGAAGGGCTTCTGTGTCCAGTGTCGCTGTTGCTTCACGACAATCCTCATAAGGTGGCGCTTTCATAGTTTTGTTTGGCCACCGAACAACTCCTGCACTGTGATCAGAGTCAATACTGGTGTCGAGAACACTTCCTTCGCTAGGAGTTTGACTTTTTACTGACGCTGGACTTTTCAAGCTGTGAGAGCCGCTACGTAACGTGCCTCGTCCGGATTCAGAAGATGACTTGTACTGGTCACTTGGCGTAACCACCTCGTCTCGAGGAAGGCGTCCCTCTGATGATCTTCTATTTCCTTGAAGGCCCGTATTCCTCACGTATGGAGAACAAGATGTGCTTCCCGTACGTCCATCTGTTAATTTCGACTTTGGATCCGTCTCATCCAAGTTGGAAGAACTCTTTTCGTAAGTATCTTTTAAGTAGGGATGTGGACTGTCCATGGTGGAGTATTTTGTTCGAAAACCCTCCCCGTCTGTTGTGGGATGTTCTAGGTTCCAGTGAGTGCTGTATTGTTTCACTATTTTAGAATTACATGGAAGTAGTTCAAAGACCCCTCTAGCGGAAGACTCGTGAGGCACTACGACGTTATCGAAACTAGATGTTCTTTCTTGGGAAGGTTTACCTATAGACTCCTTTGGAACGACTTTTTCGTAGTCGTATGAAGAATTGAAATTGTGGCCCATATTGATATAGGTATGCTGATGTTTAAAACAAAACACAAAAACAGTTTTCTAAATTTATCACATTCTGAACAACATAAGAATACTACAAATGTCTTCAATTACATAACCATCTTCTAATATTAAATAAAATTTTAGCAATATTCTATAAAAACCACCTTTACTCTGGTACCTGAAATTTATTAAAGGCTATTATTGAATATTATTATAAAACAACGACAATGATATTTATCAATTGTCTCAAACATGACAGTAAATCAACACATCAACACACACATATTATAAAGTTAGCTAGCCTATTCCAACGTACAAAATTCAAAAACTAATCAACGGAGAGCTATATTATTTGACAGCTGAACAAATGAGGCAATGACAAAGGTGACACCAATACTCATAGCAAAATTCGCACAGCCAACACCTTAATAATGTATGTACGTTGTGACTACTATTTAATTGTAATACAACGTAACACACACATTTGAATGATAATATCCGATTTCCAACAGTTACATGATGCCATATGATATCTTTGGAGTCTATGAAGATTTCCCCGGTGGGACAGCCGTAAGTCTAAAGCATTATAATGTTAAAATCCAGAGTTAGAATCCCAGCGATGGACATAGGAAATTTCCGACCGTTTCTTATCACGTGTATGGAAAATGAAAACTAATTATACGACCCTTGAAAACGTGTCCCGGCGGTGTTGGGTGGAGCCCCAACTTGCTTGAATGCTGTTTTATTACAAATATTTTTCTTATGACGTGTAGGAATAACAAAGCATTTCAAGTTACATGAAATTCAAACATTTTTTTAAAATCCTTTTATGAGTTTTTGCATGATCCTATGTAGTAATGCTTTACAATAACAATTATTTTACTTAGAGATAAACAATCAGGAACCATTCTAATAGCAGAATAAATTTCGACATGTTTGATGCTGTTTTTATGCAACTTGTACTACAGCTCCTCCTGATGAGGATTGTTTCTGACTCTGAAATATCCTTTCCTACCATCTCGCTACCTTTGCATAACCAAAATACTCTAGATGTCTGATAATGTGTCTTCGAGTTATGTGAACAGTTGACTAAGTCAATTAACTTTATTGACTAACTCAATTAACCTTGTAAACATATGCACCGCAAAGGCACAGCGGTGTGTCTGAGGACTCCCACTACTAGGAATCAGGTTTCGATACCCATGATGAGTAGAGCATGGGTAGTCTGTTGTGTAGCTAGGTTAGGTTAGGTGTGCTTAATTCCAACCAGTCAATCAAAAATATAAGTTGGTTAACAAAAGATTTCGAAATACAACCACAAAGATCTACAAGTTACTCACAAGCCCCATCTTCAAGTGATCAATCCTTACTTTCCTACACCCAAGAAAGAAATATCTTTAGTTTGCTGATACACAGTACACTAAACGTGGTGTACATTCTCAAAAGACACTACATCCAATACTGTGAAAGACTCACACGTACCACATAAAACAATGTAAGCAACACTTCTTAAGTGCTGTGTTTTCTTATACCAAAGCCACTTTGGGCTATCTGCTATGTCCACCGAGGAGAATTAAATCCCTGATTTTTGCGTTGTAAATTCGCAGATTTCTTGAATACGCAGAACCAATTTCACTTTCAACATAATAAGATATTTACTTGCATATTCTGTTACGCTATACACTGTTTAATATGCTAGCAAACTGTCTAGCTATAGACCAAGTAAACAAGCTGTCTGAACATCCCACTGTCTAATTCAGTGGATTACATTAATAATATATATATATTATTATCATATGTCACTGACATTCTCATAATTCAAAGAGAAAAATCTTTAAAAATTGACTAAGTTCACAAACTGAGGACTTACTACTAGAAAGGGCTAAACAGATGTTTTTCTTTTCAATAAACTTAACACATTACAGAGTTCATATTAATTTTTCGCATGTGTATGTTGAATTTCCTAAAATGCTATTACCGTATTTGCCGATGTATAAGATAATTTGTTTGTTTGTTTTTTGAATTTCACTCAAAGCTACCCAAGGGTTTTTTGCGATAGCCAATCATAATTTTACAGTGTAATACTAGAGGGAAGACAACTAGTCATCACCACCCATAGCCGGCTCTTGGACTGCTTTTTTACCAACGAAGAGTAGATTGACCGTCACATTATAACGCTTCCAAGGCTGAAAATGGCGAGCATGTATGGTGTGACGGGGATTCGAACTCTCGATCCTCTGACTACGACTCAAGTGCCTTAACCACTTGGCCATGCCGGGCCATATAATATAATAGTATTTACTTTTAAAACAATGCCTAAGTTTATTTCCTGCCTTATACACAGCTTCATAAATGGAACTCCAGTTTTGGTTGTTTGTTTTTAGTTTTGCGCACAGCTACACGAGGACTGTCTGATCTAGCCGTCTCTAATTTAATAGTTCAAGACTAGAGAGAACGCAGCTAATCATCACTACCCACTGCCATCTCTTCAACTAGTATTTTACCAACGAATAGTGGGACTGACTGTCACATTATAACACATCTAAGACTGAAAGGGCAAGCATATTTTGATATTTTATGGGAATTAAAACCTGCGACCCTCAGATTACTAGTCAAGCGCCCTAATCACCTGGCTATGTCAGTGAGTTCCAGTGAGACTACTTGTTTGAAGTTAAGCACAAACCTGCACGATGGGCTATCTGTGCCCTGCACACCACGGGTATCGAAATCCGATTTTAAGCGTTGCGAGTTTTCAGATATACCGCTGTACCATAGGAGGCATCCCTATTAAATAGAGTTCACATTGTAATGAAACCTTCATCACATGGTTGTGACGTAAGTTATGCTGCACTTGTTTGTGTTTTTATTTAAAAACAATGTTCAAAAATAACGTAATACGCTTTACCAGTTCATGGGTGGAAATGGAATCAATGCACAGTTCTTGAAACATATGGATAGCACACAATCACATATATCACTGACTAGATACTTTATTGTGTACTTCCACCTTTTGCTGGGCACTGTTTAATATACACCACATACTCCATTATGTTGGAGGTGTAGCACTCTGAAATGGATTGGATTGCCAACAATATTCTAGTCCAATCTGAAGAAACCAAATGACTTAGTCTCTGACACAGGAATACTCTACACAACGCTATACCGTCTGTAAAACCACACATTATCGTAAAAATGCACGTGGTGTCGAGTGTTTTTCATGAATCGTTACAAATTACTACCATGGTTTTCAGGCTAACTATGGATTATTTTTTTAAAAGACAATTCTTTATTTAAATATCCTTCGAACAGTTCATTAGGCATAAGTCAAATCTTAACACTATTTAAACGATAGTTCAGTAGAAAAGCAGCCTTGTGTCTTTTGGATTTTGCAGCTAACCTTATGGATTTTCTTATTGCCAGCATTGATAGATGTTGATTACAGATATGTATTTTGATTGAACATTGGAGAATTTACTGCTTTAATCCTATTGTTTGAAGGCTTACTATCATATTACTAGGTCTCTTATATCTTTTCACACGTTATCTGATTGGCCTATTTTGGTTATGAAAATAGATGAAACATTTTACAGACGTCTGTAGGGGTCCCAATGAAGTGGTCAGCATCATATGTATAATTAGAATTAAACTAAGTATCTGACAGTTACCATCAGCCACAAGAGCCAGCCCAGCATTTTATATGCAAAAAACGGCTCTTTTGGGCTCAGAAAACACTTCAAATAGAAGAGCGAACAACGTTTCGACCTTCTTCGGTCATCGTCAGGTTCACAAAGAAAGAGGTAACTGGCCGGAAGCTGACCACATGTTTGGAAGGGGTTGTGTAACTGAGTGTCGCAATGTAGAGGGCGCGGTTTGATGTTTGAATATATAATTTTATCTATAATATTAATATAGGTATAATGGTGTTCCTTTATATTGGTTTATTTTGGGTTTAAGTTATTGTATAAGTAAGGCTTCTTTAATTTTTCGTTTGTTTATGTTTGTTTCTTTATTTAGTATTTTAGTGTTTTCTATGGTTATGTTGTGTCCATTTGACTTGCAGTGTTCGAAAACGTGTGAAGGTGACTTTTTATGTTCTTTGAATCTGGTTTCCATTTTTCTACTTGTTTCTCCTATATAGAAGTCGTGGCAGTTATCACATTGTATTTTATAAATAATGTTGGTGTGGTGTTTGTCAGTGTAGTTCTTACATAGTATAGACCTTAGTTTTGTGCCTGGTTTTTGAATAAATTTAGTGTTAACTGGAATGTTATATTTTGTTACTAGTTTTTGCCAAATGTTGGTTATTTGTTTGCTGATGTCAGGAATATATGGTATACAGCAGTATATGGTTTCGTGATTTTTTGATTCGTGAGATATATTTACTTTTGTTGGTTGATTTTGCTTTCTGTCTAGGTGTGTGCGTATAATGTTTTCTACGGTTTGTGGAGGAAACTTATTGATGTTGATGAAGTATTGTTTTATTTTATCTAATTCATCGTTAATTTTATCTGGTGAGCATAGTTTTATGGCTGTGTTTATCTGGTTTCTTAGTATGTTGAGTTTTTGTTTTGTTTCATGTGCTGAGTCCCAAGGAATGTATAGTCCAGTATGGGTGATTTTTCGGTGGATTTCTGTTTTGAATTGTGTGTCGGTTCTTATAATTTTGAGGTTAAGAAATGATATTTGATTGCTTTCTTCCTGTTCACATGTGAAGTTAATGTTGGGATGTATAGAGTTAATGTGAGTGAAAAAGTTAAGTATGTGTTCTGTAGATTCGAATCCCGCAACCGTGTCATCTACATATCTGTACCAGTATAGTGGTGGATGTAATGCTGTATTAATTGCTTGTGTTTCAATTTGTGTCATAAAAATATTGGCTAGAACTGGCGATACTGGGTTGCCCATGCTTAGGCCATTTGTTTGTATATAGTTTTGGTTGTTAAACACGAAGTTTGTCTTTATTGTGGTGAATTCTATGAGGGTTGCTAACTGGTTACTGGGAATGTCTATAATCGGGTTAGGGTCTCGAATATATAAGAATATTAATATTAATAAAAATACTACAGTGATGAAATCTATATGGATCATAATATAGTGGTACCAATACTGGGCAATATGTCATCCTTCTTCTTATATCATCATAATTAATCTTTATTACAGAAATTACATTTTAAAAATATGATAATCACAAAGTAAATCATCTCCTAATACATTGTGCAACTGCTTAAACTTCAACATTACAGCTTGGGCTTTATTGTGCCGTTAGTTTCACAGTACAATGAAACTAGTAATTTTTTTATATATGATTCCAGTCTTCCTTTATGAAGATAATGATGATACAGTGCCCGTGGTTTTGTGTTTCGCTATTAATACAGTAGTTAATTGAGGAATCTCTTATTAAGCTAGTATGTCAAATCAAATGAGACATCTGTGACTAAGTTCTTTCTTCATCCAACTTTGACCCAGGATTTAGCGTAATCACAACACTTAAACCATCACTCTCACAACTGCATATAAAACATTTCAAGTATGTTTGATTGCTCCATCGTTTTAATTTATATTTATAAGTTGGATCTCATGACTTTGGGTTAGTTCACGGGTATAGTTCAGTGACTTAGACCTTGAAAAATAATGCCAAAAGTCTTTTTTTTCTTTTTCGTGGTCCAGCATGGCCAGGTGGTTAAGATATTCGTGTAGCTTTGTGCGAAATTCAAAAAACAAACAAATTTTATTTTCGTATACTCAAAACTACTCAAATATTTTCTGGAATAACTCACTTCTTTAGGTCCACATCAATGTATCTGACTGGCTAATGTGGAAGGTATTAGAAAGAAAAACATATCACAATAAAAAACGATTTTTCTTACGTTGGCCGTAATGCAGTTACTCCAATAAGTTGTTCTTTCACCGCCAAACAATTTAGAACAGGCATCACGAAGATTTTCCGTGTTCATATTTTCTTCATTTTTGTTAACTTCAGTTTCGCCATAGCTGTAAAAATAATTATAAATTATCAGATAATGAACGTACAATAAGTTGAACGTGATTTTGACTTTTAAATCGTAAAACTTTTTATATCCATGACAGAATGTAGATCCTTTTATTATAAACTGTACACATCTGATTTATATTTAGTTTGAAAAGTTTTAATCAGATTTTTATAAAAGCCTGAAACGAAAGTCATTAAAATAAGCATCTCGGTGAAACAGCGATAAATCTGAGGGATAAAAATGTTAAAAATAGGGCTTCGATGTCTTCAATGTGCAGAAGATGTATATGCCATTGGAATAGCTTTGTGATAAGCAAGAAACAAAAGTTAAAAGAAAACTTGACTATCATGACTAGTTATTATGAAATTTAATGTTAGATGAAGGTTTCATATTGCTATATTTAAATTATCATGTAGATTTAGTAGTAGTGTCTATAAATTATCATGTATATTTGTTATTTGTGCCTATAAATTATTATATAGATTTATTATTAATGTCTATAAATATCATATAGATTTGGTACTAGTGTATATAAATTATCATGCAGGTTTGGTATTAGTGTCTATAAATTATTACATAGATTTGGTATTAATGTTTATAAATTATCATGTATATTTGGTATTTGTGCCTATAAATTATTATATAGATTTATTATTAATGTCTATAAATATCATATAGATTTGATACTAGTGTATATAAATTATCATGCAGGTTTGGTATTAGTGTCGCCCCCCAGTGGCTCAGCGGTATGTCTGCGGACTTACACGCTAAAATCCGGGTTTCGATACCCGTGGTGGGCAGAGCACAGATAGCCCATTGTGTAGCTTTGTGCTTAATTCAAAACAACAACATGGTATTAGTGTCTATAAATTATTACATAGATTTGGTATTAATGTTTATAAATTATCATACAGATTCAGAATTACAGTGGCGGCGCCACGATATTTTCGTTGGGGGGCTTCCCAAAATGCCATCAATATGAAGTATAGATGGTAAATTATAATAATGTAAATACCAAGGCACATTTCAGAAAGGTGTGCTATTTCAAACTGCGTTTTCAATGCAGTTTTCATTGGAAACTCATACTATGATTAATAATTCATTATTACAAATTAGAAATAATATTTTTTATGAAAATATGTGTATATGTAAAAGAGGCAGCTCACCTAAATTCCACCCAAGGTAATACATAATAATAAAGAAAATCAAGATTAGCTTAGATTGTACACTTAATATACCATTAACAGTAAAGCTACAAATCAAAAGAAATATAACATAAAGACATAGTTTACATGGCAGAAACGAATTATCCCATGTGAAGTTAATACACTCTGAGGAAAAGTAAGGTCACTATCAAGCTAACTATCTTTCATCATGTTGTGTTTATAGTCAATATTACTTCAAAATAATGCACCTGTTCTGGTGATTGGCAGCAAATGTGTTTATAATAGTATCAATATCGAGTTGTTTTACCCTCATGGAGTTTACTGATGTGACAGCAAGTTTACTGGTGCGGTTGTAACCACTTCTATTGCGCAAGTATGTTTTGAGAAGCTTCAGACATGAGAAACTTCTCTCACAGGCAGCTGAAGTGACAGGCAGGGTCACAGCGATGCATACAAGTTTGTGGATATCCATGAAAGCATCCTTGTATGGCTCCAGCATGGTTGCAAGCTCCAATGGTGTTGATACTTCCTGCCCTTTGTCTTTCTTCCTGGCAATTAGCCAGTTCAACTGGTGGACTTCCACTGCGAGGTCATCTTCTGCCACAACATAGTTTGCTGCCATTCCTAAGAGTGCTTGCTTGTCCAGAAATGTGCAGTGTTTGGGGTTCAATGTAGTTACATCCATCAGAACACTGTAGGTATCAGAGGAGAATCTTCTATTCAGCTCGTTGAACATTCTTCTATGATGGCATAGAAGGTTGCCTCCTGGCATCTGGTGTTGGTTCATCTCTTTGGCCAGTACTAGATCTGATTATGAATTCGTCCAGGTGTCTGGTAGCAGATTACTGTCCATCTTGATGCACCGTCTCAGTGCGTATTCCCACTTTCTAACATATATCCTCAGCAGACTCTTCCAAGTCTTTGCATGCTGCTTCAGTTCTCATTTCTTAGAGACCAGATATGACAAAAAAAGGTTCTCTGCAGAGGCCAGCTGCATGTCAGGTGATTGGAATTGGTCTGATAGCTCTTTTGTCATCAGCAGTAGATTTTCTATGGCCACTAGACTGGTAACGAACTGCTGATCTAGGAGGATGCACAGGCCCTTTGATTCAGCACAAGGTTGAGCCTGTGTGCATGGAAGTGAACATTCACAGCCTGAGACACCTCTCTCCTGAACCTCTCTTGTATGCCACTGATGTGCCCTGACATGACTGCAGCTCCATTATAGCACTGGCCAATGCAAGCATTATGGTCAATACCACATTTAGCTAGAGTCTCCATGATTTTATTGAGCAGAGAATCTGAATCCAGACCTTCAGCAGCTGTGAAATTCAGGAACTCCTCGTGAAGGCTCTGTTGGTGGAGGTACCTTTTCATAATGGACAGCTGTTCTTGTTTGCTCACATCCTTTGTTTCATCCATTATTAGAGCAAAATGCTCAGCTTATATGACCTCTTTGCTGATATCCTTCCTGATTATTCCAGCTATGATGTCAAGCAGCTCGTTTTGGATATCATGGTGCGTGTACTTGGCATTGCAGGACCATTCAGCTTCTTCTTCACGATTGCATCATATCTGGAAATCATGTCAAGAAGTTCCAGGAAATTGCCCCTGTTATCTGACTGACTACCTTCCCTGTGACCTCTCTGGGCTTCATTCTAGCAGGCTGTGCAGAGCAGTGCATCTATCACGGCTCTTATGTAATGTCGGTTTTCCTACACAGATTTAGCATGGCTTGCATCGAGAGCATGTTGGATCCTTGCACCCTTTGTTTTCTGCAATTTAATCTCTGCCCAAGCTTGCATGGCAAACTTGTGTCTTGCAGAGTTATCATGGGACTTCAGTGATGTGGTCACCTTCTTCCTGTTCCGGAAGCCTTCATGGGTTAAGGTCTTCTCAATTTTACTGAAGTGTGTGTGACTGAAAAGACGACATGCGAAGCAGAATGCAGCATCTTGGGTCACAGAGTACTCTAACCACGAGTGCTGATCACGCCAATTCTTCTTGAATGACCTTGACTGGCTGCTGTATTCTGTGGCTGAGTATCTCTTCAAGTCTGAACAGACAGGTAGGACCACCATCTGGAAGCTGGCGCAGGTCCTTGGGTCCTGGGGGTAGTTTTCACCCTGGGTGTGAGTGGTGCTCTTTTGAGGCTAGGGTTCCGCACTAATCATGTCCACAATCGCACCATCACAATCACCACTGTCTGCCTCACTTGCACCATATGTGTTTTTGGACCATCTACTCGCTACCTCTACTTGGGAAGCAGGTAGTGTTGCATAATCAACCCTATGTGTAATATGACTGGTTTATATTTTGGTGAATGATGTCTGACTCTTGTCTTGTGTGTTGGTGTCCTTGTTTCAAAACGGGTCGCTGATTTTGATTTCCTTTTATTAATCCAAACTGTGTGTTCCAGTGTGAGGCCGAGTACCAGAGAGAGCGAGAGTCGCGTAAACAAACATAACTCCCTTTTATACAGAGCACACGAACGTCAAAGTGACCCTCGAGCCAGCTGACTGCTAGTACCACTTCTTACTTCCAAGATATGTTAGTTTATACGAAACAAATGGGAATTTCTCTCCTTATATTGGCATTTGGGCTTACAAAGGATATTCATTTTAAACATTGAAATCTAAGGAAAAAGATATAACATACGTACTATTGGGTCATTTCATGAATAAGGAACAAATGACAACTAAACATAGTTCAACATTATGAGCAACTGCTCTGCAGCATTGAAATAACTAGATTATATTAATAGCACATGAAAATCCAGAACATATCCGTGAAATATGGTTAGAAAAAGTGTTTATCTTTAACCATATAGCACAAGTACTTAATTAGAGGGTAGTTAAATAACAGGGTTAATTAGGGAACACAGCTTTGATAAGGCATGTTGCAAAACTGTGGGCAGCTAATGGGAGTGAGCGGGGGGTGTGGCGTGCAGCTGGCATCTGGATCTCGAGCCGATCGTTAGCCGTGAGCAAAGCGTACACCATAGTCAGCGGCTCGGTAATCATACCCTTAAGGCGTTCGAGGTGGGAATCGCGCGCTCGAACAAAGCAAACTCTCGTCCTGGATATTGAATGGTCATAGTAGCATCAAAACAAAATGTCTAAATTGCAGTTGACCTTCACGAAAAGACTGGCTTCTTTATAAGTTTACATTATTCATACAGGCCAATCTGTGATTGTGATATTGTTCTTATTACATAAGTGTGATAAGTACCTGTTACAATAATGTAACTACTACATTACATTAAATTTAGCACTTCTAAATAGCCCAATAACAATTTCAAAATTCATTCTAGAGTTGTTTAGAAATATTCTTTAGTCAGTTAATATGTATGTAAGGTTATTATCTAATCATAAGTATAACATTAATTGGATTGTAAGTCACTTAAGTGCATGCCACAATCATCAGTACAATTTTGGATGGCTGATACACAATCCAAAATGATCTCACAGAGGACACAACACCAGCTAAATGCTTCATAGTTTTGAACTATACACAATACGCTTATACATGCATGCTGTGTTTTACTTCTCAATAATAGATAAATGAAATTAATGGGTAAATACCTGTGAAACCTTTAGTTTATCAATGAAAATCCCTGATGATCTGTTGTGACTTGAAATCAAAGTGGTTGTCTAATCTTCGTCAAAGCTCAAGATAGAATGGTATCACACAGGGATCGGCAATACAGCTCATGAGTTTCAGTGCATTCAGTACGTTGCTATGGGATGCATGACACATACTTCCGTCTTAATGAAGACGTTGAATTCTATAGATCTTTGTCTCTTTGATGTTAATTGTTAAGCAACAATGACGATTGTATTTTCCATATTTTATGAATATATGCAGGTAACAATATTAGGGCTGAGGGGGCTTGACTCATTTTTTGGGGTTAAAGCCCCCAAGCCCCTTTGGCGCCGCCACTACAGCATTACTATCTATAAATTATCATATATATTTGGTATTAGTGTCTATAAATTATCATACAGATTCAGCATTACAATCTATAAATTATCATGTAGATATAATATTATTTAGTGTTGGGATGCTATCTCACTTCTTTTCAGGAATGTCCAAAATCATCTTGCTACTTTTTAGTGGACTTTAAGCTACTCAGAAGAGAAACGTTCAACAGACAATGTAATAACTATTTCCTGTGACAAAGGACTGGAAATAAAGACTATATTTTTTTCCGTAAAATGTCGTCTAAGAGTGAGATAAGAGCGAGACAGTGTTGTACACAGATGGATTTATATACCCTAATGCTAGTGGCTAGGCCTCTGTGACCATCAGTGGTTGCATACTATAAAACTCATAAAATGATACAACTGTTTCTACTTAATTTTATTTATTATTACCCTTTTAATCGTATCTAAATACTAAACTCTCATACAAGTTCCAAACAACTTGGTGAATGAGCAGCTACTTTAGTGTATCGAATTACGTAATGTATGAGCTGCTTGTGACTGATTTTTATTTTTCATCACACTGGGCGATAAACAGTTTGCTGTTGAAGAGAATTCAAGTGAATAGACGTAATTTGATAATGTTCATTTCCAAAATGTAGCAAAAATTTACTATTTATTCTAGATTTTGAGTTATTGTAATATCTCAGTTTTTATCAGTAGTATGTGAATACCATGCAATCAGCTCTATACAATAGACTTATGCTGGGAAGTTAAGTTTATTTGGACAGTTAAATGAGTAAAAGGCATGTATTTTTAATGACTTCAAACGTTGACTGCAATGTATTGGTTCAAAATTCCAAAAATACTGCTCATATATACTGTTTGTTCTTGATATAGTTATAGCAAAGTACACTACTTTTGCTTCATTTCTATGTTCATCTGCACCACCCGAAAGTCACGAAACCCTCACATGCTCGGTTTGCTAGGGCATTCAAGAGGTCCTTTGACTAAGCATAAAAGATGCCTCACAAAGTTGGTCACTTTGCATCGCTATACTCACTGTCTAAAGTCTAAACAAAGTCTGATCTGTGCATCATACCAGTGATATAATCAAATTATATGAAACTTTGTTTTAAAATATTTTAAACTTTAGTTTTGTAAGCATAAATTCTTTTATATTTTTCAAGAAAATCATCTGAAATACTGGCTGCCTCCAGTTAAAGCAAAGTCCTGTAATTTAAAAATCCCCCAGATAGTATTTGCTATGTTTGTTGAAAATATATTGTAATTTTATGAAGTAAAAACATCACATTCAAGGTAAAAAAAGCTTAATACCACTATTTTAGGTGTAAAATTGGTGGCTGGCCAAGAATAACATTGAATTCTACATGCATTGTACAATTTTCATATCTAGCTTGACACAGTGACTGAAGAATTTGTTTGGTTTTATTTGAATTTCGCACAAAGATATACAAGGGCTATCTGTGCTAGCCATTCCTATTTTTGCAGTGCAAGACTAGAGGGAAGACAGCTAGTTATCACTACCCACCGCCAACTCTTGAGCTACTCTTTTACTAACGAATAGTAGTATTGACAGTCACATTATAACGCCTCCACGGCTGAAAAAGCGAGTATGTTTGGTGCGCCTGGTATTCGAACCCGTGATTCTCAGATTACGAGCGAGTGCCTTAACCATCTGGTTATGCCAGGCCAAATAAGAAGAGAGCAAGCATACCATTTGAAGTTCCCCTGATATGGCATTAGACCAAAGATAATCAAACTGATAGTTGTTTTCCCATGACTAATGTTTCTGGATATTCAAGTAGAATTGAATAGTACATTAGGCATCTTAATAAAGCATCTGAAACAGTACACAGTTTTAAAGAACTTGCTACCCGGAATTCATTCAAACTGATTGTTAAACGTTTCTTAGGAAATCAGAGAAATGAAAACTATACCATGATAATTGATGATATGCTCAAAAATTATACTAAAATGGAAGGTAGAATGCCACTATAGATGTACTTCTTACACTCAAATTTACACTTCTTTCCAAATAACCTAGGTGAGTGATAAGCATAGGGAGTGTTCACACCAAGATATTTCTTCAATAGAACAACCATATCAAGGATGGTGGGATCCTGCGATGATGAGAGATTACTGTTGGTTTTTACACCATAAAACTGAGAACATATGCAAAAGGTGCAAGTCAAGGATATATTTTATAATAAAAATGAATACTATGATGAACGTTTTGAACATAACCTGAATGTATTTACAATATATAATCTTATTACAGTCATTGTTTATTGAAACTAGTGTTGCTATTATGAAGTGTTTTAGAAAATTCGTAGAAACAATTTTCAACGAATAAATAAAGTTATTAAAAGAAAATGTTGTCGTTATCACGATATATAAGAATATCTATCATAACAGGAATGCTACAGGTAATCAGTAATTTTCAACACGACTTTTATAATCAGCATCGTCAAATTCATAAAAACAGTTGAATTTTGTTCTTGTAGCAGAGAAATCTTTTTTTGTTTTTGTTGCCAAGTGTTATCTTAGTTTATTTAACTTGTTTTAACCTGAAAAGTTTCTAATTTTTATATTGTAATTACTTTTGTAATAACAGAGAAAAGAAAAAATGTAGAACACAGCTCCAAATATATCACAAACTTGTTGTTGTTTTGAATTAAGCACAAAGCTACACAATGGGCTATCTGTGCTCTGCCCACCACGGGTATCGAAACCCGGATTTTAGCGTGTAAGTCCGCAGACATACCGCTGAGCCACTGGGGGGGCATATCACAAACCATTCTGCTGCTTGTTTTATCCCACTTAAAGCAATGTGTGTGTGTTTTTCTTATAGCAAAGCCACATAGGGCTATCTGCTCAGCCCGCCGAGGGGAATCGAACCCCTGATTTTAGCATTGTAAATCCGGAGACATACCGCTGTACTAGCGGTGGGCCCCACTTAAAGCAATAGGTATTACTCCCTATAAATTACCATGGGTATTTGGTATTACTCTCTATAAGTTATCTTGGGTATTTGTTATTACTCTCTATAAGTTATATTGGGTATTTATTATTACCCTATAAATTATCATGAGTATTTGATATTACTCTCTATAAGTTATCTTGGATATTAGTTATTACTATTTATAAATTATCTTGGGTATTTGTTATTACTCTCTATAAATTATCATGAGTATTTGGTGTTACTCTCTATAAGTTGTCTTGGGTATTAGTTATTACTATTTATAAATTATCATGAGTATTTGATATTACTCTCTATAAGTTATCTTGGATATTAGTTATTACTATCTACAAATTATTTTGGGTATTTAATATTACTCTCTATACATTATCACGAGTACTTGGTATTACTCTCTATAAATTATCACAAGTATTTGTTATTACTTTCTATAAATGATTATGAGTATTTGGCATTACTCTCTATAAGTTATCATTAGTATATCTTATTACTATTTGTAAATTATCATGCAGATTTGACTTTATTCTGTATAAATTATCATTTGATAGAGTCAGTTACATAGACTTTATGAATTAACTAATTTTGCAATAACATCAGGGATATAAGCCAGTTTGTTTATTGATAGTAATATGGATTACACCATGTAACACAAATTTTGTTCCTGGATAGTATGTGTTATTTCCTAATTGCTTACGTTGTAAAAGTTTAGAAAATTGTCATTATTCCTTTCAAACTTTGCTTTTGTAACCTGGATAATGAAATTTAGAAATTAACCTATTTTCTATGTAAAAACATGCAAATTTGCACATTTTATTTACATAAGGTCTGAATAAAACAACATATGAATCAAGATTTACAGTATTTTTACTACAGTTATACAAAAATGAACAAAAATGTTTAGAAGCGAGTAGTATTTCGAGATTTGAGACTTAATGTAAATCTCTTTCACGTATCAGCCCCCAAATCTAGTCTCCCATCGTGTTTTCGTTATACGCTCCCAGATCACAAAAGCAAAGTCTGAAGAGAAAAATAGGTCTTTTCCATTTACTTTAGGCATAAGCAATTGGGAAATAACACTTTTTACCCAGCAACAAGAAAAATTAAAAATTGTGTTACATAGTGTTATCAAAGTCACTTGATATCAAACCAAGCTCACCTACTTTATTATTACTTCTGATAAAGTTAAGTTTTCATATCCACAGCTTTTCATGCTCTAAAATTACCGAGTAATTGTAAAATGACAAAAATACATAAGTAAAACAGCACCTAATACCCCAAAAAGTAGATAATAAATTTACAAATTTCAAATGATATTTTAGAATATTGGACGGAAGAAAAACTTGTGATGTTCTGAATGAAGATTTGAAGTTTTTCTTCCGTCCAAAATTAGTGAAATGTTTAATGACACTAACATCTGTAACTCTTTTTATGGTTTTTTTATTTACTGATCTCTTGTGGACATCTTAGATTTGCCCCCAACGTCAACAGCTATTAACTATATAACATTCAGAAACAGTACAATAGCTAATCTATGAAAACTGTATACATTCCGGTATACTTTAAAGTTGCTCATAAAAACATAAAATAAGAAACTGTGTTTTTTTTTCATACATTTGTGGCCTTGCGACAACAGAAGTTTCCCCAAGATTCTGATCTATATTCTGAAGATCATATAAATTTTGTGTCTCTCTCTGCTGAAAATGGGATTCTGGCTTTTCACGTGCTTGGTCGCCTACAGCACGAGCAGGAAGGGACATACTTCTCTGAGAAAGATGAATATACAAGCAACATATGAAGAGAACTCAATCGTCCAGTACAATTACTTCCAAACTTAAGTGAATAAAACTGTTAAACTAATACAAAACCAAACGATTCCTCTCGCACAAGTTCAATATCAAAATTAAAACTTTTGTTTATATTTTCATTTACAGAACACCACTGAGAAGTAACGTAATACATTTTTACCAGTTCGTGAGTGGAAAGCGACAATCCAGGATTATCTAGACCTCTTTCGGTTGGTAAGTTTACTGTTCCATTGAATAATGCTGAATGTTCTTCTGTGTCTATTCTTTGCTAAAATAATTAAAATAACCGACATTTTACAAAATTTCTATTGTATTCAAATATCAAGACGTATCTTATATGAAAAGTATATTTAAAGGTTCAACACAAAAGGAAAATTTTTGATGTGCAGGATAATACAACTGGGCTGCAAAAGGTGAAACTTATGACGTAGTGACTAAATATTTGAACAAGTGAAGTGAAGTGAACCAACAAATAGAAACGATTACATTATTGAACAAGCACGTAAATAGTAACAGGAAACTAATACACCATTGAACAATTACGTAAATATAATTCTAAATTATTCAGTAGCATGTTCATTTAGTATATTTTTTTATGAATATGAACAACTGCCTTGGGGAAAATCATCTTATCAGACTGGCTTTAATAAGAGACAATATTACAAGAAATACGAGAAAGTGACTTACTGTTTGTTTCTGTTGGTCATTAGTACTTCTGCCAGTTGGACTATGGTTCAAAAGGGAGCGCAGCCTCTGTTGGAGGGATACGAACCTCTCGCCAACTGGCTTACTAACAGTCTACATATAAAATTATAAAAAAAAAGTCAAATATTAAAGGTAAGTAATTTAACCCAAAACCACTTCAGATGTAAAGTATAAGTTTCTCTCATCAAAAATATCTTAGCTATGAAAAAAAAGTAAAAAGATAAAGTGAAAGAAAGAAATCGGCGTACGACTTCAAAGAAATGAAATAAAAACAGGCGGCCAAATTGGCAACTACAGTTATAGCATTTACAAGAAGTTTACTGCAAATAATTATTCACTAGTTATTCAGACTGAATTTTTGTTTAACTTGGAGCATGATGGTGGATTAATGTTGTTTCATGCGTTTAAAAACATTTTCTTAAGACAGCCGCTTCTGGAGATTAAATTATGCAGGCCATAACGTATAAACACGAACATTCCCGTAAACAGATAACGAGAAGTAATATTTAAAAATGATCTGGTACAAACACTCAAGATAAAATTTGTACTTCTTCACACAATCGTAATTCTAATAAGATTTAACGCTAACATGAGAGACCAGAAATACTAGTAATCGAAATACTGTTTATTTTGAAACAATAAATCATGTACAAGTTAATTGGTTGGTGTTTATTTGTATAAAGCAACTAGGCTATCTGCGCCAAACAACAAGTAGAAAAAAATAAAATTATTAAAATATGCAAAACTAAATCATGTTAAAACAGAACAAAAGCCATGTTTTGAAATAAAAATTTAAATAGAATGAAAAAGCCAAATACCCTTAACAATTTAAAATCACAAATGATGTTGAGAGTGTTACCATCGCCAGTGAAACTGTCCAAGGTCAAGGATGAACCTATAGTAAAAACATGTATAAAATGATGCTGTCGCTCACGGTCGTAACGACGGCACAACAGTAAAATGTAAGCTTCTGTGACTTGTGTTTCACATAGACCACGTATTGGTGCATCAGTCCCAGATAAAAGAAAACGATGAGTTAAAAAACTGTGACCAATGCGTAACCTAGTCAGGACAGCTTCCTCCTCCCGATCTTTACTGAAGTAAGACGGCCAAAGGTTCGATCTGGAAAAACTTGTTGTCACATTGCTTACTCCAAGTCGACTGGCAACTAGCGCGGATCCCAGTCTTGAGTATAGAACCGTAGTCCATGTATGGGACAGACATGGCCGTGATAGCACCAGAGCCAACGGACTTATCTGCGATGTCAGCGAGCTCGTTCCCGCGAATACCGATGTGGCCAGGTGTTACGTATTTTTTTAATGTTTTAAGTTCTTCGTAGATTAAACGCAACAGAAAAACACAGATAACAGCTTGTATAATTTATTACGCTAAACTATTAACAAATATAACAGATATAACATAAATTATATGATAACAGTGACAAATATTAAGTTACAACATTCGAAATTAATTACAAAACAAAATAATATTAGTTTCAAACTTCAAAATAAATCACAATACAAAACGGTACTGGCCTGTATCTAGTGTAACGATCTAAAATTAAAGTCTCAAATTCCAGTCTAGGGTGTGAATTTGGTCCCACGAAGAGATTCTGAAACAGTTCACAGTTCAATGAAATCGCCGTCTCTCAGCACAAGCGGTAATTCAGAAGTATCGTAGAGATTGACGAAATAAAATCACGGCTTCCGTAGATCTAATTTCAATCACAAATCCAAGTTGAATATTCACAGCAAACACTTAATCTTTCTCAAATAACTAACTCTCTTCTTTTGAAATGAAACTGGTGTCTGTATCTCACTCTTTGTCTTCGAATAAAACTAATGACTGAATCTCTCTCCCTCGAATAAAACTGATGATTGATGACTGAATCTGTCTCTTTTCACCGTGTTTTATACCGATAGGCCTATTTCTCGAACAATCTTGCAATTTCCATACAACTCCAGAGCTATCCACGCATATCCGTTCTTGCACGAGACTACACTTCTAGACAGGAAGTCACCAGCACTCATTTACAAACATGTGATTGGTCTACTTAATTCGAGAAAGTTCTAAAACGTTACCCTAAATAAATAACATATTTTAGTTTAAACTTCGAAACAATAATATCAATATGGAAAAATGAATAATACAAATGAAAATTCAAACACAATACGACATGTTGTCGTTTACAAAATATTTACACATATACATAACACCAGGTAGCTAGAAGAAATTAAAAGAAATGTATGAAAAAGAGATGGGTCCGTCGGTTTTGAATGTCAACAAGAACAGGGTAGGAACAAGTAGTGAGCTACGTGAGTCGGTAAAAATGGTATAACTGGTGTCCTGCATAGCTTCTTCATTATTCACGGCGAGAGAAATGGCGTAGAATTCGACAGTAAACAGAGGAACTGTAGAGGGGATCCTATGTACGGCTACCGAACCATAACATACCATGGCAGAGCTCACAAAGTCACGTGATTTCGAACCATCGTTATAAATGAGAATTTAAGGATGATTTAAAAGATTTTCGGCGAATAGAATAAACAAAGCTCTTCAACTCGGAAGTATTCGCCTTCCTCGGGTGACTCAAAGAAAGATCACAGGTGGGGAGAGTAATAAGCCATGGTGGGATGGGTTGATCAGAGGAAACAGCGACGTCATCCATGGACAGATCCAATTCAGCAAGCTGCACATGGATGCGATTGCCAAAACGAACAATAGCAGACCATCTATTCTGATAAAACATGGCCCACTGAGTAAGAAAGACACATTCCCAAAAGGGATGCTGTGGTAAGGATTGAAGTTTTGAAATATACAGTAAAGACAGTTGTAAACAGTGAAGGTGCAAAGGAGGTTCATGAGACTCAGTGTACAAACTCTGGACTTTATAAAGGCAGAAAGCCTTCATGCAGAGCTCACGTGCCATATGGTAAATGGGGTCGAACATCTTTAAGGCTTTGGTTCTAGCAGAATCATACACCATAGGCACATAGTCCAATTTCGATCAGATGAGGGCACAATAGAGTCATATATCGCTGACCCATGGTCTAGTTTTGATCGAATAAAAGCACGATATATTTTTAACATAGAATATCGATTAACTTCCCAAGACATGGAAAAGAGAACACGAATTCTGTTCAGTGCTTTTGCATACTCGACACATAGCTGCTTAATGTGTAGAATGAAAGTCAGCTTACGGTCAAATACAAGCCCCAAGAACTCTGCTTTAGTGACCACAGGAAGCAACTTCACTGAGACGTAAATTAGGATCAAAATGAACATTCTGTTGGTGGCAAAAGTGCATGCAAACGGTTTTAGAGAAAGAAAAGGTAAAACCGTTTGCTGTGGTCCACTTCAGTAAACAACTGAGGGTAATCTGTGGCTGCTGTTCAATAAACTTCATGCTCGATACAAAATGTGGACATCGAGTCCGTTTGCAAATGTAGGAGGGAGTTGTCCATTGAAGGCTTTAATTTTTACAATGACACTCAAGACACAGCAATGAGGGACTCAAGTTCCTGTGGGAAAGTGTCAAAGCTACATGGACTTGGAATCCTTTGTCTACTGAAAAAAATGTTTAATAAAAATGAGCTGGTGGCCACACAACCTATATGAATGGAGGTCTCGCAGAATACCGTATCTCCAGATAGTATCATAAACCTTCTAAAAGAAAAAAACAAACACAGAAATAAAATATTTCCACTTGAGAAAGGCTTCTTTGATTGACGTTTCAAGCTGAATTAGGTGGTTTATGCTGGGGTTCTGTCGTCAGAACCCATCCTTCAGTGGGCAACAAGATCTTGTTTGATTTGAGGAACCAGACAAGATGAGCATTAACCATCCTCTTTAAGATCTTACAGAGACAACTCGTCAAAGCAATTGGCAGTAGTTTGAAGCAATCTTGGGATCCTTCACAGGCTTAGAAGAAAGGAGGACAATACCCCAGCACTAAACATCAGGAAAAATATTCTCTTAAAACATTCAATTAAAAATAACCAGAAGAATACCAAGAGAAGCAGAAGAGAGATGGCGCAGCATCTCGTAGTGAATATGATCGGTCCAACTGATGTACTGCCAGGCCAATGAAGGATAAGCTTGAGTTCCACCATTGTTAAAGGGCGTTTGCAGTGATAGAAATGATCAGCCCGAAAGGAAAGGGGCGATTGCTCTGGGCATCACTAACTTCCTGGCTATTGGGGAGCAAAATCAAAAGAGAAGCCAAAGTACATTGCCTGTTTGACTTTAAAAGTTGTGGTAGAAGAGATGCTAGTTGTTTTACCTGCCGAGCATGTACATGGGGCCACTGAAAACCAGTGCAGTTTAAAAGTGTGGAATATCTTTGAAAAGTATCACAAACCTGTTTTTAAACCTTCTGTACTATGTGACGGGTAGGTTTCCACCATGGTCGAGGATACTATGGAAAACGTTTCAAGGTTTTAAGAATACACTAAGCAGCTGCCTGGATATCACATACAGTCACTGCTGCCACGCAGTCGTCTGTTGATGGCTTATAGACGACTGCAGTGTTAAGTTTGAAGAGAGCAGTGAAAGAAGGCTAGTTGGGATGACCCAGCGTCCATCGAGGCATGCGGGTTAGGTGGCATCAACCACTGCCAGCCTCTCTAAACATAATAGGAAAATGATCATTGCCCCGTGAGCCACTGTCAACCTTACTAAAAATTAAGAGAAAAGTGGAGGGAGGCAGACAGAGAGATAAATAGCAGTAAAGACTGACTAAGTGCATGAAAATAAGTTTAAAAACCAGTAATAAAGAGAGAAAGGTTGTGACCTGAGAGGTTATGCTTTATGACCCCTCCCATCAATATCAGCAGCATTCCAAAGGGGATTATGTTCATTAAAATGGAGGATGGCAACTGTTCAATGAAAGCATCAAAGTCTGATTGCATGGGTATCTCTAGGAGACAGGAAGAGAGAACAGAAATAATATGACCAAAGGAAATATGGATGGCTATGGCCTCTAGGAGTGTATCGAGTGACAAAGACAGAGCAGGCATATCCTGATCGACCAGCATTGCCACCCCTCCATGCACTCGTCCATCACACGATCTGTCATTTCCGTACAAAGAAAACTGCCGAAATGTGACTGCATCGGTAGGTTTCAGAAGCATTTTCTGTAAGGAGAGAAACACAGGATGATAAGAATAAATCAAACGCTTAATATCACCTATATTTGAGCAAACACATTGACAGTTCCACTGTATCAAAGTGGCAATTTTTATTTAAGTGGAGAGCCCTTCTGTTTTGGATCATGTTTTTGTCTTTATAAGAAGGTTTATCGACCTCCATGGATTCTACCATGGGTCGAGTGGAGAGGTCTATGTTGGTGGATCAAGATTTCAATAACTGAGGGCTTGAACAAATAATCGTTTTGCAATTTGGGGCTAAAGAATCACATGGTTCTGAGGAAATGTCAGAAGCCAGAGCCAAAGGAAGAAGATCCAGGGAGCCAGTGGAAGGAATGTTAGGGATAGAGAGATGTCTTGACTCATCAACTCCCTAAACAACAGAGGGCTAAAGCCTCTTCACGTGGTTCGAAAACACCTATGTTGAAGGTACAGAGAGATCTGTCTGCACTCTCACTGTAGCAGTGGAACGGAACACAGCAGCATACGTGCGAGATGGAGTGGGGTACAATAACTGATGAGCCTCTGAGTCGGAGATATTGTTCACAGTCTTCAAATGTGCACCTCTTTCTCCTCTATTCATTTAGTGGAAGAACGAAAGTAAGAGGCGTGTCAGTCACTACAGTTAAAACAGTGTGGTTCCATGTCGCACTTGCAGGCGTCGTAGTCCTTGCTACCACAATGAGTACATGTTAAAGAACCATGACATGATGTCTTCGAGTGACCAAGCTGTTGATACTAAAAACATCTGAGAAGGTTGGGAAGGTAAGGCCCTATCTTACAGTTCAGGTAACCGGCCTTAACTGTGACATGTAGACATGCTGATGTAAATGCCAAAATCAGAACATTAGTAGGCATCATAACTCCTTCATTACGAATGGAGATTTGATACACCACAGAAATGTCTTGGGTAGAAAAACCAGCAAGAATCTCCAACTTTGGAATGTTCTTCAAATCCCTCTCAACAACAATTCATTTTGCGGATTTCAGAGTAGCATGGGGAGTAACCTCGATGGGTATATCAGTGCTCTTCGAATTCAGGAGGATTTTAGTGTTGTGGTGAAGATATTTCTACCAAAATGTCTCCAGAGCGTAACTTCCTTACTGACGTGGGGGAGCCAACAAGCCTCTTTTATTCCTTTTGAACATACTTGCCGTAATGATTTCTCAGATAATTAATGCAGAATGAGAAATCTAGGTACAGTGAAAGAGTGTGATGGTGATTGCTGAACAGAGTCATTCACTTGCGCCTTTTACCAATTATAATTTTTTCTTAGTTTTATTTGTTTATTTTTGTTCATGGATGGGGGTATCCATAGTAAATATAATGCATTTAAGTGCTCTCTGTTCCCACCCCCTATGGAGCCAGCTTCTACAAGGGGACGCACTGCGATGCCAAACAATGTCATTGTAGCAACGCCAGGGATTTGTGAGTACTGTACCCAAACACTAACATCAGATACAAGGTTCAAAACATCTGTTTAGGAAGTCCAATGCCGATATTCGGTTGACCCTACCCTAAATAGACTAGCCGATTGACCCTGGCGGAGGGCACTCTAATGCCGCCCGTCTACAGAAATTCAGGACCAAAGTTATGTTTTCTTATAGCGACACCATATCGAACTATCTGTTATGTCCACCACAAGAAATCGAACCACTGATTTTAACGTTGTAAATCCGAAGACTTACTGCTTTTCCACCAGGTGATGCTACGTTTACATCCATTTTTTCTATATAGAAACATACTGACACATGTAAGCTTGTCTTCTGTACTCATACAGGTTGCATTTTTATAAACTTGTAAAAGTAGTATTTTAAGATAGAAAATATTGAGAAGTGCACCATTGGTTTCTGAAACGTTTAGATTTTAATGTGATTTTATCTGGTCTGTCATCATTCATGTGGTATAACTGAGAAAACTGGTTGATTACTGGTAATTGTTTCGTGTTCACAATTCATAAAATACATAGAACACTTCAAGATAGTCCTACCTTCTGTTCTTGAACCCAAGCTTGCGTTCTTGCCACCTGGCGGCCAGTGTCCTTAACTGGAGTCCCGCTTCGTAGCTTTTGTAGACGAAATGCCTGAGACAGAGTTGGGATTCTGTTTGTTGATGAAACTTGATCACGTAATGTTGCAGTCGATGTTGCCATATAAGAATCACGATGATTAGATTCCTTTTTGAGAACAGAAAAGTTTTATTGAATATATTTAAAAACAAGTTTTTGTAATGTTTTTCTTTCACTTCTTAGATTTATTGAATTTAATTATGACTGCAAAATATAAAGATAGATATTTCCAAGCAATAAACATAAAAGTTTGAACTGTGCGTGTTTAAAGACTATAAAGCAAGATTTTGTTTGGAATACACGCACAATGAAATAAACTGTTTTTTTTTATTGCGAGACTTTTAAGACTATCTGTCGCCATTCCTAATTTTTAATTACTGACCACAGAAAAGGCAGTCATCAAGCAGCACCAAGCACCAATTTTTGGGCTATGTTTTACTAATGAATAGTGTTACTGACATCACATTATAACGTTCCATGATGTTCGGCATCTAATTTCGATCCAATGACTCACAGATGTTGAATCGAGTGTCCTTAACCACAAACCTAAAGAGAAACAATTATATGCAAAATTTGATAACGGTACTCCTTTCAGTGAAAATGCACTGTCGAAATCACTGATGAACATTCCAGCAAGAAATACGGGGGTACATATGGTAAATGTATCACGTGACCTGATAGTGGAAAAGGTCACTATTTTTAAGCAATTCTTCCCAAAAAGAAAGCACGTGTGGGACGAGTGTAGAATGACCCAGAAAAATAAGCAACTGGAAGTGAAGGAAGTTGACCACATTGTTTGTCCAAAATTTCTTTCTCAAAACAATAGAAAGAGCTAAAAGAATGTGTGTGTGAAAAGTTTTAAAACATCCAGATGAACATGAACCACCCACCTTACTATACTGAAGATAGGAAATGTGAAATGTGCTTTCGTATCTCACAGTTTATGAACATTAATTTTCTGAACTTAGCCTAACTCTATCAAAAATGTATTGACACAATATGTGTTATGCATTGCAAAATATTTTTTCACGCTAATTGTCGGTAAATTGGCAATTAAGTGGTGTAGTACCCAATAGTGTATATCAAAAACAGTTGTACTCTAGTACTTATTTTAAATGTACAGGGAGATGATTATACTGACATACCACAGCCTTGAGTCATCAAATATTATCGGTTTATTCGTTTATAAACGCAATGATGTTTAATGATCTATCAGTGTTGTTCCAACCACAGGGACCAAGTCCCAAAACTTACTGCTATAAGACCTCAAGCTTTCCGCTGAGCCACCAGAGGACAATGGGCAACTAATATCAGAAACAATAGCATATTTTTAACATGTTTGGCCCCCAGTGGCTCAGCGGTATGTCTGCGGACTTACACGCTAAAATCCGGGTTTCGATACCCGTGGTGGGCAGAGCACAGATAGCCCACTGTGCAGCTTTGTGCTTAATTCTAAACAACAACTAACATGTTTGTTTAAACTAAGATATCGTATTTTAAATAAAAAAAACATTTAGTAGTTCAGATGGTGAAGTTATTATCAAATTACTGGATCTATGATAAATTACGAATATGATACACTTAAATTTCCATCGTCATGATAAAACAAACAATAAGAAATTAACCAGAAACAAACAAAATAGAAAGACTAAAATTATTACCAGGAATGAACATTATTATTAATAATAAAGTTTTATGATAAATGTATTACTTCTTTACTATATCCAGGGTCTTCAGGGCTGCCAGGCAAAGCAGACATCGTCCTTGTCCTTTCTGGAGGAGCGGTAGATGGTCTAAATCCAAATGCTGGCACTGGAGGGCGCGGCGGGGCTCTGTACGGAGGAGGGACTCTAGTTGGCTTGGGTGGCAAAGCTGGTTTGATTTCATTAGAACATGTAACTGGAAATTTACAAAACACAATTTCAATAAATAAACAGCTAGTAGTGGATTTTGTCAATAAGACAAAACGCTTTTAGTTTAAAAATAAAATATTATACCAGGTGTCTCAAAATAATTTATATTTAGTTAATTTTGCATTTATTTTTTATTTTACAGGTGTAATTGATTGTTATCGTTAATTAAACTTCCAACAGACGCCAAGCTGGTTGGATATCTTTAACGAGTTCAGACATTTAACCTTCCCCTAACATGCGACTTAAATTCATTACTGTTGTTTGTTACATTTTACGTAAACAACAGATGCCAATAACTTTAGTCAGTATATTAATTATGCCCGTGAAGTTTAATTAACTATATCCACAAAACTTTACTTACTTTGGAATTGATATGCCCATTAAAGCAAACAAACAAAGAACTATAACTCGCAAATTGCAATTTTTCAACGAATGGTGCTGTTTTGAATCATTTTTAAAATACAGTGTCAAAGGTCGTGATAAAAGAAAAGAATGGTACTTGAAATTGTGTTAATTATTCATATACTTACTTATTTTGTTAAAAAACCACCGCAATTTATAACCATACGTTCATATGAAGATTGTACAATTAGCTAAGTTTTGTTATCAAGACTCCTCAAAAAGAGAGAAAAAAATATGATTTTATTTATTGAAACTTTCAAGTAAGTAAAAACTGTACAGAAGACGAACCACACAAGAAAACTTATTGAACGCGTTATTCTCGAATCCTCGTCACGAACATGTTCGTCCTTTCAGCCGTGAAGGCGTTGACGTATGACGGTCTAACCCGCAGTTAATTGGTAAAATAGTCGATCACTGTTTAATTTTGGACGGTTAGCACAAATACCCTCGTAGAGCTCTGAGCGAAATTCAAATCAAATCGAACCCATTATTTCATGTAAAAAATAAGCTAAATTACGAAATAAAAATACTTAAAAAGTCGAAATGTTTACCTAATTACCTGTAACCTGTTGAAAACGTTTTCAACTTTCAAAAACAAAATATAAAATAAACAAATCTATATTTCAGTCAGTACTATAGAGAACAAAATAAACTAAAAATAGCTGCGGATATTATAGATATTATTTACTCAAGCTATAAACCCCTATTTCGGTTCCATACTGTTACCGAGAACATGGGCAAAATATTACTTTATGTAATTATAATAACCGTAGCTCCTAGCTAGCTGATATGGTTCATGATGGTTTACTGTAGCTATTGATTATTTGATTGCATTAGTTCGAGATGGAAAATGTTAGGCTGCAGCTGGAGATTTGTTTAAGAACACATTGAGCATTTGTAGTTTCTATGTAACTAATTCCTTTATCTATACATAATGCATAACAATGGGCAAACATATGCCAAAACTAAGATAGAAACTCCAGTAAGCGCGTATAAAATTCAACTAATAGAAAAGCAACCTTTCCAAATAAAAATATAACTCTAAAACACCGTTTTGAAGAAACCTTTGTGTCTTTCAAAGTAATTATTCTACGAATGTATGAAATAAAATTGAACATCACGTTTCTTAATTTTTTTCATTGCTTCACTTCATTCATAATATAGGGTTGACTTCCTTAAGGCACCGATTGTAAGTGTACAAAGCATTGATTATCTACTTATTAAAGTAATCTAACGTTTATCTATTATTGACTAGTGATTCCTGTTTTACTCTGTACTTAAGCTTTTTAAATGACACCAAATGTTCATAAGAAAGCTAACTGTAACAGGTCATGGTAACATCATTTATCCTAGAATTTGTATATAGCCAGGTAGTTAAGGCACTCGACTTCTAATTTAAGGGTTGCGAGTTCGAATCCCTGACACACCAACTATTCTCGTCCTTTTAACTGTGGGGCGTTATAATATGAGGGTCAGTCCAACTATTCGTTGGTAAAAGAGTTAATGGTGGGTGGTGATATACTTCCTATAGTTTTACACTGCTAAATTAGAGACGGCTAGCGCAGATATTCCTCGTATAGCTTCGCGCAAAATTAAAAAAATATATGTTTTCAGCTTACGTAAAATAAATAAGAAACAAATCGACTTTTCAGTACAGTGTCTTATATAACATTCAACACAAGTCGTCTTACTTAGTTATTATTTGCTTCCCAGTGGTACTGTGGTATGTCTGTGGACTTGTACTGCAAGAAACAGGGTTTCGATACCCGTTGTGGGCAGAGCACAGATAACCCTCTGTGTAGCTTTGTGCTTAATGACAAACAAACACAACTAAGTTATTAAGTTTGTACAACTGTTACCTCCGCCATCTAGCGTGGATGGAGGTTATGTTTTCACCCATATATGTGTGTGTGTGTTTGTCAATAAGATTTCTCGAAAATGACAAAATTGATTTGAACAAAAGTTGGTATATATTTGAATTATAACACAACTTAGAAGTGATTAGCGTAGGAGAATCAAGGCCACAAAAATAAAAAAATCCTTCCTTTAACATGGGAACCGATTTTTCACAGTATTTCTGCAGTGTAACTCAGTCAAAAATAATCGGATTTTGATGAAATTTGTTGAACATTGAGGAATACTATTCCTTATTGTTGTGTCGAAGTGATTTGTTGATAACGACGGACATACGGACACTTCTTGTATTTTTTGTGAGCCGAATATGATTGATGAAAGTTGTGTGGCGGAGGTATGCACTCTACCGAGAGCTTCTCTAGTTGTTGTTGTCTTGGTAACTAGGATAACAGTCATTTTTATTTACTTTTTTTTATCAGAACTGCAATATTCTCGTTATTAACATAACTTCTAATTTCGATGCTTCTTTGTTGGATTAATAGAAATCTTAACAAACTTCTTTTTGTCGATTTTCAATAACTATTTTTACAAATTCAGACGAATCTTATGTGTTTTTTTTATATTACGCTTTGAAAATGCGAAAACCACGAAGATAAAGAATAGGATACTGTTAATAAAAGTGTTTTTACTTACCAGATACATGATCACTGTCATCAGATATTAGACGACCACCACCAAACTGGTTCCTCGTACTGGTGATTTTTCCCAAAAATGATGTGGAAGATGGTGTGATATTCTTTTCTTCCATCTTTTGATTTTCAAAAACGTGGGAGTTTTCACGATCGCTAGCGTTCTGTGCTGCCTTAAAATTATACAAGTCACATTTATTAAATTTTTCTGTTTTTGTGTTCTAAATGGGAACAAATAATTCAAAACAACAACAACAACATAATATTTTTTTCTGAATAACACAGCCTTAACAATCCAATATGTTACTTATTCTCACGTAATTGAGAATGCTAAGGAACAAATTTACTGATGAAGTAATCAATGATAACTGTGTACATATCATAGAAATATGTAACCTCTGAGTGAAATTATATTATTATACAAGCTTTTGCTTTAAGAACTTTCGTGTAAAGCTATATAAGGACTACGCCCGCATCGCGCTAAATATGCTCGCCCTCCCAGCCGTGGGGGCGTATAATGTGACTGTCAATCCCACTATTCGTTGGTAAAAGAGTAGCCCAAGAGTTGGCGGTGGGTGGTGATGACTAGCTGCCTTCCCTCTAGTCTTACACTGATAAATTAGGGACGGCTAGCACAGATAGCCCTCGAGTAGCTTTGTGCGAAATTCCAAAACAAACAAACAAATATAAGGACTATTAAAACAAAGTCGTCCTTAATTCTAAACTGACATTCTAAAACACCACTGGAATTTTTGTGTTATTTCTATCTGACCAAAGAGAGGTATTTAACCCTTACTCTTATTGTTCATCTTCAGCCTAAAATTGCGAACCCTCGGACGATGTAGCATATCTGAATTGGGAGGGAGCACCTCATTTGTTATGTTAACTGTAACAGTTGAAATCAAAACTCAGCGACTTTCCATGATAAACAAAACTCGCTATTCCCCAATTAAAGACGAACTTTGCTAGTGAGTCAAGCTTGGGGGCACATACCCCAGTGTCCCCAGATAAATCGTTTATTGGCAAGAAGAATACATATTTATATGTCTGATTTATTGCAATAACCAATGAATTATGTAACGGGTACTAATCGCCCTACAAACAACGATAATCAAGAACCTCCTTCCAGTTTAGTTTACTAAAGAGCCACGTAAGTAACTTTCTAGCCAATGAACAACCTTTAAGGTGCAACATGATTTACAACTGGTATTCGTGCAAAGAAAATTAGCTGATTCATTAGCACACAATGATCAAATTCCATTGTTTCTGGTCTTAGGCCAAAGGGAAAATAATGAAAACTTCTCAGCTGACAGTAATTTTATTCAGGTACTGAATAACTACAGGGCGCAGGAACGCAATGAATCAAGTGACGTCACCCGAGGGCTCAGTAATACCAGAAATTCTGGTAAATCATTCTCCTGAAGAATTAAAATTACGTATTTTGCAGCTCGATAAAGAGATGTAATAAAGCTTACATTAAACAGAATGATTGAGACGTTCATGCAATAACACAACATACTCTGAACACAGAAACAATTAATTTTTAGGGCTTGAAAGCTGTTGTTTTTCATAATAAAATGTTTTAATTCATTCATATAGAAACTTAAGATAAACTGTTATTCTTGAATATACTTCAAACGTATATTTATCAATCCACACTTTTAAATCAAAAGTCAAATTATTGTGTATGAATTTATATCACGTTTGTTCTTGTTGCCAGTTAAGGTTTGATTGTCTTTGAATTTCGCACAAAGCTTCACGAGGACTATCTGTACTAGAAATAGAATTATGTTAGAGGAAATGAATACAAATTAAAATGTTTTTTAATCTCATCTTGTGTTGTTGTATGTAATATTTAGCAGTCTCCTCAATTAAATACGCCAATTATTATCCAAAGGCCGAATTTATCTGCGTTTCTTTAAAGAACACAGAACACCACTTATTCAGGAAGGTATTCAAAGAACAAATAGAGCTGAATGTGAATCAGTAGTTACTGTCCAAGGTTCAACTCACGATGCCACTGAACAGACACCCTCCAAATTCTGGCTGTGTAGCTAGATAAGTGAAACAATTAGTCTTTCTTATTCTTTCTAAAGCTGGACAAAGCTCTTGTGACGGCGGGTGTTAGTCAGAATAAAATTGCTTTTAATTTCAAATTTTCATCATATCTTAATTTTACGCACTAAACATGCTCGCCCTCCCAGCCATGGGGGCGTTATAATGTGACGGTCAATCCCACTATTCGTTGTTAAAAGAGTAGCCCAATAGTTGTCGGTGGGTGATGATGGCTAGCTGCCTTCCCTCTAGTCTTACACTGTTAAATTACGGACGGGTAGCACAAATATTCCTTGAGTAGCTTTGTGCGAAATTCGAAAACAAAAAACAAAAACAAAATCTAAATTTTTTTTTAAATCTTCCAAGTGATTAACCATTACTTCCATTAACTGACACACCTTTCATCATATACGCTTCTATCAAAAACTTGTGGTGGTTAAGTGTTTTCGAACGTTACTGATTCACATCGCAAACGAATGTTAATAAATTCTAATCTCGTTCGCCAAACAAGATAAATGTCCCTTAGCAACAAATAAATAAATACTTTTGCTAAATAATTCAACATCACGGATAACATTAGCATATTTAATTTACTTTCTGACAAATTATATAAAATATTTCTCTTGATCAGTAAAGAAAAAGTACATGTCATACATCGTTGACCCGGCATGGCCAGCTGGTTAAGGCACTTGACTCGTAACCCGAGGGTCGGGAATTCGAATCCCCGTCACATCAAACATGCTCACCATTTCAGCTGTGAGGGCGTTAAAATGTGACAGTCAATCCCACTATTCATTGGTAAAAGAGTAGCCCAATAGTTAGCGGTGGGTGACGATGACTAGCTGCCTTCTCTCCAGTCTTACACTGATAAAGTAGGGGTGGCTAGCTCAGATAACCCTCGTGTAGCTTTGGGCGAAATTCAAAGAACGATCATTTAGCGATAATTTATAGAATGAACAATCTCTCAGCCTACATCATCCCAGACCATGTCTAATTTATGAAGTTGTTGTTGTTGTTGTTGTTGTTTTGAATTAAGCACAAAGCTACACAATGGGCTATCTGTGCTCTGCCCACCACGGGTATCGAAACCCGGATTTTAGCGTGTAAGTCCGCAGACATACCGCTGAGCCACTGGGGGGCATCTAATTTATGAAAACAAGTTAATTCTTTGCATCTGCATTTCAGTTTGAAAACAGGAATGAGACTCTAATTTTTATCAATAAACTCTTGTTTCAGAATTTTGGTAATAATCAGTTTGAAAAACTACAGAAGGTTGTTTTTTTACTTTACGACTAGTGCTTACAGTTTGCATATCTAATAATCTAGCACTCGGCTATCCCCGTATCCTGTGAATACACAGCTTAAAAATTCGACTCTCTTATTGCAAATCAACTAAGTCGTGTGGATTTGTAAATGCAGATAACGTACAAAATAGACATTTTCTGCAAAAGTTACATTGCATGGCTTTTCGTTTTGAATTTATCCTACTCCGCGATTGTGAATTCGCCAAAAGCATAGCGTTTTAACGATTCCAAGAAACGGGTATCTATGATACTACAGAGATTAAGGAAGAGAAAACATGACTGGAAATGGTGGGAAAATTAAACAACTTGTCACGGAAGTGGTTCAAACACATATCTTCCCATTATAGTTAAAGAACGAATCTCCCCTGAAAATATGAGCAAGACAATACACACAGATTTATGCTTGCTGAGTATTATATGGGCATTGATTACAAGCTCCTTCATCACATTGACCAAAGCATATGTCCTACTTAATTATTTGAAAAAATCCGGACAATTTATTATCGTCTTGCAGGTAATATAAATTAAGAAAAAAAAACGAATTGTGACGTTAAAGTTTAATCAAGGGATTATTGGATTTTACAAATTACAGATACGATGGCAACTTCAACATCTGGGCAGTCGAGAAAAAATAACAATGCAAACTTTGAATACCACCAGTTTAACGTTATGGTATTCGTAGGCAGACTGACTTCCTACAGGTAATAATAGTACCCAATCTAATTCGAGGTTCGGTTGAGTATTACTACAAAGTTAATATGAATTCGGACTTGACTGAATTGAGAATACAAGTTTGCAGTTCAGTAAGCTAAAATACTTAATATATTCAACACACACAAACTAACACAACTAGGTTAACCGTGTGCATAAAACGGAAGGTAAGCATTCTTTTTTTAATGTGGACAGATCTGTGGTAACTCTTTGAGTGAACCTACTAGACTTAGAGAATTAATAGCTCTGTACATATCAAATAGTATCAACTCTAGTATGGAGAGGTCTGTCGTAAAATTCTTTATGTGAACCGACTATATTTAGGAAACCAATAGTTCTGTACGTATCAAATAGGATCATTCTCCACATTTTGTCATCCACAACAAGTGGTCAGTTTGTTGATATTTATTATCGAAACAAAACCATAAGGTATTTCTGAATCTCTACAAAGTTAATTTACTAAAGAATGCATTAACATAAGCATAAAGTATATTCCAGCGCTATTCTCCGCAGGAAAGTCTGGAAATGCCAGAAATGGAATGATCCTTTCCAATATTCGATTATCTCAAGAATAAGGTCGTCACATTCCAAAACAAACTATTTGCATGATATATGTGCTACACGTGCACGAGCTAAGGGCGAAACTTTGGTGAAAAAAATATTACCTTTCGAAATATCTGGTATTTTTCACATACCACTGTGTATTGTCACGAGTATATCGCAAGAAAAATAATCCCTGTATGGACTGGATGGCAGTAAGATATAATTCCATTAAGACAAAGTATTCAGCTACGCGACTAAGGCGGTATATCATTTTCTCCAAAAGATGCAAAGTGCAAAGGGGAATTTACGCTAAACCATTTGCAGATATCTTCTACGGAATTCTGTGAATTTGAGTAGCTCAAACAAGCTCTTGGAAAACTTCCTTCGGCATGGTTGATGGATTTAGAAAAAAAACTTATAAACTTTGTTTTGTTAAGTATAAAACTGGTTGCACAATGGGCTATCTGCACTATATCCACCATAGGAATGATCATTTCCTAAAGGTTGGTTCATGCTCTCAGACGTACATACCACTGAGCCACTGGGGGCAGTTTATAAAGAAAAAAATGAAAATACAGACCACTGTGCAGTACACAAAAACGATAAAGTCTAATGGTCCACAACCAGGGCCATCACAGAACAAACCATCGTCAATTGAAAAGAAAACTGTAATATTGTAGTATGTAGGAATACTTTGTTCTCCAGTCCCCTCCAGTGATATAATTTATTTTCTAGATGACTGATTATTTATTTTACACACTTTCATGGCGGCAACACATAGTTCAGGCATTCTAATATTATCTTGTTCTTATTACTTCAGCCGTTTGTTCTTTTGTTAGTTGACGCCCTCTGGCTGCAAGAAGATATTTCAGTGTTTGTCTCGAGTTTGGGTTAAGTGAGTTAAGATATCCTTTGCTGACCAAACTATAAAGTTAATTAAAACTGATAGCTGATTAACGCTGTCAGGAAAGAGGTCACGAGGTTACACCATATATTAGATAAAAAAAATAAGCGAGATGATGTTAGAAATCCAGGGGCACTTTCTGTATTCAGTTTTACTTGGAGTTTATCGTGATTAATTTCGCGAGGAAAGATAGCGACCAATTTATGATTCAGTAGAGATGATCGTATATTTACCTACGCCACCATGAAAGTTAGTATCGAGAACATTAAGAAACCAAATGAATCACTAGAAAGCTTGTAATAAGAACATTATGCAATCGTGTCAACAGAAATATTTACAACAAGATATTAAACTAGTAATTAATCTTAAATACAACAATCGCGTTCTGCAGTATATAAACAAAGTTGCGAATGTTAATGTGAAACAAAGATAAACATTTTATAACATAAATAATACAATTTACTCAACTTAAAATAACAGTTTTTTTTTCGAAATTTAATTCAATTTTAAACTATTGAACAATTGGTAAAGAATAAAACAAATATTTATATATAGAAGAACTTAATGTTTTTAATGTACCGAAGCCTTATTAGGGAGAAGATGATTATAATTTACACCATATCCAGACTACTGTTTAAGAAGAAGAAATAGAAGAATGATGTAGTAAGACACCAAGTCGTAAATCCACCAAGACAGGCTTGAAATTAATTATGGTGTTTACGTCTTTGGATTAAAAAAAAAGTTAAAAAGAGGTTAAGCCAGAAATTAAGCGCTTATATATAGTATAACACACAGAAATATGGAGTTGCGTTTAAAAAACGAATTGCAATGAACAAATAAAATGAAGAAAGAAGCCTCGCCTTCTTTTTTTCGTGTACAAGCCACGTTGAAGTGTACACGTTAGATAACATTGTTTATTTCAGAGAACCAGGCTTCAAGCATGCGACGTGGTACTAAATAATTTTCTAAATTATTATGTGCATCACTACCAAGTTATTATTAACTTAACAAGTAACTTTTGTGATACTAATAATGCTTGTGAAATTATCGTGGGTGACATTGTGTGGTAGCGAAGTCCATGAATGCCGTTCCTTAGGTTCTTCAGACAGGCCAGCGTCCTATAATGATGACGGTTCAGAGTACCTAATACAGACAACAGAGGCGAGGGAAATACTTTTAGACAACTCATGATTAACAATCAGACACGACTTCGTGTACAATTTTCAAGATCACGCCCTTTTAAACAAGCTTGCTGGCCAAACTGTACCTCTGCTCATGCGTCTATCGTATGGCACTCAATACAAAAACTTTAAAAGACATAATTTTACAAAACGCTATTGTTGGCGTGCTAAATGCGTTTGAATATTTGGTTAAATTAGTTAAAAATCCTGAATTACTTTTCAAAAGAAAAACGTCTTTAATTCACTATAATCACAGTTTGTTCTTGAGTCTAATAAACGCATTTGTTGTTGTTTTCAATTAGCTGTGCATGCAATGTTGGAATGAAATATAATATGAAACCTGTAACAGAAGATATTTAAATAAAGAGAAATGGTGAAGTATTTGTTCTATAAATGCCTCCAGTTGCACAGCTTTATGTGTGGGGATTCACACTGTTAGAAATCGGGTTTCGATATCCGTGGTTGGCAGAGCATAGATAGCCCTTTGTGTAGCTTTGTGATTAATTACAATAACTATAAATGTTACGATAACTCATTAAGCATACTGTGAGTTTAGCTCCATTTCCAGGAAATCAAATTTGTCGAGGAATTTTTGGATATAATATGCTACACATTAATTTTATACAACTTAGAGCTGGTGATTTTGAATATAATGTATATCTATCATAGTTCTGCATTTTTGACCACAATATTGATAAAAAAACAAGATGACCTCCAAACATATCGCGAATTGCCGTAATTTCTACAAGTGCTTTGTTGCAAGTCCATAAATTTATCAGTGACCTATAAGAGGACGCACAACAGCTCGAGTGAGCATCCTTGTAATTAGATTGCATATTACGTGTAGATGCTACCTCCTCTATCAGCACTCATAATATTCAATTTTAACCCCTTAAATAATACATACCGCAGCATGTCAAAATCGTCTATTACCAGTAGAGAACGTCTTTAGTTGTTGCTCATCATCATATATCTCTACAACTGGATCCATAAAGAACACTAATATCAAGTACTCGTTCTTAAACAACTGTGTTACAGAACAGTGCAAGACCAGTTTATACATCAAGTTTTTTTTCAGTTTTTTCCCAAATTTATCTGCAGAACCACTGCCAGTTGAAAAAACCTTCGACCCATTTATTTTTGTATGTGATTTTATTTACTGTTAAACACAAAGGTACACAATGGATTATCTATGTTCTGCCTAAACGGTGTATTGAAACCTAGTTTCTAGCATTACAATCCATCAGATTTGTGATTGAGCCACCGGTAGACTTGTCTATAGAGATACTTAAGTCAGTTCCAGAGCGCCTGCTTAGTGGACAGAGTAAGCAAGGCCATCCAAAAGCATGTAACCATGTTAAATACTGTTCAGCTTCGATCAACTTATCAAGTGACCATTGTTGACACGAACAGTAACCGTACTGAACAAATAGTGCACTCTGTTGACAGTATCCGATAACCAAGGATTTGTGCCCCTAAGGCCTTCATGGTATATTGCGTAACAAATATAATTAATTATTAGTTTATGATGAATAGTTATCATTTTATTCATATTTCAATACGTCAGTAAACTTTGCAAGAACCCTGGACTTACAGCTATGGCCGAAATCATTCAAAGTATGAAGATTTAAAACAATTTATTATTAGCCGCATACTTTACATTTTATGGGTTTTTCTTATCAAATCAATTATAAAGAAATTCCACGTCACAGTGAAACCGCGGGCGCAAGATTAATGTGAATAAACAATTAAAACGTTATTCGATAAACCCCCATTATCCAACACACAACGCCTATCTACTTTAAAACACTTAAAACTATAATGAATAATTTCAAAACATATAGACACAACCCATAATGCCTCAAATGAAGGTATCATTCTCAACTTCGTTCCCGTGAGTTTAAACTTTACCCCTGCATGATCTTTTTACTAAATTACTTAAATGTGATTGGCTCAGCTAGTAGAGGTAATAACACAGGCTAATTTTAGACAAGCTTGTTTATTTTTGAAATTTTGCGCAAAGCTACACGAGGGGTATCTGCGTTAGCAGTCTCTAATTTAGCAGTGTAAGACTAGAGGGAAGGCAGCTATCCATCACCACCCATCGCCAATTCTTGGGCTACTCTTTTACCAACGAATTGTGGGATTAAACGACACATTATACACCCCCACGGCTGAAATGGCGGACATGTTTGGTGCGGCATGGGTTAGAACATGCGACTCTCGGATTACGAGTCGAACGCCTTAACCCACCTGGCCATGCCAGGCCTTTAGACAAGCTTTGGAGGTCATTGTAACTTTTAGAAAGTGCAGTGGAGTAACTCGTATCGTGTAATACAATGTCTAACAAGAATAACTAAAGACTAATCAAACCAGCACATGTACATACTTGTCATTTTTTATGACTGTTTAACTACCTTCAAATCAAGTTTTGATCTTTTCTTACTTTTTATTAACTTTTATCATTAAATAATCCAGTAACCAAATTCTGGATCTTTGTGCACATGAGATTTGTTTGTTATTCTTGTGTGTGATTTCGCATTAATTGCTGATATCAGAAGGTAATCGTTGTAGTCTCTAAACCCACGTTAAGTTTGAATAAATATATTGATTGATTGAGCGTTCCATACTATTTCTATGTGCAAAAACGGCTCGTTTGGGTTGAGAAAATATTTTACGTAGAAGAGCGAACAACGTTTCGACCTTCTTCGGTCATCGTCAGGTTCACGTATTATTTCTGTCTAAAAGGGCGGGTCCAGGGCTCAGGTTTGGTTTGTTTTGAATTTCGCGCAAAACTACACGAGGGCTATCTACGCTAGCCGTCCCTAATTTATCAGTGTAAGACTAGAGGGAAGGAAGCTAGTCATCACCCCCCACCGTCAACTCTTGGGCTACTCTTTTACCAATGAATAGTAAAATTGACCGTCACTTTATAACGCCTCCTCTGCTGAAAAGGCGAACATGCTTGGTGAGACAGGGATTCGATTCCCCAACCCTCAGATTACGAGTCGAGGGCCTTAACCATCTGGCCAGGCCTTAGGAAACTGTTGGTTATTTAGGATCATAGTAAATGCTTGAAATGCTTCCTTGTAGTTTCTTCCGCTTTTTTGCTGAGGTGAGGAAGTTGATCAGTGACTGTTACTTGGCAACAAGTTGTTTTTCGTTGTTGCCTGACATAATCTAATTGTACATATCTGGAAATATTTTTACAACTGGTCGTGCTTATCTATATGTAACTTTTTTAATGTAAACATTACAAAACATTGCATTAAATTAAATATTCAAGTTAATTAATTTTAAACACAACGATAAAAAAAGAGTAGAAGTTATTTGATTATTGCTGAGCTTCTTGTTTTAAGTTTGAGAATGGAATAACTTTTTCCGAATTTCTGTTATCACATATTGACATCAAAAAGTTCAAGTTACCAGTTTTGAATCCTTTTAGAGGGAGGAAGCAGAGTTCATAGAAAAGCATAATTTCTGAGATTTTGGGTCAGTTACTCGGCCATATTTTGACAAATTTACATGGAATTGTGTGTAAAAAATTTTTCTACATGTTCTTTACATTGACAAACAAAACTTATAGACTATCTTATTTAATGCAACTACAGAGTCAAGATGCCACAAAAAGCATAAATTTTGGATTTTTTTACAATTACTTTCCCATATTTCGGCCAATTTACATGGCATTTGGTACTAAGATATTTTTTATATGTCAAAATTTAAATAAACGCACAATTTTAGGTGTTTTGGTCAATTACATAGCCATATTTTGACCAATATGGGTAGAATTTAATACAAAGATAATTTTTGAAGGGTCCGAATATTTTTCACATATTTGTTTGTCTTTTTACATGCACCTTTTGTGGGTTTCAAATTCTTCTTTACACAGTTGTAGTAAGATTTTCGTTCATTTGTACAACTTTCTAATCTTGACTTTAAAGTCCAAACGTTTCCACTTTCTGTGAAAAATATCGTAATAAACACAAAAAAACAACAACATTAATTTCCCTCTCTTCTAGAAGGTTTCAAAGACGAATAATGTGTCAGGCGATTTGATTTATGTATGAACTCATTAGCAATTCGTGGCTAAAAGAATTTCCATCTCACAATTTTCGTACCAATTAAGTGACAGAGTTGGCGGTAAAATTATAAATAATTTCTTCAACAATAAGATCCAATTTCTAGTTGGTTAGTCATTTCTTTTCCACGAATAATCTGCTGTAAAACAAACAGAAAACTTTAAAAGCCATAAATCTTTGAAACTGGTAAACAACAACAAAAACTGACTTATAAAAACCATGGAATATGAAGTCAGCACAAAAATAACTAAAAACCAGTCCTATGGCAAACAGATAAAACGCAGTAATATATTGTCTGTGTTGTCGCACGGGATTTCGACAAATCTTCTTGACAGGCATGATATGAATCTTATTTTTCCTATATGTTTTTTTTTTTTTTAACGTTGTGGTATCATGAATAGGGCTAGTGAAAAAGAGAAAATTCCAGCCAAAACCACAAAACCAAATGTACAAATTTATCCGATGTTAAGCAGTTGAAAATACAACTGCGTATTCGCGCCTTTGTCTGTTAGTTTTTTGAAGGCCCGGCATAGTAATCTGAGGTTCGAATTCCCATTACACTAAACAGGCTTTCCCGTTCAACCGTGGGGAAGTTATAATGTGACGGTGAATCCCATTAGTCGCTGGTAAACGAGTAGCCCAAGAGTTGGCGGTGGGTGGTGATTTCCTCTATTCTTACACTGCTAAATTAGGGACGGCTAGCGCAGATAGTCCTCGTGTAGTTTTGCGTGGAATTCATTAACAAACAAACAAAGAAGTTATTTGAATATCACCACACTCAGATCTTATTGGATTTAAATAAAATTTCACGATGCTTGTGATATTGTTTTTTTCAACTTTGCAAGATTAGAGGAAGACCTCGTGGTCCAATGGAGGGTTTCGATAACTCTTTATAAGTATAAAGCAGTTTCAAAAGTGTCTATATGTACCAATGCTTTTTTTTCGTTTTTTTTTAATTCAGCACAAAGCTACACAATGGGCTATCTGTGCTCTTCCCACCACGGGTATCGAAACCCGGATTTTAGCGTGTAAGTCCGCAGACATACCGCTGAGCCACTGGGGGGCATGTACTAATGCATTTTTGTACAAAATATAGATTAAATTAATAGTATACAATGTTGGTTTATGTTGTCTTTCCCTTGGTTGTAAAACATGTAAGAGAAGTTAGATATTTTTCACAAGATATATATATATGGTAAGCTTCGCCTTTAAAGATTTTTTACTGAAAAAAATATTTTAATTTTCAAAGTCACACCAGAAGGCGTCATACATTAAGCAACGCCTGTAAAATAAAATTGTCCAGTGTCCTTATTTTCTTAATTGTAATAGAATAACAGCAAAAGAATGAACTGGATGATTTCGAAACGTAAGAATTTGAGCTTGTGTAGTTTTATACCTTTATCACCAGTTAACCACTTAAACATGAGCAACAAGTTAATGAATAGTTCCATACATGTTCCTTTGTACAGATTTACAACGCTAAAATCGGGGGTTCGATTATCCACGATAGGTGGAGGGCAGATCAACCTATTATATGACTTTCCGCTAGTAAAAACCAGTTTTATAAATGAGACAATCTTCAATGTTTGACATAACCAGTTTCATGTTGAAAAGATGGCGGTTTTGTTTGTCTTGAATTTCGCGCAAAGCTACACAAGGGCTATCTGCGCTACCCGTCCTTGATTTAGCAGTGTAAGACTAGAGGGAAGGTAGCCTAGTCATCACCACCCATAGCCGACTCTTGGGCTACTCTTTTGCCAACGAATAGTGGGATTGAACGTCTCATTATAAGACCCCACGGCTGAAATGGCGAACATGTTCGGTGCAATGGGGATTCGAACCCGTGACCCTCGGATTACGAGTCGAGTGCCTTAACCATCTGTCCATGCCGAGCAGATGGGGGTTAATATCTATGTCAAAATGTACTTTATTTTAACGAGGTTTCCATTACTTGTCTGCTAGCCCATTGTTTTTGTTTTTCAGCACAAATGCGTCTCTTTTCATTAAGATTCGATTTATCTGCTTATGTGGTAAGGCTGATGCCTCCGCCAAAAGATAAAGTAATCTAGGAAAAAATAATTTTAGTCACAAACTACTAAATTCTTCGTTTTTAAGTTACTTTTTTCTGTCTAATGGTAGCCAATTCCCTGAGATGATAACATGATCATACTGATCAGTTCTATCAGTGAGTGAAATATCTTCTGATCAGTGACTTATGGAGGGAAAAATACACGTCTGAATCACTGTTTTTATACATGTCTGATTATAAGTCTGTAAATGAGTAATTAATAGAGATACAGACAAAATATAGCTGCAGTGAAAATGAGTACTCATTTTTGTTTCGCCAGCTCATATCATTGCAGTGTGACGCATATATTTAACGATAGAATATTCATAATAAATGAATAAATAAATAATTCTTTATGACTGCTTAAGATGATTTACTATTGCTACGTACACTGAACATTCGAAGCGTCTTTTGCACGAATACTCTTTGTTTTTCCAAAAGGCGAACGTATATTGTTTATCCTTGAACATAATCTGTTATGAGTGATTATGATATGTCATATTAATACCGAACTTCTGTGGTGGGACAGCGATTAATTCACATACTTAAACGTTAAAATCCAAGGCTCGATTCCCTCACGGTGGACACAACAGATAGCCCAATGTTTTGGATTTACTGTAAAACAAACTAACTAACTAATATCGTAAGTAATTAAAGTGGTGCAGTAGTTCAATTGTTTATTTCTTATTTGCAATTGTCATATATACATTTATGTGGTTGATGATGTTAAGTTCAAATTTACAAAATGGGCTATTTGTGCTGTGTCCACCGTTGTCAAAATCCGGTTTTGAGCGATATAACTAAACAGACATGCTGCTGAGTCACGAGGTGGACTCATTTGTTGACGTTTGAAACCTTTTAGAGTCTACAATCAAGAAGAAAGTTATTTATTAATTGTCCTGACTGGGAAAACAAGTATGAACTTTTTTTAGACTGCAGAACCACATCTATTTTGATTCATTGACCTATAAAGTAGCAAGATTCCAAAACTCGTTTCCAGAATAATATAGTAGTTACAGATTTCTTTCTTTTCATTTTCTGCAGACTGATGAAATGAAAATTGTTGTAGCGAAATGAAGGAAGCTGTAGTTCTTAAAGAACTGTGGATGATTGTTTTGTCATGCATCCTTGCTGTTTAGAATTAAGTTGGATCTTACTCGAAACAAGGTTAGCAACACATACCTGTTATCCCTTTATTCCAACGTGTTTCTTAAATAATCTTGTAATCACAAGAATGAACAATTTATTTCCTTCAACAGGTAGTTAAGTAAAGGGATCAAAATTAAGATCTAATAAACTTTATGCATCCTTAAAATTGAGTATGAATATTATTAAGTAATTATAAATAACATCTGAATACAAATAAGCTTAAAATAAACTTATAATTAAAATAAATTAAAGAATAAATTAAACTTTAATAGAAGCTAACGAGACATATACAAATATTGGTCTTTGTCGATTACTAACCTTCAGTTTATAGGGCGTTACCATGAAGAATTAAGATGACCTATAATACAAACCAGTTACTGGATAAAATAATGATGTTTGTTTACTCTTCTGTAAAGCAGTTAATGCTTTGGAATGTCATTATCCTAGTTTGTAAACTATTAAAATCATTTGAGTACTGTTCACTCAGTGTAACGTTTGTTTACAAAAAAACACAAACATATAAAATGCTAATTATATAAAAAGATACAAAGACAGATAGCCCTTTCCTTGAATCATACGAGTACACTTGTTCTTGTCACCACACGCCTTAAGCGAGATGTTAAGTTAAAGCACTGCATTCTGCTAATTATTTTTAACACATCAAGAATAAACAAAAGTTTGAGGTTCTTCTTGAACACTTTTGTAACGAAATTATTAAGGAAAAAATACAACCTCAAAATTCTAATTTTGCTTACTTGCATATCCTGATTTATATTTTTAGTCTTCATAGTATCCAAAGGGTGAGATCTCCTACACCTTTTCTTTCCCGTTTTTCCTTTGAAATTCCAAAGAGGTATCTTTGTGTACCGCTACCATTCTGAGAGAAAATTAAATATAAGAAAACAAACTATTAGAAAATAGTAAAACAGAAAGGCAAACAAATTCCATGTACTAAAACTTTGTATCTATTAAAAACAAAACATATAGGTACTTAGAAAATAAATGTTTCACTCAAATGTCCTCAAAGTACTGTTTTTCTTATAAAAATTTGTGCAGAAGCATAGTGTCTGTACTTAGAGAGACATTATACTAATTTTAAACACATGGCAGCTTTTGTAGTTTGTACTTATTCAAGACCATGCTTATTCAAAAACGTAATTAAATTTAATATATAATTATTTACTGTCATAGAAAGCAGTTTTGGAGTGGTCAGGTCATTGCAACATTACTATTTCTAAGAGGTCCGACTGCATGCCCCTCATAGAAAATGTTTGAACATTCAATGCTATGAGATTGACTCCTGTGCCATTTTAACCACAGGTATTGCAAACACACAAAGTCATATACTGAATTAAAAGATACTGGTTTTAACAGTAGCTATACATGGCGTAAAGAAGTTGTCAGGTCACGGCCTGACTGGCCTTACCATTCCTTATGACCCTGAATGTGAACTGTGAACTACTATGGTACAACTCTGAAAATTGAAAAAATATGAAAGTCCATTTTCCTAAAAAGACAAGAAAGTTTATAATATCAGAATATGAAGTGTATTTGATATAATCAAAAACTTCAAAAAATATTTGTATTTGTGTTTACATATGTCGACTTTATTTTCATCTCCTTGAGATTTCTGCTAAGTTCAATTACCGTTGGTTTTGTTACTCTCAAACTGCAAAATTTTTCAACTTATTCATATATTATGGAATAACTAAAAGATATATCCATATATATGCTATAATTCCTTCAAGTAACTAACTTACTTCACATGAGCAACAAACTATAAGAGTTTCTAATAATACAGAGCATTTAGGCTTCTACAACTACAAGAAAAACCACGCCTAAGGGCAAATGTCATTATAGACCTTAACGATGAAAGTCGCTCAGTATATAAATGTTTCACAATAGTTTTATTAACAAAAAAAATCAAAATGTGTCACGTAATATAAGACACACAGAAAATTTATTAGTTGTTCAGGTACTGTAGAAAACTATGACTATTATAAATACAATGTTATTGTCATTACTTGGATTGCATCACATGAATACACAGTCTGAACTATTGGATGAAATCTGGGCAGTGACTTGTGGCAGACAAAGTAAATATTATTTTTACATATTTATGGACTAAAACCTACACTAGATTAATTTAGAGCAATGTCATGAAAATCTACAGTTTAACATGATTTTGTCATAAATAATAGGCCTAACGATTATTATTTCGCCAGCTAAAGACTTTTAATACCACGACTTCTCCAGGATGTTAATTATTATGTTAACTATTTTCGTAAGCCTTTTCAGGCAGTTGATATTAACTCTTAAATTGGCTTTCTTTCAGGCTGTCAATTATTATGTTATTACTTTGCTCGTGACTTTTCTAGGCTGACAATAATTAGTTAAATAATGTGGTTATTGATATACGTAAATATTTAAAGAGAAAACTTCAATTTTTTTTTAAAGAGGGATTTCAAACAAGTTTTCTTTCTTTATTATCACAGATAATGAAATGGTTAAAACATTTATAACTACAACGTTTTGAGAAATGTTTACATTCAATAAGACTTCAAACACAAACATTTTTATGACATAGTCACTGCTTTAAATTGAACATTAAATTAACTTCTAAGTTTTAAATTTTTGTGAACATGATAATTTTGTTCGTTAAACTGGAAAAAAAACCCTCATAAAATACACTGTTATGTATCCGAAAGAAACCAGCTTTCTTATGTTAGTCAAGTGCCCCCTAGTGGGAAGACATAAGGCTTTAGACTTGCTAAAACGTGATCCAGGTATCGAATTTACGCATTGGATACAGTATAAACATTATGTAGCTGTGCGCTGTAAAAAAACAACGTGAAATAATCCAACCTGATTTTCTTTTTCGAGTGATATGGTGATGTCATTTAACTTGGCTCTACAGAAGAACTAAAATATACCTATTTGTGATTGATATTATACTTAGGTAAGTGTGTCGTAAGTCGGTACTTGGCGCACTAGTTTGTAAAGTATTATAATTGCTTTTGTAGATGTAGAAAACGAACTTTTTGGGTTTGTTGACTGATGGAGGATGAGTAGTCGACATTTTGTTGATGAAACATGAGACGACAGTAAGTAATAATAATTATAGACTTTAACATAAAATCAGTGGTATGTATAGGAAACATTTGATACATAGAACTGAAGCAAACAAGCAAGCTTCTGTGGTTAGGCCTAAGTTTAAGTGTTCATTTTTATTACACATTGCCTACATCACGTGCAAATTGATCTATGATATTTATTTCTGTTTTTATTTTTTTCACATTCTTGTTTATAAGTATTTTAAACTTACCACCTGCTCTTTCTTGTGTAAACATGGCCAAGTTAGCCCACCTGGTGAGAGCATCCGCTCTTAACTTGACATTTGAACAACGTGATTGAATAACTAGGTTATTACCACAATACGTGACTGTCTTACTGTACGTTTATGTGCCTCGTGATTAGGTTAAATTTTTAACTCCTTTCTATCACCTTGAAGCGTACCGTCTCTAATTATCTTCCATTACATTCTTGATAGCAACAATAACAAAAAATTGCAATACTTTGTACAAAACAATAAAACCGTGACTAAAAATTTCCTTATTAAAAGAGAAACAAATTCCACTCTTGAACTAGCTGTGATGGTGAGAGCTATCATTATACGTGCCATATTCAGCCGATCGTATGAAATATTTATCCAACGTGAGTGTATTTGTTTTCGTATTAGACTTTATTCCATTAAGGTGTAAATGCTAAATTCAGCTGGAAAACTGATTGGTCTTTAGAAAGAACGAGTTTAATTGCGTCAGCTTATTTATAAACTACATCAAATTATGGTTTTCTTGGTGCAAAGTTATACAACTGAGTACCTGTATTCTGTCTACTGGGGAAACAACCCCGAATTTCAGCGTTGTATTTGTTTGTGTTTTTCGTATAGCAAAGCCACAAAGGGCTATCTGCTCAGCCCACCGAGGGGAATCGAACTACTAATTTTAGCGTTGTAAGTCCGGTGACATACCGCTGTACTAGCGGGGGACATTCAGCGTTGTAATCCGTAAACTTACCACTGGCCCACCCAGGGAAGCTATACTAAGTTACACACTAATGGGCTAATGAGAGTTGAATTTCTTGAATTTAAGATTCTAATTAATTATTCACATATATTATTCTAGCAATCGCAGAAGTTACAAAATGGTGACTTATGGTATAAGATAGTAAGTAGTTGCCCAGATATTGTGTGAAAGCCTTAGATTATTAATATAAATACGCACAAGTATATTTTCGTTGAACATGCGTTTTAAAGAGGATACAACAATACCACGAATATGTACAACATAAACTTGCAGTGCTGTTTCACCTAATAGAGTTAAAGGTACGCATGAGAACGCGGGGATTTATTCTATGTACATTTTTTTAAACGAGCTTTGCGTGATCATAAAAAATCCAGTTGGAAATCACTAATTGGTAGAAGTGAAGTAACATGGCTTGTGTGTCACTGAAATCGCCCTTTGCGGACTCACAGCGCTATAAAGCGGGTTTCGATACCTGTGTGGGCAGAGCGCAGATAGCCCATTGTGTAGCTTTGTGCTTAATTCAAAACAACAACAACCTGTCTCACTGAGCCTGAGCTTGTGTGTACTTCAAAGTCTTTCAGGAAGCACGCTGGCTGAGTTCTAGAAGGATTCTTCAAATCCGGTCTTTACGTAACGTATTTGTTGCAGGTGTAAAATTTACTAAATGTTGACTAAAATAATAGTTTATCAAAACGGTCTGATTTATTGATCATATATTGATATATAAAATGATAAAACCCTGTAACCTCATTGCTTTCGAAAAGTGACTTATTTTCTTCAGCGGCAAATTGGAAAGACTTATTGAACCTGGAACTAGATGTTTTTCTGACATGACGAATGTATTGATAAATAAATATAAACGTTTTTCCAGCATGACGAAAGCAAGCAATAGGTACTATATACCGATGTGATTAATGTACATATTATTAATCACCAAAATATTGACGCTAGGGAACATTCTCTTTCATTTGTATTACTTCTTTTACAAACAGTTAAACAACAAAATTTCTTAATTTCACTATGTTTTTTATATTTACTTTTTACAAATGTAGATTAATTATATGAGTCTAAAATATCATTATACTATTTTTTTTCTCTTTCAAATGTGCATAATAAGTACACAGACACGATAGGTTTGGTTTGTTCTGAATTTTGCGCAAAGCTACACGAGAGCTATCTACGCTAGCCGTCCCTAATTTAGCAGTATAAGACTAGAGGGAAGGCGGCTAGTCATCACCACCCACCGCCGACTCATGGGTTACTCTTTTACTAACGAATACTGTGATTGACCGTATCATTACAATGCTTCACGGCTGAAAGAGCGATAACGTTTGGTGTGACGGGGGTTCGAACCCGCAACCCTCAAATTACAAGTCGAGTGCCTTAACCACCTGGTCATGCCGGATCTTCAAGAATGTTTATAGCGGTCGAATTCGGAAAGTTTGAAATTTGTTGTTATGGACAGACAAACAAATACGCGTAAGCCACTTATAACAGAAATATAAATCTAGAGTACAAAATCTAAATTCTCAGATAACATGTTTGCTGTAACTACATGTAAACTATATAGTTGTCAGTTATTTTGACGCTTTTATCTTGTGATACCTTTACACTAATATAACTGTGACATAGAAATAATTTTCCAGTAGGGTTTCCTTATTATTACAAAAATCACACAAACTTGCTTGTTATTCTGAATGCTTCATAATAAATATTTAGTTTTCAATAAAATAGACTATTCGATAAACAATATGTACGAAAAACTTCAAATAGAAAACAAAATCAGATTTGAAACAGAATGAAACAGAAAACCGTCCACACCAAATGATACATCACAAAATATCGAAACGTCATCTCAGTCAGGTCAGTAAACATACTGAGATATGGAAACGTTTCCTTAACATGATGAAAGCAGGCAGTTAAAATTTTGTGCTAATTTGACAAATAATGTTATTATAAAACACCAAAATGTTGACCTACGGACACTTTAATTAAAATTATAGCTTCCAAGGCTTATATTATAGTGATTATAGCTGATCAATAATATTCTATTACTTTCTCTCAGTTATGCTTATTAGACGACGTTATCGAAAGTTCAACAATATTCGAAGATACGCTAGTGTTCCTCTAAAACATATTGATGATTCGTACTGTCGAGGATCTACAAATTTAGAGAACTGGCGAGACAACGGTACTAATTTTTTAAAGCTAGAAAAGAGATTTAAACATGTAAAACAACTTCCAAGAAACCCCCTCAAACGAAATAACTAATTTACTGACCTACATGCAAACGACCCATGTGGACATTATTTGCGAGTCTGTCATCAACAAAGGCCAGTATTGAATTATTTACCTCGCTGTCATCCTGACGTGTGCTTTAATATTTTGGTTGCTTTGTTCTTTGCTTATACAAAACACTAATAGCGAGATTTACACTACAATACGCGTGGGTGAGTTTCACACCTAGTGAGTTCCAAGGTTGGTGCAGCACTCCACACCAAACAAGTCCAAAGGCATATGAGGTACTCTTTACGACCTATTTTTTGCAACCTTGAATCGTGCTATGACTTCTTTCATTATATTTCGTGTAAAAGATATGTCAAAAAATGTTACGCTTTCGAGTTATACATTTTCTACACTTAATGAAGGCTTACGTATGATAATTGTCATTAAGTGGCACACTCGCCAGCTGTGTATTTACGATACTCTGTTGCGTTCGAAACGTGCATTGTATTCAAAACGCATGAATTTCTGTACAGGATATATTATTATTCATCGGATTCACTAGTCTGACAAGAATGCTCTACCCTGACCACAGGTAATAATATCATTACGAACAAGAAATAATTATATTATTTAGCTTAATAAATTATATCAATTATGATTGGGAAATTGCTTTATTTTGACTTGAATGCTAAGGTACGATGGGACATACTTTTTCATTGTAAATAGAAATAACGCAATAGTTTTATGGGAAATAATGTTATATACCGACTAGAGATAATGTTTTGTTCTGAATGCAGATAATGCTTAAGTCTGAGGCCCGGCATGGCCAAGCGTTCGACTCATAAGCTGAGGGTCGCAGGTTCGAATCCCGGTCGCACCAAACATGTTTGCTCTCCCAGCCGAAGGGACGTTATTATGTGATGATCAACCTCACTGTTCGTTGGTAAAAGAGTAACCCAAGAGTTGGCGGTGGGTGGTGATGACTAGTTGCCTTCTTACACTGTTAAAGTAGGGACGATTAGAGCAAATAGCCCTCGAATAGATTTACGCGAAATTCAAAAATAAACAAACCTCAGTCTGATAGAGACAAATGTTATATTCTAATTGGAAATAATGCTATAATTGCATGGGAAATAATACCATATTCTGACTGAAGGTAATGCTGTAGTCTGATGGCAAATAATGTTAAAACCATCACACCAATATTTTACACAATTCGATGCAGGAATGTAGTTATTCCTGCTTGTTGGTGATAATTCAACACATACACTGTGTTTGCTATGGTAATGCGTAAAAGGGGTCGAACATTTTAATGTTAAGCCTTTTTTTTTAAAGCGACAAAAGCAGAACAGGAAATAAGGAGATACAAATATCGTCTGAGATATGCCATGACTCCATGTATAGCCTTTATTAGCTTGTACAATTTAAAGCTCTTTAGTAATTGTGTTTTCAGATACTCCCTACCTTAACGACCTTTATAAAACAAAACTGTCTATTTAAAAACAGAGCAGACCTGTTTGATTCTAGCTTAATCTTCCAGCTCGAGGTAACCTATAACACTGTTTACCAGTATTATTGTACTTGTCAGATAAAGATTTGTTCCTCAAAGTAATAGAAAAAAAATATAAATTATGAAGTTTTTCGATAACATTTGTAAACAGGTTATCAGGAACTCATGTGGATATTATTAACCTATAGAGGGACAGGTGCACGGTTTCTCACATCAGACTCATGGGAAAATTGGCTAGTGATCTGTTTGGTAACCCCAGTAATGAGTGTATTATAGAAAATCTTTATCTGCTTATCCACAATAGCGATGTTTATATTAATGCACACACAACTATGTAACAAGGGTAGGGTTGTGTTAGAAGTTCACAGTAGATGGAGCTTCGTTTGATGACTGACAGTGATGGGCTGGAAGGTTTCGACTTCTCTCTGCTTCACTGTGCCTGACTGCACACAGCGAATATTGCGATCTCAGCCACTTAAGAAACAAAAACATTTTTTTCTATAGTTAGCTTCATGGCGGATGTGCAAGCAGAGCTGTTAGATAAATTCAGCCATCGATGCAGAAAATGACAAATCTTTGAATATCTAATTCTGTATGGTGACACAGAATGTCCTAGTTCAGTGGAAAATTGCCATCACGCCATTCGACAGTTTACGTGGACGAATTATAAATTCAACATGTCAAAATATCTTGATAAGAACAGATATGACTTTATTGGTAAAAAAAAAATATTAAAAAATTGAATTTTTTATTTGCACTGAACAAAGCTTGTACGAAAAATCATATTGGTTTAACGGCAATTACATTTTAGTAATACAGTCTCTAAGAATACAGATCATTCTCAATTGACTACAGGTTCTTATTAGCAGTTTAACCCTAATTTTACAATGTTTTGCTTTGAAATTTAAGTTGTGTCTTTCAGAAACGGTCAAGTTATTCTGGTTAACGATGTGAAAAAATTGTTGTTGTTTGAATTTTTTTGTCAACTACATTAGCTATTTATCCATAGCCATCCCTGATGGACTACAGGAAAGTTAGCTACAATAACTTCTGGATTATGCTAATCTAACTGAACACTGTGGCTTTACAGTCGCTTTTATAGTGTATTCATGGAGAGGCAAGAGGACTCGATTTGTGGAGTCGTAGCTCGAACTCAATCAAAGGAAATTCTAATGAATGATGAATGTCAAAATTAAGTTTCGACTTTCTGAAGACAATGTACGAGTTTTGAAAGTTTTCCATTGAAACTAGTTATAAAGTTGTGCAGTGTTGAATTATTTAAATCTTAGCTGCTTTATCCTAGTAGCATAACTGTACCTTGGGGCGTAGTATTCTATAAGCTAATTTATCAGTCTTAAATTAGATTCTAACCATACTATTCTGTCCATCTGTTGAAAAGGGTGTGTAAATCATTAAGAACATTTCTATTGAAACTGTTTGTTTGTTGCAAAGCGCATAAAATACATAATATGCTACACGAGTTATAAAAGTACTCATACTTACCGCTGAGTCATTGCGAGAGGGAACAGCATTATTTTTTGACACACTTAAAGAGGTTTTTGTTTTTACGTACAAAGCTACAAATGAGTTATATATGCTCTACGAAGTGCAGATATCGAAACTCGGTTTTTTATCATTATAAGCTCCCAGACATACTGCCAGAAGACATTTAAAATGACCAAGAATAAATCCCATTTGTCACCAAACAAAATTTTCTTATATAAAGAGAGTGTTTGTTGTTAAGCACAAAGTTTCACAATGGGTTATCTGTGCTGTCCCCCCCCCAAGATATCGAAATCCAGTTTTTGGAGTTGTAAACGTCAAGATGTACTACTGAACCAGTAAGGAGGGGCACAAAAAATGAAGACAGAGGTGATTTTTAAATTTTGTAATTTAACAGAGTACAGTACTTACTTCTTTATAAATTACAAATTATTGTTGTACTTACCCGAATATCTTTATGCGTATTTTTAGAAATATTTTGGATTTTTCATGTATTTTTTATAGGTATATCTAGAATATCTGAATATTTCTACTTATTTCTTTATGTCTATATTTAGAAAAAATCTGTGTGCTTTCTCGTTTTTATTCATATGTATCTTTGAAGTATTTGTTTTAATTATACATACTGGATTAAATGTTTCCTTGTAAATATCTGGAAGTCATTACTGATATAACATGTCAGTTTTAAGAATGCCTTTGGCCATGCATATTTCATGGAACAATGTTTTATAAAAGACGTTAGCCTATTTTTTTCAATAAAAGCTCTTTGAAGCAAACAAAAAAAATAAAGGTTTCAATTACTGTTAAAAAGTAAAATGTTTTAACATACCACAGTAATAATAAAATACAGCGTACACATATCTCCGATAATTACAAACAGAGGTAGTTGTCACATTTCAGTGGATAGACTTTAATGTTATTAAAATTATTACACAAAATTCCAACCATCAACACATTATCAGATAAGTTTACATGACGAAACACTAATAATACACGTTACGGACTTTGGGGCAACTTCCCGGAGATAGCTCTTTATTCCCACAACCATTCCAATTTTCTCATCTCCCGTAGGATACAACGCAGTCTAATTACCCAATTTTACACGCCACAGAACGCCGGCTTAACTTATTTTTTCCCAAGTGACATTTGCCAGTTTATCGTTTTGCAGTAACAAAAACTATACAATCAGACGGACGACAATACAATAGTTTAGTTCAAGATAAGAATAATTGGGTTAGAGTGATTACATGTTTATTGACATTACGTGAGGTAATTCGAACCATCAGTAAGTTCACAAAAGTGTTGATTAATACAATGTCACGTCTAATCCTTTGATCACCAATAAGGTTTATTATGTGCCCACAATTTTTGAATAAGGTAAGATTTTGATCAGTATTATGGGAACATTTTGATCTGGCGCTGAATGTTACTTAAAGATAAAATAGCAACTAGGTTAGTCTTCCCTCTTGTCATAATATATACATTAAAAAACAACTCAGAAGAGTTACTCATACAAAGAAGCATTGCAACCATGTACATGTGTTTGGTACCTTAGTGTTAGAAGGGTTTGTGTTTATTAATGAATTCCAAAGATTTTACAATGATAGTTTTTTGGTTTGTTTTTCAAAAATAAGCAGAAGAACACGTGCGACTGAAATAAAACGTTTGATAATATTGTTTCCATTTACTGTGTCCACTAGTGGCAACTCTGAAGACATAGCGATAAAAATTGAATTTCGATATCTGTAATGGGCATTGCACAGGTAGCCCATTATGTAGTTTTGTGCTTAACAACAACAACAAAGAAACAGAACGGATAATTTATTGTACAGTTAGGGCTGGATTAATAAAAAAGTAGCCTGTGAAACCACGTTGTTAAGAGGTCCACAGTGGCTTTTTTCAATAGTTTGAAAACTGCGGTAGTTTCCAAAGCATTATATATATATGTGACATAGAAATTTTTTGGTGGATGCAACTTCAGTGTGAAAATCAACAACAACAACAATAAACGTAGTCGTGGGAGAAATGTGGACTTACAGGACTAAAACGTTCCTATGGTCCCACAGGGGTCTCAATCCAGCTCTGTCAACGTATCTTATTTCCCATGTATTTTCTGTATCTGTATGTAACATTGTTTTACAGCTCAAGTCAAAATAAACATTTTTAGACGCACTAGTGTCATAAATGCGAGAAATTAATAAGGCTGAATTACACTTATATAGTTTACAGCAATACCAATCAAAATTTGAATCAGTACATTAAAGAATGGTATGCGCCATCTTTGACAGACTTTGGCAATTACACCAGAATTCAATTGTTCGTTTGATTTTTTTTGTCTTCGATTAATGCGTACTTTACAGTGTCTACAGGTAACTGTGTTTGAAAAATAAAAGCCTCACCAATCCAAATTCCCAAGTTCCGTTTTTAAGTATATTACAATAACATAACTTTAAACAATTATTATAGTACAAAGATGCAGTAAAAATTTTACTTCTTAGTTTTATTTTAAATAGCAGATCTATGATAATAAGTAAATGATTTCACTGATAAGGTTAATTAGTTCTGGAAGGATTTAATCGTAAGCTTATGGACTTACAACGCTAAAATCAGAGGTTTTCTAAACACATTTCGTTTGAGAATATTACACGCTTATTCTGAAAATTCCAATTTAACTTGAATATTTAAAATTTATCTTTAAAAACAAATAAAAACACATCATCTTTTGACCACCAACTGTGCTTCAAACCAGAACTAGGCGGTAGGACCTGAAAATTAGAACATATAATTGATAGGACTTATAACTACGTAAGTCTATACACAACCTATAATTAGCACTAACCATTATACTATTACGTGTTTGGCTTTACTCTGACATGATTGCGTCACTTTTGTGTTTCGTGAGCATAAAAACCTTGTTGTCTGATATCAAGAGTTTAATTACAATAAAAGTTCTAATAATTGAACTTATATAAAAAGTAGATTATACGATCATACTATTGAATATGAGAAACACAAAACTAATATCTCTGTGAGCTAGGTTTAAGCATTTGAAGGGAGCGTACCTGAAGATGATGTAAAACAAAAATAGACACCGAGTTTCGATACTCGTGGCGACAAAGCATGGATAGCATGTTGTGTAGCTTTATGTCTAATTACAAATTATTCTTTCCTGATGTTTAATGTCCATTTTTATAGTGGTATTATGTCTACTATACCTTAGAAAACACTGTATATATGAAACAAAGTAATTATAAATTATATAGCAAAAATTCAACTTCTTTACAATTTTGTATCATTTTTGATACTTGTAGAATAAGGAACATGATTTTGTAGAAGATATTTTTCGTGCTTAGCTATCTGTTACAGATACAGATGCTTTTTTTTATAACAAAGCCACATCAGGGTATCTGCTGAGCCCACCGATTGAAATTGAACCCCTGATTGTAGCATTGTACATACTAGCGGGTGGCTGTTAGAAATTAGTTTAAAATAAGAAATACGTACTTCAATAGAAAACGCATAACATTTTTAAAAAAAATCTTAACATTCTTCGTATAAAATGCGTTACATTCTTAAACATTCAGTGAGCAACTGTCAAGAGTCGACAGAAGGTTCCTGACACTATATGTATAAAAGGATTATTCTTATAAAAATTATTAAGTTAATTATGGGAAGCATTACTTTGAAGCTGACTATGGTGTTTCGTATAATAGTTTATTCCGGACAAGCCTGCGATTTATTATGTTCCGTATGTTGACGTATTACTATTTCAAATAACTGGAAATTTTAATTTTAATTTAAAAGTGAATTAAATGTTAATACGTTTCAATTGTTTTTTGTTTGTTTTTGAATTTCGCACAAAGCTACTCGAGGGCTATCTGTGCTAGCCGTCCCTAATTTAGCAGTGTAAGACTAGAGGGAAGGCAGCTAGTCATGACCACCCACCGCCAACTCTTGGGCTACTCTTTTACCAACGAATAGTGGGATTGACCGTCACATTATACATCCCCACGGCTGGAAGGGCGAGCATGTTTAGCGCGACGCGGGCGCGAACCCGCCACCCTCGGATTACGAGTGCACGCCTTAACGCGCTCGGCCATGCCAGGCCAATACGTTTCAAAGTTATGATATTTACCAACACAAATATATTTTAACATACAAACAAAAATAATGGAATTTATAATAACGGTTATTATTAATAGTTATTACAAACGATGGTTTATATACAAGAGTTTTACAAACTTAGAAACTATACTCTCTCCTCTCTCTCTGGTTTTTGGGTATATATAATTTTATAGCCAGGAGGTTCAGGTACACCAGACCTCTTTCTCCTTCAATTACTTTGTTGGAATTGACTGATGAATAAAGATTAATATCAACTAAGACTAGTCCTTTTCAGGACAATGCCCATTTATATTTTTCTTTTTTTAAGTCTAGTACGTAGGTGGCTGTTTTAATTTAGCACTATTGTATTAATTATTATTATTTAAATTTGATTTTATCTAAAGATCAGATGTACAAATTTAACGTGGAAAGGTGTTGGAAGCAATAGCACTCTGGATATTGATGTGTAATACTGCGAATTTATCCATGTTTAATAGAGTTCATTATGTATGTTAACATTTGTGGTAGGTATTTTTCGATGTTTTTCATAATTATTTTAATGATTATATCTGTTAGGTTGTTTTCATTATTTGGATTTGTGTATTCTGTCAATATTTCAGAAAAGGTAGAAGTAATGGCATTGGTTAGTGTGTTTTCAATATTCATAGGTGTGGTTTTGTGTTGTTCTTCAGTTGTTTTAGGTAAATCTTCATTACTTGTTGATGGGTTTCCTTGCATGAATGATGTTTTCTTGACTACTGCAGCATACGGGTTTGTTTGCTGGAGTGGTAGTTGGTTTTGATTGTTTGCGAATTTTGTTTGTTTGTGGCTTGCACGCGTTAAGACACGTATTAGTGTCTTAATTGATTTGTATTTCTGGCATCCTTTATAGTTTGCCGTACGTTCTTCTCCACAATTACAGCATTTAGGTTTGGGGTTTTGTTTGGTGCATTGTGATATGTGGTGATTTTCTCCACAGCCTACACAACGCGCAGTTGCTTGGCATGCTGCTACTACATGTCCAAACTTTTAGTATTGGTACAACCACTGATGGTGCACAAACTATACTGAGCATTCTATTTGGTTTGGTTTGGTTTGAATTTCGTGCAAAGCTACACGAGGGCTATCTGCGTTAGCCGTTCCCAATCTTGCAGTGTAAGACTAGAAAGAAGACAGTTTGTCATCACCACCCACCGCCAACTCTTGGACTACTCTTTAACCATCGAATAGTGAGATTGGTCGTAACATATAACGCCCCCACGGCTGAAAGGACAAGCATGTTTGGTGTGACAGGGATTCGAACCTGCAACACTCAGAATACGAGTCGAGTAATGCCGGGTCTTTCTATCTGGTTCAAAACTGAATATTCTATCGATGGTCCAAGTTTACAACAAGCAAATTAACTCTGAGTTGATTTATCACATCTTGCTTTAGCTAGCCAGCTTGGCTTCTGTTTGGTCTCACACCCTTACAAACTCTTCCCGGCAGAGATGTTTAATGTCCTCGTATAAATAACAACGGCTGGAGTTAATTCACTTAAATTAAACGGTTTGTAATGTTCGAAATATATAACTTTCCTGGACAAATTCTGTAGTTTTCCGAATAATAGATGTTAATCACAATTATAGCTTCCGAGGCCTATAGCATACTGACTGTAGCTAATGAATAATAATAATCCTATTTATCTCTCAGCGCGTCTGTTTTTATATACCAATCAGCGAGACTCTAGAATTCTCAACAATAATCTAGCACGTTTTTGTAAACAAATATTGTTTATTCTCACTTTCAAGAATTCTCTGCAAGTTTTGAAAATAGGCGGGACTTGCGCAGTACACAGTCAAGGACATACTTCACATACAAAAAAGAAATGTACACTGAAACGACAACAGTAAATCAGTTACAGTGGATAAAGGCACAAAAGTTAAAACTTGGTAGTTTGAGTTTCTGGAACTATTTCTGAATTAAATTGAGTGTTCATGCTACTTCTTCATACCAGAAGTTTAAAGTGAAGGGACACTTAATCCGGCACTTTAACTACTGGGCCAGTCTTGGACCTATAAATTTTGAATGTTGTATGTATGTATAAAAACAATAAAGTATGCATGTGAATTTGTTTATCGTAAGTTTTATTTACCTTTTATTTTAATATTATAATAAATAATGCTTTTTAATGTTATAAAAAGTGAAGGATTTATGTTGGCAGAAAAACTTTTGTTACTTTTTTTATTATGTTATGTGTGGGTTCAGTATAGTCATGAAAGGCGAAAAACACGTAAGATTTCAAAAGTAGAAAAAACGCAACAGAAAAGTCCGATAACCCGAGCCTTTTTTGAAAGTAGATTTTCAGGTTGTCAAGTTTCTCTAACTTAATCACTTCCACGTTATCAGTAAATTTGTTTATTTTTGAATTTCGCACAAAGCTACTCGAGGGCTATCTGTGTTAGCCGTCCCTAATTTAGCAGTGTAAGACTAGAGGGAAGGCAGCTAGTCATTACCACCCACCGCCAACTCTTGGGCTACTCTTTTACCAACGAATAGTGGGATTGACCGTCACATCATAACGCCCCCACGGTTGAAAGGGCGAGCATGTTTGGTGTGACGGGATGCGAACCCGCAACCCTCGGATTACGAGTCGCACGCCTTAACATGCTTGGCCATGCCAGGCTTATCAGTAAATAACTCTCCCAAAGTCAACATTGTATTTAAATATAGAATAAAAAAAAATCCATATTTAAATACTTCATTACTTATCTGAAACTTAGAACTGGTAAACTTTGAGAAATTTAAATAGGGAACGCCCTTTCTTCATGGTGACAAAAAATTTCAAATCCACATGTAATTAATGTCATACTCTTCAAGCCAAAACGAAAGCGATTGTATAGTCTCTCTAGTGACGACCCTAAAAATAAGCGGGCACAGCAACTGTTGGTTTCACAGATCAGCCCGAGAGGATCACAATTCGCATGTTTTTTAAAATTATTTTCATCAGAACTTTAGTATTGTACTAATTTGATTTTTTACAACGAAAGTGGTCAAAACATCACTCAATATTCAATAACGGATGGAAATTTAAAAATTGGAGCAGTACGGCACTTCTTTGCCAGGCACACATGTGGTGCACTCACTGGTAGCTAAATTCTGTACATCCGCAAGGTGTATGATCTCAGAAAAATACTGGTATAACGGTATTAGTATGCGACTGGAAATAACTTATTAACATGTCTATTAGCTTGTGTACCGTTAGTATTTTGTTTTCGGTTTATGAGAGGTATAACGGGTCTACTAATGTAAATTTATTTTAAATTGATGTTTATTTTAGTTGAATTTATATTTAGAAGTGCGAATAATTTGTATTGTTAAATGCGTATTGCGAAAGTCACGCCTGTTCTCTAACGTTGTAGAAGATTCTAGAGCGTAAAAATCAACAATATATATATCTACGTAAATACAAGTATTGTTGGGCCAACTGAAATTTCTAGGAAGTTTATAAATCGACGTACCAAGAGACAGTTTAATATTGTTGGTTTGTTGTATTCAGTATGCTATAAATTTCGGAAGCAATTATCGTGATAAACGATTATTAATCGGAAAACTACAGATACTTAATTCGGAATGTTTATAGATTTTGAACATTGCAAACAATTTAACTTCAGTGAATTAATTTTGGATGCTAGCATTTCTACAAGGACAATAGATACCTTCGTCGGAGAAAAGTCAATTTGTAAACGGTGTGAAGCTAGCTCTTAAATAAAGTGTAGAAATATCAACATAGAATTTGCTCCTATTGAACTGTCCATAAGATATTCAGTTCCAGATAGAAGACTAAATATTGTTTTTAAGTTTGTAAAATTTGTAATAACTATTTTTAGTAACCATTATTATAAATTATATTATTGTTTGCATATTAAAATATATTTGTGTTAAGAAAGAAAATTGTGGGTATCAGTCAAGTTAGAAAATATCATAAATTTGATATATTTTGACAATTCAGTTAACTTTAAATTCAACTTTCAGGATATTTGAAATTGTAATAAATTATATGTACGTAACATTATAAGTAGGAGAATCGTCCGAAATAAATTATAATACCAAACAAAATAATACAGTTAGTATTCTTTAAGGATGGGACTGTTTAGGTGGGAGGGTCCCAAAAATAATCTCACTTAGGGCACCCAGTGGGCTAGCACCGCCCCTGTATGTTCCAGTGAAAATGTTTGTTTATATGTTAACTTCTAAAGATATTAGTACAAAGCACTGATTTACTCAACGTGGTCATTGATTCAGTATAAATCAACCTAATTATTTAACGTATTTGCTACGAATATAAATAACTATCATTATTCTAACCTTACATATTCTATTACAGGTTTAAGCGTTTATTACATCAAATAAGTTAAACGCTACGTTCGTTTTCTTTATCTTCCTTCAAATTAATTGTTAAGTTTCTTTCCAGATTTGAGAACTAATCACCTCTGGTTTATTTTCTTGAAGTCTTTGAGATAAATTCATCCTCGTACGTTATATTGGATTAAAATAGGCTTCACTTGCCTCTATTTTTTTATTCAGTGAGAATATTATAAAAACAGATATTATAAATAAATGTAATAACTAAATATTATGCTCTAACACAAAAGTAAGCATTACATCTTTCAAAGTTATCAGTTATTCAACACTAACATCAGTTATGTTGGATTATTTTTTATACGGTGTGGTATTGAGTCGGTGTAAATTGTATAATTATCTTGGTCAATATAGAAGAGTAATAACTTTCTTCATCTTGACCTTACATATTCCAGCACAAGTATAAGGAAGCAGAAAGTTAAAACTATATCTGCTACCGCTGACTCTCATCAAATGTTTCACTAACTTTTCTTAAACAGTTCTTTTGTTTTCAAGTACTGTTCACCATTGATTTGTTTCCTTCATAAGCCTCACTCTGTCTAAACTCAAGCCATGAAGCAGTCTTTCCGTAGTAGAGGCCCCTAAGACACTACGATAGACTGTAACTGGAAGAACTAAACTAGAGGTCATACATTGGCACAGACTGCGCTATTGTTCTGTGGACATCTAGTTGGGACTTGTTACATACTAAATAAGACGTGTATTTCAGTAATTTATATCATTAGATTTATTATTCTAGTAATAGCTTTGTTAAATTTTTAAACAATAATTATTGCATTGACCAAATGTGATAGACATAGTTCAAGAAACTCCACTTGTGACAGATCCCCGTTTTTGGTACAAACGCTAAGCATACCCAAACGAGCCGTTTTTACATATATATTTCTCCACAAGTGAGTTTTCTCGATATCACTGATTATGTCGAACCTTGTCGGGTATTATTGTGTTATAAGCCAATAACACTGCTAGCGCTGAGGATGCTTACTTAACCTATGACTTAGAGCATAGTGGTCATAGTAGCTCTTTGTAGTATGCTTGTGACTCATAATTAATACTATTTATTAATTATTGTAATTATTGCTGTAGAATTTTAACTGCTTTTTGGTAGACGTTATTATATAATCAATTAATTTGAGTTATTTTATGCTTAACACATTTGAACTTCCATATAGCATTAAATTTGTAGGTAGAAGTGAAGTACAAAGTCATAGGAAAGAAAGAATGAAATATAAGGTAATAGGAAGGAGTGTATTAGACTATGTATTCTTCCACAGTTGGCCCAGCATAGCCAGGTGGGTTAAGGCGTTTGACTCGTAACCTGAGGGTCAAAGGTTTGAATCCCTGTCGCACTAAGCTTGCATGCCCTTTCAGCCGTGCGGTCGTTGTAATGTGATAGTCAATCTCACTATTCGTTTGTAAAAGAGTAGCTCAAGAGTTGGCAGTGGGTGGTGATGACTAGTTGCCTTCCCTCTAGTCTTACACTGCTCAATCAAAACGGCTAGCGCAGATAACCCTCGAGTAGCTTTGCGCGAAATTCAAAAACAAACAAAACAAACCTTCCACAGCACTACTGTGAATACTTTTTGGGACATACTATATAACCTTTGTTTATCCTTACACAGTGTGGTATTAAGTAATTGTTGTGATAAAATATATGTTTGTGTCTTTTTATAGCAACACCACACTGGGCTATCTGCTGTGTTCACCGAGGGAAATTGAATTTTTGATTTTAGCATTATAAATTGTAAATCCGAAGACAAGTGATATTCAATAAAATCAGTAATATTGTAATTAATTTTTAAAAAAATCATAAATGTTGCATATAATTTTACAAATGTTGGATATATATACATAACAAATATATTAAGAATATAATCTTCTGTGAAATATTTCACGTAATTATTTCCGAAAACGCTTACCTTGATATAACAAGTAATGAGCGACGTATATGATTACGCAACATTACACGTGCTTCAGCGCGTGTCTAAAAATAAAACGTGTTCTGAAAAAAGGTAGTTTATTTACAACCTTCAAATTAAAAGAATTAAATTTGGGAAAAATATCAAATTAGCTCTAAAACTGATTTTAACTTCTTTAAATGTATTCATAGTATTACACACTTCGCAAAACGTTTTACACCGCAAATACAAATTTGAAACTTGATTTATAATCGTTATTGTTGTTGTTTTGAATTAAGCACAAAGCTACACAGTAAACTATTTGTGCTCTGCCCACCACGGGTATCGAAACCCGGATTTTAGCGTGTAAGTCCGCAGACATACCGCTGAGCCACTGAGGGGCCGATTTATAGTCACCACTCAGTCGTGCGTTTATAAATACAATTATAATAAATTTCAATAACAGATTAACATTAACTTGGAAATTCACGTTTAGCATTTAAAAACAAATCAAAATAAGTTAAAAAATTTGGTATTTTATATATAATATAATAAGATAATGGGTCATAGATAAGTTTAATATAAATAGTTAACAATGATACAGGAAGCCCCCCTTCCCAGTAATATGCATCGAAATTAGGACATTCCTATCAGGAAAAGTGAGGAGGATGCATAATCCAAAACCAAGAGCTTCGAGAACCCTAATTCGAGTGCACGGCACGTGCCGTAATTGGTGCGCCTACTCCTCTGCTTTGCTATGTTAAATAAAACTTTGTTTCCTACACCTCTGCTAATCGTGTAAGTTTTACAGTTTTGAAATATTGTAGATAGACACATCTTATTAGCAAAAAGGCTGTTATATGATACAGGAAGACCCAGGATCGAATCTTGACCATTAGCATCACAGAAGTGATCCTCAAGGCTCTCCTGAAGACGGCAACAGATTAGCAGTCAAGAGGTGGGATAAAATGTATTAAAGTATCAGTTTCCCGCAATATGAGACTTGAATTAATTAATTAATCATTAAAGCTAGGTTATCGTATAGGTTGCTAACCATAGCACTGGCTTATAATTTAAATATGTTCTGGACTTAAGCACGATATTATCTAGGTTATTTAGACATTTAAAGCTTCTGGTTCATACATATTCTGGACTCTATATTTTCAAACTTCTAGTTTCCGTATGTTCTGGATTAATTAATCTTTTCAAGTTCTTCGTTCCTGTATATTCTGAGTTCTTAGAGTTTTTAAGCTTCTAATTTTGACACTTAACATTAACTCTGCATCAGCTGTTTTACTGAGTCTAGTCCGAGCCGTGGTTTAGATCTTTATGGCATCTATTATTTCCTCCATGACGTATAGATGCAAGCTTAGGCTTAACTTTGATATCATTCACCTGGAAGATCATAATAACTATATTTCTACAATCTGTAGATAAATAAATTTACTTCATTCTACCTTTAATCGATCATATCCATGAATAAATTCTCACAGTTAAGCCTATTTAATACAAGAGAAACATAGCTCTTGTTCAGTATATACTGTAGTTAGTATAAGAAATAAAGCGATTCAGATTTGAAGTGAATAACGTGTCAGGCATAGTAAAATTATTACAGTAATAGGGGCTGTAGCGAAATAATTAGTTACTGTTAGAGGAAGTGTTGACACAGGATATATAAATTATGATATTTATGTCGTGTTTAATAATAAAGTTATTATGATTCCACAAGAGATTGTTTTTCTACAAATGTTCTTAAAATAAGAGCTTAAGCCTAACAGGAGCCTGTCTGACAACATAGAGATGTTAATATTAACGCACATACATTTTGCAGGACTCATTCTTGGAACTTGTAATGCAGAACATGTAATAGATGTTGAATAGAATTTAGTTTTACTTGATTAAGTTGAGATATATTTCTGAACCATGTTTAGTAAGGAATATTCGATGAGTTGTTGATGTAGATTTTGTAAATTGATATTATGTCTCAGACGTTATTGGCAACTAAACTTTCTAATTTCTCCGAAAGAGGGCCGAAAACCTCCTCTAGGAGTTTTAATCATTTGCACCAATATATTATCAAGCACTTGGATTTATGGATTCCGGCCGGTGTGTTGGATCTACTGATTCTAGCCACCCTGTGACCCTGATCATGGGAAGTTTCTTTGATGCTTTACCAAACATCTGTCGCCATGATTCTTCTCTTCATGTTCAACGCCACGTCATCGACCTTAATCGTCTTATCTTCTAGGCCTTGGATTTGACCGGACCTCTCTCTGTTACATCCACTATTTCAAAATATCAATGGATTAAAGTACCTCCCCCCCAATACAACTTTTAAAAATCAGGAATATACAATAAATTTCTACCGCAAGCGGGGTGATGGGGATATACTGATATCCCTGACCACCCCAGTTCAGGAAAGTATACATTCCTTTAAAAACTAAGTTTCTGCCTCGAATTTTTTTACTTTTATTAAAATTATGTCACATACGGGACCCTTAAATTTGCAATTTGTGTTGTCGTGACGTCAGGAAAACGTGCATTTGTCACGAATAACGAGAAAAATTATACACTCCTTAAGCTACAATACAGCACGACTCTTGAACTTCAAAATCAAGAAATAAAATATTTATTACTCGTAATTTTCAAATTGATCATTTTCGGTTACCCTGCAGAAGTACGTCCTGTGTAGTTAACTCTCTGTTTTTTTGTCATTTCGAATTTGTAATGCAATTAACATGCTTGGTCCATGATAACCTGAAATCGTACGAGAAACAACTAATGATGTTGAAATAGCACTAGGGTATAGTTCCTTACATACGGGCATTCTCAGGTGCTTCTTTTATATGTTTTGTTAGATATACCTTTTATTTTTATTATTCCCACAATCCTATGATAGCACAATTTAACGTTTTCTCCGTGTTACGCTCGCAAACCATTTTATCTTTATAAATAAAATAGCACTACCAGTTATCTGTTGTATGTCCGTGTAACTAGTTCCTTCGCAGTGTGTGGATGGATCTTCATTAAATTTTGCATAAAAATTTGTTGGAACCATAGGAAAATACATAGATGCTTTCATTTTTGCATTTTCCGGGTTTTATGGATGTTTTTGACAATTACATCTAAGGGAAACAACTTTTCACGTCCTGATATAATCTTTCATTAATCATTAATTACATAACTTCCTTCGAGGGGACGAGTAGATCAGCTAGCTATCATAAACTTTGTTATATGTTTATATATATACATCTGTTATATTTCATTAACTACCTTTTATAAAAGCCTCCCGCTAGTACAGCGGTATGTCTCCGGATTTACAACGCTAAAATCAAGGGTACATAGCTCTTTGTGGCTTTGCTATATGAAAAACACACAAACACACAACTTTTATAATATAAATTTTAACTTTTTTGTTTTATTCGATAACCTAAGCGCAGAAGATTCACGTGATTTTTGCTAGGGTTATTTTAATGGTGTACAAATGTAGATAACTTTTGTTTTGAATATCGTGCAAAGCTACACGAGGGCTATCTGCGCTAGCCATCCGTAATTTAGCTGTGTAAGACTAGAGAGAAGGCAGCTAGTCATCACCATCCACCGCCAACTCTTGGGCTACTCTTTTATCAACGAAAACATTTGTTCAGAATTGTAAAGTTATCATAATTAAAATGGTTATAAACTTACCAAATGTTTATTTATTTATTTCAAAATCTACAAAAAATATATTTGTGTATAACAGTTATTAAACTTGAGCTAACAGATTATAGAAGGGAAAGCATCTAGTCAACTCTTGTGCAACTCAGATAGTAGGGTATGACTTTCACTTTTATGATCCCCATGACTTTTCAACGTGCGGAGTGTGTTTCTACAGCATCCAGGCATGCTAATGATTAGGCTTCACTGGTATTCATATATATTTGTTAGTAGTTGAACATGTTTTGTTGTTCTATCCACTCTGATAACAATAACACTAGTTTTTTGGTTCGCCAGTTGTTCGTAATGATAGTAAAGTTAATTAACAATCCTTACTTTAATTCTGCCATGTAAGTGAGTCAAATAAAATGCATAATTACAAATAACTTACGTAATCTAGGTCCTACCATAACAGTCGTTGGTTATGAAAGTTGATCGTATACATAGAACTTATTAAACCACTACTATATTTGTGGTATCTCAACCTGCCTTATTAGCCCTAATACTGGGGAAGAGGCTTCACCGAATATGACAGATTTAGTGTAGTTTACATGCTATCATGTATTCTTCTTTGCTTTCAAACGTAAGTTAGAACTGCACCGAGTAACCAGCACGACTCTCTGTTAAACTATATGCATACGAAATCTAAATCATTATGGCATGTGATTAAATATTGGTGTATAGGTAAATTGACGGTAGCAGTTTACTGTTACTGACCGTCAGTAAAGTACTTTTAGATTTTATTATTGGTCAAAAAAATTTACCAAACATAGAAGTAGTGTCATCAAGAGTGTTGCCCCTCAGTGGCACAGCGGTGTGTCTTACAACACAAGAAACTGGGTTTCGAACCCCGAGGTGGGCACAGCACAGACAGCCAGTTGTTTAACTTTGTGCTTAACTACATACAAACAAAACTCAGCCAATCAAGAATATTTAACAGTGTTCTAGTTACAACAGAAAATAACAAACAAATTATCGTCAACTCCCATTTAATCTCACCATAAGTATCTTATTTAAAATTATCTGATTATTCGTTATTGAGAAACGTTATTCGATGAAGATCATAGATATTATTCGGCTCCAGATGTTCTTCACATCTGAAAACTTTACAACTTCGTAAATATAAAAAATATGTTACCACACGCTCGACATTATTTTAACTCATTTGTGCAACTGAGTTATCTTGGATTATTACATATGAACGTTCTGAAAATATCTGATGCATCCAGAGCTCTCTATAACTACATGCAAATATTTATTTAAAAAAAGTTTTGTTAATTTGTAAATATCATAAAATGCATTGTTTTATCACCCTTCTTTATTCTGTCAGAACTGTGTTAAAGATCTTAAATGCACAGTATTTTAAAATCACTGTCGATCACAGGTGTTCAGATGTATAGATTATTGATGTTCATATGTACAGATTATTGGTGTTCAGATGTATTAATTATTGGTGCTCAGATGTACAGATTACTGGTGTTCAGGTGTACAGGTCAATAATAATCACATTCGTTGGGACAGAAAACGTAAGGCTTTGATTTGATTTATTAAAGTTATGAAAGATAGGGACTTCATGCCAAGATTTTTTGAAAGCAGTGTCTTTAAGACTAGTATTTTTGTCGTCCAACAGACTTCTTGTTCACTGATTATTTGTAGTTTTGAGATATCAGGTGAAGTTGTTATTCAAATGGTTTAAGATGTTAAAGAGCTGGCTGATGATAATTCGACCTGAGATTTAGTGCAAAGACACTTATCAAAACACCGTGGAAATGTTAAAAATAAAGGCAGTGTAACTTAAGAAGAGTAAAAATATAAAAGTAAGAAAAAAAATGACAATGAAGTTTTTCTGCTACAACCTTCCAGTTTAATGAACAATAATATGTGCATCAAAATCAAGCTGTCGTATGTCACAGATTAATTTAATAGATTAATACAATTTGCATAGAGCTGCCTCATTTGTTTTAAATAATAGTGAATTAATTTTAGGAAATAGACGTAAAGAAAACACGTGTTATAATTACCTTTTGTTAAGTAGCGATTCGTTTTAAAGAATCGTAAGTTAAGTATCTCAGTGAACATTTGTTTTTCTTTTTATAAGTTTAATATATAAACACAAAGAAAACTCGTGTTTATACATACGTTTTGCTAAGCAGTGATTTGTTTTGAAGAGTAGTGAGTTAAGAATTTTATTAAACAATTGCTTTTCTTTTTTCACAATTTTTTTGACTAAACCTATAGGGAAACACGTGTTAACACATATTAGTTGTACTAATTACTAAACCTGTAGGGAAACGCGTGTTAACACATATTAGTTGTACTAATTACTAAACCTATAGGGAAACACGTGTTAATACATATTAGTTGTACTAATTACTAAACCTATATGGAAACACGTGTTGATACATATTAGTTGTACTAATTACTAAACCTATAGGAAAACACGCGTTAATACATATTAGTTGTACTAATTACTAAACCTATAGGGAAACACGTGTTAACACATATTAGTTGTACTAATTACTAAACCTATAGGGAAACGCGTGTTAACACATATTAGTTGTACTAATTACTTGCGATGAAAACTAAACTGATATTCTCTGTTATCGGTTTCGTGAGATACTAAGAGCGGTGATAGTTGAAATATCATTTTTTCGTTTTACTTTCAGTGATTAATGAGATACAGTATAGTTGAAAGTAATTCCTTTTTGTAAAGGGAGTTAGACCAGATGGTTAGAACGTTTGACTCGCAATATGAGAGTCGGAGGTTCGAATCGCCTTTCCAGTTATAGAGGCATTATAAAGTTTCTATCAATCCGATTATTCGTTAGTAAACGATGAGCCCAAGAGTCGGTGGTGGGTGGTGATGACTAGCTGCCTTCTCTCTAGTCTTACACTGCCAAATTGAGGGACGGCTAGTGTAGATAGCCCTCGTGTAGCTTTGCGCCAAATTTTAAACTGTCATATCCTCTTAACTGTGAAAAATAAAGGCGAATCTCATTCTTTTTGTCTTAAAAAGCAACAGATTTTGGTTACCTGTCTGATTCTGTACTTAAATTTCTAAAATGAGGGACATTCCAGTTAATTTCGATTATGCGTAATACGTGTAGTGTTATTCGACTATTTAAACTTCGAGTAATCTTGACAAATCTCGTGATTATGATTTAGTTTTCAAATTTATGAAAACAATTATAGAACAGATAAAAAGTGGTCATGAACATCTCATGGAAATATTTAATGTGAAACCAGTTTTGGTCGTCGAGTAATATTCAGTTTGTCGCAGTTCTGCGAATGGAGTGGTGAAAGGTGTATTATGGGTGTACGTGTGAATAGATTCAGTCGTCATTAGTTATAAATTTAGTATCAGTTTCTACTTTTCTTGGCTACTTCTCAGTAAAAGTCTGGATGACATGTTCCGTAGTAAAACTACTTAAAATTTTACACGGCTTAATTACACACAAGTGTTATTCAAAGTTTAAAGAAACTGAGAATTACAAGTGTTGTAATTACATCAGCGAGTGGCTCAAAATTTTCAAGAACTCTTCTTACTTTCCTTAAGTTGCGATTTAACAAGCTGAGATGCGCATCACGTATTATGACCCTGCTGATCAAAGATAAATCGTGACCCATAAAAAAAACCTAATGCTTTAATAACTGCTGGATTTAAAGATTACGAACTTGATTCATGTTCACATCATCTCTCTTGCTGATTCTTTCGTGCGTCTATATATCATACAATTAAGGCGTGGACGTAAAAAAATGCTTGCGAGTATTTCAATAGGCTTTCTGGTTATCTTACTTCTTTTGAGTTGCCTATAAGTGAGATACACTTTTGATTTTATAATATTATACTTGTTTACTTCAATTAAGCACCAAACATGCTCGCCCTTTCAGCCGTGGGAGCGTTATAAGTGTCAGTCAATCGCACTATTCGCTCGTTAAAGAGTAGCCTAAGAGTTGGCGGTGGGTGGTGATGACTAGCTGCCTTCTCTCTAGTCTTACACTGTAAAATTAAGGACGACTACCGCAGATAGCTCTCGTTTAGCTTTGCGCGAAATTCATAAACAAACAAACAAACAAACTACAATTAAACACACTGTCACATCTGGAGGAAGGCAGCGAAATCAACGCCTGCAAACTATAATTAAACACACGGTCACGTCAGCGAAATCAACTCATGGAATAAAATGTCGACTAATTTAAACCTCACGTTTTTCTTTCTCGTTGGTTCCGTGTGAAAATAGTGCAGAATAATCGTCTGATAGCAGGTCGTAATTGAAATTTATATTATTGAAAGATCGCTTAATAATTATTTATTGTTATACAAAGCTAATTAATCATACTTTCAAATAAAAGTCACAAAAAGATCAGAGGCCTTCGTGGTAGACCTATGATTTTAGTCCAATCACCGTTCATTGTTCTTTATATTTAATGATAATCACTTAGGTCAGACACCTATGAAGTAAACATTCCGTAGAACGATAAACCAACTCCATAATTGGATTATCGTGATAGAGTTCCCTGAATATTTACATATGGGTATTTGTTCTTTCTACGTATCTTTACTATGTAAAATAAGTGTTCGAAATTTAAAAAATAGGAAGTAATAATAATAAATACTTGCACATATTTCAAGTAAAGATAACATTTTACTTGCTTCAAAAAATGTTCACCTTATAACAAACTAAAATTTGTTCTACATTTAAAAACAATACTTACACTAAGTTTTGTACATTTTAGTACGGCACAATGTACTTGCTAAAACATTAACCAGGAATGGATTGCTTGTTTTTTGAATTTCGCACAAAGCCATTCGAGGGCTATCTGCGCTAGTCGTCCCTAATTTGCAGTTTAAGACTAGAGGGAAAGCAGCTAGTCATCACCACCCTTCGCTAACTCTTGGGCTACTCTTTTACCAACGAATAGTGAAATTGACCGTCACATTATAATGCTCCCACGACTGAAAGGGTGAGCATGTTTGATGTGACGGAGATTCGAACCCGCAACTCTCGGATTACGAGTCGAACGCCTTAGCACACTTGGCCATGGCACCAGGAATGGAACAGAACATCAAGTGGGGCTATCTCTCCAGTCTGGAAAAATGAACATAGGCCTACATGAAAATAGAAGTAAAAGACAATTTCTTTGTAAGAAGAAAGTTTGAATCATACAAATAGTTTTAGACAGTTTTAGTTGTTGTTTTTTCTTAGTTAATTAAATGTTACACTTCTTTGGAGATTAAGCTGCAGGATAATTAGTACAGTAAGCAGTAAAAATTACAATGTAGATTTTAGCCTAACATTTTTACAATGAAATTAGCACGACTGTATTTACACTAGACAAAGTTTAGACAAAAACAAAACAAAATAGTAATAACAGGTCAATAAGAAACATCGTGTCATACTTTTTACAGTTTTAATTAATTCCCAATTACTTTCTTCCCTTTCTACTTTCGGGCCCCTAGACATAGACTTGATACATTATCATCAGGTCACACTTATTGTTGTTGATTTAGTACTCTTACTTCATCATAACTTACCTTACTTCCGTTCCCTACAATTTTCTTGACGAAATCCTACACTTTGAGCTATTTATTACGAATTGTTTTCGACTTTTTTTAATTATTGTGTCTTTTATTCAGCATCGTGCATGAAAGACTTGTATATATACAAAAAAGAAAAAGGATGCGGTTAGTGCCTACGTCACGTGCAACATAACGTAAAGCTACGTGCGCGAACGTGATTTCAACCATATGAAACGCAGCTCGTTATCAGCTGGTTTTTTGAGTACTGACTAATCGGAAGTGGCATTTCACAGAATGGACATGGTTCGCTTTAAACAATAAAGGGCATTCATTTCATCATTTGGCATCGATCATTTTTTTGTGTATTTTGTGTAAAATCTTTGGAGCAAGTTAATAGCTCACTTTACTCGAGTCATATTCTACTTGCGAAACACAATTGCTATATGATAAATTAATAACCCTGAAAATGATTAAGATATTTTATTAAGTGTATTATTTTCCTTTTATTAGTACTTTTTATTGTGTGAATTATAAAATAGATAACTAGTAAAAATTATCAGAATATTTATTTGAAGGTACCACGTTTCCATTGATATTACGTACTTATAGTCTGTATTATGTTGAGTGTAAAATGTTTCATTCTGTGTGTATAACTTACTTGTAACATTAACCTTTCTTCATGCGTTGTACTGTATGGCGCATACGATACGAAATTCGTTTGTACGTTTGTGTGTTGTGCCGTACAAATTATGGCATATTAACAAAGTTGTATTTAGCTTAATTAGTATACAGTATATTAGAGGGTAATAACGGAGTTTCTTAGTGGTTATATTATATATTGTATAGATCTCATAGCAGGCGGTAAGGAAACGTTTACTGGGGCTTAAGACACTCCAAAATGTGTCTTAGTCTCTCAGTGATCCCCGCACTCAACGAACAGTGCTCATTGTTAAAGATGGTTCAGCTCCTAAAGTGTGTTCGTCTACGAGGTGTAGAGTTCAACCCCTCAATTTTGTTGTCCAGCCCACTTCATTGCATTCACTGGCAAGATACTAGCGCCACCTTGTATGACTGCCACAATCTTCATGACGATAAAGTACTTTCACAAAAGTTTGGATGTAAATCCTGAGAGTTTATCCGAAATTCACTGCTTTACTTCTTCAACTTTATAGCCCCCATCAGTGGCACAGCGGTGTGTCTGCGGAATTACAACGCTAGAAACTAGGTTTCGATACCTGTGATGGGCAGAACACAGATGACCCGTTGTATAGTTTTGTGCTTAAATTCAAACATAGAAATACAGAAATACAGTGTAGCCACAATAAATCATAAAACTAATTGGATCGTCTGTGCTTTGCCTTATACGAAAGGCTCCATCACTACCATTCCAGAAAAATAAACCAGTGAATATTCGATAAGTCCAAAGATCTAACCCACATTAGATTTGAACACAAGACACCTGTAAAGCGTGCGCTGTATGTGCGCCTATCAAGATAAATCACGTGAATGAGAGAAAGTAGGTCTAAAATTGTCGCCCAAACAGTTTTGAGAGCTACTAAATCACGAATTTGTAGAGAGATATGAGGAAAAAGATTCTTACATAAAATCACAGTCAACCTTTTTTATTGGTTTGACATTATGCTGCAAAAACTGTAATATTATAACAAAACTGCCAAAGCAAAATGTTCCGCACTTGGAATAAACAAAAGGGTTAAATAATGAACTAGACTGAATCTGTGAAAGTTGAACTTTGTTTTATTCATTGTTGCTAAAGAAAGCTATAATCATGGAAATTAACGAGTTTTCTCTTCAACCAAGTAACATTAACCAAATTCTCACCATTAACAGCTTTAGAAACAGTTCATAGTGTCGTTTTTCATTATCTCTCTGAAGATCAGAAACATTCTGAAGAAAAAGATTGAAGACAAAGTCACAAACTGTATGTTGTAGAACATATGTTTAATAAGATTGAGAATCACAAACTGTAGGTTGTAGAACACATGTTTGATAAGATTGAGAGTCCTAACCTGTAGGTTGTAGAACACATGTTTGATAAGATTGAGAGTCCCAAGTTGTAGAACATATGTTTGATAAGATTGAGGGTAAAAACTGTAGGTTGTAAAACACTTGTTTGATAAGATTGAGGGTCACAAACTGTAGGTTGTAGAACACATGTTTGATAAGATTGAGAATCACAAACTGTAGGTTGTAGAACACATGTTTGATAAGATTGAGAGTCCTAACCTGTAGGTTGTAGAACACATGTTTGATAAGATTGAGAGTCCCAAGTTGTAGAACATATGTTTGATAAGATTGAGGGTAAAAACTGTAGGTTGTAAAACACTTGTTTGATAAGATTGAGAGTCCCAAGCTGTAGGTTGTAGAACACATGTTTGATAAGACTGAGGGTAAAAAACTGTAAGTTGTATAACACATGTTTAATAAGATTGAGGGTCACAAACTGTAGGTTGTAGAACACATGTTTGATAAGATTGAGAATCACAAACTGTAGGTTGTAGAACACATGTTTGATAAGATTAAGAGTCCTAACCTGTAGGTTGTAAAACACTTGTTTGATAAGATTGAGAGTCCCAAGCTGTAGGTTGTAGAATATATGTTTGATAAGATTGAGAGTCGCAAGTTGTAGAGTATGTGATTAGATTGATTGAGAGTCACATGATTTAGGTTGTAGAACACGTGATTATAAGACTGGAGAGAAGAATGTTGATATTAGTTTGTGAAACACATGATTGATAGCATTGGAGAGAGGAACATATGTATTAATTTGTAAAACACGTGATTAATAAGATTTGTTTTTTGAGGGGAAGTAAAATTAGCAATTATTTTAATTATACGAATTTGTTAAGAACCTCTATGTATGCGCTCGTCCCGCCCTTTATCTGTGCAACGTGTCATGGCAAACAGCTAATGATACGTAGAAAATGTACATTTTTATATAAATATCTTTATGAACCTTCGCTAAATGTTTCTGGAGGTGTAAAAAACAATAATGTTAACGTTCGTTTTTAAGAGACGAACATTTCACTAAAGCACAATACCGATGTTTTGATAACTGTATAAACCAAGAAAGATAATACAGACTGCGTTTTGTCTAAAGAAAAAAAAAGCTTCAACTCCAAACCTGTAGATTACTCTCTAACTCAAACTGTCACTTTCTGTTTCTTCTGTCAAAGTTATAATTTCGATAACTGAATTAATAATACGTGTGTAAGAAACATTATCAAAAGAAAACTAATACGAAGTTATAACATTGTTTTTATGCCTCCGTTTTCGTAAAATCAGTCTGGAAATATTTGTAACAAAATGATGAAAAATAAGCAATTTTTAATAGTAATATCAAAAATTTAACCGGTCTCGTAAAAAAAACAACACAAAAAACTCTAAATGAACATTGGTCACACATCGAATCAATGTTCATTCTTATGATTTGTTTTCCAAGTGAAATAAAGTTTTAAAATGTTTCAAAGTCGATTCAATGGTTTATGTTTTTATTCCAGTTTTTATGTTCTTAACCCCACTGTGCAACGTTCCATTACAGTTTAAATGTTCATGTTTAGCTGTTCATCATATGATATTCTTACCAAAAATGAAGCCTTATTATATTGCTATGTTCATCTAGTTTGGTTGTTACAACAACAGCAATATGTATTCAACTGCTATTCTTCAAATGTGTGAGAAAATATTCTGTTAATACAAAAAGTGAAGGGAAACGTGTTCAGTCTGTATTATGTACTTCCGTTTTAATTTTGTAGTCTGTATTTTATACTTCTGTTTTAATTTTGTAGTCTGTATTTTACACTTCTGTTTTAATTTTGTAGTCTGTATTTTGTACTTCCGTTTTAATTTTGTTGACAATGTCCAAACTGTATTTTATTTCCCAGTTAGAATAATTTTTTGTTAGAAATTAGGTGTACGTTATTTCTGTTATATGAACCAATGTTTAATACACCTTGCTTAACTCATGTGCCAATATCTACGATGAAATAATGTACATTTTACTTACATCGTGGGCTGATATTTACGATGAAATAATGTACATTTTACTTAAATCGTGAGTTGGTATCTGCGACGAAATAATGTACGTTTTACTTACATCGCGGGCTGATATTTACGATGAAATGATGTACATTATACTTACATCGCGGGCTGATATTTACGGTGAAAAATTACGTAATACATCTTACTTACAGAATGAGTCTGTATCGACTGTAAAAAGTAGTTAATAAATCTTACCACGTGGGTCAGTATCTACAATCCAGCAGAAGTCACTTGCAACTTTGGCTTTCAAGAACATCGTTCGTGTTGTCGAAGATGTATTCTACAACTGTAACTTTGCTCACGAACGTCCGTCGGCACAATGACTCATAGCAGTATACTCAAACCTTCGTCACTAAACCAGTAAATTATGCGGATTTGGAACAGTGTTTAGAAATTGAGTGATTTTTCTTTAAGAAATGGTTGATCGTATAAAAATCATTTTAATAAACTTGCATTCATCTTGCATTACAAGAATACTACTTAACTATAAAAAAAATCCAAATAATGGCGGGACAAGGGCATACGAGGACGCCGAGCAGGCGGGCCACCTGATGTCTCAAGCACACAGCGCGAGATCCGAACGTGAGAAGCTTGTTCTGGGGTATACACACCAGTGCATCCACCTACCTACCTATATGCCCGCGTGCTCTTATGCTGGTCACGTGATCTACGATCACAAAGAAATCTACTTGGACCGGAAGATGGAGAAATCCTAACGCTCAAGGCGCGCAGTTCCGTTTCTCTACCCTGGGAAACACAATGGATACTGAAGACTAGGCGTACAATGAAAAAAAACACACTAAGAAACCATGATGACGTCAGCGGTGATTAGTCTTGAAAGTTTGGTTTTAGCTCTATCTTTGTTTCAGAAACAGAAAGTGTCTTTAAACTATTAGCCAGTCATGAATGGAAAAACAGTTTATGAAGTATATTACCCGAACAAAATGGAACTTTAATCGAAAGTATAATGAATGTAGCTTACAAAACATTCGTAGTTCATTATTACGTTCATGCGAAGTAATTTATTCGACTTTCCAATGTGGCTTCAAAAGAAATGAGAACGCACGCACTGCAAATAGTAATCTAACTGTTAAAAATATGAAAAAAACGTCTGAAAATTGTTTGTATAAAAGTCTCAGGAAAAACGAGTTAAATGGCATGAAATATGTACACGGAGTTAACAAATATGTTAACTTTATGACAGTAAGAAAGGCATGTTAAATTTATTATGGGTAAAAATATAAGTTAATTTTATGAGAGTGAGAAAGGTTATATTGATTTTTGTTTTTTTCAAAAGATTTTGACTTTGTTCACGTGATATGTTGTTTTACAAATATAAAGGATATAATTTTTAAGGACGTGTTACATTGTTCCCCATAGTTAAGGCTGTTAGATATTTTTACTTAAGTAAAACACCAAAAGAAAATATAATTAACTTTTTCATACATTTATCTCACCATAAAAAGTGTTATATACACTTTTATCCACAGAGATACTGCATATGAGTTATATGTTATATACACTTTTATCTACAGAGATACTGCATATGAGTTATATGTTATATACACTTTTATCCACAGAGATATTGCATATGAGTTATATGTTATATACACTTTTATCCACAGAGATACTGCATATGAGTTATATGTTATATACACTTTTATCCACAGAGATACTGCATATGAGAATGTGGTCGAACAGGAACAATGACTTTTTGTGTATTTTCTACTCTATAGCTTAGAGATTTTAGTGCAGTTTCTTTGACCAAAGCAATGTATTTATATGCACCGACGATGGTAATATTATACAACTTCTGTAAAAGAAAGAATTTAATAAAAATTGCCTTATCTGTATTATTTGTCTAGTATTTGGCAACGAAAATTTGCTACTTAGAAATCTTACTTGAATTAAATGTGATCTTATGAAGATGTAATAAAACTAAAAACGACAAATTATTGGTTTGTGAATCATAAAATATTATGTGTGACCTTGTCAAACATCTTTATAGAGGTAACATCACATGATACAGTGCGTAGGTTATCGTTAAACACAAATAACAGCTCTGCTAGTTGTGTTGTCCTGGTTTATTTTTGTGAACTATTAAATATTGTATTTGTTCTTTACAGAAAGTACTGAAAAGATCTGTCACTTCTCTAAGATCATGCGCAATATAACACCCAAAGTACAAGTTAGCTGAACCAGGTCTTGAAGAAAGAAAACACGTAGCTGGTAATTACGAGATGTTCCAAATGTGTAAGTTATAATCATAGTCTTGATGCTGTACAGAAACTAAACAGTAATTACAGTAGCTAGTTGTTGAGCTACCTTATCAGTTTTCTTCTGATGCTTGGGTATAGCGTGCAATAGTGTGTGTACAACGCTATGAAAAAAGAAACGTACTGTGCATAAGGGTCACCAATAATTAAACGATCATTATTTGTCGTAGACGACAGCAAATTATAAATCAGGTACAAAAAAGATAAAATATTTAGATTAACATGAGCATTTAACGAGGTGTAAACAAGTAATTTCCTATGAACATACAAGGAATTTTAACGAAGTTAAATGCGACGCATTAAGTGTAGGTGTTCTACTTTAAACTCGAAATGTTATTTTGTCGTTCTTAACATGTGTTAGTCAGACAGTTCGGAGTTCGAACCCACCTTTAGAAGACAGAACATAAACGGCCCATTTTGTAACTTTCCTTTAAAACAACAGATGGAGCTAACTAGCTCTTTACACATCACTCTATGCAACCCTGTAAACAACTGAAATTTAAGTACGTTGTAAAATTAGAATGTATTTGTCCGGAAAATTTACTTCATATATACCGTTATAGTAGTAATATAAGGAAAATGGAATTGTGACCTCGGTTTATCATACTGAGACAAGACAGACAGTGTGCCTAATCTTCGCTTCGTTTTTTGCTTATCACAACTTCAATGTGTCTCTGATGGATAATTGTTAAAGTACATCGTGTTGGTCAGTTTTGTTTGAAGCTGTAGCCTTGTGCTATGTCTCACTTTCAAAGCATGTATGGTTAAATATTAAAAGTTTCCACCCAGTTGGGAAGTCGTATAAGAATCTCTTATAGGAAGTTGGTGTTTACAAAAATCAAATATAATCGAATAATCAGAATATAATTTAATTTGATCAACCATTTTTAACTATTATTTTGTTTATTCACACTTCAACCATGAGAAGAAGTCGTTCGATTATATCTCAACATTTTTATCAGGCTGTTTTAATTAATTCAATAAAATATATCATATAATGCCATTTTATAATATATTTAACTAGCTTTCGAAAAATGGCTTTCCATGTGGCACATACAGTCAGTCATCAGGATCATAAATCCAAGATATACATTAGTAAAAGACTATTCTACTTAATGTCATAAATCATTTAGTAGTGTAGTATGAGGGCTAAAATCTTTCAAAATTGGGTTTCGATACTCATGTTAGCCACAGCACGAGTAGCCCAGTATGTAGCTTTGTGCTCAACAATTTTGGTCATGATTGTAGGCGCCATCTATGCCTTTGACTTGTAACTATATAAATGAAAATGGTTATGTTATTTTGCAAACAAAAGTATGACCCCTAGTGAAACACACCCGCTCGAAACTGTGTTCTACTCGTGGGTAGAACACAGGTAGCACATTGTGTAGCTTTGTGTTTAATTACAAACAAACAAAAATCAAAAATCGACGGTGAAACACAAATTTATGTATTACAATTTATAAAAGTAGTTTTTTACATGCTCATACCATAAATGTTATTTTTCATATAATGTTTAACACAGTTTAAAAAAACAACAACAAAAATCTTTTACTGATAAACACACTAATCCGATTAGCTCAGGTACCTGAGTTTTGAACTTCAGGCTGAATTTTATTTTGTTTTTGATATTCGTTCAAAGACACTCATGGGTTGCCTACGCCAGTCGTCCCTAATACTGAATTGACAGCCTGTAGGAAAAACAGATGGTAACACCACCTACCGTTTATTCTTACGGAATACTTTGTTCGAATCATGGAATTTGACCGTTTCTCTTACAATGCATCCTCTACTCCAAAAAGTGCAGAGAGCGATTTTGTGACGATCCGACGCGAACCATTTCTCTAATCAACGTTTCATCAACCCAACCACATTTCTCTCACCATAAGTGATTTCTTTTAATACGTAATCGAAGGTAACAGAGACAAAAATGAATTATTTATAATTTTTCTCTAGTTATTTTAATCCTTTGATGAGCAACAAAATATAACTTCAATTAATTAAGTCCCTTAGTGGCACAGCGGCATGTCTGGAGATTTGCACCGCTAAAAACCAGGTTTCGGTGCGCAGAGCATAGATAGCTCGTTGTGTAGCTTTGCGCGTAATTTTAAACAAACAAATAATTAAAAGTGTTAATGGAATGCGATTAAAATATTATATAAATAATACACATCCAAAGGCTAAACAATGTCTTTAATTCTTTGTGATTATTACACCTCTTGGTTTTGATATAATTACTTATTTAATCAACGTTTGTAAACTTCTGTTTGCAATGCCGATAGTGTTTGTTACAGGACACCTTTTGTTCTAACGTGTTTTTAAATTGGAATTTTCTATGCAAGTTTTCAAAACTAGACTATGTACCGAATTCAACACTGTCGGAAAGGTTAGGCCCGGCATGACCGAGTGCGTTAAGGCGTGCGCTTCGTAATCTGAGGGTCGCGGGTTCGCGCCAAACATGCTCGCCCTCCCAGCCGTGGGGGCGTTATAATGTGACGGTCAATCCCACTATTCGTTGGTAAAAGAGTAGCCCAAGAGTTGACGGTGGGTGGTGATGACTAGCTGCCTTCCCTCTAGTCTTACACTGCTAAATTAGGGACGGCTAGCACAGATAGCCCTCGAGTAGCTTTGTGCGAAATTCCAAAAAACAAACAAACAATCCCTACTTTGCCTTAGCTTCTGACAATTACCATAAATTAATCTGAGTATTTGGCTTCTTATATGCTGTGTGTGGCAAATTTTCACCATCTTAATGAAGTCAAAACTATTCAGAAATTCGTAAACACTTCGTTACAGTCTAACTATAGCAGCACTTAATTTCTAAATCAATTTGAAAGATAATATTTGTCTGCGTGCCACGTGTAATACACGTCTCTGAAGTCAGTCCCTTACTGTCACGTGCAACTGAGTAATAGCAATAATTAGACTGTTATCCAGCTCCCTACTTTGCGCGCCCGCGTCGCGCTAAACATGCTCGCCCTCCCAGCCGTGGGGGTGTATAATGTGACGGTCAATCCCACTATTCGTTGGTAAAAGAGTAGCCCAAGAGTTGGCGGTGGGTGGTGATGACTAGCTGCCTTCCCTCTAGTCTTACACTGCTAAATTAGGGACGGCTAGCACAGATAGCCCTCGAGTAGCTTTGTGCGAAATTCTAAAAAAACAAACGAAAAGGTTAAGATGACAATTTGAAGTCATAGTAATGAGATTTTTTGTTTAGCCTCCGTATATCATGAACATCGGGGAATATGCTACTACAATAACCTGAACACAAGAAACCGCCTAATTATTCATATTACTACCAGCTTAACAACACACGAACTAGTCATGCAACCACATAAACCACAACATAATAAACGTTAAAATATCAAACTATTCGCAGAACCACAACATCAGGAACAACCAAATATGTCGGTTACTATTTTATTGTGAACATAAAAAACAACATAATTATCAACGCTTATAGTAGACCAACAGAATTACAAACCACCAAAGCAGATTTTATAATATTCAGTTACGAATGTAATGAACCACCTAATGCTTCAAATAGAAAACGAGATAAGGAAGCACTAAAAGTATGTTTTCTGTTATTTAATTATGAATGTCAGAAGCCATGCAGTTATTCATAGAGATGCTGTTTTTACTAAATTGTTTGTTTGTTCGTTATTAAGCACAGAATTGCACAATGGGCTATCTGTGCTTTGTCCACCACGGGTATCGAAACCCGGTTTCTGGAGGTGCGAGTTCACAGATTTTACTGTATACTTCGGGATTATCATACCATATTTTTATCAAATTCCAAGAACAGAACAAAATCTTATTTTAAGTTACACACCATTTAATAAATTATTTTCTTCTTATTTTTCGTCTTTTGTAAAGTAGTTTTATAATTTTATTCTTTCTCCTTATTGTGGGATTCCTAGTTTAATACTTAAAGTCCATATCTATATACATATACTAGTTTGTACAAGTTTCTACATTACTTTTTCAAGTATGTCAGCTTTCTGTGAAGTTACAAAGAAATAGGAACATGTTAGTTTGAGATTAACTTACACTATACAATTTATTACCTCTGTTAAAAGATTAACGCATGTTTATATGCTTTCAACATTCATTCATGCCATATATAATTAATTTTACCGAAATTTAGAAGAAGAAAAATGTCTGAACATACCTGAATAACTATCTATTCAATACTAAACATGAAATATGTAAATTGGTAACTACTTTAGCTATATACAACAATGGCAAAGACGATTTTCTGTGCTTTACTGCAATCCCAATAAATAAATGTTTAGAGATTATTTATCATATGATCAAGCGTGTAGTACTGTGTATTGGTTTCCTGAATAATACAGCGTATTTAACCACGTATTGCTACTGTTTTATTATAAAGCACTTTCAACAACCTATTTCATTTTCTTTCTTAAATTCACGTAATTCAAGATATATTTTGACGTCTCTCACACGCGACGCCCCCTGCTAGTACAGCGGTATGTCTACGGATTTACAACGCTAAAGTCAGGGGTTCGATTCCCCTCGGTGGGCTCAGCAGATAGCCCGGTATGGCTTTACTATAAGAAAAACACACATACACGCGACTTTGTTTTACCAAATGTGAAGGTCCGGCATGGCCAAGCGCGTTAAGGCGTGCGCCTCGTAATCCGAGGGTCGCGGGTTCGTGCCCGCGTCGCGCCAAACATGCTCGCCCTCCCAGCCGTGGGTGCGTTATAATGTGACGGTCAGTCCCACTTTTCGTTCGTAAAAGAGTAGCCCAAGAGTTGGCGGTGGGTGGTGATGACTAGCTGTCTTCCCTCTAGTCTTACACCGCTAAATTAGGGACGGCTAGCATGGATAACCCTCGAGTAGTTTTGTGCGAAATTCCAAAAACAACAACAAATCTACCATATGTAGTTGGCTTTGTATGTATACTTATTAAGTGCCCCAGGATGTAAGATGTCATAATGTCACATGTTTATACTGTGTGTTGGTATGTTTGGCAGAAGAGTATAAATATTTCAATAAAACTGTTCTTTCAATTAATTTTTTTCGTTTAGGATATTCATACAAACTTCACGAGGGCTGACTTATCAAGCTATCTTCAATCTTCAGTTGATAAACTACAGAGAAGGCAGTTAATCAACACCATCCGCTGCCAGTTCTATATGAAGTGTTGAAATATATCGCCTCTTTCTATTTTAATTCACCCACAGCCAAAAGTGCAGAAGGCAATCTTGTGGCAACGAAACATGAACCATGGACTCTCGGATTCACAGTTTGTCACGCTAACTACCAAGCAACGTCTGGCTACGTCATATTTAGATACAGAAGTTGAATTCCATTTTATAGTTTTGTCTATCCTATAGAAAGAAAAATCATTCCATGAACGAACTAATATTTTCAAAAGATTATCTTCGCACTTTGGGATGAAACATGCTAAACTAACATTGTTGTGTGAAAGATTTTGTTATTAAAAAAAACACTTCACATTTCAATATTTTCTTGTTGTCATATCAACATATAAAAAAGCATTTTTAAATAAACTTCACACTATTATGTCTAATTTTTAAAATACGTAAAGTATTATCCATGTATTTAAAATACGTAAAGTATTATCCATGTATTTTCAGTTGTATACAGATTTGAAACTCTTTACACATTTTTTAACCACTGTTTTTTATGGTAATGTAAAAACACCTTGGTCACGAATGTTACCACCAAAGTGAATATCAGACATCTTGGTGGCGATATTCAGTAACTATTGAAAAACTGGATGGGATAATCTCATCATTTCATTTTCCTAGATCAGTATTGCGCTATTTATAACAAGGAATATTCGTAAGCTGTGTTTCAATATCTAAACTAGCACAGTACGAAATTTTATCAAACTTTAGATATTGTACTTTCCTGGAAAACATAAAACTGTGTATTTTATGGTGTATTGTCACGAGCAGACTGATCCAAAAATGCACTAAAAATCTCTTAATTCATGATAAGTTCCTACATATTGACTCACAAAATTTAACAGAACAACCTTATTTATGAATCTTTCAATTTTCATATAGTATACCAGAATGATCTGTGTCTTTCGTTAATAAATTATTTTTCTATTTCCAGTAAAATCTTCGTTAATTTATTTTACTTGATATTGATTGGATGACTTAAAGTTTTTTCACTTGTAAGATTATTTAATAATTCCCGTTAGTATGAATGAATATATATAGACATTTGAGGTTAAACACTAAATTGTACCCTACCCATATTACTTCTAAATAGTATTAAATTAGTCTAGGTTATATCAGAGCTGATCACTTATCGGGGTCTGAGTTAATTAGCTGGAAAGTAAATGACGTAATTCACATGTGAAGTCTGACATTATGAAACCATACTGTTTTCTCGTGATCACAAAAAAAATGTTTTTTGTGAATTATTTTCAGCAGTCTTTATTAATGGTTGCGTAACATTGGAATACCAATAAGTTTGTATATTTAATCATTTTAATGTGATATGAAATAATGTTATAATAGATGAAATTTTATGTAGAGTTTAATTGTTATACTATATTGATATGGTGTTGTTGTGTATGTTATCGTTATATTATATAGATATGGTATTATTATGTACATGAAATATTAATTATTTAAATGTTACCATTTTTGCCTGAAACAGATTATGACGAATTAGCAGAATTTAGGTTGACTATTAATTTAATTTGATACCAGCTTGATGGCAAATAATAGGAAGTTTTAAAAGATTCGTATTAAACGCTTCGAAACTAACAGGATCGAAGGTTAATTAGCTCCTCTACTTTCGAGACTTTAAATGATATTTGTTTAAAATATTCCACTAGATAGCACAACAATCAATCAGTAGGTTTGTTTGTTTTGGAATTTCGCAGAAAGCTACTCGAGGGCTATCTGTGCTAGCCGTCCCTAATTTAGCAGTGTAAGACAAGAGGGAAGGCAGCTAGTCATCACCACCCACCGCCAACTCTTGGGCTACTCTTTTACCAACGAATAGTGGGATTGACCGTCACATTATACACCCCCACGGCTGGGAGGGTGAGCATGTTTAGCGCGACCCTTACGCGCTTGGCTATGCCAGGCCCAATCAGTAGGAATTATTATCATTCTACGTTTAAGGCTATTTTAATTTTCCTCTTGTTTGTGAAATTACAAACAGTATTAAAGTGATAACGTGAAATAAACTGAGATCAGGAACATCCTATATGATCTTTTCTTACCTCAAAAAATTGCTTATCCTCTTCAGTGATTATCATTAACGTGCAAAAACTACTCAAATTCATATTTACTGTACATTTTACTCGTGTGTAACGTATTTCCTTTAATAAAAATACTCTTAACAGAATAATAATTGAAATTTGTATATCAGAGTTTTTTATATTTTTTCAGATTCAGACTTGAAACAAATTTATTGTGATGACATCTTGTTTTCTGTAAATAGCCACATTCGAAGTTATAATTTACCATATACTAAAAGTTCTATAATGGCCTGATTTCTACACTAACGATATTCTAGGTTGTAACAGATCTCACATTAGGATGACCTGTCTTTTTGTACCTAACCAAATTTCAATCTGTAAGTGATTTCATAGCAAAGTAACCCAGTGGGTCAGCGTTAAGTCTAATAATTTTTTGGATTTACAACGTTCAATTCCATAGTGCACAAATCCTATCTTGTAATTTTGCGCTGAGATAAAGCAAAAAACTTGCATCAAAGCATACAGTTTTCTGTACTGAAACGAATATCGCGATGTAATTGATTTCACGCTAGAATAACATATTTTCTGCACAAAACCAGATACTACCTAGTTAATAACTTCACGTTAAGTTGTCCTGTTTACTTCACTGAAGCAAAATATACTACAGGTCGTAATTAACCTCAAGTTGAAACAGTGAATTTTCTTTTTTGATCCGGTTTCAACGCTTTGCAGACTTTTTCTTTACTGAACCAGATTTCAAATGGCAAATGATTCTAAACTAAATGATGACATGTTTTCTTTAGGTCTGACTCCACATGTGTAACACGAGCATACACTTAAAGCAGCAGGTTTCAGAAGTTGACAAGTCTTTTCTTCAGTTAACAATGAACTCCCTGCAATTACATGATGGTGACATTTATTGTGAACACGAAGAAAGGGATAACATTACACAAACGTGTAATAATTTCATACCAATCGCTAGCCTCGTGTTACAACACCAAACATGCTAGCCCTTTCAGTCGTGGGGGCCTTATGATATTGCGATCAATCGCACTATTCGTTGGCAAAAGAGTAACCCAAGAGTTGGCAGTGAGTAGTGATCACTAGCTGCCTTCCCTCTAGTCTTACACTGCTAAATTAGGGACGGCAGCGCAGATAGCCCTAATGTAGCTTTGCACGAAATCCAAAAACAAACAAAGTCTAACACGTAGAGAACCAAAATCTTATCTGAAATTTGTATTGAACATTTTGAGAAAACCATCAACTTACTTATTGTGTCATGTTCATTTTAACATTCCAAAAATTAAACTTTTTCAGCTGTTTTACTTAAGAACACGAATTACAATCAGCCGTACTATTGTTGGCCATTAGATTAAACTAGAATTGAGAACGTCGATATTTATATTGCTTAAGGAAACAAATAGTCTTCAACTAGCTTTAACTTTTTGTATGAAGCCAATTTTTCGACGAAAATCCTTCTCACTGCAGAGGTCCGGCCTTTGCCAGGTGGTTAGGGCGCTCGATTCGCAATCTGAGAGTCGTGGGTTAGAATCCTCTTTATATAAAACATGCTCGTGCTTTCAGTCGTGTGGGCGCTATAACGTTACGGTCAGTCCCGTTATTCTTTGGTGAAAGAGCAGTTCAAGAGCTGCCTTCCTTTTAGTTTTACACTCCTAAATTAAGGGCTGCTAGCGCAGGAATAAGAAATTCAAAACAAAATAAAACAAAACCTCACTGTAGAAAGACTTGTGTTCTTCACTGAACCAATTCTAAGATAATTGGGTTAATTTTAGAACATTTTGATTTCTGCACTGAACCTGAATCTAAAGTTAAAGCTATCTCATAATCGTTGTTTGTTTTTTTATTATTGTTTGCCATTCACAGAAAGAATAAATTGGGAGGTTAATTTAACCAACACTTGTTAGTTGGTTCCATATCTGCTTATTTAGATGATCTTCAATATTTTTAGATATCTAATTTCAAAATCGTGTTATTTTGCCGATTTATTTTTTGTTTTCTGTATCTTGAAGCTGAAAACAGTCGGGAACGTTTCTTACATACTTCACTTGCAGTCAAAACTGTTCATTTGAGGCACTTTTTATAACTGCGTTCTTTTTGCTATATATATATGAAATATGAATGTGAAATACTTAAAATCAGGATTTTGTATATCACCACAACATGTTGCGGAGTGAACCATTTCTATGGGAGATACACAGCTACTTTCTTATATTCTAACAGCACCTTCCGGTAAAACGGCCACCTCTATTTGTCACCATTTTTGACGTACTGTCATCTACAGTAGAACTTAAGGGACATTGCACCATTAAGAGCAGAACTATTCATTCTCTTTCTTTTTTTCTACTATTTCTAACCATAATAACTATTGCAGTAGCAGGCACTTTAATATTCTTGATTAAGTGTAGTGTCTTTAGTCTCATTCTCTATAGGGATATTTCATCAAGCGAGTAGACCCTTTCCGCTACGTGAAGATTAAATTGTGCATGTATTTTGGAAATTTTGTTAAACGACTATACGATTACTTAATGTAAGTACTCAAAATCTTTGTTTTTGAAGCATTTATTACTAACTTTTAGGTTTTAATAAAAATAACTGAATTATAAGCACTTGTGAATAAAGGGTATTTTTTGATTGTTGAATAAGTTTGCTGAAATTTGAAACAAACAAACTCTTAAAATAACTTGACTTCCGTCTTACTACTCGCAAATGATGTGTCCTTCTACTGTAAGCTTTGACTGCAACGTATTGTTGTTACCACGCGCTAACAGTCACGATTTTTTTGCGCTATTGATGTAGACAATGCGCAATTTGTGCACAGCCCATGGCATTCCCAGTCCCTGTCGGGATAATTTAAACGACAATTTGAGGAATTTAAATGTGGTTGATAAATGTGGCATTTATTTTAAATTGCGCTTATTATTCGTTCGATGTAATCATGTTAGGAGTCTGTTTTATCCAACATCACAGGTAAAATGGCTTCCAACCCGCAAGAAGTGTTTGTTTGTTTTTGAATTTCGCGCAAAGTTACTCGAGGGTTATCTGCCCTAGCCGTCCCTAATTTACCAGTTTAAGACTAGACAGAATGCAGCTAGTCATCACCACTCTTTTACGAACGAATAGTGGGATTGACCGTAACTTTATAAAGCCCCCACGGCTGAAAGGGCGAGCATGTTTGTTGCGACCGGGATTCGAAACCGTTATCCTCAGATTACGAGTCGAACGCCCTAACCCACCTGGCCATGCCGGGCACCGCAAGAAGTGCATCTCTTAACATATAAAAAAGGTCTGCGACCAACCAAACTTTGTTTTAATTAGGAATGACACCTGGAATAACATAGATCTTATTTTGAAACTTTTTCAAAACATTCATCTTAATTGATGGAAACCGTCTTCAAACATAAAGTGGCCGTCGTACACGACCTTCGTCTAAGACGCAAAAATTTTTCTTAAATCGTAAATTTTATATCTCTTAAGTTTCTTTGTTGTCAAGTGGCCAAGGAAAATACTCTTCTTGATATACGTTATTGGTTTTCTCAAAACACATGCGTAGTCTCACTTTTCATTATTTTATTAGAAATCCTAAAATTACGTGGAACTATGTAGCACCATAAAATATTTCGTTAAATATTTAGTTTGAGATTGAAGCAAAAATTGAGTAAGAACTGGATTTGTCTGGTTTAATAAACACCGCAGCAAGGAGCAGATCCTCGGGGTTCGAATGTGGTTCGTTCACGTGTTTTATATTCTAGGTTTTGTTCATAGCTACATCATGGCTATCTAGGCTGTGTTCGTTACTCTTTTCGAGGCCCAGTTATTAGCATTGTGAACCCTCAGACTTACCGCTGTGTTACAAGGGTCGAACATCTTCTAGGAATAAAACTTATTATTATAGGTCGATGTGTCATTATTAAACGTTGCTATGATATGGATTATTACAGAAATAAATTGATTTCAGATATTTAGTAACAACAGACTTCTGGTGTAAACACGAAACTGCTGAAGAAAGGATTGGTCCAGATATGGTCTGATATTTCTGTGATATTTACACAGTTCAAACGATAGCCACACTACTGTACACATCTAATGAATAAAAGTTTTGTATAAACAACAACTCTGAAAATAAATTACTATAAGTTTTTATTGAACTGTTTAAAATGACAATCACTGGAAACATTAATGCTTTACTGATTTCCTCCTATGAGTTTATTGATTCACTAGATGGAACACTTGTCCCCTGAACAGAAGTTATTTAAATTCATGATTAATGAAAAGTTACCTTAGGAAATAAAAAGCTGCTTCTTCTATATGTAATTATAAAAAAGAACGTCCTCCCCCCAAAATGTGAAACCATAAATTTGCATATATCTCTCCATGAGCCCCATGAAACTCCACACCAAATTAGGTGAAGATCCCTCTATAGGGAACGAAGTAGTAATAGAAAACGCCCATAAAAACCTCAAAACACAAGTTCAGAAATGAAAATTTGTATGGACCTAATGAACACTACAAGTTTTGGTAAAGTTCCATCCACTATGAACCAGTTATATGGACGTACAACATAAAACAAACAGTACTATTATATTTATATGTATTCTAGCGTATATTGTTAGCAAACAAAGCGCTATTTTTATTTCGTACGTTATTATGTTTATATTTTACGTGACAAGTATTGCCGTAAGACTTAAAACTTTATCTTATAGGCAAACACATATGATTATGTCATACAATGCTAAATTAACTCTGCAAAAGCTTAAAAACATGATGTGAAATATTACGTAGAAAAAATATAACATTTTTTTTCTTTAGTTCTTCATGGATAAGGATTTTTTCTAAACTAAATTATAAGTTTGAGTCACAAGAATTGAAATATATCCATACGTTTGGATCTCACCAACCCATCTAAAGCTACATGTTTGGTTTTTTACGAATATAACCGTTCATAAAGTTGAATTTTATTAACGCAAGTTCAATTGTAAGTTTGGATTCAATATTCTTAAATTTGGATCTTATGAACACAAATATAATCGTAAGTTTGTAGTTACGACCTAAAATACGGATCTACATTTTTGAATCTATGAATTGAAATACAAGAACGAAGTTAAAGCGTATCAATACAAATATAATCGTGTATTCAAGTCTTACGAAAGAGATACCACTTTGGATATTTCATTAATTTTTCACTTCGTTATTAAAATATTTGTGATTTAAATTTTATGTAGTTGGCTTATTTCTTTCATCGGAAATACCGTTTCAGTAAAGTTTTACTCGTAATCCGAGGGTCGCGGGTTCGAATTCCCGTCACGTCAAGCATGTTTGCCCTCTCAGCCGTGAGGACGTTATAATGTGACAGTTAATCCCACTATTCGTTGGTAAAAGAGTAGCGCAAGAGTTAGCGGTGAATGGTGATGATTAGCTGCCTTCCCTCTAGTCTTACACTGCTAAATTACGGACGGCTAGCGCAGATAGCCCTCGAATACCTTTGAGCGAAATTAAAAAAACAAACAGTAACGTTTTGGTGATAATTATTCTTTGGAAATCTTATTGTTATCATGTCTTACAATGATATGATACAACGGCAGTTCAATTAGAAAAATGAAAACAAAACCACATTTATCTGTGGGACGATAATTTTCAGACACGCCAGTAAGTGTGTGCGTTTTCTTATAGCAAAGCTACATCGAGCTCTCTGCTGAGTCTATCGAAGGGAATCGAACCTCTTCATTTTAGCGTTGTAAATCCGTAGATTTACTGCTGTACTATCGGGGAACGACAAGCCCCTCAAAAAAATCGTAATTCCTGTGGATTTTGTCTCTTTTTTTTTGTGAAAGTACGATCGAAATAATAGCATTCATTCTGTTGTCCAATCAAGTTTTGTTTACTTATACAACCAGAAGTGGTAATGAGTGAATCTAAGTAAACAAATAAGATCGTTAGTATATTAGATTCATTAAGTATGTATTAATATTTCAAAATTCAGTGTCAGCACTAATAGGTCTGTTGGATAGTTAATGTTTGTTGTCACAAAAGTAATGATACCTTTTTGAATGTTAATAATTCTCATCAGTTCTGAATATAACTAGAGTTTTGTTTCAGTTGTGAAGAAAAAAAAATGAAGAAAAGAAAGCGTTGTCTCGGAAGCAAAAAAAACGAAACAAAAGAAGAAACTGTTTATTCAGCCACTGAAAATGTAGCATCCGAAAGATATAAATTACTCGAGGGATGACAGTTTCTAGTTAATATATCTAGACATAAACTAATACCGTAAAATGTTCAAAACATCAACAGTAAGAAATCTCACTGTCATCTATTTCTATATTTATGCTGAAAAGAACGCCGAGTGATGGAAGAGAAAAGCGTACGGTGGATATGTATTGAAAAAACAATTTTGAAGTAATTGTGTGACATCCTAGTAAAATGCGCTTACGTTCATGACGGTTTGATGACGTCACCGAGTCAGAAAAACCCGCGCTCATTCAACGTACTTGTTTATGTACGTTTTTTAAAGAATAAAAAGAACCAATATGCATAGAAACATTTATTTTGGTATTTTTCATAACAAACAAAATATATAGTATGTTAGATAAGTGACGAAACAGAAATACTTTATTATAATAATCCTAAGCTTGGCGGGTCTTGAACACAAATAAAGTTTTAGTTTGTTTGTTTTTTTTACTTTAATTACCAATTAGAGGGAAGTGATATACGTACGTAATACACCAACCATTAGTTATCTCCTACAATAATTCCTTTTGTGTAGAATGATTTTTGATTTCCAGCACCTGAAAAGCTACAATATGGTATGCAAAAGCTCATTGTAAATCGAAATAAATCTATTTTGGAGAATTATTTATTTTGTTGTTAAAAACATACAGGTGCAAGAACAGAAAAGATGAAAAAAGACTAGCATAAACTGAATGTATTTTTCTTATTTTAATTATCTGACAATATAAACACAAAGTTCAAAAATATAAATTCAAATGACACCCTGTAATTTTAAATACAAAATCAAAACACACGATTGAATTAACTGGCCTATATGAATGTTTCCTTGATTGGAGGTGAATGAATCCAGATGAACTTCTAAGCGTGGCGATAATCCAAAAGTTCGTAAACAATTCTGTAGTTATTTCTCATAAGTAGTTGTCCTGGAGAATCCAAGCAAGTAATTGCTGCGCTTAAATAAGCTGAAATATTATTTACCGAAAACTACAAAAAAAAGAGACGCATAGAATATATTCTTCATAACACGTCGAGCGAAACAACAATTTCGCAAGATAAAAATTAATATTATTGCCAGGCGTACCTCAAATCTTCAGATCAGGTTCTAGATGAACCTCATATCTTTTGATCAAGTTATAAGAAATAGTTCACTACAATAAATATCACATCTATACTAATATAACTTGCATTCTAAAGATGGCTGGTATCTTTATGCCCATACCACCTATCTTTAAAATACATTCTCATTTCAAGTGGGTTTCTCGTCATCGTGAACTAGTATTACTTATTAGTCGATACTCCAAATAAATCGTAAACACAAAGTGCCTAACATGGATATTCCTTTCGCTTGTTACACTGAAACTTTTGTTTATTACGTGAAAGCTCTTTCTAAATGTTAAATGAGCATGACAGCGTGACAGATGTTTAGAACTATTAAAAACCTTCGGTTTTGTGTTGTAAAAATGTTAAGAGCTTTTACAGTTGCTGGATTTCGTGATGGAACAGAATGATAAAACACGTTTAAAATTTGTACAGTTTCTGAATTTCATGATGTGACAGGATAATGAAAAAATGTGTTAAGGTTTTGCAATTCCTGGGTTCCACTGTGTGATAAAATGACAAAATATATTTACAGTTTCTTCAACATTTGTGTTTTACAGTTTAAAATATTTGTTTGTTTGTTTTGGAATTTCGCACAAAGCTACTCGAGGGCTATCTGTGCTAGCCGTCCCTAATTTATCAGTGTAAGACTAGAGGGAAGGCAGCTAGTCATCACCACCCATCGCCAACTCTTGGGCTACTCTTTTACCAACGAATATTGGGATTGACCGTCACATTATACACCCCCACGGCTGGGAGGGCGAGCATGTTTAGCGCGACCCTCGGATTACGAGTCACACGCCTTACGCGCTCGGCCATGCCGGGCCGATGCCTGAGTAGGAAGTAATAACATATCAAGATTAGAGCTACTACACATGTCCATGAAGTGCCCAAGAGTTGGCGGTGAGTGCTGGTAACTGGTTTGCTTTCCCTCTGATTTATCAGTTCACAGTTAGCAACAGTATCGGCAAATAAGTTTTATGTAATTTTTCTGGAAGTCTTAGATCAATGCAAAATTTTCTAGGCCAGCTGAAGAATGGAAAACATTTACAACAAAGATAGTAAACAACTTCAGATATATATTTATTTATTCTACCCGACGTTTCGGTGAACGCCATTTTCAATGGTCTGTGAACGTTACAGGTCACAAAAATAAGTAATAGTAATCGAAAATAATATAAAACTGCAACAATATAATGGAACAATGCACGGCGAAGCGTACTAAACATGGTTGAACGGGTTTGAGTCGCTGACCATGAATTAAATGTTAAAAATAAATGAAAGAAAAATAAAATAAATAAAACATATCAATGTTATAGGAGGCAGACATTTTATCTTTTTATGGAAGTGCGTTTTAATTGAAAAAAAAAGGTTATTTAACTTTACTGTCACGAATGTTGTCACAAACCTCTAAAAGTTTGACGTGATAAGATGACTTGTTAATTATGCTATTTACGTTGATGCAATGTTTAGCAGTGGCTTTTTTGTTGTTTTGTTTTGTTTTTTGGAATTTCGCACAAAGCTACTTGAGGGCTATCTGTGCTAGCCGTCCCTAATTTAGCAGTGTAAGACCAGAGGGAAGGCAGCTAGTCATCACCACCCACCGCCAACTCTTGGGCTACTCTTTCACCAACGAAAAGTGGGATTGACCGTCACATTATACACCCCCACGGCTGGGAGGGCGAGCATGTTTAGCGCGACGCGGGCACGAACCCGCGACCCTCGGATTACGAGCGCACGCCTTAACGCGCTCGGCCATGCCAGGCCCGGCTTTTTTGTTAGTATTGGAAGACTAGATTCACCTGCATGTGTTAACATGTCATTTCATAGACGATGTTTCTTAAGTGTGTAGGATTTCTCTGGTCCATTGTTGTTAGAAAAGCCCTTTTTGAATATGTGTGTATTGTCGTTATTGAAAGCTGAACAAGTAAACATATTCTTCAACTTTTACCTTTTCTCTTGTATGTTATGAATATTCAAACCAGACCAGACATGGCCAAGCGTGTTAAGGCGTGCGACTCGTAATCCGAGGGTCGTAGGTTCGTATCCCAGTCGCGCCAAACATGCTTGCCCTTTTAGCCGTGGGGGCGTTATAATGTAACAGTCTATCCCACTATTCATTGGTAAAAGTGTAACCCAAGAGTTGGCGGTGTGTGGTGATGACTAACTGCCTTCCTTCTAACTTTGCACTGCTAAATTAGGGACGGCTAGCACAGATAGCCCTCGAGTAGCTTTGTGCGAAATTCCAAAACACAAACAAACAAACAAATATAAACCATGAGAAAATGTTTTGATATAGTGATTTTTTTTTCTCTCTCTCTCTCTGTCGCTTGCAAAAATTTTGTGTCAAAACCGTAGAATTCCTTAGTTATGTTATGATCTGGATAGCCATTAGATCACAATAGCTTTTGAAGTTTGACCCTGGCTTGTGTCTTATCCTTAATGGTGTTGCAATTTTTTAAAAAATTCTATTAAGTTGGCTAATAATGACACCCCGTGAGGTAACTGGTGAATGGTGGAGTTACAGTGCAGAATAATGGGTTTAACACCTGGTTAAACATATACGGTACTAATAATTTTGATGTTTTCAATTATGATCGTGGCACCAAGAAAGGATATAGAATTCTGGACGTTATTAGTTTGTGTTAAGGTGTTGATTATCAAGGAATTCTAAAAGGAGTCCATCACATTCATTCGTGAAACATAAAGTCTTGTTACAAAGAAGCTACCAATGAACATTACATCAACACTTACGACACAATTAACGAGACACTTTATTGTATCAAAAGTTCAAAAAGTTGTGATACTTTTCTTGATAGAAAATTTAAAGAATCTCTTCTGATTCAGTCCAAACGCCCTTATATTAAGACATACAATGCCTGACTGTTATAATACCATTATTGTTTCATGTATTTATTTTGGCATTTACTTTCATCATTTGCGACTTTAACCCATTCAACAATACTCTTAGTACGATTCACCGTGTACCGTTCCATTATATTATTGTAGTTTTATATTATTTTCAGTTACTATTAATTAGGCACAGATAGCCTAGTTGCTTCACGCCATAAAACGCCAAACCAACAAACCAACTACTATAATTTAAAAACCAGTTTTGTGTCCTGTGACTTTCACAGATCTTTGAAAAAAGCGTAAGCCGAAACGTCGGGTAGAATATATAAACATTTATTTGAAGTTGCTTGTCGTCTTGATTAAGAATAACAAAACATCTTTAGAACTTTTACAGTTTTGGGGACGTAAGATGTGATATAATGTCAACACATTTTAAGAACTATTAAAGTGTATGAGCCTTTTAAGATGCGACATAACGACAGAACGTGCTCAAACCATTTGCAGTATTTGAGGTTTTGCTAAAGACACGGTGGTGTTTCATGGTTAAAAACATCTGTTTATAAGATTCGAGTTTTAAAGACAGCAAAGAACCTAGGAAATGTGCTGATTTTAGAAAACAGTGAAATAATTTGTAACTTAGAGTGTGTGAAGAAAATAATGAAACTTAAAATCGATGTGAAAGATGAACTTGGCCTAGCGTGTTAAGGCGTGCCCTTCGTAATCTGAGGGTAGCGGGTTCGCGCCCGAATCGCGCCAAACATGCTCGCCCTCCCAGCCGTGGGGGCGTTATAATATGACGGTCAATCCCACTTTTCGATGGTAAAAGAGTAGCCCAAGAGTTGACGGTGGGTGGTGATGACTAGCTGCCTTCCCTCTAGTCTTACACTGCAAAATTAGAAACGGCTAGCACAGATAGCCCTCGAGTAGCTTTGTGCGAAATTCCAAAACAAACAAACAAAGATGAACTTCGATTTTCCTATTTCAAAGTAAATGCCACAAATTTACCTTCCCGCTTTGTTCACTGCTCTGATTCGAAATACGACCATTTGTAAATTTGTTGCCGACCCACATGTGGACTTAACATCAATTAGAATTACTCCAATTCTAGCTATTTTACATATATATATATATACATTAAATTTTGCGTTGTAATACTGAATTTAAAATGAGACTCTCACTAGCAATACGTAGATTACATCACGATAAGACAGTTTGTTTGTTTGTTTTTGTATTTCGCACAAAGCTACTCGAAGGCTATCTGTGGTAGCCGTCCCTAATTTAGCAGTGTAAGACTAGAGGGAAGGCAGCTAGTCATCACCACCCACCGCCAACTCTTGGGCTACTCTTTTACCAACGAAAAGTGGGATTGACCCCACGGCAAATATTGCGAGCATGTTTGGCGCGACAGGAATGCGAATCCGCGACTCCCCGATTACGATTCGTACGCCTTAACACGCTTGGCCATGCCGGCCTCGGTAAGACAGGTAAAAATATAAATTAATCACTCTTTCTTAGCTCAGTAGTGTTTACCAGTAATAAGAGTGTGTGATGTAATTAGTTAAAATTGTGGGTCTTCCTCGAAAACAGTTGAACCCTTTGCTTCTAGCCTTGAAAGGTAGGTTTGCATTCTAACAATTAATCTAAAGGGTTGGATTACCGCAGGAGCATTTTGTTGTACCTTGCGGACGACGAGGTCTTTCAGATTTCAGCATTACAGAATGCCGCAGGTTATTGCGATTAATATTATTGCCACTATTATTGTGATCATAAAGATTTTGCACATTGTTAACCACCCAGTCTAATGAATTCTAATACTGAGTTAAAAGCCTTATTAGCAGTAGAAATGCTGTTATACATGTTTCTTGTTGGAAACCAGTATTTGGCTGGTAAAAATATAGCACTTTAAATTTATATCACTGCAGGTCACAGTATACTACTAAATTACCAGCTCTGTTAGAAAAAGATTCTACAGTTTACAGCTTAACTTTATCAATATAACTTCTAAATAAGAATTTAAAACACATAATGTTTCATAAATTTTTCATTTTCACAAATAACCGTTTATGACCACTAATATTTAATAACAAATAGACAACAAAGTTTATATAATCTTGAAACAATTGTAATACCATTAAATTGCCAGTTTAGGTTATTAGTTTCATCACTTGAGATTAGTAACACCAATTAAACCTTTCATGGATAAAATTTATCGAACGTAAGCCTTTGATTCATATATATTTCCTTAAATCAATAAAAATTAAGTCTGTTTGAACTTGACTGATTATCTAATTAACTATCTGTAAGAAATCAAAATTAGTGAATAAACTCTGTTTTCCTTTCAAGAAATTCATATATTTATATCTGTGTTTAGCCTGATTTCGAAATTCATCATCTCCAGTTATACGACATTTTAAGATTAGCACATTCATTGATGGAGTTTGTTTGTAATTAAGCACAAAGGCACACAAAGGAAGCCCGGCATGGTCAAGTGTATTAAGGCGTTCTACTCCTAATCTGAGGTACGCATGTTCGAATCCCGATCACAGCACAGAAGCTCGCCCTTTCAGCCGTTGGAGCGTTATAATGTGTCGGTCAATCCCACTATTCCTTGGTAAAAGAGTAGCCCAAGAGTTGGCGGTTTGTGGTGATGACCAGTTGCCTTCCCTCTAGTCTTACACTGCTAAATTAGGGACGGCTAGCACAAATAGCCCTCGAGTAGTTTTGTGTGAAATTCAAAACAAACACACAAAGGATTGTGTGCTCAGCCCACCACGGATACCGAAACCCGGTTTATAACTTCTTAACCCTGCAGACACACCGCTGTCTGGGCGATCTCTTGACGACACCAACAATCTCCACTGTACTTAGCATAGAAATTCAGAAATCTATTTAACATTACTAACAAAAATCAAAATGAACATTTGTGAGCAATATGTTAATATTTTTTCTACGTATACGAGTTTAACCAAAATGCCTTTTTAAAACTTTTTGTTTTCTGTGAATTAATAGTACTTTACAAATGATACTATACAATATCCTTGATAAAAAACTATACTTATTTATAGCAGTTTGTTTCGACATGTAACAAAATTATAGTACATTTTTAAAATAAAGCTGCAGTAAGTAACAAATAAAGTTGCAGTTTAAAAGAAACAAGCCCCCCAGTGGCTCAGCGGTATGTCTGCGGACTTACACGCTAAAATCCGGGTTTCGATACCCGTGGTGGGCAGAGCACAGATAGCCCATTGTGTAGCTTTGTGCTTAATTCAAAAAACAAACAAAAGAAACCTCACCAATTACTGCTGCCATCTACAAATAAAAGAGAAAACTACAAATTTAAATATTGTTTCTTTGTTTTGTTTTTTTGGATATGCAATCGTTATTTTTAACGTTAATTAGAAATAAAGCCAAAAATAATCGTTTAATTCGAAATTTTATAAGGAATAAAAACGACAGATAGAGATTTTGTTATACATGTCTCATTACATAAACTGAACCATGATTCACATCAAAATTGTGTATATACATACCTGTATTACTCACGATAACGAGAAATTCACTTGAAGTGAAACATGTATTGCAGAGACAGTTGGAACAAGTGTTAAAAACTTCAATTACAATACAGTAGAGGAACAACGTTTCGACAATTTTAAATCATCTTCAGGTTAACAAAGTTTCACACTTACACACCTGCCGTCTTTGCAGTACATACCTGCGTTGTTTTTTCTATATATGCTTTCATTTTTATGTATGTGACAATTGGATAACAAAAAGAAAAGAATGGAAAATTATGTTACTGATATTATGCGATAGGCGAAAATGCATCTTTCGAAATACTGCTTTGACAATCACGTGTCATGAACGGCATTGAAGTTACGAAGAATGGACTAGACGTTTATGATTCTGCCAACACTAACTTCTACCTTATTATCAAGCCGATAGAATCGAGTACGGGAAAACTGACTCAGGAAACCTCTACGCTTCTTCGATACTGCATAGGCACAGTTTCATAATGAATAAAGACGAAAGGTGGAAGGCTTTCGAAATGTCGTTCGCTACAATTGTGTTTCTACAACAGGCAGTTGCTGTCCATTTAATTAAACTCCATTCTGTACGTTGTGACTTATATATGTAATTATTTCATCATGTTAAATTCCTTATATCTTACTTATTATTTTGGCTTGAATATTTAACATGGCATTAAATTTATATTGCTTTTAACGTTGAACAAATTGTGCTTTAGAAAGCAACACATTTACACGATTTTTTTGTATTTATTCATTTTTCTCAAGTAGCGAAATTCGCATTGGATTATGCGAGTAAAGTGTTATCTTTGTTTGTTTCATATTACTTAAATAAAGCATCATCTTTCAAAGTCAAGTGTTATCATTTTTATATTTCATGTTACATAGTCCAGCATGACCAGGTGGTTAAGGCACTGGACTCATAATCTGATGGTCACCGTTTCGAAGCCCTGTCACATCAAACATGCTCGCCCTTTCAGCGCGTGGGAGCATTATAATGCGACGATCAATCCCATTATTCGTTGGTAAAAGAGTAGTCGAAGAGTTGGCGGTGGGTGGTGATGGTTAGTTGCCTTCTCTCTTGTCTTACGTTGCTAAATTATGGACGGCTAGCGCAGATAGTCCTCGTGTAGCTCCACGCGAAATTCAAAACGAATTAATTCATGTCATTTGAGTAAACTGTTTTGTTCGTATTTCGTGTTACTCCAAATGGTGACTGTCTTGTTAGTTCGTTCCCTTTGCTTATTGTTTCTTGTGTACTCCATGTGCCAGTTATTTACAGAAGTAAAAATCTTTATTGATAAAAATAATGCAATCTACAGGATCACTTCATCAAACCTTTCATATGAAAAGGTCCGGCATGGCCAAGCATGTTAAGGCGTTCGACTCGTAATGCGAAGGTTACGGGTTTGAATCCCAGTCGCACTAAACATGCTCACCCTCCCAGCCGTGGGGGCGTTATAAGTGACGGTCAATCCCACTATTCGTTGGTAAAAAGTAGCCCAATAGTTGGCGGTGGGTGTTGATGAATAACTGCTTTCCCTCTAGCCTTACACTGCTAAATTAGCAACGGCTAGCGCAGATAGCCCTGGAGTAGCTTTGCGTGAAATTCAAAAACAAACAAACTAATTGATATTAAAATCCCTTCATCAGGCAAATGATATGAAAGATTCATACATCAGAAGACTAATTTGTAAAATCACTTCAGAAAATGGATAGATCTTCGTACGTCTAATGGTTAACAATGTTTCATCTACGTTTCTCCATTTGTTTCTACTTGAAGAATATTTCCAGTAGTATTAAAAATATGTTAAAACTTTTGGTAAAAACCATTCGCAAACTGTCTCAATAAGTTTCTAATTCATATAAGGTATAATCTGTTTCTTTTGTATGTAATTATAATGTCTAAATGTTTCATTATCATATATGACATTTCAAAGATATTCATGATGACGAGGAACCCCCATAAAGTAAGTATATATAGTAGAGACGACTGACATAAACATTCAAATTTTTACTTAAAACACAAAACAACTTACAGCTTCCTTAGTCTATCAGCAGATTAGGAATGACATTTGAAAAAATGACCCTTATTGACCATGGGTCGTAGGGACGACTCCAGTAGCAGCTGTAAAATTGTAGAAGGCGCTGTATTGTTTTTATATATTATACGTGGTAGCTAACATTTAAAGAAATACAGTGGTACCTCGGTTCTCGAACTTAATCCGTTTCAGAAGGCTGTTCGAAAACTGAATCAATTTTTCCCATAAGAAATACTGTAAATTTAATTAATCCGTTATAGACCTCCAAAATTACGCATTATGAAGCATTTTAAGTAAAAATATTGCTTATTTATACCTGTATAATAATACTTACATGCGTAAAGTCAACCACAAAAACTATAAAAACAATAAACGAAAATTTAACTGCACTTTACCCGTGCTGAGAAAAGCTGATGACGTAAGTGAAAGGTGTTGAGGAACGAGGAGAGTTGAAGAGTTATTATTGTTTGGAAGGGGAGTCACTTTCCATAAAAACGTCAGGTAACTCTCCTTCTGGGGTTTTGTCTCTTTGCACCGCTACAACCTGCTTGAGACTCACTGGGCCTATTTCTCACTAAAAACTTGTCTTATGAGGTTTGTTTCTGTCTGCATTTTAAAATGTTTCTGAAGTAAAACATGGCATCGTCATTGAAAAGGTTTATGCAGCGGTTTGCTGCAGCTTTGTCAGGGTGAAATTTTTCCACAAAACTTTGTAACTCTCCCCATTTCCTTGATTAGTGAACTAGGAACATCCTCCCTTCCCTCCTGCTCATCTGAAGACACTTTCTCAGTTGCCTTCTGTTGCTGCTCCTTATGAAGGTCTTGGAATTCGTCCGTGGTGAGTTCAGTGTTGCGGTCTTCCACCAACTCCTCCTTATCATCATCACTCTTATTCAAGTCCTTACACTTGCCTAGTGAGACAATATCCTCGACAACAGGCTCAACCTCAAAGCCTTCAAAGTCTTTATCTGCTACGGAGTTTGGCCACAATTTCTTCCAGGCTGAGTTCATGGTCCTCAGAAACACTTCCCTCCAGGCTTTGTCTATGATCCTCAAGCAATAGAGGATATTAAAGTAATTTTCCAGAACTCTCTGAGAGTTAACTCTGTGTCAGAGGTCACTTCAAAGCACATTTGAAACAGTGCTTTGGTGTAGAGTTTCTTAAAGTTCGATGTGACCTGCTGGTCCATGGGCTGAATGAGAGCAGTCGTGTTAGGAGGCAAAAGCTTCATCGTAATGAAACTGTACTCCTCCACCAACCCGTCCTCCAAGCCTGGTGGGTGAGCAGGTGCATTGTCCATTACAAGATGGGCCTTGAGTGGCAACTATTTTTCCGTAAGGTAATTCTTTACACTTAAGGCAAATACTTCATGTACCCACTCCATAAAAATTTGCCTCGTTACCCATGCTTTACTATTCGTCATCCACATACATTTAGTTTACTTTTCAGGACATTATTTTTCTTAAAAACCCTCGGGTTTTCAGAATGGTACACAAGCAAAGGCTTAAATTTTAAGTTCCCACTTGCATTACTACACAACAATAGAGTTAGCCTGCTCTTCGTTGGATTGTGTCCTAGCAATGACTTTTCCTCCTTAGTGATGTAGGTCCTCTTTGACATTTTCTTCCAAAAGAGGCCTGCCTCATCACAGTCGAACACTTGTTGGAAATAAAACCCTCAGCTTCCACATAGCCCTTAAATTCACTAACAAATTTATCAGCAGCGTCTATGTTAGAACTGACATCCTCCCCATGTCTCACCACATAATGTTGGCCACTTCTCTTCCTACATTTTTCAAACCACCCCTACTAGTCTTAAAGGTATAACTTATATCAGCACTTGCTCCAAGGGGTATTTTTCAGGAGGTCAGCATGCAACTGCTTTGCTTTCTCACAAATCATGGTCTCAAAAATGCTATCTTCAGCTAAATGTTTTTCGTTTACCCAAATCAACAACAGTTTTTCTACCTCTTCCATTGTTTGTGATCTTTGTTTCGTAAGCACTGTCACTCCTTTTGCAACATCAGCTCCTTTGATGACCTCTTTATTTTTCATACCAAACTGTGTAGCAAGGTCAGACACGCGAACACCACTCTCATACTTCGCTATGAGATCTTTTTTTCACCTCTCTTGTGGCTCTAACAATTTTTCTTTTTGGTTTGCTGCTTTCATTATCCTTCATTGACCTAATGGTGGCTTATTTAATCAGAATATTTAGAAAAACAAAAACACAAAAAGAGGAAAACGAGAACTTTCACAACATATTTTAGCGGGGGTATGGACTAAGCGACAGGTGCGGGTAAAATATTTTGGGCAAGCTTGGCGTGAGCCGAAAATGGTCGTTCGGGTCATCAGTCGGGTTATTTTGGGGGTTCGGGCCACGACAGCTTGGTTCAGGAACCAAGTTTATGTTCGACAACCAAGACATTTTTTTCTCAAACAATATGTTCGAAAACCGAATTGTTCGAGAAGGGAGTCATTCGAGAACCGAGGTACCACTGTAATTAGTAGAGGCATCACTACTTTTTACCTTGTGGACACAGAATACTGTGTTTTTTGTGTGTTTTTCAGAAATCGAAGAAATGTTGTTCTCATAAAAGAATGCCTACTATATCAAATTGCCCCCCAGTGGCTCAGCGGTATGTCTGCGGACTTACACGCTAAAATCCGGGTTTCGATACCCGTGGTGGGCATAGCAAAGATAGCCCATTGTGTAGCTTTGTGCTTAATTCAAAACAACAACAACAACTATATCAAATTACAGTCAAACGATGATAAATAAGTACCGGAATATTTCAGATTAGGTCCCGGGATGGCCAGGTGGTTAAGGCGCTTGACTCGTAGTCCGATGGTCTCAGGTTCAAATCCCCGTTACACCAAATATGCTCGCCCTTTCAGTCGCAGGGTCATTATAATGTGATGGTCAATCTCACTATTCGTTGGTAAAAGAGTAGCCCAAGAGTTGACGGTGAGTGGTGATGACCAGCTCCCTTCCTTCTAATCTTACACTGCAAAATTAGAGACGGCAATCGAAGATAGCTCTCGTGTAGATTTGAGCTAAATTTAAAAAAAACAAAACAAATTTCAGATTATTAACTTATCAATGAGCGATTTTAAACATACTTGTTATAACAGAGGATGACAAACATCCTATTCTATAGAAGAAATAGAGAGGATGGTAATAATCCACGTCATAGAAGTTTCATATAACACAAGAAGTTTACAAAATATTGAGAAACAGTAGTAAAGTAGGCTTAAGGTTAGTTTTAAGCTTCGTATATTTAGACCTTGAGTTCCATGTATTAGTTACAGATTCTTGGTAATTCTCGTAGCGAGTAGCATCAGTGCAAAAATATAAAATTTTTTATGTATTAATGCATTTGACATTAATGTTGTCTTTAGTACATCTTTTATTTAAAGAAACGGGAAGGAGTGAATTTAACTCCAGTGCTATAACAACTAATTTAATTCCAAATGGAGTGATGTCGAAATAATTGATAGTTTTTGTTGTTGTTTTAAGTACAAGGGGATAAAAGGACAATAACTCCAGTCTTGTAACATTTCTTCAACACTTCAGTGTTATAGTTTTTCTAGAAGTGATGAATTAGAGTGAAAATAATAACTCCAACAGTCAAAGAAAAAAGAAGAGAGGATAAAGCAAAGGGCGATTTCAGTCGCTTTACCAAATCTAATCTTTAATGTTTATATCCATTACACATATATTTCAGTTCTCTAATTTCCTATTGCATTATATTCGTCAATGTAGAATAGAATAGAAAGGATATTTTTAGTGTATTTGAAAAATTGAAAATCAATACTAAAATTTGGAAATCTTTTAAAATACCGTTCCGAGTTTAGTCGTTTTTTCTTCTCATTATCAGCGTTTGACTTATCCTTCTTATATCATTACATTTCGTTTACTAACAAAGATTAGACCGAACATACATATTAATACTTTATACACATACAGTATTAAATAATGAGTTTCATTCCAAAACTGTCTTTACCAATCATATTAAAATGAAGTAAATATTAAAACTGTTGAAACTATGAAGATAGAGAATAATTTCACTAAATTTAACTTGAATTTCTCAAAACAGCAACAACAAAAGATTTTGTAATACCAATAAAAGTTCTTGGTTTTGTTAATCAAAGCACCACCTTCTTTTACTGAGTAAAATGTAGTGAGAAAACAAAAAATAAAACCTATACATGGATCAATAACATCGAATAAAAGTTATACTGAAATATAATTAATGTGTTTGAGAATATAACAGAAAATTGTGAGAAAACCAGATCATTTTTCCAGTATCCAAATATCAATATAAGAAACAAACAAACCTGTATGTCATTTCGGATTAGTTGATCTTCGTTTGTGAAGTGGTCTATATAACTTCTTACAGTTGTCAATTGTTTTTGCTTATCCATATAATAATATTCAGTATAAATGTGTCACGTATCTCCTCCTAAACCACTGGTGGCACCACTATCAAAAAGCACCAAACAAATAATCTCTGGGATGATACCAAACAAACCGTCTCAGGACTGAGGTTTGCACAAAGAAGAAAGGTTTTACTCAATCCCGCTAAACACTTTTACAAGAATTTCTGGAAAGCAGATTCCAAATTCGACATCGGTTAATATTAATGAACCAGTAAATAAATATAAATAAGTTGGCCTACTAAATACCATTCGTAACTTGTGTTATACAGGCAATGATCATTGAGTTTCAAAAGTCCTAAATAGTAGTTCAAGCGTTAAGTTTACATTATAGCAGCTATGAAAGTATTGATCCTATTTCCAGGATTTGTTAGTAAGTGTATAGTGTTGAGCTTAATAATACGTACAAAAAGTAAATAATTGCGTTATAAACAGAGGTTTGGGGATGGACATCTCTTTTAACACCATCATAATTTATTTTCGTTGAAAAACTAGACTTTACTGAAGACATAATTACTAAATCTTTTAAAAATCAAACAAAAAGTTCTTATCGACAAGTATTTTCGTTTTCTTCACGAAGACCGGTAGGTTTTCTTGAAATAGTTCATTTCAAGTTCTTTACCCATTTTATCTTTCATCCCATCCTTTCAAATCCATTTAATCTTGTGCACACGATTCTGGGTAGCACACGTGATGAAGGGCCTGCTACTTCAAGAGACAGAGCTGCATTCTATAAAAGTTATCGATTTGCTCGCAACAGCTCTCGGAAACGTCTTTTCTCGCGGACCAGTTATAATACACAAAGAGAATAAAGAAAATAGAAAGAAAAGTAGTCAAAGCAAAAGACAGGCAGGTAGACTGACAAACAAAATACATGTATATAGATAACCAGAGAGACTAATAAATAAATAAGCAAGTAGTTTAATGTTCAAACAAAAATACAAGCAAATAAACTAACAAACAGAGAAAGAGATGGATACATAATTAGAAAAGTTAAAACAAAACAGAGAAAACAGACTGGGAGACAGATAAACATAGAGATGGATAAAAATGGACAATCAAGCAGTAAGAGGCAGTTAAACATAGATGAACAAGTATATTTGGCAACTAGACAGGAAAGTAGACAAACAGGTAAAACAAAACAAGTGAAACAGAAAGACAGACAAGCAGAAGGCATACGAAAGGAAGTGAAATGATATACAGATACTGTTAACACAAAGTGCCATTTATGTTTAATATAAAGGCACAACATTCTTTTTATTCCTAGAAGTAGAAGTGTTTTAGATGTACCGAAACTAGTCGAAATAAGAAATGTTATTTTGATATAATCAGTACCTTTCCGTTGCATGAAAAAGGATAGAATGCTTAGAGATATAATACATATAGTAGCAACAAAACTATAACCTAATGTTTCATCCAGTATTTACTGTGTTAGAAAGACTGACGGTCCATACTATTGAAAAGATAGTGTATAGAGAAGGCCGATACTCAACAGAACCAATTCCAAATCTTCGTCTACTTGTCAAACGAATAGTAGAATTTGATTGTCGCTCCTATAATGCATTGTCTGCTGCAAGTGCGAATGCTCGATTTTTATTAATGTTGTTTTTTTTTATTGGTAATTGGTCGCTAATTACGAAATTTAAGATCCACAGTCCTCCATGTTAACCCTGAAAAGTTAAATACAAAGCGTCTATAAATTTTATATTTGTTCTCTAATTTATCTGATTCGCAGCTTTAAGACGCAGAATATGTTACTTAGTTGAACTTTTAAGACAGGATTTTGAACTCTTTATGTAGTAATTAACAGTAAATTCGAATTATTATTTGAGACTAATATTGCATGTTTGTAACTAAGCCACTAGCTGCACAATGAGTTATCTGTGCTATGTTCACCATGAGTATCGAAACCCAGTTTTCTAGCCGCTGTGCCAAAGTGGGAAGGATATTAAAATAAAATACGTATTTATTAATAATTAATGACTACACGATGTGTGGACGAGATTAAAATGAAATATGTACTTATTAATAATTCATGACTACACGATGTGGGGACGAGATTAAAATAAAATACGTGCTCTTTAGTAATTGATAACTTAGTGATTAAACTTAATAATAATTCCGTACAATTATTAGATATTAGTATCAATTTAAAATCTGAGAAAAATGTCCGATATTTTTCATTATATATTTCGAATTTTGTGCGTACGATGCCACGTGATACCTTCAGTTCGATTCTTACAAGTTTCACTCTACAAGTGGTTCGTGTCTAAGATAACAAACAGTTCTTTCTAAACTCACAGCTTATCGTCAAGAACAAAAGAATGAACTAAAAGAAACCATTTCAACTTTTGTAAACTTGCGCAAAATCGAAGACTTCCACTGGTGAAGATCTGGACCTTTTGTATATCAGATAAAATTAAGTATATGAATACGTGATACAACAAAGACGAACAAAGCAGTTATACAGTTATTGGAACAAATAAGGAAAGTTTGATCAATAAAATCAATAAAAGATGTCGTGGTACAGATGCAACGTCGATAACAACTGCACTTACCAGCTTTGTGGATCAGTTATAAAATTACGTTGTCATTGTCATAGCAACCCTACTTTCAAGATATTCAAGTCCTTTAGAGATGTTCATTAATGAGGAATCAGGTCTTATTGTACATAGAAATATAGATAAATTGATGTAAAATAGGATACAACATCAGCAATGCCATTTTTTTACTATTTTGATTTCAGTTTCAGGAATAAAAAACTAGTTTAAGTAAAAAGTAATACTAAAACAAGATAATTACAAACACTTGTTTCAGATTTGACATTGGTCAAACCATCAACAGTACAGTGAGATAAAATCAGTATAACCAATGTTAAACAAATAACTAGTTAAACACTGGCAGAACATCTCACCCTACATCAGTTTAGGATTAAGATAAACGACTGGATACTGAGATAGTGTGAGGACAAGGTTTGCTGCACAACATTCACCGACTGTCACAGAATATCAGTGCATACTGTTTCATAGGGTAAGAGATCAGTGGTTTCCTCTCTGTGTGTGAATGATGAAACTTGTTGTTGTTGTTTTGAATTAAGCACAAAGCTACACGATCGGCTATCTGTGCCCTGCCCACCACGGGTATTGAAACCCGGATTTTAGCCTGTAAGTCCGCAGACATTCTGCTGAGCCACTGGGGAGCAAATGATGAAACACAAACGTTTTTAAAATGTTTTGAAATATTGGGGCGGTAGGCAAAATACGTTTTCTACCGCTGTTCTTACTCCAGTATAAATGTTAAATTTAAGTGAAATAATTTAAAGTAATGTGTCGTTTTTCAGCTAAAAGAAAACGATTGTCTGTAAAGTGAAGGAAACTTGAATTTGAGTATATTGACAATAAAATCAGAAGGTAGGTTTGGTAGCACTAGCTTAAAGAATAAATATCAGCTGAAGAAGAAATAGTTAGAAATTTCGTTTTATTCATTACACGACAAAGCGGATAAATACATATTATAAAGTAGATGACAAAACTCATACAGTCGCACGTGGCCAATATAATTACATAGAAGCTATTATAAGAAATATTTTCTTTCTTTAATAATATTGAGCCATAATCGGCCAATTTGTAATTACATTACTTCTTATTGCCACAAGAAGCGAACAGCATTGTGACAGACGACCTGTTGAACGTTACTGTTCAGAAAGTCTATAAGATCAATATTATCGAATGAAATTAAGGTATAAGATGGCGGCTGGCAAAAACTCTCAGAAGAGGTACACTAAGATGAAGGATTGTTCGTATAGTCCAAATGTCACAAAGAGGTTATATTGGTAATTTATGTCTGAAAGGCTAAAACAAAGCAGTTAAGTCCCACCTAAAGTTTGTAACGTTAATATTTAACTGATAAAGGATATTATTTGTTACATGGTTTGCTATATTCGTTTAGTTTTTATGACAAACTTAACTGACTTTCAGCAGCTTACTACCCAGTGAATTTTTAGAAAATTATTTTAAGTTAGAAAAATTTGCTTGGATGATTCTAACAAAATTAAAAAGAAAGTTTAAAAGTGACCAGAAGTTAAAGTTTTGTGTATTTTTAATGATTGAAAGTGATATGTTTTCAAAACAACCAAAAATGGCTTTAGTCTGTTCTTTTAATGACGAGAAATGACCTATACCCTTTGTTAAAATGATCAAAAGTTGTGTGTTTGTTTTTATTCTCTTTTTTTGGTCCTGAATTAATAGAGAAGTTGCACTTTCTTTATCATGGTTTTAACTTGGTAGTGAGTTTTTCAGTATATATTATGTTGGTCTTGACGTTGTTGTGAGTTTTTCTCTTGGTGACATCTTTATGGCAGATTTATCTTTCCTCTCTTTGGATCCCGAGTTGTATCCTTTATTTCTTAGTTCCGACATAATGTGAAGATTGTCACTCTCTTACTGGAAAGTATGTTTATTTTTTTGGTTTCAATCTCTCTTCTCTCTTGGTTCTTTTTAGTAGCGATTTTGTTTTACTCTTCTCTTATTCTGATTTTTGTGGTGGTTATCTTTTTCTTGATTCTGATTTAGTGATTGACCTCTTTCTCTCCTCCCTTTCTTGCTATTGACCTAGGGATGAATTTGTCCTTCGTATTTCTTGAACATGAACGAGGTTGTTAATTACAACCTAGAGATAAATTTTTATCTTTTCTACTGACATCAGTTTATTGTTTAAGAATATCTGTGTTTCCTCTTGGTCCAAACTGAAGCTAGATTTGTTATTCCTATTTTTGACTGTTTTTGTGTTTCACCTTTATTTTGGTTCTAATGTAATGTTCAATTAATTAGTTTCTTCTTTGGCTTAGTTACAACTTAGTAATTATTTTATTTCTCTTCTTACTTGCTCTGGTAATGAACGTGTATATTTTATTGAAGTATTATAGTTTAACTGTAACGGTGTAAAACATTCCACATTATAAATAAAATAGGCCTCGGTTATCTTGTGCTAAGTTCCCTTTATTCCATATTACTTTTTTGTGTATTACGGTACATATATTAATCTTGCTGTTTTCCACTATTCTAATTTTATTACATACAATGGTAAGTTTTCCATTCTTCTGTTTCCTGTTTACTGCATTATAATTACAGCATGTTCCGTTCATGTTTATAACTAGCAGTACGTACAGTATTTATTTCCACTCTTCTGGTTCTGATTGGTTTATATCATTAAAATAAATTACTTGTATTTGCTAGTATTCTTATGGTCTTTGGTGTTGCTGGTTGTGAGAATGCTGATGCTGTTTTATAAAATAATCTGAATGTGTTGGTGAGTTAAGTGAAGAAATAGCAAAGTGCTTTTAATTACAATAAATGCAAAGAAATGAATGTGAGCTATTATAACTTGAATTATAAGTGTAATTTTTATGTGAATGACCTAAACAGTGCTATGAAAGAAAGAAATCTGTATTTTGTAGTTGATTCTTTCAAGCAATCCAAGTATTGTGTGTTGCTAATGGTAGGACACATAAGAGTTTATATTATATCCATATAACTATTGAATACAAGCCTTAAAATGGTATAATTTCATTCTATAACTCACTGGCTAGGCAACATCTGGAGCATTGTGTTCGTTTTTATTCATAACCTTGAGAAGGACATAGAATTGTTAAAAAGGATTCAGAGAACGGCTACCATAACAGTATCATACAAGGGCAGGTAACAGTCTCGGAAATTTTCTTTTGAAAAAAAAAATGATAGAGAGGATTTGGTTGAGGTGTTTAAGATTATTAAGGGAACTCATAGCGATGATGCATCATTTTTTTCAGATATTTGATGTTTAGAATAATTGGACTATGGAAACAAATATACATTTTAGCAGGATACAATTCATATTTATCTAAGACAGTTTTATTATTATTACAAGATCGTTAAGCTTTGAAAATGGTTACATTCGGGTGTAGTAGATGTAATAATTTTATGGGAGTTTAATAGAAGGTTTTATAAATATTTCAGGTAACTAAAAAATTCTTGTAACTAATTGTTGCCAGTTGAATTGTAAAGAACCACCAATTCACTTATGAAATCGAATTAAGTAATAGCTTATATTTTCTAGGCGTAATATTTAAAAAAGAAATAAGTGGTAACATGGAAACATCAGTGTTATGTAAATATCATGTAAATGTTGTCGAGAGTGTCATGTAAATATCATGTAAATGTTGTCGAGAGTGTCATGTAAATATCATGTAAATGTTGTCGAGAGTGTCATGTAAATATCATGCATATATTATGTAAATATAATGTAATGTCGTATTTGAATTCCCATATTTATTATTTATAATTCTATATTTATATTATTGTTTTGAGGTTTAAATCGGTGAAATTTAAAATAACATTTTAGAATTAATTAAAATTCATTTAGAAATTTTTAAAACTAAATAGATTGATCACTTGTATTGGCCTGGTGTTTGTACTGTGGAATTCTGGGAAGTTACGCGATATAGTATATAAACAGACGGCGATGCGAGGGCAATCATCCACTTTTACTCGGGTCAAGAAGTAAGTCATCCATTTTATTCGGATCAAGAACTTTGTCTTGTTTGAGAAAGTTTAAACTGAATTTGTGAATAGAGCTAGATCGACTAAAGCGGTGAAAAATTTTATTCCGTCAACCTTTACAATTCAGTCGGATTACGGATTATATCGAAAGTCAATAGGAATTGGACTGTGAACTTTTGTTTGAAATTACCCACTCAAACTTCCAAAATTTCTCCGTGGGACTGAATTCAACGCCTAGATTAGAACTTTGGATTTCGGATTTGGACACTTATCCTGGATCATATTATTAAGCACAGGCCAGTACTTTTTTGTATTGTAAGTTGTTTTGATGGTTGAAACTGGATATCTGTTATTGGTATTAGATAATATATTTTGTGTCTATCACATAAGTAGATAATTATAATAAATTATACAAGCTGCTATCTGTGTCTTTCTGTTGCGTTCAGTCCACATAAAAACGTAACAGTTTACACAAAACATTTTGCTGTTGTTACATTGCTCCACGAGAAATTACGTTATATATAAAAAAACGCGTAAAATCTCCGTATTTTACACATATGTGTGTGTAGTTTTAACATATGTTAAAAAGATAGGAAAATGTAAGTAATGAATTATTATTAATTAAACATGTAGCTGTTGAAAAAGTATCTGAGCCAAATATCGTAAATACAACATTTAAGAAATTTAATAAAGTTAGATAAAATAGTAAGGTAAGATCTGTTTTAAAAAAAACACCAAAAGGAAACTAAGTTTAACTTATATTCTAGGGTTAACGGGTCAATTGTTTAAAGTTTTTAAAACTACAAAACTTTTATCCAATTTTTAAACTTATAAATACGATTAAAGAAATGTTGAAAAATACTAAAGATAAAGTACAATAAGAAGATAAAACTGAGATTTTCAATCATGAATGTGAATGTGGTAATAATAAAATAGAAAATTAGGCTACAACAGAACATGCGATATAAAAATATTATGAGAAACACTACAATTTTATCTCAAACTTGTAACATTACAACATAAATACCAGAGAATTACTAGAAATTTTTGTTTTGTTTTTGTTTTGGAGTTTCGCACAAAGCTACTCGAGGGTTATCTGTGCTAGCCGTCCCTAATTTAGCAGTGTAAGACTAGAGGGAAGACGGCTAGTCATTACCACCCACCGCCAACTCTTGGGCTACTCTTTTACCAACAAAATGTGGGATCGACCGTCATATTATACGCCCCCACGGTTGGGAGGGCGAGCATGTTTGGCGCGATTCGGGCGCGAACCCGCGACCCTCAGATCACAAAGCGCACGCCTTAACGCGCTAGGCCATGCCAGGCCTATTACTAGAAATAATAGAATTTAAAAATAAAGAGAAGTATTAAACAGAGGTGAAGAACTATAGAGTCAAAGAAGTGATATTTGACTTGATGTAATACAAGTATTGGCTAAAGAATTACATAAATACGAAAAACAATGTAATATCACGTGGTAGGAAAATTATCAATTGCTTTGGTTTGCAGGTAACTCCTTAAGACGGCATCGAAACATTGTACATATTGAGTGTATTTTTAATGTTGAAGTCGTTACGGCTTCAATTAAGTTTTAATAATTGTGTATATATGAAACGTTTATTTTAATTATTTACTAAAAATATACACTTATTTGCTTAGTTTTATTAGCAGAGTATAATTAGTGAAATATATTCGTGTAATGAACGATATACATTAAGTTTTATCAACACCGTACAGTTAGTAAAATACGGTCACATACAATTATACTATAAGCTTCATCAGTAGCGTAAAATTATTGAAATGCAATTGTTTCCATAAGATGACTGGTTTACTCACTAAGTTTTATTAAGATCATGCTTTTCATGCCAGTACATGTGTTGAGCATAACTGATTGTATTATAAGTTTGTATTTCGTGCGTGTATTATATTGACCATTCAAGTTGGTTTTCATTGATTCAATATGTTTTTACGAATATTTTAATTAATACATTCATTCTTTCTTTACTTGTTGGCCTGGCATGGCCGAGCGCGTTAAGGCGTGCACTCGTAATCCGAGGGTGGCGGGTTCGCGCCCGCGTCGCGCTAAACATGCTCGCCCTCCCAGCCGTGGGGGTGTATAATGTGACGGTCAATCCCACTATTCGTTGGTAAAAGAGTAGCCCAAGAGTTGGCGGTGGGTGGTGATGACTAGCTGCCTTCCCTCTAGTCTTACACTGCAAAATTAGGGACGGCTAGCACAGATAGCCCTCGAGTAGCTTTGTGCGAATTTCCAAAACAAACAAACAAACAAACAAACAATCTTTACTTGTTGTCATTATTTACGTTACACTTAGAAACAGATAAATATATTCCATTAATAAAGAACAGAGATGTGCCTACATTTCTCGTATACTTGGTATATTATGTTTTTGTAACTGGTATGTTTATTAGGCTGTTCCTTTTCGTATGTCTAAATGTAACTGCATACCCTCGAACCTGCCAGTTGTTTCTCTAACACAAACGTTTTTTATATCACTTACACAGTGTTCCCTCGTCACTTCGCGGGCTCGGCCCACTCCCCCCCCCCATATATATATATATATATATATATATATATATATATATATATATATAAATAATAAACATTAAATCTAAAATATAGCATTAAATACCATTAAAATATTAAAAATAAATATAATTAATAGTGTAAAGAAAAAAAAACAGGTACATTTTGAGATATAAACATATATTTGAGTTTATAACAGCGTAAAAATCAGTACAATTTTGTAATAAAATAGAACTGACTCCTTATCAAATGATTTTCGATAGGCTAAAGAGGCAGAGAAAACAACTGCCAATTAACAATGTTTTTTCAGCCGAGCAAGAAAGAAAGGGTACCGGTGGCAAGTACTGTTCCTGAAGTTGTAACGACCGACGAAGAAATTGCCGATTCACCTTCCACAGAAGAGGAAGTGGTGTCCCCCGAAAAGACACCACCTGCTGAAGATATGTAATTTTTAATTTTAAGGCTTAATATCTTAATAATTGTTCTTATTATTTCAGCAATAATGAACAGTATTGTAATGGGAGGGTTAAATAGTTGTACAGGGAGGGTTTTAAAAGTCTAAATGCACATAAATATATACGTAAAAATCGGCGATCCCACTTCGCAGAAAATCGCCTTTCGCGGGGGGTTTTGGAACGCATCTACCGCGATACACGAGGGAACACTGTACTATCAACAAACCTGCTTCTGAATTACTTATTTACAAACACTTTAGAAGCTAAAGATAAGGTATTATTCACACTCGCTATGCTCTAGAAGATAGCACCAGAAGCTACAACAGAGTTTAGGCCCTGATGACGTGAAGGTGGTAGGCGTATTTACGATAGAAAATTTCTATGTATGTGTAAACACGTCCCCTCTAACAAGGTCAACCAAGGTGGACCTTTGTACCGAACCTTTATTTATATCACGTATTCGTGTTTTTATGACGCGTATCGATTGGATAACGTACCACCTTCAATTGTAGCTTGCACAAAAAGAACTGATGTTTTGAACATATTCAAATTAAAAACAACCGCTTAAACATGTATCACGAAATGCGAATTAAATGGACTTTAATGTTTTATCCGTTCTACGGTTTCTAAAAACAGAATACGTTTACATATTTATCTTAGCTAATGTTTATTTGCTTGCTTCATCTTATACGCCCTCTACACTGTCAGTTGTAAAGCTAGCAATTCAATAGTTTTAAAGTTTGTTTAGCATAACATAAAAAATAAAAATGTGCTTCGGAACTAACATTACCAAAACACAAAATAAATTGAGTTACATTTTCAGCGATACAAAATTCAAGTTACTCAGATATAAACAAAACTCCTATTCTATATTTAATATCTTGTAGTGTTTGAGTTTGAAATTCATAGTTGAATGCGGTGAGAAGCGGAGCTGGGTTAAGCCTTGCACTAGCAAATTCAGTTTCTTGATATCTTATCCTAAAGTCAGATCCTTCCATAGATTTGTTAAGGCTTCTCTGATCTTCTTACTGTATATTTCCTATATCTCATCAACCTTGTTGTTATAATCCCATTTTCACTTTTTGCACTTTATGCATGTATCGGTCGAGTGTGTGTGTTTTCTTATAGCGAAGCCACATGGGGCTATCTGCTGAGTCCACCGATGGGGGTTTGATCGAACCCCTATTTTTGTAATACAAAGCATGTTTGTTTTGAATTTCGCGCAAAGCTATACGAGGGCTATCTGCAATAGCTGTCCCTAATTTTGCAGGGTAAAATTAAAGAGAAGGCAGATAGTCATCACCACCCACCGCCAACTCTTGGGCTACTTTTTTACCAACGAATAATGGTATTGACCGTCACGTTATAACGCTTTCACGGTATCACCTCTTTTTGTTTTTGTCAAAGTTCGCATAAGATGGTTCAATTACTTTAGAATACAATTAAGAAGACGAACTTTTCCTCTCTACTCTGTATTTAATCATTTTACTTTAAAAATCGCAACTGTATGCTCCTTATTGCTCAGAATCACAATCAAGCACAATTTATATCCCGACTAAAGTCTAGAACTTTCCACCCAAAACTAGATATTCTGATGGAATAATGTTCAATTAAAACAACTAGATAATTTCAGGAAGTTCTAGTTGCATGATGAACAGTATAACAGTCGTTAATAACAATTGAACGTACACGATATACAAGGTATGATTCATAAACAGTTAAGTAAACAAACCTACCATAATCTCTTGCTTTTAAAAATAACTGAATATTTAAACTATCCAAATCGTAACGCTCATATTAAATTTAAACTGAAACAATAGTGCATGTTTAACAGTTACCTATAGTTTTGAGCACAAGGAAGCTTCTTCGTGTCACGGAACTATAAAATGGCTGTGTGTTTGAAATTTAAGCAATTTTGTAGGTTTTGTTTTCGTACAAAGAAGGAACTGAAAACTGTACTAATCTTCAACCCATTTGAAAATTACACACTGTGCGAGTAAGTGTCTGACTCTCGAGACTACACACTATACAATATATAAGTTACACCTTCGATAATTCTTACTGAAAAGAATGAAGCACCCACGTGAAGCTGGTTACAATGATGTACGAATGTTTTGTTTTATGCCAGCACGAGTAAAGCACTTCAGCAGCAGTATGTAGTTTGACATACAATTACATGCGTGCTTACAACGCTATAAACCGGGTTCGATACCCGTGATCGGAAGAGCACAGCAGTCCTTTGTGCTGCTTTGTACTTTGCTTAAAACAAAGAAACAGAAATGTAATGTTGTGCTGTGCACATGTCTTGTGTTTAAAATTACAAAATATGTGTTTAATCTACGAGTACCTAAACATATTATAATTCGTTTATATATATGTACAACAACAATATTTAGCACTGATTTTATGTATCATATAAACTGCAATTTTACGTTAAAGGTATATACTAGTCGCCTCTTTAAACTTGCTCTATATTTTTGTTTTCAGACACTGATGCAACCCGGTTATCATCTCAGTCTTTCTCTGGTGTCAGCGATAAGCTTTTGAGGTTAACACTGTTGAACTATATTATTGTGATGATACGCAAATTGGTTTACTTGAGCCTCAAGTATTATCAAGAACTCTGTTTTTCTTGGACCATAATCATTGTACTGTACTACAGCAACAAAGGATTCATCAGAAATTTGTCGTGGTATTTCTTTAGTCACTGAGCTGTACATTGGCATCAACAAACTCACTTGATGAAAAATGCTGGATTATTAGTAATCTATCGGTCGCCGAATAGTATTCCAATCGATAGTTTTTCCTACTATCTTTTCTTGTGGGTGTATCTTCAAGTTCAAAATAGTTTGGCTTGAAAAATATCCATTTTATTATTTAGCACAAAATTGCATAGGATTTCTTGTGGTCCTTATGCTACGCTACCTTTTTTTTTGTGTATAGTCGACATGATAAAGTAGTAGTTGTTAACAGATCATTTAAAACTGGGTAAAAATTAATAATGCTTTAAACAACCAATCTAAGCTTGTTTATCATCGTGATTCTATGCAAAATGCTATTGCTTTGAAACATTTCATTGAATATCTAGTGGAACTGATATTATTAAAAACAGTACAATTATGTATAGCTTTGAATAAACACATTCTTCATCAAATGATTTTTGTCATTTTGTTTTTAGATAAACCAAACTTGGCATTTCGTGCCAATACCAAAGTAGTATGTTTTTCCAAAAAATACTGGCATTTTTCTGGTCTTCCTGAAACGTGATGAAATACGTAGAGGCCATTTGTGTCATCCGAAAGCAAAATATTCCTCATATTCATCTTATTGGCCAATAAATGGCATCATCAGTGTCATATGGTATGATACAATCTGAATAAAAATTATTGATGAAGTTTTCTTTTACAATGTTGAACATTTACCAATATGTATCCACTGTGTTGATGGCAACTATGAAAATAGGGAAGAATTTATTGGCTTTGTTAAGTTACAGAAGTTCAGAGCAACAGAAGTTGTAATCGTAATTACAAACGTATTAACTGATGTTGTTATAATATATAAATAAATTGCTTGGTCAGGGATATAATGGAGCATTTACCACGGCTAGCGAAAGATAATGTGTCAAAAACAAATTGTACGCTCATTGCACAGATCGCACACTTAAACTTGGTATTAAAGGTTGCTGTTCACTTTCGTCAATATTTGCACATCAGTAATATTGCACACACACATAATGTCAATGTTAACATGCCACAAGTAATTCAACGACAAGCTAAACATGCAAAACTAAGATATAGTTTTGTGGATAATTACTTTAAGAAAACAGTTACTTATTCCTTTTCTTCACCATGATATGAGTAACTTTCTGTTCACAATTGATGCACATGTATAGCAAGCAGTGTTGATTCAAAACTTATGCCATCAGAACTCACACAAGAGTTTTTTTTTTCTCTGATATCCGACAGGCTATGGATGTTTATATGAAAGATTTACCAAATCCTGATATTTTTGATGAAGAACTTCATCGATGGAAGGCAAGACTGTTTTCTGCGCAGGTTTGGATACTGGATGACAGAAGCACACTTCAGTGAACCAAGTATCTTTATGTTGCTGAAACTCCCATATTCCCATAAGTTCATATTTGCGTGAACGTTCGGCATCTGCTTTCTGATGATAATTACCTGAAGTGTACAAAAACCAAAGAAAGACCTGATGCTCTAGCTTTAATACATAATCATTGAAACTGTAAGTAAGTTATTTATAGAAAAGCACCCCCAGATGAATGGAGCATGCTAATATGTTATTTCAGTAGTGCATGAGTGTACGTATGTTAGCCAATGGTTGAAATAACTTAAATATTATTGTTGCTACAAAAAAAAAAGATGATTTGTCGGATTTTCATTGGATGGATGTGGTTTTTATGTGAATAGTCATGCAGTTGTTTAAGCTACATTTGCTGCAAAATTGCTTTGAAATTTAATCTCCCAGCACCTATGTTGTACACACTTTCTGGAGGACATGCCCTTAGACCCTTACAACATTAGCGTACTTTACATATTGATTGTGTTTTGCACAACATGTGTTGACTTTTGATAACACAAATCAGAATTAACCTTTCAAACATTCAGTGTATGGGACTGCTGTTCTGTGTTAAAATGCCCTTTTCAGTCTTGTCACAAAACAGCAGCTCCTTCTGAAATAATGATATATACTAAGCTGAAACGATCCATTCAAAATGATAAACAACAATAAAAACATCGACGATATAAGTGACATTGAGATTGAAGGTTAATTAAGCTACCGTGATGTTCTAAAGGTGTGATGGGGTTTTAATGTCTTTCTTTACTTATGATAAGTTTATCACTAAGATAATGGGATTTTTTACCCAAAATGTTTTAATACCAGGCTAAGTGGAACTTTAAAAGTTATAATTTATGTTATAAAATGTAATAATAAATTTTACAGTGATGTTTTATGGGCGTTTTGTTCTTAACTCCTCTTTAAATTTGATACCTCTAGATTTCTTAATATCTATCTTAAATTTTTATCTTTCTTTTTGATCGTTAAATTTGTAGTTTTATTATTAAATTTATTTTGATTTTTTTGTCTCTTTTTTTTCTTAATCAGTTTTGATTGTCTAACCCACTCTTCTAATTTAATGTCTCTTTCTTTAAGCAGTTATCCCCTTTTTTCTTGATCAGCTTTTAGTTGTCTAACCCACACTTTTAATTTAGTGTTCTACCTTCAAGCGGCTGTTTTTTTTTCTTGATCAGTTTTTGGTTATCTAACCCACCCTTCTAATTAACGTATCTTTCTTCAAGTAGTTATCCCCTTTTTTCTTGATCAGTTTTTGATTGTCTAACCCTCTCTTCAAATTTCATTTCTCTTTCGCTTTATTCAACTTTTCACTGGTTCATCATTTTAAGCAAATTTGCTGTCTCAACTCCAACAAATATAGTCATCTTGAAGATTATTTTTTATTTTATTTTTACACTGATTAATAATGATCTAACAATGACACTTGTTTTTGACGATTAAACATGACACTAGTTTATGACGATTAAACAAAGACACTGGTTAACGATAATCAATCTATAACACTGGTTGATGATGATCAAACAATGATACTGGCTAACGATGGTCATTGTATTTTTTATATTTTTAATAATTATTTTGGCAGATACAAAAATGTAGGATATATTAAGAGATATTCTGAGTGTGAATATTATCAGAATATAAATATTCTACCACTGAAAAGATCAAAACTATAAATGATGTTTATGTTTTCCTTTTAGCAAAGCCATAGCGGACTATCTGCTGAGTCAACCAAGGGGAATCAAACGCCTGATAGTAACAATGTAAATACGTAGACTTACCGCTGTACCAGACGGTAAATAATATTAATAGTGTGTGTAATTAAACTACTGTGATAATTTTAAAACGTTAGGGGGTTTAATACATCATTTTGTACTTTTCTTAACCAAGATATTTTAACATTAGCTTCATTGAAATTTTAAAGGTGTAATAATAAAGTTATAGTGTTGTTTTATGCGTTTCGGGCTTTTATATACTGTATGTACCAAAAGGTCCTTTTTGAGCTTTTAGCGTGATGGTTTCCTAACTCGGATTGTTGTTGTTTAGAATCAAGCACAAAGCTGCACAATGGGCTAACTGTGCTCTGCCCACCACGGGTATCGAAACCCGGATTTTAGCGTGTGAGTCCGCAGACATACCACTGAGCCACTGGGGGGGCTCCTAACTCGGATTTATTTATAGAAAGTCTCTCTATATTGGATAAATCTTACATTAAGAGAATGACTAATATTTTCAGTATTTCTATCTGTTGTACAAATCAAAACCCCATATAAAATTTTGAAATTATCGTAGGCATTTTAAATATTCTACATATTTTGCACAGTGAAAAATATCGTAGTGAGCAGGGTTTTAATAAAGTGCCAGCACAAAAGACCCCCCACCCTCTGCGGGGTTCCTAGGCCCCCTCATGACTCACAGAAGCCCCAGTGTACGGACTGAGATCCTCCATTATCTCCAATTAAGTTTGCCTTTGCTAGTTTATCAGTATGTGTAAGTAGTGAGAGGGAAATGAACGCACTTGGAAATATGATAACCCTAGAATCACGAGAGGGGAATTTGAACAAAAATTCACAGCCAAATTTGAGGTCAGCAATCCTATAAATATGTTCCTAGATCCTGTATGACCTTTCTCTAGTCATTCTTCTAGGTCTGGTTCTGTTAGCCTGGGGTGAGGGAGTTCGGGTACAAACAAATACAAAACATGTATTAGTATAGAATTCCAAACAACATAATAAAAACATGGCGTTACCGTCTCTTACTGAATTTTAAATCCTTTTATTTAATTATAATGGACTTTTTATGCATTATTTTCAGTTTTAGCTCGTCAGTTTCACATGAAAAAACATTTTATTTGTGTGATGAAAATGTGTTCCATTCCGTATTTTAGTGTATCCCTGGCAGAATCATAAACAATCTTCCTTTACTGAAACTTCAAATCCTCGCATTGCTTGGCGGATCACATGGAACATTTCAGAAATTTTGTTCCATTTCTGTTCCATGTGACAGTCGTAAAGTATTTTCACACCTGGGTGACATTGGTCGCCGATACAACTGTATCATATAATTGTAGGTGCAATTTGGGTTAATTCCTACTATAATGGTTAAAGCTAAGAGCTATAAATTTGCTATTTGATGACTATTGGATTTCCTGGCTTGGCGAAGAACTTTTACATTTTGCCTCTAGAACTTAAAACTAACTACAGAAATCTTAGATTAATCTAAAAAGTCGTGTATCGCCAAGTGAACGCCAAGCACTTACAGCTAACATTGGTCTTGGGTGAAAAAGAGAAACCGTTAGTAAACTGGTAACCAGATTCAACGAACATCCACCTTTCATCATGTCCGGGATGAAGAGAAATAAACTTGTGAGCATTTCTGGTTGCATTTGATTCGAGTCAAATGTTTTACATCAAATTACTCTCGTGATGTTGGTCCAGATGATGAACAAATCGATAGGCTGTATATTTGTTACTATGAAAACTCGTGATGGTTACATATTCAAGCCGGGCCTGGCATGGCCTAGCGCGTTAAGGCGTGCGCTTCGTTAACTGAGGGTTGCGGGTTCGCGCCCGAGTCGCGCCAAACATGCTCGCCCTTTCAGCCGTGGGGGCGTTATAATGTTACGGTCAATCCCATTTTTCGTTGGTAAAAGAGTAGCCCAAGTGTTGGCGGTGGGTGGTGATGACTAGCTGCCTTCCCTCTAGTCTTACACTGCTAAATTAGGGACGGCTAGCACAGATAGCCCTCGAGTAGCTTTGTGCGAAACTCCAAAACAAACAAACATATTCAAGCCATCTTCAAACCTTATTAACCAAGTAAGGGTGTAGATATCTCCAAAACAACAAATGTGGTGATCCATTATTAAAAGTGTGACATATGATTTTGTAGAAAGATTATGCATGTCAATTTTCCATTTACATTCAATATGGCGTCACGTTCCTCCGATCGAAAGGATTGTTTGTTTGTTTTTGAATTTCGCACAAAGCTACTTGAGGGCTACCTGTGCTAGCCGTCTCTAAGACTAGAGGGAAGGCTCCTAGTCATCACCACCCACTGCTAACTCTTGGTCTACTCTTTTACCAACGAACAGTGGAATTGACCGGCACATATAACGCCCCCACGGCTGAAAGGGCGAGCATGTTTGGCGCGACGGGGATGCGAACCCGTTACCCTCAGATTACGAGTCGCACGCCTCAACACGATTGGCCATGCCGGGCCAATCGAGAGGATATAATTTCACACGCATAAAATATGTGCGACTGGTATCTACTACACTGAAAGCTTGAACCCAACGAGAAATGGTGCTCAGCCTTCCATACTTATGAGGTTCTTTTGGTTAAGTTGAAGCCATATAATGTAAACAGTTAGCATTTCACCTTGTCAATGCATTTTGCTGTTTTCGTATCAACAATTAGCATATAAACATTGGTAATTCTAAATTAACTTGACCAAGCAATGTTTTATTTTTATATTAAGTATAAATAACAATACTCAGGTGTTTGTATATTTTTGAAAACACACGTTTAGCTCAGAAATACTATTTGACATAACATATAAATTACAGTAAATATTATTTTAGCAAATTTAAAATATTTGCAATCGTCTGAGTTTGATTGTTGAAAAAACGGTTACTTTATGCTACACCATTTCCTTTAAATTTTACTGTCTTTCAGCAGTAAAAATTCACTAAAACTATCTGTTCAGTACTGAAAAAATTGAACTGCGTTAAATTCCAATTTTGTGCTTTTGCTAACACGTTTTAAAAATGATTCGAATTATGGCTAAACCCACAATATCTTCCATCAAACACGTGGTAGAAAATATTAACAAAACAAAAAAGTGTATTCATATAATGAAACTTAACATTGGGGATCACATTATTTCAATTTATCTTACTCTAAATGTTTGTAAAACGATTTTATCGTTAAAATCTCTTCGCCTATAATGAATTCAGAGCAATCGTTTCTCGAAAAAAATAATATGAAAAGACGAAAATATTAAAACCAGTACGTGATTGTTTGTGTAAATGTTAATAATATATTTGCGATATATTGCTTTAAAAACAAATTTGAGGCCATATGTAGCAGTAATTGTTTCGCACCGTATTCAGTGTTGACCCATTCACAAGTTTGCATTTTCATATTTTTTTCGTTTTCTTTGTTTCTTTATGTTTGTTGTCCTGGAATTGATAACACGTGAAAGACAACTAAGTCATTTATTTTCTTTGCTGTGGGAGAACTAATGTCAATACTAAACCCATTTTACAACAAGCTCTATCTTCTTGTTTGAGAAGCTTCATGTGATCAAAAACGTAAAACAATGTGACTGGAGAACTGCCCATTTAAATCTTCTACTGTTGTTGACCTCTGATTATTGACGTGTAGATGATGGTCAATAGGTTACTTTTTCCGCTGCTTCTGTTTTTTGTACATATTCTTACACTGCTTGAAATTTTGTTTTTGTCTTTTGTGCGTATTGTGTTATAGTACAGAATCAATTTATTACGTATGTTGTGCTGTAGTTTAATATCATCGCATAATTATAAACACGTAAAAACAAACTCACTGGAATATTGTCACAAATCGCACACTGTTAGCTTCACTGTGGCCCTTTTTTAAGACATGTTAATTAGTTATATGTTTATTCAGTTTGAATGGCTGTTAAGGAATAGTTGATATATACATGAAATAATGCAAATGTGCAATTTTTACACTTCTAGTGGAGAACAACACTTAAAGACTCATTGCACATCATACTAAACATAATATACAGATTTACTACCCAACTGATAAATGAACGTTATCCAATTACATGTTTAATCTTGAAACATAAATATTCAACACACATTATTCCAAGCGCAATGTTTAACCCTATTACATACCTATTCTTTCTTCATCGTAGTAAACATCAGTGAAAGCCTGGCATGCATAAGATGAACATATATGGGCCAACCAGTTTCTGTAAACTAAGCGAATGAAAGAAACACATGTATTCTAACACAAAATAATATACTGTATAAGTAAACACGTGTAGGATCTAAGCACATCTTACAAACAAAACACTGAACAAGCTAACACGTGTAGGGTCAATGTACTTCAAACAAAATGTGCTTCGTCTGCAAACAATAAACGATGAAACCTCACCCTTACAGACATAAGACTGAAACTTACCAAATGTTACGTTTAAACTTAAAAGGTTCGAGGTCAATGTCTTTCACAAAATACACAATTGTTTTAGATTTGAAAACATCATACTAGTGATCTTGTGTAGGTTCGAAAATCGTTAGAAGAAACAATATCAGAGCATATTATATCGTGAAGCATGAAAAACGAATATTAACACGTTCTGTGGGTGAGAGTCATACTCTTAATAAAGTTATAAGGCGAAGCATGAAAAGTGAAGTTTAACCTATTCTGTGTGTGAGTCACAGATTATATTTAAATTGTGTAGAATGAAGAGTGAATATTAACATGTTCTGTGTGCGAGTCACACAATTAGTAAAGTTATGATATGAAGCAAGAAGAGGGAAGTTGAACATGTTCTGTGTGGGAATCACGTGATCAATAAAGTTATGAGGTGAAATAGGAAAAGCGAATATTAACACGTTCTGTGTGTTAGTCAAACAATTAATAAAGTTATTATGTGAAGCAGGGAAAGAGAAGGTTAACATGTTCCTTGTATGTTTCACACAATTAATAAAGTTATGATGTTAATCATAAAAAGTTAATATTATCAAATTCTCTGTTTGAATTACAAAATTAACGAAGTTATAATGTCTAGCATGAAGAGTGTAGTTTCACATATTCTGTGTGGGAGTCACATATTAAAATTATGATGTGAACCATGAAGAGCAGATATTAACATGTTTTGTTGTGTGAGTCACACAATTAATAAAGTTGTAATGTGAAGCACAAAGAGTGAATATTAACATGTTCTGTGTGAACGCCACACAATTAAAAGAGTTATAATGTGAAGCATGAAGAGTGAAGTTTAACCTGTTAATTGTGTGAGTCGCACAATTAATAAAGTTATAGTATGAATCATAAAGAGTGGATATTAACCTATTCTCTTTCTGAATCACACAATTAATTAAGTTATAACGTGAAGCTTGAAGAGTGTAGTTTCACGTGTTATGTGAACGCCACACAATTAATAAAGTTATGATGTGAAGCATGAAGCGTGAAGTTTTACATGTTATGTGTGTGTGTATTACAGAATAAATAAAACAATAATGTGAAACATGGAGAGTGGATATTAACATATTTTGCATGTGAGTCACAAAGTTAATAAAATTATACTGTGGAGCATGAAGAATGAATGTTAACATGTTCTGTGTGTGAGTAACACATGTAATAAAATTATAATGTGATGTATAAAGAGTGAGTATTAACATATTGAGTGTGTGAGTCACAAAGTTAATAAAGTTATAATGTGAAGCATGAGGCGTCAATATTAACCCATTTAAGTTCGGAAAAAGAGAAAGGATTTGAAACGCTGTTAATGTTATTTAATCAACAATGTATGTTTCATTATTATTAATTAATTGTTGCTAACAATTAACAAATTTGTTGATTCCACTTCTATAAAATTCTCGGGGTTTGGAGAAAAGAATGTAGAGATGGTAGTTTTGACGTTTTCATGTGTTATTAGCTATTCTCCATAAAGATAGTTAAGTGAACTTTGGAATAGATGATAATTAGATGGGGCAAGGTCTGGAGTAAAAGGAAGATGTGGAAGTTTTCCCAGTCTAGCTCTTCAATATCTACAGATGTGATCCTTGCTATGTGGGGCTGTGCATTGTCCTGGTGTAACACAACACCTTTATGATTCATCAAAACAGGCCTCTTTTCTTTCAATGCAACATTCAAGCGCTCTAACTGTTGACAGTAGAAGTCTGATGTAATCATTACATTAAGTGGTAACAAGAGGAAGTAGATCACCCTAACAATATCCCACCAAACGCTTAACAAGAATGTCCTTGAATTTTATATGCAAAAACGGTTCGTTTGGGTTGAGAAAATATTTTACATAGAAGAGCGAACAACGTTTCGACCTTCTTCGGTCATCGTCAGATTCACAAAGAGGTAACTGACCGGAAGCTGACCACATGTTTGGAAGGGGTTGTGTAACTGAGTGTCGCAATGTAGAGGGCGGTGTTAGATGTTTGAGTATATAATTTTATCTATAATATTAATATAGGTATAATAGCGTTCCTTTATATTGGTTTATTTATATAAACGTTGTTCGCTCTTCTATGTAAAATATTTTCTCAACCCAAACGAGCCGTTTTTGCATATAAAATTCTCAACAAGTGGGTTTCTTGACATCACTGAAGAATGTCCTTGGCTGGAGGTCCATTTTCGTCTTGCTTTAGCCAGTTTACCTACATTGAACCATTGTCTGCGGCGCTTAACATTTTTATAAGAAATCTATTTTTTATCTCCAGTCACTATCTTGTCCAGAAAAGGTGAGTTACCTTCACGAGAGTGCAGAGAAGTGCAAATGTCCACTCTTGCGTTTAGGTTGGCTTATGTCAAATCATGGGGGGGGGACATTTTTCAAGTTTTGACACCTTTCCAAGCTGTTGCGGAAAACGGTGAACTGTTGAATGGGTTGAATTAAGCTTCTGTACTAGTTCTTCAACTGTTACAGCACAATCTTCATCAAGTGAAGTAGGCAGCAAGTCATCATTAAACTCAATCAACAGGACGACCTGAACGTAACTTAAGCTGTAGTCACCTGATCTGAACTTCTGAAACCATATTCGACATTTTCTTTCATTGAGAAACTCCATACCATAAACATCTTGAATGTTTCGTGTACTTTCTGCTGCACTATTGCCTTTTTTGAACTCATAAAGCATTATATGCCTGATGTACTCCTCAGACACATCCATATTGATTAGGGTTTATTTGATTAATGATCTGAAAAATTGGAGTTGGGTTAGTTTCTTTTATTTGTCTATACATTTTCATACACGTCCTACTACGTATTTTAGTCATTAAAGCCTTCTACAAAGACATGATGATGGACTTTCTGTATTAAATTTACGGACATTACCGTAATTTTGATTTGAAGAAAACAAGGAAGAAAAAGAAACATACCCACATACACTTATTAGCACTGAAATCAACCAATTATTTGTGAAAAATAAGCTGCTTTCCCCTTTTTGTAGTTTGCAATGCCTCGTGAGGCTTTAATTAAGGACAAAACGATATTGTTTGTAAATGACGCCCTGTGTCTACAAAGTTATAGCATGGAGCATGAAGTGAGGGTTAACACGTGTCTTTAAGCATTAAAGAGGTAACAGCAGACATCAAATGTGTTTTATATATATATATATATATATATAGTCTATTTTAAGATCTGCTATACTCTATTTATATTCTTAATATTTGATTCAAGAGTAGAGACATCCTGTAATTTACCTTTATTTTTCACAACTTTTTGCATAATGTGCGGAAATTGGCGGTGAAAATCCTGTCACGTTTTACAAGACAGCACTTTTCATGACTTAAAAATAGTAATAACCTTTTCGTGTGTCCTTTTTTTTCTCTAATTGTGTACTTTAGTTAGACTGTCTGAGATTCTGAGCATACCTAATGTGGCTTGGCCGTTGATAGAATCTCTAGTAAAGAAGATATTATTACCAACGGATGTGGCAACAATCCAATATGCTGCAGTTCTGACGACAGCATTGCCAGCTTGAGAAACATTACGTAATTCAGTGCAAGGGATTTTATTCTGCAGTTCTGACGACAACACTGCCAACTCGAGAAAGATTACGTAATTCAGTGCAAAAGATTCTATTCTGCAGCTCTGATGACACCATTGCCAGGACTATTACATAATTAAAACCAAGATATTTCATTGTACGTGTAACTCGTATGACTGGTGTTCGATAAAGTTGTATTTTTATTTAATTCAAGTATTTTGTTTTGCACATTTCATTATTAATATGTTCCTCAATCATTATACATTGATAGGAAAGCGCATTCCATTCGTGTTTTTAAATATTAGTAAGTAAGGTATTATAAAAAATTTCCTTTTTGTGTTTTTCTGTATGTGTGAGACAGAGAAATAAATACACAAAAATGTGATTAATTAGTATAAATTATAAAGATAACTAAATGTTTTTGTATTAAATGAGTTTTATTTGTTTGTTTGAAATTAAGCACAAACATATACTGTGGGTTATCTGTACTCTGTTCACCATGAGTATCGAAATCCAGTTGTTAGCGGTAAGAGTCTGCAGACATGCCTCTGTGCCACTGGAGGACTTTTAAATTTCTACTCTTTTACCAACGAGTAGTGGTATTAACTGTTACGTTATAACGTCCCCATGGCTGAAAGGGTGAGCATGTTTGGTGTGACGGGATTTAGCATATTCTTTTGTGTGATATGTTGTTGAGTAAGATTCAAATTAACAAGTTTGTTTTTTTGTTTTTGAATTTCACGCAAAGCTGCACGAGGGCTATCTTTTCTAACCGTCCTTAATTTAGCAGCATAAAACTAGAGGGAAGGCAGCTAGTCACCAACTGCCAGCTTTCGAGAGACTCTTTTACCGACGAATAGTGGGATTGACTGTCACATTATCATGCCTTTATGGCTGAAAGGGCAAGCATGTTTGGTGCGACGGGGATTCGAACCCGCAACCCTCGGATTACGAGTCGAACGCCTTAACCCACATGGCCATGCTGGACAAATTAACAAGTAAACCAGCAAAGATCGGTTTCTTGGATACGTTTCACACACATAGCATATAAAGTATCCTTCACGAACAAACATCTACAAACAGGCTTTCTAATTGTTTGTAAACCAAACATTTCACCGTTGAACTCGTACATAAACTGTGAACTCAACTTTTCTTTTTAGTGTATGAATACAAAAAAAACTGGAGGCCTGGCATGGCTGAGCGCGTTAAGGCGTGCACTCGTAATCCGAGGGTCGCGGGTTCGCGCCCGCGTCGCGCCAAACATGCTCGCCCTCCTCGCCGTGGGGATGTATAATGTGACGGTCAATCCCACTATTCGTTGGTAAAAGAGTAGCCCAAGAGTTGGCGGTGGGTGGTGATGAGTAGCTGCCTTCCCTCTAGTCTTACACTGCTAAATTAGGGACGGCTAGCATAGATAGCCCTCGAGTAGCTTTGTGCGAAATTCCAAAACAAACAAAAAAATCTAACTACGCCACATACGCGTAGATTATAACAATGATCATTTCGAAAAACAGAGTGCTCTTCATTTCCTGACAAAATTACAGTTTTTTGACGCATATACTCGTTAGGGACTTAAATATTATTACTTCAAGTAATACGACTAATAGTAGTGTGATAAAATATAAACATCTAAATGCCAATATGATTGTTCCTTCCCTGTAGCTAAGCAGTAAGCCTGAATTTATAAATAGCAATTTCAATGTTTGATCCCTTTGTTCCCGGGACAAATAACTTAGTATACAACTTTTCATTTCAAAACAAACTAAATGACTTATGACAGTTGTATATAACTTTAATAAATCCATAACACATTAAAACAAATTTATAGATACTTGAAATATTTTAAGAAGCATTTCATTTAATAGTAGTTTAGTGTACTTATTATATCACTAGTACATGTAGTTCACACTAGGGTACATTCATTTGCACGTGAAGTTAACACTAAGACTACAGCGATCGTATATGTAGTTCACACTAACTCATCAGTATCTGCTGTTCTTTAATATTAAGCACAAAGCTGCACAAAGGGATATCTATGCTATGCCCACACCGAAAACCGAAACGTGGTTTCTAGTGGTGTGAGCCCACAGACGTACCACAGGGGGAGGGGTCATTAGTTTATGGATTTAACACTAAATCCATATCATGAGTAAATGTAAGTTCACACTTGAACACATCCATTTGCACATGGATTTAACTATAGAACTACAACACTAGTAGTAGTACATGTAGTTCACGCTAATTCATAAATATATGGATTCAACACTATGCCTATATGATGAGTAAATATCATTCACATCAGGACACATTCGTTTTGATATGGATTTAGTGCTAGTACTACAAAACTCTCTGACACACGCAATTTCACAATAGAATGAATTCCCTAGTGCATGTCAATTACATTAGGACTAATTCTCTACTTTATGTAGATCATGCTAAGGCTAATTTACCAATGGATTTAGATCACATTAGTAATCTTTCGCTAATGCATATAATATATAGCAAGACTGATTGATTGCTACATGTTGTTTGCATTAGGAACACTTCATTACTTTATCAAGTATAAATTATACTTGGTTTTCTGTATATGGAAATAAGGAACAATAATATTTTAGTTCGACATATGAAAAAAGCAAATTTTGAAGGAATATAACAAGAATTGTCAGTTATAAATTGGGCAGTTGAGTTATTTGGAGACACTGATTAGATGTGGAATATTTTTTAAATATTCAAGGTAAACAAATTTCTTATAGAAAGAAAAAGGTAGCTGCGAATAAATATCTCGCTTGGTTCACAAAGAGATCAAGAGAAAAAAATAAAGAAAAGCATCACAAATTTAAGAAATTTAAATTGACTGATATTAGGGACAGTTAGAATAACAAAGAATATTAAGAAGGTAAAACAGGAAATTAGAACATCAAAAAGTATGTATGAGAAAATGTTGACTAAAAATGTTAAAATTAACAGTAAGGATTTATTTAAATACATTAAAGGTAAACAAAATGTTAGAATGGGGACAAGACACTTGAGAAATGATAAAGGAAGGTTAGTACCTGATAATTATGAAATGGCTGGTTTATTAAAGTTTGCTTTTTCTTCATTTTGTACTACTAAAGCTGCATTAATTCTGGGTTGGTTAAGCTGGGAAGTTTAAAAGAAAAACAATAAGGCTCATGGCCCAGATAATATTTAACCAGGGGATTTGAAAGAGGTTGAAGATATGATATTTTTGTCAGACTTTGAATAGTGGCAAGTACTAGAGAATTGGAAGTTAGTTGATGCAACTGCTCTTTTTGAAAGAGACAGGAAAAAGTTTTACAGTAATTATAAACCCATTAGTCTTACATCAGTTGTGGGAAAAGTTTTGCAATTTCTGTTTGCAAAGTCATTCAGCAAGGTTTAGAATCTAAGTGGATAGTTAACATGGTTTTACTAAAGGAAAATCATGTCTTTCAAACCTTATGACATTTTTTGAAAAAGTTACTGCCTATGTAAATGACGCTAAGGGTCTAGATTTGGTATTTTGGATTTTCAGAAAGCATTTGACAAGGTGCCACACTCAAAAGGTTTATCAAATAACTTGTCTCAAAAGGTGTGGGGTATAAGTTAGCAAATTGGATAGGAGATTTGTGACTGTATGGAAACAAGCAGAAAGTTGTTATAAATGGAGTTCAGTCAAATTGAATTAATGTCATAAGTGGTATACCTCAGGGCTCAGCCTTAGGACCTTTGCTCTTTTTGATTCACATCAATGACATAGATGAAGGAATAGTCAATAAATTGAGAATTTAGATCATCTAGTGAGTTGGGCAAATAGATGTCAGTTGGGTTTTACTGATGATAAATCCAAGATAATGCATGTGGAATATAATAATTTGAATTACAAATATCATTTGAAAAGGAATGACCTTAACAATGGTATGAAAGAAAAGGATATTGGAGTAATAGTCGATTAGTCTCTAAAGCCATCCAAGTTACTAGTAGTAGAAAAAATAAGATATTAGGTTGTATTTATAAAAATATTAAACATAAGTTTAAAAAGGTTACAATTTTCATTGTACAGATCACTGTTTAAGCCACATTTGGAAAACGTTGAATTGTTAGAAATGGTTCAGAGAAGGGTAACTAGAATGGCGCCTCAGCCCAAGGGTTGTCATGTGAGGATAGGCTGAAATCTTAAATTATTTTCTGTTCAGAAAGGAAGAGTTAGGGCGAATCTGATTGAGGTGCTTGAGATTGTAAAAAAAATGATATTATTGATGCATCCATCATCTTTTTCATATTAAACAGTGAGAACAGTAGGATCAGGGGACATAAATATAGATTTTGACAAGGCAGGGATTTATTTTTCTAACAGAGTTGTTGGCCTTTGGAATGGATTGCCTTCAGGTATTGTAGAAGCAGTAAATTTAAATGAGTTAATTTAAATTAATTTAGTTTGGAGTGTGAAACAGCCGTTAAGTCCCAAAACGTTACGTTATGTTACCACATATATGTTCCACACAAGAACTAATTCACTAGTTCATATAGACTTTACTATTATACATAATTAACAATTGAAACTAATTCACTAATATGCATATTTTGAATTAGGACTAAATCACTCGTACACAATAGAATTAAATCACTAGTACGTATAATTCTCACTAGAAGTAATTCACTAATACATGAAAATTCGTACAGGGCTAATGCACTAGTTGTGTTTGATTACTGTAGGACAATTCACTCCGTGTTGGGCTCGCGAAGACTAATTCACTAGTGCACATAGTTCATAGTATAAGCATTTCATTACCACACGCAATTTCACATTAGGTCTAATTTACAATTTACGACTAATCTAAGTTTTCTAAGCTCTAAAAGCAATGGGTAATATTACTGGGTTTACGGCCAAAAATATCACTAACAGCGAGGATTCCCACCCGATTTCTTGTTGTTTATTTGTTTTCAGACATTCCTGCAAAGCTACTCAAGGACTAGCTGCACTACCTGTCATTACTTTAGCAGTAATATATTGGAGGTCAGGCTAACAAAACTCACCAGCTCTTATTTGTCCGCTGTCACTTTCATAATCCACCCATGGCTCCAAAGTACGGAGCGTGATTTTTGTTGTTTTTTGTTGCTGTTACAGATTGATCTGCAGATCCGCCACTCTAATCACGGACCGCACTCGTCCCCTTAGCTCATAAAACGATGCATTGTAAGTTTTATACGTTTGTTTTTTGTTAATTTCGCACAAAGCTACACGAGGACTATCTGCGCTAGTCGTACCTAATTTAGCAGTATAAGACGAGAGGGAAACCAGATAGTCATCACCACCCACCGCCAACTCTTTGGCTACTGTTTTACCAACGAATAGTGGAATTGGCCTTTACATTATAATGCTCCCACGGTTGAAAGGGCGAGCATGTTTTTTGCTGCGTAGATTCGAATCCGCGACTTTCAGATTACGAGTCGAACGCCGAAACCCATGTGGCCATGTCGAGCTATGTTTATACGCAAGATCAGCACATTAAATTACCAATAATCGCTATTGGATTGATTTTTAGTTTTGATACAAATGGATATTTTGCTCTGGTCGAAAAGCAAAGTGAAACTGTGTTTATAATGAAAATAGTAATAGTTGATAAACTACGTATTGTGCAGTAATTATTGTATTTTAAATGTTGTTTTCTACATAATTGAGTGTGTATAAATCAATAATTTTATAAATATAATATTAAGTTATTTCTTTGTTCTTGTTAAACAGTGCGTTTGTCTATGTATCTGTTATACATAATCTAAATAATCAATAACAAACTTTGGATTTTGTGTTTCATGTCTTTACGTTGTACACTTTCTTCAATAGATGTCGCCAGTAAAATTACAAGTTTTATTTATCGTTCTTATAAACGAATTTGGATAAAGTACACAATTATCTTAATAACCATCGATAAAAAAATTGATAAGATAAAGATGGCAGACCTGGTATAAAAATAACAGGAAAAAGTTATTAGAAGTAGCATAAAACAAATTAACTTCTGTCTCTTTTCATGAATCAAATATCCAATAGAGGCTTAGGATTTTCTGATAAAACGAAGCAGTTTGTTTATTTTAGTATTTTCGGATAAAAGGTAACGAAGTTTTGTTTTATTTAGTTCTCGCTTTAAACATTCGATTACTATCAAGATGATAACTGAGATATTGAGTTACACAACAGTTAATTTCGTACTTTAACGAATGTTTTTAACTTATTAAAGATCGTTATGTAATAATACATAGATTAAAACTAATAGCTGACATTTGTTCTGTGACAGTTGAAATTTAATTTCAATTAAATTTAATTTTCATCTAGCATTTAAATGTTAGCACCGTTTTCCGTCTGTGAGTGCACTTTACGGGGTTATTTACCTGAATTTACGAATGCAAACAAGTTAGTTGCACAGTTATGTAGAGGTAAACATATATCCTGTCAACAGTAGCATCATAAAAAGCAACGTTTCTTACTCGTGTGTTTGTATGAGTCAAGGTCCACTGAGATATAACATTTCTTCACATAGTAATGCTAAGATGAATTATTTCTTTGCGAATTTTTTGTTTTCACGCACATAATTACTTGTCCTTCTGTAGATAGTTGTTTTCTTACAACAAAGTCACATCGGACTATGCGTTGAGTCCACCGAAGGGAATTGAACCCCTGATTTTAGTGTTGTAAAGCCGTAGACTTACCGCTGTATCAGCGAGGAACTCCTTTTCTTGATTTTTTTAGCAGGGTCATTATGGTTCCTGGGCCGCCCCAAAGTTTTTTTTTAATGCAAACTTTTAGCTCATAGATCTAGGTTTTGGTCTTTTTGAAATATAATTACCGCTGCGGCCATTGAGAATTCCCTCTTGTTCAGTTTAGCATCCAAGAACGAACGGGTTAGTTTGAAAGATGTAGCTTTATTTAATTGTTACTTACTAACGAGTTTCTAACAATTAAATAAACGACAAGTTTTTATCGGATTTGAAATTCATAACCAGTGATATGAAGGTAAAACACTATAATCTCTTTTAAGGCTGCTTTAGTTGCATTGTGAACAGCATTAATATACTGAAACCCCTATCCCAGACAGTAGCCTCAGTATCATTCAACTTATATAATCTTTCAAAACTCCCCAAACACACCGTTCACCAAGGAACTGGTACTTTTTATTAAGGATCTAAGCACTTATTAAGGCCTTTATACTTTAGAAATTTAGCAATTTTATGTGGTTTCTTTTCTTAATATTTGATAACTTTTGCAACTACGTGTATATTTTCTCTAGAACTGTTTTAGGAAAGATGAAGAATTTCAATTTATTTATAGCTTAAGTCATTTTAAATATAATTTTCTAGTTTTTTGTGTTTATTAAGATGCTCGTCTGATATAACGATTACTACACATAAATAATGGTAGTTATTAACTTCAACATATTTGAATTGTGACGTCATTCATTCTGCTTCAGGGGAAAGTTTGCTAGAAAGACAAGTTAGGCTCGTACACCAATACACTGATGATGATTCACGTACCCTTAGTTACAAAACAGTACGGAAGTTAGTGACAGAAAAGGCGTAAAATGGGAACGTGGCTGACGTGCAGTCAACAGCAGTGCATATAGCACGAGACAGCAATAGCTACTCGCTGTGATTATGACGTCATATGTGAGAAACTCATGTACAGCAAGTAAGCAACTATCTCTCCACTGTTGCTAGGCCCTGTGCATGACCTAAGTAACCAGAGTGCGCATGTGTAAATTTTGGCGTTTGCCCGGGTTATCTATTCGTACACATACAAGCAATGTTTCATGGCGTCTCTGCCTGCTATGTTGGTGAATATTCTCCCGTTGGCCTGACACGTGTCGTAAAGTTATTTTTATCTTAACTTGCCAAATCTGAAAGGGTGTAAATATCACGTGACAACTCACATTCTGGGAACTTGTGTCACGTATGCCGATAAATAAAACACTGTTGCTAGATAAGGGGTTAACATATCAAGTGACGGGAGTGCTGTCTCCTATATGTTACTTGACTGAAGTCTACCTGAATAGATACGTTCATGTTTGTTTATAATACATGATGATACATAACCTGTAACCCAATACTTTTAACGAAACTTTAGTTTCGTATTAAGGTGCCGGTTTTCTCGTCACTAAAAGTACGTGATTTATCTACTTCGGTTTATTAGATTTCTAGTTTTAACCACCAGAACTGCTGGCCTAAGTACGTGGAATGTTTACGTCAGTAACTGTCACTCTTGAAACAATATGATATTTGATAAGCACAAAAATATGTGGATGAATACATGTTAGTAAATAGATACGCATGTCCTATATTTATTTCAATACCTCATTTTACCGTTTTTCATTGGAAAAGAAACCGTCAGTTATTCATTAATTTCAGTTAAGGAATTCGCTTGTTATATAATTTGAAAATAAATAAATGTAGCATTATCAACTTCAAATACCAATTACAGACCACACTACACGTTATTATCTCCGAAGGTTTGATAAATTATAACGGTCTTATGTTTCACGTGACTACAGTTACAATCATTGTATATTTATTTACTAACTGGAGTAGCATCCTTTGGACGAATGAAATAAAATCTCGTTTGTAACAAAGAATAAAAAGTTGTGCTTGGATATTTTGTCTTAACATAATACGCATTAATATTTCAGTAAAAATACATAAAGGTACCAATACTGAAAAGAAAGACAGTATTTTCAAGGATTCTATTATATGAAAATAAGTAAAAAGAAAGACAGTATTTTCAAGGATTCTATTATATGAAAATAAATGAGGGTGATGGTGTCCAACCAAATGCACTTAATGACCTTCCTCGTGTCATCCTGTATCACTGGGTCAACTTTGATGGTGATTCATCAAGAAATGTGAAAACGTATGAGGAAAGGATGGATATATATACACATACTAATATTTATTTATATAGATTTTTGACACGCGACAATAAATCAATACAACCAGACGTTTGTTTATATAGATTGTTGACACGTGACAATAAATCAATATAACTACGTCTCCAGAATTTAAAAAAAACAACAACAGTAAGACTGAATATAATCGATTTTTCATCAAAAGTACAAAATTGACAGAGATTACCTGTCACGGTGTCCAGATTTATTGTTCAAAATATTTACATTTCTTTAGCTTTTAGGTTATCTAAACTTGTGGCGTCTGAGGGGTACAGTGTAAATTATTCATTATGTCTCAATACCCTCGATCTAAATACAATAATTTGCTATTCGGTGTGTGTGTGGAAGGAAGTTGGGAGTGCTTAGACTCGCAGATCTTGCAATACGAAATTAGAAGTATAAAGAGCTGATAAAAGCAGTTCTCGTGCTGCCAAACACAGCTCAATCTAGGGGGGTTCTGGGGCATGTGTCCCATGAACATTAATAAAAGTTATAGTTGCTAAATAAGTGAAGTGTGTAAAAGTGAGGGTGTTATAGTACCCCCTTGTTCCGACGCATCTGCTGTTAACTAAGGAATTAAATTAGTTACAATGCGAATTTATAATAGTATACTCTTGTAATTGAATGTATTTGCTTTATACACAGTATGTGCATCTTGGGGCAGTGTTTTACTTTTCTACATTTTTATGAGTTAATTAAAATTTGATTTTATATTAACTATCAGTTATTTTTCTTGTAGTTTAATCTATCTTGTGAAATGGACACATTTTCGAGTAAAGTTGTCACTAGTGTAATCAAAACTTATCCAATCCACCTGAATTTTTTGTCAATGCCATGAAATTTACAATTGTTAAAGTAAGGTATTATTATAATGCGTTTTTTTAGGGGTTAGGTTCTTTTGGATTATCTGGTAAAAGATAATTTGAAATACAGTCCACGCAAATTAGGTTATTTCTCTATGCATTAACGTTTAGTTTGCTAAAAGCTACTTTCACTTGTAGTTGAAGGCCTAAGTACACAATCAACGTCTCAATAGAAATCACGAGACTAATTGTATGCTCAATTCACAAATAAGCTTACTCACGAAATTTCCTCACTAATCCTTCGAATAACCGGACAGACGCAATAAATTACACCTATAACACTGAATTTATGAACTCACTGAATACTATCTAGTTGTATTTGTAAATGCCATATCCTTGTTTTTCGATATCAGGCTAAACGTTTCAACTGTCATGCCAATAATAATTAGTAGCTCCATCTAACAAACAGCTAAGCAAATAACGTTAAAAATACAGCTTACAATACTGCTCTCCTTTCTGGGCTGTGAAGCTCTTTGTGCAGTTCTAACACACCACACAAACAAAGCATAACACCAAATTTTTTATTCACCAAGTCTCTTTGTTGGTTTTCTTCTCCGAGAGATATGCAGATGGTATGACTTCTTGCCACTTATCGTCACGTGCTGTTCTGTTACTGGGAGAGATTTCTCTCACTGGTGGCTCCAGCCCTTGACGATTCTCTGGAACTGATCTCAGCTGAAGCCTAGGAATCTTCAACAGGTTGAAGTTTCGCAGGTAAATTCTTCTCCTACCCAGTTACCCTTTCTCTCCACCTGATGTGCTTCCAAAGATAATTAGGGTGGATGACCTGTGGTGTGGTCTGTCTATATTTCTATATTCTGTATATCACATCATTTGATTCTTCCAGTTACAGTCTGGCTCTTTCCAACACCAGCTTGGTTTTGCATTTCATCATTTTTTGGAAGAGGATTGTAGAGCCATACCATGTCATCTCGATGAAATCCAATATTATCAAAACACATCATGATACCTTTTCATTTTATCACTCACTTATCTAAATTTTGCTCAGATAAAAATTGTGCATAATATCTTTATTATTCAGTTCCACAAGAGCTCTTTCAACCATCACTCCTTTAGGAAATGCAATACTGGGATGCTTAGTTCCATTATACTACACCCAATATATAATGACTGATTTCTAATATCTCCTGTTATAAGTATTTCATTTTCTGATAAGGCAGTAATTAATCTCCTCGTTATTACTGGAACTTTAGCATCTAGTATAGTAATTATAATATAGTGCACAGGAACTTTCTGGGCAGAGACTATGAAACTAGTTAAACATAGCCTAACCTTACATTCAATTCTCTAGATAAAGTCAATTCTCAATATGCATTCTTCCTTAATGTCAATTGCACGGGTATTACGTAGGGATAACTTCTACATTTCTTCTTGTTGGAATTTTATGTACACCTGCTGTTTCCATCAAATCCTCTTATTTCTTCATTTATTGATGAAATTTCCTAACTTTTTTGCCAAATCAGGTTGAACTATTATAGTTATAGAGTGGGTGTTAACATACTACAAAGTCTTTCTTCAATAAATCCATGGACTCAAAGACAGTATTTTTAAATAAATAACTTCTCATCCATTTCGAGCATTTGCAGATTAGACATCATCTCATATTACACTGGTTTACAAAAAAATATTTTTTGTCTGAGGCAAGAATGTAAATAGGTATTTTTTACTAATTTGGGTGTGCTGAATTCAAATTTATAAACAGTTTTGCTCTATCACCTCTAGTTTTCTGGCTTTTAAATAGTCTCATTTTAGTATATACAGAGTATATACGTGCTTATTTCAACAGTTGCAGCAGCTTATTACAGATAAAACAGGATAGATAAAGAACATTGACGGAATAAATATACTTGGATGACACAATGTACACAATTCATAGTACCGCAGACAGTTAAAAGTGTGTTTTCTTAGATGATCTGGTGTATTTTGCCTCCGGGATGTCATGCAAGAGCATCCAGCAGAAGTCTCCCATCATGCTGGGTTCCACTTGCCTTGGTAGTTGCTCTCCATCTTCGTAATGTCGTGATGGAATCTTTCTCCATGCTCATCACTCACTGCTCCAAGGTTTGGAGGGAAGAAATTGAGGTGGGAATGGAAAAAATGAATTTTGAGTGACATTCGGCATCCCATATCCTCATAAGTCTTTAGCAACTTCTCAGTACAGGCTTGGTAATTTGGTACGTGTGTGTTACCAAGGAAGCCACTACAGACTGACTTAAATTCTTCCCATTAACTCAGTTCCTTTAAGGTAAGAAGCTCCTCAAAATCAGTATCCTTCAGCACTTCTCGGATTTGAGGTCCGACAAAGATGCTCTCTTTGAGCTTAGCAGCACTGAGACCTGGGAACACAGTAGACAAGTATTGGAAGGCAACACCATTTTTGTCCATGGCCTTCACGAAATTCTTCATCAAACCAAGCTTGATGTGAAGAGGAGGAAGAAGCACCTTCTTCATGTCAACCAGAGGATTCTCCTTGACGCTGTGTTCGCCAGGAACGAAAGTGCTTCTAGACCCCCAGTCTTTCTGCTTGTAATGCTGGGATACAGTTTGACTATCCCAGAGACAGAGAAAGCAACAGTACTTTGTGAAGCCCGCTTGCATACCCATAAGAAGACCAATGACCTTGAGGTCCCCACACAGACTCCACTGGTACTGGTTGTACTTAACAGCTTCTAAAAGAAGCTCCATATTGTCATAGGACTCCTTTAGATGGAGAGAGTGTGCAGTGGGAATGCTGGGATATTTATTCCCGTTGTGCAGAAGCACAGCCTTGAGACTTCGCTTGGAAGAGTCTATGAAAAGACGCCAGTCTGAAGGATTATGTGGCAAACCAAGGAAAGTGAACAAGCCAGGTACATTTGTGCAGTAGCACAACTTGTTTTCCATGTCGAAAAATGAAGCAAGGTCTTTGTTCCGATTCTTGAAACTGGTGATCCGTCTTGATATATAGCTATATATATATATATAATGTAATGCTATCGCTTACATTTATTGCATAATAACTAAAAAAGAAGACATAAGTCACACAATATTAGAAATTAACCCTGAATGCATATACGCCTTTATGTACAGTATGTGTACAAAATGTACAGTATGCATATCTAAAAAACTAGAGGTGATGAGTAAAAACGGATTTGAAATCTGAATTCAGCACCCCCAAATTAGGTTACAACAACTATTTTTGTGCTTGCCTTATTTTCTTTGTAAACCAGTGTTATCAGCTCCTTCCTGTTTTTACAATATCTGGTTAGATTTGAAAACTCATCATTGAGGTATATTGTCTCATTGGGTTACTAAAAGCTATAAATTTGTTGTAGGTTCGGTTTAAATTTTGCACAAAGCTATAAAAGGGCTACCTGCGCTAGATGCCACTAATTTAGTTGTGTAAGACTAGAAGGAGGGCAAATAGTCATATTTTAACAACGAACGTCACATTAAACGCTTCCCCCACAGCTGAAAGGGTGAGCATATTTGGTGTGACGAGGATTCAAGCCCTTGACCCTCAAATTGCGATTCGGGCGCCCTAACTACCTGACCATGCCAGGTCAATTTCTTACAGTCATGATTGTGTCTGCTGTTCTATACAGTATAACCTTTAAAGTGTAACTAGAAATGTTTATTATCTTGGAGTTTGATATCTTCATTCTGTGGACTAGTTGTCTAGAAATTACTTCCAGTTCTTCTAGATTGTAATCAGTGATGTTTCAACTCTACCCGAGCTGCTGATACAGTAACTTCTAGTGAGTACTTGTAATATTTTATCTACGATTTTAGTGGATTTCACATTCATTGCAAACTAGAGCGCGTCCTTTAAAGATATACATATATGTTGCTTCACTCGGATTCGTGTAGCCTCGCCTGTCATGAAATATGTAAATCTAATAGTTGCCAATGAAACTGTCGTTTCGTTCAAAGTTTTTGGATAAGCCAATTGGTAAAGCTATTCCAAAACTTATCCAAGTTCGACCAACGTCTCTTCTTTCATTCCACTTTATTCGAAAACATTTCTGTGGATACTTCTCTGTGGTGCGTTCCTCCAAACCTGTTGGATCGTTACGGCTCCCAGATTTTAAATCGTTTCATATCGTTATTTCCGGTCCTTTTAAATGGACAGAAAAAAGAATAGTTTCTTCTTTAAAATTCTACCAGTTTAATTTTCAAATTATCTCTACTTGAGTCTGATATGTCTCCCATGATGCCTTTCCAACATGGTCTGTCATCTTCTCAATGTTTTTAAGTTGGCTAACTAAATTCGGAAACAAGATTTGGTAGTTTCATACTTGCAGTAGTCTAGGTAGGTTATGCAAATAACAAAGTAGAAATGTTAATAGGTGTTGGCCAACTAGGTTCTATTATTCTATATTTTGTAGTGAATAGTATTAAGCAGAAGCGGAAAGAGGTGTGGCTGATTTAATTTTCACAATTACCAATTCGTTCACCAGATGTTTTTTATGTCACTGATGTTTTCTTTTCTATCTAAATAATCTGTTTTTTTATTTTTCGATCTTGTCATTACTACTTTTCTATATTTTGTTAATGTGTATTAACTTCTTCAATTTTATTATTACAGTCTTTCTGTAATCTGGTGTTTTTTTGCATTATGTCAAGCCTGTTGTTGTAACTCATATGTACATTCCTTATAGCTTGACCAGTCTTGTGTTCTATCATATTTGTTTTTTAATTATTCTTTGAGCATTATATATTTTTGTTTAATTCTTTTTAGGTTTCCGTCTCTCAATTCTTGATCTTACTTCAGTTTGTTCAGTTTCTCAGTGGATTTTCAATCTTAGATTCCTTTTCCTGATTTCTATCTCTTTTTCTTTTATTTGTGTTTCTTTTTCACATTCTGTTAACTGTTTTTTATTGGCATTCTGTTAACTGTTTCCTTTTGACATTCTGTTAACTGTTTATTTTTTGACATTCTGTTAAATATTTCCTTTTTGACATTCTGTTAAATATTTCCTTTTTGACATTCTGCTGTTTGTTTTTTGACATTTTGTTAATTGTTTCTTTATTCTTAACAAGATTTCAATCTCACTTCTTGTTCTGTCGTCAATTTAAACAATTAGGGTTCAAGTTTTCAGTCAAAGTTCCATGTCTTTTTACTAAATTAACTTCACTTCTGGCATCAATTGTTTATTGTATCAGATTCTTGAGAATTATCTGGTAAAAATAATTGGAAATCCAGTCCACCTAACGATAACAAGTTGGTTTATTTCTCTCATTACGTTTTTCACAGGCTAATTTTAGGTTTCTCGTAGTCGTAGGCCTGTGTGCACAAATATTGTTTCAACAGAAAATTCTGAGATTAATAGTAAATACTTAACTCGCAAATAGACTTAAATATTTTCCTCACTAATCGCTCGAGTAAATGAATAGACTTGATAGACCTCACTTCTAGCACTGAACTGTGAACAACTTTATGAAAATGAACTCGTAAATTCACTAAATACTCATTAATTTCATTCACTGTCTGTTCGTATTTGTAAATAGTGCACTGTTGTCAATCGACACTTAACAAACCTCTCGATTATCACATCATCATAACTATTAGCTTACTCTGTCAACTAAATTACAACAATAAAAATACAGCTTATAGCAGTACACATGAAGACAAGAGACATCTTTTGTGATGCTTTCAGTCTGAATCTGAGCTTTTTTTATGTGTATGTAATTAACATAAACGCAGCAATTTCTGTAATACTTTCAACCAAGAAAATTTTTGTTTGAGAAATTCTACTCAGTGCTTTCATATTTACTTATTTATAATATCTTGTAAATATTTTTCCGCTCATAGTTTTTTTTGTATAAAGCGTTGACGTGTACTTTTACTAATAAAAGTGGGTTGTTTCATTCTCCAGTGAGTGTAGCAATAAAATACTGTTAAATACAAAACTGGCCGTGTCTTTTGATTACGTCATCAAAACTTCTCACATTTGGGTTTCTAAAGATTCACTAGATCAAAAACATTAAAATATCTTATGCCTTACGATCTTCGAGAGTGCAGTTAACGGATTCTCTTCTGGATGATTTAAGGGTTTAGTTCTAATAAGCACTTGTATCACAAGATATGCAGATTATGAGAATCTCAGTGTCTTTAAAATAAATTCTTTAAAATGTCAAAAGTTTACATACAGTTTTTACCATCATATTTTTGATAGTTTTCAATATCATTTCAGCTTTTCAAAGAAATGTTTTCAAATTTGTTACAAATATTCTCTTATTGCAAGCCATGCTTAAAAAGCATTCACACCGTACTGGAATGCTTAGAGTTTTACATTGTATAAAATTAAGAATCACTTGTCTTCTTAAATTATAGTACTTGTTAATTGTTTCTAAAGTTTCATCCATGACATTTTTCAGATACTTTTAATGAATTCGTCATGAAGTTTGCTGGCTAAGATATTCTACATTATATATGTTATAAAGAACCAAAGCACTAAGTTTCTACCTTTCTAATTTTATTTATTTTATAAGTTATTTAGCCCTTGATTACATGTAAAAAAATATAATGAAACAGTTTAACTCTCTATTGCACAATGTAACAGATTTATCTTTGTTGCTTAATCCAAACAAGTGCAAATGTTTCAGTTCTGTAGTTGTATGCTCTTACTTGTAAGTAACAGTCTAAATAAATCAGGGAATTACTTTTGTTGATTTTTCAACTGAATAACATTTCTTCAGGTAACGTCCCCGTTTATAACTTACCAAAATATATATTTTGTGCAATATACAATTACTTAAGCAAAGATTTAAAGACAAGATATTGTTCTACTATACAACGTATCTGCTCAGATGAGCGGTTTACAGTGAACACAATGCATCAACAGCACTAAACCAAAAGCATAAAAAGGATTAACACTATAGGATAAATATACATATATATATGCACATGCTGTTACGTCAAAGTCTGCTGAACCATTTACATGTTATCATGTAATGAGTTAAGTTAAATATTTAAGTTAAATTTTTGTGAGAAAGACATTTGATAAATGTGACATAACAGTTCTTACACATACGAATATCTACCGAGGAAATTTAAACAGGAATATGTCAGAGATCCTCGGAAGATGTAATAAGTTTATTCAAGAACGAAGCATTTCCTTTTTCCCGTCTCGTGCATAAATAGGCGTAGGTAAGATCATATGTAAACAACGGAGATGAAACAGCATTGAAATCTCTTTAGTCTGTTTTTTCTCTTTAGACAGTATATGGTGAATCACGTGTGACCCACGTCGGACGGAGAATCTTTAGCTCGTGTCTCGTTAAACCCCTAACTTTAGGGACATGGGTGCGTTATAAGAGTGACGATCATATCTCGCTATTCGGTTAGAATATTCCACAAGTTGCCGATGGGTGACGTTTAGTAACGAGCCACCTTCCCTCTAATATGTAACTTTAAAATTAGGAACGTTTAGCGCATATGATACCGAGTAGCTTTGCGGGAAATTCGACAAAGGAAACAAACTGTTCAGTGTTATAACATGAAAAATAGTATATTGTAGAAAACGCTTTCGTTACTTGCCATATAAGTAGAGATTTTGTTACAATTAGACAATCTTACTAAACAAATATATGCATACTAACAACATATAACTTTCTTTTCCAAATCTAACTGTTTTTCCTGATACAACAAAGCTTTTTATAATTATTTTATTACAAACTCTATTAACTTTTTGAAATACTGTTGGTTTCACGTAATTGTTCTAAACATTCATCTTCGTCACTGTTAAAGATAATGATCCTTAGTTTTAGTTCATACTTGTAAATGCTCTGTTTAAAGTAGAAGTGAGTTGCATTAAACAAGAAAAATGTTTAGAGATCGATGAACACGATCGAAAGAATACGGCTAATCGATAAACTAAGCATTTGCAACTTCATTTTCTCAGAACTGAAACAGAATTGTGTAGTCAAGGGTAACAAGAGCTGAAAATACCGCTGACAACGCGGGTATCCAACTGACAAAACAACACGTTATAATAATTATAAATAAGAACATAAGAATAGTATATTAAGTATATCTATTTCAGAACTGGTCTTTACATATCATCTATGTAAGTAACATTATTTGATTATATACTACAATTAATGATACATAGCTGTTTAAAATTGGCTACTTCAAATAAGAAAATAATGGCAGTTTACCGGAAACAGCTTTACGTCATTTCGTTCCATCGACAGTATGAAGGTAAAGAACAGTATAATTCCAGAGTTTAGTGAGTCACCTGAAAACCTAAGCAACCAACTAGATTAATTATACCTTAAATGTGTTTAAATTCTCCAACTCCATATTTTGCATTTTCACAAACTGTATTATTACAGAAGGAAAAACAAATACCAGAATGGTATCTTGTTTATTAACTGTACAACTTTTTGTTTTTAAACATTTGCTTTGTTGGCAAGTCACGATACGTTTATTTGTTTCCATGAGATTAGTTTTGGGTCAATGTTTTGATATATATTTAACATTCTGTGTTTTAAAAGCACGAACGGTCAGTCATCAATACTAAACTATTAAGTTGTAATGAGTTGTTATGTATATGTGTAAATATTTTGTAAACGACAACATGTCGTATTGTGTTTGAATTTTCATTTGTATTATTCATTTTTCCATATCGATATTATTGTTTAGAAGTTTAAACTAAAATATGTTATTTATTTAGGGTAACGTTTTAGAACTTTCTCGAATTAAGTAGACCAATCACATGTTTGTAAATGAGTGCTGGTGACTTCCTGTCTAGAGTGTAGTCTCGTGCAAGAACGGATATGCGTAGATAGCTCTGGAGTTGTATGGAAATTGCGAGATTGTTCGAGAAATAGGCCTATCGGTATAAAAAAGACGGTGACGTGAGAGTCATCAGTCATCAGTTTTATTCGAGGGAGAGAGATTCAGTCATTAGTTTTATTCGAGGGAGAGAGATTCAGTCATTAGTTTTATTCGAAGACAAAGAGTGAGATTCAAACACCAGTTTCATTTCAAAAGAAGAAAGTTAGTTATTTGAGAAAGATTAAGTGTTTGCTGTGAATATTCAACTTGGATTTGTGATTGAAATTAGATCTACGGAAGCCGTGAGTTTATTTCGTCAATCTCTACGATACATCTGAATTACTGCTTGAGCTGAGAGACGGCGATTTCATTGAACTGTGAACTGTTTCGGAATTACTTCGTGGGACCAAATTCACACCCTAGACTGGAATTTGAGACTTTAATTTTAGATCGTTACACTAGATACAGGCAAGTACCGTTTTGTATTGTGATTTAATTTTGAAGTTTGAAACTAACATTATTTTGTTTTGTAATTAATTTCGAATGTCGTAACTTAATATCTGTCACTGTTATTATACAATTTATGTCATATTTGTTATATTTGTTAATAGTTTAGTGTAATAAATTATACAAGCTGTTATCTGCGTTTTTCTGTTGCGTTTAGTCTACAAAGAACTTAAAACATTTAAAAAATACGTAACATGAGTGAAATAGTCATGAATTTCATCCCCATTCCATAACTAGCTTACAATATATCTTTTTTTTAGATATTTTCGGGAGGGAGGGAACAATGATAACACATCAGCATAATAATGTGATAATAATTAAAAAATAAAAAAAACATATAAAACTCACTGTTTTGTTGATTCCTAAATAATTTGTGTATTATTTTGCCGGTATGCTATTATGTTTTTTATTAATTAGAAAAAATAATCTATTCTTTAAATATATTAAAGATAAATTATACTAAATTTTTGTGCAAGTTTTTATACGTGTAATATAACAGTCTCGTTAACCGAGTCTCAGTTGGTTGTAAATCTGTGTTAATTGTTTCATCCACGTAAAGGGTGTATATATATAAAAAGTAAAATAAAAATTGTGTAATATTTACCTAAAAGGCAAATTCTTACACAAGTTGATCTCACTTTGAGTTTTCTCTATAAAATATTGTTTGGATTCTGTTATACTGCACTTTGAACGTTTTGGCTGAACTTTGACCTGTGTAAATGAGGGAAGGAAAGTCTCTTACCTCTAACAGACGGCATAGTTCTAAAATCTATATGTATAGAACATAGAACATATTTCGGGCTCGCTTCCCTTGATGAAAAACACGAACATCCAATTTATGAAAATACTCTCCCATTTGGAAAAAAAATGGATATCTAACTTAAGAAAAGTCTCACTTAGCAACTTGAACACACTAGACACAATATGAACACACCCCTTCCTATTAAAACATGTGGACACAGAACTCATTAAAATACCTCTTCTCTGCTATAGAACACTATATATATATATATACAATCTATGTAATTACTCTTTGATGAAAAACATTAGGCATACAGCTTTTAAAAATCCTACTTTTCTGTTCAAAATAATAAACATAACCTCATGAAAATACACATTTCTTGCTAAAACATGCAACTTACGAAAATACCTCCTCCTTGCATAAAAGCAATCTTTGTCACACAACTTTCCCTGTAATAAAACTACATGTTTCGTGACAGTAGCTCGACGGCAGGTTTAAAGGCTTGTAATGCACAACACAGATAGTTCATTGTGTAACTTCGTGCTTTTCTACAAACAAATAAATCTGCTTCGTGATGGAAAATATAGAAGAAATCTTTTTCGGTCTGAGAATCCAAGATTTTCCCACGCCTCTTTATCTAGCATATAACATGGTAGTTCAGTATTAATGGTGTATACCCCAGTGACACAGCGATATGTCTGCGGATTCTCACCGTTAAAAACCGGGTGTCTATACCCGTTGTGAGCAGCGCACATAGCTAAATGTGTAGCTTTGCACTTAATTTCAAAACAAATAAACCTTAATGGTGATGAGAAACGTAACGTAATATAACTCATTTCATAAATACAACAGCATTAATTTTAATAGGAGTAAAACTTGGACATTAATTATTACAGCGTTTCGACCCAGAGTAGGCCTGGCCTCACCGCGTGGTTAGCTTTCTCGACATATAATGTTTTTTTTTCTTTCAGCTGTATGGGCGTTATAATGTTACGGTCAATTTCAATTTTCCTTTGTAAAGAGAACGTCAAGAGAAAGCAATGGGTGGTGTTAATAAACTGCCTTATCTTTAATTTATTACTTCTAAATTACGTATGACTAGCGTAGATAAGCCTGGAATAGCTATGCGCGAAATTCAATAAACAAACGACCCATTTCATCAGCTTATATTAAGGTAAAAGTTAACGCTGTTGTATTTTTCAATTAATTATTTATTTCAGCAGATTTCTCACCTATCAAAAGCAGTTTTGGTTCTCTGAGAAGTAATTCCTCTTCAAGTTCATGTTTAGGCCTGATCTATTGAACTGAAAATTTTCGTCTCATCTCTAATCCTGACCTTATGATCTGAAAGCTCTTGTCTCTTCTCTAATCCTCATCCAATGACCTGAAAAACTCTAGTTTCGTCTTTAATCCTTATGTCATGACCTGAAAAACACCAGTCTATTTCCTAACCTTGGTGTTATATTTTGGATTATTCTTGTTTTCTCTTTCTAACCACTTTGACACTATTGTCTCGTTAAAGTTTGCAGCAAGGTTTAGGTGCCATCAAATTCGAAACGTACATCTGAACCCACTACCTGAATGTATAACCTATAAACCCCTTCTCAATTAATAATACTGTACATAGAACAAATGAAAATACATTTTGATGTCAAATCCGCCATGCATAAAATTTATGATGAGTCGTCCTCTTTGCTGAAAAATAATATATATGAAAGTACATCCTTCCTGACTAAATATAATTGACAGACAAGTTATACAAATACAACTATTCATCGAATAAAACACTGGATATATAACTTATCATAAATAAAACAAGAGAAAAAACTATAACAAGCGCTGGAAATGAACTTGTCTTCTTATGTCTTCAAGATCTATGGAGAAAACCAAGAAAAATATTGTGTTGAATGCTCTATCTAAAAAAGGGGGCGTACTGTCATGTTTTGATAATCGAATTGTGCTTGTAATATTCAGTTCTAACGGAAGTCTGGTGAAATCAGATCAAATACACAGGGAAGATATGTGACGTTAAAATGAAAAAAGTATTTATTATACAAATGATAGAAATATCAATATAAATGTTACGGTTATTTTCAACCTTGTTTAATGTAAAAGCATTGTAAGCACAACTCAATGTTCGGGTTAGTTGCAACATGAGAATTGTGTTTGAAGTAAATAGGAATACAAATTACGAATATCACGTATTTTGTGCTGGAAAATAGGTAGCACTGCAACACACATACAAATAAATACTGCAGGTCTTGTTCAATAAATACAACGTTCCAAAGAAATACACAACAATTTACGAAATGTTGCTTTTTTTCTGTTAACACTCACATATATAATTAAAATACAAAAATACACGATGAACTATAAGGATACGTAAACATCTTTTAGTATTGCAGCATATTTTAAGGTTGAAGAGAAAATATCGAAATCAAGAAGAGCCACAATACATTGCAGAGTAAGCATTAAAATAATTCGTTTTAGAAAAACGTCACTGATACTCAAATACAAACTATACAATCAAAACTTTGAAACAGATTCAAAAGTTAGCTACAGAAAAAATTGGACTGAATATATCAAACTCCCAGTTATTTATACTTAAAATATTCCTTAATTATTTTCGAATACCCGTTACACCAAACATGCTCGCCCTCTTAGCCATGGGGGCGTTATAATTCTAGTGTCAATTCCATTATTCGTTGGTAAAAGAATAACCCAAGAGTTAGCGGTGGATGGTGATGACTAGCTTCCTTCCCTCTTGTCTTACACTGCTAAATAAGGGACGACTACTGCGGATGGTCCTCGTGTAGCTTTGCGCGCAATTCCGAACAAAACAAATCCTTGATTATTAAAACTGGAAATCGAAGTAAACCGAATAAAAAAGCAAATTATGTAATTTTAGTTATACTTTTCGAAACTGTTTTGCAGTTTGTATTTTTAATTCATCTTCGTAACAGATGTTTTTTTGGTGGTGGGTGGGTGTAGTTGTTCATGTATTCTACACAACATTTCCAAATAAAAATCTAGTGTCACGTGGTGAACGCCGGAAAGCAAACTCGGTCAAAATTGTAATGCCACAGTGGAACTAACGCATGAAACTGTCTACGTCCATGACGTCACCTCCAGTCATGCCCAGCAAGTAAACGCATGGGTGGAGTTCTCGTAATAGTGACCTTGGTGTGATTAAGCGTGCTGTTGCTATGGCTCTTAGCAAGATTGTAACAGTAAAGAGGGGGGGATATGCAACTTTTTAAAGATGAAATAATATTTATAAGTGGAGATTGAAACAAAATAGCTTGAACAGAGAGAATATAAAAACATTTTACATTATGAAAATTGTCTCCATTTTCGTTGATTAATTATACGAGAGAACAGAGTTGGTTACATCAAAACTGTCATTAATTAATAGAACTTTCAAACACACGTGTCGTAACTTCGCTTACCGGATGTGTAATGTTATTTATATCCTGAGAACGTGTTATTCTAAAAGTACTTCTGTAAGGCTTAAAATATTATGTACGTTAATTTAGAACACAGATTACCGTACTTTAGGTTATGGGAAATTAAAGTATTTCCAGAGTTTCAAGCACATATTTTTTTATGAATTAGACTGTAAATGATAAAATTTATCCAATGTCGAATAACACACGAACAGAAAGGTTTAAAATTTCATTAGTTACCAAATAATTTCAGGATAATCTGGTGAAGAATTATGCATGTTTTTAATCAAGACAGACCATACGTACTACCATATTTGACGGAGCACTTTTAAAGTTTTTTGTTATGATATATAACATGTTATCGTAAGCATACGAATAAAGCATTTCAAAATTTGTCTGAAAATCTTTAAACAAAGAGATTTGAAAACTACACAAAAATAGCTTATAAGCGTACAGATAGCATCTATTATAATAATACTCAGTTTTTGCTTGTCTTCAAAATCCGAACATTATTTTCTAAATGCGCATGCGCGTGCTTCATTTTAACGGATGTAAACAAAAGGCGGATGTAAAAATACTTTAGTAGACGTTTTGTACAACAACATACTAAACGTTTATCAAAGTTTATAAAAGGGTCCACATTAGGTCGCAAAATCATATTATAAGTTAATTTATTGATAGTATTAAGTAGGGTATAGTTTTCAGCTACAACTAAACTAAAGCAAAAAAATGTACACACGTTACATTCTTATCTCTTCATTGAATGTAGGCTGTACTTAATAAAGAATTAATTAAGGTTAGGCTTAACACGAGTAAAATTAATAAATTTCGGTGTCTGCGTATGTCTGCTTTAGAGCAAATGCCATACAGGGCTATCTGCTGTGTTAACCGAGGGTAATCGAACTCCGAATTTCAGCGTTGTAAGTCCGTAAACTTGTCCGTTGTTCCACCGGATTATTCGGTGACAGCCATTGTAATTATGTAGAATTATTCTAGTACGCCTGTATTTAAAGACATACTGTTACAATACCACTTTTGCCACATATATTTCTACTAGTTAAAAAATGGTCTTCATGCAATACATTTTATATTCGGACACAAAAATTGCTTCGAGAATTGTCTCCCCAGTGTTATAGTGGTCTGTTTGCGGACTTACAATGCTAGAAACAGTGTTTTGATACCTGTGATGGGCAGATCACAGATAGCCCATTGTGTAGCTTTTTGCTTAATTCCAACTAAACCAAAATGATACTGTTTGTTCTAAATTTCGCGCAAAGCTACACGAGAGTTATCTGCGCTAGCCGTCCCTAATTCAGCAGAATAAGACTGGAAGGAAAGCAGCTGGTCATCACCATTCACTGCCAACTCTTAGACTACTCTTTTATTAACAAACAGTCGGATTGGCCGTTACATTGTATTGCCCCTACGGCTGAAAGGCGAAGCATATTTAGTGTGACGGAGATTCGAACCCGCGGCCCTCAGACTACGAGTCGAGTGCCTTAAAACCACTGGGCTATCTAAAATGATCTTACGTTACATAAGTTCGCTATTGGACGAAAATATTTTATCTATAGTAATGATTTATATATTTTTCAAAAGGAAGACGTGAAATATAATATATAATTCATGTTGTCCCTGTTGAAATTCTAAATGTGGAAATTCTAACAATTTTTCAAATAGTTTTTGATGATAATTGATATAATTATTTTTTCATTTGAATAAAAAAAGACCTAACTTTTAAACATAGTTTCTGAGATAAAAATGTTTGCAGACGAAAAGACATAAACAAAAAGCTAATGCTGTCAAAGCATCATAATTAAAATACTGCATTTCATAAATGACATATTCAAAATTCATTCGCTCTCTTTTTGTGAACAAATAAGGTCGTATTGTTTTAATTTTTTTGAAAAATAAATATTAGATTTTAAATTAATATCGGAGTGAATCCCACAATTCAGTTATCTCTTTCAATAAGTGAGATACATAAACGTGTTAATGACATCAAACAATTGTTTTATTAGTAATTGCCTACTGCAGTTTTCATTACTGTTGCATTAATATTATTGATTATAATGTTTAAAATAATTTTATGTAATGTTAGTTTTTATAATTAATTTATTATGTTAATAATGTATAATAATAATAGTCCATATCAGAAATTATATGGATTTAGGATTAGCTGTTTAAATCTTACGAAATATTAATAGTAAAGTCGAAAATATAATTAAAATCAAGGTTATTTAAAGTAACCTGATAACCGTGTACTTTAATGTTCTTTTGTATTGTTTTTTTATATTTAAGTACGTTGGGATTTATTTATAAATTACATTTTCAGGTTCGAATCCAGGATGCACCAAACAAGCTCGCCCTCCTAGCCGTGGGAGCGTTATAATGTTCAGGTCAATCTACTATTTGTTGGTAAAAGAGTAGCCAGAGAGTCGGCGGCGGGTGGTGATGACTAGCTGTCTTCCCTCTAGTCTTACACTGCTAAATTAGGGACGACTAGCGCAGATAGCCCTTGAGTAGCTTTGCGCGAAATTAAAAAAACAAACAAACAGTTACATTTTAATTTCTAACTATTATATTTATATTTAGTTTAATACATACATTTGTTTGATTTGCAGTATATATACTAAGGTAGACAAAAATTAAAAACTTCTGTCCTTTTCATTAAATTCAAGTCTCGCGATTTATTGGTTATATAACACATCACTTTCAGAGTTTATTTTCAATAAGAACTCTAAATCGAATTCTTGTGTTCTCACCACGTGACGGTTTATGTTTACACTCTTCAAGACGGCTGGATCGATCTATTCATTTGTCTGTCGTTAGGTTGTATTATATTGTATTTTTAACAATTAAACGACCGATTTGCAAAACCTAGTTTTAAACTGCAAAATATATATAATACGCATTACTTTAAGAAAGAAAATAAATTACCATACAGTAACCAATGCTATAAGACAAGAAATTTTTAAGAAGAATTTGTATCGAATAACCACTTTAATTCCATTTTGCGATAAAGTGTGAACATCTAATGATATTATAAATTATAATATTGTAATGTAATAACATAGTAAAAAATACATCTTAAATTATTTTTCAAAGTTATTAGAATTAAAGCTATCTTAATTCTTCTGAAAGGAGTCCTGATCAAGTAACGTATACTCCAGAATATGCTGGCGTTTTATTTACAAACTGTCAACATATCTTTGTGACACTTTAATCCACATGACAATGCATCTTCGACATGTTAAAGGTTTTAAGTGTGACACTTTTTCTCATAAAATTAAAAACGTTTTTGTAAAACTTATAGTGGTCAGTTTTAATTTTGGAAAGAGGTTTTATTTTATTTCTCAAACAAACTTTATAGTGATTCACCTAGCTGAAAATAAAATTGTTACTTTCACTTACGAATCATGAAAACTTTTGAATCAATCGTACAGATCTTAGAGGTTGTTGTTTCAAATACTTGGTGATGAGGTTATCACCAATATAACACTCGAATGAAGAACATTCTCTGTATCAAAATGGTACAGCCTAAACTTTATACAATTTTGATGCATGAAGTACTATTTTTAAGAGAGGAAACCAGTCTTGTTTCAAGTGCATTAGTTACTTTTGCCTTTTCGTTAAGCAGTGTAAATATTATTATTCAATAGAGGTGTACTGAATTTCGTGAACTTCACTTAATAAAAATACCAATTTTAATGCTGTTTTTCTCAACAAATTAGCTAATGTGCAAATAGAAAGTCTTAATTATTACTTCAATAGTTACTTTTAATCTGTTCCATTTACAAACAATTATTCACGATACAAAATAATAACAAAATACCATATCCACCCCCTTTATAACTAGGATCATTAGGGAGAAAAGTGGTCAACATTAAAACTAAAAATGGGTAATGACTACCTTTTCTAATAACAAACGAGACAGGACTTTACAAAAACTCCTTAAAATCTATGTCTACTTTTGTAGGACAATAAAATTAGTTTGCTGCTCAAACTTCACTGAATTATGGGTATCTATTGTTATTGTTAAAAATTAGATGAAGTTGATGCATTATATAGAAAAAACAAAACTGTCGAACGTAGTGTAAGATTAGTGCGTTCAACAGACTTAACAGAAACTTGGTGTACATGGTTATATATTTGTCAAAAATTGTTCTGGTGTGTTATAGAAACTGCATTAAAATTTGGTGTTTATCATTATGCAGAATATTGAGCACATTATATTAAAATAATTTTTGAATATGCAAATTAGGAAGTCATGTGACGACCACAGCCGATATATAATGGCGAAGGAACGACATATTTGAAAACTGCACTTGGACTTTGCTTGGCAAATCACTGGTAATGTGATGCCACTGAAAACTGATCGATTTTGGAAACGAACAGTCCTTTCTGATGTAAAATATTTGTATGAGTAGCTCGAGGATTTAGACTTTCCAAAATGGAGATATCCAACAGCGTTTGCTCTCATTAAAATCAGAAAACAAAGGAATATGGATCAACTTAGGGCCCCACGACCATCCAGAAAGAGACCAGCAAGAAGTATACTCCAACTGTGGTGAGCAAATTGCGTCATCTTGTAACATTAAAATTCACGAACATAAAAGCTATCCATGAGCCCTATCCATGAGTGTGCAATAAAATCAAGAAAGGTCTCCTCTTGTAAACAAGGCCAATGGGGTATGGATTCTCCAAGATGAGAGATAGCACACCTCAAGCAGCTGAAGAATGAAACAGATATTTATGTTATTCCATAAGAAAATATACCAGTCGAGTCGATAGATGCAGCAGCTATGTATTTCTGTACCATCGAACTATCAAAACGGGCGCTGCGAAACTGGTGTTCTTGTGAGGGAATATAGAAAGCAACCAGGAAGAAGTAGTGTCCTTTAACCGTGACAATCTTACATCGAAGCCTTTCGCAATGAAAATACCACATGACTATTGTCAAAATGCATAGTCTTCAGATAGTGTACGACGCACAAACTGTAACAACGTAAAGAAGTTCAAAAATCGTTTTGATGTAATGTATCTAACCTTACATATTTGTTAAACATTGTATGAAGCTTATGTTATACGCCCCGTTCTAATTTCCCTGATTTCTTCATTTGACAATATTAATAAAAATTATAAAATTTGTTATACATTAAGAAATTACGAGACTAATACTAATTTCTGATCTTTATTCACGTTACGGTAAATACAGGCTGTCATTGAAAGAAATCCTGACTCTTGGAAACAAACGAGAGAAATATGAGCTACTACGTCAAACTTGACAAGACTAGTAGAAACAAACACATTCGTGCTGAATTTTTTTTCTATGATACAAATTTGTTGAACGGCTAGACAACGACGTGAAAAAGGTAACAACAATAACGTTTGGCAACAAACAGATTGCTTTAGCAACACATTTTCAATAAGTCAACATTACTACTTAATGCGTATAATTATGCAACAAGAAAAACGAATTTTAGTAAACATAAAATGTAAAAATTCATTAGATTTAAACACACACATAACGCAGCACCAACTTATGATTTCGAAGAAAATGAGCAAATCTCAGGCGAAAACGTTATATCATCCTCAAACATCAAGCAAATAATTTGTTCAATACAATAAAACATGGTTGGTAAACAAGTTTCAAAACATAATGGTCCTTTTACGTTTAAACAAAATAACAACACAAACATGGAAAAATGACTGTTCTTTTTGCTCCCTGAATTGGGAAAAAAATTGACGTTTTTCTCGTTTTCTTTTTTTTTCATCTCGCTTCACACACACACACAATGTCTTCGGCAGCTTCATGGCTGACTACCTTCCTTCGGCTTCATCTTACTTTTCAGCTGAAAAAAAAAATCCAAGCTTTATGAAACCAATGCAAGGCGTAGTTTCGTTTACGATCTCTGCACATCTGGATTTTGAAAGGAAATATTTTGGAAATTATTCCTTGTTTCTCTAACTCTCGTTTCAAATCTCTTTTTTTCTTTAAGTATCTCTATCCTTCTTCACTTTCCCAGAAGACAGGTCATCACCAAGAATGGTGGCAATTTCTCCTTGCATGAAAGCCCAAGGGACATTGGATCCCACCAGAGGACATTTTTCACCACTTGGACAGTAAACTTCGTTTCCGTTAACTGCTCCCTGACTTTTAATGCTTTCACGTGAACACGGAAAGCAGAACTTATGATGTTGAATCGATGGACACTGAACAAAATGAGTATCTTCCAGCCTCTCGTTACACAATGTGCACTTCAGACCAGTAGTCGCGTGAGACGTTTCAGAAGTTGTGGATGTTGTGGCAGAAGTCGTGTTAGTGTTACTGGCTTCCACCTCCGTACTAGAATTACCAGAGTTATGGCGTCCTCCACCGGAGGATTTCTTTCCAGAAACTGGAGGTGCTCCAGTAGGAGAATGACGAGTGGTGGATGATGGCCTAGTAGCTCCACCAGACGGCGAAACCAGGTCTGTCCCTGGAATAACACCTCGTGGTGATCCAGGTGGGAGGTTATCAGTAACAGACATAAGGGCTGCCATTGGTGACGGGCCATTTTGAGATGTAGCAACAGCAACGCTCTCTGGTGATTTTGATGAGCGACTGTTCATAGAAGGGGTAGGTGTAATGGAGGAACTAGAAGCGTTGGAAATACTCGTGAAAGCTGTAGAGAGAGAAAAAAAACTTTACATTTAAACTAATAGTTAACTTCCACAATGTCAACCAAAAATACTTTTCAATATTTTAAAATATTTCACTATTCACTTATGGTTGGATCAAATTAAAAACTTTGCAAAACATATTAGAGAAGAGATATATGAAGTTAACTAACAAATTTACAACGGATACAAAAACCAATTACTAGACAAAGATAGATAACGTGACGTTAACATGTAGTATTTTCTTTTTAATACTTTATGTAGGTTACTCAAGACAATAACAGTGAACAGTTGGTAGTGCGTCGTCAATTAAATGATATGATTATTTGTTAATGAACCAGAACTTTAAATATGTCAATCTACAAGTCGACAACATAGGCCACTAAAACGTATGTACGAGTAAATAAAAATTATTTTGCCATTATTTGTATTTTATGTCTGTGAGTGCAAAAACTATAAACTGTGAAGAAACGAAAAAAGCAAATTCTAAGACGAATTTCATGTTAACCTATATGTAAATTCAATGTTGTATATGTTTCACTATATAAGCTTTATTCGTTTAAAACTGTGCGAATTAATTTATTCCTTTACTAAAACACTAGGAAATATCTGTATACGTCCTACATTGAGGAAAGCAAAAAAACAAAACAAAAAGAAACTAAAACGATTGCGTTCTCTTTAGTTTGATTACTTAGAAAACAATTTGATAAAACTTGATTCTTTATAATGTACTTTTATTTCCTATAATTCCCATAATTTGCTACTTATTATACTATAGCACAAATGTTATTGTACAACAATACATTTTAAAACACACAGAAACGGAAACTCTTCTGTAAAATAATTATGTTGTCGACATGTAGGCCAAAGAACCTTAGAATCATAACATTTTAGATAAAGACAGAATCTAAAGAAATAATATTCAAGAGTCCAAGAAGTTTAAAGTTCTAGAAATTAAGGGTGTAAATGTATTTTTTGAAGAGGCACTTGTGATAGTAAAAAAAAAAAAGTTACATAAATACTACGGTCGAGACAAGGGCAGTCTAGAACTGTTAGACTTACGTAAACAGTGTGTGTGTTTTCTTACAGCAAAGCCACATCGGGCTATCTGCTGAGCCCACCGAGGGGAATCAAACCCGTGATTTTAGCGTTGTAAATCCGTAGACATACCGCTGTACTAACGGGAGGGGGTATGTAAACAGAGAAGACATAACTGAGAACACGATTCTGAACACTGAATACGCACGTTAAGGAAGGAAGTTTGTTATTATCCATGCAGTCAGTCTTCAGTAGTTTGTTTAACAGTTTTGGTATGACGTGATAGAGTTGCTGTCAGATACTTGTTTCTCTGCTTCCTCTAAATGATAATCTTTTGACTAGGAAACAACGGAATCTTTTTTGTAAGCAAGCTAGATAAAAATGTTTTCCTATTATGTAAAGTTTGGAGCATATTGCATTTCACAACTAGCAAGTGAGTCTTAGCGAACTAATCTATTTACGGCATCTCCTGATGGAAAAAAAGATAAAGCTTATAAATGCCACCAATAACATGCTTTATCTGAAAAAAAAGTACAGGTTGATTTCATGAAAAAATTTCTCACTGACAGAAACAGATGGTTCCTTATGGAAATTATAAGTTTGTCTAAATCGTGTTCATCTTTTCGGTAAGCGAAAACTATATATATTCAGAAAAATTAGCATATAGTAAAAGCTTCTTCTCGTAGACATTTATATTTTAGTTTATTTATATAACATTAGTGTTGGGTCAAAAGATCGGGCCTAAAAAGAAAGATTTGTTGTAGTAATTTCGCGCAAAGCTACACGAAGGCTATCTGCGTTTGCCGTCCCTAATATTGCAGTGTAAGACTAAGAGAATACAGCTAGTCATCACTACCCACAGCCAACTATTGGGCTGCTCTTTTATCAACGAATAGTGGGATTGACTGAACTTTATGACACCCTCACGGCTAAAAGAGCGAGCATGCTTGATGCAACGGGGATTCGAACTCGCTCTAATGACCTGGTCATTAAAAAGCAAGAGCTGGATTGACTCAATAGGAATTGCTCAAATATATGCCAAACCCTTAAGGCCCGGCACAATCTAAAAGGTCTTATTTTCTTAAAGATACATACTGTATAAACTATATTTTCCAGTTTCAAAACTAATATTGTCGATTAACAACTCTTTATGAACTTTTTGGTATTTTATCTCCACGTTCAGCGATAAGAAAACCTACAACTTAAACAACCTGAATTTTATTACTCCACGCATTTTAAATGAAATATGTATATAGTATTATTTATGTGAATTATAAACACATAAGTGCAGCACAAAAGTAATAGGAAATCTCCGTTGTAGGTGGGTGATACGAAATTCTTTTTAACACCGTTTTGCGAAAAATGAATTGAGCGTTATTCTAATGTTAAACGTAATAAATCTACTGATTCATTTCTTATAGATAAGAAAGTTTTCATCAGCTTGCATGATTTCAAAAATTAAAATAAATAAATTATGTCAAGTTTACTTCAAATAATTAGTTTGCTTTAATGGTGGGCATGAAACTTTTTTCCGCAACAGTTAAAAATAAGCTACATAATTATTTTACATTAAACAGTGCGAAAACAGTTATAGCCACTAGAGGGTTTGTAAATAACGTCTGTGTGGAGTTCGAGACCTTTGTATCATAATTCCACAATGGTATTACGCAAGGCAATGGCAGCACGAACTTCAGGCTACATTATAAGTTATTTCAACAAGTAGAAGCACTTACACAATTAGAACATTTCCTAGCGAATGCTAACAAATTACAATATCCTTCGGGCAGCCATGACTAAGCATCTACATAACCGCCACTGCTTGTTAATCTATAGGATGTCCATACCGTTATATGAAAGTTCCTGGAATTGATCCAGCAATCTTTTATTAAGTATTTCTTTGTTTTTCCGACTTTGAACTGACCTCAAATTATTAGATTCTTGAACAGGCATACTCTTGTAAAAACAACACAAGAAATGTTTCTTATCTTAATGAAGTCAAAACTATTCAGAAATTCGTAAACACTTCGTTACAGTCTAACTATAGCAGCACTTAATTTCTAAATCAATTTGAAAGATAATATTTGTCTGCGTGCCACGTGTAATACACGTCTCTGAAGTCAGTCCCTTACTGTCACGTGCAACTGAGTAATAGCAATAATTAGACTGTTATCCAGCTCCCTACTTTGCGCGCCCGCGTCGCGCTAAACATGCTCGCCCTCCCAGCCGTGGGGGTGTATAATGTGACGGTCAATCCCACTATTCGTTGGTAAAAGAGTAGCCCAAGAGTTGGCGGTGGGTGGTGATGACTAGCTGCCTTCCCTCTAGTCTTACACTGCTAAATTAGGGACGGCTAGCACAGATAGCCCTCGAGTAGCTTTGTGCGAAATTCCAAAAAACAAACAAACAATCCCTACTTTGCCTTAGCTTCTGACAATTACCATAAATTAATCTGAGTATTTGGCTTCTTATATGCTGTGTGTGGCAAATTTTCACCAGCAGACTATAAAGGGAAGATAAAATTCGAAGGGGAACTGAACAAATTTTGAGTATCGTTTAGATGATCAGTTTTAAATTCTTAATTTACTACTATAACGGGGTAGATATATAAAAAGGGTTGAAGTGATAGAATCTAACTTCTCAGACAGGATTCTGTTAATATAATGTATAAATAACAATACCTTCACAACAACACTGTCAACAGAACAAAACTTTTTTTGTTTGTTTGTTTTGAATTTCACGCAAAGCTACTCGAGGGCTATCTGCGCTAGCAATCCCTAATTTAGCAGTGTAAAACTAGAGGGAAGGCAACTAGTCATCACCACCCACCGCCAATTCTTGGGCTACTCTTTCATCAACGAATAGTGGGATCGATCGAAACATAATGACGTCCCCACGGCTGAAAGGGGGAGCATGTTTGGTGTGACGGGGTCTAAAATTAGTAAAAAGGTGTTCAAGAAGCTACACGAAAGCGAAAGACATTTGATGGCGTTTTATAAACACTAACGAAAATAACCAAGAAGTTCAAAGGCGTGTAGAACTTACTAAATTGTGATAAAAGTCACGTTATTACGGTGTTAGAAATTAGTGAATTTTACGTAACGAATAGGCTTGTCTGAATGACATCTTTATAAATACATACATATAACTACTATTTTAGATTTTATTAATTAATTATTCTAAACCACACAAAATAAGCTTATTTTTAGTAGAGAAATATTGGATAGCGCAATAATCGACTTTACAGTAGAGCACACTTACCAGCAGCAGCTGTGGCAGCTTTCAGGCTTGAAGCTGTAGCAGAGTCAAAGGAGTACACACGTCCAACCATAGGGTGATCCTTTTTGTAGCGGGCATCAAAGGGCATACCCATTATAGCGGCTGGAAGGCTTTCTCCGCGTGTTAAGGGAGGCCGTCCGACAGCATGGTCGTCCAACAATGCACGTTTATGGCTATTTTCAGAACTGCTAGAATTATTAGAATTTTCTTCATCGTCTCTGTCACTTGGACGTTTGACTGATAAGGAATTTTGGCGGCCAGTTGGTGCAGGCAGAGCGAGATGTGTTTGTGGATGTGTTATGGACAGAGCAGTTGGAGGGGGCACTCGAACGGCCAGATTTGGACTTACTCTGTTCAGGGCAGCTGCTGTAGCATCATGGGGTACGTCTTCGACCCGATGTCCCGATAAACGTTGACTATTATAATCCAACAGCGCACGCGACCGAACATCATGACCACTGAACCTGTCAACGGACACAGTAGCGCGAGAGACAGCAGCAGCAGTGACAGGTACTGCATGAGATGGTAGGACCGTTGCTTCGGCTGATACCGCTACCCCATTCACAGCATCATGATGATTTCTCGCGGCTATCGAAGATGGCTGAGATTTATAAGTTTGCCTGCTGTCCTGAAACCCGTGAGCTCGTTTCATTTGGCGAGCTGTTTCGATGATGAGCTCAATACGATCCGCACCCTCATAGTTCACACAGCCTCGGCATACAGGTTCTGAAAAGTCATGCAACATGGCCCATGGCATTCTAGGTAGGTCACACAGGTAGCACTGTTGCCTATGGCCACGAGATAGAGAAGACATTTTCACCATGGAGATAGCAAAACTATACCTGGGAATTTATACTAACGCACCCAGAAAATGAGTACCCAAGTGTTGAATCCCAAGTCCCAATAAGACAGCTACTATTCCCAGTGCTCCAAGCTCTCACCCAAGCTTTTCACAGAAAAGCAAGACAGACCTCAAGAACAACGCTTTCAAGAAACTTTGCGCATGCGTAAAAAAGACCTGCTCCGGTCTATTAAGAGCACACTTACAGTACTGCGCGATGATGTCATCATAACGACCATAGAAACAAGGAATGTTGCAGTCGCACCACTAGAGGACTCTTCAGGCTAGGCATTTTTCTTTATTCAGTTGTTCGTTGTCTGAACTGATAAGGAAAAACAAACAAAAACGGCTAACACTTAAAAGTAATTGAGTAAAACTTATTTTCAATGTTGAATCATATTAATTCATATAATTTTAAAAAGTTTAATTTAAATTAGGGTGAATTTTACACTGAGGTATTTTTTAAATATGCTAGAAAATGATGATTAAAAAGTTAAAATATTCATACTTGTAATATTTATGTGGAAATTTAAATTTGAGTATATATTTATTCATAATCATAAGACAGTGTGAACTGTCTTTGCTTGTTCAAAATCCTGGCGCAGATCCATCATCATGAACATTGCAGCTGGCTGTACGTCAGTTGACGTCATAATTTATTGATCGTCTGCGCAGCGAGAGAAACTTTGGCAGCATGCCAAAAGCGTGACGTCCCCATCTAACCATGAAGTTGCTAGGCGAGTAACTTATGCACACGGCACTGCATGTACCTATGGTGAAATACATCGAATGGATGAGACGTCCTTTAAACAATCGAAGTCAATGGAATTTATCAAAGAACCACACTTATTCACAACGCAAGGTTGTTTTCGCTAAGTCTATTTATTATTGAAAAGAACCAGAACATCGCTGTAAAACTTTAAACGCTGTTTTAAATACAGAATATATGTGCAATTTAAATTATGTATTTGATATGCATTTTTACATTAAATGTTATGTGGAATATTAAAAATAACTATTAGAAAATGTTAGTTTTTAATGAAAGAAAATTTTGAAAGAAATTGTTTATTAGCGATAAATTTAATCTGCGCAAACCGTCAAGATAAATAGTGGTCTAGAATTTTCCAAATAGCAGATATATGAAAATCATATATGACATGAAAATAGAATTAATATTAAATATTTGATTTGGTTGTGCGGTAAGGCGATGTGTAGGTACTATATATCAAAGAGCATGTTTGGTGTGAGAGGAATTCGAACTTGCGACCCTCAGATGACGAGTCGAGTGCCTTAACCACCTGGCCATGTCGCATCGTAAGTGGTTTAATAGCAATGTCTGTTTGTTATCTAGAGCAAAGCAATACTGTACTATCTGATGTGCACATCACGGGGAATAGAGCCCTGAATTTTAGCGTTGTAACTTTTTGGGGAACAGCACCAAAGTTAAATAAAAAGGAATCATCAGTAACCGCGGCTGTAATTAGATATCAAGTCGGTCAAGAGATAGAACTCCAATCTAAAAGTTTGCAACCGAAGGAAGTTTAATCTATCTTTAGTACTCGCATTCATAACATAAACAATTGTATGCGTAAAAGTGTCTTTTTATGCTTCCTACATAAAATAACAACTACAAATGAACGAAATACTGACAGCAATAATTCCATTAACATACTACCCAATACCTAAATGAAATTCAAATTAATTTTATTTTCAAAATATTAAGAAAAAAACCCACTAAAATATTAGCCTAATAGTCAATTGCGATTTACCAACGATTGTTTGTTTGTTTGTTTGGTTTGGAATTTCGCACAAAGCTACTCGAGGGCTATCTGTGCTAGCCGTCCCTAATTTAGCAGTGTAAGACTAGAGGGAAGGCAGCTAGTCATCACCACCTACCGCCAACTCTTGGGCTACTCTTTTACCAACGAATAGTGGGATTGACCGTCACATTATACACCCCCACGGCGAGGAGGGCGAGCATGTTTAGCGCGAAGCGGGCGCGAACCCACTACCCTCGGATTACGAGTCGCGCTCGTCCATGCCAGGCCATTTACCAACGAAGACAAGTTAAAGGACAAAGTGAGAGTTCGAAAAGTTGTTTTAAAATTTAATTTGCAATTCTAATACATATATATGTAAATAATTTGATAAATACAGTGTGTTATTCTGGTGAAGGTCTTGTTTATTATTAGTTTTATAATGTAAATTTATAAGTGAACACAATTTCTCATACACTCAAGAATTTACATCCACGAAATTCATTCAATGAGAAGAGTTCATGCTGTGTAAAATAGGTATCACAGTTAATTAAAGAAGCAGTTGAAGATAATTGTATTAAAAACGACAACAAATCACACATACGCTTTTAGAATATGTATTTTTAAGTTTTATTTTGAGTGATACATAAATATACGAAAACGACGATTGCTACATGAGCTGTATGGGAATTAGTTTTTATCATTCACATAATTTCAGGATAGTTTATACAGCAATGTCTCAACGTTGAGACTGCTGGAAATTCAGTGAACGTGCAGTGTTTCTCGAATCTAAAGCTTATTTGTTGATTCTGTAAGATGTATTCAGATTTATAAAATATTTCATTGAATTCATTTCATTTTTCTATACATAGACAGTCATATAAACTACTGCTTATATGTGGCTCTTCCAAGATTTAGCCTTTTTTTATACATGTCTTTACCTATACCACCCCCACACACAGACAAACACACTCCTGGTTACTGTCCAGTTTATAAGTTATTGCATTTTACGGTTATGGTTATATTCATTAATGTCTCCCGCTGGTACAGCGGTAAGTTTACGGATTTACAACGCTAAAATCAGAGGTTCGATTCCTCTCGGTGGACTCAGCTGATAGCCTGATGTGGCTTTCCTATAAAAACACACACACACACATTAATATATTAACACTTAATCTAATTCACATCATAACACTTGTTGTTCATGTACTTTGATCACATAAGTAGTGTCTAAACCCGATTGTGTCGTCATATCTCAGCTGGCCTGGGGAGTCCCAGTGTTAACGAAAGGACTAATCGGTTCCAGATTTATCAGATGTAGTGTGTTTGGGGTGTCTTTGTACACTCTTCTCTTCTTTCACTTACAAGTTTTTAGAATCTATAATTTTATACTGGAGATTAGGATGAACGTGTCAAACAGAAACAAATATACAAGTGAAAGTGGGAAAATATTTTATTTTCAATATATTTATAGATGGATAGATGTAGTCAAAAGAAACTGGACAATCCCCTGAAGTTTATTCTGCCGAGTCAGTCGGTGTTTAGTTTGTGAGGGTCCGTACATTGTGTGTATTACAAGCTAATCAAATCGTATATAGAAAGAAGTTTTTGGTACTGTCATGCGTAAAACGTTTTCCTTTCTTAAGCCTAGGCACATAAGTATGCCTGAGTCTCCCTTACGTCAACAGAGCATGCGTTACAGATTTACTATCGCGATATCAACAGTAAATTATTTAAATTTGACAAATACAAGTTGAAAGGTAGATTGTAGAATTGCATTGATATAAGCAATGTTTGTTTATAACACGTTGCTTGAAGCGAGAATTTTATACCTGAACGTAAATCTAATCGCTTTGTAACAGAAACAAACACGTCAAATTTACTAAATACTTCACATTTCATTCACCTCGTCATCAAGAAAAGATTCACCTCGTTTATTCATAAAAACTCGTTCTGTCGTTTCAAAGTAATTGGATTTTCTACAACATAAATTGCAAATGGATTTCAGGATTTTTAGATATTTGAAATTATATTTCATTTTATTTGTTATGAGCCTGGACGTAACTTTCAATAGTGAACACACAAAAATAAAAAAAATAGGAAGGTCAGGTAGGGTCATGGTTTTCTTCACGTATAGCTGCTTATTCAGAGTTAGAGAATGATTTTGACGAACTATAAGACTGATAGATAAAATTTAAAGTTGTTGTTGTTTTGAATTAAGCACAAAGCCGGATTTTAGCGTGTAAGTCCGCAGACATACCGCTGAGCCACTGGGGGGCAAAATTTAAACAAAGAACACTCTGATGACTAGTTTAATACATTAAGTTGGAATATGATTTGATTCTAATTCATATTCACTAATATAATTCCCATACACGTTTTTAAATATTTGATGTGCCATTTTTAGTTTCTATGTATTACATTAAAAGATGTAGAAATATTAATATTTTCCAAGTTAGAAATCGTATTTAATGTTTAACGTTTACGAAAAACCAACAAAAAGACAAACAGTTTATCAATGTACTTTTGATAATGTTACGAAAAACCAATAATAAGACAAACGGTTTTTTAATGTACTTTTGGTAATGTTACGAAAAACCAATAATAAGACAAACGGTTTTTTAATGTACTTTTGGTGATTCTTTCGATCGTTCATTTATTCACTTTCTTCTATTATTTTCAGATAGACTGAGGACTGTACATTGTCACTCTAGTTTAGAATGCATACTTATTCTAGTGACAGTGAGACTGAAGCAACGTTGTGCAACATCAAATGCTCACATCTGTCGAATGCCATTATTACACAAAGAAATAACTTGTAAATACTTGTAGCTGTTATATGTAGCAATAACTTCTGCCACTATGTGTATAGTACAGAAATAATGTTAAGGGTCACTCGTGCATTTCTGAAATGACTTAGGAACGTTATGAAACTGTGTAATCGCACGTTGGATTACAACGTAGCATAATTAAAACTTTCCCGTTACTGTACCCATTAAATGGACCAATAGTGTGGTATTATAGTTTGGCCTCATCAGCAGGTGAGTGAATGCTTGACCATTTGTAATAGTGTCTTGATTCGGGACGTAATGTTGCTGTGAAAGTTGAAATAAGTCATTATATAAATAATAAGCATTCTGCTGATTAACGCATATTGAATGTGATAACACAGAATCTTAGACAGTAGCAAATCAAGAACCAAAGTCCAGTATGGGCTGGTGCTTGTTTTCCAGCATTCTGAAACACGTTCTTAATAGATCAGTGAGCACAAAACAGTGATGAGTAACTTATGGAAGTTGTAAGAACAGTCAAGGATGTTGAATACTGCACTATTACTGGGAGAAAACGACCTACTATCAATACAGCCTGTACAAATGTAGGGGCAGATTTGTAATGCAGATAATGATGTGAAGTCTCAGATGTCACAAATCGTTTGATCGTTACGAACTGAAGGGCACCAAAGAGCTTGCCATATTCCAGGTAATTTTCTGGTTGCATCTTTTGAGAGATATAGAGTTCTGGTGTAGGTTGTGCACTGCTTACGCATCTCAGAGAAAACTACAAAGGAGTCATAAACTTTAAATTGTAGAGAATAGTCCTAAGTATCTCCACACCCCTTCTAAGAACTGATAATGGTCGTCATTACATTCTGAACATTGTATACTAACTGATACATTGGCTCAGATAATTATTGGCAGAGTAGACAGACAGTGGATAACTTACTTTAGAGCACCAGAACACACGTGTGTAGATCAAGGAACAGACGTTAACAGCTAACTGTGTGACGATTTATAATGTATATTACACTGCAATGTCTGCAAGGGCCGGTAAAGTAGATAGGAGAGCAGCACTTGTCCACTAAATGATGATGTGTTGTTCTGTTGTTGTGGTACAGAAGCTCACATGTTTTCGAGAGCAAAAAGAACAATTTTAACTTTTTGATTATGAGTGTTAAACCATGCAATTAACTTCATTACGGTAATCCTAGTGAAGCATCTAAATGCAGTTAATTTTACGTTTTACTAGTTTCTATCTTATGCTAATTCCTGAACTGTATCACCGAACAAAAAGGCCAGCGCTTTCCATTTTTGCTTGGTGTAGGGTCAAGTAATAATTAACCACTTTGTTTCTAATCACCGATGTGCAGGCTACTTTGGCTTGTGCTTACGGTATCGTTTCTTATGCACCCTTATTTTGTAAAACACATCAGGTCTTAACATCCGACCTGTAATACAACTGAAGGAAATAGTCAGCGTGTTTGTTTCCTCTCGGCTCTTTGAGACTGTTAAATCCTCTAGATTTCAGGTGGATAGACCAGTTTCCATCTGCTGACTCAGCATTCCATTGAATGATGAAGAAGAAAAGGAAATTTATCATCTGCCTATGAACCTCTATTTAGCTCTCCAGAAGATATCTAGGTAGATAAAATGGCGTCTGTTCTTTCCATGGAGATCCGAATGTTTCTTCTTTCCAGATGTAGGAACCAAAGATTTGGTAATTAGCTGTAGAACTGTCTCAGTAGTAGTCGAAAGGAAAAAAGTACTTTAAATCACCAATGTTTTAAGAGTCTGTTGTTTTACCTTTGGAGAAAGATGTTGACACAAAAGTTAAATCACGATTTAAAGAAGCCAAAGCTTCAATATACTGAGCAGGAAACCCTGAGAAATTGCCAAGTGGTTTAAATAAAACTTTCAACCTAGCAAGAAAACTGAAAGCGAAGAAACTTAAAAATAAAAGAGAAGTAAAACTAGTATCCACACAAACTTCAACTGTGCTCGTGCTCACCCAGGCAACAGCTTCATTGTCCATTATCAGTTGACTAAGGGTACAGAGGACTCCAGCAGAATTTCCAAAGCAATGACGAAATGAAGACAAAATTACTAAACTCAATAAATTAGATGAATCACCACGTGCGAATTCATACTGCATAAAATAGGTGATCTTCAAAATGGACGAGAAGGGAGATTCCAGGTTAGCCAGAGTAAGGAGGTGCTCACTAACATCCAATATAAACTAGCCTAGTGTACTGTATTAATCTTCGTGATGTTTTAAAGGGAAGAAAATTAAACTTCATTGCAACCCTAAAGAATGTGTTAGTCGATCTGAAGTAGACCTATGCCTTAAATATAAACATGTATGTTTCATATAGTTATTAATTTCTTTTGTGTATTTTATCTTTGTTTAAATATATACGTATATGTTTGTGTGTATGGATAGATATATCAATTTTTTTATGTTTGTAGTTCTTTGAGGGTTGTTGTATCATACTGAATTTGTAGGCACGTTTTGAAACCCTGAGCTGATGTTTTCGTTTCACTTTGGCCCGGCATGGCCTGGTGGTTAAATCACTCAACTCATAACCTGAGGGTCGCGGGTTCAAATCATCCTCACACCAAACATGCTCGCCCTTTCAGTCGTGTGGGCGTTATAATATGACGGTCAATACCGCTATTCGTTGGTAAAAAAGTAGCCCAAGAGTTGGCTGTGGGTGGTGATGACTAGCTGCTTTCCCTCTGGTCTTACACTGCTAAATTAGGGACGACTAACGCAGATTGCCCTCGAGTAGCTTTGTGCGAAATTCCAAAACAAACAAGTATATCACAGTTTTGTTTGTTTGTTTTTTGAATTCCCAGACATACCGCTGAGCCACTGGGGGGCATAGAGTGAGAAATACTCAGATAAGATTAAACTATCATGATCATGTTCAAAGTAATACTGAGCTTCAATACATGCGTTAAAGAAGAATACAGTCTGTAATTTCACTTTGAAAATTGCCATTATACATTCTCTATGGCTACAACTCATAATCACGCGAACTTAATCTATCTCTACGCGCATTACATTTTCGACACGTATTAAAACACCAACAGAGGTCTGGAACGTTCCACGCACTACTACGTATTACGCTGTGATATTATTCAATTAAAACAACGAGAAAATTAAAAAATCTCTAGAAACATGACGCAATAACATAACAATTACTATTGAATTACCCAACTTATGATTCGTAAATAGTTACGTAAACAAACTTGCAGTAAACTATCGCTTCTAAATTTAACACTCGCGCTGTATAAGTTATCTAAATCATAACACGTTGTGTTTCATACAGCTTCATTTAGATCAGATAATATGTATATTCTGACAACTTTTAGTCCTAGAAAGCACATTAAAGATTCTTACTGTTATTGTGCTACCAGGTGTGCGTTACGTACATTGTAATTCATTTGGCTATTACAGATATACGTGTTTTATGGAAAATGTTTGTATTCATATAACAAAAGTCCATTTTACATTTTATATCAAAAACGCATGAAAAAATACCAACCACATTTTCCTCATTGAAATGCCACTTTACAATATCAATTAGTTTAATTTTAACATTTCATAAAAGACATCACTGTAGACTTCACTATATGGGAAGAGTCCATTTGAGTGACTATAAAAATATGGTAGTTAAAATTAACTTAAGAGTCAGTAGACTGATAAGATGCTCAAATTTTAACTTTTTTCCTGTATTGAATGAGAAGTCTTTTTTATTATTATTCTAGTAGTTTGAGTAACCTGAAAAATTAAAATTAATTAATAACCCTGTTGATTGTAAGCTGTTTTAATAAGTTTATTTTATGAGATTTCTTGGAGATATAATGCTGTCATCTGAACACTAAAACTATAATTAAGATTTTCCATAACTCTACACAAATTGAGATTAGAATAAAAACATACATGGCAGGAAACATAGCGCACATGTCGAAGTCGAGTAATCCAAGTTCTAGTTGTTTGAAAGAACTAAATTACTTTTAAATTTCTCGCAAAGTTAATCGATGTCTATCAACGTTAGCCGTTCTTAATTTAGCAGTAACAAACTAGAGAGAAGGCAGCTCTTTTACCAACGAATAGTGAGATTGACCTACATTATAACGTCCCCACAGCTGAAAGCGTAGGTATGTTCAGCTACAGGGATTCGAAGCAACGACCCGTAGATAGATGGACTCTACTAGATTACGAATGACCTTTTGTAGGTTGGCTTTTTATTAAACTCATGTTGGGTATAAAGAGAAAACGTTCCACTGATTCTTTCTGTTTGGTAGGTAAGGTTAAGACGACTTAATTAGGGGTTCAGTTAAGAAGGGATAAACATAGAAGAGCTGTGAAAACAGTCTACTTTCAAATTGGATATTATTTTGATACGCGTGAACACGGCGAAAAATATAAACAAACAACTGCAGTGGACCACGTTAATGAAGCCACAAGTTGGTAATGAAGATTCTGGTGTCATTGTTTACTAACCCCGTTTGCTTGTTAAAGCAAATTAAACGAGTTCGAAAACTTCTTTCTGAGCAATACGTGATGATACGATTACATTTTTATTTTCTTCTTTTTTTTCTATACTTATGAACAGATTCTGTATTAATACATCACAAAACGGTTGCAAACATTATACATCAGTTAATGTTTATCTGGAAAGATACTATCAAACATTAACTTGCCTTAAGGCCCGGCATAGCCAGGTGGTTAGGGCACTCGACTCGTAATCTGAGGATCTCGGGTTCGAATCCCCGTCACACCAAATATGCTCGTCCTTTCAGCTTTGGTGGCGTTATAATGTGTTTGTTTGTTTGTTTCGGAATTTTGCGCAAGCCTACATGAAGGCTATCTGCGTTAGTCTTCCCTAATTTAGCAGTGTAAGACTAGTGGGAAGGCAATTAGTCGTCACCGCCAACTCTTGGGTTACTTTTTTAACCAAAGAGTAGTGGGATTGACCGTTACATTATAACGCCCACATGACTGAAGGGCGAGCATGTTTGGTGTGAGGGGGAGTCGACCTCGTGATCCTCAGATTACGAGTCGAGAGCCTTGAGCATCTAGCCATACAGTGCTGCGTTATAATGTTACGGTCAATCCCACTATTCGTTAGTAAAAGAATAGCCCAAGCTATGGCGATGGGTGGTGAAGACTAGCTGCCTTCCCTCTGGTCTTACACTGCTCAATTAGGGAATGGTAACGCAGATAGCTTTGCATGATATTCGAAACAAAACAAACTAATTCGTCTTATTACTATATAAAATTTTCCACGAGGATTTGACTGAAATTTCAACTTTAATGAATTTGCTTGGAAAGCAAATATTAATATTCAGTAACGTAAATAAAATATATATTTATAAAGTGGCCAATTTTATTAATTTAAACTGGTAATAATGCGTAGCAATCGGATTTTTCTTTTCACGCATTTCTCTCGCTATTTGTATACGTATGTACACGCATAAAGTTAAGCATTACCAATTATTGTAAATTTTTGCGATTTTTTGTTGAATATACGCTTTATAGTTGTAAATACGATTAGGAAGAATTAATTTTAGCTCAAGATAAACAAAGAATGTTCTATGTAGTTGATATAACTGGTATTCTAATCAAAACTAATTAATAAATTTGGATAATCTGATACTAATCAGTAAATGGTTAATCCATATGCAAATTAGTTCGGAAGCACATCTATACTTATCTTTATTTTACTAGTTTGCCCTATAGTTAACCCGATTACAAACATTTGATCGAGAAGAGTATTTTTGCACGTGTGATATCATGGAGAGTTCTACCAATAATTTCATAACGTTAATTAAGCTTGTAGTGTAATGGTAACTAAAGTAAGGCAAATGTTTGTTTGCATTTGTAGGGTGTTTGTGTTGTATCATTAGGCCCCTACAGCTCTAAATATTAGATTCTAAGATGCAAGACCTTAGTTTCTTGCATACAGTTGTTTACTAATAAATATTAGTAGGTAATTAACTGATATTATTATTAATTTTAAGGCACTTAATCAAAAGTAAAAGTAGAGGAAATTTTACCCCTGTTCACAAGTGTTTGTATGTCGTTTATTATAATGTTGAATTTTGAAGCCAGCAGGTCGATTTTGAATACATGCAATACCACATAATATTATCTGCACTTTAAAATATGGGTGAGTTATAAGTGTGACAGTTAATCCCTTAAAGTGGTAAGGCCAACCATGAGCAGGACCTTGGCCATTTATAGCTCCTCGATCTTCGCCGCTTTAGAGTTCAAGTAGTGTACAATGGTCTATTCTTTCTTGTTGTTCGAATATATTTACTGTAGGGGGTTACAAAAAGCAAAACGTCAGAAAAGGGATGGAATCCACCCTTGAGAAGTCCTTTTCCATTGAAAATTTGAATGGACTTTGAAATTCTTTCTGCAACATTTGATTTCATATCAATGCCTTCCGCTTTTATCTTTCTAACAATACTAGTATTGTCTATCGTGAGAACAAGCATGGTATTCTTCAGTACATTTCCTAATACGCATACAATCACAGATACACAAGCTGTTGAAGCGGTAGCTATTCCCTGAACATATCTATAACGATCCTAATTAGCGTAGGTTAAATATAACCATGGATGCATATCGACCCAACATTAAGTAGTTCATTTTGGGAATTAAAGAACTTAAAGTGTTGGTAGTTTAAATTAATTATCAATAACTGAACAATAATTTGGCGTTTTCGCGAATAAGTAAGCTGGATTAGTGACAAAACCCTTTTATTTCTTCGGTGTTTTCCCTCTAACCTCTGATTCTAGACATCGATTTCACAGTAGACTCTCTGTTAAAAAGTCATCTATTATCAGGACTTTTCCAGAGTTTCTCAAAAGACCTTTCAATATGCTTTGGTAGGGCAAGAAGTATTTTGGCATTAAGTAATTCTAGTTATTTCTTGTAATTCTCGTGTATCCCCTACTAGCAAAGTGATAAGTTTGAGCACTTATAACACTAAAACTCTGGCTTCAATTCTGTAACTTTAAGCTTAACAACAACAAAATTTAAACCATGTGTCAGATTTGACGCGTGCTGGAAGTTAGTCGTTTGTATATACGTTACTTTTTTGGTCCACTCTGGCTATAGAAAAAAAAATATTTTCCTCCCAAAAATGTGCATCAGCTCGATTTACTGGAATGGAGCTTGCCTTTTACATTTGTAATATTGTGGAAACTATTTCGAAAATAAACAATTATATTATTTCTAAGTGTATAATGAAGTAAAGAGTCCCAGACTTGAAACACTGAAATAATTATAGTTTCCTGTAAGGTAACGGCTAAGTTCCATCATCTACAGTCTTGTAACTAATGAAAATGTGCTCATAAAAGTTCTTTTCATTGTTTTCATTTCAGACACTTTCTTTTCATTTCTTTCTTTCTGAAGTAAAAATAGAAGAAACCTCTTGATGGTAACACCAACCATGAGTAGGTTCTTGATCATCTATAACCCCTTCCTCCTTCAATGTGGTGGAATTCCAGTGGTGGCTGATGAAAACATCCTCTTGATGATTCATTGTATTTTATACACTACAACAGCATTTTTCAATGTTTTCAGGTTTACCTATCACGTTTTGTTTAAGCCTACCTTTCTTGAGAAGAAATTCAGATCTAATTATAAACAAACAAACAAAATAATAAAAAAGTAGACATATACATATTTTTAACACTTACGTGTTAATGGAAAGAATGCGATTGTTCTTCTGGCACAGTTGAGGAATATGTGACACATGTTTTGTCAATTTGAAAGAAAAAGAACATTAACAAGTCTATTCAGACGGAGGAGGAGTCTCGAAATGAGGAAAGTAGTGCGTATGTGTATGTGGAAAGCTTAAGTTATGTTTATTAGAAATTTTATCATTTTGCTACAAAATTATTTTGGCATACCCCGGGCATGAGCGACACCTACTACAGTCTGCGAATCACCAGAATAATGTTTTTCATATTTAATTCTTTTTTTTTAATAATTCAATTTCTTTATTTCTTTCCACGTTCATTGTTAATTCGAACCAACTGTGGGAAATGGCTATTTTAAATCAGATATAATCATGTTGGTTTTGGTTGCGCAAAATAATTACTGATAACAAGGTTTTGTGTTACTTAGTGGCAAACAATGAAAAAAAGGTCTAGTTGAAGCAAGGTCGTACGCAGGAATTTAAATTTAATCTGTATTGATGAAATACACACGTATTATATATATATAAACTATGCCAATACGCACATACGTCATATGCATAGAAATAAGCAGGATTTCACTCATCAAAATGACCGAGTCCGTATGCATACAGTTACTCTAGCGAGACATGCGTTCCTTGCACCCTTTGTGCGCGTTCTTGAGTTTATAGTATTCAGGAATACGCTAACTTGTTTCTACTAATCTATTTTTTGGTCAGGAAACAAAAGTTAAGCTCAGAATAGATCAAAATACTGTGTCAAGGTCAGACCAATGGGGAGATTGAAAGTTAAAGTTAGAACTTCTGAATCACAGAAGTTTGTGGTGCAGTTCTGGATTTTGGAGCTGGCGAGCAGGTTTCAGTCCGTGCAGTACGATAGTACACTTTAAAATCTGGGTGAGTTAAAAGTGTAGCAGTCAGTCTCTTAAAGTAGATGGTGAATGGTAGAATGCTGCTAACTGGCTGTCTTCCCTCAGGTTAGCGGCCCGGCATGGCCAGGTGGTTAAAGCACTTGACTTGTAATCCGAGGGTCGCGGGTTTCAATTCCCTCCACATCAAATATGCTTATCCTCTTAGCTCTGGAGCGTTATAATGTGACGGTCAATCCCACTATTCGTTGGTAAAAGAGTAGCCCAAGAGTTGGTGGTGGGTGGTGATGATTAGCTGCTTTCCCTTTAGTCTTACATTGCTAAACTAGGGACGGCTAGCGCAGATAGCCCTCGAGTAGCTTTGCGCAAAATTGAAAACAAAACAAACCCTCAGATCAGTAGTTTAAAGTGCTGACGGCGGCCGAGAAAAACTATAGTAGTTTTACCACAATTACGAAACACAAATGCTGAAGCAGATGAAACTTCCAAATATTGTTATAAATACAAAATAATAAATAGTATCATTCATGCATGTTAATTCCAAATTATACAATGTATTTTTTTTTTACTTCAGAGGAACGGAATTTTGAGATCAAATAATCTAGATATAAGATATTAAACGCCATAATACCAAAATAATACACTTGTTAAGATATTCAGTTTAAACTGTGGTTTATCTTGTCTTAAATTGTAAATAAGATGTGATTATTTGTGGTTATGCGTGTATAATATAGACAGAATATAGGTCTTTTTTACCTACCAATGCTATGGTAATCCTGGTTGTTTTTCTGTATTTAGCAAAAAGTTGCCCTGCCCTATTAGTACTAAAATTAATAAACCTTAATTATTTTACCAATAGTCAATCTCAATAGTATGCCTTCAGAGTGGAATTGTCAATAAATACAGAAAACTGAGAAAAATCATAATATTTTTGAAGGGATATAAATGCTTCTTAAAGAAATAGCAAGTTTTAAATTTTTAAGCCTAATTTATTCTAGAACAAGAAGTTGGCGCACTTTGTGGAAGTTGATATAAAGTTGAAAGTGTGGTTGTGGAATATCGTAATGTAGTTGACGGCCAAGTGAACGATCATCATGAATAATTGCTGTTTTGCGATGCACATTTGTGCATCTGAAATACGTGTACACTTATCATGGGAATACTTTCGTGAAAAACCGGTCAAACTTGCTCCTACATATTACTAGTTGTATGCTAACAGTAACAAAACGCGTACAAACACCCACAATCTTCTTCCCCCAGAACATGCAGTTGTTTTCATGCGGTACCTTCACTAAGTTGGTCATTCAGCTCTCGGTCAGTCTATAGCGTCAACAAGTCATTCAAGGTCAGCACGGGAAAAACTGTTGCAAAAACGCCATCTGTGTTTAAACTTGTTTCTCGTTCTTTGTTTCTCAACTGAACCGCTAGGGCTAGTAACAGGAAAGACGGGAATTTGAGGAATGTGGGAGGTAAGCTACACGTTAAATTCAAACAGTTTGTTGCGCAAACTTGACATGCGCCGATATTTACCATGCACGTATCATTGAATGATTATAGAAATTTTAGGCTACTTTTAGTAGAATATTTGATGAATATTTATTATAACATTTTCTGTCATGTTTTATTCAAACAAAAACACTTTTACGATTACAAAAAAACAATCAAGGGTATTAGTGCTTTAGTTAAAGTGCTTCAAATAAGTCAAATTTTAAATCTAGAGAGCGCAAATTGAACATTTATTTAATAGTTTATAAGCTCACAGGAATAGAACCAATTTTTTTTTCACTTGTATAACACGATTACCTTCTCAACAGGCACATTTTAGAAAATATATAAATATAGGGTTATTTCGCGAAACCAAGAACATCTAGGCCACAAGATAGTTCTTTCCAGGCTTATATAATGAGTCCACGAGTATCTCGGTTACAACACAGTTATTTTCAAGCTTTAGTAACTTGAATTGAAATAACGTTTCAGGATTAGCATTATGAAAAATCTTTTGACTTAGTTGTTGTAGGTCCACACATGGCGTAATGTTTTATTTATGTTAAGCATTAAGATACAGAATGAGCCATCTGTGATGCAGCTATCAAAATCTAATTTTTTACTTTATAAGCTTCAAAATGTTGAACTACCAGGGAAAGTCAAGTGATTAACATATTAAATATGGTTCAAGGTGTGATGCTATCAAATACGCTTGGCACTTCCACGTTAGCGTATTTTAGCAATTATATAAAAAAAACAAATAAATTATACCTTGTTAGGCTAAACAGTTCGGAATAAAAAAAATTCCGTTAAAACTGTTTCCTTTTGTCGTTGAAGGATGTTTTTTGCTATTTCCGGTAAAAAAAAATCGGGTTAATAATATTTCTACATTCTCAGACTGTGATGATGTGATAACCTCCCAGTGACCCAGGGGCAAATCTAACTCTAAAAAACTAGGGTTTGATACGCGCGCTGGGGAGAACACAGATAACTCATTGTGTACCTTTGCGCTTAGAAACCAAAATAAACAAACAGCATGTATTCGTTCTTATTAGGCATGAAAAACATAAGGAAAATTTTATTAGATAAAATTTTCAATGTATATACCCTATTAAATATAGCTGTACTATTTGAGTGAGTGATCTATTCGCTTTACAATAAAGTTTTGAGGGTATAATATTTTGTTGCTTCTTTATAGGTAGGACATAAAATATCAAGTTAGTTTTATTGATTTCTTCAGACTTAAAGTTCACAGACTAACCCATCTCACAAAAATCTACCGTTATTTTGTCGCTGCATTGCCAAAGTTTTTCCATTTTGAAATAACTGCGATGCCGAATTGTTGAAGCTTTTGCTTTTCACTGATTCGATATACAACTGTTAAAAATCCCCAAACCAGAGAGAACTGTAAACACGTACAGCCCCAGTTCCGTAGTGTAACGCTGACCTAATTACAGATCCATGTTTTGGAATTCAAAGTCCATCTAATGTGCGCGATATGTCTGCGGAATTAAAGGTTAGAAATAGAAATTCGGTACCCATGATAGGCAGAACATAGATAACCTATTGTGTAGCTTTGTGCTTAAACTAATATAAACAAACTGTTTCCTATTATTGTCAATTATTTCGAAGATCTTTAACAAATCCTCACAGTTTTAGTTTCAATGTTAGTGCGCCCCAGCATGGCCAGGTGGGGGGTCACTCGTCTCGTAATCTGAGGGTCGTAGGCTCGAATTCTCGTCGCACCAAACATGTTCGTCCTGGGCTCCTAGGCATTATAGTCTAATATGAGGGCCCGGCATGGACTGGTAGTTAGAGCTCTCGACTTGTAACCTGAGTGTCTCGAGTTCGAATCCCCGTCACACCAAAAAATTTTACCCTTTCGGCAGTGTGGACATTATATAGTGGCAGTTAATTCCACTTTTCGTTGGTGAAAGAGTAGCCCAAGAGTTGGCGGTGAGTGGTGATGACTAGCTGCCTTCTCTCTAGTCTTACACTGCTAAATTAGTGACGGCTAACGCAGATAGGCCTCGTGTAGCTTTGTGCGAAATTGAAAACAAACCAAACCAATCACTCTTAGTGAGCATTTGGTGAACTTGATGTGAGCGTTCAATATAGATTTCCCACCCGAGTAACACAGCGATATGTCTGCTAGCTTACAGTGCTAGAAACCCGGTTTCGATACCCATGGTGAGCAAACCACTGATAGCCTCTTGAGTATCTTTGTGCTTGATTACAAACAAACAAATTAATTTATATTTTGATATTTAAAGCCATTCCGAATACACTCAGTACATTTTTTCGCGTAATAATAAAAGATACAATAAGGAAGTTTGCGAGTATGTTTTTATACAAGTGAAAGAATTTTTAAGCTAATTATGTTATTATGATACAAAATATATTATAGTCTGATCCTTACTACAAATATAAGTTTTTTTTACTTTTCATTTTGTAATTTTCCTGTATGAGACGTGTCCAGCAACGGTCAGTTGTAAACTCTCTTTATTAACTGAAGATGACTTAAGAAGGTCTAAAGTTATCCTGTACGTTATTTTAAATAAAGTTTTAATGGTCATACAAGCCGTATTTAGAATACGTTGACATCCTATCACTTTAAGGTGACTTTATTTGACTGGTTTATTTCTAACTTCCTATTCTCAGAACTTAGAAAGAAAGATGAACATTTTTGTGTACAAACAAATAAAGTTTTTAAAATACCTTATATACCTTTTTTATATGAAACAAAGTCTACATTATTAAATATCTCGGAGTATGCAAATTTGTACATAAACAAAGTTTCTGAAATCTAAGACAGCTGATAAATGTGAAATCATAATGACGTACATACAGAGAAATGATTCCTTCAATATTTTACCAATTCTTTAAGTTATAAATCGTTTGCAAGTATTACGGAACTTAAGGCTAAACTTACTTTGCAGAAATGACATTAGGTAACAAATTGACTTTTGATCATAACGAATTTCAGTAAGTTAGATATTTTGTTGGTAAAGTTTCGAATTTCATAAATATTCTGTTAAATTTTTCAGTGACTTTGTGTCGTCTCTGGACGTCAGTAGCTAGAAAGTGCTGGATAACAGTGAACTTAATAGTTAAATAAAATGTATTGTTATCATCATTGTTTGTGAAAATCTAAGGTACCTTAGCACTATCGTACTAGCATGCGAGTTTTGGAAATATGTCAAGTTGTTTGTTAAGGATGTATCGATTATATAATCTTTTGATGTTTATACTGCCATCTTTTTGATTTTGTATGTACTTATAATACATAATACACAAAGTGAACAAAATTGTATTAAATTGAAAAAGAAAATTAGAAGGTGAAAGAGATACCGTTTTGTACACAGTATTTTTTGTTTTTGTTTGCAATTAACTTTCTTATGTCTTGCCTGAATTTTGTTTGTGTAATTCACAAGTAGCTAATTTCTGACCAAAGAAATTTATTTAGGTAGATTAGCTGTGTTCATTACTGGATATTATTTAGTTGTGATCTACGTAGATAAGCTGGAATACCAACTTCAGAAGATAAGTTAAATAAACTGCGTAACCGTCCCTAATGTATTCATCATCACCCACCAACAATTCTTGGTCCACTTTATTCCCAAAGAATAGTGGGATTCAACATAACATTATAACGTCTCGACGGCTTAAAGGGCGAGCAAGTTTGGTGTGACGGTGATTCAAACATACACAAGCTTCAGACTGTTAGTTGAGAGCCCTAACCACCTGACCATGCTGAGCCTTATAATTTTTTAAATGTAATGTTTCGTCACTTAAGTACCCTTATTGTTAGCGACATTTTCGGCCATAAACCGAATAACATGTGACGTGCTTCGACTACCGTAAATGCATATGCTGAGTTAATAATGGAAACTAATCTTTATAATAAAAATGTACAACAATAATAAAAATTCAAAGTAATACAAATAGATATATTAAACATTCTACATAAGGAGATTTATAAAAGTAATATTAATGTTTTTATGTATTATAATTTATCTCGGTCAGGCCTCCAATTTATTAAGTTACTTATTATAATTTCAAATAGCCTAAAACTGAGTTTAATTTTCGTAATGACGAGAAACCCACTTGAAGTAAAAATGTATCTCAATGCATATTAAAACTTGTATTAAAATAAAGTATAGAACAATGTTCCTACCTTCTTAGGTTATCTTCAGTTTAACAACTTTCTCTTTGTTAACCTTAATAAACAATAATATAATTTCTAATGAACAGTTATTATAAATAATAAATTTTATACAGAAGTTTTACAAACTTACAAGTAATATTGAGTCTTTTATCTGGTCTGTAACCACGTATTTTATCGACGGTTCACAATAAGCGAATTAACTATCAGTTAATATAAATACAGTTCGCTAAATAGGTAAATTAGTTTGTTCAAAATCTATTAATGTTCTTGGTCAAATATCTGTAGTTTCCAGATTAATAAGCGTTAATCAGAGTTGTAGCTTTTGAGTTCTACAAATTACTAACTGAAGTAAACCAACAATGTATACTGTTTCTCGGCGCGTCAGTTTATAAACGTTAAAGCGAGATTCTAGAATTTTCCCTTGGCCTAACAACACGCTTGTGTTTTCATAAAACATATTTTTGAATCTTACAGTCTAGAATTTCATAGAAATTTAGGGAATAAGTGGGAATTTCTCAGTACATATTTATACTATTAAGTTAGGTACATTTTAAAATATTTATTTAACTCAAACAAACATCAATATTAAAATATATATGTTAGTAAATCTTTTACACCTTCCTCCTTAGAGAATTGTCTCCCCCACTGGTATAGCGGTGTGTTTGCGGACTGACAGCAATATAAACCCAGTTTTGATACCCGTGGATGACAGATCATAGATAGCCAATTGTGTAGCTTTGTATTTAATTTCAAGCAAAGAAACCTGAGAGAATTAAAAATTGATAATAAACAATTTTAAACTAAGATATGTATTAGTTTGTTATAACCAAAACTGATAAATGGTCTTGTAGTGTATTTTCACCGCAATGTGGGTCCTACTTCTTTAGTCACCTCCAAAATCTAGGGTACGTTTTATATCTCACATTATGGCTGATACCCTGGGATCCTTTTACTTAGTCTAACATTTTTTAATTTGTTTTTGTTTCGGGTTATTTTTAATTATAACAAAGTAACATAATTATTCAAAGGTTTTGATTTGGTGTTTCAACGAAGTCCTTATTTATTTTGTTTTGGCTTAATTTATTAGTTGTATCAGTATTAATATTCTTTAAATATATATATATGTATGTATAGAAAACCACTCATTAAATATGATACATTATCAAATACTTATACAACTTCAATAATCATGGCAGTATATAACGCAATTAATACAAATAACTTCATGATCATAAACTTATATAGCGCGTGAAAGTGCATCAATACAAATGGTATATCTCTTTAGTAAGTTTAATTAATAGTCACATGACTGAGGAGTTCTTAGAAAGATAGAATAGGTTTTAAAGGAGAAAAACTAATTTTCTGGTTAAGTTTTCCGAATAACTCTGGTTTACAAAAAAATATTTTTTGTCTGAGGCAAGAATGTGAATAGGTGTTTTTTACTAATTTGGGTGTGCTGAATTCAAATTTATAAACAGTTTTGCTCTATCACCTCTAGTTTTCTGGCTTTTAAATAGTATCATTTTAGTATATACAGAGTATATACGTGCTTATTTCAACAGTTGCAGCAGCTTATTACAGATAAAACAGGATAGATAAGGAACATTGACGGAATAAATATACTTGGATGACACAATGTACACAATTCATAGTACCGCAGACAGTTAAAAGTGTGTTTTCTTAGATGATTTGGTGTATTTTGCCTCCGGGATGTCACGCAAGAGCATCCAGCAGAAGTCTCCCATCATGCTGGGGTTCCACTTGCCTTGGTAGTTGCTCTCCATCTTCGTAATGTCTTGGTGGAATCTTTCTCCGTGCTCATCACTCACTGCTCCAAGGTTTGGAGGGAAGAAGTTGAGGTAGGAATGGAGAAAATGAATTTTGAGTGACATTCGGCATCCCATATCCTCATAAGTCTTTAGCAACTTCTCAATACAGGCTTGGTAATTTGGTACGCGTGTGTTACCAAGGAAGCCACTACAGACTGACTTAAATGCTTCCCATTAACTCAGTTCCTTTAAGGTAAGAAGCTCCTCAAAATCAGTATCCTTCAGCACTTCTCGGATTTGAGGTCCGACAAAGATGCCCTCTTTGAGCTTAGCAGCACTGAGACCTGGGAACACAGTAGACAAGTGTTGGAAGGCAGCACCATTTTTGTCCACGGCCTTCACGAAATTCTTCATCAAACCAAGCTTGATGTGAAGAGGAGGAAGAAGCACCTTCTTCATGTTAACCAGAGGATTCCCCTTGACGCTGTGTTCGCCAGGAACGAAAGTTCTTCTAGACCCCCAGTCTTTCTGCTTGTAATGCTGGGATACAGTTTGACTATCCCAGAGACAGAGAAAGCAACAGTACTTTGTGAAGCCCGCTTGCATACCCATAAGAAGACCAATGACATTGAGGTCCCCACACAGACTCCACTGGTACTGGTTGTACTTAACAGCTTCTAAAAGAAGCTCCATATTGTCATAGGACTCCTTTAGATGGTGAGAGTGTGCAGTGGGAATGCTGGGATATTTATTCCCGTTGTGCAGAAGCACAGCCTTGAGACTTCGCTTGGAAGAGTCTATGAAAAGACGCCAGTCTGAAGGATTATGTGGCAAACCAAGGAAAGTGAACAAGCCAGGTACATTTGTGCAGTAGCACAACTTGTTCTCCATGTCGAAAAATGAAGCAAGGTCTTTGTTCCGATTCCTGAAACTGGTGATCCTTACATCTTCCTTGACTAGGTTCCACTGTTTAAACCGAGAAGCCAAGAGCTCTGACTGCTGTTTTGACAGATACAAATCACGAGCAAGGTCATTCAGGTCTTCTTGCGTGATCCAGTGTGGCTCGTTGCCACTTGTTCCTGAATAAGAAGAGTCAATATCTTCGGAAGAGATTGACTTGGCAGAATCTTCCCTTGGGGGCATTTCTTCATCTGATGAGGAAAGAAGATCCTTATTTACTGGAGGTGTTGGGACAGGAAGATTATCTGAATGGGGAACGGGTCTCATAGCAGATGGAAGGTTGAGAAATTTGATCTTTTTTCTAGAAGATGCATTGAAACCAGTCATATTTGTTAGACAAAAATAACAATTATCTGCTTGGCTTCGTGGCTCTCTCCAAACCATCGGGACTGCAAAGTTGAAAGCCGCTTTCTTGCCATTAAACCAAGCAGTTAGTCCATTGTAGCAGGGTTTACAACAGATGTGTGGAGCCCAAGATTTGTCCTGATCATCAATTTTACAGTCAAAATAATGAAAGTAGGCAGTTCTGAGGAGGGAAGTGATGGTTCGACGCTGTGCAACTGTCGTGAAGTCCCCACACACGTAGCACAAAGAATTGGCCTTTTTAAGGCATCCTCGGTGTTTTGAGGAGCTTGAAGCCATTGGAGAATCTGAAAAAAAAACAAAGTAAAATTAAATCATATGTAAGGCAATAATAATTATATACGTCGTTGGAAATTGTAATACAAATATATACCCAAAAGATTGTGTAACACAATTGTCGAGGGACACCAACTTCCTGCGCTGACTGCCAGTGCACTACTGGCTGTTGATTGAGAAGTTTTGGCTACGCTTAACTGCCAAAATCCGTCTTGATATATAGCTATATATATATAATGTAATTCTATCACTTACATTTATTGCATAATAACTAAAAAAGAAGACATAAGTCACACAATATTAGAAATTAACCCTGAATGCATATACGCCTTTATGTACAGTATGTGTTCAAAATGTACAGTATGCATATCTAAAAAACTAGAGGTGATGAGTAAAAACGGATTTCAAATCTGAATTCAGCACCCCAAATTAGGTTAAAACAGCTATTTTTGTGCTTGCCTCAATTTCTTTGTAAACCAGTGTAATTGATAGGTATATCTTGCTTAATTTTTGGCCAAAAGAAATAGCTCTTAATTTTGTCACGTCTTGTTGACACCTAGGTGATCTCCCATGGGAAGTTCATGAGCAACTTTTAACATTTAAGGTAGATATACTTTAAGAACACCGATTTGATAAACCACTGGTGTCTCCATTTTTTCATAAGCACACTTTTTTGAAACAATCGCAATTTGGAACTTTCTCTAGATCATCTTTTGGGGGTGAATATTTAAATAGTGAAGCAATCTGTGGATTCTTTTCTAGCAAACGGAACTTCACCACTTAAAGTAGATCCTCACGCTTCTGTTGTTTCTAACAAAATGTGAGAAATAGAATTGTAACAAATTCATTTGTAACACTTATATTTGGAAATCTAAAGATTTGATTGAAAGCGAAAATTTTCTGTTTCATTGGAACTTCGAACTTTGATGTTTAATTAAAGATGCTGTTATCTAACTCCAGACAGTGTGCTTCATGTGCAGTTAAATATATATTTTTTTCTCCAGAGTAAGTAGTGGTAAATAAAAGGTACCGGAATACCATCCATACATCTACAAACGCTGCCAAAGTGCAAGGTTATCTCACAGTTTTTCTTCCCCCACTAAGATTTGTTACACACGAAAATTAGAGTTCGCATAATTATTAACCTGTAACTTTTGGGTTGAAGTTATAATTTCCCTCAATTTGTTGAAAGAAATGTCTGAATTGCACAAATGTCGTGAAGTACATTGCAGTTAGTGTGAAACAGTGGTACTTTTTCTCTATGTCGCTCTCATTGGCCGAGCGCGTTAAGGCGTGCACTCGTCATCCGAGGGTCGCGGGTTCGCGCCCGCGTCGCGTTAAACATGCTCGCCCTCCCAGCCGTGGGGGTGTATAATGTGACGGTCAATCCCACTATTCGTTGGTAAAAGAGTAGCCCAAGAGTTGGCGGTGGGCGGTGATGACTAGCTGCCTTCCCTCTAGTCTTACACTGCTAAATTAGGGACGGCTAACACAGATAGCCCTCGAGTAGCTTTGTGCGAAATTCCAAAAAACAAACGCTCTCATGAAAACACAGGCCTGGCAGGGCCAGGTGGTTAAGGCACTTGAGTTGTAATCCGAGGGTCGCAGGTTTGAATCCCCACACATCAAACATGTTACTTTCAGCCGTGGGGGCGTTATAATGTTATGGTCAATCTCATTATTCGTTGGTAAGAGAGTAGCCCAAAAGTTGGCGGTAAGTAATGATGACTAGCTGCGTCACTTCTAGTTTTACACTGCTAAATTAGGACAGCTAATTTAGCCATATGATGTAGCCATCTGGTAAAACTGGCATACATTACATGAAGGGAAGACAAAAGTGCACAAAAAGTTGTTTGTAATTGATCAAAGCAACAGGGTGTTGTATAAAGTCAGCCTTAATAGTCCCTTCCAGTGGCTCAGCGGTATGTCTGCGGACTTACACGCTAAAATCCGGGTTTCGATACCCGTGGTGGGCAGAGCACAGATAGCCAATTGTGTAGTTTTGTGCTTAATTCAAAACAGCAAACAACAACAGTCTTAATATTAGTTTCGCTGTATTAAAATACTTATATTACACCAATTACATGTCTAAATTTTAGTTCGGAAACAATTTTAGGCATCATAAAAAAATTGAAATTCAACGTGCGTGATTTATTCAATTACACACAGTCAAAAATTCGCTTTTCTTAACGAAGTGGAGACTAATTACAGGAACCTTTATAAAGACACCTTGCAAGCATAAGTTTAGTAAAATAAAAATTATAAGAGTTATTAGTAACAAACAAATGGTTTTGCGATAAAAAAACAACACTTTTTTTGCAAAAAAAAAATAGCTGGATAAAGGGCTGTCAAGTGGCTCAACAACAATAAGATAGATACTCATGCAGAGATATACATCACGCCGATTGTAAAGCGAAGGAGCCAAAGTGAATTTTTTAAAAGTTTTTTCAAAGCAATGGAAATTTAGGCTAAAATTAAGGTTTACAAACGTATTTGGCGAGTCGTGATAAAATATTTGGAAATTACAAATTGATCACAGTGTGCACTTCTTTGGACTACTTTTTATGAGCTTCTGAAATACCTTCAAGGGGGAAAGGGGTTGATTTGACTTACCATTCTTGACACAGGAGGAGCATCAGATGTGATGTGCTGGGTAAAAGTACTCACAAATTTCAGAAGAGCACTTCATGCAATAAACTTTAAGGATAAAAGTCATTGCTTAGAGAACAGTTTTAATGTAGTGTTGAAAATAAAGTTTCTGTAGTAACGTTGTCTTTCAAGTGCTATACCATTTTTTTATCTATTTTGATGCAGTGCTAAAAGTAATTGGTAAATATTCATAGTAATTTGTTTTTTTCAGCGCTACAGCGATATTTTTTATATAGTGTTAGTTTGGTGTGTTTTGAGTTTCGCGCAAAGTTACTCGAGGGCTATCTGCGCCAGCCGTTCCTAATTTGGACTAGAGGGAAGGCAGCTAGTCATCACCACCCACCGCCAACTCTTGGGCTACTCTTTTTCCAACGAATAGTGAGATTGACCATTACATAATAATGCCCCCACGGCTGAAAGGGCAAGCATATTTGGTGTGACGGGGATTCGAACCCGCGATCCTCAGATTACGAGTCGAGTGCCTTAACTACCTGGCCATGCCCGGCCATGTAGTGTTGAAATAATTGTTAAATTCTCGTAATAACATTGCCTTTCGAGCAGTAAATCAGGTATTTCTATCGAGTCATATAATTTATTTTATTCTTGTTCGAAACACATAGTGATCTAATTGTACAACGAAACAAGCATTGCTAGCTAACAAAACATTGTATATGTGGTGATTTTCCCGCAGCATACATCATGTCTCTGTAACTTTTGGCTAGTTTAAGTTAGAAAAGCTTTCCTAAAATCCTGTAATATTAATAAAAAAAAAGTAAAAAGCAGGCTTGTTGCCAACGTCTGTATATTGTCACGCTTTACATATACTACTCACGCCATATGACGTAGCCATCTGGTAAAACTGGCATACATTACACGAAGGGAAGACAAAGTGCACAAAAAGTTGTTTGTAATTGATCAAAGCAACAGGGCGTTGTATAAAGTCAGCCTGAATATTAGTATCGCTGTATTAAAGTACTTATATTACACCAGTTACATGTCTAAATTTTAGTTTAATATCAATCATACCACATACATAACTTATGAATTAACTTTAAAATGCTGTATAGTAGTTGAAAACAACCACATTTTACTTTTTATGTAAAACTAAAATAATATAATTTTATTCCCTTTTATTCAAATATATAACGATCTCGTAACAACCATAAAAATTAGGAAATAAATATAAATTATGCTTTTTTTGCGTTCTAGAATGAATACACATTATAACACAAAAACATAAATGTTTAATTTAAAAAGCTTAAAGTGCATAACATTATAATTTTCATATGTATGTTATTTTTACGATGTTTACCTTTCAGCCGTGCTTGGCTGACAATACAGAAGTAACAATGACGTCAGAGCATGTTCCGGGAAAAGTTTTAATCTCGCTACCTGCATATTTAGAACTGTGCACCCTAATCATCAGGACACTTGGCTCCCACTTGTTTGAAATGAGCAGAATACAACGAATCACGTAGACAGTTTTGTCAAGAAGCTTTGTTTTAATTGTTAGAAATATATCAGATATATGTCTGTTTGCCGTAGAAAGCTTCTAAATAGCAACTGACAACGTCTACAGACTGTGTGTCTTTTCATTCAAAGTTTACCGAAAGATATTCTGAAATACTTTGCCAAAACAACAGATCAGGAACTTCCTGAATATTCTTCAAAGACAAAAAATAACAGCAATATCGCAGGAAGTCACTGTAAAAGTGCTTCCGAATAACTTTCTAGCATCCAATGAGAAAGAGATTTCTATTAATAACCAACACAACTTTTCTTCCACAATTACAAGATACCAATTACTCTAGATATTCCTTTGTAAAGAAAAAACAACAACACACACAAAGTGTTGTACGTCTAAATAGAAGAAATAATAGACAACCGGCTTCAAAGCTTTGTTTTGTTTTTGAATTTCGCACAAAGCTACTCAAGGGCTATCTGTCCCTAATTTAGCAGTGTAAGACTAGAGGGAAGGCAGCTAGTCATCATAACCCACCGTCTACCCTTTTTACCAACGAATAATGGGACTGACCGTAACATTATAACGCCACCACGGCTCAAAGGGAGAGCATATTATGTGCGACGGGGATGCAAACATGCGACCCTCAGAGTACGAGTCGCACACCTTTACACGCTTGGCAATGCAGGGCCAGCTTCAAGAGAAACATTAACTTCTTATGGAATTAATGAAATAAGTTCTAAATACAAATTCATTATTTTCTTCTCTAAATGTTACATGCAAAATCCTGTTACAGAGACCATCAGTGACGACTTTATTTATCAGTTACACGTTTACTGATTTTTCACTGCAAATTTTGTTTTTTCATTACTTTTATTTTGTGAAATTTCAATATTTAATTATCATGTTCAAATCGTTTACTCATTTTCATCAGGTTTCTTTCAAATCATAACCATAATTACAAATTTATGTACACAAAGGTCCTCGTTTCAGTTTGAATCGCTACTATGCTTAAATTTAACCCACTTAATGGTTATAGAGCGCTGCCATACAGCCAGTAGGGATAACGTGAAACGGTTTTATATATCTGTAAAGCAAAGTTAACTATAAATATGAAAGCTGATTATCCCTTCCGCCATCTTGAATCTAGCACTCTGTTCTTCTAATGCTAACGAATTGTGTACTTATTTGTAGCACTAAAATATTAAGCAGTATAGTTAAAAATATTACCAAATTCAAGCTGTTCGTTCAGTTGCTTTGTCATTTAAACTCGATATTTGGTGATCCAAGTTCTTTCACAGGTAAAAAACTGTTAGTTTGGCTCAACTGAATTACACGTCGACGTGAAATATTGGAGAAACTATATACAAATAATGAAACATTAAAAACAATTATCGTGTCTTAATAAGGAGAATATACTGATGTCACGGTTTCTTTTAAATTAAGTAGTAACATGTAGGTAGATGATTAACATATATTTTATCTCTTTTAAGACTGTTGATCTGTCTTAGAATAAAGGTTTTTAACTGTTCTAAAAACCGTGATGAACCATATAGAAAACTAAAGTAAAGTGTTTAACGAATTGGCTCTCACGAACTGAACTGTACATCATTCACGTAAAAATATTACGCATTTCTCACAGTTTTAGGTCCTATTAACACCTTCTTCAGTATTATTTCATAACTTCTTCGTTTGCATAAAGTACTTTATAGACTGAGTGAGCTCAAACTAATGCCATTCCTCCATAGGAACCTTTACAGCTTGTGACTGGTTTATTCCAAGTTTTCATCTATGAATCACTAAATTTCAGTATTCACAGGTTGTAACGGAGTGTTTACGTGTTCACCCGTATCTCGGTACTCACACGACACAAATAGAACATTTAATCCTTGGTTTCTTCACGTGTAAGATGCCGCTCATAAGAAGGCATTACAAAAAAATTGTACATGAAATATACGATAACGAAACTCAATTTCCGACCCCATAGGATATACTGTTTGATCCACCATCCCCGACATTATTTGTTTTCGACAGGATATACCACCATTTCGAACTCCAAAGAATAATGATGTTAATGTACGGTTACCAAAGTTGTTTTGGTACACACAGAAAGCATACTGTTCATTATATTTCGGTTCAATCAAGATGCGGGTTTCTGTGATGATCATGTTGAACAGTTTTTTTTGTCTTCTCTGGTGGACAAACTGCTTCGTGGAACCGAATCTAAATTGTGTATTTTAGATCAGAACATGCGACGCACGTCGACCGTTCGACAGATACCGAACGTGATCGGGCTATATTCTGACAGATTAACGGATACGAGTTTTCTTGTATTCGAAAAGCGTTCGAAAATACGTTTTCATTCCCACATACCAGAAAGCACACTTTATAGTTACAACAAACCTTGTTACTGAATAAAGTTACACAACGGACTGTCTGGGATCCACCCACCGCAAGGAACGAAACTCGAGTTTTAACATTGTAATCATCTCGAACTTAACGGCTGAATCTAATGCAGGGGACCAACAAGGATCACGATTTTTTCACTTTATTCTACGAACCTTCGAGTGAAAGTAAAAGGAAGGTTACCGAGAGGGCCTTCTGCACATTACTACGGATCAGTAGGTCGGCTGATATGACAGTAATGGTTTAATTTGTTTTGAAGCGTAATTTTGAACACTTTCTTAGCCACCTTAATGTATTAATCAGAAGTTCACATTCAACTCTCTTCAAACTATTTCATATAATTCCAACAAACGTAATTTTTGAATCTGTGGAGTGTAAATCAAATATACTGTATAAAATTACAATTGAAAATAGCTTAGGACAATAGACCACAATGTTCAATATGGAATGCAAAAATTGAAAACTTTGCTTAATATCTCATACCAGACGTATTAACATAAACAGAAAAATTTGTACAATTTCTAAATAAACAAGTAGTTGCCTTTGAACTGGTCACGACATGAAAGAAAATAAGATTTATTGATTTTTACTTCAGTTTTCAATGAAGTATAATAAAGGTTTTAGCATTACTGTACAAACGATGATTTCAATTGCACAAAAATGTCGAATTTAAAAATGTAACACTTTGAATCAGCAATTACCAAAAAACACTGGTTTTATAATCATTAATGCTTAATAATTTGTTCTCGTTCTCTCATTTTATAGTTATAGCGCTTACAAAACAAAACAAAAAATTACTCCCATTTCTCAATTTTTCTGCTGGTCTTACAATTCTACCTCCAACTGGGGTTTCTCAAATCAAACCTGATTACAAGTAATTTTACCTAATTACTGAAGTTTGGTTTACATATCTACTTTTATCGTCCATTACAAGAGTGTGCGAGTCTTCTAGTTTTGCAATGAGTGGCTTAACTCTGATTTCTTCACTTCAGGTGACATGAGTTGCTTGAAGCAACATAGGCAGAAATATGATCGACCCACAATCGTTCATCGAGCCTGTTATGCTAAAGATTTGTCCACAGCACTGAGCAGTGATAATGTGTAACAGCGAAATTATTTTGATGTGAAAGCAAAACAACAAAAGAGAAACTGTTTGGTCTCAGTGTTATTGCCAAATATTCTACAGATATGAATTTTCGTTGATTGTGACTCATCTTAAAAAATAATAAAAATATAAAGATACATTTTATAAAAACACTGCTTTATGATGGATGTTCAAAAACGCCTGTTTCATTTCCCTTAAACAACAGAGCAATTGTTTTTAAAACCAAGACAGTATTCGTTACCAAAAATTTGTTTTTGATTAAGCCATGAAGGTTTTTATCATTCATGTTTAATCTCATTTTAAATTCAGAGATTGTCTTATTATAAAATAAATGTTTCGTACTTTAAAATATTCACAAGCACAGAATACATTAGAAAAAACATACCTTGTTCTTTAAAACCAAATTTTAATTGAAGCAGTGGCCAGATGAACATTGAGCTATCTGTTATGTCCACTGTGAGATATTGAACCCAAGATTTTAATGTTGTAAGTTTGTACACTTACTGCTGTCTCATTTATAATTTTTTTAATTTTGCATAAAGCTTCACAAGGGTTATTTGTGCTAGCCATCCCTAATTTAGTAGTGTAAGACTAGAGGGAATGCAATTTGTCATCAACACCCACCCCCAACTCCTGGGCTACTCATTTACCTACAAATAGTGGGATTGACCATCACATTATAATGACCCCCATGGATGAAAAGGCAAACAATATTTGGTGTGATGGGGATTTGAACCAGCAACCCTTGGATTATGAGTCGAATGCTTTAACCACCTGTCCCATTGAAAGGGAAACTATCAGATATGCAAGACATTTTTAAAAACAATTAAGAAAACTAGATTTCAGCACAGGACAACAGTAATAGAAAAATATCAGAAAAAGAAATACAAGTACATCAATAACTACTGTGATAACAAGAAAATAAATTGTCGACAATGTGTTTTCTAATGCTACTTTTATTCTTGTACAAAATGTCATTACACATATATAGTGCTTTTCAACGAACAGGACGGAAATGCATAGTTACTTTGAAAAATCTTAAAGAAAATGGTACAGACAGGAACGTTATGTTTTATATCAGTCTTTACCATATATCGATTTTTACTTCAAAAATAATGTTATCACTATACAGGAATGGAAAGTTCAAATCATTATATATATAGTTCCAATAAATCAATACATAAGATATATAAATCTAGTTCAAAACAATTTCAAACCTACTCCATACTTCTTTAAGTATAATTTTTTTTTTTCAGTTTGATTTTCGTATGTAAAAGTATTATGCTTCAACTATTTCCTGTTTAGCTAAAGTACAAATAATGAAAAACACTTCAGGACGGAATAATGTATATAATGGGCTGTATTGTACTTCACTGCTTGGCACAGAACCAAAAAATAAGCTAATTGACATTATTAAAAATCTAGGGTAATTGTGTAGGTGAATTTTAGGTATAGAGCTGATTAAGCATGTCAGTATGTAGTTTTTCTTTAAAAACATGAAAGTACCATCAATCTCGCTACAGGTTCAAACTAATAAAAAATAGAAGGTTTTTTTTAAGAATACACATGTCTGTCACATGTTTTATGTGAATATTATGAAACAGCTAAAGAATCTCATGTCTGTATCCTATACTAATATCACAAAGAGAGAAATTATTTGCAAAGGATAACCTGTCAACCTTGTGCAGCTGTTCTCCAATCATACTGAAACAAACTAAATGGATAGTCTACTGTAACCTAAAAAAAAGTCAAAATATATTAAAAACAATGGTGGTTCACAATAATCTAATGTTATTTATGGTAGTATATTATTAAGCCATTGTGGTTAAAAACATCTGGTCAAAACAGATTATAAAACAAGGTAAAATGAAAGTATAACGTTTAGGAAACATTCAGTAGATGAGTAAAGTCACTAATAGTAAGTTATTTTGTACAAAGTCAATAATTTCTGTTTTTAAGTACAAGAAACAAGAAAGTTTCAACTTCAGGCAGAGCAAACAAAAACTGAAAAAATCAAGTAAGAATTAAAAACAGAAGAGACAAATGATATAAGAAAATGCCTTTGACAATAGCAGAATATTATAATGTTTCAATGAACATTTATCATAAACATATATTCAAACATTTTAAGACTTTTGATTACACAAACACAAACAGTACAGAGGTTGCATGTTATACTAAACAAACAATATTCAATGATTAATAGTTAAAAAGGTAAAAGATATTTGTATGTAATAAAACAAAATGGTGAAATAAATATACATTTGAAATCAATACAATTTAAGTAATACTGGTAAAAACCACTTTAATTTCCAAAAATCCTTTACAATTAAATAGTTGTATAATTCTGTTATCAATTACATATTTAAAAAAAAAGTGTGATAGAAAGAGATGCCATTTATATCATTACAAATAGATAATAACACACACTTAGAAACAAGGCCAATAGTGAGCACATTTTCCATATACAAGAGAATCTGCTGATAAACAGACTAAGGTGAATTTAATTAGAATGATGAGAGTTGTAAATTTACTGATGACTGATGAACTGGAAGCATTATTTGTTGATCAGCACAAATAAAATTTGATTACATTGCTAAGTTTTAAACTTTTAACTTTTGGATTGAGAAGATAATTTTTGAAAACTTTTTTTTTATCTTGTAAGCATGACAAGAGATGAATTAATTTTTTTCTCTTTTCAAAGAAATCCATAAATGAAACATTAAAAACAGGTTGCTTACAAATTTCCTGAATAACTAGCATGATATACCTAAATTATGAAAAAATATTGCTAAAAATAATTAATCTATACAAGTTATGTTTCAAAAATTATTTTATTCTAAAAACAAATAAAAATAATGTATATATGTCCTTCAACAATGTAGTGTTATGAAATTTTGATAAATGCTCACAAAATAATACTAACTGTGGAAGCATAAGAGAAACTAATTAGCCATTTAGGACAAAATGAATCATCAGCACTAGATAAATTAATATAGTGCTTGACAAACTATACATTTCCCTTTAATAATGAATACTTAGAATTTATTCTAATAATCAAGTTGCTGATGTTCGTGACTTAGGAAAACAGAAATACAAGATTTCTAAACTGAGAAATTCTGATAAAACTTAAACGTGAAAAAAGCAACTGTATCTTTAAAGTACAAAAAAAATTCCATAAGCATACTTTAAATTTCCAGAATTAAAAACAATTAACAAGCTTTCCTTATTAGTATCAATCTCTCAAGCATTAAATAAAAATAACTTGACAACATCATGATAAAATTGAAAACACAAGGTTAAGTAAATATAATAATCTGGGAGTATTCCAGTGTGTAATTACTAGTCAGGATGAACATAAATATTCTTTAATTGATTACCAGCGATTTGTACTCAGATGAAAGCAACAAAAGAATTATGCTAGACAACTTTTTTTTTTTTTTAAATAAAAGAATAAAATAAAAATCTGAGGAATAATGTTGAACACATTTTAACACCAGACCCTTCAACATGCCAGCATGCATTAGGTCTTCCATCCATTTTCAAAAAGGCACACTAAAATTCTGTGGTTCTATATACTACTTCAAAGTCAAAACAGAAAATAAAAATACATTTTCATAAAAATAACAAATAACAGCTTTACACATTTAAACCAACAAAAATCGTGCTACTAACAAAATTTCTTCAGATAAGGTGTAAGAATTGTGTTTACAACTTTAGCATGATGACACTTTAAAAACAACTTGAATAATAAAATACTTTATCAGTGCCAGCACTGTTTTATAGCACTTTAAAACATCAAAGTAGAATACAACCTCTCATAATGAATATTCTGATAAAGAGATATTAACTTCAGTGTGTATATATATACAGTGTGAAAAAGCCATGTTTTTATTCATGGAAAACTTTTAAGTAACTCAGCAATTTTTTACCATTACATAAGAAACCTATTTACAAATACTTGTGATTATGAAATAGAAAATGATCATTCTAGAAACATATACTGAAAGGAAACCTAAAACCTTTGTACTAAGACCAAAGAACATAACAGAACACACAATTATCTTCCAAGTTGAAGAGTAATCATTATCAGTTTTCAAACACATTGATGATAAAAATATCAAAACATTTTCCCTTTTATAATAAAAAAACTAACTTTTTCTGTAATAATAGTCTTATTAATTTGTTACCCTGAAAAATTTCCTGAAAATTAGGTGTTTATGCATTAACATATGCATTCTATCTTTTCTACTTTTGATAGAGAACACTTAAAATTTTCATAAATATTTATTCAAATTCTTGTTTTAAAAGTGAATAAAAATGAAGCACTTAAACCAAAATAAAATGATTTTTTTACCATAAGTAAGAGACCGAACAAAAATGAAATGTATATCTAAACATACATTTAAATTTCTATAATTTGGTATTATAATGAGCCTACTCAAAAGTTACCAGACAGTATAACAACATATTTAAATCAGCTTACTGAATATCCAACCCAAATTTCATAACACAGAATGTCAGTTAATACAGACTGAATGTAATAATTATCACATCCCCCCCCCCAATTTACGTCAAGACGTACAAACTTAGCCCTTAGTCACTAACCATTAATTCTTTTAATTTACCATTCTCTCAAACCTAAACTTATAATCCATTTTCCACCTGAAAGCTTTGCAACCAATTAAAATTCATTCTAGGACCTAAGCATGACTATCACCAGCTCTGTAAATTTGCTGTTAACATCATACAGCAATCAGTTATTATAGCCAACTACATACAAGGTCTGTTTAAGATGATGCTCATGTTCCACAACATTTCACCTTTTTATAACTGGGTTTATGAGTGAGGCTGATATGATTGTGTCCCTTTGGATGATTGAAATCAGATCTTTGGTAGATGATTTTCTCAACAAGATATTCAATGGCTTCATCTGTAATAGTTGTCAACTTTTAATAACTAACATACACAATAATATTTTGTTAAAGCTTGATCAAATTTAACAGATCATTTGGATAGTGTTTGGGACTGTGGTCAGTGTGAATAAAAATAGTAGTTTTCACTTAGTAATTAAGTCATTTTTGTTTTAAATAACACTTTCTCAGATATATTAAACAAATTATAATAGCTTCTAGTAATAAAGAAATAGGACACTAATTTCATCAGCTGAAATAATAAACAAAAAATGTAATGTCTAAAAATTATGTTACAAGATCTCTCAACAATTATATGTTATTCTGTGAAGCTTTCCAAATTGGTTTTAAATTATTATATACACACACACACACACACACATGACCTAAAAAAACAATAAGAGGGATTATTCATTTCAGTTAATATTTTCATGTTATAGGCAGAAAGTATTAATAACTATTTGAATAGATACAGAAGTAAATCTGAGATGTTTCAATGTCTGTATGATATTTGTTATTGTGTTTAACAGTTATAAATTCAAACCAAACCTGTTAAAAAGTAATCAGTCAATTAGCTCCCTGTTGTTATGGACTGAGTTTCCATAAGTTTGAAAAACTGAATATCCTTCAACCTTTATAAAAGCCTCATTACAGAGATCAAATGTCATCTCGCTTAAAGCTCTTGTCAAAAACGTTTCTAAAACATTTAACAATAGCTCCATTCCAGCTGCCAGAATCTCTCTTAAACAAATGTAGTGATCAGCAAATATTATTCACACATTCTAACAATTTAAATTTGTTTTATTACCAATTTTGAATATCATAAAATACACAAGAAAAAAGGTATAAAAGCTATGCTATAAACTAATTCACACAATTATGCTATGTCCAGGGGCATAGATCTTGGGGGGATGGAGAGTATACATCCCCCTTCATTTTAGGTGGGGGGTATGGTGTTTACAATCATCTTCCCCTACAGTTGGGTCTGTTGAATTGTTTTATTGTATCACAGGCCTACAAATTGTGTGTTTGTTCTCGTGATTCTCATGTCTTACCAATCAAATTGCATAATTAGGCCTAGATGTAGGCTTTTTCAGGAGCCGAAATGTACATCTTTAATATAGGCATGGTTTTAAGCTTTTTAATCTAAGCAATAGTTCATAAGTATCAGTCAGTAGGCCTAAGTATACATGTAAGTATTTTGGCAACAAGATTACTCTGTAATTGTATGTTTACAGCTTTCAGGTTCACGCAATCAGAGATTACCAATTTGCAAATTGAACAGTCCACATAAGTGGTTGCAAAAATCATCCCCCTCATTGGTTGTAAACAAATTTATGCCCCTGGCTATGTCAAATGGATTTTTTTTCATTTCCAAGAAAGCCAATTTATTCCATAACATTTGGAAAAATTATCCTAAATTAGACACCATTAAAACACAAAAGTTTACACAAAATCATTGTAGCTTCTCATAAACTATTTGATTAAATCCATAAATCAGTTTTCTGATGTACAGACAAACTTTTTTCAACACTCTAAAGATACATTACTGACTACATTTGTTCAAAACTTGAACAAATGATCATTAAATAACCTACTACTTACCAATATGAATATTTTCTTTAGCTGAAGTAAAAAACCAAGCTAAGATGTCATGCTGTTTACAAAATTCTGTTAACACTTCACAGTTGATTGAAATACCTTCAATATCACACTAGAGAAAAAAAAAGAAAAAGAAAAATTGTGTTGACAGTGAAGTATATTTAAATACTTTTAACAAAATATCACATTTATTAACAACATTAAACAAATGTTAAGGTATTTATGTGAGGTTTATTACTGAGTGTGTAATGTTATATAATGCCACAAAATTTCTAATCCTGTTCATATCTGAAATAAAAACATCTACATTTTTATTTCAGATATGAATTTCTAAAAATGATAAATGTGTGAAATGATTTATGTTTGTATATATATTAAAAGCTTATGAATAAATCAGCAAAGATTTTAGCTTGCATTAGGGCAAATCAACACTTCAATCAAATTTGGTAATGAAAAAAGAAAAAATGTAGGTCATTTACACCAAGTCATAACTTTACATTTATGTAAAGAAAATGTAACTCATAAGTTGGTGTTTCTTTACATAAAAAAAGACAAACTTTCTATACTATTAAATTCTTAATTATATATCTGATACTTGATCAAACTTTCTCACTAGTTTTCACTGAAACTGTACCCTGAGTGACAACTCAAGTTTTCTATAGCTGTTGAATGCAATGTGAAAATATCTTGTGAGAAGTGGTTTAAAGTAAATTAGGTTTAAGGATAAGAGATTAACTTTTAAGTGATACAGTACATAGATACAATGCATCTGTATAATTTGTGTACTTGTTTGGCACAAAAACAGAATAAAAATAAATCTAGTACTACTGGATGAAATATTTTGAAATTTCAGAATTACTTTCTAAAGATTATATAACTGCCGCAAATAAAGAGATTTCTATGAATATGTATCTTTGAAAGACCTTAATGTTATTGCAGCTTCAGTTACTAATATTTATTTTTTACAATCCAGTTAAAATTTCCAATGTAGTTTTTTACTTTATAAAAGTTTAAATCTGATAAGTTTAGTCTAAAGAACAATGCACACAGTTCACTGTATCTATGGTCACTAGCATTCAATATAAATTTTTACCACTGAAAATTGTAAGCAGGTAAACATTTATAACTGTTAGTCAGAATGTGAAATTAATATAAGCAATAAGTTTTGAAACAATTTCATATTTAGTTATACACACTTTTAAAATTTTTGTCTCAGTAATTATTATTTATCTATTAACAGTTACTTAATTTGATAAGCCCTAATGTGAACATGGCCTAACAAACAGCAACATTGAGAATGTAACAAAATTTAATATGGTCTAGTGTAATATAACCAAACTAAACCTACTTCATCTTATAAGATAAAAAATTTACTGCCATATTATCATTAGTGGTGGAATTCACAATTTTATTTCCTAGAAACATCACCAGGCTAAGCTTTTATTACATATTTAGATCACTAACCTATGACTTGTCATAGATAAAATACAGGAAATTACACCACATCATGAAAATCAAACTAATAAACAGTCAGTGGCTAAATTCAATAAAACTTGTAATAAAGTTACAAGTTTCAAATTGACAATATTTTGTTCAAAACAGTTTTAAATTTTCTTCCAGAGATAATGAGTGCCTTATATGTTGAGAACAATTTAAAGAAATTCACAAACACTAACGTTTTAGTTTGGACTTTGCTGGAATCAACCAAATAAAACCATTTATTGAATTAATTTTATTACTGCAGAGTTTTAAAAATGTGTAGAAGTTAATGCTAGAAAACTTTTAATTCAAACTTCAGTGTTCAATTTTATTCATGGGACAAGGTGGACTCAGCTGGATGCTACAGAGTTAATCAAGATGGAATGGTAATTAACATTGTAAAACACTTTAATTCTATGAATGTCTGAAAATTAAATAACTTTTATTAAGTGCATAAAATGAAGCTTTACATTACGTTACGAGTGTACATGTAATGGTCTGAAATTTACCTTGTTCGCCAACAGTATTATTGGAATTGGTTGTCCATTCTGCAAGGTAACTTTATCTGTAACATCTTTCTGCCACTGAAAAAATAAACCAATATTACACAAAATAGCACACCATTTATTTTTTTCTCTAATGTATAATGAAGTCCATGCTATATAGGTGTGTTTTTACTTTCCTGTTAATCTAATGTTCCTTAACTCTTATGAGAAAAGTGTATGAAAAATTACAATGAAATGAATAGTAGATTACACTAAGAAACCTAAACCACCCCAATAGTCTACCAAAAATTAAGAGTTTTATGCCTATAGGCTTGTAGGGTAATGTTACTTAAGCCTAAAGAAGCTTAAGAGGTAAGTTTTGTTCACAAGTTATTCAGAAAGTAAAAACTTGAAATTTAAATTGAGTAAAAATTACCTTTTTTATTTCACCTAGTCGTGACACAGAGAATTAAGAATGCTGATATTATTGTAAGATATAATGTATTTACAGAAAATAAGCTGAAAATATGCTTTTCATATTATAAAACAATGGTAAGATTATTTAATTACAATAAAAACAAAGAAATAAAAGCTTAAACTTACATAGTAATGGATGTGAAGTAACAGAGCTAAAACAATAACATGTTAGTAAAAGTATTAACATTTGGTTTATGTATATATGCAGTTAGAATGTTGGGTACGTGCTATGTTTAGAACTGCTTCTCTTAACACAAGTTAATCATACACATAAATATATATACAAGTCATAAAATTACTCACCTTAACAACTGATTCTAAAGTTGTTGGTCTGCCAAGAAATAAAAAAAAATGGATATTTGATTATTTACATAAACCAATAATACAAATAACAAATTATGGACATAAAATCTTTAAATGCAAGAACTGCTGAGCTTTTAAACAGTTTTAAATCTGGAGAACCAAATTTAGATCCTGGGTTGAAATGATCTACTCCCACTGTCAGTTTACTTTTCCATAACTGGTCATTTAATGACAAAGATATTTAAGATAAGTTTCCAAAATGCAATTTTTGTTAAAATATAATCACTAAGTATTTGTTATAAAAAATGAAAAATATACACAACTGTAATTACAATGAATTTATATACAGAAGAAAGAGAACTTTAAAGCTAATAGACATCAAATGGAAAAGTTGCATTAATAAAAAAACTGAAACACCTTTCTTTCCTCTACAAATGTTGGTCATTATTCAAATTACAAATGAATCATATTTGTGTGTGATTCTTTTCGTAAAAGATGTTTTTGTTACAAAATCCACAACTAAAACTACCACATTTCAAAAGATATAACAATGTATAACCAAAATGTCTAATTAACTAGCAAAGAACAGAAAACTATTTGAAATATTATATGCATATTTATTTCATGTTACTAAGAGATGTATCCATGCAACACATGGTGAAAAGTTCACGAAAGCTAACAAATTATTTATATGATTTATTTATTGATTTTATAAAGAAGAGTCACTGTTTCATTTTAACCATGTCTATATCTTTACTGGGGTTTGTAGCTATGTATGCAGAAATCTACCTAGGTTGGTTGAAAGGTTCTCTATTATTATGTACATATCTCCATTTACAACAAGATTTAAAAAGAAGTACAATTGCAGAATTAATGTTTGACCAGTTATAAATATAAACAGTGTTTCTGCTTTTGTCTGAAGTATGCTGATGATTGAAAGTACATTGACTCTATGCATACCCCTGTAATGAAAGAAAAAAACTAAAGAAATCCAATCAATATCCATAGTGACCATCAACACTAACTGATGTGTATTTAGCAGTCACTAAAGCTATGAAATTTGTGCATTATAAAAGAAGTATAACTTCTCAACACATCTCCAAATATTCCTAATTGATCAAACCACAGTTCGTAGCTTCAACTGCAAAAGCCTAAGAGGATTCAAAGGACACATAAATACAAAAACAAACATATTTGAATAATAGAAACTCATAATTTCCTAGCTAGTTGGTTTACCACTTATCAGATTTTGGCTAAGAGCTAAATAACTGAAATATACAAAGCTATTAACTGAATAACAGTTGCATATGTACACTAGATAAAAATCTAACAAACTTATAATATGCCAAAATAAAAAAAGAATTATGTTTGTCTGTTGCTAAGTTATCTATGCTGTGCTAGCCCCAAGTATCAAAAGCCAGTTTCAATGTTATAAACAACTGACTACTGTTCAGTCACTGAGGAGAAAAAAAATTATGGCAATGTGTGAAGTAAATATTAGTGTGTTGCTTATGTTAGTAAAAGGTAGTGGTGTATTACATATGTAATTATGAAATTTTGATCTAGTTTGTGTAAGTTATATAAATGCATGTAACTAATTTCAGGTTAGGTTAAGTTACAAATATCTACAGAATAGTTATCTGTACTGATGTTAAACATGTTAATTTTAAATTACGTTTTCAAAGCTTATAAGAACACACAAGGTTTACATGTATAACTAATAAATTATTGCAATTGTAATATATGCTAAAATTATTTAAAGTTTACTGACTGGCTGAACCTCAGTAAATAGCTATTTGAGTCTACTATGACTAGAATTAAATATGAAGTAAAGATTTGTTTATTTTACTTTGAATTAAATTACTTGTGTCTAACAATAACTCATTTCAAGAAATAAGAACAAGAAAGCTGTAGCAGCCTATTTTGAAAAAAACTCAATCTTACCTTGACAAATCATAAACAATGATAGCAGCAGTCCTACAAGACCAAAAGAAAGAATATAAACTTTACTGGACAATTCTTGTTTTATAAATTTATGAAATCAGATCACAAAATGACAAAATATAACAGACCAATGATCAATGGTGGCTACTATCACCATAAACATAGTTTTTCTTAGGACTTCCCCACTGATGGCAGCAGGTTAGCAATAAGATATAAGCTGATTATATATAATTTGAGTAATTATTAGTTTATAAGGTAAATCGTGTCTTCTACTTCAATTACTTTTATTTATCAATAAAATATTAAGATCACTACTGTAGTAAAGAGCAAAGCTGATTTATTCATATTACAACACCAAATTTTTAGTTTTTCTCATTAGTGTGAGATATGACATATTCCAGTGAAATGTAGTCAGAGCAAGCAAGTTGTACACTGCACGACCGGACAGAAAAATAAAAACATTGAGATAACCAAACACAGATCCAAAAATATTTGAAGGGTTGGGTTCAGTCTGTGAAAATGCATGCATATAAGAGTAATAATATATTTGTGACTTAACATGAAACAGTAACAGGAATGTTTGAGAAATGTGCAGTTCAATTAATAGTCAATGTTGAAAATATAGGTTTTCATAACATGCTTTCCTCTGAATTTCCACTTATCTTACTAAATGCTCTAATTTTTGGGAGTTGTGCTTGGTAATTTTTAGGTATAATATACTGAAATGTCTTCAAAGTAACATAATTTTTATATAATTTTATGTGGGTACAAGAATAATCTTGAAACATTCATCAGTATATTCATATTTATCATACACTTGGTGATAAGCCAATAAGCATTTCAAAATGCTGTCTATAAACAAATTCAAGCTTAAAAACATAACACATATCAGATGTATACAAAACAATACAACAACAAATAATTTCACAATTAGTGTGCAAAACTGTAAACAAAATCATTATTCAAAATTAAATGAACAAGATAACATTAACATTAATTCCATTATTATTCAAATATATAAAAGTTCCATTTTTCTGGAAAAATTAATAAGCAATGAAATTTATATTGAATTTTACTGGAAAAGACCCACTGAAAATCACTTCAACTTTGAAGACTGTTCCTGGCAATATAAATACAACGATTTAATCAAATTATAGTCCTCATCATACTTATGCCTATTGTTTCTCATAAAACATCCTCTCAATACATTATTATTATTTTACTGATGTTCATAATGTATGTTTATCAAGTATAAAGCAGTATATCCCACTTCACCCATTGTATTCCTCATGCAAGTCTTGGTTTAAATTTTGTTCTAAATAAATATCTGAAGTAAAATGGTTCAACAGAGACTTTGAAATAATAAAATATTTTACAACATTGTCTATTCAATAAGAGTGTGGTGTCAATGCAAACAACTGAGCTGGAGTCCATCTTTATGCAAAAATACATTGAAGTATCCTGAAATACTGCCCAAACTTATCATAATACACAAAAACTACCATAATTTACCTAAGTATGCAAAAATTACTTCATAAAATGTTTAACATTAAATATAATGTGGAAGAGAAATTTATCAAGCATCATCAAATTTGGTTTGTTTTAAATATTTTTAATAAAATTATGTCACAGACAAAGTCTTTTATGTGTGTTTTACACAAGCTTAGTTAAAATTTTATTAATGTTGTAACCACCATAAAAAAGATGAAATAAATCTAAATTATCCCTTTTCTGTCTAGAATGGCTGCAGATAATAACAGAACATTACTTATGAATAATGTTGTCTCAGAAATTATTTTAATCAATTTAGAAAACACACACACACATTATCTAGCTATCTAATAATAGATATAGCTTCAAATGACTTCCATACCTAGTCAAACTGAGTACCAACAGCGAGATCTGAAGGAATTGAAGTTGAAATGTCAAAATTATTATTCCACCATCCCACACTTTTAGATTCTACAGCTGTTAGTTCAGTGAATTTTTTGTCTTTTATTGGTTACAAATGACAAAACAGTAAAAGTCAAAGAGAAGTTATGTCAAGTTTTGAAAGCAAAATGTTCAGTGTAAGGCAAGGCATAAAAATAAGAGAACATAATGAACATGAGTGATTTTTGTGACACCTTTGAGAAACAGGTTTTATAGTTTCCAGTATCTTTACAGGTTCAATTTGACTCTAGTTTAGATGTAGGATTTCCTCACAAAGAGAAAATAATGTAACAAAATTATATAACATGTTTTTAATTGTGATCACTTTCTCAGATTTTACAAAATTCAAAAATGATGAAAAATATGTTGCATATTGAGAGCACTTTGCACTGAAAATGGCAGGGTTCAAACCCTCAGAGCTTCACCCTTGTATTTGGCACTGTGATAATATTATACAATGAAATTTCTTTTACATTTATAGTTATTATTTTACCATTTGCACATTGTGTTTTTTGCACTACAGCAGTTTTCTCATCCCATGCTGTGAAAATTCTGCACGTCTAGTTTCAATCATATCATGATACATGAAATCTGCATGCCTAACTTTGCTCTTCCAGTGGTATCCTGTTTTCTGGAATGATGTTGCCACCACCTATTAGTAAAACAATATGACACTTGGTGCATGTGCAGAAGATAAATTGGAACAATGTACAGGTTGCATGCTTTCCTTGTCAAGTTAAGAAGTAGGGAGAGTTGTTAAGATGCTATTATAGAATAATATGTAAAGAAAGATTGTTGGTTGGATTTCATCTAAAAAATGGTTGATTAACATTATCCCTTGCATTTTTAAAATTTATTCTGGATGTACATTACACTAATAAATTATTACTGTACGGCCTACTTCAATTTCTGTCATTTTCATGACTGTATGAAATGTATACTTTGTCATGACCCTCTCCCTCAGATATTCCTCTGAAAGCATATTTTTAAAATAGCAAAGTTTCAAAACAAATATATTATTAAACATTAATTATTACACCAAAATGCAGAAAAGAGGTTATGAATTAATAGTGATTGACATTTTAAAAAAACATGCAAATGCTCTTCCCTCCAAACATGTTTTGTACACATTTGAAAATTGTCACTTTAACTTAAAAAAAACAAAAACAAATGAGGTGAATCTAGTTAAAGCAAGAAATATTTGGTATAAAACTTGCATTTGTTATTAATGTATTTCAAAAGGAAACTGAGTGAAAGAGTTCATATACTTACGCATACTTGTAATACACACGAGTCATATACCCAAAGCGCTCATGGCCTGCAATATCCCTACAAGATGTCAAAGAAAAGAAAGCATTTCCTGCACATGATTTTAAAGTATGTTAACAAGGCCTGACTGTTTTAAAATCTATATATTTTATATTCTCCTGAAGAGTAATAATCAACTATTTGAAAACACTCATGTTTTGGGTCTTTCAATATATTTGATAATATGGACTGATGGAATTCAAGTCTCTAAACCTTGCATCTTAGAGATAAAAAATACAAACTTCAGTTCTGGACATTGTGCATAATGTTATTACTATATTTTCCTATCAGTTATGATAATTTGTTTATTAAGCACCTAGTAGAATAACATACCTGATTTAAGATAGATAACAGAACACATTTTAACTATTTAATGTTATATTGGGGTAAAAAAATTGATTTAATTTTAATAAATAATTTATAAAATGATACTCTAAAAGTTCATAAAGAATTAAAAATCTTAAGTCATGTGCAAAAATGAGTACAAGTTCACTTACTGATCATAAAATAAAACAGGTAAACTTTTACACAAACATGCATATATTATCATACATAATGAGTTATGTTTGTTTATAAAGGTGAACAAAATGCACACCTACTTTTTGAGTTGTTGAACATGTTTAGCACATGTAACCATTATTTCAACTGTTGTACATGATGAGCACATAAACCTGTTTTTTTCAAATGGTGAACATGATTAGCATGTGTATCAGTTATTCTGCTGTAATAGCTTTCATACTCATTACTGTAAACGAACACAAATGTAGCACTTATTTACAAAAAGTCAAGAATTGAGCTGTATATACAGTGCTGTACAAAAAAGTTAGGATAAGCAAATATTTTGACATTCTTTCCATATAGTGGAGGTAATTCTTTCCTGAAATTACAGAATGTAAATGTCAACACTATGATAATGTTTCACAGATCTATGTTTACACTGAATAAACTAGAATTCTCATATACTTGTACCAAAGGCATAAGCGTTCTGCTTGAATGAACACACTGATCAAATTTAGGATCTGAAGTAACTGTCATAGTACCCCATGCAGTGCTAGCTGTATAAAAAGAAGGTAGCAAAGAGCGAGAATATAGTACCAGTATATGCTAGATGAAATTAATTTAATAGCACTCTGCAAATAAACCTTAATAAAAACATATTTTAACACTGTATATTGAGTTTTGTTGTCATTTGATGGCTCAAAAAGTGTGGAGAACTGTCAACAGAGTAGAGAGTTCACATAAAAGCTTTATATAATGCTGCTTGGACTCTGGCAAATTGCTGTAGACTTGAAATGTTCTCCAAAAAACATCAAGTACACCCTAGATCATGAGACTGAGACAGATAAACCTGAAAACAAGTTAGAGGCAGAACACCTGAGCTCAATGATAATGATGTTAAGTATCTTTTTTATGCAGCCTGCTGGACAGAAGAAAGACTGCTACTGATTTCAAGCACGAGATAAACAACCATGTACAAAATGATAGAAAAGTGTCCAGATCTACAGTATCAAGAAGACTAAACAATAATGGAATATTTAGTTATGTAGCAGCTCAAAAATTTATTTCAATCTCCAAATATTGTCAATGGAATGAAATTTGATAAAGAATACAAAAACTAGACTGTTCATGATTGGAAAATGGTGTTATAGACGAAAGAATTCAAGTTTGAAATCTTTGGTTCAAAGTGTAGGTTATATGTCTGGCTGAATAAAGTTGAAAGATACTTACCTCAATGTATGATACACAGAGGAAGGTGTGTGATGGTGTTTTGTGCTGACGTGACAGGAGATACTTCCAAAGTAGATGGAATAATGGACCAATGTAAGTACCACCAGATACTGATCCATTATGGTATGCACATTGACTTGAATATTATTGGTAAAGGATTCTACTTCCAAGAAGATAATGACCACAAACATTCATCTGACTTATGCAGTAATTTTTTAACAAAAGAAATTGTTGTAGTCATTGAAATGTAGCATCATCCCCCACAGAGCCATGATCAATCCAATTGAGCAGATCTGATATTTGATAGATCAGAGACTTAACAAATAAAAAATTACTTTCAATGAAACTTTATGGAAGTGTATTAAAGACATTTGGAGTAAAATCCCAAAGGACACTTTGACTGAATGTGTTGCTACAATCCTTTAAATACTGTCTGCAGTTATTAAAGCAAAAGGGACACAGGGTTTACTGAGCACAACATTTTAACAAAGTTTCTGTTGTAATAAACATGAAGATTGATAAAATTTTGTTTCTTTTGTGATTTACCTTCCATTATTCTTTAAAAGTAGTCTGAAATCTAATTTTCGACTTTGTCTTAATTTTGCATAGTACTGTATTATTACTTTGGCCTAAGATACATAGTAGCCATTACATTCAGAACCATTTGTTTTCAAATATTAAACACATTTATATAGACATAAAATAATTAAAGGGTTTTTAGAGTGGGAAAGAAAAATTGAAAGCATTTTTCTTAAAAATTTTCAGGTGAAATAATAAAGTGGAAAATATTATAATTTATTTTAAAAGTAATTTACAAATATTTTGATTAACCACTTCATCACAGGTTAGTTCAGAATGTTGACAATATAAAAGTGCAATTTTTAATTTTCATTTTAAGATTAAAAATACATATGCATTAGAAAATTTTCAAATTTCACATGTGAAGTCTTTATAACCTCCAGATAATTATCAAATGTTTCTCAAGAAAACTTTATTTTGTGTTATTTTCACTAACAAATAAATCTGTAGAGGTTTGAGTGATTTCACTGTTCTTGTAACAACCATAAAAGTTAGGAAATAAATATAAATTATGCTTTTTTCTTTACAAAATGATTAGATTATAACTTGAGAACAAAAATATTTAGCTTAAATATAATAACATTTATACATATTAATATATTGACCTTTCAGCTCTTGCTGGCTAATATTACAGAAGATGCAATTTCGCAACTCATGTAAACTCGTGTTACTGTATCCACTACTATAATACTAACCTTCACTTTTCACAAAGTGACCAGTTTTGGCTGTTTTAATGGACTAGTATTTTGTAAAATACAGTAACATTTCGATTATTATACATTATAAATATGTATAGAGATTATTAATATTTACAAACAAGTTCTTAAACTTATTTTTATTAAAACACAAAATAGTAAATAAAGAAAACAATTAGCTCTTTTAGTTATGACCTTTGCACTTTGTTGCTGCTTGACATAGCTTACTAAGCATTAAGACATTTTGCATCTGGAGGATGCAAAAAGACATTTTTATATGTTATATATGCACATTTGAATAACCAAAAACCATAAATTATTATATTGATATAATAAAAATCCATTACAAACTATCATGTTTATTAAAAAAGAAGTATTTGGGTCTGAAAATATAAAATTTTGAACAGGCTAAAGATTCAAACTACCACCAATAAAAGTTTGTCTCAAATGAAAGAAGGGAAGCCATGATATTTAAAAACACCTGAAAAGGTTATTACAGGGATATTCTGAGCTTCTGATTGGTTATTAACAAATCATATACAGAAGTGTATACAAAGACCATTTCCAAAAATGGAAATAGGTGAGTTGGACCACTGTGTTTATTTCAGTACATGAGAGATATCTCAACAAATTGAAAAGATAGAAGATTCTTATTTTATGTTCTAGCTTTTGAATATTGGTAATTTGAATTCCTAATTTGAGCCAGTGCTGTATTCTTACATATAGTGATACACAAAAATCAATGTTTAGGTGTTTTTAAATATTTATTTTTAAATTAAGAAATGAGATAATGTATAATATGAACATTTGAATTACAATCCACAGTTTGATACCAAACTTAATGACATAAATAGCACTTAAATAAATTTTTGAATGTGATTCAACAAATTCTATGACATAGCACTTGACCCATGACATGTAAGGTTAAAGGGTGTTTCTGACATCACATGATGAATGTGTGGCTGACACTTGTTTCAATAAATAGTAAGGAGTTATTTCAACAATATAAAATAATAAATTGGACTGTTAATTGTGTTAGTAAGTTTGTTACATTGGTAGATTAATCACTGATTTAACAAGTTTGTTGCCCAATCAGTGTTAGTTCAATTTTGTGAATGTTGAGTTTGTATTTAAACATGTTACTCGCAAGACAAGAAAGAGCTGTACACACTATAGAAGTTAGCTAGTAAATAAATTTTTTGTAATTTTAAGGTCTGCTATGAGCCCAGGCATATTAGTCAGTGTTAATTAGCCTATTTTGTAGAACTTGTGACAAAAAACAAAAGAAAAAAAAAATTTTTGTTATCATTATATGGATTGGAGTTTACATTATTTTCAGTAAATAATCCAAAAATCTCTCAGTGTGAAGCTTAAGTGTCTAATTGTATTCAGTTCTCATATAGGCTCATTAAAAGAAAATATTTAATAGCTTACCACAGTTGCAGTGTTACGCGTGTCTTGGCATCCCACAGTATGGATTTTATAGCAAAATCTACACCAATAGTAATTTTATAATATTGAGAAAACACACCTGAAAAATAATATAATAAAAATCATTATTCTATTTTTAGTACAGAAATATCTGAAATAAACATTTACTGGTAATACCATCTGAAAGAACCAATACCTAAACACATCTCAATGCCATATCTTAGTTTGAAATGCAATATGCTAATTTCTTTTTTAGAGTTGTTAATCTTTAAGAAAAAATAACATTATCCACACACTTCTAGACAGAAAATATAAATGTGCAGAAAGTTAATCTGCAACATCAAATACAGATTTATCTACAGATAGCACGTCTGTACTCTGTGATGTTTGTTGCAACAAATTACACGATACTGATTTTTAGAACTATTGTTCATAACATACAGTATTTACAAAAATGGAAAAAAGAAACATTTAGCACATATGACTATAGTTTGAAATGAGAGAGAACTTACACTTAAATATATTACTTAGAAATTGTCGTTTACATATACATTTTTGTAACTAGACTGTATTAAGATATGTATATAAATTGTGATTAAAAAGTTCGCACACAGGATCACACTGTTAGTTGTAATGGTTTTCAAGTGAGACCCAAAACTTGAGAGCTATCAAATGCACTCACATTTTGAGTCTTGTTTGAAAACCATCACAGATATATGTATACAGAATACCTTACTATGACCATGTGATACAGTATATTATTTTATATGCAGGTATGATTGGTCAATGGTGTTGTGGCAGGTCAAGCTCTAAAGGCCACAACCAAATCTTATTTTTATATGTTTCTTATGATTTATAGCCAAACAACATGACTATTGCAATCTGCAATGTAAAATATCAAAAGTATATTCATGTACATCAAACAATTGAAAACAATTTTGTTTTTGCTGTTAAGCACAAAGCTACATACTGTGGGTTTCAGAACCTGATTTTTTAGGATTATAAGCATTCAATCCTACTATTAGACTATGAAAGAGCCACTAATTAAAAAGGAAAATCTTATTGCTTTGTCTAAAATACATCTCTGAAAATACTTTTGGGAATTTTTCAACATAAAAAAATCAAGGGATGTTAATGACATTTCACTGGTTCAGAAATGCTTAACTGTATATGAATAATTCTTGTATTGTAAATACCATGAATCACCAAAATATATCAAATGTGATCATTTTTACTACAAAAAATAATGTTGGTGATATACATATGACATGTCCATTATTAGCAAATTCTACTAATTTACATCTACATGTTATTCAAATTAACTAAATGAAATTGTAAGTTACACATACCCTCCGTGTACCTCCGAATAATTGCAGTTTTTCCTGAAAGGATAAATACAGATATCACACGTTATTTCAACATTTAAACATTCAGCATTTGAAATGTTATATTTAGTGACATGTAGGCAAACAACAATTTAGAAGTATACAAAAAAGTTTTATTGATACTGGAACATACTATGTTATGACAGAAAATTGGTCTGTCTTAATCTCACACTTAAATCAAGGGGATAAAAGTAAACACCAGATAAAATAAAGTTTAAAAATATATAGTATACTGATCTTCAAAGGCATTAAGAGAGATAAAATGTCATATTTTATTTTTTTAAACCTTATTTTAATTTTTTTTTCTGTTTTTCTGCTGTGTAGTTACATAATTTTTTAAAAGTTTAAGGTTCATGACAGTCAAAATATTTGATCTTCCAGACATAAAAAAAAAAAATGGTTAGGCCCAGTATCTTCCTAGAAACAAACTTTTGAAACACTTTGAAATCAAAATTCTCATTGTTGATCCTAATATTATCACTGTATAAATAATCTAAATAACCTTAAAAAAGAACAATGTAAATTAATCAAGATCAGCAGTTACAAACTAATTTCTAACTGAGAACCTGCTAGTTCAAATAACAAAATTTTACAGACCTCTTTATACAGTATTCACTTTTTAAGTACTTGTACATTATTTTCCAAAATAATATACTTGATTAACTCCATTTTAAAATAAATATTTCTTTCCACCTACATGATGAGCTGGTGGCTGATAACTACTGATACATATATACATAAACAATGGCTAGTTACAATTATTTGTCATTTAGTTAACAGTTTAAAATAGGTAATAGATAAGTTATAAGTTTGTGTTTAAAACTAATTCTAAAATTTGTGTAAGAGAGAGTATCAATTTCTAAAAACTTCAGATAATAACAAAAAACCAATATTCAGTATTTCAGGTTTTATTATAAATTTTCATTAGAATTCTTGTTACAAAGGAGAAATTCAGCAATTTCAAGTGAACCTACCAACACCAAAGTCTCCTATAACAAGAACCTTGAAAAGTAGCTCCTCTGTCTCATAAGTAGAAACTGAATTCTCCAAAGTATTATTTTCTCCCTGAAATGGCACTACTGCAGTCATCTCTTATATTCTTTATGTTGGATTGAACTTCAAGTACATTCAAAAATCTGTAAAGAAATTACTAAAGTTTTATAAACATGTATAAATCTAAAAGAAATCAGCCTAGTTTTCATAAACAGATAGCTCTTTGAAAAACGTTCGATATGCATTCATAAGTATGTGGGAAACTGATAATAAAAGTAACATAGATATATCTAATTCTACAGGGAAAAAGATAGTCACATTTCATATATGAATACTTGTTTGCATTTTATACACTACTATATTAATAAAATTAGAAATTAGTAAATTCTTTCCCACGACTAACATTTTTATTGCAATTTAATAAATATCTCTAGTTAAAAAATACACTAACATAACACTTAATGAAATAAAAAATTAGAAAACTCTTTCCTAAAACTGACATTATTATAACATAAGACATGTCACTAGTTAAAACAAATCACAAAAGCAAATTTAAAATGCTATTCCTGGTAACAGCAATACTAATCCATGAATGTGGATTAAAAGTATAACAAAAATTGTTGATATTGACAATTAACTTAGTACAAGTACATTCTAAAACCTACGAAAGAAGGTAATGGAAAATATGTTATATAATCTGCTAAATACATTACATGTGTCATATCCAATACCGATAAGGCTTTTTATCAATACCTGTGCTTATCTGATAGGGTCAAAATTGGTAAAATACATAAAATTGCCAAAGACTTTAAATTTTTAGCATTTTTAACTATATCGAGATTCTGCAAATTAACTTGTATCAATTGATATATTAGACAAAAACTTGGCAAATTACCTTTATTACAGTTAGAACAAGACAATGTAACTGAGTCACACCTAACCTACAAAAATGCCAGTGTATTTTACATCATGCTTGATTTCTGGAATTAGAAGTCATAAATGTAAAAATGTATTTATCCAGAAAGAACAGTTCGATAACCACCTGCCCTTTTATTATTTCTGTGATGAAGGTGCAAGAGGACCATTAAGGTACGTGTCTATGTGCTGTGAAACCTTATAAGTGTCATGAGTGTTGGCATAATAAGCCTAAAGTAAAGACATAATGTAAGATCACTTAGCCTAGAGCCAAGTGCATAAAATTTACCATGAAAGTAATGACATCAATTCAATTTAAAACTAAATCATTTCTGAATTAAATTTTTTTCTGTTATATCACTAGTTTTAATAGAAAAAAAACTTTAATCAACACAGACTCTAAATTAAGAAATCAACAAATTTTTCAGTTTTATTTTATACTTTCAGTACATAGACCAACAACAATATTAAATTATACTTTGGTTGTACTGGCTTTTCTATATCTTAGAAGTTATTAATCTAACTGATTTTTACAAATAGTTATTCTATGATTACTCTACAGATTCATTTCATAAATAATTTTAATTTAGATTGGCTCACAAAGGAATTTACTGGCATTTGACTGCTTCAACTGCAATTTACTGTCTGTTGGCCAAGCTTGATTTTGCAGAAGTTATTTATTTCAGTTAGCTATTAAGTGTGAAATTGGTATATACTATGAAGTGGGGGTGGTATTTGACCAGTCATTTGTGATGCTTTATTTGCCAGTGTTTAATACAAATGAGAACATGTCAAAAAGATCTTGGCACACTGATAGATAAGTCACTTTAGGCATCAAAACAGGGCAGTGTAGCTAGGATTAGGATACATATCCTTACAAACATTAATATTTTCCTAAACTGAAAATTTATTTCTGTTACACAAAATAGTTTTACTCTATTATTAATGCCCTCTATTGGCATAACTTTATAATGCTCATCACTAGCCTTCTCATTCTGCACTTCCACACACAAAGGTTTATGCAGAAGTTCTCCACCAATAGGAATGTGGCACAACCCTATCATAACCTGCACCTTCTTCATATTTACACTCATTGTGAAGATGTAAACATAAGAAATGAACAATAATAAAATGGCATAAAAAGTGGAATTACCCTTTCTAGCAGAAGTCTTGGGCAAAAATGAATGATAAGGGAAAATAAAAACATAGGAATTGTAGAATAACACAGAATAACTGCATCAATCATAAAGAGATGAGTAATAGGAACTTCATAGAAAATGTACACAGAGGAAGAGTGAGAGCATTATGAACGAGATTCCAATTTGAGAGAGACACGTAAGGAGGGTGGGAAGGATGTAACAGAGAAAATGAACAAAATAACAAAGACAACACTGGGTGTTGGAAGACAGAGGCAAACTCAGTAAATATGAATGCACAAAATAATGCAGCTTGATAGATGGCAATTAAGGAAAGTGACAGTCACCTATTAAAGATCCAGGTGAAAAATGTAGTCAACTGTAGGAGGGAAGGTTGTGAAGGATGATATCTCCATTGGAGTGGCTAGTAGCAGAAAGTATATCATGTATACTGAAAGAATGCCGAGAAAGAAGGATGGGCAATCAGTTAAGGGACACAACTGCAAAGCATTTACTGTCTGTAGAAGGACTGAACAAAAGCCATTTGTTAAGCCAGAGGGCAGGAATGGACAGATGATGCAAGCCTAATTGAAACTGATGAAGAAGCATGGGAGACAGAAGTAAAGGAAAAGGGTATCACTAAAAACCTGTGCTAATGTAGAAACCATGTCTTAGCAGATCAAAACAAAGCTATTAGAGTACATGACATGGAATGGTCTGAATTAAAGAAAGGACTTTGGAAAGAAGACAAATAGGAAGATATGTATACATGTAATATGCTTTCCAGTTTTGACTAAGAGCAAAAGCATCCACATACAGAATATCCCAATTAGCACACAACTCCTGAAATACTTGCAAATCTAAAAACCACTCTTTTGAGAAAATCTGGTCAAGCTAAGATAAGTCAGTACCAGATTTAGGGAACTTGGAATGATATACTAAAAATCTGAGGACATGACTGTAAACTTAGCAGAGAGCTTCAACATGGTTCCCCTTACCTGGTGGTACAAGACATACTGTAGAGTTGTTGGAGTTGGTCATCACCAAACACCCCAAAATCATCCAACAGCAATTGAAACAGAACACAAAGAACCATCAGCAACTCCAAGATGTTGATGTGAAGGGACAATTTTGCAAGAGTTCAACAACCTCTTGAGTGATGAGGTGTAGACCTCAACCCCAAAGGGAAGCATTTGTAAGAAATATGATAATCTGGTCAAGGAGGTGGAAGAGGAATTCCAATGATAGTAGTGGTCTGATGCAACCACCAATCAAAGTAGGCCTGTAGGTGGGGAGCAGGGTAATAGGAACATCTGAGAAAATCCAAATAAGCTCCATTGGTTGAGTAACACCCACTAAAGGTGACATGGGCAAGACAAAGGGAAATGATGTAGGATTGCTCATGCAGTTGGTGAGGGAGAAGCTGAAAAACTGCAAATTAGAAGTTCCATATCCCAAAACAAAGGAGAAGAAGCTGGATCTGACTGATGAGGTAAATGAAAAACACATTTAGATTAATTTTGTGTAGGTGCAAGAAACAACTTCCCCACCTTAATGAGCCAATCCATTCTGGTAGCCTCTTAAAAGAGAAACTAGTATTCAGTGATGTCGAGAAACCCACTTGTTGAGAATTTTATATGCAAAAACGGCTCGTTTGGGTTGAGAAAATATCTTAAATAGAAGAGCGAACAACGTTTTGACCTTCTATTTAAAATATTTTCTCAACCCAAACGAGCTGTTTTTTCATATAAAAAAAAAGAAACTAGTATTAACAACAGACTTGACCTAAAGGTAACTAGTTGTCCATGAAGAAAAAGGTCTTTAAGAAGAATCAGTCAACCAAATGACCTGTTAACTCAGTAGAAAGCATAAGCACCTGAGGTCAAGCCAATTAATATAGCCTTAAACTGATAAACTCATCCCTGATAAACAAAACAAAGGAAATGCAAAAATGTCTGAAAAATGGGAATTTGTAGACAGGTATCTAAAGGAGTAACCTTTGTCATCCATAACCCAGGAGGGTGAAGTAAGTTTCCATAGTCAATTTGGATACAACCAAAAAACAGGTGAGGGATGAGAAATCTAAAACCAAAGAGGACAAGTTGAGAATTAAGGCAACTGAAGATAAAGGATAAGATAGTAAAACCTAATTAATTTTTTCCATGAATAGTGAAGGAAATTCAGGTAAACTACCAATATCACTTGTGATTGGAAAGCTCATGATGAAGAGGGGGAGGCTATCCAGATTCTCATCCTCATTTACAAATATGTAGCTCTAAAACACTTTAGGCAGAAACTATATGCACAAATATTCACATTTCTTTAGTTAACAAACTGTCATTCACACTTGCAAGTAACTAAAGTAGTTAAATTAAAAATATTATTACATTGGTTTTGTATATGGGTAAATACCAAAAAAAGTTTGACTGGCAGATCTAGGAAGAATACATAACACAATAATATTGTATTATATATTCATAACATAATAATATTGTATTATATATTCATAACATAATAATATACATATAAAATTATACTTCAGTTCAAGGCAGTAATAATACGAAACAGGATTTCTTTGTCAGTTTACGCTGCTCTGTAAAATCCAAATGAATAAATGTTAAAAATCAAGAATATAAACAAATACACACACACACACACACACACATATATAAATATAAATATATATATATATATATATAGAGAGAGAGAGAGCGTAGAAGCAAAATACAACATAAGTTATTCTTGAAACAATTGCACTACCAATGGCATTATATTGATGGATATCCAAAATTTTAAGTAAAAATGTACAAAAGTACATTTTGAAAAAAATTGAAATAAATCATAAAAACTACAGAAATAAAAGACTAATTCTCTTAAAACAGAATGATTAAATATATTTGTATGTTTATATACATACAAGTAATATTATTAACACTGAAATGCATTCTGTTTAATCAATTCACTTTGTATGTACTTAATGGGACTGGGAAGAGATAAGTAGATATTCTGAGAATTTTATCCACATTAAAAAAAAGTTTTTTAAAAAATTCCACACTTCTGCTCATGTTATAAATTTATAAATTACGGGATGAGTAATTTTTGGTCATCTACAGATGTCTCAATACTCAGCTTCTCTCCACAAACAGAAATTAATAATTACCTCCAATCCTGATTTTCCAATCATTTGTCAATCCTTTTCTTAAATTACTGTAAAACTGTATTTTATACGACACTGAATGGCAGTATGATTTATGTATGTGACAGTCTATGAAGAAATAGAAAACTGTATGAATTGTTGATGTACTTGACCTTATGTCATTCTTCTCTTTGAACCTGTTTTATATATATAGATACAGTCCCCAAAAAATTCTGTTAGCTTTACCACTTGCAATAAAAGACCATCATAAGAAAAGTACCATGTTATACTTCAATATCCTTTTTGTCATCCACATAATTAACCAAATGCATATGGATCAACCCTATTATGGAAAAGAAATGTTGAGTATAATTTCACATTTACTGCTTGTATCTACATGAGATGTAAAAAACTTTTAAAATACATACCTGTTGCATGCAAAGGATTAGACGTGCTATAAAGGAATTGGTACTCAAGATATGTCTGAGAAGTGATGACCTTAGTGTGATCCAGACTGGAATGAAAAATAATGTTTACAGGAAGAATAAAAACACTTTCCCATCAAAACGTTTGCATAATATCTAGAACATCCATTTGATCTGACTGACAAATAATTCATCACTAGTCAATTATATGTACTTCAAAAAACTTTCTGGTTTGAATTTTACACAAAGCTACACAAGGGCTATCTGCACTAGCCATCCCTAATTTAGCAGTGCAATGCTAGAGGGAAGGCAGCTAGTATCATCATTCACCACCAATTCTTGAGCTACTCTTTTATCAATGAATAGTGGGATTGACCAATATATTATAATCCTCCCACGGTTGAAAGGGTGGACGTGTTTGATGTGATGGGGATTCAAACCCGCAGCCCTTGGATTACGAGTTGAGTGCCTTAACCATCTGGCCATGTTGGGCTAAAACTTTTTCAAACATCTGAAAAACAAGAGTATGAATAATAGTTTTGAGTATTAGAAAACAATGCAAACTTTTATCAGGCATAATGTTCTACTGCAAATCACATTGCTTTTAGTAGCAACTTCATCTCACCACAGATACAGTTGACAATCTTGACCCTTCTTCTGACCAGTATATTGTAATTGTCACAAAATGCTTTTACTTTGCATTGATACTGTAAATATTTTTACTGTAATATACAAATATGAAAAATACACTGTTTATATTATAGATATTACAACTTTAAGAAAAGCAGATGTTATCAGTATTCTTCTACTATTAGTTATTTTCTGAAATATCAGGTTGACAATGACATTTATATTCCAAGGTGAGTTTATCACATTCCATATTCCTAACATGTTCACATTTTTAGGTTAGTGAAACTGATAATTTCTTTTTCCACTAAATTTAGATATCCAATATTAAGATGAATATGTTGTCGTTTGAAAATCACCAATACAATAAGACATCAGAAATCCATAAAAATAAATCACTATACTGCAACTTGAATATAATCAAAATATGCAAATTTATGAATAATAACAACTATGCTAATTGTTTTCAGAGTAGTAATTTTAACTTATAAGTTAAATTTGTAACTGTAGTTGTGTTATTGTAACCATAAATCTACATTTATTAGTTACTAATTTCTAGTACTACTACTAGCTGTAATTATATAAACTTATAAATTAAGGTAAAATACTCAGCCATTATTTCTCAGAATAATGGACAGTAACTTTAACATTGAAAACATACATAAAAAGAAATAAGTACACTTTTTCACCTGCTGTCAGTATTAGTTCATAATCTTAAAAGCATAAGTATTGTTAACGCCAATGTAACCTTGACTTATTTTCCGCAAAAGAACGCTGAAATTCCCATGTTGGCCACAATGATTCATACCAGAATCTGGCTTTATCTCACGAGGATCGCTATGTCGTTTAGCGAACGAGAAGTTACAACAATCGTAATAAAGCAAAAGTTTGCTGAACCATTTTGTGCCTTACTTAAATAATTAAACATTATCGCATGGGTTCTTCCAATTAATTCTCAAAAGCAACAAAGATATAATAAGTCAACTGTATGATAAATAAATTCACTTGATATACTTTTTGGGTTGTTTAGTATTTTTACTATTTATATTTATCTCTTTATTTCTGATGATGTTAAATATTTTTGTATAGCGCATTCGAAAATATTTAATCTGTTTCGTGTTCGTATATATTTGAAAAATTCAAATGATTGTCTTCTATTTTAAGCTATACTTTGATTTTCTAATTTATTTATTGACTAAATGTTCGTTGTTAAGCGTAAAGCTACACAAGCTATATCAGCATGGACCCGTTTTTAGCGTTATAAGCCATCAATCAGACTTACCACTAAATCACTGAGAGACGTTAATTAATTAGAGGGAGATTCGGATTATAATGATGACATTAGATAAGCCTAGAAAATTCAAGGATTTAATATTACGTTTTCCAGTATATTATAAACAAATTTAAATAACTATTCGGAAAAGTAGTTAAGAAAGATAACATTGTTCCAAAAAACTATTCTCAAGAAACGATTATATTTTTACAAAAATATAAATAATTTAGTAGCTGTTTCAACATCATTGATCTCAGACCTCGGCTTCTGAATGAGCAAGCTCTCTTTTATTCGAAGGCTTAGTTCATCATTAACTCTTGCAGGAACATCAAGCAGACAATAAAATTTTATTTTTGAATGTTTTGATCAGACAAATAATTGTTACATTTCAAATGTGAAATATATCACAAAAGAACATTTACAAGTTGCGTTTTAATTTTGTAAGTTTTGTTTTGAATATGTTAAAGGAAACATTCGTCAAAATACCCTTTAATTGCGCTCGTAAAGTGTCTAGCATATGTGAGGTTTTGCTTAAAAAATTTAATAATATCAAGGAGTTCTTACTTTAAAATTATTTTCCGATTTTTGTCATTGATAGAATACTTCGTAATTATTTAATTAGGCGAAGTGTTTGTACACTGTGTATACTTGAAGATTTTAAATGTTCCATTGTCTTCAGACCACCATAAAATGGGCAAATAATTTTTAATTATTAAAACTCAGTTAAAAACGTAATTAGAAAGCTTTATTCATAGAGACACTTGAGATTTGTGTTCAGCCACAATTATCACGTACATTTTTATTTTAAAGGATTGAATTTTTGTTTTATGCCCTCCAGTGGCACAGTGGTATACCTGCGAACTACACTGCATTAAACAGGTTTTGATGCTTGTGGTGGGCAGAGCGCAGATAACCTTTTGTTTAGCTTTGTACTTAACTACAAACAAACAAATCCTAATTTATAAATTTACTTGTTTTTGTTGTTAGCAACGCTATAACAATTCACTAAAAGATAATTGTCAAGTGAACAAAAGAACATGCTAATTTAAGATATGTTGTTTGATTAACCACATTCAAACATGCTCCGGAAAAATGTAAGGACAGAGATATGAAATAAAAGAAAGCTCTGTTTATTCATTGACTGAGACATGAGATTAATGTTACCATAACAGCTAGTAAACTGATCTTATTATTATAGAGTTGATTTAAAATACAAAGATCAGTCGATGTGTTTCTGTGAAGTATTTGATCTGTATTAGTTGTCGCGCATGTTGAATTACCTGTTATGTACAGGTAAGTTGATTTTACGTCATTCCTCTGTTCTTAGAGAGTTTTTAATGTTATTTTTAATGGATGAAAACAATAATTTAAAACAGTGTACAAGTATTCAAGCTTAAAGAGATGTTAAAGGAGGATATGAACTTATTTGTGATAGCTATGTGGAAGAGACGTTGAACTATTTTCATCAGATAATTTAAAAAAATTCGCCAACAAAGGACAACGATAAAACAATGATTTCAGGAATAGAATGTTATAAATGTTAAAATAAAACAGAACTCTGCATACTTGAAATGGAACTTTAACTATTGAAAATAACAACCACAAGGTGAAATGTGAGAAAGAAGTTTATTTGAGAATATGATGAAGTTTGTAAGTCAAGATCAGGAGAAATGCGACAGAAAATTTAAGAATTTCAAAGATAAATTTACATAAAATTGAAGAAAGCGAGAAAAAACCTAATAAATTTAAGACAGGAGTTAAAACTAAAATATTTATTATTTAAAAAATAAAAAATAAGTTTGATGAAAGTAAAGGTGATACATACGATTACAACACGTTTGAAGAACGTTAGAAAATCACATCAAAGTCAAAAATGAAGTAGAAAAGAGCATCATGAGGTGAAAGAGAAAATTAGTGAAAGAATAAAACATCTCGAAAACGAATTATTAAATATGAAGATTAAACCAGCCACATTCTTTTCTTGCATTGGCTCAAGATTTCTAACCTTGAACACCATCTACCATAAAATATGAAAAAGAAGAACTTATTTGGGCTAAACCTTTCACAACTACTGCTGTACCATCTGTTACTGACGACCCTATTTCGAACACTCCAGCCGTAAAACTATCAAATTCTGTTCCTGAATTTAGCTGGCCAGTTCATCATCAGCCAATAGTGAAACAGTGGATTATGATTGTAAGGCACCATGAGAATCATACCAGGCTCAGTTCAAAATTATTTCTGGAGTGAGTGGGCATAATAGTGAAAAAAACAACAACAAACATCTATGTTGCTGACCACATAAAATAGAACAAAGTCAACAGCTTTAAGTAATCTTCTAGCTGAGAGTTTTAACAAATATGAAGCATTGCTAGCTGCTTTAGAAAACCAGCGTAGCACAGAGGATAATAGAAATTTCAAGTGTAACTTGAAATGGTATATTGTTCAGAACAGTAGGTAAAGTTTATACGGAGTAAGAACTTTTTTCATAACTGTTTTCGTTAAAAAGGTAATGATTACATATGTAGCGTACCTGGTTTTTAAAGCCGAACTTGTAAGAAATCATTAGATGTTATCAAGCTGTAGAGATAAAGCCGTAAAATATAAAAGGAACAATAAAAAGTTAACAAGATGACAAAAACACAATAAATAGTCGGATTTATTTGAGGCAAAGTTCAGTTCTAAATATTCCATCTAATGCAAATGTGAAAAGAAGTTCATAACTTAAATAAAATCTTTCATGTGTTTATGGGCTTATTGAGAAGAATTCTGCAGTATGCTTTTGATAATAATATTATAGCTGGAACATTCAACCCGATGAAAGATGGAAACCTGCTTCCAGAGTGAAGGAGGAAGCGATATTGATCGGAACAATCAGTGATGTCGAGAAACCCACTTGTTGAGAATTTTATATGCAAAAACGGCTCGTTTGGGTTCAGAAAATATTTTAAATAGAAGAGCGAACAACGTTTCGACCTTCTTCGATCATCGTCAGGTTCACAAAGAAAGAGGTAACTGACCGGAAGCTGACCACATGTTTGGAAGGGGTTGTGTAACTGAGTGTCGCAATGTAGAGGGCGAGGCTAGATGTTTGAATATATAATTTTATCTATAATATTAATATATCGGAACAGCATTAGGACGTAAATTCCAGCAAAAGAAAACATGAAAGTTACCTTTACTGTAGGAACTTTTCTGTACCTCATAATGTGTGTAAACTTTACATTGAGGAAAAATGCATATTGGAAGCTTATTACATTTAGAAACATAGATGTGAGGTTAGGAAAGCTTCAAATAGCGCCACAGTCTACGACCAGGAATTCCCTGTGTAATATATGGTAATTACTAAATCGGACTTTCAACTTCCAATGAAAAAGAATTGATAGTTATTGCACCACCAATAAGCACAATATATCTACCAGGACGTGTTAAAAACCATTCTTCATCTAATGACTGCATCCAAGTGGAACTAAATACTCTTGTATGTCCTGAGAAATTGGCGATTGGAGAAGATACTGAGGACCTGAAGAATAGAGGAGTAGTACATGATTTTATCCTAGAAAGACTTAAATCATAGATAAAATGAAAAGTCGTTCTGATTTTAATGTCTTAATACTGGGTTCTATTGAGGTGATACGGTATAGACGCACAATCCCGACCACATGAAAGAACAAGTTCCAAAGTTAAGCAAACCTACCCAATGGCCTATCTGGTGCACTTTGACCAACCCTAGGGAATTCAACTCCAGATCTTAGTGTTGCAAGTAAGCATAGTTACAAAGTTCGTAAGGCAGGTTTGAAATTAAAATAACAACTATATTGCTAAGCTGGATATTATTTACGATCAAGATAACATTCCATTGTAGAAATATATTATAGCGTTCTAAAAGCTCGAAGTATAGTGCTGTTATGAGTATCCTTTTATCACTTTATGTATGAAAATAACGTTTATTTATTTCGCAGAATTCATAATAACAATCGTTTATTTTTCCAGAATAAATTGTGTATCATTGGCGTGAAAAAATTGTATATGTTTTGAGTTTTAACATATTTTCTTTTTGTATAGTTTTGTGTATAAAGGTTGTTTTTGTACACTTCATGCTATCTAAATTGCTAGTAATTAATATACGCTGTAATCTTCGCTATGTACACATGTACTGTACTGAAACAAGAATTGCATGGATTGGTATAGAATTTGTATGTAAAAGAAACCCTATAAATGACATGTGAGTCTTGTTTGTTTGTTTGTTTTGGAATTTCGCACAAAGCTACTCGAGGGCTATCTGTGCTAGCCGTCCCTAATTTAGCAGTGTAAGACTAGAGGGAAGGCAGCTAGTCATCACCACCCACCGCCAACTCTTGGGCTACTCTTTTACCAACGAATAGTGGGATTGACCGTCACATTATACACCCCCACGGCTGGGAGGGCGAGCATGTTTAGCGCTACACGGGCGCAAACCCGCGACCCTCGGATTACGAGTGCACGCCTTAACGCGCTCGGCCATGCCAGGCCTGACATGTGAGTCAATAAAAGCGTTTTCGGTATATGTTTAATTGTGTGAGTAACATCGTTTGTTATCGGGCGCATCACCTCATTTGACTTATAAGTTCTTCTTTATGATCGGTGTTATCTAAAACCCTTTGTTTTGTTTTCGTGAATAATTTGAATTATTTTCACACCATTAATATAAAATTTTTTCCATGCTTGATTACATTGTAAATCTTTTGATTTTCCGAACCTCACAGGCTATGTATTTACTAAATTTCTCATGGGCGAGATGAAACTGAATTATAATAAATTTGTTGGCCTGGCATGGCCAGTTTCTTAGGGTGCTTGACTTGTAATATGAGGATCGCAAGTTAGAATCCCAGTCACTCCAAACATGCTCGCCCTTTTAGCCATGCGGGTGTTATAACGTGCGGTCAATACCACTATTCGTTGGTAAAAGAGTAACCAAGAGTTGGCGGTGGGTTATAATGACTGGCCGTCTTCCCTTTAATCTTACATTACTAAATTAGAGACGACTAGCGTAGATAGCCCTCGTATAGCTTTGCGCGAAATTCAAAACCAAACAAAAAAAATTAATTACTTCGTTTAATTATGGCGAATTTCTACTTTCATAAGTAGTTTATTTTAATTACCCTTGAAGTATTTTAAGATGAGAAGATGAATGATTGTTTTCTATAAAGGAAAAGAGAAACATTTTATTGATACCTACTATCATAGATTTCGTTATGTGCGTTTTCGATTTTATAGTTTGTATTTATATAACTTCTTTTTAGGCTAACTCTATTACTCTATTAAGAGTAAAAAAAAACAAACGTAAACAAAGTTATCATCATTCACCGCCAACTTTTTATCAACGAATAGTAGGAATAATTGTTATATTATCACACTTCTATGGCTGAAAGTGTGAGAATGTATGGTGTGACGAAAATTCGAACCCACGACTCTCACATTGTGAGTCAAGCACTCTAGACACGAGGTCGAAACTATTTTCAAATTTATTTGTTCATATGTTTATCCTTACCTCTAAAAAAAATAGAGACTGTAATTTGGAGAGATTATTTTCCCTTGTGTACAATGCCTCACATTTTGTGTAAAGGGTCACAAATAAACTTAGCTGAGAAATGTATTCTATGATTGAATGAAAGAGTCCACCAGTTGTATTGTTTGTTTGTTTGTTTTGGAATTTCGCACAAAGCTACTCGAGGGCTATCTGTGCTAGCCGTCCCTAATTTAGCAGTGTAAGACTAGAGGGAAGGCAGCTAGTCATCACCACCCACCGCCAACTCTTGGGCTACTCTTTTACCAACGAATAGTGGGATTGACCGTCACATTATACACCCCCACGGCTGGGAGGGCGAGCATGTTTAACGCGACGCGGGCGCGAACCCGCGACCCTCGGATTACGAGTGCACGCCTTAACGCGCTCGGCCATGCCAGGCCCCACCAGTTGTAACTTTCTGTCATTTGGAAACTTAGTTTATTAATTTCGTTCAGCTTTAAAAAATCTAGATTCACTTTTATCTTTTATTTCACGCAGATAAATGTATAACAAAACAACAAAAGAAAACAAGGGTTTATCAAATCACACTGAGAAAGAAAGTTTTTACTTCTTTTACTGCGATTTTTTTCACATAAACAACTATAACATATATTTAATAAAAGAAAAACAAAGTCGGCATATTTTAATATTTTATTCCTTATATGAAATTTGAATTTTGTAAACTTTGGTAAGTTTGAAAAGCAATAACCATTTTTCACGATGTTACAAAAACTCTAATTCACATGTGTTCTAAGGAAGGAGGTATGTATGCTCACAATATTGAAAGAGTTAAGAAAATGTTGTGCAATATTTGAATGGTGAGAGAATAGATAAAAGTAGTTTTTGAGAATATATAAAGGGTAATTTGTCTGTTTTACACTACATTATTAAGTTTCCCCAATATCCTACATTTTAAATGTATTTAAATGGGAACAGTCTGAATAAGTAACTTCATTGTACTTTTGAGATTTTAACAAATTATGGAGCGAAAAATAATATGTGTTTTCAATTTTTTCGAATGGTGATCAAAGTTTTTACATGTTAAAATTTTGAAAGTAAATGCATGTACGAACCGCCTGAGTATATATAAATATGCACATAGCTTAATCTTTCTTCAGTCAGTTTCTTCCAGAACTGTTTGCTTTTGAGAGACACTCGCGAAATTTAGTGTTAAATGGAATAGATAAGTGAATAGATTTTAGTCCCGTTTGTATTTGAAATAGTACGAATAATTGAAGACCAATAAGATGTTTCTAAAATAGCGTGTTTACAGGTACCTGAACTATATACATGTGTAATTTTTACTTCATACAATACTCCGTATGATTGTAAACTTTGTCTTTTAACGAGTTTAAATGTAACTTTTTAAAAATGTGATTCTACTGGTTCATTTACGAAGTTTATGCTGCTTATGCGTGTCAGAGAGGAATGGTGGTATTCTGCGCAGTCGTGACTTCGTGCATACGTACTGTCGATTAGTAACGAAAGTTTCGTTAAAGTACAAAGTTAGTAGGAAGTGAAGCTGGGTGGAAGTTAATGAACTGGCTGTAAGAGATAACTAAGATATTAATTTACACGTTTTAACGTGCACGTCAAACTGTCATCATTTTAGAACATAAACACTCTCTATTATTATTAATTTCTGTGTTACTTCAGCAAGAGTGAAGAGACTTAATGATGTTGAAAACTAAAGGCTTTATTTCACTAACTAAAACATGTAAATTTTTCCCTAATTACCACTGCTGATAGAAGATAAACTCATATTTTATAGTTTTGGGCATTAAATTAGTGCTGACCAGAAATATTACTTGTATTTTTCCAAAACGCAGTTGGTCTTTATATTTCATTACTTTTATTTTGAATATTCAATTTTGGTTGCTTGTCTGAAGTTAAGCACAAAGCTATTCGAAGTACTCTCTGTGCTCTGCCCACTACGGGTAGGGAAACTCGATTTTTAACGTTGTAAGTTTGCAGAAATACCGATGTGCCTCTGGAGGCTTAATATTAAGTAGCGCATCTATAAGGTTCAGCTTCATGCAAGATGTATTACCAGAAATAAAGTATTACGTTAAACAATAATCTGAACAGACTTAGAATACTTAAATGGAAAATACTAAATGGAAAAAAATTAAATTTTGATTAGTATTATAAATACAGTGAGATGTCTAATATGACTCAGCACCAGATGTATTCTTGTAGGTTTTCATGCGATGTATAATGACTAATTATATATGCAAAACGGCTCGTTTGGGTTGAGAAAATATTTTACATAGAAGAGCGAACAACGTTTCGACCTTCTTCGGTCATCGTCAGGTTCACAAAGAGGTAACTGACCGGAAGCTGACCACATGTTTGGAAGGGGTTGTGTTACTGAGTGTCGCAATGAAGAGGGCGGTGTTAGATGTTTGAATGTATAATTTTATCTGTAATATTAATATAAATAAACCAATATAAAGGAACGCCATTATACCTGTATTAATATTATAGATAAAATTATATGTTCAAACATCTAACACCGCCCTCTACATTGCGACACTCAGTTACACAACCCCTTCCAAACATGTGGTCAGCTTCCGGTCAGTTACCTCTTTGTGAACCTGACGATGACCGAAGAAGGTCGAAACGTTGTTCGCTCTTCTATTTAAAATATTTTCTCAACCCAAACGAGCCGTTTTTGCATATATAATTCTCAACAAGTGGGTTTCTCGACATCACTGATTGTATAATAACTAAATTTTTGTTCCTAAAATAAATGTTTATTATTTCATTGAAAGAAAACAGAATGTTAAAATTATGTAAAAATAACTGAATCTAATCTCTGAAAAAACAGCACAATTATTAAGATTTAGTGCAATATATTGCAGAAAAATTGAATGTAATATATTTTTAACGCAATGAAGCTGTAAGACAATTTTACTGACACGTTATAGTGTTATATGATATTACTAACATCTTTTTTCACCAAGTAAATGTTTGTTTGTTTGTTATAACATTCGCGCAAAGCTACTCAAGGGCTATCTGCTTTGGCCGTCCCTAATTTCACAGTGTGAGACTAGAAGGAAGGCAGCTAGTCATCACCACTGAAGTTAAGTATGTTATTAATCAGAGGGTTTTGTTTAAGAAGTCATTATAAAGTTCAAACTAAGGGAAAGTATAACCTTAGTATATATGAACCACTAATATATTTTCAAATTGATATATTTTTGCTTGTAATTAATTCTATAATATTTTCGACACTCGTTGTACTTTGAAATTTGCTGCAAACTTGAAACTAAGTTAAAAAGCGATTGTTTTGCGTGTACTGTTAGAACATGACGAATAAAGTCATAGATAACAACAAAGTAGTTGAATTTCTATATTACAGCCATAGTTGCATATTGACACGTAGTTGTCTTCGTGTATTTATTCAAGCCTATTAAATAATAAAATATGAACATTCATTTTCCGCATATTCGTAGTGATGTAGGTAACAAAGTTTTATTTTATCATTTAGATGCATAGTGTTATTAGAAATGAAATAGTTGATTTGAACCTTTGTTTTATGTGTGCAAAATAAATGCTTCTGTTTTCTATTTTGGTGAATACACATGCATTGTTGTTCCTGCCCTGAAAGTTTTCAAGTTTGGACTATTGACTTCTATACATACATTCATATCCAAAAATTGACCCATAATTTTAGGACAAAAGCTTTAGTTTAATCGATTTTGACTTTATCGTCTTTAACAGATAAAGTTAAGAAAAAGCAAAGTTTTGGTTAAGTTTTGATATTCAGTGTAGAATGTGATATTATTATTGTAATATAGAATGAAACCCAGATAGTTACTAGAGTAAGGAAAATACCATTTTAAGGAACTTTATAGATTGGCGATAACTGTATATCCATATATCTGTTGAAGTATATTATCTAATATGCTTCAGTATGATTGTTTGTAGCTCAGCACAAAGCTATGCAATGGACTATTTGTGCTGTGCTCACCACATGTATTGAAGCCAGACTCCCATTGTTACACTTCTTCAGACTTACTTTTGAGCCACTGGGGGCGTTTCAACATGCTTTATGATAACTCTAAACGACTTTATCTAGTGCACTTGAATAAGATTTAGTGATCTTTAAAGTTTATTAAGTAATGAAAATGTCATATTATTTTTATTGATACATATTAAAATTACCTTGGTTTAGAACAATATTTAATGCTATATTTTTGTTAAAATACTCAATTTATGAAACTGTTACAGTGAAGAGTTATGAAAACAGTTCAGTAAATTATTAACTATTAATTCGACTTTTTATACAACTACTAATAAAAATAATTAAAAATAAAAATTTCTTGCTGTGTCAACAAAGAACTTTAAATTGTTCAGTGTTTTAACTTGTAGAATAGTTGACATTTATAGCCGGTTTCTAGTAAAACATCTGTGTTGCCACAATATTTTCAAGTTTCCAAGGAATGAATCCAATGACAAATTATTTAAATATAGTAAAATATATGTGTATTTTGAAGTAGAACACCTCTTTATTTTATTTTAAATGTAGATAAACACTACTTACTAAAAACTAAGTTGTCAGAAATTTATACACGTGGCAATTAAGACTCAAAATATAAGACTCCGCATAGCATGCTAGGATTTAAAGATTGTAAGTTGTTCACTTCTGTGTTGCTAATTTTCTGATATTAGCTTGAAATAATAAAATTTAACTTTGGTAAGTTCCAAGAGAATGGCTAATGACTAAAATATTTCTCACACCTTCTGGATTCAGTCATTTGTAACCACCATTATGACCACCACTAACAAAATAAAGTAAACTACAGCCATCATCAATCACCACCAGCAACAAAAATCCGACAAATCACCATTACCAACAAAATAGAGAGCAAACACCAACACTATTGAACTAGTGTTTTGAATTATATTTGTTTCTCACGAAGTTTATTTTAGATCCTGGGTGTTGGCATCATTTCTCTTAAACTTTTACTGTTTGTTTTCAACAGTCAGTGTTTGTAGCTCTTCGTTATTGAAGCAGTCAGTGATTATATAAAATAATATAATTTAAATGTCTCTTTGCATAAATGAGATTTATATATATATATATAAACACTGCTGGCCAAAATCTTAAGGCCAATGAACATAAAGAAAAGAATATGCATTTTGCGTTATTAGACTCGACCACTTATTTGAGTAGAGCTTCAAAATATGAAAATAAAGAAAAAGGAAATAAAAAAAAACTGTTTTAGCATTTAATAAGGAAAATGTGAACACTATAAAATTAGCCTAAATATCAGCTGGTCAAAAGTTTAAGACCATACAAAAGAGATGTTTTAAACAGGATAGGAAATACCCAACAAGAGGTCTCAGTAGTGAGTTGCACGACCGTCATTGCGTGTGTGTGTGTGTGTGTTTTTCTTATAGCAAAGCCACATCAGGCTATCTGCTGAGCCCACCGAGGGGAATAAAATATCTGATTTTATCTTTGTAAATCTGTAGACTTACCGCCGTAGTAGCGGGGGGCCCGTCATTGCGAATAACTTCAAACATTCGCTTTGGCATGGTCGATATAGGCGTTTGGAGAAGGCTGGCTGGAATGTTATTCCAAGTGGTGAAGATCGCTTTACGAAGATCATGCATTGCTTGGAATTGACGTACATTTCTATAGACATCCCTTGCCATCCACCCCCAAACATTTTCAATGGGGTTCATTTCGGGCGAACACGCTGGATGATCCAAAAGAATCACATTATTCGCCATGAAAAAGTGCTTTGTCCTGCGGGCATTGTGGATTGCAGCGTTGTCCTGCTGAAAGATCCAATCATCTCCACACAAGCGAGGGCCTTAAGTCGATAAGGATGCTCTCTCCAACATGCTGATGTAGCCAGTTGCTGTTTGACGCCCCTGTATAACCTGAAGCTCTATTGTTTCATGGAAGAAGAAAGCACCTCAGATCATGATGGAATCTCCTCCACTGTGTCGTATAGAAAATGTCTCCGATGGGATATCCTTATTGTGCCAGTAAGGTTGGAATTCATCTGGACCATCCAGGTTAATTTTTTTCTCATCAGAGAACAAAACCTTTGTCTTTCTTACGCCCCATATTTGGTGCTTCTCAGTAAAGTTTAACCGCGCTGTTTCGTAGTGTGAGGAAGGCGTGGCATTCGAAGACGTTTACGGCTTTTAAAGCCTTTCTCTCGTAGATGTCGTCTTATTGTTCTTGAGCTGTTCTCTGCGTCTGTAAGGGCCTTAATCTGGTACGATGATTGACTGATGTCTTGCCACACAACCTGTCAAATTCTCCTGCTTAACGCCGGAGAAATTTTCTTGGGCCGAACACTTGAAATTCTCGTTCTGTATCCATCAGGGTCTTTTAAGAAATTTTCAACAGCAGTTTTACTGCTCCCAATCTCATCAGTGATGGCACATTGAGAGAGACCATACTTTTTCAGTTCGACTATTCTGCCACGTTCAAATTCTGTCAACTTTTTAGCCTTTGCCATATTTTTACCCAATGTAACACAGGGGATGTCAGTGGGAGATGTTGACAACGCTAATGCTTGAACACAAATGACTTAATTTTGTTAGGTGTTTACCGATTAAGGCTTCTTTTCAGTATAGTCTTAAACTTTTGACCAGCTAGTATTTAGGCTAATTTCATAGTGTTCACATTTTCCCTGTTAAATACTAAAAAGTTTTTTTTATTTTCATCTTTCGAAGCTTTTCTTAAATAAGTGGTTGAGTCTAACAACGCAAAATGCATATTTTTTCTCCATGTTCATTGGCCTTAAGATTTGGCCAGCAGTGTGAATATACAGGGTGGTCGCTAGAAAAGCGGAAAATTTGTCAAACAGCTATTTATTTTTACAAAGTTTTTTTAAAGGCATATGTTATATTACACTCATAGATGCTCAAAATGTCGTCCGTGATATTAAAATCATGCATTTTATTCATGATCTCATCTGACCCTCAAATTTTTCGCTTTTCTAGCGACCACCCTGTAATATATCCCAATAAAAATATGACGCAAGTTTAGGTGCCGTTTGTTTACGACAGATGGCGACAGTATAAATTAATGATAATCTTCTTGAGCATCTTCCAAAAATCATCTTTCGTATTCAATCAAAACTGGAATTTGGGTCACTTCTCATAAAGGCCTGCTAGATAGGGATTTGTTTGTTTGTTTTTGAATTTTACATTATAACGCCCTAACGGCTGAAAGGGCAAGCATGTTTGGCGCGACGGGGATGCGAACCCGCGCCCCTTAGATCACGAATCGAATGCCTTAACCAACCTGCCCATGCCGAGCCCAAAACCAGTATAAGAGAGGTTTTGTTTATATGTATTAAGCATAAACCTAGACAATGGGTTATCTATGCTTTTTACATCACGGGTATCAAAACCCGGTTTCTAGTGTTATAAGTCCGCAGACATACCGCTGTGTTATTGAGGGACAAATGAGAATTAAGAAAAGGCAAATTAACTGTAGTTGTATTTTATTTATTTATATAGATTTAAGTAAATGTTGGAAAGTTTTCATCGTTTTAGTGCACTCTGAAATTGTAACAAATAAAAGTCTACGAACATATACTTACATCACACAAAAATTGGTATATCAATCGACGATTGAAATCTGTAGATGCCTGGTTACCGTAATTTGTGATAACTTATGGTAATGTATGCTTAATATGTTGAAATTTTAATTTATGTAAATTGATGGTACAAAGTTATTTAAGTCAGCATAAATGTCTGGAAAAATGCACGTTTCGTGCGCTTAACACGTCAGTGATAGGAATTATAATGTCAGGTTGTTAAAGAGTATAACGTATAAAAGTTGTTTACGTGAGGGTTTAAGAATTTGTTGCGTCATTGCCAAAAGCAACAATGACAACAAAACTAATTGGGAACTTCACTTTTAGACTGTGTTGAGTGTCTGTCTTGTCTCTCGTCTACCATTTCAAAATTAGGAACAAAAATTGTAGGTAGATCTTTTGTAACTTTGCATGAATATTTGAAAACAAATAATATCAACCCATAAAGTATAGAGATAATCTGGTAATAGTATTGACAGTATCAATTACTATTTTCGAACTAGGAACCAAGACTAATTAATAATTAAAGTTGCGTTAATTCTTTCTAAAATAGGAACTTTCGCGTGAAATAAAATAAGTTGAAAACCCGTCTTGTGTTGATGAATAAAACAATAAAAACAGACATTAAACTCTAAAGGCATGCAGCTCTTCCAGTAGTGAATAATTGGTTTTATTAACTTATGTTGCTATTAACTACACGTAATTATATTTAATGCTCAAACGACTTACGTTATATACAAACCAAGATGAAGTATCATTCTTGTACAGACTCTTGTTAGAGATTTAGTCCACGAACTTCTTTTTTCCACATATATAGTTTTATTGAATGCATCAAATGCTCATTTTGAATTTCATTTGATTCATCACTTAAGACCACTTTTTACTATTCTGAATATATTTACATGAAACTTAGTTAATTCAGTTGTTCTGGAGCCAGTCGTATAAATGTAATCAACTTCAAATAATCAGTTTTATATGTTTATCTGTCTTATTTTTAATTTTGCATCAAGCAAAACCCGAAAATGTCACATTTTAGCGTCGTGAAAGGTATATTATGTCCCTAAAATATGACAAATTTGTACATGAGACATGTTATATATATAGATGAATGACCTTTCTTAAGAAAAACAAATCCATATTGCTACTTAAAAGAGAAAATATAACAAAATTGTAATTGATGTCGTAGAAAGGGACACATAACTTATATGTTTTGAATCCGAAGTCAAGTGAACTGATGTTCTTTTATGAAATATTCCCCTGAAACCTGGAATAATATGACATAAGATCAGTCAGGAAATTTTTTATTTTATAGTTATTTTAATGTATTAATTATAGTGATAGCATCAACATTTCAGCTTGTTACATTCCATGGAACGATCTATGAAAAGTAAAACTATTTGTAAGGGTGTTATTTCAAACAAATTACAACTTTTGTCACTTTTTAATGATAAATGTCATACAATGATATTTAATCAATAAGATGGACAAGTCGAAGTATTTTTAAATCCTTGGATAGGTTATTAATAAGGGAAATATTTCTGTTGTAAAATAATTTTATAAGGAAATAATATATTTAGTACATTATCATAAACATCTAAATGAATTTTAACAGTAGTAATACTTATTATAATCTACGAATTAACATTTTTGTGAACATGAGGAAATATAAACTAAATGAAGACTTTCAAAATAAATTAGTTATACGTCAAAAATCTCCCAGTTTAATATCATAGAGGATTGAGTCCCATATATTAAAATTATTTTGAACATGTAGATAATTAAGTCACATATTAAACACAATTGATATAAAGTCGTCGTTTAACGGAGTTTATCAGAACTACATTTTAACATGTTTTTGGCGTTTTGTGGATTGTGTATAACCATCAAATTTGATCGGTCTTAAGAAGGTTATATAACAGCCCTTTTTGACACAAAATCACAGATTTAAAATTTCGAAAACGAAAATATCCTTTACTTTTAGATGCACTTGAAAAGAACTTTTATCAATTTCCTTTATTCGTATTAAAATATTTTTGTAAAAGGAAAAGATTAAATTACAAAGTTCTGATGCTGAATTCGCCCCTTGAGAAGAACGTCACAAGTATGAACCAAATTATTAACAGTCAGTTAAGAAGTTTTGAAAATAAAACCAAATGTTAAAAGTTAATCTGCTTGTTCTAGAAAAAAATAATTAAAAATAACGGTAGTTTTATTTTTAAAAAAGAACAAAAAGAGTAACGTCAATTCCTTCTTTTAAAAATGCAGCTTCAAATCAGTCTTTTTTTCTTTACTGTGTTTGAAATATTATTAATTATAAAGTGACTGAATTTTTCGTGTCAGATAACAAAGGAAGTAAAATTACATCAGCTAATCTTAGAAAAATAAGTGAGGTAAAAACGTTGTTTTTCTCGACAAATAAGAAGTAGTGTGTGTGTGTGTGTTTCTTATAGCAAAGCCACAGAGGGCTATCTGCTCAGCCCACCGAAGGGAATCGAACCCCTGATTTTAGCATTGTAAATCCGGAAATAAGAAGTAATCTTAGAGGACAATGGTTGCTTTCTTGAGACTTGACTTGGTTTTATAACTGCGACAGTTAATAGCGTTATTTAGTAGATATACTGGTGTCTGGTTACTTGGTCTTTACCAACACTGGTTCAGCGGACAGTCTTTTGACATCTAATGTTAAAAATTGTGTAATGTTGCCCTCAACAAAAAACAGTCGTTTTGAGTACAGTTGCTTTAACAAGCTATAAAGTTGTCGAGAATATGGCATGTTTACATTTCAGACAGTGTTTTAAGCTAGTCTCTTTGTATTTATGTATGTATGCAGAACTTATATAAATCCCTAGCTGAAGTAAAGTATAATGTTATAACGTTGCATTACGTGAAATTACAATAAATTGCAGTATTTTGTAAACTAGTAGCCAAGGTTACCTGCTTTACGCACTGGAATATTCGATTTCACAAACTGTACTTTTCACAAAAACTGAAAGTTAATGAGTTATGTTTTGGGTACATTTTTAAATTATCATCTGCTTTAAAATTTGACATGTTTATCGTAAGGGATTATACTTATCCTATTTGTGGCTTATAAGTTTACGCACTGATAATTCCTTATACAATATTTACCCGGTATGCCCAGGTGGTTAGGTCACTCAACTCGTAATTTGAGGGTCGCGGGTTCGCGTTCCCCTCACATCAAACATGCTCGTCCTTTCAGCCGTGGGGGTGTTATAACTTACGGTCAATTCCACTATTTTTTGTTAAAAAGTAGTCAAAGAGTTGGGGCTGGGTGGTGATGACTAACTGCCTTTTCCTTCCCTCTAGCCTTACACTGCTAAGTTAGAGACGGCTAGCTCAGATAACACTCATGTAACTTTGTGCGAAGTTCAAGAATAAATAAACAAATTGTTATTCAATAGGTCTTTATGAGAAGATACTCAAATTTCAGATTTGATTGATTACGTAAAATTGTTATTCTTGTTTGTTTGTTTGTTTTGGAATTTCGCACAAAGCTACTTGAGGGCTATCTGTGCTAGCCGTCCCTAATTTAGCAGTGTAAGACTAGAGGGAAGGCAGCTAGTCATCACCACCCACTGCCAACTCTTGGGCTACTCTTTTACCAACGAATAGTGGGATTGACCTTAACATTATACACCCCCACGGCTGGGAGGGCGAGCATGTTTAGCGCGACGCGGGCGCGAACCCGCGACCCTCGGATTACGAGTGCACGCCTTAACGCGCTTGGCCATGCCAGGCCTTGTTATTCTTAAGATGATTTTTGGTTTATGAACTGTATTGCTGGTATCGACTTTTCCAAAGAGTGTGCAAACTGTTAGAAACAATGATGAAACTTTGAAGAATGGGCAATAACCACTTGTCGTGGAGACACAGGTGTAGAGGACGACGTTTTGAAAGTCTTACATCTTTCGTCTTCAGATTAGTGTGTATGTAGGTGTTATTGGTCTTTTATAGCGTCCTGGTGGATTGTGAAGAGCATGTTATGATTGGCTGGTTTATTACTATTTTTTATTTGAAGTGGAGACTTCCTGTAGATTCAACTACTGGCAGCCACAGGTAACCACCTCTAATCCGGAATCTCTGTTTAGTGAAGGTTTAATGCAGTCAATTCTACATTTCATCACGAATACTCAGCCCAAACAATCTATCAATGTTAGAAACAAATTAACTGAAACTGAAGTTTTCAGATTCATTACACTGGTATAGGAGGGACGCACTCACACTGAGTTGGTACAGATCATGGGTGTGTGATAATCTGTGGTTAGTAAGCTGTAGTACAGATACTAGATTACAGGAAAATATACTAGGAGCAGGCCAAGATTTCAGAAAGACTAAAAGTACACTCGTCGATCAATATTTGCAAAATTTAGCCATTAGAAACTACACCAGCATTGATAGGGACCTCATAAACAACATTCAGCAAGACTGTATCGTACTCAGCGGTCAGGAAAAAGGCTCCATGAAGCTGGGATTATGCCCAGGGTAGCCTTAGAGACACCTGTACTAACTTCAACCAGGTGGTTAAGGCACTCGACTCATAATTCGAGGATTGCGGGTTCATATCCCCGTCACACCAAATATGCTCGCCCTTTCAGCCGTGGAGTTATTATAATGTGATGGTCAATCCCACTATTCGTTCGTAAAAGAGTAGCCCAATAGTTGGCAATGGGTGGTAATGGCTAGCTACCTTCCCCCTAGCCTTATAATGCAAAATTAGGGATAGCTAGCACAGATAGCCCTCGTGTAGCTTTGCGCAAAAGTTAAAAGACAAAAACAAATTAACTAACTTCAAGGTACCAAAAAGCCCTGATGGCATTTGTCCATGAACGTGTCATCTGGACCTTTAAATAACGGCTCTCTTTTCTTTTTACAAGTGAGAGCATGTTCTGTGTATTTTTAAGTGATGGCCGTGTGAGGACCTACAAACATGAATGAGGGCAATATTCATTCTATAGCATTGTGTACGAAGATTCTTAATTACGAGTTCGCAAGATAATGCCCATCCTCACACTGCCAAAATCTCGCAGCAATATTTTTTGAGATCAAGAAATGTAGCTATTGAACTAATCTGCTGAGTTATTGGACTTAAATCTGATTAAGTATGTGTGATACTTGCTAGGAAGAGAAGTTAGAAAGAGACAACCTACTCCTACCCATCCAAGTGTTCAGAGTTGCTCTCATGAGAAAGTGTGCTCAACATTCCATTCGAAATGCCTTCAGCTCGTTAGCTATTTGTTTCTCTCTTCACATACTTCACACCACCTTCACTACTATAAACTAGTGTTTTATATGTTCAGCCAAGTCTGGACTTGTTTGTTTTTAATTAAGCACAAAGCTACGCAATGGGCTATTTGTGGTCTACCCACTATGAATTTCGAAACCCGATTTCTAGTGTTTTAAGTCCGCAGATATACCAATGTGCTACTAGGGGCACATAGGCTTATTTACTCTACTGTCTGGTCAAGAATTATAAATTGGCGATAACAATAAACCTTGAGGTCTCTATCTTGACTTTTTAGTTCCTAAGTTGATTAGGGTACTTTCGAGTTTGAAATTACGAAATACCGAATTGTTTTCTGGCTTTGGAAAGAGCATTAAACCAATGAATTCGTTTTTTTTTAAATTTTGCAGTAAAAGACTAGAGAAAAGGCCGCTAGTCATCACCACCCACCGCCAACTCTTGTGCTACTCTTTTACCAACGAATAATTGGATCGATCGCAACATTATAATGTTCATACGGATGACAGGGCGAGCATGTTTGAAGGGGTAAATTGAAGTATTATTAGAAGGAAAAGTAATAACGTCCATCATTGTTGTACGAAGAAAGAAAACTAATCTAAGTAATTTTATCTTTCGTCTTATAGTAGAACTGAATGAATTACGTTGGTTTTCATTATATTTAACCATACTAAAAACGTTCAACCTTCTCTTCTACCTTTGTTTTTTAAATACTCTTTAAATCGATTTATTCAAGGATGATTTACTTATAAAGTACGCAAGAATGTTCAGGATATTTCGCCATACGTATATTGTTTATCAGAACATAATTGTTTGTTTGTTTCAGAATTTATTGCAAAACCACAAAAAATATTTTCTCATAACTGCTCCTCAATTTTGATTGAAATACCAGAAGAAGGCAAATAGTTAACAGTACCCACTTTCAATTCTTAGAATACTATTGGATGATCAAATACTGAAATTTAACTATTGGTCTTATACAGTCTTGACCGAAATGTTTGCATCATGTTCTATGTTGATACCACTGCTTATATGCACGGATTATTTATTAAGTAAATTCCCGTGTAGTAATAATGAAGGTAGTGTATGATTAGATAAACAAGTACGAGTTGTTATTTCTGTTTGTATAAGATGTTTTAAGCGTTTGTTCGTCAAGACACACATACGCACACGTTCGTATAAAAAGATGTGCCGCGAGTTAAATCTTTTTTGAAACAGATCAAAGCTTTGTTCAAGCAGTTTCTCTGTACCTGGCGTAGAGATACGCCTCGTCACGTGCTAGAAGCTACAGGAAATGAAATTGTTTGTCTGCTTAGAAATTGACTACAAAAAATGTTACAGAAAATTCTGCTGTTGGACCCTGAAAAATTGCTGCCCAAAATGAGCGTGTTTTGATCAGGTCAATGTCGGAAGAACTCTTACAATACCTTACAACAGGAATGGTATAAACAACATTCATTATGAGGTATCGATGAATAGAAGACCAATCAAACAAGGTTGTTCTGCAAGAAGGTCTGTCTGTTAATTGATATGAACTAGAATTCACTGCCATTGCAGCGTTTTTGGTAATATAACATGCCAACCTACAGTTAAGACACTGGCGACATATAATCTTTTCTATTTCCGGCTTCTTTAATAAGTTAATGGTAGAATTCGTGTTGGTTGTTTTTCCTGGATAACAAATTGGGGAAGAATGTCTTTCCAACAGGAGGTGGTGTAGTAAATATTTGGGCAATTATTCATAATAAAAATGCTAATGACAACTTCTACAGGTGTAATGTGAAGACAATATTTTTGCCATTACTAGGACAAGATTTGGCAATAACTTTGTGTTCTAGAATGATAATGCCACTGTTTACAGTGCTTGCATTCTACAGGATTACCTTGACTGAAAGGAAATTACAAGATTGCTATCACCAGCAAAGTCTCCAGACTGTAATATCACTGAGAATTGTTGGACAAAATGAAACAGGAAAATTGTTAATTGCGACCCTAAACCAGCTACTGCAGTTGAATTACACCACCTTCTAGTGACAAATTGGGAATAATCACGGTGGATTACAACAATAACTTCATAGACAGCATGCCACGTGACCTTGTGATGGTTATTAGAGTACGTGGAGGACCAAGTAAGTTCTTGAATGTTGAATATCAGCTGATATGATGTTGCATATGCTATTGATAATAATTTGATGTTATATTTTGTCATTATATACGTTTTGATAAGATTTTATTTTAATCGGTAAAATGATGAATTACACATCTTTCTGCAGTTTTGTGATAAAATTGTTTGTTGCTGTAATATGTCGTTCGTGACGCCCACAGAACCTGTCTCATTATACAAATTACATATGTATATGTTTAATATAACATACATTTCTCAGTCTGACATCATTAAGTGCATTTGTATTCCATCTTAATAATAATATTATTATTTGTTACAGATATGCGAACATTTCGGTAAAGACTGTAGTACACAGATGACCCTAACATATGGAGTACAATATAGAATAAACTTATGTGCGTGAACCACGATCCTGTGAGTTTTCAGTAGTCTGAGTATTTGCTGAATTGTGTTTTGTATAAATAAACAGTTGTAGTCACTAGCTTAACTTTTTGTTTGTTTTGTTAAAACACTTAAGTATGAATTTCGAGTAGCTTTAATGTTAGCTTTTTACACTCTGCTTCGAATATGATGTAACCTATATAGATTTATATGCATTTTCTTTCACTGAATAAACTTGTATTTTAGTCATGAAGGAAAATAAAGTTAATAGAAAAAATGATGAAAGAAACATATTTATCATTCCTGTCCTCTTTCGTTGAAATGCTTTATTTTTTGCAGAATGAAAAAATATTAAGATAAAAGAAGAAATCACGTAAGTTGATAATAAATCTTCTGATTGAGTGTATTAATGTCAGTGCGCATGTGTCTGTTTAAACTAACAAATAACATAGCAATCTGTTTCGTTTCCCATAGGTTTTTAAATGCTATATATGACATATGCATAGTTTCAACAAATCATTTATGAACTTATTAAACGTTTCCACCTACATTTCTTTTCTGTCCGTGACTAAAAATTTTACAATAGCTTTCCTAGTCTTTGGAAGTGTGTTATTTTCAAGTAAAAGTTACGTTTTGACGGGTATCCCATTGGCAAATCCGAAAATAACAGCAGGCTTATTAAAAATGAGGTAGTTTTCTCTAACAGATAACTTGACTGTGTTTTCATAAGTGCAAAATAATGCGTATAGACAAACTTTAATAAACAAACAAAATTTGTATTGTGACAAATACACAGAAAACACAGTGGGTGTACTCACAGACGAACTGACAGCCCTTTCTACTTCAAAGCGTTTTCCCCCTCAGGACTAATCTCTGTGGAAATCAAACATGATGTTCTTGAGGCAAGTAAAAACTGACTAAAGAGATCGTTCCTTCTGTTGTAGGCGCTTAGATTAGAGATGCTCGGAAATTGAGAATTCCACTTTAACGTTCGTATTAGAAACGTACTCAAAAAGTCTTGTTGACTTTCACCTCACTGAGAAAAAGCTGAAAGTAACGCCAGAAAAAGAAACTCAACCAAATATTCGAACAAAAGGCAGATGAGATTTGGCGTCACTTGTGGTATTGGATTTTATTTGTATTTTGTTTGTCCTAAGTAGACTCCAACTGTATAGAAAAGGCTATAAAGAATATAACATGTAAACTCGCTTTATTTGTTCATTCGACAGCGTTACTTTGTGATCATTGTTCCTTTTTGTTAATCCTTTTAATATGGATGCTGTATATACAGAAGAAACTTCACCTTCAATGGTAAATGATGAAACTAAGCAAACTGTGATGTTATATTTTCTATACCAAACTTGTGTAGATTTTTATTGCCTGTCTGGTAAAACCAATAATTTTTAGCTGTGAATTTCATGATGCTCATTTTTATTACAAGAAAAACGTACGTTTCATAAAATCCCACCAGTAAGTAAACCTGACTGCTTATAAGGGTATGGTATTCTCATAAATAATCAGGTTGGAGTCGCAGAGAAGAAGGAGATTTTGTCAAAATATATATATTACAGAGTGAACCTAAATTCACTGACTTCATCTGAGTTCAGAGTAAAAAACAGATCGGATACAACGCAAAACATAATGAAATAATCTTTATTTAATTCAAGCATACTCAAAATTAAACAAATGGATTTTACGGGGTCTTTTGGTATAGAGATCTCTGTGAAAGCTCTCCACTGATACAGCAGTATGCCGACGTATACTGTTAAAAACCTATTTTCGTTACCGTGCTGGGAAGAGCACAGATAGGCTCAGAACAAACAGTAACAACTCTAAAAAAGTACGTGTGTTCCAGACTAGAAAGAATATAGCACTGGAGATGTTATATCCTCAAGACGTCGTCTGACCTGGTGACTGGAAAGATCAATATCGATTTCTATATAACAAGTTCTACTATATAGAAAGTTTACATGACATCCCAGTTCAGTGAACAACTAGAACAAAAGGAACACTTAGTGACTTCTCAGACCGACATTCTATGTTAAAAACAGATACTTCATATTAAACTTTTGAAAGTTGTATATTAAAAAACCAAAGATAAAAAACACCCACTGTACCTGTATGTTACCTGTCCTCATACATTCATCTTCAAGAAGCCCCTCAGTAACAGCCACCAGTCTGAGGACTTACAATGCTGGAGTCCAGGTATCGATACTCGTGGTGGGCAGAGCACAGGTAGTCCATTGGGTAACTTTGTGCTTAATTACAAACAAGCAAACAAAAAAAATTCAAGAAATTATGGTTATTTCTAAACTTTAAAATTAAAATAAATTAAATAAATCTCACATATTACTAAAGAAATAAGTATAACTTAATCTCTCTTATGGAAAACACATACATCACAATAGAAAGAAAAAAACAGTAATATAGCTTCATAACTTAATGCATAAAAACTCAAAAGCAAACTTGAACACAAGATACAATGTAGCAATACAACTTTGGAGTGATATTGAACCATAATATTAAAATCAAAATCACATAAAAAAAGAGATGCCCTTTAACGTAAAATAAATAATACAAATAAACTTTTTAATCGTACATCAAAGTACAAAGTGAAACACTTTTTACAATATTGAAACACACAAAAAATTGCCAAGAGAATAATAATTGGTCACTAAGTGCTCATAGAAAGAAGGAAAAAAAAGGAAAATTAATAAACATACTCTAGTATTAAAAGGTAGAGATGATAAAAGCATGTTTACACTCTTTAGTTGTAATCGCTATTGTTAATCAAATATATGATTATATATAAATTATCTTGCTTGTAAACAGCAATATAAATAAAGCAAAAATTAAAATATCTCTCATATAAAAATTGATCATTGAGCAAAAATAAAAAAAAGAATTCTATAACCTACCTTAATTAAAACATATATTTTATATATGTTCTTGCTTAATCTGGTGAAAATAGTTACTTCGTGGTTTAAAATTGCAGTAACTGTAAGCTTAGGAAATGTATATTGTTACATAATATACGCTGTAATATACTAGATGTTATTATTTAATTTATTTTGATATTCTCCGTAAGTAAAATTCACATTACACATCGCTTATGATCATCATGAAAATAATCTGAGGGTCGCGGGTTCGAATACCCGTTACAATGAACGTGATCGCCCTTTTAGCCGTGGGGCGTTATAATGTGACAGTCAATCCCACTATTCTCTGGTAAAAGGGTAGCACAAGAGTTAGCGGTGGGTGGTGATGACTAGCTACATTCTCTCTAGTCTTACACTGCTAAATTAGGGACGGCTAGTGCAGCTAGTTTTCGTGTAGCTTTGGCCCGAAATTCAAAACAAACAAACAAACATAATGAAAATATATTAAGTGTGTCAAAATAAGATGCACTTCACTGGGAAAGCAGTAAGTCTACGGATTTACAAAGTTGAAATCAAGGGGTTCGATTCCCCTCGGTGGATACAGCAGATAGTCCGACGTAACTTTACAATAAGAAAAAACGGGCAAGTTTGTTGAATAAAGTAGTATATACAAGAAGATACAGCTGTTTAATTAATCGTCTTCTATTTCTTCATAATGTTACAATGGAAGTATTTTCTGGAGCTGATCGCATGTATAATGTTCTGTTTATGTTTTTGTTTGGAACAACAGAAGGAACAGGTAGATACCCTCTAACCCATCTTGGGCTGATGACATAGTTTTGGAAGCAATCGATCAGGAAGATCACCCTCCTTCATAGGAACAACATCAGTCATTCTCTGTTTGAGAGAGTTCCCCAGAAGTTTTGATGTTTTAAGCTACTCTTACGTTACAGGTTAGGAAGCAAACAAGTTTAATGTGTGTGAAATGGCTCTGGCAAATTCACTGAAAAACAAGATAGTTAAAAGAGTCTAGAATTCAATAACAAATAAATCAGAAATGAAAAACGTGTGTTCTTATGGATTTGGGTTGATCACAACGTCAGTTGGGAGTGTAGGTTTAAATGTTTTGATGCAACCATTAATTATTACCTTGATTAAGTATCATTGCAATAGGCTTATGCACATCAATGTGAATATATTACTTGTATACAATGCTGACCTTATACTTATGGATATTGTGGCTCACTAGATTTCATCAGGTCTTATGCTTGACCAACAATCAGTTGTCTTGTGTACTACTGTCATTGCCATGAAAACAGCTAACACAACTATCCTGGAATCCAGGAACATTTACTTTATCACTCTTTGGTTGTAATACAATTGGACTCTAAGTCCAGTAGAAAATAGCCTGAGGAATGGAGTTAAACTACAAATGCTGCTTACTAAACAAATAATGATGACAAGCTAGTAGCCTTGCGAGTACCAACCTCTAAATTCTGGCCATGATAATACTGACATAGCACTTTCTATTAAGCCTCTTTTAGATGCAAATTTAGTACGGACTAGAGATAAACACGGAACATTACCTTACAACTGTTACTTCTTGTATCTGCTTGTACTCTCACAGTCTTCATTGACATGCATATTAATTGTACCTTCTGATATTTACTAGGTATATTTTCATAGAGGAAACTCGAGTAAAAGTTAGTCCCAGACTAAACGTAGAAGAAATATAATTTGATCTGTTTCTTCAGTGTCAAAAGTGAAAGATGTTTTGATTGCATTATACCAGGATGTAAAATTATCTGTAGAAATAAAAATATACAAACAGTGACTTATATCATACCCGATCTGAATTTCGTTCATTCTGTGTTTATTTGGCTATGTCTGAATATCTGCAATTTCGTTTGTTTGTTTGTTATTAATCACAAAGCTACACATTGTACTGTCGTTGCTTGCCCACAACGCGTATCAGAACCTGTTATATCAATATAAACAAATGTTTTCAACCGTGGATATTAGATTATTTTGGTAAGCACGCAGTTTTACTGAATATTCAGACATAACAAAATAAAACACAGAATGAACGAAATTCAGTTCGGGTATGATGTAAGTCACTGTTTGTATATTTTTATTTTTACAGATAATTTTACCTCCTGGTATAATCCAATCGAAATATTTTCCACTTTTGATACTGAAAAAACATATCAAATTATATTTTCTTCCACGTTTAATCTGGGCCTTGCTGTCACTTTGGTTTCTTTCACGAAAATGTACCTAGTAAATATGTCGTTGTCAAAATGGAAACATTTTCTTACCAGCATTAAAGAAAATATTAAATGCACTATATATTTCTGATGGTGCTTTACAGACTAGTGTTCACCATTCAACTCATTTTCAAAATGTTATCATTTACACCAGATTTTTTATTTTCATTTGTATGTTGCTTTTCAGTTGTGTTTTTAGTGTATTTGAATGATTCATGTTATACAACACTCGTGAATATCGTTGTGTTATGTTCATACACGTGTTTAACATCACACACTGGAAAACAACATATATACTTTTAACGTCTACATTACACACGCTTCTTTTGTATCAGTTCTAAAGTTGAGAATGTTGGATAGCGAGCATATCACGCGACAACAAAACTGAAGTTGTTTCAATAACTGTTTTAAAGGTTTCTTTTAAAATAAAGGAAAACAACTTTGAATTATAACATACTTGATAACTCTAATTTCACTACAATACATTGATAGTGAAGTGAATTAATTAAGTTTTGAATGTAGTTCGGTAACATTATAAAATGTGGAGAAACTTAAAAATGGTGCCGATTATTACAGGGTTTTATGCACAATGTGAATAGTATGGTCTAATAGGTTTACACATGTATATTGCCATTTATATCACAACATTAAAAATAATGTCAAGCTTAAGTGATTTTAGACTTTAGTTGGCATCACAGAAATATAAATGTAGGCATATTCAATGAAATTAAGACTATTCCACTAAGATTCGTAATAACAACACTCTTAATTTGTGTTAAGAAAGAATAAAGTTTCTACACTACACAAAAAGAAATTACATACACCTCAAACAAACTAGAGACATCTAGCAGGCAGAATGCAGTATTCTTCACAAAATGTTTCTTATACTCAGTTCAGAAGATTTAATGCTTTTTGAAAAATGTCATTCAATATTTTACTCAGGAAATTACTTGATAGCTTAAAAAGTAAGGAACAAAAGGCTTTTTAGCTGAGTTTCTGAGCTTCAAGGGCTCACTTTCAGTTATACAAAATAATGATGTCATAATTAACATTGCATCTACTGTCTCTAGCCATATTAACTGTGCAATATATTGATGTATTCAACCAACAAGTAACAGAACTTTTGACACCATGTTGAATTGAAAGTGCTTGCACAATTTTAAAGCAGTGACCTTAGAGATGTCACCAACTCTGTATTTGCTCTTGAACTTAGTCTTACAGAAGTAACACTAGCGATACAGAAATTTCTGGCTACCTGCATTTTACCTGCAATGCCAAGAAGAGTATCTGTAGCCAATCATGAAACGAGGAGAAGGTAGTCTTAAAGTGTGGAAGGAGTATATTGTAACTTTATATGTTGGTGAGTTTTACAAACAAAATGCGGCATGAATGGAGAAATATACAGGGATATTCTAAAAAGGAATCTACAGAATTGAGATTAAAACTTAAGGGTAAGAAAGTTTCTGTTCCAATAAAATCTGGATCCAGGACTTCTCATCAAGTATAAATCCAAGTGAGCATATGTCTGATGAACTGGAATCCAGATTGAGGAGAATAATTGTTAAATCTAAGAATGAATTATTAAAAGAAACCGCATTAATCAGACGTTTGTAAGAAGTTGAGTAATTAACTGACCATAATCACAAACTACCTTTGAAATCTCATCTCTCTTAACACAGATGGTGCTTGCTTTCTGGATAGAAAGCAATACATTTCATATGCCGTGTTTTGCAAGCACCAACACATAAGACCTCATATATTGCAAATTATAGGACACTTCTTATGAACACAGAGGTATTGTGACACTCTTTACAATATTCTTTCGTGCAGCTTACTGTTTATGTTTGTGGTCTAGGCAGAAGTAGATGGTTTCTCACAGAAATGTGGTTCACCATTTGTCTTGGTCAGAGATGACTACTTTTGTTCTATGACATGTTACCTAGATATAGTTAGATATATGTTTCACGTGTCCAGTTTAACACAATTTTCCAAAATGATGTCAGGACTAACTGCAGAGTAGAGGTTTTTCTAGGTGTGCCCAATATGCAGTAAGATTAACCAGAGTAATAGCAACTTCTGACTCAACCCATTATTTCATCTCTGTACATTTACAGGCACATACTAATTGCTACTGAGGCTAGAGATGGCTCGGCTGACCATCAAAATTTATGGTCTTTGCTGTACACTGTATTCCTCGACTCAATTTCTAGGTGCAACTTGGGCTTTGTAACTTACTTTCTTAGAAACGAAGTAGCAGCAATTCGGCAACCTAATGTACCTTGTTGCGTGTCAAGAAAGAGGTTCTTTACTATTAGGTGATTAAGATGATCACACCTAAAGTAGATGTTGTGATATTTTACTGTGGAATGATTGTAACCGCAGCACAAGCATCATGGTATGGCCAAGAAAGTCCCACCTTCTCATGGAGATCCAATATGGTTGTAGCACAGAAGTGGGATATGTAGTCTCATAATTTGCCTTCAACAAAGCTGAAGCTCAGCATAATGTAATCAGTTGTGGAAGATGCTTTGGTAAAGTCATAACTACTGCATCTTTCACTGCAAGCCTATTCCTGTCTTGTGGAGTGTTAAAAGTCACGTGTTCAAACCCAGTAACAAAAAATCATTTATTGTTAGGGTGAGAATATCTTTCATATTAAAGTAATGATTGATTATCTTACCTTTATTGTCTATTTGGATATCCTAGCAGTTTTCTAAGCTCTTTGCTGGATATGCTTTGAGTGAGAACTCTCTTTTGAGCCTCGAACTCGAGTCGATAGACAGCTTGGTTCTTAACTGAGTTGAAAGGTTAGTGAAACTTTCTTACAGTTGTAATTCAGTCTTACAATTATATATCATTCAAGTGCTCAACTAAATTGAGAACTGAACGAACTATATTCAAAGTCAAATGTTGAACCATCTGTCCTGAATTCAGTTATTCCAGTAGTGACTTATATGAACTGATTTAGAAGACACACCAACTTCTTTTAAACATAAAAAAATCTGTTAAACTTCAATTACAGAGATCTATACTTTTGGAGTTAATCTCCCATCCACAGAATCTCAACCAATACAAGAACTGTAAGACAAAACAGTGATTTTTCATGGGTAGCTCCTCCACCAGGTCTCTGGAGATCCAGGGAGTATATTTCTCACCAAAAAAAGACTCACGAGTGTCCTATGTAGATCACCAACTTCGCCTATTTGTGCCAGTTGCGTCACATATTTTCCACCTGTGCCACCTCCGAACTTTCTTGGGTGATTTAAGGTAGCATAAACCGGGGTCAGTGCAGGTATTTTCTGGTCGTTAAGTATCTGGTAGTCCTACGTATAAAGACTGTCCCATAAAGTTTCTGTTCTGCTAGACCACACAAGGTCACGGTGATCCTAATATGTCCATGTCTTTTTGTGCATTCAGGTTAATAAAGGGTGAAACTATTCAGGTATTTTATGTGCACAAGATTCTAACAGGTTTTATCCTATAGTCTAAGGTTAAAGAAAAAAAACAACAAGGTATGGAATTTGTGTTACTACAGGTAGAAGTCCAAAGTTCAGGAAAACTTCTTCAAGACCTGAAAAGTCTTTCTGACAAGTATTTACCCAAGACAACTATCCTTTCTCTTAGAAATAATTCCTTTGACCGATGAAAAATGCCATTTTATCAGGTAGTTCTCGTAATCTGAATAATAGGAAAATTCAGAAGAGTCTTGCAAACACATTTGTCAAGCAGAAAACAAATAACTCTGCGAAAAAACTCTGAAACATAACAATTTCTCCTTATTACCTCCTCTGGTGTCCTGTTGCTCTGATTTTCCTTTGGAAGTAATCAGGCTGGTGTCTTAGAATACAAAAAACTTTGAGAGAAAATACATTACTCAATGAACTTGAATTATTTGGCCTTGGCTAAGTTTAAAAGAAAGAATGAGGCTTGATACAATGTAAATAAATGCCAACGAAATAGTCTTTATTCAATCCAAAAAGATTAAAAATTAAACAAGAAAAATTGGTGGCATTTTTATGGAAAACGGCTTTCAAGAAAGAAATATGTCTCAAACTGATAAAACACGCCATTATATTTTCAGTATGCACATTTTATGTAACTTGTAGTTATTCTCATCAAAAACTAAAGGACGTTGCATAACCTACAGATACCACCTGACTTACCAGTGGTAAAGATCGCAGCTAATATCTGCATAATACGCTTTAATTTACAATAACCTTTCGTATGTGACACTTTAGTTGTACGAACAGTTAAAAAACGGGTTACGTGGGCGAAAACAAGGAAAAGACTTCCTTCACAGAAATTCGATGTCAAAATTGCATGTATCGTAAGGGAAAGGTCTGAAAACGTATATTAATTAAAGGAGTTGGAAATATCCAGTATGTCTATACACCACAATGGTCATTTACACAAACCAACAGTTCACGAATAAACACATAAATATATAAGCCCGAAAGTCATATATTTACTAAGTATCGAGTAGATTAAGTGAATATAGATAAAACAATCAGAATATTAAAAATTCTCAAAACAGACTTATAAACAGTTGTCTTTGAACAATTTAATAAGTTTCGTTATTCTTGCATGTTTTGATCGGTTAAATCAATAGACAATTTTATTTAATACATTTATTAACTATTCAAAATGTTATTTTAACAACGCTAATAACGTTTTTAAATGTTCCCCGCTGTTACAGCCGTTAGTCTACGGATTTACAACGCTAAAATCAGGGATTCGTTTCCCCTCGGTGGACTTAGCAGATAGCCTGGTGTGGCTTTGCTTTAAGAAAAACACACACACACACCTCTTTAAACATTTATGTCAACAACGAAAACACATGAGAGGACGAGTCAATGTCTTTTAATTATCGTTTCAAATTGTTTTCGAATATACATTTTTTTGGCTCTTAATAAATTTTCTCGCTTGTTTTTTCCAACAAGTACTTAACACAGTCCCAGAATACAAGTTTCATATTGAATACCAGAGAACAAGTACATATATTAAACTAAAGTAATTTTTTGTGTTTACTTTTAAGAACATGTTAATTTCCCCCTAAATTTAACTTTAAAAAACGTACTTGACTTTCAAAGTACTTCGGTATTGGAATAATTTTCACATTTCTATACATATACATATATATACTGACATACATATTACAGTATTTTCTTTACGAATGATGATGTAGGGATTCTAACATTTCCTTTTTTTGCGTCATTAAACTTTGAATTGAAATTTCGTGAGATGGAAAATTCAAGGCAATTGTTATTCACCGATTGAAATAAATCGTAAAGTAAAAAAAAAAGTATATTCTTTCTTTTCTTCTATTACGCAGCATTATCAACAGTATTTATTCTTTACGATTTGACTTTCGAAAATTCAATCTAGTGATACCAAGCGAGTAAGACCAATGAAAGAATTTCTAATGAAATTTACTCCATCGAGAATACTTTTGATTTTCAAACACGAATGACTTGTTTAACTAGACCTTTCTAGAAACTGCTTTATCTTTATTAACTAAAACTAACTTATGCCTTTGCTTTGTTTGATAGAAAGCAGAAATTAAAAATTCATCACCATCTCGGAAATATTTGAATCATGTTTGAAAATGATAATGCTCAGCAGCATGCGGTGTGGAATATCTCAGTGAATTCTTCCACTAAAAGCTATTTTTCTGAGTCCTAAAAAGATAAACAAAAACACCCATTAAAGTATACAAAATGGTTTTAAAATTGCGGTATGTCACCGGACTTACAACGCTAAAATCAGGGGTTCGATTCTCCTCAGTGGGCTGAGCAGATAGCCCTTTGTGGTTTTGCTGTAAGATGAAAACAAAAACACGACTTTAAAATTTTGTTTTATATCAAAATATTTAGATTACAACATCACCCACGATTAACAACCTTTCTGTCAAGTATATTAATGTTGTTTTCTAAGCATATTTATTGGTCCAGCTTTGTATAAGAATTGACTTTTACTGTATTCAACAACGTTTAAAACATTTATACGTAATTTTAAGATCTGACGTTAGTTTTTTAATTAAAAAATACATTAGCTCTCAAAATGTTTTTAAACGATAATCGTTCTCGTTGATTTTTCGAGCAAAACTACCCAATAGGTTATTTGCATGTTGTCCACCAGAGAGAATCAAACGTCTGATCTTAACATTTTAAGTCCATACCCTTTGTGCTGATCCATCGGAAAGGGAGGGTTAGAAAAAAGATGCTTTTTAGTATGGTATACGTTTTTAAACAGCTTAAAATTAAAATTAACTTTTTATGACTATTCAAATATCCAATACTTTTGTGGTTTCATATAGTGCATATTTAAGGAATCTATTCTCTTTTGATGTTTGAAAAAACGCGTTCTTCACATTTTTGTAGATTACAGAAGAAATACAAACAACGATTTTTATTGAATTCGTTTTGAATTGTTTGAAAAATGGGATTTAATAAGAATCGTGCGTGCTTAGCAAAGGCATATTACAGTGTAGAAGAACCACATTACTTGAATAACATGTTTGAGCAAACCCAAATATATAATCTCGTATTAAATTGAGCTTGAGTGATCTAGTTGTATGTCATACAGAAGTGTATTTATGATCTAGGAAGCAGATAAGGAATGAATGCCTGGGCTCGCAATTTCTTCTCCTGGCGATGTTCACTTTGATAGCCCTTACCGTGGATTCTTGTCTGCAACGCAAATTCCAGTACAGGAGAACTTTGTTCAATAAGCTGATGTTAGTGCTGTCTCTACCCTATTTACGTCATTTTCTAAGATATGTTTGAGCAGTCCAAAGATACAAAAGTTCACGAAAGATAATTATAAATGTCATGTCATGAACTCCCTTTTGTTAATAACATGTTGCCTCGTCAAGTGTGGTTAAAAGCTTTATCTAGATGGAGCTATTTACAGGTATACAATCTTCACAAAGGATTTTTCTCCGATATGACGGAACCAGAACGTTAGACTTACAAAACCGTTAAGCAAATAAAGACCAGTATTACAGTATGTAATCTATAGATATGAAGTGCATAGGATGTGTGTAGTTGCACATAATGAAGGGTTGTTACTCTAGGGGGCTAGAAGTCGCTCTCTAATTTAACTTCTTCAGGTGAGAGATAGAGCGCATCTACTGTGATATAGAAAAGGAACAGCACTTTTCACCAGTTTCTAAGATATGTAAAGACTATAGATTATTTTTATCTTTTTCTTTTTTCATGGGATGTTTTATCTGGGTAGAGGACAAAGTGTATTCACGAACAAAATGTTGAGAACGACTACTCTAAAATGCTAATTTAGGCCTAATTGGCCTAGTTGATTAACGATTAAGGCTTACCTTGTCTGACAGTCATCTATACGTGATCTTAGCATATTGTAAAAAAAAGCTTTAAATAGGATTTTGACATTACATTGTGGATGATTTTAGATTTTTTTTATATAAATAATTATTTTAGGGGATACTACAAAGAAATCCTTTGTAGAGTCTTAGTTTCTGTAATATCTTAGAGTAGTACTAATACGTATGATAAATTTTAAGTTTGTTCTAATATCTAAGAATATTTTTAATAACTTTTTTTCTGTCAGATGCACAATTATTAATTGTTAGAAATAAATACATAAAAAAATTTACAAAGTAAATCATCATGATTTGAGGGGGACAATATTTATTTCTATACTTAATTTTTTTCAGGCATAATATAAGCAGGTTTCAGGTAATGTTGCCATAATGACAGCATAAAAACATGATTTTTGTTTGTTTTAGAACAAAGCTATTTAAGCTATCTATTGTTTCTTATGCGGGAAATTGAAACACGGATTCTGGTTTTGTAGGTCTGTAAACTTACCGCTGTCACACTGGGGAACTAGAAACATGAGATAATGTTTTGCAGACTGTGCTTCATTAAAATAAAAATGTTACTGAGATTGCAAGATTTGTTTGAGCATTTTACAAAATTTATCTTCTGCACGATCCCCCCGGTTGATCAACTGTTAAAATCCGGGATTCAATTCTCCGAAGTGGACAGAACATAAGTTGATCTATTGTGTATCTTTACGCTGAAACAAATAAACTTTCTTCCTGAAAAACATAAAATATAAGATCTAGAAACTGAAACGTTAGTGCTTTTTGATGTATTTAATTTGTATTTGTAAAATAAAAATGTCAGTCCAGAAAATTATAATGTTAGCTTGCTTTCCAGTGCCTTTCATTTTTCTCTTTTACTGTTTATAATTATTTCAGCGGTTCCATAATGATAACTTAGATGTTTATAGAACAAAAATTATTTGATATAAAAAAATAAGTGATACGAAACAACTAAGAAAATTGCATATATCCAATGACGTTAGTTGCTGTTTTTATAGTGTTAATCAAGTATATGATATAAATTCTGTTGAAAACTCAGTGGTTGTTAAAAATTGTTTCTTAAGAGATGTTTTCGGATATACTGCGTACGTGCAAGCCTGTAAGAACGTTTGAAACACAACAGTTTTTATAAATTTAAATTTGTAGTATTGATAAGTACCATTTAAAGTTATTATGGATTCAGTGATAGCACATGTATTCAGAAATTAATAGTTAACATTGATATCTATTGGTTTGAATTTCGCGCAAAGCTGCACGAGGGCTATCTGCGCTAGCCGTTCCTAATTTGGCAGTGTAATGCTAGATGGAAGGCAGCTAGTCATCACCACCCACCGCCAACTCTTGGACTACTCTTTTATCAACGAATAGTGGGATTGACCGTAATATTATAACGCCCTCCCTGCTGGGAGGGTGAGCGTGTTTGGTGTAACGGGAATTTGAATCCGCGACCCTCAGATTATGAGTCGAGTGCCTTAACCACCTAGCCATGCCGAGCCATTGATATCTATTTTTTTGTAGTATAACTATATCTCTGTGAAGTAATGTTATAACGAGCGTGCAATTTCACAAATGCTTTTTATGACTTCTGTTAATAATGGCACATTATTTTGCCATGTCTTTTGAATTTGTTTAAGAAGACTGTTGTTTAGTTTTCGGTAGTATTTGAAGTTGAGAAAAAATAAAGGAAAGCGCTTGAACTCTAGTAATAAACTTGTAACTTAGTAAATTGAGGTTTGATATCAGTTAAATTTGTTTGTTTCAGCTATTGGCTTAATTAATTAAGGCGACACAAGAGCTATCTGCACAGGCAATCTCTGACGAGCTAGGTAACTGGCAGCTAGTTAATACAGGGTGGTTGCTAGAAAAGCGGAATATTTGAGGGTCAGATGAGATCATGAATAAAATGCGTGCTTACTCATTTCTATTTTGAATTCGTTACATCATGAATAGAATGCATGATTTTAATATCATAAAATGCATTTTGAGCATCTATGAGTGTAATATAACATATGCCTTTAAAAAAACTTTGTAAAAGTTATTCTTTGTAAAAATAAATATCTGTTTGACAAATTTTCCGCTTTTCTAGCGACCACCCTGTAGTACCAACAGTCAACTCTTGGTCTACTCTAATCGTTCAGTTGGGCTATCTGCTAAGCCCAACTAGGGGAATCGAATCCCTGATTTTAGCGTTATAAATCAGAAGACTTACCGCTGTACAGGCAAAAGGGGGCAAAGTTCGAGTCAGGCTCGTGACTGTGGCACATCATGCTCTTATTCATAGACTGATTTTATTTATTAATTTGTTTTGAATTTCGCGCAAAGCTATCTGCCTTAACCGTCCCTAATTTAGCAGTGTGAAACTAAAGGAAAGGTAGCTTGCCATTACAATCCACCGCCAACACTTGGGCTGCTCAACGAACAATGAGATTGAACATCACACTATAACGTCCCCACGGTTGAAAGGGCGAGCATGTTGGGTGTGACGGGGACTCAAACACGTGACCCTGTGGTTACGAGCAGAGCGTTCTAACCACCTGGCTATGCTGGGCTTCACAGACCGATAACAGCGATGATAGTCATGTCCAATCAGGTGTTAGTTAATGTTTTAATCACAATATAGAAATTCAGCATTCCGATCTACAGGGTGGTCGCTAGAAAAGCGGAAAATTTGAGGGTCAGATGAGATCATGAATAAAATGCGTGCTTACTCATTTCTATTTTGATTTCTTTACATCATGAATAAAATGCATGATTTTTATAATTTTGAGCATCTATGAGTGTAATATAACATATGCCTTTAAAAACTTTGTGAAAGTTATTCTTTGTAAAAATAAATATCTGTTTGACAAATTTTCCACTTTTCTAGCGACCACCCTGTATTTACCACACCGATAGATATGCTAAATTGAAGAAAAAAAACATGTTTTTAAAATTTCACTTTCAGCTATTATTTACCAGAAAAAAGGTACATGAACAAATAATTGTATCTTTTATTTATTTGTATGTTTATAACACTTTTTATGACATTTCACTGGAAGTGTCAGTAGGCAATATAAAAAGTGGTAAATCTACAATACTGATTTGGGAAATGTGACTTCAACTACGTTTGTTTTGATAGTCGTAATGTAACGTTAACTATATTTATACAAATCGGTCAATGCACAGAATACAGTATCGAGAGTTCAGCAGCTTATATGGATTTGTATATAGATATAAATTCATCACTTGAAAAAGTATATTGACTAGAATGTACTCCTAAATATACTATATTATCACACATGTGACCACATTGACAGTTGTACATTTCGTCCCATTTTCATAACATTAACATTTTAGTGTATAGCTTTTTGAAACAATTCCATACCATAAGCTCCCTAGTGGTACAGATGCATATCTGCGTACTTACAACATTAAAAACAGTTTCGATACAGTGGTGGGCAGAGCACAGATAGCTCATTGTATAAATTTGTGCTGAATTCAAAACAACAACCATACCAGAAAATCTCAAATAAACCACCAGTTCTCGTGCACTGTGGCCGACGTATCAACATTAAACACGTTATCGTTTGCAAGTTCTGGTTCAGACATATACGGTGCAATTGACACATTATATCCATCTTCTTTTCCTCCTGCTATCTACATTTTGTTTACCTTGTGTCATTTGGGTTTGCTGTCCTAGATCGCTATGTGGCGCTTCCGATAGTGTTTTTTTCTAAGGCTAGTCAACCGTGACCAAATATGGATTGGAATTACACGAGGTTGATTTTTTTAATTGTATTATTTTTAGTTCAATACGATATACACATTCAAAATGCCCTTATTGTTTATGGTCTTTCAAATCTATTTACTCCATACGCTAACTTATGAATCAGTGATAAGCTTCCAAACGTACAATGCTAAAATCCGGAGTTCGATTCCCTTCGGTGAACATAGTATAGACGGGTCATTAAAAAATAACCACCAAAAACTCGATACCTTAACGTTAAGTAAATAAACTGAACAAGACATTTTGGTGTTTATCGATTTTCCAATGGATATTATATTTTTTTTGAACAATTAATCCATATCCAAATAGGAGCATGGCAGTGTTTAATTAACTTAACTTACTTTCTTTCTATCTTCCAGTACATTTGGTTTCAGATTGTTTTCACGTATCTTTTAGTCCGAGAATAATCCTATTCAATATCTAGATATTGATTTACTGGTTTATATAATATTCATAGGAAATTTTTAGTATGCCAAGAAGTTGACTGATGGTAAATAAGAGTGAATAAAATGTCTCTGGTTTATAGGTCCAATAAATTCATCGAATTCGAAGGAGAACGTCTTTAGATAATTTTTCTGATATTTTATTTTCTCTTTCTTCAGACTGACAAGGTTGCGGTAAATAAGAGATGATAAATTTGTTGAATATTTAAGCGAAGACTTTGAACGCAGAAAGTTGCTAAAAATAGAGTAAACGTACAGTTAGAAGGTATCTGTTTTTTTAAGTCTAGAATGGATTATTTATGAGATATTTAATTAATAACTGCTAACATTTTAATTAGCCTATTTTGCTTTTGAACGCCTTTAAAACTGACAGTTGTGAATTTAACAATGAAAATAAAAGATCTCTTCTGAAATAAAACGTTTTTTTCTGGAATTAGAAGTTGTTTAAATCAAGCGAGAATAAACAATTGTTTCGAGTTTTAACTTACATTACTGTGTCCGAAACATCTTTCTTCTTTTCCTTTCTCAGGTCAAGCAATCGAAACATAATATTCCTTAACAACTTTGGTAATGTGATGGGACTGCTTAGAAGATTGTGATAAAAAAATCGTCTGTGATCTAACGTGAGATTTCATCACGTTTAGATTTTTCATCACGATTTTAAACTGCGTTTAAAAATATCATTTGCATATTCTATTCGCTCATATATTTTAAAATAATTCAGAGTTCTTTTTTACAAATACCGATCTTTTTATAGATTTTGAGTGGTATACATATGACTAAGTAATTTTGTGAGGTTTTTAAATTCTTAGCAGTCTTGTATCAGTGCTTATGGTTGATATTTTCTTATGGTAAATAGTAAATCCTAAACGTTACATCTGGTGAACGGATAATTTAAAATTGTAACTTAATATTTTATATGAGTGACATAAAATATGCAAAACATAAATGGAGTATAATGTTATAACATTCTGTATACAGGTAAAATATTAACTCATAGAATATATGTATATATAGAATATTTTCATCAGAAAAGAAATCAAATAATTCGAGCGCTTTTAGAAAGTTGACTTGTTTTTGTTTGGGATAACAAAATGTTGAATGTGGAAGAGAGAAAATAAGCATCTTTACGTAAGTCCCAAATGATGTTTCAAGCTAATAATGTAAGACTTCTTGTAGGTCTTTCATGTTATTTGTGAGATTTCTATTTAATGGTGCAGTACCACCGTTACTGATTTAAGGGCATCATTACTGGGTTTTTCTACGATAAACTTCTGAACTTAATGGTATTATTTGTTTTAAATAAGATCCTTTTTCTGTGTAACATCATTTCCCGAATAAATAAGGATAATAGATAACCACGGTACAACAACAATCAAACACACAACAAGAACCTGTTACCGGAGACTAGTAACTAGTTTTGTTACTCTGGTGATAAACCAAAGCACTGAAATAACATTTGTTTCAGTTAGAGTTTGGCTGACTGGCTCTTGTTACATTTGTAAAGTAAACTACTTCATGTGCACGATACAGGAAACTCTTTTATCGTATGGATAACAAACCAACATGCTTTCTTCAATATAACATGTACTTCTACAAGACGGGCTGAGCCGTGTCTTACCTTTCAACAAAGAAATCATGGTGTAAACTGTTGAATATATTTTTCTGGATACATTTCTTAATTGATTCATACAAGCATTTATTGTTATAGAGAATACGTTATAATGTTCGTCGTTACTTTATGAAAAACACATTTCAGAAAGATGTTTGTTTTTGTTTGTTTTGGAATTTCGCACAAAGCTACTCGAGGGCTATCTGCGCTAGCCGTCCCTAATTTAGCAGTGTAAGACTAGAGGGAAGGCAGCTAGTCATCACTACCCACCGCCAACTATTGGGCTACTCTTTTACCAACGAATAGTGGGATTGACCGTAACATTATACACCCCCACGGCTAGGAGGGCGAGCATGTTTAGTGCGACGCGGGCGCGAACCCGCGACCCACGGATTACGAGTTGCACGCCTTACGCGCTTGGCCATGCCAGGCCCTTAAAAAGATGTAATTACATTGATGTTGATGTATATGTAAATTTCTAGTAATTTATAAATAATTTGCTCAAAACGGCGTATGGAACTATTTTCTTAAGAATGATTTTGTTTGTATGATATTAAAAGATTTATAAAAACTTTGGTCATGAAATGGTAAAAATAATGAATGGAAAATTAACAAATTGTTGTAATCACTTAATTAATCACAAACTTCTGGTCACTTCACCTCCATGATCTTGAGTGGCTTAGCGGTATGTCTGCGGACTCACAATGCTAAAAACCGGGTTTCGATACCCGTGGGGAGCAGAGCAAAACAACAACCATGATTTTGCATGGACATGTGGTTAAGACATTCGACTTGTAATCCGAGGGTCGCGGATTCGAATCCCTGCCATAGCAAGCATGCTCGCCCTTTCAGCCGTGGGGACGTTATAATGTGATGGTCAATCCTACTATAAGTTAGTAAAAGAGTAGCCCAACAGTTGGCGATGGCTGATGATGAGTATTTGCTTTCCCTCTAGTCTTACGCTGCTAAATTAGGGACGGCTAGTGCAGCTAACCTTCGTGTAGCTTTGCGCTAAATTAAAAAAAAACAAACAATCCGTGATCTTACTGATCGTGCATTCACGTTAAGTTCAGTTGTGTGTGTTTTACAAACATAACGATATATGCTTTACTTCAAAGAGTGGAGGCTCCTTTATGAATTAAAACATCACTATTGACTGCCAACGTTGTTTATCACATTTATTTACTTAGTCGATTACAGATCTGAAGCCAGGATAAGTAAAAGCAGCTTTGCACTTCTGTCTTTTGTTCTGCTAGAAGAATGTAGAACATTAAGTCATAAACCTTTAGAATGAGTTTCACAAATTAATCGTCTTTATCAACTTAGGACAAGCTATATTTTGATAAATGAATATTACTACGATCTGAAAGTTTCTGTCAAAAGCAATGTAACTTACGAGTTTCTTTAAATAACTGAATGACAACAGCTCCTTCATCTGAAAGCAACTGTTTTCAACAACAACATATTTAAAACTGTGTTTCTAAGACACCATCACGACATTTTTGTGATAAATATATGTTCGAATGACTTGTAAATAACTGTTAATTCTCAAATCTAGGAATAAACTTTTATTTTATTAACTTACATCTATTATTTTAAGGCAAATATATTTTAACATTATATTTCTTTAATTCTGAGGTTTTTCAAAACTTTGAACCACCAGAACCACGAAGTAAGTTTTACTTAAGTACAATTTATCATTCTTAACTGTGTTAAGAACTGTGTTCTTAAAAGTTTCTTTTAATGTGTTAATCTTTATGAGAGGAGTTTTGTTTTTATTTAAAAAACAAAAAGAAATCTATTTTAAAATATTGGAGTAAGTTACTTTGAATGACTTCTTCCTTGGCACAAACATATTTTTTTTTTAAAAACTGTGAAGCTTCTTAATTTGAGACTAAGAATCTATAGAAAGTAATAAACCACATGATCTGAGAAAAAACGTTTTAAGGGACTATACATTCAATAGTCTGAAAATGACATTCTTTCATATATGTACGTCCCCACACCTTAAGAATAATGTTTTTCAAGAAAAATATTTATTAATATAGAAATATTTACACCAAGATGGCAAAGATGTGTTTCTTTTAAACACTACACAGACTTAGCTGCATACTTCTGACATATCTTTTCCAGAACGCACTTCAAAGTGAACACAGAAAATATGAATATATATAGAAAGTCGTCGTGCAAGTATAATACTTGTGTATAGTTTAAAAACAAAAGATGTAACGTTGGAAATAACGTGATTTTGGTACGGAATAGATTATAAGCTAATGAAGTTTGGAACAACGAAACAGTTACACATGAAACAGTAATATAGCTTAATAACTTTGTGCAGGGATATTTCTTGCACTGCAATATCTAAGTTTAAGTTGGCAAAAAATACGACGTATTAGCGTTAAGAAACGTCCACTTGTTGGGATAGTGGAAAAAACTACCGAAATTCAGTTGGTCGAAGTGTCATTCTGTTACCATGAGTGGATAATAATTCTTGGCACATAAACAAATGACCATTCCTTATTTCAATGTTATAGTGCCGACTTCATGCTTTGCTCATCGTGAATTGGAAATCATTTGGATCAGGGCAAGGCCGCCATTATTTTCTTCTTCTGGGATAGTGATGGCTGGAATCCTCGGTATGGCCAGCTAATCTAATATCTTCAGCAAGGTAGTGTTTTACCTGTGACGCGATGCTTGCTTTACTTGAAGCACTATGTAATCCTATACATATTTTAAAACAACTATAACTATAGTGTCATTATTATTTATAATTTTTAATCAAAACAATGTAATAAAAAAGAGACTAGGTGAGAACAATCCTTTAAGAGTATTGAATCTTTGTTTTGTAAGTGATGCACATTTCTTGTCTTATACAACTAAATTAGGGACGGCTAGCACAGATAGCAGTCGAGTAGCTTTGTGTGAAATTCAAAAACGCAAACAAAGAAATACGTAAAGATTGTATATGCGTATCGTGTGTGTGTTTTCTGTAGCAAAACCAGAACGGGCTATCTATTTAGTACACCGAGAGGAATCGAACCCCTGATTTTAACGTTGTAAATCCGTAGACTTACCGTTGTAATAGCGGGGGACATTATGCGCATCTTAAAATGAAACCTTTGCACCTCAATTATACGAAAACTAGTCATCACCACGCACCGCCAACTCTTGGGCTGTTCTATTACCAGCGAATAGTGGGACTGACGGCACATTGTAATTTCGCCAAGGCTGAAAAGGCGAGCATGTTTGGTGTGACGGGAATGCAAACTTGAGATCTAACCACATAACCCATGCGGGCCAGTGTTTACTGATAAAAAACAGGGTTTCAAAACTTGTGATAGCCCAGCACAGATAAGCTCATTCACTGTATAGTTTTGAATTGAGCATCAAACCAACAATTAAACGCAGATCAAGAAAAGAAAGGTTGTTTATAACATTCTACAAAGTGAAGTAAAATAATAATTATATTTTGTAATTATGGCAAGCTACTAAACTTCTCACCGTCCTTCTCAGATTTTTAATTACTGATCAGAGGAAAGGCAGAAAGCTTGTAGCATTGTACTGCCTACCATGAGTAATTGACTGTTACGCTTTCAACAAACCCAAAACTTTAAGTGCGAGGATACGTTTATGATACTGCACCAATTACGACCCGGCTCTTCACCCCCTAATTCCGGAACTCTCGCCCTCCAGTGGCACAACGGCATGTCTGCGGACTTTTGACATTAAAAACTGGATTTTGATAACCGTGGTGGGTAGAGCACAGATGCTTTATTGTGTAGCTTTATGCTTGATTTAAAACAATAACAACAACCATAACTCTACCATTGGGATAAACCATACCTAAAAAAATTAAAATGTTGATCCTGAACTGGCATATTTTGCATCACATAGGTTTAAAAAAATTCTAGGGTTAAGCTACAGCAATCTCTAAGTTTAAATTGCTAACTAGAGGGAATATAGTCAGTATGAATGAAGTACCTGTCGTTAAAAGAGCTTTGTTCAGTTCTTTGACTGTCACTTTTATAATGCACCAATAGCTAAAAGTTATTACAGCTCGAAAGCGGAACCTTTGCTTCATAGTCTTGGAGGATAATCATTAGATCACACCCAATCTGACACGAAAAGAAATAACACATCTTATTTATAATAAATTGAAAAGTAAAAACAAATATAAATGTAAATAACACAAACGTAAAATCGATTGTTAGGTAAACCATAAAACTGTTTTCGTACAATAATTATCAAAATTTTTATAAATGTTCATCTAATGAGGTCAAGTTGATATCAGGACAGATAAAAATCAATTTTTAAATCTTTTGTCGGGTTCAAATTTTAAAGAGAATTGGTTTTATAGCTGAGACGCTTGACTGAGGGACGTAAGTTCGAATCCGTATCACTGAAAATGCTCGTCTTACATGGCTGCTGTTTGTACCAAATAATTAGGTCTAAAAACTTTTTGTTTTTCAAAATTACTGGCTGATCCAAAAGTAGACAAAATTAAAGCTGTTAGGGAGAAAAAAATATTTTTAACACCTTTAGAACATTTGTAAAACAGAAAACAACTTTAGATTTCATTCTGAGTTGCCCCCCAGTGGCTCAGCGGTATGTCTGCGGACTTACACGCTAAAATCCGGGTTTCGATACCCGTGGTGGGCAGAGCACAGATAGCCCATTGTGTAGCTTTGTGCTTAATTCAAAACAACAACAACAACAACATTCTCAGTTTGTTAGTTTCATGGTTCACGAACCTATCGCCATTCAGAACCGTGTTTCCGAGGCTCACGACCCGCTAATCCCAAAAAATCTCGCTGCTCCTCTTAACGGCGTTGTAAAAGTGACAGCCAAATTCCACTGTTCAGCTTGACAATAGTTTTACACCACACAAACAAACTCACTGTTCCTTCTTTACAAAAATGTAACGACTACTTGAATAACAACGTTAAACAATGAAAATTTAGCGCTTTCAACAGATGGATTTGTTTTTTTTAGGGCTTATGGAAACTGTAGAATACTTTACTTTTTAATGTGATTTTGCAAAACAATTTGATCAAACGTGGACTAAAAGAACGATACTATGCTGTAATGTTATTAAATATCCATCTACTTGCATTAATTATTATTGTATTCGTTCAGCTAAGTTGTAGTTGATTAAAACAATGTAAAAAAGTAAACATCAAGAGATGGGAAGTGGGAAAAGTCAGTTGCTTTTAAATTCTTAATTAGTGTAACATTTTTGCCAAACCATAACCGCAAAAAAATCGCTCACAAAACCATTTTGACACCCGCTAACGTGAATTGAAACAATAACTAAGAATGTGTGAAAACTGGGACTAACTTGTAAAAAAACCTGAAAGTCTTTGTTCACATTGGAGTCCATAAGATAATTGTTTGGTGTGTTGTAAGGCTCGTTTGTAATGAAATTACTTTCTGAATTTGATATTAATTAATTAGATAATTGTTTGATAGGTTGTAAGGGGCGTTTGTAATGAAATTACTTTCTGAATTTGATATTAATTAATTAGATAATTGTTTGATAGGTTGTAAGGGGCGTTTGTAGTTAAACTGCTTCCTTAATTTGATATTAATTACATTTTTAGCTGCGGATGAGCAGCTCATAGAATGGTTCCGAGTTTGTTTTTTTAAGTACAAATTTCATAGCTCAGTCATCTTTTGAACGAATTGATATGTAGTTATAGTTTTTGACTCCGAAACCCAAACCCTTTCGTGTCCCTCGCTGAGATAGCGGTAAGTCTTCGGATTTACAATGTTAAAATCAAGTGTTCGATTCCTATCGAGGGACACATTAGATAGACCGATGTGGCTTTGCAATAAGAAAAACACACACACATACAAACCCCTTCGATGGATGTATTTGATCACGCTAAAGGTTTTTATAGATTAATTAATTCTATGCTTGCCCTAAAGAATTTCAATTTCAGGTTAGATTGATAGAGATCCTGATGAGTAATCATATTGAATCGGGTATAAACGTGCCCCACGCTGGGTATTGCTGGCGTGCAAAAATGTAGCTAATAAAGAAAAAAAGAGGTCTTGTACACTAATTTTCTCTATTGTTGCTTAGAAGAATTTCAGAGACAACGTCTATAGATGATTCTGTTTTCTTTCGAATAGTTTCATGTTTGCTATCCAACAAGACGCTATACTCGTATTCATCTGCATAATTTGTATTACAAAAACGTATAATTTCTTCATTGATGTATCAGGTACCCTTGACTATATAAGTTAATATTCTTAAAGTAGCTTTCTGTTTTTTTCCTATCTCTTGTTACATATTCGTTCATCATTTCCTTCAACGCTGCTCTTGGAATGGCCTTGGAGAGATTTAAGGACGTGCTCTGATAATACTTAACATGATTTTGCAGCGTTAAAGTCCAGTTTTTGAAAAGACGCTTAGATGTAATTGAATTATTCATTTACCATAGGCCGATAAAACAGCGTTTTAAATTAGTTTGTTAGAAAGAGCAACTGGAATGGAAACGTTATTCTAGTAATTACCATAGAGGAATGGAACGTTATTCTAGTGATTACCATAGAGGAATGGAAACGTTACTCTAGTGATTACCGTAGCGGAATGGGACGTTAGTATAACCATTACCAAAGGGAGATAGGACGTTAATATAATGATTAACATAGGAGGATTAGGCGTTACTAGAGCGAATGTTTAAGATAGGTGGGGCGTTACTATAGCATATCCCATAGAGGGGTGGAATGCTACTACAATTAATAATGTATTTATTAACTAATTTATTACTATAGTGATTACCATAGACGGGCGGGACTTTTCCATAACGATTACCATAGAGGAATGGGACGTTTTTACAAAGACTGTAATGGAGGGATGGAACATTACTACAACTATTACAATAGAGGGACGAAACGTGTTACGTATTACACTTTATCTTGGATGAGTGTCCGATTTATTATGTTACGTACGTCACGAACAACTTAATTTTAATTTAGGAGCTAAATGAATATCAAAATGTATCAAATTTATTATATTTGCCAACAAGGTTGATATACACAGTTTTCATCCTTAACAGAAATACATTTTAATACGTGGCACGATGGTATGTCTGCATGCTTATATTGCTATAAACCGGTTTTCGATACTCGTGGAGGATAAACCACAGATAGCCCTTTGTGTAGCTTTGTGCTTAATAATAAACATATAAAATATTTTAATATACAAACAATAATATAATTTATAATAATTATTATTACAGGTGATTATTTATAAAAAAATGCAAACTTACTAATAACATTGACTCTTTTATCTGGTCTAGAACTGAATATTTTATCGACAGTTAACGTGGAGCGAATTACTTTCGACTTGATATCAGTACAGTACACTTAACGGGTAGCTAGCGATCCCTTCATACTTGAGTTTTTCCCTCTGAAGTTATGCGATGTCTTCGTACAAACATTAACCCTCGAGGTTAATTCACTGAAGTTAAGCGGTTTGTAATGTTTAAAATCTATAAACGTTTCCGATCATACATCTGTATTTTTTCGATTAATAGGTGTTTATCACTGTTATAGCTTCTAAGGCATTTTAGTATAGTAACTTAGCAAACCAACAATGTTGTTTGTTTGTGTGAATTTTGTGCAACATTACACGAGGGCTATCTGCGCTAGCCGTCCCTAATTTACCAGTATAAGACAAGAGGGAAGGCAGCTAGTCATCACCACTCACCGCCAGCTCTTGGCTATTTTTTACCAACGAATAGTGGGATTGACCGTCACATTATGATGCACCACTGCTGAAAGGGTAAACAGGTTTAGTGTGATGGGGAGTCGAACCCGCAACCTTCGGATTATGAGTCGAGTGCCTCAACCATCTGGTCATGCTGGGCCTTCCAACAATATAAAACTGTCTCTGTGTTGTTTTGATTATCTTTTAGAAGCTTGAGAGGAGATATTCTAGAAATTCCAGCTTAGGCAACAATACTGGTATTTACATTTGAAAAACAAACAAATCCTGTATCTTTTTTAATGATCCCGTTGCCACAAAATCGCGCTCCGCACTTTGACGACCAAATCATAGTGACGATCAAATCCCTCTATTTGATTAAAGTAGCTCAAGAGATGTAGGCAGGTGTTTTTAACTATCCGTTTTCTCTCTCGTCTCTTCACTCAAAATCAGGAACTACTACTGCAAGTGGTCCTTGCATTAATATCGTAAGTGAAATACAGCATGGCGAACACTTCTGTGAATCTTTATGTAAATTTGTTCGTGGTTTGTTTTTGTAGAAAGAGAATATGTTTGATTTTACAGTACATTAAATATCGTATATTAGTATTCAGCGCTCGCAATCAGCAATTCGCTTTAGAGCTTATTTATCTTAGAAGAAAACTCGGAGTGACCAAGAAAAGAATAACCTAGTAAACTTACTTTAGGCTTTCGTACTAATATACAATACTGAAAATAATTTAGCACACTCGACCACTTCGACTACATTACTTAACTACATTAAAATCATTGTAATCAATTATGAAAAGAAAAAAAATCACTTTGAGAATTGCTTTAAACTAAAGGAAAATACTAAACAAATACCTCAGCAATACGAGAGGTACATGAAATAACTTGTGTTGTTTTTACCTGCATTTTCGTATTGTGAAAAGAAGTTTACTGAGAATAAATAATATTTATTTTTATTTTTACACCTATTAAAGAAATGTCATTAATCAGGCATATGCTCGTCAAAATTAACATTTCATTATAGTATCTTTTAATAGGAAATTCCAAATACTGAACTGTTTTATACAGGGTGGGCCGTAAGTCCCTACCCATCCATATGTTATTATGTTATATTCAATTACGCATGTATTATAAATTTATTTCGTTTTTTTTCAAAGAAATATGGCCAATGTAGGCCCATTTAGGCTTAAAGAGCGTATTGTGAAATATAGCGTCGCATAATATTTTGCAGCGAGATTGAGCGACAGCACACAGATACATTGGATACATAAGATATATGGATGGGTTGGGACTTATGGGCCTCCCGGTACTTTCGGAAAGGTAATTGCCATATCATAAAAAGTTAGGCACTAATAGAAACTAAACGTTAGAAAAATTCACAATTCTATACCATTGTTCTGTCAACTTTCTTACATTTAACGATCCACGTGGTGAAATTAATATTATTATTTTACTTTTAGCGTTTCTGGTGACTAAATCAAACTTTCTTATTTTTAAATATAAAATACATGGCTAAATTCTATTTCGTTAATTTTAATTACGTATTTTATTGTATTCAATTTTAGTTTTAGAAACCCACGTGGTTGAATTCAACATCTTTTAAAATCAAATTTTCTGGCTATTAGTGGTCTATAGTTGAAATATTTTTTTAGGATTCAGTATGGTTTAAATTAATTTTCTTGTTTAAGAGATACGGTGACTAAATTAAGATTTCATGTTTTTAGCGACTCACGTGGTTATATTTGATTTCCTTGTTTAAGATGTCCGCGTGGCTTAATTCATCCTCCTTGTTTTCAGTGATTCACACAGTTGAACTCATCGCTATTGAGTTTAGCAGTCCACTGAAACTTACAGATACGAATCAGAGAACAACTCTCACAAACTTCACATTCAAAGAGTGCACGTATTTTAATTAACTTGCTATAAAGTAACTAACAGTAGAATATGGAAACACTATTGGAAGTAGTTCTGTCTAATTTTGAGAAACCGACTACGTTTTTATTTGTAACGGTACAGCTAAACGTGTAGAAACTTTGCAAGACATTTAACTATTCAGTTCGTATCTGATAACAAAGTGCGTCAGATTACTGCTGTGACAATGTAGATATAATAATGCATTTACAAAAAGCAAAGGTGGTTAAATCCAATAATATGGAAGAGTAAGCTCTGACGCTTTCACGTGTCTTTTGAGTCAATATTATGTTCAATTTTTCAAACTTTTCAGTTATAACATATAAACAAAAGTCTTCAATTTCTATGCTACTTATATAGACATCTATTAAATATTTCTATGCCATGTTTGAATCACAATGATTTAGTCTTTTGTTCAATATATAGTATTTACTAGAGACGCGTTTTAAACTGCTGGTAATTATATACTTTAAGTAAAACATTTCACTCGAATCCTTACAAACGTGTGTTTAAAATAATTTTTGTTTCGTTTTTCTACAGTTACATCCTCTTTTGCTTTCGTCAAGTAAGTTTAGCTAAACACAGACAGGTGTAGGCTTGTCACGCAGAATTCCCAAGATGCCAAAGTACTTCCTTCTCAGAAACCCCCTTCTCCACAACTATCACTATATACTCTATTTAATAGCTCCAGGCGCTTTTCTTTCAAGTCGACGGTACCTTACGAACCCAGGTGATCAGACAATAATGCGTCTCTATTTTTGTATATTAATGTCTGAGTATTTTTGCCTGTTTTTAACGTTATTTTGACAAACGTTCACTAGTGTTTACCTCGGGTCCGCTCTGTGAAACTCTAGCACGTGAACATTCTATTCTATCTTTGCTACGTTATTACCGCAGCGTGAACGTGAAGAACGAGTAGCCTGTCTCATTTTTGTCAAAACAGAGTTAATCACAGTGAATCACTTCATTCTGGCAGAGATATAAACAGGAAACTTCCATAGAGAAGTGGTTGACTGTTGTTGGAAAGATAAACGGTAGGTTTGTTCTACATAAATGAGTCAACCAGCATGTTAGTTTAAAAAATTGCGAAGAAAATAAATATTTTTATCTTTATTTCTAAACATTAATTCGTAGTAAGTTCTAAGTATACTCTGATTTTATTATTATGCTCATTACAATTAAATTACATGCTTTACATTTGCACTGGACTTTAATTTATGTGTTACTTGTGACATAGCAGAATATTCCAGATTTGTGTTAGAATAATATAACTCCTGCTCTTCTTCTGTCAAGAACCTGTTGAACTGAATAATAATATATACTTTACACTTCAAGCTATCTTTTCACATTTGAGAGCCCATTTTCCAAAATACATTTAAGGCTGAGATGTAGAATGTCTAAACACGTCGAAAATGCTGTTGTCTGAGTTTAAGAGTAATGAAAGACGTCCAGCTAGGTCGTACTTTCTGTGTGAATTTCAATATACTGGGTTATTATATCATATTGTGAACAAATGTTGTTTTTGTATCAGGTAGTTAGGAGTGGGGTTTTGTAGGGGTTCATTTTGTTTACAATATATTAAGTTATTGGAAGTATTAGCAAGCCGAAACGACAATAAAATAAATTAAAAAAACAAAATTATCTTCACTAATACTAACTGCGTATCTTTGGAGTTTATGTTTTTGTAAAGTGTCGGAGGGTAAGAGGGAGATAAATTTTTATTTTTATTTTACTCCAATACAAAAAGAAAAAGTAAAGGATGTCTTGAATGTTCATTCATGATGAAGAACACAATTCAAAATAACAAGGAAATATACTAACATGGAAATGTGAAGGATTAAATTGTTATTTATTGATGATGAACAATATTACAAAAAATAACAAAAATATGTGTATTGATATAAAGTAAGCGATCATTAGGCTATATTTGATACTGAATAGATTGTCTATTGGTGTTAAACAACGATATTAAATATAATAAAGTTCTAGGAGGAATAGTACTAATGTTGAATAATAAAAAACACTAGATACAACAAAAATACTGATAATTAACAAGAACAACACTAGATATAACAAAGAATTATTAACAATGAACAACAACGTTAGGGATAACAAAGAATTATTGACAATGAACAATAATAGTGCTGATAACAAAAGTTTGCTAAAAAGGAAAGTGCTAATATAGACGAGTAACAATAACAAATATGAAAACAAACTAACAAAGAAAGTTTTAAAATACGCTATTTATTATTTGATTGTAGAATTTTTACTTTATAGTTCTTGTTACGTCTTTTTTATGTTTTATGAACGCAACAGAAAGACACAGATAACAGCCTGTATAATTTATTACACTAAACTATTATATATATGACAAATATAACATAAATTATATAATAACAATGACAGATATTCAGTTTCAACCTTCAAAATTAATTACAATACAAAATAGTACTGGTTTCAACCTTCAAAGTTAATTACAATACAAAATGGTACTGGCCTGTGTCCGATATAATGATCTAGAATGAAAGTCCAAAAGTTCAGATCAGAAATCCAAAATTCCGGTCTAGGGTGTGAATTTGGTCCCACGAAGAAATTCCGAAGTTTGAATGAAGAAGTCCAGAAACAATTCACAGTCCAATACATTCGACGAAGTTCTCTTCACGATGCCTCCGATGAACGTTTCAAACTTATCGCCTTCCAATTTTCCCGATCTCCCCAAAACAGTTCTACACGTGTTGACCTTCAGTATACTTAGTAATTTGAATGAATCGTAAAGATTGACGAAATAAAATCACAGCTTCTGTAGATCTAACTCTAGTCACAAATCCAAGTTGAATAAACTCACAGCAAACACTTAAACTTTCTCAAACGAATGACTGACTCTTCCTTTTTCCTTCGCGTCGCCGTCTGTTTATATATTAGTAGGCCTCTTCTCGAACAATCGCGTAACTTCCACAGAACTCCAGAGCAATCCGCGCATGTCCGTTCTTGCACGAGACTTAACGTCTAGACACTAGGCCGCCATACATTTCCGTTTACAGTCAAATGATTGATCTACTTAATTCTAGAAATTTCTAAATGTTATTTTAAATGAATAACAACATATTTTTATTGGTTTAAACTTTGAAACAATAATATAAACAACAATATGGCATTTCAAACGCTTTTATACATAACAGTTCTAAATACAAAAAGTTCTAATGAAACACGATTAAAGACAACGTACGCTCAAGTTAGTAACAGCCCCTAATACGTAATACAACAGCTGTACTAATTAAAAGATTGATACTGGTTACAGCCTAATAATTTTGAAAACGAAGGGTGCTCGAAGTTTTGCATTTAGCTTTTGAACTATAACACAGGTGCTTCAACATTAAAGAAGTTATAGTTTCAAAGGCTGTTCACGTCAAATTAATATTAAAGTGTAGATGATTTGTTAGTTGCCTTGTTTTGAAGAGCGAACATATATTATGTTCTTATGACAAAATTTAAGATTATTAGAAATAGATGCATCTTAATGTTGTTGTAATTACAGGTATTATGATGTAACAATTGGTTACTCTTGCCCGAACTTGGTAAATAAATTACAAACGGCTCTTTTGTTTTCGTTCTGAAGGGAGTTCAAAGTATCTGTTTGCATTTAAGCACAAAAATACACATCGAACTGTCTGTGCTCTGTATATCAAGGCTATTGAAATTTCATTTCTAGTTTTGAAAGTCCGCAGACATGCTGTGTTCCACTCGGGAGGAGTTGAAAAAAAAAAGACATAGCTTATCTCGATTGTGGAGAAAAAATAAAACAAATATTTTTGTTATGAGCAACTTTTCACTCGCAATGAAACTATCAAAAGATTTTAAAGATTTTTTCAAAACAAACTGTCTTTATGAAATATTATCTTGGGAAACATTAAAGTGGCGTGACTAATTTTTTAATTATAATCATACCGAAACTAAAAAAATATGAGATTTATGCTGTGTCAAAGGAGAGACATATATTTTTCTGTTATATCAACACTAAGGACTAAAAGGATTTGTTTTTTAATAATTAGATTGATGCATTGTTAGCGAACATTAATGGCTGGAAACTTGTTCATCGTATTATCATATTGCTTGTAAAGTGAAATAATGAATTAGTGTAAAAATAAAACGTCAGTACAAACAATATCAAAATAAGAACACTAGGGATAACTAAGAACTATTAAGAATGAACAACAACACTAGGGATAACAAAGAACTATTAACAATTAACAACAACACTAGGGATAACAAAGAATTATTAACAATGAGCAACAACATTAGGAATAACAAAGAACTTTTAAGAACGAACAACAACACTAGGGATAACAAAGAATTATAAACAATTAACAACAACACTAGGGATAACAAAGAATTATAAACAATTAACAACAACACTAGGGATAACAAAGAATTATTAACAATGAGCAACAACATTAGGAATAACAAAGAACTATTAAGAACGAACAACAACACTAGGGATAAAAAAAAACTATTAACAATGATTAAAACAATAAGGGATGTAGTCAAATATTAAAATACCTATCCTTAGTTATGCCAAGACGTTCATTCATTAACATAATCTTAATGAATCATTAAGTCAACGTAATAACAACGTTCACTAGCAAGTAGAAAAACATTATTATGATATCAATTGACAAGTAGAACAACGTCATAACTGTGTTTATTAATAAGTAGAACGAAGTTAAGAGAGTATGAATTAGTAAGCAGTATTACGTTGAAACAATATTATTTAACATGTATAATTTTTCTGCTACTCTGATAAAACGTCTTGAAGTTAACCTAGGTGTGAAATTTTTCTTTCATTCAAGTAGTTGTTGATAGGAAGTCTGAAATGTTTTTAGTGTAAAACTTGTGACTAGGTGTCAGAAAATCTTTAAGCATTGTCGTTCACAACATTATCCTAGTATTGTGAAAAGAAGAAGAAAGTTTTTAGCTGATTAATGATCAGTATAATATTAAAATGAACTGTTTAGTGTACATGTTATTTCACAACTAGAATATAGTTTGTTAATTGGATATAACGTTAGATTCTGTTTGTTTGTTTAGAATTAAGCACAAAGCTACTCAATGGGCTATCTGTGCTCTGCCCACCACGGGTATCGAAACCCGGTTTTTAGTGTGTAAGTCCGCAGACATACCACTGTGCCACTGGGGGGCACGTTAGATTCATTATACAGTTTTGTTGATTAATATTAAACGACAGTTATTAATCTATCTAATTTATTTTTATCATTAAACCTCGACTAATATTTCATTAATAAATATTTAATCACCGTAATAATCTTAAATGAAGCATTATTTTCTTGTACCAACTTGATTAAACAAAAAGAAGTTTTTAATAAGTTTGATAAGTATGATAACAGAAAAAAATTATTTAAATATGTTTTGAATTTAGGACCAATTTATTGATATCTTTTAAGATGTCCCTTACGTGTAATTATCCCAGAGAAACTACACGTACGAAAGTTTTAAAAACTTAACGTACACTATAAGTTTGACTTTAATTTACAAACGACAGTCCTTGTACATTTTGCGTGAGTATTCGAAACGAACAAAAGCAAAGATTGCTTATTACGTTCAATATGTTTATAACAATTATATTTTATTATATATAAAATTAGCATAACGACTACTTTTATTGAAATAAAAATATGAGGGGCGACGATAAATGTTAAAGCTGAAATAAAATGATTCCACTATATATTTGTCAAACATCCACGTGACGAAGCATCAAAATGACTTGTTAGTGAAATTTCAATTACTTTTTTTCTTATTTCATTCCTTACTTTACTGCAGAATGTCTGCGAGCGTTTAAAACGTGATAGTGACAACCATTAAAAGGTAAAGCAAAGAACCCTTTTTTTTTGTCAGCAGAGGTAGATTATAAAGGTACTGCTCAATTATTAGGTAGCTTTTGATGTATGTAAAAAATATTTGGGAATGTAAGTAATATCCGAACCAACAAAAATTTTCGTATCAACAGATTTAGACTGTTATAAATGTTAGACAATCGTTTTATTTACGTTTTAACATCTATTTTATTGTTGCTGTTTTCTCAATGCAAAGCTACACAATGAAATATTTTCACTTAATTCTCTACGGGAATCGAACCTCGGATTTAGAGGTATGTAATCCTGTATACATACCTCTTCACACCGGAGAAAAACCCTGTTAATAATTGTGTTTAAGAATTTTCGTGTTCGTTTCTTAGAGTTTCTCAAAGCAAGACTCAGGTTTAGGTTAAAACAAAGTTATCCTGATAAGGGGTGGTTGCACGTGTTATGATGTATTCTAGAATTTTTTATGAACTACTGTTACAAAGTACAATTATATTAATACCACTTTCATGATTTTTTGAATCTCCTCAAATGGTTAACACAACTTTCAAATTCTCTCTGCATCGTATTCAAAATAAATAGTTATTGTTTTCATTTTCTTCTACTTCTTTAACTAATCCAGAAAGATGAGTTTTAGATAATGTTTAACAGAAGAGAAAGAAATGTTTTCTTATAGTGAAGCCACATAGGGCTATCTGCTGAGCCTACCGAGGGGAATCGCACCCTTGATTTTAGTTGTGTAAATCCGGAGACATACCGCTGTACTAGAGTGGGGCTTTACCGCTAGTGAATTTTATTCACGAAATAACAGTTTTCACTTACTCGACTTATAATGCAGCATAATATTGAAAAAAGAATGTACCATTTAATCTATCTTTTATTTATCTGCGAAGTTTGAAAAAGATAGTTGTGTATCTGAAACACTGTTTTTAATGATTAAATTTAGACATTCAGTTTTAAACCTGTTTATGAGTTTTTATATTGTTTGTTTGCTTTTTTTAGAATTTCGCACAAAGCTACTCGAGGGCTATCTGTGCTAGCCGTCCCTAATTTAGCAGTGTAAGACTAGAGGGAAGGCAGCTAGTCATCACCACCCACCGCCAACTTATGGGCAACTCTTTTACCAACGAATAGTGGGATTGATCGTCGCATTATAACGCCCCCACGGCTGGGAGGGCGAGCATGTTTGGCGCGACTCGGGCGCGAACCCGCAACCCTCCGACTACGAATTGCACGCCTTAACGCGCTAGGTCATGCCGTGCTTTTATATTGTTTAATATAATACTTGCTTTAGCCCTGTATAAAACAACTACAGTGTTAAGAATACTATTCATAGCATAAAACAACATTACACATTAGTAAAGACGTATGTTTCCTGTTCTTTATTGTCGTTCATCGACTTGTAAGACTAAAGAAATTTCGAAAGATGTTTAAATATCGCTCATGGAGCTCTCGAGAAACCTTGTAAATATAACTTTGATATTATTATTAGAAAGTGTTCATTTTCTATTACGTTACTTACCTTTAAAAAAAGATTTTACTATAGCTTTCGAGATCGTATCTGGTGAGAGTGATCTTTCAGCTTTTTGATTACGTGGTAGTAAAGGTTACACATAAATAAGGTAATATATAACTTGAGAGTGGAGAGAAGCTATTTGATAGGGTAAAAACATTTAATTAAAACTAGACCCACAGGAGAATGATTAATTTCCCGAAGTGATTACACTTGAATAACTACATCGACGAAGTTTGCACTTGTCGAACATCATATCAGTTTTGAATGTGCAAAAAGTCTGTGATATAAAACTTAATATTTAATTAATATACCTTAGAAACAGACAATTTATAACCCTAAAATAAAACATTTTATGATCACTAAATAATAATAGATGTTTTAAGTTAATGAAAATATGTTGTTTCAGTTTATTATATGCTGTAACAAATGCTCTTTTCTATAGCAATGTGCTGAGCTCGGAAACGAAACTGTGTGATTGATGTGATTCATTTTAATCAAAATAACCGTCTCTCATTCTCTCAAAGTTCTCTGTTTAGATCTATGTTGTATAGATAGCCTGCTTTGTGCCGTAAAACATCAGCTACCAAACCAAGATCGATGGAACAAAAAACTGATAGATCAGGCCTGTGCGTATCCATAAACACTGAATAAGATAGTCATATGAACATAAGTTATTATATATATTAAATTTCGATAAAGGCAAACTAACGGTTTGACTTTTTTTACTTATTTATTTATAAGTCTTCATCTGACAGGGTAAGAAAGTCATAGGTAAATAGCAAAAAACAAACTATGATAAAGGTAAATTGAAAGATTGACTTGCCTACTAATTTATTTATATGTCTTCACCTGACAAGGTAAGAAACTCATGGGAAGGTAATGTATACAATGAAAAATAAACTTATGATAAAGGTGAATTGACAGTTTGAATTGCCTACTTATTTATTTATAAGTTTTCATATGACAAGGTAAGAAAGTCATGGGAAGGTCAGGTAAACAGTAAAAAGAAATCATAAAAATGGTAAACTGACAGTGTACATTGAAAACTGTTTTAGTTTTAATTATCGTTAACTTATTAAATGTTAAAAAACTACCTACACAGATCAAATACGTAAGTATATAACAATGTGCTTATGTAATATAAATCTTTATATTTGTGAGGTAAGCCAAATATGTGAAGCACAGTATATTGTATTTATCAAGTATAAGCCGTTATATTAGAAAGGTGAGTCATGTATATGAAGTATAGCATAGAGTGTTTATCTAAATAGAAGTTTTGATATTAGAAAGATGAGTCTTGTATGATAAAGCTGCCATATATTTTCCAGTGTGAAACTTTAGTAAGTTGAGACAAATTCAGGCTAGAGTATGTATTTAAATATAATAAGGTGAGATACGTATTGAGTCTGATGTGGTTATCTAGATACAAACCTTGATAGACATGTTATACTATTGTATTTACATAAGTACGAGCAAACGTACAAATGAATGCCAAACGTAAAACGTATTGCCACAAATGGATCGTTTTTCTGCCTTTTCCAAAGTCTGGGGTTGCAGTGCACGAGCCGTTCATGGGTTAGAAAGGTACGCGTGACATTAAACGTCACATTCTTTAACGTCAGCTTCTCTTATTTTGCTTACCGACCTTCTGGCTTATTTAAGCTCTCAGTCACGAATCAAGGCTGTAAAATTTAAATAGCTGTATTGCTTGTTCGTTTAAATGAGATCTACTCTTTGGGGGGGGGGTGTCTATCTGCATTTTTATACCAAAATGCCATCAAAACTGACTCAGCTAGGCTTTCACCACAGTTTATGGTGACATACAGACGGACAATATTATTTATATGTATTAATATCAATATTTTGTACTTCATAGCAAAGTTCAAAGCCCACTTGATGTTCACAGAGGCCACAGTTCATCAGTCAAGCTCTTCCATTATCCTTTACTTCTTTAGTTATCCTAAGTGGGGTAAAGGTCCGTAAAATATCTATTTTAAGAAAATGTATCACTGTACATACACCAGGGTGGACCAGAGGGTGGAATAAGGGGGCATCTGTTAAATATATTTAGTTTATAATTTAGTGTTTGTTTTGGAATTTCGCACAAAGCTACTCGAGGGCTATCTGTGCTTGCCGTCCCTAATTTAGCAGTGTAAGACTAGAGGGAAGGTAGCTAGTCATCATCACCCACCGCCAACTCTTGGGCTACTCTTTTACCAACGAATAGTGGGATTGACCGTCACTTTATACACCCCCACGGCTGGGAGGGCGAGCATGTTTGGCGCGACTCGGGCGCGAACCCACGACCCTCAGATTACGAAACACACGCCTTAACGCGCTAGGCCATGCCAGGCCATAATTTAGTGAAAGTCTTAAACAATTTCATATCAATAAACGTTAACCATTTGCACACAATTTTGTGCTCTGTAAGAAATATTGTAAATTTTTTATGATTTCTTAATTATTACATTATGTAACATAATTTTTGTTCCTGGATAGTATGTGCTGTTTCTTAGTTGCTTATGTTGTAAAAGTACAGAAAATGGTCATAATTCCTTTCAAACATTGCTTTTGTGACCTGGATAATGAAATTTATAAATTGACTTATTTTCTATGTAAAAACGGGACAATTTGCACAATTTCGTTTACACAAGGTCTGAATAAAACAACATATGAATCAAGATTTACATGTATTTATACTTTTGTTTGTTTGTTTTGGAATTTCGCACAAAGCTACTCGAGGGCTATCTGTGCTAGCCGTCTCTAATTTAGCAGTATAAGACTAGAGGGAAGGCAGCTTGTCATCACCACCCACCGCTAATTCTTGGGCTACTCTTTTACCAATGAATAGTAGGATTGATCGTCACATTATACGCCCCCACGGCTGGGAGGGCGAGCATGTTTTGCGCGACGCGGGCGCGAACTCGCGACCTTCGGATTATGAGAGGCACGCCTTACGCGCTTGGCCATGCTAGGCCGGTATTTATACTAAAGTCATACAACAATGAGCAAAAATGTTTAGAAGTGAATAGTTTTTCGAGATTTGTGACTCTTATGTAAATCACTTTAACGTATCAGCTCCCAAATATAGTCAGTCTTCCATCATGTTTTCGTTATACGCTTCTTGATAGCGGCGTTCAAAGTTCAGTATATCTTGGTGGAAGCGCTCGCCTTGCTTCTGTTAGTATGCTCTCAGGTTTTTGAATTTATCAAGACGAGCATTAAGGACATGGACTTTCAGTGACATCCTGCAGTTTGTTTTGCTGTAGTTCCTCACCAGAGCATCAACCAGTTTCACATAATTTTCGGCCGTGTGATTGCTCGAGAAGTCCGGAACCACTGCGACAAAGCTGCCCCAAGCTTTTCCTTCCTTTCTACTGAGCTTCTTGGCGAATTCTATGCTCTCCAGGATCTTCTTTATTTGGGGTCCAATGAAGACACCAACTTTGATCTTTGCCTCAGACAGCTTAGGGAAGAAGATTACTTGAGTAGCCAGTGGGTTCACGTAAAATTTTTGAAATAGCGAACTTCATGGCTCTTGTTTTTCATCTGTATCATCCTGCAACAAAGCAAAATAAAATTGTTATTATGAAGAATAAATTTATTTCATCCACACCTAATGTGTAAGAGGTTCATGAAAAATATTTTGTGTGATATTTTTTTCTATACTATTGAAATTTAAAAAATAATAAATGAAAATATATTTAAAATTTAAAAGATCTAAAATTTGTATAATATAAAATCTTACTATTCAAGCAAGCAAAAATTGTCTGTTTTACCTTCTAGAGTTTTTTTGCAGTGCTCGCAAATAAAATGAGGTGCCCAGGGTTTGTCTTGATCCCTGACAGGCATGCCGAAATATGCCTTGTAGGCTTCACACATTTTAACAGATGCTGTCACAGAGTACTTTTTCGCTCATGTCTTGATAAACTGGCTACATATGTAGTAGAATACAACTGGAGAATACTTGCAGCTTTTTGATGCCATCTCTGATAAAATCAGATTGGTCTGTGTGTTCACTTAGGCAGCCAGAACTAAACTGAAGTGGTAAGTGGTGAGCCTCTGTATATATGCTATTATGAAAATTCTAGAATTAGAAAATTCTGGAAGATTCTTGAAAATTCTCGCAAGTTTTACAGCATTCTAGAAAATTATTGTAAGTTCTTAAAAATTATTGTAAGTTGAAAACATTTTTCTATCAGCTATTCAGTACTGAATCTGCCTTAAATGTTCTGGAAAATGAGTACATTTGAGAAGTTCATTACCCAAGTCACAAAAGCAAAGTTTGAAGAGAAAAATAGGTCTTTTCCATTTACTTTAGGCATAAGCAATTGGGAAATAATACTTTCTGCCCAGGAGCAAGAAAAACTAAAAAATTTGTTACATACCGTAATTGATGTAAGATTATTTATATACATTGAACAGTGTTGAAATAATTTTTTTGGGGGTGAAGGTCTTTGTGCAGTGATAAGATTTTATTATGCATGAATGAGTTTCATAACAGCACAATCTGTGCACAAGTGTACGTTAAGATAGTTAATGGTTTGAACCAGAAAACACAGTTTCAAATACACCGCTCTTGGGACCCGACTCGGACAAGGAATACGAACACTGGTGCCAGTTTCGGGTTTAACTATAATGAAAACACACTTCTAGAATCCTATCACGCGTGGGTGGTTGTTTAGGCGCGCGATATTTCTACGTTGTAGGGAGTCTACGACAAATGGATAAGGAAACATTCGAGCTTGCCAAGTTTAGTCCTGCTAACTACAACTGTGTGAGAAGTTCGCGGATAAAAAAAAAATCGCACTCACTTGAATTAATATGAAGTAAGTAAACCAAGGAATAGTTGAGCTGACACAAGTAACTGAATTCCTTGTATTCTGTGAAAGTAATTTTAGCTATACTGTAATACGTGTAACGGATGTACTATTATGTGTTTATTTTAACATTGATGTTTGTTTTAGTTAAATATACGTTTAGAAATATTGTTAAGTATTATTAAATGTGTATTGCAAAAGTCCCACCTGTTCTTTAACTTTGTACAAGATTCTCGATGATAAGAATCAACAATGTACGATGCATGTGTGAAAATTTTCAGTATTGTTTTTTAGCTGAAATTTCTAGAATATTTCCTCTCAAGCTTATAACATGTAATCGACGCAATATGCAGGAAGTCAGTTTAGAAATATTGCTCTTCTGCTGACGTAAGCATGCCATAAACTTCGGAAGCTATAATTGTGATAAACACTTATTAGTCGGAAAACAGGAACTTTTACAGATTTCGAACATTACAAACCTTTCAACTTCAGGGTATTAACTTCGGACGTTAATATTTCTGCGAGGACATTAGATACTTTCCTCGGTGAAAAGCTAGCTTGTAAACTGCGCGAGGCCAGCCATAAATAGAGCTGACTAGCTTTCCCGTCAAGAGAAGTGTAACTATGTATCAACATAGAATTAATTCGCTTTTTGTGAAGCGTCGATAAAATATTCAGTTCCAGATCAGATATAGGACTTTGTATTGTTTGTAAGTTTGTAAAACTTTTGTATATAAATCATTATTTGTAATAACCGTTATTATAAACTATATTGTTTTTGTATATGAAACAAAACTGTGTGTATTAATCGTGTTGACAAGTGTCATAAATTTGATATATATTAACATTTACTTAACTTGTAAATTCAAATTCAAATTTCCGGTTACTTGAAACTGTAATACCTAATGTACGTAACATAAGAAATCACAGACTCCTCAGGGATAATAATACGAAACACATAAGCACATTACACTCAACTTTGGTAAACGTTTTTTTTTTCTTTCATTTACTGTACATCCGACCATAGGAGATCACGATTCAGACTCTAGAAAATAGTTCCATTGTATTCAAGGAAACCATAGACTATATTAAAATATACTTTCTTAGACAACCATAAGGTCAGCAACAAAGATGGCGCCTGAATTTACTTTGTCAACCAACGACATGCAAATGGCCATATTAATAAAAAAAATGTTTACTGCAGCTTGAACTATGTTTAGCTTGGACAAAAAAAACACCTGAAATAACCCTGGTGATGGATTTATCTGCGATAGTACGAACAGTACAGCTGTGTCAGTTTTACCCACATAACTGATAGTCTCGGCTGTCTGGGTACAAAATTTTCTTCATCGAACGCTTTTCTCTATACAATAAATACTCGCTAAGTATCTCTATACTTTGAGTAATGCGTAACTTGATAAAATTCATAGCCTTCAATTATATGCGCAAATGTAATTCGCTAAACACATATTTCTTTGTCTCTGTTAGTCGATGACTAGCCAATAAGGAAATAACCTGAAAAATATAACCATTTCACTATTTGTTAGTTCATGAAATGTTTATGCAATAGTTAAGACTTTTCTTTTAAATACTTGGTGAAATAAATAAAATATTATTATTTTGATAGTCTTGAATAAAACGAAGAAATTTCAGATGAAATACAAAAGTGGAGTACGTTGTACTAAAATAGACTTGCAGCGTAACAGCGTCGTTACAGTTCATGTTGTCTCCTATGGTTATCCTGTTACTGATAACCATGCATCTTGACAATAGCCCTGCAATGTAGTTACGATTGCAAAAAGCACCGTCGGAAGGATGTTATATCTAAAGTTCACCACACTTCCATACTACATTTAGTTTAGGAGAACGACAGTTTTCAAACGTAATTCAATACTTCGAAATCGCAGAAGTCTGGCGACTTGATAACTGTGAACTTGAATAGCCGTTTCATTCTACAGCTGATTAAGATATGTGACAGTTGAACAGATATGCCATGAAAGCTCGTGTATGTTTTTCATACGACTTGCTGTAGGTTTATGGCACTCTAAGCTGATCCACATTATTTTGTTTTTAATCTAGTGAACTACAAGTGATATTCATAACTAATAATATTTAAATACCTGAGCTGAGCACATTTCTATCATCTGATTGTATGAATACTTTTTTTGTCAGAAAGAGCTGTTATTTACCCTTCCCAAACACGATACATTTTATGTAGTTTCATAGTATCTATAAAAATCTAAACATTCTTAAAATTTAGTTCTGATACATTTCGTTCCGCTGCGACTTTGAACCGGATGTATTTGTCATGTGATTTACTGATTTGCAAATTTAAAATCGCATATCTTCTCTTTATTACATTAGCACAGTGGTATGTGTGATACTTATTACGCCAGAAACTGACGTTCGATAGACGTGGTGGACAAACCTCAGACAACCCACTTTGTGCTTAAACTACAAACAAACTTTTTATCAAACAGAAAAAAAATGTTCAAGAATGATGCTCATTCTTCTCTCAGTTTTATCTATAAAGGTTTTTTGAAATTAACAAGTAATAAGGTTAAAATCATACAAGAAAATCGTCAAATATAGTTAATTGTTTCATAAAAGGGATATTTTGCACTATTCAAGTTTCAAACTGTAGTACAATCAATAGGAACAAAATAAACTGTTTTTAATTGTAATATATATTTTATTGCATCCAGTTTCTAAAAAAGATGTGAAGTACCAGGACAAAAAAGTCCCATAGATGAAGTCGTAACTATGAATCGTGTTGTTCCTTAACAGTTCGCTTGAGAAACGGATTTTCTTTACAATAGACATACTTTCAGTCGTGCGAAAACAGCTGGTTTCTATGGCAACAACATCTAAGGAAAGAATTAACATTTGTTTTTTGTGTAGGTGATTTTTCTTGTCTAAAAAATTAAATAAAATAGAAATAGAGAAATATTTTTAGTTAGACACATTTACCATTTCGGGTTGAGTAGGATCCACACAGCTCGTAACACCATGAGATAATTTTTGATAATGTACGCAAACGTTAAAAACTTTTGCAGATTATTAGTAAACATTATAAGGCTTTCGTACACAAAATATAATTTTTTATTAAGTGTTTTAAGATGTTTAAGTAATATTTTTGTTATGCCTTTTTGCTTTTCGAGTGTTGACAATTCAATATGCAAATTAATTTTGATTTTAAGATTAAAATACTGTTATGCATCAAAACACTTTCAAATTTCATATGCAAAATATTTATAACCTTCAAATAATATATTAATTTTTTTTAAAAAAACATATTTTACCTATTATTTTCACTACTGTATTTCTGTACGGGTTGGGTCAATTTGGCTGACCTTGTAATCACAATAAAAAATGAGGAATCAAATATAAATTATGCCTTTTTCATTCTAGAATGACTACAGATTATAACACGAAAACAAAACTTTTTATTTTAAGTAGCTGAAATTTCAAGACATTTATAAAAGTATATTTATTTTCATTATATTGACTTTTGAACTGTGCCTGACTAACAACAACATTGCAACGTTGTAATAATGCAACGCAGTTGCCATTACAAAATTACCTGTCTTGGCTGTGTTTTAGTGGACTAGTATTCTGTAAAATACAGCCACATTTCAGTAGTAATACATTAATACCATTTACAAATAAGCTCTTAAACGTATTTTTTTAAAACATAGAGCAGTAAATAAAAATGTGTAACAAACAATTATCTCTTCTTGTTGCGAATTTTGCAGTCGTTTACTGCAGGTTGCTAAAACTTATCAAATTTTGCACGTAGAGAATGTGAAACGAAAAAATTAAGTTTTACACGTAAATTTTGAAATAACAAAAAGAAATTAACTACAACATTAATATAATAAAATTGCACTATAATATATCACGTTTGTTAACTTGGTTAACTGAAGTTTTGTCTTACCACTGGAATTCTAAAAAGGAAAGAAAGAGTTTGTCGTCAGAGTACTTTACATTGGCTGAGAAAACCACTAGGAGGACATGCTGAGCTTTCTATTGGTTATTCACGTGTAATAGACAGAAGTAGGTGTACGAAAACAAGTGTTTCCAGAAATGGAAAGAGATGGGGGGACCACTCTGTTTGATTAAGAAATGCAGAGATATCTCAGCAAATACAAAAAATGGGAAGTTATTATTTTAGATTCTAGCTGATCAATATCGGTAATCTAATTTCTATTCCTAATTCATAAAAAATGTACTTTGTATTTGGGTATCACGAACATATAATTTGTGACACACAAATATTGAAAATTAGATTTTTTTTTTAAATAGTTATTTTTAAGCAAATAAATCAACCAATAAATCATACTAAAATCTGAATTACAGTCTACAATTTGACACCAAAAGTTATTGGTATACATTCATAAAAAAACGGTAATTCAATAAAATTTTGAATAGGTGTCAACAAACTCGTTACCCGTAGCGATAGGGCTAGCAAACCCATATTGTTTGCTTATATTTCTCTTGATACGTTTATAGTAAACGTTGAAACATAGATTTAGGTTGTTTACGATTATGTACACTGCTATATTTGATTAAAACTGTACATGTTAGCATCATCACGAAAGGGCAAAATACAAAAAGAAGAATATTTTAAATCTTTCAATCTTTGGACGTATACTGAAGTGACCTGAATTTTATCAAGGATGTGAAATAAAACAGAATAAAAACATAGTGCAATAGAAATCAATTCAATGTGTAAGAAATATACACCATCTTTATATCATAAAGAAAAATGAATTTTCCACCAACAATGACGTTCCAGTTTTCACATTTCTTCCAAGTTCATGTATATTTTACTAATTACAATTTTATTCGTTTTATCCGAATGTTTAAAAGAATAATATAAATCACTAAAATGCTTATAATTTAAGAAAAACAACAAACAATTAGGCAACAAAGACTAAACAGGCTGTCAGTCACTATTCTATTAATAATAATAAAGCAATAAATCCCAGGTATAAACTTGGGAGTAAACAGAAACAACGGATGTATGCAATCCGACTTAAGCTTAACTATATCATAGCTAAGCCTTCATAAAGCTGAGGTCTAACCTTACCAGGCTAATGTTAGGAAAATATTCTACACTGATTGTTTTTAAAGAAAACAATAATTTAGATTATTACTAAAAGCTTGCAAGCGATGCAATTAGAAACATAAATCTCATGAAAGAATGAGCTAACTAATTACTAAGTTCACACATTTTAAAATGGTTGTCTGTATTGACACTGATGTGAGAGACAAATAATCATGGTCTGTGTGAAAGGTAGATCCGGAAATATTAATAATCGAATAAGGACTCTTTTTCCACTTTCAAAGTAATTAAGAAAAGTGGCATTCTATTATTTTACAGCGTAAGATAGTTTGTGGCTACTGTCTAGTATTTTAGCCAGATTTATAGCATTTGGGTTCTTATTGCTTGGAGTTGATATGAAATAAGAGCAAAGAAACTTCACGTTTAACTTTTTACTATACCGTGATGATAATCATTGATAAACAACAACTGAAACAAGTTAAAATGATGAATTACAATCAGATATATTGGTTGATAAAATCAACTCACACATTTGATTCAACTCAAAACTAAACATTTGTATTGTTTCTTTATTTTAAATGTTTCTGATTAAACAGAAGTGTTTCCAAAACGATTTAGTAGTTTCGGTGATCATATCAGCCAAAAACAATAATGTCTTGAATGGTAAGTTTAGTAGAACAATTATAATTATTTAGCGTGTCGACTTGTTTTACTTTTTTACCGTCGTGAATAATGAAGCCGAACGAGCAAGGAATATGGAAACATCATACTTGGATGACTGAACTCAAACTTTAAACCATGCTTGTTTTTTGTTAAACCGTCTTTTCCCAAGGTTCACCGGTGGACCAATGGTAAGTTTACGGACACGCAACGTTAAAATACAGGGTTCGATTTCCCTTGGTAGACAGAGTTCAGATAGCCGATTATGTAGCTTTGAGTTAAAAATAACAGAAGTAATTTTTTCACGTATAGCCTTCCGATTATTTCTAGCCATACAAATAATGTTATCACGAATCGAATGACGAAGCAGAAAGAATGTTTTTGTTATTAGTGTATGTGATAAAACATGTCGGACAAGGAGACAGTTAAAAACTGGTATGAAACCAAATATTGCTGGGCTTTCAATTTACTTTTGTCGTCTTTGTTGAGCGATAGTAATAAAGTTACAAAAGTGGGTTTATTTTTGTTTGCGTATTTGTTAATAAGCACAATGTTACACACTAAGCATTCTGCATTGTGCCCACCAGAGGCAACCAAACCAAAATTTTACTGTTATAAGCTTGCAGACTTTCCGCTGAGTTACTGGGTCTTGGAAACTTTTGTATGCCTAACTACGTTACAACGTGTGGTTAAAACTCGAATTACTAAAAATAACATTTTGCGGTAGAATTCTTAAAAGTAGGATTACGATCTTGAGTCATGCCAGAGGTTTTGTAACAACATGAATTTGCTCCTTGAATAAAATGTGCTGAACAATAAATATCCGATAATACCTCTTCTTCATCACCCATTTGATACCAGTTACAATAAGATATAAACAGTTTGTTAAATAATTTATCTTTAATTAGATTCAAGACGTTAAACTGGCATTGGTGCACTTAACACATGTTATTTAAAGTAAGTTAAATAGAACGATTTTATTATTCTGGAGCAGTTAAACTAGTCACCGAAGCGTAACGTTTAGAGAGGGGAAAACAACAATTTAATTCTAGAAATGTGTTTGTCTGACAGATTTAAGGCTGTGTTTGAATGCCTGCTTTCTGTCCGTTGTCATAGTAACGAGTTTGTTATTGATTACAGATGGTTTTAGTGTTGTCTTTCTTCTATTCTTAATGATATACTGTTATGCTTCAAAAGTCTTGTTCGTCTGACATTCACGTATTTTGTGAAATCTAGTTTTGTATAAAATAGTATATATTTTAATTTTCTTCGGTTGCAAGATGCTGAAGCTGCTTTCTACTAAAATGTATTCATTTTATTTTTAACTTGAGGAATTATAATGGTCCTTTATTCAGGATAATAATTATTTATTTTTACGTGTAACTTCAAGAATTACAATGATGGTTTACTTAGAATAATAAAGATAAATTTTATGTATACATCAATGAATTACCATAATGCCTTATTTAGGATAATACTTATGTATCTTATGTGTAACTTAAGGAATTACAATGGTGTTTTACTTAAGATAATACTTATCGAAGAACGGCGATATAAATAAAAAAGTCTGACAGATCAGTATCATTCATACAACTAAAACATTCAGAGTTGATATCATGATAAATGAAAAAAAAGTGTTATGAAAATGTATGTAGCGTTACCATATATACGAATGTTCTAAGTTTAATAAGTTTATGCACATATCTTGAGAGTTTTCCTTTTTTCGTTTTATCGTTAGACGACAACAAATAAACCAGTTTCTTTCACTCATGTCCAATAAATCTGAGCAACGTATAAACACTTGTAGTTTTAGATTTTTGTATTTTTATTGACGAAAGTATTTCTGTCGAAAAAGAAGTTATTGCTCATGAAAATAGATCCGAGATATGTTTAGCAAATCGTCTCAAAATGAGACTATCCTACAAGATATTACTAGTATGAGCGATGGTCAAGTTAACCGATTTTGAAAATAATTCACGAGATTCGAGTCCACAGCTGTCGATGAAAATACGTATATGCCGGAATGCCATTTCTGATGCTCGTCATTCGCGTTTCAACACTCCCTATGATGTATTTAATATTTTGAACCTTATCGGCACCTAATTCGACACATGGTTTAAGTATCTATAGCCGTCTGTAATTTATAGCTGGTGAACAGTCATTAGATCACATCCCTACGCGGATTCTTTTAACTGAATAGCAGGATTGATTACCCCTTTTGTTTGTTTGTTTGTGTTTGAATTTTGGCAAAGCTGTTCGAGGGCTATCTGTGCTAACCGTCCCTAATTTAGCAGTGTAAAACTAGAGGGAAGGCAGCTTGTCATGACTACCCACCGCCAATTCTTTAGCTACTCTTTCACCAACGAATAGTGGGATTGACGGTCACATTTAACGCCCTTACGGCTGAAAGGGTGAGCACGTGCCTTAACCACTTGACTATACCGGGCATTTGGGATTAACAACAAACAAACCAGCTCTTAAAATAAATATAAATATATATGTATGTATATATTTTTTGGAGATAATTTACCATTATAGTAGATTTGACTTTTATTGTTTGAGTAGATTTCATTTGTTTGTTGTTAAGATATCTGTTTTGTGCTAACCGCAGGAATCCAACCCTTAGTTTTAGCGTTATACGCCCACATTTTTTCCGATGAGCTAGCAATATAGTAGGATGGCTATTTCCGTGTACAAAGTGTGTATTTAACGCTAGTTCATAATATATTAAAATCATCTAACCAGTAGAGAATGAGGCCACTTCTTGACTTTTTAATATCGCGTGAAATAAAATAAATGTTGTTTTCGACGTTATGATAGTGGTCACTAGCATAAAATAATATTATTTGTTTATGCTAACATTGATCACCAGTAAAATAGTAATGCTACTTCTTGATTTCGTTATCGATTATCATTAAAACAAAGATGTTTGTTTTTGTTGTTTATAACTTCGACTATCAGTAGAAAAATAAACTTACAAGATGAATAAAGCTAGGAAATGTTACGTATTTGACAAATTAAAATCCTTTCTAAGTTATCATTATTTCGTCATTACAACCAACGGATCATTTCATACAAAAACTACGGGTGCTAACAGTTGGAACAGAACTTTGTTAGCAAAGGGCTACCAATTTAAAGATGGCTCGTTTTCTCAAGTCTTTTATTTCTAGTCATGAAAGGTAAAAACGTGCGTTAACTTACAATGGATAATATTAGGTTCGTGGGTAATTAAGCACAAAACAAAACAATTAAGTTTTTATGCTCTGCTCAGATTTTGTTTCGAACCCTTGTTCGTAGCAATGGAAGTCCGCAAACATACCGCTATTTCCCGAGGGCTATAGGATCGAGGAATAAATTTATCGGAATGTAACACTTCCCATTTTATTTATCGAAAGCTTGATGTTTGAACAGAATTTCAGTTTCATCATTACATCTTTCATTTAGTAACTTTATAATACCACTCTTAAGACTATTTTAAATTCGAGTAACATTTTACAGTTGGAAATTCCGGTTATATTTGTTTTGCCAGTGATGAAGTAAGTAATGTAGAGATATTATTATCCACGTAAAGTCAAGGCGACTTAGTGATCAAGTGATATAAACCAGAGTTTTAACCCTAATTTGATTGGTCTTGTTTTAAAGGTTCATAAGTCAGCTCTGCGTAACTTTTTTTATTTAGCAATAAATGTATTATCTAATACTTGTTTCTTTTTTTTATAATATCACGCATGTATGTTACTAGTTTATAGAGTTTATTCTGAAGCTTTATAAATCTTGCATATAGCAATAACAAAGCCAGCCAAAGATCGTGAAGTCCCTTTTCTCTATCAACTAATGATAGAATTATAGTTACACCTAGAACTAGATAGGTGCTAAGTTTGTTGAATAAAAATAATCATGAAAGAAAATAAAAAATATTGTTTTTGGTAGTTCGCATGTTTTCAAATTTTAAAAGCGGCATATACACGTGAGATATAGCAACTGTATCAGATAGCTCTTCATTTCTAGTTTCTGATAACCTGTAGGTGTACTGATTTTTTTTACTCCTTCACTTTGTACATAATATAGGAGTTGAGTCCCTAAAGACACCGACTATACAGTGTACAAAACAGAGAATTCTACATGTTACAGTCGCCTAATGCTCACCTGTAATTAGTTGGTAGTTCCTTTTTCATCCTGTACTTATGCTTTTTTGAAAGAACACCAAATGTCTGTAAGAAAGCTAGCTTCCAGGGGAAGTAGCATCGTTTACACGAGAATTAAGTTTTTTCTTTGTTTTTAACTTTTGTATAAAATAGTAACAAAATAGGTACCCATAGATTTTGAAGACATTTTGCTCTATCAAATGATGATAAATTTTTATTCACTTCTTGAACTAGCGAGGCTCTAGGCCTGTTGAAGAAAGATGATGATGAACGAAATAAGAAATCTCGGTGTTTGTTCTTAGTTTTAGATTTTGGGACGATCTTGATAGCTGAAAAGCGGCATATACACGTAAAATAGCTCTTCATATACAGTTTCTGTTATCTGTAGAGAAAAGTATTCATATATCTTTTGTATTCCTTTTATACGGACCTCCATTCCATCCATATTTAGATCGTACTAGCACATTCTCTGATAAAGGCTGAAAGATGCGTGTATGACTATTTACACGAAGTTTATTTAGAGTTTAATGTAACGTTTTAACAACTACTTTAACTGCATATTAAATTTTATTTACAAGTCGATAGAGGAGAACCACAACCTGGGACCTGTTAGGCTGCTGAATGATTTCTAACCTGAGCACGAAATTCAGAAGACGGAAAATAGAAGTGACAATTTCAACAGGCAAGACTCAGGGTTGTTATAATTACTTGTGATCTGAAAATCTTGAAACAAAATAAAGCTTGTAAAACATCTAATATACAGTTCTGTGGGGAAAAGATCACTGTAAACCATATTAAGCTTTATAACATTGTACTGCACAAGTAAATACGAAAGAAGTCAAAATGCCTTTTGAATGTATCAATGTGTTTTGTGGTGTGTTGTGGCTACAGTCTAGTACATTAGATTTGTCTGCTAAGGTGATAAAAGACGTCTTTCTGTTGAAAAGTCAGTCAGTCTGTGCTTGCTTGTACATCTATTTGTTTGAGTGCTGATCTGTGACAATTAGCTGTTCATCTTCGCATTGGAATGTTCTGAGACATAGTAAATGAAGTAGAAGTAATTAGATCTAATTGTTTAACTATAGTAACTCCATTTAAACTGCATCAAAAGTCAAAGACATGGACATAAAAAATCTGTATGGTCACTAGATGAGGATTGTGCAAACAATTTTGAGTCAGTGCAACGAGAAGAATTCAGTGAGTTGCCAGCTGTGTTTGTTCACCGGCTCAATTTCTGTGTTAGCTAAACATCACTAACATGTTTTTGTAACATTGGTGAAATAGCAAGGGCAGAGATTTAGCAGATGTTGCAAAATAGAAGAATACGACCTTTGGAGAGTGCTTCGTCATCCTCATTAGTGATTGTTTAAAAGAACGAAGATATATCTAGGTGCTACATGTACTTTAATAAGGACATTCACATGTGTTGAGACTTTATTGATACCCTAGACAGGATGCACTGGAAGACATCCATTAGCTCGATATGTTAGGCATGACTTCCAAATGTTGGCAAATTGAGTTAAATGAGGAAACAACCTAAGATGGCTTTAAGTGCTTCAGTTGGCTCGTAGGAATTTATACAATACCATTCAACATGCTACTTCCTCCTGCTATTGAGTTTATGAGGGTTACAATAAGAAGACTGCAATGTAAGTAATTTTGTATCTACATGGGTAACATTTTGGCATATAGTCATAATATTATTTTACTGTTGAGAATGTAGAAAGCTTTTTTCAACAGATATGGAAAGCAGACTTGAAGGTTAAGCTACGAACATATGCCTTTATGGGTAACTAGATGCGTATGGAATTCCTCAGTTATATTGTGATTTAATACAATGTATCTACAGATTTTGTTAAAATCACAGAGATGAAAGATTTTTTCAACCGATAAGAAAATGTAGATCTAAAGCTTCTTAGGATTTGTCTCATATTTTTGATATATCGTACCCAATTTCTCAAATATGGATGCATTTTCCTCTGCATTGACTAAAACTAAAATGCACGTCATACAGATTGAAAAGTGCGACCAGGGATTCAGCCATTGAAGTATTCTTTAACTGGTGTTTCAGTTTTAGTTTGGAATCGGCTGCTTGTCCAATAGCAAAACTTCCAGTTTATTGATACATAATTGGCCAAAAGAAAGTGAAATTCATTATTTTCCAACCCATCAAGTATTGATTCCTAGTAGCCATTTCAGGACATTATAACTTGGATAGCTGATATTATTAGATATAATGCCGAAAATATTAACAGTTGAAGTGACTGGAAATTACGCTCTATTTACAGTAGGACAAGCACTTTGCGATCCTTTTATTTTGACCATTATGTGGGAATTTTATGGTTAAACTCACATATGTTTATATGCGTACATTTAAGTGCAAAATAAGGAAGCATTTATAAACAGGGATGTATGAACGATCTGAATATGAATCATAATATGCACTAAAATACTTTGGTCTTGATTAACAATTTAATCGTAGTGAGTTGGTCGACTCACAGTTTGCTTTACAGTATTATATTGATCATTTGCCAGAATTCGTAACTATTTAGGATAGTAAATGTATATGCTACTGGTTATTGTACTTTATGTTAATTTTAATGTTTATATGTGTAGGCAATAGTGAATAATATAGATACTAGTGAAGGCTGGATGAAATCTAACTGGAAACGCTTACTTCAGATTAACTCTAATGGTGCTTACATATTTTATGTTGCCGAGAAAATAATCGAATTTAACGGCTCATTGATGATTGTAGAGTAGTAGATTAATTTCAATTAATTATGTAAAGACATAAAATAGTTGTTCACCTTTTCACGTTTGAACATAAACTTTGTTTTAGCAACTGAATAATAGTAGAAGAATTCCGTGTGCAAGAAAGGTATCATACTAGCTTGTGGAAGTTTTCATTACTAGGCAATGGAACAGCAGGAAGTACAACAATATATTGGTCAAGTGTTAGTCCTATAAAAAGCCTATCAGACTCTGATGCTCACAGATGCTAGGAATATTTTGTGAGCAATACTAGCTGTAATATATGTATTTCTGTAGAAATGTCAGCTGAGAAAGGATTTTTAATACTTAATGTCTAAATTCTACTCATAGAAAGTAGTTTACCAGTTACAGCTTCTGTATTATACTATGATTAAGCTTCTCACTTGTCAGGAACTCAGTTAAACAAACAATTTCAATATTAAATCTCAAAAACACAAGACAAAATCCTTTAACTTTGTAATATCTTGATTTTTATTAATAGTTGCCACGTGCCTTAGTCATGAAAGACTAACTAATCTTAGGTGAAAATGGCTTAGAAAAATGTTTAGGACTATAAAGCACTTCTGTGATGAGTCTGGGTTCAACTGATGCTAATAAGAAACTGATGGAAGAAATTCTATCATTCAAACTTTTGGTAAAGCTAATGATGGTATCACCTCAGAATCAAGATCTTAAGCCACTCATCATTGGCTATGCTAACCAACTAGAGCTTAATTCAAGCCAGACCAAACAACCCATGCCACCCTCGCTCCAACATTGGTTTTAAAACCCACAAAATGAGGAAGTCTTGATACTGTGTCAAATACCCAGTCAGAGGATGACGCTTCAAACTCAAGAAGCCTAAGTAATAATAGTTTCTTAAATGTTCAGGAGGAATACGCGATCTCAGTGTCTCTCAAAATATTTCCACATTCTGTAAAATGTGCAGTGAATTATTACTAGATCTTTAGCATTAGCTTTGGCACCACTACTTGCTGGGTTTTAATTCAAATAAAACCCTATTGTAGCCAGGAGTTACTGACTTCAATCTCTGTTCGGTATCACCTCCAATAAAGTATCTTCCTTTAATATACTGAAAGGCCAAAGCGGTGAAATGAATTGAAAGCTGACCTATGTGTCGTAAAGAAAATGAGTAGAAAGGCTGGAACCAAGAATGATTCAAGAACTTTATCAGGTTCATGAAGAATAGACCAACACCAAATGGGATCCGAAGAAACAAATGATCTTATAAACTATACTCTGTCTTCCAACAAAAATTACACAGCCACCCTAGAGAGAATGCTGCCAGATTTCAGTAAGCAATGAGTTCTGGGAATGTTCGACAAATTTTAATTGTATGTTACCAAGATATTAGTAACATTTTCGAGAGTCACTATAATCAAAACGGTATTATAATAATAGCTACGTTAGATCAACTTATTGAACATTACGAAGATACGAGTAACATTTTGGAGAGTGACTATTATAAAAACGCTTTAGTGAGAAGCTATTGATACTACAGAGAAAATGAAGTAATTATTTATTTTAGTACATTATCAAACTGCTGAATGAGCTACTTATATTTGTTAACATGGTGCATGGTGATTTACGGTGAAATTTAAACTTTAAGATAATTTATGTTTTTTAAAATTCCACAAGTAATCTTAAAACAACAGTTTTTATTAATCTCTATGATTAAAAAATAAATTCTTATATTATTCTTTAACATATATATACCAAAGATATTTACAAAATTATTGTAAAATTAGTCAACGTTCTATTTTTAGACATAATATAATATTAGCTACATAAGCCTTTTATAATAACGTAAGATGAAAGTAAAAAATCTTTAAAGAATACAGTGTATATGTAAATGCATAAACATCATATTTAACTTAGCTTACATTTTTGAAACATATCATTAGTACTTTTTATAATTCATGAATCATAGTGTTCCAACCAATTACATAAGCGCAAAATAGTTAGAAATATTAAATATCGTTCGGTTGCCAACAGATGGCCTCGTATAAAGACTTCCATTTATTTACGTATGCTATCGAATACGTTTTACGAGAAGCGACCATGACGAGGAACCCACTCGTACGAAATAAGATTAGGAAGCGGTATGAATGTTTAGTGAAAGAAACTTTATTACAAATAACAAATGTACAACATGATGGAAAGCTTTTGTCATTATCACATACCTGTCGTAACTTGTACATTTGTTATTTGTATCAAGGTTTCTCTCATTATCCATTCAATCCGTCACCAAGATTTATATTTCAAACATTTTGACTTGATTTATTTGAGCAAGTATTCACGTAGATTACCATTACTTATGAGGCACGAGACTATCAAGCATATAAGCAGTGTGATTGGCTCATTAAAGAGACATGAGTTTGGTTTGTTTTGAATTTTGCGAAAAGCTACACGAGGGCTATCTGCACTAGCCATCCTTAATTTAGCAGTGTAAGACTAGAGGGAAGGCAGCTAGTCATCACCACCTACCGCCAACTCTTGGGCTACTCTTTTACCAACGAATAGTGGGATTGATCGTCACATTATGAGGCTGAAAAGGCGAGTATGTCTGGTGTGGCGGATATTCGAATCTGCGAATTACGAGATGAGTGCCTTGACCACCTGGCTATGCCGAGCCTGACAGACATGAGAGGTGACAAATATAAATATCGTTGTCGAGCGCTTTATAACTTTTATGTGTTATGGTTATGCTACTCTGACAAGAGTTTAGAAACATATGCAATATATTGTATCCTCACAACATCATATCTTCTAAAATAGCGATCGTTAGCATAAGCACAATTATATCTTAATCAGAGAACATACTCCGTGTTCATTACTTCTGAAATGGTTGCAGAAATATTTATATATTTAATTGTTTATTTATACTTAAGCACCAGCCTAAACAATGGGCATTCTGTGTTCTTCACACCACGGGTATCGAAACCCGGTTACTAGCTTTGTATGTCTGCTGACATATCTCTAATAATACACGTATATTAAATCGTATAACGGTTGTTTGTTGAGACACTGATGCCATCATATTTCATAATGACTTTAAGACAGAACGGATGGATAAAATAATATTACTTGTTACCGAGTTGTTTATTACATGAAATAATTGTAATTGAAGTATTTGTTATGGATTTCGCGAAAAGTTACACAAGGCTGCGATAGCCGTCCCTAATCTAACAGTGTAAGACAAAAGGAAGATAGCCACTTATCATCAGCCACTGCAAACTCTTGGGCTACTCATTTACCAATGAATAGTGAAATTAACTGTCAATTTATAATGCCTCCAATACTGAAAGGACGATCATATTTGGTGTGACGGGATTCGAAGCCACAACCCTCAGATTACGAGTTAAACTCCCTAACTGCCTCTGTATGCCGGGCCGTTAGCCCTAGTGATCTACTTATAACTTTATCATCATAATTAATTTTGAACAGTATCCTTGACAAAAGTAAGTTATGTTCTTTTTCTTTAAATCATTTGCCACCCATTTGTACTTATCTCTAGCCTTACTGTATTATTAGTCTCTACATACACCGCCACAACTCTATCTCTGCCAACTCCATTTTTTATACCTCATGCTTTGTCAGTTATATCATCCACCCGTACTCCCACGTAGTATAATCTAATTATTTTCTCTCTATATACCCTACAAATAATTATATCCACTTGCCTTGTCAAGGAATCACCTATAACCTAATTATTATCCACATCCTTCTCTGAGTCTTTTTTCCTTCTCTACAATAGTTCATCATCTGCAGAAGCCAATGGACGAAATCAACTGAATAGGATCATTACAACTAAATTCGCTATTTTTTTATAATAATGGTTTTCTTTCTAATTTCCTAAAAGTCATTGTTATCAGATTTATTCCTTGCATGTAAAAGCTTGAGCTCCTCCTGAAATCATGCTGCCATTTTCCACAGTCTACATTTTTCTTTATGTATTGCTTCTAATTTGGTTATGATAGCCTCCAAGCTACAAGGGCCCGGCATGGTCAAGCGTGTCAAGCGTCTCGTAATCTGACGGTCGCGGGTTAGCATCTCCGTCGCGCCAAACATGCTCGCCCTTTTAGTTGTGTGGGCGTTATAATGTTACGGTCAATCTCGCTATTCGTTGATAAAAGAGTAACCCAAGAGTCGGCAGTGGGTGTTGATGACTAGCTGCCTTCCTTCTAGGCTTAAACTGCTAAATTAAGCAAGCACAGATAACCCTCGAGTAGCTTTATGCGAAATTAAAAAAAACAACAAACAATCTACAAACTCTACATCTTCTTTACAAACTTCCTTATACTGGGAATGTCTGTTCCGAGTTCTCAAATAAAACACACTTATTGTACCCATTACACCTAACAAACTGTGAGTGATTAATTCACACACTAGTGTGTGTGTGTGTTTTCTTATAGCAAAGTCACATGAGGCTATCTGCTGAGTCCACCGAGGGGAATCGAACCTTTGATCTTAGCATTGCAAATCTATAGATTTTCCGCTGCAATAGCGGGAGACTCCTGTAACACTTTTAACCATTGTATTTACTCCTACAGTCTGAAAATAAATACTTAATAAATATTTAACATGAAACATCAGTTGCCTATTTTTCGTACCGTCACTATTAACTCTGAGGTTTAACAATCAATAACATTATGTTTTTGCTCGTTACGTTTTCTTTGTACTAAAGTGATAAAGCTCATACATAATTATATATAACTCAGAAATAGAAGTTAGTAATATATTATAATTAATAATATACATTACGTTAGTAATGAAATTTAGCCTGATTTATAATATACTTGAATATAAACTAAAGGATCTAAGTTCAAGTAAACAAGTCTTAAAACACCAAGAGACAGTAAGCTGTTTGTTGTATTGTATTTATTTAATAACACAATGTATCTATACTGTTTTATAATTTACCAATAAGTTGAAATATACATAAGCCTAAAGTACCATTACTCGTATTAAACTTATTTCAACGTAAAAGTAAACTTTACACCATTGAACTCGGGGTTAATTTTTCATAACTTACTTTTGTTTAATATAATTAGTATATATAGTAATTATTGTGTATTACTATAAATTATAATATAAATATTAAATAACTTTCAGGAAGTTTTAAGAGCTTAACTTTTCTATGTCCTCCCTCTTCATTAGCTCCTCATATACCATCGGTTAGATACGCTTTATTAAAACAATTTTGGAGTCTAACTACGTCATTAGAGTCCACATATTTGATGACTGTGTATCGTGACAGTAACCTTGCAGTATCTTCCATTGGAAAAAAATTCGTCGTAAAGCTGTCGTGTTAAAAAACACGACATTCCTCCTTGCTCAGGGCCCGGCATGGCCAGGTGGGTTAAGTTGTGTGACTCGTAATCTGAAGGTCGCGGGTTTGCATCCCCGTCGCACCAAACATGATCGCCTTTTCAGTCGTGGGAATGTTATAATGTTACGGTCAATCCCACTATTTGTTTGTAAAAGAGTAGCCTAAGAGTTGGCGGTGGATGGTGATGACTAGCTGCCTTCTCTCTAGTCCTACACTGCTAAATTAGGGACGGCTAGCGCAGATAGCCCTCGAGTAGTTTTGCGCGAAATTAAAACAAAACAAAACAAAACAAATAAACAAACCTCCCTGCTTGGTTTCCATAATTTTTGCAGTGTATGACGATCACGGTTAACCAGAGTTGCTTTTGAAGTCAAGTTATACATAAATCTACGAATAACAAGAGCGGTTGTTTTAGTATGGAATACCGTGAATACCAGGCAGTTTGAGGTATGTAGCAGTTGAATGGAAACAATTTGAATAATCATAACTTTTGTCAGTTTTCCAGACGGAGATACTTCTTAATTACTACCTGTTGACTTCTGGATGATACTGGAGCTGTAAGTTGATCCACTTTATTTCCCTGATCAGTTACAAAGGTTTGTTTTTTAGAACAAACCTACACTGGACCATTTAGTGTTTCCACCAGGAGGAATCAAACCCTGAGTTTTAGTGTTGCAAGTTTGTAGACTTATTAATCCTCAGTTGAGGAGTAATGATAAAGAATATGGCTGTTATTCAGATTCTAACTGAATACTAACACATGTATGTGGTCTGAATGAATAAAAACTTTCTTTCAGAAAGGGCTGACGCATACCTTTTCCAAAAGTGATCAATTTTCAGTAGCAACTTACTAACAACAAAACGCCAAAAGATGTTAAAATGCACTTCTGGTAAATGTCGTTCCACTATGGCTATATACTGGTTGTGGCTGTCACGTGACTTGCCGATTTGTGCATTCAAAATCATGTCATGTTATTACACTCAGTCCTTTGTAGTGGCGTGTTCTTTCTGGATACTATGCAGTCTATGACACCTCTCCCTAAACTGATGGAGTGGTTTGATTGATGGTACAGTTATTTACCAGTCAGTAACTGGAGATTTCTGCAAAGTGTTGCGGTAAATAAGTTAAGTGTCTTTGTAACTATTACGTCATTAACTGGGTTTTATTTCCTTTTCCCTTGGGGCGTTTAACATTTAGAATTTAGTAAAACTGAATACCTTTATTCAATACGTTTAAATAATCAGGTGATTCAAGTTCTAATGGGATCGAATGTTAGCTACTACCAAAACTGCAATAGTCTTCCCAAGGACTTTGCTGATGATGGCAGCAGACTGGCAGAAAAACGTAGGATGAAACTAATTAGTGATGAGTGTCTAGTTATAAAACTAAATAGTTACCAATTAATCATTAAAATGCAGTGGCTGTATGGGTTCTTAACCATTCCTATGACTGTTACCTGATCAACATATTTTTACTGTAAGTTATTATTTTTATATTTTGTGTACGATTTTGGCACATGCACATGTTAAACATAATATCATGGAATAACTTTTTTTTTTTGCATTATTTAAGTCTTGTTGATGACTTCATACCATTGGTTCTTGACATGCTTTCCTGCATTAGTTATATATATTCTTTGAATATCCTATAAAACTTTAATGTATTATTACAGCTGAACTACAGTTGTGTGTACCATGCAAAGACAAATTAAGCACTTTTTGGTTCATTTAATATTGTTTTACGCTATCTTCGAACACCTACAAACATTCCTTAATATGCTAAAAAGCTATGTATGATAACACTATATTCAGCTATAGTAATGCTTTTAGACAAGTTAATAACGACCAGACTTGCACTTCCTTGTTTCCGTGAAGTACCGTGTAAATAGATGAAATTGTTCTATTGCACGATTTTAAACAATGCAGCAAATAAGACGTGTCTTTATAATTACAAAGCCAAGACACTAACTAGAAAGGATAGATATATTTTGATTTATTAGAATTAGCAAAAAGAGCATTCTAGTATACAGAACTTGTGCTCGGTGGAGTACAGGTTAATGTTGATTTGCGAAACAGCGCATTAAATGAACAAATAAATAAGCGAAGTAAAAACAGGTGACTGTGTATCTGGTTTAATTGTTAATAATGAGAATTGCTGCACGTTTGGATTTGATTTAAACATTTCCATGACAAAGATAAGTTTTGTTTTTGTCTTTGGTTTATTTTTGTAAGACTGTGAGGTTTAAGTCGGTCATCTAGACATATGTATGATTTAAAAAACCCCAATTAAACACGTAAGATAAAAGTAACCAGAAGAAGGCGAGAAATAAAAGCTTTTACCAAAGAGCACAGAAAATGAACGAAATTAATTAACGTAACTTGGAAAAAACCTTGTACATTTAGTATTCGTGTTTAAAGATGGTTAAAGAGGAAGGAAGAATGTAACGACTTTACATTTTGTGTGCCACAATCATTCAGAGTTAGAGAAAGCTCGTGCAGTAATAGATGTAACAAGTCTCGTAAATCACTGCACAAAGCCTTCAAATAGGCTTAGGTCGAAGTGAAATTTATTTATTAATAAACATACATTATGATATTATCATAAATAAGCTGTAAGGAAAAAAATTAAGAGAACAATGTTTCGATCAAACTACCTTAATCATCGTTTGGTGGGCAGGGCATACTTATGTGTTATTTAGTATGCAACAAGTTCCTGCTGGCTTTCAAAGAATAACAAAATGTCTATATCAATACATTAGTGTTAATGTGCCTGTTCTAGTTCTTAAAATTGGATAGGTAATTTAAGAAAGTGTAGAGCTTGAAAAAATTCAGAGATAGCAGATTTAGTGCCCCCTAGCAGCAATGCAGTATGTATGCAGACTTATAATGTTAGAAACCGGTTCTCGAGACCCATAATGGATGGAGCACAGATGGCCCTTAATGTAGCTTTGTGTCTAACTACAAAATATTTGTTTGTTTGTTTTTGGAATTTCGCACAAAGCTACTCAACGGCTATCTGTGCTGGCCGTCCCTAATTTAGCAGTGTAAGACTAGACCGCCCACCACCCACCGCCAACTCTTGGGCTACTCTTTTACCAACGAATAGTGGGATTGACCGTCACATTATACACCCCCACGGCTGGGAGGGCGAGCATGTTTAGCGCGACCCTCGGATTACGAGCGCACGCCTTAACGCGCTTGGCCATGCCAGGCCAACTACAAAATAAATAAATAAAAAACAGACTCAGTTTTAAATCTCTTTGGTGGTATTTCATTAAGCCATAAAAATCTACATCTTTTACTAGAATGTGTGACGTGAAATTCTTATAATATTTTTAGCGTAAACTCTTCAATTTATTTTTATTCCGTAACTTTCTAATTTACTTTGTGATCGCAAATCTTGAGCTGTATATCCGACAACCGTAATTTTAAAATTTGATTTTATATCCATATCATTATTGCTTAAATAATTTAACATTTTAACATAACAATATCTATACGTTTTTGTGCTGAATATCTTATTTTCTAAGTTGTTCGGTGTGAATAATTCCAGCTGGACATAAACTTTTATAACATGTTTATATGAAGTCTGACGCAACTGACAGATTGAAGACCCTTATTGATAACTTCTAACTTAATGACTAAGAAAGTAACTTTGTAGAGGAATAGGGTGTTACGCATGAGAGGATGTTCTCACATCCACTAAACTTTTAGAAGTAATTTAACGTCTGTTTGATGAGCTGAATCAGAAGATAGGGAACATAAATTTTATTAACACAAGACTCTTCTGTGAAAACATGCGTGCTTTCATTATTCACGACTATTCGTAGTTTAGAATAACACAAAACTGTGTACCAGTAAAATATAATAAGAGTATATAATATCTGTAATATAATGTTATTATACTGGGATTAATATAATAACCTTAATCGAGTGTGTTGCTCTTCTGTTTGTCTCAAACACAAAGCTATATAATAGGTCATCTATGCTGTTCTTGTCGAAGGGATAAAACCCCAACATTTAGAATCATAAGTCCTTAGGTTTATGCTGAAGAGAAAGAAGCAAAATGCGTTAACCATTCATCCTGCGCTTATTGCAACATCGTAAAATGTTGATAGACAGATACTGCGTATATGAAAATAAGTGTAATGTTAGGTGTTTAATACACATTGTTGAAATTATACGTTACTCATGAGCTCATATTTTAAACCTTCTTTTCGTCATAATATTTAAGTATCATACTGCGTGTGAGTTAACAGTTTAAATATGTTATAACCTTACGATTGGAATATCAGTTGGTCTAAGAATAATATTTTTAATTTTTTATAAATTTGGAACCTTACGTCGTGTATTATTTTATATTTTTAAAAGCTGTCTCTAATACATACCTTTAAGACGTCACATCGTTGATGTATTACTTTGAAAAATGTTAATCATACTTTTTAAATAAATTGCTATTTTACCGAAGTCACCGATATCATTAATAACCACACTTTATTCTTATTTGCCAATAAATGTTTAAAATGCTTTAAATATACACTTTTAAAGAATGTATCAGCAATTTTTCTTTTATTTTCCCAACTCATCATCTCTTACAAGGTTCCTATAATATTCAGCATGATTTTTCCGCTAGCCGAGATGCTGAATAGAAAGAAGCAAAATGAGTTAACCATCTTTACTGCGCTTATTGCAATATCGTAAAATGTTGACAGACAGATAGTCGACTAAGTGGTCGGTCGTACACAAATGAACAAAAAGGTTTAGAAATGAGTAGTTTTTCGAGATTTGCGACTGTAAATCACATATACCGTCAACTGTTGAGCAGTTTGTAAATTTTTTCTATGGAGTCGAGTCTCGTTATTTGTAGCTTTTCTAATAAGAAATATTTGACCGCTTGGTTGAACACAAGTGTCTGTTTGATGAGGGCATTTTGTTTGGTTGGATTTTTTATATATATTCTTATCAGACACCTAACAGAATCTATGATAAAACTGGCTCTTCTAATGGTTATTTTAAATAGAACAATGAATCACAGTATTTGTTGAATCAAGTATACCTTTGTATCTTTGAAATAGTATTGTAACGTTTAAAATAAAACTAAGTATGTTGCCTCTGTAAGTTAATATTATGTTGATTAAAAAGTTTACAATTTACTTTAAAAGATGACTCATTAAACACAATCTTTATTCTTAGCTTTATACACTGCTGGCCAAAATATTAAGGCCAATGAACATAAAGAAAAAATATGCATTTTGCGTTGTTAGACTCAACCTATTATTTAAGAAGAGCTTCGAAAGATGAAAATAAGTAAAGGGAAAATGAAAAAAAACGTTTTCAGTATTTGGTAGGGAAAATGTAAACACTGTGAAATTAGCCTAAATACTAGCTGATCAAAAGTTTAAGACCATACTAAAACGAAGCATTAACAGGTAAACACGTAACGAATTTTAGTAATTTGTGTTCAAGCATTAGCGTTGTTAACATCTCCCACTGACATCTCCCGTGTTACATTTTGAACGTGGCAGAATTGTCGAGCTGCAAAAGCAAGGTCTCTCTCAACGTGCCATCGCTGGTGAGATAGGGCGTAGTAAAACTGCTGTTAAGAAACTCTTAAAAGATCCTGAAGGATACGAAACAGGAATTTCAAGTGGTCGGCCCAAGCAAATTTCGCCGGCGTTGAGCAGAAGGATTTGACATGTTATCCGGCAAGACACCAACCGATCGTCAAAAGAAAGCCCTTACGGACGCAGAATGCAGCTCAAAAACAATAAGACGGTATCCACGAGAGAAAGGCTTTAAAAACTGTAAACGTCTTCAAAGGTCACGCCTCCTTCCACACCATGAAACAGCTCAGTTAAGCTTTGCTGAGAAGCACTAAACATGGGACGTAGAAAAGTGGACAAAATTTTATTCTCTGATGAGAAAAAAATTAACTTGGATGGTCCAGATGACTTCCAACATTACAGGCACGATAAGGATATCCCACCGGAGACATTTTCCACATAACAGAGTGGAGGATGTTTCATCATGATCTGGGATGCTTTCTCCTTCCATGGAACAATGAAGCTTTAAGTTATACAGGGGCGTTAAATAGCAGCTGGCTACATTGGCATATTGGAGAGAGCATTCTTATTGACTGAAGGCCCTTGTTTATGTGGAAATGATTGAATCTTTCAGCAGGACAATGCTGCAATCCACAATGCCCGCAGAACAAAGGACTTTTCTTGGCAAATACGGTGACTTTTTTTGATCATCCAGTGTGTTCGCCCGAACTGAACCCTATTGAAAATGTTTGAGGGTTGATGGCAAGGGAACTCTAGAGAAATAAACGTCAATTCCAAACAGTGCATGATTTTCGTGAAGCCCTCTTCACCACTTGGAATAACATCCTAGCCAGCCTTCTGAAAATGTTTATATCGACCATTTCAAAGTGAATGTTTGAAGTTATTCGCAATGACGCCCGTGCAACTTATTATTTAGACATTTTCTATCCTGTTTAGAACTCCTTTTTTGTATGGTCTTAAGTTTTGATCAGCTAGTATTTAGGCTAATTTCATAGTGTTCAGATTTTCCCTATTAAATGTTAAAAAGTTTTCTTTATTTTTATTTTCATCTTTTGAAAAATAGGTGGTTGAGTCTCACAACGCAAAATGTATATATTTTTTTCTTTACGTTCATTGGCCTTAAGATATTGGCCAGCGGTATACAAGTAAAAAGAGCAACAGAAACTTCCTTTGCACATCCTTACCTGAGAATAATAGCTCAAATACTGTCTCTTCTCGCCCCCCAGTGGCTCAGCGGTATGTCTGCGGACTTACACGCTAAAATCCGGGTTTCGATACCCGTGATGGGCACAGCACAGATAGCCCATTGTGTAGCTTTGTGCTTAATTCTAAACAACGAAAGTCTCTTCTTAGTGTACTTTTGGAATTTGCACAGATTTTTATAGTTCTATCTTTTTCAGCGGCATTCAATGACAGAGCGTATTTACCTCTCAGTGAGGTGAATGGTGAGAGAAACACACATTAGGCAACAAAAATATCATGACCAGCCGAAACCTACAGTTTGCAATAACATTCGGTCTCAATGTACTTGATCTAGTTTGGCAAACAATAGAATTTGTATAGCTTTAAGGTACATTTTAGATACATTTACATTATTTTATTCTTATTACTTTACTTATAGAACGAGATATGAATTTGCTAATTAATGGCAGATCTCGTAAGTACATTTCTGATAGTGACTAGTTAGAGACAATACAATACGCATAAAGTGCTATTTCTGTTCACATATGTTATTTTCAGTTCGAAATTGACAAATTAATAGGAATGTGATAAAAAAGAAGTATTTACGTGATTTTTATCACAAATTTTAAACGTATCAGTTTTTAATGCTTTGCTTGCTTTCGGTGTCAAACTGTGATTTTTAAAATAATATACTGTATATATAGATAAAAAAGTTGCAGAAATATGTTTGTTTCTCATTTTACAGTCCAACTGATGAGTTTCGGTTTTTAACAAATGACTTCTTGGGGGGGTGACTTGTGAGAGACAAAAGATAAATCTGAGATTCTATTTTAATCCACTTTTAATGTTGAATCAGAAATGAACAAATTAATTAAGAGGAATGTGAATAAAAACACAATGTTACACAAGTTTTGTTCCTGATAATATGTGTTATTTTTTAATTTCTCATGTTGTGAAAGTACAGAAAATGTCCATTATTCCTTTTATATGGGGCCTGGCATGGCCTAGCGCGTTAAGGCGTGCGCTTCGTAATCTGAGGGTCGCGGGTTCGTTCCCGAGTCGCGCCAAACTTGCTCGCCCTCCCAGCCGTGGGGGCGTTATAATGTGACGGTCAATTCCACTATTCGTTGGTAAAAGAGTAGCCTAAGAGTTGGTGGTGGATGGTGATGACCAGCTGCCTTCCCTCTAGTCTTAAACTGCTAAATTATGGACAGCTAGCATAGATAGCCCTCGAGTAGCTTTGCGCGAAATTCAAAAACAAACCCTTTTATACTTTTATATGCAAAAACGGCTCTTTTGGGTTTCAGAAAATATTTTAAATAGAAGAGCAAACAACGTTTCGACCTTCTTCGGTCATCGTCAAGTTCACAAAGAAAGAGGTAACTGACCGGAAGCTGACCACATGTTTGGAAGGGGTTGTACAACTGAGTGTCGCAATGTAGAGGGCGCGGTTAGATGTTGAATATATAATTTATCTTTAATATTAATATAGGTATAATGGCGTTCCTTTATATTGGTTTATTTTGGGTTTAAGTTGTTGTATAAGTAAGGCTTCTTTAATTTTTCGTTTGTTTATGTTTGTTTCTTTATTTAGTAATTTAGTATTTTCTATGGTTATGTTGTGTCCATTTGACTTGCAGTGTTCGAAAACGTGTGAAGGTGACTTTTTATGTTCTTTGAATCTGGTTTCCATTTTTCTACTTGTTTCTCCTATATAGAAGTCGTGGCAGTTATCACATTGTATTTTATAAATAATGTTGGTGTGGTGTTTGTCAGTGTAGTTCTTACATAGTATAGACCTTAGTTTTGTGCCTGGTTTTTGAATAAATTTAGTTTTAACTGGAATGTTATATTTTGTTACTAGTTTTTGCCAAATGTTGGTTATTTGTTTGCTGATGTCAGGAATATATGGTATACAGCAGTATATGGTTTCGTGATTTTTTGATTCGTGAGATATATTTACTTTTGTTGGTTGATTTTGCTTTCTGTCTAGGTGTGTGCGTATAATGTTTTCTACGGTTTGTGGAGGAAACTTATTGATGTTGATGAAGTATTGTTTTATTTTATCTAATTCATCGTTAATTTTATCTGGTGAGCATAGTTTTATGGCTGTGTTTATCTGGTTTCTTAGTATGTTGAGTTTTTGTTTTGTTTCATGTGCTGAGTCCCAAGGAATGTATAGTCCAGTATGGGTGATTTTTCGGTGGATTTCCGTTTTGAATTGTGTGTCGGTTCTTATAATTTTGAGGTTAAGAAATGATATTTGATTGCTTTCTTCCTGTTCACATGTGAAGTTAATGTTGGGATGTATAGAGTTAATGTGAGTGAAAAAGTTAAGTATGTGTTCTGTAGATTTGAATCCCGCAACCGTGTCATCTACATATCTGTACCAGTATAGTGGTGGATGTAATGCTGTATTAATTGCTTGTGTTTCAATTTGTGTCATAAAAATATTGGCTAGAACTGGTGATACTGGGTTGCCCATGCTTAGGCCATTTGTTTGTATATAGTTTTGGTTGTTGAACACGAAGTTTGTCTTTATTGTGGTGAATTCTATGAGGGTTGCTAACTGGTTACTGGGAATGTCTATAATTGGGTTAGGGTCTCGAATATAGAGTTCTAAGGCTATCTTGCAGGCTTCTGTTGTTGGAACTTCTGTGAAGAGGGATATAACATCGAAACTGGCCATTAAGGCTTTATGATTAAGTTGATTTAGATTAGACTTGAAATTAAAAGAGTCTTTGATGAATGAGCTGGCTGATGTTGCATATTTGGAGAATGCCCATGCTATGTATTTACCAAGATTGTAATTAAACGATTCATATGTTGACATTATTGGTCGTAATGGACAATCTGGTTTATGAGGTTTGGGGATGCCGTATATTTGCGGTGTGCGTGAGTCGGTTTTACGTAGGTAGGAATAAAGTGTTTGTGAAATTGTGTTGGCTTTTGTCATTTGTAGTAGTAATTTGTTTAGTTGCGTCTCATGTGTCTTTGTTGGATTTGTGTGTATTGGTTTAAAATTTTTTCGTGTCTGATAGGATGTTATTCATTTTTTGTATGTATTCATTCGTGTTCATTATTACTATAGCGTTACCTTTATCTGCTTTTAGAATTTTTATGTTTCTGTCTTGTTTTAGGTTTTTAATGGAATTAATGTCTCTTTTTGTAAGGTTGTTTTTTAGTTTTCTGTTTTGTGAAATTATGTTGATAGTTTTGTAAGAAAATTCTTTGAAAAAATCGTTTAAGATGTTGTTTTTAGGTGTTTCTGGAAACATGTGGTCAGCTTCCGGTCAGTTACCTGACGATGTGAACCTGACGATGACCGAAGAAGGTCGAAACGTTGTTCGCTCTTCTATTTAAAATATTTTCTGAAACCCAAAAGAGCCGTTTTTGCATATAAAATTCTCAACAAGTGGGTTTCTCGACATCACTGACCTTTTATACTTTGCTTCTGTAACCTGGATAATGAAATTTAAAAATTGACCAATTTTCTATGCCAAAAAACGGGCAAAATTTGCACATTTTAATTTATATAAGGTCTGAATAGAACAACATGTGAATCAAGATTTACATTTATTCATATTAAAGTCATACACAAATGAACAAAAAGGTTTAAAAGCGAGTAGTTTTTCGAGATTTGCGACTGTAAATCACTTTCACGCATCAGCCCCCCATATATAGCTTTCCGTTATCTTTTCGTTATTCGTTTCTTGGTAATGGCGTTCAAAGTCCAGTATATCTTAGTGGAAGCGTTCGCCTTGCTCCTCTGAGTATGCTCCCATGTTCTCCTTGAATTTATCAAGACGAGCATTAAGGATATGGACTTTCAGGGACATTCTGCAGTTTGTTTTGCTGTAGTTCCTCACCAGAGCCTCAACCAGTTCCACATCATTTTCGGCCTTGTGATTGTCCAAGAAGCCCTAAATCACAACGACAAAGCTGGTCTAAGTTTTTTTCCCCCTTTCTACTGAGCTTCTTGGGGAATTCTATGCACTCCAGGATCTTTCATCCAACAAATCCCACTTCTTGAGCCTGGATGTAAAAAGCTCGACATTCAACTTTGTTAGACCAAGATCTCTGATCAAGTCATTAAAGTCTCTTTGGTTGGGGTAATATGGGTTTCTCTCACTAGCTGCACCTCTGAAATTGTGATCTGGATCTTTAACATCTACCTCCTCTTTTGATTTGCTGTTCTCTTCTGAGGATGGCTGCTTTTTTTCTGGCAGAGTGGGTACAGTGAACTCAGGGCATTGTGGCACTGGGGAGGTGGATGGTGGAAGGTTTGGATACAAGATAGCAGATGCATTCTTGCCAACCCAACGTTTGGAAGGGTCTACCATGTAGAAGTAGCAATTGCTTGAGCGGTCAGTGGGCTCACGTTAAATTCTTGAAATAACGAACTTAATGGTTCTCTCTTCCCCTCTGCACCATCCCGCAATAGAGCCAAAATAAAATTGTTATTATGAAGAATAAATTTATTTCATCCACAACTAATATGTAAGAGTCTCATGAAAAATATTTTATATGTGATATTTTTTCTATACTATTAGAAATTATAAAAATATATATTTAAATTTTGAAAGGTCTAAAATGTGTATAATATAAAATCTTACTATTAAAGCAAGCAAAAATTGTCCATCTTACCTTCTAGAGTTTTTTGCAGTGCTCGCAGATAAAATGAGGTGCTCATGGTTTGTCTTGATCCTTGACAGGCATGCCGAAATATGCCTTGTAGGCTTCACACATTTTAGCAGATGCTGTTATAGAGTACTTTTTCGCTCTTGTCTTGATAAATTGGCCACAGACATAGCAGAATACATCTGAAGAATGTTTGCAGCTTCTTGATGCCAACTCTGATAAAATCAGATAGGTCTAAGCAGCTTGAACTGAACTGGAGTGGTAAGTCCCTGTATACATATATATATATTACAATGGAAAATTCTAAAAAGATTCTTGGAAATTCTCGTAAGTTTCACGGCATTATAGAAAATTCTTTTAAGTTCAACAACATTATAGAAATTTCTTGAAAATTATTGTGAGCTATTCAGCACTGAATCTACCCGGAATGTTCTGGAAAATGGATAAATTTGAAAATTTCTTTAATCAGGTAAAAAAAGCAAAGTTTGAAGAGAAAAATACGTCTTTTTTCCCATTTACTTTAGGCATAAGCAATTGAGAAATAGCACTTCTTATCCAGTAACAATAAATAGTAAATATTTTGTTACATAGTGTAATAATAATAATAAAACAGCTACACTTATGGTGATTTTTAACTCCAGTATTAGGCCTATAACAATATGAATACACATCTTTACAATTAATAATAATTACACACACACACATGTATACTGTCATATAAATAACAAAGGTGTGGCAATATAGTATCGTATCGTGAAACCGTTATAAGATTGTATCGACACATGGTCCAAAACAATACGATACAATTTATGTATCTTCACGAAATTTGGCAAGCTTTCAGTAAGTATTATAAGTATTTTGTAAAGAAAAATAAGAGTTTCTAATAAAGTAATGTTCCTAAAAATTAATGATTCAATAAAGGTTTGTTTGTTTTTCTTATGGGCTATCTGCTTAGCCCACCGAGGGGAATCGAAACCCTGATTTTAGCGTTGTAAATCTTGAGACATACAGCTGTACTAGTGTGGGGGCTTCAATGAAGGAAGATAAGTATTGAGTACCAAATGTTGTCTTCATTTTTTTCAGCCCCGCACGGCCTGGAGGCTAAGGCACTCGACTTGTAATCTGAGAGTCGTAGGTTCAAATCTCCGTCGCACCAAACATGCTTGCCCTTTCAGCCATGGGGTCGTTATAAGTTTCGATCAGTCCCATTATTCGTTGGTAAAAGAGTAGCCCAAGAGTTGGCGGTGGATGTTAATGACTAGCTGCCTTCCCTCTAGTCTTACATTGCAAAGTTAGGGAGGGCAAACGCAGATAGCCCTCGTGTAGCTTTGCGCGAAATTCAAAACAAACAAACCTTTAACAAGTAAAATTCTTATAGCAAGTTGGAAGAGCTTAAGAAAAGTACAAGAACCATAAGTGAGTTACTTTGTGATGGTGTTCATAAAAGTAGTTGAAGAAAGCTAAAAACATATTTATCAGAAAAATATCAAGGGTTTAGCAACAACAAATTAAATGTATGTGCTTTCAAATAGATGTATTTGGATCTATTTTTTTTTTATTTGTTTGTTTTGGAATTTCGCACAAAGCTACTCGAGGGCTATCTGTGCTATCCGTCCCTAATTTAGCAGTGTAAGACTAGAGGGAAGGCAGCTAGTCATCACCACCCACCGCCAACTCTTGGGCTACTCTTTTACCAACGAATAGTGGGATTGACCGTCGCATTATAACGCCCCCACGGCTGGGAGGGCGAGCATGTTTAGCGCGACTCGGATGCGAATCCGCGACTCTCAGATTACGAGCGCATGCTTTAACGCGCTCGGCCATGCCAGGCCATTTTTTTTTTGAATTTAAAGAGAAACTTATTCAAATCAATCATGGACATTTTTACACGACACCGTAGATACCTTTATGGGATAAAATTTGAAAACAGTTGTAAAAAACTAAGTATGGAAGGATGTGAAAGCGGTTATCGATCATTTACAGTCTGGTGTCTTAAAGTAGCTCTAATCTAGTCACACGAACACTCATCTATCTAATAAAACAGATCTTTAATTGCATTTCTTTTAGTGCGATATAAAAAGTGGAATAAATTAAAATATCCAAGTTCAAATTATTAAATATAGTCTGTTTAGTTAAAGCGTGAAAATAAAGTTTCGTTTCTCGTTGGTATTGATATAATTGTTACAGCTCGAAATCCCTTATCTGATGACGTAGCACGTACAGAACTGCAATATCGACCAGTAGAAATTACCATTTCATCTTATTTCATGGCGTAGCAATTATATTTACAATTTTATTAACCTTTTCTGCACTACAGGGAAAACGACGTCTTGTAATCAGGATATTAATATGTAGCAATTAGTACTCAGGCATCTGCATATCGTCCCAACATTATAATTCGATTGTCTCCAAAATATTAGTCTCCCAGTGGTTCAGCGGTATGTGTGCCGACTTAAAACGTTACGAACTGGGTTTTAATACCCGTAGTGGGCAGAGCACAGATAGCCCATTGTGAAGCTTTGTGCTTAATTAAAAAACAACAACAACCAAAATATTATTTCTGGAAAAGACTGAAAATTGCACAAACAATGAAACCTTAGTCCAGTAAACCGTCTGATTATAAGGTTAAGTCAATTACTAAGTACAAACCAAAATAAAGTTCGAACGTATTTCAAGATACTTGACGATAATATACAAAGAAACTAAAATGTACTCAATAGATTGCATTTAACTTTCAATACATTCATACATTGGAAAGTTAGGGCGTCCTTAATTAAATTACTCTATATGGTTTTATTGATAAAAAATATGGTCAATTTTGATTAGCTTAATGAAGTATGGAGAGTATGAGAAAGAAAACATGAGCTGTGATACCGTATGAAAGCGAAACACGAAGGTAGATTGATTTTTATACTGAAATCTTTGACGTAGTTATATGTAATATATTTTTGCGAATTTTTTGGCAAATGGGATTTGATTTATTAAAACTAATAATATATTCCTCAAAATGATTGTATAACGTTTTTGTTATTTTCTCATAAAAAGAAACTTGTAGCCAGAATAATTACCCAAATGGTTAAGTGAAAAGTGTGCTAGAAGTATCCTATTCTTGGGCCGGGTGTGGCCAACGAGTTAGTGTGTCCAGATTGTGAATCTAACGATTCACGGTTGACATTAATACGCAACAAAAAGAACAAACAAACATGCTCCATATTTTGGGGCTGTAACTGAGTTAAGTTTGGTGTTCAAATTTACAATTAGATAAAACAGGAGGAGTTGTCCAAGAATTGATGGTTGTTGTTCTCAACTAGCCATCTTCCCTTTGCTCTACTTGTTAAAAATTAGGACGGTTATGCGCAGACAGCTCTGGTGTAGCTTTGTGCAAAAATCCTGAAAAAAAATCCAGTGCGTTCATTCTCTTCACAATATTCGAGTTACGGTTTATCATTTTCGTATGTTTAACTATTACTTCTGTGTGGAAGTGGTTACATTATCGAATTATATATATATATATATATATATATATATATATATATATCACTTTTTGTTAAATAAAGCTACAGCGTTTACATAAGAAGCTGAATAGATACTTGATAATATATCACTGAAACAACAATGTACGAGTTTAAATAAACGATAAAAAAGTCTGATGTTAAATCAATTAGTATAATTATTTTGTAGATATTTTAATTAATGTAGATTTTAAATTTTATTTCTATGTAGTAACGATGTAAACTTTAATTTTTAATTTTTGTATTGTATATTATTTAACACCTATATTCCTTATATATATACATAAATCGTCTAAAAATGTATTTTTTTTCTATCAATTTTAAATCATAATAAAAACAAACAAGTAGTGATGTGATATAGCTTAAGAATGATCACCCTTAATGAAAACCAAAGAAATAATATCGTGCAATAACTTGGAAAGTTTCAACCTTAATTAAGGCCAAAAAAAAAAATAACGTCTTACAAGAACCTGAAAATTTTAAAACGTAATGAAAAGCCAAACAAGTAATGGCGTGCAATAACTTCAGGATTTTCACCTGAAAAAGGACCAAACACACAGTGACACGAACTAGCTTAAAAATCCCAATTAAAAACGTTTCTAAACGATATAATTATAATATCTCGAACAAAGGAAACATTACTGAATAAATTAAAGTACTTTGTTTTCATAAAATCTGTTCTCCTATTTATTTTCTCCTTCTAAAAACTTAGCCATATTCATTTATACTGTTGCTTCCTTTGTCTTTGAAATAAACATTTATTCATAATCACATAGGTTAAGAAATAATTTAAAAATACGTATGAATTCCTTTTGCCTTCCTTTTTTCTTAGCAGATGTTTTAGGCTGCATAATATATAGCGCTAATTTATAGATGGACCTTTAATGAAGTAAGTTTGAACATTAAAAACATTTATTTTAATCATTTTATAATATCTCTGACATTTTAAGGTTCCGAACCTAAAGACAAAGTAGAAAGAAAAATTGTGAGACCATTGAAATAACCGTAAAATGTAGGATTTATTTGACAGCCAAGTGGATTATGAGGTTTTACGCTGACTGGAGTTAATTTTTATATGAATAATGAACCATATAAGTACATACTTTGAGTCTCTGTCAAAATATAAACTGGGGTTAAATGTTTGTAATAATTTGACTTAACCAGAGCCTATCAAAGATCTGACAAATAACAATGTTTCGCTGCTATTGAAAATAACAACAACTGAGTAATTGACAAAAAAGAAAAATATGAAACTGAAATTGTTTCCTTGTAGTTGTGAAAACCCTGATCCTGAAGCTATGTAAAAACTTTCCAGTTACTAGACATGGAAACACATTACGTGAATTAAATTTTCACATGTTCATAAGTGCAATTTTAAGGGCAGTACGTTGTCATTTGCATGATCATATTGTTATTATTAAAAGTACGAAGTTTCACAATGATATAAGTCATAAATGATTTATGTAGGAAATGACATAGTTTTAAAACTATGTCATTCTACTTTGGTTAACAGTTTAAGAAACGTTATTTTAATCTGATACTACGCATATAGCTAATTGACCATTCGGATTAATAAACTGTGTGGCGATAAAAGCAGCTGTATTAGTGACACGTCGGTAAAATAACTACTAGTACATGTCAAGTTTTGTTAACAGTTATCAGACAGAAAAGTTTTATGAATACTACTTGGCCTGACAAAGCGAAGTATCATAAAACATTTTACCTCTCACCGAATGTTGTTAGCCATGTCATTTGAGACTAATAACCAGCAATACAACAATCATTCTCTTCCATCTCCCGTGTCCCAGCATGACTAGGTGGTTAAGATACTCGACTCATAATCTGAGGGTCGTGGCTTTCAATCCCCGTCACACCAAACATGCTCGCCCTTTCAACCATGGAGCGTTATTATGTGACGGTCAATTCCATTATTCATTGGTAAAAGAGTAGTCCAAGAGTTGACTATGGGTGGTGATTACTAGCTGACTTCCCTCTAGCCTTACACTGCAAAATTAGGGACGGTTAGTGCAGATAGCCATCGAGTAGTTTTGCGCGAAATTCAAAATAAACCAAACCAAATCATCTCCCATATGTGGGCTTGTACCCCAGACCTTTTCATTTTAAGCTAGAGAAAGAACAAACCCACTACTTACAATTAATAAAATTACTTTTTGACAACTAAAACAACCACATTCTTTCCTCACGTAAGTTAGGCCTTATTTCAAAGTTACAGAGATTCCACGAGATAAACATCAATTTTACTGCAATTTATTGTGAGTGACGTAAAACTCAGGTACTCTTACATACTAAGAGAATGGTAGCAACTGAGCTAAAGACTATTCTTCTTACCAACTTTAAGAACTCAAACTATCAAACAGGTGCCTGTTTTTTGTTAAACCCAGTTAGCTCCAAGGGACTTTGAACTACTTTTCCAAAGTTCTTTGGTAATTAATTACCTTTTATTCACACCGTTTGTAGAATGTCCTATTGTTACGGTGAGCAATGTTAATATTTTTTTCCCTCTTAACACACAAACACTGAAAAAAATTTATTGTTAAATTTTGGGATGGAATGGGTTTGGTGCTCAATGTGTTGAGATATATAAAAACACACAAATACCTACATTGTTTTCAACAATTCTATTAGGGTGAATTGACTGGCAGAAAGGTCAATAGATATATATCCAAGTTGTTGTGAGGAAGTGTATAACTTAATAGAACATTCAGGTACATTTTTTCATAGGAAGCAAAATTCGTTGGCAATCTGTATTTACGACAGACAGTGTTTTTATGACTAATTATTTTGAAACTATACATCTCACAAGAATAGGCTCTAAGCACGATTTACCTCACATAAAGTAATACTCCATGGACGTTGTATGAATAATTTCCTGGTTAACTAAGTACTTTTCTTTACATGATATACTTCTCAATATATTAGAAGCATGTCAGCTGGTCACGTAACAAAGAAAGCAAATTTATCTCAAGCTCTTATCTCCAAACATTATAGAAATTTATTTTTAAATGAAACTACCGAAGGGTATTTACTAAAGTAAGCATCAATATATTGTTTGTTCAGATTTGTAAATTTTAAAAATCAGGTATATTATGAAGAAGCTTGAAGATGCTTCAAAACACAAATGAATATGTTACCAAACACAGCATGTCACGTAGTAAGTGTTGCTAGCCTTTTTCAACCAATTAAAAATTCCCGATGTTATTCAAAATTTTGGATCTTTTGAATTACACAAAAATCCTGTTTTAATTTAATAAGACATACTGCTGTGCCACTAGGGGCAAAATTCATGTTTTACCCTCGTCCAGATTAAGAATAAACAACGGAAAAAATATAGAATACGAAAGAAAGGCAATGTTCCTATTTATCCATTTATTGTAACGAATACCGGAATGAACCGGAATTTCTACTAATGTGTAAAAACACAGGGACTGTTTCAAGTAGGGCAACATTTAATCTTCAAAATATTTTGCAGTCTTTTAGTGTTTTACCGTGTTACTTTGAGGACTCAATTAATACACGCTTGGGTGATTTCACCGAGTTTTAAGACTGAATTTCCCCTGCACTCAGTCTTTATTTACTTGTTATTAAATTCTCACTACCAATGGGACTAATACTGAGTCGCGAGATCTGCCACAGGATAAAGATGGTCTTTAACTGGTAGTAAGACGTGAATTGCTTTTAAAACATCTATAATTGTATTCAAAATTCGGGAATAATATAGAAGAACATCCGGCCCCGGCATGGCCAAGCGGTTAAGGCACTCCACTCGTATTCTGAGGGTCGCGGGTTCGAATCCCCATCCCACCAAATATGTTTACCCTTTCAGTAGTGAGAGCGCTATAATGTGACGGTTAGTCCCACTATTTATTGGGAGTTTGTGGTAGGTGGTGATAACTAGCTGTCTTTCCTCTAGTCTTACACTGCTAAAGTAGGGACGGCTAGCACAGATAGCCCTCGCGTAGCTTTGCGGGAAATTCAAAACGAACCATGTGAAATCAGAACATTGTTGTATGTTTTTCTTATCCTTTATTAATCTGTGTAAATCCTAACTTTTTCATCTTGAAACTAATCGTCAAAATGAAGATTGAAGGTTTGTGTAGCTTGCAGGAGTTGATATGGTATGTAGTCTATTTTCATATTTATCTTGTATCGCCAAATTACGTAAAATAAATTATGCGATAATGTTTCAACTCTATGATATATTTTGAAGTGATAAAACAAATTAAAAAGTAGTCTTCAACTAGTATATCAGTATATGAGTAAGTTGTAAATAACAACCAGAATCTGTGAAGTACATTTTAATTATTTCTACAATAATTATGTTATTCTAATAATAATTTAATATTTCAAAAGACTTAAGTTCCTTGTTTCTCTCAAGGAATTTTGAAGGTGAAATTTAAATGAGTATAATGTTCACAACGAAAGATCAAGTTATTTGAAATTCTCTTCGAAACGAGGTTTTGTTAACATCATGCTTTAGTAACTGCTTGAGTGCTTAAATAAGTTTTATGAAATTTAATGCATTTTAGGTAAATTGGGTAAATATAACCTAGAGTTTGTTTGGTTTTGAATTTTGTGCAAAGCTACCTGCAACCCTCAGATTACGAGTCGAGTGCCGTAACCACCCTGGCCGTGTTGGGCTAGCATCTAGGACGATGTAATATCGCTGATTAGAATAAATAAATAAAGCTTACTTTGTGCATATGAAACCTATGAAACTGTTCAAGTCCTGGTATTTATAAAAATCCTCACAGTTTAATTTTGCTTTATAAATATTTTCTTGAAATAATAGAGTGAAATGCAGATCTCAGAATAAATTTTCCTTTTTTTAATATCGTGCAAAGCTACACAAGGGATATCTGCACTAACCATCCCTAATTTAGCAGTGTATGACTAGAAGGAAGGCAGCTAGTCATCACCACCCATCGCCAACTCTTGGACTACTCTTTTACCAACGAATAGTGTGATTGACCATCACTTTATAACTACCCGATGAATGAAAGTACGAGCATGATTGATGTGACGTGTGTTTAAATACGTGCTCCTCAAACTTCGAGCCAAGCGCTCAACTCACTTGGCCATAACTGGCTTACCCTTAGAAGAAGTAATTAGGAACATATCGGCGTTATTTGTATTTCTTATTTATTTGGCTATGCACTGTAGGATATAAAAGAGAATGAAACTGACGCAATTTATCAATATGGATATAACCACAAAATACTCATTAACAATGTAAGATACAAACAAAGAATTGTTAGGAATGTAGTATTGAAAAGTTAAGTAGATAATTTTAATTTATCTTGAGAGATATTCATAAAAAAGTGTGTATTTATGATAGAAAAATAATTAAACGTAATAATCTAACTCCTACACAACTAATACAACCGAAACGTATTAATAGACTTAAACAGTAAAACTGTACTGTTAAAACTTTTAAGTGTTTTATGCCTCATACGGAACAGATCAACAACATAATTTTTTTTTCTTACAAATGTTCGTGTTATATGACAAAGTTACTTAGAATTTAACATATTCTCTTCTTAGGAAATACTTCGAAAGAGAAAGGAATTACACAAACTTTATATAAACAAGGCCCTTCATGTGGAAATGCATCTTTGTGAGAGAGTTTAATACTAATGATCAAATAACGAAATTCTAGTTTAAAGTTTAAAATGTGATAGTCATAAGACTAACTTAGACATGGCATGGCCTAGTGGTTAGAGCGCTCGACTCGCAATGTACGAGTTTCATGTTTGAGTCCCCGCTACCAACCATGATCGCTCTCACGTCCACCCATCCAAATGTAAAAATTCTTGGCCGATTTAAAATAACCTAGCGGCCAACATCGGAACTACATATGATTAAGGTCGAATGAAGAACATATTATAAGAGGAAGCTTGTTGTTGTTTTGAATTAAGCACAAAGCTACTCAATGGGCTATCTGTGCTCTGCCCACCACGGGTATTGGAACCCGGTTTTTAGCGTTGTAAATCCGCAGACATACCACTGAACCACTGGGGGGCATAAAAGGAAGCAAATTAAGATTTCAGTAGCTAGAATTTGAGCAAGTAACACAAAGAGTCATCAGTTATATTCAATGGCTTGTTTTGAACCAACAGGAAATACACGTGTATTAATAATAACCTGGGATGTGTGAATTTATCTTACGCGGTCCTTTAACTTTTTTTCCCCTTTCGCAATCATTCTAGCGATTTAATCTTCAATAAATTTCAGTACTTATGTCATTGACTTCCTCGCTTACTGATGTTAAGATCACATGTGTGTTTACCCCTAACTGGTTTTTTGCTCTAAAGCAAAGTATCACAAACTTTTTAGGTGTTCTTTACAAACTGAACATCTTTACAGTTCCAACGTGCATTGCTAAAAAATTCATTTTCTGTTCATGCAAAATAAAATGACTATATCATGTGTCACGAAGTTATTGTAGTTTTAGGAATTAGAAATATACTGACATCTTTGTTAACCTAAAAGACAATGTGTAAGAGGTTTACTTTTACTTATGTGGGTGCATGATAGTGGTAGCTGGTTGTGTTTTTACTTATTCGGGTATGTAATAGTGGTACCTGGTTGCAAGGAAAGAAACCGAGTAGAAAGACTTATAAAATACAACAAATATCAAACTGTGTCCAAACTAACCGATTCTTCCACAAGTGCTCAAAGCTGACCACCTCCATGTATACTGTGCGAACGACATTACAAAACCTTCACGCACTGGCTCTTACACTGTAAAATATTAAAATCGAATGTGTTAAGTAATCCTTCGAGATGCGTCTCATTCTCTTCTGTGCTGACAATAATGTAAAATGTGGAGGAAACCATATGAAATAGTTGGTTATGCTTGTGTATAATATAGAGACAATAAGTGTTTGTTTATGTTTGTGTAAAATTTAGAGACAATCACAAGTACTTAATTATGTTTGTGTTACAAGTTACAAAGATTTGCGTAATGTAACAGAGAGCATCCTCGATTTAGTTCGACATGTGAATATAGCATCCAGAACACCTCTGAAGATTGCTTCTAGTCATATTAACTTCACAGTGTTACCTTTTCACCTAAACGATAATAGCTTTTTCTTTTCCAACATTATAATGTAACAATCCACGTGACTCACACTGCCCGAACTTGATTTGATATACATAGCAATGACTGTATCCATTTTCATTGACCAGCACACTCACTGAATTCTAATCAAACTGGACATCTTAAAACGTCGCAGTCTCATCTCGACTTACTTGTCGGCATTTGTGTTCTGCTTGTAAAATAGTATCCTAAAGGAGTAGATGTAATCGAACAAGTCATTTTTCGGTTGGAGTCAGTCATCTTTATCCTAATCTAACTTAATTATAGGCTTCACAGCTAACTGTAAATATTGACGAAGACGGAAAGTAAAGGACAATAAATAAATAAAGCTGTAGAACGAAAAGAGGCCAATTTGATAGTTGTTGATTGGTAATAAAGTGACCTGTTCTGGAATAAAGGTTGTTTATTCGAAAAATATCTAAAAATACTTCATTCTAAAAAAAAAGGAAAATATGAAATTTAAATAAATGTATTACAACTTTATCATAAATATGTGTACTAAAAAACACTTACAATAATAGATGCTATCAGCATTATTTTGATGGAATTTCTTCTGTTTGTAAATTAGATGAACACATATTCCTCAAACTGCAACTAATAATTATGATCATAGATATGACAAACTAATTTAATCTTATTCGCCTCTAAATACCTATAACGTTGTTTGTTTGCTTATTAGTTTGACACTAACTTCATTACTTAGAATGAAATCATCATTACTACAGCATTTAGCACAAGTAGATTTTCTACAAGCAATGTTAAAAGCGAAATTGTTGTTTGCTCTAACACTGGCTTTCACTTGAATTATTTAGTGAATGTGCGCACTCAGAGGTTATTAAATGCCTGTTCCTTGCTCTCCGGAGTTTACATGTGTAGGTTAACGTCGTAGCAGTGTTACTTTACATAAAAAGCAAGCTCGTTATATTGCTTAATTCATAAAACATGTATGACAGTGAGTAGTGGCAATGGCTTATTACACTTGTCAACAGATCATCAGGCAAGCACTGTATTAATAACCTGAACCCTGCTGGCTAGGGAAAACATTATATACACATAAAGCAAAGCTATTGATTGGTGCACACCATAATCCCGGGCACGTGGCGAGTGAGCGACCACCTATGTTCCTTAGCTGTCGCGCACAGTGACCTGGTTGTCGGTGTTAGGGAAGACGTTGGCGCTGGCATGTCATAAGTCAAGGTTAGGACAGAGTAAATGCTCTCTGTTGTTGTTTTTATCCTAAAGGAGAAAAAATGATGTATCCCACTTATTAAAACTATTATTCATTTGATCGCTTATGTTGGCTCTTTGTAACTCAATTTAATTTTTTTTTTAGATAATTAAGATAAACATTAGTGATTCCAGGTTTAAAGAAATATTTGTGTAGAAAGAGCCATTTTATACCAGGTAGAGAAAGATATTGTTAGTGTAGACTTTAAAGCCATCAATTTAAGTAAGTATCTTGTAACGTTAAGAAATCCCTTTTGTTGAAAAGAACCGACTGAAAAAAAATATTTGAAGGTTATTTTCCAGCCAGGTAAGTTAAGTTGAATTCATAACTCAATTCATTTGTTTTTTTAATACATAGCGGAAAATGTATTTTAGTCAGTCCAGCAGGCCTGTAATTTGTAGTGTAAAGGATCAAATAAGTGGGATACGTAATATCTTAGTTTCTTAATCAAATGTTTTCCCACGTAATTCGGTGAAAACGAAAGAATAGTTACTCTGTTAAAGACGGTTACTTCACAAGCAAACCCGTATGTAGTTAGCAATGTTTCATTTCAGCTAATTCATGACGTATAATAATTCAAGATGAATCAGTATTTATAACAGTTACGTTAATACAGTCTCAACGTACTTTGCCATGAAATTATTGTTGAATTAGAAGATACAAAATGTCTACCAAACTCAAATCTGACAAACGATTAACTATACCGTCAACAGTATTACGTTCATTTTAACCGTGAGACCCATGGTAACATAACTTTATTATTATAGAAAAAGAAGCCCATTTATTAGGAACGTTTTATTTTAATATTATAAGTGATTAAATTTTTGTTCTCCATTAAACCAAATTTGTATATTTTAAGCAAACTGGTAATTTATCGGTATATAAAAGAATAATTTATTTCACTATTTTATGTAATACGTGAGTATTGAAGTGTAAATTAACACTGGATTAGTTTGAAGTTTAAAGATTTACAATTAACCCCATTTAAACAAGTTATTTTGCTGAAGCTATAACCTATCAAGCAAACTGATGTAAAATAAACTGTGATTGTTTATTTTAATTTTAAAGTCATTATCATTGAGCTTCTATATAATAGTATAGGAGGTATTTATATGTTATTTTATGTTTTGACGATTATTTGTGTTCATGGACAACTTAATCTATTAATGTACAGTCTTGGCCAAAATGATTTTACATTTTGTAACAAGTAAAATTATTATTATCAAGATGGAATACGAATGCCCTTTGTGTTATCAAACTGAAAAATGCTTGTTATATTAGAGGTTTACATACGTACTTTGTATAAAGAGAGAAGGTTTATGGACATCATCAATGATTCATTAGAAAAGCAAACAAGTTTATCAGACTTCTACAGAAAGATGTATAATTCAGCATTTTACCAATCAAAACAAAATCTTATCAAATGACAAAATATGACATCAAATTATTATCAATAGCATATGCAACATCATATCAGCTAATATTCAACATTCAGTACTTGCTTGGTCCTCCACGTACTCTAATAACCATCATAAGGTCACATGGCATGCTGTCTATGAAGTTATTGTTATAATACACCGTGATTATTCCCGACTTTTCACTAGAAGGTGGTGTAACTCAGCTACAGTAGCTGGTTTAGGGTCGTGATTAGCAATCTTTTTTTTTTTTCATTCTGCCCAACAGCTCTCAATGGTATTACAATCAAGAGACTTTGCTGGTGATAGCAATCTTGTAATATCCTCTTTGTTGAGATATTCCTGTACGATATGGGTACTGTGTGCAGTAGCATTTTCATTCTGGAACACCAAGTTATTGCCAAATTTTGTTTTGGCATATTTTAGAAATATTGTCTCCATGTGGTACTTACAGGAGGCGCCATTGACGTTTTTTTGGAGGATGTGGAGAGCAAATTTTCTACAATGATGAATAATTGCCCAAACATGTACTGTACCACCTCCTGTGTGTTGTCTTTTCTACAGGTAATGAATGTGTTTATGCCATTTCTACCGTAAAGTGTTGCAAAGATTATTTCGTTAACATGATCAAAACACGATCATTTCAAGCAGTATTTTTCAGTCTCCAGCAGTAGACCTTCCTTGAACAATGTTTCCTGTATTCTGATGACGTTTCAGGATTCTCGATACAGACTGAGGGTACCATACTGGTTTGTTAATGTCCCTTTGCTTCATAACAAGATGTATACCAGGGTTCTGATACATCTAAAAACCAAGCTGGTGACTAGTGTGAAAGTTATAGTGCTGATCATAATAAGAACTGTAAGATAATCTGAGAGTCATGCTGTTAACTATTTACACAACGAAGATGTCAACTAACCTGAAAATTATGCTTCTAATTCATTTAAGAATGACACTATTTTCATTTTGATAATTATGACCAACTTAAGAACTGTAGTGTTAACCACACAAAGAATCAAGCTTTTAACTAATGTGAGGAGTAATCCATTAACTACTTTGAAAACTAAACTGTTAACAAAACTAAGATTGAATCTCTTAAACAATAAGCAAACTAAGTTTTTTTCATTTGAATAAATGATTTAATTATTATTACGAGTCATACAAGTTCTTTAGATATATTATACTGATTTTTGGAACAGGTCTGAACCCAACAGCTTAGATAATCATTTATAAACATCTTAGTAAGAAGCTAAAGAACAAATTGAAGCTTTGACAATTTTTTTTTCTAAATCTGTACATGCAGTCAAGACTCAAAAACACAAAATGTTGGCATGTTGAGATATAAAAAGCAAAAGATAAGTCAATGTTTGGTTTCATATCATACGAAAACTCTCACCGAGAAATTATAAGCACAAAGTAAGTTTTTGTTTTTTTATGTAGAAAATAAACCAACAATAAAATATCTTTTTAAAATGACGATGTTCTTATAAAAACTAGCCAACTAGCTTGGATTAACTCCTATTCTAAGCTAAAGTGGCGACAAACCCTTTTCCATTCTGCTCACTATCTATAAGTGACAAGTGAAGCTAATGGTTTTCCAATCCTTGTCTGTTATATAAGTGTGTGTGTTTCTTGTTTAGCAAAGTCGTATCGGGCTACTTGCTGTGCCCACCGAAGGGAATCGATCCTCTGATTTTAGCGTTGTAAATTCAAAGACTTACCTTTTAAATAAGACCTGTGAAGAATGAAAAGGTTGTTACTCTAAACTCTCAGATAGCGATCGAAAGCTGTTTGCAACGTAAAAAATGTGACGTTTAATCATATTGTAATGTCAAAAATCGTCTTTAGCTGAACCCAAGTAATTAGACAAATCACATACCCGGTAATAGAAAGGGTCATATAAATAAAAGCATCAGCTGGTTTATGCACCGACGATAAGAGAACTTTCAAGAGTATAGATTACAGAAGAATTCTGTTGAAAGTAAAAACATATAATGATGAATAAACGATACCTTTCGAGGTTTTGTATTCATATGTGTCTAATCTGTTGCTTGACAGAAGTCGATGATTACGTTTCATTGTTTACAATAAAAGAGAGCCAACTAGCATAAAAAATCTTTCAGATTTCATTGAATTGTCTTAGTATTAAAAATAATCCTGTTTCATTCAAGTATAAACCAGTGTCAAGGAACAAGGATCTAACAAATGTTCGGAAAACGAAACATGTAGAAACTTTAAATGCTTTTCTAAACAGTCAAGTGGAAAGTGTTAACAAATATTATAAGATCACATGTTATTCACTCCTTTGAAACGAAATCATTTATGGTTTTGATCCTTCATGCCTCACTGTTAAACCTGAAGAAACAAATGAATGAAGTAGCATTACCAAGGAAGTATCCGTGAGACATGAAGAAATGCAAGAAGTGGCATGACCAACAAAGTAACCATGGAACATGGATAGGTGAAGTGGTTTAACCGACAATGCAGCCATGAAACATGGACGAGTGAAAGAAGTGATATAACTAAGAAAGTAGCTCTGGAACATAAACATATAAAAGAAATTTATCGAAGTAGTTTCTAAATTAGAGGATTTAGACGTGTACATGAAACTGGCCCATCTAATTGCTTTCCCAAGTCTTTTTTAAAGCGCTTCAAGTCGGACAGGTTGCTAGCTAACACTTTCAATACAGTACAGTTCAATGAAGTCAAGAAAGGACTTCAGTGACAGGAGGTTTACAGGAAATATTGAATTGTAAAAGGAACTATGTTTGAGACCTGTTAAGTCTTATTGGACTTCAGTTGTAATGGGAAATGGAGATAGTTGAAGGTTGAACAATAGCGATGTAGTTTTGTCAAGTGAAAACCGCTCCACACAATCTGATTCAATCAGCGAGATATTGAAGAATAAATAAAATCGGAGAGTAGATATCCATTACTGCATATATATATTACAAAATGTGTTGCAAATAAAATAAACCGGAAAGCATGAATGAAACAGTTGTAATTAAAAGAAAAAAAACGCTGAGTCGAAGGAAATAGACAATCCACAGTTGATTTGTTCTCATTATAAGCAATAATGAATCACCTTAAGGTACTGAGACAAGAAACAAGTTAAGGATTTTTTTATTTACAAATAGCACAAGTTTTAATAATCTTGTTCACATACTTAGCTCTGTTTGAGAAATAAATATGTTGATATTGGAAAGTTGATTTGTTTTTCAAACAAGGAAAACAAAGAAAATCATATAAACATAATACGCACTGCAAAATAAGGTTAAGCACCTTGAACGAGATGGTACATGACAGAAATAGCCTAATGCTTAAATATGTGCTTGCTAAGTCAGTATGAAGCTTGATGACTTGATAATTTCTTAGTAACTATATTTTTCCTTTGCTTAAGACCAATTGAAAGGCACGACTGAAACTTTAGACTAAATATTTTTATGACTTCCATGACTCTTCTTTACGAAAAGCATCCGATGTAGTGTTTTAATTTACCCTAAAGAAAACTAAACTTTCATGTTAGGTCAAGTTCATGTTATTTGATCAACGTAAGCATGAGAAGAGCTGTGACACAAATTTCTATCCTCTAATTTGTTCCTTACCCTTGACGTTGATAAACTCCATCCTGCTAGTATTTAATGTCTAGCAGAAAAGAATGGAAATTAAGTGAAAACTTTTATTTTTTCGAAGAGTACCCTAGAGGTTTCTTTTGGTTGTTATCACCCTTTTGATCGTAGGTTCTGAACAACTAATAGATAATACAAAGTATTACAGTGTGTACCTGTACGTGATCTGATTTGCCAGTAGCATTGCCACAGGCCAGGTGGTTAAGGCACTCTACTCGTAATATGAGGGTCTTGGGTTCGAATCCCCGTAACACCAAACATGCTCGCCCTTTCATCAGTGGAGGCGTTTTAATATGACAGTCAATCCCACCTTCGTAGGTAAAAGAGTAGCCCAAGAGTTGGCGGTGGGTGGTGATGACTAACTGCCTTTTCTCTAGTCTTTCACTGCTAAATTGGGAACGACTCGCGTAGATAGCCCTCGTGTAGTTTTGTGCGAAATTAAAAAACGAACAAAGCATTGCTACAACGTACCTAGTGAGGGTTAAAAGAACTAAAACTCATAAACTCTGCCTACAAATTTATAAATGTAAGAAATAAGCGAAGAAAAATTAAGTTCAGCTTTATGTTCCTAATTCAAAGTTATGGCATGGTTTTAGTGGTTAGCACTTATTTGAAGTGCAAGTATAATGTTTCATGGTATGTGTCCCTTTGGTCCTAACTTTGTTTTCATGGATGCTTGAAAAGGGTGATAGTTACCATAGTAGAGACGATTATTTGCAGTTGGCTTTCTGTGTGGTTTTACACAGAAATTACAACTCAAAACAAGGACCATATAAAATATACTTATTGATTACTGAAAAATAATAAGACGAAACACTAACAAGACAAAACGGAGTTATCAACATTCTCCATCAGTGATGATGGATAAGTCATTAGATTTAACAAGTGATAATAGGAGAATGATCATTTTGTGATAACAACATTCATTAATAAAATCCACCGGTATAACACTCTTTACCTCCTTCTCTAATCATGGTATTCCGTAAGTTCTATACTCTTCAAAAAAATAAACGCAAAAGAGATATTTGTTTTATTTTAAAGAGAAATATATGTAATAACGTTACAAGCTCAAAGTATGTGATGTTACACGTGTTAAGGCACTGATTGTCAGACCAAAATGACAATAAAAGTTGTGCACTTTGAAAATGAAGGAAAACATCAGATTTTTTGCCAAAACGCATTCGTGTCCAATAAATTTGTTTAAGAGATCTGCATGTTCTGCAAGTGCAACATGTGCAAAACCCCTATAAATGTGATGGGTTCTCGGTTTTCATAGCTCAGTTTTAAGCCACCAATACGCAATACAGTTACGTTAAGACTGACTGAAGCACAACGCAACAACGCCATTGGTCGCTTGGAAGCAGGCGAATCTCGATCAGATGTTGCCAGAACTGTGAATTTCCACCAAATCACCATCACAAGGCTATGGAATCGTCACCAACAACATGGATCAACTCGTGACCGTCCACGATCTGGCAGACCTCGTGTAACCACGCCCGCACAAGATCGCTACATCCGGTTACGTCACCTTCGGGATAGGACCACCACTGCGACGGCTACTGCCTGAACCATACCAGGGCTGCGTAGGATTTTCGATCAGGCCGTACGCAATCGTCTACGAAATTTTTAGGCCCTATGTGCAACCCATCATGGTGAACGTCAACGACGTTTTTCAACATGACAACGCCCGTCCTCACACAGCCCGACTCACCACTGTCTTCTTGAAACACCACAACATCAACGTTCTTCCCTGGCCCTCCAGATCACCAGATTTAAAGCCCATCGAACATTTTTGTGACGAGTTGAACCGACGTCTGGGACGGCGACAACCTCAACCGCAGACTCTACCTCAGCTTGCAGCAGCTTTGCAGGCTGAGTGAACAGCCATTTCACAGGATGTGATTCGTCATTTCATCGCTTCCATGGGCAGGAGATGCCAAGCAGTTATTGATGCTCACAGGGAGCATACTCGTTATTGACGTTGAGTGACGTTAAACTTCAACTAGTGAGCGTGGACTTCGCCTTTGGAGACTTTGGATGTTCAGCTGTGAATGTGCAAAGTTTCACACATGTCATACAGAACTATCCGGAATAAATTTGTTAACAATATGTCTCAAATTTTGCTTTTTGCGTTTCTTTTTTTGAAGAGTATATAACATAATGTAACCAACCAGTATCGGATTGGACGTGGCTAATGGTTAGCATACTCGGAAAATAAATTCTAGGGTTCATGTCCGTTGCCACACAAATGCTGTCTTTACTTTGGACCGCGGGTGCACTAAAAAACTAACGGTCAAATCTCGCTATTCAATAAGAAAAGAGTAGTGCAATAGGTGACAGTTGGTGCTTGTTTACTACCTGCTTTCCATTTGTCTATCAGTTAAATTTTGTGAACGGTTATGTTTTAATAACTTTACGAAGAAATCTCAAAAACAAACATTCAGACAGTCTTCTTGGTTTATACTCTAGTGTGCCATAGCCACTTTCACTGTACTGAATCCTCGTTGATGTCCAAAATGGAGCCTTCTGTCTTTTGCAGAGCGTTTTCTGAACGTTTAATTAAAAGTTAAGGTCAGAACTCAAGAATTACATTTACCAGATACTGTTAACCAGAGAAGTTAACACTTTTATTTCCTGGGCTTGTCTGATCCCAATTATCAAAAATGCTTTATGTTTAGCTACCAGTAGGGCGTAATCGCAACTCTAGTGTTTTTATATTGAGAATCACAGTGATATTTTTCAATTATACTTCTATTGCTGGGTTATAACTTTTACTGTGTTTAAGAACTAACCTTCAGGATTTAGGTAGAACAACATTAAATCCAGTTGAATATTAAAAAAAAAATCAGTTATTATTTGCTGTGTCTTCAAGGTTAGAATTTCCGCAACATTAATATTGCCTAATGACAACTGCTTGATTTGTTTCAAAATTAATTCTTCATATTTATTAATGAAAATAATTACACTTAGAATAAAATATCCTGCAGTTGTTAAAAGGTTAACGAATTAAAGAAATTCAGTAGCATCACTTTTGTTAGGCCCGGCATAGCCAGCTTGTTAAGGAACTCGACTCGTAACACAAGGGTAGCGGGTTTCAATCTCCGTCGCAGCAGACATGCTCTCCTTTTTAGTCGTGGGGGCGTTATAACGTTGGTCAATTCCATTATTCGTTGGTAAAAGAGTAGTCCAAAAGTTGGCGGTAGGTGGTGATGCCTAGCTGCCTTCCCTCTCGTCTTACACTGCTAGAGTAAATAGCCCTCGTGTAGTTTTGCGCGAAATTCAGAACAAAAAGTGCAGATAACCCCCGTGTAGCTTTGCGCGTAATTCAAAAACAAACAAACACTTTTGTTCAGCGACTGCAGTTTTCAAGAATAATAATGGATATCTTCGATTTTAGACATGCCACTTCTCATCTTTCTACCTCGAAAGCAATAGTGGTTAATATTTGTTTTGTCTGCAAATTGTACGGTGTCAAGAGCAACCATATTGTATCTTTAAGACAGAATTCTTGATCTTATATTTTCATACATATAAATAATTGAGACTAGCACCTTCGAAATGCTATTAATATCTATTATTGAAGTGAGACGTTTTTCTCGGGACTTTACATTCACAATAAAAACTACAATAAATGTTTCGATGTAAGAGACACTGAAAACTTGTAATAATGAATACAGATAGCTTAGAGATGATTTACTGGTCATCTCCAAAACGGGATGATAATTTTATTTTATCAAGTCGACAAACTTCTTCTTCGAAACTTTGTTTGCGCAGCTTCTTGCAAGTTTATAGTCGAAGCCAGCTGAGCGTATACCATAGAAAAATACAGCTGCTGTCTGTGCTTAAACCGTTGATTTGTGAATTCAGGAACGATATGAGCGAAAGAAACTTCAATTTTATATCTTTCATTGATTTTTGTTTGAGTGAGGAAGACCATTCAGTGAGCTTACGTTCTCCTAACTTTGAAAATAATTCATCCGGTCTGTTAATAAACATTCGAACGTCTCGTTTCTCGTAACATATTTATTATAACCAACTCAAAAATAAATAGTGAATTACAAACAACGTGCAAAATACTAAAAATGTTAAAGACACTGTAGGTAACCAGTTACTGTGCTATCACTTTTAGGTTCTTGGTTTTTAACTCTTATCGCTTCTGTACTTCACTCGATAATTCCCAAAGTGTTTTTGTAAATTTAATAATAAACGACGTCGTTTAGGAGCGAATTTTATTTTCGTCATTTTATTAGCATAATCACGTTGAGCGGCAGATCCCCTCGCCTTAAAACCCAATGGGATAATTTGATATAATTTATGTAAGGAGGTGTTTTGGCTTTTCTTTCATTCAGATTGCAAACACCAAGGCATGCTTGTGAACTGTTTTTAAAGGAATTTAAATAAAGTACTCCTGGGATACCCTTTGTATGTCCATTAATTAAATGAAATAAGTAGTTATATAAAATGACGTTTACACACAGTAAAACTCAAAACGAGCTTACACATATAAAATCAAACAATGCAAAAAGCCGAGGTAAACATTTTGCTTTTCAAAAACTCACTATTAGAAAAGTGAATATTTAAAAAATCAAAACAAGGATATTAAGAGCATACCTCATCTAAGATTTAAAGCACGTGCTCAGAAGATGACCAAAAACTGTTTCAATGTAACACTAAGCTTCCTGCAACGTGACGACAACTAACATTTAAAACTCACGTGGTTCACTGTTCATTAATGCTAAAATTAACATTTATTTCACCACATGATTCCTAACCCGCAAATGTTAGATTCGCTTTGTCACAGCAAGCCAGTTGTTACAAATTGTATCACATGTCATAGACATGTTACATTTCGCCTTGAAAGATAAGCACTTACCAGAGGCGTTGGTTTAATAAACCATGTCATTTTTTTTATATAAAATACAACAGCATGCTTCGTTATCTGCGAACTTCCAGGAAAAAAAAAGATGTGAGCCACCCAGGAACTCAGTTTACACATAGTGCCCAATTTTCTGGGTAGTTCACACACACGCGAACCATTTTCTTATACATTTTATACCCTGAATGAACTGTTCAGATTATACATAATACTATTTCTTTTGTACACGTAATAATAATCTATTTTACAGTTCACATACATTTTCAATATCAGTAATCTAACTTGGTTTGCACAATTGTTGATTTCTTGCATAGTTCAAACACACACGCAAACACCAACCACTTCCTTTCAAATTTTAGATAAAGGGTAAACAGTTCCTTTCTAGATTATACACAACACCACTTTTTTCACATATAGGAAACATTTATTTGAAAGTTACATTCAAACACACCTATTACTGTTTCACACATACAGTAATCATTTAACCTACATATATGTATAAATTCAATGTGTGCCGTAAAACCTTATAAATGTAGTGATGGTTGGTATAATAAACCTAAAGTAAAGACGTAGTGCCTAGAGCCAAGTGCATAACGTGTATCATAAGAGTAGAAAAACTTGATTCAATTCTAAACTGAACGTGTTTCTGAATGAAGTATATTCTGTTATATCACCAACGATTTTAACAAAAACAAACATCTTTAACTAAAGAACACTTTAAATTAAAAAATCAACAAACATCTTTCCAGTTTTGTACTCTGTACACGATATTTCATATTTTCAGTCCGTACACTACGAACAATATTAGGTTACGCTTTTGTAGTTGAGCAACACGTGTGATATGAAAGCCATTGTTGGAACGTAGTGTTACCAAAACGTACAGACTTTTATCTATATTAGAAGTTGTTAATTTAACTGATTTTACCAATTACTATTCTATGAATATGCTAAGAATTTATTTCATTAACAATCTAAATGTTAAAAAGCTCACAAAGGAACTTACCGACGTTTGACTGCCTAGGCTGCACTTTTTGTCTCTTTGTCGGTGGAACGTCATTTCGCAAAATTTATTTATTTCTGTCAGCCGTGAAACGTGAGATCAGGATAAACTATGAGGTGGGGATGGTAGTACTTGTCCGGTCATTTTTGATAGGTTATATACTAGTTCCGTATAATTTACGTAGAGTAATCATTTTCTTGCAGTTTTCACCCAGTAAACATTTCCTGATAAACTCTACTCTTTGCATTCATTTGAACAAAGTCTTTAATAGCGGTCAAGGTAATTACTTAACTTTCATCACGTCATATAGCTCTCTTTTCATTCAAAGCTTTTTTGTTTGTTTATTTGGATATCTGCACACAATTATTCAAGAACTGCCCGCAATAGCCTCTCTTAACTTTGAACTATTTAATACGGTAGATGAAGGTATGAAGTTCAGGCAACTGGGTGATTGGTTCACTCGAGGGCTAATGGAACGAGAATGGCGAGTTGAATGATTGGGTGAACAAGTATTATCTATTGTACAACAAACTCAACAGCAAAACTGTTACTGGCTATTATTATTTATTCTAGCTGTAATTTAACACATTTATTTTGTGTTGACTTTATATTTACTTTAGTTGTTGTTTGATTTATATATTTTGTGTTTACTTTATATTTACTCTAGTTGTAGTTTGATGTATATATTTGGTGTTTGCTTTATATTCACTCTAGTTGTAGTTTCATGTATATATTTTGTGTTGATTTTATATTCACTCTAGTTGCAGTTTGATGTATATATTTGGTGTTTACTTTATATTCACTCTAGTTGTAGTTTCATGTATATATTTTGTGTTTACTTTATATTCACTCTAGTTGCAGTTTCATTTATATATTTTGTGTTTACCTTATATTCACCCAAGTTGTAGTTTGATGCATATATTTTATGCTTACTTTATATTCACTTTAGTTTTAGTTTGATGTATATATTTAGTGCTTACTTTATATTACAAACTCTAGTTGTAGTTTCATGTATATTCAAGTCATTATAAAGAATTTTAGATTTTCATTTAGTATTTTTAAATCTTTTTTTCGAACTGGGATGAGTGAGCTGTCGTGAACAACTTAGAAGGGTGAATTATATCGGAAATCGTTGAGAAATATTGATCTCGTCAATAGAACCCACTGATACATATTGGGGTCTTCTCACAGACTAATGAGATTTGTTCGTTATTCTTAAAACATACCGACAGCATCAAATTACCCGGGGCGCAATTTTGTGACAATGAGATTCAAACTTTCGACCCTCGAATATACAGTCCGGTATCAACCAGAGTACTGAATTTGTTTTGCTTGTTTTCTATACCTTTAAATAAAAAACTGTTACAACAAACACTTCTCTGTGGAAACAAGGGTTTCCTGCTCGAAATGCATAGTGTATTTCTGTACAGTGATCTGTAAGTGTCTGTTAGAACTGTTAAACATGTTGTGAAGCCACGTAACAACATTCTGCGCCAGGATCCATGTTATGGTTCAAATTTTCTGCCTCGTTCTTCTCTCGTGTAATAATTTTGTTTTTGTGTTATCCGCTGGTAAAGTTAATAACTTCATCATTTACGTTATTTATAACATTGTTGTTATCCTCAGACACACACAAAAATTATTGATTGTGTTGTTTATTGTTAAATACAAGCTATGTAAATGGTATTTTGTTCAGCCTATATTTTAGGGCTGTAACCCCTTAGCGACAATTAGTTAACACAGCAATGTATATGGTACTGGTAGGGAGTAAGGGTAGCTCGAAAATAATGATTTTATTTTTTTTAACAATTTCAAAAGCAATGTAGTTCCAAATCTGGTTGACTCAATCAGAAAAAGAAATAAATATGTTAGCTATAGTTAGGAACTGGGAAGAGTTTAAAAGACGTGAGAAAAGCAAGAGTGTGTGTAAGGTTTTGATAGGTGGAGTTGGAAAGTAATTTATAAGTATTATGTTGTTATAAAGAAGTCGGTTCATACATTTATTGGAAAACACATATATACGGAAAGAGTTTAAATCCCGTATAAACCTAAAATAATGATTTGTTTGTTTCTTTTTTAATTTCGCGCAAAGCTACACGAGGGCTACGGTATCTGCGCTAGCCGTCCCTAATTTAGCAGTGTAAGACTAGAGGAAAGGCACCTAGTCATCATCCCCCACCGCCAACTCTTTAGTTACTCTTTTATTAATGAATAAAAGAATTAACCGCCACATTATAGCCCCCCCCATGGCTGAAACGGCGAGCATGTTTAGCGTGATACGGATTCGAACCTGCGACCCTCAGATTACGAGAGGAGTGTCTTAACTACCTGGCCATGCCAGACTGAAATAATGAAATACTTTAAGTAAATTAAATAATTTTAAACTGATTTATAGATTTGATGACGTATTTTAGTTTACTTGATCTTTCTCAACCGATCCTTTTATGTAATTAAATATTTAAGCCTTTCTCAGAGTCTTTATAATTTAGAAAGGAAACATCCTGACGAAAGATTTCAAAATAAAAATGAAATTATTGATAAGAACTACATAAAATTAATTATTTTAATAAATTTATTTTATTGAAAATATTCTAAAGTGTAGATTTCAGACCAAAAGCACACAATGCTCCAAGTACAGTTTTCTGAATATTGTAAAACACTCTATATCAACAGAAAATGTAACAACCAGTCTCGTTCGTACTCTTCTTAAAACACAGGACTTTAGTTCACAATAAATGCATTATCAATGTGATAATAGTTTCCTTGTTTGCATTCTATTTCTCTTACCATTTTCTCAGATTGTGCTTGTATATTTAATACAATTTGCTGTAAAAAACAGCATGTAATTTGATTATGTGTTTACACTGATATCTAAAGTGCAATCGTAAAAAACTGATATACAACACTAGGACTACCCCTTGAGAGAATGAATGCACTTGAAGAGTATGTGTGAAACTTAAACATAGACATATCAATAGCTAGGTAATACAATTGTAATGACACAACCTCATTTCACCAAAAGAGTTTAAGAAAACAATAGCTCAAAGCTAAAAATAAATAAATTTTATCGAAGTTCATAATATATGCTGGTCCATAAAGTATTGAAAGTAAAATCGAAGCTGGCCGTACGACAAGTAAGAGTGATGATTATTGGATATTAAACCAGACGAAGAGATATTGGTGAGACGTAGCATGTGAAATTATATGAGTTTCTGGAAGCTAATGCTCTGCTCTGAATTATACCCTGGATATAGTTATTAGGCTGCAACGTAAATTTACTGAATCGCAAAACATCATTACATTGTCACGGATAATTTGATGAAGCCACAACCTCACGAGTCCGCAAGGTGATGTAGCGTCACGTGTGCTCACTGTGACGACTTTATAAAAGATAATAAACAACTTGTGAACTCGTACACATTTTGATACCCGTGTAAAATGCATACACTCTTACCATTGGTTAGGGTTTTCAAAGTTAGTATTATGAGTCTAGAACATTACTTAAACACTGGTTTATATATACATATACATATATGCACTCAACTAAGTTCTTTGCTAAAAAAAATAGTTATTTACGTTAATACGGAATTGACACCTCGTTGATGGCTAACATTAACAATAAAACCTACTTAATCCTTAAGTATCAGCAAGTTAATAACACGTATTACTAATGCAAATTTTAAACTCTTCAATTAACTTAGATTGGCTAATATTAAGCTTTGTCCGTTTTTATTGATTCGTTTTAGGTATTTCATAGAAAGTTCATCACCAATTCGTGTAAAATTATGTCAACAACTCTGTCTTCTACACAATCGAAGGAAGTTGAAATTCTCAATAGCTTGTTGAAGGTTGAATATTTATTAAGCTGTGACAGCGCTGTGCCATAAAAGTTTCCATTCGTCAAATTCATTCACAACTAAAACTTGAAAAATGATTATTTCTTTATGGGGAGAGTCCTACCTACGTGCGTTTCTCATTAACTACATTAAGACGTTTGAGTGTACAAGTACGAACAGTGATTAACCGAGTGTGCTCACGTTTCGACCATTAACACTAGACTGCTAAACATAGAACTAAAACATTCAGATACTTAGCACTAAAATATGCATGGTACGGTTTGTGAGGCATGTAAGTGACTAGAAGAATTTAACTTCTAATATTTCAGGATAACAGATATCCCGTAAGCAATAACAAAGGATAAACACTTTCTTTATTCCCTAAATGGTGGTGGAGAAAGTTGTAATTATCCCGGATAAAAGAACGCGTTTAACTATTTTATTAAACTATAACAGTGTGGCTTACAAGTTGCTAATATTGTGTTAAAATAAATATTGATGAGTAAGATACCAGTATAACGAACTAGTATGCTATCAGGAAGAATTAATTTACATAGAACTTCAGATTTGGGTTGTAACGTCCGTAATAGGAAATTTCAAGAGAAGGTGTTATGGAAAATTGAAAAAAGTTTAATTTAAAACTAAAGATGAGAAAGTTTAATATAAATCTAAAGATTAAAAAATGTTCTTAAAATTTTAAAGGTTTTCTGTAAGCAAAATATATTGTGAAACTTCGTTTATTTAAAAGTTTTTTTTTTCTTCATGGACGAAATGTATTTCCATAAACCAGTTAATGCAAACTTACTACTTTCTTAGGTTTTGATAAATAACTTCTGCACAAACAAATATTAGTTTTCTTTTATTTAAAAGCCAAAGATTAAAAAAGCTAATACAGTATTTGTCTTACACTCTGTTCTAGATATATTAATATGATATTAGTCTTTGAATGTATTTCTTTCTTTTTCGCTTGCTATTTTTTCTTCTGCAATAAAAATATTGATAGTTTTGATTAAAGACTTTATATAATTGTACAAGTCATTTTTCTAGTAGTCTGTAAATGTATAAAACGAAATGAATTATAGGAATTCGATAAAGAAAAAAAAAACTTTGCAGACGCCCATGAAAAAGTTAAGAAACTAGCTTGAAAGTTTCATTACTTCTAGCAACTCACTGGTAATGAACTCTGCATATAACCAAAGATTGAAGATTTCAACAAAAGTTAGTAAGAGATGAATGAGACCCGTCTCGCTTAAGAAAGGTTTCGAATGCTGAAATCTGATGCGATGTCTACAAGAAGTTCGAGATAGGAAAAATTTGATTTTTAATTCCGATATCCCATGAGTCTTACATGGGTGGTTAATGTTTCTGTAAAAGTTGATGAAGAAGACCTTTGAGGATGATTGGTTAATGATATATGCTGTAACTATACTATTGATTGAAGTTTATCTCTAACTCAACGTATTCAAACTGTTATATATCTTTGTTTGAAGTGCTAAAATTAATACTCGGATATTCGGGTAACTGGTTAAGTAATGGAACTATAAAGACACTTTTTATATACAGGAGTTATGCAGAAGAAATAGGTTTCGCTGTTCACAATGGTGACGCCATCTGAAGATACATTTACATCGCTTAAATAAATTATGTAGTTACAATATAAATTTCACGTTCTGCCCGTTTTGCAGTCAAAATACTCTTAATACTTCTATTAAGCCAAATGTAAACTTTAATTACTATCATATATAATACAATAGAAAAAATACAGTTACACTGATTGCTTGTGTTACAAAGCAAAAAATAAGCTATATTGTTTACGTACGTTGTCCAGTTACAAAAAAGTTACATTGCACATCAACTTCAATTTAATCCTTTGCTTTCTATAACTTTTTGAAAGGAAGTTTCTTTTTTAAAAATATTTTATTACAATTTAATTAGTTTTAATTATCTCTTGGGTCAGCGGTAAGTTGAAGTAAATTGCAACTCTAAAATCTGGAGTTCGATTCACCGTGGAGTATAAAACACAGATAACCTTTGTGTAGCTTTGTAATAAAACAATCAGAACAAACCTACCGAAAAACAAATATCTTTATATGGGATACAATTTATCAGAAAATGTTTATTTCTTTTATTAGAGGGGCCCGGCATGGCCAAGCGTGTTAAGGCGTGTGACTCGTAATCTGAGGGTCGCGCCATTCTTGTTTGCCCTCCCAGCCGTGGGGGCGTTATAATGATACGGTCAATTCCACTATTCGTTGGTAAAAGAGTACCCCAAGAGTTGGCGGTGGGTCGTGATGACTAGCTGCCTTCCTTCTAGTGTTACACTGCTAAATTAGGGACGGCTAGCACAGATAGCTTCGAGTAGCTTTGTGCTAAATACAAAAAAAAATCAACAAAACAAAACTTCTCTTACTGGACAAGGAAGTTAGAGGCCAGCAGGGTAAAAACCATTTTTATGACAAGATACAATGAACCAGCAATGGTCAAAGAGAAATATTGATGCTGACACTTTCTTCTGTCTATATTTACTTAACAATTTAACTTTTTAAAGAGTCATAGAATTCAGCTTTATATTAAAATATCCACTGACGTAGAGACTTGTTGTTTCCTGAGTTTTGCGCAAAGCTACACGAGAGCTATCTGCGCTAACCGTCCCTAATTCAGCAGTGTAAGACTAGAGGAAAGACAGCTATTCATTTCTACCACCGCCAACTCTTGAGCTACTCTTTTGCTAGCGAATGATGGAATTGACCTTGACATTCTAATGCTCCCACAGCTGAAAAGACGAGCATAATTGGTGTGACGGAGATTCTAATTCGCGACTTTCAGATCATGAGTCTAGTGTCTTAACCACTTTGCTATGCCGGCAAGGCATCGAGAGTCCCGTCCTGTGTGTCAGACGTATGTTCAGAATAATTTTTTTTTAACAACAACAAAAGTATTGGTGTATTCTTGTCACATGTGTAAACTGATATATTTAAGACTTCAAGTAAATTTAATTTCCTGGTATTGCAATGAGACCAGAGTTTCAAGCAAATAACACTACGACCTCTTAGCTAAGCAATAAATATAACTTTCGCAATAGAATTTTATCCAATAAGATTGAAAAATGTCACACAACGATAGATAGAATGTTCTGTAATTCAAGCTTCAAGGATGAATGTAAATTCAGCTTCATAAATAAAACATTGTTCGAATGTCTAGTTCCATAAGAAACTTTTAGCTGAAGAATATAAGATTGAGAAAAAGTCAAACTATCAATCTTAAAGCCGTTAGTATATGTGTGTGAAGATAACCACATGATTTGGACATAAGGTCTCTCCTTGCAATAGATCAATCCGACAAGAGTACTTCTTAGTTATTACTCTGAATTTCTAGATCTATACGGGGGTAAGAGATTTTCTAGAAAGAAATTGGAAGTGCATTGTTCATTTTACTGGCCACTTTAAGCCTATCTAAAAGTGGAGTTTTATTCTCCATAGAATTATCACAGTAGAATTACAGAGAATGTTCTACACAATCAGCGACTAAAGTGGATGATAAAATTCTAGAACACATGCGTAGACATTTTTTATAAATGCAGTTAAACTTAGTTTTAACTTGGGTCAACCTCGAATCATGAATTACACACTTGTATTTAATACTAGACCTAATGAGTGATCTATAAATAAGTTGAAGTTAAATTCGCTACTCAGTTAAAGCCAGCAAGATATTCCAGTAGGTTGGTTCTCTTAAGACTTTTATCATACAACTACTGAATATAGTTTTAATCAATGAATGTGGTATTTATAAGAAAGGCTGTGTTGAAAACATTTTCTTTTGAATTATGTGCTATTAAATATCCAAATCAATCGTTTGTGGATTAACATTAATGAGGATAAAAGTATTCGTCTAAGAAGTAGACATTAAGAAATCCATTTATCAAATTGAAATATAATTTATTGTAATTTTTTTTAGGAAGACCAGTTAAGAGACTTAACGTTTATCTTCAGTTTTCACGTGATAGTGTCATCAACAATAACTGATAATGGGCTTTTTTTGCATGAGAAAAAAGGGACTAACAGCATTTTTCTGAGAAGTAATATTATTTATGTCAAAATTATCTGAAATTGTTTATCTACAACTTGGCTTTAACAGATTAACCACGTATCAAACTGTTTATTCATTTAAACGTTCTGCCATCTGTGTCCAAAGTGGACAATTTATGCCGGAGACCATTTTTTTTTCAAATCATGCTTTTAAAGATGTAAGGAAACTTCTAACACCATAGGAGCTTCAAAGAATTTTACAGATTGTGTTCGATATGCTGTCCTGTAATTCAAACAAGTTTGAATTAACAGCAGAATTAACTTGACTTTGACAGCACCATAATTAGTTACGTATCTGAAATTAAGAAAAGCTGGAAATCACATGGGGCTCTAGACATTTTGGATACCTTGTAGATAGTTGTATATAATTATGAGCCACATAACTAGGTCGAAGAGTATAATCTATTGGAACATTTTTTTGAAATCCAGACTGACTGTTTTTCAATAAATCAGTATAATTTATTAGACATTATACAAGTTTACTCAAACTGGATGACGAATGTATAAGTTTATAAGACAATGCACCAGTTTTGTGTGAATATGCAGAATGCTCTTCTCCATATTAGCGACGTTTAGGTGTGTTTTTTTTATCTTTACGTTCCCTAAAGCTATATTTTGAACACACATCAAACAATGCCTGACTTAATGTCGTCTTTGCATCATGTATTAATATCTCTGACAAATGTAACACTTTTCATATGTGATATTAATTGCCTATTTTAAAATAAACATTTTGTAAGGTAACCTGCTCCACTCAAAGCTAATTACAACTCTGACGCTCGCTGGTTTTGATCCCTGTCCCATTAAACACGCTCGCCCTTTCAACTTGGAGGGTTATAATGTTAAGGCAAATCCCACTATTCGTTGGTAAAAGAGTAGCTCAAGAGTAAGTGGTGGATGATGGTGATGACTAGTTATCTTTCCTTTATACTTTCACTGTTAAATTAAGGACGCCTAACGGAGATAGCTCTCGTATAGCTCTTCGCAAAATGTAAAACTAAAAAACCCAACTTTTCTTAATTCTAAACGTATGTAATACACCCAGTTTAGATGGATTCTTAGGTTTTCGTTATCTGCACTTATTGGTGTATTATCGATAATATTTTTATTCAGGAAGCATGCTTTTTACTTTAAACAGTTATTATGAACGGATACCAGTAAAACTAACAAAGATTTTCATCCCGTTAGCACATTAGCCTTTCTCTCTATTTGAATACACATGAGCCCTGAGATACAACCTTCTACGCAGAATCATTGTTATCACAGATAAAGGTACCAAGCTGTAGTGGATCCACATTTAGCAAGTTAACTGTACTTAATGTTATAACTACTTTCCCTGATAAAAACGTGATTCTTTCAAATTGAGAGTTCAACACATAATCATTACTACTGGAAACTATTTTACGCCCTCGCAAAACATAAAACTCACCGTCCATGTCTGAAATGTTAGTACCTAAACTACAATCATAATTTTTTCACCATATTAGCAAATTATTTTTAGCTAAAAAAACAAACAATGATTTAATTATTAATCTTAGATCAATGTCAAGAAAAATCTTAAATTCCTTTCTTGAAATTTTTAACATCTTTTACCTCTTCTTACGTTTGGTAGCCACAGATCCATCTTCTCAATTTAATCTCCCCTCTATCTTCTCTTTAGTTCTCTCTGCGGTTGTTTTTTGATTTAGAATGGACTTTCAATGAGACAGTTTCACCCTAGAAACAATAATACAAGGAAAACACATAAACAGAACTGCCAATATGCAAAATGCAAGTATATAAATATATCACAATATGTATAGGTACAAACAAACCTGGCATCTGATCAAAATAGATTTTGTGAAAACGCTATGCGTTTTCATAGCAAATTCGTTAAAGTTTTATGTCACAGAGGAATGTAAACTGAAATGAGAAGTTTCTCTGTGGTTATACTAAGGACTAGTAGAAGAAAAGAAATTTTTAAGTACAATACAGTTTATCATAAAATGCCTTAAACTTTCAATGACTAGGCAAATATAGCACAGACTACATAGGTATGAGACCACTTTATACAAGTATACCACAGACCATAAGGATATAAGCCCACTTTTATACCGAGATCCATTAAATCAGCATTGGTCACAGCGTAACCTTGATATAGATATTTCCGTCTATTTATGTTTACACCAAAGTAATAACTTTCGAAGAGCCATATAGCTGTGTCCAATAAAAAAACAACCTTCAGTGATATCAAAGTCGCTTCACATTTGATACATTTCTAGAACCATTTTTAATAACACGACATCTCGAAGATTTTATAACATATCTAACTTTTCCAGCATCCATTTAATTTTCCGGTGTTTCATTTTGACCAAGACTTCCAGCAGATTTAACCACTACCATATGGTTTCTCAAAAGAAATAAGTTATGAGAAATTATAACCAAAAGGAAAAATATGGTAGAGAGGCATATAAAATATATTAGAGAACGCTCGGCGAGTTTGGTGAAATAATATGAAATGACAGGTGAAATGTGTAGATTAGATGTAAAGTTTTCTCACAACTAACAAATCGTTTTAGCTTATTAGCGGTTAGTAAAGAACTATGCATCGAAAGCAAGCAAATGCTTACATTTTCCAATTGTATATATATATTCTACTTCATTTACTAGCCGACGAGACTAGCCTGTTGCAGCAGAAGTGGTGAATCAAAAGTAGAATTTTGTTTTTACTTTACTGAAATTTATGTTTTGGGAAAGGAAATAATTTAAAAAATAGGTAAAATGTGTGTTAATAAATCTGAACACTTTAAGAATTGCTGTAGTTTCAAAGTCATAAGTAAAATCGCAGTTCAAAGAAATCTTTAGTTTTGTAATATAAAATCGCAAAAGACCGCGTGAGGCTTTACATTTCTTAGTTTTTTTTTTTACTTGTTACCAAACGACGAGATTACAATCAAAACCGGGACGATTATTAGCTGTTAACAAAACGTCTGATTAAATTATTTAAGTAGAGTGGTGACAAATTGATTTCTTACATTTGACCACAGTTACCGTGACAAACACGTCAGCTCCTCCCAGCGTCAATTATTTTCTCTCAGTATAAGAATAATGTTGCAGTTAATTCTAACTGGATATGAACTGTTATTATGCATAATGTAACTCAAGAGGTAGGCCAACTAAAAACAGAAGAGTGTTTGGTTTGTTTCTTTCAGAGTAAAACTACAGGATAAGCTGTATTCACTCTATTCATCGCAGTGAATCGAACCCTGGATTTTAGCATCGTAAGTTCGTAAACTTACTTCTGGAGGAGTAGCAGCAGAGGTAAAGGTACATCAGATATGAACACAATAAGTTTGTGTTTTTGCGTGTGTTTTTCTTATTGCAAATCCACATTGAGCAATTTGCTGTGCACACCTCGGGGACTCGAGCCCCTAATTTTACATCCCTAGACTTACTGCTATCTCAGCGGAAGACAATAATAAGCTAACTGAAAATAAAAGAATGCCACTTAAGAATGTTATCGTTTCCTTTTCTTTATAAACTTCACATTTTTTCACTTTATTCGTTATGTTTTCGCGATTTCGTACATCGATGTACTTTATTCTTTCTGAAGTTATTGTTTTTTTTTCAGTTTCTTATTAATTTAATTTCTACATTTTCTTTTACACTTTTATAATTATCACAGATATTTAATTGTCAGTTTTTATCGTCACCCGGGCCTGGCATGGCCTAGCGCCTTAAGGCGTGCGCTTCGTAATCTGACGGTCGCGCCAAACATGCTCGCCCTTTCAGCCGTGGAGGCATTATAATGTGAAGGTTAATCCCACTATTCGTTGGTAAAAGAGTAGCCCAAGAGTTGACGGTGGGTGGTGATGACTAGCTGCCTTCCCTCTAGTCTTACACTGCTAAATTAGGGACGGCTAGCACAGATAATTCTCGAGTAGCTTTATGCGAAATTCGAAAAACAAACAATCTTATTGTCACCTACATAATTTTTCCTGATCTTTTCAATTTGATATCCTTCAATTATCATCCTGCTTATTTCAGGATTTCCACTCTTAATCAAATGTTCTTTTCATCATCAATCTCTGTCTATTTTTTTTGCAGTTACTGAAAACAACGTAATAGCCACATTCTTTCCTTTATGTTTACGATATGTCTAAAATGTACGAACATTGTTTTTACTGCATTCATATATGTATCAGTTCTTCCTACCTCAGTCTGCCAAGTGTAACAGGGAAAGTTTCTATCTAGACTGAACGCCCATTTTTATAAATTTTGCTTGTATTCCTACTAGTATTTCTTTCCTTTTCTATTCTATATTTAATAGAATTTCTTAGTATTTTAAACAAGCGTAAGCTTCTATCAATATTGCAAACTTCGCTTCTCTCAGTCGCACCTCGTATCGAATTTACAGCATGTTGTTCTTTCGTCTCAATACAATTCATGTGTTCTGTTGGGGTATTCCTGTTATTAAAACAATATCTCAGATGTGCATACCGTATAACCTTCTTTATCTACTGACCTTTTCGATTTTCGCTGTTTTCCCTATCATTTGGAAAAAAACACAAAACATTTTAAATTTTATTTAAATTTAAAGTTAATTAATTCGTCTCTAGCCTCCCAGTGGCACGACGGTACGTAAACGGACTTTCAACAGTAGAAACCAAGTTTCGATACCCATGACGAGCAAATCACAGCTACCCTGTTGTATAGAGTTGTGTTTAATTTCAAACACGATTCGTCTCTGTATGAAATTTTCAACTGCCCTAAACATGCTTTTCATTTCCCCAGCATACTCTCTCACGTTTAAAACATAATCTGCATATTTAAGGCAGAATCATGTTTCACTGTCACACTTACCTCAATATTTATCCTATCTCTTCATCTTTTAAAATATTTAAATATATCAAGAATAAAGTAATAGTGTAGAAATATATTTCTATAACTCTTATGCTATCCAAAAACCCTTTGAGTTTTCTTGTTTACTTCTAATTCTAGTTATCTACTTATCTTTTACCTTATCTAGCATTGTCCTAAGTATTCCCATTTGCACTATTTTTTAAATGAGTTAAAATAAAAAAGAAATAAATGTGCATTTAAATTTTCTAGTTTTTATTGAAACACTTAAAATAAATATATTAATTATGGGTCATTTATGCACAGTAAAAGTTCGCCGTTTCTATTCATCATTTCTTTTCCATTTTAATTGTTCATTAGCCACCTTGTCAACATTAAAGGTATTGATATATACGCTACATTTAGCAATGACACTTTTCTTTATTTCTTCATCTTTCATTTCTCAATTTGTAAATCGAGTAAGTATTTGCTTTCCAGTCTTCATTATACTCATCTCTGACTTTTATGTTTTGTTTTTAGTTATTAATAATTTATTGCTTAACTACTTTATTAGATTCCTACAGCACCTCGCTAGTACAGCGGTAAGTCTACGGACTCACAACGCTGGAATCAGGAATTCGATTCCCACTCGGTGGGCTCGGCAGATAGCCCGATGTGCCTTTGCTATAAGAAAACATAAAGAGACAAACAACATAGCGAATTGAATGAACTCTAAAACCATAGGAATCTGTGTCTTTGTATGTATGTGTTTTCTTATACAAGGTTAGATTCTTATAATTTAAAATTCATTCAATTCGCTATATTCTGTTTGTCTCTTAACTGTTAAACCATCAAGGTTTTCTGCTGTATCCATCACGGGGAATCGAACCTTATCATATTATAAACTTACCACTGTCCCATCGAAAGACTAACTATAATGTCCCAAACTGTCTTCTTTTGTCAGACTTTCTAATTTTTTTAGGTTCTTTTCTATCAATCGATTGTCTAATTTACCCTTCTCCGTTTCATCTCTTGCAACTAAATTATTTTCCTTTTACATGTTTTTAGTGTTACTTCCACTCTTCCACATCTACCAACTGCCTTTCCACTTTCCATACATCCTGAGTATATAAAAAAATTATTTCTTCTCGCATCTTCGTGTCTTTTTTTCTTCTGTGATGCAGGTTATTTTACTTTCTTTCTATTTCTAACATATTGTTCTTTCTCTCTTTCTCGTCCATTCAATTTTAATCGTTTCTTTATTTTTAGTTTTCTCTTTACATTCTGGAACCTACCACTTATTTTATTTTCCCGTTTGGTCCATCACTCCTACCTTCTTTACTCATTTAACAAATCATATCAATCTTCCACAAAACTCTTTTGTTTTGATATTATTCTTTATCTGTCTTATCACCATCTTTCTCATATTCTTTTATCAATGTCCAAGACGTTTTTATCTTTATCCTCGCTCAATTTCCAAGTGATATATTGGAACTTTATATTTTCCCTTTCTGGCCCCTTTTCACTTATTCTTACAATGATTGTTATACAGCTCGATGCCATTATATTTTCTACCACTATCCACTTACAGTTTAATCATGTAGTCTGCCCCTGAAGATCCTTTTGCTCCTATGTATGTCCAATATCATTTTTCGTCCGAATTGACTTTCCATTTAACACTATGAATTTCAAAGATTCAGAAAATTTCATAATATTTTCTTTTCTCTATTAATCGCCCCCCGTTAGTACAGCGGTATGTCTACGGATTTACAATGCTAAAATTAGAGGTTCGATTCCCCTCGGTTGGCTCGGCAGATAGCTCAGTGTGGCTTTGCTATAAGAAAACACACACACACTTTGTTAATTATTGATATTATGACTTTTCCAACCATTTCACAAACATTTCAGACGCTTTTCTTATTACACATCATAGTCTTGTATTCACTATTTTTAAATTGCTGTATTAACTTGTATTTTGTGGTTTCTTTCGTGCGACCCTTATTCCCTTTTTTAGTATCTTATCAAAATTCCAATACGCCGCTCCTACAAACCTAAACTTGTTTTAACTGTTAATATAGTACACACTTTTCTCTCCTTTTTTTCTTCTACCTGCTCCATTTCCATCTACACTTGACGTCAAATTTCCTTTCACATATTGTTTGGCTTTGTTCCACCACTTTATTCAGTAAAATCACCTCTTTATGTTTCCAAACATTTCCTTAAGAATTCTCATTGTATTTAGATAATCCAGCCACCTTACACATTAGCATTTCAAAACGTCTTCTTTGTTATTTTTAATCTTTTGCATTGCGATGCCCTCCTTTTTCTGTAGGCTTTTATGGTAATTTTGCATATTTTATCTATCATGAACCACGACAGTGATTTGTCATAGAAATCGAGCAGGAATTTGCTCAACACTATAATAAAATATTTGGGGAAAAATAAAAAACAAAAATAGCGGAGACTTATTCTGGAACCAATACTCAAAACGTTATTTTTCAATAGGAAAGACCACCCAAACATTGAAAATGAGTAAAATAAATGATCTCATGATTGTAGACAAAATCAAAATTTATCATTTTTTTGATATTATATTAATATTTTTTCACAAGCCTACAACAAAACCTAGACATATATGCTACATAAAGGGATGTGAATTATCGTGACCTACTTAAAAGTTCATTTATAAGGTTATAAGTACATGTTAGACATCATGTTGTTCTTAGTGCTGCTTTTGTTTTCGATGCGTGTTAAACGCGTATTTACACGAAACTTCAGACAGGAATCCATGTGGCTCAGAAAATACTTACTTTAAAAGACCCGAAGCTTTATTTAAAGCGATGTTTTACGTATTTGTTTGTTTTGAAAAGTCTGCTCTTCTAATGGTAAAATTTTGTAAGAACTTAGTGGATATTGTGCCTCAATTTCAGCATATGTTTGCTCATTGCTGAGCACTAAAAAGCCAAAAGACAAGATAATTGAGAATTTTTCAGGTATAAATATGAATCTCAATAAAGAAAATATAGAAGGCTGGGCATCTACTGCTGACTATTTTATTAAGCTACAAATCCTATCTTGACTTCACTATAAAATAATTGCAAATGATGTACTGTTGATTACACAGGAAGATTACAGCAAACCGAGAAAACAGCTTTAAACTTAATGCAACCTCCTTAATCCTGTTGTGTTGCAAAAGTTTCAAAAAAGTCTAAAATTTTCCTCTGCGTGGTCATCAGTTGGAAACTATTACTCATGCATTTTCTAATGCATTAACTGAAAACTGCCTCGTGAAGGGTTCTAGATTGTGTTGTTTTACATTGTTATTTGAATAGCTATTTTCGTCATTTCTCGAATTTGATGTTTTTACGTGGATTTCAGCAAGTTTTTAGCAGTGAACGATTATCATAGTAGATATTTCTACTCAGACAAAGGCAGAGATCCTTTTTCTGTCTGTTTCTTATACTTTCTTTAAATCGTGAGTGTATATTCAGAATTTATTTACATAACTATTGTTATTTTTAAACAGTTAGCGGTTGTAAATGTTATCGATAATTGGCAATTTACACTAAGTGTGTCGCTGTAGGCTATTTCGTATGCATTACTCGAATGTCTTATACAGCAAGCTATTGAAGAACATACAAATGAGTCAAGTGGACCTAACGAGATAAGCATGTTGGTGGTCTGTGTACATTTCCTTAATTTGTATTGTATTATTCTGCAATCAATGTTACTCGTTCTTCATAAGATTGCTATTTTCTTCTGCCAGTTGTTTGTTACATTACACAGTGACAATGATGGAAGCCACTAATTAAATCTGTGACAATACAATCTTCGCTCTCAAGTTCTTTGAGAACAACTTTACTCTTTGGTTGTTGTAGTTTCCTAACATTTTGTTGGGCGAAAAAAAATCGATGCTATGTTTGTTTTTAATTTCCCGCAAACTTACACAAGGGCTAACTGCGCTAGCCTTCCTTACTTTAAAAGTGTAAGACTAGAGGGAAGGCAGCAACACCCACCCCTACTCTTGACTACTCTTTTACCAACGAATAGTTACAGTTACATTATAACGCCCACACGACTGAAAGGGCGAGCATATTTAGTGTGACGTGGATTTGAACCCGCGACCTTTGTCTTGCTGGTCGAGCGCCCTAACCACTTGGCCATGCAGGGCCAAAAAATCAATATTGCACTAAACTGTTGAAAAATGTTTAAGATTTAACGGAACGCATATGAACATTTGTTACTTAAAATTTACTCTCGATAAACATTTAAAACAAGATTAGTATAAATGTTAATTTAAAATAAGGGATTCGTCAAAAAGTTTATAAATAAGTTGAATCAAATTGCAAAGATTATATTTTTAAGTATACAATTTGAAGAACTTAGAGATATTTCAAAAACTCATCTTTCTAAGCTAACTTCTAAATGACATCAAACGGATCCTTTAGGCCTAGTGGTTTGCAAAAACTTTTCATTAAATATTTTAGGTAGCCAGGATATTTTGTAAAAACACTTTTATGGTGATACCCTGAAAACGATTCCCAAATTTGTCGTTGATTTACATTAATCCTCGTAAATATGTAGGCCTTGTGATTACCGATCGTAACTTTGTTAAAGAAATTGAATTTGCATTATAGCGTCAATGATCATTAAAGGGAAAACAGGCAAACAGTAGCCTAGTCATTACATGTCTATTATAGCAGACATGTAAACGTGAAACATAGGTCTAGGAATTCGCTGGTCTTATGCTATTTTGCTGTTCTTCTCTTCTTTTTCACAATGGTCCGGCATGGCCAAGCGTGTTAAGGCGTGCGACTTGTGATTTGAGAGGCGCGGGTTCGCATCCCCGTCGCGCCAAACATGCTCGCCCTGTCAGCCGTGGGGGCGTTATAATGTCATTATCAATCCCACTATTCGTTGGAAAAATAGTAGCCCAAGAGTTGGCGGTGGGTAGTGATGACTAGCTGCCTTCCCTCTAGTCTTACACTGCTAAATTAGGGACGGTTAGCATAGATAGCCCTTGAGTAGCTTTGTGCGAAATCCAAAACAAACAAATCTTTTTCACAATACTTATTTATTTTTCTTTATTTGTCCATCTTTCCCAAAATTTTTAATTTTTTTAAATAAAAACGTCATTCCTTGGAAAAACATTTTTTTCCTTTTATCCAAAATCTTGAACTTCACTTATTATCATATCTCGCATTCAATCTATTCTTTCACATTTTTTATTTATTTTGATCTCTTGAAACTGTATATTTTTCAGTTACTGTTTTCATTGTCTTGTTCAGTTTCTAACACAATGGGTATCAGTGTGATCCGATCATTTATAATTGGAAGAATCCATAAGTCTTCTCTACTAGTTTTTCACCTTTTCTTTTGACTCTTTGCTGGTTTCATTTTTTTATTTCCAGATCCTGTCTACTACTCCTATTTTCTAGTCCATCAATTTTTGGATCCCATTAACTCTCCTATTGAATGTGGAATTTATTTTCAAAATTCATTTATTTCGTCTTCCTTTTATCCCTTCTCATGTTCCAAAGCTGCTTACAAACTATACACGGAATTTTTCATTTATTTATTAATTTTTAAATTGTTCTAAAATCTATTCCAGTTTAATTTGTATCTTTTCGCTCTTGTTTAATTACATTTCTTCTAAACCTTTAGACCTTTTATTTTTCCTTCTCTTTTTAGTCCTGGAAAACGTAGTGTTTTAGATGTCTTCCCCCAAATCTTTTTTTACATTTTCCTTACGTTCAAAAACATATTTTTTCCTTTCTACATTCCATTAATTAATAAACTGTCCCCAACGGTTCAATGGTGTGCCTGAGGAATCATTACGCTAAAAACTTGGCACAACACAGAACCTCTGATTAACCACAAATAAACAAAAGTAAATAACCTAGTCTGTCCCCTCAGTAGCACAGTGGTATGTCAGCGAACTTATAAAGCTGGAAGCCAGGTTTTGATACTTATGATGGGCAGAGCACAGATAGCCCATTGTGTAACTTTGTGCTTAAGTCAGAACAACAACTGTTTGTGATAGTTATCAGCCTTTGGCGTTTTTAACTTTACTGTGGTTTATTATGGCAAATTTCCCTTAAAGAACTTCTATACTATATCACCAATATTTTCTCCAGTTATTTCGATCTTTATCAGAATTTCAAATTTTTTGTGTCACTTTTAACCAGATTTCTATTTAGCAACGTTCAATGACAACCATTACCGCACTTTGCTCCTAGTTTCACCCTGTTATAGAATCAAAAGATACAAGTACACTCTTTACTTTGTTGTACAGTTAAAATGATACAACTACAATGTTTTCGTGTGTGATGTAACCAGAGATACACTTATTCTGTTTCCTTGTTTTATGCAGAAAAATAAGACAAACTACATTGTTTACACATGTTGTGCAATCAAAGGGTACAGACTCACTATTTATACGAGGTAATTTAGTTTAAAATATAGTATATTGTTTAAGGTAAATTAGTTTAAAATATAGTGTATTGTTTACTTCTGATTATCATAATCGCAGGTATTTGATATTATACACAGAACACTTTGCAAGGATAAATAGGGAATAAAAGATCTAACACTAATACATCTGGCGAGGATTGATGGATTCAACGCCAGAAAACTTGATGTGCTCCAAGGAAACACGTTCTGAGTGATCATTCAGGCCGGGTGGAGGATGTACAGACAATTGCTACAGAAAAAGGTTGAAACTACACAACTATTTCAAATATTATCTTTACTCAATTTATACTACTGTTTCTGGATTTAGTAATAATATTGATTTCAGACTGGACCCGGCATGGTCAGGTGGTAAGAGTGGTTGACCTGTAATTTGAAGGCGGCGTGCTCTAATTCCAGTCACACTAAACGTGTTTGCCTTTTCAACCGTGGGGGCATTATATTGTGATAATCTGTCTCACTATTCGTCAGTAAAAAAGTAGCACAAGAGTTGGCGGTGAGTGTCGATAACTGTCTTCCTTCTAGTCTTACACTGCTAAATTAGGAACGGCTGCTGCAGATAGCTCTCGTGTAGCTCTGCGCGAAATTTAAAAACAAACAAAGGTTAGTTTGTAACTGGTGTAAGGCCAACTGAACCAGCTGGTTTAAGCTGGTTTATCAGTCAGTTTCAACTCAGAATTAATTTGCTCTTTGTAGATTTCGATCATTGATAAAATATTCAGTTTTAGACCGGATATAAAACTCAGTGTTGTTTATAAGTTTGTAAAACTCTTGTTCATAAACCACGCATGTATGTCTGCGGACTCACAAGCTAAAATCGGGCTTAGACACCCGTGGTGGGTATAGCACAGTTTGGCTATTGTGTAGCTTGTGCTTAATTCCAAACAAACAATATAAACCATCAACTGCAATAACTGTTAATAACAACTGTTATTATAATTTGTATTGTTTTTTTTTCTGTTTGAATATTAAAATATATTTGAGCTAAAATTGTGTGTATCAATGTTTTTTTTGGAAAATACCATACATTTGGTATATATTAACATTTAATCAACTTCTAAATTAAAATTAAAATTTCCAGCTATTTCAGTCTTATTAAGCAATATGCGTAACATAATAAATCAGAGACTACTTTGAGATAAATTATAATATGTAATACCAGGAGAGTGTTTTTCCCACCTTCATGAATAGCTGCCCAAACATGTACTGCACCATCTTTTATCTGTTTTCTGTGGGAAAGGTGATCATCCCCCATCTATTCTCGATGTAAAAAATAAACACGAATCTACCATCAACTTTAACAAGCCTGAAACAGAGTTCCAACTATACCGTGATATGTTTTCTTACCTAAATAAGTCACTGACAACGGTGAATTTTTGTTAATATAGGTTTGCAGATAGCCCTTCTGTTACGTATTTTTTATGTTTTATGTTTTTCGTAGACTAAACGCAACAGAAAAACACAGATAACAGCTTGTATAATTTATTACACTAAACTATTAACAAATATAACAGATATAACATAAATTATATAATAACAGTGACAGATATTAAGTTACAACATTCGAAATTAATTACAAAACAAAATAATATTAGTTTCAAACTTCAAAATTAATCACAATACAAAATGGTACTGGCCTGTATCTAATGTAATGATCTAAAATGAAAGTCTCAAATTCCAGTCTAGGGTGTGAATTTGGTCCCACGAAGAAATTCCGAAACAGTCCACAGTTCAATAAATTCGCCGTCTCTCAGCACAAGCAGTAATTCAGATGTATCGTAGAGATTGACGAAATAAAATCACAGCTTCCGTAGATCTAACTTCAATCACAAATACAAGTTGAATATTCACAGCAAACACTTAATCTTTCTCAAATAACTAACTCTCTTCTTTTGAAATAAAACTGATGTCTGAATCTCACTCTTTTTCTTCGAATAAAACTAATGACTGAATCTATCTTCTTTTTTCGAATAAAAACTGATGACTGAATCTCTTGCATCTTCGTCTGTTTATATATTGTAGGCCTAAACTCCTCGAAAGACCGCGAAAGTTCTACAGGTCTCCAGAGCAATCCGCACATGTCCGTTCTTGTACGAGACTATACGTCTAGACACGAAGTCACCAGCACTCATTTACAAACATATGATTGGTTTACTTAATTCAAGAAAATTCTAAATGTTACCCTAAATGAATAACAAAATATTAGTTTAAACTTCGAAACAACAATATCAATATGGAAAAATGAATAATAGAAATGAAAATTCAAACACAACACGACATGTTGTCGTTTACAAAATATTTACACATATACATAACACTCTCCCCCTTAAAAGTAAAAAAAAAAAGTTTGAGCTTGCGAAAACTTTTTTTTGTTTTGTTTATTTGTCTTTTTAAACCAACTTAAAAGGGTTAAATCCAGTGGATTCTTTAATACTCTCATGAACAGCAAACAATGACAAGGGAACACCCTCATCTCAGTCCTTTGAGTGTTCGTGGCAGTAATTTGGTGGAAACGTTCAAGGACACCTTGTGATTCAGGATGGTATGCACTAGATGAAACTTGATGGAGGTTTAGATCATGCATGGCTTGTTGAAATAGCTTGTAGATAAAATTTGTGTCTTGATCTGATTGCACAACTTTTGGAATTCCGAACATTGTAAAGGATTTGACAAGAGCAGTGATTTTTCTCCAAGGGATTGCCTCAGGGAAACGTGTAGAAGCACACATGATCGTCAAGAGGCATTCATTTCCTGCTTTGCTTTTTGGCATTGGGCCAACACAGTCGATAATGACCCTTGAGAACGGTTCTTCAAAGGCAGGAATAGGCTGCAGTGGTGCTTTTGGAATCCCCTGATTTGGTTTTCCTGTCATTTGGCAAAAATGGCATGTCTTACAAAAGACAACAACATTTTGGCGCATCTTTGGCCAATAGAAATGTCGTCGGATACGATCTAGGGTCTTTCTTACACCTAAGTGTTCCGACAACACATGATCATGAGTAAGATTAAGAATATCATTCCGATAGCATTTTGGAATGACGATTTGGTGAATAACATTCCACTCTTCATCAGCAGCAACGTCAGGAGGTCTGTATTTTCTCATTAGCACACCTAACTTCTGGTAGTAACAAATAGGGACAGTTCCTATTTCATTTTCATCAACAGCCAGTTGTAGAAGAGAACGAGTTTCAGGATCATTGTCCTGTTCCTCAATAAGTTTGTTTCGATGAAGAGAGTCGAAAAATGTCTTAGTGTCATCAGTAGAACTTAAAGTTGAGTCAGAAATCTCATCGATGTGAGACATGAACGTATCAGATAAAGAGAAATCCTCTTTGGATTCCTGAGAACGTGTCTGAGAACGAGTAACAGCACAGGCGGGAAAAACATCAGGAAACTCTTCAACGAGTTGCTCTGTACTGGGGCTAATAACAGGTGCTTCAACAACACGAACCTCTGGTACCACCTTACTACCAGCCAAATCATTCCCCAAAAGCATAGACACACCTTCAACAGGCAATGAGGCTTTAATACCCACAGTCACTGGGCCTGAAACTAAGTCCGAATGTAAATCTAATCTATGAAGAGGAATAAAAACGATGCCACCTTCTACACCAGAAATGAGCACACTGGCCCCAATGGATGACTTTTCAGTAAACGGAAGTACACTTTCCAAAATCAAACTCTGAAAAGCTCCAGTATCCCGCAGGATTTTAATTGGTTGTAGACGTGAATCGCCAACAAAAGAAACAAAACCTTCAGTGATAAAAGACTTAAATTTGTCCTCAACAAGATTTTCAGGTACATCAATAATATTGGGCTTAGAATCCACAGTGGACTGGACAGGGTCAAAATCATTGGGAACCAATGATGTATCCAACGAGGGCGAAATGAAACTATGGGGGGATGGCTTGTTTTTCACCTTATAGCACTCAGAAATCAGATGGCCAGGTTTCTTACAATAAGCACATGTTTTGGATGAGAATGACACGTTTTGGGTAGATGACGAGCTTTGAGAATAAGATGGAGTCTTCGTTTGAGAATTAGAAGTTTGCTCTTTTTTGTCTCTGTCGACATTTGCATAATATTTGAATGAGTCATTGGGTTTCTTTGCTGTGTGAGATGTTTTGCTTTTGTATGAGAAATCTTTGTGAGTCAAAGCATACTCGTCTGCCAAAACAGCAGCATCATGAATTTTGGAAGCTTTTTGTTCATCAATATAAGTTTTTAGCTCTACGGGAATACATCTTTTAAACTCTTCAACTAACATGAGTTCTCTGAGTTTTGTATAATCCTCTTTGATTTCTTTGGAATCACACCACCTGTCGAACAGAGTTTCTTTTTCACGAGCAAATTCGACATAAGTTTGGCTGTCAAACTTTTTGTAACCACGAAATTTTTGTCTATATGCCTCTGGCACCAATTCATAAGCATTCAAAATGCATTTTTTGACGTGCTCGTAATCATAACTTTGCTCGGCTGTGAGTTTGGAAAATACTTTCTGGGCTTTACCCTTGAGAACACTCTGAAGTAATACTGTCCAATATTCGGTAGGCCATTTTAGCCTAAGGGCCAATTTTTCAAACTGCTGAAAATATGTATCTACAGCTTTTTCATTGAATGGAGGTACTAAACGAATTTGTTTGGAAGCATCAAAATTATCCAACTGCATTCGGACAACCTTTTCTTCTGTCTGTGCCTTTCTCATACTGATTTCTTTATCAGCTTTAATGCGTTCTATTTGTATTTCGGCATCAAGAACAAGGCGTTTGTTTTCTTGTTCTGCTTCAATACGTTTTTGTTCTGCCTCAAGTCGTTTGCTTTCAATTTCTAAACGAAATTTCATTTCCATTTCCATTTTTTTAAATTCGAAATCTGGGTCAAAATGAGCGACAGGCAATTGTTGTGCAACTGTTTGAGGTAATACTTTTTGGCTGACCAAATGTTCAACAATAATTTGTTTAATATCTGCTTTCTTCATTGCTTGCTTCACTTCTAAATTAAAATGTTTACCAACATCAACCAATTCAGATTTTTTTAATTCACTGATTAATTCGAAAGAGGGATTCTGATTAAATTCGTTTATAAAATCTTCAAGTTCGAATGCCATTTTAAATATACAAGCTGTCTATCTGTATAGAATATAAATCTTATTTTATAATAAAATTAAATTGTTTGTTCGATATCCCGGACGGGCCCCCAATTTTCTATTACGTATTTTTTATGTTTTATGTTTTTCGTAGACTAAACGCAACAGAAAAACACAGATAACAGCTTGTATAATTTATTACACTAAACTATTAACAAATATAACAGATATAACATAAATTATATAATAACAGTGACAGATATTAAGTTACAACATTCGAAATTAATTACAAAACAAAATAATATTAGTTTCAAACTTCAAAATTAATCACAATACAAAACGGTACTGGCCTGTATCTAATGTAATGATCTAAAATGAAAGTCTCAAATTCCAGTCTAGGGTGTGAATTTGGTCCCACGAAGAAATTCCGAAACAGTTCACAGTTCAATAAATTCGCCGTCTCTCAGCACAAGCAGTAATTCAGATGTATCGTAGAGATTGACGAAATAAAATCACAGCTTCCGTAGATCAAACTATAATCACAAATCCAAGTTGAATATTCACAGCAAACACTTAATCTTTCTCAAATAACTAACTCTCTTCTTTTGAAATAAAACTGATGTCTGAATCTCACTCTTTTTCTTCGAATAAAACTAATGACTGAATCTATCTTCTTTTTTTTTTCGAATAAAAACTGATGACTGAATCTCTTGCATCTTCGTCTGTTAAAATATTGTAGGTCTAAACTCCTCGAAAGACCGCGAAAGTTCTACAGGTCTCCAGAGCAATCCGCACTTGTCCCTTCTTGTACGAGACTATACGTCTAGACACGAAGTCACCAGCACTCATTTACAAACATATGATTGTTCTACTTAATTCAAGAAAATTCTAAATGTTACCCTAAATGAATAACAAAATATTAGTTTAAAGTTCGAAACAATAATATCAATATGGAAAAATGAATAATAGAAATGAAAATTCAAACACAACACGACATGTTGTCGTTTACAAAATATTTACACATATACATAACACCTTCTTGCAAAGTAACCTCGTTTGATTAGTATCCTATATCCTGTTTTTCTGTTGGCAAAATCAAACAAAAGTAAATATATCTCACGAATCAAAAAATCACGAAACCATATACTGCTGTATACCACATATTCCTGACATCAGCAAACAAATAACCAACATTTGGCAAAAACTAGTAACAAAATATAACATTCCAGTTAATACTAAATTTATTCAAAAACCAGGCACAAAACTAAGGTCTATACTATGTAAGAACTACACTGACAAACACCACACCAACATTATTTATAAAATACAATGTGATAACTGCCACGACTTCTATATAGGAGAAACAAGTAGAAAAATGGAAACCAGATTCAAAGAACATAAAAAGTCACCTTCACACGTTTTCGAACACTGCAAGTCAAATGGACACAACATAACCATAGAAAACACTAAAATACTAAATAAAGAAACAAATGCAAAATTAAAGAAGCCTTACTTATACAACAACTTAAACCCAAAATAAACCAATATAAAGGAACGCCTTTATACCTATATTAATATTAAAGATAAAATTATATATTCAAACATCTAACCCCGCCCTCTACATTGCGACACTCAGTTACACAACCCCTTCCAAACATGTGGTCAGCTTCCGGTCAGTTACCTCTTTCTTTGTGAACCTGACGATGAACGAAGAAGGTCAAAACGTTGTTCGCTCTTCTATTTAAAATATTTTCTGAACCCAAACGAGCCGTTTTTGCATATATGATTATCTAATTAATTTGAAAATATTAGGAGTACATTAGATTTCCTACAAATAGTCATGTTTTGTTTCTTTGTTGTTGAGCACAAAGTTACTGTATTGGTTATGTATGCTTTACGGGTATCAAAACTAGGTATTAGCGTTATAAGCCTTCAAACTTTGCCCTGAGTGGCAGGGGAACAACAATAGACGCCATATTTTGCTCATTTTGTGCTCGTTTGTGAGTTATTAATTTCATTATAACTATTTAATCTGATAACGAAAATTGGCATTACAATGTTACACAATAGTTTGGATAAAAATATAAACGTATTTGTTTCAAGGAACAACATATATGTTTGTATAGATTTTGGTATTTGCTATGGTTTAATAAATAGATTCCCACAGCAACTAATTTCCAGACTCAGAGTCATAATGTGATAAACAGATCCTTGATCATTTCTTGCTTGTTAGTTTCAATTGATCACTGGGTTTTATTCTCCAAGAGTTGATTATTATTTACTGACAATGATTAAGTGAGATTTTCTGTCTGCTAAATGTTTGAAAATAAGCACAAAGCTATACAAAGGGCTATCTGTGTTCTGCCGAACGTGATTATCAAAACAAGGTTTTTAGCGGTGTGAGTTCGCTGTGTCACTGGGGAAATTACTAAATGTTATCACACGCTCTTGCAAACGTAAAACAACTGGCGAATCTTGAATTTTAAATCATTGTTGAGGTGAAGTTATTAAGTAGAGATTTGCTGCAGAACAAGACGGATGAAAACGTTTTTATGAATAAAACTGCAGGAAAAAACCTCTGCAGGGAGCAAAGTTTTCCGCTAATTACAAGACCACGCACTAACGCTTGTATTATGTATATCAAACACTTTAGGAGATAATATTCGGTATGATTAAGCAGTTGCATTTGAAAGAAACTAGCGAATCAGGTAAAGAATGTAATTCGATAAACAGCTGCAGAAACTTTCTCTCATTTATTGATTAGTTACTTCAGGAACTCGTGCTGCTGATCTGCGCAGTCACTGAGAGTCAGATATTGTGAATATTTCAATTTGTCATCACAGGTGTTGTTTTAGTCGTCGCGTTCGAAGCTGTGTGTTTGTCTGAAGTTCTCAGAATTTTTTTTACCGAGTTTCGTTCTGATTTTGGATAAATAATAAGGCTCGACCAATGCAAAGTTATTTAAGTTTACTGGAGGAAAGTCAAAGGTAGCCCTAACTGTAAAATCCAATAGTCATTGATCTGACAAAAGATTAGTCCCCAGTGGATAGTGAAACATGACAAAAATTAAATTTAATTTTAGGTATTTATGTATATTATTCATAACAAAAACTTTTCTTTTAAATGTTAGTTTTTGTCTAATAACTTTTTCAATCAGTTTCTTCTCTTGTTTTGTTAAAAAATATTAGGTTTCAAGTTTTGATTGTTCCCTAAGTATGGTTAATGAATTTCCTTTTTAATAAAGTTAACAGCGTTTAAGGAACTTAAAAGCAGCGACGTTGCCACGAGAAATTTCCTCGTGAACGTTTGTGTCTACGTGAGGAAGAGAAACTAGTGGTAAAGTGATTTAATTATTTGTATTGTTAATAGAGAGCAGAAATTTTATGTCTGGCATTTGATGGCGACACGATAATATTGATTATTTATAAAATAATACTGAAGCTTTTGCTGTTTTTAAAAGCAAACTTTTCGAAGACATTTTGAGTTTTACGGTTAAATTTTGAATCAAGAAGTTTTGGGAAAGGTGAAAGCTTATGTTTACGTTTTAGGAATACACAAAAATAAAAGGAAAAACGTATTGCACAGTTTGCCTCTTTGCTAGAACATGTAAACGAAAAACAAAAACACCACAATGGTGCAAGGTAAACACAATGATATTGTGGTTTAGAACGACATCAGTCTAAAGCAACTTCTATGTCTTTATGTTGTGCGGAGTTGAGAGTATTAGTTAAATATTATCGACGAATTACACAAAGAAAAGATAAAATTATCACAAGGATATGATTATTTTCTTGTCTTTTTAATGTCACGTAAGTTCTGTTTGGCTAAATCTGAGTCACCAGGTTGTAAAGTGATCTGGCAAAAACTATCGATAAGTTTCACAAGTTGTAAACAATGAAATGCTTGCACAGAACGTATGAACAAGAATAGCGATTGTTATTGTTTTTGAAAACTGTCTTAATGAATGTTGATTGTTTTTCCAGCGCTTAATACGTCGAGAAGCAGGCCCTTCTCTGAGTGGTGAAGCTAGAAATAAATGAATGAGGAAATTCATAGAGACGAGAATGTTTCTTGTGTTTGAAACAACCCCTTGAATCATCCCGACCAGCTCTGCGTCTGGTGTCCTATGGGGGCAGTATTTTCTGTTTTCTCCTTATACCAGCGATTTCTGCGGTTTATTCGTCGAGCTTGGACCGGAACCACACGTAAGTCACTCTTGCGAGATACTGAGAAGTCACACTGAAGTTTAGGCTGTGTGCAATTCTGTTGTTGTTGATGATGAATTTGTAAAAAGGTGGAGGGCTTTATCGGATTAATCACAATGATTTATTTAATTTGAAACTACATATGTTTTTAACGTATATTTATAAAGTAATTTATGAATTCGAACAATAGTTCCTATTTTTTTGTTTGTTTATTTGTTTTTCATACCTTGGCAAAGCAGAAGTTTCCATATAAGGTCACTGTTTTTTCTCAGGATATCTTCGACTACTGTTGAAGCAAATAGTCAGATCATAAATAAATATATTGTTGTTTACTCAGAACTTTATCGACTACTGTTGAATCAAATAGTCATGTCATAATTAAATATATTGTTGTTTACTTTGGACTTTATCGACCACTGTTAACTTAGATAGTCAGGTCATAAATATATATATTGTTATTTACTCAGGACTCTATCGACTGCAATTGAATCAAATAGTCAGGTCATAAGTAAATATATTGTTGTTTACTCAGGACCTTATCGACCACTGTTGAATCAAATAGTTAGGTCGTAAATAATTATATTGTTGTTCTTTGAGTGCTTTATGAACTATTATTAAATCAAATAGCTAGGTCATAAATAAAGATATTTGTGTACGTGCAAGAAACTAATACAGTTCGTATAATATTCAATGATTTGGGTACAGACCCGGGAGATTGTGAGGAGAATTATCGTCGTCTGAATCTTATCTTACAAAAAATAAAGTCGTCTTGCATTGCTTACGGATAAAACTCTATTTGTTAAATAGTTTATGTCTACCACTGCATAAACTCTATTCTTCTTAAAAACCTTTTAATTGGGGCATGCTGGGCAGTGTTCATTCTGTTAAAGAAAAAACATTTTGTTAGTTATAAATGGTATATTCCAGGTGATTTAAGTGAAGTTACAGTTACGACAGAAAGTGTTCGTTCCCCTGTGTCGTGAGTAGTTTTTTCCTTATAACTTAAAAAGTATCACGATTAGGATAATGAAAGTATAGTATATTATGAATATTATACTAACACAAATCTTAATAAATTTTTATGTAAATTGAACGACAAATAAACTGTTTATAAACAAATAACCAAACATAGGAGAGGCAGAAAATGTTCTTGCGTCAACTTTAATGGTCAGTTGTGTAGCCTTTCAGGTGAATTACTTGGCGCAGTCTCGTTCGTTTGGCAGTACTCGACTGGTGTTTTCTTCTATTCTTCTTTGCAGAAGACCTCCAACTCTTGCAAGTTTTTCGGATGATGCTAATGAACCCTGGTCTTCAACTCATGCCAAACGTTTTCAATTGGGTTGAAAGCGGGTTACTGCGATGGGCACTCCAGAACGCTTATATGGTTCCTCTGCAACTAGGATTGCACATATTTTGATGTATGCTTATGGTCATTGTCGTGCTGGAAGATCCAACGACGCCCAAGCCTCAAGTTCCGAGCATCATCCTTGATATAAGTGCCTAATATATCAACGTACTCTTCTTTTTTCATTATTCCGTTGACGCGGTGAAGGCTGCCTACACCAGAAGAGCTGAAGAAACCCCACAGCATGATCGAGCCACCTCCGTGTTTAACTGTAGGGACGGTGTTCTTTGAAAGATTTCGTTCCACCTTCTTAGGGAAAATATAGCGAACATCACTATGGCCGATAAGATCAATTTTAGTCTCGTCTGACCAAAGAATACGCTTCCAATACGTAAAGGGCTTATCTGCATGCTTTCTTACATACCTCAATCATGCTTCTAAATGAACAGGCTTCAAATATGGAGTCCTACGAAGACGGCATGCTTTGAACCCAGAAGAGTGTAACATGTTCGTAACTGTAGAGGTCCTTACTTCAACCCCAGTTTTCGTTACCAGTTTCTGCATGTCAGTACGAGTTAAAGGAGGGTTCCTACTACCTTTTCTGAAAACCTTTCTCTTGTTTCTCTCTGGAATTTTGATGGGGCGTCCGGAACGAGGGAAATTAGCGGTTGATTCTGTCAGCTTAAACTTGACAATTATGCTTTGAACAGTAGATTTCGGCACATTAAGTTGTGTAGCAATACCGAAAAGAGACACACGAGACTTGTGTTTTACAATAATTCGTTTTTTTAAATCACTGAACAATTGTTTCCTGTTCGTCATGATGATCAAGCAGATAATGACGGAGACGGCGCTAAATTGCCGGAAGTACATTTTTTGCTGGCTAAATTCCAATAATTATGAACCCAGTATCTAGTTCTGGAATAGTATAATGTAGTTTATTCGCCAAACTAAACAAAATTGTTACGGGAATACTTGTTTTTTCACACGTTCTGAAATGTATGAACACTTTCTGCTCCTCCTATTTTTTGTTATTTGTTTATAAACAGTTTATTTGTTTAATTTACATAAAAATAATGTAGATGTATGTTAGTGTAATGTTTATAATATATGTTACGTCTATTAACCTAATCGTCGTACATTTTAAGTTATGAGCTAAAACTACTCGGGACGCAAGGGTACGAACACTTTCTGTTGTTACTGTATAAACCTTTTGTTATTAATTCATGATAACCGTTGCTAAGAAGGTGTAATTTAAACTTCATTGCTCTAAATTTATTTAAAGATGATAAACGTTTTATACCACCGTTACTATATTTGAAAATTTTCAGGCTTTGATCATGTATTACACTTTAACATTGAAATAAATTGATGCTTCTATGAGCTTTCAAGAAACTGTTTGTTTGTTTTGAAATTTCGCACAAAGCTACTCGAGGGCTATCTGTGCTAGCCATCCCTAATTTAGCAGTGTAAGACTAGAGGGAAGGCAGCTAGTCATCACCACCCACCGTAGCTTTTGGGCTACTCTTTTAACAACGAATAGTGGGATTGACCGTCAGATTATACACCCCCACGGCTGGGAGGGCGAGCATGTTTAGCGCGACGCGGGCGCGAACCCGCGACCCTCGAATTACGAGCGCACGCCTTAACGCGCTCGGCCATGCCAGGCCTCTTTCAAGAAACTAAGAAAAATTTTAAAACTGACAAACTCTTTATAAAATACTTGTTGTTGTGTTTTAAACATTGAAACAGTAAATAATAGTATTGTTTCAGACACTTTAATCAACTTGGGATAAAGTAGAGTAACTTAAAAGCATCGATTTTATATTCTATTGTTATCAAAAATTCTTTGCCCACAAATGGATGTCATAAAAGAAAGAGTTTTAAGTCTATAAAAATCATGTTTTGTTCCATCACAATTTGTATTGGTATTTTCTTCATACTAGCAGCTTGTCTGATATTTTAGTAGTTTTTGAGCTTCTTCTTATGGAACTGTTCAGGTATTTGGAAAGATGCAGGGTAAATTGAAATAGATTTGCAGTTTCTGCAAGTGTATGTTTTCCTAAGGCAAGTTCTTAATCCTTAAACATTTTTCTGCTATCATTCTTTTCAAAGAAAGCAGAATGAAAAACTCAAGTGTTTATCTTAAAATTGCTAAAGACATGTTTTCATGTTGTGATCACAAATCACGATATGTTTATACCGATGGGTAAAGTTCTTTTCAACCATTTAAGTAGAAGGAAGTTTTAGAAAGTAAGTAATTGTAGCCGAGTACACACAACTTGGCCACTTTCTTCCATTAACTGCCAAGAGTTAATACAGCCATTTACGCTGTAAATGGACATTTGCGATATAATCTAGGTTTCGAGTGCTTTGATAGCAATGTTGAAGTTAAAGAAAATAAGTTTTATTTGAGAACTGACATTAGTATTTTAAAAGAGACTGCTACTGTCATACAGATGAAGTCCGCTGTGAATAATTAGAAACTAAGGGGCACTGAAATAATTAAGAAGTTCGTAAAAATATTTTCATTTTACAAGACGTAAAACAAGATTCGTCAATTTATTTGGTGGCTTTTGAAATACGTTACCTATTGAAACAATAAAGAAAGAGAATTCTAATAACGTTCTTATTTAAACATTTTCAGTAATAGCAGCTCAATTAGTGTTTCTAGAAAGACTCCACAAATAAACAAATAATTCTGCAAACGAAAGTTTCAGTTTTCTCTGATACTAAACTAATTTCTCCAGAAAACGAATATGACAATGATATTTCCCATGATTATATTGTCTGATCGCGTTTTATCGATAACATAAATATTCTTTCTTATTAATGAATACCATTCTTTATACGACCTTTATTTATCTTCAAAGCTTCAGGTCATGTATGACGAAACTCATGGGTGCAGTAGAAATTCTTATGTACATTTGTTTGCCCTCATTAAAATCTGAGACTTTTTGAAATAATGTATTAACTGTTTAGGCAGAGCAAATGATGGTCATAAAATTTTGAAAAATGCTTTGACGCACTGATTGTATACAATAATAAAAGGGCGTGTCCGTGCGCATGTGCGACCTCAAGAGAAACAAAAAAAAAATCTTTCACACCTAAAGTTTTGACCCCGAGGGTGTACACCTGGAGATTATTACTTAACCACGTGCGTGCGCAAGCGATTTTTTTTTTCTAAATTAAGTAAGGGAAAGCCACTTACAAAATAATTGAATTTTTATATTACAGATAAAAAGCACAAAAGATAAACAGACATGCACTTGTGTGCGCGTGTGCACATACTTGTCTGTATATGTGTGGCGTTTATAGCTTTAAGAGGAAAGAACATAGAAACTTGAAATTTTACACCAATAGTAAGTGTACACTAAGAGTGTGCACCAGGGTTACCTTATCCAAGTGCGTGCACATCTATTAGTGAGAAAAACTAGCGAAAAACAACAGATAAAAGAACTGGTTATTTCTATAACGTTTTAACATATAGAAAAACCAGGGCGTTGGTAACAATAAGTTCCAACAATAGCTTTTATATCACGCTACTTAACAATAAAAGCGTAACATAAAATTGTTGTTAAGAGGCTTTGTGCTGAAAATATAAAGCAAAACGTATAAACTGTAAAATAAAAAAAATATTTGTTGTTTTGTAATTTACAGTTTCGGTTGATTTAAATTGTTTATTTCTATTATTTAAGTTTAAAATTGGATGACAAGTCAAAGGGATGTTTACCTCTATAAACAGGCCACATCCAGTTAAGGAACAGCGAAAGTATAAGATTATACTTTTATGTTTTATGTTCAGAATACATATACTGCCATAGTCATCTATAATAAATCAACCTCAATACTCAAATGAAGTCGGGTGTTTTCTCCAGTATTAAATTAATTATTAAACTAACCACACACTAAAGTGTTGACTTTGTCATCTAGTTCATAAATAGATTTGGGTGTATCGAACAATTTCAGCCATTCTCGTACTATTCACTTCAGCATTGTCTACTTAAATCTATGTCTGTTCCTCTTTCAGTGCCAAAATGTGTGTTGTCCATGAACAAAAATTAACAAACAACTCAAAATATCCTTTAAAACCTCCGTGAGTAGAAACCCAAATACACGTTATAACTTTTACCAAAATAGATTATCACGTTGCTTAGTTCCTATCGAAAGTCATAAGAAACGTATTCACGTATATATTAAGAAACAATACGAATACTTATTAAAATTTGTTTACGTCTAATATTTTGCCCCTCTTATTTTTCCTCCGTTTTTAATGAATCTATGAAGGTTTATATTTGTTTATTTAAGAATTTGCACGCAAAACTATGCACAAAGGACTATCAGCACATACTCGTTCCCAACTTTCAACAGCATCCATGGTAAATCCGTGAACTTGTCTGATGAAGTCGTGAAATTGAATCTTCACTCTTATAGTACATCCTTGTCCCAAAAGAATGGGGCATGTTTATATGGCAAAGAGACCCGAATTATAAATCTCCGATATAGTAGCTCAACCACTATGCCAAGTGTGGCCCTAATATTCAAGACAAGGAAAGATTGGACTATGATTAGTGGTCACGCACGAAAGACGTGCTAATTCTACTAACTACTGATGTGGATGAAAACGACCACGTTTACGTGATAGTGTTTCTGAACGTCGTCTTTATTTTAAAACAAGATCAGCTGAAAGAAATGACTACATTCAGCTGCTTTCTTTCTTTTTTCTTCTACAATAATAACAATTATTCTAACTAGGATTTAATACAAAATATAGACATTTCTGTTTACTTTAATTCTGTAACCGCGCCAATATTAGTGGCAGCATCAAATTCTTGTTTATATATATGTTTTTTGTTACTTTTTTTACCCTCTATTCGTAAAATACCATCTGCATTTCAAACGAACCAGACTGACGCTACCCTGTACTTGAGAAGTGCAGAATATTTTGAGCTCTGCTGAGTCCTTTGGGAAGGGACTCTGTTATGAAGAAAGTGTACTAATCCTTGTTTATTCTACAGTTACACATTGAAAGTCCTGTACGTGTTTAGAAAGATATACCAAATAAAACGGTAAAGTGATATGTTTTCAGATCCACCTGTTTGAATAGCATATACTAGCTGTTGCAGTGTATTTATTTAAATAGCGTACATTAGCTGTTGCAGTGTATTTGCAATTTTGAGAGTCGTCTTTTAAACATAAAGCATAATATGAACGATAAAGGAATGGTTGGAAATACTACTCAGGCGGTTGATCATATTATTCAAGTCATGCAAACAGTGCATGTGTTATTGAAATTGTATATTAATTATTACATGTATACTGACATATAAAATCATTATATGATTCACGAAAAATGAAATTTGATTGTGGGCGTTAACAATAAATTATTCTTCGTACAAAACTAAACAATAGGCTTTTTAAGTTCTTTACACCACGGAGGAATCGAGCACCGAAATTTAGCATTGTAAGAATATAAATTGTTTTTGTTTTTTTTTAGTTTCGCGCAAAGCTACTCGAGGGTTATCTGCTCTAGCCGTCCCTAATTTAGCAGTGTAAGACTAGAGGGAAGGCAGCTAGTCATCACCACCCACCGTAGCTTTTGGGCTACTCTTTTAGCAACGAATAGTGGGATTGACCGTCACATTATAAAACCTCCATGGCTGAAAGGACGAGCATATTTAGTGCGACGGGGATTCTTACTCGCGACCCTCATATTACGAGTCGAGTGTCTTAATCACCTGGCATTGCCGGCCCATTGCATTTTCGAAAGTAAGATAAAAATATTTTCAGCGAACCGTTTATAATCAATTGTTTTAAAACGACACACGATGGAAAAGGAAAATGCTTGAAATGGATGGATGTTGAGAAGATTCTATGTATAGCAACGTCGTTGATTTAGCCCTACAAATTTCCACTGGTAACCAATTGAAATTGATTATTTTTGACAACGTGAGAGCAGGATGTAGAAAATCTCGTGTTTCATTAGCAAAGGAGTTCAATACTTGTTAGAAACTTCGAAACTTTATGATCCAGTTACTCACGTGATATGTCTCAAGAGATGGTAAATGCACAATGAGCTAAAATTTTAATAATAATAAGTTTATATTTTGTTTTTAATTTATAGGAAACGTTGTACTCTCTTCTCTTCTCTTCTCTTTGAGCCCTCCGCTAGTACAGCGGTATGTCTCCGGATTTACAACACTAAAATCAGGAGTTCGATTCCCCTTGGTGGGCTGAGCAGATAGCCCTTTGTGGCTTTGCTATACGAAAAACACACGTACTCTTCTCTTTGAAGGTATCCGCTCTCCAAATCTACTTGATTTATTTAACCAAAGCTAACTCCTCTTACTGTTATTTCTTTGATAAAAAACAATAACTTGATCTCACGTAACCAACAACTTAAACACATTTCTTCTCTCCCAAGTTAAATAATACCCCATTTTCAACTATACTATACTTTACTAACACTGTTGACTTTGCTATGTAGACTTAAAACAAAAAAACAAGCTGGTTTAATATAAAATCCTTGAATATTGCTACCGCCCTTCCTCATGACTCACAGGATTATTGTTTGTTTGTTTCTGAATTTCGAACAAAGCTACGCGAGGGCTATCTGCGCTAGTCGTACCTAATTTAGCAGTGTAAGACTAGAGGGAAGGCAGCTAGTTATCACCATCTACCGTCAACTCTTGAGCCATTCTTTCACCAACGAATAATGGAATTCACGGTCACATTATAACGGCTGAAATAGGGGAGCATATTTGGTGCGACGGGGATTCGAACCGGCGACCTTCAGATTACGAGTCGAACGCCTTGAGTCACCTGGTCATACCGGGCCTTAACGGTGTTCACATAAATTTTAATGATATTTCCTATTTACCTTATAAGGATTACGGATATTACCTTTTAAATTAAAAATAATAATGCTAAGAATACTCAAATCTTGTAAGTACTGATTAAACTAAAACTTTTTATGCTTCAACTACTTTCAGTGAGTGGGTAAAATTTAAAGCGTCTTTATTAATCTATTAATTAATTTCAGGTGATTAATTAGAAGTTTATTGTTATCAGAGAGATAAAGAAATAAGGAAGAAATCCTACAAAAATACAAATATGTCGTTAATATTTTTATGTGTTTGTGTTTTTTGTATAGCAAAGCCACGAAGGGCTATCTGCTCAGCCCACCGAGGGGAGTCGACCCCCTGATTTTAGCGTTGTAAATTCTGAGACATACCGCTGTACTATCGGGAGACGTTTTATGTTTTCCCCTGTTGTTCAATGTCCGAAGTAGGCTTAGCAAAATTCAGTCCAATAGCGCTGAATGATATCATATTGTGAAGTTGAAGTCCAGTAAACATAAACTCATCCGTTTTGTTTTGACGTGAGAACCTTTCGTAATTGTTAGAAAATTACGTTTTCATTTTCAAAAATGTTTTTTCGGTTATTGTTTTTCATTTTATTGTGATAATTTTGTAATTTGTCTCGAACATTGAGCGAGTTAATTTTTAGCCGTCCGAGTTCGAAAACTCTTGTATGCAATATATTCTCTGTACAGTACATCCTATAAATGTTCATTCATCAGACATGGAAAACACGCACAACATTTTCTGTCGTTTTCTTCAGATGCACGACTCTAATTTTTTTTAAATAAAATTTCAGTGATAAATATTTTTTTTTTTTCTGAGACTGAATAAATGTTTGAAAAATTTATCTCTTACTAAAATATGGCCCGACATGGCGAAGTGCGTTAAGGCGTTCGACTCGTAATACGAGAGTCGAGGGTTCAAATCCCGGTCGCACCAAACATACTTGCCTTTTCAGGCATGGGGGCGTTATAATGTTACGGTCAATCCCACTATTCGTTGGTAAAAGAGTAGCCAAAGAGTTGGCGGTGTGTGTTGAAGACTAGCTGCCTTTCTTCTAATCTTACACTGCTAAATTAGGGACGGCTAGCACAGATAGCCCTCGAGTAGCTTTGTGCGAAATTAAAAAAAACACACAAAAAAACAAAAACGATTGTTATCATGAGGTTCCCCCAGGAGAGAGAGGTGAGTCTATGGATTAACAATGCTAAAATACTACACATAAACCTTCGTGTAGCTTTGTGCGAAATTATAAAACAAACGTAAATTTGTGAAACAAGTTAAATACATTACAATACGTTAAAAAGATCATTAAACAAGTACAATAGTAGAGAGATAGGTGTAATAGGCATGTTTTGCGTCTTATCATTTTATGTTGTTTTAATGAGGGCTTTATTCAGTTGCATATAAAATATTTATATGTATTATTTTGTAAAAGATGGCGGCACATCGTCAGGACATTTCTTCGAGAGGTGTAACGAACATTAATTTTGTTATTTACGTTTCAGACTTCCTTCTCTGTTCTTTCGAGTTGCTAAGATCGTTACACAAGACGATGCCTCGTAAATATAAACTGTATTTTAATTTTAAAGTTTGGAAGTACATATCTCATTAGCTGAATTACCCTCTATTTTTCCTTTTCCGAATAAGTTTAATTTTGTTCTCTGCTCAGAAGAGATTTGTTTTATTCGTTTTATTATTGTCGGTTTGTGACTTTTTTTTCGGACCGTTTCCTTAAATATTTTAAGTATTCGTTTCACCTTGTAACTGTTAGCTTATTTTTGCGTGGGGTAATATTATTTAGAAAGATTTCATGAACTTATAAGCTACAAGTTTTACACAACTGTTCGTAAGAAGATCAGCTGTACATTATTGTATTAAAAGTTCTGTCAGAAAGTAAGTCTTAGATTTCCGGGTAAACAGCACTCATAGAGAGTAACTTGTAGTAAGTGTTATAGCAAACAGTTCGTTCAGACGGCACCACTTACGTATTTAAATGTCCCTTCAGAATAAATTTATTTCGGTCTTTGTATTAATTAGATTGCTATACAATATATATTTGCTGTTACAGGTTAAGGTAGATAAAGAAAACCTAATACATTATGTTTTCAATATGTTCAGGAAATTATTTTGAAAATGCTTATGTTTTACAGGTACAGCTTTGCGATCCATGAATTATGAATTCTTATTTTCTTCACACTAAACACTTTTGAAGTCAATGTATTACGGTGTATTTCATTTACATGTGAAGCCATCTGAGCTGCAAATGTTTATTGGCTTTTCTGCAACATGGGTATTATAGTTTTCACATTATTATTCCAGTTATTGATAGCTTTTGAATATAAGTGGTCTAGTACTCAAATTAAAAGGGAAAATAATTATAGATAAAATGTACATTAATGGAAACAGCCTGGTTGTATTAATTAGCCATATGTACCATATTGATCAGTCATAATTAAATTGAAGATAATTTTGACTCTCGTTCTACGTCACATGGCAGTGTGTAATGTGGGAGATATTACGCTAATTTTGAACTTTTTGCAATTTTGTGAGGCGTTTTTTTCATAATGCATGTAACCATAGACAAATTAATGTTTCGTAAATGTGAAATATGGTTTATGTCTTACAGGTGTCCATATAGTAACTTATCATAGTCAAAATCATGTTGTTTTGGTTTTACATCATTACGCTTTATTACATTTGTTGAGACTTCTGTGAATTATTATGGACTGGACAGCATTCCGGCATCATCATGCATATTTTGTAATGCCGGAATGCCGTCCAGTCCATAATATTTCACATAAGTCTCAATAACAAGTATTATCGTGCGTGTTTTATTAATTTGTAATAAAACTAAATAAAAAACACTAGTGTCAAAGAATGAGTTTTCTTTTGACAGACAAAGCACCGATAGCCCATTGTACATCTTTCTGCTAAAGTATAGACATAGAAAATATCTTATTAGAGAAGAAATGTACGAAATTGTCAGGTACTTATTCTGTGAAATAATGTTGGTATGTTATCTTGGCCCGGCATGACCAAGCGCGTTAAGGCGTTCGACTTGTAATCTGAGAGTCGCGAGTTCGAATCCTTGTCACACCAAACATGCTCGCCCTTTCAGTCGTGGGGGCGCTATAATATGACGGTCAATTCAACTATTCGTTGGTAAAAGAGTAACCCAAGAGTTGACGGTGGGTGGTGATGATTAGCTGCCTTACTTCTAGTCTTACACTGCTAAATTAGGGACGGCTAAGGAAGATAGCCCTCGAATAGTTTGCGCGAAATTCAAACAAAACAAATTAACAATTATTAACATTTTGTTGAATATTAATTATTTGAGTAAACACCATAAAAGGATGTTTTAAATTATGTCAATTATTACGGTAAACACCGTATACTATAAACGACAGGCCTGAAATGGTGTTTCAACACGCCTCTGGTTTGCACCCATTATGGATAAATTAACAGCATATGCAGTTAAGTTGATTTTTATAACAATTTTTAGGTTTAGTGGTTTTCAATAGTTTGTTGGCTTTCGAAGTTTAAACTGAAACGTAACAGTCTAATAGTTACGAAACTTTCAATAACAAATGATAATATAAGCTACACTGGATGAATATAACATGACTGATGGATATTACATTAAAAACTATCATTTTTTAAAACTAACTTACTCTGTTATTTTTAGGTTTAAGGTATTAGACTTTTTTTGAATCAACAAAGTTACGAATCTATATCTGTGATATGATTCTCCACTGTGGATAGAGTGCGGATGGTAATAGCAATTAGCAACATTGACAGATAAGGGTGAATATTGTATGTCATTGTCGCGGGTGGATATTGGAAACTCTTCTGCAGGATAAATGTTTGAAAATCGTGAATAATATAAGGGGATAGATATTATTAAGTGAACAGGAGTGAAATACACTTGATAGAAACACGGGTTAGGAAGTATAAATGACTAAACTCACATTGTGATGTTAGCTAAGTTTATTATAGAATTGGATAAACGATATAAGATACGAGGTTATAAACATAAATATAATATTAATATTGTGGCAGAACTAGTTTATCGCGCTGGTTTTTTAAAAGCTTGCGCGTTATACTCTCAAACATAACTAATTAGCTTCATTATTTACTTAAGTACTCAAACTATTTTACAAATTTAGGAATTATCGTGAATTTTATAATACATATAATGAAACTTCTATTGCAAAGCAGCCTCTACCAAATATATTTTTATAAGCTGTTTTTATAAAACAAAATGAAACATTTTTCTTAGTAAACTTTCGGTCCATATTCATTTTATGTGGACACAGGATAACGCAAAGGTTATATTAAAATAGAACATCTATATGTAACACACAAAGTGTAAGGTTATTCGTTAAAAAGAAAACACTTGCTACAAAGATATTTTTTTAAAGAATCTTAACAAATAACAGGATTACAGTTCATATGAAGAGTAAATCTAGTCTCTTTGGTTCTTTTTTTACCCGTTGCAAAAGCATGCTACATCAAACAGCAAGTGTCATCAAAATCCCATTTAAGATATCAACAGAAGAGTTACGTGTTATATAGTATAAAGAACTATTGCATATCTACTCTTTTGAGTGATGAATACTGCTGAAATGAGACTATTTCAATATTCTTTCCTTTCTTGGGTCCGAAAATAAAATTTTAAAATAACGTAATCATACTTGTCACACGTAGAATAGAAAAACGTGTATGTATTCTGCGAATGAAAATGCAAAGCTTAGAACGCTAATATTCTTTACACTTGATACGTTGTATTTTTCTGCAAACTTTGTACTAAGTATTGAATGTTAAATATTTTTATGATAAAATTTGTTATTGCTGGCATTTTCTTTGTTCTCCAAAAGCTATGTAACAAAAACATCGAAGTTCACATTAATCAAGTTTGTTATGTTTCTTTATTAGTTGTTCAGCTGAAGAGAGTATTGAAGACAGTTAAAACAGTTTTCGTTGTTGTTTGTTGTTGTTTTGAATTAAGCACAAAGCTACACAATGGGCTATCTGTGCTCTGCCCACCACGGGTATCGAAACCCGGATTTTAGCGTGTAAGTCCGCAGACATACCGCTGAGCCACTGGGGGGCAAAACAGTTTTTACATGCAGTGAGCTTTTAGTGAATGGGAAAGGATAGCAAAACAACAGCTAATTAAAAAAATATTTCAGAGAAAACTTGTGTTTTTTTTTATAGCAAAGCCATATCGGGCTATCTGTTGAGCCCACCGAGGGGAATCGAACCGCTGATTTTATTGTAAATTCGTAGACATACCGCTGTACGAGCGTGTTGTTATTTGGTGAATAGATGTGAAGCAAAAATGTACGTAAAAATTGCAGTGTTTGTTGAATGTAGGAAAAATTACAATGTGCTTAAAATTCTATTGTTTGTTTTTGAATTTCGCGCAAAGCTACTCGAAAGCTATCTGAGCTTGCCGTCCCTAATTTAGCAGTGTAAGACTAGAGGGAAGGCAGCTAGTCATCACCACCCACCACCAACTCTTGGGCTACTGTTTTACCAACGAATAGTGGAATTGACCGTCGCATTATAACGCCCCCACGGCTGAAAAGGCGAGCATGTTTGGTGCGATGGGGATGCGAATCCTATTGCCGGGCCCTATTGTTTCTTGAGCACAGATTAAATAAAAATACACTCAAAATGTTATATTTTATATTATAAAACAACAAAGTAATTAAAAATTATGTTATCTAGTGGACACAGATAAGGCAATAGTATGCTTAAACGCTCTAAAAATGTAACGAAACAATATTCTTCACGGCTATATTTTACTGTTAAAAAGGCTATACATACATTCAACAAATGTTGTTATTTAACGATTAAGGTATTGAAAGAACGTTTAAAACGTTTGTTGTTTGCGTAAAAAAAGTAAATGATTGTCCGTCAATGAAACCTGTTTTATCGCAAAGAAGTTAGAGAAACAATGTGTTTAAGTAAGAAATATTTAAATTAAAAAAACATGAATTAATTTTACCATATAATAATTAATGATGTAGAAATTCAATAATATAATGTTTCAAGCGAACTGTTATTTAATTTTTAGCGAGACTAAAATTTGAACAAGGAAACCATTATAAATTGTAATGAGTCAAAAGTTGATATTGATTCTTGTACTTTGATGTATGTTTTAATATGCTGTTGTATATAGGATACGTATGTTCTTAAATTCTCGAATATTCTCTTAGTATATTATGTATTTAATCTGTTGACTGCTAAGTATTTCAGCTGCTACGGCAACTCCGAACCAAGTTCAAAACATAACTCTAATGCTTTTTCATTTTGTAACTTTTTCGTGACGCCATTCTGGATCGAAAGTAAAACAATTTAGACGTAGGTCAAATGCATTTATGGTGCTGAAATCTAGCGTTGAAGTTAGGTATTATTAAAAATTAATTAAATAAACTCATCCGTGGCACTGTGTTACCGATCGGCTTGGACGAGTTATCCTCGTCTACGGCACTGAACAGGTGCCGTATGAAGGAACTGTTTACTTTTAAATAGGTGTTTTAAAAGTTGCATGTTTATTTAACTGGTTATTAGTGGTAAAGCCCCGATAGCGTAGCCTCAGACGTATGATATTATGTATGTTATTTTTTACTCATAGAAAGTTATAAGATAGAAAATTATTATTTTACTTTTCTTCATACGATATAATTTTATTTGTAATCTTGCTAATAGGTGTTGACAACTCATGAACAATAGCATTGTAATCGAAGTTAACCACTTACACAATTTGCTGATTGTGTTTTTTCAGTTTTTTAAGTAAGTCTGACTAAACTAACGATCAGTGCGTGTTTAGTGTTGCTACTATATACCTTTTATTCTGGTCTGTTAAAATCAAAAGTTTAAAGCTCAATACATTCAACGTAACTGAAGAACGTTTGAGTTGCAACGCTATTGAAAACCATATATATAAGCCTTGATAAAGTTTGTTTTGTACATTATTTCATGAAGACTTGCATAATATTAATAACTGTCAGTAATAACACTGTACTGACGCCTTTGTTGTTGTACACTACAGGATTTCTAATTATTATTATTCTATACCTCCTATACAATAATAAGACAGATCGCTAGAAGTTTACGAATAAAGATATTTAAACTTTATGTTTCTTCAATCTAAACTTTGATAATGAATTGCCAGTTAATTTAGGCCTCCGTATCTCCATAATAAGAGAACGGAAATTATATATATTCAGTATAGTTCATCTGTATGTGTTTATATGCACCAGCCTGTCCATTCCTTTTGATACATATTAAAAGGAAATTATGGAACGACAGTACCTTATGGATCAGATATTCGATGGCGCGTTCTAGGTGATTTTGTAAAATGTTCAATAGTAAAATAGCCGGCGTGTCGGGTAAACAGTCATATTTTCGCCTTCTATGATAACTTACTGAAAATAGATTGACTCTACCAATATGGCCCTGCATGTCCAAGTGGTTAGGGCGCTCGACTCGTAATTTGAATGTTTGAGTCCCAGTCACACCAAACATACTTGTCCTATCAGCCGGTATACTGTGACGGTCAATCCCACTATTCCTTGGTAAAAGAGTAGCCCAAGAGTTGGTGGTGGGTGGTAATGATTAGCTACTTTCTCTTTAGATAATCCTCGTGTAGGTTTGCGCCAAATTCAAAACAAACAATCTATCAATAATTTTTATTGTTGTAACGGAATTTGATAAATCAATATATCATGACGTTTTATTGAAAAACTAAAGAAGAAAACTTACAAAATTTACTCGATAATAAGAAACTTTTAAGTTATGTTCACGTGTTAAGTTTCAAAAACTCTTGCATGTTCTTTTTACTACTGAAACACTCACCAACTTATAATATACAGAGCTATCACTGATATAAGTCAACCAGATCTGAAAAATCAGGATAATTATTCTTCAGGATTTAAAAAAAAAATGTTGTGTCATTTTTAAATAGCTTTACCAATATGTTCTTTAACAAAATGTGAAGAAATTGCGAAAAATTTTCTTACACATTCGTGTATGATGTTATTGTTTTAAATTAGTAGAGATTGTTGTAGCTGTACAATACTTGTGTGGTTGTTGTTGTTGTACAAGAGTTGTATTGTTGTAATTGTACAAGAGTTGTATTGTTGTAGTTGTACAAGACTTGTGTGGTTGCAGTTGTACAAGACTTGTATTTTTGTTTTAGTTTTTTCTTTATACTTTTAGTTGTGTTATGCAATATTTCACTTTGTAAGACAAATATGTTAATAAAAAAATTATACCATAACCATAGAAGAATGCAATAATATCGTTTCCGTAAGCGATATTTAAAACAGTTTAGTTTTGCTTGTTTGTAAGGACGAAGCTACACAAGGGGATATTTGTGCTCTGCCCACCACACGAGACCCACTTCTAACACTGTAAGTCCAAAGACACATCGTTGTGCCATTGGGGACAAGTTTAGCTGACCTTTGGTATAATCGATTCCACTTTTGTTTAAATATACTTCAAATTTATCAGTTTTAGATATCGTTTGCTTATTGATCTATATATTAAAGATTGGTTAGTGAAGAATGTTTAAAATACTTTAAAATTTTTTCTGGAAAAGTGAATATTGGGAGCTAAATGTCATGTTATATTTTGTTAATTTTTATTTCTGATGGGTTCGCTGAATATTATTTGTTTTGTTTATATATATGTTTTTAAAGGGAAGGGTGAGCCACTGTTTTTCTTCGTCACATCAGATAAGCCTCTTACAGTTGATTAAGTTCTAATGGTTTTTTACTAGATGATTTTACTTGCCTAAAGGAAAGAGAGAAATACAAATGAAACAGCTTTGTTGCTCAAATTGAGCTGCCATAGTAATTTTGTGTGGAGGTTTTATTAAAAGTTCAATACAGTTAAATCTTTTACTATAATCGTATAAGTGAATTATTTAATTAATTTTTGTCTTTAGAAAATCCCGTGGAGGATTTAGAAATAACGGTTATACGTTGCAAGCCTGATGGGATTGATGCCTTATGTCGAACAACAAAGTTCACAAAAAAAGAATTGAAGTTAATGTATCAAGGATTTAAACAGGTAGGCTTAAGTTATCTTATATAATGGTTTATGTTTTAAGAAAAAATGTGTATGATTTCAAGAAATAACCTTTTACTGCTCTTCACATGAATAATTGAAAAACATTTTGAATAAACAAACAGATATTTTAGTCTTCATTTAGAATTCAATGACTGACAACCAACTTTTTGTACTGTGCTTGAAAACACATTTTTAACGTGTTTTTTTAAGAATTTAATTTTTTCATATATGTTACATCTTTAACTGAAAATAATAATATTCCTTATGGCTTCCTACATAAAGAACTGTTTTATTTTGAAATATCAAAACGAAGTACTTGCCTATAATAGCGTAACGGTAGATTTAGATTAGGAAACATAAACTCTAATTTAATAAGTACTTTTCACTGTTGTAAGTTAACGACTATAATACTTACGTGAATAAATAAATAACTGAAATCGTTACTTTGAAGCTTTGATATTTTTATAATTCACTAATGTCTACTGCCCCACATTATCAGTTTAGGGATGTGTGTGTATTTTTTTATAACAAATTACAGAATTAACAAACACAGAGCAAACAAGTTTAACATAAACAACAACCTTAATGAAATATAAGATAGTGCACGATTTAATATTGTCCGAACTACACAATTAACAAACACAGGGCAAACAAATTTAACATAAAGAATAAACTTAATGAAATATAAGATAGTGCACGATTTAATGTTGTCCAAACTACACAATTAACAAACACAGGGCAAACAAATTTAACATAAAGAACAAACTTAATGAAACATAAGATAGTACACGCTTTAATGTTGTCCGAACTACACAATTAACAAACACAGGGCAAACAAATTTAACATAAAGAACAAACTTAATGAAATATAAGATAGTGCACGATTTAATGTTGTCCAAACTACACAATTAACAAACACAGGGCAAACAAATTTAACATAAAGAACAAACTTAATGAAACATAAGATAGTACACGCTTTAATGTTGTCCGAACTACACAATTAACAAACACAGGGCAAACAAATTTAACATAAAGAACAAACTTAATGAAACATAAGATTGTACACGCTTTAATGTTGTCCGAACTACACAATTAACAAACACATAACAAACAAATTTAACATAAAGAACAAACTTAATGAAACATAAGATAGTACACGCTTTAATGTTGTCCGAACTACACAATTAACAAACACAGGGCAAACAAATTTAACATAAAGAACAAACTTAATGAAACATAAGATAGTACACGCTTTAATGTTGTCCGAACTACACAATTAACAAACACAGGGCAAACAAATTTAACATAAAGAACAAACTTAATGAAACATAAGATAGTACACGCTTTAATGTTGTCCGAACTACACAATTAACAAACACAGGGCAAACAAATTTAACATAAAGAACAAACTTAATGAAATATAAGATAGTGCACGATTTAATGTTGTCCAAACTACACAATTAACAAACACAGGGCAAACAAATTTAACATAAAGAACAAACTTAATGAAACATAAGATAGTACACGCTTTAATGTTGTCCGAACTACACAATTAACAAACACAGGGCAAACAAATTTAACATAAAGAACAAACTTAATGAAACATAAGATAGTACACGCTTTAATGTTGTCCGAACTACACAATTAACAAACACAGGGCAAACAAATTTAACATAAAGAACAAACTTAATGAAACATAAGATTGTACACGCTTTAATGTTGTCCGAACTACACAATTAACAAACACATAACAAACAAATTTAACATAAAGAGCAAACTTAATGAAATATAAACTTATATAAATATAATAAGCTCAGCAAAACCCATATCGCACGACGTCTGCAGGAGTGTTTTGTTATAAATAGAATAGTTCAACTCTAGAAGATGAATAGTTTGTTTTTTTATTTAAGTGAGAAGTTTGTACAATAAATTACCCGCGCTATGTCCACCATAGGAAACAAACCAGAAGTTTAGCATTTTGAGCTCTCAACGGAATGAAGACGATAATAAAACGGTAGTGATATGTGTTTAGTATCATGTTATGTTCACTGCATTACCAGTGTCCTAAAATTGGAAATTTCCTATCATATGTTATTCGTTTATAATAGAACATTCAGAAGTGTACAGAAAGAGAAATTGTTAAATATGTGTACTGCAAGAATGTATTCTACACTTACCAGGAAAATCACTGTACTATACACAAAGTTTAGTGAGTATTTCACTACAAATTATTTTGTACGTGTATACCTAGGTCTCCCAAGTAAAAAGCTTGAGCTCTTGTAAAACTAGAATTAGGATTCAATCCCTGGGACACTGTGTAGTTTTAAGATTAAAGAGCACAAACTTACCCAAGTTTAGATAATGCTGACAATTGTAATATGGAAAACGCGTTATTGCTACAATGTTGAAAGTGTATCATAATTACAACTACGGTTCGTAAAACTTCTTTATAATCGTCGTATGAGGATGTTTTCTCACTATAATTGTAGTTATGCTATTTAATTCGTGTAATTACTGTAATTATAATACGAAACACACGTGTCGTCACTATATATGTAATATGGAAATTGTGTTATTACCATAACTACAGGTTGTTTTTAGCATCCAACTTATCATGATAGCGATGCTAAGTTATTAGGCACCAATAGTAACATTAGAAGCTATATAACTATTAAAATGAGAAAGCAAATTACACAGTTAAAAGGAACGAGCTGCTAATGAAGTCTAGTTTATTTAACTAACTCAGTCACATTTTCTGTCTAGTTTTCTTTCCTTTCATCACTTAAGTAGCTTTACTGCATCATTCTGAAAAACCCATTTATCTACATTGCATTACATAGAATCCGTACAACCTGGTGTTCAGTTTTGTTTATCAAGTTTTGCATACAGAGTGTAATGCAAGTTTGTGAGTATGTGTGTGCATTTCGTTATCACTTGTATTGAAGAAATCCAGAACAGTTGCATAAAACTTCCTTTTCTTTCATACTTGTAGCTTATACACGTTGTACTATTATTATTTTCTGTTATCTGTAAAAACAGAGTGGCACATTTGGTTAATACAGCAAACTACTGGCATCGTTTTCTTCATAGGCTTGTCCAACGGGAATTGTCAATGAGAACACCTTTAAAGATATATACGCCCAGTTCTTTCCACAAGGAGGTGAGAATATTTTCGTAATTTCATCACTTTAGAATAATATGCTTCTCGGAAGATAAAATATTGTTATATTAAGTTTGTTTACTCGTGTTACTATGTTTTCAATTGACGAACTCGAGACAAAACTGACTTTGTCCAGTCTTAATGACGCTCTACATAATTAGCGTAAAAATTATGGCTCTAACAACACGAAACACACATAACTCTTTAATGTGGTAAAATGTTGAAAGCTATATTTCAATTAACAACTTCTCTGCATTAATGTTATCGACAGATAAATGAGAAACTATTTGAAATCTGTTTTTTTTTGGGGGGGGCGAATATTTTATAATCTTCTGATTAACACTGTAAATCATTTCATAAAAGATTAGGAAAAATGTTTCTATTTCCATTCGAGAAAAATGCATTTTTTTCTTAATCCATCAAAACTAATATTAAACATCCATAAATTATTACCTAAGTTTTTATGAAACTTTAATTTTGAGTCTAGATTTGTTTTTGATTTGAAAAAACAACTGTTATTTATAGTAAATAATCAGGCAAACATCCAAGTCATTGCGTTATCATGCCGAACTTCCTGGTTTGATTGAGTCAGTCGACAGAAGACAGAACATTGATTCCAGTGGTAATCATATAAAGAGAGAATTTATGCATACTGAACACAGAGTTTCATTGCAAAAGATTCTGTCGTAAAGCGTATATTTTCAACACGTGATAAAACATTTAAGGTGTGTAATGTTACTCCAACTCAACACGTTTCTAGAACAGAGTTCTTCTAAAATATGTAAATAACATAAAGTGGTTTGACTTTCTTAAAGGAAACTAATTTATACTGTACATTTACATTTAAATTTTCGTCATTTTAGTTCCGTTTCGTTGGTAATTTAAACACCGTAGAATTGAATTTTGTAATGTATTGCTTTTGCAGGAGAGCAGTGTTTCTTTTTCCTGTTTTGAAGTCTTTTTCAGATCACGGTGTCTTTTCTGTTGTGTAACTTGTGTTGGACTTGTAATGGAATTTTGGTGAATATTGTTATCTCTATGGTGTTGGTTTGTTTTGAATTTTGCTCAAAGCTACACGAGAGCTATCTGTGCTAGCCGTATATAATTTAGCAGTGTAAGACTAGAGGAAAGACAGCTAATTATAACCACCCATCGCCGACTCTTGGGCTACTCTTTTACCAATGAATAATGGGATTGACTATAACATTATATTATAACACCCCCACGGCTGAAAGGGCGAGTATGTTTGATGCGACGGGGATTCGAACCCGTGATCCTCAGATTACGAGTCGAGTGCCTTAAACAACCTAGTTATGCTGGGCCAAGTATGGTGATGGAGAAGCCTTAACTCACCTGGTCATGCTGGGCCAAGTATGGTGTTGGAGAAGCCTTAACTCACCTGGTCATGCTGGGCCAAATAAGGTGTTGGAGAATAGAAGCAGTACCGACAGCGTTGTGATGACTTATTGTTATTTTCACTATTGAAAAGGAAATAATATCAAATAAATTTGAAAACAAATTGGGTAAACACACACGTGTCTTCCTATTCATATATTTGTTTAGGTTTTTTTCATTCTTGTTCTATTTTGATATAAATTTAATCTTATTTCGTTGGTATATCAATGCTATTTATCCATGTAAATGTCACGTGGAAGTGTTCGTGATCATTTAGTTTCATATTTAATTCAACTATAAGAGTAGCCTTAATTGTCACATTTTTGCCGCGATTTAATTGCATTTCTTCTAAATTATTTTTGTAATTTTCATTAACCTTCCAAAAGACGTCCGTGATTGGAAGGCTTAACAATTTTCTTAAAATAAACCTAGTTATTAAAGACCTTTACCGTAAAAAATATTTACAACTGAAGCTTAACACTTCCTTTCTTAATTTTCAAAAATGTGGTCATATATAAAGTATAAGGCCTAAGACTAAAAATATATATATGGTATCTGTGGTAACTTTTAGATATCTTCAGGAAGTTTTCTGAACTCTCTGTGCAAAAACATATGAACAGAAACACACTTAAATATCTTATTAAAATATTAATAGTACGTACAATTTAGCTGACCTTTGACATAGTTATATATAATTTTGTTTCAGCATCCACAACCTTATTCACAGATCAAAGTATTAGAACAAAAATGTTTTTCTTTCTATTAGAGACTGGTCCTTATGCTCACTATGTGTTCAAAGCCTTTGATCGAGACCGAAATGGTACAATCAGCTTTCAGGTAATACGACTTTTTTCTCGAGTAAACTATAAGTTGATTACTGAGAGTGTGACTTCTTTCATTTAAATCATTTATTAAGTGTTCTCAAATAAATCTTTATATATTAACGAGATAAGCTGAATACTTGTTGTCACCATTGTTTTCGTAATATTTAATACACCATAAAATGAGTTTGAGATCGATAAGTGAGGTAAACCTTTTGTTTTGTGATTACAATAATTTCCATAGAAACAACAGTTTCTCAATAAAACAAAATTCAATACCGTCTATGAACTGGTAAACTGAACTAAACTTTCTTGTTATTTTATGTTGCTATTGATTGGGAGTTTTGATTTTCTCTCAACGGTTTTACATAAATTAAACACTGCTTGATATATAGTGTAAGTCTGATATATTTGGGGAAAATCGAGTGAGCAAACTCTTGCTATTTCACAGCGGGCATTTTACAGGTATGCAAAACAAGTGCAAATATGGAACTGATATGAAAACAGTAAGCTAAGTTTGTTCGTTAAGCGTAATTACGCACCGTTTGACGAGTAAGGTGAAAAGACAGAAACATTTTTTTCAGGGGTAAAACGCAAGGACTGGAATAATTACAGAGACCCATGATGTTTTTATTGTCTTGAAATGTCCTGCAGTAATTCCTTTACGCGACATCTCAAAATGATATCCCTTTTTCTTCATTGCCTACAGATATTTCACAGAACGTTATGTATGATTTTATATAAGTGAATTATTTTAATTTAAATCGGGTCGTATTTTGTTATGCTTAAAATGCTGTCAACCACTCGCTCTAGATATTTCTTGACCAATCGTGACATGAGTGTCTTATGGGTCGATCAAGAACCCAAAAATAACAGTAAAAAGTGTTTGTTGTGACAAACAAAATATTAATTTGACCTAAGTAATATTTTTCTTCTAGGTTTGTAAAAAGAAAAAATCTTAAGAGATAGAAGTATTATTTTAAAAATCTGCGTAGCTGAATTATGGACAATCCGTGTTTAAAACCCCAACAACTTTATTTTAAAAATCTGCGTAGCTGAATTATGGACAATCCGTGTTTAAAACCCCAACAACTTTTATTTTAAAAATCTGCGTAGCTGAATTGTGGACAATCCGTGTTTAAAACCCCAACAACTTTATTTTAAAAATCTGCGTAGCTGAATTATGGACAATCCGTGTTTAAAACCCCAACAACTTTTATTTTAAAAATCTGCGTAGCTGAATTATGGACAATCCGTGTTTAAAACCCCAACAACTTTTATTTTAAAAATCTGCGTAGCTGAATTATGGACAATCCGTGTTTAAAACCCTAACAACTTTTATTTTAAAAATCTGCGTAGCTGAATTATGGACGATCCGTGTTTAAAACCCCAACAACTTTTATGAAGTTTAAATTCGCAGGCCTGTGTTATGAGTGTTTCGTACATTACATTATACAAAGTTTGAACTTAGCATCTTGAATGTAAGAATAATTAGAATGTTGAGATAGAGTTGGTATGATAAAAAGATAAAATTTGTCGCTTACAATTACATACATCGTTTTCTTTAAATCTAAGTTTTTCTTCTTTGTGCATGAACTCATCATAATTGAGAAGTGGCGGAAATGTCATAATATTCACACATTAAAGTAATGACAGTCTTACGAGAGTAAAGACAGGAGTAATAAACTTGATATTACACCTCTTCTTTGCTGCACGTGTGAACAGTATTTGTCATACTAGAAGTAGAAACTGGTTTTGTAGAAAAGTAAATAAATAAAAAATTCCGCTTACTGGAAGTCGTGCACTCAAGTAAACAATTAGAAGGAACATTCCTAAATAAATCATTGCTAATCGCGTAGTTTAATTAGTGCAATCGGTAAAGATAACAATGTATTTTTATGTTTGCCTTGGGTTGTATCTTGTACTTAATTAAACATTAATATTCACAGTTGTGTCTTTCTATATACAGAAACTTCAGTAATTCGACTAAAGACAACAAACTATACGTTATAAGGAATTCAGTTCATTCTTGAATGTTGGGTATTTGAAATATTGTTGTTATTACTGGACAGAAACTACGTTAGAAGTAACCCAAGTTAAAAAAAATAAAACAAACTAATGCTTAATAAAAAGGCCGTCAAGATAATACAGCAATACAGATGTAACACGCTGTAACTTGGTAACATGTTGCAAATCTAAGAACAAACTGGACTTTAACCAAATTTTTTTATGAGAAGAAGAAAACACTTACCATTCTGTGGATAGAAAAATCACCTTACATATATTTCAGATACATTTCTATGTTTGTATCAAAGTTACTTGTAATAACTTTTTTTTTAGCTTTAAACTACTGTATGTTTTTGTAATGTAATATTACCACTTTTATGGTTATAAGTTTTAGTTTGTCGGTATTAAATGATATAACTATTCCTCTTCATGTGAATATAATGTTATTACAATAATTGCTTTAGGTGTAAAACTCAAAACTGTAAAACAGTACACATTTAGTTATTAATATCTACAAAATATACACTACGTCTATTAATATACTATGCTGCGTTTGTTATACAAGATATAAATTTATTTGTCAATAAATCAATGATAAATTTTTCCACTAAATGGTTTCTCCCTGCTAGTACAGCGGTAAGACTACAGATTTACAACGCTAAAATCAAGAGTTCGATTCCTCTCGGTGTGGCTTTGCTATAAGAAAAACACACACACTAAATGGTTTGTACAAAAACGACCAGTAAGGATTTGTTTACAGGTTTGGTCAGTGGAGAACCATTTAAAGGTTATTAATACTCTTCAATCTTGAGAAATTGATAGTACCTGCAACTTAATTATTTTTTCGAGTTACTATTATGTTTATTAACCTTATAACTAATTATTCTAAACAATTAATAACAATCATTGTACAATTTTCCTTTAGAGTAAAATTTATACTAGAATAACGCTGATAAAAAATCATTAGCTATGTAGTCTAAAGGATTGTACTTGAAACCTGAGAGCGTAAAACCGGTTAGAGTAAGGTGGGAAATTTCATTGTGTCTCACACTCTGAAAGTCTGATATCAGTTAGTAATTATAGAGGCTTAATCACACCATATACCTGAACTCTACGAGTCTAAAAGCTTTTAAAGTAAGCATAGGGGTATAATCGCACTTTATACATGAACTGTGACAATTGGATACCAGTTAGAGTGAGTACAGATGTTCAGTCATCTATATACTTCAACTATAAGAGACTAAAGTCAGTTAGAGTAGAGAGACGTAGATTTGTAGGTATGACACCATGTTTAACACACATATATATATTTAATTCACGGAGAATTCTCGATCATTCAACAGTGCAATGCCGTGACGGGTACGCTTATGCCTGGAGACATATGTTACAGCTGTAAAAGGATATTTATACAGCAAGGTTAATGAGCAACGCAATACACAAAACGCACAAAATTTCGAAATATTCTCTATGAATACAGAAGGACTATCTCAGCAGAGCGTTTAAGATATAAAGGGCTCCGAAACAAAATCCAAATCAAACAATCTAAAGTAATGAAATAATCCTTAAAGCAAAAACTATAGTTATATAAGCGAATTTTATCACTCACAAAGAGCTCTCGGTAAAGCTGGACATGTCCTCGGTATCGTCAAAATGACAACAGAGAAGGACTTAGATTAGACAAAGGCTCAAAGTTTACAGCTACACATCTAAATAAACAGCTGTATTTGTGTGAAATGTGGTCAAATAAACGAAAATCCTTGCAATATCATTCGATCAAATACCTGTCAGTTTCTCCAATGGATTGCTCTGTCTGATCTGCTTAAGTGAGGCCTTGAAAGAAGTACAATGGAGGGTTTATGCAAATATGTAAGATACAAGATTGAATCGTTGTCCTTTGAAGAGACTTGCCGTAAATGGAATTGTTGTGCCTTGTTGTAGTGCGAAATCATGGCCATTTGAATGAACACAATCAGTGATGACGAAGTATCTCTAAAGGCAGTAAGAGATCTGAAGTACATTTTTTTATAAAACCTGATCAACTCCCAGTAACTGTAATGAACGCAGAAAGTCACTTACCAGTTTTATTAATGTTTAAACAAGAACTCTGGAGTTCAACTATAAAGAAAAACTGAAATTGCTAACAGGAGTTTGACAGCTCCTAAATTAATATTTGCTATGAAGTTTATTTGTCTAAAGATTTATATTTACGGGGTCAACGCAACATTAGTACTTAAGTCACTGACAGGAAAGTCTAAACTGTTGTTCCTTTTTCAAATTGCGCATGTGCAGTGATTTGAAAATTATAGCTTTTGTTTTTATTATTAAACGTTATAGAAACTAGAAAATGTATCAGAAGTATTAAATTGGAAGACCAACTTTGGGTTTCATTCTAATTCACAGTTAGACTAATTCTATATAGAAACCTTATAATTCAGTTAAAGTCTTTTTTTTTTCTCGTTTCATTCTTCAGACATCTGGTTTGAACTAGAAACCAAACACGAAACTTCTTTTTTTCAGGTTTTGCAATGAATTCAGTAAGATTAAGGCTGCGAATAGTGAAACAAACATGTCCGCCTCTGAGTAAAGACATAGAAAACTGTGACTTTTTGTTTAATGCTTTCAATCTTATCTGACGCAGAATTTTCAAGCCTGTCGAATGTCAGAATTTAGCACGTGATCCAATAGCCTCATGCTCCGGCACTCGTGCATGACGTAATTGATGCTCTTAAAGTATTCCCGACCTCGACATGAGACATCAATCATCAAGCTTTAGAAGATTTTCTGGCATATTTCTCTGCAGTAAACTTCTAACAAGTATTATTTTGCTCTTCCCTCATGAGTCCTAGGTTATAGTACTGGGTTTATTACATCAATATGACGCAGCTGTAAAGACTCCATAATGGCTACAATTTCGGAAATGTTTAGCACATTTCTGAATCCAATCGAAAAATAAATGTGAGTATAAAAAACAAAACGAGCAAGAAAGTCAAGCAGAGTGATAAACAAAATGTACAGGAACCATTTAATGTGATGTAATCGAAAGTCTTAAAAAACACTTTATAGCCCAGAACAACATAATTAGGACTCGAGAAAAAAAACAATTAAGAGCATACTTTACCAGCAGTTAAACGAATGTATGTATTTTCTCTATGCTTATCAGTTCATTTTTAAATTATTTTTGTCAGTACCATAATGCATGCCAATGTTATCTCTTTGTTTACCTGGTCATTGTTGGTATTATATTTCATGTAAATATTTGCTCTTTATTTATATTTTCGTACCTAAATTATTTCTATCAGTAGCTTATACAAACTTTATGTTATATATACGTCTACTATGTATGTATAATTACATACTTTTAGCAGTCGAAGGTGCTTATTTTAACATTACAACAATATCTTCGTACAAAATCAGAATCTACCCATGAAACATTTAAACAGATTTGCTATTACTACATGTTCTTATCTTTCGTGATTTTTTCATAAGCAGAAAGGGTAGAACATCTTTAATTTATGGTGACTGAAATCCGTGTCTTTGACCTTATTTTTAATGTGGTTCGCTTTTTTTCGTAATCATTTAATCTCACTGGTTTTAAACTAAATTTGAAAGAAATGTATTCCACTTCATTTTAATATAAAACAATATTTAAATTAAATGACATTTTACTTTACGGTTTCCACGCTATTCCCATCCGTTTTAATCACAAAGGAAGTAGGTTTGACATTAAATAATACAAGGAATTCCTGCGCTGTACTTTTATAAACTACGTAACATACAATTGATTTCTCATAAAAGCAGTCTGTAATTGTGTATTTCATGAACGATTTCTGTCTCAAACCGAGTTTTGTGAAGCATTAAAGGCAATACATATTTTATTGCTAATATAGTTTCAACATTTTTTGTACACAAAAGAGATTCGCTGTGAGTTGTTAAGCACAAAGCAACTTAAAGCAGGTTAGGTAACGTTGGCTTTTATTAAACATGAAGCTATCCAAGGAGGCAAGCTTATGCAACGATCTCGTGTGTGCGTATGCGTGTTTTTGTTTATAGCAAAGCCACATCATGCTATCTGCTGTGGCCACCGAGGAGAATCGAACCCCTGATTTTAGCCTTGTAAATTCATAGATTTTCCACTATTTCAGCAGAGGACAACGTTGTTTTTTGTTTGTTATAAAACTACGTGGGGATGGGCAGATCATGCACATTGTTTTTGGTTTGACATAAAGCCGCACGAGGTGGGCAGATCATGCACATTGTTTTTGTTTGACATAAAGCCGCACGAGGTGGGCAGATCATGCATGTTGTTTTTGGTTTAACATAAAGCCACACGAGGTGGGCAGCTCATGTAAGGTTGTTCGTTTTGAAATATAAAGCTACATAAAGGGGGAGCTCTAGTAGCATAACAGGTTTCCGACATGACTTTAATAATGTCAACAGAAAATTAATGTATGCTCTGCCAAACTTCTAAAACTGTTCGTATCACCAACTTTCGATTATTCAAAGCTCTTTGGTGAGTCTGCCGTATGTTGTTGGAGTCATAACGTAGAAAACTACTTGTATGTTTTCGATGAAAGAAACGATACTTTAAAGTTACTATTTACATCCGCCTACCGCAAGTACAGCGGTAAGTCTACGGATTTACAACATTAAAATCATTGGTTCGATTTTCCTTGGTGGGCTCAGCATGATGTGGCTTGGATATAATGAAAACACACACTATTTAAGTATATATACATTTAAACGAACGTTGTAATATGAATGTCATTCAAAGTTATATTCCTGTAAAAATTTGACATTTTCTATTGTAACCATTGGTGCACTTTTGTGCCATTTATTGTACTGACGTATATGTATGCAGTGTTATCCATACTTTACTTATAAACTCATCAGGTTCAAACAATCGATATTTTAAAGATTCTTACTAAATGTTCTCCTCTAAGCAAGAATAAAAATACCAGGTACTTAGAAATCACTAAGTTATCCTTCCCTTTCCCGATTTTACAGCCTAAAGATATATATATATTTAGTATAATTACTGAAAAAATATATCTCGGCGTGACAGTAAACATGTTGAAATTTGTAGAATATGAGGTCGTAATTTCCAATAGCGTTTGAAAAATATATTTATTTTGAAGAAGTTATTTACAAGTCGAATATGTTTTCGTCACTTTGAAGAACAATATTTTACCTCTTACAATTTTCATTATTTAAAAGAAATTCAGACTGATATCGCACACTTACATAAATTAATACACGCGCAGTAGCGAAATTATAATATTTTGTATTAGTTACGGGAAACTATGTCATGTTTAACTATATATTTCATATAGGTGTCCTGCAAACAAAACCCTAGTTTTGTTGCTCTAGCTAACTAATGAAGATAGAATAACTTAGATTAAATGGTAATTTACTATTGACATCCAAATTTGTGAAAAGTATAAATATAAGTAGACTTAGAACACTTATTAAAAGAGAGTCAAATTTTGTTTATAAATTAATCATTCGTTTTCATGTATTGTGTATTATATGTTAACTGTAAGCTAGAAATCAGTACATTACATGTTCGTTATAACTCTAGAAGTCAGTATTTCCATGTTTATTATTGTAAGTTAGAAATCAATATATTACATGTTCACTACAAAATAAAAGTAAATATTTTCTATATTCATCATTATAAGTTAATAGTAAATATATACCATCTTCAATAGCTTTTAATTTTTTATGTTTATTTTCAAAATAGATTTACAATATAATAATAACTATACTAGATAAATATTTGTATGGGTAATAGAAAGATAGTCTTTTAGATATTCTTAAAACTTATATCATTCATATAAAGGATAGTTACATTACCTTCGCAACACGCCAAGAATTTAAATTGTATTTACAATATCCAGCATTGTATGATTGTGTGTTTTTCGTGTATTTTAATCTGAATAATAGGTGTAAAAACTGTAGAACTACTTTTAATTAACAGTTGTCGTCTTAATTAAACATTCCGAAAACGAAGTTGAAGTTTGAGCAAAAACGTTTGGTTACTTGAGTGATTAATATTTGTTTGTAATATGAACACTAATTTATTTATCTTAAACACTGAGATTTCATTTCACTAATGTTTAAGCACGCACTAAACACTTTCTAGGTGGGGTAATATTTTTGGAGATCAATGTCGTCGAATAGTCCCATGCAGGAAACATGTTACACTTTATTAAAATCATGTATCCCCTCATAAAACTACCTGAAAGAAATAATACAAGCCCGATAAGTAGAACATACACACTTCTTGATTGACTGTTCACCTGTCTTCTTTGCACGAAGAATATCAATTGAAATCGGGTTACTAGTTTATTATTAGAACCTTATTATACTAAGCTGTAATGATCTATATGATGATCTTATTAGACTTTTAATATACTAAGCTGTAATAAGATGATATGTGATGATCTTATTAGAACCTTAATATACTAAGCTGTAATGACGTATATGATGATCTTATTAGACCTTTAATATATCAAGCTGTAATAAGGTGTCTGATGATCTTATTAGAACTTTAATATACTAGACTGTAATAAGATGTGTGATGATCTTCTTAGACCTTTAATATACTGAGCTGTAATGAGATGTGTGATGATCTTGTTAGATCTTTAATATACTAAGCTGTAATAGATGTCTGATGATCTTGTTAGAACCTTAATATACTAGGCTGTAATAAGATATGTGATGATTTTAGTAGAACCTTAACATACTAAGTTGTAATAAGATGTGTGATGATCTTAGTAGAACCTTAATATACTAAGCTGTAATAAGATGTGTGATGATCTTAGTAGAACCTTAATATACTAAGCTGTAATAAGATGTGTGATGATCTTAGTAGAATCTTAATATACTAAGCTGTAATAAAATATGTGATGATACCAAGCACTTTGTTTTCTGGGCTGATCATTGTTACATCTATGAACTCCACAGTTTAACTGACTTCTTTCAATTGAAATTTGATAATTTATTTATTTTTAGAATCTTAGAAGATATTTGATGACCTTGATCGTTATTTCCGCACCAAAGTTTCATGATCTTTGAGGAATAATCAAAATTTACTATAGGTTTCTTTGTAGAATATTTGCAATAAAAAATCTATTGTTTCTGAACTTAAGCGTTTATCAACATTTACTGAAATGTTGTGTATAAGATTTACTTGTATTTATAATAGGCGAGTTGTCAAGGAGAGACGTCTTCATTTGTTTTCCTCAACCTTCTTCGCAAATGACTAAGCTATAGTTTAACTCATCAAAAACATTTTAAAAGTTTAAAAGATATGAATCAAGCTTTAATTTGAAGGCGGTGTGAGGTAATTAAGACTAATTGGAGTATCAGTCATTTATTACTAAATAAAGTATACCAGTCACATTTCACGATTAACTTCAGCGTTTAAAGCTTTTCAGAATAGTTATCAACGTTTTGGTGATACACATTCATCAGGCACATACAAGTTACGTACTAAATGAACTGAGTTATCCCTTTTTTACAAAATAGCTAAAATGTGTTACCACTGCAAACCAGATTGAATTAAATCAGGAAAAATCCACTGCTCAAGAAACCACAGATAAAGAGAAATGTATAACAGAAAATCCAGTGTGTGTGTGTTTGGTTTATCAGAAATCTGCATAATCAACTATTTGCAGCTCTGTCCACCAAGTGGAACCGCTCTTCAGTGGCACAGCGATATGTGTGTGGACTCACATCGCTTAAGTTCGAGATTCGATACCCGTGGTGGGCAGAGCACAGATAGTCCTTTGTGTAGTTAGGTACTTAATTCCAAACAAACTAAAACCAAGTGAAACCGAGTGCAATTCGATGGTCATCGTGTCGGACTTTTGAGTTTCGGTTCTCTAGTTCGTGTCTCATTACCGATAAAAATAGCGCTCTGAATTTTGAAGCCGAAGGTGCGATATAAAAGTGAAGGCCAAATCCCACTCTCTAGCCTAACAAGAGTAGCATACTGCATTTGTGTAGTTTTAACACACAAACTGTCCACTGTAGGAAATGAACCCTAGAAACGTAACCGCTTGACCATGTTGACAACCTTTATATCAATATATAACACTTCCAAAAGACATTTATCCCCTTAAACGATGCAATCTTTGATGTAATTGAGTGCAATCCATCTTTGATTTCCACCCAATAAGCCTTTACCAAAATGTTTCCACAAATTTGTTAAAAGTAAGATCATCATTATTAAGATAGAATATAAATAAACTGACGTCAAACTGAGAAATGTGTGTTATATTAAACATCTATTTGTGTACTTTGTATGATGAGACAGGTTCTATGGACATTACAAACATTCAATTAAAACAAGAAACAATTTTATCAGAAAGCTGTAGAAAAAAATGTGTAATTCAGTATTTCGTTTCTTACAACAATATTTTTCCCCAAAAATTATATACTGTATGTAATACGACATCAAACTGTTATAAGTAACTTCTGTGACCTTATATCAGTTTTCATTAAATATTCAGTACTCCGTTCGTTCGCCTCGTACTCTAGTAACCTGCGCAAAGCGACGTTGCACGCTGCTGGTGCAGTTATTCATGTAATCCACAGAGATTTATTCCAAATTTATCACCATAAAATGCTTCATTCAAATACAGTAGTTGATTTAAGGTTGTGGTTAGCAATTTTATGGATTATTTCTGACCAACAGTTTTCAATGGGATTTCAATCTGGAGAATTGCTGTCCATGACAGTCTTGTAATATTCTCCTGGTCGATATAATCCTGAACAATACTCATACTGTGGGCATTATCATTGTTATCCTTGAACGAAAAGTTATTGCTAAACCTAGTTCTGGACGTTTCTCTTAATGATATGAAAAGGACTATTTTTTTCACTTTCATGAATAGCTTCTCAAACATATACTGCACCATCTCCCTATGGGAAAGACAGTTTTCCTTCATCTGTTTTCCAGGCAAAAACGAACACATATCTTACCATAAGTTTTAACAAACCAAAAACAGGATTAATATGAAAGGATGGCAAGTCGCAGATGCCCTAACTAAAAGTCAGCATTCATTCTTGCCCAAGTAACACGGTGGTGGCGGTAAATTCCGGTTAACATCAATTTGCAAATAGTTATTCGTAAAAAATAACTTAGTTTGGATACCCTAGAATGGATGTTTTCACGCTATTCCCATCGTAAGATATTATAAGACTTTTTTCGACATTGATATGTTAACTTAAAGTTATATTTGATTGATCATATACTATCTCCTTTGTTACTATTCGGGCATTTAATTAATACCCAATGCATGCATGTAAACCATAACACCAATATAGAACAGTATGCAAACGTTTTAGCCAAGACTGTATGAAACAAAACTACAGAATTTAACATGGAGCGTATACAACAATTCAGGCAGCTATAGAAACTATAATAACTATAATGACATATCATAAAATGAATCGAAAGCCTGAACAAATTGGAAAACATTAATAGCATAATAATTAAACCTAGCAATAAGTCTGAAGGCTTGCAATTCCAAAATCCGAGTTTCAATACGTATGATAGGCACAGAGAACACCTCATTGCGCAGCTTTGGACTTAACAACATTTAAAAAAATAAGTAAATCTTTTTCTAGGAACATATTATTATTTATGGAAGGCAAAGCCTTTAAAAGAATAAACTGGATTTTTTTTTCGAACAAGACAAGAGGGACAACAATAATATAAAATATCTTAAATTACTCAGAGAAAATAAAAAAAAAATCCAAGAAAAGTGTAAAACCATATGAGTATGATTTCTAGATTCTTCTCATTGATCGCAAGGAAAACGTTCCACTGACATTAGTGTGTTGGCTTACATTTCTAACATGAGATTCTGATATAATCCTAAACTCACTGTAGTCTTAACCAAAACACATATAGATTATGAGGAATCATATGTTTGAAAACCTGAAGAATTATGTTTTTAGCTGCATAAGCAGTGTGTTGAGTGTATGATTGAAATCAGTTTTAAAAACCTAAACCTACGTTCGTCATATAATTCAAAGCAAACTGAACATATAACAAGCTTAACATGCTTTGAGCAGATAGCATTACGTTTATAACAATATAAACAATTCTTGATGGCGAAAAACCTGCTTGAAGTTAAACTTTTCTCAGGACGACTGGTATGAGTATTAACAGTTTTACTGATAAAGCAGAGAACAACATTTCGACCTTCTTAGGTCATCTTCAGGTTAACAAAGCGAGAACTTGCAACTGACTGTTGCTGGGCACATGTCTTAGGGACGAGAGTGAAGGCGGGTACGGGATTGTAGGGGGCATTGCAGTTGGATGTTAGATTATTAATTAGTATAGGTACAAAGATGTTCCTTTATATTGGTTTAATTTTTGTTTTAGTTGTTGTATAAGTAGGGCTTCTTTGATTATGTGTTTCTTTATATTTGTTTTCCTACTTAGTATCTGGGTGTTTTAGATAGTTATGTTGTGTTTATTTGATTTGCAATGTTCAAAAACGTGTGAAGGTATTTTTTGTGTTTTTTGAATCTGGTTTTCATTTTTCTGCTTGTTTCTCCAATATAGAAGTCGTGACAGTTTTTGCATTGTATTTTATAAATTGTGTTGGTGTTGTTTTATCAGTGTATTTTTTACATAGTATGGACTTTAGTTTTGTATCTGGTTTTTGAATAAATTTGGTGTTTACTGGAATGTTGTGTTTTTTATGTTTTTTTTCAAAATGTTGGTTATTTTTTCGCTGATGTCAGGAACATCTGGTATGCAGCAATATAAGGTTTTGTAGTTTGTTGTAACTTGGGATTTGTTGTTGGTCCAGGTGTGTGTGTATAATTTTATCCATGGTTTCTTGAGGAAATTTGTTGATGATGAAGTGTTGCTTTATTTTGTTGATTTCGTCGTTAATTTATCAGGTGAACATAGTTTTGTAATTGTGCTTATTTGGTTTCTTAATATGTTAGGTTTTTGTTTTGTGTCATGTGCTGAGTCTCAGGGAATATATAATCCAGTATGAATGATTTTTCTGTGGATTTCTGTTTTGAATTGTGTATCAGTTCTAGTGATTTTGTGGTTAAGAAGTGTTATTTGGCTAGTTTTTTTTGTTCACAGGTGAACTTAATGTTGAGGTTTATCTAGTTAAGGTGACTGAAAAAACTAAATGTGTGTTCTGTGGATGTGAATCCAACAATTGTATCGTCAACACGCCTGTACCAGTATAGTGATGGGTGTAAGGCTGAATTGATCGTTTGAGATTCAATCTGTGTCATAAAAATGTTGGCTAGAACTGGTGACACGGGATTCCCCGTATTTAGACCATTTATTTGTAGGTAGTTTTATGTTCAATGGCCAAAACTAAATTGTCTAAATAGGGATTTTCTACATTTCATTTATTTTATAGTTTCACAATCTTCAGAAACTGGAATGCACTTAATAAAATGTCACGGTATTTCAAACGAACAAACTGCGAGAATTTTCTTTTAAAAATAACCTTATACATGTGTGTACATTTATATATATGTATTTCCCTCCGTTCTATTCAAAAGACACGTCTAACACTAAGATCTACTTCTCACTGTGGTACGTATCTATATCAAGCATTACATGTTATTTCGGATACGTATGAAACTCGTTTTTATGTAATGCACGATTAGATAACATAGCGCTCAAGTGGATAGAAAGAGTACTAAGATATTCATTCTCATGTCGAGCTTTGCAAGTGTAGAAAACATCGATGATCAGGTAGCTGTTTCAAAACTAAAGACGTGATTACACATGAAAAGATGTTTAATTTAATTCACTTTTGGCTTCAGCTCAAGAATATTAAATTTCACTTGAGTAATAAATGTACTGTTGTTAAAAGTCCCCAAGCGCGGGCGTTTGTACTGTTTTAACTAATGATTCTACCATTTCTACTTTTTTAGAACTTAAAACATGGAACTTACTTAAGCTTAAAGTTCAGTTTAGGACTGCTTGTACCTGTAGTAAAAAAAATCAGTTACTTGATGTAGGTTTAGATACTTATTGTATGTAGAAATTGAATACTGGGCAATGCATTAAAAAGTGTTTAAGTTATGAAGAAGGAAACATCAAAGTATTATTTGATGGAACATTTCCCCTAATGTGTTTTGTTTTAAAAAAACAAAAAACTCTACGATCTGTGCTCACGTTGTGTATCTAAGCCGATTCTCTGGATAAACGTACTTCCAGTTCTAGATAATGAATATTTTATAAAACGTACTTTCTTATAGAGGGAGTTCAGAACAAGACTGAATAATGCCTCACTGAAACATTTGTTTCTCTTAGCAGGGACCATCAAATTAATGATATTCAACAGAAAATAGTAAAAATCATATAGTATTCCGTGGTATCAATACTCTTTATTATCTCTTAGGAACATTATGTTGTATTTATCTTCGCTATAAAACTCAGTCCTAACGTCATGATTACGTGAATCATACATTAGAAATATCGTACATACATATGACCTAACTTCACAGCAGGGTGTATAATACCTGCTATTTAGTACTTCAAAATATTATAACATCATACATAAAAAGTTGGTTAATGGTTTCAGTTAAAAATCCAAGAATAATTTATATATTGCTTTTATTTCCATTGGTCTTGTAATTCGGTTACTAACTGTTACATTTCTTATTAGCCATTTATTTCTATTCTCACTTTAATGAGTTAATTTTCTTTCCTACTGATGATTAAGAATAGCTTTTTAATGCAAGCTAACGGAAAGTTTTAATGAAAATGAAATATAGTAAGGTAAATATATTTTAATAAAGTAGTTCAGTATTTCCATACAGTAATATATATACTATTAAGTGTAAATTAGCCTGAACATTGTAAAGTAAGAGACTAGTCATTAAATTTAAATTAACACAAGATATGATTTAAAATATAAACAAGAAAAGTAAGAGATAATGTGTTTCTAATATTGATGCCTTATTTACTAGTGTCACTGTTTCATGTAGATATAATAAGATTTTATAAGATCCTAGATAAGTGAATTTTTAATATCAACTTTTGAGATTTTTGTTAGGAATAACAATCTGTGTTACCCGTGGCATCGTGATTTTGAGGTATTCTTACTTAAAACCCAAAACGTAGATTATGGCAGCATAGGTGTTGCATGCTTAAAATATGATTTTCTTGCTAACAGTTTTGTTTTGTTTTCTCTGTGTAGGATTTTGTTGTAGGACTGTCTGCATTAACCCGAGGCTCAACTCTGGAGAAGCTTCAATGGACCTTTAACCTTTACGACATTAACGGAGATGGTTGCATCAGTCGCGAAGAAATGCGTGAAATTATTATGGCTGTTTATAACTTAATGGGAAGATTTGCAGAGCCCTCTGTCGACGAAGCTTCTGCCAGAGAGCACTCAGAGAGAGTGTTTCAGGTAGAAAAACACAACAATAAAAACTAAGAATTCATTTTTTGTAATATATGTTTTCATATTATGTTTGTTAGCTTTGTCCAGCATTGATACAACTGCTAGATAACTAGGCGACGTACTTTGTAATACCGCTTTATGATTTAAAAAACATATAAGATATTGTAAAACATTTGTCTGTAGTGCACTGCTTAATTTGGGAGAAAACATCCATGTCAGTACTAATTATTACTTGTAAAATCATTTAGTAACATTACATACAAGTGTTTGATTCTGACATTTATCCCTAAAACAAACTATAAAATTATCTCTCGCACATGTATGCTATTTTACACTTCTCAAGAAGTAACATTAAACCTCATAAAATTATATTACCGTTATTGCATCCCATATCCTCATGTCAAATAATAGTCGATAATTTTAAAATATTATTATCAACTTCCAGTAGAGCCCCCCAGTGGCTCAGCGGTATGTCTGCGGACTTACACGCTAAAATCCGGGTTTCGATACCCGTGGTGGGCAGAGCACAGATAGCCCATTGTGTAGCTTTGTGCTTAATTCAAAACAACAACAACAACAACTTCCAGTAGAAGTAGGTTAAGAATTATCTATAAGTGGTTAATTAGAAATCTATGTAATTAAAAGGACAATGTGTGCCAGTCAGTTCGTGCGCTTAGATACGCTCGCTTACATGGCTAACTGTACGTCTAGGAGAGAACGAAAGTGAACGAAGTTGAACGTGCATTGTTCTATACGAATGCAAAACTACGACGTTTATAACATTAGAGCCAATTACTTCTGTAACATAAACACGAAAAGAAATCCATTAACGTAATTCTTTGCTTTTCTTTAGCTTATAAATAACGTCATTCTATTACATCTCAATTCAAATTCCAACAAGCGCCGAAAATCGACATTTAAGCCTAAAGTTTAAATACGCTTTTCTACGTGAAACACGAACTTACCCATTATATAATCTGCGGTAATAAGCCTTAAAGTTACTGCCATAGATTCTTTCGTTTTCGATTAGCTACGAATAATACACTGCTCGAAAGAAACTAGCTACAGGTTTGAGGGTGACATAGCTTCGACGGCCCGGCATGGCCAGATGGGTTAAGGCGTTTGACTCGTAATCCGACGGTCGCAGCTTCGAATCCCCTTCGCACCAAACATGCTCGCCTTTTCAGCCGTGGGGGCGTTATAAAGTAACAGTTAATTCCACTATTCGTTGTTAAAAAAATAGCCCAAGAGTTGATGGTGAGTGGTGATGACAACCTGCCTTCCCCTTAGTCTTACATTGCTAAATTAGGAACGGCTAGCGCAGATAGCCCTCGAGTAGTTCTGCTCGAAATTCAAAACGAACAATATAAATTCAATTTAAACACGTATATGCACAAACGATTCACGAATAACATAAAATACGACAGTTGTTTTTTATATTTCTTGATACCATAAATAATTTTAAAGTTCACTTTTTTATAACCTCGCTTTATCCAGATTAAGATGAAGTAACAAATACTTAAAAACTTTATTAAATATGATGATTATCCAGAAAGTCAAGTTTTGAATAAAAATAATGTGTATGGAAATATATTCTCTTTACAGCAATTGCATGTTTTTTACTTTAAATCTAAATACAACTTCATATACTGCGTAGCAGGTTTCGTTCTATACATGTCCAAGTACATAATATAACATCAATATTATTTAGGTAATTTATGTGTTTAAAACACATACTTTTGTCATATACAGATGTCGTATTATAGTTAATAATGTTGAATGTGTGAAAAAACACTCGGGCTTTGTCTCATATGACACAGCACGTGCTCTGCATGCAGGAAGTCGAAGATTCAGTCTTGTCTTTTTCTTCTCTTTTTGTTGTAGTTGTCGCCAAGCGGTGTTTCAGTAATAAAATAGTTTCCGTTCCTATAATGTACTCGAAGCGTCATTTTATACCCTAATAAAACTATAGCGAGAACAATAACACAACACTTTAACACGTAATTTTAGTGTTTCTCTAGAATTGCTGCTTGTAAGAGTATTTCCATGTTAAGGAATGATTGTATATAAAAATTGAAATTTTATATTTAATAGTATATATTTTACACACACACACATTTATTCTGTTAGTACCGCTAATTTGAATCCTACTTTTTTATTATGGTATCTCTCGTTTTATACAAGAGAATATTTCATAGGATACACTTATGTACAGTTAACATCATCATAGAGTATTGACACAAACATACGTCATATATGTAAGTATACAAATATGTTATGAATACAAATTTTATATATAATCCTTCAGCCATCATGTGTTTTAGATAGAAAACTACTTTCTTTTCAATGTCTTGGTTTGGTTTGTTTTGAATTTTGCAGAAAGCAACACTAGGGCTATCTGCGCTAGCCGTCTCTCATTTAGCAATGTGAGACGAGAAGGAAAGCAGCTGGTCATCACTACCCACCGCCAACTTTTGGGCTACTCTTTTACCAACGAATAGTGGAAATGTCACTCTTAATCCTAGTTTACGCCCATAAAGATTTAGGAACAAGTAAAAATCCTGTAGCAAGAATCTGATATTAAAGTTATTTGATTAAATACCGATTATTTTACGTGAAGATGAAGTCTGGTAAAAAATTACCGGAACAACTCCCACATCTCCACCTAAGCGGTTAGAAAAATAAAATATAGATCTTAGGTTTTGTTTTGAACAACAACAACAAATTCTGTATCTGATTTTTCACTTTAACTTTTATGTGCTATTAAGTTTCAAATGAACGAAAGAACATGAAATAATTTCGAAGGTTTTAAGTCTTATATCTATATCAGTAAAACAATAAAACTAGATTGAAAGTTTGACAAGCTCTATTAATCTCCTTCAGTTGTTATGTTTTTGTAAACTTTTCTTCATGTTGAACTTTCATCAAAGAATTGACTCTATAAAATCACGTTTGGCAAGTTAATTTTTTTATTCGTGTCATTTCTGCGGGTTCGTATCCCTGTCACACCAAACATGCTCGTAATTTGGGCCCGGCATGGCCAAGCGTGTTAAGGCTTGCGACTCGTAGTCTGAGGGTCGCATGCTCGCCCTTTTTCAGCCGTGGGGGCGTTGTAATGTGACGGTCAATCCCACTATTCGTTGGTAAAAGAGCAGCCCAAGAATTGGCTGTGGGTGGTGATGACTAGCTGCTTTCTCTCTAGTCTTACACTGCTAAATTAAGAACGGCTAGCACAGATAGCCCTCGAATAGCTTTGTGCGAAATTCAAAAACAAAACAAACAAACAAGTCATTTCTGCTTTCGGAAAAAAAAAATCCCTTTCAGGCTCACAGATATTTGAGTTATACTGCGAATCCTTTAACGTGATTACACGTATTGAAAAATGAACATATTAGTTGAATTCTTAGTATGTTTGAATAATTTAAACTAATTATTTTACGCTTTGTGCACACAAAGAAGCGTACAAACTGATAAACTGTTTGTTTTTTAATGTCGCGCAAAGCTACACGAGGGCTATCTGCGCTATCCGTCCCTAATTTAGCAATGTAAGACTAGAAGAAAGACAGCTAGTCATCACCACCTACCGCCAACTCTTGGGCTTCTATTTTATCAAAAAATAGTGGGATTGACTGTTACTTTATCACGCCTTCACGGCCAAAAGGGCGAGCATGTTTAGTGCGACGGGAATTCAAACATGCGATCCTAAGATTACGAGTCGAGTGCCTAAACCACCTGGCTATGCCGGGGCCTGATAAAGTGAGTCAATTACTTTTTTTGTAATAAGATTAGTGTAGGATATGCAACAGATCTTAATGAGTGTGCACGTGTTACGTTCATGCTGAGATCTGGCTGATTGGTTGTCTTCTGCTTGAGCTAAATTTCCCCAAATAAATGAGGCATTAAATTAGGTCCAATCTTGGTGTAGTCTGTATGATGTTGTTGTTGTTTTTGAATTAAGCACAAAGCTACACAATGGGCTATCTGTGCTCTGCCCACCACGGGTATCGAAACCCGGATTTTAGCGTGTAAGTCCACAGACATACCGCTGAGCCACTGGGGGGCTAGTCTGTATGAAATATTATCATTATAATGCATGCAGTTAATTAACTACTGCGACAGTGATAAGAATCTAGTAGAACAAATCGACTCAATTCGCCCGAGTAGACGAGAGTGTTCAACAAGTGTTCATTGCAGCACAAAATACGATTATTAAACTAGACGGCAAATGCGGCCACCTCCTCTTTTCTACCACAGAAAAAAATGTATGATCATATTTAAAACTATGGTGTATTACATTAAGCATCGTGATTAAAAGTATATTTTTGTTTCTTTTCTTTTACGATTTCAATCCCAATCAGTTAACTCTCGGCCAGAATTATGGTGAGCCAAGAATTTTCACACCCGGATGATACCATTGGCAAATAATTTAAAGCAGAGAGAGGTAAAATTATTCTATTTCAAATTATTCACACTTGTATAAATATGGATCTGGTAAAAAAAAACAAACGTATAAACAAAATTCTGTCATATACAATTTAACGACATTTAAAGTGGCATGGGTGGAAACCTCATCAATCATTTTATGTCTTTTATTTTATATCGAAAATCTTACATATCATGAAACCAGTTTATTCTCACAAATGTATGAAGAACTCTGTGAAAAACAATAATTTACTTTAAAAAACAAGAAATCAGTAAGGTAATAGCTTAAACTAGACATCTTTTCTTTTTTCTCTATTCTACAGCGACTAGATAAAAATAAAGATGGCGTCGTCACCTTTGATGAATTTGTGGACACCTGTGTAAAGGTAAGCCTGATAACGTGTTACTCACTTTTGTCATAGTATCATGTCTTAGATAGAAAAACTACTTTCTTTTCAATGTCTTGGTTTGGTTTGAATTTCGCGCAAAGCTACACGAGGGCGATCTGCGCTAGCCGTCCCTAATTTAGCAGTATAAGACTAGAGGGAATGCAGCTAGTCATCACCACCCACCGCCAACTCTTGGGCTACTCGTTTACCCACTAATAGTGGGATTGAGCGACACATTATAACGTTCCTACGGCTGAAAGGACTAGCATGTTTGGTATGACGAGGATTCGAGCCTGCGACCCCCAAATTACGAGTCGAGTGCCTTAACCACCTGGCCATGTCGAGCCAAACGTGAATAACGCTTATTGTTATCGAAGAACGTTTGATGGGGTATATTTGTTCTTTTCATGTACATCAGTGGTGCACAAAGTCCGGCCTGCGACGAGTCGCCGAGTGTCCCGCGATGTCCAACGTGAAAGTCAAACATAGAGAGTTCGCGCCTGCTTGAAGATTAAGCGCTATAGAAGAATATGCATTAGATTAAATACTGGATGGTTCCATATTTGTGTCGAGCAACAAGGAAAATTTAATTAGCAAATCTCGTTAATGCATAGGCATTTAATCATTGATGCAATGACGTAATATTTCCGTAATTACGAAATCTCACGCGTTCTAATTGTTCCTTGAGATTTACCTACGAGTCCTATTTTGATATTATTTCGTAACAAAAATGGCAGCTGATCGTAAAAGAAAAGTTGATGACGAAAACCGGCAGTTTCATAATTATTGGACTGCGAAATACTGTTTTTCAACAACAGAAGAACGTGATTTGTCTGCTTTGTCATTAGACAGTAGTAGTGGCAAAGGTATCCAATATAAAGCGTCATTATGAGTCGAAGCATAAAGATTTCCACAACGTTGTCGGTGATAAACGAACAGCTCGAATTGAATATCTGCAGCGGTCACTAAATCACCAGCAGAACGTTTTTTCAAAGCAGTCAGCAGATTTAGGTGCAGCATATGAGGTCAGGTACGATATTTCGTTGATGACAGCGAAATCTGGCCGACCGTTCACTGATCATGATTTTGTCAAGCAATGTATGATTACTGTATCGGAAAAGTTGTGTCCGAAAGCAGTTCGCAAGCTACAGACGGTGGTTTTGAATCGTATGACAGTTCAACGAAGAATTTCACACTTCTCAGCAGACGTGACAAGGCAGCTTACAAATAAAGCAGCCAACTTTGTCTACTTATCTTTGGCAGCAATAGGATCGACTGACATCAGTTCAACAGCACAGCTACCAGTGTTTGTTCGTGCTGTGTCATCATCGTTTGATATCACAGAGAAACAAATCAGCATGGTTCCATGAAGGGTCAGACAACCGGGTCTGCTCTATTCGAGGAGAGAGACAACTGATGGAGCACCAGCCATGACAAGAGAAAATAGCGGGCTGGTTACACTGTTGATGAAGAATCGAGGAAAGCAGAACAGACAGTTGATGAAGTTGCACTGTATTATTCATCAACAGAACATTTGCAGTAAATAACTTGGTTTTCAGGCACTGATAGCATTAGTGACGAAAACCATTAATTTCATCAAAATCACGAGGGCTCAATCACCGTCAGTTTCGAAGTCTTCTTGAAGAAATTGATTCAGACTATTGTGGCCTTGCGTATCACTGTGAAGTACGTTGGCTGAGTTGAGGGAAGATGCTCAAAAGTTTCTGGGAGTTGATTGATGAGGTGATAGAATTCCTCAGAAGCAAGAACAAAGACACAGAACTGAGTTCCATGACTGATCCAGCATGACAAGCTGATTTGACCTTTCTGGTCGACACGACACAACACTTGAATGATTTGAATTTGAAGTTGCAAGGCAAAAATCAGCTTGTCCGTCAGCTTGGAAATCACGTCTCAGCTTTCAGGACAAAGTTGCAGTTGTTCCGGCAGCAAGCAGCATCAGGCAACTTTGTGCACTTTCCCACTTTTCAGTCACAGTTACAGAAGAATCAAGACATTGACACAAAGTTTATGTTGGGAAGCTAGATACCTTGATTCAATCCTTCAACTCACGGTTTCATAACTTTGACCAACGCAGATTGTTGACGAAACTTTTTGCTGATCCGTTTAGTGTTCCAGTGGATGACTTGTCAGCAGAATATCAGCTCGAACTTACTGATCTCCAGGCATCTGATGAACTGCGTGCTATTTACCGAGAAAACAGTTTGCTTCACTTTTACAAAACATTGCCTGATACATTTGCTAATCTGAAAGAGAATGCACTTGTCCACACCAGCATGTTTGGCAGCACATACTGCTGAGAACAGGCTTTCTCGCATAAGAAACTGAACAAAAACAACACTCGCAATCAGCTGACTGATGATCATCTGGAAGCAATCTTGCGTCTTTCAACGTCATCATCAATCCAGACATTTCCAAGCTCGTGGATGACATGCAGCACCATCCATCACACTGACTTTGTGACAGTTGGCGTATCATAACATTTCTTAGAATAATGTTCAAACAATTTGATGTAATCGTTATTTGTGTGTTCTTAAATGTGATGTCCATCTTGTGTGAAACAACTGTGGGACGATTTTAATCTTCAATTTTTTGTGGCCCCCAACGGTTACGATAAGTCTGTTTGTGGTCCCTGACTCAAAAACGTTTGTGCACCACTGATGAAATTTTCTGTCTTCGCACTTGAATATCATAGACTAATCTTAAATCATGTGTGGAAAAGGTATATTAGTTCATTGGAAGGTACATGAACCAGAACAAACTGAGCCTTTGATCTCTAATCTTTCTTTTGGTCAAGTGACCTGAGATGATTAATTGCACTTTGAACCTGTATCCCCCCCCCTTCTTGACTGGTGGTTTAGTTTGTGAATGTTGTAGTTGAAGCCCAAGTTAATTTAGATGAAGCTGAACAGGCAAGATATTCTTGTCGGTACTGAGATAAAATTAAAGCATGCATATTTATTCACTGGTATTGTTGGTATTTAGGTCTTCTATACCAAGGAGGATCAAATTCAAAAGACTTTTTCCTCCCTCCTACATCTGTTAATATCTATTCAAATTTTATTTAGTTACTACTAGGGTGCTGGAGTTTAGCTAATCTTCACTTTTACTCTTACCTCTTTTCGTTAAGTACATTGTCACTTTGTTTGATTGTGTTAAAGTTCAAACTTCACGAACAGTTACAGTTATATTTTTCAATAATTTTAAATTTCGGCAACAGAATTTACATATAATACCCTTTTTTTATGCTTTCACAGTAAATTGCTTCCCCAGTAACACAACAACAAATCTACGGACTTATAACGCTAGAATTTGGGTTTCGATGACCGTTGTGGGCAGTGCCTAGATAGCCCATTGTGTATCTTAGTACTTAATTATAAACAAACAAACATGTTTATAGTAAATTAAAATTATTTATGATATCTATGCCTAGTTTTAGGTAGCTTTAATTTATTTTTATTTTTAATATAAATATTAATAGGGAAGATGTATTTACGACTATTTTAATCATGTATGTAGAAACGGTTGAGTTTACATAGTAGATCATTCTTTTTTCCATTTCCTCACGAAATAGTTCAGTGAACTATGTAGAAGTCCATCTGCTGCTGTAAGTGACGTTTTCTCTAGTATTTCTAATTTACTTTTAATTTGTTCTGGTGTAGTATTCACCAAGATAGTGCTGCATAATTTATTATTGTTTGTATGTATATTTTATAGATTTTTTTCTATGTTTTCAGCTGTTGTTCTGCTATTATTACCTGTTAGATTCCTTGAATAGTTCGTAAGCCGCCAAACTTTGGTTTTTATACCGTTTAGGTATAATTTTGTGGCATATGTCAGACCTTGGAACTTATCTGATATCTTAGTTTGCAGAAGTTATCCATTTATTTACACTTCTAGCGGGTCTTATTTTCGTGTGTAGTTAATTTTGAAAAAAAGTAATTGAATTTTAGGTTCATTGATTTTAACACAATATATTTGGGAGTATTCTGTTATTCTATTTAATTGAGGTTGAATGTTTTGGCTACAATGAATGGGGTTGGAGCACCTTTCTGTACTGTTACATCATCTGCGAACTGCGACAAAGATCTAGGACACATTGTTTAGAGACATGTGGTTAACGTACATGATGAAAATAATAGGGCTGACCAATCCTCCCTGTAGAATACCTGCCTGAATAAATGATCCCGAAAAGGTTCCTTCTACATTTATTCTGCATTTCCTGTTTTCCATTAAGTTGATAAAGGGCGAATAATATCACGTTGTAGTTTCCATTTCTGACGTACAGAACCTCGGACCATTATGCCATACAGTGTTGAAACCTTTCTTGATATCGAGAAAACATGTTCAAGTGCATTCTTCTTTGTTAACACTGTTTATTACGGGTTCTGTGAGTCTAACTGGATGGTCAGTTGTTTGTTTGAACTTTCTGAATCCATTTTGTACTTTGAGTAATTTTGAACTTATTACCACAAATGTTGATAGTTTGGTACTGATTATTCCTTATAATTGTGGTAACTATTTAGTTTATTAGCTGGCTTCCCATCTTTACAAAACAGCAAAATGTTATCTTGCTTCCAAAAAAACTGGGACGTATCCTGATTTAAATGATGGTTTAAAGAGTGCTGCGAGGTGTTCAAGCAACCTCCTAATGCCTTTTTTTAAGCAGGGTGGCTTGTATGCCATCTTCGCCTGGAGCCTTGTTCTATGTAGTAAGTTTCTATGTTGCTTTTATTGCTTGACGAACTACTATTACTGTTCTTCCTTTAATCACATTTCCTATTTTATTTTGTTATTTGTTTCGTCGTTTGTTATTTTAATGTTATTTATATACATTGGGAATAGTGGTCTGTACATTTGTTTGTTCAGGGTTACAAATTTATTAACTTCGTTATGGAAGGGAGTATTCATGTCTGGTTTGTGATGAGTGCTTTGTAATTGTTGTTTGGATGCGCTATGTGTCTCTAATTCCCAGTGCTGAATATTGACGTGTTTTTTTTTACCTTTGGTGAATCGTTTTAGATAGGTCAAGATTTATTTAGTTCTGTTTTGTCGTTTAGTTGTTCTTGTTTTAAAACTTTTAACTTTCGTTATTATTTTATTTTTGTAGCATTCATTTGTGTCTTGATTGTTGGGTCTCTGTTTTGTATGTATTGTCTTCTGAGTTGACTTTTTTAGCACATTTAGCAGCTGTGTGTGTGGTTGCCATGTGTGATTCATTGTTAAGTGTCTGCGTGTAGGTATTGTTTCTTTAGCTGTTCTGGTAAAGCACTCAGTAATTGCTTAATATTATGAATTTCCATTTAAATAGCGGATGTAAGGATAATGTTTTTGGTAGTAGTTGAACTAATAGTGGTTTAAATTTGCTTTTTTTATAATTAAATTTTTCAGTTTTGTAGAATTTTGTGTGGGGGAGGGAGGCTAAAGAAACTCCATATTGGTAAATAATCACTATCGACATTTTGCTCTACTTTAAATTTTATCTCCAATGATTATCAATAACTGGTATCGCATCATTACATGCCTTACTTAGATATGATTGAATAACGTTTATAATTATGTAGTCACATTTTTTAAGGTCATTGTGTACTTACTATAGTTACTATCGAAATTTTATGAAGCTTATGTTAGTTTACTCCTGGCTTTATATGAGCATCTCATACAACTATGTAGCGATATAGATGTGTAACGTTGTGGGCTTGAGCACCCACATCTCGCTCTCCTACTTTCTAATTTTCTTATGTGATACTAGCGAATTGGAGGTTAAGACTGATAGACGGTGTATCCCCATTGCAATGTAGGTCCTTTTTCTCCAAAACCTAGGATACATTTTATAATCCCACGTTGTAGCTTGTACCCTAGGATCCCTTAAAAAAGTGCAGCGTATTTAAAACAAACCAAGTTAATGTGTTTTGGTTTATGGTTTGAATATTTTATGGTTATAGATACATATATATATTAAGGAAAATGTCCTTTGGATGTTAAATCCTGAAACATATTTAGGAGTAAATTATATATGAAGTGCTTTGTACTTGAAAAATATATTTATTATTGTAAAGGAACGTTTAGGTGATTTGTTTTCTATTTGATAGGTTTTTATCAAACTTCTTTTGTTTGCTAGAGATTGTTTGGAAAAGGCCTTTTCATAAGCTAGCCCATATCAACAATTTTAGACGATGCAATTCGTATCTATGAAGTTTTGTTTGGTTTTCGTATCCACTTAAAGAGTTCTTATATGCCGTTTGCAAATGTTTCAGATTTCGTAATTTAATATTCATACATAACTATTTATTAAGAAACAACATTCACAGTAACTCTTAATACCTCAAGCTTTCAAAAGTTATTCATAACACCGATCCTTCTGTTAAACACCCTACCTGTTTTTCAGTTTTCAGTGTTTAATATTCAAGCTGCTATTTAACGTAAGTGATGCCCAGCTTTGAGTTTCCGTAATTTTTGCGCCTTTAAATTTCATCATAGTTTCAACTCAATATACTTTTAAACGTTACATAGTGATAAAGTTATACAGGATTAGTTTCTAAGCCAAAACCATTATTTCTTATTTGGTCAGTCAGTCTGTTTATTTATGCTTACGTATTGTTTACTTGCTTATTGTCTTTTGGCTAGCGTTGGTGTTATATAGAATCTTTAACAATTCAGTTTCATATAATTACCTGTGTAGTTTTTGTTGTGTGGCTTCTTGTGTTTTGCTATTGGTTAAACTCACCAGCAGTTTAAGGTAAGAAAGATAAGGTAGATTTTAAAACAGACTTATGACGAAATATTGTGTGAAGTATATATCAAAATATGTTTTTGTTTTCAGTGTTTTTATCTCGAGTTTAAATAATCTTCTTTCTTAATAATCACAGATATGTTCATTGTTCTCTAACTGGTTAATGTTTATCTTTCTCTAACAGCTCTGTGTTTATTTTGGAGAGACAACAGCGGTAATCGATAAATTAGTCAGAAAGAAATAAAGGTTTTCATGAAGACATAATCATTTTGTTTACGAGAAAACACTTTTAAGAATCGGCGCAAGAGAGTAGATAATTGTTATTATTAGAGAATATGTAGTGGGTCTGACGCAATGTGAGTCACTACACACAATTTGGAACCAATATTAATTTTCACATATCTGATTCTTAGTATTTACCCTTTATAGAATATATTGAATATTTATTTCAACATGCCTTCTGAAATTTGTCATGTTGACCGTTAAGCACTGTCTATTTGCCATTCTTATTAACCTTTTTTACTCAGATGAGTGAACATTACAGCCATGTTTTTTTGTTCCAGGACGAGAATATGATGAAATCTCTAACATTATTGGACACCATTCTATGACTAGTGACAGTGTATCACCTGCAGCCAAGAACTTTCAATCTTTCTGGAGGAAAAAAAGATAAACGTTCAGGCAACATGTGGTCAGACTTAAGAAGAAATGTGCCAAGTCGATGTTAAATATCGTCTTCATTGCTTTCCTTTCCAGCGATGAGACGCATGGAAAATATCCATGTTAAAGGGTGCCGGAAGGTAGTACAGTTACATATCAGTTTGGTGAAAACTATTTTAATGAAGTGTGTGTTCTTCAACATGTTTGTTCATAAAACCGTTAACTATGATTTCTTTTTCTACAGTATTTTCAAGGTTATTTCTGAGTCAGTTTTTAACTGACTAGCTAATATTATTGATATAAAGGTATTCCAGTTAATGCTTCTATAGTGAAACGTATTGTTCTAAGCAGTAATAATCATCATATAAGTCAAGGATAATTACTGAACAGCTTAGATTAACATAATTTTCAAATAATTCTTAAGATGCATTTCTGTTTTAAAGCGTAAGTCTTACTATCGTTTCACGTTAAAATACTACGAATATTGAACAATTAAAATGAGAATTAAGTAATATTATAATAAAAATACGAAATTAGAAGTTTGTAAACCATCAGCGTATTTTCTAATTAGAGGTGAAAGCTCTGCACCTTTTGCCTAAAATTTTCATACAGTCACATATATAGAAACAGGAAATGTATAAACTTTGTTAAGAATATTTATATCAAAACTCACTAAAGTGAAATAAATGCAAGTTTTATAAATGCTTAGTGACGTCACCAACAAACGCATTCTTAACAAACCAGTGCAATGTAGGCAGAACGTAGGTTGACAAGATGAGAAATAAGCATGAAACTTCGTTGCTATTTCTTTGTGAAAATAATTTTAATCGTTTAAGATGTCACTTCCTTCTTTGAGAAAACATAATAATGTTAAATTCATGCACTATGTAGACATCATAACCAGACTAATTATCAAAAAGTGAAACATTTCAGTCAAATAACGAACTTATTGAATTATTTCTAGAAATAATAAAAATGGCTCTGTTTCTAATTCATTCGCCCCCCAGTGGCTCAGCGGTATGTCTGCGGACTTGCACGCTAAAATCCGGGTTTCGATCCACGTGGTGGGCAGAGCACAGATAGCCCATTGTGTAGCTTTGTGCTTAATTTAAAAAAAAAAAATTCTAATGCATTTGATTTTTTTCCTAACTCGAGCTTTCATGTAATAACACACATCAAGCTTAAAGGAAAGGTGTATTTGCCACGTATGTTTGCCCTTCTATTATTTAGTGTATAGCTAATTTATTTAATCACTTTATAGAAAAAACATAAAGAGTGTTTCATGTAGATGTCTTTCAACTTTTTCACTGCTAAATATTACAAAAATACATAGGTTTCTTTTTAATGGCTCAGCGTCTATATAATTGATGTAGTTAAACAAATTATGTGTCAAAATAAAAGACATGTCCAAGAGTATGATAGTGTATTGAATATACTGTGTGTGTAATTTTGTGTTACCTTTAGATCGATATTCAGGTTACAGAAAATGTTTAGTGTAAACAGGTTTCTTTCTATAAAAATGTAAATGATGGCTATACTGACTTTTTAATTACTGACTAGGATTTTAGCTTCGATGTTAGACCAAACGTATTTTTTATGTTTCTATTCCGCAATTAAAATTTCAGAATTGAGGCTTACACTTGATGGAACAACAAAGAATGTCGGGAAATTTGAAGAAAGGCGCAGAAAAGCACGATTATCAACGTGATAATATAAAGTTTAATCGTAGTTATTACTTTCATAAAACAAATAAATGTATCAGTATATAAACTAAAGCCTGTGAATGTTGACATACGTTGGTTTAGAATTGTCACAATAGTATCTTATATCTGAAATTAGTCTCAAAACGTTGATTTCAAACTTTCTAACAATTTATAAGCATTGATGCTTGATCCAAGAAAATATTAAAGTCCCTAAAATAGACAAGCCCTTCGTTACCTTTCAGAGAAAAAAACAACTTCTCTGAAACATAGGTCATTTTAAATTGGTTTTTGTATATATTTCCACACCTATATACTTTATATACATATTGTACTTATATTTCCCATCCAGTGTTCATTTTAGTAAAGTACTGTGAATAAAGTCACTTTATCTTGTTGTTTCGTATCTCGATTATCTTTATTTAGCAGTTATTTGCTTTAAAAGGCGTTAATAACTAGGGAAAATTGAAATAGAAGGCTATCAAGAATACAGTCCGATCTTAAGCAGATTACAGATTTAAGTATACATACTAAATGTCAGATTGTATCTATTATCCATGATAAAGAAACAAAGGCTACATACCACAGTCCCTAATTTTGCACTACTGACAAAAGGGAAAGCAGCCAGTCAGCAAGTATTACCTCACCACCCGCTACACTAAGGTATTGGCTATCACTCTTATAACGCCCCAACAGCATAAAGAGCGGGAAATATTTTGTTGCATCAAATCAGATTGAGCTATATCAGTAGTTACGTAATACTGAGATCTACCACAAGGCCAAACCGAGTCTGTATGATAAGTATGGGTTCTTGATGTTTTGACTAATCGTTTTTCTTCGAGTGTGACAACAGTTTTTTTACTTGTTAACCTTACGTAATTACTGTAAATCATGGACAAAATATCTGCATAAAAACTAGTAATTAAAAAAATAATTTAATTGTTTTAAATTACTATGAACCGATACAACTTTTGACAACTTATAACTTCTGCATATCAAAATGTATAGCAATTTTGTGAAATAAATAAAATGCAAACTACTAAAGCTAGCAGCGTAATAATCTAAATAGTATTCCTGTTGGACAAATCTGTGAAACTTGTAGGATATAGTAAACAAATAATACTGATGGATGTAAACAGATCTGTGCTATTATAACTTTTATGATCTATTGTGGTATATTATTTACACGAAAATCTAAGAAAATAGCAGAATTTTAATTCCTCGCTAAAAAATTAATATCTTTGCTTAGATCTTGAAATACAAAACGTTATTTCGTATACTTGATCGAACTAAACACCTAAACACACAGAGGCTAAGAATTACTACTACAAGATTGATATACAACGAATAATCTCTTGAAGATCCCTTGGGAAATCTTATGTACTATCTCATGTATTAACTCAATTGATTGATATGTGCTGCTCAAATGTTTTATCCGGGTACAGTTTATTATCTTTCATTATGCGCTGACGAAAAGGATTGTTAATAGAAACAAGAATATCCTTTAAGTGTAACTAGTTTTCATTTTTGGAAATAATGTTTTTTTATTAAAATTTACGTTTCTTAAGAACAAAACAATATATTTTCTTTTTCAATTCTTATAGCGTTCTTTAATCATTGGCTAGTTTAATGGTATACAAAACAGAAGAAGACGCGTGATACTGAAGTGAAACAAGGTGTATTACAAGTATCATGTGCACCAAGAGGAGGAGTTAATTAATGGTGGATATTTTCAAATTTGTAGACCGTTAAAAATAACCAAACAAACACATAAGCTTGATTGATGTAAAAAGTTGGGATATCTGGGAAAAATTAATTTCTTCTCAGCATACATGAAATATCGTTTGCCTTTGACGTACACAGAAGAATGTTACGAAAATCACTTCTTGTGATTACAAATATATCATAGCATATAACTGGTAGTACAAAGATAAAGAGAAACTTCTTAGGATTCACTTATTGAAAATTTCCATTGTATTAATCCCGTTTTATTTCGCTGTTGTTTTTAGCTTTCATGATAATTGAATGTATAGAACACCTAAACTGTTAAGACTGGCTGAAGTGATTCATCGGGTAAAGTTTCTGTTGTTTTCAGCTAGATATTCATACACTTACTTTTTAGTTTTATTACTAAGAATAGTAAGAACCTTCACAAACAAGCTGATCTCTGTACTTATATTTCAAGTGTTAACGTGAAAGTCTTTGAGGTTGGAATAACTTAATTGAATAACGAATCTTTAACTGAAAATAAAGTTATATTCATCAAAGTAGAAACAATATTCTAATGTGTTCATACGTAATGACAATAACATTTTAAAAGCAAAACATTCATTGTCCAATATGGATGGAATATTAAATTCATGTTAAATTTGTCCAAGAACAGCAACAATCTTTCCCTCCCTAAGTCTAATTTTCTGCTAATCAGTTGTACTTACCAACATAAATATAAATATAAAAGCTAATTACATATCTTTTTTAATATTTGTTACTGGAGTGAAAAGAATAGTGATATTTTTCAGCACATCGTTTGATGTACAATACATTGTACAAACAATGCAATACTTTGTAGAACAGCATTAAAAATATTACAAGCTATAACAGTAAAATTTATGAATTCATGAAACGTTACGTAAAACAATGGTTAACAGAAGGTGAAATTAGTTGTTAAACTAATGTTTTGACTAAATTAAAGCGAAAGCACTTAAATTTGATTTACATGTGGTTCAATCTGTTTATCTGGCCATGCACAATAATATATTTACTGCTAAAACGACAGTTTATAATTTTACAGTGATGCCAAACATACAAATTCACGTAGCCGCCTACACGTGAATCTACCAGTGGTTCAGGGAAAGAGCGGGTTGCTATGGTAATAATCCTCAACGTTTGATTCCTGCGATATGAAAAACCCAATTAACATATCATGTATCTTTAATTTTAAACAACGCAATTAACCAGAATACTCATGAAGTATTTATAGTATCTCAGGGATTATAAGGCTTTAGATTGTAACTAAAAGTTTTGTACTTTCCATATCAAACCCCTTGGTGTGGATTCTTGTACGTGGTGAGGGGAAGTCTTTCAGTTTACTTCCTCTGGGATCTAAACATCCACCCATGTGTTTGCTATGCGTGGCAACCCGTGAAGGAGAGGAGAGGATCCTAATGATTGAGGAATTCAATCCTAACACACCACTTTGGCCTTGAATTTCTGTAAACGAGCGGCCTTGGGGTGACTCCCCTTGGCTGGGCCACTCGGGTTAGGGTCAACCAAGTATCAGTGTTGGATGTCTCAAAAGGTGTTGTGGACATTATATGTGATGCTGGTGTTTGGATACAGTGCTCACAAAATCTTAGCATGGCTGCACTGTTATTGTTTGACATTGTAGTGCGTCCTCTCCTAGGGCCACATGGTGGGTTGGGTCAATGGACACCTAAACTTCCTCTCTTTAATATGGATACTCCAATTACAAATCTTAATAAAACAGTAAAAAACAGTCTATAGGTAAACGACTATGTCTTGAAGATTATGAACAGCAATCCTTACCATTTGTACCAACTGTTGTACCTCATTTTCTTATATTGCATTCACTTTCAGACAAATCTTTAGGGCAAATGTCTCCCTTTTTCATTCAGAATGGACAAGAGGGACTTGCTGGCTCTCCAAAGTCAGTAAAGAAGCTTCAATCTGTTGACATATTGGTGGAAACATCCACATATCAACACAGTGAACTCCTTTTACATTCAAAGGCAATTGGAGATGTACCTATTGACGTTACACCTCATGCTACTTTCAATTCATCACGAGGAGTTATTGTTGAGAAGGATTTTAAGAATATCTTAGAGTCTAAGATTCTCGCTGGTTTCTCCACCCAAGGAGTTTCTGCAGTGAGGCGTATATTCACTTGCAAAGATGGAATTATGGTGCCGACCAATATCCTCATTTTCACATCTACGTCACCACGTTTGCCTGCCACCATCAAGGCAGGTTATCTTAATTGCAGAGTACGGGCATACATTCCAAACCCTCTCCGACGTTTGCAGTGTCAGTGGTTCAGTCACTCGAAGACGTCATATTGTGGTTCCTTGACGTGTGCTCGTTGTAGTGGCAAGGACCATGATGCCAACGAGTGTGAAACGGACCCTCATTTCATCACTTGCAATAGCTCTCACCCGCCCTACTTTTGTTCTTTCTCTAAATGGTTGGAAGAAAAAGAGGTGCAGCGTTTGAAAACGATTCATAACATTACTTATCCTGAGCCTCGAAAATTGCTGTCCACCACCTCATCTCGGAAGGTTGCTGCACTTCGTTCCACAACTACAGTGAGAGTGCAGACAGATCTCTCTAAGTCTTCTAAAGAATCGTTACCCAAACAAATGAAAAGTCTTTTGACCTTCATGGTTAAAAACGTTGATGAATCAACTTCAACACCTATCTCCGTCCATTATATAAATTCCACCAAACCCCAAGATCCACATCCTTTGGTTCCAGATGCAGGCATTTCCTTGGATACATTTTCTTCTCTCACCCCAAAATGCAAAACAATCATTCGTTCACGTCCTCAGTCTCTGGAATTCCTTTCCAACAACAAAGACTTGCCCAATCGACCCAGGTCAGGATCCATGGAGGTCGATAGACCTCCCTCGGATAAGGACAGTAAAGAAAAAAGATGTGGTCGTAAACAGAAGGGCTCTCCACCCAATTTGCTTACACGTGAATAAAAATAGCCACTTTGATACAATGAAACTGTCGAAGTTTACGTTCTAATCTGGATGATATCAAAACACTGATTGCTTCATACCAGCCTGTTTGTCTTTTCTTACAGGAAACATTTCTGAAACCTGCCGATACAGTCACCTTTCGGCGGGTTTCTTTATACAGAAGTAAAAGGCTGTGTAATGGATGAGTGCATGGAGGGGTGGCATTGTTGGTTGATCAGCATGTACGCACCCTGTCTTTGCCATTCGGCACACCCTTGAAGGCCATAGCCATCTGTGTTTCCTTGGGTCATACCATTACTATTTGTTCTCTATATCTGTTACCTGGAGAGACCTATGATGAATCATACCTTGATGCTCTCATTGAACAGTTTCTGTCTCCCTTTCTCATCCTGGGGGACTTTAATGGATATTATTCCCGCTGGGGAAGTGCTAATATTGATAGGAGGGGCCGCTCTGTAGAGCACATGCTTTCTGATCACAACTGTTCTCTTTTCAATACTGGTTCTTCCACTTATTTTCATGCACCTCGTCAGTCCTTTACTGCTATTGACCTCTCAGTTTGCTCCCCTTCACTACTCTCCCACTTTTCATGGAGGGTTGACAATAACCCACAAAACAGTAATCATTTTCTTAAAATTTTAAAAGACTGGCTGTTGTCGATACCACCCGACCCGCATGCCTTGGTAGAAGCTGGATTAAGCAAACTGGCTCTCTTTCACTGCTCTCGCAGAACTTGATCCTGCCATCACCTGTAAGCCATCAATAGATGACTGTGTGGCAGCAATAACTGACTGTATTATACAAGTAACTGCTTATTGTACTCCTAAAACCTCGACACGTTTTCCACTATATCCTCCTCCATGGTGGAATCCTACCTGCTACATGGCACGGAAGGCTCAAAAACGAGCCTGGGATACTTTTCGTAGATATCCCACACTCTTGAACTGTATCGCTTTCCAGTGGCATCGTGCACATGTTTGATGGGTAAGACGTCAAAGCCAAAAGGAATCTTGGATTAAGTTCACAACCAGCATATCTTCTACCATCAGTTTCAAAGTTATATGGGACAAGATTCAAAAGGTCAGTCGGCAATATAACTCTGTCCCCCTTTCGATCTTGCTCTCTGATGGCCAGGAAGCAGCTGATACCCGGTGCATCAGCGATACTCTAGGTGAAAGCTTTTGCCGGGTATCCAGCACTTCTGCTTCTTCTTCCACCCTCTTAGCCATCAAGATTCAGTAAGAGCAATCACCTCTTTCCTTTCGAGCTGATTGTATCTATTACTATAATCGTCCCTTTACACTGATGGAACTCACTGGCCCTTCTTCGATCTGGCAGTACGTCGGATGGACCTGATGATACACATTATGACATGATGCGCCATCTATCTCCTGCTTTTCTTGCTATTCTTCTGATTATTTTTAACCGAATCTGATAGGAGAATGTTTTTCCTGATGCCTGGCGTCAAGCTATTGTCCTACCTTTCTCCAAGCCTGGGAAGGATCCCAAGATTCCTTCAAACTACTGTCCAATTGCTTTGACGAGCTGTCTCTGTAAGATATTAGAGAGGATAGTTAATGCTCATCTTGCTTGATTCCTCAGTGTGGGTTCCGACGACAGCGCTCTACCATGGACTACTGATTCGGCTTGAAACGTCAATCAGAGAAGCCTTTCTCAAACGACAACATCTTGTATCAATATTCTTTGATATTGAGAAGACTTATGATACAACATGTAGGTATGGCATTTTGCAAGATCTCCATATATATGGGTTACGTGGCCATTTGCCCATTTTTATTAATTTTTTTTAATGGACACGAGATTCCGAGGTCATGTGAGTTCGACACTTTCTTTTCTACAGGAACTTGGAGTCCCTCAGGGCTGTGTTCTGAATGTCACACTTTTCAGTATAAAACTTAATGCCATCACTGAACAGCTCCTTCTCACTGTTGCAAACGAGCTCTTGTGATGTATAAAGCGTTTGGAATGCCATGTTGTTGTTTCTATTATGGTTTCGAAGTTCAAACCAATAAAATATGTTGTTATTCATGTAGAAATTTCTAGAATTAGGTAGATCGATCATTTGTCTATAAATAGAATGTATGTCGGCCTGGTATCTAGACGAGTCTCGTGCAAAATCACACATGCGCAGATTACTCTAGAATTCTGTGGAAGTTACGCGATATTTCGAGAACACAATAGGCCTACTAATATATAAACAGACGGCGATGTGAGGAGAGTCACTGAGTCAGTCATTCGTTTTTATTCGATTAAATAGATGTATCTTCGTTTGAGAAATTTTTAACGTTTGCTGTGTGTTTATTCAATTTGAATTTGTGACTGGAGCTAGATCTACAAAAGCTGTGATTTTATTTCGTCAATCTTTACGATTCATTCGAATTACTGGTTATACTGAAAGTCAACACGTATAGGACTGTTTAGGGGAGACCGGAGCAAATTGGAAAAAAACAAATTTAAGACATTCATCGAAAACATCGTAAAAAGAACTTCGTCAAATTTATTGAACTGTGAATTGTTTCTGGACTTCTCCGTTCAAACTTCGAAATTTCTTCGTGGGACCAAATTCACACCCTAGACTGGAATTTTGGATTTCTGATCTAGACTTTTGGACTTTCATTCTGAATCATTATATTGGACACAGGCCAGTACCATTCTGTATTGTAATTAATTTTAAACTGAATATCTGTCATTGTTATTATATAATTTATTTTATATCTGTCACATATATAATAGTTTATTGTAATAAATTATATAAGCTGTTATCTGTGTCTTTATGTTGCGTTCAGTCCACACATAAAGAAACGTAACACTCTATATCGACGACTTTCACATCTCATGTCAGTCGTTGACCATGAGATACACTGAGCGGCAGCTACGGACTGCCCTCAATTGTTTACTGAAGTGGACCATAGCAAACGGCTCTAACTTCTCTCTCTCTAAAACCCTTTGCGTGCACTTTTGCTGCCAACGGAGTATTCACCCTGATTCTAAACTCCGTATTAGTGAAGTTGTGCTGCCTGTGGCCACTAAGACAAAGTTCTTGGGCTTATCTTTGATTCTAAGCTGACCTTTATACCACACATCAAGCAGCTACGGATCAAATGTACAAAAGCACTGAACATCCTCCGTGTCCTTTTTTCCACCACTTGGGGAGCAGATCGACGTTCTATGCCACAGATATATCGTGCTCTTATTCGATCGAAACTTGACAGTTTGCAACTGTCTTCGAAACTTCGTTCCTTACCAAAGCATCCCACCTGGGGTTGTGTTTTTCTTCCTCAGTGGGCCATGCTTTTTTAGACCAAACGGTCTGCCATTGCTCCTTTTAGCCTTCGTATCCAGGCGCAAATGGATGAATTGGGTTTGTCCTCGGATAAAATTGCTATATCCACTGGTCAGCCCATTCCATCATGGTTTCTTACAGTCTCCATTTGTGACCTTTTCTTAAGTCATTTGAGAAAAGAAGATACCCCCGACTGGAAGTACCGTCTTTTATTTGCTGAGCATCTTTCGAACAATCTTTCCATTCCTATTTATATGGATGGTTTAAAATCAGATAACTCTGTGGGCTCTGCCATGGTTTGTTGTAGTTCGGTGATTGCATGTAGAATCCTCTCTATAGCTTCTGTGTTCACTGCTGAACTGTATACCATTTCTCTTGCCCTGGGTGACATCGAAGCTAAGCAGTACTTGAATTGCACTATTAATACTGACTCGCTTAGTTCTCTACTGGCCCTGGAATTGCTTTACATTGGTTCACACCCTGTTCTCGCTGATATTCAAAGCCGACTGGCCCATTTCTCTTTAACATCTACTTCTATCCAGCTTTTCTGGATACCAGGTCACGTTGGTATTCGCAGGAATGAGCTTGCAAACATTGCAGCTAAGTCTATCTGCTCTGGCACTATCACCACCGTGCTTGTTCCATACATGGACTATGGTCCTGTATTCAAGGCTCGGCTCCATGCCAGCTGGTAGTTGACTTGGAATGAGCAACGCGAAAACAAGCTTTTCCAAATAAAACCCTCTATTGGACTTTGGCTGTTTTGCTTTTATAAGGATCAGAAAGAGAAAGTTGTTCTAACTAGACTACTCATTGGTCAAAGTTTTTCAACTCGTCCTTTTCTTTTATCTGGGACTGATACACCAATGTGTATGTAGTTTGTGTAACACTCAGATCACAATAAGCCACATTTTACTTTCTTGCCGTCGTTACGGCTCTCAACAACGGCACCATTTTAAGCATGTTCCGTCCCAAGGTTTTCCATTACGTTAGACAGTGTTATTGGTGATAGTGACACTGTCCACCTTAGAAATGATTTTAGTTTTTTAAAGGCCGTTAATCTTTTTAATGCCATTTAAGTGTTTTTAATTTATACATTACACCTTTTTACTGTGGCTCTTTTTTAAAAATCACAGTTCATCTAGTTAGATTTGAAATTAGTAACTGGCTGTAACATTAAATAACTCAAAACCAGGACTGGAAAGGCCAACTTCAGGTGTCTGACGGTGGTTTTTGTACTTACCTGTTAGTCTTTCTGGCGGGTTATGATTATTACAGTCACGCGACAGAAAGTTCTTTACAACTTGAATTACTGTAGTTTTTCTCTTAACTTTATAGATTAGATGTAAACATTGATTTTATGCTATTTAAGTTTTTTTTTTAACTTTGTTTTGTTTTACGTTAATTTCCTTTGATGAATTTTACTAAATTTACTTTTAACTTTTTACCGGATATTTAGCACAGATAGCCTGGCTGCTTTGTGCCACAAAACACTGAATCAACCAACCAACCAACTAATCCATATCAAAATAATTACATAAATTATTCCGTTATTAATGTAGTTATTATACCGAAATATATCATTATTAATATTACAAGTTCTGATTAAAGATTATTGCACATCCACAATTATTACAGTTTGAGATGTGTCTTGTTTGAATACGTCTACAAGAAGTATTTAAAATGCATTTCTGCTTTTACAGGTGAATGAATTTCTCTCTTGCTAATTCCCCATAATTAATATTTGTTGCAACCCATTCATTAACAGTATCCTCTATTTTACTTCACATCCCATTTTATACTTTTATTTTAAACTATCGCTACCTGCATGTTTACTTCTGCTATTACTGCATCCTTCTATATATCTATAATTGAAACTAAAATTGGTCACTTTATGAAAACCTTTCACCTTATATCAAACTGATACATCATTCGTTTAAATACCATTTGCTCAAGTGTAGAGTTTGTAATTAATTTATGTCTGCAATATATTACAATGATGAGTGCGATGTTCAAGCTCACAAAAGATTTTAGTTCGGAATGTACTGACTAGGGCAAATGGTAATGTTCTTCAAATGTATTTCGAACACTATAAGGTTAATTGTTGCTTTATTGTCTTGGAAGAACCCTTTAACTAAACACATGGGCGTTATTTGGGTGAACATGATAGGCAATGATGCATAAGTACATTTTTTGTATGAATAAATCTTCTGATTAAATCAAAGGACTAATTTCTGCTATGAGTACGTTTCTGGCACCATTAATCATATGTAGCAGCGAACTGGTTAGACAGATACGTACGGTTAAGTGATGTATATTGCTTTCTATATATGTTTACTCTGTCTTTATGACACAGAGGGCGAAAACGATTAACGGATACAAACACATTCTTCTAGCTACAGTTGTATGTTTCTACTTGCAACTGAGATAGGAATTTTTGTACTGTTTGTCAACTAACAAATAATACTTTTTTCGCGATGTCCAACCCATAGTACAGTTACAAAGATAGCTGTTAAGGAAACAACCGGCCAAATAGGAACGATTTGACATCTGTTGTATTGTACAATAGGCCCGGCATGGCCAAGAGCGATAAGGCGTGCGACTCGTAATCCGAGGGTCGCGGGTTCGCGCCCGCTTCGCGCCAAAGATACTCGCCCTCCCATTCATGGGGTAGTTATAATGTTTCTGTCGGTTGGTAAAAGAGTAGCCTAAGAGTTTGGGTGGGTGGTGATGACTAGTTGCCTTCCTTCTAGTTTTACACTGCTAAATTAGAGACGGCTCGGTGCAGTTGGCTAACAACCTACTCACTTAAATACCTGTTGAAGAATCCGCAAATGATGATGATACATTGAACAAGCCTGTTCATTCGTCTTTTCGCTAGTAGAGAGTAACTATATTTTTTTCTGGTGAAAAATGCATAATTTTTTTGTTGATAGAAATTATTTAAATGTTTATTTGAATAGCTTACCAAGGAAACTATTTAATAACGATATTTTTCCCAGACAGGTACCGACAACCGTGTCCCTTTAAAAGTCAAATGATTTCTAATTTCTTTCCATTATTTTGCAAACTACCCATGATATAATAAAGTTTTTGTATTTATAGGGTTCATGGGAAAACATGAAATACATCATAATTGATATGCATCGCAAACGCACATTATTGGAACTTCGTAAATGTAAACAGTCAGTGTTATGAACTGTGGTCGTTTTATTCTAATTTTAGTGATATTGTTTGCATTTAAAGATGCTTGAGATTTAAAGCAAATAATAGCAATTCTATCTGTATTGGTTTATGGCAAACGATTTTCATAATGTATATCTCTTTATACATGCATGACAAACGAATTTTAAGTTACTTACGTATAGATTCATGACCCAGTTATTTCCGTAAATATGAAAAAATATACGCAGACAGAAAACAGTTTTGAGAAAAGACTCTCTGAGCCAGTGTTTTTGTTTGTTTGTTTTTACTTTTGAAATCATAATGTTACATATATTCAGTTGAGCTGTTTTCTTTTTGTTAGACATAGTAACACCACTTAAGCTGTAATTTCTTTGAACATTGTGAATGAAATATACTTGAATGAGATTTCAACTGCATATATCATACCTAGTTTTGTCTAAAGCACCAGTTTTTCCTTGTCTGGCCTTTTCAAGAAATACATAAAATTTTGAAATTACGAATATCACCACCTTTAACTTTTACATAATATGGTTATTGTATAGTTCCAATGTAAGATTTTATACAATCCAATTTTTTACCTGAAATAATCAGCCTCTGTTTTCTCATTTCTAGAGTAACACAGACATTCCTCTACAATACATTAATAGAGAACTGTTATTTGTGCTTCGTTTGCCTATAAATGGAAGCATATTCTTAAACTACTAAGTGTGATACCAGTTTCACTAGAATGTTCATAATAAAAAAAAAAACAGAGGCGAAAAACAATTCCAACGTTAAATTCTGATAGCATGTAAGCAGTGAATCTAAACACGTTGCTATAGTAGAGTTATAACTAGTTCTTGTTTTTAATGCTGATGTTAGCTAAGTTAAGTGAGTGACTTGTAACTATGATTAATTTTATTTAAATCACTCAAAATTAGGTTTGTGTTAAGAGTTGATCGTTTGTTTTTGAATTTCGTGCAAAGCTGAACGAGGGCTATCTGGGCTAGCCGTCCCTTATTTAGCAGCGTAAGACTAGAGGGAAGGCAGCTAGTTATCACCACTCACCGCTAGATCGTTATAATACTTCCAGGGCAAAAAGGGCGAGTATATTTGGTGCGACGGGAAGTCGAACGCCTTAACTCATCTGGCCATGCTGTTAAGAGTTGATAACATAATATTGTTTACTTATTTTAACGCTTATTATTTATTATTATTATTATTACTTGAATTAACGTTAATATTTTTCTGAATAATTGATAAACGAGCGATCTAGTGTTCCTGGTCAATAATAACGTTTCACAGCTTACGTTTTAATTAGAATAAGATAGGTATACAGGTACAAAATATTTATTACTGCCATAAATATTAGTCTTTATTAAAACTTTTGTTGTTAGCGCTACGGGTGTATCTTAAGCAAACTACTATTTATATAATATATCAGTCGATTACTATTGGAATTTACAAAATCGTGTTTAGCGACTAAAGTATTCACTTATACAATTTCCAACGAAAATAGATTATCGGCGTAATTAGAAATAAGATTTAGTTTTTTTTATTACAGTTAGCTTTGGCTGTTGTGAAAAACAAAGCTACACAATGAGGTATCTGTGCCACGCCTACCACGCGTATCGAAATCCGATTTCTAGGGTCGTAAGTCAGTAAAGTTTCCGCTTGGCCACTAAGGGAATTTTTTTACTATCTTAAGGGTTAGAATATTACTACTACATTTTTTATGAATATATAAGTATATATTATAGCTACAAAAAATTATAATAATTATATAGTAAAATATATTTTCAGAACTGCATAAATGTAGGTTAAAATTAATTAGTTCAGTCTTGCAGAAATGGGTTAGAAACACAACCGACTTGATAACTTACATTTGTCTCTTGCTAGTATAGCAATAACTTTACGGATTTACAACGTTAAAATCAGGGGTTCGATTTCCCTCTGTGGGCTCAGCAGATAGCCCGATATGGATTTGTTATAAAAAAATACACACACATCTTACACTTGAAATAATGATATATTATAAACTATCAAAATGGTGATTAGAAAAATCAGAGCTGGTGAGGCTACTGCAACCACAAATGGAGTAAGAAAACTTAACACCATATAAGGCTTAGCTGACATTAAACTTAATTTACGTTTCCTAATACGGTGTTGCTCTCTATTGCTAATTATTATTGAAGTTCTTTCCTGCACTAAAAAGAGCCTATCTTGATTAAAGATTTGTGAAAACCTATGAAAAAATACAACTTACTTTACATTTTCGTAGTTATTCTCCTTTTAGCTCAAAGATAACCTTACTATGGCATCACTAGTTTATTAAAATCTTTAAAAAACGTGTAATATAACTTTAAAGAACAAAAAAGAGAACTTTTGGGTCATATAATCTGTCCTATCAACTAAATTAAACTAAGCCTAAAATTCAAAACCCATTCCTCATCATTAAAATATTTATCAAGCTTTTTCTTAAACTTCTTTAAATTAATTGCACTTACCACATTTCTTTATAAAAGCCAATCACGTTCTTAAAAAGTAATGCTGAGATGACTCCTATCCTCACAAAATGTACACTTGTGTCCATTAACCTGATGATTTTTAACGTTAAGGATGAAAAGAAAATAAATATCTCCTTTATCACTTCAGTTTTTTTCAAGAGAAAACAAGTTCACAGATCTTAACCTCTCCTCGTATTATAACCTTTTTATTCCAATTATTATTCTAATAACTCTCCTCTGGACCCTTGCCAAAAATTCAACGCCCCTTTCTCAGGTAAGGAACCTAAGATTGAACGCAATACTGTAAGTGTGAAATAACCAGTGGCCTAGACAATGACACTGTAACTCCTATTTTATAGACTAAAATCATATTTGCTCAGCCAGTGGCAACAACACATTGCTTGGATAGGTTGCTGACTAACCAAACCAATAAGATTTTTTCCATAATATTGTTAAAATTATTCCCATCAAAATTAAATTATACTTATAATTCAAATTGTGATTTCCCAAGTAATACAAATCATTTGATTAGGCAGGAGCATACTCCTCGCAGCCAACAACATCCATTGCCTTAATATCTTCATTGATGTAAATGAAAAGGAATAAAGGTCTTAAGACTTTTCTTTCTAGACAATGTGCCTGGCATGGCCAAGTGCATAAGGCGTGCGACTCGTAATTCTCGAGTTCGCGCCCGCGTCGCGCTAAACATGCTCGCCCCTCAGCCGTGGGGGCGTATAATGTGACGGTCAATCCCACTATTCGTTGTTAAAAGAGTAGCCTAAAAGTTGGCGGTGGGTGGTGATGACTAGCTGCCTTCCCTCTAGTCTTACTCTGCTAAATTAGGGACGGCTAGCACAGATAGCCCTCGAGTAGCTTTGTGCGAAATTCTAAAACAAACAAACAAACAGATGTTAGCATTCTTTGGACGCTTATGTATCTCCATAACTATTAAGTGCGTTTATAATAAGGTAAAACGGTTCGCTTGTTTGAAATCGTCTTGCTTACAGATAACTGTGTTTATAATAAGGTGAAACAGCAAACATGTCTGAAATCGTCTTGTTTGTAGGTAAACATGTTTATAATAAGGTGAAACAATCAGAAATCGTTTTGCTTACAGACACCTCAGTGGCTTCTTGGTAAGTCTGAAAAATCACAACACTCAAAAGTGAGTTTCGGTACCCATGGTGGACACACTGCAGATAGCCCATCATGTAGCTCTATGTTTAACATCAAACAAAAGTTATAATACTCTCATTGTCTTAACAGTAAATATGAGGGCATACAATGGTAAAAATCAGGTTTCGATACTCGTGAGGTGTAAAGTACAGATAGCCCATTGTGCAGCTTTGTACTTAATAATAAATGGATTATTTTACCCCCAATTACTCATGAAACAGACTTATGACACTATAAATAAGATGTCGATACTCATGAAGCACAGACAGTCCATTGTGAAACTTTGTACTGAAAAACAACAATAATAATACCTTACAATAGATAATTTAGTTGGCAAGTTTTCCAACTATTTCAAACACATTGGTCTGGTTGAGTCTTATAAACAACAACACAAAACAAACTACGTGTATTCTTCCTTATATTGACTCTCTGCATGAAAACATACACTCACATACATATGTTTCAAGTGTTTTCAGTAGTGCGTGCGTAGATTCAATGTCATATAAAGCTACTATGAGAATTGAACTACAAAATTGAAACTTTTGTAATCTTAAAGAACTAAACATTTTTATTAATCTTTTTCGCGTTTTTGTTATAATTTATTTATATATATATATATAAAGTTCATCAACAGCTATAATTATAAGTAATGCTACTTGATAAATACTATAGCTTTTACTTCAAAACATATGAGTGGAAAATATAAATGCATCAGAATTAAAACTGGTCACGTGCTGCTGGTTGATTAGTGTGCTCAATCTAATAGAACTCTGTTAAAAAGAAAAAAATATTTTGAGTTGCAACACGCTATTTGAATCATAAATAAATAATATATTTTTAATTATTTAGCTATATTAGTCAAGTTATTTTTTTTGTATTTGATTTACAAATGTTAAGGATCAAATCCTTTTATGCATTACTCTTCTTCCGTGGACCCAACATGTCCAAGTGGCTAAGGCGCTTGATTATTAATGTGAGGGTCGCGTGTTCGAATCCCCGTCACACCAAATATCCTCGTTCTTTCAGCCTTTAGAGCGTTGACGGTCCAGCTCACTATTTTTTGGTAAAATAGTAGCCCAAGAATTGGAGATTGGTGGTAATGACTAGCTGCTTTCCCACTTGTTTTACACAGCGCAGATAGCCCTCGTGTAGCTTTGCGCGAAATTCAGAACAAACAAACAAACAAACCTTTAGGCTATATATATTTTCATTTAACAATAAAGAGTATAGTTGTTGACTTTTAACTACATATAGACGCTTGATACTTTAAGAATGATTGATAAAACAATTTGATTAATAGCTAAAATGCATCTATTGCTTTATAGATTTGATATTTGTTATTACTTTATTAAAATTTTAGCTGTCAGCTAAAAATGTTTGCTAGAATTATTTTTCCTAGTTTATGAGCTTGTTGTTGTGATAACTTAAGATCTACTGTTTAATAAGTTATTTAAATGTTAAAAAAGAGAGCCTGCCGAAGATTTTTGCCCTTGAGAAGAAAGGAGAATTGGAGACTGAATTCACCCAAAGCTATATGAGGGCTGTCAGCCCTAGCCCGTCATAATTTAGTAACGTAAGACTTGGGCAAAAGCAGTTAGTTATCACCATTCACCACCAACTATTGGGCTAATTTTTTATCAACGAATAATGGAATTGAGTGAACATTATAACGCCCCCACGGCTGAAAGGGCGAAAATGTTTGTGGGGACGTGGATTCGAATCCAAGACACTTATATTGCTTTTCGTTAGTGCTATTAATGTGCTCATTCATGAAGTCAAAGTAATTTTTGCAACAGTCTAATTGTAGTTTTATCAAAAACGACCTGCAAACTTTCATATAGTAACATGCCACTAAGTGTGAGCTGTAGCGTCTAGGACAACACTCTTAGTAACCATTTGTTTATTTCATGGCGACTTCTCGAGCGTTAAGTTTGCAATGCACCACGATAGACTTATGGATGAAAGTGAGAGCTCAGAAACCTTTGAGAGCAAGAATATATCTACAACAAAATTGTTAAATGATATTAGGCAAAAATACATAGTTCTCCACGAAAACTAAATAACTTGCGAACGAAATGTTTAGACTATGTCCTTGTCCACAGAGTCGAGGCTATATAGTAACGAAAATGAACTCTCCAAACCCAAATCTATCGTTACGAAGCTGAGATTACCTTCTAAAGTAACATTACTTCCATTCAACTACCAATCTGTCAAGACCTCAATAGAACTGCAATGGAATTTTTTGGCATTTACTTCTCTTAAACCGACATTTGGTTATTATGTTTGGTTATTTTTTGGATTAATTTTCAGGTTTTGTATCTGAAACTGATCTCACAGTTCTGTGAAGAATCTTGTTTCAATGTCGAACAGTAGTGCCTAATCATAACTTTCAGAATAAGTTTAACCAATGATTGAAGAGCAATACTGAGAGCAACAGGAACTGAAACATCGTTTCGATAAATATGATGCCGACTTTTGCAGTTGTGCATTTCTCAATTCAGTGTAGTGCAAGAGTGTAGTGCTATTGGAGTGCACCTGATCATTGCTCTGGTACCTGAAATTGAAGATGAGGCCAATTATTTTGAATATTAAAAATGTGTATGTAAAAAAATAAATAATTCGGTTTTTACCTGATGTTAAACGTCTTTCATATCCAAACATTCAGAGTGTTAGAGTGTCCACTGATATAATTTTCTCAAACTGTCAAGCACCACTTCGTACCTTTCCCACAGGAACTGGCATTAGACATCATACGACTTTCAGGAGCAGAAGTGAGAGCGTTAAAATAGAAATATTTTTGTCGTACGTCACGAGGTTATTAAGACACACGAAAATTGTATTAAAAGAATTAATAAAATAAATTTTAAATTATATTGTGAGTTTAGGCGTATACATTTATTAAAACGTTTGTTATTTTTATTACGTCTAACGAAAGTTGCTTTTTTAGCTATTGATGTTGGCAGCAAATTCAATGTTGTAGCACTATTTACACACTATTGTTGGTAAACGTGGAGCTGAAGGAGACTAAACGTTTTGTATATATAGCACCCAGTTATTGCTATTTTCTCCTTTTTACTTAATTTGAATGAAGTTGAGACATATATTTTTCCTCAGTAATATATGTACATTGAATGTGAGTATTCTCAAATAATTAGTGCTGCTTAGATTTTCTTTATTTAAAATGGTCTCACAAAAATGGAAATCAAGTTTTGAGTATGAAATCTTTGCTTTTATGGTGACATCAAATGTCTGAAAAATTTGTCACTCTATTGTTTAGCACTATACAACTGGTGTTATTCAGTTAAGAGTACTTTATTGATATAAAGTGTCTATTATTGCATATCTTGTCTCAGAACTGACAAAATTGAAAAATTTTAGAAGCTAAGACACAAGCTCCCACTTTTGCAAGATTTTAAAACATACATATTTTAATACTCACATGTTTCCAGTTCAATAAATAAAATTCGTTACCAATGAAGATGCGAGAGCTAAATATATATCATGTTAAAACGTTGAACTTTATGTATATTAACAAACAGCTCTTACATTTTGAAAACTACTTCTGAACATGAAATACCCGATATTGTTGTGAAACTTTATCTGGTTTGAAAATATTAACCTTTTTATATTGTTTTGTTTGTTTTTAGAATTTCGTGGAAAGCTACTCGAGGACTATCTGCACCAGTCGTCCATAATTTAGCAGTTGGTAAAAGAGTAGCCCATGAGATGGCGGTGATTGGTGATGACTAGCTGCCTTCACTGCTAAATTAGGGACGGCTAGCGCAGATAGTCCATGTTTAGCTTTGTTCGAAAATTCTAAACAAACAAGCCATCTCATCCCATAATGTACCATAACACCACATTACTTAGCTAATCGAAATAAATAAATTTTACGAAATCAACTAAAGAGATTTTTTAATGAACTGATGTAGATTGTTTTAAAACCATAATTAAATAAGTGTATCTTGAACTACGAATAAATCTATATCACACTACTTTTCAAACACTTTCTAGTAAAATACATTAACATATAAACAGCTGAGATAAATGTATTAAACTAAAAATATTTAAAATACATCTGCTAAACATTTAAACATACCGTTTTGAAGTTTTTGCGAGTAAAATACATTAACATAAAAACAGCTGAGATAAATTTATTAAATTGTAGGTATTTCAAATACATCAAATAAACATTGGAACATAACAGTAAAGAAAATGTTTTCACAGCTTATATCAGTCACTCAACAATAAAAATCTTCAGAAATAGAAACTAACAGGCCCGGAATGGCCAAGCATGTTGAGACGTGCCACTCGTAATCTGAGGGTCGCGGGTTCGCATCCCCATCGCGCCAAACATACTCGCCCTTTCAGCCGTGGTAGCGTTATAATGTGATGCTCAATCCTACTTTTCATTGGTAAAAGAGTATCCCAAGAGTTGGTGGTGATGACTAGCTGCCTTCCCTCTAGTCTTACACTGCTAAATTAGGGACGGCTAGCACAGATAGCCCGTATGTAGCTTTGTGCGAAATTCAAAATCAAAACAAACAAAAGAAACTAACAATAATACACACTGTGCCATTCCATCATTACAAATATATAAAACAGGTACTGATAGTAAGCTGAAAAACAATATGCTCCATAAAAAAATGAATACTTGTAACACATGGATAAACAATGTGCTTTCATACACAAGTAAAGAGAGATATTGAAATAAAGTCTTAATGCATGTTAAATTTTGATTATAAAGGTGTTTTATTTAAGATAAAATGTATTTCCGTAATTGGCTTTTATAAGAGTTTCAGAAATAAGATATTACTACTCAGTTGTAAGTATGCATTATGCAGATACTGTTTCGCCTCTACTTACTCATAAAACCAAATTTGATGCTTTTGAAATAAAAAAAATAATCCTGGAATAATCACTGATGTATTTCTGGCTAAAACAAAAATCTTTAAATTTTAGAAGTGTCCATCATTACATTTTATTCACAAATCCACTGAAGTCGAAAAAGTGCCCATTGTCACATTTGTAGTCCCAAATCTATGTGAGCTAGAAAATTGACCATTGTTCAGTTTTTAATGGCACGTTCACTTGATAAGTAGGGAAAACTACTGTTGTCCTTTCATGCTAACAACTGTGGCAGTAAACAACAAGGTTCACTCATTTTACTGAGATAGTAGATTATTATATTTATTATTATTTCTAAACCACCCCATATTCTCCTCATTGCTTAGAATTGAATTAAATCACTGGTGAAAAATGATACGAGTAACGCCTCCTAAATGTTACAAGGTGGTTGTCTCGAGTTAAGAATTTTGGAGAAGCACTACCCTTCGGAGAGCTTATGAACTCCTTTTATGCTTAAGTAAATATATGTTGTGTCGCATTATGCATTAATATTCTTCCTTGAAAGAGTAATGTTGCTCTTGTGGAGTTTATACTAACCGAATCATATTAACAAAGAGAATTAAAGTCTTATCATGGATGTATAATACATATATTTATAGAATGCGGGACATTGTTGACAGAGTAATTTGTGTCTCATACTTATAAACACTTCGTATGCATTATGAAAAGTTTCTCGACTGGACTATTTAGATGATTTAAAGGCAGACTCTGTAATAGGTTAACATAAAAAATGGTTAAATGATAATGAGGCTATTGGTGATAAATAGTGTTTGATAAAAATGATTTTCTTGTGACATTAGAGATAATACTCGAACACTAAAGACTGTTTAAATGCTAAGGTAAGTACAGGTATACGCTAAGAAAATAAAAATAGACAGAAAGTTTTATCATTTTTAAATTAAAAGTAATCACGAGCAGGGACGTTGCTGGACATTAGCACGCGGGGCCCGTGCTCCAGCTCTATTGGACAATATCCTGAATAACTAGTCGGTAGTTAATCAGAAGAAAAAAAACAGGATGTATATGAGACTGAAACGCCAAAAATTCTCTCGTCTATACATCCCGAGCCCAGAATCTCTAAAATATCTAGTGATGTCTCTGATCGTGAGTTTTCAAAAGTTAATTTTATGGATTGTACCCAAAATAACGAAGTTCTTGTTATTGAAAAAAGTTAACGATTTATTTTTAGCAAGCAGTTTCAATGAAAATGTTTTTTTAATTCTTAGATATTACATTTAATCCTCTAAAGTTTAGTCTATACTTTGGTTTTGTTTATTTTAAACCTCAAAACTCTACACAATAGGCTATCTGTGCTCTTCCCACCGTAAGTATTAAAGGTCGATTTCTAACGCTTTTAACCCTCAAGCTTATCACTGAGCTACTGGAAAGCTTTGTTTTATCATTGCAAAACTACTCATATGTTATTTCTACTGAGTTCAACGAGAGATATCGAACCATGGATTTTAGTGTTGTAAATCATTTATCTAGCTGCTGACCAACCTGGGAACACAGAAGTAGGAAATGCTAAGTTGACTAGTATCATTCCATCTTCTTGTCCTATTTTTTAGCGTCAACGAATTTTCTTCTCAGTGTAATTCGTCTACTGAGCTGAACTGTGATCTTATTTCTCAAATTAATCATGCTATCTATAGTCAATTTCATGAATATTGCACAAAATATTAATGTTTTCTTTCTGTGTTCTTTACTACTTGTTAAATAATATTTATTTAAATATTAAAATAGGTATTCATATGGCCTATTGTATGTTTAACAGAGACTAAATATTTACCGTGAACTGTCTTTTGAAGCATCTATTTTTGATACTTACCAATCGCTTATAAATCACTATATATTATTTCCATTTTTTATTTGTACTTTTGTATGCTTCATTTATTAAAAAAACAAATGAAAACATGCATATTTTAACAGCCTATTACACTTTTTATTATGTCAAAAGCTTATTATTAGTCTTTCATCAAAAAGGTGAAAATATCGATATTTGTTTGATTTTTGCGTGAAGCTACACGAAAGCTATTTGCGCTAGCCATCTCTGATGAAACAGTGTAAGACTACAGGGAAGCCAACTAGTCATCACCACCCACCGTCTACTCTTGGGCTACTCTTTTACTAATGAATATTAGAGTTCACCGTAACGTTATAACATCTCCACAGCTGAAGTGGCGAGCATGTTTGGTGTGACAGGGATTCGAATTCGCGACCCTAGGATTACGAGTCGAGTACCTTAACTATCTGGCCGCCCCCCAGTGGCTCAGCGGTATGTCTGCGGACTTACACGCTAAAATCCGGGTTTCAATACCCGTGGTGGGCAGAGCACAGATAGCCCATTGTGTAGCTTTGTGCTTAATTCAAAACAACAACAACAACAACAACTATCTGGCCATGTCTAGGCCTATATATATATCTAACGAAAAAAAAACCTATGTGATGCCGCTCAAAATTTAAATTTTTAATGGCGAGAATGTCTGCTTCGATGTTAGAGTAATATTATAACTCTCAGTTTAAATGAGTTAAGTTCTAGTATTAAGTTTAGCTAGACTACTATTGTAAACGGCTGCTTGAACTAAAATGATAAACTTTCAGTTTATTAAAGATTTCAATTTCACATAAATATATAAATATAATAAAGTATCTTTAGTACACAGCAGATGGCAGCACAAACTTCAGATTAGTTATTGCCGGTATTCGACAGAGACGAAAGGCAGCACTAAGAATGGAGTTGCTAGGTGCGGTGAATGACAAGCTGTGCTACAGAAAAGCTGTAATTACGAAAATGTGATACGTTTGACTTCTAAACCCCTTGGTGTGGAACATTCAAGTTGTTTTTTAAAGATGGAAGGCTATAATATTTATCAAGGTAAAGTCTATACTCTCTTACTATTTATGTGTGTATGTCGTAAGTTAAGTGTATTATTGTATTTGGAGAAGTACACATCCCAGTGTAGTCTCCTCTTGCCAAGCAATATACGAAGGTTTTGCTTGGATATGGGCGAATGAATGCCTGAATAGCTTGGTTATCCTTTCGGATAAATCACTAATTTTACTCTCGCTCTAGGTAGTTTCAGGTAAAAAAAAAGCTCTTTATTAAATGATCGCATATTTTAAACATTTATTTTAAAACTATAGTGACGACCAGAATCTGCCTCTCTTTAGCATGATTATTACTTCTTTTGTTTGTGTTGTTTTTCTATAAAACTATCAGAAAGAAGTATAAACATGATGTGCTAAAAACGCGTAGGTCCAAAAAGTCTTGATAAAAAACTTTTATCAGTGATTTTGACTTGTTATAATGTTTCTAATGTTTATTCAGCAAGCTCAGATTACATAAGTCAATAAAGCTATTTGTATTATATTATCCGTATTAATATTAAACCATCAAAAATGAATCTGTGCAGAATGAGCTTACGTAATTTAAGGTGGAACTATTGTCGGTTGAAAACTCAGGCGGCATCCGGACACTCTTCCAATAACTTCCGTGAAACACGATGCCAGAAGTTAGACACACATAAAACGTCTATTGATTCCGAGCCTGCAGACATGTTCCAACAAGTTATGAAATATTTATTATATGCTTCTATGTCTCTTAGTGTTTCTTTACATTTATTTAACAGATCAAACAAAGATCCATAAGAGCATCCCGAAAGATACTTGATATTAAATGATTAAACAGATCAACTGCTAATTCCATCTGCAGGCAGTGAGTGTTTTATGTTTCGATGTTTCTTTTAATAAACATTCCCCGTAGCGCGGAACATGCTCGCCCTTTCAGCCGTGCGGGCGTTATATTGTGACGGTCAATCCCACTATTCGTTGGTAAACGAGTAGCCCAAGAGTTGGCGGTGGTTGGTGATGACTAACTGCCTTCCCTCTAGTCTTACACTGCTAAATTAGGGACGGCTAGCACAGATAGCCCTCGGGTAGCTTTGTGCGTTGCCCCCCAGTGGCTCAGCGGTATGTCTAAGGACTTACACGCTAAAATCCGAGTTTCGATACCCGTGGTGGGCAGAGCATAGATAGCCCATTGTGTAGCTTTGTGCTTAATTCAAAACAGCAACAACAAGCTTTGTGCGAAATTAAAAACAAACAAACAAAACAAATAGACTTTTAATAAACGTGTGTTCCTCATTATATTTTGTAGATTGGGACAAATTAACACAAAAAGCCACGTTCAACTGATATGGTAATGTGGAATTCCGTGTCTTGAAGCAGTTCATTGAAAAAAAAAGAAGTTTATTGTATTTAATCCACTTTTGCTCGTTTGTAAGTAAGCCCAAAGCTACGCGATGGGCTATTTGTGTTCTGCTCTTTACAAGTATCGAAACCTGGGTTCTAGTGATGTAAGTTCTCAGACATGCCGCTTCGCCACTAGAGGCTCCAGTTTTCCAACTGAAATATTAACCGCTTCGTTATTGATTTGAAATATAGTTTCAAACGATAAATTTATTGATTTTTATTATTTTCCTAATAAGATTAATGACAAGCTACTGACAGGTGCTTCCATAAAGGTTCCGTTTAATCCCAGTTTTCAACTTTTCAAAATGTTAATAATCTCACGAGATGGTGTATCGCACTTACTGTTTCTATGATTGTAAAGCTCCCTTTGTTCAGTACTTAAAAATAAATATTTTCATATTTGATAAGAAAAAGTTTTATTGACTGAAACAGTATTGCTGTTCAGGGTATTTTTGTAAAATAAATCAATTTGGATATAATACGTTTTCATAAACTACAAATATCATCAGTGTATGTTATTTCATTCACAGTATTTCATCTGTCCAGTGTACTGTATTAAACTTTACAACAACAGAATTGTTAATATCGTGATTAGACAGCTATATAGCTAAGATGAAGATTAAACAATATAAAATAAACAAATGATTTTGAATGAATTATTTATACGTTTCTTTTCTATTACAGTAGTGGTTAAAATTTACCAATTTTGATGTCAGTTTAAAAATTAATATGGATATTTTTTTCCGATTTTAGCATTAATGATTGGAGTATCTGAATAATAAGATTTTACTTAATTTGATAGGAGTTTGTTTTTACTTATTTGGTTTTCAATTACCGTTCAATATAAAATAATTACATTAGAATGCATTACAAGAAGACATTGAAAAGTCGACTTTTTTTCAGAAACTTTTGAACCTGGAGTCCAATTCCGCATACGTTTATTTTATGTACAGGATGACCGTGATAAAATGAATTGAACAGTGCAGCACGCCATACCTCACAAACGATGTGGTATAGGAGGGTAAATTTCACAAGAGTGATAAGAGTAGCTTAGACGTGCAAATGTCACAGTTATCATTGGTTGCCGTCAGAGGCGCCACTAGGATTTAATATCTGATCAGTCACAGCATCTGTTTAAAATATGCTTCTCCAGCCTCCAGAATGCATTGCATCCACGTGATAAAGACGAGGCGCAGTTCATCTAGTATGTTGGTTACTTTTGGATAATTGTATTCTTGAGGTCTGAAATTGCCCGAGACTTTCTATAATACACACGTGATTTTAGATACCCATAGCCAAAAATAGGTTGGTGTTAGATTGGGAAAACTAGATGGTTGTTCACATTGCAGTGAAAAATGTGGTTTAAAATTTTGGCTGTTTGCGGTTTAACGGTAACATTGGAATTTTTAAACGCTAAAATTCGGGGGTTGATCGGCACAGCTCAGATAGCTCACTGTAAAGCTCTGTGCTTAGTGTGGAACAATGGGTGTTTCTAAGAGCTATTTTTATGCTATGTACTATATTTCTGTAATTGCATTTATTATTTGTGTTATTTTTCAATCATATGTCCAGATTTTTATATACTTTGGCCCTTGATAACTTCATATGGACTTAATAATACACACGTGATTTTAGATACCCATAGCCAAAAATAGGTTGGTGTTAGATTGGGAAAACTAGATGGTTGTTCACGAGGAAAAGTAACGTAAAACGATTCTGTATTAAAAGATATCCTGCAAGACAATATCTCCAATATATGGAGTGGCATCTACCTGCATGTGAACTGTAATGTATTATACTTCGTTGCTTCACCATTGGTTGTAAGATCTAAGCATTGCATGTTACTTTGCAGGACTGATTATGAGAGGTTGCAGTCCATGTAATTATATTTCTTCCAAAACAACAAAACTCTCTAACAACAAAGTAAAGTGTGAAAACACACTATACTGCAGTCAAGTGGCAACATGTGTGCTACGGGGACCATACTGTTGTGGTCATAATGGATTAACTCGCTTTTACTGATATTAAATTAATAATATATTTATTAATAAATCATATAACAGAGTTATATTATGAAACTTTTACAATAATGTAGTTTCTTAAACCTTATTATTGTTGTTAAAACGTTAGAGAGCTTTACAGGTGACATACTTATTATTATTACATAAAATTCAAATTGTATTTTATTTTAGTGTTTGGTTTATATTTGTCATGTGATCTAACCTGGACAAGTAAAGCCACCATCGTACCAATCATGCTACACTCCCGCCTTAGCATCACATAGCTGCATGGGAAATTTTATATGTAGATTGGTTTAGGACCAAGAGGAAGTACGCTCCTTATTGACCATTGACTTACAGTCTTGCCAGGAACGCAAATTCAACAAAATTGACAGAAGAGCTAAAATCGTCAAATCCAGACAGATTTAGTAGGTGTCAGTGATCTGCCAGTACATGGTTTGCACAAGTGCATCCTCTATTCTCAGAATTGTTTCATGAATTTTCGTACGGTAAAACTGGAACAAATCTCTATCCAGATATTATACAACAAGCTCACCTCTCTGCGCACTTGTCAGTTTCATTTTGGTTAAATAAGTTGCGCTTCCATTTACAAATACGTATGTACTGGATCAGTAGTAAGTTTCCTGACTCATATACCTAAGTTCCGTGTTTTCATTTTCCACAGTGGACAGAACATATTGTGTAGTTTAACATTAGAAATCCAATAACACCAACTTCACATGCGAAAGAAACCACAATGACGATCTTAGTAGCAAGATGTGAAAGCTGTGGTGTTTGCACTCGTCATGATACACTTATCACCCGGTGCAGTTTAACCTTCATATGTCACACTGCTTGTATCACATGACAAGCTGAATTGCAGAATGTCCTTCATTCTCATTTTATTTCACGATTTATTATAAACATAATCTACTTTAAGTTGTCTATATATGTTTCACTTTCTTTTATTCCAGCCTCCTGGTGTATCAGCAGTAAGCCTGAATATTTACAGCGCCAAATGTTGTGTTTCGATACACGCAATAGGCGCACTACAGATAGCCCGATATGTAATTGTGCGCTTAACAAAAAAAAACCTAAACCTTTTATACAAGATATTAAGATAACATAGTTTTTACACGCGCTGCTAAACTTATAAGTAAGATATCAGCTGTATAAATTAAAAACTGAAGTCTTAATAATTTACTTTGAAGCTTGTTATCTTTACTTCTTTAAACTCGATTTTCTATTTATGTCAATTATTATGGCATTAGCCTTCAATTAACCCAAAGGTATTACGTCTTTGAAATGTTGGATATTTCAATTAGTGTTTCAAAAACGTTTCGCTGCTTAATGGCCTAACTGATTCAGTCTTTAGACCCATCAATCTTTCAAATAAATGGTTTGGTTTTGAATTTTGCGCAAAGCTACAGGAGGGCTATCTGCGCTAGCCGTTCCGAATTTAGCAGTGTAAGACTAGAGGGAATGCAGTTAGTCATCACCACCCACCGCCAACTCTTGGACTACTCTTACCAACGAATAGTGGGATTGATCTAACTTAATTGCGCTCTCGCGGCTGAAAGAACGAGCATGTTTGGTATGATGAGTATTCGAGCCCGCGACCCTCATATTTCGAGTCGAGTGCCTTAACCACATGGCCATGTCGGGCCTTTCAAATAACTGGTCATTCGAAACCTAAAGTCTACACTAACGTGATATCGAAGTCGTTTAGTTTGACATCTATCTGAATTTTTTCTTCTCATAAAATACAATAAATCATGAGTTTTTTTTCTTACCTTTGTTACAGGTTGTCGACCGGAAGACGGCGTTCCAGATATGACAATGATTAGTGACATCGATGAGAATGGGATTAATACGAACTTGAACGTACGGTATAATCATGACAAGGTTTATGTATCCTTTTTACGTGTGTAGCACGTGGATTGCAGGCATTTAGACTTAGCACGTTGATCAAAATAATAAAAGTGTCGCACATTATTTCAATCTTTCTTTACTTTTACATTAATGGCATTCCAGTTTATACATGACAAACAGTTGATACTAAAGTATTTGAAACGGTAATTCTTTTATTTTTCTGTGTCATATTATTTCGTTACAGGCAAAAAGGTTTTAATGTGAAAATAGGAATTCCACTGACGCTTTTTATTAAGACTGCTTCACGAACTTTTCAACTAAAAGTAAGTTTCAACAAGCACTTAAGCGTTTCTTATATTCCTCAAATAAGCAACTGCGTCAGCCGCGTGCACAATTACTACACGAGTTTCGTTTGATCAAACGCGGGCAAGGGTTAACATTGCAGTGAAAAATGTGGTTTAAAATTTTGGCTGTTTGCAGTTTAACGGTAACATTGGAATTTTTAAACGCTAAAATTCGGGGGTTGATCGGCACAGCTTAGATAGCTCACTGTAAAGCTCTGTGCTTAGTGTGGAACAATGGGTGTTTCTAAGAGCTATTTTTATGCTATGTGCTATATTTCTGTAATTGCATTTATTATTTGTGTTATTTTTCAATCATATGTCCAGATTTTTATATACTTTGGCCCTTTATAACTTCATATGGACTTAAATTTTTAACCTTGTTTTGAATTATATCAGCTAGGAATCCCCTAAAGTTTCACACTGAATACACTTTGAATTTATATTGTAATTAGATATACATGTTTCTTGATAAGCAAATTAATTTAAATGGTTTTGTCAGGTTTCAGGTGACATTATAAGTGAATGAGCTACGTTAATATTCTTGTCACCTATTTTAATGCTATCATTTCACGCGACAAACAGCCACTTGATAAATTAGTTTGGTTCGTACATACCACGACATTTTGTACGTGGTAGCTTACAAGTGATAAAGCAGCGCCAAACACCACATCTAAAACACGTCATTCTCGTGGAAATGGTTCGTTAGTCTCGTGTTGTACGCATGCGTTGTCTGAAATCATTGCCGCCTCTCGGTCTGGCTGACACATGGTTTGACTTGACTCATTCCTGAGTGAGATGTATCAATAAATGGTTTCTTCGCAAACGCGTTAACTATGGATGTTTATTCTTCCTTATGTGAGTCAAATACGAACGATAATAAAAGCAATTGCTTATGTTTGAATAAACGCAGTTTGGGCTGAACGTCATTTTACTCGTTGCAGAATCCCTGCAATCGATAATCTTTTATCGATTATTCTGCTTTTTAAACCACATTTCTCTTATTTATTCCTGTTTTCTATAAAACAACAAATGGGATCACGTTCCTTAATAGTTTGCTTTTTAATTACCAAAAGATGGTTTTGATTTTCGAGATAAATTTGAAAAAAGTTTAAATTCATGAATTACAATAGATTAATTGTGCTCAATTTTGAAACTTGTATTAAGTATATTACACTATGTAACACAAATTTTGTTCCTGGATAGTATGTATTATTTCTTAACTGTTTATGTTGTAAAAGTACAGAAAATAGCCATTATTCCCTTCAAACCTTGTTTTTGTGACCTTTGTTTTGTTTTGGAATTTCGCACAAAGCTACTCGAGGGCTGTCTGTGCTAGCCGTCCCTAATTTAGCAGCGTAAGACTAGAGGGAAGGCAGCTAGTTATCACCACCCACCGCCAACTCTTTTACCAACGAAAAGTGGGATTGGCCGTCACATTATAACGTCCCCACGGCTGGGATGGCGAGCATGTTTGGCGCGAACCCGCGACCCTCAGATTACGAAGCGCACGCCTTAACGCGCTTGGCCATGCCAGGCCCTTTTTGTGACCTGGATAATGAAATTTAGAAATTAACCTATTTTATATGTAAAAATGGGCAAATTTGCACATTTTCATTTACATAAGGTCTGAATACAACAACATATGAATCAAGGTCTACGTGTATTTATACTAAAGTTATACAAAAATATTTGAAAGTGAGTAATTTTTTGAGACTTGCGACTGTAATGCATTATCCCCCAAATATAGTCTCCCATCATGTTTTCGTTATAGACTCCCAGGTCACAAAAGCAAAGTTTGAAGAGAAAAATAGGTCTTTTCCATTTACTTCAGGCATAAGCAATTGAGAAATAACACTTTCTGGCCAGGAACAAGAAAAAGTAAAAATTTTGTTACAGAGTTTTATCGACCTCTATCTTCCAAGCACGTTTTGCTTCAGTGTTATTTATCGGATTGTATTGTGGTAATTACAAAAATGTGTTTTTGTGCAGGTAAGGTATACAGATGTATCTTTTCCACTTATCTGTAATTCTTATCAACAGACTAAATTGTAATCATATACTGCACATTATAGTGAAACAAATAAACTGGATGGTTCCGAAATTATAGGAACTAATTAGAAATATAAACAAGTAACAAACAAGGAAAATGTGCTAGTGGAGGAGGAAAAAATAAAAGCTTGAAAAAACACGAATTTCGATAGAAAGTGAAAAGAAGTAAATAAAAAGCAGAGACTGAGGAGAATAGATCATGTAATGTGGAGAAAATATGAACTAATACTGAAGTGGACAACAAAAAACGATGGTGAAATACAAGTTAAAATAATAATAAATAGAGATTTTAAATAACACAGATGAGAAAGAAAAGGGCGGAAATGTAATTTGTTTGTTTGTTTTATGAATTTCGCGCAAAGCTATATGCGCTAGCCGTCCGTAATATGGCAGTGTAAGACTAGAGGGAAGGCAGCTAGTCATCACCACTCATCACCAACTCTTGGGCTACTCTTTTACAACGAATAGTGGGATTGACCGTCACATCATAACGCTCCCATTGCTGAAAGGGCGGAATGTTTGGTGCGAAAATATAATAGAACTCAGATTATGAGAAAAGATTGTGGACTAAAAGGGGGGTTAAAAGAAAGAAATATATAATAACTCCCGTCACACCAAATATGCTTGTCCTTTTAGCCGTGGGGACGTTATAATGTGACAGTCAATTCCACTATTCGTTTGCAAAATAGTAACCCAAGAGTTGGCGGTGTGTGGTAGTGACTAACTGCCTTTCCTCTAGTCTTATACTACTAAATTAGGGACGGCTAGCACAGATACCCTTCGAGTAGCTTTGCGCGAAATTCAAAACCAGATCAAACCATAATAACTAAAATGCATAAGATGAACGATAAAAAGAGCAGAGAGCTAGAAATGAGCACAGAGATCGGGAAAGAAAGAAAACAATTAACAGTAATAATTTTGTATCCTAAACAAAGATTCAAGATGACGAGGAACCCAGTGGTTTTATTTTAATATCAATGTCAACCGTCTGTACTTTATATATATACTAAACAATAATGGCATTAGAGAAACTAGGAGAAACATCAAAATAAAAAAAAAGAAGGATCCAATAATAAAAGGGTAAGATATGAAAACTCTAAGAGAAAACAATCAAACGGAAACATGAAAAATAGTAGAGAAAGATGAACGTGAACTAAAATCCTTAGCAAAAAGAAATGCATTAAAGTGAGGTGCTTTCCCTCAATGATGGATAGTTATTTCTACAATGCACTGATGCTATTGTATAAGATTAGTTTTTAGTTATCTATGTCATGTGACAAAGCAGTGACACCGGAAACATGGACAGGTTTGATTCCATTTATTAATGGATCAATTGCGTATTGTATCATCCATGATACAACTGGAATACAGTTAAGGCAGAACACGACTTCATGAATTCATTAAAATAAATGAATCACTGTCTAGTTTTTCAGACAGCTTCATGGCAGTGATGGCAAACTTTGAAAATTACTTTGTGTAATTGTTACTAAGGGACCCTTATGTCTAAAGCTATCGAACAGGATCGTGTGGTTCAACAGTTTAGCTTCTGACAACATGTTTAACGTACATTAGCATGTTATTCGTAAGGTAGAAGTACATTTATTTGTTCGCAAATATATTCAATAATATATATACACACACACACACAAAATATGGTTATTATACTATTTGTAAATTCGGTAAAATTATTTACTTTCTAAGTCCTTTATAATATATTTCATATACGTTTTTTCAAGAGTGTTTAGCGTACATTAAATATTGTATTTTTCTTAAGTGATGCTTAAGACTTTACTGTGCTATAACTTTGACATGCAAACACACTAATACAAAAGAAATTGTGTTAAGATCCTCAATAAGCAACATGTTAGAGAAATGTAAATGTTTCAATAAATGAAATGATCTGAAACACAAAGAAAGGGACTTGAATACAAGTGTAAACATGAATCTCTTCAGAAAATACCGAATAAAATGCACTAGAGCAACGTTTTCTATATATAAGTACTGGAGTAAAAATATTCTCTTCAAAAATAGAAACGCAAAAGGCATAATTTGAGACAAATTGTTAACAAGTTTATTCCGGGTAGTTCTGTATGACATGTGTGAAATTTTGCCCATTCACTGCTGAACATTCAAAGTTTGCAAAGGCGAAGTCTATGCTCACTAGTTGAAGTTTAACGTCACTCAACGTCAATAACGAGTATGCCCCCCATGAGCGTCAATAACTGCTTGGCATCTCCTGTCCATGGAAGCGATCAGATGACGAATCAAATCCTGTGAAATGGCTGTCCACAGAGCCTGCAAAGCTGCTGCAAGCTGAGATAGAGTCTGCCGTTGAGGTTTTCGCTGTTGCAGACGTCGGTCCAACTGGTCCCAAAGATGTTCGATGAGGTTTAAATCTGGTGATCTGGAGGGCCAGAGAAGAACGTTGATGTTGTGGTGTCTCAAGAAGACGGTGGTGAGTCGGGCTGTGTGAGGACGGACGTTGTTATGTTGAAAAACGTCATTGATGTTCACCATGATGGGTTGCACATGGGGCCTAAGAATCTTGTAGACGGTTGCGTACGGTCTGATCGGAAATTCTACGCAGCCCTGGTATGGTTCAGGCAGTAGACGTCGCAGTGGTGGTCCTACTCCGAAGGTGACGTAACCGGATGTAGCGTTCTTGTGCGGGCGTGGTCACACGAGGTCTGCCAGATCGAGAACGGTCACGAGTTGATCCATGTTGTTGGTGACGATTCCATAGCCTTGTGATGGTGCTTGGGTAGACATGCACAGCTCTGGCAACATCTGATCGAAATTCGCCTGCTTCCAAGCGACCAATGGCGTTGTTGCGTTGTGGTTCAGTCAGTCTTGGCGTAACTGTGTTGCGTGTAGGTGGCTTAACACTGAGATATGAAAACCAAGAACCCGTCACTTTTATAGGGATTTTTCACGTGTTGCACTTGCAGAACATGCAGATCTCTCAAACAAATTTATTGGACACGAATGCGTTTTGGTGAAAAATTCGATGTTTTCCTTCATTTTCAAAGTGCACAACTTTTATTGTCATTTTGGTCTGACAATCAGTGCTTAACACGTGTAACATCACATACTTTGAGCTTGTAACGTTATTACATATATTTCTCTTTAAAATAAAAAATATATTCCTCCTGCGTTTCTTGTTTTGAGGAGTATAATTATGGATGTTGTTTCCCTTTTCAAACAACACGTTTCCAGTGAAATATCTCATGATTCTAGGTTATTTTCGTTAATGATCATTGTCATTGTCCATTGAAAGTGGGTTTTGTTCCGAGCTTATACTTAGTTGTGTTATTTCTGCATTTAGACATTATCCGCATCCCAGAATAGGTCACGACATAGATTATTGACCAGCCAATACAAGCTTTCTTGAATAACCAATCTCTTAAATAATCGCAACCGTAAATGACGATTGCAGTATATTTATGTAAACTTTACGTACTCTTCCAAACAGTATTACTGTCTATATTTCAGTTAGAACCTGAAATAATAACAACTGTATCTCTTTCTTCTTCTCTACACTGGTATTTCCAGTAACGCTATTCCAAACACACATATGCAAGTGTAAATTACGTTTGAATAAAAAATGAAGAAATAAGAATAGAAACGTCAAAAACTGAGAGCACAAGGTAGGTATGGGTGAGTTATAATTACAACACTTGGTTTTTGATGCCTTGCAACCTCAAGGTAGGTGTAGTCATCGTTCCAATCGTTCATACTTCGTGTGATTTCTGTAACTAAATGGAAGGTGTATATATTTAAATTTCTCTGTTTTTAACTTTGTATCAGCAGCCAAGTACAGATACATGTGTGTAATCAAATTACACGGTCCCTAACGAAATGCATGACATCTTAAGGGAGCTTTTTAATGTCAGAAGTGAGACAGGAAGATCCTATCATTATATATCATAGTTATCTGACTTGTATGGTGTAGACCATAAGAATCGTATCAAAACCGTTGGTTTTTGGAAATTTTAATTTTTTTTAGTATTTAAAAAAGGATTGATTATATACTAATAAAACTCAATTCAACTCTATTATTGGATCAAAGTTCAAAATAAAACACGAAATGACTACAACCATTTCGAGGTTTCACCGCGTTAAAAATACTACGAAATATATTCATGTTATCCTGTCCCATCCTACCTGGTTTCCTTAATTTTGGTGCCCCTATTCTTATTTCTAAATTTTACTTTACTTTAACAAGTTTAATCTTTAGCTCATAGTTTTTTAGGTACTAAATCTCGAGAGTGACTGGACTATAAACCTGCCTATCTCGTTGCTTTTCTTAATGTCATGTCTCGAAATATCCCTGCTTTCTCTGATATATTTCTAACAGTGTTTTTTTTCACTTAGCCAAGATGGTAGCCTTTTTTTTGCTAGGTTAATGGGTAAGGCATCTTTCATATATTCAGCACCACTCTTTCCAACAGTATTTTTGGTTTTCTTGCAAAAGTGCATTCTTCGCTGAGAAAAACTTTTCAAGGCTATAAACATAATATTTTCTCCTTTTCTTTCGTTTTATTTCTTTGAAAGGCATATTTTAAAACCTGCACTGTTCCAAGTACAACTGTATATGCCAAAAGATCACTTTAGCTTGAAAAAATATAAAGGTAAATTATAAAATTTAGCTTTCTTGTTTTCGGTTCAGAACACTGGAGCAAAGCCGTATCAGACTTCGGGAATGGTAGAGTTCTTACTCACATTGGAAACTCACGTCTTATGCAATGACTGCTTTAATCAACACAGAATTCTCAAGGCTGTTGTATAGAACTGAAAACGTCACTTCAGAAGATTATGTCATAGTTAGAATCTATATCTACAGATTCAAAATAGTTTAGATTTTAATGTAGTTGATACAACTGCAGGCTGATCTTGTAGTGCGTGCGAACAAGCAATTATGCACCCATGTGATATGATAAAGGGTTGTTATTTGGCAACTTATGGAGTGTGTTCTTAACCGTAGAATATAGCTGCTAGTGTATTGTTAACCCGTTAGTAGCGTTGTGAAATGGTTATTCTAATCACCAAGGTTATAGGCCCAGCATGGTACTCGACTCGTAATCCGAGGGTCGCGGGATCGAATCCCCATCACACCAAACATGCTCGCCATTTCAACCTTGGGGGTGTTATAATGTGATAGTCAATCCTGCTTTTCGTTGGTAAAAGAGTAGCCCAATAGTTGGTGGGGGTGGGGGTGCTGACTAGCTGCCTTCCCTCTAGTCTTACACTGCAAAATTAGGGATGGCTAGCACAGATAGCCCTCGAGTAGCTTTGTGCGAAATTCAAAAACAAATCAACCGAGGTTATAAGTAAAACCAAGGAAAATGCTTTTAGCGAAGGTAACATAATTTAATCATGTGCATTTACTTTTGTATATGGTAAAGGCAGGTGAGAACTATTCCTTTCCAACAACGTTAGCTAATCACTCGGATAGGCAGATTGACACATTTGTGACAGTCAATCCCGCTATTTGTTAATAAAAGAGTACCCCAAGAGTTAGCGGTGGGTGGTGATAAATAGCTGCCTTTCGTCTGGCCTTACACTGCTAAATAAAGAACGGCTGGCGCAGATAGCCCTCGTGTAGCTTTGCGCGAAATTCGAAAAACAAACCAAACCCCAGTGGCCTATCCTAAATCTAAATGAGATTAATTTTGAATGAAGAAGAAGATAGGGTGACATATTCATGCAAATTTATATTGGAAAAAAGTTTAGGAATAATAATTCACATATTCATCTATCACTCTATATATCTCTTTCTCTCTGTTTAACGGTAGTTAAAAAAAAAATTGTTAACTCGGATTTATTAATTTTAAAAGGTATGCCTTTTCATGTTTAATTGATACTGAAATCTACGTGTGTAAATGTATATATGAACTTTAACTTCTGCTAATGAACTTTATCATATTCATTTGATCACATTATCACATACATTTTATATAAACATACACATATTATTATTTTTGAAACTCAATTGCATTTTATGATGCCTATTATAACATATTTTACCCAGCTTTAGTCTAGTCAATCGTGTGTTCGAAGCCATTATTTTTAAGTCTTTTTAGGAAGAAAATATTACAGTTCATTATAAATTATGTTAAAAGTAACTGGGAAATAATAATATTTTTACATAAAAATCAGAAAATATCATGAGGGTGAAAGAAAATTTTCGACGTTTATGAAATATGTTTATTTCGGACGAACAGGTTTGCAAGTGGCCAAGTGATTAACGTGTCGGGCTATGGATTCGAAGGTCCATGGTTTGCCGCGAACGGTCAAATCACGTTATTTTGTCTAAATTAAAAATTAAGGATGGATATTGCAGATGGTTCTTGTGTATGATACTATTATCTTTATATTTTAAGCACAAAAATTTCTCTGTTTGTTTTTCCGTTATCTAACTACTCCTAGGTCTCTGAACTAATTTTAACCAAACTTTGTGGGATGATAGTTTGTAAAAAAGTAATATTAACAGTGGATTCATAAATGTTCTACTCCCATCACCAATGTAATTGAGCACTTAGTATTTTTGACGTAAGTTAACTACATCCATACATAACGTTTTGTTCTTACACCAAAAAAACCTTATTAACTTTTCCGTCGGAGAGCGGTAATTCATCAGATTAACAACAATAGTATTAAAGGTTCGATTTCCCTCGATGGATACAGCAGACAGTTTGATGTGGCTTTACTATAAAAACATACAAATTAAATTTTCTACAACACAATATATACACAGTGTGGGGAAGGGCACATAAATGTCTTATATATCTCAGAGAGTACACTAGTACTTTCTATGAAGAAATGCAATGAAACTAATGGTTGCCAGTAATGACATACTATATAGTCTCAGATGAAGTTCATACGACAATGAACACAATAATGCCAATATGGGGAGCTGTTTCTTGAGTTGTGTGCACTTTCCACTGTGGCCTGTGAACTTACAACATCTACAGTCAATGACCGTCAATTGAAGGTGGTTGTTTAAAGTAGGCAACAGAATGCACCCCTATTCCCCTACCTCTTCTTATAAAGTCACACTATTCATCACCTAGCGTATACCATGTTTCAAGTATATAAATAGTAGGATCTATCTTAAAACTTATAGAAAACATTTGGTAAGGTAACAATTAATACTGTAATAATATGTTATGTTTTATATGCAAAATACGGCTCTTTTGGGCTCAGAAAACACTTCAAATAGAAGAGCGAACAACGTTTCGACCTTCTTCGGTCATCGTCAGGTTCACAAAGAAAGAGGTAACTGGCCGGAAGCTGACCACATGTTTGGAAGGGGTTGTATAACTGAGTGTCGCAATGTAGAGGGCGCGGTTGGATGTTTGAATATATAATTTTATCTATAATATTAATATAGGTATAATGGCGTTCCTTTATATTTGTTTATTTTGGGTTTAAGTTGTTGTATAAGTAAGGCTTCTTTAATTTTGCGTTTGTTTATGTTTGTTTCTTTATTTAGTATTTTAGTGTTTTCTATGGTTATGTTGTGTCCATTTGACTTGCAGTGTTCGAAAACGTGTGAAGGTGACTTTTTATGTTCTTTGAATCTGGTTTCCATTTTTCTACTTGTTTCTCCAACATAGAAGCCGTGGCAGCTATCACATTGTACTTTATAAATAATGTTGGTGTGGTGTTTGTCAGTGTAGTTCTTACATAGTATAGACCTTAGTTTTGTGCCTGGTTTTTGAATAAATTTAGTATTAACTGGAATGTTATATTTTGTTACTAGTTTTTGCCAAATGTTGGTTATTTGTTTGCTGATGTCAGGAATATATGGTATACAGCAGTATATGGTTTCGTGATTTTTTGATTCGTGAGATATATTTACTTTTGTTGGTTGATTTTGCTTTCTGTCTAGGTTTCCTCCACAAACCGTAGAAAACATTATACGCACACACCTAGACGGAAAGCAAAATCAACCAACAAAAGTTTCCTCCACAAACCGTAGAAAACATTATACGCACACACCCAGACAGAAAGCAAAATCAACCAACAAAAGTTTCCTCCACAAACCGTAGAAAACATTATACGCACACACCCAGACAGAAAGCAAAATCAACCAACAAAAGTTTCCTCCACAAACCGTAGAAAACATTATACGCACACACCCAGACAGAAAGCAAAATCAACCAACAAAAGTAAATATATCTCACGAATCAAAAAATCACGAAACCATATACTGCTGTATACCATATATTCCTGACATCAGCAAACAAATAACCAACATTTGGCAAAAACTAGTAACAAAATATAACATTCCAGTTAATACTAAATTTATTCAAAAACCAGGCACAAAACTAAGGTCTATACTATGTAAGAACTACACTGACAAACACCACACCAACATTATTTATAAAATACAATGTGATAACTGCCACGACTTCTATATAGGAGAAACAAGTAGAAAAATGGAAACCAGATTCAAAGAACACAAAAAGTCACCTTCACACGTTTTCGAACACTGCAAGTCAAATGGACACAACATAACCATAGAAAACACTAAAATACTAAATAAAGAAACAAACATAAATAAACGAAAAATTAAAGAAGCCTTACTTATACAACAACTTAAACCCAAAATAAACCAATATAAAGGAACACCATTATACCTATATTAATATTATAGATAAAATTATATATTCAAACACCAAACCGCGCCCTCTACATTGCGACACTCAGTTATACAACCCCTTCCAAACATGTGGTCAGCTTCCGGCCAGTTACCTCTTTCTTTGTGAACCTGACGATGACCGAAGAAGGCCGAAACGTTGTTCGCTCTTCTATTTGAAGTGTTTTCTGAGCCCAAAAGAGCCGTTTTTTGCATATAAAATTCTCAACAAGTGGGTTTCTCGACATCACTGAATATGTTATGTTATAAATATATTGTGTGAAAGTTACGATTTTTGCATTATTTATCATAGCATCCACCCACATTTGTTTTTAAGTTCGTCGCCTAGAGAAATAACGGATGCATCATCTTATAGTTAATAACACATAGAATAACCATCTTTGTATCTATTAGTTAAATAAATTTGTCTTTAAGATGTTTTTCATAAAAAAAACTGGGTAAGATATGGATATACAGTATAAGTTAGCAAAATTTAACAACAGGTGCTAAGCACAGGAAAACAATAACTTGTCTGTAAACGTTATGTTTAATGGTTCTTTGTATTGTGACTCTCTTTTATCATTTAGAGGGAAGACTTGTGTCCTAATTTCTATAACAGTGATAACATCTAATCTAAATATTTTAGGTTTTATTATGCTGCTTCTAATGGATAATCATTAAGACATATACATTTCTGAAGATAAACATTCTTCATCAGGTTGTTTTAATCTGTCTTATTTGTATTTCGATAAATACATTTCATTAAAACAACCTTGTTGCTGATGGGGTACCGCAGTTTTTAGATGTGGAACACTATGAATTTAAGCACCCATATCAGCTCTTGTTATGATTTGTGATAAATAATGTGTAGGCATTATATGAGTTCTACTTTTTAAGATGTCTTATTTAACAGGGCCGAGTGTGGCCAGTGAGAGAATCTGAGAGTTCAAGGTTTGCGTCTCAATCCCGCAAAAAAATCAATCCACAGATTTGGGCTATGTTTGTACTATAATTATGATATTAAAACCTCTTATTCCGTCAAACAAGAGCGGTCCATGTGTTGCAGGTGACTAGATGCCTTCTCTCTAGGCCATAAGTTCAAAAGAGCATCATTATGCCTGGATAACCTCTGTGTAGCTATGCACAAAACTCTTTTACTGAAGTACATTTTACTAGATTCTTGTTTTGGCCTTGTTATGTTTTTAGGGCTTGGATACCCGTCACACCAAACATGCTTTTTCTTTCAATTATGGGGGTGTTGCAATGTGGAGGTGAATCTCACTATTTGTTGGTAAAAGAGTAACCCAAGAATTGACAGTGGGTGGTGATTACTCGCTGTCTTCCCTCTAGTCTTACGCTGCTAAATAGCTCTCGTGTAGCTTTGCGCAAAATTCCAAAAACAAACAAATATATATATTTATATGTACGTAAAACTCTCGCGTTGAACCCTCCACATGATGACGCTTTTGTGTTTTTACTGTGAGCTTAAAGTCTCAACACCTAGAAGCAATCTAAACGTTGAGTAGCTGCTTTTGATCATATTGATGTAAATCTCAGTTCTTCAAGCTCCAGATTCACAAAAGTTGTAAAAATTATTCTGTTTGTATATATAATAATAACCTTATTTTTCCCCAATATGGTAAATATTGAAATATAGGAAATCCAAATAAAAAGAAGATACGGGGAAAGACAATAACGTACTGGAAATTCTTACTTTAGGTAACATTTTTTAATTCTGTGTTAAATCTTTAACCTCGTCCATTTAAGAAGAATGTCAAACTATAGAGGTAAGATGTTATCAATGTCTCCAGTTACTTCTAAAAATCACCTTTTGTATCTAACAATCCTTCGTCAAATTCTTTCCTTTACAGTTTGGTTAAAGCAAGAGAAAAACATTTTTGATACACCGCGTAATTAAACAAATTTAACATAATATTGCACGTTTCTAAAAACTGGTCCGGCATGGCCAAGCGTGCTTCTCGTGATATGAGGGTCGCGGGTTCGCATCCTCATCGCGCCAAACATGGTCGCCCTTTCAGCCGTTGGGTCGTTATAACGTGACGGTCAATCCCACTATTCGTTGGTAAAAGAGTAGCCCAAGAGTCGGCGATGGATGGTGATGACTAGCTGCCTTCCCTCTAGTCTTACACTGCAAAATTAGGGACGGCTAGCACAGATAGCCCTCGAGTAGCTTTGTGCGAAATTCCAAAAACAAACAATTCTAAAAACTCTTTCACCCCATCGTACTTTACAAATGACATTAATTATCTTAGAGAAAACTTGTAATCCTTGTTATTTATTTAAATTCCCGTGTTCTTAAATCTGTAAAACCAAACGTAAAAAACGTAATTATGTTAGCATTTTAACATTTTTGTCACAAAATGTTTTTTGAATTTTGTGCAAAGCTGCAGAAGGACCTTTTGCGCTAGCTGTTCCTAATTTACCAGTATAAGGCTAGAAGGAAAACAACTAGTCATCACCAACCACTGCCCACCGTGGGCTATTTTTTAATAATGCATAATGGGATTAACCGTCATTTATAACGCTCTTTCAGCAGCAACTACTGTTGTGAGCCTTTTTTGGATAGGCCTCTACCAGCTATTTGCAATGAGATAATTTTTACACATTCTTCTTTGAGGATCATTGATGGACTGAAAACTTCAAGTCTCGTAATAAATTTTCTATTTAATTATATCACTATGAGTTGTGGTTTAAACAGATACATTTACTCTGAAGTCAAACTAAACCACTTTGATTGCACACAGATAGACCATTACACTTATTTGGTGACCTTTCAAACCATTCTTTTACACTGGAACTTATTTAAGGTTGCCATAGCAAAGGGGTTGAATGCTTATACAATTGAGAATATTCTTAGAAAATTTAATTTGCAAAGTATCAGCGTTACAGGTTTTTTCCTCCTTATTTAGCTTTCTCAGTTTGGTTTTTTTGCTTGTTTGGAATTAAGCACAAACCTGCGCATTAGGCTATATGTGCATTGCCCAAAACGGGTATCAAAACCCGGTTTTTAGCTGTATGATTCCGCAGACATACCGTTCTGCTTCTAGAGAGTATTCTCAGTGTGGAGAACTTTGTGTATGGATTCTAAATATGAAGTCTTATTCGAAAAGTTCATGATTACAGATCAGACAGCAACAAAATGCGGAAACTTTACCGGGGGGTTAATACTTTTTCAAGACACAGTATGTTGAAAAAATTCAAGCTTTCATTTCGACATATTGTGTGAAGTATTTAAACGAACATTTAAAAAAAATCAGGATTTAACAGTTCTTTTCAAATTGGTTATTTCATGAAAACTTTCATTACCCAGTAGGTTTATGAAAACTATCATTACACAGTAGGTTTATGAAAAATATCATAACACAGTAGGTTTTAAAAACTACCATTACACAATAGGTTTATGAAAACTATCATTACATAGTAGGTTTTGAAAACCACCATTACACAGTAGGTTTATGAAAACTATCATTACACAGTAGGTTTGTGAAAACCACCATTACACAGTAGGTTTATGAAAACTATCATTACACAGTAGGTTTATGAAAACCACCATTACACAGTAGGTTTATGAAAACTATCATTACACAGTAGGTTTTGAAAACCACCATTACACAGTAGGTTCATGAAAACTATCATTACACAGTAGGTTTATGAAAACCACCATTACACAGTAGGTTTATGAAAACTATCATTACACAGTAGGTTTATGAAAAGTACCATTACACAATAGGTTTATGAAAACCACCATTACACAGTAGGTTTTGAAAACTATCATTACACAATACGTTTATGAAAACCTTTATTACACAGTAGGTTTATGAAAACTATCATTACACAGTAGGTTTTGAAAACCACCATTACACAGTAGGTTTATGAAAACTATCATTACACAGTAGGTTTATGAAAACTATCATTACACAGTAGGCTTATGAAAACTATAATTACACAGTAGGTTTATGAAAACTATCATTACATAGTAGGTTTTGAAAACCACCATTACACAGTAGGTTTATGAAAACTATCATTACACAGTAAGTTTATGAAAACTATCATTACACAGTAGGTTTATGAAAAGTACCATTACACAGTAGGTTTATGAAAACCACCATTACACAGTAGGTTTTGAAAACTATCATTACACAATACGTTTATGAAAACCTTTATTACACAGTAGGTTTGTGAAAACCACCATAACACATTCGGCTCTTCACCTACCAATTTAGAAATTCTTTTATTGTGTCTTTCTTCTCCTGTATTCCCGTCTCATTTTGTACTATTGATATTTTGATATTATATTGTCTTCTCCTGTATTCCCGTCTCATTTTGTACTATTGATATTTTGATATTAAAACGTGATATTGGCTCTAATGAGCAGAAGGATTTACAAGTATAATCCAAGAATAAATATCGTTTTAAGACTTTGTGGCTTCCATTAATGGATTTGTTATTTAAATTTTGATTCATGATCCGCCTTCGTTTCTTGCTTATACATCAGGTTTATTGATCTGTAATTTCACGAAGTTTTTCATAGCTAGTGGTAATCACGTGCATCACGTGAAATTCGTTTAGGCAGGACTAAAGTAAATCAAGATATGAGACCTTCTCCCCTTTTCATTAGCTATATTTTTGTGCGCCAGCAATACCACGTGTGAAGCGCGTGTATACCTTGAAATCGAAATTCTTTAAGGCAGAATTAGAGTAAATTAATATATAGGATGGGAACTTGTGAGTGGACAAATATAACAATCCAAAGGGTTTGATATCCTGAGTCTTATATTGCAATTACATTTAATTGATGAAGAGAAGCCAATAACTCAGAATCATTCTATGAATTGCCATGCTGCGGATAAAAATTGAACTTTTTGATACCAGTGTTCTCATGTACTGATGTGAAGAAAAATAAAATAGAAGATGTTACATTTCATCTTGAGATTGAGTTTGTGTAAAAAATATAAATACAAATAAGATGATAGCATATTAGCTTTGTCACTGTAAAATAGTTTTACATAATAATTTACCATTATATAATGATATTTTGACATCTTGACAGTATTATCTGTAAAAGGAAATAGCACCTAAAAGTGATAAAGGAAAAGAAAAATCTGAAGGTAAAAAGAATGTAACAAATACACACTTCTTGAGTATTCCAATTTCACCTTTTTTTAACATACACATTATATCGCTATGTCTCATTACTCTTTCGCATAGGTTTCTTGACCTTTCAACTTCTGAATTTAAATTTTTCTAAATTTGTTTCGATACGTTCTAAAGAACTACACAGCGTTTCTTTTCTCTTCAAAACTCTATGTTTAGCGTTATCATAACTTATAAGAAAATTTGAGAATTAGTTTTTATATCTTGCTCGTTTGTTATTGTGGGCATCGAAACGTGAATTTTAGCAGCGTGAGTCCGCAGATATACCGCTGTGCCATAAAGGGACTTTTCATTTCTTCTTCCAGTAATAGATTAAATTTTTTACATAAATAATACTTTTGAAAGACTCAAACAAAATCACAATGGTATGAACCTTTTTTTGTAACTAAAGTATTCAAACCTGCGCTCACAAACATCCTTGAACTGAGTAATATTTTAAATTAAACATCGGCCATTTTGTTTCTGCTGAACCAACTGACGCGAAAGCGATATCAAAAATTAATGTTTTTATTTTCTTTCAACAGATTCTACTTGTGTCAAATACATGTCGACTCTGCCACTTATCATCTCAGTCTCCCTTATAAAACATCAATATGAGAAGCTTATAAAATTTTAGAAACTATCATGTAAGCGTTCTGAGATACTGGTAATAAATAAAGTAGAGCTTCTCGTGTTTCTAAATAAAGAATTTCCTGTAGGAAACTTATAAGTGAACTACATTCTCGCTTACTAACGAAACATTAGAAAAATGATTATGTTTTGATATACTTAGTTTATGAGTTACTATGTCATACAGGAGACGTTATAGATGCCTTTATAAAGTTGCCTGAACATAGTCTCATTATATACAGTTTGTAGATGCATATGAAATCAGTTAATGAAGCAATAGAGTTGTTTTCGTTTTTTTACTCCGGTCTAAAATGCAATCAGGAGTAAGTAGTTGTATAAAGATATATATCGTAATCTACGCTTCTGCTCAATCCGTTCAAACTTAGTCGTACAGGATATTATTTAAGGTTGCTATAAAGTAATCCTACTGTAATATATAGTTTTCTTACCAATTAAGTTTTCTATTTTATTGAATAAGTTTTTAAGAACATTTGTCAACACTTTCTTTGGTTCAATTGAAATTTTCCAAAAGAAGTTGTCTTGAGGTTTTTGAGCACTTAACCTTAAGACTAGTAATAATGTCATATTTGTGTTTGACTAAAAACTAAAACACACTGTATTATACAATCTTAGCATACTACACGGAGTAATATTTACATAATTTTAACCAAAATTTGTAACCTATTTATCTGTTGTTGTTCTTTTTCCAACGAATCCTGGCCAGAAAAAAATTGATTTGTGTATGTAAGAAAAACATGTTTCTCATATTTACTTTTGTTATTTTTTCCGAGAATAGAAAATATTTTGCTTATAAAACAGATCAACAACAACTACTTATCTGTGCTTAAATATCCAATTACGAACATGGTATTTAAACTATACTAGATCTGACATGTCTATGAAATGCAACTGCTCCGAATGTAGGAGTGGACGTCGTTTCGGTCCTTTCGTTGTGGTCTTTTATAAATAAAAACTTCAAGTATAGCAGAATATATTTTAAATCTTATAAAATAAGTCTTTTAACAGGATATTAGAACTGATAGAAAAGCTTAATGTGAAAGTGTGTGTTTTATTATAGCAAAGCCACATTGGGCTATCTGCTGAATCTACCTAGGGGAATCGAATCCCCGATTTTAGCGTTGTAAATCTATAAACTTACCGCTGTATCGGCGAGGAACTAATGTAAAAAAACCCAATAATAAAAAATATCAAGATTATCTTAAAAATACTGTTGAGATATAAAGAATAAATTTATCAACTGATCAACTGTGCTTCTAATAATCTTGGAATGAAATATTTAACAAAGAAGAAAGGTAAAAGAATTCACCTGTCTGTTCAACGTTGATAACGAGATTAAATTTTAGAAACTTTGTGAGATATCTAGCTGTCGACGTAAGAAATTTACTAAAGCATTGGGTACAACATAAATATGACTTAATAACATCATCGAATATGATTCTATGACATAAATAAACCACTTGAATAGAAAACTTTAACATTTTTTCAACTGAACCTATAATTTATTCCCAGGATACGAATATGACTGCTCTCCAACTTTTTCTACCCTCTAACTGTCTTAGTATTACCAAATAAACAGTGAATAACTTCAGCTTTTAGTCCCCTGAAAGAGTGGTTGTTTGTTTTGTTTTTGAATTTCGCGCAAAGCTACTTGAGGGTTATCTGCGCTAGCCGTCCCTAATTTAGTAGTGTAAGACTAGAGGGAAGGCAGCTAGTCATCACTACCCACCGCCAACTCTTGAGCGGCTCTTTTACCAACGAATAGTGTGATTGACCGTCTCATTTTAACACCTACACAGCTGAAGGGGCGAGAATGTTTGGTGTGATGGAGATTCTAACCCGCGACCCTCAAACTACAAGTCGAATGCCTTAACCATCTGAACAAATCCACCGGATAAAGTAATACACTGCTTACATATGAGTGTGTGAGGAGACATATTTTATATCTTGCTTTGAGTTTATCCTCAAAGACGTAACCAATATCTAAACATTTGGTTTACACACATCACGTCTTCCAGTGGTTCAGAAATAAGTATGAAGGGTTATAACTGGAGAAACGGGGTTTGAATACCATAGTTGAATGTAGCACCGTCAGTTCATCGTGTAACTTTGTGCTTAACAACAAACAAAAATATATGCCGTAGTTTGAAACTTATATTCCTTGTAGCTGGAGTAAAACGGAACACAGTTGAAACAAGCAAACTAGATAATTATTGTGTATTGAATGATCTTGTAATTGTATTACTGTAAACTACTGACCAATATATTAATTGTGTATTAAACTACTGTTAGTTATTCATTAATATTAATATTGCACTGAATTAAAATTAATCACATTTTGAGTTATAGTGTAAAACCTTAAATATTATAAATCTTGTTTGGAATTACATATTGGGAACTACTTACAAAAGAACTGTTCAAAATTTTAGAAACTACCGTGTAAGCGTTCTGAGACACTGGTAATAACTAAAGTAGAGCTTTTTGTATTTTTGAATAAAGAATGTCTTGAAGGAAACTTATAAGTAAACCACATTCTGCGCGTGCTAATGAAACATGAGAAAAATTATTATGTTTTGATATACTTAGTTTATGAGTTACTATGTCATACAGTAGATATTATAGATGCCTTTATAAAGCTACCTGAACATAGTCTCATTATATACAGTTTGTAGATGTATATCGTAATAAATTTTCTATTTAATTATATCACTATGAGTTGTGGTTTAAACAGATACATTTACTCTGAAGTCAAGCTAAACCACTTTGATTGCACACAGACAGACCATTACACTTATTTTGTTATATGAAATCAGTTAAAGGAACAATGAAGTTGGTTTTGTTTTTTTTACTCCAGTATTTTCGGTTTGTTTAGGCTCTCTGTTGTACACTACTCTGTGTATTTTTATGCAAAGACGACATAAACTTTAATAATACTGTTATTCGTGTATTATTCAATTGCTATTAATTGCTAAATCAGATCCATATCCACGGCTAAATTTTGGTTGTTTTTTCGCCAGTTAAAGCTACAGCCTAAATTCAGGTCAAAGGTTTTCATAAACTAATCTTATAAACTACGTGAAGATAAACGCATCCATAAAGCCATAGTTTGAAGTTTTTATTAAGCAGTATTTAAATATTTACATATCTTTTGTTTATGAGTTATATGGTTTACTAAGTTAGCAGAAAGTTATTTGTGTATCTGAATGTCTGTATAAGGTATCATGAGGAATTTGTGGAATAAACGTATAATAAACAACCCGTGGTTTGCACGAGAACAAGGTAGTGTTAAAAACGTATACATCAACTTTATGTGTGTGTATTATACCTTAGTCATCAAGACTCTTAGATAGATTAGAACTAATGCTCTGGTGAAGTTTCTAAGTTGTTTACCGATAAAAATATCAAAAGGAAAACGACAGACTTTCTGAGCTCTGTCATTTCGTAAGAAAAATATAGGACACAGCTTCGTTATGAAGGTATGTAAAGCCCTCCAAAATGATGTTCAAATAATGTTAAGACTTAACCAATAACGTAACGAATGTTTTACTTCTTCCACCTTATATTAAATTGCGTTATTACGGTGGAAAGCAAACTTCTGGAGCAACTCGAGAAACAACTTGAATATATATGTGATTAGCGTTAAACTCCATTCAGATCTGTTGAAGTTATTTAGGGAAGTTAACCGTCCATATATTGTAGTATTTAAATCACGGGAGTGTATATAGTAATGTATTGAAAAATTAATGTAAGATAGCTTAAAATATAAAGGTACCTGTGTGTATGTAATGGATGAGTATGTGTATTAATTAATGTTTGTTTAATGTGTATATGGACGGATATACATAAATATAGACATATTCATAGATGCAAATAATAAAAATATTATTTCAGGGCATCTTGAAATACTTTATAGACATGAGCGTGTCTGGTTTGTTTTGAATTTCACGCAAAGCTACACAAGGGTTATCTGCGCTAGCTGTTCCTAATTTAGCAGTGTAAGACTAGAGGGAAGGCAGCTAGTCATCACCACCAACTCCTAACTCTTGGGCTACTCTTTTACCAACGAATAGTGAGATTGACCGAATATTATAACGGCTGAAAGAGAAAGCATGTTTGGTATGATAGGGATTCGAACCCGCGACCCTCGGATTACGAGTCGAATGTATTAACCGCCTGGCCATGTCGGGGCCTGCAAGACTAGGTCGCTTACCCCGTTATGTACATAATGTGTTTTTCGGGTGAGAAAATAATATTTCATTTTTTTTCTCTTTTATACAGTTATTTATTTATTGTTTAACTTCCATAATCTTAAACAGTTAAAAAGAATAAGGAACTTACTACGAAACAATGATCCAACTCAAAAACCCTTTTAAAGAAAAAAGTTTAAAAAAAAACAACCAGGAGCGACATCTTTTAAATTAATTTGTAATTATGTTTAAGTCATATATTTTCTATTTTTGCCTATCGACTGAATTACAGTCTTTAGAAACTGAAAACTTCTTAAGAATGAACCAGTTGGTAGACGTTCCAAGCTGTGTTTATTCTAAGGATTTTTCGTTGTTCAAGTGCATATCCACATTTTTCTAGGCGGCACTTGTCACAAAAATCTAACAATCAGATTTGAAGTACATGTTTTTAATATTCGATCTTTTAATATTGTGAATCTCTATTTCCTGTTTTATCGACCATAAAAGTGTTGCACACAGCGTTGCTGTTGCAGTTTAAAGTTGCTTTAAGCGTGTGATATTGCTGTATGGCAGATTTTTAAAAATAATGATGAAGCAAATATTTACGGTGACTATGTTCAATACGTAATGAAACATACGAGATTGTATGCACATGTTTCATCACATAGCATATTTCTCTATAAGTTCATTGACTTAAGGCTTAATATACAATTGAACATAATTAAGAATACTTTTAAATTCCAATTCTTTGAATAGCGTATTTTTATGCAAAGAAGGCAAAGTTTTAAAATTTTTCATTGTCTATTTAAATTTTAAGGCAACTGGAGCGTAGAATGAGTCTTTGCATTATTATTTGAATGCTGTTTATTCAAATATAAAAGTAATTCCTATTACCAAACGAGGATTTGATGTCAGAACACTACATTATTAATTATTTCTTTTTTTATTAAATTTTTGTTGTATTTTTTATATGTTTTTTTTCTTTCCGAACGAACTGTCTAGGCTTCATATGGTAGTGTTTCAGTTGCTTCTTGCTTTGTAAATTTTTGTATCAAGTTTGTCTTTGCTTTGCTTTTATCACTTTCGTTACTGGAGTCACACCTTACAGATTTTATTAATAATGTTTTTGAGCCTATAATTATATAATTCTATCAAGAACTGGATTACAGAGGGAGTTTCAGTTGTTCTTGCTGTTCCTCTCAGTCCTAAGAATGTCAGAGTAAAACGCCTGGATGGAAACTGCGTCCTCGTTTTTTTCTTGAATTGATTGAAGTCATGTTGGAAACTTGTACATTTTCTTGTATCTGTTTTGCCTACCCTTAATGAACAATAACTTAGGTGAATCACCCAAGCTGTTGTTTAATGTTAATTCTCTGAAGCTGAACAGTTGGTAATGTTCGAAATTTAAAACGTTCCTGTTTAAATATCCGTAATCCGTCTATTTTTCATTAAAAAAAGTTTGTCACAGCTATACAGACTGTAGCAGACTAAGAGTGTTACCAAACTGTCTCTCTGCCTGTTGTGATGGCTACCTTTTATTCTTATTAAGTGAGATTCTCGAGAGTTCGGCTGGCAGCAATACTGGTAGTCAATAGTATTTTAAATAAACACATTGTACATTGTTGATTCTTACGCTCTATAGTCTTCTACAAATTTAAAGGACAAGTGGTACAGTCGCAGTACACCCCCTGATGGCACAGCGGCTTACCTGCTGACTCACACCGCTACAAACCTCGTTCCGATACCCGTGGTAGGCAGCTCACAAATATCCCATTGTGTAAGTGTGTGCTTAATTCAAAACAAACTTTCGCCTTACACATTTGGCAATATAAGTTATAAGCATTTCTAAATATATATTAAACGAAAACAAACATAGATATTAAAATAAATATATAACAGTAAATCCGTTGCACTTTATATTAGTAACTATCAAGTAGAAATGTGATAATTTCACAATATATTAGTAGCCAATTATGTACAAATGCGTTCACATCGATATCACAGTATATTACTAACTGATTAATTGATAATACAATCAAAATATATGAGTAGCAAGTTTAGTAAAATGTGATCATATATTTTTACAATTTCTAAGTAAGCTGTCAAATCGAAATGTAATAATTTAAATTTCACCATATCTTAGTAACCACTGAAGCAGAAACCTAATCACTTTCATTTCCTGTGTAGAAAGTGTGTCATACTTTTATGTTTGTTTGGGCTATATGTTGTAACCTCCGCACGAAATCAAACCTCAGATTTTAGTGTTGTAAGTCCGTAAACTTAACATTATCCTCCTGGTGGACACACTTCAACGACGTTGCACAGTAACGATTGTTTTTGTTTGTTTTTTTTAGTTTCGCGCAAAGTTACGCGAGGGCTATCTGCGCTAGCCGTCCTTAATTTAGCAGTGTAAGACTAGAGGAAAGGCAGTTAATTATCACCACCCACCGCCAACTCTTGGAATATTCTTTTACCAAAGAATAGTGGGATTGGTCGTCACATTATAACGCCCCCACGACTTAAAGGGCGAGCATGTTTGGTGTAACAGGGATTCGAAACCGCGACCCTCGGATTATGAGTTGAGCACCTTGACCACCTGGAAATGCTGGACCTCTTAGGTTTTGGGTAAGTCCCATAAAGAAACAACAACTAAATATCTAATAGATATAATAAGAACTTATATCAAACATATTATCCGTTTATATATTGAAATAATCACATAAAATATTTAAAATCAGTGAAGGTATTTAGAATAACTTAAAATTATTGTACGAACATTGGAGTGCGATTTTAATGCATTCATTTATTGTTTGCTTGTTTAAGCGCGTAACTAAAAATAGCATACCTGCATTTTGTCCTCCACAGTAATTCGAACCTAATAAAAAAACAAAAACCATGAACTCCTGATAACTAGGTCTAGGCTATTAGGAAAACCTTTTTAAAACCAACAATGATCAAGGTTACATGTTTTGTTTGTTTTGTTTTGTTTTGAATTAAGCACAAAGCTACACAATGGGCTATCTGTGCTCTGCCCACCACGGGTATCGAAACCCGGATTTTATCGTGTAAGTCCGCAGACATACCGCTGTGCCACTGGGGGGCAGGTTACATGTAAATCATCAATTTGGTACTCTTGGGCTTAACGGTGTTTTCAGGTATAAACCAGTGAATCAAACTCCCAGATACTAGCGTTTTAAGTCTTTAATCTTCCTCGTATCCATTGGGGGCTCATTCATCTAAGTGGCGAGGTTATAAAATGTTTTGAATGCATTATTACAGAAGTGCAACACGCGGCAAATAGTCGATAAAATTCCCAACGTTCGTTTAAATTCTGGTGTTATTTTCTGTTTATAGAGCATGAACAGAACGTGCTAGTGAATCACTCAATATGTATTAAAATTAAGATTATAAATAAAAAAATGTATCATGGTAATGAAATGTTTTTATCATCAGAGTATTCTTTCTATAAGTGTATATATTAATAGTATTTCTTTTGTGACACACACACACACACACATATACATATGTATATATTCATACGTGCGTGTGAGCACTTCAACTTGATACAACAAAAGTAGAACAGTTGTTAACATAAATTGGATAAGACTTTATCCAGTCTCTTGAAATCATGTCTTGCTAAATAATTTTGCTCTCCGATTTCTGACATAATTAACTTTCATTGTTTTACTTGCTTTTTTTATTATCATATTATAAGTTTGAGTATTTTCTAATGATAATTGTTGATCAAATCAATCTGTAAATTTTTACCTGTACTATTGTATAGGGATCAAGTAAAAGCCATCCGTATTATCTTGTTGGTATTGTTTTTGGATTATTGATATTAGCCATATCTGCATTTATTTCCTTTCTTGAAAGGTTTTGCTTTTCTTGTTTGCATGTTTCTGTTTTTTAACGCAGTGTTTCAATGGACAGAGAAATGTTGTATTTATAACCAAGTTTTAATTAAATTGGGTTCCAGTTAGAGCATTTATTATTTATTTATTATTATCTGGTAATTCCTACTTCATCCCGCAATTAAACTTTTAAAAATAACACAATATTTTTATAAGAAAGTTAACTTCAAATTTACATTATAATTATGATATTTGTAATTAGTGCGTTATTAAAACACTTATAAAACGGATTCTCTGTTTGAAACTATGTCACCTCAGTGAAATTGGCTGACACCATTCTTTTGAATTTTGAATTGAAATATAATAGAAAGAAGCAGAAAAGAGAGAAACCAGAAATTCCGCCATTTTGCTCTGACGTTTCCAGATAGCGTGCCATGGATATTGTTATATAAGGAAAATTTACATGGTATTGTAAACTCCTGATGACGTTTGAGGAGATATTTAAAATACCAGTCCGACGAATACTCCGAGCCACCCCTACATAGGAAGTGCTACCGCCTGCTTCATACAGCATAGTTTTTGCTGAGGTGTTTTCAGTGCACAGACAGATTGTATTGCTGTAAAAGTGTATGTATGTAAACTCACTTTGTGAAACTTCTTTGTTTTCTGTGTTTACCATATGGCCTTTATGTATTTATAAAGGTTATCAGATGTATGAGAGCTGAGTGAATTTTCTTTAAATTGTCCTTCTATTACGTATGCTGTATATAAAAGTTTAGTGGAAAGTACTTATGTTTCTGTCACATGGTGACGTTGTGTGCTATGTGTGAGAGTTTGTTGAAGCCTTTCTACGTTATTCTTTGCTACCGCTTGCCTGATATTTATTCAATCATAATTGGGTTTAATTTATTCTATTTTTGTTTGTTAGCAATATAATACACTGTTTACCTGTGCTACGTCACCCTTACTGTTATATCTTGTTCATATATGTTTTTGGTAGATTGATATCCGCTATCCTTCATTTACTTCCTTTTTACAAACATATAACTTTGGAGAGTGCATAGGCTTAAGAAATACCAGGGTATGCTAAAGAGTTCGTTTCACACTATGGTTTATTTTCAGTGCAACCACCACCGCTTTAATATAACCTTCTTGATATGGATGCCAATAATGCAATTTGTTTATAACGATAATCATTTCCCTTCCAGAGATACGAGACAATTATAGTTATCTGACTGTGTTTAACAGTCACTCCTAAGCTATATATATATATGTATGTATAACGTATGCTGTGTGTGGATGAATGTTCCTGTATACATATTTATAAATGTCAGCTCTGCATAAGTACAGCAGGTTTTATTAACGTACCCATTATGTCAGTGACTCATTCGAGATGGACCTAATGTCCTAAATATGGTCCTAATATGCAATGTGTAACATTAATGATCAAGTGTAGCTCTCGAGACTGCAGTCTTCACAAAAACAAACGAGAGAATATCTGAGTTCTTCAAAATTTACAAAGACGACCGTAAAATACTGTCATACAGCTGCTGCTTACGTAAGTTTCTAAATAAATTCATTTCTTTACGACTCATGTCTGTATATTAAGGATGTCTGGCGCTTGAAGAGACAATCAATAAATAATGTAGACAGGACGAACTGTTTGGCTGGCGGTGCGTATTGAGGCGAGTCCTGTCTTCATGTGTCGCGACATAATTGTGTCTTAGATTCAGAAAAAAATGTGGTAATTACTTCCTCGTCGTCCAGCTTCAAGTGATCTATGATCTAATCCTAGACTCCAAAGTGTATGTTAGTTCATGGTAAATCAAATAACAGTTGTGTTACAGCCACTAACTTAGAAAGTAGCTAATTCAGTGATATAAATGTTTCCATTTTTATGGTCTTTTGTATTAAACTTGAATTCTGAAAATTCAATCTAACATTTACTTATTTGGCTTTCTATCACTCTTATTTAGTTTGGCCTAGCAGGGCCAACTGGTTTAGCCACTCGTCTCGCAATCTGAGGGTCACAGATTCGAATCCCCATCACACCAAACATGCTCTCCCTTTTAGCCGTGGAGGCGTTAGAATTTGACGCTCAATCCCACTATTCGTTGATAAAAAAGTAGCCCAAGAGTTGGCGGTGGGTGGTGATAACTAACTGCCTTCCCTCTGGTGTTACACTGCAAGACTAGGGACGGCTAGCGAAGATAGCCCTCGTGCAGCTTTGCGCGAAGTTCCAAAAGAAACAAACTTATTAGATTTACTAGTTTTAAAAGTGCGTTTCTCTTGTACAACCTTTAAATGAGTTTTCTATCGAAGAATAGTCTTGAAAACCTTCTACATCTTAGTAAGAAAATAAAACCAAGTTAATTATGTCCACGTAGAGAAACATAGTTTTATTATTCTTTCTTTATCTTCTTTATTTTTCTATTTTTTTATTCTTCCAAACTCTTCAATCGACCGCATTTCTTCATTTCTCGGCGTATTGACTTAAAGGCCCGGCATGGCCAAGCGTGTTAAGGCGTGCGACTCGCAATCTGAGGGTCGTGGGTTCGCATCCCCGTCGCGCCAAACATGTTCGCCCTTTAAGCCGTGGTGGCGTTATAATGTTACGATTAATCCTATTATTCGTTGATAAAAGAGTAGCTCAAGAGTTGGCGGTGGGTGATGATGACTACCTGCCTTCCCTCTAGTCTTACACCTCTAAATTAGGGACGGCTAGCGCAGATAGCCCTCGAGTAGCTTTGTGCAAAATTCAAAAAACAAACAAACATTGACTTGAAACTTGGTCCAACACATTTACATTTTTTTTATTTCGGTCTCTTTAACAATTGTTTGGGTTTAAAGGTCAAAGAGATCAAAACTGTATATTTTGGGCTCCTGTTTAGCTATACTTACGTTAATTAAGATTAAAACTGGCACAAATATGAATATTTATGCGCCCAACGCATTAATTTACAAAAAGTTGGGTTTGCTTACTTTGATTGTTTTTATGGCATCAGAACTTACAAAAATATAATTTGAGGCTTTTTTGTTAATTACTCGGTCGTAATTTGACCAATTTAAATGGAATTTCGTTGAAAGATACTTATTTACAGGTTCCAAATAAATGTATAGACGCTATATAAACTCAAATATTCAGCTAGGAAAACGCATATCTGGTTTTTGTGAACTATTCATGCATATGTTAACCAACTTGTGCAGGATTTAATATAGAGATACCTTCTTACAGACCCCAAGCAGCGATGTTGCCACTTTAATTTTTTGTGGTTTTCACGATTTTCTGGTGTAAAAGTTAGCCTTGTCGAGACTGCGTAGCGAAGACATGTTGCATATGCTTTCAAATGCTGGTTTCTTCAATTTGTTTTGGGTACATGTTTCAAACTAGTACAAGCGTTTATATTGTAATCTAGGTTATATAGTCTAAACACAGTAACAAGTAACCTACGAACCTTATTCTGTTATCAACATTTCAAAGTGAAATTCAATAATGTGTAAGATGTCTTGAATAACGTTATAATAATCTGTAAGAGAGGACTGAAGATAATAATTAGTTTTGATAACATTCAAGGTAAGGTTAAGCTGTATACAAGTATTTCTAAATTTTGCTGTAGCCTGCTTTATATTGATGTTAAAATTTTTTTATCGTAAAACGTATCGGGTAATTTCTTCCTATATAGCACCAGTAAAGACATGACGTAGCTTATTTAGGATATTCAGTTCGTACTGGTGTTGTAAAAATTGAAATGTATAATATGTTTTTGTTTTTCGTTTCTAAGTAGTAATGTTCTATAAGTTTGAAAATGCTTTGGTGGAAAAGTTAAAAACGATTGTGTATCTTGCAATGTTTTATTTCTGTACTGTCTTATCTGCTGAGAAAAGTAACATATTAAGCATTTTTATTTTCAAAGGCACATACATTTATATAAGTAACAACCTCTCTGTTGCTAAAGTGAGAATAGAGAGATTGTCGGTTGCAAAACTTTTCTATTCTGATTCACATTCTGAGGAATCCAGAATCCTGTAACTGTAATAGCAAATTGAAAGAAATTTAAAAATTTTAAATTTAAAAAGTTGAAAAGCAAAAGTATAGTATTGTGTATTCATGTTTCAAAATGTTAAATATTTTTTTCTTATTTATTTACGTTTCATTGGTGCTGTATTTCGAACTTTTTAGTGTGTGTGTATATGTGTTTGTTTTTTGTTTAGTTTCAAAGTTTCAATATTAGATCAAATAATGCTGCTACAGTGTAACTTTCAAATGGCTTTACTTAATATGAGTTTGTGTCGTTCCTTTGTAATGGATAACTGGAGGAAATGCAGGAAAAATATTGTTTTCAAAATCCAGTATACTTTCTCTTATGTTCGTAAATGTTGTCTGACAACGTTCTTATATTATTCCATCATTATTTTCGGATGACTTGATCAAAAAAGTAATGGAGTTTAAGTAGTACTCTTGTTACAAAAAGGCTTAACCAACTCAGTTTAAAGAAAATGGAATTTTATGTGACATTAACGTAGAGTAAATATAAGACCGATTAATTTACCAGTTAAATCTTTTGTTCCCTGTTAGTAATGTTTTTTATTTTAGAACTACCTGTTTGAAAGAGGCACAGAAATGGTCTCCATCCTGTGGAAATATTTCTTTCAGACAGATAAAAATAGTAACCTTAGAGATAGTGCATTCATTTATTGAAGCAGACGTTTAACCTCACTGTTACGTTTTTTATGCGGACTGAACGCAACAGAAAGACACAGATAGCAGCTTGTATAATTTATTATAATGATCTACTTATGTGATAGACACAAAATAAATTATCTAATAGCAATAACAGATATCCAGTTTCAACCTTCAAAACAACTTACAATACAAAAAAAGTACTGGCCTGTTCTTAATAATATGATCCAGAATAAGTGTCCAAATCCGAAATCCAAAGTTCTAATCTAGGCGGTGAATTTAGTCCCACGGAGGAATTTTCGAAGTTTGAATGGGTAATTTCAAACAAAAATTCACAGTCCAATTAGTATTGACTTTCGATATAATCCGTAATCCGACTGAATTGTAAAGATTGACGGAATAAAATTTTCACCGCTTTAGTCGATCTAACTCTATTCACAAATTCAGTTTAAACTTTCTCAAACGAGACAAACTTCTTGATCCGAGTAAAAATGGATGATTCCTTTCCCTCGCATCGCCGTCTGTTAAAATACTATATCGCGTAACTTCCCAGAATGCCACAGTACAAACACCAGACCAATACAAGTGATCAATCTATTTAGTTTTAAAAATTTCCTAATTAATTTTAATTAATTCTAAAATGTTATTTTAAATTTCACCGGTTTAAACCTCGAAACAATAATATAAATATAGAATTATAAATAATAAATATGAGAATTCAATTACGACATTACATTATATTTACATAACATATGCATGATATTTACATGACATTTACATAACACTCGACATGGTTGTCGTTTACATAACATTTACATAACACTCTCGACAACATTTACATGATATTTACATAACACTCACCAAAGCCATTTTGTTGATAACAAGTAAACTTGAGATTGTGCTCCTTTAAAGCTGTTCCTTTTTGTTTTCAGACCTTTTACAGTTTTGGCTCAAATGCTTGGATGCTGCTATATATTGATGTTACGTGTTGTAAAAACATGCACGAATTATTATTCTAGTCTGTATAAGTTGTTTTGAGCATTTGTTTGCCAAAACTCACTTACACACCTGTTTTGAATAAAGGAATTTGCTTTTAGTATGATATTTTCAGAAACATGGCATGGCCAGGTGGTTAAGGCACCCAACTCCTAATCCGAGGATCACGGGTTCGAATCCCCGTCACACCAAACATGTTCGTTCTTTTAGTTGTGGGAGCTTTATAATGTTACGGTCAATCCTCCACTATTCCTTGGTAAAAGAGTAATCTTAATCTCTAATCTTACACTGATAAATTAGGGACGGCTAGCGCAGATAGCTCTCGAGTAGCTTTACGCGAAATTTAAAACAAACCAAACGTTACGATCAAATTGTTCGATTGTTCAGAAATGGTATGAAGTAAACGGGCATTGCCAAAACAGTAGGGCACCTCAGTGTAGTATATCAAGGATCATGAGACGTCGTCGGATTATGGAAAACGTCGTTCAAGGAAAGGCTACAAGTAAACGCCGAAATTCAACTGCTCGAAGTGACTGTGTTTTGATCAGATTAATTGACACTTCTTGGTCAAATGAAGTCTTGCAACACCTTACGACAGGAGTGTTTGTTTGTTTTGGAATTTCGCACAAAGCTACTCGAGGGCTATCTGTGCTAGCCGTCCCTAATTTAGCAGTGTAAGACTAGAAGGAAGGCAGCTAGTCATCACCACCCACCGCCAACTATTGGGCTGCTCTTTTACCAACGAATAGTGGGATTGACCGTCATGTTATACACCCCCACGGCTGGGAGGGTGAGCATGTTTAGCGCGACGCGGGGGCGAACCCGCGACCCTCGGATTACGAGTACACGCCTTAACGCGCTCGGCCATGCCAGGCCCACGACAGGAGTGACATTAATACATTCGTTATAGGGTATCACAAGAACGGTCAATAGAAGACTGACCAAACGACGTTATTTTGCAAGAAAGGCTATCTTCAAACCGACATTAACTAGAATTTACTGCTGCCACGTATGCAAGACATCATGTAAACTTTCCAGGTGAATCCTATTTCTGGCTTGTTAAAGCTGATGGTATAATTCGTGTTCATGTTTTCTTGGAAAACAAATGAAGGAAGACTGTCTTTTTCGCAGGGAACATTCATATTCATCATAGTAGAACAACTTTTTCTTATCCTCTAGGAAAACGTTAATGGTACCTACTACAGTTATCACATGAGAACGATATTTTTGCCATAGGTTGGACAATGTTTGGCAATCACTTTATGTTCCAGGATGAAAAATAGCGCATGATCACCAAAGAGTCCAGATTTTAATCCCATTGAGAACTGTTGAGTGGAACTAGGGTGGAAAATTGTTAATCACGAACGTAAACTAGCTACTGTAGCTGACTTGTAGCGCATCATAGTGACAAGTTGGGAATAATCATGGTGGATTGCAGTGATAACCTCATCGGCATTACCTTGCAGAGGTTTATTAAGGTACGAGGAAGACAAACCAAGTTTTTAATGTGCAATATGAACTTATATAAGGTTACTGGCGCCATTTAAAACAATTTAATGTCATATTTTGTCATTATATATATTTTGGTAAGGTGTTACTGTGACAGGCTAAATTCTGAATTTCACATCTTTTTACAGCTTTTTGATAAAATTGTTTGTTGCTCTAATATATCGTTCACGATGTCCATAGAACTTTTCTCATTAAATAATTGCATAAGAATATCTCAGTTTGACAGTGCTAAATGTATTTGTATTCCATCTTAGCAATAGTGTTTTCATTTGCTACAAAGTGTGCAAACATTTTGATCAAGACTATAATTGTGCGTTACGTAAATTATAATGAGAACCAAATAAGTCGTTGTGGCTCCACAGTAACACCAAGCCATCAATAGGTAGAGTTTACGCTTACGATCTCGTGTATAAACGGTAACCACATTTGTAGATAATGTCCACACACAATGTCACACATTTTGTAAGAGCAGTTTTCTAATAGCAAACGCAACGTTTATGATTATACTTCGCAATTTTACATATCATTAACTTGTAGCGAAGTAACACAAAGAATCCAGGATTATTTTGGCACTAATTGACAATCTCGGTGCTAACCCAGAAGGCGCTGATGCCTCATTTTGAGACCGACTACCTTTCAGAAGGTAGAAGAAATTCCCGTTATAGATATTATCAGTAGCCTCCTGGCTATATACTTCCTATTGATTCCGCATTGTTTGCCTTTCTAGTTAAACCGTATGATACTTTATTTCCCATCTGTCTTAGTTTTTCTAAATGTCAAAAAAGACCTCTCATTGTTGCTGTGTTTACTTTACTGGGGTAAAGTAAGTCTATATTCTGCTGGTAGACTTGTGTGATTCTCTTCTCATTTTGCTTTATCTTGCGATCTGACACACATATGCAGGATGGTGGTTTTACCATGCACTTGCTTTGATTTTTCCCATCCATCTGGAGAACACTGCACATGAGTCTACCGCAAAATGTATGTCGATAGTACTGTCTATTTACAGTTAATTACATTCAGCACTCCAGAGAATAGCTTGATTTATGGTTTCCACTTTTATCCTTTTGCTGTTCGTGAGAAGCTTGATGGTTCCATCGCCCTTGTGCAGAATGTTGTTGCTCTGTAAGACAATAAATGTCTAACCATTTTCTTCACTGTCTCTGTTTTAGTAGTAGTAGTTGCTTATGATGTTCTTTTCTTGTCCAACCTCTATCAAATCTATATTTCCTATCTAGGCTGATCTGACAGATCCCAGTATTACTAGATGTTTATTGTACAGGGGGCACTTGAGATCTTGATAGCGACCAATCATTTTAGTTAAAGATGAAATGCTTGTAAATGGTTACCCTCCGTTGTTTTAGTGCTTCTTTCTGAGAGATAGCAGTACCTTCAAAGATGATAGTTTGTTTTCATATGCATGCGTTTTGTTGAGTGTCAAGATAATGGATACAGTTTTGGCAAGATTGATGACTATTTCTCTTTCATTGTACCATTTGATCCTCACACTTAGGAATGGTTGCATCTTATTTTAAACTTATTAAAGCATCTTCTGTTAATCACAATGTTTTTAGCAAAAGTTGGCACAGAACATCAGGTGGAGCTGTCAAGGTAATCTAGATCCATAGTGTGGAAAACTGGTGAAAGTGTTGATTCTTGAGGCAGATCACTGTTGGTGTTCCATTCCAATTGTCATCTTTCATTCTTCATGATTTACCTTCTTATTTAGTTATTTTATAAATGAGTAGGATGTCTAAATATGAAGTCTGGATGTTATCAAACAGATTCAGTGGGAATTTCCAATTTTCATCATGGTTTGGGTGTTATCTTTACATTACACATTGGTAACTTGGATGTTTGTGAGCAACTTCAAGTGAACTATCTGAATGATTTGTTTCTTGAAATGGTGTTTTTCACTGAGAATTTTTATAATATTCATATAGAATGTTGCCGTTGTGTTCAACTGTAGTAGTTCTACCAGCCTCTGGACCTGCATGAGGTTTAAAGTTAAATCTAGGCATGATGAAATCCTCCGGGCCTTAGATTCTAATCTTTTTAAAAATGTATTATGACATAAAATTCAGAGTACTTTTTAAGGTAGTATTTACTTCCCCTAATCCCATCTACATGGCAATAATCTATCATAATGTGAGACTGGTGAAGCCCGGTGCACCTTTTACGAGTTCAGCGTCTAAACATCGAATTTTACACACTTTCTTCTTTTTCCCATCAGTCAAAGTTCCTTAGTGAGTGCACGAGCTCTGTTGCTCCCGCTTGCACCAGCTGGTACTGTCTTTAATGAATCATTGTTTGTAGGAATTTCTTCCTGTTCGTAGATCTGTTTGCCCTAACAAGACAGGGTAGTGATGGCAAGCCAATAGAATGTTAAAATAGGGCTACCATTCATGAGATGATCACACACTGGTTACAAAAATATAAAGATATTCTCCCAATACGAGAAGCCTCCCTAATGTAAAACGTTATGACGAATTAACCCTGTCGGTAATTTGTAACCGGATATCTCTAAGTTATTTCTGTCTTCTACTAAGAAAGTGTGGTGATGTTTCTTTCCCACTTTGTTATCTGTCAGTCAACTTTGTAAGTGTGACACTATCTTGTAACGTCGCTTGAATATATAAGTTATGTTGATTATTATTCCAATATTCTAGAAATTCATTAACCCTAATGTTGCACACAACTGTGTGTGCTTCAAGTTGTCTTAACATTGGAACCAACTTTACCAATAAATTAGTTCCCGTTACATTCTGCAAGCACTAAAACTAACTCGAGTAAACCCTAACATTAGATCTGTAATTAATTAATAGCTTTTTCTGAACTTGTATTAACAATTCAACTTAGAATGTAATCGTAATTAAATTTAGTACTACATCTATAACTAGCACATAGTAATGTTGTACTTATGCCTATAAGTGAACCACGCTATCAACGAGTATAACAAAAAGGAAACTTACTCTACTTCTGCAATTAAATCATGTAGACTTGTTTTGAACTTATATACTTGGCAACTTCGCAATGTACGTGAATGTATTGATATAAACCACAACCAGCAAAGGGAGCAAATGCGTCGTTAATGAACTTTTGTTTCATTCACATCTCTTCACGCTTGTGAGAGCTACGTTGATATATGGATTTGTATATAATTGTTTCTTATTCAGACTCGTTAGATGCATGCCAAGCGCATTGTTTTTGGTTCTTTAAAACAGAAAAAACAAACAAACTAGAAAAGTACAGATAGCGCAGATAAGGAACATTGACATCAGTTACCAGTACCTTTAGTGTATAAGTGTCTCTCATTCTTCTATAATCAAGTGCAACACTCGACTGCAACAGAAAAATGGATCTCTTTGTGGTCACTTAACATCCACATTGGTTTTTCTTCTTTTTTACGCGTTTCTATTCAGCTCATTCCACTAGAATTATTTGAATCTTAAATGAACAGCTCATTGAATTTTGTGTATTTAACATATATGGAAAAGAAGACTAGATTAATTGAAATACGTAGATTTTCCTTTGTACTGAACGTGGAAAAAATAGTTTTAATTACAATTCTAAAAAGCTCTCTGTTAATATAATAGGCCGTGCGTAAGTTAATGGTTAGTGTGACTTAACTTTAAATCTGAGAGTTTGTGGCTAATGTCTTTCCGTAAAAACGGACCTTAAAGTGAAGATTAGCTTAATTTGTTTTGAATTTCGCTCAAAGCTACACGAGGACTATCTGCGCTAGCCGTACCTAATTTAGCAGTGTAAGACTAGAGAGAAGACAGCTAGAAATCAACCCCCACCTCTAATTCTAAGACTACTCTTTTACCAACGAATAGTGGGATTGACCGTAACATTTAATGCCCCCACGGCTGTAATGGCGAACATATTTAGTGCGACGGGAATTCAAACACTTGATTCTCGGATTACGAGTCGAGAGCCTTAACCAACTGGCCATGCCAGGCCGGAAGTGGGGATGGTGCTATTATTATTACATATATATATATATATATTAATAATTATTGGTCAAATCTCACTATTCGCGAAGACAAGAGTTGACTGTGGATGCCGTTAACCAACTGCCTTCCCTCTAATCTATTACTTCAACATTAGGTACGACTGTACGCAAGCAGTTAGCTCTTGTGTAGCTTTGAACCAAAATTCTAAAACTGACGACAACATTTACAAGATATCGACCATTTAGTTAAAAATAAACTATAGTTTTTTAACGTTAAATAAACCCTTAAAACAACATAGAACCCATAATTATCTCTCATAGCCAGAGAGTTAGGAGGTTTTAGGTGTAACTTCTGTGGTCAAGTGGTTAGGGCACTCACTTGTAGTTTGAATTCCCCGTCATACCAAACATGCCCGTCTTTTCAGCAGTGTGTATGATATGATGTTATGATCAATTCCCTTATTTGTTGGTAAAAGAGTAGCCCATTCTCTCTGGTCTTACACTGCAAAATTAGGTACGGCTAGCGCAGATAGTTAATATGTATCTTTGTGAGAAATTTTAAACAAATAAACAAATATTTCACTATTAAAATAGTGGCTACACAATATTTCACTGTTAATAAACGTGTATTTTAACAAAAATCTATTTTCTTCAAACCATTTGTTATACTTTCCAAATATCCGTGATTCAAAGAGCTCTTTTGTTAGATTAATTTAGAGTAGAATCTTTTTTTATTATTTTACTTGTCTAAAAACTTAACGTATCACAGTTTAACATATGTATTCATTTTATCTCTGTTATTCCACCCCTTGATCTCTGTCATAAACACAGTCGAAACATGTTTAATGCTTGAAATTTGTGTACAAATGTAATGAATAAGATATTTGCAGAAACAAACAAGTCTCATGCGACGGTTTATCTTTTAAATACATTATCTTTGTTTATCAGTAATATTCACACAAAGCTGTACAAGGAACATTTACTTATAGCCGTATCTAATTTTATTTATTTATTTTTATATTGTTAAATTTCGCACAAAGCTAGTTCTTTTATTAAACTAATTGACAGAGAGTTGAAGTTTGAAGTTTAATTTCTGACAAACCTGCTTCAACGTGTTCAATACATTGAAGCCTGCGGCACCGCTACTTTAACACTTATTTCATTGTGAATTTTGTCATTATTGCTGTTCCTTCATGTAGAGTAATATTTTTGTTATTTCACCATCTGGTTTTTCATGTGTTGTTCATTATTTTTTTTACATCATTTTCCTTATCTAAGCGTCAGACTTACACAGGTACTATTCTCGTCGCTGTGAACCCATACAAGGAACTCGATATCTATGAAACGGTAAGTTTTGCAAACTTTTCTTCGTGCAATTATTTTACATATTATTGTGTTTTAAATCAACATTTTTCAAACACTCACTGACAGTTTTATTCAAGTTATGGTTTAGTTTTAGTTGTGACTCGTAATCCGAGGGTCGCGCTAAAACATGCTCGTCCTCCCAGCCGTGGGGGTGTATAATGTGACGGTCAGTCCCACTATTCGTTGGTAAAAGAGTAGCCCAAGAGTTGGCGGTGGGTGGTGATGACTAGCTGCCTTCCCTCTAGTCTTACACTGCAAAATTAGGGACGGCTAGCACAGATAGCCCTCGAGTAGCTTTGTGCGAAATTCCAAAACAAACAAACAAAAAGTTTTAGTTGTTTTTTTCTATACGAACATGTGAAGAAGGTTTATCATCCTGTATTTTACAAATACTCGAAGAGTCTGAAGCACTCTGTCATCCTGCATCTTATCCTTCACATACTTTCCTTTTTTTTTGAGCAGATGTTTAAGTTCTTTACATTGTGAGAAAGAGAAAATGACAACATTCCACTTGAAAACCTTAGTCCAATGAATTTGTATAGCGACTCATGCGAATGCGTTACTCATTACACGTTAGTACTTTTAAAACTGAAGTGCCATATTTCCCTCTTTCCCGCCTTTTTAATCTTCCCAGTTACTGGTTGTCAACCTGATTACCGGCTCAATCGTCAGTGTGTGTCGAGAACTGTAATATGACACCGATTTGTAAATATTTAAGTGTTACTGTCATTCCTATTATACTCAACACTCCAGACTTGTTTATCAGAAACTATTAAATTGTTCGCTTGTTTTTTACACATTTTAACACTTTAATTTCCACAATATATATAGCATTATTTTTTTTCGAACATTTGCTTCAATATCACGTCAAACTTGTGATGTGGTATTTTTCAAATTTTTATGGACTTATCTCATGTTCCATTAACACCAAAAATATGAGAAATGAAATCTCTCCTCACAGTTTGAGATCGCAAGTTTGATGTAAGAGTGACGGTTATATCCCACTATTCGATTACAGTAATCTCCGAGTTAACGTTGGACAGTACTGATTATCTGCCTTCCCTCTAGCCCATTACTTCAAAATTAGTGGCGGTTAGTGCAGACAACCCTCGAGATATTCAACAAAACACAAAACAATTTATCGATGTAACTTTTTTTTAACATTTTAAAGTTTATTTGTGTGATAAAAAGGTTTGGTTTAAATTTCGCGCAAAGCTACACGAGTGTTATCTGCGCTAGCTGTCCCTAATTTTGCAGTGTAAGACTAGAGGGAGGGCAGCTAGTCATCACCACCTGCCGCCAACTCTTGGGCTACCTTCTTACCAACGAATAGTTGGATTGACTTCTCACATTATAACGAGCTTCCGTAGCATAGTAGGCAGCGCATCAGTCTCATAATCTCACATTATAACCCCCCTTCCTCCAGCTGAAAGGGTGAGCATGTTTGATGTGAAGGAGAGCCAACCCCGCGACCCTCGGATTACGAGTTAAGTGTCTTAACCACCCGGCCATGCCCAGCCTAGATAAAAAGGAAATTTTAATAACTAATACTTCAATGTAACTGCACACGCATGTAACCTGGAAAATAATAAAAATATATGAAGCTACATCCGTTTGGTATAAATGATGTAAGCTAAATACCCAAATATTTCTTAATGTTCATGCCTGTTTACCTTAAAAGTAATAGTACGTACACGTAGAAACCGAAATTGGTGTGAACAGCTAAATTAAACAGCACTTCCAATTTAATCAACTTAAGTTACCTTAGCCTCCCAGAGACACAGCGGTAAGCCTGAGCGCAACCAATGCCTAAAATCAAGTTTCTATACCCTGAGCGGGCAGAGTACATAGCGTACTATGCAACAGTGTTTGGACAAAGTTAAAAATTAAATTTCAGGCTACTTTCAAAGAACAATAGAAGGTAAATCACAGATGAATCATCAACATTTTATTAATCTTTATACTTAGTACAACAGAAACTCAGTGGAAGTGTTTGAGTTCAGCAAACAGTTAATATTTTATGTGTCTTTTTTTGCTTTAATAACTGAAGACAGTATTTTGGGCACTGTTGCAATTTATTTAACAAAATGTTCTTTCGGACTTCATTCTAAATGTCTTTAATACACTCTCAAAAAGTTTATTTGGAAGTAACATTTGATTTGACAAGTTTTAGATCTATCAAATACCAGATTGCTTAATTGAGTGGGGCCCATTGCATCATTTGAATGACTCCAACAGCTTCTATCTTGGCTAAGCAATTTTTGCATAGATTAGGTGAGTATTTGGGGTCATTATCTTCTTTACCAATAATACTCAAACTATTGGTTGCACCATGACTGATCAATATTTGATGCTACTTTTACTGGTCCATTATTCCATCTATTTTACAAATACTTCTTGTTGCCTTACCAGAAAAACAAAAACCAAACTATCACACGCTTTGAACCAAATATTTCAAACTTGGACCCATCGTCCATAGCACCAGTTTGCAATTATGAACAGTCCAGTTTTTATATGTTTAAGCAAATTTCAGTTTCTCCACAATATTTGGAGACCAGAGTGAAGATTATTTAATTCCTACTCAATAAAATATTCTAGTCTAATTTACTCTTTTTGATACTTTCATTTGGAACGTGGATGTTTATCTCGTGTTTAAGATCAGTGGAAGTCTTTCTTCTATCTTGAAAGCTGCAAAAATTAAATGCTCTCCAAACACTTGTTAAGTTCGTCCTAGATCGTGAGACTAGTATAGGTAAATTTGAAAACGGAAAAGGAATAGGCAGGGCACCAAAACTCAATGATATTGATGTTAAGTATTTTCATTTATGCAGCTTTCAAGACAGAAGAAAGATTTCCACTGATCTGAAACACGAGGCCAATATGATAATGGTACATGCTAGAATAAATCAAGTTAATAACACTCCACAAATAATCCTTGATTAAAAGAAAAAGAGTTTACCTCTATATATATTTTGGTTTCATGCCTGCCATGACCAGGTAGTTAGGGGTGCTCAACTTGTAATCTGGAGGTCGCGGGTTCAAATCCCCATCATACCAAATATGCTCGCCCTTTCAGCCGTGGGGTCGTTATAATGTGATGGTCAGTTTCACCATTCGTTGTTAAAAATATAGCTTAATAGTTTGCGGTGGGTGGTGATAACTAGCTACTTAAAAGCTACCGGCTAGCGCAGATAGCCCTCATGTAGCTTTACGCGAAACTTAAAAACAAACAAACCAATATCTTGTGCCAGCTTTTTTCTGTGTAATTAAGACACCGCAAGGAATGCTACAACACTTATTTAATACCCTAAATTTGATCGATATGTTAATTCATGCAGATCCCTTATGACATGCACTTGATTTCAGTATATTAGAATTCTAAAGAATGATAAGTATTCCCACCACTGATTCATTCAATTTTCAATAGGGATTAGTGAACCATCACCACAGTTTGAAATTCACTTTCTGTAATGGCAAGGAAGAATTAGCCCCATAAAACAGAAATAATAAGAAAATATTCTCTTCTCCTAACACTTTTTGCACGGTACTGTACAACATATTATGCATAGCTTTGTGCTTAATAACATCAAAAGCTCAGTTATTTTTTTCCTATTCAATCACTATGTCTTTGTGATAATTCAGAATCTAAAGATACGTGAATTAATTGCAAAAGTTATTAGTGGTGTTTGGTCATTTTAAAGGAATATCTATAATAAAACAATGGGAAAAAATATGTTTTTTTTTTCTTTCGGCTCACTGGAAAGATTTCTTCAGAGCTTAGGATTTAGTATGATTAGGTCAATGGTAATGCTCAATGATACATCAGCCGTCTCTAAGTCCCCCAGTGGCTCAGCGGTATGTCTGCGGACTTACACGCTAAAATCCGGGTTTTAATACCCGTGGTGGGCAGAGCACAGATAGCCCATTGTGTAGCTTTGTGCTTAATTCAAAAGAAACAAACAAACAAACAGTCGTCTATAAAACTTTAAAAATGAAAAAAATCTCGCATTTTAAGAAACAAAGCATGACCTGTTTAATTACGTTTTCTGTATTGCACGACATTTACCTCAAGGATTCAAAATGCTGTCGAATAGTTAAAAGAAACGAAACGAGGATTACTCCACGTATTTTTGTAGAAATGGATTTTTATTTGCTCACAATCATTGTTTTGTTGTTCTTCGTTTTTATATATCATTATCAGATTTTTTTACTCGGAACTGTAACAAAATATATTTTAATATTCGTGTAAAGCATGTGTTTGAAAATAATAGTATTTTCAAGAGTAATAATGACAAAAACGTGTTACCGTAACTAGTTAGCTGTAAGTTAATTATATATTTTTACTTACTACTGTGCCAAAAAAGTCGTTTTTTTTATAAATTTTACTCTTAATATACCGGTATAACAAGACTTAAAAATAATTATAAAAACATTTATAATTATTAGGAATGCCATAATTCTGAAACATAAGTAATTTTATAATCTCAAACAATTAAGTAATAAATGACTAATAAAACAAGATTCTCAAAGTTTCACAAATTATTTCTTTATATTTGTTCATTGTTGGCCACTTATCAGTATGATTTATTTGTATTTGTTAGGTATCAAAGCCATAAGTTTTTTATTATCTTATTTTAAAAGCGGAGAATCAAACATACAATAACAAGATGTATAGGAGTTCAGTTCTTTCTTTTTCTGTAATAAGTTCTTTTGAAGTACAATGTAAATTCAGCAAAATATCAGAAGATGGCAGTAATATATTACAAAAAAACTTGCAGATACAGCGCGGCTTGAAGATATGTAAAGAAACGAAAATGACATGTGCATGGAATTTATATACGCTGGAGTGCACAATCATATTCGATGTCCTCAAGCGCTATATGTAAAGTAAAAGTTACACAATACTTTGCTATGTTTACATTTCTACAGCATTTGTAAGTCAATATTAATGAAAGTAGTGAAATATGTTATCGTTGGTTCTTACTGGCATTAAACGATTCAAAATAATTTCATAAAATATCTACGTTGCTTTGTAAAGGTTTGGTTTGTTTCGAATTTTGCGCAAAGCTACACGAGGGCTTTTGACGCGCTACACGTCACTAATTTAGCAGTGTAAGACTAGAGGGAAGGCAGCTAGTCATTACCACCCATCGCTAATTCTTGGGCTACTCTTTTACCTATGAATAAAGGGATTGACCGTCACATTATAAAGCTGAAAGGGTGAGCGTGCTTGGTGCGACGAGAATTCGAACCTGCGACCTTAAGATTACGAGTCGAACGCCTTAACTCACCAGGCTATGCCAGGCTCAAGGGGTGCATCTGTTCACGGGCGCAGCATCGGGGGTGGGGGAACCAAATTTATGTCACATAATTAGGAAAATTGTGTAACGAGGGGGCGCGAAAACTGACTGTCTCCGGGCGCTGTAAACTCTAGCTTCGCCTCTGGTGATAGGGAGTAATTTTGAAGGAGAAATAAATAAGGAGATACGGACAATGTCTCACCCAAATATTACTTATATAGTTTACCTTTTTATTTATTTTGTATTAAGTTTTTGAAGACATCTTTAAAGTTTGTTTGTTTCAAAATGAGAATCAAAATAGGTAGGTAATTTGGTAATTATAGGTTGTATTTTTCAAGATGAGAAATTACACATTATTGGATAAAATTGGCGTCTCGTCAGAAAGAAATGGTTCTATTTCAATAAAACAATTGTCAAACATATTTTTCGGTCGAACACAAAGAATACAAATTTTCAAAAAGTGATTTGAAAATAAAAATATGTACTTATAAGAAAAAAAAAGTCTGAACACAAAACAAAACAGAGAAAAAAATGACAATCCACTTCATGCAAAGGAAAACTTAGAGCAGTTTGCCACAAGTCAAACATCGTTCAAAAAACTGAATTTGATTCATTTGATTACTGCATTCAAGTCTTATACTTTTTCATAAAGTATGCATTTTATACTTGATGAAAGTTACCCCGAATTTCTTGCAAAATTTTGTATTTATGGATAGGAATGTATCATCAAAAGTTAGTTTGTTTTAAAGCGAGAGTCGATAATCATGAAAGTGAGATGTTGCCCAGTGAGACATTGATTGGAATCCTTAAATAATAGATGAAATTTAAATGCCAACTTCAGTCATTCTGATTTTGTTATATTAATCAGAAAGTTTAACGTCCAGCAGATATGTATTATTTGTAACTCCAGGATAAAGTTGCATCACATGATATTGACTACTAAATGTAAGCTAAATAGGTTAAAGAATACAACATTAAAATTGATTTAACGTTAATTAGATTAGATTTGGCACTTCAAAAATATTATCATTATGTGTTAAAACTTACATGCTTAACTGTAGTTTTATTATTTATGAAATTTTCCAATGTAATTTACATGAAAGATGTAATTTGTTTAAGTTTAAACTTCAATCTTTTTAAACGAAAATAGACTGTGTATTGTTTGGAGAACAAATATACATAAAACACGTTCTGAATGTAACCACATTCACTTCCCGACAATTTGGGAAGTGACATGTTGGCTTGGAAAACACAATGATCGTTTACTTTAAGTAACTTTAACTTGTATAGTACCAGTATGTGTATAAGAAAAGAAGTAGTATTAGTAATACAATGTATATTGTATTTATATGATAATGTGCGGCAAAATAAAGTGTATTCTTAAAAAAATTTTTCAGGTATGAAACGCAACTTAAAAGTCAAGTGGTACACAAGATTTCATTGTTATTTTTATTAAGAGTGGTGTGATTATACTGATTTCTGTATCTAGAACTGGGTTTATAAATACAGTGGACAGAAGATTGGATACAAGGAACCTCATGTGTTTGCTATTGCTGAAGCTGCTTATAGCAGTCTTCAGTCCATGGCTTGTAACCAAGCCTGTGTTATTAGTGGAGAAAGTGGAGCAGGCAAGGTAAATTTGCATATTGAATTACTTATTCAGTACCTTTTGAAATATTTTAAAAGAATTAATTTCTGTTTTCTGTTTTTGTTGTAGAGTTTGGACAAGGAACCATTTGGTACCTCACTGTTGTCTTAGAACACACATGTTTATTTGATTATTTTCTCATTTAATTTATTTATCAAATGTATTGGTTATTAGAACTACATTGTATTCTCTGTGAATTATATAGCCAACTGCTGTATTATGTAGTTTGAGTTATTGAATTTGGTCAGAAAAGACTAAAACTACAAAATAGTGTACCTTAGAATAATATTGGGTACATAGTGCAATTTATAGCTGAAAAATAATTTAATATGGAATGAATAATATAACAAAAAACCATTTTATCCCTTTGTCATAATCTTAAATCTTGAAATATTTACATTTAGGAAAAACATTCTTAAAGTTTGGAAAAACAAATTCACATACTGTGAAACTTGTACAGATTGAATTATTTTTGTTTTATTGAAATTAACTCATTTTAAGTATTAAGATAAAATATATTAAATTTATAGCATATGTGTAATAATTGGTTAATATTTAATAACAGTGTTTAATGCTTATGTATGTTGGGATTTTAGACAGAAAGTACCAAATTCATTCTTCAGTACCTGTGTACGGTCACAACAAATATTTCCACATGGATAGAACAACAAATTCTGGAAGCCAATACTATCTTAGAAGCTTTTGGTGAGAAAATATTATTAATTTAGATATGGTAATAATAGAGTACACATTATATTTCTTGTTACTTCTTTGAATATCCTAATTAGGAACTTTTTGCATAATTAACTGCCTCAAGTATATAGCCAAAGTAACTTTTTAACACTTAGGAAAATTCATTGTGTAAAATGTATCAATAGACATAACAATATGCTTTACAATATCTGAAATATGTGACGAGCAGTAGCATTGCTGATATATAATTATAAAAAAATAAAAGCAACATTGTTACATTTTACAATAGATAAGAAAGAAAATTATAATGTATATTAGAATGTCATATATGTGATAATACATAAAACATTTATTTAAGTGTATAAGAAACAAGGGCATTTATGAAAAGGAAAGTAATAACATTTTAAACGTTTCTGATATAGGTACAATGTGTAACTCTAAAGAAATATGTAGTAACAATAATTTATTAGTTTCATAATACGGCATTTCAGACAGTGAATATTACACTAAATACACGGGCACTTTATTCATTTCAGGAATATTATATCATGTAAATTAACAAAGTAAGATATTGTGGTCATTCCAAATCTCAGTAATTTTTGCAGAATAAATGTATTGTCTTAATTTTAAACTTAAAAACGTACAATTAATGCTTCCTTCAAATAATATATTTGGTGAATGACTAATATTCTTTAATGTTAAATGTGAATGATAAAAGCTTAATGAATGAAGATACGTAGGAAACATTTCTCATCAATAAACAATTTCAAATCAAAGTTTTATACAGCAAACTAATTAAGCTAAAATATAATGTATTTGTTTGTGTTTTAATTTCAAAATTTAATCGACACAAATTCTTGATAGAAATGAAATAAAAACTGCTATAATCTGAGATTTTTTGAAAGGTAGACCTTTCGAATTGCTTGGATTGTAGGGGTTTTATTTCATTTCTATCAAGTCTTTTTGAACCTCCATGTTTTTCTAACATTATGAATTGACAAAAAATGAAAGGAAACACTTAACACAGTTTTACATTAATATATTGCTACTACCTCTGGCAATATGTTTTTATTGAATTTATTTAGAATATAACTGTTTTATTCAAATGTCTCACTTAAATACATATAGACGTGTTCATAAATGGATGTGTAAAACAATATTTCAATAGTACTAAATTTTATAAAAATAAGATAAGAAGTACTAAGAGATTTTTGTGTGTAGGTTTGTAATTTGTTATGTTTTATGAGGAAGTTAATTTTATCAAAAACTGAAACTTAACTAGAAATAAAGCATTTACTGTAGTATGCTGCCAATTTAGGTCAAAAGTTTTTAATTTTTTTTAATTTCCTGTAAAATTATTTAATAATTTCTACAGGTAATGCAAAAACAGTTCGTAATGACAACTCCAGTAGGTTTGGGAAGTTCATTCAAGTTTGTTTTGACTCACGATATCAAATCAATGGGTGCATAATTCAGGATTACCTTCTAGAGCAGTCTCGTATCACATTTCAATCCTGGGAAGAGCGCAACTATCATGTATTTTATCAATTTGTTGCTGGAGCCCAGAAAAATGCAGAACTATGTGAACGTTTTATGGTTGGGTCTCCTGAATCCTATACGTACCTTAACCAAAGTAGTTGTATCCAAATTAGTGGTGTGGATGATGCCGACATGTTTGATTCGCTGCGTCTAGCGATGTCAGTGCTTAGAGTTCCTCATGAAATGTGTGATGGAATCTTCAGTGTTCTCAGTGCTATACTGTGGTTAGGAAATCTTCAGTTCTCTGATGTGGATGGAGAGAGGTGTGAGTTAACACTAGCTGATGAAGATGTAATTATGACGGTGTCAACATTATTAGGAGTGAAGACTGAGGGGTTAACTCAAGTTGCACTCCAGCGTCAGATCAATGTTCGAGGGAATGTAACTGAAATTCCATTTAAACTAAATGAGGTATGTAAAGCATGTTTTATTCTAATACGTTTTAGAATGAACTTTGGATTATATATTGTAGATGTAGACTTCACACGCTATCAGAAAAATCAGCTTCGAGAGAAACTGACAATGGAAAGACCAAACTAAACATTTATACACTTTTTTTTATTGTCATTGCTTTAATAATAAATATACAAATAACTGAAAATTGACAGATACCATATACATATATGCATTATCAGAGTGTAATTAATAATCCTAATAATATTAAGAAACATAATCATTGATTCAATAACATAGTTTATTAGAGACAGTAAAAGAGAACAGAAAAAGTTCTAACTTACTTATTGTTGACTTACAGTTTTGCTGCATCTTATCTGAGCCTGGCATGGCCAGGTGATTAAGGTGCTTTGTGAAATGTATTTGGATCCCTGTCCCATTAAACACACTTACCCTTTCAGCTGTGGGGTATTATAATGTTATGGTCAATCCCACTATTCATTGGTAAAAAAGTAGACCAAGAGTTGGCAGTGGGCAGTGATGACTAGCTACTTTCCCTCTCGTCCCACACTGCAAAATTAGGGACAGCTAGTACAAATGGTCCTTGTGTAGCTTTTCATGAAATTCAAAAACAAGCAAACAAACAAACAAGTTTCTTATTTGAATATTTTTGTTTTTGAGGTATATACTGTAATTTTCACTGCTATACTAAAAGCCTTTAAGATTTTGGACTTTTATCTATAACCTTATTTTAACCAAGTCAAATTAAATTAGTGTGTAACTGTTTATGATTTTACCTAATTTAGACCAATTTAACAAACTGGTTCAGAAAGTCTTTCACATATTAATGAATACATTAGAAAGAGTAATATTTCTGATGCAATACATCACCTTTGTTCACACTTTTCTTTTTAATCTTTACCTTTCTTTCTTCATTATATTAAGTCTTCTTTCATTCTCCTGATATTTGAGTCCATACTAAAAGAAATATTCACTCAAGTTTAGTCTGTTGCTGGTATACTTTGTCCTTCTTCAATGGTTGCACACGTGCTTTGACTTACAAGTGAATTGAAGTCCATTTCTTTGGATACAGTGGTGAGTCTACAGATTTACAATGCAAAAGTCAGGGGCTTGATTCCCCTTGTTGGACACAGCAGATATCCCAATGTGGCTTTGCTATGAGAAAAAAAACATAAAATACACATCTATTTTTGGAAGCAATCCACCACTCCTGTAACAGTTTTTGACAAACTTATTTTTTCTTCCTTTTTCTCCATTGGTACACTTTTCTTTCTTGGCCTTGTCTTTTCTCATCTTGTTACTCTTTGCTTGCCCAAGTATGTTCAGTTTCTTTTTATCCCAGAGACCTATGTGTGACTCCTTTTTTCTGCTAATAATATTTTGGAGGGGTATCTGACTCTGGACCCATTTGTCAGTATCTTTTCCATGACTTCCCATGTGTCATATCTTTCAAAAGTTCCTCTTTCAGTAACTGTCTCTTATTCTCCTAACTTCTTCGTGCTCCATGTTCTTTCATTCTCTTCTTCTATTCTATTGTTCTTTTACCAACGACAGGTTTCAGCACTGACAATACCATCAGTGACTATTTTCTGGGGACAGGAACAGAGGGATCCTGTTTCACTCAACTCATGGATTTATAGATTATTTTTGTGGCTGATCACTGGAGGATACAAGTTCTATTCATTAGCATTACTCTTTGTTTTCTCCTATTTTTTCATTTGTCTTCTGTTCCCATTCCATTTCCTCCTTCAAGAGTCCTGCCTCCTACCAGCATCTGGATATGTCAGACCATTTGGCCAAGGATACTATTGAAGGGATTCTTTTTATCCTTCTTCAAAATTTTATTCATGTTCTTCATTTTTCAGCACACCAGAAATTGATGTCCAGTCATTATTCTGCCCCTTCTGAGACAGTTTTTTTATCCTCATTAGTTTACTGACACGAGTTTTCTCTTCTTCATTGGGTTCTCCCAGGCTTTCTAGGACCAAGGTTAAAATTTCTGATGCTTATTTTCTCATTCTTGTATCCTCATTATCAAGATTTTATCTTCAACTTGTACATCACGGTTGAATTTATCAATTGTGAACTCATCCTTTTGGCCTGTTGTTGGCCACATTTTTTTTCTGTTTTTCATTAATATGTTTTTTTTTTATCACATTCACAGCTTGTAATTCAGTTTGCATCAGTATATGGCCAATTGCCTTTTTTTAGTTCCATCTTGACAGGACTCTGCTGATCATACACTTGCTTTTCAGGAGATGGCTCATATATGTTGGCCAGGCAGGCTAGAGAAATCTATTGTACACTTAGTAATTGGTGTATTTGGGTGAGTTTTTTTCTTTGCATCTGAACAAGACACAACCTTCTCTACTGTGTTTGTAGGCCATGTACAGTTTCATTTCCACAACTCTTTCTCCTTCTCTTTTTGTGCAAGATCTTCTCTATCTGTTGGGGACTTGGGTTTCCTTGCAACTGTTTGGAATGTGGTCACATGCATTTTGTACTCTGGATTCTAAATGAACAATGAAATCTCTTCTGGGATCCTTTTTATGTAGCAGTCCCTTAATGTTTTTGTTTTACAGTAGTTTGGTCTTGTCTAGACACTCCTCACATCAGTGTCTTTGCCACTAATAAAAACAGAAACTTTCCTCTATTTGGGTTTCCTCTTTTGCATACATTGGCTGAATAGTTCAGTTATTTTTCTTATCCTCTCTCTATTCATTTTTACCTTTGAGTTCTCTTCTTCATTCAGGAAACTCCTTGTTGGGTTATTTTATGGCACTCTGTTAGTCAGTGAAATAGTGATTTTCTCTGCTGAGTAACTTTTCTTTTGCTCTCTTTTTCTTCACTTTTGTACTTCTATGTACAGCTATGTCATTGTGGCATTGGGCATGGTGCATGTTCATTATGTTGTGTATGTTGTTAATGTTTCTAATATTTGTTCCATCACTTCTGTATCCTTCTATTTCTAGATTGTGCTTTTCTTTCTAAAGTGTCTGTGGCTTTCATCCCTAAATCTTTTCCTTATATTCTCATCTGTATTCCAAATGTTATTTGGCCCACACTTTTTCCTTCCACGGTTTCTGATCCTGTCTTTTCCTTCTATGGAATCCTTCATCCACTCATGACCTGTCTCCTGTTACTCTTACTGGAGGGACCTGATACTTTATCCATTTAGCATATTTTTTGATGGATGGAGAAGAACATCTGCATTTCAAAGTGTTCATTATCAAATTTTTCATATAACTTACTCATTGACCACAACAACTTTGTTGCATCTAATGTTCATCATCTGGCTGATTTTTCCTTGTCCTGCTTGGAATGCTTTTTACTACTATTCTTCGAATATCATATATTTCCTCTCTGAATAACTTTTTCCTACCCTCTTTATTACTGAGCCCTCTAGTCTCTTACAGGATTCTGTTCAGTGACAAGTGTTGTCTACCAGGACAACTTAACTAAAATCCACACAGTGTTAAAACCAATGTCTAAGCAAATTTTAAATCTAGAACTCCATTCTAATCAATCACAGCCTATCTTTTGAGTATTGTAAATCTTTAATCCACCAGTTCATTACTTCACCACAACCTTGGTTTCCTTCACCTTCAAAGGACCACCCAGACATCCTCTAAACTACCACCACTGATCAGCCAATTCATCTCTCTGTCTCATCTTGTTTCACAGCTCTACCCTCATCTGCTTTTAATGTTAATAACTTAGACTTGCCTCAAGTAATTCAGTATTTATCACACCCTTAGAGTTAGACCATTATTTTTTTTTTAGCAGAACTTAACATTAATTCTGGAAGAATTGCTGAAGAGAAACAAATGTTTCTGAGCATCTCTGGTTGTCTCACAAGCCCTGAAGCTATACTGACTGACTGTAGAGCTTTCTTGGCCCAATATAATGCACATCCCTTGTGGCAGGATGATCCATAAGACTGATCAAGGTATCCTCATTGTGCTAATTTTCCTAAACAAGGCCCAATCCAGTCCATGTCCACTTACAGGCTAGCATCAGTAAAGCAGGCAGGGGATTCCTGGCAATTCTCTGTGTCTAGTTTAAAAACATAGTGCTGGCCTACTTTTAAAATAAGGTTTTTGTGGTCACCCATTGTATTATTTTAGCGTGACATATTTCTCTGAACTACTTGACACCATGTTTTCATCCCCTCTTTTTTTTTTTATCCTAGTTGAACATGAGAGTCCTTGTTACTCACTAGTTCTTAGCTAATGGGGTGGTGGACAACAGAGGATGTCATTTGAGTTTGACCCATTGCATTCAGTAGAGAGTAGGACAGTGCTACACATTCTTCCAGTCAACTCTCCCCTCATCATGCCAATACGCTGAAGTTGGGTTTGTAGATGCCCTGGTATTAGGTTGGTGTAGGAGTAGTTATTATAAGACCTTACTCATTTGAACATTGAATGTTACTTTCCCATTCTACCTTGCTGGGATTGATGTGAAGGTGGTAGTAATTCCCTCCTACCACAACCTAGAAGTTAAATTCAGAGTGTTGCCCAGTTTTGGAATTGAGTTGACACACCCTAGCTACACTACACATATAACATCTCCAAAAGTTTGATGCAGGTTTTGGACTGTGCTTATACCTTCCTGCTGTACTTGTGACATTTCTATTGCTTTGAGAGTGAATAGCACACTCTGGTACAGATGAGGTGCTACCTCCAGTGAATTTGCTACTATACTGTTCCAAGGTACAGGGTGTTGCACTCCATGAATTCTCCTTGGGTGCTTACTGAAGGGAGTTCATGTAGTTAAAATTTTGTATTGGTCCCTCCACAACACTGGATTTTAGCTATATCTAAGTGTATTGGAAGTTAACCCTTCTTTCAACACTCTAAATATAGTTTTGATAGGTACTAATTTCTTCTCACACTTTTCATCTTTCCTCTTTTGCTCATTTTCAATACGATGATTGAACCTTTAGTACAGAGAGAACCAGTTGCTGTATACATGTTTGCATGCAACAGCACAGCAATATCATGTGGAAAAAAAATTTAATTAGGTTGGAACTTCAGAATAGCACTGAGAAAATTAGTCCACATACAGAGGCCTGCACTAAATTGGGAAAAACTAGAAGTGAGTATCTGTTGGAAATACACTTCCAGTGATGGAAAATATCAACATTTACCAGTTGTAGTTTGAGGTAACATCTTTGTTAATCAATTATTTTTAACTTTGTTTTACAGATATTGTTCTTCATGATGTTTCTATAAAAATAAATAAAAATACAATTCTATATATGAAAAGTATAACTTTACTGATGTGGTTTTTTACCGTTACAGTTTCAACAGGAGCTGTCAGTAATCTACAAGTTTATATATGCATTTGAATTTTAACTAGTGGATTTGTAGGTTATTAATAAATCCTGATGAACTGTAGTTGTAAAATAATGATTCAATAAAAATAAATTCTGAAGTGGTACATCATTATTTCATTAACATTATTACAAATTTCATGTGTTTCAAGTTGAAATTAATAAAATTTTGGACTTGTAATTTGCAATTAAGAAGTAAAAGAAACATTCATTAAAATATATTTCCAGTAATAATTATACAATGTTCTAGGCTCAAGATAACAGACATGCCATGGCTAAGGCTTTGTATTCTCGAACATTTGCTTGGATTGTAAACTTCATTAATACTTGTACAAATCCAGGGCAAGACAGCAAAAGATTTTTAGGAATTTTAGATATCTTTGGTTTTGAAAATTTTAATGTAAGTATATTTTATTCATTCTAGTTTTACAAGAATTTTTATAAAATCTCTCAGTGTTGTTTCTAATTAAAATTAAAAAGTATATAAATGTAGAACTTTGCAATGCTTATTAGGAAATAGATAGCATTAAACTAAAATATTGGTAATGAATGCAGTGTTAAGACTAAGATAATTAGATTGATGGCTTTTATGTTGAAGTAAACCACTGCATATTTGCAGTCTGTTTTAAAAATTCTAGTGAATTATTACTGTGTGTTTATTTTATTACTATCACTTTTGTTTTTAATTTTGGCAATTTAAAATCTATTTATACATTTTTATAAGTTTAATAGTTATCAACATTTCAAATACTGATCATTATAATGGCTGAAATGTCATCTTTATTAGAAAAGGTTGTTTATGAGTTGTAGTGGTTCATGTTACGTTTTTTTTATGTTTTATGTTTATCATAGACTAAACGCAACAGAAAGACGCAGATAACAGCTTGTATAATTTATTACACTAAACTATTAACAGATATAACAGATATAACATAAATTATGTAATAACATTGACAGATATTAAGTTTAAACCTTCAAAATTAATTACATAACAAAATGGTATTAGTTTCAACCTTCAAAATTAATCACAATACAAAATGGTACTGGACTGTATCTAATATAATGATCTAAAATGGAAGTCTCAAATTTCAGTCTAGGGAGTGAATTTGGTCCCACGAAGAAATTCCGAAGCTTAAATGAAGAAGTTCAGAAACAATTCACAGTTCAGTAAATTCGACGAAGTTCTTTTCACGATGCCTCCGATGAACGTCACAAAATTGTCGCCTTTAATTTTTCCGATTTCCCGTAAATTGTTCCACACGTGTTGACTTTCAGTATAACCTCTAATTCGAAAGAATCATAGAGATTGACGAAATAAAATCACAACTTCCGTAGATCTAACTTCACTCACAAATCACAGCAAACACTTAAACTTTTTCAAACGAAATGACTGACTCTCTTCTTTTCTAATGACTCTTCTCTTGAATAAAACTAATGTCTGACTCTCCTTTCTTCCTTGCATCTTCGTCTGTTTATATATTGTAGGCCTAGACTCCTCGAAAAACCGCGAAACTTCTACAGATCTCCAGAGCAATCCGCGCATGTCCGTTCTTGCACGAGACTTCTCGTCTGGACACGAGGCTGCCAACCTTTCATTTACAAACATATGATTGGTCTACTTAATTCTAAAAAAATTTTAAATGTTACCCTAAATGAATAACAACATATTTTATTAGTTTAAACTTCGAAACAATAATATAAATATGGAAATATAAATAATAGAAATGAAAATTTAAACACAACACGACATGTTGTCATTTACAAAATATTTACACAACATTTACATAACATTCAGTATCAGTAACTTTTGCTTATTCATTTATTAAGAGCAATTACCTTTCTACAAATATTACTAGATGAAGAATGGTAACTTTAAACATTGGGCATTGTGAATGTGAGCTTACACATTTTTATTAGAAAATAAACTATTTAAATACATTTGTATTTAGTAATTGCATATCACTGAATGATACAAATTTATTAAAAGGAAAAATTACATGTGCTATAAAGTGCTATTTATAAGACATTAATTAATTTACTGTTGTGAACATAAATTTAAAGACTTTAGTTGAGATATGTTTAAGTAATCATTTAATTTGAGTATTTCCTTAGTTTTTTGTGCTGTGTGATTTATTTTATAAATAAATCTTCATAGGTGAATAGTTTTGAACAGCTTTGTATCAACTTCACCAATGAAAAACTTCACAAGTTCTTTAACCACTATGTGTTTGCTTTAGAACAAGAAATAGTGAGTTTTTGTTCATTTTTTTACTTTATGAAAAAAAAATCAGGATATATGAATTAATGTAATTATAAAGCTAGACATTTAGACCTAGTTGAAGCATTTGATCCTACGCAGTAAAATACATATTTTTCTTTTGTTTTTGAAATTAATATTACATGACCATACAATTACACAGTAGTTTATTGAATTGTTTTCATTCTGTATATAAATTTTTTTTTTTAAATTAAATCCTTCAATTAAAATGTGATAGAATAAAAATTTATTCCTTTTGTTATGAAATTTACCTAATTTTTTTTACTAACAGTACTTTGGCTTAAGAAAAACATATAAACCAGAAAATTATAAAATGATAATCTACAATATTGTTGTTTTATAACTAAATATATATGTTGCATGCAAGTAGCCAGCATCTTATTGTTTTTCATGTTTTTGTAGTACAGGCAAGAGGAGATTGCATTTTCTCACATCTCCTTCACAGATAATTCAGCTTGTCTTGAACTACTAGAAAAGGTGAAATATATATATGTATATACACACATTGCTGTACCAATAGATCATAACTGTTACACTAAACTATTGTCACTCTTAACTTGTTAGTTAATTTTAATTTATTGTTAGTTATTTTTTTTCAAGGCAATTTATTGAACGGTAATTGACTTTTTTATATTATCCATATATGCTGGTTTTAAATAATTATAAGGTACACATTTCAAATATTAAAAAAATAAATAAATAAAATGTTTTTTGAGAATTTGTACATGTCTGTTATTATAACTTACCCATAATTATTTACATTACACAGAATTGCTTTTTTATATGTTTTGTATTACAATCATGTCTTGTACCAGAAGCAGTTGCATTGTATTTGAACAATCTCTTATTATATCGTGTGTTTGTACTAGAATGGACATACGTACATGTACCTTTATTTTATTTATAATTAAAATATTTGACTCATTAATACCTTTTTAAAACAATTAAATCATGAAGATGAGTTATGGTTAAAAACTATGTTATTTTATTTTGAACACATTTTTACTTTTTGTGAGTATAGATTTCCTGATTTTAATATAAATTTCAAGGTACTTTATACAACTCAGTGTAACATTCTGATAATACAGTACCAGTGTAAGTTTCTAAAAGAAAGGACTTGAAATGAGGACTTTAAAAAAATGTAAGCACCAATCCTTCAAGATCCAAATTTCTGTGTTGGACTTAGTTGTACGTTTTTGTTACATGATTATTTTGAAAATGTATCTTGACTATTACAAAACATTAGTAATCCACGGTGATAATCTGAATAAGAAAAGTATTTCTCAACTCAGAGAAACACAGGAAATGCCATAACCTTGCTACAAAAACCTAATGAGAAGGAGCTTGCATCTATTTTATTCTGGAGTATGTCTTATCTACATGCAAAATTTAAGAAACATTAGCTAAATTGAAGTATGAAACATATTTGGTGAAACGTTTAATGGTTGCAAAATATGTCATTGTGAAAGGAATGAAGTACCAAGTATGTGTAAGATATATGCATCACTGTTACCATTAATAAAGAGTAGTTTCATAATCTCTATATTTGTTTTTTATAGCCACTAAAATGCATACTACGGCTGCTAACAGAAGAGTGTAGGATACCAAAGGTAGTATTTGATTTGTATTCGAAACAGTGTGAACTTTTGCTTTAGCACAACGTTTGTACCATGTTTAAACTATAGAAATCTTCATAACTGAATGAACAAAATCATCTGTTTTTTGTTATTATGGTATAAAAGAAATAAATTGTCAAACATTTTAAAATGTATATAGATAAAGGTTTTGAATTAAAATGGAATACATTCAGAATTAATAATTATGATATGTTTTGAAAAAAAAAGATATTTATTTAAGTTCCTTTTCATAATTTTTCACTTCATTTTTTCCCATTGTATTCTTTTGTTATTACTTAAAGTATATCACTGAATCTTAAAGAATAATTTAAATAATTACAATTAATTTCTCAGAATGTGCTACCTACTTAAGGCTAAACTTAAAATCAACTTAACAATGAATATAGCTAATTAAATACAATTTTCTTACATTTTTCCTTATAGAGATTAGAGTTTATTGTTAACAAAAGTTTTGTCCACAAACCTACTAATATCTTATGAGATTCAGCCCACTTAGGTTATTTAGATTAGTCCTAAATACACTTAATAAACTAACAATGAAAAACAATATCTCTAATAAAACTATAATAATAAAAATGAAAAATAATAAAATTGAATATATTAAATATTCTAATCAGTACTGTTAATGAAAGTATCAATAAAGAAATAATAGAATATACCTTATTCACTGAATACACAAATATTAACTGTTACCTTTAAGTACTATCATAGTTTTAATATTCATTGAATGAGGTATTAGAGAAGTAACAAATTGCACTTTCAACTGTGAGGAAATTATAACCAGGTAATGGCAGTTTAACCTTTATCACGTGTTCATATGTAAAATGAATTTATTTATGTATGAGCCAAAAGATTGTGGAAACAAGATATTTTAAAATTTACCATATTTTTCAGTACACATTTAACTGTTTAGTATCAAATATATGAAGACTGTTAAATTTGTGCAAACTTGGTATTTTTTTTCATATATAACCTACTATTTCAACCTAAAGTTAGGAGTATTTCAGATCCAAAATTGTCCTCTAGTTGATTTCAGACTATATGTTTACAGACTGAAGATACAAAAACCTGAGGGTCAATTCCCCACAGTGGGCACAGCAGATAACCCAATGTGGCTTTGCTCTAGAAATAAATAAAGATTCAAAATTAATGCTGCCTCCTGTTTTATGACTTGTTGCATCTCTCTTTGTTTCATTATTTTTCCTGGGAGAACTCTGTGTTAATGATTTTTTATAGCAACATTTATTTGTATCAAGACAAGTAAGCTTTGCAAAATGTGTAGATTTAAGTATTTGTATATGTTAATTTAAATTACGTGCACTTAGCTGTAGAAGTTTCTTACTATTTAATAAAATACATGAAAATATAAATTTTCAACCGTAATTTTTCTTTGTAATCTGAAAAGAAGCACACAAGGTATGTGTGTATGATATAGTGCCAGAATGTTTTACAAATTTCATTTCTGTAATAGGGAACAGACTGTAGCTATGTCAACAAACTCCATCAAGAGTTTGAAGGTCATTCTAATTATATCCGTGGTGAAGATCGTAGACGTTGGGATTTGGAATTTGGGATCAAGCATTATGCGGGAGAAGTTATTTACAGAGTGGATGGTTTCCTGGAGAAAAACAAAGATGTCCAACAGGATCAGTTTTTTGAATTAATGCAGATGTCTTCCAATGTTTTTGTTCAAGAACTTACTGAGTTTCAGGTTGTTTTTCTGAGAAATGTTCTGATGATTTCAAAGGAAGTATTCTAAAATTCTATTGTAAAAAACAATTTTTGTAGTTTTTAAAGATAATAATAGTTAGTGTTTTCATTCTAAAAGATAACAGTTCTTTTCTATTCTGTCAAATATTACTATATTAAACTCCTCTTTCAGAATGTGTAAAGACATACTTCACTGTATCATGTTCATGTTGAATGAAAAAAACGTTTTGATATCAGTGATGTCGAGAAACCCACTTGTTGAGAATTTTATATGCAAATACGTTTTGATATGTTTGTTTGTTTAAAGCCCAGCTTGATTTTCATCAAGTAATATTATTAAAAGTATATTTTATAAAGTTTTCATATTATTTTTGCATTAGGACTTACTAGGAGTGACCATAGCAAGGTTAGGAAGTGGAACAAGCACTATTTCTCGCACTTTGACCAAAGGTCGTCCAACAGTTGCAGATGCTTTTAGATATCAGCTAACTGCACTAGTAGATCTTTTACATTCAACAAATCCTTGGTGAGTGTATGTAATCAGACAATTTTATGACGAAGTACAGAACTTTCTAGTAAGTCCCAGTGGCACACAGTTTAGAAAAACTAGATTTCTTTCACAAGTTATTTGATATACTCATTTCTTATTATAGGCACTCAACTGTTTAAAAACAGTTTTAAGAAATTTTATGATTTGATATGGTGTTAATTGAATAGTTTTGCTGGAATTATATATATCATTTTGAGTAACATTGTAGGGAACAGTGTTGTTATTACCACTAGAATATATATATATATCATATTTCTATTTTGTTAAAATTGCCATCTGTCTTTATAATAAAGAAATGTATTTATAGCCAATTTGTATCTTTTCAATGAATGCCTATTTTAAACTCAAATTTAAATTTTCATAATTAACATAATGCTGATTATTCATTTTTGTAAAGACCTTTATCTGTCAAATTCCATTCAGTTAGGTGTAAACTAGCAATTAGTGTGCTGTACTGTGCAACTGTTTGTCAAGTTCCATTGAGTTTAGTGTGGTCTAGTGATATATAGGGTGCTGTATTTTTTAATGTAAGGCCAAGAGTTATAGACATTTAAACGTCAGTGAACATACTTTGCACTTTCATTTGTAGTAATGTTACAACAAAATTATCCCTGGAGGTAGCTGGTTTCAGTGACTTGTTGTCCTCCCTTTAATAAGCAGTTTTAAAGTATTGATATAATTGAATCTTTGCACCTTTGATTTATCTCTTTAACTAATATATACTGTTTAGATGGAAATAACGTATACCAAATCAAGTTTTGGTAATTAGATTTGTTTTATTAAGATTTGTGTGTATGCCAAGTTTCATAAATTATCATCTAGAACTTTTGAAGGTCTTTCTATTCACAAACAACTGATAGTAAATAAAAGAAAAGTACAAAAGAAACTCCCTGTTTTTTGTGGCTTTAATAGTTTACTTGTGCTACTTGAAAACATTAAATAAGAACAATTGTAATCAAATTTAAGGTTTCATTATTTCAAAAACATTAATTGTTTGTTTTGATTGAAAGGAAAACAACTTCAAGTAATTTTACCAGCTGTCTTTGAACTTGACTTTAGATGTATCTATTTACATTTCATTAGATTAAGATATAGAATATGTAATGTAAAGAATGTTTGAAAATAATTATTGTGTCGCATAGTTTGAGAAAACTAGAAGTAACCTATGTATCAGTTGCATATCCATACCATAAAGGCTCAATACTTTTAATATAGTTTGAAAATATCCCACCTTTGGAGTATCATTCATGTTTTAATTGTGCTACATTTTCTTTGAAACATGAAGCACAAAGACATAACTTTTTTTTTTGTTTTAGATCAGAATCATGTTGAAAGTTTTGCATTATTCTTATGGTAGGGATCCTTATTTTATGTATATCTTTTGTTTTTCAGGTATGTTCGTTGCATCAAACCAAACACAAAAAAATTACCAGACACGTATGATTCAGAACAAGTACTGCTTCAGCTTAGATACCTGGGAATGTTAGACATAATTCGGATAAGAAGAGAAGTAATCTGAATTTTTAAATTTCTTAATAATATTAATAATAATATTTATCTCTTAATCTACGTGATTATATGTACTAAAAAGCATTCATGAACATGGAAACCACTGAATGCATAAATATGAAATTATTTTATAAATATATTGAGTGAGGCTGGTAACCTTGTGTACCTTGTGAAATACAAATTTTATTTCTTTCCTTTTGACACCTATTTATGGGTGTGGTCCAGCTACAACACTACAGAGAGATGTTATGTTCTATACAGAACTCTAGTCAAACAGTAACAGTGGAAAGGTGTGATTTTTGATTGTTTCTTTTGTCTAGCATAGAAAGCCACAAAAATTAAATATTTATATTTTGTTAGAAATTTAACATTTTTTATACTAAGTTAAAAAAACGTTTTGTGTTTGCTCTGAGTGTATAAGAAATGTGTAATAGCTCTTTTTGTATTTTCAAGGGTTTTCCAATCCACCTTTCTTTCATGGAATTTCTTCAGAGGTATCGTTGTTTGGTTCGGAATATAGATGCGACTACAGAATATTATGAAATAATTGAGATAATACTGAAAAGTACTGATGTAGCCATATCAGAATGGCAGATTGGGAGATCAAAGGTAGTGTGTGTAATTGGTATGTATGTGTAAGAACAAACATTCATATATCATAAGGTAATAATATTTATAAATGGTCCTATAAATCATAATTTATATTGTAAAAGGTGTGTGTTTTTTATTTTGTAACTTGGATGAAAATCTCTGTAGATTTTCTATTAACCTGTAGAGATTTTCACACAAAAATGTTCAGTAATGTGATATTATAAATTGTTAAATTTGTATTTGTTTCATGGTAAGTGAAAATAAAATGTAATTTGTGCTCTTGATAATTATTTAAATTTTAAGAATAAGTTTTATGACTGAAATATTTGTAAGTCATATTCTAAACTAGCATATTCTTTTACATGTTGTTTATTGAAGATTTCTATCACATTACTTAGACTTCCTTTAGGACATAATGTTTGTTACAAAGTAATTAATTATTCGCTTCAGTAAAATTTCAAAGAGTTCTGATAAATTAAAGTGTATTTTATCAATATTTCAATAACATTTGAAAGCAAATATTGTTTTCTAGGTATTTTTAAGGAGAAGTATTCATGAACCTTTAGAAGATAAAAGAAAAATCTTAGTGAAAGCTATGGCTATTGCTATACAGAAACACTGGAAAAGATTTGTCCAGAGGAATGGTGAGAAATCTTTTTATACTCCCAAGCTTTGTGGTACATTTTAATCATGTAAAGTGATATAACTGTTGGAAGTTTTTTAAGTGTATCTTCTACCATAATGTTTGATTTGTGGTTTTATGGTTTGCTGAATGCTCCTTATTCATGAAATTGTAATATGATTCAATTTTATTGTAAAAAAATAAGTACAGTAATACACTTACATACATGTGTAATTTGCATTTCTGTGTTCAAACATACAAATGGAGCAGTCTTCCTGTGCTTACCAAGTGTGTACCTGTCTGCTGGGTAAAAAATGTTAATACTGGAATAAGTGGATTAAAGTAGACAAATTGTAAACTGATATGTTAATCTTGATGTTTTGTTTCAATTATCTAGTGTATTTTATAATTTGGAAAAAATCTAAAGCTCTTAGGTTTGTTTGTAATGGTTTATATATGTAAAATGGAAATTTTTTACAAGGTTTTATTATTTCTTATTGTACAGATAAAATATTGAATTTGTTATGTATACTCATGATAGCTCATGTTGGTATTAAAATTTTGATTAAAATATAATAGAAAACAACGTTCTGACATGAAGGTGGCCTAAGAAGATGACCTAAGAAGGTCAAAACATTGTTCTGTACTTTATTTTAATTAAAGTTTTAATTCCCATACCAGCTGTTTTTAGAATACATTTTTACCTCAAGTGGGTTTCTCATCATCACAATTTGAAATTGTCAGATTCATTAATGTAAATATTTATAGCAGAATGTATTTTGTAGTGTTTCTTCAACATCGGAAAGCAGCTGTGACAATTCAACGATACTTCCGGGGCCACAGGCAGCGAATACAGTTCATTAGGATGAAACGAGCAACGATAACTATTCAGGTGAGTGTTAACCCTCTATTTCTCTCTATGGTCAGGTTAAAGAACACGTTTCACAATATTTTAGAGATTGATTTTTAAAATTTATCATCATTGTACAAATAAAATTGATATCACAACATAGTTTGTAATTTAAATTTTAATATTATATATATTTTAGTAATTAAAAGAAAATATTAAAAACGATGCTAAATATGCTATTTTTTATGCCACATGGCATGTCTTAATACTCAATTTGTGTTTTGTTGTGCCTATCAAACAATATCTGTAGTGGCTAATGAGTTATAAACTCAGTTTTAGACATTTACAAACTAGAATATAAAGTAAATCCTTTCTCTTCTGTGATTTGTTGAGATATCAGTACAAACCCACTAAATTAACATTGCCTACTACTTCATTCTTTAGAAACATTTTATCTGTTTCTTTTTATGTACATGTATATAACCAATAGAAAGAGTGTCTTTCAAATTATGTAAATCTGACAGTCGTTTGTAATTGGCTGGAAGGGGAAACTTGTAATTTTACTGCAAATAATGAAGTTGTTGACTAAGTCATTGATCTGAACAGGAATGAGGTTTTTTTTAAAAACCCACATATAGCTTAGTTAAAAAGCCAGATAAACTACAGTGGTATTAAATATACATATAGTAATTTTATAATTTCTTGGTTTTCTAAACTACTTCTTTGAAGTTTACAAAAATTAATTTATCTTCCCCATTCTATCTAAGAAAAACATGAGGCTTAGCAACTAAGATGTGCAGAAATGAATCAGTTTCATAATGTTGTAAGTACTAGAAGTCATTGTTTTTCTATGCATTTTTTTATTTATTATTCTTGTTTTATGAAGAATAACTAAGAATTAAGCATTTTTGAGTGAATGGTAATAATATATACATACTTTGTTCCATTTGACCACTAAATTTTGACAATTCTGGGTAGATAACTAACATTGAAATACCTACCAAGTTTATTGAATTAGCCTCAACTTTATACAGATCCATATCATCACAATTTTCTTGCACTTCTATTACTTTAAACAATTCGTTTTGTAACTACTTCACCCACCAACAATAAAATAAATGTAAAAACATAGATGTGGAGAGATTAGAAGTTTGAACTCTCAGGAGAAGTATTTGGAACCTTTAAGATCAATATTAAAAATCATATATCAGCACAATTTGCTTTATTTTACGTTTTTTAACCTTTAAACATTTATGGCGGTATGTAGTTGGTCAGTTTGACTGACCACATATAGAACTAGAGTAGAGAAAATTAAAGATAAAGTATGAGGTTTTTCTGGAAAAAAATGTTTGCTATATTATATATTTATGATGTCTTGGAAATTATGCAGATGAAATTTGAAAATTTTCAGCTGAAGAAAAGTATTTTTAATCTGAACATGAAAATCACTTTGCGGCTGGAACAGTCAACATACTGCCTCCAATTATTCACAAACAAATTTTTAATGAAACTATTAATGTATGTTAATATAAATAGTATGTTTCCTGAAAGAATACTATTCAGTCTCATATGTTCAAAAGGGAACATTAAATTTTTATACATGCTAAGGTGGGGCAGTCATTTCTCAGTGATTAGTGCCAGACTGTGGAATTAATATTCTGTAGTTTCTTGTCCAATCATTGCAAAAATAAAATTATGTTCCACACTTTAAGGTCATTATAAGAGCAACAGTAAAATTCCAGTCTGACAGGCATGGTCCAAGAGTTGACAGTGCATAATGTTGAATAGCTGCCTTTTTAGTCTATTTTTCTAAAGTCAGATAAGGGTACTGCATTAAGCTAGTGCAGATTTGTTAATGTACCTCAGTTAAACTTGTAAGATGAAATGCTTTTCAGTGTAAAAAAGGCTTGTTTTGTAATTGTTAAGGCTTTTGTACGAGGTATGTTTGCTAGAGAAGTTGCAGCAGCTTTGCGTGAAATGCGTCGAGTTGAAGCAGAGATGAGAAAGAAAGAGCAAGAAGAAGAAAAGAAACGTAGGATGGAAGAAGAACAAAGAGAGTTGGAAGCTAAGCAAAAAGAACAAGAAAAATTAGAACAGAAAGCTACAGACAAAACTTCTAGGTAAAGAATTCTAGATTTGTAATAAGATGGGTAATTTGGTGATCATTTAAAAAATTTAGGATATTTAAAGTGTTTAATATGCATTTTAGTTAATCAGTAATTTAAAAAAATATATTATTCACTTTTAAACTATTTTAATTCCAGGAATATTTAATATATGGGTGGAATGAGAAAACAGTAAAATATTGTTTGATGTACACAATGATATTAACCTGAGAATAGCTAAACATATTTTTAAATAAGTGTATTTCTAGTTTACAAATTTTGTTTAAATAGTTGACAGTTTGTTATTACTGAAACATTAAACTGTATAATTTTGATTACTTAGATTTATTTATAGATTAACCATATATCAATTAACATAGTGATTACTGTCAATCGTAATTAATGTTTTTACAAGCTTTTCTAAATGTATATTTGTTACAAAATAAGGCAGTTACAAATTATTAATGAACATTCCAGTCCAATGACTAGTGCTGTTGACGTTGATATCTTCTTTACATTCATAATAAAATTCATATCATTTATCACTCCTTTTACTAAAGATACTAATATAATGAAATGTATTACAAGAAATCATTTATAGGCAAGTTATTGTTTTTGTTATGACAGTTGAAATAGTCATTTTGGGATATAGGTCTTTAAGAACTTAGCAATGAATTTTTGTTGTATTTTTTGTTTGTATTAAGATAAAAGTATCCAATGATGGTATTCATGTTTTACTCAGTATATATTCTTATATTAGTAAGTTATTAGGTTGAAACATCTGATTGTATTTATTTGATGTGATTTTTATTTTACCTAGATTTTCTTGGTATGAATGTCAGTGAGGTCGTGTCTTATCCAGTACATATTCTTGAGTTAGAAGTAAAAGTTTAATTTAAGAGTATATTACTGGAATAAAACCATTCATATCTGGATACTTTATGTAAAATGTTACTGGATAACTTAATTTCTCAAACTGCTGTAAAAACAGATTGTCGAAGCTGTATTAACATCTCGGTTACTTTTGTGGTTCATATCACTTTTCCATTTTTTAACAGTTTGCAAATGGCCAAAGAGCAAGGGTAAGTTGATTATTTTTGCTTAATTTAGGTATAATTTTGATCAATGTATTGTTAATTGTATTCTTACCTTTCTCTTGTTCTGTTTTTTTACAAGGGTGATTAGGACTGGCCATATTACAGCCACATTAGAAAATAGTCCATTTTCTCTTAAAGCTTTAGTTAAGCTCTAAGACTTGATTGATTGAAGTTTACAATTCCAATTTATATCAAGCCTCACCAGTTCTTATCTAAATTTATATGAAAACATATTGCTAAGTGGAGTTTGTTATATATTTGAATGATAAATTGTATTGATGTAAATTTTGATCAAACATTTATAATGACTTATAATGTTTCTCATTATAAAGGGTAAGTAACTAATATCAGCTGTTTCAACAATAAATTCCACACTCTTAGCTAGTGAGGTTATCAACTTTGCTTCTTGAGGTAAGCTTGTAGTTGTTTTCTTGTTCAACCTAAAAATGAAAAAAAAAGTGAACAGAAGCAACTCAATTAATCTATAACTTAAAGTGTTGAGAGCTTAATCACTTGTTCATAATAAAAGATGTTCAAAATGTTTATCCATGAAATCTGAACAGGTAAATGTTCGTCTAAAAACACTTATATGAACATATCTAAATTTAGTAGCACATTTGGCCAGGTTGTTTGAATGATTCTAGCTAATATTGAAATTTTCAGTTTTTCAGAATAACTTGTCTTCTGGTGCAAGTTGGTCTTAACATCACATTTTTTATGTATAAATCAAATTATATGATATTATAAACGTGCTATGCATTCAATAACAACACAGTGGTTTATTAAACAGAACAGTAATCACAGTATGAACATTTCACTTTTGATTTAAGTAGTTTTATTTTATGTTGTTTTTTTGCATAGCTAAGTTCGTTTTAAAGCCTAACCAGTGAGCTCATTGGTAACATATAGTGCTAAAATTATGGGTTTGATCCCTGCACAGTATAGAGTGTATTTTTGTTTAATAACAAACAAACAACCAATCAACAAATAATTACACAAATTTACTTTCGTAATAAAGTTTGTTTTGTTTTTTTACAAAGTACACAACTGTATATTTTATTGATTTGGAAAAATACACTATAAATTTAGTCATTACATTTTATGGAACACAAGTTTAAATATGTTAAGTCATTTCTGGATTTTATTTGATAAAATTATGCTGAAGTTAAATTTGCAATTAAGTAAAGAAAAGTACATTGTAATATTTTAAAAGCTGTCAATAAACAAATTAAAATTTTCTTTTATCACAGGGCTACACACGAACTTGCAACTCTTACTAGTTTGGTTGAGAAGAATGTTCGGCGTACTCAAGAAGCTTCAGAATGCTTGGACCTTGATGAGATGTTTTCATTTCTTAGTGATGTTCAGGAAAACCATGTCAATATGAAGGATATCATAATTGGAACAGAAGAGCAAACAGATGCTTTACTCAGGGATCCAAATGAGGTGACATGATTGTACAAATATCTTAGTTTACTATAATAAACAAGTTATTGACACATGCACAGTCCTGCTGAAGTGATCGAGTAACTAAAGGGTATTTTCAGTTCCCATCGTTCTTCAGTACTGGCCACTTACCACTAATGGTCAATGACCACAGAATGCCATCCTTTGCCAGTACCTGTTACTTATCACTAGTAGTTAATAACCTCAGAATTCCACCCTTCTCTAATACCTTCCACTTGAAACTAATGGTCAATGACCTCAGAAGGATTGATCAAATTGAATCACCTAAAGATGCTTTATACACCCTATTGATTCTTTTTTTTATTTTTTGTAGAAAGAAATAGTATATTATTTCCAAATCTTAATTTTCTGTAAGTCAGTTCAAATAAAAATGTGCTAAAATATTTATCCCCATAAATTTCTGTTATCAAAATTAGTCAAAAATGTTCATGAAAATTTGTTTTTGAATCTTCTAGAAAAAATTACAAAATATTTGTCAAGATACATGTATGTATTTTTTAATTTATGACAAAATATAACAAATATATTTTAAAATATTTGACATAAGCAATCTTCAAAATGTGTTAATTTCATCTTAGAAAATAGGAACAAATCATGTATGTTTTTAAGATTAAGGACCAGCATTTATTTCATCAGCTAAAGATTATCAAAATTAGATCTTAGCATATCTGGTCTTTGCTTATTTTGAGATATATTGGATATTTTGAAATAATTTTCATATATGTTTTGCAGTTCATTTACTTAGAGTTGTACCATTTGCATAATATAATAATAGTACTATATACAGAACTAAATTTCAACATTCTTTTGGCTTAGTAAGTTAATATTTTGCTTGTAGCTTGGGTTTAGCTGTACTAAATGAATAAAGAACTCAATTGGCTCTTTAGCCAAGCACCTTGGATCATCAAACTTTGACTCATTAAACTTATTAAAGAATATTCAGAGAAGAATGTGAATATTTCAATTTAAGTATTTAAAGAAAAATAGAAAATTTAATTTACCAAAATATAAATTCTAAGTTTAATTATTAATACCCAAATAATAATTGTACAGGGGTAATTAATTACATGTCAGTTTCAAAACACAGATTACAATGCATTGTTGTAGTGTTGGAATATATTTTTCTCCTGTAATATTCGAGCCAAATTAATTAATTATTTTTCTTTTGATGTTTTCATTGGCTGCTATCAAGCAAGTACAATCCTTTACAAATCCAATCTTATATTTGAGGCTCAATCTAGGACAGATCATTAGCTTGCATAATCACATAGAAAAACAATATTCTGTGTGTTAAAACTAAATTAATAAGTTTTTATCTGTAAATATATTTTGTAGCATTCAACTAATTTGGAGCAAACAAACCTTGTTTTATCCCCTGACAAATCCCCTCTTCCAAGTCCTCCACCTATCTTGGACATACCTACTTGTCAGTCTTCAGAACAAGCACTTTATGCTAACATCAGTACCATGACAGAAAAGTTTTCGAAGCTCTCTTTACTATCACCAGTTTGTCCTTGTGACAAAACTGATAGTAATAGAGAAGTGTCCCAACATCTGGTGTCTCAAGAACTAACCAATGACATAAAAAGTGAGCTTTCTACTTCTGTTTCATTAGTACTGCGTACTGAAAATCAAGAAGGCTGGTATTCAGCAAGGCCAGCTATAGTAAGTCATTGTTTATTAAATGAGGTAAAAAAATATGTGATTATTACTACATTTTGAATGAGTCTGTTAATTTTTATTAATATATAACTATTCTTATCCAACACATTATATCATTTTGAATGAAACCTACAGCATTTATGACTGAATTTCTTTCCTTATCAAAATGTGAATTTTAGTGAAGAATAGATAATGTAGAGGCCTAATATATTTGATTTGCTACTTTCACTACGGCAGACTAGATTCACCAAATTCACACCTGATCAGTGTTGCTTATAAGAATGAAGTAAATAAATGAAATAGGTGTTACGTTGTAATGAAATGTAATGTTTGTTTTATTATAATGTTTTGTTATTTATAGAGGTGAGTAAATGATTTAAGACATCAAAACCAAACATCTACAGTAGCCACATATGGATAGAATAAACAAACTGAGTTGTTATTATAGAAAAAATATTGTCTAAAATTGATTCATTTTGGAGACAGAATAACCAGTTCATATCCAGACAAAAAATTATTAATAGTTCATTGTACACCTAGTTCAAATAGTTTTCAATATTTATTATTCCCATATGAAGTATAACTTGAAAATATACATATCTTCTGAATTTACATTATTTATTTATGCTTCTGATTACAGTATTCAAATTAATATAATTATCTATTGATCTGTAAGCTTTAATGAAGAGATGTTTCCAGCAGAAACATAAAAGTGATAGTTTACAATTTTGCATAGCATATGCTGTTTATCTTACCATAATTGTGAGATGCATACACTAAACAGTTGTTATTGAGAGAAGTGGTTACAAACTTTTATATTTCTGAATGTTTACGGACTGGATTAAATACCATTTGCTTTTTCAATTATGTGCGAGGAATGGAACTAATTACTGGTTAGCATCAGTAAAACTTGTTTTGTAGAATATGCATATTGTTATTTAGTTTCTATTTTGAATGACGTTTGACTGCGCTTTTAATTTGACAACTGGGTTTCAGACTTTATACAGGAATATTGGTACAACATTGCAAAAAATGTAGGAGAGTTATTTTCCTCTCTTTAAAACTTATTTTACTTCTCTAAGTTATTATCTCTTATCTATTGGTACTGGAAAACCATGAGTTCTAACCTATACAATAATAATAATTATTCATTAAAACTAATTTAAAATATAGTCTCTCCTTCGTTTCCTAACTTGATACGTATTTTTATTGTGATTTTTACTTTGTTTTTATTGTATACATGGAATGAGTTTACAAGTGTCCACACAATTTTATTGATTTTACAAATTGCCAAGAAAGTTAACTCTTGCAATTTTTGTTTTATTTGTAAAATTCCTTTGTTCTTTTTGTTCAATGTCCCAAAACAGCTAGATGTCAATTTATTTTCAGTGAAATATAGATAAAATGTTGTAGATTAAGAAAATAATAGAGAAAATAGTGAAATTATATATTTTTAATTCTAACAATTTAAAAAAAATAAACGTTTTGAAAGCACTGCATCAGTAAGGTCACAGTAGTCTAAATTAAAGATAGTTATACGTTTTTTGCTCATTTGGTGTAATATTTTGTAGTTTATACATTCAGAAGTACTTGAGGTAAGTGTTTAAGGCAAATATTTTAGTATTTTTATTATTTCAGGAATCATGGGTATATGATATGAAAAATCAACAGAAATCTGGTGGGAGTAAACAATCCATTCATGTTGTAGAAGTAGAAGATCAGGAGAGAGAGATCAGGTTTAACATTTTTTACCTTTTAGCAGCACCGATGAGTGGATTAATCTGAGTTTTACCTTATTTATGAGTAATAATATAAATAACGATTATTTTACTAGGTATTAGTGGAGATGGTTTATGTTACCTTAGCCATGTCTGCATATTATACAGTTGTGTTAATGAAATATGTTTTACTCAGTATCTCTTTATTTTGGTAACAGTATTATCACAGTTTGTTTTATTTAGTGTGTATATGTGTAGGTTACAATATTAATGATGATTTTTTTAACTTGTATCTGTATGTGCAGATAGCTGTATTATTGGAGTTTGTTTCACATGGTGACTGTATGTTTGGGCAATAATATTAGTATCATTTGTTTAAACCCGATGATAATATAATTTATTTTACCTTGGTATTGTCTGTTTGTGCAAGCAACATTTTTAACCCTTTTGCTGCATTGTAATGTAAGACTCGCAGTATGATTTTGGTTTGTGTACGCATTGTGCCACAGAATCCCATTGTATCCAAGTATAATGGGTCCCAGGGAAATTCCTTAAGTTTCTGGTATTTATATTTTGTATAGAACATATGACAAACTATGTGTCTCTTGTGTATCTGCAGCAGTATAATTCACAGACATTTTTGGATAAACCATGAAGACTTTCCAACATCTAGTGCTTTACTGCTACAACTGTATATTGAGAAAAGAAGGATCAATTATTTTTTATTCGTGTGTGAGGTTACCCTTCCTATTATTCCAGAGAAATCAAACTAGTGAATCTTGGAAAAGTCCAAGGTTTATCCCACATAAGATGTCTGTAGTGTGTCCTCTCTGTGTGTGTGTGTGTGTGTGTGTGTGTATATATAAAGAATAAATTACAAAACTGAGAATGATGAGTCTCAAAATGTTGTATAAGCAATTTTGAATACTTTTAAAAGAAGAATTAATATTTTGTTGCAAAAAAGGCTTCTGCCAAGAAATGATAAACAATTTATTCTAGTAGCATTGATACAATGTTACAAAACTTACAAAATGTTAACAAAATTACCAGTAGAGCTACTGGAACAGTTGAAAGGTTAATGGTATTAATTTTAGCTGAGCTCAAACAACAGTGTTAATGTAGCTTTGGCTTGTACACTTTGTTTCTGTGAGGTGCAGCATCAATTTGATTTGCTTTGTGAATTTTGGCATTTATGTAATTCTTAGTTTAAACTATCTTTATGAGTGTGAATGTTGGCTTTGCTATGATTCTCATCGTACAGGTTTTCTCTTTCTGATTATAAACATTTATGAACTTAATGTCTTACCCAGTATTTATTCTTATATTAAGAATAGTTATCAAGTTGAAGCATAAGGTAGTAGTTTTGAATGAATACTGGCATTGATATTTTGTATAGTTTGTTTGTGCATGAGAAATAAAAGTAATACATAATTAATTATAATTGGATAAAATTTTGAGTTTGGTTGTTACACTGACCATCCTTATAATTTAAATGATAGTAAATCAAAGCATACATAAAAAAATTATTAAAATCAACATTTCAAGAGTAAACAAATTCTAGACATGATTTCTTGTGGTGTAACAATCTGTTATAAATATTTTTTCTATAACGTGGTTTTAATATAATGTTGAAACCTGTAAGGTGAAAACCAGTGAAGTCATTTATTATTTACAAACTTATAATTCATTTCAATCTGACAGAAATGTAAAACAGTGTGCTTATTTTAATATATACGTGTGTGTGTGTGTGTGTGTGTGTTTATAGAATGATGAAATAAAAGTAAATGAGAAAGTTCCAAGTTGACAGGCATCTTATTAATAATGAGTCCGAAAAACAGCCTCATAAATATCATGTAGGTTTTTGTTTATATTAAAATTAAAAGGTGGTAAGAATTACAGTGTTGTTCCTGTATAAAGAATGTTATTTGGGACAGTAATCAAGTGTATAAATTATAAAATTATGTTGAAATTATTATTTTTTTTTCATTCTTTTTATATACATAAATATACCAACCAATTTCAATTTTGTGATATTCAATATCAGGAGAAAACAACGTGTTGAGAAAAGGCTGAATGAAATAGAATCAGAGGATGACCAGAATGGCCTGAACCATTTTGATATGATTGAGTTTGCAGAAAAGTTTTTTAACTTTCATGAGCGAGATATTGGTGGAACTATGATGAGGACTCTAAGTTGGAGACGAAAATCAACTGGAGATATTATACCAAAGTATGAAATGGTGACATACACACGCAGTACTACCATCCCTACCTCTCATGTTCAAATACATGACCCAGAAAACATTGCTATTGCTTGTTCTATATTTAAGGTAAGATTTTTCTCTCTCCTAATGGATATGCTAAACAAAATCAGGCACTTCCTCAAAATAATAGCTGTAAAGGTAATCAATAGTTCACACAATTCTTTGAGTTAATAAGGTACTAAGGTATGGTACCAAACTATAACCAAAGCAGCAAGTCGGATTATTATTATTATTTTCCTAAATGTTAATTTAAACGTATATTTTTTTATATTATCTGCTGATATATGGTAATAAATGAAATATAAATGATAATATTATTATTTTGGGAAGGATGGCAGTGAACATGAGTTAGATCTGATCATAAAAACTTGGGTTTTATAAATATAGTTTTTAAGTGGTCAAAAGCTATTGGAATGTGATGTATCAGTGGTAGAAATATGACAGTAAAATGTAGCTTGAAGGAACAGTACTTTTAGGGATTCATTCAACAGTAATTATACATATTTGTGGAAAGAGGAGGTTGGGATTCATAGACATTTAACATTAATTTCTTTAAAATATTTTAAGTGAAATTGTGACTAAGAAATATTAGTAACAATATAAAAGGTGCATGCCACATTTCAGAAATGTAAATTATCATATGGAAATAGAATGAAACAAAATAACATTGTGAGGCTAAATTTTACACTGTAAATAATACACTTGCCCTATTTCCAGTAGACCTGACCTGAGTACCTAGATAAGGTTTAAAAAAATAACTAGCATTTCTTGAGAAGTAATTTAAAGTTACTGACCTTCTATTTTTAAATGTTCTTTACAATTAACTCAGTTTTTTTTGCTTTGGATAGGTAGATCATCTTCATATACCTAATAAGTAACAAAATCTTCAAACAAACTTAGAGCATTAGAAGCAATATTGTTGTTTAGGTTTCTTCATTTAATTTTGACCTTTGAAGAATGGGCAATGTACCTTCTTAAATTCCTAGCATTCTTTATTTCTCTTCCATTCATCCAAACATTTTGATGTTGCTAGCAAGCACAGCATTTTCGTACATCTTTAATATGAGACCAATTTGTGCATGGCAGCAAATTCAAAATGATTAGGTAAATTTTGTATTGAGATTTTTAACGTGTTAAAATAGTTAGCATGTTAAAATGAAAATCCAAGCATGCAAGATGAAAACATAACTTCACATACACAAGAAATTAAATTTCTTGACTATGAGATCAGGTAAAGGATGTTTGGTGATGTATTATGAAACTTGAATATGAATCCAGTGTAATTCATATTCTAAATGATTAAAAGATTGAAATGATATAACAGTCTTACTAAATGTTAAAAAAAATGTTACAAGAAACTTCATAAACATTATATGAACAGCCCCATTAAAAGAAATTTATGGTTACAGTAGACCATATTGGTTGGAGGCCCCTCATCACCTAACTACCTCTCATCCTCTCTCCTAACACAATTACACATTGTAATATTTGTCCCCTCCTAGCATCAGTGTTCTTCTACAGTTGTTCTTTTGCGTCGATTTTTCTTTACTGCACATGCCACGAGGTTTTAGTAACTTAAATTCAAATTTTAATATAACTAGTTTTTGTTTTTATTGTACCAATTAGTGTTGCACAAAATTGTATTTAATAATCCATATTTTAATTGTATCAAAGTTTTAAGTTCTTAATTTTATAATTTTAAAAATTCTGAACTTCCCAGAGTGTGAGAAATGCGCATATATCCTTTAGGCATTCCTTCTTCTCTATTTTATTCACCACTCCACCAATACAAATGAAGTATAATGTAAATTACTCACTACAAAATCGTCATTGCTCATAAAAACTATTATTTTTATACCTTTCAATATTTAGTTACTGAGAGATGAAATAGAAACTTATACCCTCTATATTTCTATTTTAATCAGTTGTATTAATATAAGACGATATTGCTGCAGGGAGCAATTGTATGGAGGGCAGTATTACTATGGGGGAAGTTGTTCAAGGACCCGATATCTGTGGGTAGTGTTTCTTCAACCAAAAATTGTTAGATAATAATGATAAGTGAAAAACTGCATAATAGGAGGAGAAATAGCAAGCTACATTTTACAGAGTGATTCAGTCAAAGTGATCAGTAATTAACAAGGATGAACACAGAAATAAAATTTTAAAAAATCAGAAGTAGGATTTTTAATTGTGAAGCACAAACAGACTAAGGGAAATAGAGGAACAACTATTTTTAATCTGAGCATACTTTAAAAATTAATTTAAGAGAGTTCTTACATGTATAAATTATTTTGATATTTAAGGTTTTACTACTAAACATTTAAAATTTTGATTTATGGATTAATAGAGACTAAAAGCAATACACCAAATTTATTATAAGTATTAAGGAAATAAATAAATCAGGTCTTCTTTAAATTTCAAACAAAATAATATAAGGAGTACATACGTAGAAAACAAGAAGTAAGACTACTTTCTATAATTATAATTTATCAAGTAAAAGTGTCTGTAAAAATGTAACTGTGTAAGAATGTTTAATTAATAAATTTATACTGCAGGTAGTAATAAGTAATATTAATAATTAGATGTTCTTGAATGTGTGTAAATATCTAAAATATCATGCCAAACTTAATTTCTTTAATAACATGCATCAAACTATAAATTTATTTTGTAGTTAGATTTCAAGGATAAATATAATATCCATATCTTTCTTATTAAAGATACAATCTGGTAGGCAATCATCAAAAATAACACTATGTAACAACATTTTTACTTTTTCTTGTTCCTGGGCAGAATGTGTTATTTCCCAATTGCTTATGCCTAAAGTAAATGTAAAAGACCTATTTTTCTCTTCTAACTTTGCTTTTGTGACCTGGGAGCGTATAATGAAAACATGATGGGAGACAATATTTGGGAGCTGATACATTACAGTCACGAGTTTCAAAAAACTACTCACTTCTAAACATTCTTTTATAGCTTTAGTATAAATACATGTAAATCTTAATTTATTTGTTGTTTTATTCATACCTTATGTAAATAAAAATGTGCAAATTTGCCCATTTTTACATAGAAAATAGGTTCATTTCTTAATTTTTAAATTTCTTTATTAAGGTCACAAAAACAAGGTTTGAAGAGAATAATGGCCATTTTCTGTACTTTTACAACATAAGTAATTAAGAAATAACACGTACTATCCAAGAACAAAATTTCTGTTACATAGTGTAATGCTGTTGGAAAAGCTATCATAAACAGTTAATTCTACATTGATAGCATGAACCTTAAAGAAACAATAACCACACCTTGTGTTTTTATTCTGTGTTCAGTTCAAAGATAATAAATAGAATATTTGGTAAAATTAAACCAAAACTAAATTTCTATCAGTATGATGTGTTTATGAAATGGATGGTGTCTTGTTAGGTTACTATTTCTTTGTAATCACGTTCATCTCTTTGTAAACTCAAATCACTTTGCCCAAATTCTACCTATTGTAGTAATCTGAAAATCTAAGAATGTTTCTAATTCTCAAATGAATATTCATCTCTGCATGTAAAATAGTTTTCTTCTTCATGATTACATGATTTCTGTCATAGATTTGCAAACCACCAGCCTTGTGAAAACTCGTATGATATGAACTTGCACTACTGCATGATAACACACTACCATGCACAAGGACTACCTCTTAATTTGTACTCTTGAATTTCTTTTTTTTGCAGTTTTGTGCCCTGATGTTTTTGAATTTGCTGAGATCTGTGACTTTCTTACTTGATTTGAGTTGAAATATACTCATCATGAATTTATTTTCACATGAACATCATTTTTACTGACGTGAGTGAAGAACTGTTTTACACAGAACAAATTACCAATATTTCTATTGCAAGTTCTTTTTCTGTGGAAGACGTCATTGCCAGTGTTGATATGTATGGTAGAGTCCATTATGCAGTCATTTATCAGAGGAGTTCTTTCCTCTCTGACATTTGGGTTAGTGAGATTCTATTAGAGGGTTTCATCTGACCCTTTACCCCCTCTCTTCCATTTTTGTCCTCCTCCTCAGGATTTCTGTTCATGCCAATATCTATCCAAGGTAGTACTCGATCTACTCATCCTAAAGGTGATCGTATCTGCTCCATGTGATTATGCAGGTTTTCCTTTGTATACCTTTTTAGTGCCTAGATCTTTGATCTGGTCTCTGCACTGTATGTTTTTGTTGAGTGGTTTCCCCCTTTTGTTTGACACCTTCATGTCTTGGAGATTCACTTCCATGTGTATTTGGATGACTGGCTTCTTTTTGCTCACTCCAAACAGGGATTGGCCAGTCATACTCGTCAGCTCTCTCTTGAAGCTGTGTCTTTGGAATGGTTGATCACATTGGAGGGTCCTTCTTTCATCCTACCCAATACTTTGCACATCTAGGTGTTTTCTACAACACCCATCTTGGTTGGACTCAACCTTCTCTTTGAATTAATTCTATGCAACTGGCTGTTCAAACAGTTCTGTCTGCTCTCTTTCTTATTACTGAGAATATTCTGTTACTTTTGGGAAGGTGGTCTTCTCTGGCATCTATCATACCATTTGACGGGGCTCATGTGTGTTTGCTTCAATCATTGGAATCATGCATGGAATCCCTTTTTCCTTAATAGACAAGACTAATAAGTTGGCGGGTGTCCCACTTTCCTCTCCAAGGCTAATGTTACATCTGTTCATGGATATAACACTTCAGAGTTGAGGTGCATGAATTGATCAACAACAGCTTTTTGGGTGATGGCATGTGGAAGAATGTTCTCTTCACATCACTGTCCTGGCTGTCTGTCAGGCATTGGATCATTTTCTTTTTATCATCAGTTGTATGTTATGATCTACTCTAACAATTCTACAGTGGTAGCTTATATCAATCACCAGAGAAGCACCTAGTTGCATTGGATCTTATCTATTTGGCCCACTCCCATCACATTCATTTGAGTGTGTGTTGTTTTATTTCAGGTGAATTCAGTCTGGTGGCATATTATCTTTCCTGACTGGATTGGGTTTATTGCATGGAGTGTTCCTTACACCCTGCTGTTTTTTGGTGTTACTGTTATCATTTGTGTAATCCTCATATTAATGCTTGTGCCACCACCCTTAATCACAAGTTATTTAAGTTTCGATCCCTGGTTCTTCATTCTAAGGCTTTGATAACAGATGTCTTTAGCAGAGATTGGTCTCACTTGTTTCTGTCTATTGATTTTCCTATTTGATAACTTTATTGGGTAATCTCCTTTACCCTGGTCACTCCATGCAGAGTCTTTCTGATTGCTCCTTACTGGCCCACTCAACCATGGTTCCCTCAGTTGCTTCAACTTCTGATGATCTCTCTTCTTTTACTTCTAGACCAGTTATATCAATCTCATTTATTGGTTCTATACTTAGCATTTCCTATCCACCATTTGCATGTCTGACTTTTGTCCTGTCCTTGGTAAGGAGTTCCAGATTCACTGAAGTAGTAGCTTCTTATATATCCCATTCCATTTGTTCTTCTTCTTGGGCTATTTACTCAATAAAGTGGAACAATTTTTTACTCCTGGACTTCGGATCAGGATTACCAGACTTTTCACCCAATAGTTGCCCGTAACTTTGAGTTTCCCATATGAATCCAAGAAGAATTGTTTGGTCTCCTTGGTTTTAGAGTTTAGGGCAGCATTACCACATACCTATTGTTTTTCTTGTTTCTGCAAGGTCTTTATTTTCTCTGTCCTTGCCATGTTTATTAATTCTTTCCGTCTTAATGTCCTTGGATTCTTTCAATTTGGACCACTCTCTCTGTATTCCTTGTTTCACCTATCTTTGAAAGTATATTTCCTTCTACCCAGCAGACATCATAGAATGTATATTTTTGCTGTTGGTGTTACCATGACTCCATGCCACTCTAGTTACATTATCATTTATTGAGATTGTGCTTTCCTTCCTGAGATCTCTGCAGCTGAAGAATGTCAGGCTTCCTTTTTCCATATCTGCATATCCTCTATTTCTCATCTCTTCCTATGTTCTGTATCCAGATAGACTTCTCTGGCATGTCTATGTCCTCTGTTTTTATATTGTTTGTATGGCTTCCTTCTAAGATCCTTGTTCACTCTTTTTTACCCATGGCAATATTCCTCTATTTGTGATCTTTCCCTGACCACCCTGAATAACTAGGTTTGATGTTTGATCTAGTTGGCATTTTCCTCCTTGTCTCCTTCCCAATGTGACATTTTTCGTGTTTTATCACATTAAATATGTCACCTTACCTTCTCTCTTGCCCTTCATCTTCATTGTCCATTGAAGGAGGTTCTAAGATCAGGCATGTGGATGAATCTGCAAATGTTCACCCCTACTACCTGCACCACATCTCTGCTTCCTCAGGTATTGCTTGCCACCTGTGACTCTTATACAGACTTTGGCATGAGTGTGACACAAGGAAAGTCTTTAGCTTTCTTTCTTTCAGGGTCCTGTGCTACCACTTCACTTTTGATTTCTTTCTGTGACGAGCGATGCCTAACTAGGTATTCTGTCAGTACTTGGAATGGGCCCTACTTAAATGGCTATAACCATTAACCCACATTTTGCTATCAAATGTTCACTGTAAGCCATGTTGATTCTTATATATTTTCTATGGCTCTGTATACTCATCCATGAGATGGGGTGTTTTTTTGTAAGATCATTAGGCTGATAATTGTCATAATATCTCTGTCCAGGACCATACCACCCATAGATAGTATGGGTAAAGCAGAAAGGTATTGCTGTTCTTCTCTGCTGTGCTTAAAGTGGGTAAATTGTGTGGTTTGCTTTTAGAATGAGTGTTTTGTGATCACCCATTACATTGTCTTTGGTGTTGCTGTCTTTCAGAGTTTCCAGTGCATATCACCCGTACCTCCAGTGGAGTACAAGAGATCTTACCACTTACTACTTCTTAACCACTGGAATGGTTGATCATGGAGGCAGTCTACTGGAAGAGCTCCACAATATGGTTATAAACATTCGTTTCAGATTGGCTTGGTGTACTGCTAGTGTTGTGGGAGTTATAAGGTCTTTCAGGTGAATAATTTTCCTGAAGTTTAGATGCTATGCTCAAATGTAATTCACCCCTCTAATTGTGTGCCCTTCTCCTATCCTCACATGGTTTTCACTACCCAGAGAGTGAGGTTTTGGATACTGAGTGAACCAATTGCATAAGTCCTCATGTGGGTTTCAGATTATCCACCCCTTTCTGTGTTGTGGGCCACAAAAGATCTTGTGACATGTTTCTGCATCTATCTATCCTGGGTTTTCCTCATTGTTATAAGGTTGTTTCAGGTTTATTTTTTGGTTGCAAGAGTTGAGTGCATGTAGTAGACTTTCCTCAGATTCCAGATGACATATTCCAAGATCTCTAACATAAGGCCACCCTGTGATAGATTTCTGCAGGGTTCTGGGATTTGAGGTGGAGACAGTTTTGATTCTCATCTTACCCCTAATGAGGATGTCAGTATCCAGTGAGTGAGGTTTTGGATTTAATTGACTTATATTGTACAGTGTGTTGCACCCTAGCCATTCTTCACCATGGGGCACATCATCTATCACCCACATTTCGTTATGGATTCAGTGATGCTATAATTTTTCTTTCTCACACTGTCCTCTCCTACATGGATATGTTCTCTATATATTATGCCATGTTTGGTCCTCCTAACCATTTCCCTTTTCATGGAGAACAGATACCTGGTTCACGTGTGGTGCAATATCCTTCCTAAGATAACCTAATATGCTCCTGTTTTATTGGGGATGTCCTTCAGATGTTTTTAGATGATACATTTGTGCTTTCCTCATCCCAGTCCCTCCTTCATTTCAATATGAAATTTAAACTGACCTTGTGAGAATAAGGAGATCACTGTGTTGGAAGTTATAATTTTCCTAAATTAAAATGTATTTCTGATTGGAGCTTCCCTCCACTCACACTTCCTCTCCACACATTTTCAGTGCTTGCATCTTTTGTCAGACTTTTAAATGATGGATCAGTAGAGGCTCATAGAGGGAGTTATGTGCAATATGTGACAGAGTGCTCTGCTATTGATGCCTATATATGGTGTAAGCTGCTGTGGAAGTGTTAAATCATCATGTCTTTTGTATTTCTTCTTGTCATATTCAACACCTCACATCTTTTCTAGCTGCTCACCTTCACCAACACTTAGATGAAATTCTCCATGTTTACAGATGAACTACCTCGCACATTTTTGTTGCTTATCATCTATACCACCTGCCTGTCTCTTCTGTGGAGAGATTTATACTTCCACCCATAGACATTCTGTAATTTACCTGTAGTCTTTAAAGAGATGAGAGCATAAAACAATTTTTTCTAACCTCAAACTTACTGTAATATCCCACTAGGTGGCTAGTGTTGCCTTCCGAGGTATACTTATCCAAAATTTGCATTAAATCAGGATAAAACAAAGCACTCCTACCATCTGCCATGGCTCAACTGTGAGATGAGGTGTTCTGCAAGACAATCCAAGGTTTTTCCATGATATCTCTCTCTAGATCCCTTGTTGGATTCAACATGTAGGTCATTGTGGCTTTGCTATAAAAAACACACTATATAAGATAAGAAATGTAATACATTATATCTGTGTTACATTTCTTATCTGATCCAGACTATTGCTATTTCATTAACTATTAGGGAAGAAACCAGTATCAAAGTAGGTTTCTACTCATTTTTATAGCTAGTGCTTGGCAATTTTTAAAAACAGTGTTTCACAGTGACCTATTGTAGTGTCTTCAGTAAAAGACATTTCAAGACTGAAATACTGAAGGGGATTTGAGCACATTCTCTGAGTCTCCCTTACATGAATTATCTCCCCCTCATTAAGTGTAGTGTGAGAGACCTTTGCTACTTACCAATTTCCAGCTTCTGGGTTGGTGAACCATGGAAAATCCTCATTGATTGGCTTCTTACGATGATTTCTAAAGATGGCTCATCCAGATAATCTTTGCCCCACTCCCTCAATCATCTCAGTGTAGGGCATTTTAGGTATTCTGTGTCAGGAGGCAAGCATTTATTTCAGGAGACAACATTTTCTTTATCTAAAAATGTATTTCTGATTGATACTCATCTCTACATACATAAAATCTTTCCAGTGCTCATTTTTCATTGTCTCATCAAATAATTCATTAGTATTAATTGTTGAAAGAATAATTGTGCATGTAGATATGATGCACCATTGTTGGTAGAGGGTTCTATTCAATAATGTTGTCAATATGCAGTGGTGCAAATTCATGTTAAATTAAGCTGTAGTTTTCACAAGGTTGGTGGCTTGCAAATCTCTGGCAGAATGCACAAGATTATAAGACAGAAAAGTATTCTGTGTGTGAAGATGATTAATTATATGAAGGTAAGGAAAATGGTAACATTAAAATTAACCATATAATATCAAAAAAATATTAATTGAAATCTGTTTAAGATTATTGTTAGCTGCTAGTCATTTTTTTTGCTTTGTGTATGGCTCATTCCATGCCAACTCACCTGAGTACAGCTTTAGGATTTTGCATGGCTAAATAAATCAAAAACAAATTTTTGCTTGAATTTTTTCAAGAAAATCTATGACATTAACTCGGAAAAGTTCTTTTTTCTGGGTGAGTTGGAATGTAATGACCCATATAGTTTATCAGTTTTCATATGTTCAGATATGAAAATTGTTACCATGCCTTTTGGTATATAAAATCTTGATTATATGTTGTGACATACTCTGAGTATGCATGTGTACTCTGTACCTAATTTTCATGTAATTTTTAATGAAAGTACTTGCATGTAAGTGTATATGTAATTGTATTTATGCAAGTATCTCGGAGAATGTGCTCATTTACGGCTCTCATTTTCAAGCATTGATACAGAAGTTGAGAATTACAAAAAAAATTACTTTGAACTATTTTTTTTTGTTTCTAATAATTCTCTACACATGTATTTGTTGGTTTTATTTGTTTTGTATAAAAATAGATTATTTCAGTTTTACCTTTTCTTACTTTATACAAAGTTAACCGGTCTTCAAAAGCTGTACAAGAGCAAACTTTCAGCAGTTAAAACTAGTAATTAAACTAATTCTAATGTTGATTGTTATCTTAATTATTTTTAAATGAGTCTATAACATTTAATATTTTTCTTGTCAGGACTTAAATAAATACTTACGAGGAGATCTAAAGCAAGAGGGCGAGATACACATTATACAAAGTATTATAGGTTATGGAATTGATCGGGAGGAACTAAGGGATGAAATTTTATCCCAACTGGTACGGCAGTCAACTAATAATCCTAGCAGAGAAGCTACCTTTCGAGCTTGGATACTCATGTGTCTTTGTGTAGTTGCCTTCTATCCCAGCAAGACATTTGCTAAAGTAAGAATTATGTTACTTATAGCTAACTGAGAATATTGTGTGTAAATGTAATAAGAATGAGAGTTAACTGTTGTGTATGCTTTAGTGATTTCTTCAGACATAATATGAAGTTTTGTAGTTTGTTCTGTTATGTTCTTTGCCATTAAGTTATGCTAACTGATACTTGAATAACATCATTTGGTTGTATTTTAATAATTATTTCGGCTTATATGAATATTACATTTTTTGCTGTGTGTGCGTGTCTGTGCGCACACACACACACACACATTTTAGAATATATATATTTTCCTTGTGTTATGAATAAAACTTTTCATAGTAAATATCTTTACTGAACTTTTATAATTGCCTTTTGTTTTGCAGTATTTCTATTGCTTCCTAAAAAATAATTATCAAGGGGACCCTGGCATTGCTAGATATGCTGAGTGGTGTATAGAGAATTTACACAGTACAAAAGTCACAGTACGAAAGATGCCACCATCATCCTTGGAAATTTCTGTAAGTACCTTAGAAAGTTGCAAATACATATTGCATTACTATTCATGTTATGAATATTGATAATTCAATTCTGGTTCGAAAGTTAATTTTTTTGTATCTATATAACAGATAAATCACTTCAATAGTTTGTAAAGATATGACAATATCCATGTCATATTTGTCTACAGAGAAATCAATGTTCATGTTGATGCACTCTCACAAATAAATGTATAAATTTTAATATCAAGGACAAAAAATTACTTCATAGTAATTGGATGCAGACTAAAATTACCTTCATGTTCTTCTTTCAATCCTATTCACCATCACATATTTTTTAGTAAAACTGAATCGTAATTTGATTTGACACTACAACATCCATAATGTTTCCTGTGGTATTGTGGGTAGAAATATATTGTCCTATTTTATGGAATTCACCCTACGACTGTATGACTTGGATACAACACTGTCTTCAATATCAAAGAGAAAAAGTAAAAGTTCTGATGAATTTTTGTTTTGTGAAACAAATATAATTACTTCCTAGGATTAAACAAACTGAAGTGTTAGTGAAAACATTGAACATTTTTCTAAATGAAAATAATTGGAGAATTTAAAAGGTAAAATAGAGTTGTGTCTGGAATTTTGGAATTGAGGCCTATTGTATGAAGATTACCTGAGAAATTACTCAAAATAAAATTAATGACATACTTTCATGATCATGTTAGTGAAGTTTGTGGTAAACTATAAAATGAGTTTTATAAACAAATGGTAAATTAAATTTAGTTCTGTTTGTTTTGAAAAATGTGTTAATTAAATGTTAATGTTAAATTAACATTAAAATTATTGTATTTGAGTAAACTTGAAAAAGAAGTTAATAATCATTATCATCTTTGAAAATACAAGTGAAAACTGGAGTGTTTTTCAGTTCCATAAAATACTTAGATTGTGGCATTTCTTAATGTGTTATCCCATTAATTTATGAACAAGTAACATATTTTAAAATGTATTTGTATTAATTACTTGAAAAGAGGCTTTAAAATGTTATTTTTCTTCAAATTTGCCAGCTTGTTACAAGTATTTCTTAACTGATAATCATGTTGGTTCTTTTAATGCATAAATTTTAAATTTTATGGTAAATAATTTATAAAGTCATTTTTTGTAATATTTGTAACAGGCTGTACGAAACATGAACAACCTGGTGTGTCGGTTTTATTTTATGGATGGAAAAACTAAGGCAATAGATCTACACCCTTCAGATACTGCTACTGATGCCATGCAGAAATTAGCTTTAAAGATTAATCTGAAGTCCTTAGATGGATGGGCTTTATATGAGGTGAGACATTTAAATAGATTGAGTGTGGTTATTAGTAATCACATCAATGAATTTCTTAACATGTTCTAAATGAAACAATAACAACGATAAAGGGTTTATTTGATTGAATAACTTTACTTATAGAATGCTAATAGGATTAAAAAACACTAATTTCAGGTCACAACTAACACGTGATCCAAGGAGTAGCTTCTGAAAGTGGTAATTGAATCTTGTTTTGACTGGTAGTAGAATAGAAAAATCCTTATCCATAGAATGTTATTATATTATGAAGGTACATTTGGTAGTTATAGATGTGTATGGTAACAGAAAAATGACACATATATGGATAAATAGAAGATCTAACAATTTTGTAAACGGGACGGAATGTAAGGTATGAAGTACACTAATGAATGTGTGTGCAGAATAGTAAACTGATGCATGATGAGTGGATTGTTAGGTGATAGGATTAATTAATAGGATTGATGATGTATATATAAATAGTACATTGTTTTATTAGACGGATGAATGGATACATATGTGGTACAACAGATTGTCAGGTAAAATGAATGGATACATAGATGGTACAGTGTGTTGTAAAGTACACCAAAGGATGTGTAAGTGACACAGTAACTTGTGAATGAACAATAGGTTGTGGAACAAATACATAGGTGGAATGATATATTTCATAATATTAATAATAACATAAGAAAAATAAAACATTATGTTAAAAAATACTTTTTTTTATGATAGAACTATGCATAAATGTTGTTAAATTCTTCAGATATTCATGATTAGTCTTTCAGACTGTATAATCATATCATAAGTATAGATTCACTAAAATCTCATAAAATGTGATGCTTTCACATGCAGTTTATATCACATTATTTTTGAAAGTAAAATATTACAGAAGGCCACTTGAATCAGTTGTATTTACTTGAGATTCACAATACTTTTTAAATCCAAGTACAATAAAACCATTTAAACATGAACCAAGTGTTTTGTAATTGTAAGTGCCCAAGACTTACCATTTTGAAAGTTGGAAAGATTTTAAGAAATCATAACATTTCTATTTGCTGTTTTGTGTAATCAGAACTAACTCGTATCACACTCTGAAGGAATTAATAAGTGCTCAAATGAGTCTGTTATTGTAAGTTCTATAACTAACTCCATAATCTTGGATTTGTTTATGATAAATTAACCAGTTTTATAAGGACATTTTAAAAGTAAATTCGATAATGCTTTTGATCATCTTTTATTTGTAACCATACCCAAATTAATAATTGATGAGTAAAAATATAACATAACAGCTCATTATGAAATCACTGAGACAAATAGTACAATAGATTATTAGACATATGAGTGGATACACATATCCAGAATGTTACATAGTTGAATGGAAAGAAAAGTATTTGGGTAGTTCAATGGATAAATGGAAATACAGATCATGCAGTAGGTTGTGAGATTGGTGAATGGATTTATAAGTCAAAGTTAAATGTATAAATATTTGGTAGGGTAGGTTGTTACATCTATAAATGGATCAATAAAAAGACAGGCTGTTACTTATAGATTGATAAGCAAATAATTAGCTTGTAAGATTAATTAGCATATAAATTGATAAGAGGGTAAATTGTTAAAATTAATAAATGATTGTGACTAGTTGTAAATAGGTGTAAACTGTTGGATGGGTTGAATTCAGCTTCTGTGCTAGTTCTTCAACTGTTACAGCACAATCTTCATCAAGTGCAGCCAGCAGCAAATTATCATTATGCTCAACAGGACGACCTAAACGTGTAGCATCACTTAAGCCATAGTCACCTAATCTGACCTTCTGAAACCACCTTTGACATTTCCTTTTATTGAGAGACTCCACACCATAAACACCTTGAGTGTTTCGTGTAGTTTCTGCAGCACTATTGCCTTTTCTTAATTCATGAAGCATTATATACCTAATGTGCTCCTCATACACATCCATCTTCATAAGGGTTTATTTGATTAATGATCTGAAAAAGTGGAGTTGGGTTAGTTTGTTTTATTTGTCTGAACATTTTTATACACGTCCTACTACATATTTTAGTCATTAGTCTTCTACAAAGACAGAAATGATGATGCACTTTCTGTATTAAATTTTTGGATATTATTTGTGGTATGATCTGAGTTAAACCATTTTTGGTGTATGGGTGAAGTATGTACAACAATTCTAAAAACTATGGCACTGATTGAAGCTTAATTTTACACTCCTCTGATCAGTAAGTAGTCTTTAAAATAAAACTTTGTTGTTTTATTTGCCCATATTTTAAATGTATAGAGAAATATCCTGAGTTTATAGATGTTTGAAATGAAATTTTTTTTATGTTATACTTCAAAAGCTACAGTAAAACTACAGCTGTATGAGTCTAATTTGAAAATATATATTTAATTGGGAAATCAATGATAGTAAAGTTATTTATACATAAAAGTTATTTGAAAGCAAATTAGAATGCTATTAAGCTAGTTCAATAATGCCAATTTTGCTTATTAGATAACATATTTATAACTATTTAAAAATTGGCCCAAATTTTTGGCTGTTATATTATTCATGATGTCTTTATTATTTCACTGTGTAACATCTGTAATCTGTAACGGAATATGTAGTTATTTTAGTCACAGATCTGTTAAAACTAAAGTATTAGTAGCATGTATACAAGCATGATTATTTAATACACAGTACTAGAAAAGTTAATGCTATGCTGAACATCAGAACTAACTTATTGTAGGTTCACCTTATTATTTGTAAGAAACGAAATAGTTGTTTAAGAATTTCTGGCATTTTGTCAAGAAATTATTTTTTCCAGGTAAAGTAGTTTATTTGATAAGTGCTATGTAGGTTATCTATTTATCAATCATAAATAAATGTAAAGGCACGTTTTTAATAAACAAACAATTCTTTAATACTTTACATGTGCATACTTGCTAGGTAAATCCTGATGGTGAGAGAGTGATAAAGGGATATGAGTACCTGGCAGACATTATTTACCAGTGGGAAATGTAAGAACTTGTTCACTTCACCATTGCTTTTATTTTTAACTTAACAGTTGATTCATAAGATCAGGCACCTTTTTAAAAACGTTTTCACAAACTCTTGAAAAATTGGTATTTTCAGTACTGTGTTTGAGTCAATGATATTTATGGTTTTAAATTATATAAAATATGAAGAAAGCATTAAGAAAATGCACATGATCATTTTGGTGATGGAAGTAATTGGTGTACTCATCACTTTTTTTGAGTAACGTCCAAAAAGAAACGATTATAAATTAGTGTACATTTGAATGTAATAAGGTATTATATGTTGCTTTTAGTTCAAAACTTATAGTTATAATAATATATAAATAAAAAGTTACATGTCCAGTAACAAAATGTATGAGGGGGATTTTTTTAGCTTGTGAGATTCCATTATAGAGAAATTGTATTGATAAAATAGATAAAAAATATTCATGAGATCTCCAAAATAGGAAGTTTACCAATCATCTTATGTGCCCTTTAAAATGATAAAACATGATTAAATTTTCTGATCTGTATAGAATGTTTCATCAGTGTTAGGTGGGTGTGTTTTCAACAAGTAACTGCCTCTGAAAGGAAACGTTTCCTAAGAACTATATGAAACAGTTAAGTAAAACATCTTTGCATGTCTTGGCAATATGTCTGTGTCTAACCCCTGGTGTTGACAGATGTCAAGACAACGTTATTACTAGTTTAAACGTAATTTGAAATTATGGTACAATCAGTGAAGAATGTTGAATTTGTTTCCATGTTTCTCCCTTCATTTTCTTTGTATACTGTATCACTAGAAAAAAAACTTTTTATTGCCTTACTCTGTTTTGAACATTTAATATACATCATAATCATAAAATACTTTGATTTTATATTCATAAGGACTAGTAATTTTTATATTATACACAAACAGTCAGTCTAAATGCACAGTCACCTTTATTTTCGAATTTGAAATATCAGCCAAATCAAACTCTCTATCTGATATGATACATAGGAAGCTGGTATCATGCATTCTTTTCAATTGGTCCTGAGGTTTTTGTATTGGTTGTATTTTCTTAGTAATAAAATGTAAACAAGTAAAGATGGTAAATCAAGTGAAGATAAAACTTTTTTTAAAAAAGAAGAATCTTAGAGATGGCCTTTCCATCATTCCTACATGATAGCAGATGTAAGAATTAACATACAGCAATATATATATGTATAACTGTTCAATCACAATTGAATTCAGTTTATCCTGTTTTTCTGTTACATTCTACTACACTGTGTATCTGTATTGTTATGCAAGTATGATGCAAATGTCATCCCACTATTTAATTTGCATCATTTTTGAAGGATTGATATTAGCCATTATGACATTTACTTTCTTTTTTTGAAAAGTTTTTTTTTCTGTGCTTGAATGTTATGATATCCTTGGTCTTGATTGAAAAAAAAATATGTAAAATGCAATGAATCACATTTTGAAGGTTGAACAAATATGAGTCCCTGTTAAAAGAATCGGCAGAGAGCTTCATAGCAAGAGAGAAATATGATGGGCTACCTTTTTATTTCAAATAAACTTGTATATAATGTATTAAAATAGTAAGAATCAAGATATTTTTGCTCATGCACAAAAATATCCATAGGTGTCCCATCTCAAAATTTGTTACAAGTTACCAGAGGTATTCAGTGGTATTCTAAAATGCTGTGTTTGTATCTGCACAATACCTAAAGCAAATCGGACATGAAATACAAATGCAAATTGTTTTATTAAATTTCACATTATTGTATGTATGTTAGATATACTAATCTTTTGCCACAAAACAAATCTGTATTGTTTTTTAAAATGTTTACAGTAGTTATCAAAAACCTTGTAATTAATAAATGTAGCATAATTGACACAGGAATGTCAATAGAAATTAACTATTAGCAAATTAATGTGTGATACTTGATTGTTAATTTTAATCTATGAAACAATAATTTAACTAATCTATGTTTGTATCATTATGAAAGTTTGTTTACCTTTTTAGATGATTAGCCATAATATTATAAAACATTAAAAAATACACAGTTGTAAAATAAGCAAAAACGTATAACTTCTTTAATTTATCAGATGTCATAGAACTTCAGCTACTTTGACAAAATACACAACTTTATCAAAAAAGGGACCAAAGGAAGCTCTTGGAAGAGGTGAATGTCAGTTTTTGTTTCGTAAAAGGCTATTTCGTTCTTCAAGAGAAATCTCACAGGATCCAGTTGAAGTTAGTCTTTTGTATGCTCAGGCTGTTCATAGTGTTGTCAAGGTAAACCAAACTTTATAAATCATGTTTTGTGTACTTTTATATTCAAATACTGTTTACTATTTGTGTTTTGTAAAGTTCTATGCTCTTTTCCATGTCATCTTCAGTTGCTGGGTCTTCAGGTCTGGACCATCTACCATTTTCTTTTATTTTGTCACACCGAAATCTTAGTGTTGACTTCTTTGGTTCTCCCTTCAAACCCATTGTAATGTGTTCCTTGCACCATTTTTCCTTTAATATCTATTTCCTTCCTTTCCTGGTATGTAGTCTTCATTAGTCTTAATATTTATGCTATTAATGTTTTCTACATCCTTTACCATTCCTTGTATGTTATCTACTGTTTGGACTGGCTCTTCATTCCCAGGATATTGGCTGTCTGGGAAGGTTGTTGGGCCTTTTCTTCTATTTATTTAGTTTTCTTTTCCCACCTGTTCTCCCATTCAGAATTGGATTCTCTACTCTGTCCAGTTTGTTACTTACTGTGTTATATGGATCATACTGCTTCTTTTATAGTTCTTTTTCTTGTCTCTTTGTTCATGGAATTCTTCTGTATTCTATGATCTTTCACCTATTCTGCTCACTGGTTGGTTTTGTCAGGTTATGCAACTGGTGAATTCTGGCATGCCCATGGACTGTTACCATCTAAGTCATGTTTATTCACACCAAATTTGTCACCTAACTATGTCTTTAGTTGCTTACAACCTCTTTCTTTTGGAGGAGGTCATTCAGGTTGGTATGTGAACAATTCCCAATACATTTCTCCACTCAGCATAGCTGTTCATTGAACAAGTGTCATCTTCCTACTACATGTCTGTTCACCCTTGCCAAGGGTAAGTCGAAATATTATTATTTTCGTTTAATTACTTCATTACAATACATAATATTTCAGGATCCCACCTGGTGGAAAGTATTGCCTGGTTAGGTATGCAGTATGTTATCTTTGCATAAAATCTATAGACTTCCATAACACTCATTGTAAAGATGGAATGTTTCTGTAAGAATATTGGCCACATGTCTGTGGGTGTGTGCATATATCTCTATTTTCATGTTATTATCAATGTATCATATATAAAAGACTGTCACTCAAGAACTTTGAGATGTACATTTTTGCCCATCCCTACTGAGCTGTAATTCCTACAGTCGAGGTCTTTCTAATTTGGAAAATAGATTACTGAAGACACCATTGCATTTTCTCTGGTGTGTCATTTCTCTGGACTCCTTGGTCCATATCCCACCCCTCTTTTCTTGTAATGGAGCATGTAAGTCCTTACCACTTCATGTTCTCAGTTGCTAGAATGATAAATCATGGAAGTTTCCTCTGAAGTGGGTTTTGTATAATAAAACAAACTTGACAGCCATATCTACCAATTCTGTGAAAAGAGGGCTGTCATCATTATATTTAACATGCTCAATTCTAGGCACTTTTGGTCACTAACTGCTCATAAGGTTCTGTAACATTTGAGAATGTAGTTCTCCATGACCACATTAACCCTTCTTGACCATGCACATTTGAAATCTCTGCATCGAATCCTTTGGTCCACTCCACTCCTTGTTGTGTCTTTATTACTGAACACTGTTAGCCATTACAACTTTGGTTTCTAAGATGACAACATTTGTTCCTATCAACACCTCTTCTCTTCCACTTTTTCCCTCCCTTCTTTGTCAACTTTTCTTCCATGTTCTACAACCAAGATTCTCCATCCTGTAATTTCATGCCTGACTTTTATCCAATTATTGAGATCTAGTTTTACAAACAGATTTTCTTCATTGTCAGCTACTTACACACAACTATCTTCCAGGGAAATGTACCAGTGCAAGTGGAAAGGTTTCTACTATTGGTCTACTAACAGAGGATTTCCTGCTGACAAGCCTTTTGAGGCTCAGGTGGAAAAATTTCTTACCTGACTCTTCAACCATGAATCTTTGATGTTCTTGCTTTCTTGAGACTGAGTGGCCTTCTCATATACCTTCCATTTTTCCATATGCTGTAAGGTTTTTATTTTCTCTGCTTTTACAGTGCTTGTGCATTCTTTCCAGTTTCAGAGGCCCCCCAGGCATCCTGTTATTTTTAATTGGGACATTAACGTGGTTTATTGTGCCCTTACCATACAGAATGGCATGGCATCTTGTTCCCTTTTACACAAATAATTGAACTGAGCAATTACCTTAGTGGGTGATATTGCCTCCTGATACACATCACATACACACTGGAGTTAAACTGTTGTATGTGCAGTTCACCCCTTTGATTGGGAGCCCTCATCCTATCTTTGTGTGTAAGTCAGTTCCTAATGTTGAGGTTTTGGATTTGAGTGAACCAATCACCATAAGTTCTCACACGAGTTCAGGTTGTGTATCTTTCTCTCCAAGTTTTTTTCGTCTGTGTCTTGGGTCACTGCAATTGTACTTGGAACTGTTCCAGTGTTATCCTTGACTATCTCTCATTCTGTTCTTATGGGGATGTTATTGCCTTTGGATGATGGTGGCTTGTTCCAGTTATGGGAGTTGATTTCTTGCTATTGACATAATTTAAATTCCAGATAACAATTCCTAGATTTGTAGATTGTTGATGATCCTTCTCATGTACCCAATAATAGGAGTGGGCCTTAATTCTTAATCCTTAGGTTTGAGGTGAATATGGTATGATACTTATCCAACCCTCATATGGATCTTGGCATTCCATAAGTAGGTTTTGGATGTAGTTGACGTACTAAATGTGATCTGCCACACCCTAACCACTCAATGCATTCCAATTTCCACCCTAGTGTATTACAAGCTACCCACACAGGTGTAGGGTATATCTTGCTCAGAAGTGGTACAGTTTCCAACTTTTAATCTTTAAATCTGTTTGTCTCATTGTCAAAGGTACACCTTGGGCATTTTCAGGGGTGCTTATCTCATTACCTCGCACTAGTCCCTCCTCCTCCTCAATGTGGGATTGTAGCTAATCCTTTTAAAGGAAATAAGTTCCAATCTCAAATACAGTTTTAGAATAGAAAAATTGTAACTTGTGATCCAAATCAACTTATCTGCTAAACTCTGTAGAAGGTAATATGATAAATATTGGTAACAACTTTCATCATATATTTTTCTGTTTAATCACATCTTTCCTATGAGAAATTTTCAAGTAGATGAATTTTGTTTTTACAACAGATAACATTACAGGTTATAATTAAATTAGAATTTTATTAATTCTTCAAAGGCAGATGATTTTCCTGTTACGGAAAAAATAGCACTCCAGTTGTCAGGTCTTCAGGCTCAGGTTGTCTTGGGAGAACCACAGCTAGGAAAACTAGAAAAGTAAGAAGGATTTGATTTTTTAAAAGAATGATTGCATTATTCTTGAGGTTTTGGATATGAACTACCATTATTTCTGGAATTACATTAACTGTGTTTGTTTTATTTTGTTGCTATACTGAGAAGATAAAGTCTATCTGTAGTAAGTTATTACTGATGTTAGGAAAACATGTAAGCTTAAAAAATCCGTTTAGCATAAAAATACCCTATAGCCCTTGTGCTCTCAAAAGGTTAAACTTTTATTTGTCAGAGACAAACTGAGAAATCAGTTAAGTAATTTTCTTAGTAAGTTGTCTTCATGGATAATAAAATTAATTAAAAACTTCATCACATTATATATGACACTTTAAGCATTAACTTCATTGCCTGTTGTCAATGGCCTTTAAGCCTTGTTAATCAAACAGAAATCTTTCATAACAAAATGTTTTTCTCACAGAATTTTTCAGGTAGATTACTATGGTGATGACCATTATTATATTGTCATACCAGAAAGAAACTGATCACTTTAATGTGCTTTCAGATTAATTTTATATTAAAATAAAATTACTTTAAACATAAAACACAGACTAAAAAACTTGATGAGTTTGCAAAAGAATGCCAGGCTTTACATACTCAATATTTAGATATTAATTAGTGTTCTTCAATGTATCATAAGCTGGTCACAATAGAATATTTGGTTACTAATTGTTTTATTTCAAAAATTAAGATTGTCATTCGTTTCAGAATTTTCTCATTCAGTGATATTGGACTGTGAAAAACAATATTTAAATATATGATGCACGTCATAAAAATTAATCATATTGTTCTGCTGCTACTCAAAAGAGAAGGAAACCTAAAATATCTGAATTAAAAATCTAGTTTAAATGACTCAAGTAAGTGCAGAACTTTATTTTTCCTTGGTCAACCTCTACTTAAAGATAAAGATATTGATTCAGAATTAGGGATACAACGAAAGCTCTAGTAATATATCAAGTAGATGCACAAACCTACTGAAGGAAAATTGCAGTGATTTGTTACAAGTGCATTAAAAAAGTCAAGATGCAGTTTAAATAACATAAACATTTTATTTAACAACAAAATTTCCAGAATAGTTGATTGTCCAGGTGTGAGAGCTATTGCCTTGAGAAGCATAAAATAAAATGAAATATCTTTAAATATTAAGGACAGTTAGTGTACATATTCAGGAGAAGTAGTGGTTATGAGGTTAATACACAGTAAATTGTAACTTCTTCAGGACAGTAACAGATTTTCTCTTCTCAGTTGTCTGAATCTTTACAAAAGTGTCAAAAGTATATCAGAAAAGTTGATTTTCTCTGTAGCTGACAAATTGGGAAAAACAGACTCCAAGTATCAAGGGCAAGAAGGATATAACGTAATTATTCGTGAAATAGTAGATAAGTTACAAAAATTAATATTATCTTAAGTGATTTAGAATGTTTCCAAATCAGAACTTAATAAAGTTTTACATTTTCATAAGTGAGAAATATTGTACTACTAGCAGATGTTTGTTGAAATGATTTAATGGTACACTTCTTAAAAACAGTGATGAATAAATAGGAAATGTTCAGTCAGCATAATGCCTTTGATCATAACATATGTGCAATATGATTGCCTCATGAGCCATTTACAACTGTATTTTATCATCATTCCACGTGTTATTTCAGTAAAGAAAAATAGCATTTCAATTCAGTTCAAATCAGTTTATTTGATGTGGTATAATAAAATTATGCATCTATATAATATCGACATGAAAAAAATGTGTGTGTGTGTGTGTGTACGTATATATGCTCTTCCCTTTAAAATATTTCCTTCAATCAGTTGACTGAGGAAGTCCAAATTTATTTGTCAAATTCCTTCACCAACACAAATATTTATGCTCTTGATAAGTTTTTTCTCATATTGACCATTCAACACATATGAAGACTGGATCGATGTTAATATAAATTTTAGATTTTATGAATTGCAAAAAATTAATTTTCATGTAATGGTATTTTTGAAAATAAGTATTCTGATGTACATCTCTTTTTTTTTTTTTGTCCATAAGTAACTGTTCAGAAGGTACAGAATAGACAATGGTATTCATTGGATTGCAGCCTGAGTGTAGTAATAACACAGAAAACATTAAAACACAAAATAGTTCAGATGTTAATTGTATTTATATTCTAATTCAATTTCCCTGTGAATGTGAACCAATTCATCCCCTTCCCTCTCATCCCCTTCAGTGTCAGAATCGGTACCTGTATCATTGTTTGTATCTAAGGAACTGTATCATCACTCTTAGGCTTGGCAGACATTAGCACCTAAATATGTAGGGTTTTGAAAATATCTGAAGTTTTCTGTATCCCCATATCTGCATTTACTTCAGGGAAATATGATGCTAATATATGATCATTGTACATATGTCCATGATCAAGTCCCTTGGCTGTGTTCAGTTTATTTTGCCATTTATAGTCATTGTCTGGGTCTTTACTTTCAACTATTACATGTATATTTCTAAACATTTCCTATTGTGTTCTGATAAGGAAGTAATTGTTTTTTGATACTGTGTTTGTAGGTTTATCCCTGACTGCAATTCTTTGCATATTTATATGTTTGTAATTTTTAATGATTATTAAAAGTGCTTATTCTCAAATTATTATACCCAAAAATGAAGGCATGCTTTTGTATAGGGTTAAACCAATTTGATTTCATATGATTAAGACTTTTGCTGAAAGCATCAACATAAAGAGTACTCTTCATAATACCATTACAAGTCGGCATGTTTTCTGTCCACATTTATAGTCATCCTGGAATGGTAGAGGCTTTTTCATTATTTCATAAATTTTCTATTTCTCTTTACTTACATTACCATCTGCTGATGAAGATTTTCTTTTTATCATTGGAATTTGCCACAGAGATGTACTTAAGTGGCCATACTACCATTTGTAATCACTAGAATACTGAGTTAATTTTCTTATCATGAATTTCACTGGATGTATTAAAAGTCATCAGCTAATTTGTAGAAATATAACATTAATTTCTGTATGGAGAATAAAATAATGTATTGCAATCTTAATGGAAAAGGATTATATATGCTCATCAAAAAATTATCTGAAAATAACCATAACTGTGAAAACAACAGCCACTTAAGCTATTATAGCAAAATTATTATAAGTCTGCATAATAATGTTCCAGACCAAAGGTCCAACATTATTAAAAAATATGTTTGACACTTTATGACCTGTTGTCTGATATGATCAAAGGATCTGTGAAAGTGTGATTTATTTCAGTCCTGTTAATAGTTTTGGAATTTTATGTGTGAAAACGAGATTTCATGCTTTTTTTTCACATTTATAATATGTATTTTTTTTATATGAAATGAAATTTAATTTAGATATTCTCATGTGGAAAACTATGTGTGTTCTCGTATCCGAAAAGCAAAAAAAGATGTTGACTGGGTGCGAGAAATAGCTGAAGCTCACAAGGTACTTTATTTAAGTGTTGTTTTTAGGTCTATCACATGTATATATATAAATCATAAATGCTTTTAAAGATTATTCTTTAGTAACTTCTAATAAAGAAATCAATAGGTTTTATTATAAAAATATAAATGTTTTATTATCTGAATATTTTATACTTCAATTCTTTAAATGTTATTTTATCAAAGCAACTTTTTTGAATTTGTTAATCAAATAATTTTCATACAGAGGTTGATGTTAAATCAGAACTGTATCCTCTTTATGTTTCAGGTCAGCTTTCTTAAGGTTACAGTGAATTATATAATATTCTCTTAGATATGTTTTTATGTGTTAGTAAATTGATTTGTTTTATTAACATGATTATATTAAAACCCTAATTTTACATAATAAAAAAGTTTTGATGAAGTACTAATGTATAATAATTTGGCTTATGACTAGAAAACTTTGCATTAAGTATAGACATTAAATAAATAAGGTGTGTGTGTGTTTATGTGCGTGTTTTTCTTATAGGAAAGCCACATCGGGCTATCTGCTGAGCCTACCGAGGGGAATTAAACCCCTGATTTTAGCGTTGTAAATCCGTAGACTTACTGCTGTACTAGTGGGGGGGGCAATAAATAAGGTAGAAAACAGAGAAGGAGATAGTCTCAACAATATCTAAACTTGTAGGTTTATCTCTATGCAGATATTTAAGAATTCTTTAGTTAAGTTTAGTCTAAGATGTTTTTACTGATATATGCAGAATTACGTGTGTGTTGGTGAAGAAATTTTCTCTATAAAAGCATAAATCAAACGTAAATTTATTTAATGTGGTCACAGAAATATTTAATAATTCAAAGCATCAGTAAATATTACATGTAAAACATCACATTTTTTTTTGTAGGTTTATGGAAGTGGAAAATCTGAGGTAGTTGCCAAAGTTTGGTACTTGTCTGTAGTTATGCAGTACCCTCTATATGGAACAGCTTTGTTTCAAGTGGTCTATAAAGGATATTTATCTTATGGTGAGATTGGTCAAGATTTACAAATATTTATGTGGTTTCATTGTGAAAATCCATTTTCATTGAAGGTGGTAGAATATGTAAATACATCTTATAAACTCATTTACTGTTGTCAAAGATTTTTAAATAAATATTGAAACTTCCTATTATATTTTTATTAATTGTGATGCATCATCAAATGATAAATAAAATCTTTGTAATGCTTTTAATATTAGTATTTTTTGTAATGAGTGAGTGGCATAACACACTGCAATCTGTTTTCAGTCTAAGTTATACAGTAATGTGCAAATGTTTAGGACAAGAAAATATTTTTTCGTTATTTATATTTGATGGGTTAATTCTTTCATGGCATTACAGAATCTAAATTTCAACACTTTGGTAATGCTTCTCTAATCCCTGTTGACAATTGAATGAACTAGGGGGAGAATACTTATCATTCTTTGTGATTCCCATATACTTGTACCAAGGGTTCATAATGGTTCTGATTAAATGTACCGATCAAATTTTGGGTCTGAAATAACTGTCATGGTACTCCATCCATTGACTAAACTACATATAAAAATAACCTCATAAGGAGTTAACATGTGGTACTGATCCATTATGGTATATCTAGTGGTTTGCATGTTACTGATAAAGTATTGTACCTATAAAGCTGCTGGAGTCATTAGATGATGCAATGGCTTCCACAGAGCCCCAAGCTCAACCACATTGAACAGACCTGGGATTCGATAGATCATAAACTTGAGAAATCAAAAGTAAATTTGAAAGAAATTTTATGGGAGTGTATTACAGATGTTTGGAATAAAACCCCAAAAGACACTTTGATTAAACATGCTACAACAATACATGAAAGACTTTCTGTGGTTATTAAAGATACACACAAAATATTAACTGTTTGCTGAACCCAAACACTTCTTTTGTACTGATTCTGAAAAATTAATTACATTTTGATGTTTCATCCGTTTTTCTTTGAAAGTAGCCTAAAATCTGATTTTTTACTTTGTCCTAACACTTTTTACAGTACTTTATGTGTAATAAGTGAGTGCCTTAATTCAAGCTGTTTTTGATGTTAATGTAAGTTATATGTACAATAAGTGAGTGCCATAATATACCACAAATTACTTGTACAATAAGAGTCATAGTACAGCAAGAATTGTTTTTGTGTATTTTGGAGTATGTGCATATCACAAAATGTTGAAAGATTTTGCAATATTCTCAAGTTAAAGCTGCTTTAATATTTTCTATTACTATGCAACATCACAAGGCATTAAAGAATCTATGTGTCCACATATAACATAAGTTCCGTTAATATATGCAACATAAGAAAGGAAAGATATGTTGCTCCTAGTTTTCTATTATCAGTCTCATGCTGTTGTCAGCACAATAACACACAGATTGACTTAAAATTTTCAAGTGATGATTGAATATTATATTTATATGTGTGTTTGCTTTTTTAAATAATAACAGAAATGTTTTTTTTTTTTACTGTGTGAGCCACATTATACTATGATTTTTTTTTCAGCTTTGATTGTATTAAGAGCTGAAATATAACCTAAGAGGGTGATGTAACATTAATATTCAGATTTTATTGAATAACAGTAAAATGATTGTTAAAAGTACTGAAACTGTTTTATTGTTTTATTGTAGGCCATCAGTTGTTATTAGGTGTAAATGCTGAAGGAATTTTGATGATTAGCCCTGAAGAAAAAAATGTATTGAATGCATATCGTTATTGTGATATCGATTCTGTTATGGTGGACCCTAGTGATGATATGATTTCTATCAACCTGTTAAAGAGCTTACCTGATGCTCACAAGTGCTTCAGTTTTGAAACATTTCAGAAATATGAAGTAGCCAGTCTTATTGCAAGTTATTCACCAGTCCATGCCAGTTGGTTGAAACCTACTTATGAACTGGGAAGGAAGGTATGTACTTTTTTCTTTAATAACTGAATTGTAGTTGGAAGTCCAAACCAGCAGCTGGTTAAAGTATAATTTAAAAAACAAAGATAAATATTTCTTCTTGTAGCAAATATATATACCAGTTTGTGCTGGCTGTTTGATACCTACTGGAGAAAGATAATCTGACTTGGTTAGTCATGTCTGGGATAAATTTTGTTCAGTTGTCTGTTATCAGAGTTATCAGTTTCAAACAAATTATTGCATATCGTTATTACTTAAATTATTGCATTTTTGAGGTTCCTAACAGAATAAATTAGGTAAGCATATTAGTAGAATATTAATTATTATTTATTTTGGATTCATAAAATTTGTAGAATAAATTTGTTTTTAATTTGTACAAGTATTTCTTGTACAGTTTAACATTCAATCAAAAGTAGTCTTTTTTTCAATCATACAATAAATAAAATTACAATTTAAATATTTTAACACATCCCTCACTTGAAAAGTGTCAGTGCAGAAATGTCAAGAGACATTTATAGAGTTTAACTAACAAAGAGAAATAAATCTGTATTTATTTTTGAGTTTTTTAAAAAAAGGATGAAACTGCAAGCAACTGAATGCACTTCCAGAAGAGTACCAAACAATATAAAACCAAGTAATAAACAAAGATAAGGGACTTTACTTGTAGTTTAATCTTAATTGGTGCTTTACATTTTCATGATCTGTGGCTTTATATGCTTATTCTTCAACTGAGAGATGAACAATTTACCCTTAACATCAATTGGATAAGTTGCATTTTACCAAAGCCACTGTTGGTATAATTGTGAAGTCTGATTTGGAACTTATTTTTAGCATAGCGATTCTGAATGCCCCTGTGAACAGTCTTAAATAACCCATGCTTCTTGTACTGTGCTACTAAGACAGTGACATATTGACAAATTTCAGCATTGGGAGGTCCAAGGTATCAGAATACTTCTGAAGCAAGGTTTCTACATATGACCTGGAATCCATTTTGTTGCAGCTGTTTACAATACCTTAAATATTTCATCAGTGGTGGTCAAGAAATGCTCAATATGCCTCTTTCCTAGGTATTGCCATTGCTAAGTAATTTTGTTCATTTGGATTATAATTTCTTCCATGTATACTAATTCCAGATTGGAATTGCTAAATGATCAGCAATAATTTTTTTTGAAAGAGCTTCTAGACTTGACATCAGGATTTGATCATTGTTTTCTATTAATAAAATCCACATAGTAAGAGAAACAGTATACTTTGGCCTATAATAGAGAAAGTTGCTGATGCTTTTAGCACCTTTGCATGAATGAGTTTCTTTTTTTTCTTAGTGGCTATGAACCATTTTTGATAGCATTCTTCACATTATGTTTCCTCAACATCCTCTGGCCCCTGTCAAGTATCAATTGCTGTGCTTTCTGTATATCCTGCACAGCAACCTTTATGTCAACATCTTGTACACAATCCTAAGCTTTTGCTTTCATTGCTTTGAATTTCCATTTAATTGTTGTCTTGTGGGCCTAAAATTGATTTTATTGCTTACTCATGAGTATTCTGTAATTTCCCAGTAAATTAAGATTAACTGGCTTAATCTGTAAAGACATTTTCATTATCCATTAATGACATCATTTGGTTGACAAGAATTTTTTTTATACATGATTTAAATCCTCATTGCTGATTTCAGTGTCATCTTTCAGAATTGTGATGTAGAATTGTTTTTTAAATTACTAATATCGAGTTTAATCAGTGCTACATTAGAGTATTCATGGATATACAACTCATTATCAACAACAAGTTCACTGAATTGCTTGAAGTTACCAAGTAACTCCCATACACCCCTTCCTCAAAAGCATCCACAATAAAGAGTAAATAAGAACACAATAGTATTTTTAGATCATCATTATTCAATAATGCTGAATAGAGTTCCTTTGGAGATGTAAAATTGAAGTCCATCCTGATGAAATTCATGAACAACATCATAATAATGGCAAAATAACCATCAACACATCCATTACTATTTTGTGTTTTGGTTGGTAGGAGTGATTTCAAGGCAATGTTGTGCTTCAGATAAGTGATGAGCATTCCAAGTTGAAACATTATATTTTTAAAGTATTTGGTGCTGTATAGCTAAACATGAATTTTTTTTCACATATGCAAACAGAGTGCTTTTTTTAGCTGCATTATACTGCTTTCAAAAATTGATGACACAGCAACCCCAGTCTTGTTTTCATCCCCAAATGACATATGAACATAGTATGATCCAACATACATATATTGTTTGAGTCATACTCTGCGTAATGAAAGTACATCATACAACCATGCAATGTTATACTCTTTTTACCATAATATTCTATTTTTGTTCTCAAAAGTAAACCAACTCGTACTTCAGTTTGTAATCAAGCATGATTAATGCTTTATAACTGAATAAAGTTTGATGAATATGAAGCACTTGAATTTGCTGATTTGTTATGCTTATTCAATGGCTTATATATAGCTGCAAGTTGTACTTACAGTCTTTTAATAAATCATAATATCCTTTTGTACATTTTCCATAATAAAATAAATAATCTGAAAAGGAAGTTGGCAATGCACACAAATCAGCCCACATATGTACAGATCCAACCGGCTGAACTGGAACTGTCCTTGGATGGCATTTCTACTGGTCAGTTCTTCCCATTATGGCTCATTACCATCCCCACCTGTGAACTTTCTTTGAGTCATCTGAGGAGGTGAATACTCCCAATTCAAAGAACAATTTCTATTTACTGAAACTCTTTTGAACCATTCTTCTATTTCTGTTTCTATGGATGGTTCAAAATCAGGTTACTGTGTGGGCTCTGTCATGTTTTTTTGTGGCTCAGTGGTTGCTTAAAGGATCTCCTTTACAGTTTCTATGTTTTCTGCTGAGCTGTATGCCACTTCTCTTGCTGTGGATCACATAGAAGTTATGCAGTACATGTCTCTACTGGCCCTGGAATTGCTTCATGTTTGTTCTCACCCTGTTCTCATTGTTATAAAAAACTGACTGGCCCATTTTTTTTTTAATCTTCTGTTTCTATTTGCAAGAATGAGCTTGCTGTCACCACTGCTAAGTATGTCTGCTTTGGTGCTGTCACAGCCATACCTTTCCTTGTAAGGACTATATTCCTGTATTAAAGTCTGAACTTCATGCCCTACTTGGCAGTTGCCTTGGAGTGAGCAGTATGATATTGATCTTTCCAAGATCAAACTTTCTGTTGCTTTTTGTTCATCTTGTTTCCATAAGATTTAGAAGGAGGAAGTTGTCATGGCTATGCTACTCATTGGTCGAAGTGTCTTAACCTATTATTTTCTTTTATCTAGGACTGATCCACTAATATGTGTCCTTTGTGATACTATAGTCACAACAGCCCATATTTTGCTGTCGTACCATCATTATGACTTTGAGTGACAGCATCGTTCTAGAAGCGTCTTTTTCCCTTAGATATTGGACAATGCCATTAGTAATGGTGAAACTGTTCAACTTACTTGTGTTTTTAAATTTTAATAGAGCATTGGCATTTTTATTCTATTTAAGTTTTTACCCATGTTTTGGAAATTTATTTTTATTTTAATGTGACTTATTTTTATCTTCTATAATATTTTGCTTTTGCATTTTTACAACTTGTTTAGCTCAGATAGCCTCATTGCTTTTTGTCTTAAACGACCAATCAACCTCAAATCAGTTGTTTGTCCCTATGAATACCATGAAATTATGCATAATGGATTTTGTAACTTGTTAAAATGGTTGTATTTGATATGTCTTTCATTGAGCTCATTCTTCTTAAAGTGATAAATTTTATTCCTTTAAACAAATGTCTGGTTTTTATTCACAGTTGATAGTGATACTGTAGTATCAACTGATAGTTGATACTGTAACATTTCAGTATTGTGATACAATAAAATCTATCAAACCCTTTACCTAACTCATTTGCTAGCAGCTCACACCCATTGTTTGTTAAAGAATGTTGTTTGGTTCATCATCTGGCTCATTATCATCTGAACTACCTTTGATCATGGTTTTTGACACATTATGCCATGTCTGAGTAGGTAAGTGCTTATTTTTTTCTCACCCACTTTTTGCAATACCCTCTAGTCCCTTACAGTATCTCACTCAGTAACAAATTTTGCCTACCAGAATATACTTAACTAAAATCAGCACAGTGTAAAATCATCCTGGCATGATAACACTGGTCCATGGGATAAATGTTCTATAAGAACACTCAAGGTATCTTCACAGTGGTTAGTTTCTTAAGCAAGGCTTGATCCAGGCCATAGCATTACTAAAGAAGATAGGAGGTTTCTGCCCATTCTCCATGCATAATTTAAAACTTGTATTGGCTTACATTTAAAAGTAAAGTTACTGTGGTCACTTATTGTACTATCTTGTTGTTACGTTTTTTTTTATGTTTTATGTTTTTCGTAGACTAAACGCAACAGAAAAACACAGATAACAGCTTGTATAATTTATTACAATAAGCTATTATATATGTAACAGATATAACATAAATTACATAACAATGACAAATATTAAGTTTAAACCTTCAAAATTAATTACAACACAAAATAGTACTGGTTTCAAACTTCAAAGTTAATTATAATACAAAATGGTACTAGTTTCAACCTTCAGTGTTAATTACGATACAAAATGTTACTGGCCTGTGTCCAATATAATGATCTAGAATGAAAGTCCAAAAGTCCAGATCAGAAATCCAAAACTCTAGTCTAGGGTGTGAATTTGGTCCCACGAAGAAATTCCGAAGTTTGAATGGAGAAGTTCAGAAACAATTCACAGTTCAATAAATTCGACGAAGTTCTTTTCACGATGTTTTTGACGAATCTCTCAACTTGTTGTTTTCCAAATTTTCCCGTTCTCCCTTAAACAGTCCTACACGTGTTGACCTTCAGTGTAACTAGTAATTTGAATGAATCGTAAAGATTGACGAAATAAAATCACAGCTTCTGTAGATCTAACTCTAGTCACAAATCCAAGTTGAATAAACTCACAGCAAACACTTAAACTTTCTCAAATGAATGACTGACTCTTCTTTACTTCGAATAAAAACTAATGACTTTCTTCTCGCATCTTCGTCTGTTTATATATTTGTAGGCCTAGACTTCTCGAACCATCGCGTAATTTCCCAACATTCCAGAGAAATCCACGCATGTCTATACACTAGGCCACCACATTCCATTTATAGTCGATTGATCTACCTAATTCTAGAAATTTCTAAATGTTATTTCAAATGAATAACAACATATTTTTTAATTGGTTTAAACTTTGAAACAATAATATAAATATGGAAGTATAAATAATAGAAATGGAAATTTAAACACAACACGACATGTTGTCGTTTACAAAACATTTACACAACATTTACATAACACTTGTATTGTGCTTCTCCAAATTTGCTGCCATGTTTTCATCCCTGTTTTTTTCTACGAGAAGAGCATAGGAGTTCTTGCCACTCATCAGTCCCTAGTAGCTGAAGTGGTGGACCATGAAGGATGCTTGCTGAGTATCATCAACTCCACTCAGTATAGAGTAGAGTGATGGTGTTTTGTTCTTTAATTTCATCTCACCCCTCTGGTTGTTTTTCCCCAATTACCACTACCCAGAAGTCAAACTCCTGAATGGTCTGGTGTTGGGTTGGTGTAGGATCAGCTAAAATAAATTCCAATCAGTTGCCGCACAGATGTAATTTTCCATTCTGCTTCACTTAGCATGAGGTGAAAATGGTAAGGCTCTCTTCTAATGGGGCCTGAAAGTTGACTTTGTGGTACCTCCTGATTTGAGACTAGAGTTCATTCTGACATACCTTAGCCACACTACATATATAAAACTTCCAAAAGCATAACTCTTGTATCTTCCACACATCCTTTCCAGGCAAAGAGTGTACTCTGGTACAGATGAGGTGCAGTTTCCCATGAGAGTGCTGTTGTAATATTCTAAGGTGTAGGTTGTCAAATGCTATGGGTTCTCTCTAGGTGCTTTCTGGAAGGGAGTATATTTCAGTAAAATTTATGCACTATTCTTCCCACCACCTCTACTTGGGATTTTAGCTAGACGTGAGAAGAAATTATATGTGGTATCAGAAGTTAACGTTTTCCATCTCAGAAAATGTGTTTACTTCTCTCTTCACACTTTCCACCTTTCCTTCTCACTTTTTATGCATTTTGCACAATATAGAGGGAACTGGCTGTTCTGGAAGACAGTGTCACACATCTAGTAGTGGACGATTGCCACATGGTGATTTGCATGCAACAATGTAGCAACATCACACTGAAACATGTAAAATTAGTTTGAAGCTAATGGTGAAGAAATAAATTTGTATATACATGGCAGTTTTGAATCAGGAAAGCCTGTTGTATGTGGAGGCAAATGTCTTTTAAAAATACTTTTTCTTGTTGGAAAATGTTAACTATGACATGGTAGGTAAGTACCTAATGTGATAACAAGAATGTACTTCTACATTATGTGTAGAAGAGATTTTTATCTATTGTAGGTAAATGTGCGAAAGGTTATCATAATTGTCTATGAATTAATATTACAATTATTGAAGAAAGGGATGGTACTGTAAGTAATGCAGGTAATAGAATTACTGGATACAGATCAACATGTGTTTCTGTTGTTAACTGAAGCATTTTGATGAATTAGGATGGAATGTAGATACCTAAATGACTATTAACTGTTCAGAAATATACAGAGTTGTTAAAACACTACAGGAACAGCAAACAAAAAGAGATTATAAAACAGTTGAAATGTCAGATGTGAGCTCATGCTAAATTGAACTGCATCTTCTGTGGATAATATAAAGTGATATACCTTATCAACCAATTACTAAGAATCAAACATACATTGGCCTGATGTAAGGCAGTGTTTTTTGCTAATAATTAGGCCTTAAAATTCATAGTTGCTTTATAATTGTGGCTGATCACAGGCCCCTTCTCCCTATTATGGCCTGTCCAATTTCTGAATGTCCATATAGCATCTATCTATGCATGTACACCAGCTGTTTTCTCACTGTCATCACCAATTCTTGTAATTAATCCATCTGCATGGTTTTCAGTTATAGTATTAATTTTTCTATTACATTAGTTTTTGACTGTGCTCATTTTAAATTTTAAAATAATTGTGTCTGCAAGTCTCGTTCCAGTGATTGAACCTTGTGCAAGAATGAATAACCATATTGTAAGACAAGGAATAACAAAGTATCAGATTAACAAAGAATTACAATGAAATTATGATGCAAGTCTTAAAATTATGGTGGCGTATAAAGCAGAAAATACAAACAATTATACTACTTCTAGAGAATTATTTCTAACTGAAAATGATGTGGCACACTGGTGAAAACAAAAACTGAACTCATTGGTGCACATTCTGCAGGAATGGTGTATAGCAGACTTAAAAAAGGACATTTTGACACTTTATTTACTTTTTTTTTCCTATGGCTTTAGAAAATGGGGATTACCATTTAATTGAGATTGCCCTATAATCAAGTCAGTATGGTAATTAGAAAAATATATGTACACAATTAACAGTAATTTGTTGCTGAGGTAACGTGTTAGTTTCCAAATCAGCACTCTGAATAAGATATGCTTCAACTTTAATTATTCATATCTTTTTTTTGTAGATAAAGCTAACTTTTGAGGATAGACAGAAATTACACCATGATGTCATCAATTGTCGCCGCACAATAGTAAAGAGTGAAATGTTGAGGAAACCTCAAAATGAAAATATTGGGATCTTCAGAAGCACCTTACGAAGGTAAAAATTTCTTAAACTTATTCCACAGTCTTATTTATCGTAAAAAGACCATCATACTTTCTTTTGAACCTTTTTTTTCATCATACTGAATGTTCTTTTCTCTCCAGGATAAGCCGCAGCAGGCTTGAAAAATTACGGCAGGAGCTTGGCAACACCGATTCCTTCCGCCACAGCTACTGGTCTTTTACCAAAGTGCAGATTCCACTTAGTCTGTTAATAATCTCTGATCAGGAAATGGAAATTGCTGCAACAAGAGTGTTTGCTTCTATTTTGTCTTATTCTGGCCTGTTAGAAGATGGTAAGCTCCATGATCTATTATGTTAGCCATAAAAAATAAGAGAGAGAGAAATAAAAAATATTGTACTAGTTCTTAAAAGTAATTTCAAGAGGGTTTTATGGATTATAATATATAAAGTGAGGATTTCAAGCATTTTGTCAATCATATTTTCCATTGTAAATGAGTAACTTGTTAATATCACACATGCTGTAAGAAGGTGATTGGAGTTGGTTCAGTTAAAAATGATGTGAAGCAGTGATTCCCAAACATTAGTCCATGAACTGATGCCTGTTCACAGGGAGGTTTCAGCCAGTATTTGTGTTGAGTGAAAATAAAAATGTGTTTTAAATATAACTACTGAAATAGATTGTTTTACAGTTCAGTGTAAAAGTACATCAAAACTAATCTTGTTTAAAGTGCTCTGTGAAATTTTGGAATCATAACTAAATGATTTCTTGGAAAAAAGTGTTTGGGAATCACTATTGTATCCTGAAGATTAGCATATCAAACATTACCTGATCTTTGCAATAACTAAAGGTTTCCAGATTTAATGTGCAGAAATAAGGTGTAATGAGTTGTTGTTGGTGGAATGAAAAACAACATACGGCATAAAGTTAAAGACAGACTGAAAACAAAAGCTTGTTCTAGTGAATAGATCTGTTGTGATTAAAACTGTGTCGTTAAAAATGAATTAAATTGTTTTGGAATAAAAATTGAACATAGGAAAACTACACTGAGGTAAAAGAAAATAAAACTATATGTTACTTGACTGTAGCAAAGTAAAAGATATATAAATAATCAGCCAGTTAAGCAGACTGAAACACAGATGAGTCTTCTCAAGTGTATTTTTTGAGTCCTTTAAAAAATAATGAAATCAGTGCTTTAACAACATTTACCATTCACCACCTCTCTATAGGTGTGCAAAAACTGATAATTGAAGATAATAAAATAATACTAATGTAGATGTCTCAAAGAAGAGAAAGTTGGTAGATTGACAGACAAATTAATGAGAACGTTTGTGGTAAAAATCAATTTAAATGATCTTGGAAAATATCCAAGTTGACACTAAAGAACAAAGTATATAGTGGAATATTATCAGGTCTGAAAATGTCTTACGGTATTAGATAATTATTGGTAAACGGAAATAAAAACCTTTTTTATATAGTGAATTAAAAAGTTGTTTTTGTATGGATTGAAATTTCTCATTTTATGTGTTGTAATGTTTGAAATGAGATTTATCTAAGATCTGAAATAATTTGTTTTTTATTGTTATTTTTTTAAGCAGTGAAGTTTATTTTTATATTATTTGAATATGAAGTGGTGTTGATGTTTTTGTTATTTATGAAATAATGTTTTATTATTTGTGTTGTGATATGCTGAGAAAATTTGTGTTTAAGGTATGGAATATTATTAACTTGTGCGTTTTGTGACTTATGGAATAATATTCATTGGCATTGTGGTTCGTGAACTGTTCTTCTGTCTGTCATGTTTTTTGCAAATTAATACCTGTCCATATACAAACAGTCGGGAACAACTTTTCTAATGAAAGAGAAAACAATAAATAAATAATAATCTCTGTAGTTTATTGATGCGTCTTTTTACTATATGTTGTATAATTCTTTTTTATAATTGATAAAATACTAAAAACAAATTTTAATTGTATTTTAAGAATAGTGATTAAAAAAATATTTTACTTTGCCTAGAGAGAGCAGAATGGACTGGAAATACAGATCCCACACTTATGGCACAATTGATATTAGGTACTTGTATGAAGAAGGAAATACTATTAAATGAATTATTTCTTCAGTTAATCAAACAGACAACTGATCATCCAGGTAAAATTAAAGATTTATTTATCCACCTCAGAATGTTTTATGTAGTCAAGAAGTTTTGATTTATATATAAAAATTGTAACTTTCAGCTTATTGTAATGTTAACCTCAAGTAAACATTACTTTAGTACTGTCTATGAAACAATTGGTTTTTGGTTAAAAATACTGCACAAATTGAAGGCCTATGCATTTTTTAATTCTTGATTTCAAGTATTTGTTTTTATCATTGTAATCCAGCACAGTTTAGGATCAAGATCATTAATTTTTTTAAGCATAAAATTTGTGTAATTTTGATTTTTGATTGCAGTTATTTTTCATAGTTAGAAAATGTGCATAGAGGGCTAAACTTGCATTAACAAATCGTAAATCTTACAAACTTGCTATTCTTTGCACAAATGCTTAGATAATATATAAATGTGGAACATGTAAGAAGTTATATGTGTGGCATTCATTACTGTTTAAAGCAAAAAGGTAGGTGTCAAAGTAGTAGGAGCTTAAAGGGTTCTTCATGAACATGATTTTTCAGAGCAGCTAAATCTTGTGTCTGGATCAATATAAGTATCTTGAGATGAATAAACTAACTGTTCAACAATACTTTTAGTATGTTTAACTGTGCACTGTTTCACTATACTGTTGTAGTTTTACATTCTTTTCAGTTGCTATCATTTAAAATCATTTTTGTGACCTATAACATTCATGGCCCCTTGAAAAAGGTGTATGCTAAAGCATCAGGTAGATTAAATAAACATTTATTTTAAGTTGTTTGTCATCGTTATTGAAAATGGCTAAATCTTGTCTTTGGAGTATCAACAAAGTTAAAAAAGATTGTTTCAAAGAGTTTACCTGGTCCTTGAGTGTGTTATAAATAAAATGTGGAAATATGGATATTAATGTTAATTTATATCATAAAGAAGTTGATAAGATTTTATTTAAATACAAATTAGTGATGAAGTTATTAATTGTATAAATCTAGTGGTGGTAGTATGCTAAATGTAGTGGAGATCTGAGTGTAATCAAGAAAAATCTTTATTTATGAGGGATTTTGACAACCACACTTTGCTTAAATAGTCTTCTTTAGAACACAAATATTTATGCATATTTGTAAAGTATGTATGTAAATTAAATTAATACATTAATTCTCATGTTGTTGTTCTTATGTATTTATTTGCCTTCAGATATTAATATAGTTTCATGTAATTTTTTGATCTTTCATTGTCCAGGCCAGTTGATGAGTTCTGGTGTTGAATAAAGAGTTAAAAACTCAGTTTTTAAATTAAATGTTTTTGAATAAGGGATATTAAGTACAAGCTTGTGAGCTGCAAATGCACAGGTTATACACTGTAAAAATTATTTTGCTTTTTTTCATTTGAACAATTTTTTTTGTCCACTTAGATCCCAACAGCCGTGTGAATCTTCGAAACTGGCAACTTATGGCTTTAGCCTGCAGTGTAGCAGCTCCCCCTGAAAGACGGATATTGAGCTATCTTCAGGCTCACCTGAGACGCTGTGCTATTGATGAAGTTACTGAGGAAGGCCAATTTGCTCAATTTTCAATTAAAGTAAGAGAATTACATTGTAGAGTTTTAATGACTAATTTTATTTGGAGAACTTGACAGACATTAGTGAGATAATTTCAAATACAACTGCGTTTTATTTCCTGTATATTACATACATTTTTTTATTTTCTTAATTGCTATATTGAGTTTACAATCAAAACGTGTGTTTTTAAACCTCTTGATATGGGTGCACGTCACAACATTTTGGAGGTACAATTAGAATTTAATTAAACTGCATTTTTATCATTATATGTGAGTACACTTGGCATCAAAATAGTGAATGAATCAAATTTTATTATGATATAAGTCCTTAATTTTATAACGAAATATTTTTTAAAATCCTTTAATCTCCGTTGGTACAAGAATTGTGACATTTCTTCTCTAGGTCTTCCTTCTTTTATAATTATTTACCACTCCTCTGAGAAGAATGGAATTTAATTTATAATATAAATATCACTAAAACGAAGTTTTATAGCCTTCAATCCTATCTGTTTACTGAGCCATAAACTTGAAAATAAAATACACTTACCATATCCACCTTTTGCATTTTCTCATTCATAAACTACTAATAGTTTTTCTGGTGTATTATACATTATTATTTATAACAAATGAAACAAAAAAAAGTTTTAATCTGTCAAAAGCCTTTTTATAATGATTTTTTTTGTACAGACCATTATTTGTTTTGCTATCATTTTTAAACTTTTTCTCATGGTATTCATAGATTTTAAAGGCTGCATAGTTAAAAAGCCTCATAACTTATGCTAATTATAAGATATTGCTTACTTTATATGTGTTATTACTGTGTGTTCTTAAATGGATTTTTAAATAGTAACAATTATTATAGTTTAGTAGTACAATTAGTATGAAACATTTGACTTAAAGTTCATCAACGATTGACAGTATAAAAACAAGAGGACTCAGGTAAATACTATATTTCTTCCTTTTTATACAAGTTCTTTAGTTGTATTTATCAAAGTAAGTAAAATATAAAAGTTAGAATCTCTTTAGGTTAGATTAGTAAGATAAGGAAAAATAATAATAATTATAAAAATTCTTCTTAAGGTACACTCGTGAATAGCTCTTCCATTATGTAATTCAGTAGCAGTTGCCCTAGTTAACTCTTCATTTGCTATGGTTTGCTGTAGTTTTTCCCAAGATGATTTATCTTTGTTCATTATTATTTTTTGTATTTTCTGAATTCTGTACTCTTTAATGAATTCTAAAGTTTGTGCTATAACCTCTGATATTCTTCCAATTGCTTCAAGTACCCCTTACACAGTCTTCAGGTTAAGGGGCCTTGACTGAGAATTTTTGGCCAATGTTCATTGGAGGATCAATCATTATATGAGTTAACTTTCTTCTCTCAGTAATGTTCAGCTTCCTTTGAATCTTCTGAACCTGCTCTTGACAAGGAAAATTTTGACATCCTTTTTTCTCCACCTAATTATTCCTAACCAAATCTTTCCTGCAAGATCTGCTAGAATAATTCAACTTTTTTGGGGATTATTTCTCAGGTGTGTTTTATCTATTTCTCCAATTTCATATGATCGTGTTCCTCCTTGTTATATGACATCATGGCTGATGCTCAGCATTTCATTTCTTAGGCGAGAATGGGTGATAGTATGCCTCACCTTCTATGGGCTTTTGATCATTATACTTTGACTGATCAATCTTTTCTAAATTTCCAGTGGTTGGAGTTACTTTTTTCTGCTTACCTTATGCAAAATTTATTTTACCCATGTCTTACCCTTATAGCTTTTCTATTATACTGGTCTATCATACCCCTTTTTTCTGAGGCACTCCACTGATATTCAAAAAGTTTTGGGGAAATACATTTTCCTTCATTACTTCTGCATTGGTACAGTTATCCTCTTCAGCTCTATCCCTTTACAAGTGGTTTCTTTACTGTTTTCACAGGTTCATTTACCTTTCATTTATCTTTGTCACTTAGAGATGGCTCCTTTTATTTTAGGTAGGTTTTTGGAGATATTCCTGAGCCTTTGAAATCATATGTAAAATCTGTAAGACAACATTCAACCCTTTCATCTTTGGTTACTTGTTTGTCTGATCCTAATCCTATACCCTCTTCTGTTTCCTATCTAGCACTTTCCCATTCTTCACCAGTTCCTGCCACTAAGGGATCAACAAGTGGTCATGTTTTTCTATGTCAGTTTCATCAATGTCAACTCTTCCAGTCACTATCTGATGGATTCTGGTCTATCGGGAGAGCATATGACCAGTTTTGTTCTCCAATGTGGGAATTCACTTCTGATTATTGGGTGATCAAATTTTTTTTGAGACTTTTCATCTGTTTCTTTTCTACATTCTTCATTGTCTAATGTATCAATATCCTTCCCATTACTTGCTACCAATCAGTGTCTATCCAAGACTATGCTGGCTTTTCTATCACAGAGGGATATCTGTTCTGTCATCCAGCCTTCAAATGTTTTTACTCCAGGCTTTTTTGTAACCACCAAAGAAAACTAGGGACTGGTGTTCTCTGATTGATCTATTCCACCTCAACGAATTTTTGAATCTTTATTATTTTGCCAGAGTAGTTTATCATACTCTGGAGGCTTTTTCTCCAGAACTGTGAATAACCAAGATAGATATCTCAAATTCCTATTTTAGTATTCATTTTTTCATTTGCCCATATGCTATCTTTGGTTTGTTCACCACAGGATTGTCTATCAGATATGCACCTTACATTTTAGGCTTATTTCAGAACTGTATGTCTTTTGTTGAGTAGTCAAGCCTTTGCTCGACTTCTGCATACTCATGAGTTGCATTTACACAACCATGTAGATGACTGGCACCTGTAAGCTTATTCTGAACTATAACACACATATATCTGATATTAAAAGAAGTATCTCATGTGGTTGGACTCTCAAGCTGGAAAAGTCTTTCCTTTTACCCACTCAATATTTTACTCATTTCTATGTGTTTTTCAACATACAACCTAACCTTTTCTACTTAATCCCTGTCTAATGGAACATTTTAGCAATCCATACCCTTGCTGCTCCCTCTCTGTCTGCTTGTCAGGTTCTATTGCTTTTTGAGGACTTGGACTTTTATGGAAGCACATATCCTCTTGGGTCAGGTATATATGCATTATCTTCAGTGGACTCTGAACAATCAATGTAACCTTGCTTGGGATTCCTTTTAGATGACCTATGTTGATGGTTGAAAAAGGATAACACTTGGTTGAACAACAACACTTCCTCCATCTCATCCAGATTTGCATCTTTTCAAAGATACTTCTCTCCACAGTTGGGGGGCATGGATCAATTAGCAGGAAGCTTCTGAATAATGGTCTCCATCCAAAGGGTCTTCCCATATTAACATCTTGGAGCTTTTGATGGTAGAACATACATTTAATTATTTTTTTCTGTTGTACAGAACCAACTCATCTTGAACCATTCGAACAATTCTACAATGGTAGCTTATATCATATCAAAGGGAAACCCTTCCCATTTTTTTTGTGGTCAAACATTAGAACTCCTCTGATGTGTTCATATGCTGGGGTTATCTTCTTGCATGTCATGTTCCAGGTGCTTTCAATCACTTGGTTGATTTTCTTTCTAGACCAAACAAGGCTTATCCCACAGAATAGTTTTTTGATCCTCCTATTTTCCTGTTGCTCTACAATCAGTGGGGTACTCCTCATCTGATGCATTTGCCATTCTCTTTAGTACAAACTTTCCTTTTTTTTCTAGTCTTTGTTTCCTTATTTTAAGGATCTGGCAGTAGGTGCTCTTAGTGATGACTGGAACAACTGGCATCTTTAATATTTATCCTTTTATCTTACCTCTTCACACTTTGATTTTGGTCATCAATAAATCTACATATCATGTTTTTTTTTTATTCCTCCTTACTGGCCAGCACAACCTTGGTTTGGACATGTCATTCATCTCCAAAACTACCCTTCTATTGCCTCTTCCTCACACTTCTTCCATACTCCATCAACGTTGGTCACCATTCCTTTATCCAACATCATGTCCAGCATTTATCAGGTCCCTGGCAAAGAGAACTAATTGTCTAAAAGTGTTATTTCCCTTTAAGTGTGCTTAATTTACCATTTTCGTCTTGAGGTTTATCGATGTTAATGATTATTTTTATTATTGGTCTTTGAGTCAGTGTTTTCCCCTTCTTGACTCATAGTTCCTCTTCTTACAGATTTCTTCATCTGGTTGTTCAATTTTGGGGCTTCTGCTTTCACAGCTGGTGATCAAGCAGCTTTGTTCAACAGTTTTTTCTTGGCACTATTTGACATTTTACTCTATCAGCCCTTTAAGCTGTGGTGAGGTTGTGACATTATTTTTGTAATGTAGATTTTCCCTTTCAGTAATATATTCCTTTTAGTTGAAGATCCCACTGAGTGGCAGGTGTTGCCTGTCCAGGTATGCTACCTGTTACTCAAATCTGCATTGTATGGCCAAGATGTATACCCATGGCCAATATCCCAAACTGTCAGGATGGGATGTTTCACAAGATTATTACAAGGTTTCTTTATGATGCATCTGCTTCATTAATATGATCTGAACCATACTAATGTCTGAACTGACATGGGTAAAGCAAAGAGGGATAACTTTACATTGTTTCTCTCTTAAATTGAATACATCAGTGGTGATCTGCTTTTCACCTGTTGCACTGCTTCTGGTGTTTATGTTCCTTTGGACTCTCTTTTGCATTTTTTCCCTCTTGTTCTTCTAGTGGCATATAAGAGTTTGCTACTTTTCAATTCTAAGCCGCTTGGGTGGTGGACCATGGAGAAGCCATGAATATGATCATTTCCATTCAGTCAAGAGTAGGGTGGTGGCATTTAGTTCTCCAGTCATTACTTCACCTCCTTGTGCTTGGTTCTAGAAGCTGACAATGCACCCAGCTTCTGTGCAGTTCCATCAGAAAAGTATTGTTTCAAATATTTTCATTTTCTTGAAGCATGGTGGGACATGGAGGATGATGATGTGTTCTAACTTCTGTGATATACCTTTCAGGGAATGATATTGAGCATATTTCATGAAAAGAAGTTCTACCTCTCTTCATTGGGTCCTGGAGATTGATGCTATGCCCAGCTTTTGTGCAGTCCTATACTGAAGGTATTGTTATATATCTTTTACTGAAGTAACCCAATTCCATGCAGTGGGACCAAGAGGAAGATTTTATGCTCCATATTTTGTGGTCCTATTTGGCAGATGATGTTGCTTTGTACAACATCTGTCACATTGCAGTTTACCCCTTTGATTGAGATCCCTTGTCCTACCATCACCTTGATGTTTATTCCCAGTGAGTGGTTTTTGAATTAGAATTGTACCAATCAACATAAATCTTCATCTATGTGTTGGTTGTGATTGCTTATTCTTGTTCCAATTTCATGGTGTTTTCTCATCTGTGTGGTAGGTCTCAAAAGTTGATGTTATATACATATGCACTCTCACTTTTATTTAGTACTCTCTGGAGGATGATATGGTTTAAGATGGTGGGTTTTTTTGTGGTACTGTTTCAGAACTTCCCCTACCTGCGGCTGCTGTTGTAGATGGGACTCCAATCAGTCTGGATCTAGTTTGATGTGGTCTGTTTAGATAAATTTAAACATTATGTAATTTAGTTCTCAACTTGAGATGAGGATGGTGTGGTCTTGCCTCCTACCTTGGGTCAGAAGCTATCATCCCATTGCTACTTGGTTTTGGACTGGAGTTGACTGTTTCATGGTATGCTATACTCTAGTCACATGGAGCATATTCATTTTAGCTTTTGTCACTGTCCTGTCTAGAGGTGGGTCTTCTACAGTCTTTTGTCACTCATATTGAAATTCTAATACATTGTGGTTCAGATCCAAACCTACCTGCTATTTCTTTTGATTTTGGTTGTGCTTCTACAGCTTTCTGCCTGTGTATGTGACATCTGTTTACACACTGGGCAACATAGTATACCTGGTACAGAAGTGGTGTGGTCTCCCACATGTGTTTTTCTTCCAATGGAAAATACACGTCATGGACAATACCCTCTTCCTATTCAATGTGGAATTCATATACTGAAAATATATTTCCAAACAGTACTTGCTTCCTCTCACACTTTCCCCCCCTCTAAAGTAATACTTTACGTGTAATCTCAAAGTGATAGTGTAGTAGAATCAAATGGAGGAAATCATGTGCATTGAGAAGGTGTGTTACACTACTGTTGGTGGAAGGCTGTTACATAATAATTTACTTCCAAGACACAATAAACCAAGTTGATCATTGGGTATGTGGGAGCTCATGGGTTGTGATATGTGAAAATATTTTTACATAGAAAGGGCAGCACTGAATGAAAATAATTGTACATGTTAGTACAGATAAGTATTTATCAGTTACATCAACCAAGCCCTTAGCGAGAAAGTTAATTGAACTTATACTTACATTTGAGTTATTACATTACATTGTTGTTATCAGTTTTTGTGATAATCAACTCAATCATCTTATCATGTTATACACTGAACATTATGTTTTTCAGTCTTTAACTCGTACCTTAGAGACTAGAGGACGAAAATGGCCTCCATCTTCACGTGAGATTGCTTTTACCATTAGCCGTCATTCAATCCACACTCGTGTGTATTTCCTTGATGGACAGTACCTGACTGTTGACTTTGATCCTTGTGCTTGTATGGAGGAGGTAGGGAAATTTGAGATTCTTAAAATTCACAAGGAAACCTTTTAAAATGTAAGTAAATTTTACTATAAAATTTGATAATTATAATAGTTGTATTATGTATCATTATATGTTATATTATTGATGCCTTGTTAGTAAGTGCTACTGAGCTAACCTTTCCTTTCTTCTCTCACAAGCAACACCCTTTCTTGGACTTTATCTCAGGATCATGGGATGATAGTTGATTTATTGCAACACTGCACAACAATTTTTTTGAAAAGTTTTGCTTCCTGAAAGGTTTTTACTAATTATGACGGGGATCTGGTGGGTGTGCACAAATATAGTTTTGGTTTTGTTTCATCACGAATGAACTCTGAGAAATAGACAGTTAACTGTTTACTGGCAATAATGTATTTAATTGCATTTATGTTTCTAATACACTATTAAGTTCAACATAATTAAAAGTGTTTTGCTCCTGATTTTCGTTTGTATTCAGTGTCTGGTGCATCACATTGCAGTGCCCAACTGCAAGCAAGCATTGATGAATTCCAATTGCTCTTATATTGTTTTTCCGTTGTAGCAATATCCTGGTGAAACCTTTCACCGTGTTCGTCACTGACTGCACTGAAATTTGTGGAGAAGAAGTCCAAGTGTGAGTGGAGGAAATGAATTTTGAGTGACATGTTGCACTTCATTTATTTATTTGCTTTGAGAAGTTTGTCTACCATCTGAATGTAATGTGGGGCTCTGTAATTGGCAAGAAAATTGTCAACAACGTCTTTGAAGGCTTTCCAGGCAATTTTTTTCTGGCTTAACTAAAAGATCTTCGAACTGCTTGTCACTCATAACATGTCTGATCTGAGGGCCAACAAAAATGCCCTCTTTGATCTTGGTCTCAGTTATTCTTGGGAACATCTGTTATGAATAACAAAAACCTTTGTTTTATTTGTTTATTTCTTTCACGAAATTCTTCATAAGTCCCAATTTTCTGTGAAGAGGAGGCAAAAAAATCTTTGCAGGGTCAACAAGTGGCTCATACACCACATTTTTCTGTCCTGGAACTAACTTTTTATGGAGTGGCCAGCTCTGACTAGAATAATGTGACTCTTTGGAATGAGGAAACAGATGAAACAACAGTACTCTGTATAGCTGAGCTGCAATCCCAGTAACAGAGCAACAACTTTCAGATCTCCACATATATTCCAGTTGTATTTGCTGTACTGGATGTGCTTCAGCAACATTTCCATGTTCTCGTAAGTTTCTTTCATGTGTGCTGCCTAGCCAACAGATATTAAACCCCAGTTGTCATTGTGTAACAGAACAGCTTTGAGGCTTAACAATGATGAATCAATAAAGAGATGCCACTCTTGCGGGTTATGGTCACAACCCAAAGCAGAGTACAATCCTTCTGTGTCAACACAGAAACAGAGACTGTCAACTTGTGCAAAGAATGTGCTTATATCATCTTGGCAGTTTTGAAAAACAGAAATTTTTGTACCTGGTTACAGGAAACACTTACTGCAATCTCGAACCCAGCAGTTCGGCTTTTACTTTTCACAGACCCAAATCTCTGACCAGATCATTTAATTCTGACTGTGTTGTGAGATGTGGATCACCTGAGGAGCATGGTTAAAAATCCGGATCAATGTCATTGCCAGTTCCCTGCATTGCAGTTTCTTCATCTGGTTTGTTTAAGGTCCATTCCTGTGGTGATTTTGGAATTAGAAGACTGTCATCATGTGGCACGGGTCTCATTGCTGAGGGCAGATTAGGGTATTCATTTGACTTCTTGTTTTTGGCAGAGAAACCAGACACATTAGTCAAACAGAAGTAACAATCCATCACATGGTCTTTCTGTTCTCGTCATATCATTGGGACAGCAAATAGCATTGTTTTCAAGTTCCTCAGAGCCAAGCTCTCAGACAAACAGCACATGTTGCACAACAAATGTGAGGTGATCATTTCTGGTCTTGATCACCAATTTTACAGCCAAACAGCCAAAGTACAGATGATATGCTTTCTTCACAAGAGCAGTCACTGAGCATCTCTGATAAACAAGCTTATACTCACCAAAAATGTAGCAAAATGTATCGCTACTGTTACAACACTGATGAGACAAATTTACCAACACCAATCGTTCTGTAAAATGTCTATAACATCTAACTTACTTGTTACAGTGTTACTGAGGCAAAGCTCTATTCTGAAACAATACGTACACACTATAAGGTCTATATTAATTCAATGAGCAGCATCTGTGTATGCAAGCCACTTTTGTAGCCTGCTGAGACAGTGTCAAGCTGGATCCAGCCTGCCCAGGCTGCATACTTTCAGAAAACAGCTTCCAACCTTGCCTGATTTCATGCCTGGACATGCCCAGACTGCACAAAACATTGTTCATAGGTCTCTTACAGAAACGAAAATTCTTGGACACAAATATAAGAAAAATATCACAAAACTGAAAATTTTGATGAAATGGTACATGATGGGTAAATTTAGATGTAATTTTTATGATTCGCGACCAGAAATCTTCAATGTTCAAGAAGCAAAATCTTTTTTGTGCAGTGTAATTACTTCAGCCTGGTATGTGAGCTTAAACATTTGATACATGAGAAAGTGCTTTGCAAAATCATCCAGTAAAGGCACTTTTAGCAACTCATATTACCACTTGTGCACTCATATATATTATCTGTAATTAGAATAATAACATTTGTTATAATTTAGTCAAGATATTTATTGGTTTTTATTTTAGTTGAATGTTGATAGTTGTTTTTTCAGTAACGGAGTATCCTATTGCTCTCCAATTGTTTAAATTCTTTCTACAGGTTTTAGAAAAAGTGAAGATGAAAATTGATTTAAGACCAGATGTTCCAGGATATGCTTTGTATGATGTAATTGGTAATTCAGGTATGAAGCCACTTTGGAACTAAACTATAAAGACTGTTTTAGTAATGTAAATTGTTTAATTAGTGCAAATGTTTAGTTGAAGTGATTTAAACACCCATTATATTCATAATTGATACATTTTTGATTTATTATTCAATAAATGGAGTAAGAACACTCTTTTTTTATTTGATAACCTTTTTATTTTTACAAAGAATGAGTTTAATTACTTTAAATTATAAAAAAAGTAAATTTCAAGATGTTTTTTCAAAACAATTTTATCCAATTCATTATTTCAAAGTAATCATTTGAAGATTTACATCTGTGTCAAAATTACATGTTAAGACTGATAACTGACAACAAAATTTAACAAGTTACGATCACATTATGAAATGTAGGAAAACATATGAATATGATGTGTTTATTGATGTGCAGAACGAGCTTTACAACCAAGAGAAAAAGTTGCAGATGCTATATCAAAGTGGGAACAGTGGAATAAAGCACAAGGAAAAAGTGTAGTTTCCAAACAGCACCATTTTATCTTGAAGGTAAGTTGTATAGTAACTGTTTTTTATCATGAAGCATTATGTAATTTATTTTTTACAATATACTTACTCGTTTTGAATTTCAACCGAAAACCTGTCGTATGCCAGGCAAGTGCCAACTTAGCTGAAGTGTTTTACCCAACAATACTACATGTTCAGCTGATATAAGCACTCTTTGTTTTATTTAGTGATGGTTTTCAATAATATGCTATTATGAGATTGTTTTTCTTTAAAATTTTATGTAATATTTTTACTACGCTGGTTTCAAATGCTGCAGATTTACTACCATTTTATTGATTATGATTTTGTGATTTAGAAATACTGTTTTCCTGGAATTTAGTTAATAAATATCTTTTTTTTTTTAAATGGGAATAACAAATGTATCACATTTTATCATATGCCTACAATGTTTGAAAAATTTTATCTCGTACGTAAGTAAATAATTTAAAATATAATTTGCTGTAGGGTATGTATGTTTAAAAATATTTCGGGATTTTTATGAAACTTTCAACATACATTCATGAGGTAGCAAATAACTAAACCAATTTTTTTAAGCGCTGTTTCTCTCAAACAATCAGTATAACACAGTTTAATAAAACGTTCTACAGTTAGTTACCTTTATATGTGTGGTATACAGAAATGAACTGTAAGCTTACTGAAGTAAATGTTAATAAGATAAAATCACACTATCCACCTGTAATATAAAGGTCAGTTGATGTGTTAACTCTTAAATGTACAGTTATTTTCAGTAGTGTAGCATAAAATATAAATCAGAGTATTTTGTTAAATTGTTATTTCTAAAAATACCTTTTTCATTTCACAGAAACACTTATTTCTAGATTCATATATTAACTTGAATGACCCTGTGGAAAAAGAATTACTCTATTACCAGGTGGTGCACAATATTCAGCATGATCGTTTTCCAGTTACACACCAAGAAGCTGTAAGTGTTTTACTTAATATTTAATCATTTTATAACAAATAAATATAACAATATTTTTAAACTTTGTAAATTTTTACTTTATGAAAAAAAGTTTCCATCTATATAAAACATTTAATACAAGTTTCTGTGTTATTAATTTGTAAGATGTTTGAAGAAAACCTTGTATATTTACATTAATACATTCTCTGTAATTGATTATACAGATGTCATTTATTTAACCACTCAATACAAATTAACTAAAATCAGGGATTCGATTCCCCTCGGTGGACTCAGCAGATAGCTCGATGTGGCTTTGCTATAAAAAAACACACAATACAAATTAAGCATTTTTATTAGTCTGCATATCTTTTATGTTTTGTTTATGAGGGGAATTTTATTTATTAAAGATGAGTAATTAACTCAGAACTGTATCTTCACCTGCATAATTATGCTTTTTACTTTGAAAATTCTCACACCTATTTATGTAGATTTTAAAGAATCAGCATTTATTTGTTGACAACCTTACTTGAAATTTTATAAGGAGTAACATAAGCTATTTAAAATTATCAGATATTAATACAAATTTTTTCCACAGTTATATTTTTTACTTCAGCCAAGTTTTCCTTCATATATATCCCACTGTTTTGAAATGTTCTTGATTTAAACTTAATTTTTATTTATGTTTTATTTATATATTGTACATCATATTTGACTGAGACATTTATTTTGTTTTGTCATTTGAATGGTGTTTCTACCTTTCTGTGCCAATTTTTCTGGTTATTTTAAATAGTTTCCATTAAGTTTTTCTCCACTCATTATCTTTTAACCACATCTGATAGATATCCATATCATGTAATGGAGATGTATATGTTATCATTCTAATGCTTGTGTACTATTTTAAATAAAAGTAAAAAAGAGTAATTGATTTTCATTTGCATCTTTCCATTTTATTGCTTGCCTTTGTTATTGTACAATTCATCTTTCCATGTGTTTCATGAAAATTTTACAAGAATGCAAATATATTATTTTTTCTGCCTGTGTGCATGATTTTGTAGTAGAGCCTCATTAGGCTATCTGCTGTGTCCACTGAAGGGAATCAAACCCCTGATTTTAATATTGCAAACCTGAAAACTTACCACTGTCACATGCATAAATAGTGTTTCAGGAAAACTTTTGTCTCTTATCATCCATTCCCCACTAGTACAGACTAAATTTTGCATTTCATAGAATTTATTATCAGACAGAAATAAATTAGTTTGACACTAATACCTAATAGCAAATACTGTAAAGAAGAGGAGTTCCAGTAATAATTAAACATGGAAGATTCATGAAATCAGAAGTGCATAAGTTTAGTTTCATCAATAAATGTTTTATTTAAGTAATATTCATTTGAAAATGTAATTATTACATTATTATTTTTTATTTATAATTATTATTTTTGTAGAAAAGTATTTTGTGTACCAATAATGTTTCTGACTAATTTAGTTTTTTTTAGAATACAATTTTGTTGTCAATAAAAACGTTTTACTTCTTTAAATGTAAAACAAAAATGTGTATGTTATTTTCAAACTATTGTGTTTTTTAATTTTCTTTAGCTTATGTTGTGTGCCATAAAAGCACAGTTGGAAGTGGGAGATTTCCAGGAAGGTCTTGCAGATTATCGGTATGTGCTACATGGATTAATAACTTTATTCTCACTTCTATGATAGTAAGAATTTTTTACAGTGACAGTTGGTTTGAACATAACTGATTGAGATATTTTAGGTGAGTTTGAAATTATTGTAAATATTATTAAGTTGATTATAACTAAATGGATATTAAATGATGCTGGGTTTTTTTTTTCAAATATTTTAGCCATCAAACTGTGACCTTATTGTTTCAAATATAACTTTTAAAATTAATAAATAAATAATTTCAAGAAATGTGTACTCATCATCCTTCAGCAAGTCTACAGCTAAACTTATTTCATGAATTTGTGACCTTAATCTAAAAAAAATTAGAAGTTTGTTTCATGCAAAAATTTTCATCTCTTCCTTTTCTTTGGTTTGTTTAGAATTTCACACAAAGCTACATGAGGACTATCAGCACTAACTGCCCCTAATTTTCAATTTAGCAGTGTAAAAGTAGAGGAGAGGCAGCTGGTCATCACTACCCATTGCCAACTCTTGGGCTACTCTTTTACCAATGAATAGTGGGATTTACCTTCACTTTGTAATACCCCCATGGCTGAAAGGGTTGAGCATGTTTGGTGTGAGGAGCATTCGAACCCATGACCATCAGATTACAAGTCAAATGCCTTAACCACCTGGCCATGTCAGGCTCCCTTATCTTTGCAAGAATTTTGATTCAACTATAATATTCTGCTGCAACACATATTCCTAAGGCATGATTACGTACAAATATACTAATAAAAAAAAAATATGTAACCACACTGCTGCTGAAAGTAACTTAACAGTGCTTCACAGGTTATTTCCAAAGGGAGCAAAAATAAGTTTAAGTTTAAATGTTTGTCAGAGATATTTTTTATGAATAGATTAATGCCACAATGTAATAATTCAAGTTAATAATTTAATCAAGCATTATAAATAGCATTTTGTGTTTGAATGTACATTGTGTTTAATTTTTGTTGGTGTAAAGAAAAGACTATGAGCAAACAGTTAGTAAAACAGGATGAGTGATGAAACTGAAATAAAGCATTGTTTGATATTTAAATATTTTTTATAACTGAGTTCAGGAGCATTATGGCAGATTGCCTTCCACCAAGACTGCTTACAACCATTCCACCAGAATCTGTGGTGATACAACATCAAATCCTCGCTGGAATGGATGTTGACCAAAGTAAACAAGCTTTCTTAGCTCTGGTACAGTCATGGCCTCTCCACTGGGCAACCATATTTGAAGTTGCGGTAAATAATATATTTTAGGATTAAAACACAGAAACTTATGGAAAATAGTTTATATACTCTATATGCTATTAATACCAGAGATTTTTTTTTCTGGGAAAGCAGAAATAATAACATTAGTGAATTTGCTAGATAAAAAAAAATATATATATGCTTATTTTTAAAGTTAATCACACATTATAAGATACTTTTTCCTAACAAATTAACAAAAAATAAATTATTAAAAGCTATAATACATTTGAGGATTACCACTGGCTGTTAAATGAATTGGAAGAGGAATGTTAGAGCTTTATACTGAGACTTTCTTTAGGTCTGTAGGGACTTGTGTCATGTCTTATAAAGGTAAGAGTAGTATTATGGTAAAGCTCCATGTTGTTTAAATATATCTGATGTAATGACTGATGAATGTTGGCAGTAAGACTGAAATGCCATAGTGTTATTATGGGCTGTATTTTATGTGCATAATGATTAATAAAATAAAGAGTAGGTTATTTTGCAATATCTTGATGGGATTTTTTAATGGCTTAATTTTACATGCTTTTTGGATGAATGAAACAACAGTCCACATTTTAATACATTTCTGAAGTCTGTATGTATTTTAATACTATACTTGCAACCAACAAATTAAGATCTTTTGAATAATTTGCTGTCGAAGCATAACTGTAAGATTACTTGCATGTAATGATTTCTTTCAGCAATCGTACACATCATCTTGGCCAAAAGTTCTGTGGCTTGCAGTTGATCAAGTGGGAATCCACTTATTGGAACTTCGTAGCAGGGTAAATGTGACTTCTCATCCTAAAATATTACTTGTAAAATGTGTTTAAAAGAAACACAATAAAGTCAACTGATCACATTAAGTTTTTAAAGTAAAACAATAATTTTGTTTTTACTTGCTAAATTAAATAAATATCAAATTGGTGAAATTATACCATGTGGTATATCTGATAAAATTAGAATATCATTTACAAGCATAATTACACAGCATACATGTTTGACTATAAGAAAGAAGCTCACTACTGATGTAAGTTATGTTTTTTAATTGCTATCCAAACAAATCATTAACTTGTAGATATTTCAATGATTTATTGTACTTTCACTATAATTCAGTGATAAGATATTGTTATTTTTACTATGTGATATTCTTTCACTCTTTTGTCTTATACACTTAAAACTAGAAGAAAATATTTTTTCATCTTCTAGGATATAAATATTTTTCTTGTACACTGATATCAAAGACAAATATTTTTACTAAGCTCAGGATCCATCAGATTTTTTAAAATGAATTGTTCATAATTCTAATGTAAATTCAGTTCACTATTAAGTCTTGTATATTTCAATAGAGCATTCTGAGTACCTGTGAATATGAGAACATTATCAACTACAGTCCTTCACAAAACTCTCTAATGATTGTAACAGGATCTGGTCGTAAAGGCTGCAAGTATATTTTCACCACAAATCATGTAAGATATTTTATAAATATACTTGTTGTCATTTAACTTACACTGTTAAAACGTCTTCTAAATAAAATAAAGTAATTTAGATATTCTTGAATTAATACAGTAGAATGTGATCAGTTATCTACATTATGTTATTACTGAATCATAGACTTCTATATTATATGTATTTTTTAACTTGTAGTGCTGAACTTTAATTTGACCTTTGTAATTCTGTTCTCTCAGTTCTCAAAAATAATATGTAGTGCTAATATCATATTACTAGAGTTCATATTTTGCTTTGTTTTTCATTTAAAAAAAAAAGACTTTCCAAAATCAAGGATGAAGTGAATAAAAATTTCATATGAAGACTTTTCTGTTTGTCCAAATATTTCTTCTAAATCTACACAAAATTGAATATAAAAATTCTTGTAAAAACCTAAATATCATATTCTGCTACAAAATTTTATAATTCACAAGTTGTTCTTACATATATATGCAATTTCACATAGCTGTAACTAATACAACTAGTATTTCTGATATTTGGTACATAGCATGATATTGCTTAGGATATTATGGCTGGTTCAATGAGAGTTGGCTTAAATTTTGTAGACTTCTGAGCATCTATTGATTGTTCTATATGTTGTACTACTTTGTTTTACCTCGTGATGAAGATTTGAGCAACTTAGTTCATTCTCCTGCCTATGACTTCCAGTCATTACCTTTTTGATAAATGTATTAAGTCATGTAGGAATGTTTTATCATTACCTTTCATTTCTTTTCATTCTATTCCTTCCCTGAACCCCTTTGGTTATTTTGGATCACAGCAGTATACTTAGGAACAAGTTAAGTTTGTATGTGTGTGTGTGTGTGGGGAGGTGTATACCTCTACTCCAGTATACTTTGGACAACCCTCCTCTGGCTTAATTTGGCCTCTCTTGAAGTCTTCTCACCTTTACATCATTGTGAGATCTCAGGAGTAGGTTGGACTCCAATTCCTTCGTGGTCAATTATAGTGTTTTCCAACTACTTATCTCTAGTGTCATACATCTTCAAGCAAGTGGGCACTCATTTATGTGATCACTGGTGTAGGTCATTGTTTAGGCCTTTTGTGTTTGGCCTCAGGCTTCATATTCATACTTTGGTTCATCATATTCTGAATGCTCTGTACCACATGGCAGATTGTTTATCTCTGTTCATTTGGGGTGTTTTCCATATGATGGATTGCACACACATTCCTTCTATTGTGACTACTCACATTGTTTATTTCTGGTATCCTTCCCAGTCCTGTGACCATTATTCAGTTATCTTTATGCTAGGACTTGCTAATAGATTTGCTAAGCAACTTTTTTTTCTTTTAATTTGATTGATTTTGTCTCCTCCTTGCATATTTTCTTTGTATTCATCACCTCATTTTATCCCTGGATGCTCATTTTCCTTCATCCATTAGAGGATTTCTTTGGTGCCAATATGTGAACCACTCTTCATATCTTTACTACTTATTATCTTCATTAACTGATCATTTCTTGCTTTGGAGAATTTCATTTTCCTTCAGTTGCCATTTTGTGCTCCTGTGTTTCTATGTAAATACTCTATTTTTTTCTTTGTAAGAACATTTTTTGCATATTTAGATCCCACTCTGTGGCAAGTGATGCCTGAATAGGTATACTTAGTCTTAAGTTTGTACTGTAAAACCTGTGTTCACATACCATGCTAGATGACTGTGACACTGAAGCTCTTCCTACCTGGTACATAAAGTACAATTTCAGATGTTACCACGTGTTGATTAATCATTTCCATCAATGTGCTCTCTCTGCTTTCAGAATACAATACAGTTACACATCACTAGGTCATGTTACACCCACTATTGAGATGAATTGTTCCATTGGATTATGTGTAGGAATACTTTACCGTCCTTTACTTCATAAATATGTCCATTCTGGACCATACACTCATTGACTAGCATGAGTAAAATAGATGGGAATCACTGTCTATCTATGATAATCCATGATGTTTTATGATCATTCTGTTGTGGACCTGATGTACAGACGCTGCCATATGTAAGAATGCATTCTGTCAAAATGATTACTCTGTTTTTATCAAAATAGGGTACCCTGGTTATCCATTGCACTATCTCCAGTGCTTTAGTCCTCTGGAGTCTCCAGTGCATTATTTCCTTTCTTCTTCTAGTGGAGTAAGGGAGGTCTGTCCTCCTGAGTGTACACAATATCATTCAGTTGAGAGTAGTATGGCAGCATTCTGCTGGCATAAATAGCATGATACCTTTCCAACTACGAACTTGATGTTCAATTCCAGATGTCACTAGGTATTGGATGTAGCACTCTGACATATATATTATATATTGAACTTTGCCCTCTTTCCTACTATTCACCAGATGTCACTTCCAAGAGTGTCTTGTGTTGACTGGAACCAGACCAGCTACACAAGTTCTAACACGTGTTTGGATGGTTACCCTACTCCTACCACAGACTGGATGATAAATTTCCAATGCTTCCAGGTTTTGGACTGGAGCTGCAACTCGAAATAGTGGTACTTTTGCCCATTATGTGATGAATATTGGTTTTGGGTGAATCTAGTGTTGGTTGTAGGTGGAAAAGACACATGAATTCTCACACATGGAAGGCTATGCAGAGTGGATGAAAAAATTCCCAATGCTGCTAGGTTTTGGATGAGTTATGAACACCCACCTAGCTGTTGGTTGTATTGAAAATGCATGCATGCATGCAGATGTAGAATCTTTGTACAAAATCTCCTCTTCCCTGCTAGTACCTATTTTGAGGTGAATGGTAGAGAATCCTCTTCCTACCATAGATCTGAAGTACAATTCCAGATGCTGCTAGGTGTCTTGTTTTTAGTTCATTCTCTCACCCACAGATTTCCTCTGAGCACTTCCTAAAGGGAATCATTTTCTCACCAGTTTGTCACCTGTTCATTGTGGAATACCAGCTTTTTGTGAGAGGAGTTTTTGGTATCGGAAGTTAACATTTTCCTAATGTAAAAATATATTTCTGATAAGTACTTGCCTTTTCTCATATTTCCTACCTGTCCTCCCCACATTTAGTGTAGTTTGTGTAGTCTAACCAATCACAAGGTGTTTAATAGTTTTAAGGTTAGAGAGAGTGTGCTAGTTAAAGTAGTATCACACTGCTACTGGTAAAGGTTTTTGTCATAACTGTTTACTGTTAGTATTTCGATATCGCATGTTGGCATATGTGGAGATAAGTGGGAGTATCAAGGCTATTATTAGAAATGTTTTTACTATCACTCTTCTTCATTGCATTTTTTAAAAATTTGTGCATTAATTGAATTAAAGTGTTTGAAACTTAAAACAGTTTGTAGAATACATATGTCTATGACGTTTATGGGTTTGTGATAAACACATGTGAATGTAGGTATTTTAGTGTCACAATTTATTGCACTTATTATTGTTTTAGTTTTTGTTACTCCTATTATTTTATGTTGGGTTATGAAATGTTTACATTATTTCAGGCTTTACAAATAGCACACCTGATACAAGATTACGCTAATGCTCTAGTCAAAGAACATCGTCCCTTGCAAATTGAACGAAGACGTAGGATGCAGGAGCTAGCTGCAGACCCAGATAGTCAGAGGACAAGACCTGTTAGCATATTGTTCAAACTTGCACCTCCTCCTTCAGTGCAAGAACTAGCCTGACTGAGAAAGAAAAACAGGTTTGAAAGTTAACGAAAGCTAGGAATATGTCTGTTTAATGCTTCTCGGTGCCTTTTGGACATTTGGATGCTTTTTAGAGAATTATAAGCTAAATAAATTGAAAACCATGTGTATGCTGAGCTGAGAGTAGATTTTTAAGTATACAGTTGTACCATGTGGATAAAAAACTATTCATGCTTCTTGTTTTGGAAACAGAATTGTCCTCCTGAATAAAAAAAAACAAGTTTTTATATTGTATCGGTGAATACTGTGAATGTTTAGAACAATATAGGAATTGAAAATGTGTAGTTTTATTACATCTGCAAAAGCAAATACTGATACGCTGTTGCCACTTTCTGAGTAAATACAAATAATGATTTTGTATTATATCATGCTTGTAAAATATTACCATCATAGGTTTATTTTATAATATAATTTCTAACATGGTTCAAGTTCTGGTCAGAATTCAACATTTAATCAGTTAACATTTATTAGCTCATGCAGAAAAATTGTAAGCATGAAAGCATAAATGTTTTCGGTACATTATTTATTTTTCCTGTACATTAAATTTTAAATAATAGACAAGACATTTACATAATTCGTTTAAAAATACTGGAGTTATACTTGTAGATTCTATTTTGTGCCTACCACAAATATGTTATACAATATTTAATGCAGCAAAATGTCATCTAGTTGGTACCCAGTATGAGATTAGATATATACACACACATTTTGATTGATGGTAATCAATACAAACACTTTTAGTTGTTAACACTATATTGTTCAGATTATTTAAAGTATTTAGATTAGCTTGTTACAAAAAATATATTAGTTTCTTTTTCAGTTTCTTTTGCATTTATGATTTGTTCACTATTCACATTTTAGAAAATGGCTCTGTAAGTATTAATTTCCAGAAAAGTTGACCTTATTCAAAAGAAAGGTTTTGAAACCACCATAGATTAAACTTGTTTGTGAATTTAAATCCATGCTGATAATTCCCATATTGCAGTATCATCTGTAGCTCAATATTTCTGATTTCATGGTGAATTTACATTCTGGTATCTCCCAGTCTCATCTGTTGCCCAGTCTTGTTAATTTTGTGGAGGAATGAACTAGCTCCTGGTGTCTTTCAGTTGGTTATCTTTTTCTGTAGCTCATTAAACTCTGTAAGAAATTGTGTGTAGTGGTAGTTGAAAGATAAAAAAACAACGTATGTTGTAGGCCAACCCACTGAAGACAACAAGCTGGTAACTACAAGCCAGTTTGTTTCAGTCCCAAAGGTAGCTGCTTTAAAGGGATTCCACTGCGTATATTCGTGTACACATGAATATATATTTGTACACACATTCTGAGAATTTCATAAAAGTGAGAAAAGAAAAAGCATTCAAAACAAGTTATAAGAAAACGTTTATGAATAAAGAATAATAATAATAAGGGATTAAATAAATCTGTAATTTATTGTACAAGAAGTTGAAACTAAAGGATAAAAACATTGAAACTAAGCCAACTTGATTTATAACAGAATTGCCAACGCTTCTCAAGATCTGTTGATCACAGAAAAATTATTCCAGTTCTATTAGGCAGGCGTTGAAATCATCAGGTTCACTACACAGTTTCTGGAGCCTGATGAAGTGAGTAGTTGTAAACATTAAGTGTGTTGGCCAGTGAAAGATAGAAGTTAGTAACATAATGAATAAATGTTTCTAGTTCAGACAAGTTTCCTCTGAAGATGCCAACAGTGTCATTGATATATTTTTTGTAAAGAAGAAATAAGGGGCTGTCATACTTTGTAAATGCAAGTTCTTCAATATTTCCCACAAAAGGTTTGCAAATTTAGGCCCATGTTAATTCCCGTAGCTGTACCACTAACCTGCTCATAGAATTCATTGTTGAAACAGTGCCCACTATACTTTAAGACTAATTCTTTTGGACAAACCAAAATGTTATGGGGGGGGGATAAATTTCAGGATGTTTATGTGTGTACAAATATATTTAAGTATGTATATACATATATGTATACATTCTCATTTTCTCATGTTGTTTCAAGCATTTTTAAACATTATAAATGTGTTTGCTATAATATTACCTTCAATTTAAAACTTTTTTTGTTGCTGTTTACATTGGGATACCTGGATAAAGGCATTATGTGAAGCATTTTACATACATATGTAGATATATATATATATATAGTTGACTTCTTGCTATTTTTGTTGGATTAACATACAACGTATTTTTTTTATCTTCTGTATCTTACTCTTGTTGATTTCATAAAGGATTAAATACATGTTCGTGTCACCCAGTTAGTGGTTTCATGTATAGCACAATTTTGTTTATTTCTTGCACATGTTTCCCAGTTGATGGTTTCATCTAAAGCTCAGTTTTGCTAACTTTTTCGGGGAACTTAAACACATGTTTGTGTTCAAAGTTGATGATGTCATATGTGGCTCAGTCTTGCTGATTTTATGGAGAACTTACATTCATGATGATGCCTATGTAATGACTCTTTTTCTTGGTCATTTTGAAGCTTAAAAATTTATCATAATTATTAAATATAACTTGTAATTAACACTAAATTTGATAATGAAACAAAAGCAATAGGAAACTTTACACTATTTATTTCCACATGTGGTCTGTGGTGCAGAATAAATAAACAATACTATTACAAGGCTTGAGAGCTCTTGATTACTGTTAGTAGTGATTTTTGTTTTCTTAAAGTGTGTCTGTTTCATAGGTGTTTTTGTCACTGTTAAAATTGATTAGATAAAGAAATGAAAGTACACACTTTTATGTTTTGTTTTGTTTTAAGTTATTCATATAATTAAAAGCAATTGTTTAACTTTTTAAGGTAATGTCTTCAAACAGATTATTATTTATTGTGTAAGAAGTTACATCCATAAAATTATACATTACTGTGTTCTTTTTTAGTTGTTTATTCTAACGTTAGTGAAACCTGTTTAATTAATTTATGAGTGTTGCAAATTGATTGAATAATGTAAGATCTCACTGTTTGCTTGTTTAATTGGTAAATGATTATCATAGAGAATTGTTCTTTGAAGTTATGAAAAAATAACTTGATTTCACATTCAAGTTAATTTTGCATCCAAATTTTCTCAAAACCCAAGATTGTAATTAGAAAGATTTGATCCCACTACCTCCGTTAAAGGGCCTAATAGTTTACAATTATAAATTTTTTATTTTCAAAACATTATGCATAATTCAGGTAAGTTATGTATCACAATGAATAATCTACAGTCTTGTGAGTCTTTAGTATGCAAAGCAATGATTTATCCAACTACATTTTGAAATATTTGTAATGGAAAAAAAGGTTTTTACAATTGCTCACTGATGTTAGTAAATGAAAATTGTGTCGTTAGCTTGAAGTAGTATTTGTAAAGAAGCTATATCATTAATGTTGCCAGTATTTAAGTTCTATATTCATTTTCATAATCATTATTTTGGGTTCTCTGGTAATAACTTTCAAAATATAATGTTCCTATAAGCTCTTTATAGGAAACAAAGATATGAGTGTTATCTACCAAAGTTTAGTGTTAGTTACCAATATTTAAAGACTCAAGTTTTATGTTTTCTAGTTGTGCTAGGTACCAAAGCTAATAGTTTATAGTCTCTAGTTGCTAATTACTAAAATTTATAGTTGTTAGGTGCTAGTTTCCAAAGTTTAAATGCTGTAGGTGCTGGGTTACAAAGTTTAAGTTTTTTGTTTATATTAGTTATCAAAATTTATAGTTTATATGTTTTGATTACCAGACTTTTGATCTTCAAAGTGCTGTTTACCAGATTTTAAGCTCTTTTGGTGCTAGTTACTGGAATTTAAAGTCTTCATACATTTGTTCTCAAAGTTAAAGTCTCTTGTACTAATTACCAAGGTTTACAGTTTTTAAGTGGTAGTAGCAAAAGTTTACAGCTGTTAGATTTTTGTTAACAGAGCTTAAAAAGTAGTGGTTTCAAAATGTACGAGTTACAGGAGGAAAATTTACAGACTAACCATTTTGATATTTATACTAAAACTGAAACATTTGTAGTATTAAAAGAATGATTGTCACAGGATCCATAAATACTACCTCTTTACTACAGGAGTAAAACTAAAATTTCAGCAGTTTAGGTTTTTTTTATATTCATTTATACTTTTAATGCTATTAAGAGGTAAAATACACAATATTTTTCTGTAAAATTATGCTTCATTAGCTTCATAATGAAAGCAAGGGTAAAATAAATATTACAAGTTTTAACAAATTTCTCTACTTTTTGGGGTCCCTATACACTTTTTATCAATCAACTAATTCTTGCTAAATAATTCAGACAAAGGCTATAAACCATGCTATTACATTTATAATGATTGTGTATTTCACTAAGATTGCTATATAAAGTTTTTATAGAGTTGTAAAGAGGAACGAATTTGAAATAACAATTAAAATTTTCAAGTTTTAAAACATAAAAAGTAAAAATATAACTCCATTCTACCTTTATTTCTCAGGCTAGAATACTCAACTCACAGGCTGTGGGGTCAAAACTTGCCACTTAAACACACCTTCTCTTTTACCCATGTTGGTGTCATAATATAAGAGTCCCACGATTTATTGGGGTAGAGTAGCCCAAGAGTTAGCACTGATAGGCAATTGCTTCCCTGTGGTCAGCAGTTCAAATTAGAAACAATGACAGATAACCTTAGTAACTTTGCAAATATTACACACTTTAGGTGAGGTTGTATAGTGTATTAAATATTTTTAGTACTCGACCATAATATTTTTATGTTTATTTGTGTTTTCTAATTAGTTTAAGCAAGCTTGCATTTTATAAAATCAAACAAAAGGCACTGTAGTAGTGATACATTTATTTGCTAATTCTACCAGTTGTAGTATGTTATTACTTTTATTGTCTGTACTGGCTATTTTATCTGAACATGCTTTAAGATATGTTTTATTATTCTTTTTAATCAGTACTAGCAGTAAAGTATTTCATTTCTCTATATTTTCTTTTTACCTTAACAAATGTGTTTATGTACTTACTTTTAGGTTCAGAAGAAGAATGCTTGCTTTTTTACCTCTACATTATTTTAATTTCTATTTCTCAGTTGATCAATGTATGTTATTAACTGGACAGTTTTTCAGCTCTCTTCTCATATCTAATTATTATCCAATCTCTTGTTGACTTTCCTTGCATGAATATAACATAATACAGAAAAGACTGAATCTTTACAGTTCTTGTATGTGCAAATGGTGAAACTGTCTTCTTCAAGGGGAAACCAGTACATTAAGAACATATAGAAGTAATGGTCTCTTTGGTTTGTTAACACTGAATTATTCAAATTTCAGGTTGCTAACTCTCATTTTACAATATTAACTTTTTCAAAAAAACCAAAGATAATAACCTTGGACTAGTTTTTAGTACTAACCTAATTAACCCTGATAGAAAGCAGAGATTCTTGTGACTATAGGAAGACAAGGTGGTTTCAGGCACCTTTTTTTGTATATGTTCTTTGTAAGAAATTTACATATACAGATATATATTAAGGTTCTAATAACATTTTCATTTGTTATTACCTCAATAACTGCAATTAATAACTTGTCATGCAAGGACATTTAGAAGCAGAATGTCACACAATATGGAAACAAAACACTATTCACCACAGCTCGTTATGAAATGTATTTGCCACAGAAATGTCAACATTTTGATGGTTTCACTAACCATCTACCCTAATTTATATTTTTAACTTCTTGTTCATAGATTGAGAATTTTATTTGGAATAGATATGCAACATAATATTGTCATAGTTGCTGGTTGTAGAAGCAGAGAGAATTTCAGTGTTATCATTAAAGCTATGTAATTTTGTGCAATGATGATTATCCTATGAAACATGTTAAGGGACAATTATGTTTATCATTGCAATGAAAGTCGAAATAATCTTCATGGGCATACTTTTCAGAGAGCTATGTTTTAAGTCAGAATATAATAATTTGTGTAATTTCATGAACTTGTACTTGTGTGCATATATTTGAAGCTTCCTAGATATTTATGGTCATCGAAGTGTTCTCATAAAATGTATATTAAATTTATACCATCTGATGGTCCATTATGAGATAATTAAAAATGCATAGTGCTGGGTATATGTAATTGCCACATACAAAACAGAAAATAACTAAGTTGATTTATAATTATTTCATGAAGTATTTTTAAAAAGGAGTTTAACTTTTCTAAAATTTTCTATCATTAAAGATTAGAAGCAACGCCAATACAATAATTACTTAGTTAAGGTTTAGTACCTAAAACTTTTAAACTTTGTAAATTTAATCAAACTATTAATCAAATTGGAAAACTTTCAACGTTTGAAATGTTCTAACAAAAGTTGGAGAACCTAAAAGTGAAGGGTACAAACAAATATGTATCTGGATGAATAATACTAATATTATCTTTATAAAAGTTAGAAAATTCTAAGATGGTGTATTGTTGTGAAACTGTGTAATCTTTCAGATCTCAGTATCTATGTATATCTATTATGTACTTCAAAAGTAAAAAGTATATTTGTATATGACTGTATATACTAGTGTGTTTTGAGTTTGTGTAGTATTTCATATGTAATTTTTGCCTAGCTATTTATAATGTAAAGATTAAACAAGTGGTAAAAACACTTAAGAGTTATGAAATATATATATACACATGTATAGCTTTTAATTACCTTTTCATATGCAGAGTAATTACATGGTTGATTAGCTTATCCTGTCACACTTTCTAGATGATTTTGTTTATTTTTAAAAGCAATTAATCTGTACTTTTACCTGTGTGTTGTTTGTACATATTATAATTAAGTCTTCTGTTTTCTTTATATATCATCTGGTTTTGAATTTTTCGGGTGTATCCGTCGTCATTCAGGAAGGTAAGAGTTTGTTAATTAGACTTGTCAAATAAAGAACATGGTTAATGTATCATTGTGTGCTTTAATATGTCCATTTGGGACTACTAATTCTGTTAGCCCTATAATAATAATATAACTATGTAATATAAGCCCCTGTCGATGAATATACAGTTTTTATTTTTTATTTTTAAGAAAAGGAGTGGAAGTGTAACTTTATTTATTCCTATGTCAGCTGTATTTTGACATTTGTTATTTACACCCAAACATGCCATTTTTTGGCTTTGGTGACGTTTTTGTTGTTGTTGTTGGTTTTTGTGCTTGAGCTGGTGTAAACTTTTTAAATCATGTAATATTTGATAAACTTGTGTTTTTAATTCTTATAAACTTTTTTTTTGATGAAGTAAAACATAAGTTGGCAAAAATGCAGTAACAGATATTACACGAAGGTTTTATTTCTCATGTCAACCACTAAGCAATGTCAACAAATATTATGCATAATTCCATATTAAAACACATTATACTTCCATCAGTCATGGCTTGGCACAGCCAAGTGGCTAAGGCACTCGACTCGTAATCTGAGGGTCGCTGGTTCGAATCCCATGTCTCACCAAACATACTAGCCATTTCAACCATGGGGGCATTGTAATATGAGGGTCGATCCCACAATTTGTTGATAAGAAAGCAGCCCAAGGGTTGGCGGTAGGTGGTGATGACTAGCTGTCTTCCCTCTAGTCTTACACTGCTAAATTGGGGACGGCTAGCATAGATAGCTCTCGGGTAGCTTTGCACGAAAGTCATAACCTAATGACAATGTCTTAAACCTGTACCCAAGAAAAACCTCCTTTTCTCATAGATTTCAAGCAAATAATTTTTTAGACTGAATGAACTTGGTGGTGCAGAGTTTGAATGTTATATTATTTGATGCTACAAAACACGTGATGGAGGAGCAACTTGACAACTGAAACACGGTATCAGTGGAGCTGCACCAATGCTTAGATCCGTAAAGATCTAATTAATCCACAGGGCCAAGTTTGGAAAGTGGTACTTGGCATTCAATACTGGTATTGGACTGGATGTACCAGCTGTATTGGTTCATAGTATATCACATATTGAAAGTGATATCTGTTATCGCATGTCGCATCTTTAGAGGTTTTGACCAAATGCCATCTCAATTATTTCAGCTTCATTTTTCGAAGAATTCTAAATATTTAATGTGGTAGTTCTGAGTTCATACTTCAGTCGAGAGTCGAATCTTATCGTGAAGATCGGAAATAGCATGAAATATGGAAAACTGGTGACTCCCACAATTTGGAAGAGAACATGAACGTATCTACATTACTGATTATAGGTTAAGTAGGTACGTGCACAATTAACCCTTAGCATGCGAGCAAGTCAAACTGTGCACATTGAGCCGTTTTAATGAGTTGCATTCAAAATTTAGTTAAAGTTCATAATTTTTATGATATACGAACTAGCTTGACATCAAACTACTGATAATAAACCAAATTTGAATATTATGGTAGTTTTAAGTTTCAACTGTATGAGGAAATATTTAAAAAAATTATATTCCTCTAGTGTGAGATTTTAAATATTTATTCTTGAGCCGTTTTCTGTCCCGAATTTTTCTTTGTCACATAGAAAACTATAAAATGTAACGTTAAATATCATATATAATTTCGTTATCGATACTCGTGAGCCATATTTTTATATTCTTCAGTGTCATGGGGCTAGAGAGTAATCAATGAAAATTCAGAAACCACTTTCCACGCCTACCTCTAACGTGCTTTAATTTATAATTTGATAATAGATTTATTTAGAGGATCACATTAAATTTATAACCAACAGAAAGCATAGTCGTCATACACATGAGCTTACAGACAGTTCACAGTTTGGATGGAAGTGAAAAACATTTTTTCATGGGAATACATTTTGAAGTTACTTTTAATGGCAAGCAATGTCAATTTCATTATGGGAAATGTTTATAACTTTCATATTCGTGGGAATGTGTGTCTTTGTTTTATTTTCAGTGCTATTACTTTCAAATTTAAGGTAATTTTGTTTGACTTAGGAAAAAGCAGTTGTATCTTAAGAATGTACTTTTTGTAGAAAGTTAAGTCATGCGAGCTTTTGTTCTGTGGTGAGATAATACAATACTTATCTGTCAGGGTTCAGGAGGGCTGAATTTGTGAGCCACTGTACTAATAGTATCACACCCTCACATGATCCCACGCCTATAACAGCAAACAAACAATGGTGGGAAACATTTATATAACTACTTGCTCTATAAGCAGTCATTCAGGAACCAGTGTGGCTACAAAAAACTGAGTAGTGGTCTCTTAAATAGTTGTTGAACTAGTATACCAATCAATTACAGGAAAATAATTATTCAAACAAAAGTGTACGCCAAGAAATGCCATAATTCTAAGAATAACCTCTATAATAGGTTTCCTAGAAAACGTCCAAAGTTACCAGTCTAGTCATGTTTGGATTCTTCACTTGATGAACTTGTGACCTATCAAAATCAAATTACCTTAGAATGTCTAATCAAAACTTTATTTTTTAAAATTTGCCATTCTTGATTCTTTGCAATTTAGACTTCTTGATTTTCACAAATTTGAACATAATGACAACAACAAAGAAAGTCAAGACTGCGAGTCTTCAAGAAGAGACATTATATCTAATTTTCACCAGGACCATAAAATTTCTCATCCTGCTTGATGCTTGTTAGAATTTGGAATCTGTCTTTTGTTTTACAGAAAAAAAGTGAAAACAGATTAATAAAAAGAGAATATGGCCAATCAAATAATGTCGAGTATCTTAAGTATTTCTGAGTTATTCTTAATTCTCTGAACATTTTTAGATATTTAAACCTGATTTATTCTTTAATTGCCTTTATTCATTTGCTGTTTTTGGTGAATGAAGTACACGAAATGTTAAGATGAGTTTGAAGATTAGTTAATTTTGTCGAGAATAATTTTGTGATCATTATGCGGTATTTGACAATATTTCATAGAGTTAGTTTTTGAATTATATATACATGTATATAAATTAATCTTTTGAATGGCGCCTTATGAAAAGCTTTTTCTTCAATCTTTTAAACTTTTTATTGTAATATATTTATATACAAGTTGAGATCAGAATACTGTAAGTAAGCATAAGTAAGATATATCTTTAGTTTTTAATGGGTTGAGTGACTCTTCCACCACTAAGCCAATACCCTTTTCATAATTCATTCTGTTGAGTTGATTTATATTAATGTTATGCGTAGTTAAAAAGATTAATCGATACTGAATTTGAGTTAACGTAAAAGTGTTTGAAGATAATTATAAACGTTTTTGAATACTGTGCGAGTTATTTTTATCTTCCATTTTCTCTATTTTTTTTAAGAACATTCTTATCTGAACCTCATGACCTCAATATTTTCATTTAGTTTTACACCGAGCAAACTGAAAGCTGTCTCAATGACTTAAGCGACTTATCCACCACTAGATTCAAGATACGTTTCTTCACTCATGCTATTGAGTGTATTACTATCTATTCTAAACGTTCTTTTTAACACATTGTGCTTTTTAAATTAATATTTTGGGTAGCACTTTATTAAACATTTTTTGAAATATGTAAGTATATTAAGTCCACACCATTTCCATCGCCGTTTTAGGCTCTTTTATACACGCCCTTCTTTGTCTTTTTCAAGAAAATGCCTATCTTGATTTAGTATAAACTTAGTTTTATTTAAAATTTGCAAAAAGTACCCTTTCTCATCCTTTAACTCATTATCCGAATTCAATGATGATAAATCTTTCTCATGGCCGAGCGCGTTAGGCGTGCGACTCGTAATCCGAGGGTCGCGGGTTCGCATCCCAGTCTAGAGGGAAGGCAGCTAGTCATCACCACCCGCCGCCAACTCTTGGGCTACTCTTATACCAACGAATAGTGGGATTGACCGTCACATTATACGCCCCCACGGCTGGGAGGGCGAGTATGTTTAGCGCGACCCTCGGATTACGAGTCGCACGCCTTACGCGCTTGGCCATGGCGGGCCTAAAATATGGACAGCAAGAGACCAGTTGGTGCTTTAAAACTGACTTATGCATGCCCTTCCTTGAAAAAATAAGAATTTAAATTCATCCTTCTATTTTTCAGGAAATCGTTTATTCTTCTCTTAAGCCTTTCTAAAGTGCTAGCCTCTCAACAACTAACGTTAACAACATATTTCACTAAGATAATCTCGAAAACTTCCTTAAGACCTTTTCTTATCCTTTTCTCAAAAGAAAATAAATTAAGAGGTTTTAACCTATTAATTTAAGATAAGCACGGCATGGCTAGGTGAGTTAAGGCGTGCGACTCGTAATGTGAGGGTCGCGGATTCGCATCCCCGTCGCGCCAAACATGCTCGTCATTTCAGTCGTAGGGGGCGTTATAATGTGACAGTCAATCCTATTATTCGTTGATAGAAGAGTAGCCCAAGAGTTAGTGGTGGTGACTAGCTACCTTCCCTCTAGTCTTACACTGCTAAATTATGGTAGGCTAGCACAAATAGCCATCGAGTAGCTTTGTGCGAAATTAAAAACACAACAAAATAACCATTAAAGATAACCTTTCCATTTCCAGTATCATTGCACCATCTCTCATCTGAACCTTTTCCAATGAGTCAATATCTTTTATTAGATACAAATACTAAACTGGCTGCAAATTCTAGTGATATAAACAGTGACTTGTGTAGAGCAGTAATTACTTATTTTTATATGCAATCAGTACTTCCTTAGACGTCTCCAAACTTCTTTTTAACTCGACATCTAGCAAGAGATAACTGCCTTGATTGCTTATGTGACTTATCCACCACTAAACCAAGATAATTTTCTTCGGTCATACTATTAAGTGAATTCCCATCTGTGTTGAATGTATGATCTAAATTATGAAAATTTAAATGCACGTCACTTACCATGAATAAAAGTAATTTGTCAAACATTTATCCAATTTATCAATTTATCCAAAGTTATTGTGTAGGATCTAAACATCTTCAACTGATTTTAGAAACATCAGGAGCTAAAATTTCATTTACTCTCATTTACAAATACAAGAAAACATTAAAGATAATTGTGTAACAATCACGTTTTCTCAAATGTTTCCCAACTTCAATTCTTTGAACGACATCATCATCAGTGCTTAATATTAAACCTTAAATGACATTCTATCCTGATGGGGTGAACATAGATAATAGAAGATGCACACTGTAACTGTAATTTTTATCTACTGATTTTATTTGTACGTCTTTCAATGAAGCAAAGTTATTAGCTGAAAGCTTTCTTGCTACTTATGTTACTGCTTACTTAAATTTAAAAAATATCGTAAGATATATATACATTTGGAAACAATTTAAATAATGCATTAAAAATGTTTTTTATGTATTTAAAAATAATACTATGAAATACACAAATATTGTGTTATTTAAATATATTTTATAGTAATCAAAACTGGAATAAGAATACTGCAAGGAAACGTTTTTTGCAGATTTTATCTTGCAAGTGCAACATTTCTGCCCTTGTATTTTCTCAGGAAGTTTTTATCAAACAAAAAGATGGACCTTATTTCTAAATTTAATAGATCCACCTCTACAACTAACATCACTAACAGTTACCATTGTAATTCTATTGGCAGTTTTGTCTGCTGTAAATTTTATTAAACGTTAATAGTGAAAAGACAACCCATTCCCCGGACTAACATCAACAACATACCGAGATGCCATGATTGAGGAATGATTAAATGTATCTCCTTGGCGTAATAAATACAATATTTTTCTGTTGTGTTTCTCTTTTATTTCTGCGCGTCTTATTAGTTCCATAGAACAAAAGTTGGACGATAATGTCAGATGTTCCGAACTACAATATACCCGATCGAAATGACTACCATGTGTTCAATATTTCCATCACTAAATTTTATTTCGATTAATGTTTCTTTGTAAAGTTATTAACTTTTTAATCAACATTTTATCTTATTGTTGCCACTTTATCGTATTTTATCATGCTTACAATTTCACCAGAAGAATCTAATATTATCTTTAAGACAAAACTAGGAAAGATTTTGTTACTTCTATTAACAACAAACCACATACCAGTGCATATTATGCTTTGTAAAACACGTTTTTTAAATTAAACCTTTCTTAATTTAAGTATATTAGAACAACTATCGCTGAAAACACTGATGTGCTTTTGTAACTAATTTAATTTTCACCAATAACAGAATTCAGTTTGGCCTAATGGTTATTATCTCGCACTGTGAACCCAGTGGTTCCAGATTCTTGAACTTCTGACCTGGTATGGCCAGGTGGTTAAGGCATTCAACTGGAGATCCAAGAGTCACAGATTCGAATCCCCGTCACAACAAACATGCCTTTTCAGTCGTGGGGACGTTATAGTGTTATGATCAATTCTACTTTTCTTTGGTAAAAAAGTAGCCCAAGAGTTGGCGGTGGGTGATGATGACTAGCTGCCTTTTCTCTAGTCTTGCGCTGCTAAATTAGGGATAGCTAGCGTATATAGCCTTAGTGCAGCTTTGCACGAAATTTTAAAGAAACAAAAACCTGATCATCATACCGCTGCCACGAATACGCGTTTCATAGTTTGCGGTCTGTTTTGGCAGTGACAGTCAAATCCAACTATTCGAACAAACCAATGTTGTTATTGGTTGTTGCTTCTACTGTAATTTAGCAGTTCAAAATTTGTAACAGGTACGTGCAGATAAGTTCTGCGTGGCTTTGTGAAAAAGTTCTGAAACTAGCCAACAATCTTAACACAAATTTTGAAATTAAAACCTCCGCTTTATGACATAAACGTACTTTGAAATATATAAAAATTAAGTGTAGTACACAAACGTCTTCTTGCGGTAGATTTTCTTATTAAAATGTTTTTGTTTTTTTGAATTTTGCACATAGCTCCTCGAGGGCTACTCTTTTACCAACGAATAGTGGGATTGACCGTACATTAAAACGCCTCTTTCAGGGCTGAAAGGGGGAGCACGTTTGGTACGACCGAGATTCGAATCCGCGCTTCTCTGATTACGAGTCAAACGCCTTAATGCGCTTGGCCACGCCGGGCCCTCTTAAAATGTGACTGACAATTGAATATTTAGAAATGTCGAATAATTTTATGTATTGTTTAATGTTTGAACAATGTTAAACTTTATTATGGTGTTTTAAATCTTGTTTTTTCCAGAAATATATAAATATTTTTTTGGTTTTATAGATATAAAGAAACATTAATTATGATATAAACTTTTTAAAGGTATTTGTTATATAAAGATTATTCACGTGTAATCGATGTATTACTTATCGACCACATAAATCTCTGACGAATAGGTTATGAGGAGTATCAAGAGCTTGACTCGTAATTTGAGGATCGGAGACTTGAATCCCTGTCACACTAAACATACTTTCCCTTTCATAATATTATGGCCAATCCCATTATTTGTTTTTAAAAGAATAGCCCAATAGTTGGCAGGAGGTGGTCATGACTAGCTCTATTTCCTCTAGTGTTAAACTGTTAAATTAAGCGCAAATAGCCTTCATGAAGCTTTGTTGTTGTTGTTTTTTTATTTCTCGCAAAGCTACTCAAGGGCTATCTGCGCTAGTCGTCCTTAATTTAGCAGTGTAAGACTAGAGGGAAGGCAGCTAGTCATCATCACCTACCGCCAACTATTGGGCTACTCTTTTACCAACGAATAGTGGGATTGACCGTCACATTATAACGCCCTCACGGCGTTTGGTACGACCGGGATTCGAATCCGTGACCCTCAGATTTGGAATCGAACGCCTTAACCCACCTGGCCATGCCGAGCCTTCCTCGTGAAGCTCTGCGAGTAATTAAAAAACAAACATATGAAGTATATGATTTAGAAGCCATAGAATGTTATTAAATTTTAAGATATCTGTTTGGGACGTTGAAGATTTATGGTTTTTTCTACAGTTGAAAATTGTAGCATTTTTATTTAAATTCCAACTAAACGTATGTATATATAAGAAATAATGACTAAATCTTCAAGTCAAATATAAGTTTTACTAGATACCGAATGGCGTCCTCCACGACACAAAATATAAATAAAAAACACACACAAATGTTTAAATAATCGAAATGAGCACACATGAATAATTTCTACAGTTTAATATATTGGGTTAAAGCAGCAATTTCGTCAAGAATTATTGATTATTGAACTTTGCTGGTTTATCTTTCGTTATACGTATTATATAAATAAACACATTCTTATTGAAACTTGAATCACATTTACGTTCATTCTTCCACCGCTTTTAATAGGTGACAACTTTTACTATAGATCTAAGACAAAGTCTGCCAGAACGTATTCGAACGTTTCTAGTGTGCAGGCTGTTAATCCAATGATTCATGGTTTGTCATCCCCTAACAGCAAAAACATACTCCACACTTTGGAGTCGTATGAGTGCACGATAAGGGTAAAGGCCAAATCTTGCCTTTAAACCAGGTAAGAGTAGACTAGTCGCTTTCTTTCTAATCGGGCCTGGCATGGCCGAGCGCGTTAAGGCGTGCACTCGTAATCCGAGGGTCGCGGGTTCGCGCCCGCGTCGCGCTAAACATGCTCGCCCTCCCAGCCGTGGGGGTGTATAATGTGACGGTCAATCCCACTATTCGTTGGTAAAAGAGTAGCCCAAGAGTTGGCGGTGGGTGGTGATGACTAGCTGCCTTCCCTCTAGTCTTACACTCCAAAATTAGGGACGGCTAGCACAGATAGCACTCGAGTAGCTTTGTGCAAAATTCCAAAAACAAACATCTTTCTAATCTGTTACTTCAAAATTGATGACAGCTATACCTACATGCCTCTTGTGTGGCTTTTCACGAAACTGTGAAACAAACAAGTAAACTAACATGACACTTGGTTTGATTTGAATTTCGCGCAAAGCTACACGAAAGTTATCTATGTTTAGCCATCCCAAATTTAGCAGTGAGGGACAAGAGGGAAGGCAATTTTTTTTTATCTCCGTCTTATAACATCCCCAAAACTTTAAGGGCAAACACATTTGATGAGACAGGGATTCGAACCAGCGACCCTCATATTACAAGACAAGTTTCCTAACCATTTGACCACGTCGGACCGTCCAACATAAGGCAGTATTATATGTTTCCCTCTACTGGTGTATCAAACATTATAAAAACGAATCGGTAATTTGTCAGTCCATTTAGTTGTAGGCCCGGCATGTCCAGGAGGGTTATAGAATTCGTCTCGTAACCTGAGGGTCGCGGGTTCGAATCCACGTCGCACCAACATGCTCTCCCTTTTAGCCGTGGGGGCGTTATAATGTACAGTCAATCCCACTATTCGTTGATAAAAGAGTAGCCCAAGAGTTGGCGGTGAATGAAGACTAGCTCGAATAGCTTTGCGCGAAATTAAAAAAACAAACAAAATCATTTAGCTGCGTTACTCACAGTTCGCATAATGTCGTAGTTACGAAGTAAATTGATTAACATTCCTAATTGACAACAGTGTGTGTTTGCATGTTCTATGTCCGTTATCATTTTCATGTTCATATCTTCACATAATACTTACAGTTTGAAGCATAGTAAATCAAAAATAAAATAAATAGTTTGATACCAGGATTAAAAATGTCGATAAGGGCTACCAATCATTTAAGATAAAAAAGAAACACGTGAACATACGATTTGACAGTTAGATTAGATCCACATCCACAAAAAATAGAGTTACCATAGCAACTTTGATTTCCCTGATATGGCAGTCGATCTCTGCGCTGTCGATTACAAAATATTAAGGGCAAAAAGGAATGTTCATTGAAAGAAACGAAATTAAAGGTGATGACTCAAGAGAGAATATTTAAGAAGTAAACAGCGCCCTCTTAGTATAAAAAAAAGACCATAAAACAGGAAAGGTGTGGACAAGTAATTAGTGTACTGGACTAAAGATATATGAGTCTGTGGTTTGCGTGCAATTCCAGGGAAAAATCTCTCTCTGCACTTTTGGGCTATGAGTGTTTTATAAGAGTGACAGTCAAATATCACTGTTCGAGAGCATCCTGAGAGTAAAAGGTGGGTGTTGTTGACTAGCTGACTTTGTTTTATTTAAATTAAAAACGGTTACCGCGATTAATCTTTGAGTAACTTCATGCTGATATTTGAAACAAACAGTCGAATTACTTCTAATCAACATAATCGTTGTAATGTGAAATTAAAAGCTGAAGGTTTTGTAATTTTAGAACACCCTAATAAGGATGCATGTCAGCACTTAGCAATCATTACATACCTTAATGTTTAAGTAATAAATATCCACACAATCACTTTCCACTAACGCATAGCTGTGCCGTGACATGCCAAAACTATTGGTACAAGCACATCAATACAGGCAATGACACTTTAGGAGAAAAGTCATGCATGGATTTCGTGTGTTTGGTATGCAATAAGATACAGTAGTATGCTTTCAAAGTTGCTTTCATTAACGTTACTGATTAGAATATTCCAAATAAGTTAGTATATCGTTTATGCTATCTTTAATTTTTACACTTAAAACGATTATTTGAAATTATTGATATAGTATATAACTTTAAGACTAACCTAAAATACATATGCAAAAACGGCTGGTTTGGGTTGAGAAAATTTTTTTTTATGCAGAGGAGCGAACAACGTTTCGACCTTCTTCGGTCACTGTCAGGTTCACAAAGAAAGAAAGAGGTAACTGACCGATAGCAGACACATTTTTGAAGGGGGTTGTGTAACTGAGTGTAGGAATGTAGAGGGCGTGCTTAGATATTTGATTATATTTATTAATATAGAAATAAAGGAGTTCCTTTGTATTGGTTTAATTTGGGCTTGAGTTGTTGTATAAGTAAGGCTTCTTTAATTTTGCTTTTTTTATGTTTGTTTCTTTATTTAGTATTTGGGTGTTTTCTATGGTTATGTTGTGTTTATTTAATTTTCAGTGTTCGAAAACGGGTGAAGTGTTTTGTTTAGTTGCGTTTCGTGTGTCTTTGTTGGATTTGTGTGTATTGGTTTAAATTTGTTTGTGTCTGATAGAATGTTCTTCATTTTTTGGATGTATTAATTCGTGTTCATTATGACTATAGCGTTTCCTTTATAAAAATACTACTAAAAATTGAAAAAGCCCACACAGTTTCAAAAACACTTTATTCCTATCTGCGCAAGACCGACTTCCGCACACCACAAATATACGGCATCCCCAAACTTCATTAACCAGATTGTCCATTACGACCAATAATGTCCACATTTGAATCGTTTAATTACAATCTTGGTAAATACATAGCATGGGCATTCTCCAAATATGTAACATCAGCCAGCTCATTCATCAAATACTTTTAATTTCAAGTCTAATCTTAATCAACTTAATCATAAAGCCTTAATGACCAGTTTCGATGTTATATCTCTTTTTACAGAAGTCCCAACCACTGAAGCTTGAAAAATACTTAGAACACTATATCCGAGACTCTAATCCATCAATAGACATTCCCAGCAACCAATTAGCAACCCTCATAGAATTCACCACGATAAAGACAAATTTCATGTTCAACAGCCACAACTATATACAAACAAATGGCCTAAGCATGGGCAACCCAGTATCACCAGTTCTAGCTAATATATTTGTGATACAAGTTGAAACACAAGCAATTAGAACAGCATTACATCCACCACTATACTAGTACAGATATGTAGATGACACGGTTGCGGGATTCACATCTACAGAACACACACTTAATTTTTTCAGTCACATTAACTCTATACATCCCAACATTGACTTCACATGTGAACAAGAAGAAAGCAATCAAATATCATTTCTCAACCTCAAAATTACAAGAACCGACACACAATTTAAAACAGAAATCTAACGAAAAATCACCCGTACTGGACTATACATTCCTTGGGACTCAGCACATGAAACAAAAAACTCAACATACTAAGAAACCAACTAAATACAGCCATAAAACTATGCTCGCCAGATAAAATTAACGACGAATTAAATAAAATAAAGCAATACTTCACCAACATCAATAAGTTTTCTTCACAAATCGTAGAAAACATCACACGCACACACCTAGACAGAAAGCAAAATTAACTAACAAAAGTAAATATATCTCACGAATCAAAAACTCATGAAACCATATACTGCTGCACACCATATGTTCCCGACATAAGCAGAAAAATAACCAACATTTGGCAAAAACTAGTAACAAAATATGACATTCCAGTTAATACCAAATTTATTCAAAAACCAGACACAAAACTAAGGTCTATACTATGTAAAAACTACACTGACAAACACCACACCAACATTATTTATAAAATACAATGTAATAACTGCCACGAGTTCAAAATTGGAGAAACAAGTGGAAAAATGGAAACCAGATTCAAAGAATACAAAAAGTTACCTCAACACGTTTTCGAATACTGCAAGTCAAATAAACACAACATAACCATAGAAAACACCCAAATACTAAATAAAGAAACAAACATAAAAAAACGCAAAATTAAAGAAGCCTTACTTATACAACAACTTAAACCCAAAATAAACCAATACAAAGGAACACCTTCATACATATATTAATAAATATAATCAAACATCTAAGCACGCCCTCTACATTCCTTCACTCAGTTACACAACCCTCTTTAAACATGTAGTCAGCTATCGGTCAGTTACCTCTTTCTTTCTTTGTGCTGCCCCCCAGTGGCTCAGCGGTATGTCTGCGGACTTACACGCTAAAATCCGGGTTTCGATACCCGTGGTAGGCAGAGCACAGACAGCCCATTGTGTAGCTTTGTGCTTAATTCAAAACAACAACAACAACTTTCTTTGTGAACCTGACGATGACCGAAGAAGGTCGAAACGTTGTTCGCTTCTCTGCAAAAAAAAAAATTTCTCAACCCAAACCAGCCGTTTTTACATATTTTCTCTGCAAGTGGGTTTTCTCGTCATCGCTGATTAAGATTAACCTAAACTGACTGAATTTCGTCAGATATATATATATTTTGGGTTTATGGCCGAAAATGTCGTTTACAGCGAGATTTTATTCCCAGTAATGACCTAATGATAATCACATTATAAAATACAGTTTTTGTTTTGTGTGTGTATACATTGATATTCAATAGTAAGTATTTATTGTACAGAATTTATTTGTTAATTTACAAATTACTTTTTAATTTTGACATATATATAATTAGCTTACTTTTGAATTAGGAGTTATTAATAATTGCGTATTTACTGTTAACATAAATATTCTTCATATAAACTCGTGGTTTGATAAAATATTAAATAATTTATCGGTGTTATAAAAACATGGAGGTTTTACGTGTATTAAACTAGAAATATGATTTATTTTAACAATTCACATGTTGTTTGGCATGATAGTTTGGATCCCAACTTCATGTTATATTTACATTACGCTCTAGTACTGAAAATTGGAACTGCATCATGGCCCGACAGTTATATTAGAGTTGAAATATAGCTACGTGAAACTAATCCAATGAAGAGTTAAGCCTGAAAGTTTCGTTCTATATGTGATTTATCATTAAATTCTGTATAACACGATTACACATTTATATAGAAAACCATAATGAATGAAAGCATATCAGAAAGATGACTCTTGTTTGCTAATAATGTTCTCCAGAACTATTTGAATCGCAGAGTCTTAGTTGGGAATAAATCAGGTAGGCATGTATACTTTTCATTATCATCATGGTATGATATATAGGTCGTGATATTTCTTATGTTAGTAGGAAGGCATTCACATGAATATACTTTTATTCCTCAAGAAAGGCGCATACGTTTAACGTACTGCACTTTTAGCTGTTACGTCATTAATATCTGATAGCTTCCTAACATCCTTAACGGCTTTAAATACACACATTCTATAATTAGTCGTCATTTCACGTGACCTAAAGAGCAAAAGTTTAATAAGAAACCCTGGCTTCGGACAGTTAGCTGTTTACTTGCTATTAGGATTACAGCCTAGTTGTTTATTACTTTACGAGTGGGCTCTGCTACGTGATATGGAGAGAAATTGTAGTCTGAAGTAGTGTAGCAATTTACATTTCACTATTAATCAGACTGACGTCTCGCAATAAGATCTCTTTTGTTGTACTACCGTTATTTGAATTTATATTAAAATATTATTTCTATTCCAACTCTTCTAAAGTTTACACACATTATTATGGAGCTATTTAATCACTGGTTCAGAATATAACCCTAAACTTAAAGTAGCATCAAATTGTTATTTCCTAATAAATGTAAAGGTATTGTTAGTAAAATAAATAATATTGTGGCTCTAAAACGACTAAGGAAAAAATGGGCTCAGAAAAAAACAACAACCAACAAATTAACGAAACAGCAAATAACTTGTAATGTATGTGTAAAAACAAGTGTGTTTCTCGTCATCACGGATTATAACTTGTAATGTATGTGTAAAAACAAGTGTGTTTCTCGTCATCACGGATTATAACTTGTAATGTACCTCTTATGTTCTTCATTGAACCACACTAACGTGTGGTAAATAGAAAATATTGGTTTCATATTTATTACTTCACCAGAATATGCAAACTGGTTAGATCTTTAGAGGCAGGTAGTCACATTCCCATAATTCTTTTATAAACGGAGAGATGAATGGACACATAAATACGTAGGGAGATAAATGGTCAGATGGACAGACAGATAGTCTATATTTTTGTTGTTTTTTAACGACTTTTTAATTTTAGTTAGAAATGGTAAGGGTTAAAATATACGTGGTTATTATTTTGTAAGTTCTTTCCACTTATTAAAATTCTGCAACCAAATTAGTTTGTTATGCTGTGTCACGAAACTACGATAAGCAATATTTCAAATAACATGTGTGGCTATATCACTTCTTGCTACTGATAGCTATAAATCCACCAAATACCGTCTTCTCGATAGAAATATAACGCGCTAATTAAAAGACTTCGTCACTCTCCAGGTTTCTAGATTATGTACACAGTTAGAATGGGTTGTCTCTGTTGCTAGGCTTACGTGATTCAAGAAACGAATAAATACGCACGAGCTCTAGATTAGAAGGTACTGCTCTCATTTGCAGTGTATAAAAAAGTGGGAGCATTGAAACAGTTATTTCAAATTATTAACTACGAAAACGGTTAATCAACGTAAAGGTTAGAGAAGATAAAACAATTTCAAACAGACAAATCATATAAAAGTAAAACAACTGACGTGAAAGAAATCTGTTTCGCTATAAGTGTAAGTGTAAAGCTACACAATGGGCTATCAGAACCTTGTCCACCATTAGTGTTGAAATCCAGTTCCTGGCGTTGTAAGTCCGCAGACATACCGCTGTACTACTGGAGGATTTTTTGTGATATTCATGTGAAACCAAAAACAGCATATTTATTTACACTTGTCAAATAGTTCGATGTTTATTTGAAGTTAAACATAAAGCTACAAAATGAGCTATCTGTCCTCTGCTCACTACATGTATCGAAACTCGGTTTCCATTGTTGTAGCCCCTCGCTTGTACAGCGGTAAGTCTTCGGATTTAACGCTAAAATCAGCGGTTTGATTCCCCTCGGTGGGCTCAGCAGATAGCCTATAGTGGCTTTGCCGTAAGTTCTCTCTGCCACTGGAAAGGGTTGTCAAATAACTTGAAATTGTTATAACAAATGACCTGAAACCAACGCTGTATTGACTGTTATACTTTTTATTACTTTTTGAAATTCTGAATTTTAAATGGTATTAAATAACGAAATAACTCGACCATAAAAATTTATAAAAATCAATCTCTTTGTTTTAAGTTAAGTCATTTTGTTTTCCTTTTTTTCTTTTTTTAAATAATGTATTAGATACTATTCCAGATTTTTAATATTTTAAAGTGTATTTCAAACAAGTAATTAAATGCTTGCAATCTCTTTTGTTTTGTTTTTGGCGTTATTAAACTATCCATTGCGGCTGTACTGTTAACATTGAGAAATATCGGCCATAATGCACAGTTATGTGACAAAAATCATAGAGAAATCTTATATTGAGTTAAATTATAGTAATATTTTTCTACTGTTTCTATTAAAGCGAACTTTATTATAATTGTTCTTATTATTATGACATGATTCTTACCACTGATAGAGAAGATAACTGTTTCTATAAAGAGTGAGTGCGTTATTAAACCATCTTTGGAGTCTTACCACGAAGTTACAATACACGTCGGCAAGTCCATTCTCGTACCTACTTTACGATCAAAAAACTATACTTTTTTTCAAATTCTTACTTCAAAAGTTCGTTATTTAAAGGTTTGAATTTCGCGCACAGCCACACCGAAGCTCTCTGCACGAGCAGCAAAAGGCAGCGGCAGGTGGTCCTCGCTACCAACTGTTGTGCTACGTTTTGCCAACTAATAGTACGATTGACCATCACATAATAACGCTCTCATAGCTGAAAGAGAGAGAATGTTTAGTGAATCATAGGTTGGATTCCTCGAGTCGCAGGTTGCGACTCGAACGTCATAACCACCTGCCCAAGGTAGGCCGTAATTTAAAGGTATTAGGTGGCCTTTATCAGTAGAATTGCATACACGTAACAGCAAAAACTAGTTTACCTTTTTATTTTCAACTTTTAATTACCCACCAAGAGATTAGGGTGCTCGACTTGTCATCCGAGGGTCGCGGATTCGAATCCCGGTCGCACCAAACATGCTTGCCCTTTTAGCCGTGGGGGCATTATAATGTCACTGTCAATCTCAATTTGTTGGTTAAAGAGTAGCCCAATAGTCTTACACTACTTAATTAAGGACGGCTAGCGCAAATAAACCTCGTGAGGATCAACATCTGAATCCACATTAGTATCTGGATTATTTGTAATCTTCCCCCGCAGTATACCATCAACAATCATATGAACATAGAACGGTTTCTTGGTTATTTGAAACTCATCCAACTGCAGGGGAGGACCAACATTCATCTGGTTCTCTGTTATTTGAAGTGGTTAATATCTGTGATAATCTGGATCGATAAGAGAAGAACATAACTGTTCTTGCGAATTAAATTAATCATTTTAGGATACGCTTTAGTTTAAGCATTATAAGACAGGATTTTTTTTTTATTTTCCGTAAAACTCGTCTTTTTCTAATGCTGTAAATAATTTTATATTGCCGAGGATTCGCCTCCAGCCTTCATTGGGATTGTATAGTTATAACTCAGAGGTTTGGGAGCAGAGAAACTCTAATACAAATAAAACGTGATAATAAAAAATAACACTTCTTTCAAGAATATTAAAATAACAAGAATAATCATAAGCGAGAAACAAATAGGTTGTGAAACTGAAAAGACTAAATACATTTGTCATTCTAGATGGAAAGAATCAATCCAATACTCAGGGAACAATTTTTTTGATGTAAAAAAGGCGGGCATGTGACCATTCTGTTTTACAAAGTCAGCTCATGATTTCGGTTTTTGACAACTCGCTTCTCTAAATTTTTGAAATAGCGTAATATAAACCCAAAAGTGAGCTTCTTTATCACATATCTCTTCCACTATTTGTATTGCTTGAATCTTATGAAAATTACAATAAAACTAGATGTTGTGTTACCATACATCGCTCAGAAAATTATTTTTTGATAAATGAGTCAAGCTCACTAACTCCTGAAAGTGATTGTTTTATACGTATTTCTCATCTGGTGTTGTTAAAAGTGCGCCACCATCTATTGAGAACACGTTCGTGCTTTTTTTGTTGTTTGGTATAATGCTCAGCAGTTTACATCGTCACTTAGCAACAAAACCATTTTTTGATTGTTCTGAGGCGAACCGTGGTGTTTATGTTGTTACTTTTTTTATGTTTTATGTTTTTCGGAGACTAAACGCAACCGAAAAACACAGATAACAGCTTGTATAATTTATTACACTAAACTATTATATTTTTGTAACAGATATAACATAAATTATATAATAACAATGACAGATATTCAGTTTCAACATTCAAAATTAATTACAACACAAAATAGTACTGGTTTCAACCTTCAACGTTAATTACAATACAAAATGGTACTAGTTTCAACCTTGAATGTTAATTATGATACAAAATGTTACTGGCCTGTGTCCAATATAATGATCTAGAATGAAAATCCAAAAGTTCAGATCAGAAATCCAAAATTCCGGTCTAGGGTATGAATTTGGTCCCACGAAGAATTTTCGAAGTTTGCTCCGGTATCCCCAAAACAGTCTTGTACGTGTTGACTTTCAGTATAACCACGAATTCGAATGAATCGCAAAGATTGACGAAACAAAATCACAGCTTCCGTAGATCTAGCTCTAGTCACAAATCCAAGTTGAATAAACTCACAGCAAACACTTAAACTTTCTCAAACGAATGACTGACTCTTCTTCTTTTCTTCGGATAAAATCTAATGATTCTTCTTATTTCTCGCGTCTCCGTCTGTTTTATATATTAGTAGGCCTCTTCTCGAACAATCGCGTAACTTCTACAGAACTTCAGAGCAATCCGCGCATGTCCGTTCTTGCACGAGACTCAACGTCTAGACACTAGGCTGCCATACATTTCCGTTTATAGTCATATGATTGATCTACCTAATTCTAGAAATTTCTAAATGTTATTTTAAATGAATAACAACATATTTTATTGGTTTAAGCTTTGAAACAATAATATAAATATGGAAACATAAATAATAGAAATGAAAATTTAAACACAACACCACATGTTGTCGTTTACAAAACATTTACATAACACTCTCCCCCTTAAAAGTAAAAAAAAAGTTTGAACTTGTGAAAACCTTTTTTTTTGTTTTTTTGCGAACTTTTTGGAATACGCTCATTCTCTCTTCAGAGAAATTTTAAAATTGTGTTACAAATATAATTATTATCTAAAACTAGTTTACTTAATTTTTAAAATAAAAGATAAACGGAAGAACTAAACAAAAAACAAAGGATTATAGATAAACTAAGTTTTATGTACATTTAGAATAATTTTAAATTTAACGAGCTTTGTTGTCGGGAAGAATCGGGTGGTCTTCAGTAAACTTTCTTTAGATATCATGAGAATCTCCAATAATGACAGAAAAATTATTCCATGAAATATTGTGACCCTTAGTTTCAGAATGTTGACGAATAGTTGAGTGGCTGAGTTTAAGTAACAGACGGTCGATTCTGTTAGATATTCCTAAATGTTCACAGACAATACTTTGTAAATGGCGTTTTGTTCTGTCAATGTACGACTTTTACAGGCACTGCACGTGTATATATACAAGAGCTTCGACGTGCTGTTTAAATAATTGGTCTTTTAAAATAACTAGGCCCGGCGTAAGTGGTTGGTTAAGGCCCTTGATTCGTATTCTAAGGATCACGGGTTCGAATCCCTGTTATACCAAACATGCTCGCCCTTTCAGCCGTGGGGTCGTTATATTGCGATATCAATCCAACTATTCGTTGGTAAAAGAGTTGGCGGTGGGTGGTGACGACTATCTACCTTCCGTCTCGTCTTATACTGCTGAATTACGAACGGCTAAAGCAGATAGCCCTCGTGTAGCTTTACCCGAAACTCAAAATAAATTTAAAACTTATTTTAATGTGAAGGTTAAGTATGTATTTTAGTCTCAGCTGAATTTATATGTATAACTATTTTTGTTTTATGTTTCCGTTTGTCACTTCTCCACTTCTCTTAATAACTGAGTAAATTATAATAGTTTTGGTCAATAATCATCGTTATAACTCGATTTTTGTATTTCGCTTAAGATGAAATGGTGTATTCCAAAACGTTGTGTGTGTATGTGTTTTCTTATAGCAAAGCCAAATTGGACTATCTGCTGAGTTTACCGAGTTGAATCGAACTACTGATTTTAACGTTGTAAATCCGTAGACTTACCGCTGTACTAACAGGGGACCGAAAAATGTGGGAACCTAGTAAATAAAATGTCTTTTTTTAATCAACCGTCCTCATCATCATTATTAGAATTCGATTTCCCAATCATGAACCCTGTAATAACATAATCGTGTCATCCAAACTTTAACCTATAACGTTCCAGCAGAAATAGTTGAAGTATACCATATTTATCCACAAGAAATTTCCTTGCTCAAGTGGCTCTGTGGTAAATGAAAAATTCATTAATCCATAGATACTTCACAATTATCATCTTGTCTCTTTCTAACTATGTCACAATATCTAAGAGCTACTGTTTAAATGTCAAAAACAAGGTAAAGTACTCAAAACCTATAGGCATAAGATTTATGGTAAAATATATATCGGAAAGTTTAAACCTAAAATTTTCAAATTTCAAATACCGTTATCAATTAAATTAATAGCAATAAAAAGTAATAATAAAACTGGGAACTTCACGAAACCCTAATAGAAATAAACGATATGTGATAACTCATCTTTAAGTTAGATGTTTTTAAAATTCGTCAATATCTTCGAAACGTCTACGTCAAAGTACGTGTACAAACAAAAACGATCTGAAGAAGTGGAACTCAAGATATCCCTCGTGAACGTTTAAAGTGTTATACAAGTATTAAAAAGTAATATCAGGTTATTGCTTTGTTTCTAAGAGACACAGCCAAACAAAGCATTTTAGGCTTGAGTTGTTGTATAAGTAAGGTTTCCTTAATTTTGCGTTTGTTTATGTTTGTTTCTTTTTTTAGTATTTGAGTGTTTTCTATGGTTATGTTATGTTTATTTGACTTGGAGTGTTCGAAAAGGTGTGAAGGTGACTTTCTATGTTCTTTGAATCTGGTTTCCATTTTTTTTTTACTTGTTTCTCGAATATAGAAGTCGTGGCAGTTATCACATTGTATTTTACAAATAATGTTGGTGTGGTGTTTGTCAGTGTTGTTTTTAAATAGTATAGACCTCAGTTTTGTGTCTGGATTTTGAATAAATTTGGTATTAACTGGAATGTCATATTTTGTTACAAGTTTTTGCCAAATGTTGGATATTTTTCTGCTGATGTCGGGAATATATGGTATGCAGTAGTATACGGTTTCATGAGTTTTTAAATCGTGGGGTATATTTACTTTTGTCAGTTGATTTTGCTTTTGTCTAAATGTGTACTTCTTATTAAGAATAAATTTTCGATACTTCCTTGGATCTATGTTTATAAATATCTTTCTCTATTTGTTAAAATAATTATTTGATCCCAAGAATTAAACTGTTTGCTAGTTTGTTATACAGTTTCTACTTTTTATAAGTTTAAAGCAACGTATATTTTAAATTATTCAATGTAAGAACGCAAAGGGTCGTTTTTTTAGATTAAAGAAAAAAGTTTTTGCAAATATCGGGATGGTCCTAGACTTACGGTCACGTGAAAGAAGGGCGCTGTGTAAAATTACGTTAGAGTAATCAGACTTGTTAATTAGTGACCTACAAAACTTGTTAATTCGGTGAGATTGTTATTACACGTAAAACTGGCAGACACAACATTTTGAAGAAGGAAGGAATGACTTTCTTACAGAAGGTGTCTCGGTGGAACAGTGATTAGTCTGTATCTTAAAACCCTAATATCAGACGTTTGATTTCCTTCAGTAAACACAGCAAATATCCCGAAGTCGCTGTGGTATCAGAAAACACACACTTTATAGAAGTAGAAAACCTCCTAATTGTAGAAAAAAATACTAGGTTTTCAAACTTGAATATTATCTTCAAATGAGTCTCAAGTTTCCTTTTGCAGTTTTCCTTGATTTGTTTCTCGATCTCTACCTTTGTCTTCCTAATTCTTTCTTATTCTTTGGTTGGTCATCAAACTGTAACAACCAGTTTTAAATTATTTTTAAATACAGCTTCTCCTTTATCACTTTAGTCAATTATGAAAAGAGACCTATAAAGTGACCTATTCGATGCTCTGAACGTTGTACATTTTCAAACTAGTATTCTCAATATTTGAGCAGTTATAAAATAATTGTAATAATGAAATGGCGAGTTAATAATTCTTATTTCAATATTGGGGTTCTTAATTTAACGTTTGTGCTGTTATTTGGTGACAGGGCCCGTAATGGCTAAGTGGTTAGGACGCTCGACTCGTAATCTGAAGGTCGTCGATTCGAATCCCCGTCACATCAAATATGCTCGCTATTTCAGTCATGGGGACATTATGCTATGTTCAATTTCACTATACGTTGGTAAAAGAGTAGCTCAAGAGTTGGCGAGGGAAGTGATGACTAGTTGTCATTCCTCTAGCAATTACACTGCTAAATTAGGGACGGGTAACACAGGTTGCACCCGTGTAACTTTTGGCGTAATTCAAAGCAAATAAACACGTGGCTATGCTTCTGGAATTTTCTCCAAGGTTTAAGAAAATATTAATCGAGAGCGCTTTAGGCTGGAGTTAGTAAATGAATTTCTTAGCCAGTTGAGTAATTAGTGTATGATTTATTCAGTTTGATGCTATTAGTTTGTTGGTTAATTCAGCGAGACAAATTTTGAGTTTGTAACGATGTACGAGAAATACAAAGTAGCAAGTAAGTGGAAGGCAGCTAGTCATCACCACCCACCGTCAACTCTTGGACTACTTTTTTACCAATGAATAGTGAGATTAATCGTCACATTATAACGCCCCCACGGCTGAAAGGGCGAGCATGTTTGGAGCGACGTGGATCCGAACCCGCAACCCTCAGATTACGAGTCGCACTCCTTAACACGCTTGGCCATGACGGGCCTATTAACTTTGACCTACTCGAGAAGTAAAGAAGTAAAAGTTCTTTTTGTTAACATTAAATAGAATGAAATATTATTTTTTTAGCTTTTCGAAAGAACCTCCAAATAATGAAAAAATATTATAACAGTATACTAGTTTATTGTCTTATTTTATTGTTCATTCAATAAGTATTTTAATTTTCTACCTTGAACGAACAGCGTTTCCATATTGGCTAAATGGCAAGGCCACACATCCCAAGATTAAAACATATCTGTTTCTGCCCACCAGTGACACAACGGTATGTCTGCGGACTTGCTACGCTATGAAACGGGTTTCGATACCCATGGGGGGGGGCAGAGCACAGATACCCCGTTGTGTAGCTTTGTGCTTAATTCAGAACAACAGCATATATGTTCCTAATTTATAGTTACTAACTAGAAGGCAGTCAATAATTTACGCCCACCGCTCTTTGAATGAAATAACAATATTTACTTTCACTATTATGGGGATCGACATGGTCAAGTAGTTAAGGCGCTCGACTCGTAATCCGAGGGTCGCAGGCTCGAATCCTCGTCATACCCTTCCAGCAATGGGGGCGTTATAACGTGATGGTCATTCCCACTTTTCGTTAGTAAAAAGTAGCCCAAGAGTTGGTGATGGGTGGTGATGACTAGTTGCCTTCCCTCTCGTCTTACACTGCTAAAGTAGAGACGGCTAGCACAAATAGTCCTCGTGTAGCTTTGCGCGAAATTGTAAACAAACCAAACCAAACACTTATAAAGCGCTTCTAGTTAAAAGCGCGGAGCGTATTTAGCTATAATAACGTCTCGAACCCTCAACACTTTGACACGCCGCCCGACACGCCAGCTTCTAGCCCACGCCCGGCCAAACTGTAACTGTAAAAATGTCATTTTTCTCTGTTTGTTTAACGTCTATTTTCTGTTATTGCACTTCAACAAAAGTTGCGCTTCATTAAATTTTAGTTCTATTTTCATGCTGAAAAATTTTGTATCTTAAATACAAACTACGTGTTTGTTGAACGTTTTCAGTGTTTTTTTATTTGTTTTATTTAAAATTAAGCACAAAGCTACACAATGTACTATTTGTGCTCTGTCCATCACAGATATCAAAACCCGGTTTCTAGCGGTGTGAGTCCCCAGACACGCCTCTGTGCCACTAAAGGGGGGGGCAGAGTTCTTACAGTCAACGTGTAAAAGCTGTTTTTAAAATTAAATAAATAAACATTCTAATATTTCACTCAAAATACTAAATGCGGAGCTCGGCATGACCATGGGTGCTAAGGCGTGCGACTCGTAATCTGAGGGTCGCGGGTTCGCATCCCTGTCAGGCCAAACATGCTCGCCCTTTCAGCCGTAGGGGCGTTATAATTGTACGGTCAATCCCATTATTCGTTAATAAATGAGTAGCCCAAGAGTTGGCGGTGGGTGGTGGTGACTAGCTGCCTTCCTTCTAGTCTTACACTGCTAAATTAGGAAAGTCTAGCGCAGAGAGACCTCGAGTAGCTTTGTGCAAAATTCAAAAAACACAAAACAAACAGATACTGAATGCATTCTAGAACATATGCTGCCGATCAGGTTTTGTTTAATAATTCACGTTATGAAGAAAAAGATAAGTGAGACACAAAGAACTATTTCCAATCTAACCCACATTCTTGTCATTGAAACACCACGTGCTATCCAATTGACAGAAAAACGATCGTCGACAGAAAAGTCATTTTGAAAATTTTGGATTAGAAATGTCAAATACTCGAAGGAGTGGATGATTGTACAGGTCTGAATGAAATACGGTCAAACCTATTGTTTACTACATTATTGTTACCACTGAAAGAATGAATTGACTGAAGCTCAGTACAGTTGTCAAGTTGATTCAGATTCGTGAGATGTCAACTGGAAAAAAAGGAAAATGTGCAGCTGTAGAAGAGTGGTGTGTTTTTACGAAAAGTAAAAAAAAAATTAAGTGTCTTACACAAAGACCTACCCGTTTTGAAAATTTATGGTCAGTATCACATCAGTCCAATATGGTTAAGTGTTACGAGTTATGTGAGACTGCAGTCGTAAACCAGTTCAACTAGTCATGTATGTACCTTTTCTTTTTCTTTTATGTCCTTAAGAGTGCAGTAACAACTTCTTATGTGTGTATCTTTGTCATTACTCATGAGATAACCTAAAGAATTCCCTGAAACTGTATGTATAAAGAAACATCACCGAATTCTTGTAATATATTTTGTTGGCCAAATATTAATGACACTATGTCTAGTTCTTTATATCTTTCTAAACCTTCTATCCCTCGACTTAATCGACTTTACAAAGACAAAGGGGAACTGTTTCATTTTTAAGTTCTCTCATACTTCGGGCTTTTCGAGACATAACTATTTTAGTCTTCTATACTAACCACACCGTTTTGTATTTCAAAGCTATTCCATTAGGCTTGTCGTTGTTTGCCTTTTAAAAGATTGTATAATTGTTTCGAAGGTTGGAATCTGTACCGTTGTTACACTTTATAATTAGAGATATCCTGTCATCTTTCTCAAGAAAACATTTTTTTAATTTATAGAACTTGCAATATAACTGGTTGTAAAGAGAAGTTTGATCTTTATACATGCCCTATTTTAAATACTCAAAATATTATATTTTTTTAGTTCGAAAACTCCAACATTCACAAAATAAATTGTACCTGGGATGATAGAGTTTATAGATGGACAAATTGAATTGATAAAATAAATCGGCAATTACAATTCAGTTATATATAATAATATATAAACGGAGTTATCACCAAACAATTACCTTGAGGAATTGTCGATAGTATTCTATATTTTATATATTGTTTAAATATAGAACTAAAAAACGTTTCACCGTAAAGAATAAGTGTGTTCTTGATTTCATTAGATTTAAAATTTTATATTTCATTCTCTTTGAATTGGACAGAAAAGATTCAAATAGATTTTCGTTCCCCTTTTCGGAAGACCCTTGAGATTATGCATTAACCAATCAACTGAAATAAGTTGTTTTTGTGTTAATTCTACTGATCACCCTTTTCTGAATAATTTAAAAAAAAACTTGAGTCATTGGTTTGAATTTCGTACAAAACAACACGAGTGTTATCTGTATTAACCATCCCTGATTTAGCAGTGTAAGGCTAGAGGGAAGGCAGCTAGTCATAACCACCTACCGCTAACTCTTAAGCTGCTCTTTTATCAACGAATAGTGGGATTGATTGCCACATTGTAACGTCCTCACGGCTGAAAGGCCGAGTATGTTTGGTGTAACGGTGGATTTGAACGTGTGGCCCTCGGATTGTGACACTATTCATCGATAAAAGAGTAGCCCAAAACTTGGCGGTGGGTGGTGATGACTAGCTGCCCTCCCTCTAGTCTCGCAAAATATGTAATCCGAAAAAACACCGATAGATTTATATGAAACACGAGCAATAAAAGGAAAAAATGGGCGACGCGCAACGAAGCGTGTTTGGCAACTATTACGTCATAGTTATAAAACGTCACGGAAACAGCCGAACGACCGAGAGGAACTTTAGTTCGAGAACCCGCATATTTTGTTTCATTTTTTACTCAAAAACTAAAGTGTTTAAAAATATGGCAATAATAGAAATTATACCTAACCAAAGTACAGTTTCTAAGGCAGTTATTAAATTTCTTGAAAATTCACCTTCAAGTATTGATTTATGCACTTGGTTTTTGAAAAGTATGTGTGTGTAAATGGTCTAACTAAAGAGCTATTTATTATCCACTTAATTTCATAATAAAATGTACTAATTTTCTGTTTCGTTAAAAATTCTATGATCAAATCGATGATGTAACAATGAGGTTTAATTATCCCCATGTCTAGCTACTGTTTTTCTTATGAGATTAATAAAAATTATATGTATAACAGTATCTTGATAACAATCTTATTTAATACGTTTTTTTTGTTTAAATGTGGCTGATGTCTCACACATAGATTCATCGCATCTAAACACGGTTGAAGTTTTATTTCTTACACTAGCTAGAATATCCATCCCTTGGTTGGTTTGTTTTTAAATTTCGCGCAAAACTACATGAAAGTTATCTGCGCTGCCGTCCCTAATTTAGCAGTGTAAGACTAGAGGGAAGGCAGCTAGTCATCACTACCCGCCGCGTGGGCTAAGGCGTTCGACTCGTAATCTGAAGGTCGTGGGTTCGCGTCCCCGTCACACCAAACATGTTCGCCTTTTCAGCCGTATGGGCGTTATAATGTGACAGTCAATCCCACTATTCGTTGGTAAAAGAGTAGCCCAAGAGTTGGCGATGGGTGGTGATGCCTAACTGTCTTCTCTCTAATCTTACACTGCTAAATTAGGGACGGCTAGCGCCGATAGCCCTCGAGTAGCTTTACGCGAAATTTAAACAAACACAAACACATCTTCCTTCCTCTGTCATAAATAAAATTAAACGGAAATACAATTAACTTACCGTAAATAAAAAATATAATAAAACAGGTTCCACTTCTCACGCCTTTTGATCTTGTTTGTTGATTTCCAATTAAAAAAAAACTTACCAGTGAAGCTAATTATTGAGCTGAAAATTTAGTTTAGTTTAGGGGTAAATTGTTATTCCTGATATTAGAGGCATTACTGCATATTTTGGACAAAGATTAGCAATAAATGTTAATTCTTAGTATAATTAATCATATTGTTGTTATTTATAAAATAATAAGCCTGGAAGTAAACTCATTTTATCAGCGTATTATTACGAACATTCGTCTGGCACTGATGCTGTTTGAATATTCCATAATCAATGAAGGAAGCGAAACTGTATCATTTCAATGTGTAAAAAATAAGCAATACCGAATTATTTGCTGAAAGTATTGAATAAACATCTAATATTAATTGATTGTAATTAAGCACAAAGCTACACAATGGACTATCTGTGTTCAACCCACCAAGGTTATCAAAACACAGTTTTCAGAGGTGTGAATCTGCAGACATACCGCTATGCCACTGGGGAAATCTAACACCGAACGTGAACGTTCCGTAACGAATTTTCAAAACAGAATAACTGTTTCACATAGAGAGATTCTAAGCCTAACTAACATGTTAAAAATCTATAATACGTATCTTACATCATATACTGGCACTTTAACAAACAAATTCTGTTAACTAGTAAAAACAAAGGAATTATAATGGTTTTGCTAGGGGCAGTGCATAGGCATTCACGTGAACAAAACTGTGCAGTTACGAACTCAATATTTTCAAACAGAACGACATCTTATGATATACGTGGTTCAAAGGTCAGGTCAGATATTCCACAAGGTTCAATTATAACCATCTTTAAATAAGATTAAATAGCACTTGTGTAAAGGTTCATTCAATAATAAAAAGCAACAACACCATAACATTTAAAATATTCCACAAATAAACTCTGACAAATAAAATTAAGGATGGCCAAGCCCTGTTGGACATTGTCCAATAATTTAATGTTGCGGGGTGTTTTTGTTTAAATAACCATCCTTAAGTATATACTACTGACCAAGACAACCAGTTAGCGGAACTCGCCATCTACACAGCTTGTGGGTTTAAATTTTAAAATTTTCTAGGGTGGGTATGCAAAAACAGGCAAAATACTCCGAACCAAACAGTTATAGCTTTATACAGTTAAGATTGATATATCTTATAGTTTGTTAAAGATACTTATCTTACCTAAGTCTCAGCTATAGAAACACAAATAAAATAAAATTCCAAGTATTTAACATTTCGTTTCAGTTTATACTTACCGAATCTTTTCTGTTTCACGCACTCATATTTTAGTGACAAATATTCCATTACACGGCTGGCTTGATGCAGTTCGAAATTGTTTAAAAGTCCTAATATGCTTTTTATTGCGTAATATAGCTAAATCCTTTTATTATGTACTGGTATTATTGAAAACTGGTCTAGATGATAAAAAATACTAAAAAAAGAAAAGGGCAAACCTCTTTCTCTGCATTATCGGGAATGACGAATGTGTATGGTGGGGTTTGAGTCTTCGCCTGGTGGTCTTTTGAGAATGTAACACAGACAGTTCGAGGTTGAATGAGTCAGGCTATTGGCACAAGTTCTCGTATGTGAAAAGAATGTCGCTTTAACAATTTCGAAAATAAACACTGTGCTGCTGCTTAGAAGCAGTATAAATTATAAAAAAATATATTATTTGTGGAATTAGCTTCTATACTCCAGCTCCACTACTCTACACGAGCTACAAACACGCCCTACTCGTGTTTCTGACAACACAGGTACAGTTTACAGTTTTGTATTATACCATACACACTTTTACATAAGAAACTCCCATTGGCTGTACTGGTAAAGAGGACGCAACCTGACCTGAAATGTTTAATGTTTAGCTAAAGGTCATATTTTTGATGAATCTACTTTGTTAGAACAAGTTCACCACTCAAATGTTGTAACGCCTACCCCCTAGCCTTTTATATATAGGTTATTTCACTTTCTGGGAAACCGAGAAAAAGCACGTGCTGTCGAAATACACTCAACAAGACGTAAGATAGTTCACCAACAGTATGTACATAGACGTCAATGCTTCTTTTCACGCAACGCCCAAAACGGCAATTTTTCAATTGCTGGAGGGCGGAGCGCCACAGATGAATCAATTCATTTTTATGTGTTTCAGTGCTAATCGCTTACAGAGGGTGCAAAGTGCTGTACAGTGTGGTCAAAATAATGGTTGAATCTCAATTATCTCGAGTGTAAGGAATGAAGAAAACGTCGAGAAAAAAAAATGAAGCATTGTAATTTTCTTCCCGGTACTTTATTTTAATAACTGTGCGGTTTTGTTTACATAATTTATGATTATTGAGAAACCATGAATTTTGTTCAAGCAGTCTTTGTTCTTGTTAAGAATGTAATGTTTGAGGGTTGAATTTTCACACTTGTTAAAAATAACTGATTATAGGTCAGTGTTTGATCCGAGAAAGTAAGGGTAATAATTTTTTTGGTCGAGTGATGTATATGTAAGCGAGTACATAACTCACAAATGATCTTTTTTAATTAACCGTCCCACGCTTTCATTCCTACTTTTTAAAAAAGCTGTTCTGCCAAACTAATGAACCTATATAGGTTTATCCAACGCACTGTCTCATCAAATTTTAATATCAGATATAAGGGATGTGTTACGTCTGCAAGACCAATCGGGTTAGTATCGCCTGGTGGTCGATTAACAATCTGTGGATTAGAAACTCTTCGCCCAATATTCTCGTCCCCTCTGCCGTGGTAGATTTATAGTATGATGAACAATCCTACTGTTTTTTGGTAAAGATTAGTCCCAGAGTGCTGGAAGTAAATTTACTTTATTTTGCACTGGCCGTGATTTCAGAAACAGTTTCCGAAGTTTTGCTCACCAGCAAAGTGGAAGCTTTTAAGTATTCAACACATGTACAGTTTTCACCACCATGGGGGCGATTCCAAATCGTGCGAACTATTCTTCATGACAGTTGAAACAACAACAACAACAAGTCTTTTTTTCCGACTTAAGTTATTCCAATAACAAAGGAACTAACATACGGGATAGCGTACGAAAGCCGTGTTATTAGATTACATACACAATAAAATCAAGTTTACGGTAAAAAGCTATGATCACACGTCATAAGAAGGATCAAAGATAGGTTTAAGGACTTCTACGCTAAAGCTGTTTAGCCAGCCGCACGTAACTAAAACTAAACAAACTAATATCACCCTCATTCAATCTCTTCAACGTCTGATTTTTTATGATCTAAATCACCAATGCATTTTGTGCATGATATCATCATCTGAAAGAAGACTTTTTGTGAAATATAATTATCTCGCGCATGAAAATAGGACTAAATGTTTTACTGTTGCGAGTACTAACTTTTCCGAAGTTTTTTGTTGTTAAGGCGTGCGACTCGTAATCCGAGAGTCGCGGGTTCGCACCCCGTCGCGCCAAACATGCTTGCCCTTTCAGCTGTGGGGACGTTATAATGTGATGGTCAATCCCACTATTCGTTGGTAAAAGAGTAGCCCAAGAGTTAGCGGTGAGTGGTGATGACTAGCTTCCTTCCCTCTCGTCTTACACTGCTAAATTAGGGACGGCTAGCGCAAATAGCCCTCGTATAGCTTTGCGCAAAATTCAAAACAAACCCAAATTTTTTTATTGTACACTTAGCTTTATTTGTTCCACGACATTCGTTTATGAAATTTGGTTTTTGATTTGTATTTGATAGTTTTTAAATATGTACAAACAATTTATTCCCTATTATGTCTATATTTGTTCTATACGTATTGGTTTATTTTCAGAAATAAACTCTGGGATAAGGGGGTTGAATGGCAACCGGCACACCGAAAAAATTATTGGTGGACCAGCGGTTTATCGAAAATAATTGTAACTGTTTATTTTAATACTTTGTCTTGAGTTTTCTTTTAACAGATGATAAGCAAAAACGGGTATCATTTCATGTAACTTTTTCGTCATATAGGTATATTACATCACAAAGGCAATGAATGAAAAAACAACAACATTGGATTATAAAGGAAGAATTTTGCACAATACATTTTTGTTTAATTTATGATATGTATGAACAGTACCAGTGGATATTACAGACGAAGCTCTCCACTCAGTTTGTCAAGTACTCGTTTTCACCGACCTCACTGGAGTGTCTTTATAAAAATAACCTAGCTTCCAGGACCATTTTTATTTCTTAATTCGCTTCTTTCTAAGGCGCTAACAACATGTAAAAAATTGACCTTAAGATTCTACACCTGCAAGGTCCGGTATGGCGAGGTGGGTTAAGACGTTCGACTCGTAATGGGAGGGGTGCATGCTCAATTCCCCGTCGCATCAAACATGCTTGCCCTTTCAGCCGTGAGAACGTTAAAATGTGATGGTAAAAGAGTAGCTCAAGAGTTGGCGGTGGGTGGTGATTACTAGCTGCTTTACACAACTAAATTAGGGACAGCTAGTGCAGCTAGCCCTCGTGTAGTTTTGCGCAAAATTAAAAAAAACAACACGTCTTTAAGACTAGTATGGATTAAGTATCGTTTACATAATGAAACACAAGTTATGTGTTAATTCAGTTATCCAATTTAGGTGGTAAAAATTAAAAGTTTTTAAATCTACCTTTTTAGACAATGATTCTCATCTAACAGACTACCACCTGGTTGACGAATGAAGACAGGCTGAATCACGATTACTTTTTCAGAAAGGAAAATATGAAACCGGTTTGATTTTTTATTATAGTAAAGCCACTATTTCGTGCTATCTGCTGTAGCCATTGAGAGGAATTGAACCCATAATTCGAGTGTTATATATCCATAGACTTACCTCAGCAGGTGGCGTGAAATTATTATGAATAATTAAACACTCATTTTTATAATAACGATTTGAACAGATCGTAGCTGAAACGCTGCTGTTAAGTCACCTAAGATATGTCTGATTGCGCTACAATTCTGGTTTTGAATCTGTTATATAATTACACTGTTAGAGCATGTAAGAAATACCAAATAGTTGTTCTACCTTGGCATCGTTAAGACAGCCACTGTTCATGTTGAATTTTCCATATCTAGTCAAGTGTGTAATCGTTATAAACAAAAACACCTTAGAAAGGGATAACTGAATTAATAACAAAAAACTAACTGATAGCGAAGTATATAACCCACATAGTTGTTAACTAAAATCAAAATAAAATAACACTAACACAACTAAAAATAAGTAGCTTATTTTCATATGATTCTGAGTGTATGTTTATGTAATAACTATTACTCATTCGTCATATTATCTCATTAGTAGCATAAGCTGTACAAATGAATATTATTCACATAGTATTCATAATGTAAATATTTGAACATAAACTATATTCACTGTAACTTATACTTTCAATGAATTGTAAAATATGATATTCTATACACACATATGCACGTTTCGTTTAATAATACATATCTGAAATTTTATTATATATCTATATTTCAAAAGTTAGAACAAAATTTAAAGGTCAAGTCTAGTACCTAAATGTTTTAATTACAAATTTAGTATCTCAAATCTCGAGCGACCACATGCGTTGAATAAAACATTTAGATAAAAGGATTGTACTAACTTGTGACCACAACTTTTGACTATGTCTATGCTATAATAATAACATTTTAGTGCCTTTTCTCCAACACAATTTCAAACAAAATATTGTTCGGTCCATCTTTGTTTCAACCCACCATTCTGTGTTGTCAAACCGGTTTTGGTGACTCAAAGTCTTTCGTCGGTGACACTGGATCAAATAGCCTTGGAACACTTCTTCCGAAAACTAATTTTCACAACAAATTAAAAGAGAAAAAATTGTAGGGACTGAAATACCGATAAAATTAGCATTGAAGGAAATTAAAATCAGTATTGCTGCCTTTCTTTTAAAATGCTGTAATACGATAGAGTATCTGGAAGTCCCAAAAAAAGAAACATGACTCATATGAATTGAATTCACGATTTCAAACTGGGTTGATGTTTTTTAGGCCTAGTCGAGGTGATGATTTTTGTCGTGGCACACTATTTCCTCATGACAACTGATATAGGGTAATAGGTCGAATCACAATAAATATCTCGTGTTTTTAATAAAAAAAATTCTTCATAAACACTTAGCGTGAAAATTATTAAATATTTACTCTCATTCGAACATTTTGTTGAGTGACTTAACTCGCTTACGTGAATTCAGTGTATATATGTATAAATACACAAAAATTAATACTCTTACTGAGTTTAATCTTTAATTTCGGTTAAACATTTATTATGATTTATTATTGGTGTTTTCTTATCGCAAAGCCACAGTAGAATATTTGCTGAGTCCATCGAGGGGAATCAAACCCATTATATGGGTGTTGCAAATCTGTCGGCTTACTACTGTACCAACATGGAACATTTATTCTCTCTCCTATAGTATTTTTAAGTTTCAAGCAAACACCACTTGCAAGTTTTTATACCTTGATTCTGAAATTTTATAAAAGGTCGTTTTAACACTCAAATTACCAACCAGTTTGCGAGGTCCACGTGTCGCATCATATTCAATTATGATTTTTTACTGTGACAGTACTCAGTGTAAAAACCCGACTAGAGGTTGGGTGAAATCACTCATTTTCAATATGAATTACATAACAAAGTCCAGCATTAATTAATGTAATGAATTGCAATATTGACGGTATTTCTGTTTACATTTATGCGTTATTAGGGGTACTATAACCCACAACATCATAGATCCCGATAATGTGTTTAATACTAGGACTAATGTAGTTTTTGGTTACACAAACACACATATCTATTTACTCTGTCATCTTTTGAACGTGACTGTCCCAGATAGGTCATAAAGTACATTAAACATTATTAAAAAGAAGTTACATATTTTTTGAGATTATGTTAAACAGAGAGTACCAAATTTTATTTGTTGTATAATAAAACATAAGTGCTACAAGTAAATCTCAGAAGTACAAGAACCAAAACTGAGAATAATGCAGGTTATTAAATGGTTAAAAACTGAGAAGCTATTTTTTTTTACGTTAAGCACAAAACTACACAAAGGTCTATCGGATATCGATATCAGATTGCTAGCGTTGTAAATCTGCAGACACATCACTGGGAAAAACAAGGAATAACTCAAACTAATTTTTGATCATCTATTAGGCCGTAAACCTTCTTTTATTTTCCCAACAAAAACACAGCTCACATTTTACGTTGTATATAAATTCAATAACAAGTTAATCATTTAATTAATTCTAAACTATTTTCTTGTAGACATGCAGTAATTCCAAGCGTGTATAACAACAGTTTTCATAATTATATGTATATGTTATGGAGAGCGTTAACACTTTTTAAATAGTTTTAGGCTAGAGGATGGGAGAGCTTACATGGATCACCTGGTACAATGCTGTCCCTAAACATAAAGTGTAACTAGGTTACACCCTCAGTCAAATCTTTCACTAACGAATAGTGAGATTTACCGTAACATTATAACGAAAGGGCTAGCATGCTTAGGAAGACAAGTCAAGTGCTTTAACCATACCGAACCTAAGAATAAGCTGGCAATATTTACAATACATTTATTAAATGTAATTCATGCAATAGCAGTTGACGTTCATAAAATTCATGATATAAATATCGTTTGTACCGCTGTCATGTGTGTTATATCCCATCCAACCACATGAACTCTGGTACTAGACGAAATGATTACTGGGAGAAAAGGGTAGTCAGCACTGGTTATTGAAAATTTTGTGATAAATGTATTATCACACATCATTTCTGGCTTTCACGTTTCTTAGAAATATATAATTGTCACAACACTTTAGTTTTCGATTTCATCTTTTTTACTCTCTTATTCAAAAATACAACTTTATATTTCCTAAAAATCAGAAAACTCTGATTTTATGAGGTTCAGTTTAATGGATGAAAATGGCTTATTTTAATTAACTTTTACCGGAAAAATGAAAAAAAAATGTACTATTGTACATTTTCAGTATGAATTAAAACGAGAACAGAAAAAACACTTCGAACATCTCTAGACGCTCCTTAGTAAAAACGTGGAAATGTTATTACTTCCAGTTGAAAACCAGCTGAGTATATCATGTTACGTAATGTAGCTCGAACTAGAAATATGTCTGTACAATAGATGACGTTTTAATAAAATGCTGTCATTTTGTTCACTATGTTTATATTTGTGATGCTACATCTATGTACACGTTTGTTTGTTTGTTTGTTTTGGAATTTCGCACAAAGCTACTCGAGGGCTATCTGTGCTAGCCGTCCCTAATTTTGCAGTGTAAGACTAAAAGGAAGGCAGCTAGTTATCACCACCCACCGCCAACTCTTGAGTTACTCTTTTACCAACGAATAGTTGGATTGACCGTCACATTATACACCCCCACGGCTGGGAGGGCGAGCATGTTTAGCGCGACGCGGGCGCGAACCCGCGACCCTCGGATTACGAGTGCACGCCTTAACGCGCTCGGCCATGCCAGGCTAAATCAGAAGGAAAATTTCATTAACCCAGTATTGAATACTATTTATATAAGACTCAGCACGGCTAGGTGGGTTAAGGAGTTCGACTCCCGGTCGCACCTAACATACTCGCCCTTTCAGCCGTGGGGGCGTTATAAAGTTATGGTCAATCCCACTATTGTTTGGTAAAGGAGTAGTCTAAGAGTTGGCGGTGAGTGGTGGTGACTAGCAGCACTCCCTCTAGTCTTACACTAGTAAATTAGGGACGGCTTGAACAGATACCCCTCGAGGAGCTTTGTGCGAAATTCAAAAACAAACAATTTATATAACACACTCTTTCTATATTACTCCTTACGATTATGTATTGTCACTTCAGTTGTTTTATGGTACCATTACTTTTAACGATATTTTCGGCCATGATTCCAAGACAGTAAGTGAGCTTCTTCGAAACATTATAATATTTTGTTAAGATATATAAAATATTTCTATTGATGTTTATGCCATTTCCGAAAATAATGATGTACATTATAAACGGATTTACTGTTACACATTTAGTTCAATACCTACATTTGTTTCAGTTTTACGCATGTGACGTATATTGCTAGATGTGTATAGTGCAAGTCCTGCCGTTCTTTAAAATTTGTAGAACATTTTCGAGAACTAAAATCAACAACATGTGGTTAACGAAAACAATAGTATATCTGCGAACATTGCATTCGAGAATCTTGCCTCGAAGTACATAAACCGACGCGCCGAGAGACAGAATATCTTTTGGTTTCTATCGATAGTATAGTATGTTATAAACTCCTGAAGCAATAATTGTGAAAAATGTTTACTAATAGGAAAACTAGTTATTTGACGAGGAACGTTTATAAGTTACAAATACTACAAACTTCAGAGAATTAACCTCGAACATTAGTATTTCTAGCAGGATACTGTCGTTGGTATAAAGTGAACATGTGTGTACAGAATTAATTTTCTCCCCGTGAACGTCGATAAAAGATTCAGTTCCCGACCAGATAGAAGACCCGGTATTGTTTGTAAAACTCTTGTGTGTGTGTATTTGTAATAACTATTGTCAATAAACGTTACAATAATCTGTGATGCTGTTTGTATATTAAAATATAGTTAAGAGAAAAAAATTGTGTACATCATTCCTGTTAGCAAATACCATAAACTTAATAAATGTCGACATTTAATTAGCTTTTTAAATTTACGGCTATTTGAAATTGTAATACTTTGTGTAGGTAACATAATAAATTGGCGACTCGTTTGAGGTAAATTATAATAAATAACAAATGTCACGAGACAACTGACATTTTGTTTTTGAATTTTGTTCAAAACTACAAGAGGGCTATCTATGCTAGCCGTGCATAATTTAGTACTGTAAGACTAGAGGAAAGACAGTTAGTCATCATCACTCATCGTCAACTCTTGGGCTACTCTTTTACCAACGAATACTGGATTGACCGTCCCATTATAAGGCCTCTACTGCTGAAAGGGCGAGCATGTTTGTTGTGCGCCCCTCAGATTGCGAATCGAGTGTCATAACCACTTGGCCATGTCGGGCCAACACCTGACATCTATAAACACTGTGCACCCCGTTTCTCACTCCATTGTACCATTTATCAAACTGGTTTGTTTCACTTAATGGCATTAGGGAATCTGTTATTGTATTTAATCAAAACTTTAATAAATACGAATAAACGTGTGTATGTGTCTGTGTTTATTTCCATAGGAGCACACAACAGCAATTATATATGTTTAACTGGAATTAAAAACAAAAATAAATCGATTGTTTTTAAGCATGAACTCTTCTTCTGACTGAATGAACAACATCTCTTTTATTATTTTTTTTTAAATCAAAACCTCTTGTAATCGAATGTAACACTTAAAATCTCCTTTATACTGTTTCGAAGTTTAGGGTAAGGAATCAATTTTGCCTTTTATGTTATTACTCTGCAAGAAAAACAGTGAAGTTATCAAAACTTTAATTGTATCTCTCTTAAAATTATTTACTACAGTTAATGTCACATTTGAAGAGAAAAAGCACAGAAATAACTCAGTTTATAACAATACACAAGAAAACTGATAAAACATATGGATTAAAAAGAAAACAGATTCTTAGATTTCCACATGAGCTTCAATAGGATAAAAAATAAGCCCCTAATTTTCAGTCATGTAAATAAGAGATCACATTTGTTAGATTTTTACATCACACCTTTTTGTCATAATTAGTGTGAAGTGAATAAATAAAAATAATTTCACACTTTTTTTAAACTCTATTTTAACAAATAAATATTTACATCTTAAATAAGCCTGGAAAGCAGTAAATTAAACACAAACATCCCTTAACTCGACTAGTTTTTTTCTCTCAAGAAATGGTACAAATTGATTATTTTTAAACATATCCTTTAAAAAATCACAACAAAAAATAATTCTGAAGCTTAAAAGAAACATTACAAAAATATAATATAGACTCAGTAAGATCATTCAAAAAATGTCTCAGTGACTAGATGGTATAGGAATGTAGATATAAATGTCAAAATAATACTAACATCTTGTGTACCCACTGAACTAAAATATTATAAAACATCCAACACTTGCAAAAAATGCAAAATAAATACATATAATTTGTTTATACTTAAGCACAAAGCTACACAATGGTAAAAAAAAATCCCTAAAATTTAGCATTATACACCTTCAGATCTATAATTGTGCCACTGGGGTTAAAAATAAATATACTTACTTCACACATGCCAGAGATCAGAAAGAAATCCTTAAAACCATATCAGTGGCTTTAGGAATAAAGTGTTGACACAAAAACTTGTATACTAATTCTAAATAAATATAATCACTATTCCAATGACAAAGTTTTTCACAATTGACATGTGATTATCTTTTTCAACACTAGATGGGTTTGATAAGTAAAAAAAAGGCAGAAAACTTTAAAGTAAAATAAATAGTATCTTTTTATTTTTTTAATTAGCTATCCTGTTTATGCTTTTATGTGCCAAAGATGAATTTAAATCCTTGGTCCACACTCAAATTTCCATTAAAATTCTGTATGATACATTTTAGTTCAAAGTACAAGTTTTTTTTACTGTGTGTAAAAGAGTAATAGATGAATTATGTGATAGTTTACATTTCAAGAAATTCATATTTGTTAGGCCTTGTTTTTTGTACAATTATAGATTAAATTTCTCTTGCAATATTGCTCAAGTTAAATCATGAGAAAAGAAACTTTAAACACACAAGTCTATGATTTTAGAACTACATCATGAGCTCTTAATGGCTTATTCAATAACTATACTGAATTATTCATTTTGCTGATTAAAGTTCAAGTTTATATACATTTTAAGAATAGTGTACCCACTGCACCTAATAAGTGCACAACTTCTGATAATTACAGTCATAAAATACATATAAAGTGTTGAAAGAAGATTACAATTAATTAACACATCACATAATATATTATCCAAAGGTACATTAAACATTTTACACAATAAGCCTTATATTAAAAAAAACTTTTACATGTCGTATAGGTTTAATGTAATAAGAAATCCATAATGCTACATTAATGTTTAGGACAAATTTTAATTCAAGGTCAGTGTGTGAACAAAACTTGAAAGATGTACTGAAACAAAAGTTTTAAACCCCAGTTTTAAGAGTGTGAGCATTTAGGCTTAACCAGGAAGGGTATAATATAAATGAGATCATTTCTTGTTTTTTTCAGAAGAAACAGAACAGATGATTATAAGCCTACAGTAACAAAAACTTTAAAAATGGAGTATTTTTGAGTATACATTATTTCTGTATTTCTACTTCATCTGACGGGGAGGTTTATATAATATTTTCATGAAGACGCAAGGCTATAAAATCACGTCTGGCACATTAACAAACAAACCACACTCTTATGTTCTACATTTCCAATCATATTGTTTTCTTTTTCCAGAATACCATGAAAGGCTTCTTACTTTATTTCCTACAGTGTTGAAGCCAGCATTGTTCGAAGATGAGTGACTTTCAGTAATCTCTATTAGGAAGTACCTTGAAGACAAAACTTGTACAATGTACAATTATCACTTGCACAACAACAATTCAGAATAATACAGCTAGTGTTTTGGTTCCAATCCTGTTCCTTTGAATACTGCAGTGAAATTAGTTACTATAAAACAAGTGGTTATTACAACAACAAACTGTATGAAGTTTGTAAAGAGAACAATCCAAACAAAATGCTGGTATTTCTAGGTTTGAACATAAAAAATACAGATTCATTCACTGACAAACAAATCTTTTACCTTCACACAGTGGTGAATTTTTGTTTTGTTTGGAAGCAGAGGAGCCTAAAGGGTCTTAGCTCCTGCCTCTTGCTATAACCTTTGTTTTTCTGTTGAAAGCTGAACTTATAAGCACTTTCACACATACAAAAATTGTGTAATTCACTTGAGCTGAAGGTAAAATGCATGCAAGTGAAGAATGGAAGTATTGTTGTTTATATTATATTACACTTAACAATTACCACATAGTTTCAATAAAGCAATGCTTACTTTTAAAACATGTATAGAAGCAACTAAATGTGAAATACGCAAAGGTTTTTGAGACACTTAAAAACTAATCAAATTGCTTCACTTTGAAGATGGAAAGAAATTATGTACATGTTTTTATCTATTATTATGTCTAAAAATTTCAAATAATGTTATTCTACATGAAAACACAATAGTTCAAACATATCTAGGAATACACTAGATTGCAATTTTTAATTACACACAGATCAAACAATGTGAGATGGACACTGATCAGCACTAAGCAACAAATCGGACTAGGCTGTTTTATAATGTCACCCAATGTGTTTTAAAAGAAATAACTACATTACACTTCTAATTTTCTTTTCACTTTGTACTAATTTAAAATAACACACAGTGCTATGCCTACTAAGTTGTTTGAGGAAACGTTTCATTTTTTGTTATCAGAGGAGTTTCCTACAAGGATTTAATCCAGTAATTGTAAAGCATTTCTGCTTATCCAAAGAAAATAACTAGTAAATAGAAAAGCTGAAAATATTTTCTGTAAAGACCAAAATTAAATACATACCAAGATAAAATATTCTAAATATATACAACTATTACGAATCAACATCTTCTACACTAAAAGACCTGTTTAAATCTATTATTTTTAGGATTCTAACAAAAACTTTATTTTACAAAGGAGAATATTACTTAATACTCATTAAGAAATGTTCTTGAACTACTTTTGTTTCATTTAACACGAGAAAACTTTATATTTTATTCTTTCTCAGAAAGATTTTATTTCTACACTATTTTAAAGTTAAAATGCTTTCTTTAGTCATAAAAACCAGTGAACCTTTTAAGAGTAAATTTTCTGTTAAAGTATTATTAGAATGACTTGTTTCAAAATCAGTGAATGCTATTCACCTTGAAGTGGATGCGAGGACACATTTTCAGAAGCTCAGTAATTAGCACTGTAAGAACTAGAATGAAAATGTGTTTAAATCTTCTTATTGGGAAATATATGTAACATAGAATGTTGAAGAATCCATTTTGATTAATCATTCTTCAGTTGTTCTGGTTTAACTGTTGGTACCAACCTCATTTTTTTCACTATCATGTAAACGACATGCCATATTAGATATATAATGTGGCAGACAAAGTAAAGTGAAGAATACACCTGAAAATTAAAAAAAGTGAGCTGAAAAATGTATTTTACAGTTTTAATGAATCAAAGAGTTTTTACTTAATATATGGCTTACTGTTTACCGGATATTACCCATAAAAAGTCCTGTGTCACCAGTCATTATATATTACAAAAACAAACTTTTACTTTAAGAGAGTTTTAAACTGTCCTGAATTTTATTATATACTGCATTCACAGAGAGTGTAGAAAACAATGATATTTTTGTCTTCATTCCCAAATTTCAAACCAATCACAAACCTTTTCACTGAAACTAATTACAACAAAGAATCTCATATTGGGATAAACATAAATACAACAATAAACTAATGACTTGTATAAATATTGTTTTTTAGATAGTTAAACTGGTTGTTTTCAAATTATCTAAGTGTGTTGAAATTAAACCTATTTAAAACTATTTCTAAGATTATTCAATTCACATATCAAATAGTTATTTCAGTACATTGTACTTATTTTGAATACAAACAGTACGATAACCTGATAACCAAAGTTTATTATATTAAACATTTTACTAATCCAAATATATAAAAAATGAAAGTAAAACTGAAATATCAAGGTCAGAGAAGAAATGATTAACAGGTTTATTTAAATCTGTAACTACACATTATGAAGAAAGTTCTTCTTATTCAAACTTCATTTTCAACTTCTACTCATGTGAAGCTGCTATTACAATCTTCTATTTACCTACCTTTAACCATCTTGATGTTGATAAAAGTACAAAAGGCAATAAGCAGTAACTCATGGCAAAGAGCAAATAAATCTTCTTTAGCAGATAAACTGGCACCTGTAAGACACTTGAGCTCAAGGATGATTTTACAGCGGGGATCATGTCTACTAAAGTTGTCACCTGCAACATCACCCAGATGACGATATTTAGTGAATACCACAATAAGAATGCTTCTCCAGAAATAAATAAATTTAATTTTAAAACATAAACTAATTAATTTCATTTCAATGTAAAACTACATAGTTAAAGTCACAATTGAAACATGAAATTAATACATGTATACACATACAAGACATACATATATACTTATATATGTGTGTATATGTATGCGACAAAAATATCCACATAATTCTCGGTTATTTCTAAATAGTTAAGAATGTTTTTAAACATATAACAAAAGTAAGGTATACAGATGATCTTTTTTTGTTTGCTAAAAAAGGATAAAGTTACACAATAGACTAAGTACACTTTGTTCACTGCAGGGAATCATACTCCAGATTTTAGTATTGTAATTTTGTAAACTTGTTGCTATTGCAATGGGGGATTATAGATAATCAGCTATTTCCATTTTGTATGTAAACAGTCATTTATTACAGACAACAATTTGAAAGGAGCACTAAATTTTAAACTTTCTGGTAAAAGAAACAGATTTCACAAAACAATGAAAGTAACAAATCACAAGTTATGATTGAGGGTACATAAGTGTCTCAGAGCAAACTTAAAACTTTCTTTGTAAGAAATGTTGTTATTGGGTTAGGGAGAAAGGTAAAGCTTGCCTGATGTTCAGAAATTCAAAACCAAACTGTTCAAAAATATGAAGTGTGGCTTAATAATTTAAGCTATATTGGCTAAACAGTGGCTTCATTAACTAAAGACAAATTTTAATAATCTGAGTATCATATTTTATTTAATTCATTTTACTACTATAATTATGAACAGTTTGTGCTACAACAAACATCTGACTTGCTGTTAAGAACAACAAGTAATTTTCTGATTACATTCTACTCAGACTACAATTGTGTTGATAAACTTATCACATTTACCTCGAAAAATCAACAGTAACTTAACTGTATTAAAATGATTTTGAATATGCAAGTGAGGATCACAATTAATATTAAGTTGTGATATAATAGCAACCATCAGAGCAACATTGATGTTTTTTATCATTTAGCAAATAATGTGATGCCTGTCATCTTCATATGTGTGCTGGATTATAGAAAGCATGAAGGAAGGATTAGTGTGTTTTAAATGTGACAGTCTTGTGATAGAGCCTCTTATAATAAAACCCAAACTGTAGATCAATTATAAAATGCATGGTCATAAAAACACAAACATAAGTGGTAACGTGGTCTGTAATGACTTGATGAGATTTGAACTTTGTCTTAATATAATCTAACACAACCTATATGCGAATAATATATATACTGTAGCTGTGGTTGTCTACTGCTAAAGATAACTTGTAATGTTATTATTACACAGAACTGCTAGTACCATATAAGAAATTTATGTCATATAAAAGATGACATTGGTTATATGAGGCTTATATTATAATATAATGTCCACATAAAGACTGACTAGAAAGTTCATAAGTACATAAAACTTATATAATAACTGTTTTTGTTTATCACAAGATATAACATTTATATTAAACAAAGAACTTTTGCAATGACTGAGACACTCATGAATATCACCCCTTCATAACTAGTATTGAATACCTCTCTGTTCAGGTGTATTCAGTCATGTATCTGTGTTGACCAAGATGTCTCAAGATGTAAACGTGTCATTCCTTTTACAGAGGCAAAGTCTATATACTGCAACCTTTATTTTTCATGGACTTCTTGGAAGAAAGTCTATTTAAACAGACAGCACAGAAGCCTGTGCACTTGGTTTGGCTTCAGACTGCACATAAACAATTAGTTGAAATACATAACTTGTGGGATGTGAGACTTTCTTTGTTTGGTATGAAGTATGTAAGTTGATTCCTGATATACATATCTTGATTTCTCTTGTTTTTTTGATCTTGCATTGACCTCAGGCAGTCAGACAACAAAGATGATGTCCAGTTTAAGCAACATAATGCTGTATTTGTTAATAAATTATTTTGTGTTTTTATTTTACTGTTTCCATTCAATTTATTCTTTAATTAACAGCCCTGGACCTGTGTTTTGTGGAAACTAGCTTTTCTGTTTGACATCAGTGCATGTGAATATTACATTTCTTACATATATTACAATTTGTTATAAATTCCAAGCTACGTCATTTCTTGAGAAAGCAAACACAGAAAAGGTTTTATTGACATGTTTTTCTTTGCACAGTGTCAGATGAAATTATTTAAAAACATAAAAGTGTGGTCGAACTTACATCTCTTTCAACCTTCATGACTATAAACTCATTAAGGAAGCATATGTAATAGCCAGAGTGAAGTCCATGCCACAGTGCTAGAAACAGCAAGGTAATTGCTTGAGAGAACAACTTGTTCCCTATGAATTTCAAACGTTTGAACACATATCTGGACAAAGAAACAAATAATTATGTATATATAAATTACCTATCACAATACATATTTAAAACAGCCACAGAAAAGTAGTTACATCTTTGATATAATAAAAAGGAATCCAAACAAGAAGGCTAAATTTGCATTTAACAGCAAATTTTTGTCCTCAATAAGATAATTCCAGATTTCAATATGAAATAATAATAATAATAATATCATAGATATTACATAACTAAAGTTCTTGGAAAACTTAAAACTTCATATTTACTACATTAATACTCAGTTCTTGTGTGTCCTGAAAATGTGCAAACATTTTACTACTCTAATGTGCATGTATATGTACCTCATTTTAACAGATGCAAGCAAAAGGCAGGTGTAAATATAATTTAGTAGATGTTTTATTCAAGAACATATCATATGTTTATCAAAGTTTTTAAAAATATTTTAGGTTGCAGAACAACATTATATGTTCACCTATTGATACTATTAAGTGCAGTAAAGTTTAGCCCTATCCAAGTTCAGGCAAAAAACATACACAAGTTACAGTGTTAATTTATATCTTTATTGAATATAAGCCTTACTCAATAAAGGCTTAACTCATGTTAAGCCTAAAACAAATGGATTCACAGATTTGTGTTTCTGCAATTAGACTGCATTATTTTACAAATCCTATATATTACAATAAAGATACTTATATAAATGCAATATATTTTATGCAACAAAAGTTTATGAAATGTGGTTAACATTCGTTACAGATTTGAAATTTTGCTTATTTTTGCACACAAATTGTAAATAAACCTATTTTGCTGTTAATAATCTGTTATAAATTAAATTATAAAAAAATTATTGCAATAGAAATTTTGAAATGCATAAATCAAGGTATAACGGCATGAAATTTTCTGTTGAACGAAAAAACTGAAAAACAGCCCAATCACCAAAATGTGGTCTTTATTTTAATTGACATGAAATGTGATAAAATCACACATCTATTTTTGTCATTTCACTTTCACAAATCTCAGTTTCACTACACAAAATTATCCAGCAAGTAACCTAACATGAAGATTCCAATAAGATTATTTTATTGCTGATAGCAGGATTCTGTATAAAACATGCCAAAAAGGAACTAACAATTCAGAACACAAATATTGCACTGATACCAATATGTTGTATCATATAACTCAAATCTTCTAAATATTTTTACACATTTACTCAAATGTAATCTGTATTTAGACTTAACTTCTTTTTTATCCTACCAACTAAAGCTGGTATTAATATTATGTTCAGCTCAAGATAAAAAATTAAGACTTTTTTATAGATTTTTTTAAATTCCCATTTTAAATACAAACATGTATATAAATACTAGTTCGATTAACCCATGATTTCCTGGTTATTTTGCAGGTAATATGAAAAGAATTTGAAACATGGTAAAGAACCAATTGAATTGATTCATAATTCCTTTAAATAGTGGTTGCACTAGCATTTAAAAAAATATTTTTTAAGCACTACTTTTGAAAAATGTGTCTTTTTAACCCTAACAAATTTGTTTTACATACTGTATGAAAACAGTTGATTTGTAATGCAAAACTCTTTCAAATTAACCAGGTTAACAAGCAAACAGTAACACATAACTTAAAGTCACTAATGTGTAACCCCTAACATGATACATGCATGCACAGCAGTCTCTCATTAATGCTACATGTTAAACTTGGGTGTTGTTAAACATATAGATTTGTTTGTTGCTAGCCTCAAAAGATATATAATGGAATATCTGTATTGTGTCCAATGTGGGTATTGAAAACAAATTCTTAGCTTTATAAACCTGCAAGCTTACGACTGAATCACTGAAAGATTTTATTAGTTACCTGTCATAACAATACCATTTAAACTTTTCCATACCTGACATTAGTCAATTCAGTATTTATTTCACACGTCTTTAAGTTTTTATAGCAATGTTGGAATCCCAAGTATTGCATCTATAGCTATGCTTTATACTCAACCAAGAAATATGAGCAAATAAATCATTTTATTTATTGTGCAAATCCATACTCAACCAAGTTAAAACCCAAGTATTATAAATATATTATTCAAGTAGTTTAACTTAAAACAACATAAAAAATAAAATAATGTCAAATTATATTCTAAGATGCAACTTATGATAATTATAACTATTTTATAAAAATTGAATTCATTACAAAATTAATAAGAATAAAAGTAGAAGGTATTTTAAGATAACACAGTACTTTGTGTTTACAAAACTGTTTACTTCTGCATGCTAACTGCTGTAGTGTTTTAACACTAATAGTATTATAGGCATTAACCTTCTAAAAAGTTTGGTGTATAAACTTTAACCAAATTTTCAGTATTTTTCCATTATAATGATGTAGTATTTTTGATTAATCAGGTACCCTAACGTCGCCAAAACAAGTCAAAGTATGAAACCAAAAATGGAAAAACAATAAGAAAAATCAGAATCTAATCTCATAAAATAAGTTTTATCATGATGAAAAAACTTCAGATTCTGAAGTTTGAGGGGCATACTTTAACATAGAGCTATACCACCCAACAACGACAACTCTGTTTTTTATTATTTTTTAAATGGTATGTATGCTTGAAGCAGTGGAACATTTTTCACACATTATACATTTATTTTTCTTTTAGCTGGTACCAATGACAATTTAGTGATATAAGCCCAATCTATGAGTTCTTGTTTTTTTCAGACACTGAACATTGGGTTTAACAACAAGCAACTGCAATAATGATAGATATTTACACAAGTTAACAACTCTGCTGTTTGTGTTCTTCATCCTGAATGAATTTACTTTAGTCTTTGTGGTCAGTTGGATAACTTAGTTCCTGTGACCTTTACGGTTTTCTTAACACGCAACTACATACTTTGTTAAAACACTATAGTTTTCAAAATCAGCTTCATTTACAAAGAAGTATCCTTTTAACTATGAGTTCAATTTCTTTTTCCTCACCCTTAAATGCCTTGGAATATTGAAGAGGTTCAGAAGGTCGACATTCAACACACATAACTTAAAAATCTAAACTCTTCAAAAAAAGAAATATAAAAGACAAAATTTGAGACAAATTGTTAACAAGTTTATTCTGGGTAGTTCTGTATGACATGAGTAAATCTTTGCAGATTCACTGCTGAACATCCAAAGTCTGCAAAGGTGAAGTCCACCCTCACTCGTTGATGTTTAACGTTACTCAACGTCAATAACAAGTATGCTCCCCGTGAGCATCAATAACTGCTTGGCATCTCCTGCCCATGGAAACGATGAGATGACAAATTACATTCTATGGAATGGCTGTCCACTCAGCCTGCAAAGCTGCTGTAAGCTGAGGTAGAGTCTGCAGTTGAGGTTGTCGCCATTGCAGACGGTCCAACTCGTCCCAACGATGTTCGATGGGGTTTAAATCTGGTGATCTGGAGAGCCAGGAAAGAATGTTGATGTTGTGGTGTCACAAAAAGACAGTGGTGAGTTGGGCTATGTGAGGACGGGCGTTGTCGTGTTGAACAATGTCGTTGACGTTCACCATAATGGGTTGAACATGGGGCCCTAAGAATATCATCGACATATTGTTGAGCCGTAAGATTCCCTCGAATGTGCAAAAGGTCTGTTCTGGCATTGTAGGCGATGGCAGCCCACATAATGATGCTGCCACCACCAAATCTGTCAACTTCCTGCACACAGTTTGCTGCAAAACATTCACCTCTGTGACAGTAAACATGGGTTCTTCCATCCTGCCTACAAAGCATAAAACATGATACACTGCTGAACTAAACATGCCTCCATCGTCGATGAGGCCATACCCGATGTGCCCGAGTCCACTGCAGCCGTGCTTGATGATGTTGCTGGGTGAGGATGACGCCTCTGACTGGACGTTGAGGTCGGATTCCTGCATCTCGTAGATGGTTGTGTAGGGTCTGATCGGAAATCCTATGCAGCCCTCATAGGTAGAGGCAGCAGACGTCGCAGTGATGGTCCTATCCCGAAGGTGACGTAACTGGATGTAGTGATCTTGTGAGGGCGTGGTCACACGAGGTCTGCCAGAACATGGACGGTCACAAGTTAATCCATGTTGTTGGTGACGGTTCCATAGCCTTGTGATGGTGCTTGGGTGGACATTCACAGCTCTGGCAACATCTGATTGAGATTTGCCTTTTTCCAAGCGACCAATGGAGTTGTTGCGTTGTGCTTCTGTCAGTCTTGGCATAACTGTATTCCATGTCAGTGGCTTAACACTGAGCTATGGAAACCGAGAACCCATCACTTTTATAGGGATTTTGCACATGTTGCAATTGTAGAACATGCAGATCTCTCAAACAAATTTATTGAACACGAATGTGTTTTGACAAAAAATCTGATGTTTTCCTCTGTTTTCAAAGTGCACAACTTTTATTGTCAATTTGGTCTGACAATCAGTGCCTTAACATGTGTAACATCCCATACTCTGACCTTGTAACGATATTACATATATTTCTCTTTAAAATAATGAAAATATCCCTTTTGCATTTCTTGTTTTGAAGAGTATATTTGCTAGACTTATTTATGTTTTCTTTATCAAATTCTAGCGAGAAAAAAAAGATCTTAGTGGTTTATCATATCTTATAAAAGCAGATAGAAACAAAAAATATACCATTATCATCTGTCATTCTCTCACCAGAAATTATATAAGAAAACCTTTATAAAATTGCATTCTATGGAGAAAGCTGGCCACAAAAACAGCTAAGTTTATATATTGTAGGGATTACTAATGGAATCCTTGGAGCGTCAGAACCTGCCATTCTCAAATTACCAACTGGCTTTTATATTGTTCATATTAAGTACATGTAACATTTTGCATGTTTCAACATTCAGTGTAAAGATGATGACCAAAATAATTACATAAAATCACTTACATTCTGCATAAAATACACACAGGGCTACAGTTGATTATAGGTAAGTTAACTACCATACACAAAAATTCAGAAATTGTAATGCCCAAAACAAGTACTAAGTTTGATAAAAATACTAATGCTGTAACAAGGTTATTTAATCAACAAATTATCTACAAAAAAAGGAACGCAAAACTTTTAACATACAACATTCTGATCAATACCAAATACCACATAATTTAACTCTGTCAACACTGGATCACTCAAGTTGACTAACCACAAAACCACCAAAAAAGAAAAAAGAAATTAAAATAAATCTAAATTACCCTTTTATTTATTTATAGAATGACTTTGTACTCATTTAAAACCTTTATAGATTTAATACGTCTGACTTTTAACAAAGTTTGTATATCTTAGCAAAATTTGGCAGTCTTCAGTTGAAAACATGTGTAGAAGCAACTAAATGTGAAATATGCAAAGGTTTTTGAGACACTTAAAAACTAATCAAATTTCACACACAAAAAAACATATTTGTACTGAAGTATTTTTAATAAAGCAAAATAAAGATTCATCCATTAATGTATTGGGTATTTGATTAGAATACTCCATGTGTATAGAAATTTTTGTTAAGATCGAAACAATTATCCTCATCTCAAAAATTTTAAATTTCCTTTATGTAATCCCTAAAACCTCCTAAATACATTTTGAATATTTTTCGCAGCAAAACTTTATATTTTATCTGTTATTTTCTCTAACCTAATTTCAAAAATGAATTCAATCAATTTAAGTAACCTTGTAACCATCAAAATAAAATCTAAGTAACTCTTTTTTTTCTTTCTAGAATGACTACAAATCGTGACATGAAACTACAATTGTTTACTCTAAGCAGCTTTAAGCTCACAACATTATACGTTTATTTCAAATTAAATTTTACTGTTTTAGTGTCTTTTGAGCCATGCCTAACTACTATCTATGTTATTGTAAGAAATAACTTAATCAAGGCAAATGCAGATCACGTTTCTTTTTTGAATGACATTACCCAAGTCTGGTTCACATGTATGCTTCATGAAATATTTTCATTATATTATTATTTACTTTACCTTATCTAATTTTAATTAACCTAAAAAGATTCCTATTTTTACATTTTAGTTACTTTTACAAGAATAAATGTAAAAAGCAAGCAAAAAGTACTCACCCAATCCTCTTTTCTCTTGCTGTCAATTATAGAGGACATTTAAGCCTACTTTTTGTAATAATGGTCATAAATAATTTTCATTTAAGTATATAATGCACCAAAGAACGTAAACTAATAATATGCAAAAGTAGACAACTTCCCCTACAATTTGTCTGGCTTTCTAACTATGTAACAAAAGCCATTATAACTTTAAGATAGTCATTAAGTTTCTTGCTGGAACATTGCTTGTACTCTGAGTGAAACTGACTATTATCTATTCAGAACACAATGTTATGCAATACATCATTTGATAGGTGAAAATGTTGACTTTCTTTTGGTTATACGTAACATATAATTAAATGTAAGAGAGAGTTATTAACATATTCTGAAAGAGAGAATGTGATAAGAAGAACTTGATTTTCTACTGATACATTGGTAACCCAAACCAAATAAAATTGGATATAAAAATTATAGTTAGTCTGAGCAATCACGATTTTATTGTGAGTAATTTACATTTAATTTCTTACTCTTTCAAGGGGTTGTGGAAAAAATAGAGAAAACATGATGTCCAGAAAAAAACATGTCAAATGTGTCACATTAGAGAAAATTCAGAATATTTTGTAGAATTTTTATACGATTAAAATATGGATTATTAACTAAGACTTTATGCTATACTAATTGATATAATATAAATTAAAAGCAGTTTAGTAAAATTTAAAATGTAAGGTCCTAATATTTTCTGTCATGCACAGTAAAGAATACCTGTGGAGAAAGAATTAATGCTTTTAAACTTTAGCTATTCATGAAGTTACTAAATAATTTTCAGTCATTCTGTATATTATTTTCTCATGAATAATCTGTCTGATATTGCTTTAAGTTCTCCACACTTTAAAATTAGGTATTTTCCAACACAGCAGCCCATATTTTGTGTGTGTTGTATACAAGCATTTTCCATACTTGTTATTTTATACTAAAGTTAGCTTAACAGTTTTCTTAATAATAACTTATGAAACAACTTAATGTATTATACTCACTGAGCCATCCAAAGGTTGGTGTTAATATTAAATGTTTTAATCAAACCACTGAAGGTAGAGGCTTTTTCATATTCCCAAATTCTAACATTACAGCATCCATCCCAAAGGTCATTGCCATTCTTATCTTGTCCATTGTATGTCAGCCCAATCATGGTACAGCTGCCTTCCTAGAAGAAAGAAGAAATAAAAGTCCGGAATGAAATAAATTTAATATGGTTACAAAAGAAGTACAAACAAAAACAAGTAAGTAACACAAATAATATCAGTATTTTCTATTGATATAAATCATACAGTGCAATTATATTATTCAGTTTATCGTGCAATAATAAAGTGCAACATAAAAATATCATCAAGAAACAAATCCAAGTTAAATTGGTTGACCTGTTCACAAAAACATACCTTTTCTTTCACTACTGTATAATACCCGATACAAAATTGTACATATTTCTTTCATAACATGTTGTACATCAAATGCTATGGTATGGAACAGACATCTCGATATTTATAATACATAACATTATGAAAAACATATGCATCTTACATAGCTCATATAATATCTGATCAAAAGGTGTTTATACATTTATCTATCTATATACACACACATCTTACAAAAAATAATCACGAATACCATGACACACATCTTGTGCAATATTTACAATACTTAAAACTAGACTATATCTATATATCTCTTATGCCAGTGTTTTACAAAGTGTGGGATGTTCCCCCCTAAGGGCACAGCCTTTTGACAGAAGAGCCCAAAACCACTGAATAGTTGGAGACAGAAACAACCTAACAAAATATCCCTTTGTTCTCAAAGTTCTTTTTTTTCTCTCTTGCATTTACTCATTTCCTAACAATTTTTTTTCTTTTTAAAAATTTATTAAAAACAGGTATAGAAAATGTTGATTTTGCTGTTATCACTTGTGAAAATTACTTTAATGTGAAAAGGGAATGCAATGGAAATACTGTAGAGTTAGAAAGGGCACTTCTATTTAAAGTTTGGAAAAAAATTGTCTAACATAACATGTACAAGTATTAATATAACTCATATAACACCCAATATCATCACATTCTTCTCTCATAAAATACACAATTCACAATATTTTGGTATATACATGCCACTGCAACAAGAAGACAGAGACTTTAAAAACTAAAACCTTTTGTTTTTTTCTTCTTTTACTTTTTTTTTTATTAATTTCTTTAAATTTTGTTCACTTTCTAAGGTTTTTGAATATCATATCTACTCCAGTATTGTGTGCACTTTTTTATTTCAAGTACCTTCCAAAAAATTGACTGCTATTATATTTGCACATTCATTTTTATTACATATTTTAATAGAAGCTACCACTGAAAGGTGTTAACAATTTCAAAACTAAAGTCCAAGGAAGCAAATCTGATGAATTATGTGGATTTGAAGGTAGCAATGATTCTAGCAATGACAAAGATTTATGCAAATCACCTTAGTGAATTACCACATATATATTTTGCAATAAATTTGACCAAAAAAAAACTTTCTTCAACTTAATCTTTCAAAATTGGGTGCATATTATATTCAGGTAAATATGATAGATTCATAATGACTCAAAATTTTACTTCACAAGAAAATATTATTGTAAAATAAAATTTTAAGCCCTATCAGAAACCTTGTTTGTGAAAAATAGTAGTTCACAAGTATATTTAAACATGGGCAAACAATTAAATACTTGTGCTTTGACAAATTTAATTATTGCAAATATACCTTTCAGAGAAATAAAAAATGTGTAAGGGTTTAATATATTCACACCATTAATTAAGAACAAGACTTTTTCCCAACTCTTTCGAAGTCTTAATTTATCAGCTGGTTCACAATTATACACATGAATTAATTAATAAAGATCTACAAGCTAAGTAACTTTAATAACAAAATGACTTAGAATAATGATGACAATACTTACTGAAAGAAGCCAACAGGCTATATACTTATAAAGTACTATTTTTCCCCATAACGCCATTAAAAACATCTTCTTCCAAAAGACTTCTTGCTATATTAACAAGGAAATTATACTGTTGATAACAGTGGACTGTAAATAACTTATTCTTATGAATCTGAAGATGAATAAAGAAATATACTCATCTTTAATATTTTATCTTGTATTTTTGTCAAACTATTTTTAAGGGTAACTAAATACATCTTAATTATTTTTTAAAGTTATACACGTCAATAACAAATATAGCAAACAGTAGAACCAACAGTATAAAAAGTAAGGTTAAGCCTAATCAACAGCTGAGGAACATAAAAAAGAAGAAAGAGATCCAGGTAAGTATTGGTTGATTGATTTAGTGTTTTATGGCACAAAGCAACGAGGCTATCTGCACCAAACAACTGGTAAAAATGTAGTAAAGACATAAATGTAAATGAAGGTAAAACAAAAAAGTATAAAACCAATGTTGACACCTACTCTACAAAGTTAAGATAGAAGGCAGAGTGTAAAAAGTTGTAAGGTATTTACTCTAGCAAAAAGATATACTCATAACCCACCAGGAAGACTAACAGGTGAGTTCAAGACCCACCGTCAATCACCTGAAGTTGGTCTTCCCAGTCCTGGTTCTGGGTTATGTGTCATAGCAACCAGTATCAAAATGTAAAAGAATAGAAGTATTAAAAGACACACAGTAAAATCACAACAATGAGTAGCCAAATGTTCAGTAAAAAGAGAAAAGTCACGTAAATGGAGTAAAATTTGTAAAAGTAAATAAAGGTAATAACAAAACAGCAATTAAAACAGAAAATGGTGTAAAAACCAATGGTGACATTCAGTCTTCAAAGTTATAAACTATTTACTCTAGCATAATAATAATGATCATAACCCGCCAGGAAGACTAGCGAGTAAGTTCAAGAACCACCGTCGGTCACCTGAAGTTGGCCTTTCCAGTCCTGGTTCCGGGTTATGTGTCATAGTAGCTATTATCAAAATGTAATGGAAGAAAAGTTTTAAAAGACACTCAGCAAAATCGTAATAAATAGTAGCCAAATGTCCAGTAAAAAGATAAAAGTCAAGTAAATGGAGTAAAATGTGTAAAGGCAATTGAAGATAAAAGCGAAATGGCAATTAAAACAGGAAATGGTGCAAAAACCAATGTCAACATCTAGTCAACAAAGTTGTAAAGGACAACCTGTAGCAGAATGGGAATGATCATAACCCGCCAGGAAGATGAACAGGTAGTATATAAACCACCGTCAGCCACCTGAAGTTGGTCTTTCCAGTCCTGGTTCCGGGTTATGAGTCAATATGGCCAGTACAAAAAGGTTGTAAAAGTGTGAAATGATATGCAGCAAAAGTATAATAGTAACTTGCCAGGAAGACTAACGAGTAGTTCAAACAGAAGCGTTAGTCACCTGAAGTTGGCCTTTCCAGTCCTGGTGTCGAGTTATTTAATGTTCTGGCCATTGTTTAATGTCAAATTGAATGAGAGAGAATAAAACTGTAAAAAAGGATCCACAATTAAAAAGGTGTAATGAATAAATATACCACACTTAAATGAGATTAAAAAGATTAATGGCCATTAAAAAATTAAAAACGTTATTAAGGTGGATAGAGTCACCATCACCAATAACTCTGTCCAATGTTACAGACTAACCCTGGGAAAAAATATGTTTAAAGTATTGCCATCGTTGAGAATTGTAATGATGGCAAGAAAGTAAAACGTGGCTGATAGTGATTTGAGTGTTACACAAACTACACATTGGTTCATCAGTTCCAGATAAAAGAAAATGATGAGTTAAAAAACTGTGACCAACTGTGAGAACAACTTCTTCCCTCCGTACTTTACAAAAGCTAGATGGCCAAACTCCAATTTTGGGTTTGATTTGAAAAAGTTTATTGTCGCGTTGTTCACTCCAAGTGGACTGCCAACTGGCGCGGAGCCGAGCCTTGAAGACAACACCATAGTCCATGTATGGAATAGGCATAGGGGTGATGGTACTGAAGCAGACATATTTAGCTGCCATGTCTGCAAGCTCATTCCCACGAATACCAACATGGCCTGGTATCCAGAAAAACTGTATTGAAGTAGCTGCTAATGAGAAATGGGCCAGTCAGTGTCGAATATCTGCGAGAATAGGATGTGAGCTAATGTGAAGGGATTTCAAGGCAAGTATAGAACTAAGTGAGTCAGTATAAATAGTGCAGTTGGAGTACTGCTCAGCTGCAACGTGATCAAGGGCAAGAAATATGGCATACAGTTCAGCAGTGAACACAGAAGCTGTAGAGGGGATTCTGCACGCAACTACTGACCCATAGCAAACCATAGCAGAGCCCACTGAATTACCTGATTTGGAACCATCTGTATAAATGGGAACTGAATGATTGTTTGAAAGATATTCATTGAATAAAAGACGGCACTTCCAGTCTAGAGTATCTGCATTTTTTAGGTGACTGAAAGAAAGGTCACATTTGGGGGCTGTAATAAGCCATGGTGTAATGGGCCAACCTGTGGAATCAGCAATATTATCCAAGGACAGACCCAATTCATCCAATTGTGCCCGGATGCGAAGGCCAAATGGAGCAATGACAGATCGTCTGTTCTGAAAAAGTACTGCCCACCGAGAAAGGAAAACACATTCCCAGGTGGGATGCTTTGGTAAGGAATGAAGTTTCGAAGTATATTGTAAAGACAGTTGCAAATGGCAAAGGTGTAGAGGAGGTTCATGAGATTTAATGTATATGCTTTAAACTGGAGAGGTACGGAAAGCCCCAGTGCAGAGTCGAAGCCTTTGGTGATGAATGGGGTCCAGCATCTTTAAGGCTGAGGGTCTGGCAGAGCCATAGAGCATTGTCCATAGTGAAGTTTCGATCTAATAAGTGCACGATATATCTTTAACATTGAACAGCGATCTGCTCCCCAACTGGTAGAAGAGAGGACACGGAGGATGTTCAGTGCTCTTGTGCATTTGACCCAAAGCTGCTTTAAGTGTGGTATAAAGGTCAGTTTACGATCAAAGATAAGCCCCAAGAACTTTGTCTCCGGGACCACTGGCAGCAAAACTTCACCGATATGAAGTTCAGGATCAGGGTGAATACCTCGTCCAAGGCAAAAGTGCATGCATACAGTTTTGGAAAGAGAGAATTTAAAGCCATTCGCCAGAGTCTTTTCCGTACACGATTGAGGGCAGTTTGTAGTTGCCGCTCAATATATCTCATGTTTGACGACTGACATGAGATGTGAAAGTTGTCAACATATAGCCCATTCATAACGGTGAGAGGGAGTTGTTCAGTGATGGCATTTATCTTTATACTGAAAAGTGTGACACTCAATATAAAGCCTTGAGAGACTCCAAGTTCCTGTACAAAAGAACGTGAAAGTGCCGAACCTACACGAACTTGGAATCTCCTGTTCATTAAAAATTTTTTAATAAACATGGGAAGATGGCCACGTAACCCATATGTATGGAGGTCTCGCAAAACGCCATACCTTCATGTTGTGTCGTAAGCCTTCTCTACGTCAAAGAATATTGATACAAGATGTTGGCGGTTGAGAAAGGCCTCTCTGATAGATGTTTCAAGAAGAATTAGGTGGTCTGTGGTAGAGTGCTGTCGACGGAACCCACACAGGGTGGGCGAGAGGAGGTTGTTTGATTCAAGGAACCAAACAACACGAGCATCAACCATCCTTTCTAAGGTCTTACAGAGACAGCTCGTCAGAGCAATTGGACGATAGTTTGAAGGAATCTTCGGATCTTTCCCTGGCTTAGAGAAAGGTAAAATAATAGCCTGGCACCAGGCATCAGGAAAAACATTCTCCTGCCAAATGCAGTTGAAGATAATCAGAAGGACATCAAGAGAACCAGGAGATAGATGGTGCAGCATGTCATAATGAATATCATCAGGTCCAACAGACGTACTGGCAGACCGATGAAGAGCCATTTTTAGTTACACCAGGGTAAAGGGACTATTATAGTCAAAGAAACAGTCAGTTTGAAAGGAAAGAGGTGATCGCTCTGCCCGAGACTTGATGGCCAGGAAGGTGGAGGAACAAGCAGAAGTGCTAGATACCTGGCAAAAGCTTTCAACTAGAGTGTTAGCGATGTTCCGGACATCAGGCACCTACTGACCATCACAGAGTAAGATTGAGAGGGGAACAGAATTGTAGTGCCCATTAACCTTTCGAATCTTGTCCCATATGATCTTGGAACTGGTGGTAGAAGATATGCTGGTTGTGAACTTAATCCAAGATTCCTTCTGGCTTTGATGTCTTACCCACCTAGCATGTGCTCGAGCCCATTGGAAAGCAACCCAATTTGAAAGTGTGGGATATCTACGAAAAGTATCCAAGGCCCGTTTTTGAGCCTTCCGTGCTAAGTGGCAAGCAGAATTCCACCATGGACGAAGATATCGTGGGAAATGTGTCGAGGTTTTAGGAATACACTGAGCAGCTGCATGTATAACACAATCAGTTACCGCTGCAACACAGTCGTCTATTGATGGCTGATCTATGATGGCAGGATCAAGTTCTGTGAGAGCAGTGAAAGTGAACCAGTCTGCCTGATCCAGCTTCCACCGGGGAACGCGGGTAGGGTAGCATCGACCACGGCCAGTCTCTCTCAAAAGGATCGGAAAATGATCACTGCCTAGTGGATTACTGTCAACCCTCCATGAAAAATGGGAGAATAATGAAGGGGAGCAAACTGAGAGATCAATAGCGGTAAAGGACTGACTTGGTGCATGAAAGTAAGTGGAAGAACCAGTATTGAAAAGAGAAAGATTGTGATCAGAGACCATCTGCTCTACAGATCGACCCCTCCCATCAATAACAGCACTTCCCCAGAGGGGATGGTGTCCATTAAAATCCCCCAAGATTAGAAATGGAGATAGAAACTGTTCAACGAGAGCATCCAGGTCTGATTGATCATATGTCTCTCCAGGGGACAGGTACAGAAAACAAACAGTGATGGTACGACTCAAGGAAACACGGATGGCTACAGCCTCCAAGGGTGTGGTGAGTGACAAAGACAGGGTGGGCACATGTTGATCAACCAACAGTGCCACCCCTCCATGTACTCGACCATCACAAAACTTGTCATTTCTGTACAGAGAAAACTGCCGAATGGAGACTGTATCAGCAGATTTGAGAAATGTTTCTTGTAAAGAAAGACAAACAGGCTGGTAGGAAGCAATCAGCATTTTGATACCATCCAGATTAGAACGTAAACCTTGACAGTTCCATTGCATCAAGGTGACCATTTTTAAGAATGGGTAGGTGAAGTGGCTGGAGAACCCTTCGGTTTACGACCACGTCTGTTTTCTTTACTGTCTTTCTTCGGAGGAGGTCTACCAACCTCCATGGATCCTGCTCTGGGTCGAGTGGGCAGGTTTTTGTTATTGGAAGAGGAATCCAGTGACTGAGGACATGGACAAATAATTGTTTTGTTTATTGTGGTGGGAGAAAATGATGTATCAGAAGAAATGCCTGTATTTGAAACTGAAAGACATGGATCTTGAGGTTTGTTGGAAGATATGGGAGGAACAGAGATGGGTGTGGAAGTCGATTAATCTACTTTTTTAACCACGGAGGTCAAAATGCTTTTCATTTGTTTTAAAAACGATTCTCTTGGAGGCACAGGGAGATCTGTCTGCACTTCCACTGTAGTTGTGGAATGGAGTGCAGCAGCATATGTCCGAGATGGGATTGTGGACATCAATTTCCGAGCCTCAGGATAACTAATGTTATGTGTCGTTTTCAAACGCTGCACCTCTTTTTCCTCCAACCATTTTGGACAAGAATGAAAGTAAGAGGGGTGAGAACCATTGCAGTTGACGCAATGTGGGTTTATGTCACAATCATAGGCATCGTGGTCCTTGCCTCCACAACGAGCACATGTCAGGGAACCACGAAAAGATGTCTTTGAGTGGCCGAATCTCTGACATTGGAAACATCGAAGAGGGTTTGGAATGTATGGCCGATCCCTGCAAATGAGATAACCTGCTTTGATGGTGGTGGGTGCACGAGGTGAAGTAAATGTTAAAATGAGGGTATTTGTTGGCAGTGTAACTCCATCTTTGCGAGTGGAGATGCGCCTCACTGCAGAAACTCCTTGAGTGGAGAGACCAGCGAGAATCTCTGAATCGGGAACATTCTTCAAATCCCTTTCAACAATAACTCCTCATGAAGAATTCAAAGTAGCATGGGGTGTAACCTCAATAGGTATATCGCCAATTGCCTTTGATTTCAAGAGGAGTTCACTGTGTTGGGATGTGGATGTTTCAACCAATATGTCACCAGATTGAAGCTTCTTTACTGACTTTGGAGAGCCAGCAAGTCCCTCTAGTCCCTTCTGAATAAAAACAGGGGACATTTGCCCTAAAGGTTTTTCCGAAAGAGAATGCAATATGAGAAAATGAGGTACGTGTGTTACTGATGTTGGAGATTGCTGTTCTGAGTATTCAAGACGTGCTTGTTTACCCATTGACTGTTTTTTTACAATTTTATTTCAATTTTTTGTAGGATCCATTGGAAAGAGAAAAAGTTTCGGTACTCACTGACCCCACCCACCATGGAGCGCCTATAAGGGGACGCACTACAAAATCATGCAAGGACAATGCAGCAATGCCAGGGTTTGGTGAGCACTATACCCAAACACCAGCATCAGACACAATGTCCACAACACCCGTTAAGAACTTCCAACACTGGTACTTGGTTGGCTCTAGCCCAGGTGGACCAGCCGATTGACCCAAGGGGGGCCACCCAAGGGCTGCCCGTCTACAGGAATTCGAGGCCAAACTGGTGTGTTAGGGTTGGACCCCTCAACCACCAGGATTCTCTCCTCCCCTTCACGGGTCACCACATAAGGCAAAAATGTGGGTGGATGTTTAGATCTCAGAGAAGGTATCCAGACAGAACAGAACCTTCCCTGGAAGGTCCCCTCACCACGTACAGGAACCCAGGTGAGTAATTTAGTTCTTTTTTTCATGTGTATTGTTTATTATTATGATACAATTGACTAAAATTCTAAAAATGGAAACTTTTTAGGTTAGATAATGTAAAATGGATAATAATTTAACATGGTTCAAATCTGAATAAACCAAAATATAAATATGAATATATGAATGCTGTTATCAGTTTAAAAATATTTAGTATCAACAAATGTAGTTTCATGTTAAAATCTGAAGACATTATAAAAAGAGAAGAAAACAGTAATTTAGATTTCATTTTTGTGTGTGTGTTTTAGAAACCACTCAAACTGACAAAAATTGTAAAGATTTTGGGTGTAAAAATTAGATAAATCTTAATCTTAACATGATAATCTCTTTGCCATGAAAAAAAGACATTCAATGGACAAAACATTTGTAAAAATACTTCATTAACTCATTTACAATGAGCTCAATCCCAGTATACGACCTCTTACCCATTTTCTGCTTATTATACTTTTCATGCTGTGACTTTTAATACAGTATTTTCATGCTACAACTCTTAATTAAGTAAGAGTATGTTCATGAAACTTCGTAGGTTATCAGTAACGTTACAGAATTTAATCTGATTAATGTTGAGTAGGGTAACATTGACAAAACATTTCTTTTCAAAGGTCTTTTGAATGGAAATTACCTTTATTCTACGTTTAGTGCTAATGTCAGCATTATAGCAAGTTAACAAGGACTATAGAGCAGATGAAGATTTTGTAAGTTTTAGGGTGTGCAAAAGAGTAATCACTGATAATGCAATAATGCTCCTAATGTCAAATACTACATTAATAAGGAAAACAAAAAAAGTAATAGAAATAGTAGTAGTACATCAGTGTTAATATTTTATTTTATACTGATACACGTGCTACAGTTTATAATATTTCACTTAATTCATACAAATAGGTATGAAGGAAATGTTAAAGAAAAACTATCAAAGTAATAAGTGCACTTACCTCAAACGAAATACTAAGTATATACTGTTCAGGAATGAAAAGTGTCCCTATCTGAAAAATTCCAAGTATAACTAGTCCGAGAGCCAGGCGAGATAAAGCAGGTAAAATACTGTAAGAATTACACAGACAAAAATATTTACAGCAAAATGATTGTAAATTTCATAAAATATGAAGAAATAGAATTTGTTGTCTAGCTTTATTAAAAAATGTAAATCTTGAAAGTAGTCTGTTTTATACAGCTATCAAAACAAATTTTATATAAGTATCAGTAATTTACAATCTTCTTAACAACTGATATTGGTCAAGAAAAATGAAAAGTACTAAGGTAAAAAAATAGGTTAATCCTTTTTTTGTATATACAAGAAACAAAACTGGGAATTAATATCAAAATGTAAGAATGTCTGCTGAAATAAACCATAGTAAATCAAGTATATGGAACATATCCATTAACAGTTTTTAAGTGGTTAGTTAGTAAAGTGATGCTACACGGCTTAAGTGTTGGTAAACATAAGTGTTGTTCAGTACTGTTTAATTTTTCAAAAACACTGTAAGTTGGTTTGTCTATTATATCAGTATACTCTGTTTCCAGCATACATATATTTATATATACTAATATTCCATTTTAATGATACTTCAATAATATACTTTTAACACTACAAATCTTATTTAATGTATTAAACTACTGCTTTATAACATGAATAGAACCTTCTAGTAATTTATAATTGTCAAAACAATCAAAACTTCCTTCACAGAAGTTTACAGTTTAGTATTCTTCAAACTGGAATAATAAGACAAGGCTTAATTCTTCATAAAATATTATGTAATTCTTGTATGTGCTAAAGTTTAAGACTATTGCCCACAGTAGGAATTATTACCATGGCTGTGACAGGAGGGTGCATAAAATGGCACAACATTAGGGTCCCAGACCTGGGATGAGGGACTCAAATAAAAGGTTTCTGCAAACAATATACAATTATATAAAGCCTCTTTTTAGTATTAGTAAAAAAATGTTTCTTTTTCATTTGCTTTACTGTTATGTAAATGTCATGTAAATGTTTTGCAAACGACAACATGTCATGTTGTGTTTAAATTTTCATTTATATTATTTATATTTCCATATTTATATTGTTGTTTCAAAGCTTAAACCAATAAAATATGTTGTTATTCATTTAAAATAACATTTAGAAATTTCTAGAATTAGATAGATCAATCATATGTTTATAAATTTATGTAAATGAAATGTTTGGTGGCCTAGTGTCTAGACGTCGAGTCTCGTGCAAGAACGGACATGCGCGGATTTCTCTGGAATGTTGGGAAGTTACGCGATGGTTCGAGAAAAGAGGCCTACAAATATATAAACAAACGAAAATGTGAGAGAGAGTCAATAGTTTTTATTCGAAGAAAAGAAGAAGAGTCAGTCATTCATTTGAGAAAGTTTAAGTGTTTGCTGTGAGTTTATTAAACTTGAATTTGTGTCTGAAGCTAGATCTACAAAAGCTGTGATTTTGTCTCGTCAATCTTTGCGATTCATTCGAATTACTGGTTGTGCTGAGAATCGGCATGTACGGGACTGTTTAAGAGAAACCGAGGCAAATTGAAAAACAACAAATTTGAGACATTTGTCAAAAACATCGTAAAAGGAACTTTATCAAATTTATTGAACTGTGAATTGTTTCTGGACTTCTCCATTCAAACTTTGGAATTTCTTTATGGGACCAAATTCACCTCCTAGACTAGAATTTTGGATTTCTGATCTGAACTTTTGTACTTTCACTCTAAATCATTATATTGGACACAGGCCAGTACCATTTTGTATTGTACTTAACTTTGAAGGTTGAAACCAGTACTATTTTGTGTTGTAATTAATTTTTAATGTTGTAACTGAATATCTGTCATTATTAATATATAATTTACGTTATATCTATTACATATATAATAGTTTATTGTAATAAATTATACAAGCTGTTATCTGTGTCTTTCTGTTGCGTTCAGTCTACATAAAAAACATAAAACATACAAAAAAAACGTAACATTTACAAATCTAGGTTATTAGTAAAAATCAAAACCATAGTTTTCAAGCTTATATAATAAATAATGTATTGTTATAATTTTTTATAACATTATCTAACAAACACTGTAGCAATAAATCAAGTCTATAATGTTTCATTTTATGTTTTGCTAGTTATTTATACCACACATTTTCTATTCATTTTTAAGAAATAACTATGTCAAAATTTTACCATCAGAAATCAAGTGTACAGAAAAGATAAAACGTTAAGAAAAGACCCAAGAGTCAAAGGGTACCAGAACATTGTTTCAAGTTGGTGAAAAGAAAATCACAGAATATGTCAATAAATCTATAAATGAAAGTTTACCATCTACTTCCAGTGCTTTCCTTATCAAACATGAAACAAAAGTGGAAAAGATATTCTTAGTTACAGAACTCTGCGGACTATATTGCCATCATATATATTTGGACTACTCTTCCCCACTATCTTTTAAGAATGTACAAAAGAATGAAACAGTTAGTGTGTTGCATGTAAACTATCATGACAGTGAGTTTTGTTGTGCATATAAGAATTAAAATTTACTGTGCATTGACTCAAGTTGGGAGTAATAACTAGTAGCAGAGCATAACTCAAAGTAACATGTACAAGAATCCACCAGCTTTACAACCAGAAGCATGGAAAAATAAAGTTTGTGTATGGAGGCTGATATTGGATCTCAACATGAGGAAATGAGCTTTGGTGGTTACTTTATCACTAATCAGTCTGATGAAAGTGAAGGCATTGAAATTAATGTAAGTGATTTGAATTTGGAATGGATGCTTTAATGGGTGTTCTTGCCTTGCTGTTTCTAAAAGAAGCTGTAAATTTAGCTTAAAAAATGTACCAAAAATTTGATTTGTACACTAAACCATAATATATGCTGATGTCAAAATTTACTGTTCAACACAAATGTTTTAAAATGGAACTTCCATGCAAGTTTGTGACAAAGAGACAGGAAATTTGTGCTGGTAGCAACATCAGGCTAAAAACACTTTTAAATAAAGTTGACATTGAAGATAACTTTTCATGATGTTCATGTGACAAGTGAAAATGTTTCGAGTGGTAAAACAAAAAACGCAACAATAAATCAAGCAGCAGCTTATGTAATGAAAAAGCTCACTCCAGATTCTAACAGAAAATATAAGTTTCAGGAAAGACGTCAACCTCCAAGAAACAGAAGAATTATCAGAATACCTAATGGAACCAACCAATTAGGTAAGTATGGCAGAAGAACAAACTGCATGATCTGTCAACAGTTGTTTCACTGAGCCAAGGATTAACCATATAAAACTGAAAAGGCCATCTGTGTAGCTGAAAATGACAATGAAGGTGAGGTTTTTTGCTAATAAAGAGACATCACAAAATGAAATACTTAAGATAGGAGCATCTAACAATGCTGCAATCGATACTGCACATACAAGAATAATATGTGAACAAAAGTAGCTGAAAATTACATTGATAACTTAGAAAGCAAAATGAAGGTTATTGTTATTACAGTCAAGAACAAAACCTATTAGTTTGGAAATGGTGCAAAAGCAGAATCATATACATGTCACTTTACTTGCCAAATAGGAGTAAAATTTTAAAAATTAACACAGAAATAGCGAATGCAGACATAACTTCACTACTTCTCTTGAGAACACAGGTAAAACATGATAAAGTTGAAATGTTAACCAACCCTGCAAAATTGGAATGCATGTTAAGTGGACATTATTGTATAAATGTCCAGTCATTTGATAGAGAGAACAAATACGAAAATGAAGGGCATATGGCTGAAATACTGCTTGTTACTGATAATAAGTTTAATAGTAATGAAACAAAAGTACCAGAATCAGAAATTTTGATTATCAATGACAACAAAAATGAATTCAATAAGAAGAAAATATTGGTCAAACTTCTTCGTCATTTTGAACATGCATCAGTTAAGCATCTACAGAAACTACTAAAGAATAGAAGCACAGAGAATATGGAAGTTTTCAAGAGCCTGATAAATATGTGAACAACTATGAGATGAATTACAAATAAGCTAAAGACTTTAATGAAACTGTAACAGTGGACTTGCATGAATTGGAAAGAAGTTTATGGTATCTACATATAATTCATGAGTTTACAAGATTAATTGCTGGTGCAGTAATTATATGTAAACTATCATCCATTTTCATTCAGAAACTAATACAACACTGAATAGGTAATCATAGTGCTCCTAAAGGGATATAAAATTATAATGGAGGCAAATTTAATATGAAGAAGTCATGAATATACATGAAAATTTTAACACTGGTTGATTGATTGATTGATTTAGTGTTTTATGGCACAAAGCAGCGAGGCTATCTGCGCCAGACATCCGGTAAAAATGTAAAAATAAAGTCAATGTAGTAAAAGACATAAATGGAAATGAAGGTAAAACAAAAAAGTACAAAACCAATGTTGACACCTAGTCTACAACGTTAAGATAGAAGGCAGAGTATAAGAATTTGTAAGGTATTTACTCTAGCAAAAAGGTAATGATCATAACCTGCCAGGAAGACTAACAGGTGAGTTCAAGACCCACCATCAGTCACCTGAAGTTGGTCTTTCCAGTCCTGGTTCTGGGTTATGTGTCATAGCATCCAGTATCAAAATGTAAAAGAATAGAAGTTTTAGAAGACACAAAGTAAAATCACAACAATGAGTAGCCAAATGTCCAGTAAAAAGATAAAAGTCAAGTAAATGTAGTAAAATTTGTAAAAGTAAATTAAGGTAAAAACAAAACACCAAATAAAACAGAAAATGGTGTAAAAACCAATGGTGACATCCAGTCTTCAAAGTTGTAAAGTATTTACTCTAGCAAAATGGTAATGATCATAACCCGCCAGGAAGACTAACAGGTAAGTTCAAGAACCTCTGTCAATTACCTGAAGTTGGCCTTTCCAGTCCTCTTTCCAGGTTAAGTGTCATAGCAGCTATTATCAAAATGTAAAAGAATAGAAGTTTTAAAAAACATGTAGCAAAATTGTAATAATGAGTAGTTAAATGTCCAGTAAAAAGATAAAAGTCAAGTAAATGGAGTAAAATTTGTAAAAGTAATTGAAGATAAAAGCAAAACAGCAATTAAAACAGAAAAAGGTGCAAAAACCAATGTTGACATCCAGTCAACAAAGTTGTAAAGGGCTACCTGTAGCAGAATGGTAATGATCATAACCCACCAGGAAGACTAACAGGTAAGTATAAAAACCACCATCAGTCACCTGAAGTTGGTCTTTCCAGTCCTGGTTCTGGGTTATGAGTCAATATGGCCAGTACTAAAAAGTAAAGCAGTAAAAGTGTGAAATGATATGCAGCAAAAGTATAATAACAACTCGCCAGGACGACTAACGAGTAGTTCAAACAGTAGCATTAGTCACCTGAAGTTGGCCTTTCCAGTCATGGTGTCGAGTTATTTAATGTTCTGGCCATTGTCCAATGTCAAATTGAATGAGAAAGATTAAAACTATAAAAAAGGAACCACAATTAAAAAGGTGTAATGAATAAATATGCAACACTTAAATGAGATTGAAAAGATTAATGGCCATTAAAAAATTAAAAACATTATCAAGGTGGACAGAGTCACCATCACCAATAACTCTGTCTAATGTTACAGACTGACCCTGGGTAAAAATATGTATAAAATATTGCCGTTGTTGAGAATTGTAACGATGGCAAGAAAGTAAAACTTGGCTGATAGTGATTTGAGTGTTACACAAACTACACATTGGTGCATCAGTTCCAGATAAAAGAAAATGATGAGTTGAAAAACTGTGACCAATGAGTAGCCTAGTGAGAACAACTTCCTCCTTCCAAACTTTATGGAAGCTAGATGGCCAAAGTCCAATTTTGGGTTTGATTTGAAAATGTTTGTTGTCGCATTGCTCACTCCAAGTGAACTGGCAGCTGGCACGGAGCCGAGCCTTGAAGACAACACCATAGTTCATGTATGGAATAGGCATAGGGATGATGAGGCTGGAGCAGAAAGATTTAGCTGCCATATCTGCAAGCTCGTTTCCATGAATACCAACATGGCCTGGTATCCAGAAAATCTGGATTGAAGTAGCTGTTAATGAGAAATGGGCCAGTCGATTTTGAATATCAGTGAAAATAGGATGTGAGCTCACGTGTATTCTAAGGCAAGTATAGAACTAAGCGAATCAGTATATATAGTGCAGTTGGAGTACTGCTCAGCTGCAATATGATCCAGGGCAAGAGATATGGCATAAAGTTCAGCAGTGAACACAGAAGCTGTAGAGGGGATTCTGCACGCAACTACTGACCCATAGCAAACCATAGCAGAGCCCACTGAATTACCTGATTTGGAACCATCTGTATAAATGGGAACTGAATGATTGTTTGAAAGATATTCATTGAATAAAAGACGGCACTTCCAGTCTAGAGTATCTGCATTTTTTAGGTGACTGAAAGAAAGGTCACATTTGGGGGCTGTAATAAGCCATGGTGGGATGGGCCGACCTGTGGAATCTGCAATGTTATCCAAGGACAGACCAAATTCATCCAATTGCGCCTGGATGCGAAGGCCAAATGGAGCAATGACAAATCATCTGTTCTGAAAAAGTACTGCCCATCGAGGAAGGAAAACACATTCCCAGGTGGGAAGCTTTGGTAAGGAATGAAGTTTCGAAGTATATTGTAAAGATAGTTGCAAATGGCGAAGGTGTAGAGAAGGTTCATGAGATTCAATGTATATGCTTTGAACTGGAGAGGTACGGAAAGAACCAGTGTAAAGTCAAAGTCCTTGGTGATGAATGGGGTCCAGCATCTTTAAGGTCGAGGGTCTGGCAAAGCCATAAATCATTGATCCATAGTCAAGTTTAGATCAAATACGAGCACAATATACCTTTAACACTGAACAGCGATCTGCCCCCAAACTGGTAGAAGAGAGGACACGGAAGATGTTCAGTGCTCTTGTGCATTTGACCCGAAGCTGCTTTAAGTGTGGTAAAAGGGTCAGCTTACAATCAAAGATAAGCCCCAAAAACTTGGTATCCGGAACCACTGGTAGCAGAACTTCCCCGATATGAAGTTCAGGATCAGGGTGAATACTCCGTCAATGGCAAAAGTGCATACATACAGTTTCAGAGAGAGAGAAATTAATGCTGTTCAGCATAGTCCACTTCAGTACACGATTGAGGGCAGTTTATAGTTGCCGCTCAATTTATTTCATGTATAACGACTGACATGAGATGTGAAAGTCATCGACATAGAGCCCATTTGCAACAGTGAGAGGGAGTTGTTCAGTGATGGCATTTATCTTTATACTGAAGAGTGTGACACTCAATACACAGCCTTGAGGGACTCCAAGTTCCTGTACAAAAGAATGGGAAAGTGTCGACCCCCACACGAACTTTCTGAGCCTCAGGATAATTAATGTTATGTATAGCTTTCAAATGCTGCACCTCTTTTTCCTCCAACCATTTTGGGCAAGAATGAAAGTAAGAGGGGTGAGAACCATTGCAGTTTACACAATGTGGGTTCATGTCACAGTCATAGGCATCGTGGTACTTCCCTCCACAACAAGCACATGTCAGGGAACCACGACAAGATGTCTTTGAGTAGCCATATCTCTGACATTGGAAATATCAAAGAGGGTTTGGAATGTATGGCTGAACCCTGCAAATGAGATAACCTGCCTTGATGGTGGCAGGTGCACGTGATGAAGTAAATGTTAAAATGAGGGTATTTGTTGGCAGTGTAACTTCATATTTGTGAGTGGAGATGTGCCTCACTGCAGATATTCCTTGAGTGGAGAGACCAGCGAGAATCTCTGACTCGAGAACGTTTTTCAAATCCCTCTCAACGATAACTCCTCGTGAAGAATTCAAAGTAGTATCCCCAATTGCCTTTGAATTCAAGAGGAGTTCACTGTGTTGGGATGTGGATGTTTCAACCAATATGTCACCAGATCAAAGCTTCTTTACTGGCTTTGGAGAGCCAGCAAATCTCTCTAGTCCCTTCTGAATAAAAAAAGGGGACATTTGCCCTAAAGGTTTTTCTGAAAGAAAATGTAATATAAGAAAATGAGATACGTGTGTTACTGATGTTGAAGATTGCTGTTCAGAGTATTCAAGACGTGGTCACTTACCAATTGACTGTTTTTTTACAATTAATTTAAATTTTTTGGAGAATCCATAGGAAAAAGGAAAAATTTCGGTACCCACTGACCCCACCCACCATAAAGCCCTATAAGGGGACGCACTGCAAAGTCATGCAAGGACAATGCAGCAATGCCAAGGTTTCATGAGCACTATACCCAAACACCAGCATCAGGCACAATGTCCACAACACCCGTTGAGAACTTCCAACACTGGTACTTGGTTGACTCTAGCCCAAGTGGACCAGCCTATTGACCCAAGGGGGGTCACCCAAAGGCCGCCCTTCTACAGGAATTTGAGGCTAAAGTGGTGTGTTAGAGTTGGACCCCTCAACCACCAGGACCCTCTCCTCCCCTTCATGGGTCACCACGCACGGCATACACGTGGGTGGATGTTTAGATCCCAGAGAAGGTAATCAGACAGAACAGAACTTTCCCTGGGAGGTCCCCTCACCACGTACAGGAATCCACACCGAGGAGTTTCAACACTGGATTAAAAAACATAACTGCATACAGTCCTTGGAGTAAAACTTTGTTTGTATATTTTATCAGACAATCATAAAACCTTAAGGAAAAATTAAATCAGAAAAAACTTTGACTGGGAAACAACATTATGTTGGGCCATAACAGCTAAGAGTAATCCATGCAACGTTCGTGGATAAAGTGTCAACCAATAACTCTGTGGTGAAAATCCTAATCTTCCTTTCATACTTGATAATAAACCTCCAGCATTAGAAGGCACAACAACAAGCAATGTTTTGACCAAAAATATTAATTTTCTGTATACAGCTACACATGCATTCATAGAGGTGGAATGTTCTGAAAGAGTAAGAAGGACCATAAAAAAACAAACAAAAGAAACACGTGTTGTAGGTGACAAAGTTTATTATAAATATCCAGGTCATCCAGAGTGGAAAAGGCAGCTACAGTTATCAGATAGGATGATCCAGTGACATATGTTTGACATGGGATTGTAGTTACAGTCTATCAGTCTCAACTAAAAGAAACAATCCAAAAAGATAACAGTTCAAATAGTAACAAGTCAACCTCAGTTGAACAAAAAGTTATCAAAATAAAATGGAAGGAATTAAATAATACTGAAGAGTCAATAGGTGAAGAAACTTACATATATTCAAAATTAAATAACTCCATACATGCAATTCAAACAGTACTCATCAGAAATACAACTGAACTAAAGATCATTCCTAAAAATATTGTGTGATATAAGTACCAACAAAATTGTGGCTGACAGATCTGGTCCTTAGTTGTGCAGGTTAGATCACAGGAAAATAAAAAAAAACTGGTACGATTTAGAATACACTGGACCTAAATAATCATGAGTGAAATTGTGACCTTCAAGTCTCAGAAGTTCCTGTTGACACTGGCATATGAAATGAGAATGTGAATGCATTGATATTTGAAGATGCATCTTTTAAGGATGCCAAACTAAGAGAATTAAATAAATGGAACCAAAACAACGATGACACTGAAATACCAGGTGATGAATGTTATGTATATGTGTAAATATTTTGTAAACGACAACATGTCGTATTGTGTTTGAATTTTCATTTGTATTATTCATTTTTCCATATTGATATTATTGTTTCGAAGTTTAAACTAAAATATGTTATTTATTTAGGGTAACATTTTAGAACTTTCTCGAATTAAGTAGACCAATCACATGTTTGTAAATGAGTGCTGGTGACTTCCTGTCTAGACGTGTAGTCTCGTGCAAGAACGGATATGCGTGGATAGCTCTGGAGTTGTATGGAAATTGCAAGATTGTTCGAGAAATAGGCCTATTGGTATAAAAGACGGTGACAAGAGACAGATTCGGTCATCAGTCATCAGTTTTATTCAAGGGAGAGAGATTCAGTCATTAGTTTTATTCGAAGACAAAGAGTGAGATTCAGACACCAGTTTCATTTCAAAAGAAGAGAGTTAGTTAGTTTGCTGTGAATATTCAACTTGGATTTGTGATTGAAATTAGATCTACGGAAGCTGTGATTTTATTTCGTCAATCTCTACGATACTTCTGAATTACTGCTTGTGCTGAGAGTCGGCGAATGTATTGAACTGTGAACTGTTTCGGAATCTCTTCATGGGACCAAATTCACACCCTAGACTGGAATTTGAGACTTTAATTTTAGATCATTACATTAGATACAGGCCAGTACCGTTTTGTATTGTGATTTATTTTGAAGTTTGAAACTAATATTATTTTGTTTTGTAATTAATTTCGAATGTTGTAACTTAATATCTGTCACTGTTATCATATAATTTATGTTATATCTGTTATATTTGTTAATAGTTTAGTGTAATAAATTATACAAGCTGTTATCTGTGTTTTTCTGTTGCGTCTAATCTACGAAGAATATAAAACATCAAAAAATACGTAACATGAACAAAAACGAACCTCTGTGAGAGGAGTCTGTACTTTGTAAAACTCAGGTGTTAATGTAACTATCAAAGACAGACTATTTGCAAGAGGTTCTGAAAAAGTAGATAAAGCCCAAATACCCAATGATTCTCCAACACATTCAAAAGAATCAATGAAGCTTATACTTACACTGTAAGGAAAAAGATATCTACATACATCCACCAAAAGAAGTCAATGCATCAGTCAAATTGTGCACCTTAAGAAATGTGTGCATGGTCTTGGCAATGCCTCATTACAATAATATAATAGAGTAAAAATGGTTATCACTGATTTAGGAGCAACAATTTCAAAAGTTAATCCAACAATATTCTACTGGATGGACAAAAAAAACATTAATAGGTGTTTTAGCTACTCCTCACGTTTATAACTTTATATGGGGTGAAACATCTGAAAATATAATTATCAAAGCTAAATATTGTGATGTAAATAAAATAAGTTTAATTTTTGAAATGCCATTCCTACTAGTCTCTTACATACCTTTTGAAAGAAACATTCATATAATGTGTTCACTTGAAAAAACAAGAGCATGACGTTGGTGCATTGGCATGACAGTGGAAATGAGTAGTAGATGAGTAGAAATTGCAAACATCTTAAAATACTTGGAGGATATAACAGAACACGGAGAACTTATCACTTTAATTGTCTGATGAATGAATTCATCTGATTTGTTTCCAGCTTTAGGTTTCCATTGAATTATCAAGGTAATCATCTTTTACTCATTTTCTTGGTGATTTCACAATTATAAAATCCATAGGAAATAACAACATTAAAAACAAACAGTCTTTTGAAGTTTTCTACAAGTTGGTATATTTCATTAACTAGAATTATTTACTGATATTTTTTTTGCAACTTCCTTGAACATATCTTTGCCATATTAACTATTTTTCACTTGCAACCATGTTAATCTGAGGAATAGACATTTTGATCTTAGGTGTTTTACTCTATTGTTATAGGTCTCAGTAGTAAAGAAGAAATTAAATAAAATTCAAACAACTTTCAAGGTGTTAAAACTAAGACAAGTAACTGGACTATTTTTACAGAAAGAAAATATCAGGGAAAGAGGAAAAGGTAAAGGTATGGTATTATTAAGTGGCCCTGAGGGAAAAGTAGTACCACAGCCCTAAATGTCTCTCCTGACCCCTGATTGAGGTTTTAATTTAATTGGATTATTAACTTCAGTATTTACAAAAGGTTAAGTCATTGTGTGCACTAAGAAATAGTACATCTTTTTTATATAAAAACTAAATTTCTAAACATAAAAGGCTTACCAAGCTGGCTTCTTTCGACCTTCTTTGTCAGCAAACACACCACCAACAAAATCCATATACCTCCTCATTGAAAACTGATACAAAATGTAGTTTTTATTTATATAAATTATAAAATCCTATTCACTAAATGTAAAAGATAAACTTTCTTAATATATGCATTGAGTGCAACTTAAATAATTTTTAGAAGAAATTTCATAAATATTTCGTGCAAAGACATTTAAAACTAAGAATAACATAATTAGTAAAGGTTCTTGTATGCAAGTTACATGTAATAAACCAGTTACAATACTTTTATACAAGAATAAATACAACTATTAATAAGGATTTTCTTCAACCAGATTTGTCAGAAATAGAACTCTTTCCTTTACATCTCACTCTTACCAAAGTTATGTTACCATCATAATCTATTCTGGCTCTTCCTCTTTCTATTCCCAAAAGAACAAGCTAAGCATTTTCAAACATCAGAAGAATTTCTTATATATTTTATTTCTTCTTGTTTCAAATTTCTTGAAATCTCAGGGTTTCACAAACAAAATTCAATATTTCATTGTACAGTTTACTCAATTATCTGTTTTAAACAAACTGATACTGTTGATTCTTTTATTTAAGTTGCTTCTGTTAACAGTAAGTTTTTTTTATCACTTTCAGCTTTCTTATGTATTCTATTTATTTTCAGACTAATATAAAGTTATTACTTTACTGTTAAGTAACAAAATCATCTGAACTAAACCAAATAAGTGAAAAAACTGCAAATGCTAATATAAATTGGAAATAATTTAACACAAGGATTTTTACTGGAAAATGTAACCTAAACAGCCATTTACCCTTACCACTACCTTTTAATTAATCCCCTGGTCAATTGCTAATTTATATATTTCTTTGTTATTTTCTTTGATTTTTCAGTCCTACCCCTAATGTATCAGTAATACTGTATGAGCTAAAATGTTTTCAACCATTTGCATCACATATATCTAAGTCCACAATTCTAGAAGTCATTTTAGTGTGGGCAGGAGGACTGGAATGATATGGTTCGGTATCTATTTGAATTTAATAAATAAAAAAATTCAAACATGAGAATATTCTAAAAAAAATATAAACATGACTGTTGCTTTGAAAATCCATCATGTGAACAGTGTAAAATAGTGAAAGTGTACACTCCAAGTAAAGCAATAAATGCAAGTCAGATAGGGTTATTAACTCAAGCCGAATAAATGCACAAGGTTAAAAGTTACTGTACTAAAGTCATCCTGATAGAAGTCACAAGGTGTGTGATTAATCATATTATTTAATTACAAGAAGAGCATTCTACAGATTAGAAAACATCAGGAATCAACAAAAGACTAAAAGATTTAAATATTGGTAACTAACCAAATTACACCTGTGTTTAAATATGAATTTTGTAAGTACTCACTTGTGGTCCAACTAAAAAGCCTCCAAAAAAGTATGTGTGGCCTCCTATCTCAAGAAGAGAAGGAGCTTTTACAAGTGCCGTTTTCTTTTGATCATTTGAGAGTTTGTTCTATTTAAAAGAATAATAAAAGTTAAATGGGTGGAAAAGTAACAAATACTTATTACATATTACTTAACATATGCAGCACAAATGAGTTTGATTCTGGAAGTTAATCTGTCAGGTTATGGATTCATTGGTCATATCTACTAAAGTTGTTCAAAAATGTATTTTGTAATTTATTTTTTATACCAAGATACCAAACTGTCCAAATCAATAAATGGCTAAAAAAGTACAATCATTCAAGAAATAGAAAAAGAGGTGCATTATGTTACATAATGCTGGTGGTCAAATGACAAAAAACTGTTAATAACACAATCTACAAAACTGTGAAGTGTTCCTATTAATTCTATGATGTTTTTGTTGCTCTGATATATTTCTATTATGCAATTAACTCAGAATTTATATGACTGAACAAACAACCTCTTTTTCTCAAACACTTTACTCACAATTCAACAGATTCTTATTAATACATTATTTTCAGCTTTCTCAAAAAAATGAAGAAAATGGTCAATATATATGAAGTTTTAAAACAATCTTCTTTTAGGCATCAAATAAATACTTCTCACTCTTTCGATAATCTATGTAGTGTACATGGATGACAGTTTTGCAGTTCCCCCATTTTCCCAATTCAATCTCACAAAAATCCAAAGATGCTGCATCTGGCTACTTGACAAGTATGTATTTATAAGTAATAGCATGAACAGTCATTACATTCTTGCAATAACTGAGGTATTAAACAGTAGAATGGGAGGTATGACAGGAAGCTTTGTTCAAGACGCAACACTTTACTTACCATCTTTGGGGTATGACTTATCTCAAAGTTCAGGATTCCCAGTACCTTTTGGTGTTAAAATGATAAGAAAATTTGTATGAAATATAGATGTTTTTCTAAGAAAATGGCTTAAAATATAGGATGTTTTAGAATGTCAAATATATCAATTCAAAAAGTTAGAAAAACAGTTTATGATCATGTGTGCATGCTTAGAGATATCAATGTACAAATAAGAGAAGCAACAGATGCTCAACGCCAGCAAAACAAAATGGCCTTCACCACATCTTATAGCCATCACATCCCAGCCTTTTATTACAAAATCAGATGGATCTGGACAATTTTAATAGTATAAAAAATTGCACATTTACACTTTGATGTAACATAAATTCCCAACTTTTTACCTCCAAGTTTGACAGTAGATACACTTGGTTTAACAGTAAACTTAAGTCTAAAGTCTAGTTTGCTTATTATTAATTTTACTTTTATGCTTTAAGTATTTGAATGGTAAAGAAAGGAGGCTTTTAAAGCATTATTCACACCCAACTGAAAGCAGCAGAAGCTACAGTATGCTGTATATTGGTTTTTTCTAGATTTGCACCAGTCTCAGATTTTACTTTTGTTTGCATCCAATGCTTCCAACCACTGGATGTTGAAAGTGTTCTTCCTACCTGGCATTTTAGTCTACTAATCTACTACATTGTATTAAACAAAGTTCACTGTACCATCTGAAACTGAAAAGAAAGATTAATATGCACATATTCCATACAATATGTTCCTTTTTGAACAGTGCTCATATTATCTACACCTGTCTTTGCATGCACTGAGTTGAAAAATCTGTACAAATGTAGTACATGGTTTTGTGGGTAAAATATCCATCTAATTTTGTGTCTTAGCCAGTCAGTATACCACTTGATAGAATGCTTAATTTTAAAAAAATGCCTCCCAAAAGTATGAACAGAAAGACAGCCAAATCCATAAACACAGCATATTCGTGTCAGAACCGGAACTGTATGTAGATGTATTTCATCACTGCTATGCAATATTTATTATATAATTAAAACATTCTTGAACCACTTATATGCTATCTTTTGTTATATCTGAGATGGTTACACTTGTACCTATTGTAGAAATGTTCTTTGAAATCCAAATCTGGCAGTTTTATGAGAAAAATCTTCAAAATATAGAAATATATAGATAAAAAAAAGACAAAATAAAATAATTTAAGCCAATTTTCAAATTTGCTTGAATCTGGACAAAAATATAGGAGGTTACATGAAATATAGGTATCACTGGGAGGTCTGCAAGTCTCTGTTACATATTCTTTCCAAAAGTGATCAGATTTTGGTCCAACTAAAAAAAATATTTCATTCACAAGCAGAAAGTGCCAACATTATATTGAAATAAAATAATCAAATGTACTTTTTTTTATTTAAAATATAAGACACAATAGTGAAATGCACAAAAACTATATTTTGAAAGAATTTTCTATGCTTTGAAAAATATGAAATAACAAAATAAGCTGAGTTTAATAACCAACTAAGGGTGGAACCAGTAATGCTTACCATTGTTTTTCTTCCATCATATACGTCATAAGAAACTCCTAAGATCAAAGCAGAATCAAAGAAGTTTATTCACTTAATTGCAAATTATGACCATTAAAGATAAGTAACTCAAAACTTAAATTAGAGCTTCAACTTTTTAAAGAATGGGAGATAACTCTTTGTTATTTATTTAGTTGCAAATTATAGCCACTAAAGAAAATAACTGCCCCAGAATTATAGTTTCATCTTTAAAAGCAAGAGATAGAACTTTCACTGGCATAAGCTTGAGGTTAAATAAACAAATTCCATGTAAATGTAAACGACTTTCCTACCAAACACATTTCAACAACATCCATGGTTATGCTTTCAGTAATAATTCAGAAAGTACTTAAAGCCACTAGAGAAACCTATTTGCTTTGAGTGAAAGTGTAAGTGTTAGCATGCAAAAAAAAACCCCAACAAAAATTGAAAATTAGTCTAAACTCTACAATATCAGAAGCATCTCTAAAGCATCATGAGAAAGTTTGTGATATTAACACTGAATCTAAGGCACAATATATTTATTATAAGGAGTCACACTTACCAATCAAACGTAACGTTAGCACACAGTGAGGCATGGTCCACTTAATATCGTAGTCTTGAGTCCCAGTATAATAATAGCCAATCAGCAGGTATCCCTTAATGTGAAAGATAAATGTTACAGTTTAATTCATGAACAAGTTTAATGTTAATTTTCAAGTCCTTATTAACCATAAATTAATCCTTTTGTGACAGACTAGGTATAATATACAAGTACAAGTATTTATAGCCTAGCTTTTGAAATACGTGCCTTTACAAAATTTGATAGACTTTTAGTAAAGATTGCAAGTCTTTATCTTTAGTACACAAAAAATCATATATTTTTTATTAAAGAATTTTACTTAAGTTTTGTTTGTGAAATTATTGAGTGTTTTTCATAACTAGTTTCAGTGTGAAATGACTTTTATATTGTGATTAAAAACTATTATTTCAAAAATCTCAAACATTATTTGAGCAATCTCTAAAATCTAGTAAATACATTTCAAATGTTTGTTTTCATTAAAACTTTATATTTTGTCTATTATTTTCTCTACCCTAACAATATGGGTTCTGTCAATGTAACCAACCTTGTTATCACCATAAATAATTCAGAAATAAAAGTAAATTGTGCTTATTTTTATCATGGCATAACTGTTAATTATAACACAAGAAATACAAATATTTAGACTAAATTGCTTAAATCTCATAACATTATAAATTTATATATGCTATGCATATATTTATAATTTTTTTATTATATCAACTTTCCAGTTTTGCTTGGCAAACATTGCAGAAATTGTAATGATATGGTACTCATGCACTCTTGTTGTCATATCCAGTAATACAAAACTGACCTTTAGTATTTGCTTAGATGACCTGTCTTGAATGTGCCCAAATGGACTAGTACTTTGTAAAATACAGTCACATTTCATTTATTATACATATGTATATATATATTATTACAATTTACAAACAAGTTCTTAAACTTATTTTTCTTAAAACACAACAGTAAATAAGAAGTTATAGTAAACAGTTTTATCTTCTAATTACAACTACTTTTGTACTTGTTTGCTGCTTGCCATTAGTTGCTAAACATTTTCAAATTTAGTATATGGAGGATTTGAAAGTAAATATCTTTATTTTTTACATATATATTTGAAATAAGTAGAAAATCATAAATTACTATATTAATACCATAAAATTCCATTACAATTTATCAAGCTTGGTAACCAAGCTGTATTTTGTCTAACAAATATACGTAATTTCTAATAGACTAAAGACACAACCTACCTATTTGAAATCTTGATTCAAAAGAATGATATGGCTTCTTACTACTTCAAAATGACTGAGAAATTCATGTGAGAAAAATTATGAGCTTTAGACTGCATAATGATATGTCATACATGGAGGTAAGTGTACATAAGGAACTGTTTCCAAATATAGAAACAGATTACTGGGATTATTGTTTTGATTCAGTACATAAGCCATGTCTCAACAAATAAAAAGACATAATGTACTTATTTTACATTCTAGTTTGTAAATATTGGTAATTTGAGTTTCTAATTTGTATGAAACTACATATTTTGTAACTGGACATCACAAGCATATAATTTGAACCAATGCTGCATTGAACACACCAAATGACACAAAAATTTATATTTAGGCATGTTCTTTTAATATATATTTTTAAATTAAAAAATTAACTTATATATAATACCAAAATTTGAATTATAATATACAGGTTGATACCAAACTTACTGACATAGTAGTTCAATAAAATTTTGAATGCAAATCAACAAATGAGATGCCATAACCTTTGACCAATGACTTGTCACAAGTGTATATAGGGGATAAAACTTTAAATTTATTTTTGTTTGTAAACATTTTAAAAGAAGGCAATTGTTTTTAAATATGCATTGTTACATCAAGAAAATAAGTCCTTATTGTTAATATATTACATTTCATTCAGGTGTTCTACACCAAGTTACTTGATTCCAATACTTTGGCTGCCCCCCAATGGCTCAGCGGTATGTCTGCGGACTTACACACTAAAATCCGGGTTTCGATACCCGTGGTGGGCAGAGCACAGATAGCCCATTGTGCAGCTTTGTGCTTAAGTCAAAACAACAACAACAACAACCAATACTTTGGGCAGAAAGAAATTCCTTGAATTTTACCAAATCATTCCTCAATTAAAATATGTTATTTCCTTACCACCTAATGTATATTTGCAAAGAATCATTGAACTGGTACTTACAATAATATGTGAAATTGCAAAACATTATTCATGTATTGTTAAATAAAAACAAGACAGACTGTATGTTAAAGAGTGACAATTTACTTAAATATTGCCTTGTAAAGTTTCAACAACATTGGTCACATCATTTTAGAATTAGCAATATTTTATCATAATATACAAAATAAATGCATTTTATCCACCTAGTTGTGACCCAACATACTACTTACACTTTTTAATTTTAAATTAAATCATAAAAACATTATCAATACATAAACAACACTACAGATTTTAACAATTGTGATTATTATGTTTTTACTTGAGAGAAATATATTTACTGTGTAAAATGAAATATTTTCATCATGTATACTTCTCAGGTATCTAATAGTTATTAAAGTGGCATGCATAAAAAATGTTGAAAGTTCTCAACTGATAATCATACACCACAGTAAATTCATACTTCCAATATCTATAAAACAACTGCATACATTGACAAAGTCATTCACTTCACATTGTATTACTTTTGCACGTTTTAAAACTAGTTTATTTATATCAAATGTACTAACATCTTTGAATTAATGTGACTACATATATACTAACTAATCACACTGCATAGAATATTTTCAGATTTATACCAGTCTTTTAGACAACTTCATGTATACCATTGAAAAACTAAAGCTTTCTTCCATTTGACAGTGTTTTATTCTTTTCTAAAGCTTTACTTCCAATACTTCAGATCCTTAAAATAAATGATGGAAAAAAAAAAGAGAAAAAGGTGTACACAATATTTTTGTGCAAATCCAAACATGGTCATAACACATCACAAATAGTTCAGAATATCAACCAAGCATTGGGTAAAGGAATCACAACAGAAAGTACAGTACAGTGTTGGTTCCAAAATGTTTTCTCATCAAGAATTGAATCTTGAAGACAAGAATGGCAGAGGACATCCTTCTGCTGTTGAAAATAACCAATTGACACTATTAGTAGAGAAAAACCTGCACTATTTGATAAAAGGTAAAAGAAATGAGTGTTGGCATCTTCACAATTTCTGACCATCTCAAGCAAATTGAAAAAGTGAGAAAGCTCTACAAATGGGTTCCACACTAACTCAGTGAGAATAAGAAGAATTGCCACTTTGAACTGTGCTCTATGCTAATTTTGTACAACAGAAATAACCCATTTCTTAATCAACTTATCACCTGTGATGAAAAGTCAATCCCTCACGACAACAGAAAGCAATGTGCAATGGCTCAATCGTGACTAGGCTCCAAAACACTTCCCAAAGGCAAAGTTTCACCAACAGAAGATTATGGTCACTTTATGGTGGTATGCAGCCAGTATTATCCATGAAAGCTTGCTCAGCTAGGGCCAAAATGTTACTGTGGAAGTTTACTGTCGAAAATTGGAAGTAATCCATGAAAAATTATGTGAAAAAATACCAGCATCAGTGAATCAAAGAGGACCAATATTGCTTCATGATAATACTTGGCCACATGTTACTAAAATGATGCTCGAGAAGCTCAACAAATTGGGCTTTGAAACACTGCCTCGTTCTCCCTACTACCCACACCTGTTGTCTACTAACTACCACTTTTTCAAGCATTTGGGCAATTTTTTTACAGGTAAAAAGATTCAACAACAGAGCAATACCAGAGAATGGTTTTAAAGAATTTTTTAGTTTTAGAACTTCAGAGTGTTATTGTTGTGGCTTAAATAATCTTATTTCTCATTGGCAAAAGTGTGTAGATTCACTAAGTTACTTTTAATTTTATTTCTTATTAAAATTAAAATTTAAAATCTGCCATTATTTTTTGAACATTCTAATAGAAGCTCTAATTATACACACAGGACACTGCACATGAAATAAAACTTGCTCGTAAAATATCCACAATGTTGATAGTTGAATTATACTCTGTACACCATCATCACGTATAACCGTACCTCAAGAGGCTATGGTAAATGGCACAGACATGAATGTCACTATACATAAATATATGTATCAGGTTTATCATTATCTTCTTATACATTAAAGAGAAACTCTTAATAAGTAAAATTTACAACTACTTATATTATTTTTATTCTACTAAGACCCTTGTAATTAGACACAATGACAACCATTTAACCCATCACCCATTCTTGATCTTGCTAGCACTACACAACCTACATTATAACTAACATTCTGATTTCAAGAGCATACTGTGGAATGAAAGCCCTTAGTTTTGAAATGGTTAATCCTGTTCCATCAAACTGTGCATGCTCATCTTTACTCTTTCATGTCTTCAGCATCTTGTTTGTTGCTTGAAAATCCTTAAAACATTAATCATGTATCAGATGTGTTACATTATAGATGATTACACTATGTAACACAAATTTTGTTCCTGGATAGTATGTGTTATTTCTTAACTGTTTATGTTGTAAAAGTACAGAAAATGGCCATTATTCCCTTCAAACTTTGCTTTTGTGACCTGGATAATGAAAGTTAGAAGAAATTAACCTATTTTCTATGTGAAAACAAGCAAATTTGCACATTTTCATCACATAAGGTCTGAATAAAACAACATATGAATCAAGATTTACATGTATTTATGCTAAAGTTATACAAAAATGAACAAAAATATTTAGAAGTGAGTACTGTAATGTAAATCACTTTCATGAATCAGCCTCCACCCAAATATAATCTCCCATCATGTTTTTGTTATATGCTCCCAGGTCACAAAAGCAAAATTTGAAGAGAAAAATAGGTCTTTTCTATTTACTCTAGGCATAAGTAATTGGGAAATAACACTTTCTGCTCAGGAAAAAAAAAAAAGTAAAAATTTTGTTATATAGTGTTATTATTACATATTCAATTATTCTCTGGTATAAATTCAGCTGTTTATACATAGATTCATGAGTAACAAGTAATGGCCATATTTTCAAAAAGCATTGTGGCCTAATATTAGTTATTGGCTATGAAACATTCTGTATTTCAATATTTTTTAATTTTGTCTTTTTTCTAAAACTTATCATCTCCAAATTACTGATATATTTCCATTCATAGTTTGTTTTATACAAGTTTTCCCTAATTATTGCTGATATTATTCCACCCTTCTTATTTTGGACGTGTTTTCTACCAGCAACCCTTGCCCATGACACACATGGATCATGAAGTTCGTATGTTATAAGTAATACTTACTGATGTATATTTTGTTTCATAACAATTTTTTTTAAAAAAACATTGATAAATCATTATTTTATAGATTTATTATAGTTATTTTTGATAAGTACTTGAATAAATACAAGTACAGGTATGAATTCAAAACTATGCAAATTTGTTCAATCTTTAGTCTACCAGGCTTTACTGAAATAACTATGCTGTTCATTTCCATTTCAACATCTCTCAAATCTTTCCCACACAAGCATATGTCAAAGATGTAATATACTTGGGGCATTACACATTCCTTCCATAATTATTGATGCAGGGTCTGTTCTATTAATGATGTAAGTTTGTAAGATAAACAAATAACAGAAATCAACCTATCTCTAAACAGAAATTTGTTGAGAGCTTTTAGGATGTAGTATAACTATTCTCAGTGACATTTAAGATGATGTAACAAAGTCTAATCCAGAGTCCTTAAATCACATACATAGAGTATGTATCTTGATTGTTAAGTGCATCAGAATTGACCTGTATGCAGTTTCTGACACAAATAATAATTTATTTTCAACAATCAGCATCTGAGAAGCATCATTTAATCATACAAAATCCTCCAACTTTTCCTGTTCTTGTCTATAAAATGGTTGGTTGGTTGGTTGGTTTGGTGTTTATGACACAAAGCAGCTAGGCTATCTATGCCAAACATCGGGTAAAAAGTTAATTTGAAAACTTGAAACAAACAGTTTTTTGTCAACTTAAAACCAATGTACCGTTGCATGCACTTACCATGAAGAATGACAGAGACAAAATAACTGACAAGACTGTTCCGCCAATAAGAAGTAGGTTTAGATACAAGAGAACTACACATGCCACAGAATGTAAAACTTCTAAACCTGAAAAAAAAAAGAATTAAATATAGGGATAATTTTATATATTTTTATTTTCATGTTGCTTATTTTGGAAAGTTTGTAGAATGTGTTTTTTTTGTCAAATCATTAACTATTTTACTTTCTCATGGTGTCCCTCAGTTATAAGAATTTACTGGCATTTTTCTTCTTTTATTAACATCTTCATAAACATTTTATCTTACCATTTTGAAAATTTTATTAAAAGCTTTTACCTTACATACAAAGAAGCCAAAGTTTTTAATATTGTTTTCCAGTAGTTAAAAGTTAACACTTTCCTACACCAAAAATGTATTTTATATTGATACTTAACTTGATTTGTGCTGCCTACTATATGCACAATTTTTGCTCACCAAACGAGACATGAGGATTTCACCTAACATCATCATGCATTTACATGTAGTACAGCTGCACTGTAGCATGCAAATTAGCATGATATAATCCTTCCACCAAAAGGAGCACAACATACTCTCCTAATGTAGCTACTTCTTTTTATACCATGGAACACAATCATTGCTTCAAAACGACACAAAAAAAGATGTGTTGAAAGTGAAGAGGATGAGTGAGAAGTGTAAGAAAAGGTATCTACTGGAAATACATTTTCAGGATTAAAAAATGATAACTTCCAACATGATACATCCATTCATGTAACAGCTAGAATGCCACATTAAAACACTGGAGAAAACATTGAAAAATTTTCCTAGAGAAGAGCCCCTTTTTGGAAGGTACTCCAAAAGAATCCAGAGAGTGTAATATCCTAAAATATAGGGAAGAATACACCTATACTAGGGTATACTCTTTGCCTGTAGTAAAGGTACATGTCATCAAGCCAAGTAAGATGGCTGCAAGTCTAATTGAGTGGCTAGGGTGCATCAGACCATACTTGGTTGGTCACTTCCAATCCATGACCATTTTTTTCTAGTTCACAGTAAGAAGAGGGTCCCAAATGTCTTCACCTCAAGGTCAGGAAACAAAAGAGAAAAGAAACTTCCATTCCAGCAACCAATGAAAAGCACATTTCTGTTTCAGACACAGTATACAATCAGCAGCAGGCCACCTGGAACCTGTCCTCCCGGCAATGGTAGGAACAGGGAGCACAAAGTGGATAAACTTCAGTCCAAAAGCTATGAGAAAGCCTCCATGGTCTCACACCTCAGTGGCTAAGAACTGGTAAGAAGCAAGGACTCCTGTACACCTAAGAAGAGGAGAGAGGAAAACAGTAAGGAGAATAGTAGAATTAAACATTTAGAAACTGTGCAGTTGACGAGCACAAAAACTCTATTCAGAAAGCAGCTCATTTCAAGTTTATTCAATAGGACCACAGGGATGGTTAGCAATCCCGAGACTGTTAACTTGTTATAGTTCTGGAGATGGTATGATTTGTAAAAGATCTTATTTATGAAACAATACACCAATTGAAGCCTATTAGTGAACAAAGAAGGAGTATGGTGAGAGACAAGAGAATGAAAGTAAAAATCAGCAATCATGCAATTTGAATGAAGCCCACATCCTAAGAAGAGAGGGAAACCTTTCCCATAGTGAGAAAAGCAGAAAACAGAAGAAGAGAAGGATAAGCCCTGTGGAGATATGAACTGAAAAATACCCAAACGAATGAGAAACTAAAAGGGGTGAGATACAACTTCTACTGGTTGACCAACAAACTCAAACTTGCTACCTCCCAAGATGAATCCTGTAAAAAAATGAGAAGTCTATATGATAGAGTTTTTAACCATTATGTCCAACACCACTGTGGTACTTGACAGGAAACATGATCCTTTACAGAAGTGAAAGTAATGGGTACAAGACACAATAAAGGAGGAGAGAGAAAATCAAAGAGTGAAGTTCACTAACAGAACTTCCAGTACCTCACAATTGCCTGCAAATGGAGGACAAAAGTCCATAAATCTAATAAACAGGACCAACTGACCCAAAGCTTATAAGATAGTCACCTTTAATCTGACTGCACTTAAGTTAATGAGCAGTGCTAGGACAAATGAGAACAAAGAATCAGGAAGTGGCAAAAGGGAGAGAAGAGGAAGAGAAGGAAAGGAGATAGAGACAGAATACAGAAGAGACAGTACATTAGTGAAGATAAGGAAGAACAATGGCATGCAGCCCAAACATATGATCCCAGAAAAACAGGTACTCCAGTATATTCACACATGTAAATTAGAGGAGCCAAATGAAGGTACAAGAGAGAAAAAAAATGTAAACATACTAGAGTAATAAATGCATCATTCCCAACAAATCAATCAAATATAATGGAATAAGACAAAGGAAGATAAACATGTTTCTATAGGGAAGATAAGTGAAAGATAATTTGCCAAAATTCTTCCAAGGGAATACTAAAGTAACCCAGAAAGAAGGTGGAAAAAATATAATGGAAAAGTATAGAAAAGAGAAAAGAAAATTGTGAAAAACTTAAGCTTAAAAAACAAAATGAATAAGAGCCCAAGGATTAGACCTCAAAACCTGAAGGCTCCAGAGTTTAGAAGCCTAAAAAAGATAATACAGTACAAGGTTAGGCCTAATCATGCGAGTTGAAAAAACAAAACAGGACATACATGCACTAAAGTAGTGTTAAAAGTAAATTAATATGGTCTATCATATTTGGAGAGAAAGAAAAACAGAAGAAGCAAGGAACAAATTAAAATGAGAAGTAGTGAAACATACCTAAAAACTTGGAAATAGACTTAGTTATATTCAAGAAAGCACGAGTATAAGATTAGGGCAAATTAGGTAGTGATAAAAAAAACTGATAAAATCATTTCCATCATAAATAAGAAACACAGATGAAAACATATCAGGTACAAAAGAAGACACAGGCTACAGGAACTACTTCACAACCCAATGTGTAAAAGTTGTCACTTCTTCCAACAGACAAAGACAAACCTGATGCCAATGAAAGTGTAACACTAGCATGAACAATATTTTGTTGTCTCACACAAGACAGTGTAAATTACTGATATCTAAACTTAAAAAATACCTAGTTCTGAAAAGTAAAAACAAACAAAAAAAGATATGTGATCCACACAAGTAACAAATCAAGAATTAATAATTGTGTTTTACAGTATAGAGTCAGCTGTGCTAAGAAGGTATGTTGGTGCACTTTTATTGGTGGAGATTTGTCACATGTTCATTTGCATGTTAGCAATATCATATGTAAATATCTGGTGTTGTGGAGAGTTGTCACATGCACATTTGCATGCTACAAAGCAGCTATATCATATGTAAATATTTGGTATTAAATGGGAAGTGCATATGGCATTTATAGAAGAGAGCACGAATAAGGGAAACCTATTAAGTGAGAAGAGTTAATGTTAAATATTATGAAAAAATAAGAAAAAACATCTGCAAGAAAAGTTACTTTTCAAGCAGTTATATAAAGAGGAAATAATATACATAGCTATGCCTAACCATAATTAAAATATCCTATTCCAAGTCCACAGAGCATAAAGAAAATATGCTGAAGTGGTGGTGACTTGCAATAAAGTAACTGTCGATGAACAACAGCCAATGGATAGCCTGAAAAATACACCATAATTATGATTATTATGAGTACTAATTAATTAATTTAATTAATGCAACTGATTACATACAAATAACATTGAAATTCATTAGTATCATATAAGATAATTGGTTAACTGAAAAAACTGTAGTTAAATTGTTTAACGTAAAGAAAATAATCAAGTAATCAAAAGTGTTTTGATTATTACTATTTTAGATTATTCCAAATATTGAAAATTCTGTAATAATTCCTCAGTATTATTATTTTTGAGCAATTTTAGGTTTTTAACAAAAATAAAAATGCACACATCATGACAGTTCGATTCATAATTTAAAATATTTTGTTAATAATACATGTCAATGAACTTGGCATCAAAACATAGTTCACAAATCATACTTTGATATTGTGTAGGTTTTGATTTATTAATTTCAAAAGAAAATATTTAATTAAGTTCTGAGTATTCAGTTTTCTGTATCAAGACACATTTTCTTTGCTCCAAAGTGCTTTTCTTAATATTATTCTACTCATGTTTGAGCTTCCGAGTATTAAATCATAAATCTACATTATTCATACTACTATGACAAAATATAATTCTGTAGGCCATAATTATCTTGTTTTACTTAAATACAAACAAGTATGACAAACCCACACAATACCTTTCTGTCATATATTATCTATCATAAAATGTCAATTTTCTCTGATGTTTCCTACTGCATTATTTATAGCCAATAGCAAGAGTTGATTTTAATTTACTGGTTCATGTATTATGCTACCTCATTCTCACAATGGCTTTTGAATTGTATGGCCTTCAATGTTGCTATTACCAGATTCAAGTTGACCAACTAAAGAAATTAAATTACAGTAGTTATAAAGAAACTTTACACTTTGTGTTTTTTTTTTCCAAGTTGGAAGAGTAAAATAAAAATTCAGTAAAATACTAAAACAATCCCAGTAAAAATTGGTTATGTATGTTTTATTAATTGTTATAAAAATAACTAAAATGTAAAAATTAGAAACTTAGTACGTTATGTGAGATAATGTAAATGAAAAAACAAACAAACTTCTCAGCAAGATGTGCATGTGAGAAGTCAGAGCATAATTAATATAACTTGAGACATGTATTCACTGGTAATTTATGACTTTGTTACATGTGTTTAACAGTTAGACATGCTTCAAAGAACAACAAAACAATAAAATTAAAGGAAGACACATATAAACTGTTATAAGCCTGATGCTGTTTAGGATAAACAATTGCAATTTCCTGTTACTATCTACAATCATTCAAGAAAGAGAAATGGTAAATTCATTTCATATGTTTTAGTGGATGTTACAGGGTTAATCAAATGAGCTGATCCCACATAGTGTTAAGACAATAAAGATAACAGATAAAATATAAAGTTTTATATAACTGATGGTTGAAACCATTGGTACCAGGTGAAATTCCATAATTACAGAAATGAGGAAAAAAAAAAGACAATTGTACGTTTTACAAATATTTCACTAATTAATGATCATAGTTTTGTCAGTAAAGGTATCATTTGTCAATATTTTTAATTTAGTTCTGTAATTATGGAGTTTCACCAAGTACCAACATTTTACTAAAAAAACAGCTTTTATATTGATTTAGAAGGCTTTAGAAATCATGCAAAATAAATCTGATAACTTAGAAATGAAAGCAAAAATATTAATATTAATTTAATATTAGCTTGAAAATTACCATACCATGAGAAGTCATAATGTGATTCCCAAGGTTCACAAACAAATGTCAAGTACAAATACTTGACATTTTTTTGAAAATTCATATACCACATTAAATGTTAAGAATGTGCACGATTAAGTGGTATTTGCAAAGTTGGTCAAAGTGACAAGTCTGCACAGATATGGTTATGTGGTCACTGTCATGTCTCAATAAAGTAATTAACTAAACGAAATTAGTGTTCCTGATTATTACTATTGTTGATTATTCCAGCTATCCAAGTCACATGATAACCAATAATCAATTAGTTAATTAACCAACTCCTTATTATTATGATATTTCACTTATTGCACAACTCTAGCAGTGGTCACTTATGAAAAAGTTTGCCTTCAGGTGTGGTAAAAGATGCAACATTGACAGAGTTAAAGAGAAGATTGAATAAATGTGCTAGAGATGAAGACTGGATGCAGGGGAGGTTATTTCTATAAATATATATGTTGTAAAAGTCTGATATTAGAAAATGAAAGGGAAAATACTATTATATAATACAATAGATGAACCGTCCCATATCTTCAAGTTTCTCCCTTGAAGCTTTATATACATTCACTAACTTAATATAAAAACACCTAGATTACTTGTTATTGAAATTTTTATTATATTTAATTATAACAACTAAAATAATTCAAGCTTCAAATTCTAAAAGGCTAAATTTTAATTTTAGACTAAAAGTCACTTACATGCATAACAACATATTTAGCTACAAACCTATATATATGGACACAATTATCAGTCATTTATACTTTTAAGTAAAATGTATATGTGGTTCAGTTTGGGGCTTTGCACTTTTTACATAAAAATATTTACTTAACACAAGAATATAACTCCTTATGATTTGCATTCATTTTGTATCAAAAAGTGTGGTCTTTATAAATTCATAGAAAATTATTCAATTGTTTACATGTACCATCATTACATATCAATACACTAGCAAAGTTCCTTATAATAAAAATTTATAATTTTTCTGTTATTAGGTACTTTATTGTTTTTTCATAAACTTAAAATTGGATTTTCTATTAAAATATATGTTTTGAAGAGGAATCAAATTATTTTCTGTAAGTTTAACCATGTAAAATATTTTACAGGATTCACCAATACTCTTTTCGATATCATTCTGTAACAAGTACTGTAATTTTCTTAGTTTCACAATTTCATAAAAGTAATTTTGACATTTGTACAAATAAATGAAGAGATTCTTAAAATTATTTTTAGTATTATAGTTACAATTTAATAATTACTTTACAATTCAGAAGCTGTTGTAGGTTAAAAGTTTAAAGTTTGAGATTGTTTTTTAAATAAAGTAATTTTTTTCAATAAATACTCATGACTTTTAAACTGTGACAGAAATGCTCATTATATAAAAACCTGACCCTTGTAATGCATGAAAAAACAGTTTTTGAAATACACTAAATATTTGTGAGACCAATAAGTATGTGATCAATCACTTAAGTTTTCTAAAGTGACTTTAAAAGCATACACTGATACTTACCAATGAGAACAGACAGCAACAAACGCAGGGCAGGTTCTGTTGCTCCAACAACTAAAGCTAAACGACCAACCCAACTAACATTTGCCTCTAAAGACATGGTAGCAAACTGTCAAATATCAAATTTTATGTATAAGAGTTGTTGAAATAAATTATAAACCTTGAAAATAAAAATGTACAGTTACTTCAAGAATAATGTATGCATAATAATGTAAAGATATTATAATATAATATGTAGTTTAAAATAATCAAATACCAAAAGAAAGCCTTAAGTTTTTATACTTGTTTTATATGGAATAGTTCTTAAATATGACCTGAGAGTGACTTGAGTCAGGTGTTTAAAATTATTAGAAACTTGGACAACCTGTTAGTGAATGAGAAGCTTGAGTAGTAAGGTAAAAAATATTGTAAATGTGAACTTTGATATTATGAATACAACATTTTCAAAACTTAGATACAGACTTACTTTTCAGTAAAATTATTCCTGTGATTTAAACTTCTGGTATGGTTGGTCAGATGATGTAGTGCTTGTTACTTTAGTACATTTTAAACATTTATTGGATAGGTGTATGGATGTGAACAAAGTGTTTTGGTAATTTTTTAAAACTATTAACTGAACTGAAGGTGTTCATTATGTTTTTTTCATATCTAACAGTGCAAATGGTAGAACTAAGGGACACAAATATAAATCTGTGAGAGTAGGAGTAATATTTAACCAAAAAGGATTTGTTTTTAAAATAAGGTAGTTTGCTTTGAAATAGTTTGCCGTCATAATGGAAAGTAATTAGATATTCAAATCATTAGAATTTCAATAGACAAAAACCAGACATTAGAAGAAACTTGGGAAGTGCTACTCTGTACTTTTTTTGTGTGGGAAAAAAAAACATTACTGTTGAAAATGGCAAGTCTTAGGATGACATTATTTGTTCAGTCATAAAGAAAGAGCTTTTAAAGTTCTGAGGTCCATTGAAAGGAATTTTTAATAAAAGAGGGTTGTTTTTTTAAAACTCTGCTGTGGTTTCATTTTGAGTTGTATAGATTTATATTCCTTACTAGAAAAATATTTAACACGTCGTGTTGAGACATGCAACCAAAATTATATCTTGTTTAAAAAACAAACTAAAAAAAGACTACTGAAAATTGGATCAATGGCATTAAAATGTAAACTTCAGTATTACAGTAGCAAATAGCAAGTTATGTCACCTTACAAATTAAATACTCAATTCTTACATGCACAACTTACTCCTACCTTCTTAATAGTACTAATTTAATGACAAATTCATTTACTAATATAAAAGCAATGGGAGTTACAAAATAGGCTTGGAAAACGTTGAAATTAATTAAACTTTGTAGACAACACAATAAAACCAAACCTGCAGATAACTTTAAATTTCTAAATTCTACTAACATTGCAAACAAAGCAATAATAAGACTTGTCTCTTTGTGAAATTTTCATTTCGTAATATTAGTTAGGAATTAATGAATATTTCACCAATTCCTTATATTAATTCTTAATTTGTGCATGCTTTTCACAATATTATTGTTCGGTAATTGCGTACTAATATTAATACGTAACATTTCTATGAAAACTAAATCAATAATGATCGATATACACGGTAGTCGGAAAAACTATGATTACAAATGCGTATGACTACGAGTGTTTACTATCATCACTCCAGTATCACTACACTTTCGTTGGTTTACTGTACAAGAAACAATAAAAGTAAAACAATTTAAATAATTGTAATTACCTCTTACTAGGTTTCTTATTATAATAATTCTTTTCGGATTTAAAGCAATAACTTGCACATCAACTAACTAGCATATCATAAGTATATGGAAACATTTTTCTCATTTTAACTCCTACCGCGAGATGGCATAGAACTCTAAGATAATTATATAGAGTGCTACGTATACACGAGTTGCGCAATGTAAATTTGGAAAGTAGGAAAACTGTATATGCGGTGTTGTGGCCACCATTTTATTTCAAATACAATTACCGGTATTTGTTGCTGAAAGTAGGCCTAAGTTAAAAAACATCGAATTAGGTAAGACAATGAGTTTTATACAAGTTTGCGAAGAAGAAAACGACGAAATAATTGAGTTACCATGCGAAGATGACGGAACCCTTCTTTTATCTACGTTATCTGCTCAATTTCCTGGAACTTCTGGATTAAAATATCGTAATCCAGATTGTGGTGGCTCTCTACGTGGTGTGCGACTTGTAAAAGGAAGATTTTATCCTCCTGATGCTGGGTGGGGAGATCAAATATATATTTGTGTGTTTCCTAAAGGTAGTTATTGTTATATCAAAATGTATGTTTTCACGTATTTTTATCGATTAAAATCGATGTAAGGGGATAGAGTATGAAATGTTGAATATCGGTATGCAGACAGATTTTTTTTTACATAGTGTTAGCATTAGCATCTCGAGGTAAATAATTATCATAATAATTAGTTTATCTATTTACTATCACGTGATGTTACGCCTTTGATAAACTTGAAAGTAGGTTAACACTGTCAAGGTGTATGAAAAACTATTAACAGTACTTTCACTCATTCGCTGTTAATAAGTACCAATTTATTACTTGATAAATTTTGTTAAAATTGGTCAATTAGGTTAATAGAAAAACGAAAATAATTGAATGTGGTATTATTTCTATTATTTCTTATTCTTTCAAAATACTCGTAGTGTAATTGCATTCACAGTTGCACACACATGGATGATACTGCTATGATATGCAGGAAAAAGGTGTATTATTAAAATATAAAAATCCACTGTTACATCAAAAACAAAATCCGTGAATGGATATAATAAGAAATTAACAAAAAATTTTCTAGTGGTGTCATAATTTATTTCAAAAATGTTTTAAAAATATATTTACTTTACCAAACTTTTATTATTTGTATACTAAAAATGTTTATAAGTTATGGACCATTTTGTGCTCCATACTATGAATTTTATCACCATGAACTCTCAATCATTTTGAACCTTGAATTTAAGAATATCAAATGTGAAGATTTAGATGGAAATACATTTATTTTTTGTATTTAATAGTTAACACATGAAACAGTTTAAAACTTATAACTTAAAAAGTAAGAAGTGCATTTCATTCTCCTTTTTACTCTGCTGAAGATACTTTAACCATTTTAATTAATGTTACTGTAGTACAGTGATGAGCGTAAAGTACTTTTTCTGATATATGGGCTGTGTAAGTCTAGATAACTATTTTATCATTTGACACATCTGTACCTTTAACTATACAAATTAAGTCGGCACTTGTAAAGCATGTGTTAATAAATAACCATAAAAACTTTATCCTCTGACAAAAAACATTAAACGATAGTACCTATGATTTTTTGTCATTTTAATTCATTATCAGCAATTAAAACGGTGCTAGTTCCAATGGAACAGTTAATTTTACTTCTGTTATTAATGAGTATAAAGTGGTTTTATAATCAAATATCACTTTTAATTGCTTAAATTAATAAAAATTATAGCACAAAAATCATAAATTAAAAAAATACCACACTGAGCCCATGCTAAGTGGATGGATCATGTTTGGTGTATTGGTGAATTTTTCCAGAAAATTTTGTTCATAGAAGAAGTTGACTTCCATGTGAAAATTTTCTTTCAAAAATTGGTATACCACAATAAACAGGGGATCTGTCCTTGCCAGGTGGTTAGGGTGCTTCACTGAAAATCTGAGTCTCGAAATTTATGATGTTAATGCATCAACGTTTTTCATAAACAATAGCAAGAATTATAAAACTAGAGGAAAAAATATTGATTTATGGAAGGTAGAAGCCATCTTCAGCTAAGACAATTTAATTATTTCAAATAGGGTGGTTGGCCTGTGAAATGAGTTGTCATCAGATGTTGTGAAGGCAGTAAATTTGAGTTTAACATAAGACTTATGTATGCAACTCTTGTGATAGCTCTTCCTAAAAATGAAACAAGTTAATGAAATAGTTTAAAATTTGTCCTGAAAGATCACAAGATCATGTGCTTTCAGAAAAATAAGATTTAATTTTAATGTTTCTGCTATTTATAATGAGACAATCATATATTTAAAGTAGTTATATATGTACACATAATCAATATAGTTCACAGGCAATGTAATTTTTTATTTTGAGTATAAAAATATTTTAGTTTTCAAATTTCATTTGCATTATCTCCATAACCACATGAATGAATATCAAATGGTTTTTAAATAGAATATTTATATTTTTCATTTTCTCTATTGTATTATTAACTCTATATGTTATTAATGTACAGTGAAATGAAATGATTAAATTTAAGAAATGGAAATATGTATATACCTTTTAACATTTGAGTTGTTTTGTAATTTTCGTTTTCTCAGTGTATACTTTCATGTCTTTCTTTTCAATTAGTTTATTTTTAATTTTTGTTTCCAGTTCTTTGTGTTTTATTTTTAATGAAGGTATGCCAACCTGTCTGTTCCTGCAGACATGACCCCCTGGTTGTAATAAATATTACAGGGAAAAGGTCATTCACAAACATTCGCTAATGCTTGCTTAGACATTTCCATTGAATTAAACTAGAATAAGTTAAATTTATGCAATTATAAAATTTTCAAATACATACTTATTAACACAAAAATGCCCCCCAGTGGCTCAGTGGTATGTCTGTGGATTTACACGCTAAAATCTGGGTTTCGATACCTGTGGTGGGCAGAGCACAGATAGCCCATTATGTAGGTTTGTGCTTAATTCAAAACAACACAAAAATATATAACCAACTAATATATACACAAAATCTAAAAGCAGTCTTTTGCAAACTAATACATGTAAGGTTACAAACACCAGGTACACTTCAACAGAACAATGGACAAAGCTTTTCTATCTCATGCTATCAGTCCATTCATTGCTAAAACATTCTTTAGTGAATGTAACTGAATAGTGGAAAGTATCCTCTTTTTATTGGTAGTAAGTATGTCATTCAACTTCAAACTGTTATCTAGAAATGTTAGAATTTAAAACCCATTGAGAAATTCTTGGAAATTTTCCAGGTGTTAATGAAAGACAGGTGAAACATCAATTTGACCTTGTATGACAAATGTGATAGGCTAGCCATTCGAATTTCAACTAGTACTACCTGTCACAAATATTTTCACAGTGAGGAATGCAGAGGCGAGTAAAGCACAAAAGCATTAACTTGAGAAATTTACAGTTAAAGTGAAAAATCAAACTCTGAGGATAAGTTTCACACAATAAAACACTTTTAACATGCTTTTTAGAATATTTTCAATAACAATCAGTTCACCAGAATAATTTTAAATTAGCTAACTAAACTCTTTGATTATAACTAGCAAATGTTCATTTCAAATGCATATACTTGAATGTGAAATGCTGAGAAATTCCACACATACTTCATACCATTTTTATTTGTTCTAACAGTATCTTGTGTTACTGCTAATAAAGTTTAGACTGGTAACTGCAAGAGGGTCAAGTAACAGCAACACCTACCCTCGGTGTGGATTCCTGTACGTGGTGAGGGGACCTCCCAGGGAAGGTTCTGTTCTGTCTGGACCCCATTCATCACCAAAGACTTCGACTCTGCACTGGGGCTTTCCATACCTCTCCAGTTCAAAGCATATACATTGAATCTCATGAGTCTTCTCTATACCTTTGCCGTTTACAACTATCTTTACAATATACTTTGAAACTTCATTCCTTACCAAAGCATCCCACCTGGGAATGTGTTTTCCTTCCTCGGTGGGCAGTACTTTTTCTGAACAGACGATCTGCCATTGCTCCATTTGGCCTTTGCATCTGGGCACAATTGGATGAATTGGGTCTGTCCTTGGATAACATTGCAGATTCCACAGGTCGGCCCATCCCACCATGGCTTATTACAGCCCCCAAATGTGACCTTTCTTTCAGTTACCTAAAAAAGTAAGATACTCCAGATTGGAAGTACTGTCTTTTATTCAATGAATATCTTTCAAACAATCATTCAGTTCCAATTTATACAGATGGTTCCAAATCAGGTAATTCAGTGGGCTCTGCTATAGATCAGTAGTTGCACGCAGAATCCTCTCTACAGCTTCTGTGTTCACTGCTGAACTGTATGCTATATCTCTTGCCCTGGATCATATTGCAACGGAGCAGTACTCCAACTGCACTATTTATATTGATTTACTTAGTTCTGTGCTTGCCTTGGAATCGCTACACATTAGCTCACATCCTATTTTCGCTAATATTCAAATCCGACTGGCCCATTTCTCATTAACAGCTACTTCAATCCAGTGTTTCTGGATACCAGGCCATGTTGGTATTTGCGGGAAGAGCTTGCAGACATGGCAGCTAAATCTTTCTGCTCCAGCCTCATCATCCCTATGCCTATTCCGTACATGGACTATGGTGTTGTCTTCAAAGCTCGGCTTTGTGCCAGCTGGCAGTCCACTTGGAGTGAGCAATGCGACAACAAACATTTTCAAATCAAACCCAAAATTGGACTTTGGCCATCTAGCTTCCATAAAGTTTGGAAGGAGGACGTTGTTCTCACTAGGCTATTCATTGTTCACAGTTTTTTAACTCATCATTTTCTTTTATCTGGAACTGATGCACCAATGTGTAGTTTGTGTAACACTCAAATCACTATCAGCCACATTTTACTTTCTTGCCATCTTTACAATTCTCAACAACGGCAATATTTTAAACATATTTTTACCCAGGGTCAGTCTGTAACATTAGACAGAGTTATTGGTGATGGTGACTGTCCACCTTGATAATGTTTTTAATTTTTTAATGGCCATTAATCTTTTTAATCTCATTTAAGTGTTGCATATTTATTCATTACACCTTTTTAATTGTGGTTCTTTTTTTATAGTTTTAATCTTTCTCATTCAATTTGACATTGGACAATGGCCAGAACATTAAATAACTCGAAACCATGACTGGAAAGGCCAACTTCAGGTGACTAACGCTACTGTTTGAACTACTCGTTAGTCGTCCTGGCGAGTTGCTGTTGTACTTTTGCTGCATATCATTTCACACTTTTACTACTTTACTTTTTAGTACTGGCTATATTGACTCATAACCCGGAATCAGGACTGGAAAGACCAACTTCAGGTGACTGACTGTGGGTCTTGAACTTACCTGTTAGTTTTCCTGGCAGGTTATGATCATTACCTTTTTGGTAGAGTAAATACCTTACAACTTCTTATACTCTGCCTTCTATCGTAACGTTGTAGACTTGGTGTTAACATTGGTTTTATACGTTTTTGATTTACCTTCATTTCCATTTATGTCTTTTACCACATTTACTTTCTTTTTACATATTTACCTGATGTCTGGTGCAGATGGCCTCACTGCTTTGTACCATAAAACACTAAATCAATCAACAGCAAAACCTGCAGTTTTAATTGCTGTTTTAAATCTTTTCTTTTAAAATAAAGAAATAAATCTTCATAATATAAAACTAAAATATAATATACTTAATGATAATAATTTCAGTAAAATACATTTATATTAAAGTGGTTTAATTAAGTTTTGAAAATAACTGACTTTCATGTTTTATGGGGCACCCAGGAACATGATTTTCAGAAACATATATAAATCCATTGAGAAAATATCTGGGTGAGGCTTTTAATTGGGATACACAATCAAACCATTACAAAATTTTATGATTATTTTCGTCTGGTATATCCAATTGTGTCAACACATTATGTTGTTGGTCTTAGAAATCAAGAAATCTGTTAAAGAGCTGAAGTGTAGGTAAAATGTTTACAATTAATAAAGTGAATCTTGCTAGGAACTTATTTTATATAGACTGCAATAAAAGGAATTATGCTGTACGCATCTTGCTAAGACGATATAAATGTACTGCAAGAAACTAAATACTATTATTTATAGTGCTTCTATGCCTAACAGTATCACACTAGGCATAGTATTGAACATGATGTCAATAGGGAAGAAGTTATTAAATCTATTGTACCTCTGTATTTCTAAGTGGATGGATGGATATAGTTTGTCTCTAGGGCAAAACTTGGACTGCTGAATTAAAAATTAAAAATAATCATGCACATTTTCCTCAATGAAACAAATTTATTCAGTAAAAAAAGCTTTATTTCCTAAATTATATTCAAAGAGAAAAAAATCTTAAGTTTTAAATTTTGAGTTGATCTTGTCTACTCCTGATGAAATCATTAGCTGTATAATTTCATGATGTTTTTGAGAATGGTATGGCACTTATAGCACATTAGCTTTTATTTGTGTTATTTTGATTGTGTGAGCAAGGAAAACATTTATTCCTTGTTTAAGTGTCAGTTTTAAATCTTAGTTGACTTTCTCATTGTCATGATAATTTTCATGAAAAAGACATTGAGCATAACTGAATTAGTGGTAAGCTAACCAAGAGGGAAAATCACCTTATGCTGCAATTTCTTCTGCAGCTGAGAAATGGTTTATAAATATTCTTTGATTAAAGTTTAATTCCAAATGAAGACAAAGTAAAAAAGTAATTCAACTTTCTTTTAAGTGAAGAGTAAGGGTAAAAAAGTAGTAATTATCATTCTAGGTTATCATCATGATGAGAAAGAGGTTTTATATTAATCACTACCAAGTTTTGGTTAATTGTGTTGACTTGTAATTGGCATGATTTTCTAACTGTGGATAACACAGACTCTTAATTAACCAAACTTTTTAAATTTTTGCTCGACTATTATATGTTTTAACTGAAATTTGTTGGAAAGTTTTTTATAATACCTTCAAAGATGTTTATAGAAAATTAGAAAGTAGGTTTTATTTTGAGGTAAAAGTTCAACTCTAAGTTGTGGGGTTTATAAACTCCAGAGGAGCACAAGAGGTCAACCACTGGTCTGCTTCTGAGGTTTTGATAGTCTAGAGCAGCATATCCCAAACTTTCTCAGTTCATGACACCTTCAGTGTCTCAGCAATTTTTTTCACAGCACCCAAAGACAAAAAGGAAATCCTAACAATTCCATTTATTAAGTAATGAAATCGAAACAACTTTAGTATCCATTTGAGAAAATAAAACACAAATTGAAAGTAAAAGCAATATTTTTATTTCAATTTCAAATAACCACAATTGCTAATGGAGATGTGTGTGCCTTTTAGGCTCTGCACAACTTCTCAAATCTTGTAATCAGATTAGACACTGCCACTCTCATTTCTTGTTCCATATTGATTTTTGGACGGTGTTTGCTTTTTATCATAGCAACTACCTAAAACCCACCTTTACAGAGAAATGATGTTGCAAATGGAATTAGGATTTGCTGAGCTTTAGCACTTAGCATCAGATATTCATCTTTTACTGATATCCAAAAGTTAGTTCCATGCTGCCAAATTTTGTTTTTAAAGTCTTGTCATAAGACAGCTCAGTGAGATGTTCTTCATCAGATGGGGCTTAGCCTTGAATGGGTTTTGGATCCATTCAAGTTTCTCCATATCTTCTGGAAAGTAATTCAAAAACAGATTTTAGTTTGTGGGTCAAATCAACTTCATTAGATGTAACAAACTGTTGCAAAAGGGGAAAATGGTCTTTGTCACCATATTCATTCATTTTTCTTCTCCATTGTAGTAACATTTTTTCTGAAAGCTGAAGCCTTCTCTGCAAGTTTCAGAATATGCATGTTGCTTGCCTGCAGAGAGAGATTCAACACATTCAGTTTTTCAAACAGATCTCACAAGTATGGTAATTTTTATTTAAAAAAATCAGTATCCAAGAAGTTTTTAGCACATTCATCTTTTTCTTCTTTGAGATGAGAGTAGAGTTCCTGTTGTAATTCAAACATATGAGAGTGTGCATGCCCATGGTACAGTCATTGCGAGCTACAGTAGTATAATAAAAATGTGTGCTCAAATCCTATATCTTCGCACACTTTTTTTAAATCTTACCTTGTGTGGCCGAGATTTCATAAAGTTCACTGCTTTCAACATACTTTCCAGGTCCAGATTTAGTGGAAGACTCAGTGCTTTGATGCTAAGGCTTCCCTGTGGATTATGCAGTGGGTCAAAGTGCATCAAAAGCTTTGCTTCATATGAGTGCCTGCAGTTCTCCATAATGGTCAGACATAGAGCAGCTACTATTGGTATAGATGCTAATGCAGTTAGTCCAGTCTAAGTTGTTTTCACACGAAAAAGTGATAAGGATATCAAACAAGTCTTGAGCCTTTATACCTGCAGTGATACTTTTACAAAAGAGGTCTTCCGCAATTTTGTCACCATTCATGAACCGTGCATAGGAACTCAAATTAGCATCCTTGTTTCTATCCATCACCTCATCTAGCTGTAACAAGTATTTCTTCTCTTTCATTTTTTCTATTAGCTGATCATCAGTTATGGGTTGGATTCTATGACTAATAGTATTGTTGGATAAAAGCACCTTTGAAAGTGGTATTCCTGTAGATTCACTAACCAAAATGTTCACCATATCCACTGCAGATGGTAAAATATGTTCTTTCTTCTGTAATGGTGTGAGGCATTTTACATTTTGCAAATCTAAATGCTACCTTGCAAGCAAAATATTGCTTGTTTCAAAAATGTACCTTTTGTCCTTTCAATTCTTTTAACTTTGTGGTAAAATAATCACGGTTTACTAGCCATGTTAGGATCATTGGTCTCTAAGTGGTGTTTTAGTTTACTCGGAAGCATGCACTCTGGAGCCAAAACTTTTAGATATGATACACACTATGGACACTCCTCAGGATTGACATCTACCAAAGTAAAATCAAAATCTGGATAACTGTCATCATATTTCCTTTTCTTCACAACTTTGCCACTGGTCTGTAGTTCTCCATCCTTTTCTTCACTCCCACACTTATTAACATAATGAGATCTAATGTTAAAACTGTGAACTATCTTGAGCTAGTAGGTTGCTTGGTGACTGACAGATGTTAACACTGCCGTATTTCCCTTGAAATTTTGAAATATCCTGTGGTGCTCAATTTGGGAACCACTGTTTGTGAGAATAAAAGACTTGCATATAATAAAGAGAACATAAGTTTAGAATTATAGAAACCAACAAAATACTCAGTATATTCCTTGTATTTTTATTAATTAACATTTATTTTTCATTTGTCAGTCATGGATTTACAACTAGCATAATGACCTATGCATTTTTTTTCTTTGCTGAAGATTTTTTAAAACCAAAAGGAAACAAGCTTTTTTGTTCTCTAGTGTTCTTTTGCTTTTTCATTTAGCATTGTAAATATAAGCTATTTCTTATGTCATCAGTTTCTGCACACTATGGTTGAATTATATTGAAAACTGCTGCAAAAAAGGCAGTCAAATATTTTTTTATCTTATGATACATGAGTATTTATGCAAGTCTTATTGTAACAGGTGGAAAAATTGCAATCTTTTCTCTGTTGTTGTTTTCAGTTTTTATTTTGTCATTGTTTAGTTGGAAATTGCAACGACAATGGTTACAATGATTTTTATTATGTTAAAACAACTGTTTTTGTTATATATACAGTGGCAGTACTAAATAGTGGACATTGTGGAAGTTATTAGAACAGAAATATTTTCTGATGTTCTGCTTTATTGTTCACGTAGTCATTCATAAATGAGTGTACATAGTGGTGATACGTTAAAAAGTTGTGGAAAATCCAGTCAGCATTTAAATGTTTGGAAAAGAGAATGTTATTGGTAGATGTCTCCCTATCAATGTCATGAAGGAAGGTATGCTGATGTGGCAGAAGATAATAAATATTGTAGGAAAGGAAAGGTTACTTGGAAGATTCTGGCAAATAGTTTTGCTATTGCTGGAATATGGAAAGAGCAATAAAATGAATGCAAACTAAACTATTCTGTTAATAAGAGAAATCTCTGGGAGGTTAAGCATCAGCTTTAGTGTATAAATGGTAAATCTATTGTGTTAGTGGATGTAAGAGAAAATGTGGTTCTCTGTAGTACTCAGGCAGTCTAAGTTAATTTTTCATTATACATTTCATCTTGTAATTTTTCCTGTGTCATATTAAGAGGTGCTTAGTAAAGAATTAACAGCAAGTTTGTAATGTTGTACTTAATTGAATTCTAAGTGTGACATCCATATCAACTGCTTTCAGGTGTAGAACTGTTACATTCAAAATAAGGCTTTGTCCAGCAGAATGATCTTGTAACTATATTATTGCTATGGTTTTCATGCTATAACTTTAGTAAATATACCTACATGAAATTTTGCCAGTAAAGTTGCAAGGCTTTCATATCCATACCATCACATTTGTTTAAGTTTTGAAATGTTTCTCTATGCATTTTTTCTTTTTTGAATGTTGAATATCCAACATGCAGAGTAATTTTGATTTTAAGATAAAAATGCTTTTACGCTTGAAAAAAATTTTCAAATATTGTGCAAAATCTTTATAACCTCTATATGGTTATAAAAATTGTTTAAATAAAGAACGTAATATTTTATTGTCAAATCTCTATATGGGTTTGGTCAATTTCACCAGGTTGGAAACCACCATAAACATTTAAAAGAAGTAATTGTAAATTATACTTTTTCATTTTAGAATGACCACAAATTATAACGTGAATGGCAGTCTAAATAGATTAAATCTCATAAAATTATACATTATACATAATGATTTTTCAACTGTTCTTGGCTAACATTACAGAAGTTGCAATGATGCAGTGCACGTGCACTCATATTACCATGTCAAAGAATATATAGAACTGGCCTAAAAGAGCAACCTGTCTTGGCTGTGTTGTAGTGGACTAGTATTTTGTAAAATAGTCACATTCAGTTATAATGCATATATGTTATAATTTACAAATAAGTTTGTAAACAAGTGGTCCTTTAAACATAGAACAATAAATAAAGAAGTATAGTAAACTATTATCTCTTTTTAGGTTAGAATCTTGAACTTGTTTGTTGCTTGCTGTAGATTGTTTAAGCCTTATCAAATTTTGCATGTGGAGGATTTAAAACAAAATTATTTTTTAAGATTTATATATACATTTGAAATAATCAAAAATTATAAATTGCTGTATCAGTACCACAGAATATCACTATAATTCATCAAGCTTAATAAATATGCAGTATTTGGGTCAGTAAAATATTAATTTTTTTTCAGCATATTATTGTCTTCCCTAACTACTTCAAACCTAGAATGTAAAGAGTATCCCATCTAAATACTTTACAAAAGCAAAGAAAATGTTTAAAGGGGGTTGGGGCCACATCAGTTGGTTCATTAATATCTAAGAAGATAGAAAAGACATCTTTTATTCTAACTTGTCAAATCAGTAATTTGAGAATCTAATTTGTAAGAAACCATAACTTTGTATTTTAACATCACAAACATGATTTAAACTAATGCTGCATACAGTATACCACAATGCACAAAATCTGATGTTTAACTGTTTGTTCATTTCATTGAAATTATTTTTAAGTTGAGAAATTAAGTAATGTATACTTCTAAAACTTGAATTATCTACCAAATGTATTGACATTGCTTCATAAAATTCTAGTTCAATTACATTTAAAATAAGTCTACAAATGTGATGTCATGACCTGCGTCCATTGTCAATAAGATTAACTGAAGATCATTAAAACTGAATGTATATAAAATAAGTAGAACTGTAAAAATTATTTCACAGAAAAGCAAATCCTGTAATAAAGTGCATTTAATCATCGACTAGGTTCCTTCACTGTTTATAGTATTTTTAGCCATAATCCCAGTAATAGACTGTAGTACAAGTATCAGTCCAATCCCATATTCATATTAACTGTAATTTTTAAACTAATGTTTACAAGAGGTGATTTTCTTTTCTTCATTTACTTGTATTTTTGACACCTTGGAAGTAATCTTTTCACTGGAAGTAACCTATGAAAAATATGTTCAGAACATTTTGAACTATGCTAAAAACATTAGAAATTATATTCTCAAAGGTTTTTGTTAATATGTACATTAATTGTTACTTTCTTTTACAATTTTAATATTGAAATGAACATTCTAGCAGAAAGAAATATCATTTATTTGTATACACTAAATTTGTTTTATTCTTCTCTGTGTAGTGGAAAACAAACGTAAATCAGATGAACAGTTGGAAAATAGCACTGCCAAAACAAAAAGGATGGAGAGTATACGTAAGTGTTCAGACCTTATTGTGCTTGGATTACCTTGGAAAACTACAGAACAGGACCTGAAGCAGTATTTTGAAGCTTATGGAGAAGTTTTAATGGCACAAGTATGAACAAAAGTAAAAACGTATTGATGGGAGAGTTCTGTATGGGGTGTGGAAATGTGTATTGATGGTTTAGACTAGACTAGAATTAGTATTAAAAAGTCTTGCAGGAAAAGAAATAAACACATAATTAATGTGAACTGCATCAGGACTTAATGACATCATGCAATGATAGCCCTCCACCAATAGAAAGATAAAATAGCTTCCTTGTTCAGTACTTCCTCCTAAACACATGAGCTTGAAACAGTTTATTCTTTTCCTTATCATCATCTGGAATGAATGTTTCAAAATTAATAATAATTTACTTGAAATTTGTGATACCTTTCTTTTGAGTGACTTTCATTTTGGTTTCTCTGATTTGTTGTTTGTGATTCCCTCAGCAAGCAATTTTTTGAAGTTTTAGTTAGTTAAAATATTCATAATGGTATCCTTGGTCATCATGAATTTGCTAGGTTACATTTGTTTCATCCTGTGATAATATTGATTTCCATAACATGGGGCATGTGATTACTGTGGGTTTGTTGTCTGTGGAAGATATGACTGCAATTGTTCCACACATTGCAGGTATCTTCATGTACACTGGACCTTCTCCCACTCGTTTGACTGATACTAATTTTCTTCCAATTTGAACACAACCATGTTGTTGATTTTGACCAGCTATCTCCTCCACCATGATTTGTTATAGGCACAACTTTATCTGTGGAGGAATATTCTCACCTTTGTAATCTCTTTTGTGAAATGACTGTACAGGTGTATTCTTTTCTTTCCCCCTCTTGTCTTTTGATTTTTTCAAACTTTTACTATATGAATCCCATATGTAAGACTGTCTTCTATACTTGATATTAGGACCTGTAGAGACTCGTTTGAACAACTGCACACCTGTCTCACATTTCACCTCCTCATTTATTTTATTTTTATTTTTTTGGTCCTGGCTTAGTCATTCTTTATTTCATTCCTCAATTCACAGCCATTGGAATTATACTGAAACATTTTAACCAAAATGTAAGACTTAATCACTAACCTCACCATTATCAGAGTATCAGTTTCTGAAAGTTCAACCACTGACATATCTACTTCAGGCTTATACATGACCTCTTTTAAAAGGGTGGCATTTGACATGAGATAACCCCCTCATTGCATCACATTGTGCATCAAGTGAATCTGGGTCACATTCATTTTTACACAAATTTGGCTTAGCCTGCCAAACTATTTTTATTTTTTCCTTAACTGAGAAAGCATGTTTGGTTTGGGTATGTGAAAACAGACAACTCCATTACAGTTTTCAACAAGGCACAAGTGTTTGGAAAGATTCTAAGAATCTGCTTGTGATAATCTTGAAATTAATTGAATGATTTATTTTTCTCCTTAAATTTTATTTCCTTTGCACATGTGAATAACTGGAACCATTCAAGCTGAATAAGATTAGTTTCATTACCGTGACTTTTCATGTGTTTCACAAATATGCTTGTTAATTGTTCAGTTTCATCTAGTTCAAAAATATCTTACTTTTTAGACCAATCTTTCAGTTTAAACACAAATTTCCAGTTTTGAGACAGCACAAATGTAGCAAATGTAATAAAGTAAGCTTGTTTCAGACATCTTTTGAAGGTGTTTTCAAGTTGTATAGTTGTGACTGCTTGCTTTTGTTCAAGTCTTCAAGATGAAAAATCGGGATGATTCTCATTTGCTTTCATCACCCTTTCAATGTTAAAGTATCTGAAAACATGAAGTTTTATTTAAAAAAAACAGTTTACAATTGAGTTGTTTTGCAAAGCAAGCTGATATTCATTAACATGTGAAAAAAAGGTGTATCACAGAAGTTAAATCTAAACCTGATTACAGTGCTTTACTGCATACAATACATCTGTAAGAAATCCACTTTCACAGATGTCATATGCCTTGCAATCCTCAACAAGTCCTAACCTCTAAATAGATAAAGCAATATAAAACAAATATATACTTTGTAGTAGTTTAGATACTTGTTCAACAAGTTTAACATATAGCTGCATATTTCAAGCAGAACTCAAAATGACCCACCATACAGTGAATCCAAATAAGTTCATTTATATTGTCTTTAAATGTTTGAAACACCTGATCTTATACCAGAGTTGACTGACACTGTGTCAACATAGAAACCTACTAAACCATTCAAGTACTAATCAAAATTTATTCTATAAACTTTTTGCTTATATGTTCATATATATGTTTGGAATTGGGCTTCTTCACATTTGAAATTCATAAACATTTTATGATTGCTTTCCCTTCTGATAAGCATTATGATTTTGCACTTCCATTACACAACACAGAAAACACTTCCTTTCACATGATTAGCTTTTGCTTTTATCATGTCAGCAGCCAAAAAGGATGAAATTTCTCAAGCAAAGTTGAATTCCTTAGGAGTGCAAGAATGTAATGTTTCAATCCATGATTGTGTTTACATCTTGTTGTGGTTATTGGGTTAAGACTTGTAGTCATACTGATGACATCAAATCTGTAAAATTTTCTTCTTAAATTCAAGACCTGCTATAGTATGCTAGTCTGTTAGATTTTTTTTTTCCCATGATATTCTGTTTTTAGTTCTTCTGCCAGTAGTTTTCATTAACAGCAACAATAAACAGGAGAGCCTTGGAAATTCATGTTAAATCATTTTCAAGTTAAGGAATTGTGCAATAACTTTATGGTTTTTACATTGTTGTTATTGAAAACTGAATAGTTGCTAAAACTATTCATCATCAACACTTGGACTATTTACCAATGAATTGTGGGACATGCCACCACATTAAATACATCTGTGGCTGCAGAAAGAGCAGCATATTCTGCCATAGGTTTCAATTCTGAATATTTCACTTGTAAAGCCAAAACTAGTATTATTCTTTTAACAACACTGTTTAATTTCTGCATGCTAGCTGTGGTAATGTTTTATTTTTGTGGTAATGTTATAATACACATTAACGTTTTGAAAGTTCGCCAATTAACAATGTAATCAAATCTGCAGTATTTTTCACAGAGGACACAGGTCAGCAAAAGGTTTGTTATTTTTTTCTTCTAACTCACTCCTTGCTTTATCAAACTTCTGTGGCATTTGGATATGTTCAACAGTGACTTTTTGTGTGTATGTAAAAAGAATTCTTGGAGCAGTACAGTTTCTTCACATTGTATTACATTTGACCCATAAATTTTTGTTATATCTGAGAAGTACAGTGTTATGTTCTTATTCTTTACTAAAATATCCTGCATATATTGTGCAGAATTTTAAAATAAGTACAACCTTTGAGAGAATGTTTCTTTGTGATTTTGATATTAGACTAAAATACATAGTATGGTGATAGTGTTCTGTTACTTTGTCTTAAAGAAATTTCTGCTTTTCTTTAAATATTCATATTTGTTTTTTGCAAGCATCATTGATTTGACTGATAAATATTTTTTTCATAATACCGACACATATTTATTTTACAGGGAGCATTAGCTGTATTTAAAAGACATCATACCATATGTTTTTATAATTTGTCAGGAAACTTTATTACATTTCTTGTCCCCTCAGTGTGGATTCCTGTACGTGGTGAGGGGACTTGCCAGGGAAGGTTCTGTTTTGTCTGGTTACCTTCTCTGGGATCTAAACATCCACCCATGCGTTTGCTGTGCATGGTGACCTGTGAATGGGAGGAGAGGATCCTGGTGGTTGAGGGGTCCAACCCTAACACACCACTTTGGCTTCAAATTCCTGTAAACGGGCAGCCTTTTGGTGGCCCCCCTTGAGTCAATCAGCTGGTCCACTTGGGCCAGAGTCAACCAAGTAAGAGTGTTGAAGTTCTCAACGGGTGTTGTGGACATTGTGCCTGATGCTAGTGTTTGGGAATAGTGCTCATGAAACCCTGGCATTGCTGCATTGTCCTTGCGTGACTTTGTAGTGCATCCTCTTATAGGGCTTCACGGTGAGTGGGGTTAGTGGGTACCGAAATTTTTCCTTGTTCTTATGAATCCTCCTTCAAAAATTTTAAATAAAATTGTAAAAAACAGTCAGTGAGTAAGCAACCACGTCTTGAATACTCTGAATAGCAATCTTCAACATCAGTAACACATGTACCTCATTTTCTTATATTACATTCTCTTTCGAAAAAAAATTTTGGGCAAATGTCCCCTTTTTTTATTCAGAAGGGACTAGAGGGACTTGCTGGTTCTCCAAAGTCAGTAAAGAAGCATCTATCTGGTGACATATTGGTTGAAACATCCACATCCCAACACAGTGAACTCCTCTTGAATTCAAAGGCAATTGGGGATATACCTATTGAGGTTACACCTCATTATACTTTGAATTCATCATGGGGAGTTATTGTTGAGAGGGATTTGAAGAACGTCCCCGAGTCAGAGATTCTCACTGATCTCTCCACTCAAGGAGTTTCTGCAGTGAGGCGCAACTTCACTCGCAAAGATGGAGTTACACTGCCAACAAATACCCTCGTTTTAACATTTACTTCATCACGTGCACCTGCCACCATCAAGGCAGATTATCTCATTTGCAGGGTTCGGCCATTCATTCCAAACCCTCTCCGGTGTTTCCAATGTCAGAGATTTGGCCACTCAAAGACATCATGTCGTGGTTCCCTGACGTGTTTGTTGTGGGGGCAAGGACCACGATGGCTATGAATGTGACATGGAGCCACATTGCGTCAACTGTAATGGTTCTCACCATTCTATCTTTCGTTCTTGCCCAAAATGGTTGGAGGAAAAAGAGGTGCAGTGTTTGAAAATGATGCATAACATTAGTTATCCTGAGGCTTGGAAATTGCTACCCACCACTCCATCTCGGACATGTGCTGCTGCATTTGATTCTACAGTGGAAGTGCAGGCAGATTTCTCTGTGCCTCTAAGAGAGTCTTTGCAAAACAAATGAAAATCCTATTGACCTCCATTGTTAAAAAAGTTGATGAATTGACTTCCACACCCATCTCTGTTCCTCCCATACATTCCAACAAACCTCGAAATCCATGTCCCACAGTTTCAAATACATGCATTTCTTCTGAAACATCTTTTTCTCCCACCTCAGTCACTGGAATCCCCTTCCAATAACAAAGACCTGCCCACTTGAGCCAGGGCAGGATCCATGGAGGTTGATAGATCTCCTTTGACTGAGGACTGTAGGGAAAAAATATGTGGTTGTAAACAGAAGAGTTCTCCAGCCACTTTACCTGCCCGTTATTAAAAATGGCCACCTTTATACAATGGAACTGTCAAGGTTTACCTTCTAATCTGGATGATATCAAAACACTGATTGCTTCCTGCCATCTTGTTTGTCTTTCCTTACAAGAAACATTTCTCAAACCTGCTGATATAGTACCATTCGTCAGTTTTCTCTGAACAGAAATGACAGGCTGTGTGATGGACAAGTACATGGAGGGGTGGCACTATTGGTTGATCAGCATGTGCCCACCCTGTCTTTGTTACTCAACAAACCCTTGGAGGCCGTAGCCATCCGTGTTTCCTTAGGTCATACCATCACTGTTTGTTCTCTCTACCTGTTTCCTGGAGAGACGTATGATCAATCAGACCTTGATGCTTTCGTTGAACAGTTGCCATCTCCATTTCTCATCCTGGGGGATTTTAATGGACATCATCTCCACTGGGGAAATGCTATTATTGATGGGATGGGTTGATCTGTAGAGCAGATGCTCTCTGATCACAATCTTTCTCTTTTAAACACTGGTTCTTCCACTTACTTTCAGTCCTTTACCGCTATTGATCTCTCAGTTTGCTCCACTTCATTATTCTCCCGTTTTTCATGGAGGGTTGACAGTAATCCATTAGGCAGTGATCATTTTCCAATCCTTTCGAGAGAGACTGGCCGTGGTCGATGCCTTGGAGTCCCTCAAGGCTGTGTTTTGAGTGTTACACTTTTCGGTATAAAGATAAATGCCATCACTGAACAACTCCCTCTCACTGTTGCAAATGGGCTGTATGTAAACGACTTTGACATCTCATGTCAGTCGTCAAACATGAGATATCTTGAGCTCCAACAACAAACTGCCCTCAATCGTGTACTCAAGTGGACTGTGGAGAACGGCTTTGATTTCTCTCTCTCAAAACACCGTATATATGGATTTTTGCCACCAACAGAGTATTCACCCTGATCCTGAACTTCTTATCAGTGAAGTTTTGCTACCAGTGGTCCCTGAGACCAAGACAAGAGTACTGAACATCCTCCGTGTCCTCTCTTCTACCAGTTGGGGGGCAGATCGCTGTTCAATGTTAAAGATATATTGAGCTCTTATTCGATCAAAACTCGACCATGGATCAATGGTTTGTGACTCTGCCAGACCCTCGGCCTTAAAGATGCTGGACCCCATTCATCACCAAGGACTTCAACTCTGCAACCTTTGCCGTTTGCAACTATCTTTACAATATTCTTTCAAACTTCATTCCTTAACAAAGCATCCCACCTGGGGATATGTTTTCCTTCCTCGGTAGGCTGTACTTTTTCAGAACAGACGATCTGCTATTGCTCCGTTTGGCCTTTGCATCTGGGCACAATTGGATGAATTGGGTTTGTCCTTGGATAACATTGCAGATTCCACAGGTTGGCCCATCCCACCATGGCTTAATACAGCCCCCAAATGTGACCTTTCTTTCAATCATCTGAAAAAGGCAGATGCTCCAGATTGGAAGTACTTACTGTCTTTTATTTAATGAACATCTTTCAAACAATCATTTCATTCCCATTTATACAGATGCTTCCAACTCAGGTAATTTAGTGGGCTCTGCTATGGTTTGCTGTGGTTCGGTAGTTGCGTGCAGAATCCCCTCTACAGCTTCTGTGTTCACTGCTGAACTGTATGCCATATCTCTTGCCCTTGATCATATTGCAGCTGAGCAGTACTCCAACTGCACTATTTATACTGACTTGTTTAGTTCTATACTGGTCCTGGAATCACTAAACATTGGCTCACACCCTGTTCTCGCTGATATTCAAAACTGACTGGCCCATTTCTCATTAACTGCTACTTCTATTCAGTTTTTCTGGTTACCAGGCCATGTTGGTATTTGCAGGAACAAGCTTGTAGACACGGCAGCTCAATCTATCTGCTCCAGCACTATCACCACTGTGTCTATTCTGTACATGGACTATGGTCTTGTATTCAAGGCTCAGCTTCATGCCAGCTGGCAGTCCACTTGGAGTGAGCAATGCGTTAAGATTTTTCAAATTAACCTTATATTGGGCTTTGGTAACTCATCGTCTTCTTTTATCTGGAACTAATACACTAATGTGTAGTTTGTGTAACACTCAAATCGCTATCAGCCACACTTTACTTTCTTGCCATCGTTACAATTCTCAACAACAGCAATATTTTAAACATTTTTTTCCCCAGGGTTTATCTGTAACACTGGACAGTGTTATTGGTGATGGTGACACTGTTCACTTTGATCAAGTTTTTAGTTTTTTAATGGCCATTAATCTTTTTAATCTCAATTAAGTGTGGTATATTTATTCATTACACCTTTTTAATTGTGGTTCCTTTTTTATAGTTTTAATCTCTCTCATTCAATTTGACATTGGACAATGGCCAGAACATTAAATAACACCAGGACTGAAAAGACCAACTTCAGGTGACTGACGGTGGTTCTTGTACTTACCTGTTAATCTTCCTGGCGGGTTATGATCATTACCATTTTGCTAGAGAAAGTCCTTTACAACTTCTTTTACTCTGCTTTCTCTCTTAACATTGTTGACTAGGTGTCAACATTGGTTTTATACTTTTTCAGTGATGTTTTGTTTTACCTTCATCGTTTCCTTTTATGTATTTTACTACATTTACTTTATTTTTACTTTTTTACTGGACATTTGGTGCAGATAGCCTAACTGCTTTGTGCCATAAAACACTAAATCAATCACTCAATCAATACATTTCTTGGTTGGCATTAATAAAATTCTGATAAATCAAGGCATGTGTATGAACATGATATTCCTTCAAAATTTCAAAGAAAGCTTCATGAAACCTTGAAGCTAATTATTGGTCATTTTCAAACTGATGAAGCAAACAGTTATGTGACATTAAATTAGTTTAGTTCTTAACTGTAACCCATCTTTAATTCTTTATGTTTAAGTGATAGCTCAAATTATATAACTAAAACATTTGTACAGATATAATGAATTTAAAAACAAGAGCTTTTAATTTTCCTACATACTTGAGAATGTGAGAAATTACCATGGAAGGATTTTTCAAACGTATTTTCAAACAATACAAGATAACTAATGGTAATGTTTGTATATATTTTTGAGAAAGTGTGTGTAGCAGTATGACATTTTGTGCATTCTTAGGTGTAATATACAAAACTTATTTTGCTTGCTATAGTACTTTCAGATCTAATGTTATGCTTCTTATTTGCTTAACATATTTTTATTATTAAATACACTTAATACATGGATGCATAAAATAGAAATAATTCCTTGAAAATAAAAACATTTTCTGACAATGAACTAAAAAATTTTAATATTTTGAAGTTTCATGTGCAGTATATACACACATGAAGTACCATTTATATCACATGCGTATAAATAAATACATGCACCAATAGTATAGCTTACTTTTAGTGTCATGTTCATTATCATAGTTTATGATACATTTCATTACAATTTTTCTTTTGTCATAACAGGTTAAAAAGGATCTTAAAACTGGTAAATCAAAAGGGTTTGGCTTCATGAGGTTTGGAAATTATGAATCTCAGGTTCGTGTGCTATCGAAACGTCACATGATTGATGGAAGATGGTGTGATGTGAAGATACCAAATTCAAAGGTATGTTAGAGTTTTAATTGAAGTAATATCGAGTACTACATGTGTAAGATATTTATGTTCATGGTACATTAATGAAATTTGAAATAAAAGGAAAATTATCCAGCTCCAAAGATTGGTAAAATTAAAGGGGGGGGGACACAGCTCTTTACCTCCTGCTTGTCAGACGAAGCCAATTGAATAGTGTGACTTAGAAAATTAGTGTAAAAATGAATCAAAGTTGTATTCACAGGCAGAGTTTCCAATAATTAACCAAATTTTAGTTTGGAAATAAGTAATAAGGAAATACAATAAACCCTGTAGAAAGAAATATAATAAATTATGTTTTTAAATCAGTCTTAATAACTGTTCTTTTGTTATTTTTTTTAATAGCAAGATGGTCAAGCAACGGAACTCAATAGGAAGGTGTTTGTTGGTCGCTGCACTGAGGACCTTGTAGCAGATGATCTCCGAGAGTTTTTCTCCAAATTTGGTGAGGTAACTGATGTATTTATCCCAAAACCATTCCGGGCTTTTGCCTTTGTGACCTTCATGGATCCAGAGGTGGCCCAAAGCCTGTGTGGGGAGGATCATATCATTAAAGGCACTAGTGTTCATGTTAGCAATGCTATGCCTAAGAATGAATCTGGAAGTCGTCATGGACGTATGCTCGGACGAATGAATGGTCCAGGGAATCATAGTGGAATGGGTGGTGTACAAATGAGAGGGATGGGTGGTGGTTTGGGACAAAATAGTCCTTTTATTGGTGGTCATATGCCTCAACATGGAAATTTGGGAATGGGTGGTGGTGGTGGTGGTGGTATGTGGAACCAAGGAGGTGGTGGTGGGAATCGTAGTGCAAATTTATCTAATTTAGCAACCCTTGGAAATAGTTTAAGCTTAGGATCAATGGGAGCTGGAGGAAACCAATCTGGGGGTCAAGGAAATACTGGTGGGCAGGGAGGGGTTAATACAATTCCTCCTACACTTAGTATGGATGCACTCAATCTTGGAGCAGCCATACCTTTGGGTTCAGCCATGGTTGCAGCAGCCTTGGGACAAGCAGGTCTTGGACTGTTTCGAGGGAATTTTCAGTCACCATCGATGGGTCAAGCGGAAAATCAAGGGATAGGGAATCCTCATATTCCAAATACGACATCAGCATCCTCACATGTCACAGCAGGTGGGGGAAATGCTCAGAGATCAGGGTTTCTAGAATGGATGAATCAAACTCAGGGTTCAGGGGATACAAGCAACAGTAATCCAGGACCTTGGCCTCAGCGAGAGGTAAAACAAGGGTTTGGAATGTCGGTGTCTCCATGAAAGTAGCTAGTGTATGAGTGGGGCAGTGTGTTGGTATGTGTGAATCCATCTTAACATGTCAAATCTCCTTTTGTATGAAGAATTGAAGTCAATGTGCTTGTCTCTTACCAGTTTAACTTTTCACTCATTGTGTTATAACTCTTTAAGTACCATTAACATTCTTCTCACTTACACCTTGTATATTTTGGCGAAGTAGGTAGTATTTAATAACCCTTTTTTTATCCCGGGGCAGCACTTCAGCCACATGTATATTTATAGTTATACAAATTAATATCTTCGAAATGACTGTATCTAAAACATGGAATTTCAAACATGGAACATTATAACTATCGACCTGAAATTAGGCTTCACATACTTATTAGCATAATACCATAATATTCATTGAAAGAAATAGAGAGCATTTTTTCAGTGTGTCTTATTTGTTATGTAACTTTATAAGTTATATGCAGGTATTTCTAAAAAGAAAACTTTTGAGCTCATACTTGAATGAAGTTTCTTTGAGAACTGTTAGCTTCATATTACAAGCAGGGTTTTTCTGAAGTGAAGGGGATCTATCAGACTAATTTCAAGAAACTGAACATACATTTATGATTTAAAAAGTTCTAGGAGAATGGAGGTTGTACAACAAAAAATCTGAGGCTTCATTTTGACAGCATATAACACAGCTAGTTTACACAAATTTACTGTTTTCAATATGTTTGATCTATCAGTAAATAACACCATTGTTTTACAGCTTTGTTTTATCGGTTGGCAAGTTTTATCTACAAGAATGAACATTTTAAAATATCTCTACTCCAAAAATAAACATTACAGTTGGTGATAAAAAAACAAAACAGCATCACAATTGGTTTTATTTTGTAGATAATTTGAGGGAAATATCAAATAGAATTCTCTAACACATGTTATTTGCTTATTTAAAAAAAAAAAGATATAATTGACTGGTAAGGATTAGTGTGTTCAGCTGAACAGTAATCAACAAAAATATCTACTTGTTACGATGAATTTTCACTAAAACATCTTATTATAAACAAGTTTCCCAGTTAGAAACATCTTTATGTTTAGGGGAAATTCTCTTTGACAATGTTTTCAATAAGTTTTAACACCTGAATTTGTTCAGAAGTTTATCAGCTCTATCACAAGAAACATTCTGTTGTTTTTTTCTTTTGTAGTGTTTCAAACTGAAATGGAAAATTGTAAAATGTCTTAAATGTAAAGTATGTGGAATCTAATGGAAAAAAGTGCTCTGTTGAGAGTTCATTAATTTGTTTTGGCTGAAGCTGATCTTATATTTTGGAAATCGCAAGATCCATCGTGTACCACAGTATGGTACTTGATTGAATTCAATAGGCCAATATTAGTATGCTCATGCATACTTAGCCCTCTAGGAAATGTTTAAAAAAAATTATGCTAATTTTCCTTTACCAACTGTTAATTGTTAACAAAAAAATATGGTGAAATAATAATATAGCTTTTTAAAGATATGAAATTCTGATAAAGTGACTTTTAAGTTGCAACATTTTTATTATCATTCAGTGTTCTTTGGAAATTTTGTTTCTTCCATTTTATTTGTGTGTCAGTACTTGTGTGTCATATCACATGAAGCATCCTTTTTATGACGTCAGGCGTATTTCTGAATTATTGTTTGTATTAGTTCTTGTGTGGTTTGCATATTGGATAGAATTATAGTAAATCAACCTTGCAAGTTGGACTGTAATATCAAATTGTGTATTTGGTGAGACGTATAGTTATGTACCTGTATGTTAGGTAATATTACTTAGTTACTGAGAATATTTCACAGATTATGATAATTATCATGTTTAAACAAAGTGAACTGATGTCTGTAGCACTGGTAGTACCCACTTTACATAGTTTTTAGTCTCACACTTATAAATAAAGATTAGCTTGTGCATTTTAAAGTCAGAGGTGAGAGCACCAAATTTAGAACATTAAAACTGAAAAATGACGTGTGAGAGTTACAGTATAATAGGCAGAGCTTTGTCTTTTAGTGCATGTTCAGAAAACAAGATTCTATGTTTACTTGTCTGAAAGGTGAACCATACAAAAGTCCCAGACTGCAGTCATCCTTATTGATATTTCTACTTTTGAGTTTCTAAGTAGTCTGCTTCATTGAAGTGTTGTGTTAAAAACATTCTCCTCTGTAGAGTTAATGGTTATGATATGTATTTATGTATGGTGTTTGAAACTAGTTAAAAAGTTGAATCTAAATATGATTTCATTATTGTGTTTTTCTCTCATTTGTATGTCTTAGATTATAGTTGTTGTTGCAGAATATTAGAACTAAAGAAAAATCTTTTAGAAATTATGACATTATGAGGGAAGTTAGAAACTGCCAAATTTAATGCTACAGGTTTTAATTTTTTTGCATTTTAATTCCCTTTCTGATTACAATATAGTATGTTTGTGTGGTGATCAACATAATTCACTTAAAGATATTTGGAGGTAATTTAAACTGTAGTGTTTGGTGAAAGTGTAGAAATGTTGGATGTAAGCTGTAATAATTGTGTGTATACATATTGGGATATTGCCAGCCTTTTTTGTAATATTTAATCAACGTGGTTAGCAGAAAGTAAATGGCACATTTAAATGTATGTAACATTTCAGAATACGTTTGGAAATTTATAACTTCATTTTGGTTTCTTAATTGAATTAAGATAAAATGGAATCTGAGAATCTTCAAGCTCAGATACTAGGCTAGACTGACAGAAAATTTGCTACTGAGTATGTGTGTTGGAAGAAGTAAATAAGTTTTTTTTATAAAGTGCTTGATAATTTGAGAGAAGTCAACTGTTTCTTGTAAAATATGGTTTTCATGCACGTTCATTAAGAATGAAATAAGATATATATTAGAATTTTCAAATGGTTAAAAGTCAGCATGGAAAATACACTTTTTTAAATTTTGATAGTATGATAGGTATGATTTACAATTGTCTTTTTTTATTTTTCTAATATTGAATGTTTGATAAATGTTTAATTTCAAAAACAGTCAAACCTATTGATAAAGGACATCTTTAACCCACCCACCTTCCCTATTTCCCAATTGTTTCTATTAGATTAATTGTAAGCTAATTTGTCTTGAATATTGCTCGTGAGAAGAGAGTATGATGGATAAGAGATGAAAATGTTCATGTCTGAAGGCCTAATGGCAAATACTTAAAGAAAAATGCTTGTTTATGAATTTCCATTATTTTCTAAATTAAGTTGAACTGGACATTGAGGTGTTGAAAGATGACTTATTCTTGAAGGTTTGTCTGTATATTATTTGTTTCTAGAAATGTAACACTCACTGGTATGTGGTGCTAAATTTTTATTTGTTATTCTCTTCTCTCTGAAAATGTATGCAGTGATATCAAATGTGTGTATAATATTTCAACAACACTTATTTGAAGCTATTTTTAGGCTGATCAAATAAATCTTCAGTGAAAGTTTCTTTAATACGAAAGTGAGGCAAGAAGTGTATATTAAAGTGAGATGTACGTGTACCCATAGTCAGTGAGAAAATATTTGTATGAACGTGATGATTCAAAAGTGAATTACTTTTAAAATTTGAACCTTGAATATATTTGGAATTTTTGGTCATGAGAAATAAGTGTTATGAGCAGAATAGTGTGTGGTTCAAAAATTTTGTAAAAGATCTAATTTTATGTGGTGTAACTTTATTGTCAAATTCAGTACTGACTTGTGACAAAGCTTATTTCTACAAAGGAAGGTTTATTTGTAGTTGATTTGTTTCAGAATTTGTTTCATGTGTGTTGTCTTGTATATTGTTTGGACCTTTGACAGAACTTGGTATTAAGAGTAAGTGAAACAATCCATATAATTTCCAGTACATGCCAGGTTTTTTAGGTTAGATGAACACATAAATGTCTAATAAAATGCTGTGATTTGTGTGTGATTAAGTTGCTATGAATTGAGATCAATTGCATGTTTTCAATTAATAGTATAATGACTTAAGTACGAGTTCAAGTGTAGTGGACAGAAAGGAGTTAGACTTAAGGTATAGGAAATGAATTCTTTGTTTTTAAATCACAAGTAGAAGGCAGAAAGTTTCCTCTTGTTTGTGTGAAAAATTTTGCTGAAAGTGTTCTAGATAAAGACATTAAATTTGTTATACCCTGTTCTCTTTCCTTGTTAACCAAAAATATGGAATGTTGAAAACATCATGATTATGTGCAAAAAATCTGGTGAAAGTGTGCTTGAGGTTGTCTACAACTGGAGATGTGTCTTTCAGCAGAGCGATGGTCATGTGCAGAATCTTGAAAGTACACAAACTTGAGTGTTGGAATGTGTGTAGTTTTGCTTTTCATCAATAAAACTGACTGTTCTGGATAAGAATGGCTGTTGTCTTGTGTGCATTTAAACATTGCAGAAATGGTATACAAGTTTATTTTATTGCATGTAACTGCTTATCTACAGATTTAATTTTGTAACTTTTAAATATTTATGACACTGAAAGCAACAAGTTTAGCACATTCATACCACATTCAGTTTTATTTTAAAATGATGCATATACACGAAAATATATTAGTTGTAAAACCACCTGTTAAGTTTATAAGGGGGGTGTACCATTATGGATAGTACAATTACCTCACAACAACACACTGTTGGAAATATAAATTTGAGTACTGTGTTTAATTATTACACTGGAAACATTCAACAACTGGGGGAAAAAAATATTAATCCCAAATTGAGCAGTACAGAAGTAGTTGAGTGCAACCACTAATATCGTAAATGCGTACTAGAAAAATACTTTCAAAGGATAAAACCATATTGGGCCACGTGACATTATGTACGTTAATGTCATATGAGGTATGTATGATTATCATAGAAATAAGTTTTGATAAGGAGTTATTGTGTGTCCTTACATGGAACTAACATTGTATGAGATGTGGTTAAAAAGAATAATTGTGGATTATGATTGCCAAATTACGAGAACATTTGGTTCATCAACATTGTAATTTTTATGTTATTTAAGGACTGAGCCTTTTATTATTTTTCTTTTTTTCCCTTTGTTTTGAAGGTGGAAGGTATATGTAAAAAATTAACTGAAATCATTTTAATAAAGGTAAAAAAATTGACTATTATGAATTTCTGTTACCAAATTTGATCTGATTTTAAAGGCATGAGTTTTTAAACATGCAGGAGTGGTAAAAGAAAGTTAGATTCTGTGATATTACCTAGCCTTTCAACAAATTATACTGGGTGGTTACTTATTTTTATCAAACTGTATTAATCTTATAGTCAAAAAGAAACATCAGTCAACACAAAATATCGATTGTGTGGATTACTCAACACCATACAAGTAGTTTTAAATATTTCAAATCCATAATTTGTTTTGTGTTTTGCCAGAATTATTTTCATGTCCTCATAATTATCACCATATCTTATAAAAGTTTCCAATCTGTTTATAAACAGTGGTTAATAATATGGTTTAGATTAATTTTCAGTCAAAGAGACATAAATTTATTAAACATTGTTAATATCCAATGGGGTAAATCAGGATTTTTGGCCTGATGCTGGTAGCATCTGCTTGAATTTAAGGAGTGAATAGTTATTTTAACAGGTAAATTACTAAAAGCCACACAGGCCACTTTGAGATTTCATTTTTTTGTGAAAAGTACAACTGCTTAAAAGAGCAATGTAAAAGTTTGATAATCAGATGTTACACAATGAAAAGATTTGATTGTTCATTTTGGCAAAAATCTTTTTTGGCTTGTCTACAGGTGATGTTTATGAAAACATTAGTTCATTGTTGATTTTCATAAATAACTACAGAGTCTCTGTTAGTGTTAGCTTGGTGTTAACTTTCAGGAAAGCTGAAGAGTTAACCCTGAGGGTTGTTAAAAACTAGTAGTTATTTGTAACATCTTTATAGTGAAACTGATTATTTTTTGTTTGTTATTTTATTAATATAAATGTTATAATACATTACAATGAGTTTTTAAAATTTCATTGCTTGTGTGTGTTAGTATTTTAACACCAACAATATTACCATTAAATATGTTGCATATATATATATATGAGCAAGAAATATGTTGTATTTCTGTGGACTGTATATTTTATTGACTCAGTTATGTTTGAAGTCTATTCATCAAATAATTTTCTTGGTATGTTTGTGTCCAGTGTAATAATAAGTAGTTTTTCTTCTGTCCCTGTATTAATTCTGAAACTGTGTAGATTAGTTTTCTGTACAAAATAATTTCCCCTTTTTTTTTCTCCTTTTAGCATGGTGGTAAAGATATTCCTCTCCCAATCTGCACATAAAGGATTCAAATTGTCACTAGGTGCATTCAAACTTTCAGCCATATTTATAGTATTATGATAATTTCCACTATATTTGAGAGTTGGTGTTTGGTGCTAATAGCTGGTCGCTTTCTTTGTCAGAAGTACAAAATTAAGCACAACAGCTGATACACTCAGTAGCTTTGCCCTAAACATAACTTCATGTTAATTACTGTGATGACTACTTCCTTAATTGTGAACTATGTTTTGATTTTTTTTTCCCCCAATGATTGATGTACAAAATAGTATTACTTATTTTAATATATTCACAGATACGATTATTTTTAATAACATTGATGGCATATTGCTAGCAGCAAGGCTGCTTAGGAAGATGTTATGGTCACATTTTATATGTAAACAGTAATTTGGGGCCTTTTATGTTTTTGTTATTATTATTATTATTATTTACAGTTAAAAAATACCCATCCTTAGTGACAGGAAAAGTTTAAGTTTATCATTTTAAATTATTTTTTGGCCTTATAAAAATTGTGTTGCACTCTTGGTTTCACTCACAGTTCTGGGATATACCATTCATAAAAATCATTGTTGAGTATTTCAACCATGCTAAGAACAGCTCAACAATAGCATATGGTATATCTACGTTTTATTGTTTAAGTTATGTCACATTTGAAAGTGTGATTGATTAATTCTTAATTTATGGTAGAATATCCAACTTGCAAAATAAAATGTGGCATGAACATTATACATTCTTGTTCTCCCAGCATTTCAAATGTGAATTTTTAGCTGTGTGTGCATGTGCAGCTTTTCAGGTGGGTGACAGATACAGTATATATTTTTGTGCAAACATACAAAAAACTTGTTCATAAACAGGGAAGTTTATTAAATTTACATAGTTTTTTAAGATTTTTAAAAGAGTAGTTCTTGTAGTAAAAAAAGTAGAAAAGTTAAACATTTTTCTTTCATTTTGGAAAAAGGAAGACCCTATTTGACACAAGGTGATTCTATTAATCATTTAATGCAAACACTTTACTAGTATTAATATATAAGATGCTTTATAGGTGTCACAGTGCGGAAGAAGTTGTAAATAGATTGTGAACTTTTATCCTGAAACTTCTATTTTTTTCAAACATAAAATATGTATTTGCATATGATAATAGTTTTGTTTTTCAGAGAATAGAACATCTACATATCTACAAAAGTATGAATCATGTTTTGTTTCCAAAGTTGTATGAAAAATTATCTTTATAATTATTTGTGAAGTACTTTTATAAGGTACTGAGGGTTTGACCTTTACATTTACATTGTTAATATTTAAGTCTTGATTTTGAAGCACTAGAATAAAGTGTGAATTAACAGACGTACAATAGGCCTGTATATCTATCAGTTCACATTGTCTGTGTTATTGTGCTCCTGTGTTATACCTTCACAGAACTTTTGATATAAAGATAACATTGGTCTTTTCTGATCGCAAGTTCTTATTAAACAACATATGAACAATTTTAGTGAAGCTGAAAGAAGCTTTTCATCAATATACAGTGGATATATGTATATATGTTTCAGTGGAGCTACAAAAGAATTGACGTGTTTGTATAAACATGTGGAATACTATTTCCTTAACACACACCTTAAGTTAGCCACAAAAGAGCTAGTCAGTATTAATCAGTAATTTTAGCTTCAGCATATGCTCACTTTTAGCAAAAAAATCTAATCATAAATATATTCATATTGATTTTAAGTACGTAATGATACTAATACTTATTCGAAGTATTTGTATATTACAAAGAATCAATAAATATAGATGAAAACATTTACAGTTCTATTGTGCAGGAAAACTATGAGGTGATTACAAACAACATCTCATCTTTAAGTATTCACTAGAGGTTTGTGAAGTCATTAAGGGGAATTTTTAATATAAATATATGGACACTTAGATTTGACATTTTTATGGGTACATTTTTTATTTAGATTTGCACTGTTGACACACTCGAACTTATTTTGCAGCCAAGAGTAAATAAGTTAGTGTTTAGGTAAAAATCACAATTTTTATTTCACACTATGGAAAAGCTCCATAAATTATATTTCTACAACGCAAAAAAAGTTTTGATGAAATACGTTTGTATGTATGGACAGTAATTCAAATTCAGGGAGCTGTGTGAATTTCTACAACATAGACCACAGTATAGTGAGCTATGTATATTTTAAAGTAACCAACACTATAGTGAGTGGAAAACGGAAGTTCATGTGTTATTTCAAAAATCTTGGCATGTGTTATGCGTAACAAGATCAAAGCTGTTTCCATTGACAAAATGGAGCATTAAGCTACATATCAGCTAATGTTAACAATCGGTTTATATTGAAACGCACAACAAGGTTCTATACCATGACATATATCAAGCTATATTAACGAATGCGAGTGAAAATTATTCTCTGGATTAGTGAAATAATGTCAAAAGTTCAGTAAAATATAGTAGGAGAGTACTTAAAAATTTTATTCATACTAACCAAAATAGCTTCATTTCTAGATAGCCTGTAAAACTTTTGACAAGTTTGCGAATTAAGCTCAGAAATAGAATTTCTGTGTAAACAATGTTTTACGTGTGATATATTTTATAAAAGTAGTTGTAGGGAAAAAAAAAGCCAGTAAGATAATTTTTTTATTGTAACCTTATCTATCCATAAGATGAAATTTAAATAATTCGTTAAAACATTGTATATTGATTTATTATGATACCGGAATATTGTTATTACTATTTTTCTATTAATTTTACTTATAGATAACGAGTAAAAAAATACGCTGTACATGTAAATTTGTTAGGCTATTTTTATGTTTCGTGTTGAAAGCTTTGCCAAAATCATTTGTTTATTTAAACCCATCAAAAATGTTTGAGAACAAGTATTGTGGATATCATTTATCTTTAGCGTTACATATTTAGGTTTTGTGTTTCCAGTGGCTTCAGGAAAGAAAGAACGGATAACAGAGTAAGTTAAATCGTTTTGTTTGTGTTTTTGTCAACAGAGAGCGTTAATTGTTTTGTGGGTTGTATATTTTGTTATTGATTCTGATATTTAAATTTAATATGATATCTGGTTGAAAGAATAAACATATATTTTACTTTGAGGAAGACTGTGTGGTTTTTTTCATGAATGCTTGTTTTTCACGCTAAACGGTGTCATTTGTACAATATTTCTGGAAGCTAGAAATAATATCTAGCATATGGTTTTAACTGAAGTAAGAGCTGAACGCAAAGAATGTACAACGAACAGAACAACCACAAACAAGGTATTTTCCGTGACATTCAGCTTAAAAACGCCTGGATAATTAATTTAATAAATCTTCAGAGAAATTGTAATTACAGAATAATATGGGTATATATGAAGCATATTAATGCTGGCATTAGATTACCGTATTTTCTTACGCATTAAAGTCATTTGCTAAGATTTTAAGTGGAATAGCACAAATGTTTAACACTAAAACCTGTGTAAGCTGGAAACTGCATAGGGTGAAAACCTGTACGAGCTGAAAAATATAATTTTGCAACATTACCTTAAGATTTTTCTAAAAAATAAAAGGCCCTCTATAAGGCGAAACCCGCGTAATGCGGACTGAGAACTCTTTTCACCTACCTCATCTTATCAACATTAGGATTAGAATCTGAGTAAGGCGGAAAAGATGTTTTTGATTAAATATTAATAAATTCTTGGACATTTTGTTACAGTAGGTACTGGTTAAATATATTCTGTTCTCTTTTTCTGCCGTCATTATTTTTACAGTTAGATTCATGATTTCTAGAAATATATTTTTTTTACGTGGAAACTTCTCTTTAAATAATTCTCAAGATGAAATAAATTCCCAGCTTTCCCTATTTAATAGTTATGGAAAATTTACTTAATGCCCTAATTTTTAAAGTGTTATGACGATTCTAGTGTAGTCCAAACTGTGATTGAGAACATTGCAGATGATTCAGTGGACGTTGACAAGAATGTTTGTAACAGAAACTGTTGAAATTGATTTAAAATCAAAAATAGAGTCGTAAGATGGTAACAATGTGAGAGATTCAGAATATGGAAAAGATAGTGAGGAAATAGAAATTCGTACTTCATCGGAATTGTTGAGTTATATTAACATATTCAAATTGTATGCAAAAATGAACTTCATGAAAAGCCCTATTGGCATTCTCTCTTAACCGCATGAGAAAGCCCATAAAAAAACACGAAACAATTGAAATTGGACATTTTCATCAAATAAATTTAAGATTTTGTGTACTCGGGTATATTTGAATGTATTTTTTGTTATTATTTTAATAAATATAAACTCCGTGATGACGAGAAAACCCACTCGCAGAGAAAGTTATATATGTAAAAACGGCTGGTATGCGTAGAGAAAGCACCATGTAGAGGAACGAACAACGTATCGATCTTCTTCGGTCACAGTCAGGTTCACAAAGAAAGAAAGGGTTACTGACCGGTAGCTGACCACATATTTCAAAGCGGTTGTGTAATTAAGTGAAGAAATGCAGAGGGCGTTGTTACGTTTTTTTATGTTTTATATTTTATGTAGACTGAACGCAACAGAAAGACACAGATAACAGCTTGTATAATTTATTACAATATGCTATTATATATATGACAGATATAACATAAATTATATAACAATGACAGATATTCAGTTTCAACCTTCAAAATTAATTACAATACAAAATGGTACTGGCCTGTGTCCGATATAATGATCTAGAATGAAAGTCCAAAAGTTCAGATCAGAAATCCAAAATTCCGGTCTTGGGTGTGAATTTGGTCCCACGAAGAAATTCCAAAGTTTGAATGAAGAAGTCCAGAAACAATTCACAGTCCAATAAATTCGACGAAGTTCTCTTCACGATGCCTCCGATGAACGTTTCAAACTTATCGCCTTCCAATTTTCCCGGTCTCCCCTAAATAGTTCTACACGTGTTGACCTTCAGTATACTTAATAATTTGAATGAATCGTAAAGATTGACGAAATAAAATCAGCTTCTGTAGATCTAACTCTAGTCACAAATCCAAGTTGAATAAACACAGCAAACGTTTAAAATTTCTCGAACAAAGACACTATTTCTTGAATCAAAATAAAAATGGATGACTGACTCTTCTTTCTTTTCTCGTGCGTCTCCGTCTGTTTATATATTAGTAGGCCTCTTTTCTCGAACCATCGCGTAACTTCCACAGAGTTCCAAAGTAATCTGCACATGTCTTTTTGCACGAGACTCGACGTCTAAACACCAGGCCGCCAAACATTTCATTTACATAAATTTATAAACATATGATTGATCTACCTAATTCTAGAAATTTCTAAATGTTATTTTAAATGAATAACAACATATTTTATTGGTTTGAACTTTGAAACAATAATATAAACAACTACATGGCATTCTAAACGCTTTATACATAACAGGCGTGCTTAGATATTGGATATATTTATTAATATAGGTATAAAGGTGTTCCTTTGTATTGGTTTATTTTGGGCCTGAGTTGTTGTATAAGTAAGACTTTTTTAATTTTACATTTGTTTTTTGAGTGTTTTCTGTGATTATGTTGTGTTTATTTGATTTGCAGTGTTCAAAAACGTGTGAAGGTGAATTTTTGTGGCTCCCCAGAGGCTCAGCGATATGTCTGCGGACTTACACGCTAAAATCCGGGTTTCGATACCCGTGGTGGACCGAGCACAGATAGCCCATTGTATAGCTTTGTGCTTAATTCAAAACAACAACAACGACTTTTTGTGTTCTTTTGAATCTGGTCTTCATTTTTCTACTTGTTTCTCCAATATAGATGTCCTGGCAGTTATCACATTGCATTTTATAAGTAATGTTGGTGTTGTGTTTGTTAGTGTAGTTTTTACGTAGTATAGACCTTAGTTTTGTGCCTCGTTTTTGAATAAATTTCGTATTAATTGCAATCAGTGATGTCGAGAAACCCACTTGTTGAGAATTTTATATGCAAAAACGGCTCGTTTGGGTTCAGAAAATATTTTAAATAAATATTTAATATAATATAATATTAATTGCAATGTTATATTTTGTTGGTAGTTTTTCAAAATGTTGGTTATTTTCCTGCTGATGTCGGGAATATATATTATATAGCAGTCATTGTTTCGTGATTTTTTAAATTGTGGAGTGTATTTACTTTCGTTATTTAATTTTGCTTTTTGTGTAGGTGTGTGCGCATAATGTTTACTACGGTTTGTGGAGGAAACTTGTTGGTGAAGTATTGTTTCATTTTGTCTAATTTGTTGTTAATTTTATCTGGTGAGCATAATTTTATGGTTGTGTTTATTTGGTTTCTTAGTAAGTCGAGTTTTTGGTTTGTTTTATGTGCCGAGTCCAAAGGAATGTACAGTCCAGTATGGGTGATTTTTCGATGGATTCATGTTTTAAATTGTGTATCGGTTCTTGTAATTTTGAGGTTAAGAAATGATATTTGATTGCTTTTTATCTGTTCACGTGTGAAGTTAATGTTGGGATTTATAGAGTTAATGTGATTGAAAAAATTAAGTGTGTGATCTGTGGATGTGAATCTCGCAATCATGTATACATGTATATTTCTACCTGTATCAAAAAAATATTGGGTAGAACTGATGATACTGGATTGCTCATGCTTAGGCCATTTGTTTGTATACAGTTGTGGTTGGTGAACATGAGGTTTGTCTTTATCGTGGTAGATCCTATGAGGGTTGCTAATTGGTTGCTGGCAATGTCTGTTGATGGGTTAGGGTTTCGAATATAAGAGTTCTAAGGCTAAATTTGCAGGCTTCAGTGGTTGGGACTTCTGTAAAGAGGGATATAACATCAAGACTGGTTATTAAGGCTTTATGGTTAAGTTGATCAAGGTTAGATTTGAAATTAAAAGAGTCCGATGAATGAGCTGACTGATGTTAATATAATTGGAGAATGCCCATGCTATCTATTTACCAAGATTGTGATAAAACGATCCAAATATGGACATTATTGTTCATAGTGAACAATCTGATTTATGAGGTAAATCTCAGGTTTAATGCAGCGTGCCAGTTGATGGTCTAAGATCGTTTTTTGTTTCTACAAGTCATCCCCAAACCTCAGAAACCAGATTGCCCACTACCATATATTCCCGACATCAGTAGACAAATAATCAACATTTTGCCAAAACTAGTAATAAAATATGAGATTGCAGTTACTACCAAATTTATTCAAAAACCAGGCACAAAACCAAGGTCTAAACCATGTAAAAACTACACTAACAAACATAACAACATAATTTATAAAATACAATGTGATAACTGCCACGACTTCTATATAAGATACACAAATAGGAAAATGGAAACCAGATTCAAATAACACAAAAAGTCACCTTCACACGTTTTTGAACACTGCAAATCAAACAAACACAACATAACTATAAAAAAACCCAAATACTAAATAAGCAAACGCAAAATTAAAGAAGCCTTACTTATACAACTCTGACCCAAAATAAACCAATACAAATGAACACCTTTATACCTATATTAATAAATATATCCAACATCAAAGCACGCACTTCACATTCTTACATTTAATTACACAATCGACTTCAAACGTGGTCAACAACCCTTTCTTTCTTTCTGAACCTGATGGTGACAAAAGAAGGTGGAAACGTTGTTTGCTTTACGTAGCGCTTTTTCTACGCCTATCGGCCGTTTTTACCTGTATAAGAATAATGTTCCGCTCAAAAATTGTATATAATTAATGAAATGCATGTTCACTGTATCTAAGCCGGAAATTTTAGTCGGTCCCGTACGATTCAGCCTTAGACAAGTTTTACTGTAATATTTTTGTTAAACTACCACTTGCTAGTTGTTGCACGCTCTTTTCGTTATACTGACATTTAATTTTCACTATATATGATTTTACATTGTTTCAAAATGATGGGGAAGAATACAAATATCTATATAACTGCCAACCTAATACCTTTTTTTTGGTTGGTAAAAGGGAACTTCCAAAATGGAATAGATTAACGTTAAAGTGATCATGACTTGTGTTAAGTTTTGTCAAAGGACCTTCATCTTCTCTCTCTCTCTCTTTCAAAATGCAACAAAGACTTCCATACAGTGAAATGAATAAGGGTAAACACGAATTTCATGATTACAGTTAACAATTTATTCTAAAAGAAAGTAGAATTAATGTTAAGAATTATATGCGAGAGCAATGAATTTTACTGAAAAGTGCAGGAGATTAGAACCTCTTTACAAAGGTCCAGGTGCTATTAATAATTAACATAAGTTTTCTATAAGAAGAGTGGTTATGAGTATTATAATTTATCTTTAAATTATGTACAGTGAAAACAATTTGTTTTAATATTATAGTTACATACGAGTCTTAATTAACCTCCTGGCTACACTTGTTCGTATGACTGAATTCGAAATCGTTAAAAATTGGCTCGTTGATTAGTGGTTTGGACTGTGGCTCTTTAGTTTCATATGACCTTGTTGCGTATTTTTTTGTTTTATGTTCTTCGTAGACTAAACGCAACAGAAAAACGCAGATAACAGCTTGTATAATTTATTACACTAAACTATTAACAAATATAACAGATATTACATGAATTATATAATAACAGTGACAGATATTAAGTTACAACATTCGAAATTAATTACAAAACAAAATAATACTAGTTTCAAACTTCAAAATTAATCACAATACAAAATGGTACTGGTCTGTATCTAATATAATGATCTAAAATGAAAGTCTCAAATTCCAGTCTAGGGTGTGAATTTGGTCCGACGAAGAAATTCCGAAACAGTTCACAGTTCAATAAATTCGCCGTCTATCAGCACAAGCAGTAATTCAGATGTATCGTAGGGATTGACAAAATAAAATCACAGCTTCCGTAGATCTAACTTCAATCACAAATCCAAGTTGAATATTCACAGCAAACACTTAATCTTTCTCAAATAACTAACTCTCTTCTTTTGAAATAAAACTGATGTCTGAATCTCACTGTTTTTCTTCGAATAAAAACTGATGACTGAATCTATCTCGCGTCACCGTCTTTTATACCGGTAGGCCTACTTCTCGAACAATCTTGCAATTTCCATACAACTCCAGAGCAATCCGCGCGTGTCTGTTCTTGCACGAGACTACACGTCTAGACACGAAGTCACCAGCACTCATTTAGAAACATATGATTGGTTTACTTAATTCAAGAAAATTCTAAATGTTACCCTAAATAAATAACAAAATATTAGTTTAAACTTCGAAACAATAATATCAATATAGAAAAATGAATAACAGAAATGAAAATTTAAACACAACACGACATGTTGTCGCTTACAAAATATTTACACATTTACATAACACTCTCCCCCTTAAAAGTAAAAAAAAAAAGTTTGAACTTGTGAAAACTTTTTTTTTTGTTTATTTCTCTTTTTAAACCAACTTAAAAGGGTTAAATCCAGTAGATTCTGAAATAACCTCACGAACTTCAAACAATAACAAGGGAACACCCTCAACCCAGTTCTTTGAGTGTTTGTGGCAGTAATTTGGTGGAAAAGATCAAAAATACCTTGTGCTTCAGGATGGTATGCACTGGATGAAACTTGATGGATGTTTAAATCATGCATGGCTTGTTGAAATAGCTTGGACATAAAATTTGAGCCTTGATCTGATTGCACAACTTTTGGAATCCTGAACATGGTAAAGAATTTAACAAGAGCCTTATCAATGTTGGGAGCAGTGATTTTTCTCAAAGGGATTGCCTCAGGGAAACGTGTAGAAGCACACATGATCGTCAAGAGGCATCCATTTCCTGCTTTGCTTTTTGGCATTGGGCCAACACAGTCGATAATGACCCTTGAGAACGGTTCTTCAAAGGCAGGAATAGGCTGCAGTGGTGCTTTTGGAATCCCCTGATTTGGTTTTCCTGTCATTTCGCAAGAATGGCATGTCTTACAAAAGTCAACAACATCTTGGCGCATCTTTGGCCAATAGAAATGTCGTCTGATACGATCTAAGGTCTTTCTTACACCTAAGTGTCCCGACAATACATGGTCATGAGCAAGACTAAGAATATCATTCTGATAGCATTTTGGAATGACGATTTGGTGAATAATATTACACTCTTCATCAGCAGCAATGTTAGGAGGTCTGTATTTTCTCATTAACACACCTGACTTCTGGTAGTAACAAATAGGGACAGTTCCTATTTCATTTTCATCAACAGCCAGTTGTAGAAGAGAACGAGTTTCAGGATCATTGTCCTGTTCCTCAATAAGTTTGTTTCGATGAAGAGAGTCGAAAAATGTCTTAGTGTCATCTGTAGAACTTAAAGTTGAGTCAGAAATCTCATCGATGTGAGACATGAACGTATCAGGTAAAGAGAAATCCTCTTTGGATTCCTGAGAACGTGTCTGAGAACGAGTAACAGCACAGGCGGAAAAAACATGAGGAAACTCTTCAACGAGTTGCTCTGTACTGGGGCTAATAACAGGTGCTTCAACAACACGAACCTCTGGTACCACCTTACTACCAGCCAAATCATTCCCCAAAAGCATAGACACACCTTCAACAGGCAATGAAGCTTTAATACCCACAGTCACTGGGCCTGAAACTAAATCCGAATGCAAATTCAATCTATGAAGAGGAATAGAAACGACGCCACCTTCTACACCAGAAATGAGCACACTGGCCCCAACGGATGACTTTTCAGAAAACGGAAGTACACTTTCCAAAATCAAACTCTGAAAAGCTCTAGTATCCCGCAGAATTTTGATTGGTTGTAGATGTGAATCGCCAACAAAAGAAACAAAACCTTCAGTGATGAAAGGCTTAAATTTGTCCTCAACAAGATTTTCAGGTACATCAATAATATTGGACTTGGAATCCACAGTGGACTGAACAGCGTCAAAATAATTGGGCACCAATGATGTGTCAAACAAGGGCGAAATGAAACTATTGGGTGATGGCTTGTTTTTGAGCTTATAGCAGTCAGAAATCAGATGGCCAGGTTTCCTACAATAAGCACATGTTTTGGATGAGAATGACACGTTTTGGGTAGATGACGAGCTTTGAGAATAAGATGGAGTCTTCGTTTGAGAATTAGAAGTTTGCTCTTTTTTGTCTCTGTCGACATTTGCATAATATTTGAATGAGCCATTGGGTTTCTTTGCTGTGTGATTTGTTTTGCTTTTGTATGAGAAATCTTTGTGAGTCAAAGCATACTCGTCTGCCAAGACAGCAGCATCATGAATTTTGGAAACTTTTTGTTCATCAATATAAGTTTTAGCTCCACGGGAATACATCTTTTAAACTCTTCGACTAACATGAGTTCTCTGAGTTTTGTATAATCATCTTTAATTTATCTGGAATCACACCACCTGTCGAACAGAGTTTCTTTTTCACGAGCAAATTCAACATAAGTTTGGCTGTCAAACTATTTGTAACCACGAAATTTTTCTCTGTATGCCTCTGGCACCAATTCATATGCATTCAAAATGCATTTTTTGACGTGCTCGTAATCATAACTTTGCTCGGCCGTGAGTTTGGAAAATACTTCCTGGGCTTTACCCTTGAGAACACTGTGAAGTAATACTGTTCAATATTCGGTAGGCCATTTTAGCCTAAGGGCCAATTTTTCAAATTGCTGAAAATATTTATCTACAGTTTTTGCATTGAATGAAGGTACTAAACGAATTTGTTTGGAAGCATCAAAATTATCCAAACGCATTTGGACAACCTTCTCATCTGTTTGTGCCTTTCTCATACTGATTTCTTTATCAGCTTTAATGCATTCCATTTGTATTTCGGCATCAAGGCGTTTGTTTTCTTGTTCTGCCTCAAGAACAAGGCGTCTGTTTTCCTGTTCTGCCTCAAGTCGTTTACTTTCAATTCCTAAACGAAATTTCATTTCCATTTCCATTTTTTTAAATTCGAAATCTGGGTCAAAATGAGTGACAGGCAATTGTTGTGCAACTGTTTGAGGTAAAACTTTTTGGCTGACCAAATGTTCAACAATAATTTGTTTAATATCTGCTTTCTTTATTGCTTGCTTCACTTCTAAATTAAAATGTTTACCAACATCAACCAATTCAGATTTTTTTAATTCACTGATTAATTCGAAAGAGGTATTCCGATTAAATTCGTTTATAAAATCTTCAAGTTCGAATGCCATTTTAAATATACAAGCTGTCTATCTGTATAGGATATAAATCTTATTTTATAATAAAATTAAATTGTTTGTTCGATATCCCGGACGGGCCCCCAATTTTCTGTTACGTATTTTTTTTTGTTTTATGTTCTTCGTAGACTAAACGCAACAGAAAAACGCAGATAACAGCTTGTATAATTTATTACACTAAACTATTAACAAATATAACAGATATTACATGAATTATATAATAACAGTGACAGATATTAAGTTACAACATTCGAAATTAATTACAAAACAAAATAATACTAGTTTCAAACTTCAAAATTAATCACAATACAAAATGGTACTGGCCTGTATCTAATATAATGATCTAAAATGAAAGTCTCAAATTCCAGTCTAGGGTGTGAATTTAGTCCAACGAAGAAATTCCGAAACAGTTCACAGTTCAATAAATTCGCCGTCTCTCAGCACAAGCAGTAATTCAGATGTATCGTAGACATTGACGAAATAAAATCACAGCTTCCGTAGATCTAACTTCAATCACAAATCCAAGTTGAATATTCACAGCAAACACTTAATCTTTCTCAAATAACTAACTCTCTTCTTTTGAAATAAAACTGATGTCTGAATCTCACTCTTTTTCTTCGAATAAAACTAATGTCTGAATCTATCTTCTTTTTTCGAATAAAAACTGATGACTGAATCTCTCTCTTTTTCTTCGAATAAAAACTGATGACTGAATCAATCTCGCGTCACCGTCTTTTATACCGGTAGGCCTACTTCTCGAACAATCTTGCAATTTCCATACAACTCCAGAGCAATCCGCGCGCGTCCGTTCTTGCACGAGACTACACGTCTAGACACGAAGTCACCAGCACTCATTTACAAACATATGATTGGTTTACTTAATTCAAGAAAATTCTAAATGTTACCCTAAATAAATAACAAAATATTAGTTTAAACTTCGAAACAATAATATCAATATAGAAAAATGAATAACAGAAATGAAAATTTAAACACAACACGACATGTTGTCGCTTACAAAATATTTACACATTTACATAACAGACCTGGTCTGCGCAGTTGGCTAGGACGCTTGACTTGCACCTAAAAATTTTAAGTTTTTATGAATTCGTATTCGTAACTATGTGAAAAATGTGCAGGAATTAATTTGAACTTTCTAAATGATTCGACAACATAGAGTTTTAAGGTAGCAAAAAAATTTAAAACCAGCGTTTACCGATATTTTTTGTTGTTGTTTAACAGCACTGAAAAACTTTTCTTATTTACAAATAAATAAAATCTCCATGAAAGAAATTATCCTAATTTTTAGGATATTTTCGAAGATCAGAATGTGTGCATGAAAAAAATTATTTCTAATTAAGTAGGATTTTATTTAAATAATATTGTTATTGTTAGATGACACCACCATGTAAAGGATTTTATGAAAATTAAAAAAGGTATCTAACGTAGTCTTTAACACGTCAGATAGTTATGTGTAAATCAAAGTTTTCGAACCTGATAGTCTTTTTATTTTATAGTGTATATAATCATCTTCAATGAATGAGCAACTAACCAGTATACCAATTACTTTTCTCAAATTCCATATCGCATATACCTGATTTGATTTTATTACTACTCAAGATCTCGACAACCTATCCTGAAATTGAAATTCTTTTAGACAGGATTAGAGTAAATTAATCTGTGAGGACTTTGGCGTGCTCAAATATATCAATGGAAAGAGTCTGACATCCTGAGGCCAAAACTGTATTAAAATTCAAATTGGTATAAAGATATGACGGAGTTATGAGCTAAAGGTTTGTGCTTGACGAAATCAAAGCCATTTTGTCAACTAAAAATCGAATCCTTTATTAAGACTCAAATATTAAAATTACCTTATGCCACCATTAATTTCGAACAAAGAAGAAAACATTATCCAGGGATAATAAAACTGATGAGAGACTGAATTATAAATTACACTTGAATTCTGGGTCGATCGATATAATCATGGAGTCGTTTTTAAAGCATTTCTCATTGTCAGCAAAAAGTCACCTAGGTTACAGAAGGATGTTATTGCTGTCTTCAGATTTAATAATGACAAATTTAATATACTACTGAACCACGGCTCTATTGATAAAATCGGTTTAAAATACCTCGGTAAATATAACCAAGGGCAAATTTTACTGGTACCACGTGTCTCAACAACGGAAATTAATTATAATAATATCAGTAATTAAGTTTATAACATGAGGATGTTACTCTTTTTAAAAGCTTTAGAAATGCGAAAACTATACTGAAGTTTGTTTTTGAATTTTATGCAAAGTTTTACGAGTACTATCTGCGTTAGCCATCACTAATTTAGCAGTTTAAGAGTAGAGAGAAGGCAGCAAGTCATTACTATCCACCGCCAACTTTTGGGCTACTCTTTTACCAATGAATAGTGGGATTGATCGTCATATTTTAATGCCCCTATTACTGAAAGAGCGAGCATGTTTAGTGTGACGGGGATTCGAACCCGTTACTTTCAGATCAATACTGAAATTCATGAACGTAAACAATTTTAGTAATACAGACAGTGTTTGACACCAAATCTCTTTTTTAAAGAGATTACATTACATTAGTGTACTCTTATGCAATATGATGCTATTTTATCAAATAATGTTTTTACATCATTTGTTTTGGTGAAGGACTAAAAGTGACATGAGTAGTACTTCCGTCTAATAGTTTGTTTCATAAGTATCTGATTTTATTCTTTTCATTCATGGTGCAATTTGCAAAAACTGTGCTGGTGTATTACTGTTATTGTATGAACCCGGCAGGTGGTTAAGGCGCTCAACTCGTAATCACAGAGTCGCGGGTTATAATCCCTTTCACATAAAAAATGCTCGCTCTTTCAGCCGTGGGGACGTTATAATGTTACGGCCCATCCTACTATTCGTTGGTAAAAGAGTTGGCAGTGGGTGGTGATGACTAGCTGCATTCTGCTGTTATACTGCTAAATTAGGGACGGCTAGCGCAGATATCCCTCGTGTAGCTTTGCACGAAATTAAAAAACAAACAAACAATCATACTTTTATTGTAATCCTTAGTGCTTATTACCAAGTAGATAATAATAATTTGTTAGATTTAGCGTCTTCTAAACTTAAAAAAACTAATATCAAGAGTAAACTAACTGTAGAGATCAGAACTAAAAGTAATCGAAATTAATGAAACTGGTTTTGTAAGACGATATATTAAGAAGCCCGTTGTTAAAATGCATTGCTTGTTTGTTTGAAACACAAGATCCCGTAGTGTCAAGCACAGGGATACAACTTTAGACAACAGCATTAAAAGTTCACAATCTTACTGCTGTGCTTAGAGAGCATAAAACACATTACAACATATTATGTGTTTGTTTTCTCGGCAATCTGTGCTTTATCCATCACAGAAAATTGAACCTGGAGTGTTAGTGTTCTACGTCCGTAAACTTACCCTTAATTGTTATCCCCAATATTATGTACATTTTCGGCCGTAATACTAATAACATCTGAAAATGATGAGCCAGCTTGGGACTTTTATATTATTTCTAGGTGTTAAACTCAGTATAAATGAAAAAGCATAACAACTTCGAAAGTAAAATTATTAAAAACACAAATAGAAATCATGTTAACAAGAATTTTAAATATTATAGACAATAACGAGGCTTTAAAAAAGTGGAATATGTCGTTACATAAGACATAAAACCAATTGTTTTTTTTCTAAAATTAAGGTTAAGGCAGAAGTTTTGAGCCAATAATAGATGAACTTCAAACGAGTGTAATAAGTAGAATACTTAATATTTTGTACACTATTCAATCCGTGTCTATTAAAGATGTAGTGAAGGAGTAAAAAAATTAGTTTTATTACACACATTCATAGAATACACTAACTTTCAGTCAGGCTTAAAAACATCACAAACCAAGTACTAAAAACATTTTGTAAATGTGAAATGATGTAAGGATGACGGTGCTAAGAAAGGATGTAAACAAGGATATAGGGATGTTGCATCTTTGCATAGATCATCCCTAGGTGACTTTCAGTGTTATAATTTAATGTTATACTGTAAAATGTATAGTTGACTTTAATATTACTGCAGTTGGAAGTTACCTATTTTTGACATTTGAATGCAGTTTATTTAATATAACATCATGACCATGTCAGAATAGGCATCAATGTACTGTAACGAATAGCCTATGACTTGCGTATAAGGAAAACTAAGTTGAGTCAAAATAAATCCTGATTACTGCAGGCATGTTACGAGGTCGGTCGTATTGGCGGAGTCAAACAATATTTGGGGTTTTGAATGCTGTAACTGTTTTCCTGGTCATGTATAACAGCAACAGTAATTTTGATATTCAACGTATTTGAAGAAAGAAGAAGCATCAATTTGAATAGTGATGTGAACACAACGGTAATAAGAAAAAATAGTTTCAAGTTAACTTTATAAACTATTTCAACGATAATCTACAAGACATGGGTATCTAAATAAAAGAAAATGATATACTGTGTTTTAAAACTTGACCTCTGGTGAGTCAGCGTTCAGTCTACGGACTAGCAGCGCTAAAATTCGGGGTTCGATTTTCTGTGCTGGACAAATTGTAAATAACCCGTGGTATAGCTTAGCTTTTCACCAGTATAACGACAATTTTGTAACACTTAAAGTATATTTCAGTTATGTAACTTTTTTTCTGTTGTATGGAAGGAAAAAGTCGTGTTCCTATTTCTTGTATGGACATCAGGCATAATATTTATCAAACCCCACTTAAGAATATTATGTGCTTTAGCTAAAGATGGCGAATGTTTGTACATGTTTAGAAGTCATATATTTTTCTGTATAAGATCGAAACCTATTTCCCATAGGATGCGGTTATCTCTACTTCCTCCAGTGTCTAGAAAATGTCAGCTGGCGGTTGCCACGATATCTTACTATATATTGGTTGAGTGTTTACCAAAAGTAGCTTAAACATCGATGTGTATGTGGAAAAAGTTGTGAGACAAGCAATAAATTATTGGAAGTTTTAATATAGACGGGAACGGGAAACATTCCTAGGATTAACCCACTTGTTTACATCACAAATGTTGACGAAATTGTTAGGTTAGCGATGGTATCATAGAAGAAAAAAAACACACTGTTAAGTATACTAAATTTCTGGTATGTAGTTAATATTATTTTTTTATTCAACTGGTGTTGTTCTCTGTCAAGTTTTGCTAAAATCAAAATCTGAAGAAAAATTATATTCAGAATTAAATGCCTAGAAAACAAAATAAAGGTAAAAAATATATATCCATAGAAAACTCAATAAACTTTGAAACTCATGTATTTTAATTTGACTTTTCTTGCTTATTTTAATATTTAAATGTGTTGCCAAAATTTTTTTCTCTTGATACGAGTTTCGTTTGTCATCCGACGATGTATTTTATACTGTAGTACGAAAGTGTAATCGAGTCTCTGATTTATCGTGTTGCGTGTTACGATTTCAAATAACCAGATATTTGAATCTCGATACGTAATAAATTTGTGATATTTGCCAACAAGATGTTCTTTCATAACAAAAATATATTTTGGCATACAAACAACAGTACGATTTATAACAATGGCTATTACAAATAGTTATTATAAATAACCATTTGTATACAAAAGTTTTACAAACAAAGAATAGTATGTCTTCTATTTGTGTGGAATTGAATATTTATCGATGGTTTACGATCACTAAAATAATTCTATGTTAACACACAGACACAATTCACTTAAAGGGAAGCTGGCTGGCTCTCTTCTTGATTGACATCACATGATTTATAAGCTGACTTTTTATAGAGGAAGATATCTAATGTCCTCATAGAAATATTAACGTTTGGCTTGAATATTGCGCAAAGCTACACGAGGGCTATCTGCGGTAGCCGTCCCTAATTTAGCAGTGTAAGACTAGAGGAAAGGCAGCTAGCTAGGTATTCGAATAATATTAACATCCAAAGTTAATTATCTGAAGTTAAACGGTTTGTAGTATTTGAAATATATAAATGTTCCTGGTTATACGTCTGTAGTTTCTCGACTGATAAGTGTTAATCAATGTTATAGCTTCTGTTATAGAAGCTGTAGCAAACCATCAATATAAAACTGTCTCTGCGAGTCTATTTATAAAGTATAATGCTAGGTCTCGAAAGTTAAGTTTGTAACGATACTAGTATTTACATACACCCACAGATATTACCGATTGTTACACTCGAGAATCTTCAACAAATTTAGAGGACAGAGGAGCTTACATAACACACACTTAACAATATAAGTTACAGGTATTTCTAAAAACATTTTAAACTAAAAAGTTATGTATTAAGTAATATCAATAAATCCTTTACAACTTGTACAAACATTTAAAATTATCGAATCAAATTGATTTTACAGGTAAGTTTATGTTATTAGGGGCGTTACAAAAAAAGGAGGGGAGTAAGAATTGTTATGCTTGATGTAATGCATACCCTGAAATAAATATTTGGCTTTGTTTGCTTGTTTTTAGATCTCGCACAAAGCTACACAAAGGAAATCTGCGCTAGCTGTTCCTAGTTCAGTAGTTCAACCGCCAACTCTTGGGCTACTCTTTTATCAATGAATAATGGGATTGATCGAAATATTAGAACACCCCCACGGCTGAAAGGGCGAGCATGTTTGGTATGACGTGGATTCGAAACCCGCGATCATCAGATTACGAGTCGAGTACCCTAAATTCCTGGTCATGCTGGGTCGTTAATGGTAGGTTTGTGAGTGTTTTCTTGTAGTAAAGCCTTATCGAGCTATCTACTGTGTCCATTGAGGGGAATCAAACCCCTTATTTTAGCGTAATAAATCCGAAGACACACCGCTGTCCCAGCGGAAGAACAAAGATTTGGGCTAGCAAAGTGAGATATAACGTACTAACATGTGAATGGAATACTAAAATGTGAAATAATGTAAAAAAGAAGAATATTTCTTTTGAAGTTAGGTACTGGATTATCCTATAAATGTTTGCGACATTCATAAGTAACTGGAACAGAGATGCTTGACTATTTCAGTCTCTAAACATATCAGTTACGGACGAAATTTCCTTTTTTTTCGAATTTTGATATAGAAAAATCGACTGCAATTGTTTTACTGTTAGTATAAAAACAGTTTGATGTCTGAAGCTGTTTACATAATATCAACTGTTTATTTATTGCTATATTATTTTGAAGGTTGCCAAGCGGTTGACACTGCCTTTCTTTTAATGTCACCCAATTGATGGAATAAATTATGAAGGAATATACTTTTCTCTTATTTTTTTCTCAAGGCTATACTGTCATAAAACAAATGTGAGACATACACTTAAGATTTGTATTTCGTTTCATATGACTAGCAGTAGAGTGTATTGTAATAGTGTTCATAGTTAAAGAACGATATAGGAATTTCTCTCGCTTTCCTATAAGAAGTTAAACACAAATCATACAATCCTAAATAACCGTGGCACTTGAAATTCTTATAGGCAGGATTAGAGTAAATGAATCTATGAGATCTATCATTCCTTTAAATTAGCTATATTTTTGAGCTCCAGCAATACCAAGCGTGGGGCGCTCTTATACGCGATTCGATTATCATTCTGTTGCTCAAATGCTTTTTAAGGCAGTTGTAATTTACTTTTGCAAAGACTAACACTTTTATCCACATCCAATGGATTGTTTTAAGCTGATTGTACTAACCAGTACCAGCAAGACGGAAAGTTAAGAAAATTATAATTTATGGAATTAAACTACATATAAAAAACATTAATTGGATTATAACGGCTTATTTGTTGAATTAATGCTATGGCTATTATATGTCTCCCCACTGGTTTAACGGTAAGTCTGCAAATGTACGACTCTAAATTTGGGATTTCGATATCTTTAGTGGGCAGAGCTAAGAAAGCTCATTGTGATGATTTGTGCTTAACAATAACCAAACGTTATTAGGATTTTTTTATTTAAGGTGTTTAAAAAGTGTGGTGATGTTTTTTTAACTTCACACTTTAAATTTTATAAAAGCATAAACGCTTACTTTATAATATAATATGTAATGATAGAGTTTGAACCCTGGAAGCACTTTTTGTTTTTATACCTGAACGACACATTATGGGCTAAATGACCAGGTCAGAAACCTCTATGGTCTAGGTATAACCGTTTTCAGTTTTAATTTGTGAAGGAAAGAGTCTGTTTGTTTGTAGAAAAGCACGAGGCTACAAAATGGGCTATCTGTGCTTTGACTACCATGAGTAACGAAATCCGGTTTCTAACATTGTAAGTCCGCTGTGCCACTGAGGGACGGGAAAAGGAATACAATCTTAATCGATAGCGGTATTAACTGTAATTCCTATAATGCATTCACAGCTGAAAACGACTAGCATGTTTGATAGCATCGTATATCGAGTCCAGAACTCTCGGATCCCTATTTCAAAACGCTAGCAACCAGATCGCGTTTGGATTCAGTTTTGGAACAAAAAATCAAGCAGAAATTATATTTTTCCCATTTGGCAACATTGATGTTCTTAAAAACACTCTAAATTTCCACTCAGTTAAGTTATGTTTAACATACCAGATTAAAGCCGAATATCTACTTTTATATTATGGCCGCCATTTTTCAACGTTGCTTAAAATTGTTTGTAGTAAGAAATATACAGTTCTAAACACAAGCCGCTCGACTGACAAGTATTACGATAGACTTTTATTTATTACCCATATGAATTGAATACGTTGTTTCATTGTTTCAACATAACTCTAAAAGGATGGCACTTGAAAATGGGTTGCCATATATTAAAATCAAGTGATAAGAGTTTATTGGAAACGCAGCAATGGTTACTTATGGAACATTGTTTATTTGAACATAACTATTTATTGATAGATAACAGTATTCTAGGCTTGGGAACAACCTGACATTCAAGAAGTGAATCTGCATTTTGGAATGTTTAATTGACCCAAAAGAAAAAAAATTATTTTAACACTTTTCCGTTTTTTGTGTGTGTGTTTTCCTATAGCAAAGCCACAGCAGGCTGTCTGCTGAGCCCACCGAAGGAAATCGAACCTTTGTGTTGTAAATCCGTACACTCACCGCTGTACTAGCGGAGGGCTTTTCTGTTTTAAGTCTAGCATTACAGCACATGAACTTCTTTACACATGGACATTTTGAGATCAAAAGAAGAAACTGCGTAGGTGAAAAACAGCAACAAGTAAAACCAGTAAGAATGTCACCTTGCGTAGGTGAAAAACAGTAAGAAAAACCCAGTAAAAATGTCACCTTGCGTAGGTGAAAAACAGCAAGAAATAAAACCAGTAAAAATGTAACCTTTCGTAGGTGAAAACAGAAAAATGTTACTTAGAAAAAAATTATTAAATTTCATTTCAGTTCGTCGCCTTTTTTCGGTCAACTATAACTATAAACTGCTACGGATAATACAGAATATTAATATGAAATATACTTTGCCATAAGGTAAAGGAGTATAATGTCTTATCCTTGCTGGCTTGCCTTATTTATTTTTTAAATGACTCATTACTGGACAACTTTCCCTGCTAGTCAACATGGTGAAAATGGTAATGTTCCAGTGGACCTACAACTCCAGGTCCTATTCACAGCAAAACACCTCGCTGTAGCCAGTGAACGTGCATATCACTGGTTTGAAATTATATAGGGATAGGTGAGCATGATAAGCTGGCCTTATTTGATCGAAACCTAACTTATAATTTACAGATTCTGAAGCGTGTGTTTGTGTCTTTATTTGTTTGTTTTATAGCAAAACCACATGAGGCTATCTGCTGTGTCCACTGCAGGGAAGCAAACACCGGTTGAACTAACCGAAAGGTGTTACTTAAGTTTTGTACTTAACCTATAGCCCCAGTACATTTTCTGGAGTAAATCTGTATTTCTTAAATACATATTGTTTTAGAATTTAAACAATTTATTTGTTTCATTTAAATTTCGCGAAAAGCTATACAATGGATATCTGCACTAGTTATAACTAATTTTGAGGATATAAAGTAGAGGGAATGCAGCACCCGTCGCTAGCTTTTAGGCTACACTTTATCAACGAATAGTGAGATTGGCTGTTATATTATAACGCATAATAGTCATGTGCCCAAGTAATATCTATAGAACAGGCTACTTAAAACATATTATTACTGTATCAGTAGTTTAAAGGCCAAGAAATATTACAGATGGTAGCATTGTATTTGACAGGTCTAAACACATATAATATTTTGAATTCAATTTCATCCAACCGAAACATGACTTTAATAATTTATGTTCATGTATAAAAGTAAACTGCTATTAACTGATAAGGGTTGTAAATAATGCATGTTTTACAATGATTGTCTTTTTTAAAAAAATACCCGGTGGTTATCTGTGAAATGTAATGTTTTTTTTAGCAAATCCATAGAATGGTATAATATCTATATTCTAAAGAAAAAGTACTTAAATTTATTTATTTATTATAATAATGCATAACTTAAATGTATTATCTTCTTGTTTGGATTTAAATATAGTATTATGAATATAATCGTTATATATCTCCTTCCTCTGGACAAAAAAGTTCTGATGTAACCCTGATACATCGGTGGATAGTGTATTGATTGCACTTAGTATGATATAAATACGACACATAGGAGAACAAGCTGGTTGTAATATTGCTGATTAGATTGCATTCTGACACATTTGTGTGTATAAAAACGAGTCTCTGCTTCCTAAACATATCTTACACAGTCACTCATAAAAGTGCTTCAAGCTCCAAGTTCGAACAAATGTATTGGTTACTAAATTACCATTTAAATATAATTTTCTCCACTTGATCACAGCTATTTCCTATACATTTTACGTTTACGACTTCATTTTCATCCTAAAGAAAGGTCTTGATTTTTTAGCGGTTGAGAGCTAGGCCTACTGAACAAAAAATTAAAACATTGTCAATAACATCTTACGCGGTAAAAGTTGCGCCACTTCTCTTGAAACCAATAAAATTCAACCTAAAAACACTGTTTAAAAATAATTTGCACACCATTGAGCCCCCATCCATTCCAAATTTGGCCTGGCATGACCGAGCGCGTTAAGGCGTGCGCTCGTAATCCGAGGGTCGCGGGTTCGCGCCCGCGTCGCGCTAAACATGCTCGCCCTCCCAGCAGTGGGGGTGTACAATGTGACGGTCAATTCCACTATTCGTTGGTAAAAGAGTAGCCCAAGAGTTGGCGGTGGGTGGTGATGACTAGCTGCCTTCCCTCTAGTCTTACTCTGCTAAATTAGGGACGGCTAGCACAGATAGCCCTCGAGTAGCTTTGTGCGAAATTCCAAAAACAAACCTTCCAAATTTAACATAATTTAGTATTATCGTTTCCAATCTATTGATCTTTCAGCTGTAATTTCTGCTGTCTAGTGTTTTTCATGTTTTGTAATATTTTGTATATTACTGTGCAATTCACTTCAAATAATTCAACAAATTATAATTTACTTTTATAAAAAAAATTGAGAAATTTATAACTGCTATTATCTGTGTATAAAAGTGAAATAAATATTGATCCAAGAAACAACTAACATAAATCCAACTTCCTTCGGCCAGGCATGGACAAGCGTGTTAAGGCGTGCGACTCGTAATTTGAGAGTCGTGAGTTCGTATCCCGGTCGCACCAAACATGCTCGTCCTTTTAGCAGTGGGGACATTATAATGTGACAATCAATCCCACTATTCTTTGGTAAAAGAGTAGCTCAAGAGTTGGCGGTGGGTGGTGATGACTAGCTGCCCTCCTTCTAGTCTTACACAGCTAAATTAGGGACGGCTAGCGCAGATAGCCCTTGAGTATCTTTGCGCGAAATTCAAAATAACAAGAATCAACTTCCTTCGCTCTTCTGTTTAAATTCGATACTGAAACACAAACAATGTTTTTACGTAATGTTGTTCCGGGCGTGATATAGAGTTTAGTTTGTCGGACTGTAGAGCGGATTGTCCGTGGTTTGCGTCCCGTTACTGTGAAGCAAAAAATATCACATTTCTTACTTTAAAGCCATAGATGTATTATAAAAACGAAGTTCAAATCTTACTAATAATAGCAAAAAGTTGACGATTGGTGCTTTTGACAAGCTACCTTCCCTTTGGTTTATGAATTCAAAATTAGGAATGAATATCGCAGATAACCTATGTGTAACTATGCAAGAATATCCAAACCAAAACAATTATCCACAGTTATATTAACCTACTTCAATTTCTCACCTAGTTCTAATAACACTACCGAATAAACGCCATTAGCTCTAGATTTTGGAAGTTTTGAAACTTAGCTTAACGAGTGCTTCACAGTATAAGCCTATCCAAACAAAACGACAACTCGATTGGCGGTTAAAGATTTGAACATATAATATTGTAGGCCTAAGCTTAAAATAAACATTGGTAAAAAATCTAATACAATATTCTTTTACTGTTTCCAATTTGTGGTTTATTGCTGAAATATTTTGTTGATTTGAGATGGTCGTTAAGACAGTTTTTTTAGGATATTCTAAATCTGTTTTCGAAAAAAAAAGAAGTACAATGATGAATTTTTTCAACGATCAAGATTAGTTAACTTTCCACTGTCAAGTCAGTGCCGCTGTGAGCTACCTTTCACATTTATTGAACCAAACATGCTTCAGAAACTCTTACTAGGTTAACATTTGTGGAGAAGCTTACATTTCATGGAATAATTGACATGATAATGTTTGGACATTTTTCACCAAATCTTTCCGGATTATTTGTACTGTTGTGTGTAGTTTTTGGCACTTCCTTATAAAAATCTAACGCTTTATTTGTTATTAAAATAAGCGATAACGTTTAACAAATTAATGTATTTCTTGCTATACTAAAATAGCTAAATATATTGCAAGAAGTTAATTATTTAATTTCTTTAGCGCATATTGGTGTACAAAATACATTTTGATTCTAGAAATAAACGATCTCATAACACCAGATTTGTTTTTGTTTTTTTAATTAGATACTTAACGTTCGCTCTACAGTTTCTTTTGAAGCATTTAAATGAAATACAAACCATATAAAGATACATGTATCTCGAGAGGATTTAGTCGTTCGTCAGTTATTCAGTGTTTTAAAAATTTTGGTGAAATTATGAATAAAAAAGGTTGTGCAGCACATGCAAATGTGTTGTAAATTATTTGAGACGAACATTAGAAATATAGCTACATATATACATTAACAATTTCACATTATTTTCTTAGTGTTTAGCTATTAGTGTTATATAGGAAATTTTTATTTATTTATTTTTCTATCATCCTCAATCCATTTGACGTATTTAGTGAATTTATTTAAACCCTCTATAGAGTTGTATAAGATCCTCCAGTGAAACAGTGGTAAGTTTACTAATTCAGAATTCTAAAATCTACTGTTCTATTTCCCGCAGTGGAATTGCCAATGTGCCTTTGTTTTAAAACAAAGAAGCTGAGCAAAGAAAGACATTGTTTTGGTTATTGTTAAAATTATTACTTGGAATTAATATGTCAAACTAGTTCCAATCACGGGCCCGGCATGGCCAAGTGCGCTAAGGCGTTCGACTTCTAATCCAACAGTTGCGGGTTCGAACCCTGGTCGCACCAAACATGCTTGTCTTTTCCGCCATGGGTGCGTTATAATGTGACGGTCAATCCCACTATTTGTTGGTAAAAGAGTAGTCCAAGAGTTGGCGGTGGGTGGTGATGACTAGCTGCCTTCCCTCTAGTTTTACATTGCTAAATTAGGGACTGCTAGCGCAGATAGCCCCCGAGTAGCTTTGCGCGAAATTCAAAACAAAATACAAATAATAATTAATTGACAAATCTGTAAGTTTTTCTTATAAAAAAATATTTATAAATACTGTTATCCCACTTTCATAAAATATAAATAGTGTAGTCTCATATCTTGACAATATTAAATTATCTCAGTCCGCTTTATGTAGGAACCACCATATTTGTCGACCTGGTTTATTAGCCACATTCTTTGTAATAAGTAATTATGAATTTTTAGCTGGAAGAGAATGGAAAAAGCTAATAATTCTTTATTATAATTTCCTCGTCAAGGACGTTAATACTGAACTACGTTGTTATCCTTCGTTATATTGAGTTTGTATGCAGCTGTGTTACAGGTTTCAATGTGACGTAGTATAGGTATAAGATTTTTAAAGTCTTATGTTTGTTTGTGGTTAAGCATAAAGCTGCATAATAGGCTATCTGTGCTCTGTCCAATACGGGTATCGAAACCCAGTTGTTAGACATACCGCTTTACCGCTATATTTCTTTCATTGTCGGAAAACTGGAGCTCTATAGCCGTACCGAAGGGCCTCCCTTTTTCATAGATTGTTAGTATGAGAACCTTTTATCCAAGTGAAGAAAATATATTTAAGTATGAGAGTAAAAAACAACAACGAATAATTTTAAGCAGTTGTGAGTGTGTAATAAGCACTGTGAAGTGGGAAAGAGCTATTTCCCTGTAAGCCAATGAAATAATCTGGTTCACGCGGATTGGCTCTATTGGTGTGCTGTTTTAGTGTCAGCGTATCTACGTGCTTCCACATTTTTGTGCGTTTCGTCATAAACACAAAAACATTTTATTTATTTTGAAACCAGTTGTCGGTAATGAATTCGAAAACGATACTGTAAATGTCAACCATATGCGCGAGCGCCACCCCCTTGTTCATTCGAAGCTTTATAAAACGCGATTTTTGTGCCCTCCTCAATCATTGAACGCAGGTCTTTTGCGTTCATCAAGTTGAAGTAGTTTCATTTACGTTCATAGGGGGAAGGAAGCCTCAGGTAGCTGCTGTAACATCATAACTGATCCCTAGTTCTCTTAGACTCTCGAAATAATACCATAAGTTATTAACATTACTTTACAGCTACCAGAAACAATTCGACTTACAAAATACAGAAAATGGTGGCCCAAATAGCATCTTTAGTCTTCTTTACGTTGATCCTGACATCAAGTTTCGTATCAAACGATGCTGAAGCACTTCCTAAATTCTGGGATTCAGGCAGTTATGCTCCGTTTTTGAGCAATGAATACAAGAGTGCTCAGGTCAGTTCATCTGGTTTTACGTTCAGGGGAATTCAAAGTTTAGATTCTTTTAATGGTATTCAATATCAAAAGCACTTTGACTAATGAAAGTATTAGCTTGTTACTTTGGCTGTAGTTTGAAAAGTAAGTTGTCAACAATTAAATAAATAACTTATTTTCAGAAATTGTTTAATATAAATACATATGTTAATATTTGGCTAGGTAAATCATAAATTACCGACTATTTTGTTAATCTGAAAATTTTAAATCGAGTTTTGTCAGTGTACGTAAAAAACAACACTTATTTTCTTGTGAGTATATTACTGTTTGCGGTAAACTTCAGTTATTTGAGTTTGACTTCACGCATAAAGACTATACATGTATATTTAACGTTTTGTTTTTGATATTTGAGTATATTTTCAGATCATATGTTGAGTTAGTTATTTTGTACACACCTTAGGGTTTTGTTTAATGAAGTGCTAGTTTTTACTAAAATACGAATTTGTGTTTAAATTATTTAGGCTCTTGCATTAATCTTTATTTTTTCTATTTTTTTAAACCATAAATAAGTAAATCACGTCCAGACCTCGGATTTTTAATGTAGAAGACAAAGCATTTTTGTTTATTAGTAAACACAAAGCAACAGAACAGGCTATCTGTGCTCTGTCCACTTCGGGTATCGAAATCCGAAATTTTAGAATTGAGATATAACAACAATCAAATAAATGTTTGCTAAGAAGAACAAAAACGTTGTTATGAAAATAATTAAGTTATTTGACTAATAAAAACTCTTAAAGATGTAGAAAGTTACAACTATGTTTTTACTGTACAGTTTAAACTCATGTTACAAAATAATGTGAACTGTGAATACAAATTACATGTTCAATGAGTATGCATATGAAAACATATAAGCATAAACTATAAGTGCTGAAGTTATTCCAAATATCCTTTCAAATGTGTTGCAAATACTAGGATCAACAGTGAAACAGGGAGTTCGTACTAACATAATTACCCTTGGTAAGTCACACCACTTTATTAAAACAAACAAATATAACATTTACTTTTGTTACTGTACTGGACTGTACGTGCTTCTGTTGGAAAAGACTAGAGATGAGAACATTAATTGGTATATAAGCCCACATTAATGATCAATCATACACCACTACCCTAAAACTACTCTGCAGAACATAAATGGGAAACGTAAATGATTTGATACTTAGCGTATTTAAATATATTATAAATGAACATTTTCCATCCAATTGATGAGAAACACATCTACAACGAACATAAAATGACAAACAACAAAAATACTTAAAAGTGCTTAGCACTATAAGGCTCCGTGAATCGAATCGGCTGTGCACAGATATATATCATAAGGTATACAAGCTGAATTAAATTGTTAATAAAATAGAACTTGGTTTCTTTATTTATGTAGAATGTTGTTACACATAATTAGTAACGAATATAAGAACATTTTTTTTTCTAATAACAACAGATATATGAAGAAGAAAAGTATAAAAAATGTTGTTACAAGAAAAATGGGTTCCAGTATATAGAGTCAGTTAAAAGCTAAATTCTAAAGTTTACAGAAAGTAATGTAGTTTCCAATCGAAACCCCAGCTAACAAATTGAATCTCGAAGCTTCAGATGGCCCTACTTAACACACACAATGAAATGTAAAATAAAAACAAATTAGAATCTTTTAGCCACCACACTGAAACTGAAAACAAAAAACAATTTAGGACACCTTAGCGACTTCTCGCTGGTACAGCGGTAAGTCTACGGATTCACAACGCTAAAATCAGAGGTTCGATTCCTCTCGGTGGGCTCAACAGATAGCCCTATGTGGCTTTGGTAGAAGAAAGCACACACACACACACCCTTAGCTACTTCAGTGAAATAGGAAATAAAAACAAATTAGGACCTCTTGCCAACCACACTGAAACTGGAAACAACAAAAAAGGAAACCTTGGCAACTCCAACGAAACTGGAAATTAAAACAAATTAGCATCTCTTAGCAAACAACTTACAACTAGAGAGAAAACAACGTCGAATCTTTTAGCAACCATTATAATTTTCTCCCCATAAATATACATTCTTTTATTCGACTAAAAGACTTTACATTTTTAACTTTCAAAATGGTGAAAGGAAATGGTTATAAACGCCAGTAAACAACTAGAAAATTAAAAATACTTAAGTTTTATGTAATGTCGTTTGCGAACTGAACTGCAAAAGCTTTATCTTTTACTGCTGATTTCTGAGCCCAAGATGAAAAGTCAAACTCAATCAAAGAAAAAAGAAACACAATTAGAAACGATCGGAATGACGTCAATAATTTAAAAAAATATATATACACTTATCTGTCTTTCTCCCATTATTCGAGAACATTTCATTTTGATAAAATCGTATAACATTTCGTCACGGAGCGTACAAAATTAATTTCTTATTCTAGAGAATCGTTTTCATTTAGGAAATAGTTATAGTATTTTTTGTTATCTTTGTCACAACACAGGGATTTAATTTAAAATGCCTTACGTTATTAAAAAAAATAAAGTTTAATTATAAAGAAACTCCTCTAAAAATTACAAACTAAACAAATAATTTGCGTTTTGTTATCATAACCTTTTCTTGTACCTTAACTGGCATCAAATATTTTAAGTTTTTTTTAAAAGTCATTTTCAACCACTTTCGGCTGCTCCAAATGACTATACGAATGAAACTTTAGGAGTAGCCATAGATATTGTTATATTTTTAAAATCGCGGTAGTTTTGCATTATAAAAAGCATGATCTGTAGTGATTCTGTGTCGAAACTATTGTGCACACTTAATAGCTGTAGTTTATTTTTTAAAGAGATTGTTTTGTGCAAAAATATCCTAAAGACTGTTTAGCGAGGTCTCAGGGAGAGAGTGATGCCCCTGGGAGTTTTGTCGGCTTGGGCAGAGAGCCACACTGGGCAAGTGTGTCTAGTATTGGGTTGGTGAAGGCTAAGTAAATGACACGACATTAAAATCATTATGTGGGCTATTTTACACATGTATATATTCTTATGTGTAAGACAAATTATTTCATTAACTTTTATATGTGAAATTTAGTGCAGATAGCCCTCGAGTACCTTTATGCGAAATTCAAAACAAACAAACAATTTTTTTTTTATATTATGATCAAACTTTCATTTTCTGCTGATTTTTTTCATTTTACTGTTTATTTACTCATTAGCCATACATTTTGTTATTCCATTCAAATGTCCTACCTTTCCTACTCATTGAAACTGAATGGTTTTCATGTAAAAAACAAAATTACTGAAGGAGCTCTCTGTGTTCTGCCTATCAAGAATTCGTTAGTTTGCTCGTTCGTCGTTGTTTTTTCACGAATCATATGAACATTTCATAATCGATTATGTTCAATTTCAATAGTCTTTTTTATTATTCTTACGCATTGAATCTTCCTATTCTCGCATTCGTTTTCGGGCCCTGCATGGCCAGGTGGTTAAGGCAATCAACTCGTAATCCGAGGGTTGCGGGTTCGAATTTCTGTCACACCAAACGTGGTCGCCCTTTTAGCCTTGGGGCGTTATAAGGTGACGGTCCATCCCATTATTCGTTGGTAAAAGAGTATCGGCTTGTAGTGATGACTAGCTGCTTTCCCTCTAGTCTTGCACTGCTAAATTAGGGACGGCTAGCGCAGATAGTCCTCGTGTAGCTCTGCACGAAATTCAAAATAAACAAATCCAAACCCTGCGTATTCATTTTCTCGAATAAGCAACTGGTAGCTGCATAAGACTAAGTTTGCATCGCTTTCAAAGTGTAACAAAACACAATTAACATGCATTGTGGGCAAATTAGAAAACTGAGCGGGATTAAAACTTACCAAATTATTCGAAGTTAGTTTAATTTTGTAGTACCATGATGGGTCAGCGGTAAGTTTGCGAACACAATAATCAAGAGTTCCACACTTCACAGTCAATAGAGCGCAGATAACCCTCATGTAACTTTGTATTAAAAAAAAACATACAGCAGTTAAAATTTTAAAATAATTTCTTTCTTTCTTCAGAAAAGAAACTATAGTGTATGAATATTCCAATAAAAATATTTTCATGAATACATTATTTAAAGTTGACTTGCAAGATGTTAAAGTTATTAAATAAATAGAGCGACAATAATTTTTTATTGTTTTTTTTAATTTTGTGCAAAGCTACTCGAGGGTTATCTGCGTTAGCCGTACCTAATTTAGCAGTGCAAGACTAAAGAGAAGGCAGCTAGTCATCACCACCTACCGTCAACTCTTGGGCTACTCTTTTTTTCTGATGAATAGTGGGAATGACCGTACATTATAACGCCTCCACGGCTGAAAGAATTTCGAGTCGAGTGCCTTAACCACCTGGCCAGCTGGGCATAAAATTGAATGTTTTGCTTTTATATTTTTATCGCTTATTAAATCTATAAGAAATTCAAAATTAAATTCGCCATATTGCTCCAGCCACTCAGCGGCAAGTCGATAGGTTTATAATGCTAAAAACTGAGGTTAGATACCTGTGGTATCAAAGTACAAATAGGCCATTGAGTAGCTTTGTGCTAAATAACAAACAACTCTTATTTCTCTCACTACTACACTGCCATAAAATCATACTTGAAACTTTAAAGTTTATTTAGATGAGTCAATGACGGAAATGATAATGTTTAATGGGAGAAAATTGTGGTCTTAATTAATTATATTTGCACGCAAAATACTCGGAATAAAAGCTAAAAAAAATAACTTGAGCATTAAGTGATCAACCCTAATGGATTTTTTCTAAGACTATTGATTAAGATCACCAAAATGTTTAATATTTGAATAAAATATTAAACCAGTCCACAGCTCAATTTTCTTTAATTCCAATAAAACGTCATTAGATCTCCAGTGGTACATTGGTATGTCTAGGGATTTTTACTGTTACAAACCGGGTTTCGATACCGAGGTGGGCAGAGATCTACTTGTAGCTCTGTGCATAAAAGTAAACAAACAAACAAAATGTGATTAAAAATTCTACCCGTAGTTTTGAAACAAAGTCCAAAAGGTTCTTTCTCAGATTTCTTCCTTACAACAAACAAACAAAAATATGTGATTTCAGTACACTTTGTCTTTCCTCAAATATTATTTGAGGTTTTATCTATCGGAATGAAGATATTTCTAGTTGATAACTGTTAACACACAATCAAAGAAGGAGACAAATAACCACCAACTGGTGAACACGATTTGTTTTTCAATAGAATAATCGCATACTCCTTTTCATGAAGCTTGTTTTTATTGCTTAATGACTTCCTTTGTTAATAAACTATCAAATCAGATTTTGAAAAGTAATAAAATCTTTACTTTTAACGAGTGCAGTAACAGGGTACGTGTAATTAAGATATAGGCATAACACGAAGTTCAGTTATAAGTAAAGAAAAACAAAAACATGGTTATTGAAAACCTTAAGTGGTGCACAAGGCTTCATTTATTATTATTATCTTTTAGTTCTCGTATGAGAAACTAAATACAGAGTAGTCGGAATTATCTGACATTTCCAGGCAAGCTTCACCCATTGGGACATGTATGAAGACGATTTATAAATGATGAGGTTTTCAATATCTCAGAATCGTGTCTCTTGTAGTGGGGCTGTCAATCTGGCAAGAAAGAAAATCTGACAAATAGAAGTAATCTATAGTCTACATGGCACCATTAAAGCGACAGAAGAAGTACAATCTTAAATAAATTTCCGATTACTGAGAAAATTAAATTATAGTAAGGCTAAAAGTATTTGCTAAATATTACATAGGGGTTAATGTAGGGTTATCTTTATTATCTTTATTTGCAATTAAAGAACCAAACACTAATTTTTTATCGGCTTAAACTTTGCGCAATATTATTTCAAACTTAGTTTCTATAGCAATAATCTGAAAAAAAAAAGATTTGCTCAGAGAGACGTAACAACTTCGTGCACTCGTAATCCGAGGGTCGCGGGTTCGCGCCCGAGTCGCGCTAAAACATGCTCGCCCTCCCAGCCGTGGGGGTGTATAATGTCACGGTCAATCCCACTATTCGTTTGTAAAAGAGTAGCCCAAGAGTTGGCGGTGGGTGGTGATGACTAGCTGCCTTCCCTCTAGTCTTACACTGCTAAATTAGGGACGGCTAGCACAGATAGCCCTCGAGTAGCTTTGTGCGAAATTCCAAAAACAACAAACAATTTTTTCTGGAAATCTCTGTTTGATGTTTTTGTAGAAATGAAATTTGAAATAATTTTAATTATTGATTCATTGACAGTTTAATTTTTAAAACTCTTTTATTCCTTTTTTCAAAAACGAAACATTATTATTACAAAACAAGGTGTGTTTTATTAATAAAAATATGTTTTAAACGCAAATAACAGGTACAACATTGCACAGCCAAATTAGACGTTCTTAATGTTTTTATTTATTAAAATACTGTAAAGCCGAGATGAATACATAATTGCAATTTTCTTTTGTTTGTTTTCTATGTAAAAGACGTAATAAACAATTAAAAGTCACCACACAATAAATAGTTATTAAAAACAGGGATTTGCTCTAAAAACTTTACGTATGTTTAGGTTTGTTAGTTTCGTTTTGATTTCGTGCATATCTGCGTTAGCAGTCCCTAATTTAGCTGTGTAAGACTAGACCATCCACTGCCAATTCTTAGGCTACTTTCTTACCAATGAATAGTGGGATTAACCATCCTATTATAACGTCTCCACGGTTGAAAGTGCAAGCATGTTTTGTGCGACAGGGATTTAAACCCGCGACCCTCAGATCACGAGTCGAACGCCTTAACCTAACTGCGTATGTTTTGGTGTCCTGTGATGGTATCGTGTAGCTTTGCGAGAGATTAAAAAACAAACAGGTAAGTAGCTGTATCACTATTAACTAAATGATAATCCAAATCTAGTGGCTAAATATCTAATAGGTTCCTTTTGTTATTATACATAAATTAAGATATACCATACGTTTCTGACGTTATTCTTATGATGCCTTTAGGAGGGTCGTGTGAAAGTTTATGTACGGTAACTAGAGTTGGGATTCGATTTTCAATGTTATTGTTAAGAAATGCTGGTATGCCATTCATTGTTACTCATTAGTGCTTCAGTCAACTAACTGTTCCAATGCTTTCAGGAAGGGTATGTATGATTTATTGTCTTCTATGCTGGGTTGATTGAATATATTATTCGTTCAAAGGATGTAGAACGTATCTCTTATTTTTATTTTTCTCGGTTGTGGTTCTTATCCTATTATTTGAGTGTTATTCCAACTTATTATACAATAGCCAGAGTATCCGTCCATTGGATGGGTGAAATAAAAAGTTGTTTGTAAGAAAGGAATAGGATTTGTTTGTTTAAAAATTAGCGCAGAGTTATACGAGGACTATCTGCGATAGCCACCTCTAATTTAGCAGTGAAAAACTATAGAAAAGGCAGCTAATCATCAGTACCTAACGTGAGCTCTTGGGCTACTACTCTTTTACCAACGAATAGTGGAATTGATCTACACATTATACCATCCTTTCAGCCGTAGGAAGACGGAGATTCGAACCCTCAACTCTAAGATTGTGAGTACAACGCCCTAACTATCTGGCTATGCCAGGCCCAAAGGATAGGAAACTGTATTTTTGTTGTTGTTGCTTTACTTAACCTAATAAACTTCAAAAGCGTATTAAAAATGCATAAAAATACCAACACTGAAAAGAAAAACATAGTATTTTCAAGAATTCTAACAATATGAAGTTAGATGGAAGGTCAAACTCCCCTTATGTCATCCTGTATCACTATGTCAAGATGTGCTGATTTGGTTGGTAGGTGTCGTTTTTCTTCGAAATGAGGCGGTAGTCTAACCACACTTTCCCATGACTATCCTCATATTTTACTGCACCACTGTGTCAAGTTTGTTGAAAGCGTCAGAACAAGATGCACATACTCATATTGACGTTTATTTATACTGATTCTATTCTCAGAATTACGGGCTGTTACAAATATATTACTGTAAATAGCCTTGTATATTTATTGTGTTCCTAAACTCTGATTATTGTTTATTCAACGAGTATATATTGAAGTCCATCTTCTCATAGAAGGTTGTAAATGTATGACGTGTTTCTGTTGTTTTTTCTCGATTGGATCTTTAGGTGAACTTGTGTGCAATTATATTGTGTTGATGTTCGTAAAATCTATTTTGACTTTAGGCAGTTTGCATTTTCTTCGTATTTGTTTAGCAAAACCTTTAACATAAAAAAGCTGTATCTCTGGAGTTAACTTTCTGCTTATTTTCTGTGCACAAGATGAAATATACAGAACGTTATAAATATAATGTCGCTGAATTCCGTTTTAAAAAGTAAACAACAATCAGTTTTTCTCTACTATTCAACAGTTTCCATGGAAATATTCACTGTATACGTATTGCCACATACGACAAACAGATTTCGAATCAATGAGTTTATTTTTCCGAAGAGGATACTAAGGCTCTTAAGTATTCGCGCTTTAATGTCTAAGTCAGTACCAAGGTAAAAACTGAAACATCTTTCACAACATTTACCCAGACCTCACTCAGTATGATATTCGTTCGTGCTCACGTGGTCAGAGTTTACTCAACTTGTTCGCCGTCTAGTTTACTATTACTGAAGCGTTGGTCATTATTAGGTATTTCATAATTTCATTCAGATAATTGCATGAAATATGGATAGATATTTGCTAAAGCTAATACACAGTGCACTCTCCAAAACTATGGCTACCGCGGCTGAGCCACGCTGTAATGAATGAATTGGAAACAGCGAAGTGCCATTACGTTTTCGTAGTAATTACTACATAATGAACACGTGGAGAAAAGTTTCTGAAATTAGCTTACAAGGAAACTAAATTACTAATCTTGATGGATACGCTTTCACGGATAAAAATTAAAGTTCATATATTCTAATGAAACTAATGTAAACGAGATAAAAAGTAGTTATTTAAAGCAGATATAACCTTCATGGTCCTAGTGTACCGTGTTTCTGAAATGAAACATTAAATATTAATCGGAGAAAGAGAGTCTTGAATGTTGTGTATCACACATTGAAACAGAATGGCTAGTTACCATGATGAGAACAGTGATTACTTAGGCCCTTAACGTGACATCAACTTAGTTGAAATATTGACACACTGTCTGCCTTATTTCAACCAATGGAAACTAATAACGTCATATATAAGCCACCTATTAGCATAGATAAATCTCCTCTCGCGGACTTAAAACCTTCTCTTAAGCGTTTTTCAACAGACGAACCATCTCACAGACGTTAGTTACGCAAGTTATTTGTATGTTATGTTTCTGCCAGCCTTTAAATTTCATTGTAAAGCAGCTTAACGTACTTTTTTTTATGAGATTCTTTAAGTTTGACTTTTGTGTAAATATACTTCAGTAAGCATGAAACAAATTGGTCGTTATGTTCAACAATTTAAGCTACTTCCAATTTCACAATATCTGGACTCGAACTAGCGGCAGAAGATGCTCATTAGGATAAGAAAGTTATACAGAATATGCGTCAGCCATGCCAGAGACAAACAAGCAACCCAATAATTGCTAACGAGGAGCCAAACGTAGCTTATCTCTAAGAATCTAAATATACCGAATTTGCAGCTGAACGTCTTGTATTCAGAAAACCAGCTTGAAGTCTATAAATTTCCTCCACATTTACAATGTGCAATAAAGAAATTAGCTTTAAACTCTTTAAAAGTATATAGCTACAAGGAAACTATTATGAATTAATGTAATGTTTAATTTATATTTCATCATTCTATTATAAACGGTTCAGGCCTGGCAATGCCAAGTGTGTTAAGGCGGTCGACTCATAATCCCAGTTGCACCAAATATGTTCGCTCTTTAGCCGTGGGGGCGTTATAATGTGATGGTCAATCCCACTATTTGTTAGTAAAAGAGTAACTCAAAAGTTGGCGGTGAGTGGTGATGACTAGCTGCCTTCCTTCTAGTCTTACACTGCTAAATTAGGGACGGCTAGCACAGATAGCCCTCGAGTAGCTTTGTGCGAAATTCCAAAACAAACAAACAATCAACATGAGTGAAAACGGTTATTCAGTTTTTCAGTTTGAAGTAAAGATTTCTCAGTTTAGTGAAGTCTTTCGAAAACACTTTCAATTTTACATACAGCATGTAAACACTGCAAAACTATTACATTAAAATGCTATTTATCCTCATTTATAGATAATACAACACAACTATAAGATAGCAGGATTCTTTTGAAATTTCTCTCTACGAATTATTATTGCTCTTTTGGCGTAAGCTTTTTGTATAAAGAATTAAACATTTTCTGCTGGAAAGGCTACTGCCAATTACTCCTTTTGTAGCATATGTTGTTTGTTTTTAATTTCTCATAAAGCTAGACGAGGGAAAGCACTTGGTCATTACGACCCACCGCAAACTTTTGAGCTACTCTTTCACCAACGAATATTGGGTTCGACCGTCACATTATTATCCCATGATATTGAAAGAGCAAGTATGTTTGTTAGGACGGAGATTCAAACCCATGACTATCAGATTGCGAGTCGAACGCCCTAACCACCTTAACATGCCAAGCCACTGGAATTTGATACCTTTGGTGGGCACATCACAGACAGCCGATTGCGCGTACCTGCAAACCAATCTTTCATTATAATTATTAGAAGGTTAATTGTGATTTTTGAAAAATATGATTCGTTGTATTCACTTCGTTGGAATGCACATTACTGGTTATTTAGATAGAGTGGGCGTCTTTTATATTTTTGGAGAAAAAATTATACTGAAAGAAATTCTTTTGACGAATTAATGGCTACATAATTTTACGTTTCTTTTGTTGTTTTTTTGTTAAATTACTTTCTTTAGTTCGTTTATACTAACTTCTCAATGACCTTTTTAAATACAGCATGTAAACGGTTTGTTTCAACTCTCAAAAATATTTAAATACAAGATTAATCAACTCCAGTTTGTTTTGAAGTTAAGTGCGAAAATATACAATGGGCTCCCGGTGCTCTGCCCACCACGCGTATTGAAACCCGGTTTCGAGCGTTGGAAGTATACAGGCGTACCACTGTACGACTGGAGGAGGGCAGTCACTTTCAGTGTTCGTTTTTGTTTTTCACCAAAACTTTAGCCAAAATTTAAATATATATTGTAAAATGTCTTAATGCAGTTTTCAGAAGCCCCCTGCTAATACAGCGGTAAGTCTACATATTTATAGTGCTAAAATCAGGGGTTCGATTCCTCTCGGTAGACTCAGCAGATAGCCTGATGTGGCTTTGCATTAAGTAAACACATACACAACTCCCAGATCTTTGAACACATCTGTTTCAACAGATCAAATGCTCCACATTCTTAGTCATAAAAATCTTGCAAAGTGATTCTGAGTTTTGTGCTTAGTTCTATTATATATTATTATCATTGTATTATAAACAGTTCTGATTTCAATATGTCAAGTACAGATAAATATAAGCCGCAACGAAACAGGATAAAAAAGAATGGTTGATAAATACTTGCCATCTACATTATTAAAAACGCTAAGCCTTAGAGATAATGTTATGTTGTTTTAGCAATGCAACATGAGCCATGTACTATCAGTTTCACAGAGCTACCAATAAGCCACAGCCGGACCTACGAAGTTAAAACATATTTTACAATTTTAACCCTTTGCAACAACTATGTTCATACCGAACGGTTTTAAGAATTTACTTCGTCATGAAATCAACAAGCTGGCTTACTCTATTGGGTTTCATCACGTAACACGTCAATAAGCACAAAAAAATTCTCCTTTTCTGTAATAATTTCTATTTCGAACAGTGTCCACGAAAAATAACATACTTGGTCAGTTCAAATCTTAGGTAGCGAATTAGGTACCATTAGGAAATTTTAATGAAGGTGCAATGGACAGTTCTCATTGTGTTGGTTGCTATTAGAGACTCAGAAGTCTATCTAAAGTCCTATAAATCTAAAATTTGGTTTCGACGTCCATTGTGGGCACAGCGCTGGTAGCTCATTGGATAGTTTTGTACTAAAAACAAACAAACAAACAAACAGAAGTTCTCGGTTTTCTAAAGGTTAATTTATTTCATCAGAGCTTTGCATATAGACTACTTTAAACTAAATAAACGACACATTTATTTTCTGATTTTTAAATTGTATCACAATTATCACATTGTTATGTGTTCTTCAATCATGGTGCTCATCTTCTGACACGCTCCCGTGGAACTGAATGGTTGAGGGTCTAAGAAAACATTGCTAGTAACTGAAACAAATATTTCACATTTGGGGAAAACCACGTGTATGTCATTTAAAACTGGAGCAGTTTAATGTGGATCTTATTGTTTATTTAACAAAACATAAGTTTAACTTAAAAGCACTCAGTTTTCCACGAAACTTTATCTTTTTTAATACTAAAGTATAAGGAAAGAACTGTTGTACATTTGTTGGATTGTAATACGAGTTGTTTTGTCATCCTAGTTTCTTTATGAAAAATACTAGCTTTTTTATTTCAAAAGTATGTTTCTGTTTACAGCTGACATATAGCTGTAGTGTTTGTTTTTTAATAAAAGTGTTGTAACACTGAAATTCGTCAGAACATTTTAGGATACACGAACCCGCGCATCATTAGTTTATACATGTACGCTGACACGATAAATCGAATATCATTCTTACGTTATTTGAGTGAAACTCTTTCAATGTTTTACACTTTTTATAATATTTTACCTATATTTAGTGCAATCAAAGTCTTCTCGTAAAATCAGAGGTTTGGTTTGTTTTGAATTTCGCGCAAAGCTACACGAGAGCTATCTGCGCTAGCTGTCCGTAATTTAGCAGTGTAAGACTAGTGGGAAGGTAAGTAGTCATCAACACTCACCGCCAACACTTGGGCTACTCTTTTACCAACGAATTGGGGATTCGAATTCACGAACGTCTTAACCTACTTGGGCATGTCAGGCCTAGCTGTATTATCGTTCTTGCAAAAAATAATGAATTTGTAATTGGTTTTATGTTTTCACCAGACAATTATTCTCAGGAAGTATTGTAAACAGAGTAAATTTAATGTAATTACTTGTGTATTGCTAAGATTACGCCCCCCAGTGGCTCAGCGGTATGTCTGCGGACTTACACGCTAAAATCCGGGTTTCGATACCCGTGGTGGGCAGAGCACAGATAGCCCATTGTGCAGCTTTGTGCTTAATTCTAAACAACTAAACAACCAACTAAAAGCTAAGATTACAGCGGTACAAAAAGATCGACTTCTGTAGTTGAAAACAATTATCTTCTTATTGATTTTTTTCGTCATGAGAGGTTTCAGTGAGACGTCTGGTCATACAAGATAAGCTCCACAGACATATTGCAACAAGAAAGAGTGTCTTTCGCCTCATATCAGGGAATGAAGTACTTAAAAAAAATTACTGAGAATGATTTCCACAAGACAGAACTGTTTACTTTTCTTTAATATGACGAAAACAATAGAAATGTTTGTCTTTCCTTAGTTGTTGTTTTTCACTTTTACAGCTATGCTTAAAACGACGGCTGTTATTAAAGAGTCCTTCGTCTTAGTGTTTCTATTATGAAATTGATTTAATAGCCACGTAACCGACATTTAATTATTTTATATTTTATTCAACAGGGACAAACACCCACAAAAGTAAATTCAATAAACGAAAAAAAAATAAGAAAAATTAGTGCTCGAAATAAAAGTAGCTAATGGAGTGTTGTGTTCTTCATAACTGAAGGAACAAAAACAAAAATCTTACTCCAATAACGAAGAAAGACGTTTCCGACTAAATAAAGAGAGGCTATTAATTCTTAAAGATTTTGTTGACTAAATAAAGATTGTACAGTAACTGTAAAAAGGGGTTATTAGCTGAATAATATAAGCTCAATAAATGTAAGATGTTGGCTAAATAGAAGATGGTTAGTAATCTTGAAAGAGATAAGTGACAAATAATGAGTCGCTAGTAACCTTGAAAGAGATAACTGACTGTTTAAAGAGAAACTAATAACTGAGAGAGATGTTATTAGCTAGCTAAATAGAAGATAGTGGTAGCTGTTCTAACTGTGGAAGAAGTTACGGACTGAATTAAGGAAGGTTAACAAGAGAATTTCTTGCAAAACAAAGTACGAAGCTGGTGATTGAAATAGAATGTGCTCGCTTTTTATACTTCGACGTCGTTTGTTAACACTCTCTATGGGTGTGTCTTTAGTTTTTTGTTAGATTAATCTTTGATTTACCTGCTTTTATAACGGGAAACTTAACTGCTCTGTAGTAAATTACAATGTAATTGAATTTGTATTATCACTTTAGGATTGATATGACTAATGGAATGTGTATCGTCACACCAGGCTCTATATGACATTGTAATAGGATGTGTACTATCAAACTAGGCTCTATATGACATTGTAATAGGATGTGTACTATCAAACTAGGCACAATATGACATTGTAATAGGATGTGTACTGTCAAACTAGGCACAATATGACATTGTAATAGGATGTGTACTATCAAACTAGGCACAATATGACATTGTAATAGGATGTGTACTGTCAAACTAGGCACAATATGACATTGTAATAGGATGTGTACTATCAAACTAGGCACAATATGACATTGTAATAGGATGTGTACTGTCAAACTAGGCACAATATGACATTGTAATAGGATGTGTACTGTCAAACTAGGCTCTGTGTAAAATGTTTAAAGTTATTTTCACTCTGTGAAAGATTAATTTATTTGAATTACGAAATTACTATTGAAATTTTAATACAAAATGATGAAAAACCATTTTCACTAGCTTTATGTTGTTAGTGCATTTATGTATAACTTTCAGTGATAAATATGTTCACCTCAGGTCTTTTTCTCTCGTTTATTTTAGTATAAAGCTAGATTACAAAGAGAATTGGCAAACAACTTGGCTTTGCTGTTGGCTGGAGAGGAAGACCTACCATGGCCACCTTACGGCGGTAGAATTGTGGAGAGTAAGCGGCAGATCCGGTACAACCAGTGTTACTTCAATCCAATTTCCTGCTTTCGCAAACGAAAATGAGTTCTTACAAAGTATACGATCCTGAGTAACAGGCTTAAGCTATAACAACTAATTAGAAATGCACAAACAAACATCAAATCTCTTTAAAACATAATAATATTCTTAATAGGATTCTCCAAGCCTCTTAAGGGTTTTAAAGTTACGTTTTAGTGTTGTTGTAACTGTATAATAAAATATTTGTAAATGTTAATTGAATTATTATATAATGAGGTAGTTTTCTTTCGTTCAAAAATCACTCCTACAGGAAATCTATTTACGATCATCCTTGTTTGTCCACTGTAGACGATGTTGTTTGAAATAAAAATGTTAGAATGAAAATAATTATTAATTTATTAGTTTCTAATTACGTTCAACAGATATAAAATCTACATTTTAATTTATTTTTAGCTTAACTTTGATAAGCAAGTTTTAAAAGTGAAAAGAAATAAAGCATTATAAAACGAATTGTATTTACACCTTTAAATATATTAATATTGACTTTGTTCATAATCAATAAATCTTAAATGAAGAAAAAGGCTTATAAAATTCATTATGGCAGATGTTCATAATATTTGTCTCTTCGTGTTTTTTTATTATTATTTTTTTGCAGGCTCGGAATACAAATAATAATAATAAACCTACCAAAAAAAAACTAAATGGAACATTTGGCTACTCAACCAAAGAAGAGTTGTTTTACTCTGGGTTTTGTTACAGCTCATAAAACATTTATTAAGTTAAAATCCGTAACATTACTTACTTCTCTTAACAAATACCTTTATTTAACTACATGTGACAACGAACACAGCACTTTAGAGAATAGACAGTCACGTTTACCACCAGTATGTCCAGCTGAGTTAACCAACTCATAAAGCATCATTTCTTCCTCATCTGAACTTATTTTTTTCCCCGTCATCTGAACATTAATGAAAATATAGAACTATTAATAGACGGAGCTCAGGGGCTCGTTAAATGTCCGAATCACCGAAAGCTGCTATTCTCGTAATTCAACCCTCATAACCATTTTTTAAAAAAAATAAGCCCTATATGTTTCACAGACTTGCAAGCAACAGAAGTGTTACTTAGAAGGCTGTCATCTCATAACGGGCTCTCTTCAACTTACTGGATTATACATTGTTTCAGTAGAACATTGAAAATAGTGGGATATTTATGTAACTTTAAAAAGAACAGTAAAAGGCCATGTGGTTAAATGGTAAGCTTTTATTTTTTTAGCGCAAAAATAAACAATGGACGACGAGCGTCTATTCAGCGTGAAGATTTTAACGTAATAAGTTTGGAAAGTTATCAATAACTCACCGGGAGGACAAGAATATGTGAAAAAGCATCTAATGGGTCACACAGATTTAGTTTTTAGGGGAAGTATAATATTTCGAGCTGAAGATATGCAGTACATTTTGTAAATCGTCTTCGAAAAATTACCAACGTCAAGAGCAGTAAGATAAGATTGGAATTGCCGTATGTAAAGTCTGTGTCAATAATTTGCGAAACGTATGAATACTAACATGATGACAGCGAGCTGTGTTTTATCACACAGGCATATGTTAATGTCAGGGATATTTATAATGCATTAATATTTCATGAACACTTATTTTTTCGTTCTCTCTGTGTATGTTTTCTTATAGCAAAGCCACTGCGGGCTATCTGCTGAGTCTACCGAGGGGATTCGAGTCACTGATTTCAGCGTTGTAAATCCGTCGACTTACCGCTGTACCAGAGGGGGCTTTTTCGTTACTTAAGCATTTTAGTTTTAGAACAGAATTCAAGAATATTTTACTATACGTAGTTTGTACCTATAACTTCACGTTTCCAGTAGGTAGTGTTGCATTATCTAGGAGTATCGTATTTATTCTAATAAAGTTCATGCAACGCTCGTTCATAATTTGATCCCCCCTGATTAAGCTCACGCATTTCCCACAATCACTAATAATTTGCTTGAAAGGACAACCCCCAAATTTTACCGTTCTAAACCTCCAGGCTCACCGTAGAACTATCTGATCTGATGAAATGCCCAAACACCGTGAGAGACATATTATACTTATTATTTAAAAAACAAAATCATGATTGTGGGAAAGAAAATTTGCAACAGTTCTTGTTTGTTTGTTTTTTTAATTTCGGGCAAAGCTACACGAGAGCTATCTGCGCTAGCCGTTCCTGATTTAGCAGTGTAAGACTAGAGGAAAGACAGCTAGTCATCAATACCCACCGCCAACTTTTGGGCTACTCTTTTACCAACGAATGGTGGAATTGACCGTCACATTATAACGCCCCTACGGCTGAAAGGGTGGGCATGTTTGATGCGAACGGGATTCGAATCCGCGACCCTCAGATTACGAGTTGAACGCCCTAACTCACCTGGCCATGCACGGCCTTTAATAGTTTTCCCTAGAATGGTAAAACCCACATTTCAAATATTAATGAAGATTAAATCTTTATGCAGTTGTAAGATATCACCGTAACACTTCAGGCATTCTTCAACATGCTTCACAACTAAAGGGAATATTTCTACCAAGGGATGAATATAGATTTTGTTCTTTGACATACTGAATTTATATTTGTTTTCGCTACTGTTTATTGTCATACCAGTTAAGAAGCATTGAATTTACTCTTCTTTCTTACATGATAATTTGCAAGAAAACAAAAAAACAGTTTTCTAACAAATACATGTAATCAGAGATGTCGAGAAACCCACTTGTTGAGAATTTTTATATGCAAAAACGGCTCGTTTTGGGTTCAGAAAATATTTTAAATAGAAGAGCGAACAACGTTTCGACCTTCTATTTAAAATATTTTCTGAACCCAAAACGGGCCGTTTTTGCATATAAAAATACATGTAATATTTTCCCTGACATTTCACTTTGATTATGACAGTTTAACATCCTTTAAATACAGTTTTACAATGTTCCAATTATATTTATAATTGCTTGAAATACCTAGCTTGTCTGCAGTTTTTTTTTAATTTCGCGCAAACGAGGGCAAATAGTGGAAATGACCACCACATTAAAACGCCCCACGGCTGAAAAGGTCATTTCCATGTTTGGTGAGTCAAAAATTCGAGCTAACCCGAAAATTACGAGTCAAGAGTCCCTAAACACCTGAATATCCGAAACAACAACAGTTGGACATCATCTGAAGAGCTCTCTAACTGGATGTTTGTTAGCTTTGAGAATAACAAGTGATAACTGATTGATCAAACCTATCACATGCAAAAAAAATCAAATTAAAGAAGACCCAAAGAAAGCAGCTGCAGTAATCGTTGTTTGTTTTATATGAGACTGTGTTTTTCACTTTTTATAACTGCTCGTTTCCCATGAGAAATGTTGTTTTTTCTACACCACCAAAAGTAATTTTAAAGTAATAAGTTTATAAGTTTATTTAATTACTAGAGCAACATAACATAAAAGCTATTGTTGGAGCGTAATGTTTTCTATACGTTACAAGTTATTACCGTAACTGATGTTTGTACTTATAATTATTTTATGAATGCGTCACGCATTTATTTCAGGAACGTATTTAATTTTGATTGGCTCACAAAGCAATTTACTGACGTTTGACTGCCTAGGCTGCACTTTCCTGCATCTTTATTGGTCGAGCTTGTTATCACAAAACGTATTTAAATCAGTTCATTATGCAATGTGAGATTAGAGTAAACTAGTGGAGTGGTAGTACTTACTCTGTCATTTTCAATGGGGCATAAAATAGCTTAAAATATTTTGATTCCAAAGTGGTAATTGTTGTGAACAAACAAAAGCAAACAAATAGAAACATTCTTACATTTTATAACGCAGTCTGAGGAAAATGTTTATGCACTAGATTATAAGATATAATCATTTATAACGGTGATTTAAAAAAAAACACGACAAAAATGTATTGTACGTTCATCACTATCTTTTACATTATTTAGATGAAGACTGGTTTTGTAATATATATTAGATTGACATTAGGGCCCGGCATGGCCAAGTGGCTAAGGCACTCCCCTCGTAGTCTGAGGGTTGCGCGTTCCAATCCCGTTACACCAAACATGCTCGTTATTTCAGTCGTGGGGGCGTTATAATGTTACGGCCAATTCCATTATTCGTTAAAAAAGAGTTGGTGGAGGGTGGTGATGACTAGCTGCCTTCCCTTTAGCCTTACACTGTTAAATTAGGGACGGCTACATCAGATAGCTCTCGTGTAGTTTTGTGTGAAATTCCAAAATAAACGTATGTTATAAATATGTTATAATGGAAATACCGTACATCAGATCAGATTCTTACTGCGGTCATTTGTTATTATGTCACTCGATGTGATAATGTTTTAGCCTTTCATGTTGACATGAAAATATAAAGTTATATTTAAAATATGTTTTTAGACTGGTTCTCAAACTAATGTAAACTTACAAAACGCAATATGACCTTAACTTGCTTTGTGCTGTTCTCCTTTCTAATATCCGGTTTGGGAAATTGACTGGAAACGAGATACCGACCAAAGCATCTAGTTGTAGATTTGCGTTTGTTGAAAGTTTGAAAACGTTTTAATTATCGCATATTTCCAGAAGCGCTCAGTAGGAAATCTAAATTCTTAAAGAACTTGTAACCGATCGATAACATGACTTGAATAAAAGGTTTTAAAAGTGACGCATATATAAACTTATCTACAAGTAACTTTATCACATGATCATTCAAATATCTACAAATTATTGAAGGCATGACAAAACTTGCTGCGAAACTCTCTAGTTTTATAAAAGGTTACACTATTAAAAGATAAAATCATGTGAAAATTAAAGTGTTCAAATTAGATGTTTTGTCTGTATATATGATGTTCATTTTATGTTTTTATGTTAATAATTCTAAAGGTATGTCAATAACATATTGTATTCAACAAAAATGAAACTTGTGAATCACCATTCGAACAACCTGCGCGTTTTGTTCAGCAATGAAAGAGCTTCGTCGACATGTTTTTGTGGCACAATCAGGTACTTAATTCTGCATTTATAACTTTTAAGCTGCAATAACTAATATACTCATATTAGTTTTCCTTAAGTTTTTGCTCTATGCACCGGTATAATTAAATACTGAATAAGGGTACATATAAAGAAAACGTCAAAAAATTCATGTCTCTCGTGTCTTAACAGTACACTTCAACCCGTAAAGTAAAACTAAATTAAAGATACACATAACACTTCTAAAAATTTAACTATAAAGGTATGCAGAGTATGTAAAGATTCGCCTACCTTGATCCTCATCAACACATTTGACTTTGGCCCGGCATGGCCGGATGGGTTAAGGCGTTCGACTCGCAATCTGAGGGTATCGGGTTCAAATCCCCGTCCCATCAAAACGTGCTCGCCTTTTCAGCCGTGTGGGCGTTATAATGTCATGGTCAATCCTACTATTCGTTACTAAAAGAGTATCTCAAGAGTTGGCGGGAGGTGGTGATGATTAGCTGCCTTCCCTCTAGTCTTACACTGCTAAATTAGGGACGGCTGGTGCAGATAGCCCTCGAGTAGCTTTGCGTGAAACTCAAAACAAACAAAAATTTGAATTTAAATCTAACTTTAACTGATAGTACTGGAAGAACGATAAGATATATACCAAACTTTATGCTTAGGATTGTGTTATTTCCTCTCATTGACTTACTCACAAGAGAAGCAGTAATATAACCATTACATCCTGTCAACTTCACACATCTAACTTTCGTTGGTTTGTTCCATCTCTCTCTCCACCAGCCACTTGAAATAAAACATGTCAAAACTTGCTGAACAAACATGATTCATCCGGTATCCAACTGGTAGTGAATCCTGTGAGCCGTCTATGAAATTACCTTTCTCATTATTAGTGGTACTCTTTCCATTAAGTTTTCGTACACTGCTCCATATCTAGATGTCCAAAATGATAATTTAATTCACTGACAAATAAGACAAAATAAAATATTTTTAAGGATATATAATGGGTTTTAAAATAAAAGTGTTGCGAAATACTTGTTTTTTGAATTTCGCGCCAAGCTACACGAGGGCTATCTGCTCTCGCCGTCCCTAATTTACTAGTGTCAGACTGCAAGAAAGGCAGCTAGTCATCACCACCCAACGCACGCTCTTCTGCTACTCTTTTACCAATAAACAGTAGAATTGAATGTCACATTATAGCGCAATAAGTTTTGGTGTAACGGAGATTAGAACCCGCAACTCTCAGATTACGAGTCAGGCGTCCCTAACTACTTGGTTATGCCAGTGGACTGTTGTAGTATGTTAGAGAGGTCTGACCTTAAAGATGTCTGAAAAGATATGTTTTACTGTCTCTATGTTAAAAAAATACGTCACTAATTTGTCTTAGTTAATTTAAATTGATGTAACCTTTCTGTGATATTTAGTATATTGTGGACGATCTTAAAGTTTAGATCTCTTTTTTTTTACTTTCTATTTTTATCACTTAAAATGTTTTCCACGTTTCTATCCAGTTCACCTGATGATGCTGCTTTTGTATTTTCGATGTTACTATTAGTTTATCACTTTAGATCCACAACTATATATACAGTAATAATAATAAAAGAACATGCCTCTGAGTCTGTATGTGTGTGACCGCCATAACTCCAAGAGGAAAAAACATAGAAACTTGAAATTTTGAACACATTAGTGGTAGACCTTGAGGGTATGCACCTGGGTATTATAACTTATCCAGATGCGCTTCTTTATAACGAGGTAGGTGTATCCACAATAAATCCTAGGGAAAGAGTTTTAAATTTTGTATCCATACTAAGTGAACCCTGATGGCGTGCACTTATGTATTACTTATCCATATGTGTTTACTGACGAGCGAAAACCACATAGAAAATAAGTGTGAATATTGTTACCAAGGGTTTGAATGAATAAAATTCTGTGAGATACTATCAAGCCAAAAATAATGAAAAAAGTTAGTAGCAGTTTTTCGGTTCACCAACAATATCTTCTTAGTTTGCAAGTCAGTGAATATTATTCGCTCAACAATAGCAGAATCGACTGTTTGTGTAATAACGGCAGTTTTTGTTTTAACAATATCAGTACTACGTTTTTAGTGCATCAGTGACATTTGATTAACAATCTAATTATCACTAATAACATTCAGTAGGAATTTTTGATTTATCAATCACATCTTAGTTTTGGTTACAGAATCAGTGAACACTGTTTTTCTTAACATCGCGATGGGATGAATAAGTTTGTTATTCAGAATTTATACTACAGGGTGGTCGCTAGAAAAGCGGAAAATTTGTCAAACAGCTATTTATTTTTACAAAGAATTACTTTTACAAAGTTTTTTAAAGGCATATGTTATATTACATTCATAGATGCTCAAAATACATTTTATGATATTAAAATCATGCATTTTATTCATGATGTAAAGAAATCAAAATAGAAATGAGTAAGCACGCATTTTATTCATGATCTCATCTGATCCTCAAATTTTACGCTTTTCTAGCGACCACCCTGTATAACAACAATTAGTAATGCTGCATTTACCTCACTGCGAGAGCTCTAAGTCTACGGAATTACAACGCTAAGTCAGAGGTACGTTTCCTTCGATGAACACAGCAAATAACCCGATGTGGCTTTGCTATAAGAAAAACACACATAAGCTGTTTGTTTTGGAATTTCTCACAAAGCTACTCGAGGGCTATCTGTGCTAGCTGTCCCTAATTTAGCAGTGTAAGACCAGAGGGAAGGCAGCTAGTCATCACTACCCACCGCCAACTCTTGGGCTACTCTTTTACCAACGAATAGTGGAATTGACCGTCATATTTTAAAGCCCCCACGGCTGGGAGGGCAAGCATGTTAGGTGCGACGCGGATGCGAACCCGCGACCCTCAGATTACGAGTCGCTCGCCTTAACGCGATTGGCCATGCCTGGCCATCACACATAAGCAAACCTCATATTAAAATTATAAATCACAAACAAACAAAAATGCGCGTGCGCATCTTTTTGATGAGACATACTAACGAAAAACCACAATGCTCAATTTTGCAATAGTTGTTTTAAATTTGGCGACACTTTGTACAAATTTAACAAAGAAGGAGCAGTAGGTAACAGAGTAATTTAGTATAACATTCATGCATACACTGAAAACCAAGTGCTTGACACATATAAGCAAAAAAAACAGGTTTAATACCAGAAGTATGATACATATACACCGATGACATATCTGGTATACGGAGTTATGAAATAAAAACACTATTTAAGTTTTACTAGTTCCAAAACAACTTCCACCCATCTCTTAAGTTCACACTAAACCTACCCAGTTTAGAAGGATACTTAACGTTCTTAGACGTACCCCTAAAGCCCCCCAGTGGCTCAGCGGTATGTCTGCGGGCTTACACGCTAAAATCCGGGTTTCGATACCCGTGGTGGGCAGAGCTCAGATAGCCCATTGTGTAGCTTTGTGCTTAATTCAAAACAACAACAACGTACCCCTAAAAATCTAAGACAGACAAATATGGAGTTTCATGTAAAATAAAGTTTTTGTTTTACTTTTGAATTTCACGCAAAGCTATACCAGGGCTATTTGCGCTAGCCTTCCATAATTTAGTAGTGTAATAATAGAGGGAAGGCAGCTAGTCATCACCATCCACCGTCAACCTTTGGGCTACTTTTTTACCGACGAAAAGTAGGATTGACCATCACATTGTAACGCCCTACGGTTGAAATGGCGAGGATATTTGGTGCGACGAGGATTCGAACCCTTGACTCTCAGACTACGAGAATAAAGAAAGTAAACTGATATTTTTCCATTACAAATTACACCACACAGAACGAGTCAAAAGGCAAAAATAATAGGAGAACTGAATAGAATAAATCTAAACTGCTCGACATAGGTAGAAATTCAAAACAAACAAAAACAAGCTCTACATAGAATGCCATAAAAACAGCACACAATTACTTTAAAACACCACTGTTATAAAATAGAATCTAGAATATTTGATGATTGGTGATTCCAAATCACAAAAGAACATTACAAAACCAGCAGATGCAAAATAAAAACATACACGAAAATACCTACAATGAACACTATTTTAATAAAGAATTTAATTACAACCATGATTCGTAAAACCATTAAACAATCTCAATTGACAATCAACATAACGCAAAAACAAACACGTGAAACTGTTAGATTAGTGTTCATTCTGAAAACAAAATGTTTCTTAAAGCAATGATATGCCAAGAAAAAGGGAGGTGTACAAATGTGTCACATCAAAGACATAGTCTATCAATTCATTTGTAATATATGTGGAGACGTATATGTAGGAGAAACCGGGAGACCTTTTCACACATGTATCTCAAAACATATTAGTGCGTTACGTTTATATGACCAACACAAAACTGCTCCATTAGAACATTTCCTATAGAAAAATGTTACCCCAAACACAGAAACCCCTTTTAAAGCTACTTTCTGTTATAATTCATCTTGGATTTATTACGCTATGTGTTACGATTTCAAATAACCGGAAATTTGAGTTTGAAGTAAGAAGTTAATTAAGTGTTGATATATAACAAATTTATGATATTTGCCAACAAGATTAGTACACATAACTTTCTTAGCACAAACATATTTTAATATATAAAACACAATATAATTTATAATACGGTTATTACAGATAACAATTTTTATACAAAAGCTTTAAAAACGTACAAACAACATTGAGTCTTCTATTTAATCTGGAATTGAATGTTTTATCGACGGTTCACGATGATCGAATTGAATTTTGTGTTGATATACAGGTACGTTTCATTTCTTCACACGTGAGTTTTTTCGCTGAAGTTATACAATATATTCATATTATAAATAACCTTTGTATATTTGATTCATTGAACTTAAACTGTTTGTAATTTTCAAAATCTATAAACATTCCTGGTCATATCTGTAGTCTTCTAATTAATAAACGTTTATCACAGTTATAACGTCCGAGGCATATAGTACATTGGGCCCGGTATGGCCAAGCGTGTTAAGGCGTACGACTCGTAATCTGAGGGTCGCCGTGGAGGCGTTATAATGTTACAGTCAATCCCACTATTCGTTGGTAAAAGAGTAGCCCAAGAGTTGACGGTGCATGGTAATGACTAGCTGCCTTCCCTCTAGTCTTACACTACAATTTACAAAAACCAACAATTTTCTGAAAACTGCGTCGATTTATAAACTTTAGGGAATGTTCACGACACTTTATTTGGCAAAAATGTAAAACGTGTATTATTGATTCTTACACTCGAAAATCTTCTGAAGATTTAGAGAACAGTCACGACTTTCGCAATACACATTTGGCAATATATGTTGCATGCGTTAAACTGATACAAGCATAAATATTAAATTAATATTAAATCCGTTACACCTCTCTTCTCAGAGGACTAAAAAGTGTCATAGAAGAAGAAGAAGGTCGAAACGTTGTTCGCTCTTCTATTTGAAACATTTTCTCAACCCAAACGAGCCGTTTTTGCATATAAAATTCTCAACAAGTGGGTTTCTCGACATCACTAAAAAGTGTTATACTTTTACGCGTAAATGGGTTCAGAACACACTCATTGATATAGACATTTAAAATAAATCAACTTAATAACCGAGTGAAGCTGGTTACTTCACCTGATGTATAGATCGTAAATCACGTAAAGTGGAAGGAATATTTTATCATTTTAGATGAAAACTATATATATATAAACTGTTACTGATAGCCATGCAAAATGAACGAGAACACTAATTTTATATTTATAAGATTAACTTCAGTTAGTTAATGAGGGACTCTCTGTAGTATAAGACATTCTGATAACCACTAGAAAAGCTTCTAACTTCAAGATTTCAAATTAAGAAAAAGGTAACGTTATAGGGTTTTCCTTAAGATTTTAAAATACAAATCTTCTCCAGTGTTTTCGGTTCTTTCCAAAAGTGAACATTTTCTTGGACAAGAGAACCTAATTCCAAGTTGTCTAAAACAAGATTCTGTTTAATAACCGGTTTCCGTGAACATGTTCTTTGGTGTTTTGTGGAAGAAATATTGTGCACTTACGAGCTGCTTTCTCATTTTCTATTTTGAAACATTTTACGTTAAATGTTTACTGAAGACTGTACATATCTACTAGTACCTCTGTGGTTATTTAGTCTTGAATATTTTGTTTTATTTTACGTTTTACCGTGTATGTCTAACGAAAATTTTAAATTAAAGGATATTCTATCCTTCTCTAGTCTGAACTTTTTACTTTATGAATTGAATGACATCGCGTAAGCACATCTTACTCTGCTGTTCATTGGCCTGGAGGTTATGGTGCTCAGCATAGTTGTAAAAGTTAAGTAACAGAAACATTTTGGATCACCCTGAAATAAAGATAGTTGCGAATATTAAATAATAGGAACATTTTGTATCACTCTAAAATAAAGATAGTTGCAAAAATTAAATAATAGGAACATTTTTGGATAGCCCTGAAATATAGATAGTTGCAAAAGTTAAGTAATAGAAACATTTTGGATCACTCTGAAATAAAAATACTTGTAAAAGTAACAGTTGCAACAGAAAGTGTTTGTATCCCTGCGTCGTGAGTAGTTTTACCCCATACCTTAAACAGTATCACGATTAGGATAATGAAAGTATAACATATAAATATTATACTCACACACATCGTACATAAATTTTTATGTAAATTGAACTGTAAGTGATAGAAACATTTTGGATAACTCTGAAATAAAGACAGTTGTAAAAGGTAAGTAATATAAACATTTTGGATCATTCTGAAATAAAGAAGTTTAAAAGTTAAGGAATAGAAGCATCTTGGGTCACCCTGAAATAAAGAAAATTGCAAAAGGTAAGTAATAAAAACATTTTGGATAACTCTGAAATAAAGACAGTTGTAAAAGTTAAGGAATAGAAACTTTTTGGATTACCCTGAAATAAAGATTGCTGCAAAAGTTAAGGAACATAAACATTTAGGATCACCCTGAAATAAAGATTGATAACAAAAATTCTGGAATAGAAACATTTTGAATGACCCTGAAATAAAAATAATTGTAAAAGCTAAGGAATAGAAACATTTTGGATCTACCAAAACTTAAGATAATTGTAAAGGGTAAGTAATAGGAATATTTCGGATAACTCAGAAATATAGAGAGTTGTAAAGGTTAAATAATAGCAACATTTTGGACAACTCTGAAATAAAAATAGTTGTAAAAGGTAAGTAATCGAAACATTTTATATAGTGTGTGTGTTTTTTTCTTATAGCAAAGCCACATAGGGCTATCTGCTTAGCCCACGAGGGGAATCGAACCTCTAATTTTGCGTTGTAAATCCGGCGACATACCGCTGTACTAGCGGGGAGGCCATTTCATACCACTTTAAAATAAAGATAGTTGTAAAAGTTAAGAAATAAAAACATTTTGGATCTACCTGAAATAAAAATAATTGTGAAGGATAAGTAATAGAAAAATTTTGGATAACTCATAAATAAAGACAGTTGTAAAAGTTAAGAAATAAAAATATTTTGGATCACTCTGATATAAAAATAGTTCCAAAAGTTAAGGAATAAAAACATTTTGGATCACTATGATATAAAGATAGTTGCAAAAGTTAGTAATAGAAATATTTTGGATCTGCCTGAAATAAAGATAATTGTAATAGGTAAGTAATAGAAACATTTTAGATAACTCAGAAATAAAGATAGTTGTAAAAGATAAGGAATAAAACATTTTGGATCACTGTGAAATAAAGATAGTTGCAAAAGTTAAATAATAGGAACATTTTTAAATCATCCTGAAATAAAGAAAGTTGTAAAAGTTAAAGAATAGATGCATTTTGGAACACCCTGAAATAAAGACAGTTGTCAAAGTTAAGGAATAAAAACATTTTGGATCACTTTGAAATAAAGATAGTTGTGAAAGTTAAGGAATAAAAAAATTCTGGATCATCCTGACGTACGGATATTTATCAAAGTTAGAGAATAAACTATTCTTCTATTTCTTAAACAAAAATGTTTAAAACATTAAAATGTACTTCAAATGCAGTGATGTTGACTTTAGTTATACTCTGTAGATATCCAAATGTTTCAAAACATGATACATCAGCTAATATCAATACACCGAAGACATTTGGCTTAAATACGCAAAAATTGTTGACAAATATAACATGGACATTTCATATAATTGATAATATATGTTTTTATTAAAGTAAAGCATTACCAAAATAATAAAAAGAGTGAGTAAGAAACGGAAATATAAGAAAATTAGTTTTTGAAAATCAAAAATATTATAGAATGACTCTAAATTAACAATTATCCATAAAACCAATTACAAAAGAGAATAATACATGAAAACATTTTGCTTAATAGGCAGAAAATATAGAAAAAATGGATGCACGTGGAAAATAAAGGATTTAAAGATGGAAAAAAAGAGACTACAGTTCCTTATCGAGAGATAAATAAACATGATTTCAAATATATTTTAGTTATAAACTGTTAGAAATAAAATCCACGATCAATAATAAATATTTAATTGATGTAAATAACGTGTAATCAAAAGGTCTTTCAGGCACTTACTTTCACTTTGGCCTGGCATGGCCGAGCGCGTTAAGGCGTGCACTCGTAATCCGAGGGTCGTGGGTTCGCGCCCGAGTCGCGCTAAACATGCTCGCCCTCCCAGCCGTGGGGGTGTATAATGTGACGGTCAATCCCACTATTCGTTTGTAAAAGAGTAGCCCAAGAGTTGGCGGTGGGTGGTGATGACTAGCTGCCTTCCCTCTAGTCTTACACTGCTAAATTAGGGACGGCTAGCACAGATAGCCCTCGAGTAGCTTTGTGCGAAATTCCAAAAAAAACAAACATACTTTCACTTTATATCTGATGTATGTAACGTCATCTGTTGACAATTTATGTAATTGGACATTATAAATATAAATACAAATTTCAAAAATGAAAGATAAAGACATACCAAGCTTAACTGAGTAATTAAAAAAAAATTAAACCTAGAATAACACAGCTGTTGTTACTGTCATAAGTACACTTCGCACATATTTAAATTAACTTATAAATTGTAGGCTAAATTTCAAAGCTAAAGTTATACTAGATAAGGCGTCAAAAAACATACGATAATAATTAAAGTCAGTTACACTTAATAAAAGACGTAAGGTTTCCGAAGACAAAAAACACTACTTCTGTTTCACATGTGATGTTTAAACCGCATTAAGATCTCTACACTTAGTTTTTTTAAAAAACATGACCTCTTTAATATGTATCAATGGTTTATTTTACCATGCCTCAGAGTTGAACACAGTTAGCTTGACGATTATTCCACCATATCTTGAAGTGAGTCACAAATAGCCCCGACACTTTGTTACTCCATACCGTGGAGTTATTAGTTTCCTAATCACTCTAACTACTATAAATTAAGTAATTTACTATTAACGGTTATGAATATGAGGACGTGATTAATATTTATGCTGCTTAATAATAGATGATTTTCACAAATATCTTATGTATTTTTGTGATTGTTTATTTCACGTTTCCCCCCCCTCACTTTCCAAATTATTAATAACAATTAAATAACCCTTCATATTTTGCCATTTTAGGCACAAGATAACGGGAGTATAGAAGTCTACGTTACCATCCGTTCAGATAATATCGCGTAAACGTTTTTGAGTTTATATTTTTATTTTTTGGCCCTGAATTGGCCCGTTTAAGTTTGATATATCTTTCATATTTTATCCGGCCTGCTTCTCGTCTTCCCTTCTTGTTTTCTCTTCGGTCGGAGATTTGCTTCGCCTTTTCTTTGCCATCTGCCACGCCTCCCAGACTAGCATTTACGCCATTAAAATTATACTTATTAAGCTTTGACCCTAATATTTAATCATTCAGTTGTGATTCCTTTTCCCAATTCTTACCATGTGCAGGGTTGAAGGAGGACTGTTTAGCCTTCGAGCATCTCATGGGATTAATGTTTCGTTAGAAATATTAATGTTAATCCTAAATACCTGCCATAATTGTGTGTGTGTGAGGTTAGATTTATTACTCAAATCAGTTAATCCGAATAGGTAAATCATGGCATCTTATTTTTAGGGCTTTTTCTTGTTTTCCTAAGCAGATAACATTTAATTATAAGAAAATAAAAGTTATTTTGTGGAGGATAATAGCAAATATTAAATGGATCGAAATAGGTTCGTTAATTTATATATTTTGACGATACACTACTTACTTCTTCAATGCTTTTTGCGTATTTCTTCCGATGTATTATTATTATTATCTTCGGGTCTTATGATTGTATTTGCTTAGCATGTAGGTCTTTCTGTTAAATATTATGTTAATTGTTGGCACGTATTTTATTTTGTGCGTAAGTCTTGTGATTTAGTTAGTGATTTAGTGAAAGAGTGAATCTGGTACTAGCGTCGCATCTACAAGCACGTGGTTATAATTCAGACTAATTTTATGGCATACTTTTAAAGGTTTATCCTTATATATCCATAATTTACATTAATAATTATTGTTAAATAATTTTATTCATACCTTGATGAGTTACGTTTCAATTTTTACTCAGTGCTTTAACCATTAGATTCCTTTTTAATTTTCAAGTTCCTTCACTGAATACTTTACTTTTCGTAAGGCAGGTGTTACTGTACGTACGTAGATCGTTCCCTGCTAGGAACCTCTATTATTTCAAATAAATGGTTATAACGGAGATTGCGGCGCACAAGTCATTAGTTTTCACCTTTCAAACCACTAGAGTTTAAGCTGAAATATATACTTTAATATTTAAATAAATAATCATTATTATACACGTTCTAGTATTTATACCGTATTTTGCAATGACGCTAGTTTTAGAGATAGAAGTTCGCCATAAAAATTCTTTAGCGACATTTAATTCTTCTGTTTTGCCGTTGTGGTTGTCTTATCATAAAACCGTATTATTCTACTTTTATGATATCATTATACTCGTAATCGAACTTGTTATAGATCAAATGTTAATTCTGTTGTTTGTTCAATATCCCTCAAAGCTATGCTAAGTGTTCTCAATTTTAAAGTAATTGACTAGACGGAGGGTAGCTTGTCCACTTCACACAACGTCAATTCCTAGGCTTCCTTTTAACGAACGAATAGTGAGATTGATCATTGCAGTATAAAGTCTTCACTGCTGAAAGGACGAGCATGTTTTTTGTGATCTGCATGTTGCAAATGAAGCGCCCTTAGAACCAGCCAATCTCTAACTACCAGACTATCTCGAACCACCAGCCAATCTCTTACTACCAGACTATCTCTAACTACCAGCCAATCTCTAATTACAAGACTATCTCGAACCACCAGTCAATCTCTAACTACCAGCCAATCTCTAACGACAAGACAATTTCTAACTACCAGCCAATCTCTAACTACCAGCCAAACTCTAACGACAAGACAATTTCTAACTACCAGCCAATCTCTAACTACCAGACTATCTCTAACTACCAGCCAATCTCTCTAGCTAGTTCTCAATATTTTAATTTTCACCAGATATTATTGCAACACTTTATCAAAACACTTTCAAACACTTTACCTGTAATGCTCTTTTTTGTTCCTGCACTTCATGTTTACTAGTATTAGTTCTCACTGATTGTTTAATTGCCATTTTTTGTTATTGAAGTAAAAAGAGGACTGTATCTTAGAATCATTGCATGTAAGAAGCTGAAATGATACCATATATAGGTTTATTCAAATGCCTTTTAACCATAACTTTCTGCATTGGATCCTCATCAGTCTTAGGTACCTTTCATTTGAGTTAATAGTTCAGAAACGATATACCGTAAATTCCGGCGTATAAGTCGAGGTCTGTAAGTTCGGCTTAAAAATCCTGATTTTGACATGTACCTGCCGTATAAGTCGGCCCCCTTCTCTTGCTCAAATCGCTTGATCGGAATATTTCAGTCGGCATCAGAGGCGAGGCGTAGCTAAGGAAATGGTATTCAATAATCAACTGCGTCATTTTCGCTGACTCATTCTTGCACTTCGCCGCGCTTTCACTCACGTGAAAAAGGATGGACGGACGATAGTGGATGTGTCAAATGGATTAATGAAGTGTGGGCCCGTCGGCCAGGCGCCATGCTTAAACCCAAATCTTTGTTAGTGTGGGACATGTTCAAGTCACATTTAACGGATACTTCGAAAAAAGCATTAAAATCGAAAAACAGATATGAGAAATGGGACTTTGTGTTTGATCGATCTCATGTTGAGTAGGATTACTAGTATTTTACTATTTTATAAATAAATACCTATATGTCATGTCATATATATTTGATTTGCGATGGTTTTCTCGAATCTGAATTTACTAGAATTTTCGACTTATACGCCGGAATTTATGGTACACTATCGTAACACACAAAAACAGGCCATCGATGAAGTGGGCATTGAGGTACTTGTGGAATACAAACACTAAGTGTATACCTATTTAAAGGTTTTCAAAAAGTGCTTTTTTCTATGATGTTTCATATAAAGAAGATAGTAGATCGAATATGCTATAAGAACGTTGACTCTTAACTAGTGAACCACAATATCAAGTAAGGAAGATATAGGCTTAAAGTCTATTACATGGGTTAGCTAGAGATGTATTCCCAGTCTTGACTTGAGAAGTGCAGAAAATCACAGCTAATAATTCTACCGTTGGACAGACAGAATATGTTGAAATAAAACAGCGATTGTTTATGCGTAGCACATGACAGAAAACACACACACAAACAATTAACATGATGTCGATGGAAACCAATGAATGAATTAATATTAGTGAAGAGATCTGAGTTACACGGTTTGTTTCTATACACCCTATGTTAATTGTCTTAGATGCTTTTGCCAAAGATATTGGGTAAGGAACAGAAATAAGTTCTGTAAGGACTAACAACAAAGTGGATTTGGGTTAAAGTCTAATGAAATAGTCCACTTTTAAATTGAAGTTTCTACTTGTATTAATCTAGTCAAAATAACTACTTTTAAAAACAGATCTGCTAATTTCCTGAACGGTCTGAAAAAACCCCATTAAAAAGCGTGTATATATTTTCATGTTTCTGACTCATAAAGAAATGTGTTGTATTATGAACACAAGTGTTAATAATTTAGTGGGAGAGTATTTCTGGTATTAGCGTCACATCTTGAAGTACGTGGTTATTTTTCACACTAATTTTTTAGTACATTTTTAGAGGTTTATCCACGACTTAAATTGACAATATTACTGTGTAATATTTTTATTCGTATGTAGTTAAGGTACGTTTAAATTTTAACACTTAATATAAATTATCGCTTTAACGATTAGATCCATCTTTTATTTTCAGTTTTCATCACTGAATATTTTGTGGTGGCCAGAACACAGATAGCCCATTGTATAGCTTTGTACTTAATTACAAAAAAACTAAACACATTTCAGGAACACGTTCTACCTGTATTTAGTTCATACGGAACTTAACATCGTACGTCAGTGGACTTACTTTTGTCCCAACGAGCGTCATTTTTCTGTTTAGATGGATGTTTTTTGTTGTTTTGAATTAAGCACAAAGCTACACAATGGACTATCTGTGCTCTGCCCACCACGGGTATCGAAACCCGCATTTTAGCGTGTAAGTCCGCAGACATACCGCTGAGCCACTGGAGGGCGTGTTTTTTTTGAAAGAATTGAAGAGCTTTTTAAACTCTGATCACTTTTGAATTTTTTGATAAACAACTTGATATGAGTGTCGAAATAAACACGTGTTATGATTTTCACAAATTTGTCACATGCATAAATATAGTTATCCATAAAGCTGTATGTAACAAAGAAAATTTGTTGTGATTTTATGATATGTGGATGAAGAAGTACTACAAATAGAGAGGATCTTTCTGATATTGAAGTTCGAATGACTGTGAGTTCTATGTTCAGAGGATTTACCTAAAGATCATTCAGAATGGTACACAAGTTGTCCACAATTCACGAAGAGAGGAGAGATGATGTTTCAAACACATGTTGCTATTTCAGACAAAACGAAGGAAGTATCATGCTTGAATGTCACACGAGTTATTACGAGATAAAAAGTTTCATTAAGTTCGATTAAAATCAAAGAATGTAATAAAGAAAAAAAATATTATGTCCATACTATAGAACATTTGCAAAGTCAACCAGAAATCAGATAATGGGTGTTGAGAGATAGGATACAAAAATACACCACTGCTTGATTGTGAATGGAAGAAATAATTTATGTTTTTGATGGGTTATTTATGTGGAATTATGCACACAGCTACACAATGAATTATCTTTGCCTTGCTCACCACGAGCATCGAAACCCTGGTTTTAGCAGTGTAAGTCCTCAGACATTCCGCTGTGCCACTGAAGGGCATCTCTGATGGGAAGGTAACAAAACATGGAACGAAATTTCTAATAACTAAAATGTGTAATAATTGTTTGGAAGTTTTCTTTAATTTTATAACAAATGCTAGTGATGTATATGGTATTCTCTACTTAGTATGAAATGTTTGCAATTATTCCTAACCAAACGTCAGAAAATATCAAATAGTGGCGGTCTGGCATGGCCAAGCGCTTAAGGCGTGCGACTCGTGATTCAAAGGTCGCGGGATCGCGCCCGCGTCGCGCTAACCATGCTCGCCTTCCCAGCCGTGGGGCGTATATTGTGACGGACAATCGCACTATTCGTTGGTAAAAGATTAGCCCAAGAGTTGACGGTGGGTGGTGATGACTAGCTGCCTTCCCTCTAGTTTTACACTGCTAAATTAGGGACGGCTAGCACAGATAGCCCTAGAGTAGTTTTGTGCGATATTCCAAAAAAAAAAAAACAATCAAATAGTGTTTTGATATGTTTATGTTAAAATTAACAATGGTACATAAATGTAAAACTTAAGAATGAATATAAATGTGTTGATGTTTCATTTCTGTTGTTTACTTTATGTGTTATTTTTCAAAACAAAACTAATCGTTAACTTAATTTAATTGTCCTACAGAATTTTATTTTAAGAATTTACTATTTCATTCCTGAGGCTATACAGTGAAGCTGTCATACATCATACATTCAAACTTCGCTTAACTATGTCATACAAAATGGGTTCAATGGGTTGTGTAGTGTGGTTGATTTAAAACCTTAATACATAGACTAGTAACTTTAACTTTTAAAATGGGAAATGTTTCATGATGTAGTTATACACATAAATATTCGTAAATGAAACTCGTTAGACGTCACTATTAACGTGAGACCTAAATGACTGATGTAATGTTTTATATAAATGTGCAAACAGAAGTACATAAGTATTTTACGTTCTGTAAACTGTAAAAGTATGTTAAAAGTAACGTTGTTATCCACCTTTCGCTGGATATATCAACAGGAATAACAAAACACTTTGCACATTTCTCACCTTCAGTCACATTCACTATTAATAATTGACGAATATTTTATACTAATAAATTGAATGATTGAAAATAATGAAATACAGAACCAAGCGATTAAATACAAATAAATGTTAAAACATAATGTATTATTTATCTTTAGTCTGTAGAATATATTTATCAGCTTACTGGATCCACTAAGAGACCTATTAAAATCTGACAAACTTTGTCGATTGAACAATTAGGACAAAGTTAAGGAAAAGTTAAACCTGTCAATTAAGATATGTGTTAAAAGTTGTTTGAGTTGCTTCATAGAGTAACTACTGACTATGGAACACATGAAACAACTGTCAACACTTCTAGAAAGCAATACGTAAATATAATTTTTTTTATGCACAAATAAATCAAGCAAGATATTTGTTTGGTAAGAACGAATCTACTAGCCTAACCACAAGAATGTGTATGTATGTATGTGATGATACTGATGACGTAAATAGAACTACGACCAGTATTTCCTGGATGTATTTTTGTTGGCTCAATATTTCGCTCTTCCGACTTCGTCAAGAGCTATCATTATCCCATAAGTTTACTAATCCAGTTAAATTTTACTAGCGTTCACAGAAATGTTTCACAATAAACCTCATTTTGCGTCAATCAAAGTTAAAATAACAATATTTACAGCTGATTCTTCCTTCTTCTGTGATTGGTATGAAGTTACTAAAGAGAAAAGCGTCATTCATCACACCGCTTGGATTATTCAGATTGTATTTTGAAGCTATTAATATCTTATACTCACACATACACACACAGATATAATATATATATGTATGTATAGTTTTCCTTTAAAATCACATATCAGTTTCATATTTTACCATAATGAAACATCGTATAAAAGACAGTGAGAAGAAAGTTATTGTTGTTTTTGACCTTTCATCTCAGAAGAACAAGCACATCGAGTACTGTTTTCATAGCCTCACAACAAATGATGTAAGATTGATGGCCTACCAACTAGCTGAACGAAATCATATTAAGAACCAATTTAAAGTATCTTCAAGTCTTGATATCTACCATGAAGCTCTTAAACCTAATCACTACCCAGTAAAACTGAGTGTAGGGTTGAAGAGAAACAACAGTTTCTGAGTGCCTCTGATTGTTTCTCAAGTCTCTTTGAAGTTTGTTAGATATAAAATCTAAATTACTGCCATGTTAGTCAGTTAGTCGATTGAGTAAAAAGCGTTTTGAAACGTAATCTTCTCTCTGTTTGTGTTCCTAAATTAACTTCTATGACGAGGACGACTGGTTTTATTAAGGTTATTCCATATCCTCGGGGAAGTGAAGGCAAAACACAACTTTGCTCAGAGCAGCCTATATAAAAGCATCTTCAAGTAGGAATGTTAATGGCGAGTTTATTAGCTAATTCTTTAGCCCTGACTGATAATCTAATACCAGGATTTGCACTTGTTTATACAGTCTCTGGTGTACTAGATCCTTCTAGCCTGAATAACCCCATTACATTTGTCGCACCTGGGTCATCTAGCGTGAATGACCCTCCAAATATCCATATTCCATGATCCTCTGAAAATCTTCAGAATAATGATGTTCTGGAGCCTCTAGTAGAAATAGCCGTTCAGCAGCTGATGTTTCTGGGTCATCTGGTGTAACTGGCCCCATAATTGATTCAATCCACTAAGTCCCTTTGCTTTAAAAAGCCCTGGTGTCACATGGATCATGAATACAATAGCCCAGTTTACTATAATTCAGATGGACCCTCTGATTTAATAATAATGAATAACTGCTCCTCATCAGGGATCAGTGAGAATAGCCGATTTGCGTTGGTTGTGTCTCTCGAGAATAACAATCACTAACCGAAGAAAGATTCTGATGACATAAAAAACGTAGCAAAGAAAGCAGAGGGGCATGATACTTATATCAACTTTCTTCAAGAATGTACTTGAACCAAGACCAGATGGCAAAGAAAACATAGAAACGGACGCAGGGAGCGAATAATGTATTAAAATGAGCGCAAAGTGCAATGCTAAACTCAAAGGAGAAAAAGCCAGTGGTAAAACTTAAGCAAAAGCTGATGACGAATCACACGAACAATGCCAAAAAACAAACAGAACGAATGATGTCTTGCTCAATCAATCACAGTTATTACTGCGTCCTTTGCAATGAGCAGTCTATTTAGTCTGCCCAGGAAGATTGGATACAATGCAACGAAAGCAAACAATCAGCACATGAAAATCGCACTGCCTATGAGGGCGTTGGGAAATGAAACCGTGACAAATGCTTGTAGATTTTATTTCCATTAGTTGTTGAGGATGTAGCCTCCCTCTGCAAAAGATAATTGTACGTTTCCTTTCTTTTCTCTTCTTTGCCCGATAAGTTCAGAGAGAGAAGTTTTGGATGCCTTTGCATTTTCGTTAATAACAATTTTTGGAATTCCTAAGCAATGAATCTTTTGTAGTTTTGTAGAGAAATCTCATCTTTTTCTATGTGGAAATGACTGGTAACTTCCAACTTTTCAAACTACAAAATGCATATCGAACTTTTCCTTAAGTGGTTCCTTTTGCTCGGTCTTCCTCCAATTTTTTTCTGTAGTGTATAATAAAACTGTTTCACTGTAGAAATAGGAAGTCAACAGATGAAGAATTTAGAAAGTAAATAATGAGAGCACATATTTTTCAGATTATGTGATTTGTACTTCAGATCTCCCTGGTAAAAGACGAGTGTCACAAGCTTTAACTTTTTAAGGAAGTCATATTGTTAATATTTATACATGTAAATAAAATAATTTACTCTTCATAGCAAGTAATATGAACATTAATTGAATGACGATTCATTTATTGTTATTTAAGGTTGATATTACAATATCTATTCAGCACTCACATATCTAGTAATAAAATACACTAACATTTATTGTAATTTATAAACGACACTCTAATATTTGTTTTTGATTATGTTATTGGGAGGACTTCATGAAATAGATGATTTAGGTATCTTGAAGTAAAAAAAAAATTACATTGAGAATGTACATTTAGGTATCTCATAAATGTATATTATTATTTTATAATTAAAGCCAAAATTACCAGTTTTATTATGTGGAAAAGTAAGTTTCATAAGTTTAATAAATTAATTTTCATAAGTCAATCTCTATTGAAGAAAGAGCTCCGATAGTTATTTTAATTTTTTTTTCAAATTTTGATATTAAAACAAAAATATAGCATATAAATAAACATAAAAGTTTCAAACTTTCTCAAGGATAAGATAAAATTGGGAACCAATCGGCATATTTAGTAAGCCATGAACCACACTTTCGTAAAACGATGTGCCAGCGAACACCACTAAGGAAGATGATGTAACAGCTTCATATTTGAACCTCTAGTATTTGCAGGAGTTCCTTATCTTTACCTGTTGTACTAGAAGTGTTTCTTTATATCACTTGAAGTAACTCCACATCTCAACCAGTATTAGTTAGAACAGGTTTTCATCATAGCCTATAGTAAATGATTAGCTATTCATCTCATCATAGCCTGTAGTAAATTATTAGCGTTTCATCTCATCTTTTAATAGTTGGAAGAGTTTCACATCACAGTCTATTGTACTTGACGTAGCTATTTCACTCGATTGTGCTTTTTACAAGAACTTATATGGAGAAGAATATACATAAATTGTCTTATAAGTATCTAATCTTATACCATCACTTGCCTATTAAATAAAAGCCAAATACTGCCTCTAGTAGTTAGAGTAGTTCTTCATTGCAACTTGTATATTAAAATGGCTCTTCGTCTTAATCTTTAGCAGTTCAAATGGCTTCGCATTACAAGCTACAGTAGATTAAGTAACTCTTCATTTCAATGTGTAGCAGGTGTAGTGATTTCTTGTTCCAACCTGTAGTAATTGGAAAGGTTTTTTTAGCTAAATCTGTAGTAATTGAAGTGACTTTTCATCTCATTCTGCAGTAGATGGAGTGAGTCTTCATCTCATCCTGTAATAGTTGGAGTGGCTCTTCATCACGATTGTGTTACAAGAGTATTTTCTTATATTTACTTGAAATTCTTAAATATTTTTATTCTAAATTAAAGTTGCGAAAGAATTTATGTCAACTTGAATTCATTAAAACATCTCTTAACTTAGATCAAACGTTGCTATAGCTTATCTATATAAAGATAAAACTGATAAGAAATATTTTCATTTCAACCTAAAGCAGAACAACGTTTACCTTATCTCATTAACGATGCTGAAGCATTTCTGAAAGTCCATTATAAGTTTTTAATTAGCTCTGTATACTAAACTTGGAGCCTCTACTTGACGTTAGGAGTAACATGTAACTCAATTAAAAATTAAATTTATTTATGACATTTATTAGGACCAAAATATTTTAAAATTATCATTAACTTGAATATTCCTCGTGACGATTACAGCCACTGAAGACGGTTTTACAACACTTGAAGTTGGGTAGTTACGTAACTGAGATTTGTTCTAATTTATTTACAACTTATCTCATCGTTGGAAGTATTTGAAAGGTTTAACCTAGGGCAGAAAGAATAAATGACTTTAAAGTTCCATTGAAAAGAAATCTTCGAAAGGTCGTTCCTTCATTACGTTTCTGGTAAGGTAATTTTATTCAGAAGTTATGTTAATTTAAACGAAATTAAAATAATGATGCATTTGTAGGTGCAAAAGATGGTTCACTTACAAGTTATGAAGTATGAGAATACTTGATGTATTTTGTATGAGATATTAATAGTCAAATAAATTTATATTAATTAATTTTTCATCCATAACACACTACTTTGTTCACTTGTTTGATTATAGTTAAACGCAAAGTCTGTATAATGAACTGGTTTTCTGTGTTGTATAATGAACTGGTTTTTTGTGTTGTATCCACAACATCGAGTACAGAAATCCATACTTACAACTGCCATAATATAATAATAATTTCATGTATCATTAATTACTAACTATTTCACTTTTCCCATGAATATGTTGAATAAAAATGATTAGTTATTGGAAGATAAAAGAAGTGATTAAATTCTTTATCAAGAGGTTATCGTTTGGTAATGAGAAAAATACAAGTAAGTTTGATTCGTTTATTTTTCTCGGAAAGTTCCGGATTTTATTTGCAATTTCTCGAAAGTTACGAACTATTACTACAGTCATAACTACAGAAACTGAGACACCTACGAATATCACAAATATCAACCTGCAGGAGTGTTTAGAGAAATAAGCAGATCCACAGCTTTATAATAACTGTAAAACAACGAAACGTAAATTTATCAAGACGTTTAGAGTTTAATACATACTACATTAAATTGCCGATAAAACTATCAATGTGACAGGCTACAAACCATATAAGGAAGTTTTTTTTCTTTTCTTCAACTTGCCTAAACATTGAAGTTTTATCGCAGGCAAGACTTCACTAGCTGGTTCCGTCTTGAATATCTTCAGTGGTAAATCTATCTAAAAATTGTAGAAAATTAACGTTTTATGTTTATTTTGTGTTTAAGATACATTTGTATCTTAACACATTAAGTTACTTGGAGTCAAACAAATAAACCAATTACATTGTAACACTTAAATATCTTGTATATAGTATTACCAATACACTAGATCAAATATTACAGTTTTAATGATACTCTGAATTGGTATTAAAGTTTTCTATGTAAAACTGATCGTTATTGTTTGTTATATCTGTGAATAAGAAATACACGACAGGCATAAAATAAATGTGGATGTGTAGGTGAAGGAAGCCAAACCGGATTAACCCTTTAATAGCGGCCATCACCAATTACTGCTGCTACCTACAACATTCCCGCTTGGCCCGGTGTGACCATGTGGGTTAAGGCGTTCGACTTGTAACCTGAAGGTCACGCGTTCGAATTCCCGTCACACCAAACATGCTCGTCCTTTCAGCCGTGAGGGCGTTATAATGTGACGGTCAATCCCACTATTCCTTGGTAAAAGAGTAGCCCAAAGTTGGCGGTGGGTATTCATGACTAGCTGTATTCCCTCTAGTCTTACACTGCTAAATTAGGAACAGCTAGCGCAGATGTCCCTCGTGTAGCTTTCCGCTGTTTGAGGGTAAATGAGTGGTAAGTAGGTGTAATTCCTCGCGCTCTTTGAATAAAAGGGGCACTCCGATTAATAGAAAAATAATCAAACTTGGTGTATGATTTAAAACATATGTTTATAAATGTCCAAGTACCAAATCACCAATTTAAATCGTTTCATATAAACCAATTATTTTATAACATTTCATCTACAACTGTTTTATATCTTTATTGACAGATATTTACTCAATCATATAACAACAACAACTAGTTTCATTACTTGTACATTAGAAACATTAGTATTAGTATTTTGTTTATTATTTACCTATTGTTTGTGTTTATGTGTTTTTCAAGTTGTAGTTAACAAATAGTATTGAAATGCAATTTAATTACTTGCTGTTGTTGTTGTTTTTTGAATTAAGCACAAAGCTACACAATGGGCTATCTGTGCTCTGCCCACCACGGGTATCGAAACCCGGATTTTAGCGTGTAAGTCCGCAGACATACCGCTGAGCCACTAGGGGGCTTACTTACTTGCAAAGTTCACTTCTGAAGGCCCTAACAAAATTTACTCTGTGCACTACAGTCCCTCAATGGTCCTTGGTTGTAGTAAAGCTACAAAAACTACAGCCTTACCAGTTAGCACAAATTTACATAGAAATATATGCAGGACACACATAATTGTCTTAGACGAAGCATATAACTAAGAGTAAATTACCTTTTGCTGAGGGTTAAATCATATTTCATCTGAAGGATTTTGAATTATCACGTGATTTGCATTGGCATTAATCTAATTTTGAGAGAAAATAAAATTCACCGCGTTTCACCTGGCCTTGCAACGTCACCTAGTGTAATCATTTATAACTGTGTACCGAATATGGTTTTATACACCTATACGAATGGGTAACGTAGTAGGTAATATGATTCTTTTCTTCTCCACTCGTAATTTTATACCAAAGCTATTTGTGTCAGTTTTGTGCGTGTTGTAATAACAGGACGATTGTTTCAATAAAAATAAGCAGTATAATAATTGAAAACTATTTTTGACACAAAAAAAAAAGGATTTTTCATTAATTTCGCAAATTAATGAAGAAACAAACTAGAAGTGCAATACCGGGTATTATGCATTGATACTGTGTCTGTTTCGTAATGTTTTGACAACTTAACTGATTATGTCTATGTTAAGAGTATTACAAGTTCTTAGCAAAAAATACGAGCATTTTCTGTTGGTTGTAACTTTGTTTTCATTATAACATACTTAATTATGTAATTAAATATTCAAAAAACGAAACACATGGTAACAAATGTTTGTGTGTGTGTGTGGAACTCTAAGTGTAACTGCAGATTATTTTTAACGAACTCAGTTCGTGTCTTACAGGTTCTCTTTCTCACGTGTAAAAGTATGATTTATTGTTTTTCAAACAACAATAAAAATAGATACCCAGGAAAATGGAAGAACTTATCTAGCAAATTACATGTTATTTAGGTTTTAAAATATATTTACATATTTAAAGGAGATTGACCATTCTTAAGCGTTCCCATTCCTCTACAACTGAAAAACGATATAAGAGAAGATGATGGTACATAGAGATCACATTACGAAATAAGAGAGGATGAGGTACATAGAGATCACATTACGAAATAAGAGAGGATGAGGTACATAGAGATCACATTACGAAATAAGAGAGGATAAGGTACATGGAGATCACATTACGAAATACGAGAGGATGAGGTACATAGAGATCACATTACGAAATAAGAGAGAATGAGGTACATAGAGATCACATTACGAAATATGAGAGGATGAGGTACATAGAGATCACATTACGAAATAAGAGAGGATAAGGTACATGGAGATCACATTACGAAATAAGAAAGGATGAGGTACATAGAGATCACATTACGAAATAAGAGAGGATGAGGTACATAGAGATCACATTATTAAAAATTATCTTGTCTTCTATTTTTGTGTAAACGTTTGATACAGTCTAATAATTTTGTCCATGATGATTACTCGTGGGAGTTATAAATGACGATTTACAGGAGTAATGAGATATCAATAACTATGGTTTGAAGATTTGACGCTATTACCGGAAATACTCTCTCACTAAATCACTAACTAAATTACGATACTTTTGTTTAAAATAAAATGACCGTTCATGGCCAGGTTAGTTAAGGAGTTCGACTCGTAATCTGAGGATCGCGGGTTCGAATCCCAGTTGCACCAAACATGCTCGTCCTTTCAGCCGTGAGGAGTTATAATGTTTCGGTTAATCCCACTATTCGTTGATAAAAGAGTAGCTCGAGAGTTTGCAGTGGATGGTGATGACTAGCTGCCTTCCATCTAGTCTTACACTGCTAAATTAGGGACGGCTAGCACAAATAGCCCTCGAGTAGTTTTGCGCGAAATTCAAAAACACACAAACAAAATCTATAACTGTCATACTTCAAATTGGTATGGATGTTTGTTAGGATTGAAGAGATACGAATAAATGTTGTGGTTTTCATGAACATTTTTGGATTTTTATACCACTACTTTGCCGCATATTGATGGATCTTCACCAGATTTGGTATGAAGGTTTCCTGGGTTTATGCGGAAGTACACGCAAGTTTGAGTTTTTGTGTTTTGCAGTTTTTATTGACGTTTTTGCGCTTTTCATAATTACACTTTATATAAGCAACTTTTCATACCCTAATATAATCTTTCTCTACTCATGCAAATATAGGTAACTTTCTTCCAGTCTTTGTTTGTTTGTTTGTTTTTGAATTTCGCACAAAGCTACTCGAGGGCTATCTGTGCCAGCCGTTCCTAATTTAGCAGTGTAAGATTAGAGGGAAGGCAGCTAGTCATCACCACCCACTGCCAACTCTTGGGCTACTCTTTTACCAACGAATAGTGGGATTGACCGTCACATTATAATGCCCCTACGGCTGAAAAGACCAGCATGTTTGACGCGATGGGGATGCGAACCCGCGACCCTCAGATTACGAGTCGCACGCCTTAACACGCTTGGCCATTCCGGACCTTCTTCCAGTCAATACATCAATATAACTTTCAAGTTTTGCTCTGCAACACGCAATCTGGAGTAACCTAAGTAAAAATATTGAGATATAATTATGACTTCCGCCAAAAATAAGTTTGTTTGACATAACAATATGAAAATGACATCTTTTATTGTAATAGAAATCTGTAACATTTTAGCAACTTACCTTTTATATCGGGTTTTTACGCAAAACGATGCAGTAATTACTTTCGCCGGAAACAAGAAACAGCATTAAAATAACACCTCCAAAATTTGTGTTCACCGCCCCGTCTTTGAAGCTCCATCTGGTGGCTGACTGTTTCGTCTTCTCGCAGAGCTTTCTGAAGGGTGCTCATCAACTTGTTTAACATAATTGTTGACCGCTTGGCTGCCACATCCTGAGAAATAATAACATGAGTAGTAGATTCAAGAAAAAGAGTGACAATCATATAATAATTAATGAAGATGGGTTGAAATAACAGTTTGAATGACTTACTACGAAAAACTTCATTGAGCGTGATTTCGTAATTTTTAAATACGCCTATCTTTCTTTTGGTCTAATTTTTTACGTCCATAACAATCATGTTACATATATTTGTTAGCACTTTGAGTCTAACAAATTGATATAAGTAATAACTAGGTTATAAACATTTTATTCATGAACCCGGTGATTTTGTATAAATCTAACAATACCTTAGAGAAATTTGTCAAATTTTTGAACCCGCTTTGATACTCAAAAACAAAAATTAACTTTAAACTCTTGTCAGTTCTCTAATTTCCAGAGAGAACCAAGAGAAATGTTCTCAGAAAAGTCAGTAGGAACCCTCGTTTAACACTAATGACATACAGAAACTGGTAAGGGAAACTGGGAATGAAGTAAGCACCTTTTCAGTTACGAACGTGTTACGCTCTTCTGGGTTCAAAGCATGCCGTCCTTGTACAACTCCACATTTAAAGCCCGTTCATTTAGAAGCTCGATTAAGGTATGCAAGAAAACATGTAGATAAACCCTTTACCTATTGGAAGAATATCTTTTGGTCAGACGAGACTAAAATCGAGCTTTTCGGCCACAATGATGTTCGCTATATTTTCCGTATGAAGGGGGAACGAAATCTTCCAAAGAATACCGTTCCTACAGTTAAACACAGATCATGCTATGGGGTTTCTTCAGCTCTTCTGGTGTTGGCAGCCTTCACCGCGTCAACGGAATCATGAAAAAAGAAGAGTTACGTTGATACATTAGGCACTTATATCAAGAATGATGCTCGAAACTTGTGGCTTGGGCGTCGTTGGATCTTCCAGCACGACAATGACCCTAAGCACACATCGAAATATGTACAATCCTTGTTGCATAGGAACCATATAAGCGTTTTAGAGTGGCCATTGCAGTCACCTGATCTCAACCCAATTGAAAACGTTTTGTATTAGTTGAAGACCAGCGTTCATCAGCGTCATCCGAAAACCGTGCAAGAGTTAGAGGCCTTCTGTTAAGAAGAATGGAAGAAAATACCACTTGAGTACTGTCAAACAATCATGGAGGGCTATGAGGAGAGATTGCGCCAAGTAATTCACCTGAAAGACTACACAACTGACCATTGAAGTAGTCGCATGAACATTTTCTGCTCCTCCTTTGTTTGGTTATTTTTTAATAAACAGTTTATTTGTTGTTCAATTTATATAAAAATTTATGTAGATGTGTGCTATTATGATATTTATAATAAACTTTACTTTCATTATCCTAATCATGATACTTTTTAAGTTATGAGGAAAACATTTCTCACGACGCAGGGGTACAAACACTTCCTGTTGTAACTTTACATTATATACAACTAAAACTCTTCTCTCTCTTCTATGTTAGATTTCTCTTTTCATCTTTCTGTTTCTTCCATTCATGATTATCAGTCCATTTTCTTTACTGATTTCACGTTAATATTTAATTCCTTTAGTTTCAGATTTCCCTTCTTTTCTCTATCTATGAATATTTATATCATATTTTTCTCTTCCCAATCCTCTCGTAGCTTCTACTATTTACTTTCAAATATTGCACTGGTATTGCATGGTGTCCAAGTATTTGTTTTACGTTTTCTTCCGTTTTTGACGAATTGTTATATATATATATCATTCATGATTTCCTTTCCAACAACATAATTTTAAATTTACAATTTACCTTTGTTTTCTTCCATCTTTTTGTCCACACTATTTGTCCACATTTTTATTTTTCTCTTTTTTCCTTCTACCATAAATTCTATATATCTTACTGGAATTATACGAGAACAAATAGACAATTGGCATTTAAAAATGTCGGTCTTTGAGAATTAAACACACGGTGAACATCTATCGAAGGTAGACTTTTTTTCGACCCACTTTAATATCCATCCAAACTGTGGATTCAATTTCTTCTGTACACTTTTCATTTATTTAGCTGCGGCATAGTAGCTGATAGAATGATTCTGAGGTTTATTCAAGTACAGACTTCTAGTTCATAGCTCTTTCATCTCTTGACAGATTTTAGATATAATTACACATTTTGCCGTTAGGAGGTGAGATTCTTTCGACTGATGTATTTAATTACGGGCCTGGCATGGCCTAGCGCGTTAAGGCGTGCGCTTCGTAATCTGAGGGTCGCGCAAAACATGCTCGCCCTCCCAGCCGTGGGAGTGTATAATGTGACGGTCAATCCCACTTTTCGTTGGTAAAAGAGTAGCCCAAGAGTTGGCGGTGAGTAGTGATGACTAGCTGCCTTCCCTCTAGTCTTACACTGCTAAATTAGGGACGGCTAGCACAGATAGCCCTCGAGTAGCTTTGTGCGAAATTCCAAAACAAACAAACAAATTTAATTACGCTCAAAGTCTCCTATGTTAATTTACTCTAATCCTGCACAAAATAATTTCATTTTTAGGGTAGTTTGTTTTTGAACGTCGTGCAAAACTACACAAGGGCTATCTGCGCTAGTCGTCCCTAATTTAGCAGTGTAAGACTAGAGGGAAGGCAGCCAGTCATCACCAATTCTGGGTTACTCTTTTACCAACCAATAATGGGATTGACTGTAACGTTATAACGTCCCCACGGCTGAAAGTACGAGCATGTTTGGTGCGACGGTGACTCGAACCCGCATCTCTCAGATTACATTTTCAGAGTAGACTGGTATAAATCCTGATAAGTAATAAAACCGAACCGGTATATGAGCATCACGCTTGGTATCGCTGGTGCATAAAAATGCCTAATATATAAAGCTAAGTTTGTGCCTGTTTGTTCGCAACTTTCAGTCATCTTTTCCTTATATGTTTTAACGCAGTGATAAAAGATAACACGAGGAAGGTAATAGATGGGTTGGGACTAGATTATTCATTTTCTGTAAAAAAATAAATGTTAGTAAGTGTGTAGGTGAAAACACCATTGATAATAATCCTTATACGTTTACGTATATAGCCAATGTATTAAGGTTTAGAATTCCCTGTTATATATTTTGCGATTTTCTTTTTATACTTCGTGTCTGTAAATAAAAATTCCAAAGCTGACTATTTTGTCTTTGAGGTTGTCATAGGTCTATGTTTTGTAATATCTCACAAAAGAAAATGACTTTTACATACAGGTATATTGAGTAAACTGCTTTTCAAGTGAGTCGTCGCTAAACTGTATTCCGCATTTAAAAACATAATCGTATTCTATGTATGGTGTATTTAAATGTCTTTAACTCACACATTAATCTATATACGAATTTCAAGGATGTGCAGCTTTAAACCTACTAATTTATTCTTGTGAATTTTTCATCCCCTTAAGCTGTTTAAAATAATAAAAATAAATACGACAGCCCCACATTATTCGATTTACCAATGGTTACTTAGTTACTGATAAGATGTGGAATTCTTTGAAATAGGCATAACTAGGTAGCAAATAATTGTTTGTTTGTTTGTTTTGGAATTTCGCACAAAGCTACTCGAGGGCTATCTGTGCTAGCCGTCCCTAACTTAGCAGTGTAAGACTAGAGGGAAGGCAGCTAGTCATCACCACCCACAGCCAACTCTTGGACTACTCTTTTACCAACGAATAGTGGGATTGACCGTCACATTATACACTCCCACGGCTGGGAGGGCGAGCATGTTTAGCGCGACGCGGGCACGAACCCGCGACCCTCGGATTACGAGCGCACGCCTTAAAGCGCTCGGCCATGCCAGTCCCTAGCAAAAAATAAACCGAATAATAGATGGGGCTTTACATTTTTTTTAAATGTTCTGAATAGCTTGTTTGGCTGAATAATTCACAAGAATAAATCGTGTTCTTTAAAAAGTAATATAAGTTAATATTGTTATTCAACCAATCAAAGTTCATGCGTGAAGGAATAAGTAACTTAATGCTCTAAGCATAAGGACATTCATTGTTAACTTAGCCCTGAGGGGTGTATGTTACCAAACTTCTTACAGCCTTTTCCATGAGATTAGATGCGATAACCGTCTTCTATTTGGACATCCAACTGGTTTATGTACACATACACTGTGAGCTACAGGATAAAATACTTTGAACATAGCATGGTAAAAACGAGTGCAACCATACATCAAAGTAGCTTGTTGACTTTTTCCGTTGTACTGCTTTTATTTGACCTGAAAATGTTTCTGAATAAAATGAAAACACTCATATGTGTAATTATGTTATTGACCAAACATTAGAACTCAAGCTGAGCTGGGCGATAAATACTTTTGTTCTACAGCATTGACAAGGCGGTTGTGAATGAAAAATCTATTTGTAGAGCATGGGAGGTCTAAGTCTGGATGCCAAACCACTTAAAATTATTATTCATGAAAACTACGCAAATTATAAAAGATAACAACACAAATAAACACATCTATGTGGTTTTGAATCCATTTACTGCACTATATAGTTAAGTTCTGGTGAAAAGGAAAGAATATAAAACATACAGTATTGTGTAAAATACTAGGAGGAAGTCAATATTTAGGTTTCAGGCTACTTTCAAAGAACAATAAAAGTCAAAGTTTAGGTGTCAGGCTACTTTCAAAAAACAATAACAGTCAAAGTTTAGGTGTCAGGCTACTTTCAAAGAACAATTAAAGTCAAATTTTAGGTTTAAGGCTACTTTCAAAGAACAATAAAAGTCAAAATTTCGGTTTCAGGGTACTTTCAAACAATAATAAAAGGAAAATCACAGATGAAACATCAAAATTTTATTTATTTTCATATCTAGTACAACAGAAACTCATAGGAAGTGTTTGAGTTCAAGAGTCAGTTAACATTTTGTGTGTTCCTTTTGTTTCGATAACTGCAGACAGTCTTTCAAACATTGATTCAACATATATAACCAAAGTCTCTTAATGTCTGTAATACGTTCACACAAAGTTTCTTAGGAACTACCTTCTGATCTGTCAAGTTTTTGATCTGTTAAATACCAGATCAACTCAATTATATTAAGATCTGGTATCTATGGGGGCCATTGCATCATTTGAATGACTCCAACAGATTCTTTATTAACTAAGTAACATCTTCATAGGTTGGGGATTTTTGTCTTGTTGTTAGTAAATCTTTTACCAATAACACACAAAAACCATTTGGTTTTGTTTCATTATTATTAAGTGCAAAGCTACACAAAGGACTATCTGTGATCTGCCTACCACGGGTATCAAAACCCACTTTATAGTATTATAGTATCGCAAACATACTACTCAACATATCATGACGGATTATTATCTGATGGCACTTGTGTTTATCCATTATTCCTACCATTTTGCAAATATTTTCTGTTGAGTTAGCAGAAAAACATCCCTCAAACCCATTAAACTGTGTCCATCATGCTTCATAGCAGGTGCTATGCATTGAGTTAAGTATCTTTTACCTATCTTCCGTTGTACGTACAAAAGCTTTGAACCAAATATTCCAAACTTGGATTTATCCGTCCATATTACACTTTTACAATCATAAACAGTCTAGTTTTTGAATTTTTTTAGCTGCAAAATGGCTGCAGAATCGAAGATACTTAACATCAGGTATTCTGTCTCTTCTTTTACTATTTATCTCAGTCTCAGTTTCACGATCTATGGTGCACTTGACAGTTTTGGGAAGCATTTCAACTCTGCAGAAATTTTTCGAAGAATCTAACCAGTATCACTTAGAGCTTTTACGCGAACTCTCTGCTCTTTTGACAATTATCTACATGTCATGAGAACAAAACATAATATATTGCGTTAAATACTGTTTTTGTGAAGGTTTATTTGTGGATTGCTACATACCGCAACCGTATGCTAGCTACTTTTTATATAGTCAAAACACTGCATGGTTTGCCATGACAGTTATTTCAAAGTCTAAATATCATCAGTATCTTCATCAATACAGAACCTTTATGACGTATCCTTGTTACAAGTTTATGGGAATTTTTAAGAATAATAAGTGATGTCATCCTAGCTCATTGAATTGTCAATTAGGATCAGTGAAGCATTACCATCGTGTTGAAATTTATATTCTGTAATGGCTTGGAAGAATTTAGTTCTGTAAAATGGAAAGAATAACAGAATATTCTCTTGTCCTAGCACTTTTGCACTACACTGTATATATACAAACAAATATAACAGTTAACATTAGAACTTACCACCTCAAGTAAAATCACAACTAATTTGATGTATTGTTTAATGATATCAGATATAAACTTTATTATCATCACCATTTCTTTTGGATTAGTATATCGTGGAGTAGTTTATAAAAAGCTCCTAGTCGGTTGAGGAATTAATTTGGATATAAACTAGAGTAATATTTTTTTCCGAATAATGATTAAGTTTACGTCGCGAACATGTAGGCCTCTAATTCATATTAGGGTTAGGTAACCCGAGCAATAACTGAGCTAAAAATTTATAATAGACAAACATGACGGTTGTTGCTGTTTTAGCACAAATCTAGATAACAGGCTCTGTCCTCTGCAGGGAATCGAATTTTGTATCTTAGTATAGTAAGTTCAAAACATACCACTGATCCATTGAGGAACAAGCCTGACGGATAAGGCTTTGTAAAGTAGTTAAGAATTAATGTTGTATTGTTACCTGTTGTAAAAATACTGTTATACAGTGGTTGCATATAAAATTAGTATAATATGTAAATGCGAAGTTCAAACTTCTCAAAGACTTAGTTCTCAGGTAATTATTAGAGATTTAGTCTGTACGTGTTAACAATGGTATAGAAACAGTTTTCTGTGGTAAAAATAAATTAGCAAGAATAAGAAAACGTGTAACGTAAATTTATAAAATTTTGAATTATCAATTTCAATTTAATTTAAAAAATATTTTTCATAATCAAGAAACAGAGTATAAGTTATTTTTATATTGTTAACATTTAAACTATACATTAAAAGGCAGTGTTTCCACTAAACTTAAAAACTGAGTTAAAATAATTATATATCACACGGATTAAATTAACAATCAACGCAAATTAATTAATGAAAAACTTTTGCACAAACGCTTTGGGTGTTCAAAGTGTAATTGCGAGATTATAAAAAGTCTGAAATAAGTTTGTTTGTTTTGAATTTCGCTACTCGAGGACTATCTGCACTAGTCGTCCCTAATTAGCAATGTAAGTCTAGAGGGAAGGCAGTTAGTCATCATCACCCACTGCCAACTCTTGGGCTACTCTTTTATCAACAAATAGTGGGATTGGCTGTCATGTTATAACTCCCCCCACGGCTGAGAAGGTGGGCATGTTTGGTTTGACGAGAATTCGAACTCGGGACCCTCAGATTACGAGTGGAGCACCCTAACCACGTGACCATGCCAGGCCCATTCTCAAGGAACTGATACATTATTGCAATTACACCCATACTTAACTGCTGGTTTGTTCTCACGCAGTAACAAAGATTTGAACATTGGGCAAGGGGTGTCAACTAGTACCTATTTCAACAACAGTTAAACCTTAATTTGTTAGTTGCTATCCTTCTAAACCTGATTCGATTATGATTTGTTCTATGGCCAAAATCTGTAATTTCCTTAATCAGTGATATGATCTGTTAAAGAAACACGTTCAGCTGAAGCAAACTCTAAAAGTTTTCACTTTATTTTATTTTATGGCGTTCTTGTGTTTCTCCATTTAAGCATTTAGCTGCCACCTAGTTCTCTTATGTAAATTTACCATAAAATATTGACAACCAATTTGAGAGACAAGATCTGAACTTTTAAATGATGTCTCTTGTACTTAGGTCGCACCATAACATCTCCTAAGCAGAGAACGAAACTAAAAAAAAATCATTATTCACAGGAATAATCAAGCTAGGGGACACTTTCACTCATATCCTGAATATCAGTTTGTTTTCATGAAAAAAAGGTTTACTTTTCGAAAGCACTTAGGTCATTTTATTAGGAAACGTATTCCTAGTTTTTGAAATGTCATAATTTTTGTTTTAAAACCCATTTCAAACTAAAAATATTATTGGACTTAACTTGCCTACAATTATACATTAGTATGCAATTTCAAACCTTTAACACGGTTTTTAAAACCATGTATGACTGGGATTCTAAGAATATTAGCATTGAGTTCATCTTCAGAGTAAAACGATTAACGTTTTTATAATAAAAATATTATCACAAAAATAAGGATAGAAATACTGAACTGTGGAAGCTTTAGCTGTTTCTTCTGATATATAATATTATCAATGTACCTTCAAATGCATTACCCTAACCAAGTAATTAATATAATTTGTTCTGAAGTAATTAAAGTTTCTCCGTTTTGAATTAAGATAAGAATGCAGATCGTTGCGAAGTGGTTATTTAAGTGGAAAACAAAACTACTCAAACACTCAAGCGATTTCAAAGCGTTCTATTACCATGAGCTCTTTTAAACTTTAATACATTGTTGATCGTATTCGGCCCTCGAAAAATATATCCCATGTTAATCGTTATTAATAGATAAGGACTATTTTTGATAGAACGATGAGGAATATTTTCTACATATTTTTACCAAAATTTCATCAAAATTCGATCATTTTTGACTGAGTTATAGATCAAACCGACTGTAAAAAATCTAATCTCATGTCAACAGTTAGGATTTTTTTTATCTTCTCAATCTGGCTTTCAACTTGACCCTCAAAAACTAATTACTTCTGAGTTGAGCCATAGTACAAATATATACTACCTTTAGCCTACATCCATTCCACGGCTTTGGAGAAATATCGTTGATAAAGATGCAAAGAAATAAAAACACACACACACACGACGAATGAAAACACAGTATGGTAATGCAGAAACTGTGTTAACATCGCATTGTAAAAAAAAATGCAGTTTATATATAGTATGCAAATAACTGAAGGTGTCATTAATGGATATGATGTTTCTAGTAAATCGAGAAAAAAAATGTTTACTCTCGTAACATTTTTATTATTTTTGGCCACTTCAATCAGAGAACTTCGACAAGTCCCTCAGTGGATCAATAGTAAATTTACAAATGTACAACGTAAAAATCCGAAGTTTGATTCTCCGGATGAGCGAGTATAGATAGAAACAACAATTTCTTCATGAAGGTATTTTTACTCAGTAAATACTTGAATCGATATATTTAATAAAAATATTCATATTTATTGAGAATGTTTAACAAAAGGACAAGCTTAAGGAGCCTACAATAAGCTAGTTTCAGAAAATGTCTTTCCTTAACATGAAGACTACGGGTTGGAATGTAAAATGACAAAACATTTTTGCTATTAGCAAACATTTATAACAGATGTAAAAAAAATTAGTCTAAACTCAGGTGGTTGTAACTTACTTTCAGCATGAGAGACTTGAGATCTAGCCCTTGATTGGTTGGGTATGGATGTGCTAACTCAAGAAGAAAACTTGTGACAAGCATGCCAACAAAGAAACTTGTAACAAACCTTGAAGTAGCCACCATTGTCTTAGACAGTCTTAGCTGAGTTGGATAACAGTAACGTACAAAGAGAAAGTAATTGTCAAAGTACCTGATCTCTTTGGATTCGTGTTACTGGTTAGAATAAACTGTGAGTCTCTGAACAAACAAACTGATTTTTGTATCTGCGGCCTCTCGTGACAACGTGGGAAGAAGGCAGGCGTTGCTCAGCTGGCCAATCAACAGGTTGTAAAAGCTTCACGCTGTTTGTAATGTAATAAAGTAGTTTAAGAAGTCACTCCGTAAGAAATACTTAAACGTTAATATTAAAATTATGACTATACACTCAAAGAAAGTTACGTCACATCCATTACGTCACAATCACTTTATTTTATTATCGCCTCCAGGACGCTATCTGAACAACTTATTTGTTCTTTCATCTTATGTCCTCTTCTTAAGAGCTTTTTAAATTTATTTTTCACGAACAGTAAAATATAACTATAAACTTTCGGAAAGACCTCATAAATTTTGCCAAGTTTTAAGCTGTTAGTATTCACTTATTTCAAGAATTGTTTGTTTGTTTGTTTTGAATTTCGCACAAAGCTACTCGAGGGCTATCTGTGCAAGCCGTCCCTAATTTAGCAGTGTAAGACTAGAGGGAAAGCAGGTAGTCATCACCACCCACAGCCAACTCTTGGGTTACTTTTTCACCAACGAATAGTGGGATTAACCGTCACTTATCTCAAGAAATAATAATTCTGATCTATCATTCCAATATGTCGTAGCCAATAAATTTTCGGACAAAGGAAGGATTTAAACTTTATATAAGTATACGATAAAAAATCTTCTGATATTATACTATTTATATTATGCTGTAAACATTCACCAGATTTAGTACGAGAGACTTATTGCATTAAAACACACAGAACTATATATACATCATGATAGAAGTCTACGAATTTATTGGGTTTTGTTAAAATGTCAAGTGTAAGTTTTTTTCGTCGTACACACGACAGGAATAACAAGTTACGTCAGTAACATTTGAAAAAAAGACTTCAATGACTGTAAAAAATGTTTATTCGTTCACATTTCATTACGATATTCTGTTTCTACATCAAACTAATTCTGAAGTGAACATGATATTAAAAATTGTGTATATTATTTTCCTTTTTTATTGTATGAAATACAAAACTCAAAGTTTGATTTAAAATATACGAAACTGTAGTAACAATATAAAAGCATTAATCAAAATCGTATAAAAATAAATAATCTTGTTTAGAGATTCGTCAATTTAATTAAACATACAGACGGATTAATATATTGTTTTTACTGCGAAATGATCAAACTTTCTTTATAAAATGACCTGTGGTGATTATTTTGTAATTTGATTGTATAAAAACGTACAGTTGGAAACTTCAAAGTTCCAAGTCAATGGTCAATTATGTTATCTACTGTTATTTAACCGAAGAGATAAGAGGATTTTATCAGTGTGAAAGCTGAATACTTAAGTCATGCAGAATTTAATTCAAATATTTTCTTCGTTTTGATTGGTTCGAAAAGGCGTTGTGAATTTAAATGTCATAGTGTTAAAAAATAAGTATTGTTTAGCGACTAAAGAAATTATTATCATAAAGCGTGTATACTTATTAGTATGCTTTTACAGTTTTCGTAAGAATAACTGAACAACATAGGTGCAAATGATTTATAACACCTCGAATGTTTTACTAAGTCTGAAGTTTATATGTGGTATATCTATAGAAGCAGTAGACTTGCATTTAGTCAGGAAAGGACTTATAGAGACCGTATTTTGTCTTATCTTATTTACTTACCACATTTTCTCAACAAACGTAGTTTTCTATTGATAAAGGTTTTGTATTCTGAATCGATGGTTATTTTAAACTAAGTCACATTTAGCTATCTTCTGTACACATCGTAAACACCGGATTTTAGCGTTATGATACCGTAAAATTAGGGACCCATTTGGACAATGTTTTTCAGAGAGACGATGAACGAGATCATTTGGGTGAGTTGCTAATTTTTGCTTAAAATAAACTGTATAATTTTCATTAAGTTCTCCTTTTCAACATATCTCGTTATTCCGCACAAAACAAAGATTAAATTAAAACAAACGTTGCCATTGGTCAATTAATTTTTTTTTCATTACAAGGAACTTCAAATATGCAACTAATGCAACTTCATATATCAGAAATAAAAAACAGTAGCTTACAAGTTAACGAAAATTATCTTGTCGGACAAGCTGACTAGAATTATGTATACAAAACACGAAGAAACTCTAATCTATAGTGATTAGATTGCATTTCATCATTAACTGTTAATAGTTTTCGCCGTAATTTCGATAACATGTGGTGATGTTTGGTCAACCTACAAACTTTCTAGTCTACTAATTCTGGTAACAATATGATATACACCTCATAAAGTACAATTATGGTTAAAACTGTGTTTGCAATACTATATTCATTAAGAGTTAATGCACAAATTTAAAGAAACATGTTAGGGATGATTGTTAACAGAAACGTATTACAGTGTACTTGCTTCTTACTCAGATCCACACAGCTTAACAGTGCACAAATGATGTATATTTTTACAACCGTAAAAGTATTAGTAACAGTACATATCCAAACATTAAAATTGACGGAGCTTACAAAATAAAGAAACAAAACAAGCAAAACAATCTACAATTAGACGAACGAGCTTTCTGTAACTCATAGTTAGTTTTGCACAGTTTAAAAAAAACAACAGTTCATTAAGAATCATAAGATTTCAAGACTAAACTCTTAGGCGAAACAAAGTATTTTGTTCCTGCAAACATTTCACTCTCAGTGTGACAACGTTAGCATTTCTTAAGACTTATGACTTAAGTACATAACATACGTCTCCTGGTGAATCAGCGGACAGAGCTTAGAAATCCCAGTTGAGACTTTGCTCCTCGTAAGCATAATGAAATAGGAATTTCTGGCTAAATTCTTAAAATCTTCGTAAATAATTAAAAAATTGTCTCTTTAAAATACTTTCTTTTCCAGTAATAATATGAATTCAATAATAATTTAAACGTTTTCTTTCTTTTCATATTGTTGACAGAGATGAAAATTGACGTCTTTAAACTTTTACAAAAAAGATTCTAAGAGATTTAAACCATTAGAAAGTGAGATTAGCTTCTATAATATCCTGTTGCTAAGCACCAAATAACTGAGTGCCAAACAGGCGTGGGATAAATATGATTTTGTCGATTCCATTGTTTAAATCTATTATTCCCAAATTTGCGCAATTGATATATTTTTATCACAGGAAGAATTGAATATTAATTAAAAAAAACATTTATAGAGTTCAACAATTTTACTGGTCATGCGCAGTATGATTACCATTATATAATAAACATTCTTATTGGCGCTGAGCTTGTATATATTCCAACTATAGATATTGTTCTAATAATTTTAGCTTAAACCAGTTCGTAGTATTTATATAAAATAATTTTTGCTTCTTTCTAGGCTACAAAGAAAGATATTTGTAAATTTTATTGAAATAAGGCGTATCTGTTGCGATTAACAGTTAAAATAAAGTGTCTTGCGTGACGCGAGCCAGCTTCGAACTTGTGATCACCGGATTACAAGTCCAATACATTGTATTAGTCTATACTTCTGCAAAATTTACAAAGTCGTCAACAGGAACGGTTCATTGTAATTATAACCAGTAATTTAAATACAATTTATAAAAACTTCGACTTTCATCATGATACCATTCTATAATTTATTTATTATTTTAAACTTTCTTTACCTAAGTATTCGGTCTACGTGAGAGGGTTTTAATGTAAAAACTTTTCTTATCGTTTTGTTACTCGCATCCCATACCAAGAAATTCCAAGAAATGTATGACAGCAAAGTGTATGTCTAAAGCTGTTTAATGTGGCTGACCGTTGTTTTACTGGCGGAACACTAATGTGCAGTGGCTTGCAATAATGAATATTTGAAATGGAATTTTATATTTAGAATTCACATAATCTACTCCAAGCCGAAAACGCTAAAAACACTGATATCATGTAAGTAAGTTTAGATTTTCAAAGAAATTTAGAATATTATTAACTGCATAAGTATTGAACTTATTTGGTATGGCAACCCCAAACCAGTTCAGACACAAACTATTAGTTTGAAAAGTCATAAAATAAGTGTAATGGTCTCTTTTTGTGTATAATCAAAGTTGTTTAACTTGACCTCAGTGTAAATGTATCTGTTTAAACCACAACTCATGGTGATACAACAAACCAACCATAAAGACCAAGGAGCTTTCTAAACAACTTGGAGATAAAGTAGTAGAGAAACCCAGATCAGGAGAAAATTACAAGGACGTTTTAAAATTGTTGATTACCCTCGCTAAGTACAGTGAGGTACATCATTAAGAAGTGGAATGTGCTTCACACCACCAGTAACTACCAAGTTCAGAAAATCCTTTCAGAGTAAGCAGCAGACAAGTGGAAAACATGTTAGGAATGCTATTTTGAAGCCAACGGTGACTTTTAAAGATTTGCAAAGTTCCGTGTTTGAGATGGAAGTCAGCATTATCTTAACTGTCAAGTATGGTGATAACATCATGCTATGGGGATACTTCTCCACAATAAGGACTGGGAAGTATGTCAGAATTGAGGGGAAGATGGATGGTACAAAATACAGAATAACCCTAGAGAAAAACTTGCTTGAGTCAGTGAAGAATCTTGAAACTTGGTTGAAAATTCACATCTCAGCAGGATAATGATCTGAAGCACAAAGTCAAAATCACTCTGGAGTGGTTTTAAAATTGTGATCCAGTCAAAATCTTGACTTGAATCCAATAAAATATTTATGGTGAGACTTGAAGATTGCAATCCATCAATGATCCCAGCGAATTTGGCAGAAGTGAAGCAATTTTACCGAGAAGAATTGATAGAAATGACACCATACCATTGCTCAAAGCTGGTAGAGACCTATCCAAAACGACTCACAGCAATAATTGCTGCTAAAGATGCTTCTACCAATACTGACTGACTACTTATGCAATCAGCAAATTTGAATTTATATTTTATATACTATTTCTGCAGGCTTTGCTGTCACTCAACCGCCTCCAAACATAATAGTGTTAAGTTTCATCGTTAAAGTTTTTAATAAAAACAAATTCATTAAAAATTATCTACATTACTTTAATTTTATGAAAATGTGATATTATTGATAGGGGGTGAATACTTTTGCAAGATACTGTACAAGAATACTGAAATATTTTTATTCAAAACATCATAAAAATTATTTCGATACAACACTGTCTCAAGTTAACAGCTGGTCTGGAATTTTTTTTATTATTTTAACTCTAAGTATATCCGACATCGTCTTATGGTAAAGTTCGTATAAAATGTCACGATAACTCTAAAACAGCTAATGTGTTTTTTCAGGTTTTAGCTGAAAAGTTGCTGGGTATATTTCTTCACATACACATATATGATAGTAAACAATGACACACAGTTCTGAAATTGACTTTGGACTGATTCTATCACAAATGATCTGGTGAATTCGTGCTAAGCTCATCAGACGTGGCATTAAAGGACAACTTATTCTCTAAATAAGAAGTGCTATAGGTAATAACTAAACACATTTTATACTTTGAAGATGAGATCAGGTATAATCTCATCGAAGTGTGAAAAGTGTTTCATACAATCCGGTTTTAACAGTTTTACAAATAATATAGTTAATGGGAGAGACAAACGTATAATAGAAAACTTTATTCCCTCGCTGATTCTGTCGATATTCACTCTAAACACTGAAAGTGAAACGCACACATGTAAGAAGATTTTTACCATGGAATAAATAAATCACTATAAATAACTTATACGTTTGTATATTTGACTAGGCACATTTATGTAAAGTGATATGCTATTTTGTAAGTCCCTACATCCATACATGTTTTCAGAGATTAGTCACTTTGTAATGAACCTGAAGAGGTGGCTTACAAGCAGTGAGACTTTTTAACGTGTAAAGAAGGACTGTATTTCCTGGAACCATCTTTATCAACATAACGTGCTGAGAAAACGAAATAAAAAAGTGAAAATGGAGTACGTCAGTTCACTAATATTTAATTTGTCGTTGAAACTGGAGACGCCACCATTCCTATACTGACCAAACAAGCAAAATCAAAACAAACAAAAATTAATTATATATATATATGTTACTTAACGAGAAACGTGTATGAGTTTTGAAATAACTTTCAAACCACTTTAAAACCTACATCTTATGATTAAAAATCTAGAAATTTTGACTTTAATTTATGACCAAATTACGAATAAAAAGCGCTACTCACGAATGTAAAAAAGTTTTTTTTTTATTTTTGTCTATTTCCATAAAGAAAAAAATTATGAAAAAAAAGCATTTAAGAAATAGAAGTTCGGGCATTGCAATAAATCGTTCTATGTTATTGTAACGTCATAAGCCATAATTTTAGGTTTTTCGTGATATGTATGTATATGTTTATATAATAAGATCTCTTTTTATTTCCAATCTGTGTGTGATCTGTAACAGCTTTATAGCACTAGGTACCAACGTGTGTGTTGTTTACTCACAGTTACAAAGCTTACAAAGCACATTAGACATGTCTCAAGCTCGTGACACCACTGTCAGTTTTCTTTTTGTTCTGGACTATTAAGTGTGGCTGCATTTGACATTTTAATAACTTATTGCTGAGGCTTTACCGTTGACATATTCTCAGCAGCTTATGGCTTTCATACAATTTAAATTCAATAATGGTCATGAGTATCTATATTAACTTTGTCGTCAGTTGACATGGAATAATTTAAGTATAACTTGTGTTCTATATTTATGGTTGTTGGTTTTCAAAAAAACTGTGTTATAGAAAGATTGGGCAAAACTTCTACACATGATTCGAGATACAGAGTTGCTTCATCTTTGGATTAAATTTTTTCTGCCCATTTTTTTTTTACAAAGAAACATATTTCCTTTGTAAAGTTGTATACAAAATACATTTAAATATACTTAACACGTAAACACCGATGAAACTGTTATCCCAATATTTCTTTTTTAAAAAGTGGGAGAGTTTAGAAACAATTCCTGATCTTTCTACTTCGGTTCTGTTAATATATCCTTGAATAATGGAAAGCTCTGAAAACAACAACCAAATTTATTTACTTATTCTAAGATTAAACTAGAACTTCACGAAAAGATACTTTACAAAGATGGAAAAAGTCAAACCCACTTACACTTGACAGTTTGTTTGATTTCAATTGAAAACGATAACAAAGGAAGTATACAATGGTGGACTTAATTTCAAATTTTAAACATTCCAGTATTGTTAAATTTATCCATCGCTGACTGAATCCGTGTATTGAGGAAGTTTTGTTGTATAACTTTCTGTTAATGTCGTTCACATTTGTTGACAAACCAGGTCTTCAGAGCTCAGTGTAATCTATAATGACATTAAATGACGTTTCTATATTTTTTCCGATTTATTTCTAATGCCATGAGTGATTTTTTGTGAGTCTGTCCTTTTACGTAAACGTGTTTGATAATTGCGAAGTGATGATTTTGTGAAAACATATTAAAATTAATACTTTTAAATATTAGGAAAAACGCTACGCAAAACTTCTTCTGTGGCTACCAAGAGTATCAAAACCCGATTGATGGCCGTGTAAGTTCAGAGACATCCCGCTGTGTTATTGGAGGAATTATTAAAAGGAAATAAATACCGTTAATTAAAACATTGTAACATCATGAAAACTTGAAGTATGGTAGCAACACTTACTGTACGAACACTTGGAGTTTTGATACTTGAATTGTTGTCAACAAAAGTATGCTTTTAACAGCAGTGAAAGTACAGTATATTTACATAAACATCACAGGGTGTGTGTGCTTACGTTACGTAATATAAGTTATGATCTAACAGGAAATACTAGTTATGGGATTACACTGTATCTTTATAAAAAGTATAATTAACAACAACAACAAAACTTATTAAGTCGGTAATGTGTCAAAAAACTAATAAGTATAATATTTTATAATTTATTTTAATTTTTTTAATATGATCTACTTTATTGTTTCTTTTTTAATTTCGCGCAAAGCTATTCGAGGGCTAATCTAGCAGGGTAAAACTAGAGGAAAGGCAGCTAGTTCTCACCACCCAACGCCAACTCTCGGGCTACTCTTTTGCCAACGAATAGTGGGATTGACGGTCACATTATAAAGCCCCCAAGGCTGAAAGGGCAAGCATGTTTGGTACGACAGGGATTCGAACCCGCAATCCTCGGATTACGATTGGAGTGCCTTAGTTACCTGGCTATGCCAGCGCCTTGATCTAGTTTAATCTCGTTTTTATTGCAGAAAACACTCAGTGCTTTATAGTTATTTAAGTCTATAAAAGCCTGTATATATTATAATCATCATATAACCTGCTTATGCAATTAATATCCTGTTACAAAATTAGCAAACTTTCAACCATAACTGTACGTGTCTCAATTACGCATTATATATTTTATCACTATTGTTCATTAATATATCAAGAAAAATCCATCAGATTGGCGGATGTTAGTGCTACTAACAACGAAAGCGACAATATTGAATTTTGGTGAACACTAAAATACAGATGAGGAAAGAAGATACTAAATAAATATTTTATTTTGATATAAATTACTCAATGTAAAAAATGAACACGCTATTTTTATTTTTGAAAGTGTAAAAAAAGAAGTTCTCTATAATTGTTAATAACAGTGGATGACTATTTCTCTGTCATCTATTGGAAATATTTAAAACTATTTATTTTTTATTTTTATTTAATCCATTACCTATTCCACAAAATAGACTTATGATAAAAACCGATCAATGCTACTTTATTTTCCAAGATAGTTCTTTTACTTTCAATCTCTCATCGTTATTTCTACATGTGATCTTCATTACTTTTCACGGATACATTAACTAACCATGAAATACATTTTTTTTTCATAATACAATAAAAGGACCGCAGAGAACTTGCGAAAGTGTGGAAATTTCCTTCTATATAAACTTTATTTAAGGTTAATGAGAAGTTCATACGAAAGAGTGTCTCGTGAGTAACAAGTAATTTGTATATATATTTATATATTACTTTTTACCCGGCACGCGCGTTAAGGTGTTCGATTCGTAATCGGAGGATTGTGGGTTCGAATCCCGGTCGCACCAAACATCCTCGCCCTTTCAGCGGTGGGAGCGTTATAAAGTGATGGTCAATCCCACTATTCGTTGGTAAAAGAGTGGCGCAAGAGTTGGCGGTAGGTGGTGATGACTAGCTGCCTTCCCTCTAGTCTTACTCTGCTCAATTAAAGACGGCTAGCGCAGATAGCCCTCGTGTAGCTTTGCCCGAAATTCAAAACAAACATTATAAATGTTTTATTAAGTTTTATTCAAACGAATTTTCAGACTGAAATCTATCAGTAATCACAAAACTAAAGTAAAATAGGAGAAAAATCAATTTAAAATAATTATATGACAAAAAAAACATTAAAGCACAAAGTTACGATTATATGAATTTATCATTCAATTGTTTATACAGACCTTATATTCAATAAAGAATTTGGCGAAATAATCATTTCTGTCTAAAATTATCAAGTAATAATGTAATATCAGTGATTGTTTTAAATGTAACATGGTTGCATACGTTGACTGATGTCAAAAACACAGAATATTAAAAGTAAAGTAATATAAAATAAATTGAAACTGGTTTTAATAAAACAGAAGTATTTTCAAACATCAAATTAGTCTGATTTCAAAATTCATCAAAAGCTGACTCAGCTTACGGTGATCATAAAAGTAACTTGACACTTTCAGTTTTGATTCATCATGGCAACTTACACATGCTACGAAAATGTGTATTTCATAACATTCTACTTTGTTTCTTTGGTGCCCTGGCAGAATACCCTGTCATTGACGTAAAAACATATTAATCGTAAAAACTAAAAGAAATATTTTATTAATCTAAAAGAATGACAGTTTTTTAAAACAATTTCGAAAAAGTGAAATTTTGAATAACATCAAGCTAGACTAATATAGGTTTGTTCAGATTGTTTTAAACTGTATGATTTTGATTTTATTACAAACTAAGTTTTATTTCATTTTTGTAGATATTATGTAAGAGAACAGGATGATTAGTTATTATAAAACAATAAGTTTTTAGTTTATATATCAGACATATTTTATTGATGGGAATCCAAATAAAGTAAATATATATATATTGAAATAAATTATTGCAGAGCCGAATGTCATATTTTTTTCGTAGTCAGTATTTTAGATTGGATTCTACAGACGACTGATATGGGTATTAAAACTTTAATACTTTTAAATTGGTTCGGCTTGGTCAGGTGGTTAGGGTATTCGACTTGTAATATAAGGGTCGCAGGTTCGACTTCCAGTCATATGAAACACGCTCGTTCTTTCGGATGTGGAGATGCTATAATGTAACAAGCAATCCAAATATTTATTGATAAAATAGTAGCCCATGAGCTGGCGGTAAGTAATGATAACAAGCTGCCTTTTCTCTAGTCTTACACTGCTAAATTAAGGAAGGCTAGTGTAGATAGCCCTCATGTAGTTTTGAACAAAATTTTAAAAACAAACACAACTTTTAGTTTCATTCTTACATCACCTTTGTCAGAAAGGCTTCGCACTGATCGATTGTTTGGTATTAAGCACTAAGCTATATAATGGGCTATCTGTACTCTACCAACCACGGGTATCGAAGCCCGAGGTATAGCTGTATGAGTCCACAAGCAAACTGCCGTGCAACTGGGGGTCACAAAGCTTTATAAGGCAAATTCGTCTTTTACAAGGAGTTGTCTTAAAACGCTTAACTCAAAATGGACAAAAACTTATGCGGTGTGCAAAACTTGAATATAAATATATATATATATATATACCGAATTTAAACACATTAAACCAATTTAAGAGTTTTTCTACATGAAGTGTTTCAAACCGTTCCTTTTTTGATATAATTAAGTTCCCCTATCTCGTTTTTTTATTTAATCACAAATTTCATATCTCAACAAAATAAAATATTTCATTATTTATAGTCGTAGAACAACACTCATTTACACAGCTATTATTGAATTAAATCAATCGCTGTTTAGATAAAGCTGTAAAATAGTCTAATTATTCAGCTTTGTATTTTGGGGGAATTTGACTTGAAACAAGGAAATACGTCAACGTATTGTTCTCAGAGGACATCTTTACAAAATTTCATAAAGAAATTGCATGGGTAATTACCGAAAACTCATCAGTTAAGGCATGTATGTAACAGTCTCGGCCCTTTTTAAAGAAACTTTACCATTTATACTACAGTATTTCAAGTTTAAGTGCAATATTTTGAAATTATTATTTTTCATTTCCATGTTCATTACCAAAGCCTTTAATAAGCATATCATGCTTTAGTTAGATCTAAGGTGTGTTATATCTAGGACTCCTGATGAACATGCGAATATAATATTGTTATAGAGATTTATGTGTGTTTTCTTTTTGCAAAGCCACATTAGGCTATCTGATGAGTTCTCCGAGGGGAATCGAATCCCTAATTTTAGCGCTGTAAATCGAAAGACTTGCCGCTGTACCAGCGGGTGACCAGAGTTTTGTAAAATACATTTTTTTAAATTCTAAAAACAAAAACAACAAATCTAAATAACAACTTTTAAAACAAGTGAGCAAAAATAAGCAGTAAATTTAACAGTTTTTTTCTAATAAATAGTGCAGCCTATACGACAGTTTATTGCTGCCAACACTAATTGGTCTCGTTAACTAGATTTACTGTTCGCTTCCTATAAAAACATAAAGCAAAGTCGTGTCCCGTTGTTGGGGTCTAAGCCTTATTAATGTACTAGGTTGTTAACTAGACCAATTAAGATACAGCAGGATTCTTCTTTATCTCATGTTTTGTGCAACTCGTTTCTGTCAGTATTAAAGTCAACAGACACGTGGGAGATGCTGTTCCAAACATCCAGTGCACTAATACAATTGTACAACTTGATTAGAAATTTAGTTTTTTGTCAATGACCCCTTCCTTTAACTAGTTCACACGGGTGCAGTTGTCGGAAAACTTACGTAGCACTAAAAAAGCGGGAGTGAAAGTATAGAAGGTTTGTTTGTTTTTTGAATTTCGCACAAGGCTACTCGAGGGCTATCTGTGCTAGCCGACCTTAATTTAGTAGTGTAAGACTATAGGGAAGGCAGCTAGTCATCACCACTCACCGCCAACTCTTGTGCTACTCTTTTACCAACGAATAGTGGGATTGACCGTCACATTATAAAGCCCCCACGGCTGAAAGGGCGAGCATGTTTGGTGCGACCGAGATTCGAACCCGAGATCCTCAGATTACGAGTCGCACACCTTAACACGCTTGGTCACGCCGGGCCAAGTGTAGAAGGAAAACATGATTTGTAATATATGTATTGCACACAAACAGCATTCATTAAAGACACTAATGTTCGAATATTAAAATATTAAATACAGAAAACATTATTTTACCTAATGTTCCATTTTAAGGAATAGTGTCTCATTTAGAGGGTAGAAAGCGCCTTATTCATCGAATGAAACATTTGGTAGTAATGTAACGTGATATTACACCAGAAAACACTGACAATAATATAAATTCCGTCATTTTTCTTCAGCCTAATGAGATTTTTAATAAGAAGGGTATATGATGAAATTTAAACTATATTTACGTTGTGTATGATATTTACGAAAGGCCTCGCCAACAACGGCGTTCAAAGAAAAATAAAGGTATAGGAAATCATAATGTAACTTAAATTACAATCAGTTGTATTATGATATAATACTTAACGCATTTTGGTATTACGTTTTTTATTCTGTTTGTACAGAAATTTATAAAGGTCGAAATTTATCCCAGTTATTGAGCTATAAATTGACAGATGTACATAGAATAGTCGCTCTTGAAAGTACTGTAAACTTAACTGATTCAATTCTATATAAATTACAGTTACACTCCATGTTTTCTTTAAAACACCTGTTTCTCAAAATATAAATGTATTGATTCGTACTAATACTGTTACAACAACACAAAAAGAAAAATCCAAGGTTAAGATATTATTGTTATTTAATCAAAATGTTTAACAACGTCCATTTCTACATATGAAGCAAAGTATATTTGCACAAAACAATTATAGTAAATTGACATATCTAATGGCATATTGAATAGATTCATTTGTAGGCCCCAAAAAATGGACTAAATTTGATAACACTTCAACTGTGTGAAAGAACAAACAAACCGGAGTCCAGGGCGTGAAAACGGTTCAAAACGCATATTTCGATTCTTGTACGATACACAAAAATACATTAGCAGTTAACTAAAGTCTATGGGGCAAATCAAAAACAGTAATGAGTTAACTAAAGTTTATAGAACAAATCTGTATTTCAAATAACATAGCTGTCACTTTTAGTCTTACATAATTATTTTTAAAAATCTCTAGCATATTTTTACCTTGATATTAAATTTTATCAGTATCATAACATCATAAATCATAAATGATTTCCGAGCTCATAATTCACCTTCACTCATGATAAAAGAGTTTTTGGCTTGGATAAAAGTAAAGAGAAACAGTTGAAGTACCTAAGAGTTTTGTTAACTCTACAATATTGACATTTTGCCGGAATGTCCTATAATTCATTAAGATTTTAATGACTTTCTCTGCATGCAGGTATAAGGAATCCACTTTAACACTTACACAAGATTGTAACGCTTAGCACGACGACTTTATTCACATTATGTAGGGTATACAAACACTAAAAAATCAAGTGCTTCCGACAACATCTGTATCGGAGAAAGTTTAGAACAACTTCCCTTGACAGCTATTAAGTACGTTTTCTTCTGTGATATATGAAGTCCTAAACAGAAAGTAATTTTGGATAATTACTATAATGTGGCACTTCACGATATAAATGTGGCCGAAATGAAATATTAAGATGTTACCAATGTCAGTTTTTATAAACAAACACACACAGGTGTGTATAAAGTTTAATCAAAGTGTTTTTCCTTCAAAATACGTATATAGAAGAAAAATCAGTTTCTTTCTTTTTCCACCAAACTGTTCTTTTTTCAACCCATTCTTAGCATCAGAACAATGGTACAATAGAGACCAGAAAATAGTTAAAAATCTTTTTCCAAAAATTAGTAAACTTAAGTTTAAAATATAGTTAAATATACACATTGTATTTTTAAACTTAAACTTTAAAGGTTATATATATATATATATGTCCTTATCTAAACTAGTCACAACTCATTGTCCAGAGACATTGGTTAATAACCTACCCCATCGGCAGGTCTGTGGACTTACAACGCTAGAATCTGGGTTTCGATACCCGTAGTGAGCAGAAGATAGATATCCAGCTGTATAACTTCTAACTTAAATAGGAATAACCAAACATTGATTAATTTCAACTTTATTCGAAAGCAAATTAATTAAGTTGTAGACAAGAAATCAGAATAATGTAAAATAAGGTGAGCGAAACGGCAACTTCCATATTTATTTAAATTGTTAACTGATAAATACTCTAAAGTAAAAAATGAAAATAGTATTGTACCAGGTAATGAAAAATGTTGTTTAATGTCTACAAATAGATGTCTTTAACAGGAAAATGTAACTGTTGGAACAAAAACACAGGACATATTTCAGGTGAAAGGTTCTTTTGATTGCAATACTAAAATAAAAATTGCTTTAAAATGTCCTATTTATGAAGAAGTAGGTGTTATAGAAACTAATAAATTCGGACAGAGATTTAATTGTCATAGGTATTATATCAGAAATATGGAGAGAGTCTCAACTTCTTATAAGTAAGCATTTTCTGTAATTATATTTATTTTTAATGTTTGAAAAATAACTTATTGACCGTTTTAACGCCTTATTAAAGTATCCAAGGATAATAATATTGGTATTAAACATTTAGTATTAAACGACATCACAATTTAGTTTCGACGTTTCCAACTCAAGGAGGCTAAAATACCCGGCCATAACTGTAACACAATTGTTTCGCCGCTAACGCTTCGGTCACGTCACAGCAGCAGTTAAAGCATTTGTTTTTGTTTTTTTGGAATTTCGCACAAAGCTACTCGAGGGCTATCTGTGCTAGCCGTCCCTAATTTAGCAGTGTAAGACTAGAGGGAAGGCAGCTAGTCATCACCACCCACCGCCAACTCTTGGGCTACTCTTTTACCAACGAATAGTAAGATTGACCATAACTTTATAACGTCCAAACGGCTGAAGGAGCGAGCATGTTTGGTGCGGCGGGGATTCGAACCTGCAACCCTTGGATTACGAGTCGAGTGCCTTAACCACTTGGCTATGCCAGGCCGGCCACAGACTGCAACAAAGAGTATCACCTGTTTCTGTGTATAAATAACAACCAAAATACTGTAACTGCAGCGTAGAACACATAGCAAATTACAAGGGCTAAATAAAATACAAAGATAACTCAGAACACTCACATAGAACTTTAAAAACAACATAAAACAAAACCTCTGGGGAAGACAAAATACAAGCTGTCCTCAAATAAAGCACTCAGCTATTATTTGATCACTTAATAGCGCTATTCGATTTATCACTAAAATGACCATACGTTATTGTCTCTTAGAAGGAAACTAATATTCTAATGTTCCGTAAGGAGAGAAAACTAGCAGTTAAACCTGATAGCAACTGCCCATTCAGCCTTACCAGCTGTATATGTAAAATATTAGAACGTATAACCAGAAATAGATTATCAACCTACGTAGAAATCACATCAAAATTACCTGAAATACAAAACGGATTCAGACAATCCAAGCAAACAGTAGACCATCTGGTTATATTAACGACATGGAGAAATCATTCGACACTGTATGACACAACAGTCTCAAGTTCCGTATGTCGGAAATAGAACTATTGCGTGGTATTATTCGCTGGCTGCCTATCTCACTGGAAGACAGAAAATGTAGAGTGAATATGAAAGGCTTCTAATCAGAGTATTTTACTCTCGTTAACTCTGTACTTTTCATTATATATGTCAGCAGTATACCCCTAAAAGACCTTACAAATCGTGGACGATGTGGCAGTCTGAAAGAGCTCTCCAACTCTATAAATAGCAGCAACAAATCTACAGCCTCAACTAAACAAATTATAAGAATAAGAATACATATACCAAAGATACAGTTACTACTTGTTGTAAAATAAAACAAAACCTGGAAACGTCCACCAACAATTTACCATTAGGGAACTCCTTTCCAGTTTGCCGCGTTTGCAAAACTTTCTGGTTTAATATATAGCTCTAAATTAGCTTGAACAAAACACATCAAAGAAATGACAAACATACTGACTAAATTCTTTAATTATGTCAAATAATATCAAAGACATATCTGCAAGAATATCCTGAAAATATATACTACATACATCAGCCCAGTATTAGAATATGTTAGTTAGTCATATGTAGTTTAATGTGTCTCCTACTCAGATAACAAGAAAATAATAAAACATACAAAAGAAAATTTTAACAGCAGCATTCCAAGCTCCAAATATACAAATATCATCCATATATATGACAGATTCCTACATAATATTGTAGAATATTTCCAGAAAAACCTGTGTAAAAATGGCCTACTGTGCGGAATAGGCAAATATTGCATAAGTGATGGAAATATTTCTAAGTACTTCTTCCAATTAAAAACTTACATTAACTACTAAAAATAAATCACCTACAGGTAGCAAGCAAAGGTTTATCATTAGAGTAAATCATTATGAATATATTAAAAGGACGCATATACAACCACACCAATCGTAGGTTATTTTTGTGAATATTAAGTGCTATATTATACATGGAACTGTTTATAAAAGTGAAGGATTACCGAACAGACTTGACATTAACTAAGTGATAATTTCGTATTAATTGTTAACGGTGTATTATACGTGGACATTGCCCAGAAAATGAGTCAGAAGGAGTATTCAATCGAAAAGTGGTGGATTGGCATTGAAGGACCAACCCGGCAATATCGCATGCTTCATACTCGTTAAGCAATTAAAACTTGAAATAAATTTCTAAGAACACGTGAAATGCACCGCCCTCTGACCCCTGTAAATAAATACAAATACTGGCCCTCATGCATTGACAAAATTAACATTTTACCGCATCAAACCAAATGTTGTGAAACCTAAACCAACAACCACATAGAAAGAGAAAAGAAGAGGCCATAACTATATCTGCCTCCCCTCTTCCAGATCTCAGACGTAAACAAGCGACAAGGATAACTGGTCTCGATAACTCCATTGTTTTTAAAGATACGACCTAAAACTCCGATAAGCGGATGATAATAACTCGAAAGAAACTTCAAAGTTATCCAAAACAAAATAGAAAAAGAAGTTTTCCAAATATCTCTGGCTCGAGAAAGTTAGTTATTTTATTATAGTAATTTTATTTTTATGCCTATGTTAATTTAAAGGGTTTTTTGTTAGGTTTTTATATGAAACGTTAATGATAAGATAATTAATTTCTACCCTGAGTTTCAAAAATCGTTAACAAATGTAAAAACGTACATTAAAATAAAAATGTGTACATTTTATATCACTTTTAAAGTCAAATCTATCGTCACCCCCAGTTTGTCTGCGGACTTTCAATGCTAATAACCGGGTTTCGATACCCGCGGCGAGTAGAGCACAGATAGCCCATCGTGTAGCTTTGTGCTTAATTCAAAACAACAAATCAAATTTATTACAATTCAAAAAAGTGTTTAGTTGTTTTATGATTCTTGTATTTTTTTTATATTGAAAAGTGGCCCTTGGTGCCACAAAAATAGTTAAATAATTTTGTTTCTTTTATAGATAAGCTGAAAGATACACAAGTATCGAAAGCTAGTGTCTAGCTTTGTAAGTAAACTGTGTCACTGAGAAACCAGTTAAATGAAGTTTGTGTCGTTTGAAGTTAAGCACAAAGCTACGCAATGGGCTATCTGTGCTCTGCTCATCATGGGTATCGAAACCCAAATTTTAGCTTTGTAAGTCCGTAGCCATACCGCTATGTCACTAGGCGAGGGGTAAACAGAGAAACGTGCAAGTGGTAGATAAGGAATAGCTCGATAATTCAAAGAAATAATTCGAATTTTGTTATATATAATAAACCTGAAATATGGTTATTCTATTGAAAAATGAATACATTTTAAACTGTATGTTTATTTCAATGTGTATATATTTGTATACAAATAGAAAAATAAGAAAATGTTAAGGTTAATCGAAACATATTCAGTCCAAAAATGTTCCATAATGTTATATCTTAAAGTGAAATTATTTACCAAAAGTAATGAAATACAATAACACAAGCACAGTGTGAAGTATTATTCACAGTGTAACGAAGCATACATAATCCGTAATAGCGAGTAGAGTAGAATAAGTGCCACAGTAAAGGTAATAGAAAAATGAAAAAAAAATCTTAGTTTTAAGATATATGATGCTGTACGATAAACGTTATTCAACCGTTGACATTTATTTTGCACATTTTTCTACCCTGTGTATTGGTATCTGTTCCAACTTTTCAATATTTAAGCACATTTTCACATTGTTTAAATTCTCTGCAACATGTTTTGTTTATTGTCTTGCAATATTTTAGTACTTTCTAACTGGATGTCTACTTTCATATAACTATTTAACAACCAACAACATTTTGTGTATTTTTCTGGAACGTTGTTTTAATGTACTTTGTATATTTTCCTGCAATAAATCAGAATTCGTCAGTGACATTTTGTGCATTACTATAGCAATGTTATTTTTTAAATATTTTTTCCTTCAAAATATATATATATAACGACTATTTAAATGTATTTTTGTACAATTCGTCATAACTGCTAAACTGTACTTTCTTTTTTATCTGTAATATATATTATCACGGTTAACCTTGTGCACCAATATAAGCATTATTTAAGTTTACTTTGTTTCAGGAAAACCAATTAAAACACATAAATAGTACTTTCAAGCACACACAGTTCACATAATATAATACAAAACCATTGCTTGTAGCATATTTCTATTTAAAAAACAAATAAAAGAAAAAAATGATGAAAATATTTTTAACTCAAGGAACAATAGAAGAAAATTTAAAGTTTCCTCTTTTTTTTGGCTGGAATTAAAAAATTATGTTTTTTAAATATGAAATCACACATATTGTTTCCGGTCCGGTAGGGTCAGATGATTATGGTACTCGCCTGTCACTCCAAACATACTTGCCTTTTCAGCCGTGAGGGCAGTATAATGCTACGGTCAATCTCACTATTATTTGAAAAAAATAGCCCAAGAGTTGGCAGTGGATGGTGATGACTAGATTCCTTCCATCTAGTCTCACACTGCTAGTTTCGAGACTGCCCTGGTGTAGTTTTGCGCGAAATTTAAACCCAAGAAGCACACATTTTACTACCCAAATGGATGAATTATTTTTCCTTTCTTTCAGTTTGCATCAGAATAGTTTCTACACTTAAAACAAATCAAATAATTTTATTAAATAATTTATCAAACTCAGAAACATATAATAATAATATTATGATCAGGCATGTTTCAAATAAAGCATTATGATTATACATGTAATAAAAACACTTTTTAATATGGTTTTACTCATGCACAGCCGACTAATCTTAGGACTAAATCTTGAAAACCGTACTGGTTTACTTTAAAAATAAAGTCGTATTATGTAATGTGTTTATTATAGAACTTTTTTAATTTTCATTAATTTAGTCATATACGTGTTCAACAATGCCTAGTAGAAACTAATTTACATTTATTATATTAAGTGCAAGGAATTTACAAAACTATATATGTATAAAAAATGTGTCACATTGAAATACATTATGTTAACTCATAAGATCAACTCAGGTTGAGTGGGAAAGTCCGTAATAAATCCAAACTACTTAATTATAAATTTAACTGAAACTAATAAATGAAAATGAAACCGCACAGAAAGACGAAGGAACAACAAATCAACTAGTCAAATGAAAATAAAAAAATTGTACGTTAAAATAAAATCAGTCAAGTCATATAATTAACTCAAGTCTTTGCTTTTCATAAATAAAATCAACGCTAAAATTAGGGGTTCCATTCCCCTCGTTGACCGTGAGATCAAAAACTACATGATATATCCTGAAGATATCCACATGTTGGTAATAGCTGAGAAGAATGTCTGTTGGTTTTATTGAATATATATACACGTTTTCCGTTAGTATTAAAACTTTTGATTAAATCTATTGATATAACTTAATAGCAAATGACTTAAACACAAATATTTATTCTTCTTCAATAACACCTTATTTAAACACCAAAAGCCATTGTTGTAACTTAAGAGTAACTGATTTCAATAACATTTATATAGACGGGACTGAACAATGAATGATGAATATGCAGGAATATTGTTTATTTTGAATTTTGCGCAAAACTACACGAGAGCTATCTGCGCTAGCCGTCCTTACTTTAGCAGTGTAAGACTAGAGAGAAAGCAGCTAGTCATCACCACCCACCGGCAACTCTTGAGCTACTCTCTTACTAACGAATAGTGGGATTGATCGTTACTTTATAACGCTACTACGGCTGAAAGGGCGAGCATGTTTGGTGCGACAGGGATTCAAACCTACGACTCACGGATTACGAGTCGACTGCCTTAACCACCTAGCCACCCCAGGTTGTGCAGGAATATACAAATATCTTGTGTTATACCCCAGATTATCAGCTGAATAATACGTAATTGTGTCGTTTACGGAAGAATATGATTAAAACAAATCAAACCAAACATGTTGCAGGTCTGACTATTTGAACTGTGCGAAAACTGTTTAGTTAAACGGCTGAATTAAAAACGTAATCATGTTTTTAGCACCTATATTAGTTGAACAAATTTTAGAATTTACCCGTTAGTAATAATTTTTATTCTTTAAAAACTTGTTACAGAAACTATATTGTAATTACGCCATAATTTCACAATTCGTTAATTTAGATATTATAACAAAATTATAGTTTTTTACCATATTTTTCTCACTTATGGAGATTTACTTTGACACTACAACCAGTAAGTTAAAGTTAGAGATGCAAAATTAAAATATGATTTACATTTTTATAGGTAAAAGTATGAACTATCTCCGTTTCTTCGGCGAATGAAATTAGTAGGATGTGTCTCTGTGTGTGTTTTTTTGGTTTGGGTTATTTTGAATTTCGTACAAAGCTACGCGAGGGATATCTGGGCTAGTCGTTCCTAAATTAGCAGTGTAAAACTAGAGGGGAGGCAGCTAGTCATAACCACCCACTTTTAACTCTTGGGCTACTCTTTTGCGAACGAACTGTGTGATTGACCGTGACATTATAACGCCCCCACGGCTGAAATAGCGAGCATGTTTGGTATGACGGGGATTCGAATCAGTCTCTCAGATTAAAAGTCGAGTGCCTTAGCCACCAGGCTATACCGGGCCTGTGTGTTTTTTTATAGCAAAACCATCTCACGCTACGTGATTTGTTCCCCGAGTAGAATTGAACTCCTGATTTTAGAGTTGTAAATCCGTAGACTTACCGCCGTCCCATTTGGAAACGAAACCCTTAGGTCTAATAAATTTGAGATGAAGCTCTTAGCAAACTGCACTTTTATTCTTAAAATGCTAGTTTTATAAGGATTTAATCTCACTGTAGTAGACTAAATAAGATATGTATAAAACAAAATCTTGATTGTAGTGCAATATTTTTTACAGGTGGTATGTCTAAATCTTACCAACTAACATGTTGTAAACCAATACTGATCCAGTAATAAAAATACGAAAGACGTATCTATCCATTTTCTATCTGTTTTCACATTTCAACCATAACCGACTGATCAGTGTTTTTCGTGAAATTATTTTTGTATGTTAGGGATAGTATCAGTTACACATATTTGCCCCACTTTAACGAAATTGGCTATTGTTTCAAGCATTCTACACTGCATGACGTCATACTGCGAGCTTCACATTTTTTTCTAACTGAATTCACAGCGAATCACGTTTATCTCAAATTTGTCTTTGTATTCACTGACAAGTTTCTCTTTCTTTCACATGTGGACAAATTACTATTGGTTTATCAAATGCTTAGTGCCTAATGCGCTTGCGTGGAGCTGAATTTGGTCTGCAGCATCTGTTAGTTTTAAGAGTTTCGTGACATAACTAAAGCACATGCGCTGGGTGGTTTCTCTTTTCGTGTATGCTATTTAAACTTGAATTCAAGATCACTCCCTCAAAACTGAATATAATTCCCCTGTAACGTTGTTCAGGTAAGTTTCAGCATTTTAAGTATATTATGCTTAGTCTGAAAGTTTAATACATTCATCAAATTATCTGCACTGTGTATTTTTACAGTTAAATGGAAATTGTACATTATTCCAATAGCAGTTTTCATTGTATAGTCAAACAGTTAGTCGAAATACTTCACTAAAGTCACTGAATTCATAACCGATGTGTTCGGCAATTAAAACTTTTTCACTGATTACGTGAAATATTTAAATAATGTCCGCTTTTCAATCGATTATTTGTCTAATGCAACTGGCGCGCAAATATTCTAATATAATATAATGTTGAGACCTGAATAATTAACCCAATATCAATAGGCAGGTTAAATGAAACTGGATGAATTGTTCAGAAGCAGTGGTCTGGTTAGCTAGAACCAGAGACTTATCAAGCAGGTGGTATAGTAAGATCTTAAATAGTCGCTCACTCGCAAGTATAACATGCAACTAAAAGATTTACCTGGAAGACAGCTTAATTAATGGTTAATCCACACAAAGTATATCTTTATGTGCGTATTCCTCTTGTTTCTTTCCACTGAATCTGCAAAGAAATATTTTAAAAGGCAATGGTTAAAGGTTCACTAAACGTTTGGCCTGGCATGGCCAAACGCGTAAGGCGTGCGACTCGTAATATAGCGGGTTCGCGCCCGCGTCGCGCTAAACATGCTCGTCCTCCCAGCCGTGGGGGCGTATAAGTACGGTCAATCCCACTGTTCGTTGGTAAAAGAGTAGCCCAAGAGTTGGCAGTGGGTGGTGATGACTAGCTGCCTTCCCTCTAGTCTTACACTGCTAAATTAGGGATGGCTAGCACAGATAGTCCTCGAGTAGCTTTGTGCGAAATTCCAAAACAAACAAACAAACAAAATCACTAAACGTTTAGTTATACGTGAACACTTACTTAGTACTAAGTAATCAGGAATCCTTAATTACCCCATCCATTAGTACTAAGTAAGTGTTCAGGTATAACTAAATTAAGGTTAATTAAGGATTCCTGATTCGTCCAGCAGCAGGAGCTCCGTTAGGTGAAAAGCTCGTCAAGAAGACGGAAGTAAAATATTCAGCTAACAACAGATTGACTGAAAGCTTTATCAAGAAAGCAGATTACTGGATTTTAAATAGTTGCCCAGAGAAAAGTTAGTTCGGACTCAAAGATTCACTAAATAACTGTTTTATGGTGAAGTAATGAGAATTATGCAATTATGATGACACGTGTAGATGATTAATATTAATTTAAAATACGTTTGGAAATATAAATTTACTGGAATTATTGACTTTTCTTCGAAAAATATTAGAAAAATACAACCATATATTTGTAAAGATCACAAATTTAAAATGATTATTATTTGTATGTAGTAATACACCAGATTAAATGTAGTAATACACTAGACTAAATTTGAATTAACTCCTGAAATCAAAACAAATTTACTATCAACAGTAACAGAAATATAAACGCTATTTAGGTAAAAGTATGAATATCAGATCAACCTCTATTTTCAACCGTTGCATCTTTACATTTAATTTAGTGAGAAAACGATTTGAGATGAAAGGAAAATAGAAAGCAGGAAAGTTTTAAGTGAATAAACTGAAACTTAAACCCTTGACGTCTAATACTTCCAACAGTCTTGTTCTAACTTTCGCGCCACATACTAAAATTTTAAAGTCACCACTTAAGAGAACTCATGGCACTTTAACCAGCTGATCTATGGTTGGTAACTACAGAAGCAGAAAGAAAATCCAGCTGCTACCATGTGGTGACTAAGTGAGTTCCGAACAACTTACTCTTCATAAGAATGTGTTAGTAACTGTGTTACAACTTAATGTTTCCTAATTACTGAACAATTAAACAATTTTTACTTTACAGGTCACATTTTTGACAGTAATGTTCAAAATGAAAGTGCTTATCTTATTGGCTTGTCTTATGCTGGCTGTATGTTCCGCCAAAAGTCTAAGAGAATCGGTACAAGAATTCTATCCTGCTGATCTTGACGTGAGTGTGGTTTTAAGTCCATTTTCCATTTACAAATAATGTTTAACATTTGGCTATACGTACATCTATAATAGGTACAAATTTAAATCTTTTAATATTGAAAACGCTGATAATTAGGGAGTTTCCTTTGAATATTTCAACAGAAATGTTCAAAAAGAAGTATCAGCTACTGAATTGTATATTCATTATAGGTTTACTTCATAAACAAAGAATAACAAGTTGTAACTACATAACTGTGGCAGATCATGCGTATGCCTTTATAATGGATCTTTGCTTCTTTAAAAAATAAAGGAAAATATTAACTTTTGTTTACGATCTAGTAATAATAATTAGATACTTCAGTTGTTAACAGATATTAACAGTTTTAAATTATATGTTATACTCTTTTCTTTAATGTTAATAATTAAAGTTTTGGTTGCTGAATTTAAGTAAAACGTTTATTACAGTTGATGGTTAGCTATATATCTTTTATTAGTTTACTACGAAAGATAATAATTGAAACATGTCTTTCATAGTCACTTTCTAATTAGCATTAACACCACTCTATAGCTAATATCTTCATTACTATGTGTCTAATGTTTATGACACTTTGTAATTATCACTTTTGGTCACTCTATAGTTAGTATTTTGTTCACTTCGTAGTTGGCGTATTTGTCACTCTGTTGTTATGTTCAATCCTATACTCAATCATTCTGTTGTTATGTTCAATCCTATACTCAATCATTCTGTTGTTATGTTCAATCCTATACTCAACCATTCTGTTGTTATGTTCAATCCTATACTCAATCATTCTGTTGTTATGTTCAATCCTATACTCAATCATTCTGTTGTTATGTTCAATCCTATACTCAATCATTCTGTTGTTATGTTCAATCCTATACTCAATCATTCTGTTGTTATGTTCAATCCTATACTCAATCACTCTGTTGTTATGTTCAATCCTTTACTCAATAACTGGGCTACTTCATTAATAGAGATCTATTCACTACAACAGTTCGGTAACTATGCAGTTAACGTAGAGTTTTGGTCACTTTGCTGTTGATTGTTGGGTTACCATTAGATTATGTTTTAGTTAATACACTGCGAAACATTTTATTGTTAATTTACTACAAGAAAACTGGCAGTTCAGTTAAGAACTTTAATCTAATCCACGATGTCTTTTGTTATATTCACTGCAATTCCCCGTTACTGAAATTTAGCCTAAAATAATCGTTTTAGCTTTTATTTTGAGTGTTTTCTATTGTTGTTTCACAAAAAAATAATTCAAGTTAACGTTTGATCCGTATAGAATGTTTTATCATGAATTTCAGTGTTTTTTCCGCTGTCATCCAACAAAATAATAGTTGTCAGCAATGTTTACTAAATGTATCTTTAAACATGTAGTCCTTGCGTTTCTTCAGTCAATGTAAAAAAAACGTATTTTAAAAGTAATGATTAATTTTTATACGATAAATAATTTTATTATGTGTTGTAAGAATTTTTCTTACAATTCTACACAAAAACGCTTTAAATGGTTTATCGACATAAAATCTCCACCAAATTAGCTGCATGGTCAGAGTCAGAGCGCTAACCCTTAGTAGTTATATAAATTGGAGTTTAAGTTATTGTACTTTACTTCCCCTGTTAAGTTACAGGAATACAGTCTTTTTGTGCTAGTATTTTGGTAATTTTTTTCTTAAATGGTTTAACGTTGTATCGAGTGGATACGGCGGTTTTTCTAAAAATATATATACAAAATACAATTATTCTATAGTATTTTCACGTTATTTGAATCCTTTGAAATACGATTTTTCAAACTGAAAAGTAACTGTTAATTGAAATATTTCTGTGAGATTTTTTTTACAGTATATTGTTAGTGACTGACTTAGTCTGTACTTAATGTGTTAGTTGTACTTCGATTAATAGCCAGGTTACACAGTGATGCGTTTTAATTTCTTTTTTGCAGTGGTTGGATAGCTATAAGGTTTACGGTTTTAATTAGCTCCCATGAAGTAAACGTTCTGATGAAAGTGTTTGTGATATGTTTGTTTTGTTTCTTTTTTGAGCCACTCAGGTTTGGTTATTATGAAGCTAATTCTTCGATTAGTTTGTTGTAAGCATTTCAGTCACTCTGAAGCTAGCGTTTTCATAATTTTCTTATTGTTAAGACTTTGATCATTGTCTAATTAAGGTTGTGGACTTTCTGGACTTAATAAGAGAGTCACTACTTATTTAATGACTGGATCATTTTTCGATAGAACTTTTAGTACTGTGGTTTTGGTTTTAATCACTCTGCAGTAAACGTTTTTGTCACTCCATAGTATGTGTTTTGAAAACTTTAAGTTCATGTTTTGCTCACTCTGCGCTAACTAGTTAGATAAATTTGTATCTTGTGTTTTCGTCGTTAGTTGGTTGGCGTTTATTGGCTCAAAGCAACTGAGCTATCTGCGCCACATAACCAATAAAATGAAAGATAAAGTTGCTGTAAAATGTAAAAATTAATCAAGATAAAATTAAAACAACCAAAAGCAGGAAAACTAGAATCTCTAAGGCCAATGGTCTTTGAAAATTGGAAAACACAAGTAAGGTGGACTGTGTAACCATCGTTAGTAACGCTGTCCAGCGTCAGGAGTAAACCTGTAAAAAATATGTCTAAAATAGTGCCGTCGTTCACAGTCACAATGACGGCACTTCAGTAAAACGTGAGATTTAGGACTTGAGTGTCACGCAGGTTACACATTGATGCATCATTCCCAAATGAAAGAAAACAATGAGTTAAAAGCTATGATCATTGCATCGCCTAGTCAGGACAACTTTCTCCTTTCGATCCTTATAGAAACAAGTTTGGCAAAGTGCAATAATGAGTGTGATCTGAAAGAGCATGCTATCGTAATTTTCACTTTAAATCGACTGTAAACTGGCACGAAGCCGAGCCATGAATACGGGACCATAGTCCATGTATGGAACAGAAACGGCAGTGATAGCATCAGAGCAAATGGACTTAGCTGCGATATGAGCAAGCTCGTTCCCGTAAACACAGACGTGGCCTGATATCCAGAAAAAACTGTACAGAAATGTACGATAGAGAGAAATGGGCCAGACGGTTTGAATATCAACGAGAACAGAGTGAGGACTAACGTGAAGCGATTCCAGGTTCAGAAGAGAGCTAAAAGAGTGTGTAAATAATAAAAATGTGTATTGCATAACTTCTACGTAATTCAGGGTAAGAGAAATGGCGTACAATTAAGCAAAGAATACAGAAACTGTAGAGGGTATCCTGTTGGCAACCATCGAACCACAATAAACCATGCCAGAACCAACAGCGTCACCTGATTTTGAACCATCTGTATACATAAGAGTGGAAGGATTAATCTAAAGATGTTTGGCAAATAGAAGACTACTTCCAATCGGAAGTATCCACTTCCCTCAGATGACTCAAAGAAAGGTCACAGGTGGGGATCATAATAAGTCATAGTGGGGTGGTCTGACCAGTGCAGACACCAACGTCATCCAATGACATATTCAACATGACCAACTACACCTGGTTACGAAGCCCTATGTGATGAATGGGGTCCAGCATTTTCAAGGCCAAGGTCTTGGAAGAACTAAAAACCCATAGTCTAGTTTGGCTTGAATGAGAGCAAAATAAATATTTAACACAGAGTATCGATCCACTTCCAAAGGATGTAAGAGAGGAGATGGGGAGGTTTAATTCTCTCGTACCCTTTACACGTAGCTGCTTGATGTGTAGAATGAATGCCAGGTTACAGTTAAAGATAAAACTCACAAACTTTGCCTCAGGTACCACAAGAAGAACAGCATCATTGAAACAAGGCTCGGGATTTGGGTGAATACATCCCATTGGCAGCGAAAGTGCATGCAAATAGGTTTACAGAAAGAAAAGATAACACAGTTTTCTGTTGTCCACTTCAACAAACGATTGAGGGCAGTCTAAAGTTGCCACTCAGTAATGTGGAAGTTGTCGAAATAAAGCAACAGTAGATTTAAGTTGTGCAGTGATGGAATTAATCTTCACACCGAAAATTGCGACACTTAAGATACAACCCTGAGGGACTTCCAGTTCCTGTGGAAAAGAACAAGAAAGTGTCGAGTCCACACGGACTTCGAATCACTGGCTCATTAAAAAGTTTTGGATAAAAGTGAGTAAATGGCCATGTAGCCCATATAAGCAGAGGTCTCATAAAATGCAGTATCTCCATGTAGTATCGTAGACCTTCTATAAATCAAAGAATGTGGAAACAAGATGTTGTTGCTTGAGAAAGTCTTCTCTGAGCAACATTTCAAGTCGAATCAGGTGATCCACGGTGGAGCACTGTCTGTCGTCGGAACCCACGCTGGGTGGGCGAGAGGAAGTTGTTTGATTCATGGAACCAAAGAAGACGAGCATTAACAATTCTCTCTAAGATCTTACAGGGACAGCTTAACAAAGCAATTGGACGATAGTTAAAATGAATCTTTGAACCTCTCCAAGGCTTAAATAAAGAGAGGATAATATCCCGACCTCAAGCATCAGAAACTACATTATCCTGCTAGTTTTGGTTTAAAACAGTCAAAAGAATAGTAAGAGAGCCAAGAGGAAGTTGGGTCAGCACCTCGTAATGAATATCATGAGGCCCAACTGATGTACTGCCAGATCGATGAAGAGCAAACTTGAGTTCTGATCTAGTAAAAGGGCACTCATAGTCATAGAAACGATTGGTTTAAAAGGAAAGGCGAGAGATGAAATAAAAGTGCTAGATGCACGAGAAATCGTTTACAGAGATTATCAGCGTTACTCTGAGCATCAACAATAAGATTGAATGATAGGAATCATTCAAGGCCTTAGTTCCATTCAGATTATAATGGAAATTTTGACAATTCCACTCTATCACTGTGGCCATTTTTATTTAGGTAGAGAAGAACTGGATGGAGAACCCTTTGGTTTACGACAACGTCATTTTTATTTATAAGAAAGAGGTATTTAGATCTCCATGGATTCTATCCTGGATCAAGTGGACAGGTCTTTGTCAGATGTAGATTCCAGCGAGTAAGGGCGAAAAGAAATATTTTTTCTACATCTTAAGACCAAAGACGGTGGACCCGAGCATACAACAGAAGATAGAGCTGAAGGTAGTGGACCTGAGCAGTGATTGGAAAGAATGATGGATACAGAGACAGGAGTAGATGTAGACTTGTCAACACGCTTATCCAAAGAGCGCAAAAGACTCTGTACATGGTTTGAAAACGACTCTGTTGAAGGATCAAAAACGTCTGTCTGCATTCCTTCAGAAGCAGTGAAATGTAGCGCAGAGGTAGAGGTGGGAACAATAACTTCCTAGCCTTAGGGTAAGAAATGCTAGGAACGTTTTCAAACATTGTACCTCTTTATCTTCCATCTATCTAGGACAAGGGCAAAAGTAAGAGGGGTCAGAGCCACTACTGTTAACACAGTGAGAGTTTAGTTTACACTCATAAGCATCATTATCCTTTCCACCACAATATGCGAAAGAACCATAACATCATGTCTTCCAGAGATCAAAATTCTGACACTGGGAGCATATGAAAGGGTTGGGAATGTATGGCTGTACCTTAAAGTTCAGATAACCCACACTGACAGTGACAGGTGAACGTAGTGATATAATTCTGTTCTTGCGAGTGGGCCCCCCCAGTGGCTCAGCGGTATGTCTGCGGACTTACATGCTAAAATCCGGGTTTCGATACCCGTGGTGGGCAGACACAGATAGCCCATTGTGTAGCTTTGTGCTTAATTCAAACAACAAATCTTGCGAGTGGAGATACGCTTCACTGCATTAACTCCTTGGGTGAAGAAACCAGCTAGAATCCCTGACACCAAATCTCTCTCAACAGTAATTCCTCGTGAGGAAATCAAAGTAGCATGGTGAGTAACCTCAATGAATACATCTCCAACGGTGTTCGAATGCAAGAGGAGTTGACTGGCTTAAAAGAGTCCCTCTAATCCCTGCTGAATAAAATGGAGAGACATTTTCCCAAAAGATTTGTCCGACAAAGAATGTAGTATGAGAAAATGAGGCACATGTCTAGCAGAAAGAAAAGATTGATGTTCGGAGTCTTCATGACGTAATCATTTACCAGTGAGCTTTTTTTATTATCGTATTTTTATTTGGACTTGAAGTATTCATAATAAAAGAAGAAAGATTCAGTGCACACCGATTCCACCAGCCATGGAGTCCTACGAGAGAATATATTACAATGCTAAACAAGGACATTGCAGCAATACCAGGGTTTTGTGAGCACTATATCCAAACCACAGCATCAGACACAATGTCCAAAACACCTATTGAGGACGTCCAACACTAGTACTTAACCTAACAAGACTAGTCAATTAGCTCTAGGTGGTCATCCCGAGGCTATTTGTCTACAGAAATTCAAGGAGTGATGTATGGGTATTGAACTTAACCACCATAATTCTCTCTTGCCCTTCACGGGTCGCCACGCACGGCAAATATTAGTCGGATATTTATATCCCAGAGGAGGTAAACTGACTGTACAAAATCTTCTGTTGGGGTCATTTCATCATGTACGGGAATCCACTTCGAGGATTGTAGTTAGGGATAGTCATTTTGGTTAATCAATAATTAGTGCTGAGACACCCAGTAATAAGTGTTTTCTCCTTTTTTGTTTGTAGTGGATGGTGAGTTCTGGTTAGTGTCCTGAGCAGTAAATAATTAGCATTTTAATAAATGTTGCATTATTTCGATCGTTCTTTAGTTAGTGTTTGGTCATTTTTTGCATATTGGTTAGGTCACTTTATAGCCTGCATTATACTTATTCTATGGTTCTTGTTTTGGTAACTTCGTAGTTAGTAATTTAGAAACACGTTTGTTAGTTGCTGTGTAACTATGGCTCGAGTTTTGGTCATTGCACGGTTAACATTTTGATAAATGTTATGATTTTGGTCATTCATTAACTTATGTTTTAATTACTCTATATTTAATGTCTTGGTCATTTCATAGCACTCATTTTGACTAGTTTCTCTGTCGTTGCTGTTTTGGCCATTTTATTTTTTAATGTTTTGTACTCTCTGCATTTAATGGTGAAATAATCCTTTAGTTTGTAGCTAATACAATCCATACTTAGTGTGTTGGTCAATTTTCTTAGCGGTTACTTCTCAGTAAAAGCTTTGGTAGTATCACTCTGAAGTAAAAATTTTAGAGTTCAAGTTTTCAACACTGTGTAATTCAAGTTTGGTTTATCTTTAGTATGTCTCTTCGTCATTCTAAGTTAGAACTTCGGTAACTGAGCTCTCATTGGCTTAATTACTATGTACCGTGTTTTGTTCATAATAAGTTACTGTTTTGGTCTGTCAATTGCCACTGATACGATTTCTCTTTATCTTGTTTGGTCGTTCTGTTGCTCACTTTACAGTCATTTTAATTAGCGTTTTGATCGCTTTAACATTATCGTATGCGCACTCTGTTCTTGTAGCTTTGGTTTTATCAATCTAGCTAGTGCTTTGGTTGCTCGATACTTACTGTAAAAACTATTGTGTATTTCTTTTTCTGGTGACTGTTTATTCAGTGCATTGGTACTTAATGTTTTGTTCACTCTTTAGTAAGTTACCGAGTCACTCTGAAGTTAGTGTTATGGTCAGTAGTCGTTTGAGTCACTCTGTGTTTCGTACTTTGGTTAGTACATAGTGAGCGTTTTGATCTCTGTTGCTGAGATTTGGGTTATTTTATTGTTTTCGTTGTCTTCGCTCAGTAATTAATTTTTGATTACTCTTAACGGCATTTTGGAAAATTCATGTTAGCTTTCTGGTCATCTTGCATTAAATAGTTGGGACAGTTTTGTTCATACCTTCGTAACTATAGTTAGTGTACGGTTCATTTTGTGGTTAGTGTTTTTGTGACTAGTGAGTTAGTGTATATTTCGTTTTATAGGTAGTAGTTCGGTCACTTTTCAGGTATTTGTCTTACTCTATAATTAATGTTTTGTTATATTTTTGTTTAGTGGTTGGATAATTCAATGCTTAGTGATTTATTACTCTGTAGCTAGTGTTTTGTTCACTGTTCACTATCTATTTAATGTTTTCATCACTCTAAATAAGTGTTTTGGCCACTGTGTATTCGTTAGTTAAGTCTCTGTATATTTAGTGTTTTTTTCACTTTGTAACTAGTGTTTTGGCCACCTTCTGATTAGAAGTTTGCTAACTTTGCAGTTAGTTGTTTGTTTGGGCTGATGAGTAGTGTATGTTTTGATAATCCAAATTATGCCTTTGGTCAGTCCAGGTTAGCAATTTGATCATTTTGTACTCATTTTAGGGCAACTTTGTTGTTGTGTTTTATTCACTCTGTATTGACGTTTTGGATCACTCATTAGTTTTTGTTATGATCACTCTGTACTTCATATTTCAGTCTGTTTATAGTAGGATTTGCATTGTTATAGTTTTAGTACTCTGTAATTATTATTTCAGCCATTGTGTAGTTAGAGTTTGATAATTATGAGCCATGTGTTAGAGAGAAACTGTAAACGATGCACTTGCTCAATTTTCTCTTCAAATATTTATCTGTAGTACTTTAAAATAAATTTCAGCTCAAAATTTACTTTACTGTATTACCTCAGGCACCTGTTTAATGTTATATCAAACATTTAATTGATAATAAAGAATGATCTTAAATTTTACAAAGTTATTTTAACATCCTTTTTCGTCATTATGGCGCCAACCGAGTCTCACATCGTGAGCCACCTAGTTACTGCAATGAAAAACAATTTTAGCAAAATATTGGACATAAAAAAACTTCTTTTAGATCTAAAGTTTTTCCTGATTTTATTTTTTTATGCTACGTTTTATCTAATGGCGTGTGTCGTAAAAATAGCCTAACAGCTTGGCAGCGGAGATTCTATCTTAAAATGTCAGGTTGTGATCTAAAAAGTACACCAGTGCTCTATGCTTGCTTTCCATAATCTATGTGGTGGACAACTTTAATGATTTCCTAAAACCGTTTCATCAGTACGATAGTACAAAAACCCACAAGCGATTTAACTAGCATATCTTTGTATAGGATAGTACGAATACACGTTTTATTCTCTATTTGCTTGAGGTAGATAATGGTTGAACGGATATATTGTTGAAGCGATTTATGTCATTTTTCCACACGAATATCCTTCCTGGTTAGGTGGTGGACTGGTTAGCAGGTTAGGACAGTTTTTGCTACTGAACTTTGTGCATACGAATTTTCACCTGTTAAATGCTATATTTTACTTATCACTTCTGTGATACGACGTATCGAAGATATCTGTTTTGAACAATCTCATTTTCCCAAGTTGATCTATATTAATTTGTTTTCCAATGATATTGAGGGAAAGTGGGTATCCCCGTCTTAGAAATTCTAAATCCCGATCTGAAGAAATCTTTACTCTCTGAAAGTATAAATATTATACCTACTTAACTCCGACCAATATCAAAATCTAATTCTGATATATGCCGCTTCACCGCGACATTATATTTATTGTGGTTGTCACGTGAATCGCTAATTTGCATATTTAAAATCCTTTTAACATCATTTACTAGATCCTCTGTATTTTATAGTTTCTCAACGAGGTACAAAAGTTTAATGACTCGTTTATTTAGTTATATTTTAAAGAACATCACGTGCTTACTCGTTTATTTCGTTATATTTTATAGAACATCACGTGCTTACTCGTTTATTTCGTTATATTTTATAGAACATCACGTGCTTACGGTTTCGTTCAGTGATATGTGTGTGTGGAATCTGTACTTACAAGATCAGATTGGGAATTTTGATAAGATAATTCAGCTCAAAATTATCAGCAGGTATATAAATTATCAACTAAATGTACCTTACAAATTGACAAAACCTAAATTTTAAATCCCGTGAAATGTCTTACAGAGGATGTTCTTGTAATAATTATAGTTTACAGTATTCGTTGAAAATTTATTCTTATAATATTATGATACATCGTAGTGTGTTTTGATGTTGAATGCTAAAAATTACGTCAAAACATCTGGCTTGTATTAGCCGGGACAAGCAGTAGTTATAGATATTATTACAAAGGGAGTAAAGTTTGTAAACAAAAAAGAAACACGAATCGTGCTTCAAATGGAAAGTGTCCAATTAGCTTCTCTCTCTTTTCTTATGTAATCATACTTAAAATTGCTGTCTAGGAAAAATGGTATCGATTACAACTTATTAGTAGCAATTTACCAATATTATTTTGATAAGTAAAGGCCATTAGTTACTGAACTGAGCAAGCTTGATGTGAGTTAGGAATTATTTGCAAACTGCACTTGAAGTTAACCACGTTTTGCTAAAACATAACCGTTACTATCATTTAGGAAGTTAGGATGGTCGTGAGATTTTAGTGGGAATTACATAAGCTCATTTTTATCTATGCGACCGAAAACATAAGCCATTATGATGAAAGACTGTGTCAGTTTCTTCTTAATATGCCTCACTAGTTTAAGCTTAATATTCAAAGTTAACTACTCTTCATGGTTTATTAAGAACCAATAGCGTGTAATAGTGTATAGCTCAGCAGCGTAGTAGATAATGAAACCAAACGTGTATTTTTTTTTCCACTTGCACGTTCATCACGTGGCTCCGTTATGGACCAACAAATGCGAAAGTTTAATGGAATATGTTTAATGTAAACTAAAATGTTTTGTAGATGTCTGCTCTACGAAACAGAAGCAAGCAATAAACACTGACGATTTAGTAACGAGATCATTACACGTACTTTGTGTTTAAATTACTACCTGTTTTCTGTACGATAGTTGTAAGGAATGGAAGCAAACTGTCCTATATTCAACGAGGTTTTATCTACTTTGAATAAAACTAACGTTTGATTGATTGGTATTAGCATAAAAAAAGGCAAAGGAAAAAATTAAGAAATCTAATTCACTCTATGATACATCAATTAACATGTTTAGTTTATCGATAACTTACAGATTTATTTATTGTTATCGCATAGTTGGTTAGTTATGGTTAGTAATTATAAATCTCATTTCAGTGCATTTTTCTCAAAGAAAAGTAAACGTATAAATTTATTTTCCTTTAAATAAAAATATTTAACCAACAATACTTTCAAAAAAGAATAAAATATCTTATCGTAACTGATTATCTTAAATCAAGAAATCAAAACAAAACAAAGCCCTACATGAAAAAAAAGTTTAACTTTCAAAATACAATAATGGATATTCTAAAACACAAATAAAATTATTTGTTTCTAACACCAGGAAACCACAAACTGAAGGGTCTGTTTTGAATATGGAAACGTTTCTCTCTTTTTCTAGCATAATAAAGAAACGGGCCCGGCCTGGCCAGGTGGTTAAGGTGTTCCACTCGTAATCCGAGGGTCGCGGGTTCGAATCCTAGTCGCACCAAACATGCTCGCCTTTTTAGACGTGGGGAGTTATAATGTTACGGCCAATCCCACTATTCCTTGGCAAAAGAGTTGGCGGTGGGTGGTGATGACTAGCTGCCTTCCCTTTAATCTTACACTGCTAAATTAGGGACGGCTAGCGCAGATAGCCCTCGAGTAGCTTTGTGCGAAATTGAAAAAAACTGACAAAAAACAAAACGAATAAAGAGACTGTACTGTGATTAATCACGAAACTAAACAGGAATTTTTTTTATTTTCAACCAGAAGGCATAAGAACTTAGTTTACTAAAAACAAAAAATGTGAATGCTATGGGTGTTTCAAGCCAAATATTACCGTTTGTTTCAGTTTAAATGCAAAATTACAGAAGAGGATATTTACAATGTGTCACGACTTTTAGCACATAAACCGATCCACTGGGACTGATATAGGAAGCAATTTTAATTTTAGTCAAGAAAACCTAACAAATCGAAAAATTTAGATTAGAAAATGAACAAAAATGACTCGGATAAAAAATCATAGATGGGTGATTCAAAGAAAAAAGCAAAAACTAAAAACGTGTGAGGTCGTATAAAAATCAAAATAATTGTTAAAACATTTGTTTATTTGTTAATATTCACACGAAGCTATTATACAAAAACGACTTGATCCATAATTTTGATTGGTAGACTAGAGAAAAAGCAACTATTCAGCAGCACCCACAGCCCTCCTTTCTTAACTAAAGATAGATGTTAATTCCTACTCAACGTTATCGTTTGGTCAGCAATTTGAGGATAAACAGTTTTGTAATAAATATGCTACGAACAGCCAAAGTACAGTGTTGTATTTCTGAGATAAGTCTTTGGAAAATTTTAAAAGAAAATTTTAGGATTATTTACATGGAATAACTTCAAATTATTTACGCCAAATTTCGTAAACACTGAAACACATGGTATAGAACATCAGGGCTGTCATGGCCACGTGGTTAGAGCTCTCGTGCGTTCGAATTTTCATCACACCAAACATGTTCGCCCTTCCAGCTGTGGGGACGTTATAATGGGACAGTCAATTTCACTATTCGTTGGTCAAAGAGTAGCTCAAGAGTTGGTGGTGGATGGTGATAACTAGCTGCCTTCCCTCTAGTCTTACACTACGAAATGAGGGAAAGATGACGCAGGTAGCCCTCATGTAGCTTTGTGCGAAATTAAAAAAAAAGTGACTGAAAGTGAAAATGTGAATTTTTGCTAAGCGTCAAAGTTTTACTTTAACTAACTTTTTTATGTTACTGTTAAACCTAAAATTTGATAGGATAAAACTAGAAAAAAATTTGTTAAAGTTGTTTTTATTCGAACTTGACTTCATCTCGTTTCGAGAATTATATTTTTTAGTGTATAAAAGGATTTTAGAAGTAAGTACAGTCTTATAATGTACCTGATCGTGTACAATAGAAACATATGCATCAAGGTACCAGGAAATAAAAAAACAATATCTTTTCGAGTTAGCTCAACTGATCTTCAACATAAAACGAAAAGTGATCGCATATATGTATATCAATTTCGTGAAATTTTCTTAACAGTATCGACACTATTAGTAAACAAAATATTTTCTTCAACAGATGGTGGATGATGATGGTTCAGTGGACGCGGCACTCCTTAACTACCTTTTTGCCCGCCAGATGGTGAACCGTTTGAGAAATAATCTGGATACCAGCGATCTCAAGAAAAAACGGTCTTTTTGGAAGCAATGTGCTTTCAATGCCGTCTCTTGCTTTGGCCGAAAGTAAAGCTCTTTGACAAGAAACACAAAACACTCTCTTTACTTTTTTTTACCCCTTTTATTAGATATTAAGTATTCAGCTTCTTTGTTATTATAACTTTAAGATTATTATTAGTTCATTTAAACGTTGTAGCGATCCTATTTGAAAATACAAATGCCAAATAAAGAATTGAAAATTACATGTGTTTTTATTTGTAAACTAATGTCAACAAGCAGGCACCGTGATGACTCACCATGCATCAACAATGAGTTTAAAAATCGGTTATTGTCATTATTTTGATTTAAACACTTGTTTTGTGTTAAATTTCACAGTGCTCAAACCCTGCCAAAACCTGTTAAATTTACGGAATAACCTGTAAAGCTAAAGATCTGATATTTACAGTTTTATGAGTTAATTTTAGTAAAAACATATATTCAGTACTAGGTAGAATATGTACATATTACCAAGATAAAGCTTTCAACTCAATTTTTAACTCAAGTAGCAAAGAAAAAACAATCAGGTATTATATAGAATCACTAACATTAAAACAAATTTTGAAATTGCACACTTTATTAACTTACAATTTTCAAACTTCGCTACAGTATTAACAATTTAACTTTTATAATATTTTACACACTTTTTATCCTGCCTTCACGAATAACAAGAAAAGGTGGTCTTTACTATACATTATTTAAATAATAAGCCTTTTAAAAATGTATATGCTTTAAACAGAATATAACTGTAAGACGTAATTTATTAAGCGTTTAAATACCGAATTCATTTACCTCAATAACTACATCGTCACACGATGCCTGATTCCAATTCTTGAAGGAGAGTAACAGAGCATATACTGAGCAGTCTGAGAGAGTTCTACCCGTAGACACAATGGCTAACAAACATCGAGATTTTTCCCTGACACTTTAAAAGTTTGGTTACTAAGGGCATTTAAAATCGAATGTAAACTGATTAATTTATTTTTATCTACACATTTTTAGTTTTTGAAATATCAGGATTCCGATCCATTTTAGGTGCCAAGTTAGCGAAACGGTAGCACTAAATTTCTACTTGTAGTTTATTTTGTCTTAAACAAGGGTTTCTCTAAGTTATTATAAAGATTGATTCCTATAATTGCTTTACTACATTCTTCTAGGAACTCTTTCATAACCATCGAAATAATTGTAGAGATATTCTGCTTGTTATAAACTAAACTGAAAATTACAAATTTAACTAGAAACGAATGTAAGGATAACATTAAAATACGTTAAACTAATGATATACTTAAATGAAAACACATTTCAATTGTTGCATTTCTTGTACAACGTTTTAAAAGTATTAAAGTGTGAAAATTGAGATTTTAGACAACAATTTTTACCTGTAGTTGGAAAAAAACGTCAAAACAACGAGTATGTTTGTTTTTGTTCTATTTTACGTGATGAAACTATTTATGCTTCTACCTTTTCGTGATAGTTTCAAGCACAACATTTAACTTATGTTATTATCCGAGCAAAAACCGTAAAACATGTGCAACATTTTTTGAATGTTCAATTTTATTTATAGTTAATATATTATATAGTAACGAACACGTTAATTAAACATTCGTTAGACTCCTTATGTTGGTTTCTTCTGAAGAAATTTTTGTTTAAAAACGAATATCGAAGTATTTATTAAGCAGTTATCATCTTCTTATGCTGGATTACCTCGGTCGTTTATAGCACTGTAAAGAATAGCTAACTGCATGCACGTTCGAGTCGTAATCTGAAGGTTGCGGGTTCAAATCCCGTCGCGCCAAACATGCTCGCCCTCCCAGCCATGGGGGCGTTATATGTGACAATCAATCCCACTATTCGTTGGTAAAAGACTAGCCCAAGAGTTGGCGGTGAGTGGTGATGACTAGCTGCCTTCCCTCTAGTCTTACACTGCTCAATTACGGACGGCTAGAGCATATAGCCCTTTTATAGCTTTGCGAGAAATACAAAAACAAATAAACAAACAAACTGTGAGCTTCAATTCATTATATTCAGGTTAAACTATTTTTGTACGTTTATACTTCGATACTAAATTTCCTCGACCTTCAACCTTTGTTTCTAACAAGTTGTTAGTTCATGCAGTTGTTTTGTTTAGTTTGTTTCAGATATTTCACACGAAGCTTCAACAAAAGACCACCTGTGGCACAGCCGTTTCTAATTTTGAATTGATAAGCTAAATAAAAGGCATCTGCACTCGCCATCAACTCTTAGGCTATTTTTGTCTGAACAAATAAGGGGATCAAATAATTCGTACAGTCTGTCCACGGCTTCAAATTGCACAGCACAGTGCACTTTTTAAGGAACGAAACACAAACCATAAACATTTGTATGTACAGTCCAAGCATGCTAATCACTCACAAAGCCTGTTCATATTACCTGATGAGTGGTCTAAAAGAACACGAAACTGGTTTGCAGGAGAAATGTACAAATCTTTATTTTTTTTAAAAATTGCATGCTTTTGAAGTAGGCCAAGAGAAAATATCTTTAATGTATGCACTTAATGTTAAATTACTGCCAGGTAATACATATGTAGATACACTGCTGGCCAAAATCTTAAGGCCAATGAACATAAAGAAAAAATGCATTTTGCGTTGTTAGACTCAACCGCTTATTTGAATAGAACTTCTAAAAATGACAATAAGAAAAGGGAAAATAAAAAAATAGTGTTTAATAGGGAAAATGCGAACACTGTGAAATTAATCTGAATACTAGCTGGTCAAAAGTTTAATACCATACCAAAACGAAGCGTTAATCGGTAAACACGTAACGTAACGAAATTTAGTCATTTGTGTTTAAGCATTAGTGTTGTCAACATTTCCCACTGACATCTCCTGTCAGTTACATTGGGTAAAACTTGGGAAAGGCTAAAAAGTTGACAGAGTTTGAACATGGAAGAATTGTCGAGCTGCACAATCAAGGTATCTCTCGACGTGTTATCGCTATTGAGATTGTGCGTACTAAAACTGCTGTTGCAAATTTATTAAATGCCCCTGAGGGATACGACACGAGAATTTCAAGTGGTCGGCCTAAGAAACTATCGCCTGCGTTGAGAAGGAGGATTCGACGGATTGTCCGGCAAGACATCAGCCGATCGTCGAACCAGATTAAGGTCCTTAAAGACGCAGAATGCTGCTCACGAACATTAAAACGGCATCTACGAGAGAAAGGATTTTAAAACCATAAACGTCTTCAAAGGTCACGCCTTCTTCCACACCACGAAACCGCTCGGTTAAACTACGTCCCAAACATGGGACGTAGAAAAGTGGAAGAAGGTTTTCAGTGATGTCGAGAAACCCACTTGTTGAGAATTTTATATGCAAAAACGGCTCGTCTGGGTTCAGAAAATATTTTAAATAGAAGAGCGAACAATGTTTCGACCTTCTTCGGTCATCGTCAGGTTCACCGACGAAGGTCGAAACGTTGTTCGCTCTTCTATTTAAAATATTTTCTGAACCCAAACGAGCTGTTTTTGCATAAAAAAGAAGGTTTTGTTCTTTGATAAGAAAAAAATTAACCTGGATCGTCCAAATGGCTTCCAACGCTACTGGCATGATAAGGATATTCCACCAGAGCCATTTTATACACGACAAAGAGGTGGAGGTTCCATCATGATCTGAGGTGCTTTCTACTTCCATGGAACATTCGAGCTTCAGGTTATACAGGGGCGTCAAACAGCAGCTGGCTACATTGGTATGTTGGAGAGACCATCCTAATTGACTTGAGGCCCTCGCTTGTGTGGAAATGACTCGATCTTTCATCAGGACAATGCTGCAATCCACAATGCCCGCAGAACAAAGAAGTTGTCAAATAACATGATTCTTTTGGACCATCCAGCGTGTTCGCCCGAACTGAACCCCATTGAAAATGTTTGGGGGTGGATAGCAAGGGAAGTCTATAGAAATGGACGTCAATTTCAAACAGTGCATGATTTTCGTGAAGCCATCTTCACCACTTTGAATAGCATTCCAGCCAGCCTTCATTAAATTCTTATTTTGACCATGCCAAAGCAAATGTTTGAAGTTATTCGCAATGACGGCCGTACAACTCACTACTGAGACCTCTTGTTGGGTATTTTTGCCCTGTTTAGGATTTCTTTTTGGCATGGTCTTAAACTTTTGACCAGCTAGTATGTAGGCTAATTTCATAGTATTCACATTTTTCCTATTAAACGCCAAAAAAGTTTTTTATTTTTATTTTCCCTTTTCTCATTTTCATATTTCGAAGCTCTACTCAAATAAGTGGTTGAGTCTAATAAAGCAAAATGCATATTTTTTTCTTTATATTCATTGGCCTAAAGATTTTGGCCAGCAGTGTATGTGGTCAAAGTTCTGGCCAAACAACGTTCAATTAAATCGTTTTACTAATACTTCAGTTGCAAATTACTTTCCCTCCTTTACATATTTCTACCTCTCTGTGTTACAACAAGTTAAACTAATATCTTATAATTTTGGATTTTGCTTTACAGTGGCTACATTCAGTTGTTTCTTAAATTACAAAAATAAAAGTCTGTTGGAAGACATAATATATCATAGCTACAAAAACACGTATATGAAAGATAAGTCTTATGTGTGAAATTTTATAGAATGGGCGCCAACTACCTTTCGAAACGTCGTCTTCTACACTTATGTCTCCACGACAGGTAGTTGGCGTCCATTCTACAACGTTTGATCATGAATACTCTGTCCAAACATTCTATCAAAGAAACTTTCATATAGGTTTTGTACCGCTATAGACAGGACTAGAACTATTTGCTTTAGTACTTTCATTTTCGCATGTCCTATATTAAAAATATCAGTTTTTTTCTGATTTGGTGTTTACTTTCTGCCGTTTAATCTAAATCAACTTTCATGTTTACATACTTAATCCGAAACGTTTGTTAGATTTCAAAATAGTGTTACAACTAGTGTTGAGCATATCATATTATATTTTTAGAATTTTTCTGGTGCGTAGCTTATAATAGAACGCATACTAGCAAATATTTAAATCGAATGGTGTATTATTTGCCATTCTGCCTTTATAAAACTAATTTTATAAACAATTGTTAATGAATATTTTCAGAGGAATTTCAAACAACAGATTCCGAAAATTACGTTCATGACAAACAATAAAATAATTGTCAAAAAATTACTGTTTCAGTATTTGTGTTACATTAAAACATGAAATCTTACACTGTGCGAGAGGTTACATTAAAAGTGTACATGTTTATAAGCCTTAGAATGGCTTCACGTGCAACCACAAAATGTCGAATACACATCTAAAGTGAAGGATTAGATTTCGTAAAGTGCAAACTTTCTTCTTTTATAATCTTCTTTTCCACAGCTATTAAAAAACAACAACAAATATTTCTTTTAACTTTCTAATGTGACGACGGCAAGAAAGAAAGATAGAAAATAGGCCTACGAATCTCCTTCAACATAATCGGCTCAGTTGGTTTCCTAACTGAATTCCGGTCAGTTGAATTTGTCAGGAAGGATTAATCTTTTTTGTTAAAAATATGAACAGTTATAGTGAATTAAGATACGGAGAAAATGTTTTATTTACACAAAAGATTAACACTTTTTTTTTTACATACGGCGCATTTCAAACATATTTAGTAAAATTATTAATACCTAGTAAAAGTTTTCTTCAAGGAAATTTGAATTGTGAAAATCACAAAAAAAGAAAACATTTTTTCTCTTATTTAGAAAAAAATCTATCGTTTAAAATTAAGCACATTTACTAAAGATTTAACAATTTAAAGGCTTTAGGAAATACTAATATGTTATGGATAAGACTACACACAAAAGATATGTTACATCTGGAATGATAATTAGTTTCTGAACATTATCAAAATGTATTTTTTTCTTCAGTATTTATCTACGTGAAGTAATGTTCTCTCTAGCTAGTATTCCACGTATTTTGACCGAAATTACGAACGAAAAATACTGTAATTCTACTGTGTCCACATGGGTTATATATATATATATATATTTATATTGTTTATTTACACTAAAGGTACTAGATTTGTCTACCATGTTCCTAATTTTGAACTACTAGTCACCCACTATCTACTCCAAGAGATTGACTTGACTATTATAACGCGCCCAGTGTATAAATTCGAATAATATTTTAAGGGATTGCAAGACTTCAAACCCGACTCGCCATCTCTGAAATTTAGAACTCTACACAGCACCTCCTAAGTTTAAGTGTTGAATGGAATTCTCGTGTTTGTTTCCTGTGAGCGACTATTAAGTGATTGTCAACACGATTTATTCCGTTGTGTAATAACTATGGTCTTTATACTGTAAGTTCAACAGAATGTATTGTATCCTTTTTGTTTCTATTCATTTTGCTGTATTACGTCACTCTTTTACAATTGATTTTTGGCATAGGTTCTGAAATACAATTGAGATTTTCTTCCTAACCCGTCTACACAATTTTGTAGTATTATGTTTATGACACATCTCAGGTTCGGCATGGCCAGGTGGTTAGGGCACTCGACTCGTAATCTTAGGGGCGAAGTTTCGAATGTCGTCACACAGGCTCGCTCTTTCAACCGTTAGGGGCTTTATAACGTGACAGTCAATTACACTATTCGTTGGTAAAAAAGTAGCCCATTGCTAAATTAGGGACGGTTAGCACAAATAGACTTCCTGTAGCTTTGCGCGAAATCAAAAAACAAATCATAATCTAAATTTTGAAAAATATACTTCATAAAATATTTTCTTTTGAATCATCATGTATCATGTAATGAAAAATCTTCAAAACATTCTTATATTATTGGTATTATAATAAATAACTTTATGGCCTATGACTTTCCCGAGGCTTAAATAGAGATCCCAATGGCACAATGGTATGTCTGCTGACTAAGAACGCTAGAAACCCTCGATACTCGAGGGGGGCAGAGCACAGATAGCACATTATATATCTTTGTGGTTAAGTATAAACAAACCTACAGGGATTTGTTTTAATAAATAGTACGAAACTAACGCCCACAATAGATGAATTCTTATACGTTTGGTTACTGAACCAAATCTTTATAATCACACAAATCAGATTATAGACAACCATCTAGAATGCCACACTGCTCACAGACTTTCATAATCTTTCAATAAATTATAAACAATAAATGAATAACTGTTTTGAATCATAGAGAAGATATGAACTTCTTTAGTTTGTAAGTAGATTTTCTCAAAGTAAAATCTCCACCAACTCGTTTATAACAATGCTTACCGACAGGAGAAGTGAGGTCACTGAAATATCAAGTAAACAACACATATGAATAGCTGCAAGTTGTTTTCAGTTTCTATTCTTGATGTTTCACAAACAAACAACTTTTTCAGGCGGTTTAGAATATTTTCTAGACTATTTTCGGTCAAGACGACTGTTTTAGTTGTATTTTATCATATGGCCACTTTTTAAATTTCTTTCACACTGTTTGAAAAAGAGATATGTTTGATAACTTGAAGATCTGAAAACATAAGATGATGGTATTTATTGTCTTTCCTTCTTCTATAATTTATTGTCTTTGTTATGTTAACGGGTTCATATTTAAAACTTACAAATATTTATATACAACAGAAAAGTTTAAACCATATTTAGATTATATCTAACGTGTTAAGATACGAATTATTTTATATATCGTATCCACTTTTTTGAGTCCACCCTTCGATTATACTTTAAATTCTGGAACTACCGCTTCAAAAGTTTATTAAAATAAACAAGATTTGATACCTTTGACCTTCTCAGGTTAATTTTTTATATGAAACGTTTAAGACAAACCCTAAGATGTTTAACTTAGGACTCAAATAAGATTCATTTTATACAAAAATTTAAGTGTTGTGGTTTATAAACGATATTTTTTCCATATTAATACAAGTGCGAGCAATGGTACCACAGGTGATATATTTAACATTTTCGTATTTAGCTCATTAAACATTATTAAACATTGAACGTGAAATGCAGCTAAAGTAGATTTACGGCACAACCTTTTCCAAAAGATAAAAACAATATTAATGTTGTTAAATGATGTATAAACCAAAGGACAAGGATAGGAAAAAGAATATTCTCAAAATTCACCATTGAAGTAGAAAAAACAACAACATCCGAGCAGATCATTCAGTACAGCATTAAGTTCCAAAACCGTATTCCAAATCAATCCGAAAATGAATGCTATGATTACAAAAAAAAGTGCTTTTCAATCCAAAATTAAATTATATTTAAGAAAGTTTGTTTGCTTTGTTCGTTTCGGAATTTCGCACAAGGCTACTGGAGGGCTATCTGTGCTAGCCGTCCCTAATTTAGCAGTGTAAGACTAGAGGTAAGGCAGCTAGTCATCACCACCCACCGCCAACTCTTGAGCTACTCTTTTACCAGCGAATAGTGGGATTGACCGTCACATTATAACGCCCCCACGGCTGGGAGGGCGAGCATGTTTGGCACGACTCGGGCGCGAACTCGCGACCCTCGGATTACGAAGCACACGTCTTAACGTGCCTGGCCATGCCGGGCCATTTAAGAAAGAAAGTAGACATATCTTTCAGTAAGTTAAACAATATAACAATCAAGGATTTAAAGTTGACGAAGGTACACAAGCCAGTAGGAAAGTCACAGACTTCCAGAGTCATCTTGAAATCGAGATAAAAATGTCTGAAGAAATTAGAATCGCAGAAAGACAACAATATCATTTGGCCACGTATCTGTCAAACTCTCTGCTGTGTTTTTAATGGACTTTTGTGTCTTTCGTCTGCTTAAACGCCGCTTCGGAGACCAACGTTTGCGTGTATCAAAAAATATTTTCTCAGAATATGTGGTCTATAACTGAACTCGTAGTCTTTCAACCTCTCTACAGTAAAAATTAGGCCGTCGAGCAATACGTAATCATGATTCTAAAAAGTAGTTTTTAAACAGCTTGAACGTTGCTCTAAAAAGTGTGATTCATCTTAATGACTCGTTTTTTTGATAAAATGATATATATCCTGCTAAGGAAAAATGTTTAGTTCATGTGTAATGCAATCACTTGGAGATGGAATTCATGTGTACAATAAATATCAGAATTTATACACGTTTAGATAATTTTAACGTTTTCCTTTGTTTCAGGTAGATTTGTATATTTTAACAAGAGTAAGTAGGTGTCATCGGAAGTAATTTTGCTAATAATAACTGGCGATTGATGTTTGTTGTTCTTTAAACAAACGTTTTTCACAGAGTGTCTCACTATATTCTATAAGTATAAAAACAAAATGGTAACATATTTAAATATTTATATAAGTAGAATCTTTATATTCTTCTAGCCTCCAGTGAACACAAAGTAAATCTACCAAGTCTAAAGAATATTTTTGCTTTTGTTGTTTTCTCTTCAATAAGTAGGCCTAGCATGGCCAGGTGGTTAGGGTTCTCGACTCGTAATCTTTGGTTATGAGCCCGAATTCTCGTCACACCAAACATGCTCGCGCTTTCAGCTGTGAGAACGTTATAATGTTACGATCAATCTCACTATTTGTTGGTAAAAGAATAACTAGTTGCCTTCTCTCTAGTCTTGCACTGCTAAATTGAATATGTTAGCGCAGAGAGGTCTCGTGTAGCTTTGCGCGAAATTAAAAAAACCAGACAAACTAGCTCATCAACAATAAAGAACTACAGCGATGTTACAGGAAAGGTTCACTCACCCATAGGATTATTATGTTTTCCATCTGGAAAGCATAAGCGTTTGAAAAGAAACAAAAGAATTTAAAACTCAGTCACATTTAGGGTCACATTATACGTGTTTCGTAACATAATCTGCCAGAGAGAATGAAATATCCTCCAGATAAGCTGCTTACAACTATACCGTGCAGTTACATACAACTAGAGTTTTATTAGATGATGTGCCTTATGTTGTAACGTAGCCAATCAGTCCAGGCCAATAAGATGATGATTAGCACTAAAACTTATTCGAATTTGATGAACAATCGATTTAAATTAGGAATTTATAAAAGAGTGACTTATACACAAGGATATTTCATGTCCGCCTTTCTTACTTTATGATAAATGAAATTTTTCTGTGATATTAAACAGGATGAAGTTACAGCTTCTCAAGACTTCTCGACTTTACAACCTTAAAATATCCAAATTTAAGTGTTCGTATCGTGCTGGCCACAGAAACTTAAAATGAATAAAACTACTAAGGTTCAGATAAAATGATTATTCTATCTTCCCATTCCTACTTCCCCTCGCATCAAACGTGCTCGTTCTTTCATTCGTGGAGGCGTAATAATAGGGGCATTGCATAAGTAGGGCACATGTGTTATTTGTTGCAATGTGTTAACATGAAGTTAGTGTTTCTTTTTCAATAAAATGAGGCTCGGCATGGTCAGGTGGTTAAGGCGTTCGACTCGTTATATGAGGGTTGCGGTTCGAATTCCCGTCACACCAAACATGCTTGTCCTTTCAGCCGTGGGGGCGTTATAGTGTGACGGTCAGTCCCATTATTCGTTAAAAAAAGAGTAGTCCAAGAACTGGCGGTAGGTGGTGTTGACTAGATACCTTCCCTCTAGTCTTATACTGCTAAATTACGGGCGGCTACTCGCAGATAGCTCTCGTGTAACTTGGCGCGAAAAGCAAAAACTAAACCAAGTGCTACACTAGAATTGTTAACACTAATTAAATACTGTTTATTGCAGTGTTTTTTTTGACATAACAAGGTTTTTATTGTAGAAGCTGACCATAGAAAGTTTTAAAAACATATGAAAATGCAACAAGAAGAGAAATTTAACCACGTATTTTCGTTTATTCTTTCTTTTCTTCGATCAATTAACGTATAATTTGAGTAATTAAACTTCTAACAAGGCACGAAACGGCGGTGTCTTTTGACAAAACAGATTTCTTCAAGAAAAAGTAATTTCGGTACATGATATGTTGTAAACGTGTAATTAAATCACAGTTACCTTATCTAGTATATTGATGAGGCTTATACAAATAGTTTAACTGCAGAAAAATTCATTCTATTGGAAGAAGACATTCAAAAAGGTAGAAGGATTGCTATTCTAAATTAGATCGATTTTTAATAGAAGGAGATTAATCATAGTTTTAAATTGTGATGTCGTGTGCTAAGATTCCTGTGATACACTAACATGAGCTTAACAAATAGAATGTTTGGAATCCTGTTTCAGGTTGAGTATAATTCCTTGGCTTTCCTGCTTTGTTATTAATAAGACTCGGGCAAGCAAACGTAACCAGTATTTATAACTAACCTCTAAAACTTCTACTATGGATGGAAATTCAATATAAAAGTAATTAAATTATTGAACTCGTTAACAGCTGGAAAGATTCTTCTGTATTAAAGTCTTTCTTTGCTAAAGCAGTTGGTAAATAACTCGATAAGTTTTGTAATGAGCTTTTAGAGAAAAAAATGCATTTAAAAACCTTAGAAAAACATATAGAAAAACAAATTAAGCTAAAAACTAATTAGACACGCTCTAATTATTCATAACTAATTTTTGAAAGTAACAATGCTTTATTTCACTACACGCGCTATGGTTTGAAGCTTTTCTACGATAAGTTAATTTTCTACATCTCTCATTGCCGGTTGTGTATTGAAGCTGTTAATTACAATATTAATATTATATGTTTAATATTTATATTTAAGATACACTTGAAATGTAAATAAAAAATAAAGCTAATGATTTTAGAAAAATAATTCAAACTTACCATAAAAATATTAACAATAAACACAAAACTTTTGAAATAAGATAAATGTTCTACAAAAGCTAAGATAGAATAGCTGTACGAAAAGGAACCATTATATCAACCATACGAAATAATTAAATATAAAATGTAGCTGTCTACCTACTGCTCCTCTCCAAAGTTACGCTTACTTTAGATAATTATAAAACCTATGGTATATAAACACACGTTTTACAACGTGCACTACAAAATAAAAGCTTGTATTACAGCTTTTTTTAGAGTTTAAAAAACAATTAATCAACGATACCAGGATTGTTATATACAGTCGTATATAAATTTACTGATCTGAGAAGAATCTTTTTTGATAAAACTTTCGTTTTACTCACAACAATTGTACGTTTTACTCTATTTTTTTGAAAGTGCACTTAATTAAAAATTCTTTGTTGATAGAAGCATTACAGTAACACAGTTTCAAGTCCCCGTGTGGAGCTGTTATATATGGTGAATTTGGCTGTGCAATAGTCGGTATAGTTACTAAGCGTTCGCCCCGTCCTGGCCAGGTGGGTTAAGGCGTTCGAATTCCCGACGCACACCAAACATACTTGTCCTTTCGGCCGTGGGGAACGTTATAATGTTACAGTCAATCCCACTATTCCTTGGTAAAAGAGTAGCCCAAGAGTGAGTTGGCGGTGGGTAGTGATGACTAGCAGCCTTCCCTTTAGTCTTACACTGCTAAATTAGGGACGGTTAGCGCAGATAGCCCTCGTGTAGCTTTGCGAGAAATTCAGATAACAAACAAAACAAGCTAACTGTTCTGTATGAAAGCCAAATTACGATTACGCAATTAACAATTACATACTCTATATAAGAGAAACAAACCTCTATTAAACTTCTTAATGAAAAATTTAACGAATTAAATTAAAGTTATAGCTGAATACAACTGATTACTAAAACGAGAACAAATTCCTGCTGGACTTAACAGCAAGGAATCGTATTACAAGTCCTTTATTTTCAATTCTTAACAAGACTGAAGTTGTGCATTTATGTTGTGTATAAAGTATTCATTATCAAGCACAAAAACAGACCATCAAGATGTACCTCAAGACCATCTCACTAGCTAGTTGAAATGTCGACACTTATCTTCGTGTTTTCGCATATTACATTAAACTGGTAAAGAAAGCAATAGTAATATCACGGGTAACAAACTGTATGAGTAATTCAGCTAAAGTGCAAAACCATTGTTCGTTGTAGCTAGATGTCGCTCTGTGCATCATGAAATTTCCAATTTTCACTTAATGTGTCAGAATGTCTGAGTCTTTTTTCAAAGGCGTTACAAAACTTAGTATCCATGTAATTTTTATGAAGCGTGCTGATTATTTTATGCTCGCAATTCTTGTTTAATTAATTAATTATTTCTAATTTATCAATAGGTAACGTTATGAAATGTTATATATGTTTCATTGCAGCCATGCACATAAGTTGTTAAAATTAATCTAGAATAATTTAGTTTGATCTTCTATCGAATCAAGTTATGATTACATTATTCATAAGTTTTCTTTACCTCCAACTACAGAATAATCTCATCTTCATGAACAAGTAAAACTGTGTTTGCACAAAATTTTCATCTTGCCGTTTCACTCTTAAAAACATAACATTTTTTACTAAAGTAATAATTATCACGAACATTTTTTTTCCTATAGTTTTTGTAAGTTTGGTTCGTAAAGGCGTTTTTTGTCAACAAACTCTGATTTGTTTGTTTATTTCCTTTTCTTTTTTTTAGCTGTTCAGATTTAGAGGTGATAGGTTGAGATTAATAGTTTCTTTTGTATGTTCGTCAAAATTTTTCTCATGTGGTAAAGATATGGTTCGCAAATAAGAATAACTTATCGAAAGTAATCTGCCTCTATTAAACACCAACAACTAAACTAAAGTTAATGAAAAAACATTAAATAACTTAGTTTACATAATTTATAATGCTAAATGTAATGAATTTATCAATTTGAAAAATGAAAACTGTGCTATTTTGAAATATCATCATTAGTGAAGCTGGTTTAAATTACGGCTGTATAATTGTTGATAAGTTTGTATCATCAAACCAGTTTCAGATAGAAGTAGAATTACGAGCGTCGGTGAAAGCAGAAGTTTAGGCCTCACCTTACTCGAAGCAACTAAACCTAGAGTTGATTCATGAAAACTGTTTTAAATATCATTTCGTTATTTAAATTTCTTCAATCATATATATTATTGAGGTATTTTCAAATGTGCCGATTTACCTTACAAGTAAGAACAGTAACCGAAAATAACATAAGAAACGTAACAAAATAAATTGTAAGTGAGATAAAATTGAATTTCTGTCTCATATTTGAACCAAAAGAGAAATATCAATGTAAGCTATATTTATTTACAACACAGTCAGGTACAAGTGGACTAAATGACTTGATATCGCTGTCTTATACATGAAGAGACCTCCTAATACCGAAAGAATATTTGGCTCAAATGTGAAGGATATCTGAGCGGCAGTGGATTGATATAACACAATATCACCATCTCTCTCACAGCGCACTCGTTAGCATATCATGTCTGGCCATTCTATAAATATAAATAGTAAAAACGTATCTTCAATGTGATAACATTAAATCCGCGTCTATTTAACATCGTTACAAAAATGAATGGCTCGTACAAGTCGGTAACTAGGACATGAGCAAATTATCTACATACTACAATCGGTTCTCTGTTATTAAATCCTGGACTCGAGCCTGTATGTGTGTATGTGAACATTTTCGAAAGGCTCAGGTGAACACAAAGACAATTCGCGTAAAGCTTTGCCTGTTGTTGGTTGAACTCTACAACAAATTGCTGTAAACTTGAAATGCTCCCCAAACGCTGTAAAATATACTCAAGATCGTGAGGTCGAGAAAGATAAATTCAAAAATAGGAAAGGAAGAGGCAGAACACCTAAACTCAATGACACTGATAATAAATATCTTTGTGTGTGCAGCCTTTGGAGCAAAGTAAAAACTGCCACTGATTTCAAACATGGCATAAACAACCATGTACCAAATGAAAGAAAAGTGTCCAGATGTGCAATATCAAGATGACTTAATAAGAATGGAATATTTGGCTATGTAGCAGTTAGAAAAACAACTTTACTTTGATATCTAAATATTGTCAGTAAATCGTCTCAGCAGAAGAACACCTGTAAACCATCACGCTGCCTTTCCCATGTTTCATGGTAGGTGCTGTGCAATTAGGTAAGTTTCTTTCACCTTTCTTCTGCGGAGACGACAGGCGATATTTGCGGAGTAAATGGAATAATGGACCGGCGCAAATACAGTGGTTTATGTATTATTATTAAAGGATACTACTACCAAGAGATTTATGACCCCAAACATTACCCTAACCAATGCAAAAATAACATAATTAAGAGAGAAGCTGCCGGAGTCATTCAAATGATACAATTGTCTCCAAATAGTTCCGCTCTCAGTTAAACTGAACAGATCTGGAACTTGATGGATCAGAAACTTTACAAATAAAAAATTGTTTTCAAACAAACTTCATGAGAGCGTATGAGAGACATTTGGAGCAAAATTCCAAAGTGTGTTTGGATGAAATACGTTGCAACAATACCTGAAAGACTGTCTGCAGTTATTATAGAAAAAGGGACACAATATTATTGTGTATATTACAAAGTCAGGAAATTTTGTACAGCAGGATCTGAGCTGTTTAATATACCTTGGAAATTTTATTTTATTGCGGGTCGGGAGACGAATTGTTAAATTTATCAGGAACTAAACAATCTTGTTTATAAAGAGCTGCATCACACTTTTGGCTAGTCAGTTAGAAATTTGTTTATAATGTACTATGTTATTCTGTGTCAGTAAGTGAATTATCTCTTTGTAAGGAGCTGCTTCGTTCTGAGCATCAAGAAGTGATTTTTTTCTGTTTATAATAAAGGGGCTTTTCTGCTGAAGAATGACTGAGTGAAAATTATTAACAAAACTAACTTTTATAAATAAAATACAAAAAGCTCGACTATAGAAAGTAGCCTCAAGATAGAGAAAGAATAGTTCATTATCTGTGTATTGAAGTTTGAATGTTTCAGGTTACAAGGTGATGAAAAATAACACACAATGCATTCCAATATATCGTTCACAAAAACTCAATTTATGCCACACACTTTCCTTATTTCATGTGAAGTAAAAAGCAGAAACACGTTCAACAGATTCTGACTGAGAACCTTACAACCACGTTCAACAGATTCTGACTGAGAACCTTACAACCGTGAAGTAATAAACTGGTCATTCTAATAAACATTCTAGTCAGTTTTCCTTGGTAAATTATTATGAATCAGTTTTAAATTTTCAGTAGTAGTTTTTATTACCTTCCGTCCACTTATTTTTAATTTTGTCATTGTTACAAACTCTCCTTATTGGCCTGAAGATTACCTAGGAACGTCGAAACGTTGTTTTTTGCTTATTAGTAAAAGTGTTAAAACCCATACCAGCAGTTCTGAGACACATTTTTTTTCATGTGAGTTTCTCGTTATGAAGAATATATTTTACTTCATTTTAGTTTTGTTTGTTCGTTTTTTAATCTCGCGCGAAGCTACATGAGGGCAATTAGGCCATCCCTAATTTAGTAGTGTAAGACTATAGGGATGACAGCTAGTTATCATCATCCATCGTTAACTCTTGGGTTACTCTTTTACCAACGAATAGCATGATTGACTGTCACAGTGTAATGTCCCCACTGCTGAAAGGACGAGAATGTTTGGTGTTTCGCGACCGTTGTATTACAAATCGAGAGCCCTAACCACCTGACCATGTCGGGCCTAATTTTAGTGAAAACGCAACACTAATTTCGTATTAATCCGTTGCAACAGGTAAAACGTGTGCACTACTTATATTTCAAGTTGCTATACATAAACGCCTCCTTACTGATTAATATGCAGTACTTATCAGATTAAGACACGAAACGACGTAACGTATGAATTAAAGCACTGTCTGGATAGAAAAGGTGTGCGTGGTTGTTGTTAAGCAGAAAGCTAAACAATAAGCTTTTTGTGCTCTGACAATCACGGGTACAGAAACTGGATTTTTTACTGCCGTAAGTCTCCAAAGTTACCACTTAACCAAAACATATTTAGAACGATACAGCATTAACAGTCTCTATAAATAATATTTTCACTTTTTGTTTTACTATACAGTTAAAACATATTTCAAAAGGTGTATGAGTTGTTTTTTTTTTGCACTTATTTATAAAATTTGCTTTCACTTTCTGATCCACTTTCCAGTTTCGAGGCGTCTGAAACCAATTGATGTCCATAAATGTCAGAATTCTAACGATGACATTTAGAAGCTGAATATTGAGTAACTTATCGTTGGTTAGTTGATTTAATCCAACGTTTGTAGCTTATTTGGTGTCTTAATTGTCTGCTGTTTCAACTCTACTCAGAGGAAGTTTCGCACCCCCAAGATAGCATAGAGAAAAAGGACTTTCGTCTGATTTTCCTCTACGACTTCAAACTTGGACGAAAAGCTACCGAAATTACGTGGAACATTAACCAGGCATTCGGCTATGGATCTGTTACTGAACGTACAGGTTTATACATGGAGATGAAAGTCTTAAAGACCGTCACGGATGGAAGCCATCCTTGGATGGAAACACATCAAGGGAAACAGTTGAGACAAATCCTCGCACAACAGTACGTAAGCTGGGCACAAGCAAATTAAATATTTCCAACAACCTGAGTGTGATTAAAAGACGAACAAATTGAATAAGTGAGTTATGCATGAGCCGACTGTATATCAACAAAATTGGCGTTACGACACCTTTCAAGAATGATGCTCCAAAAACTGAACGAACTGGGAATCGAGGTTCTGCTTCATCCACCTTTTTCTCCAGACCTTTCCCCTACAAATTTTTATTGTTCCTTTGACAACTTTTTCAAGAATAAACGCTTTCTAAACCAGAGAGCCGATGAAGAAGCTTTCTGGAAGTTCACCATAGAAACTCTGATTTATACAAAAGAGACATAAACAACATCGTTACACGTTAGTAAGAGTATGTTGAAGCAAATGGTGCTTACTTTGATTAAAGCATGTTTTTTTTAAACTTCACAGCTGTTACGTTTTTTATGCGGACTAAACGCAACAGAAAGACACAGATAGCAGCTTGTTTTATTTATTATAATGATCTACTTATGTGATAGACACAAAATAAATTATCCAATAGCAATAACAGATATCCAGTTTCAACCTTCAAAACAACTTACAATACAAGAAGGTACTGGCCTGTGCTTAATAATATGATCCAGAATGAGTGTCCAAATCCGAAATCCAACGTTCCAATCTAGGCGGTGAATTTAGTCCAACGGCGAAATTTTCGAAGTTTGAATGGGTAATTTCAAACAAAAATTCACAGTCCAATTCGTATTGACTTTCGGTATAATCCGTAATCCGACTGAATTGTAAAGGTTGACGAATAAAAATATCACCGCTTTAGTCGATCTAGCTCTATTCACAAATTCAATCTGAATAATCACACGTTTAAACTTTCTGAAACGAGACAAACTTCTTGATCCGAGTAAAAATGGATGATTTTTCCCTCGCATCGCCGTCTGTTTATATACTAATCGCGTAACTTCCCAGAATTCCACAGTACAAACACCAGGCCAATACAAGTGATCAATCTACCTAGTTTTAAAAATTTCTACATGAATAATTCTAAATGAATTCTAATTAATTCTAAATATGATTTTAAATGAATAACATTTTTTTTGTTTAAACTCCAAAAAAATAATATAAATATGGAAAAAAAATAGATATGGGAATGCAAACACGACATGACATGGTTGTCGTTTACACAACATTTACATAACACTCTCGACATGGCTGTCGTTTACACAACATTTGCAAGATATTTACATAACAACAGCTCAAAAACGATATTTGTTTTTGGACAGCCTAATAATTACAAAACATTCTCTTACTTATATACAATTCTGATTTCTGTCGAGTAAATGTGAAAAAACTTAGGATTATTGGAAACTCACTGGAAAAAGTATTGCACAACAAATATCTACCTTTTCCTGACTTTGACTGAGCTTGACACAAAGAAAGAGACTGAACAGAAGCTTTCATGTTGTAAAGCACTCTTTATTTAGATCACATAATTATCAACTCAAAAGATGATTTACATGTGGTGTTAAGTAAAGTTGAAGCCTTTAACAGTTCAAGTTTAAAATTTCAGGTTAGTTTTTCAGTATTAAACGTTCTTTAAAGTTATTAAAAGGTTAAATTATTATGACGATCTCTTGAGACTGTGTAAACGTCGAGTTATATACTAACAAGAACAATGTCATTCTATTCATGTGGCAAGCACAACTTGCATGATGGACAACCATTCAGCAGAAGAGATCATTGTCACTTTCTGTGAAAGATGCGCTATGTTACAACAGTCTTCCCCACTACAAAGCATAGCTGATAACCTTGATGACTGACCTAGTTTTATAAATAATTATGTTGAGAGGAACTTAGTGACTTCCTTGACCGACTTTCCATGTTAAGACTAAAATGTTTAATATGCACAGAAGATTTGAAAAGCTACGTGTGTCAGACAAGGAGATAGGAACATATGGTATGACTGCATACCAAATTTGTGTTTTAACATGGTATTTATCATACTAAGATAATTATATAATTTTTCTTTACTTGCTACGTGGAGCGGTATGTTAGCATGCTCTAAACTTATTTAATTTTCCTTCAGAATTCCACTAGAGAATGCACAATGACATTATTCAAAATGTACGAGTAAACAAAATTTTTTGGAGCTTCCTTAAAAGAAAATAATTAGTAGATCTGGTCTAAACTGAATAAAACAGGCTAATTTCATAAACCTACCGGTATCATTACCCATGGTCAGTAAAGCACGGACCTATGAACCTCACACACGTTCATGCAGAAGAGACAAATAAAGATTCATTGCGAATTCGAGAATTTCTTGCGCACACATACATTTATTTGAAAAAAAGATTCCTAAGTGTAAAACCTCTCCATATACCTGTTAATGACGTTATTCATTCCTTAATGAAGCTTTTTCACTCATGTGTGGAAGAAATATATCTTTACAGGATCGGATTCATCAATTTCAAAAGGGTTTCAAAATGAATGGACATGTTATTCTCAATGGCACATTAGCAATGAGAAATCTGAATGGCCAATACTTTCTGCTCTCATCAAGTGCATCTTTTTCTTCATTGACTGCTAAATCAAAATCTCAAAGAAACACTTGGAATCATTGATGGTCTAGAGATGCAGATGGAACGCTTAATAATCACAACTATGAAAAGGACCATTTTATGGATTTGTGGTAGGTTTTAAATCGAGTTTATTATTTTGAAATGAAATGATTTTCACGATTATTCTTCAACACCATACACATTACAGACCGTCCATACCCACCGTTTCCTACAGGAATATAGACGTGGCTGATCTCAGAAAATAGTTCAGGCGTAACTGTCTAACACGAGCTAAAAATTATTGTCTTAACGAAAGGAAAATGAATTTCTGGAATCAATATCACTTCATATATTATCATATCTAAGGCACAATAAATATGTCGTTGAATAAGTGTGGAAATAAGGTAGTTTGTGTTTAATTAATTAACCACTAATGTGTTCAGTATTTTCTTTAAAACCAGCTTTTCTGTTAGACAGTTAGTTCATATTTTTGTATCTGTCATAATCATTAAAGAAAAAAGAACCTACAAAAAAAAATGTTTACTAACAATAAACTTCTCAGAATGATAAAAATGTGAAACCGTAGCTTTAGGACTGTATATTTTAGTAAAAAATGTTTTTAAATAGTTGAAATTATAGACGTTTTTCCATTCTGTAATCTTGAAGTTTTAGGAAACAAAATAAAAACTAAAGAAATGAACATTTTGTTGGAATTTTACAAAACTTTTATTGGATTTAGAATATTTTTCAGGTGTTTATTCTTTATGGAGTGAGTTTACTTTGTTGGTTTGTTATCAAGCACAAAGGACTATCTATGTTTTACCCAATACGGGTATCGAAATCCTATTTTAGCGTAAAAAAACTGAGCCTTTGAAGAGCTGGTGGAATAGCTCTAATTTATATATTCCACCGTCCTCTAGTGGATCACGAAAAGTCTACCAGATCATAACTTAAACATCCAGAGCTCGTTTTCTCCTGGGAAACAGCACGGAGGTCGCTGCTCGTTGTGTTGGTTTGCACCAAAACAACGTATCCTCTTTGTAAAATCTGTGTGCGTAATAAAATGAAATTTCAAAACGATAAAAACATTTTGTCTGGAAGAGATCAAAAACGATGTATTGCAAAGACACAAAAAACAGTTCATTTATTACAATTTTATAATTCATTTCTAGTTTATGTTATTGTACTGGAAAAATATTTTTATTCTGCAAAATTCGAACTGATAAATGTTTAAATTAATGCTTCATAGATGACTCTGCTAGTCAACCGCGACAGAAGGAGAAAGAAGAGAATGATAAAAAGTAAGTTTGAGTATGTTTGAAATAGACCGTGTGTCTAGTTTCGGTTTATTCTTTTAGCCTTACTAAAGTTGTAAAACTTCTTCCAATTTTATGTGAACAAAAGGAAAAACTAGAAGTAACAATTTAAACAGAGTTTCCTATACTGTGATTTTTTGAATCCGAGTTTATACATTGTATGTACATTTTCTATGTATAGTTGAGTGGCTGCCTTTCTAGGTTATAAATGTATTTGCCTAAATCAATGAGACTCTACAGACTGTTTAACCGATAAATGCTTAGAATGTAGTTCAAGAACGAAAAAACAACAACATATTATTGTATATATGGTATTTATATATATATATATATATATAAATGGCATTTCCTTTGTGTTTATTATATTTTGTAATGTACAGAATGTATGAGAGAAATTTGGAGCAAAATTCCAAAGGACGTTTGAATGAAATACGTTGCAGCAATACCTGAAAGACTGTCTGCAGTTATTATAGAAAAAGGGAGACAATATTATTGTGTATATTACAAAGTCAGGAATTTTTTGTATAGCAGGATCTGAGCTGTTTAATATACCTTGAAAATTTTGTTTTATTGCGGGTCGGGAGACGAATTGTCATATTTATCAAGTTGCTATACATAAACGCCTCCTTACTGATTAATATGCAGTACTTATCAGTTTAAGACACGAAACGACGTAACGTATGAATTAAAGCACTGTCTGGATAGAAAAGGTGTGCGTGGTTGTTGTTAAGCAGAAAGCTGAACAATAAGCTATTTGTGCTCTGACAATCACGGGTACAGAAACTGGATTTTTTACTGTCGTAAGTCTCCAAAGTTACCACTTAACCAAAACATATTTAGAACGATACAGCATTGACAGTCTCTATAAATAATATTTTCACTTTTCGTTTTACTGTACAGTTTAAGCATATTTCAAAAGGGGTATGAGTTGTTTTTTTGCACTTATTTATAAAATTTGCTTTCACTTTCTGATCCACTTTCCGGTTTCGAGGAGTCTGAAACCAATTGTTCTTCAAATTTTATCTTGATAGAAACAGAGAATTCTTCTTTTCATACAATTCTTTTAAAACGAAGAATGTAAGAAAGAAAAATAACATTAAAAAAATAAGTTTCATCGTTCTACAGTGTATAAGTTTGGGTTGCCTTGATATAAATCTCACTATTTTTTTTACCCTGTGTACTTTATACAGACATACATGAGATTACTTTACTTTTAAAGAGAAACTTTACATGAGTAAATGAGTTATATCATAGTAAAAGAGCAACAACAAAAACCACTTGAATTGACACACCATTCATGGATTAAAGGTTTTTTTATTAGATATAATTTTGATGAGGTGAAACATTAAAGTTATTTATTGGCTAATTCTCAAACAAAGTATGTCAGAGGTGGGCGTGATAAATGCATCTCACTTTCTAACAACTGCACAGAAAAGATTCAAGCCTGGGGAAATAAAATTTTTCGTTCGAATATTCGAAGTATAGTATTGCTACTTTACATTAGATTTTTGTAGTTCAAAAAGCGGTGATACATACGTTATTAAAGACTAAAGTGACAATATTATTATGGTGGTGAAACGTAGTTTTATTTTGTGGTATTTTTCTGCCACATTTTGACCGTTTATAATATTTAATCCAATGCTAGTAGTCAACATTAGTATGTTTTAAGCTGTTTTCAGATTTCAGAAATATAATTCGAAGACTCACATTTGGTGTTAATCAAACCTGTCACCCACCATTGATACCAGTCTAGTGCAATGGATCGCCTCTTCTCTTACAAATCAGCGCCAAGTGCATTAGTAATACACTTATAAATATATTAATAATACAATATAAATATATTGATATGTCATAGTCTGTTTCTCAATTGACGTTCTAAAACGTCTCAAAACAATTGTATTCTTGTCGATTCTTTGGGCTTGCTAAGGAAAACTCTGGACATCTGGACATAAAGGTTCTCAAACCACCACGGCTTGTGATATAGCATGGTTTGTTGCCATACTGAAAGAAATATCTAATGTTATTTTACTTGTGTTACAACATAGTGTGTTACCACATTGAAAGGATTATCTAACATTCCCTTACTTATAATGTGGCATAGTATGTTATCATAATAAAATATTAGGTTGTCCATAAATGTCGAATTCTCACGATGACATTTAGAAGCTGAATATTGAGTAACTTATCGTTGGTTAGTTGATTTAATCCAACGTTTGTAGCTTATATGGTGTCTTAATTGTCTGCTGTTTCAACTCTACTCAGAGGAAGTTTCGCACCCCCAAGATAGCATAGAGAAAAAGGACTTTCGTCTGATTTTCCTCTACGACTTCAAACTTGGACGAAAAGCTACCGAAATTACGTGGAACATTAACCAGGCATTCGGCTATGGATCTGTTACTGAACGTACAAGTTTATACATGGAGATGAAAGTCTTAAAGACCGTCACGGATGGAAGCCATCCTTGGATGGAAACACATCAAGGGAAACAGTTGAGACAAATCCTTGCACAACAGTACGTAAGCTGGGCACAAGCAAATTAAATATTTCCAACAACCTAAGTGCGATTAAAAGACGAACAAATTGACTAAGTGAGTTCTGCATGAGCCGACTTTATATCAACAAAATTGGCGTTATGACACCTTTCAATAATGATGCTCCAAAAACTGAACGAACTGGGAATCGAGGTTCTGCTTCATCCACCTTTTTCTCCAGACCTTTCCCCTACAGATTTTTATTGTTCCAAGCACTTTGACGACTTTTTCAACAATAAACGCTTTCTAAATCAGAGAGCTGATGAAGAAGCTTTCTGGAAGATCACCATAGAAACTCTGATTTATACAAAAGGGACATAAACAACATCGTTACATGTTAGTAATAGTATGTTGAAGCAAATGGTGCTTACTCTGATTAAAGCATGTTTTTTTAAAAACTTCACAGCTTAAAAACAATACTTGTTTTTGGACAGCCTAATAATTACCAAACATTCTCTTACTTGTATATAATTCTGATTTTTGTCGAGTAAATGTGAAAAAACTTAGGATTATTGAAACTCACTGGAAAAAGTATTGCACAACAAATATCTTCCTTTTCCTGACTTTGACTGAGCTTGACACAAAGAAAGAGACTGAACAGAAGCTTTCGTGTTGTAAAACACTCTTTATTTAAATGACACAATAAGCAACTCAAAAGATGATTTACATGTGGTGTTAAGTAAAGTTGAAGCCTTTAACAGTTTAAGTTTAAAATTTCAGGTTAGTTTTTCAGTATTAAACGTTCTTTAAAGTTATTAAAAGGTTAAATTATTATTACGATCTCTTGAGACTGGATAAACGTCGAGTTATATACTAACAAGAACAATGTCATTCTATTCATGTTGCAAGCACAACTTGCATGATGGACAACCATTCTCGTTCGAATTAATTATTATACGTATAGATCATCATCCCACTTTTCAGCAAAAGAGATCATTGTCACTTTCTGTGAAAGATGCGCTATGTTACAACAGTCTTCCCCACTACAAAGCATAGCTGATAACCTTGATGACTGACCTAGTTTTATAAATTATTATGTTGCGAGGAACTTAGTGACTTCCTTGACCGACTTTCCATGTTAAGACTAAAATGTTTAATATGCACAGAAGATTTGAAAAGCTACGTGTGTCAGACAAGGAGATAGGAACATATGGAATGACTGCATACCAAATTTGTGTTTTAACATGGTATTTATCATACTAAAATAATTATATAATTTTTCTTTACTTGCTACGTGGAGTGGTATGTTAGCATGTTCTAAACTTATTTAACTTTCCTTCAGAATTCCACTAGACAATGCACAATGACATTATTCAAAATGTACTAGCAAACAAAATTTTTTGGAACTTCCTTAAAAGAAAATAATTAGTAGACCTGATATAAACTGAATAAAACAGGCTAATTTCATGAACCTACCGGTATTATTACTCATGGTTAGTAAAGCACGGACCTATGAACTTCACACACGTTCATGCAGAAGAGACAAATAAAGATTCATTGCGTCTCGTGATATTTTTTGTTTTTGTTGTTTTAAACGCTCAAAACAAGAAATCCCACGATTCGCACACATTACATCGATGAGCGGCTATCTGGCTGTAGCTTATATGTTAAAATCAAATATCGTCGAGTTCCCTGACATTCTGTAAACAAATTTTCATAAGCTGCCGCAATACGTCTATCCAACAACATTTGTTTGTAGCGATTTCTGAAGACAAGTGTAACACAAATGGGTTTAGGTAACTTGTATGATATTTTTAAGTGGTGTGTAAAATGTTTCAGCAGTTTCAGTTATCTACATATTCATGATCATACAACTCATAAGTTTCAAAATGTGTATTTGATCTGAAAGGTTATTTGAGTATATTTCTTTTGTGAAAAAACAAACAAACTATAAGATTTGACAACAAAGAGTATTTTTTTCCGCTTTTTGAAAACATTGGTAGATGGTGTAAAACATATGTTTGGAAGAAAATCACATGTGTTCAAAAATACTTTCTTTCCATTTCATCAATACTGTGTAATTACATTCCTGTAGGAGTCCAATGGATTAATGTAGTGATGAACTCCTAGCTTTTTACCTTCAGGCTTAACCTGAGCTGTTAACAATAATCTTTATGTTATTTATTTCATGACTTTTCGTGAATTCGAGAATTTCTTGCGCACACATACATTTATTTGAAATAAAGATTGCTAAGTGTAAAACCTCTCCACATACCTGTTAATGACGTTATTCATTCCTTAATGAAGCTTTTTCACTCATGTGTGGAAGAAATATATCTTTACAGGATCGGATCCATCAATTTCAAAAGGGTTTCAAAATGAATGGATATGTTATTCTCAAAGGCACATTAGCAATGAGAAATCTGAATGGTCAATACTTTCTGCTCTCATCCAGTGCATCTTTTTCTTCATTGACTGCTAAATCATAATCTCAAAGAAACACTTGGAATCATTGATGGTCTAGAGATGTAGATGGAACGCTTAATAATCACAACTATGAAAAGGACCATTTCATGGATTTGTGGTAGGTTTTAAATCGAGTTTATTATTTTGAAATGAAATGTTTTTCACGATTATTCTCAAACACCATACACATTACAGACCGTCCGTACCCACCGTTTCCTACAGGAATATAGACGTGGCTGATCTCAGAAAATAGTTCAGGCGTAACTGTATAAGACACGAGCTAAAAATTATTGTCTTAACGAAAGGAAAATGAATTTCTGGAATCAATATCACTTCATATATTATCATATCTAAGGCACAATAAATATGTCGTTGAATAAGTGTGGAAATAATGTAGTTTGTGTTTAATTAATTAACCACTAATGTGTTCAGTATTTTCTTTAAAACCAGCTTTTCTGTTAGACAGTTAGTTCATATTTTTGTATCTGTCATAATCATTAAAGAAAAAAGAACCTACAAAAAAAAATGTTTACTGACAATAAAGTTCTCAGAATGATAAAAATGTGAAACCGTAGCTTTAGGAATGTATATTTTAGTAAAAAATGTTTTTAAATAGCTGAAATTATAGACGTTTTTCCATTCTGTAATCTTGAAGTTTTAGGAAACAAAATAAAAACTAAAGAAATGAACATTTTGTTGGGATTCTACAAAACTTTTATTGGATTTAGATTATTTTTCAGGTGTTTATTCTTTATGGAGTGAATTTACTTTGTTGGTTTGTTATCAAGCACAAAGGACTATCTATGTTTTACCCAATACGGGTATCGAAATCCTATTTTAGCGTAAAAAACTGAGCCTTTGAAGAGCTGGTGGAATAGCTCTAATTTATATATTCCACCGTCCTCTAGTGGATCACGGAAAGTCTACCAGATCATAACTAAAACATCCAGAGTTCGTTTCCTCCTGGTAGACAGCACGGAGGTAGCTGCTCGTTGTGTTAGTTTGCGCCAAAACAACGTATCCTCTTTGTAAAATCTGTGTACGTAATAAAATGAAATTTCAAAACGATAAAATCATTTTGTCTGGAAGAGATGAAAAACGATGTATTGCAAAGAAACAAAAATAGTTCATTTCTAGTTTATGTTATTGTACTGGAAAAACATTTTTATTCTGCAAAATTCGAACTGATAAATGTTTCAATTAATGCTTCATAGATGACTCTGTTAGTCAAGCGCGACAGTTGGAGGAGGAAGATAATGAAAAAAATAAGCCGGAGTATGTTTGAAATAGACCGTGTGTCTAGTTTCGGTTTATTCTTTTAGCCTTACTAGTGGTAAAACTTTCTCCAATTTTATGTGAACAAAAGGAAAAACTAGAAGTAACAATTCAAACAGAGTTTCCTATACTGTGATTTTTCGAATCCGAGTTTATACATTGTATGTACATTTTCTATGTATAGTTGAGTGGCTGCCTTTCTAGGTTATAAATGTATTTGCCTAAATCTATGAGACTCTACAGACTGTTTAACCGATAAATGCTTAGAATGTAGTTCAAGAACAAAAACAACAACATATTATTGTATATATGTTATGTATATATATATATATATATATTAATGGCATTTCCATTGTGTTTATTATATTTTGTAATGTACAGATGTTGTTGTTGTTTTGAATTAAGCACAAAGCTACACAATGGGCTATCTGTGCTCTGCCCACCACGGCTATCGAAACCCGGATTTTAGCGTGTAAGTCCGCAGACATACCGCTGAGCCACTGGGGGGCCGTATAGTAAAGCCACAAAGGGCACTCTGCTCAGCCCACCGAGGGGAATCGAAACCCTGATTTTAGCGTTGTAAATCCGGAGACATACCGCTGTACAAGCGAGGGGCTATAAGATTATATTCAACTGTGCAGTCTTTTTTTTTTATTTAAGCACAAAGCTACACAATGGGCTTTCTGTGCTCTGCCCACCACTGGTATCGAAACCCGGATGTTAGCGTGTAAGTCCGCAGACATACCGCTGAGCCACTGGGAGGCTGTACAGAATGTATGAGAGAAATTTGGTGCAAAATTCCAAAGGACGTTTGGATGAAATACGTTGCAGCAATACCTGAAAGACTGTCTGCAGTTATTATAGAAAAAGGGAGACAATATTATTGTGTATATTACAAAGTCAGGAATTTTTTGTATAGCAGGATCTGAGCTGTTTAATATACCTTGAAAATTTTGTTTTGTTGCGGGTCGGGAGACGAATTGTCATATTTATCAAGTTGCTATACATAAACGCCTCCTTACTGATTAATATGCAGTACTTATCAGATTAAAACACGAAACGACGTAACGCATGAATTAAAGCACTGTCTGGATAGAAAAGTTGTGCGTGGTTGTTGTTAAGCAGAAAGTTAAACAATAAGCTATTTGTGCTCTGACAATCACGGGTACAGAAACTGGATTTTTACTTCCGTAAGTCTCCAAAGTTACCACTTAACCAAAACATATTTAGAACGATACAGCATTAACAGTCTCTATAAATAATATTTTCACTTTTCGTTTTACTGTACAGTTTAAGCATATTTCAAAAGGGGTATGAGTTTTTTTTTGCACTTATTTATAAAATTTGCTTTCACTTTCTGATCCACTTTCCGGTTTCGAGGTGTCTGAAACCAATTGTTGTCCGTAAATGTCAGAATTCTCACGATGACATTTAGAAGCTGAATATTGAGTAACTTATCGTTGGCTAGTTGATTTCATCCAACGTTTGTAGCTTATATGGTGTCTTAATTATTTGGTGTTTCAACTCTACTCAGAGAAAGTATCGCAACCCCCAAGATAGCATGGAGAAAAAGGACTTTCGTCTGATTTTCCTCTACGACTTCAAACTTGGACGAAAAGCTACCGAAATTACGTGGAACATTAACCAGGCATTCGGCTATGGATCTGTTACTGAACGTACAGGTTTATACATGGAGATGAAAGTCTTAAAGACCGTCACGGAAGGAAGCCATCCTTGGATGAAAACACATCAAGGGAAACAGTTGAGACAAATCCTTGCACAACAGTACGTAAGCTGGGCACAAGCAAATTAAATATTTCCAACAACCTGAGTGCGATTAAAAGACGAACAAATTGACTAAGTGAGTTCTGCATGAGCCGACTTTATATCAACAAAATTGGCGTTATGACACCTTTCAATAATGATGCTCCAAAAACTGAACGAACTGGGAATCGAGGTTCTGCTTCATCCACCTTTTTCTCCAGACCTTTCCCCTACAGATTTTTATTGTTCCAAGCACTTTGACGACTTTTTCAACAATAAACGCTTTCTAAATCAGAGAGCTGATGAAGAAGCTTTCTGGAAGTTCACCATAGAAACTCTGATTTATCCAAAAGGGACATAAACAACATCGTTACATGTTAGTAATAGTATGTTGAAGCAAATGGTGCTTACTCTGATTAAAGCATGTTTTTTTAAAAACTTCACAGATTAAAAACGATACTTGTTTTTGGACAGCCTAATAATTACCAAACATTCTCTTACTTGTATATAATTCTGATTTTTGTCGAGTAAATGTGAAAAAACTTAGGATTATTGAAACTCACTGGAAAAAGTATTGCACAACAAATATCTTCCTTTTCCTGACTTTGACTGAGCTTGACACAAAGAAAGAGACTGAACAGAAGCTTTCGTGTTGTAAAACACTCTTTATTTAAATGACACAATAAGCAACTCAAAAGATGATTTACATGTGGTGTTAAGTAAAGTTGAAGCCTTTAACAGTTCAAGTTTAAAATTTCAGGTTAGTTTTTCAGTATTAAACGTTCTTTAAAGTTATTAAAAGGTTAAATTATTATTACGATCTCTTGAGACTGGGTAAACGTCGAGTTATATACTAACAAGAACATTGTCATTCTATTCATGTTGCAAGCACAACCTGCATGATGGACAACCATTCTCGTTCGAATTAATTATCATACGTATAGATCATCATCCCACTTTTCAGCAAAAGAGATCATTGTCACTTTCTGTGAAAGATGCGCTATGTTACAACAGTCTTCCCCACTACAAAGCATAGCTGATAACCTTGATGACTGACCTAGTTTTATAAATTATTATGTTGCGAGGAACTTAGTGACTTCCTTGACCGACTTTCCATGTTAAGACTAAAATGTTTAATATGCACAGAAGATTTGAAAAGCTACGTTTGTCAGACAAGGAGATAGGAACATATGGTATGACTGCATACCAAATTTGTGTTTTAACATGGTATTTATCATACTAAAATAATTATATAATTTTTCTTTACTTGCTACGTGGAGTGGTATGTTAGCATGCTCTAAACGTATTTAACTTTCCTTCAGAATTCCACTAGACAATGCACAATGACATTATTCAAAATGTACTAGCAAACAAAATTTTTTGGAACTTCCTTAAAAGAAAATAATTACTAGACCTGATATAAACTGAATAAAACAGGCTAATTTCATGAACCTACCGGTATTATTACTCATGGTTAGTAAAGCACGGACCTATGAACCTCACACACGTTCATGCAGAAGAGACAAATAAAGATTCATTGCGTCTCGTGATATTTTTTGTTTTTGTTGTTTCAAATGCTCAAAACAAGAAATCCCACGATTCGCACACATTACATCGATGAGCGGCAATCTGGCTGTAGCTTATATGTTAAAATCAAATATCGTCGAGTTCCCTGACATTCTGTAAACAAATTTTCATAAGCTGCCGCAATACGTCTATCCAACAACATTTGTTTGTAGCGATTTTTGAAGACAAGTGTAACACAAATGGGTTTAGGTAACTTGTATGATATTTTTAAGTGATGTCTAAAATGTTTCAGCAGTTTCAGTTATCTACATATTCATGATCATACAACTCATAAGTTTCAAAATGTGTATTTGATCTGAAAGGTTATTTGAGTATATTTCTTTTGTGAAAAAAAACAAACTATAAGATTTGACAACAAAGAGTATTTTTTTCCGCTTTTTGAAAACATTGGTAGATGGCGTAAAACATATGTTTGGAAGAAAATCACATGTGTTCAAAAATACTTTCTTTCCATTTCATCAATACTGTGTAATTACATTCCTGTAATAGTCCAATGGATTAATGTAGTGATGAACTCCTAGCTTTTTACCTTCAGGCTTAACCTGAGCTGTTAACAATAATCTTTATGTTATTTATTTCATGACTTTTCGTGAATTCGAGAATATCTTGCGCACACATACATTTATTTGAAATAAAGATTGCTAAGTGTAAAACCTCTCCACATACCTGTTAATGACGTTATTCATTCCTTAATGAAGCTTTTTCACTCATGTGTGGAAGAAATATATCTTTACAGGATCGGATCCATCAATTTCAAAAGGGTTTCAAAATGAATGGATGTGTTATTCTCAAAGGCACATTAGCAATGAGAAATCTGAATGGCCAATACTTTCTGCTCTCATCGAGTGCATCTTTTTCTTCATTGACTGCTAAATCAAAATCTCAAAGAAACACTTGGAATCATTGATGGTCTAGAGATGTAGATGGAACGCTTAATAATCACAACTATGAAAAGGACCATTTCATGGAGTTGTGGTAGGTTTTAAATCGAGTATTTTATTTTGAAATGAAATGTTTTTCACGATTATTCTTCAACACCATACACATTACAGACCGTCCGTACCAACAGTTTCCTACAGGAATAAAGACGTCGCTGATCTCAGAAAATAGTTCAGGCGTAACTGTCTAACACGAGCTAAAAATTATTGTCTTAACGAAAGGAAAATGAATTTCTGGAATCAATATCACTTCATATCTTATCATATCTAAGGCACGATAAATATGTCGTTGAATAAGTGTGGAAATAATGTAGTTTGTGTTTAATTAATTAACCATTAATGTGTTCAGTATTTTCTTTAAAACCAGCTTTTCTGTTCGACAGTTAGTTCATATTTTTGTATCTCTCATAATCATTAAAGAAAAAAGAACCTACAAAAAAATGTTTACTGACAATAAACTTCTCAGAATGATAAAAATGTGAAACCGTAGCTTTAGGAATGTATATTTTAGTACAAAATGTTTTTAAATAGCTGAAATTATAGACGTTTTTCCATTCTGTAATCTTGAAGTTTTAGGAAACAAAATAAAAACTAAAGAAATGAACATTTTGTTGGGATTCTACAAAACTTTTATTGGATTTAGAATATTTTTCAGGTGTTTTTTTTATGGAGTAAATTTACTTTGTTGGTTTGTTATCAAGCACAAAGGACTATCTATGTTTTACCCAATACGGGTATCGAAATCCTATTTTAGCGTAAAAAACTGAGCCTTTGAAGAGCTGGTGGAATAGCTCTAATTTATATATTCCACCGTCCTCTAGTGGATCACGGAAAGTCTACCAGATCATAACTAAAACATCCAGAGTTCGTTTCCTCCTGGTAGACAGCACGGAGGTAGCTGCTCGTTGTGTAGGTTTGCGTTAAAACAACATATCCTCTTTGTAAAATCTGTGTGCGTAATAAAATGAAATTTCAAAACGATAAAACATTTTGTCTGGAAGAAATCAAAAGCGTTGTTTTAAAAAAACACAAAAAATAGTTATTTAGTACAATTTTATAATTCATTTCTAATTTATATTATTGTACTGGAAATTTATTTTTATTCTGCAAAATTCTAAGTGATAAATATTTCAATTAATGCTTCATAGATGACTCTGTTAGTCAAGCGCGACAGAAGGAGGAGGAAGAGAATGATAAAAATAAGGCGGAGTATGTTTGAAATAGACCGTGTGTCTAGTTTCGGTTTATTCTTTTAGCCTTACTAAAGTTGTAAAACTTCTTCCAATTTTATGTGAAAAAAAGGAAAAACTAGAAGTAACAATTTAAACAGAGTTTCCTATACTGTGAGTTTTTGAATCCGAGTTTATACATTGTATGTACATTTTCTATGTATCGTTGAGTGGCTGCCTTTCTAGGTTATAAATGTATTTGCCTAAATCAATGAGACTCTACAGACTGTTTAACCGATAAATGCTTAGAATGTAGTTCAAGAACGAAAAACAACAACATATTATTGTATATATGGTATTTATATATATATATATATATAAATGGCATTTCCATTGTGTTTATTATATTTTGTAATGTACAGAATGTATGAGAGAAATTTGGTGCAAAATTCCAAGGGACGTTTGGATGAAATACGTTGCAGCAATACCTGAAAGACTGTCTGCAGTTATTATAGAAAAAGGGAGACAATATTATTGTATATATTACAAAGTCAGGAATTTTTTGTTTTGCAGGATCTGAGCTGTTTAATATACCTTGAAAATTTTGTTTTATTGCGGGTCGGGAGACGAATTGTCATATTTATCAAGTTGCTATACATAAACGCCTCCTTACTGATTAATATGCAGTACTTATCAGATTAAGACACGAAACGACGTAACGTATGAATTAAAGCACTGTCTGGATAGAAAAGGTGTGCGTGGTTGTTGTTAAGCAGAAAGCTAAACAATAAGCTATTTGTGCTCTGACAATCACGGGTACGGAAACTGGATTTTTTACTGTCGTAAGTCTCCAAAGCTACCACTTAACCAAAACATATTTAGAACGATACAGCATTAACAGTTTCTATAAATAATATTTTCACTTTTCGTTTTACTGTACAGTTTAAGCATATTTCAAAAGGGGTATGAGTTGTTTTTTGCACTTATTTATAAAATTTGCTTTCACTTTCTGATCCACTTTCCGGTTTCGAGGCGTCTGAAACCAATTGTTGTCCATAAATGTCAGAATTCTCACGATGACATTTAGAAGCTGAATATTGAGTAACTTATCGTTGGTTAGTTGATTTCATCCAACGTTTGTAGCTTATATGGTGTCCTAATCGTCTGCTGTTTCAACTCTACTCAGAGGAAGTTTTGCAACCCCCAAGATAGCATGGAGAAAAAGGACTTTCGTCTGATTTTCCTCTACGACTTCAAACTTACATGGAACATTAACCAGGCATTCGGCTATGGATCTGTTACTGAACGTACAGGTTTATACATGGAGATGAAAGTCTTAAAGACCGTCACGGAAGGAAGCCATCCTTGGATGAAAACACATCAAGGGAAACAGTTGAGACAAATCCTCGCACAACAGTACGTAAGCTGGGCACAAGCAAATTAAATATTTCCAACAACCTTAGTGCGATTAAAAGACGATCAAATTGAATAAGTGAGTTGTGACTTTATATCAACAAAATTGGCGTTATGACACCTTTCAAGAATGATGCTCCAAAAACTGAACGAACTGGGAATCGAGGTTCTGCTTCATCCACCTTGTTCTCCAGACCTTTCCCCTACAAATTTTTATTGTTCCAAGCACTTTGACGACTTTTTCAACAATAAACGCTTTCTAAACCAGAGAGCTGATGAAGAAGTTTTCTGGAAGTTCACCATAGAAACTCTGATTTATACAAAAGGGACATAAACAACATTATTACACGTTAGTAAGAGTATGTTGAAGCAAATGGTGCTTACTTTGATTAAAGCATGTTTTTTTAAACTTCACAGCTGTTACGTTTTTTATGCGGACTAAACGCAACAGAAAGACACAGATAGCAGCTTGTTTAATTTATTATAATGATCTACTTATGTGATAGACACAAAATAAATTATCCAATAGCAATAACAGATATCCAGTTTCAACCTTCAAAACAACTTACAATACAAGAAGGTACTGGCCTGTGCTTAATAATATGATCCAGAATGAGTGTCCAAATCCGAAATCCAACGTTCCAATCTAGGCGGTGAATTTAGTCCAACGGCGAAATTTTCGAAGTTTGAATGGGTAATTTCAAACAAAAATTCACAGTCCAATTCGTATTGGCTTTCGGTATAATCCGTAATCCGACTGAATTGTAAAGGTTGACGAATAAAAATATCACCGCTTTAGTCGATCTAGCTCTATTCACAAATTCAATCTGAATAATCACACGTTTAAACTTTCTGAAACGAGACAAACTTCTTGATCCGAGTAAAAATGGATGATTCACTTCTTGACCCGAGTAAAAATGGATGATTTTTTCCCTCGCATCGCCGTCTGTTTATATACTAATCGCGTAACTTCCCAGAATTCCACAGTACAAACACCAGGCCAATACAAGTGATCAATCTACCTAGTTTTAAAAATTTCTACATGAATAATCCTAAATGAATTCTAATTAATTCTAAATATGATTTTAAATGAATAACATTTTTTTTTGTTTAAACTTCGAAAAAATAATATAAATATGGAAATATAAAAGATATGGGAATGCAAAGACGACATGACATGGTTGTCGTTTACACAACATTTACATAACAGTCTCGATATGGTTGTCGTTTACACAACATTTACATAACAGTCTCGATATGGTTGTCGTTTACACAACATTTACAAGATATTTACATAGCAACAGCTCAAAAACGATATTTGTTTTTGGACAGCCTAATAATTACCAAACATTCTCTTACTTATATACAATTCTGATTTCTGTCGAGTAAATGTGAAAAAACTTTGGAAACTCACTGGAAAAAGTATTGCACAACAAATATCTTCCTTTTCCTGACTTTGACTGAGCTTGACACAAAGAAAGAGACTGAACAGAAGCTTTCGTGTTGTAAAACACTCTTTATTTAAATCACACAATAAGCAACTCAAAAGATGATTTACATGTGGTGTTAAGTAAAGTTGAAGCCTTTAACAGTTTAAGTTTAAAATTTCAGGTTAGTTTTTCAGTATTAAACGTTCTTTAAAGTTATTAAAAGGTTAAATTATTATTACGATCTCTTGAGATTGGGTAAACGTCGAATTATATACTAACAAGAACAATGTCATTCTATTCATGTTGCAAGCACAACCTGCATGATGGACAACCATTCTCGTTCGAATTAATTATCATACGTATGGAGCATTATCCCACTTTTCAGCAGAAGAGATCATTGTCCCTTTCTGTGAAAGATGCGCTAAGTTACAACAGTCTTCACCACTACAAAGCATAGCTGATAACCTTGATGACTGACCTAGTTTTATAAATAATTATGTTGAGAGGAACTTAGTGACTTCCTTGACCGACTTTCCATGTTAAGACTAAAATGTTTAGTATGCACAGAAGATTTGAAAAGTTACATTTATCAGACAAGGAGATAGGAACATATGGTATGACTGCATACCAAATTTGTGTTTTAACATGGTATTTATCATACTAAAATAATTATATAATTTTTCTTTACTTGCTACGTGGAGTGGTGTGTTAGCATGCTCTAAACTTATTTAACTTTCCTTCAGAATTCCACTAGACAATGCACAATGACATAATTCAAAATGTGCTAGCAAACAAATTTTTTTGGAACTTCCTTAAAAGAAAATAATTAGTAGACCTGATATAAACTGAATAAAACAGGCTAATTTCATGAACCTACCGGTATTATTACTCATGGTTAGTAAAGCACGGATCTATGAACTTCACACACGTTCATGCAGAAGAGACAAATGAAGATTCATTGCGTCTCGTGATATTTTTTGTTTTTGTTGTTTTAAACGCTCAAAACAAGAAATCCCACGATTCGCACACATTACATCGATGAGCGGCTATCTGGCTGAAGCTTATATGTTAAAATCAAATATCGTCGAGTTCCCTGACATTCTGTAAACAAATTTTCATAAGCTGCCGCAATACGTCTATCCAACAACATTTGTTTGTAGCGATTTTTGAAGACAAGTGTAACACAAATGGGTTTAGGTAACTTGAATGATATTTTTAAGTGGTGTGTAAAATGTTTCAGCAGTTTCAGTTATCTACATATTCATGATCATACAACTCATAAGTTTCAAAATGTGTATTTGATCTGATAGGTTATTTGAGTATATTTCTTTTGTGAAAAAAAAAAACTATAAGATTTGACAACAAAGAGTATTTTTTTCCGCTTTTTGAAAACATTGGTAGATGGTGTAAAACATATGTTTGGAAGAAAATCACATGTGTTCAAAATTACTTTCTTTCCATTTCATCAATACTGTGTAATAACATTCCTGTAATAGTCCAATGGATTAATGTAGTGATGAACTCCTAGCTTTCTACCTTCAGGCTTAACCTGAGCTGTTAACAATAATCTTTATGTTATTTATTTCATGACTTTTCGTGAATTCGAGAATATCTTGCGCACACATACATTTATTTGAAATAAAGATTGCTAAGTGTAAAACCTCTCCACATACATGTTAATGACGTTATTCATTCCTTAATGAAGCTTTTTCACTCATGTGTGGAAGAAATATATCTTTACAGGATCGGATCCATCAATTTCAAAAGGGTTTCAAAATGAATGGACATGTTATTCTCAATGGTACATTAGCAATGAGAAATCTGAATGGCCAATACTTTCTGCTCTCATCGAGTGCATCTTTTTCTTCATTGACTGCTAAATCATAATCTCAAAGAAACACTTGGAATCATTGATGGTCTAGAGATGTAGATGGAACGCTTAATAATCACAACTATGAAAAGGGCCATTTCATGGATTTGTGGTAGGTTTTAAATCGAGTATTTTATTTTGAAATGAAATGTTTTTCACGATTATTCTTCAACACCATACACATTACAGACCGTCCGTACCAACCGTTTCCTACAGGAATAAAGACGTGGCTGATCTCAGAAAATAGTTCAGGCGTAACTGTCTAACACGAGCTAAAAATTATTGTCTTAACGAAAGGAAAATGAATTTCTGGAATCAATATCACTTCATATCTTATCATATCTAAGGCACGATAAATATGTCGTTGAATAAGTGTGGAAATAATGTAGTTTGTGTTTAATTAATTAACCATTAATGTGTTCAGTATTTTCTTTAAAACCAGCTTTTCTGTTCGACAGTTAGTTCATATTTTTGTATCTCTCATAATCATTAAAGAAAAAAGAACCTACAAAAAAATGTTTACTGACAATAAACTTCTCAGAATGATAAAAATGTGAAACCGTAGCTTTAGGAATGTATATTTTAGTACAAAATGTTTTTAAATAGCTGAAATTATAGACGTTTTTCCATTCTGTAATCTTGAAGTTTTAGGAAACAAAATAAAAACTAAAGAAATGAACATTTTGTTGGGATTCTACAAAACTTTTATTGGATTTAGAATATTTTTCAGGTGTTTTTTTTATGGAGTAAATTTACTTTGTTGGTTTGTTATCAAGCACAAAGGACTATCTATGTTTTACCCAATACGGGTATCGAAATCCTATTTTAGCGTAAAAAACTGAGCCTTTGAAGAGCTGGTGGAATAGCTCTAATTTATATATTCCACCGTCCTCTAGTGGATCACGAAAAGTCTACCAGATCATAACTAAAACATCCAGAGTCCGTTTCCTCCTGGTAGACAGCACGGAGGTAGCTGCTCGTTGTGTTGGTTTGCGCCAAAACAACATATCCTCTTTGTAAAATCTGGGTGCGTAATAAAATGAAATTTCAAAACGATAAAAACATTTTGTCTGGAAGAGATCAAAAACGATGTATTGCAAAGACACAAAAATAGTTCATTTAATACAATTTTATAATTCATTTCTAGTTTATGTTATTGTACTGAAAAAATATTTTTATTCTACAAAATTCGAACTCATAAATGTTTCAATTAATGCTTCATAGATGACTCTGTTAGTCAAGCGCGACAGATTGTAGGAGGAAGATAATGAAAAAAATAAGCCGGAGTATGTTTGAAATAGACCGTGTGTCTAGTTTCGGTTTATTCTTTTAGCCTTACTAAAGTTGTAAAACTTCTTCCAATTTTAAGTGAACAAAAGGAAAATCTAGAAGTAACAATTTAAACAGAGTTTCCTATACTGTGATTTTTTGAATCCGAGTTTATACATTGTATGTACATTTTCTATGTATAGTTGAGTGGCTGCCTTTCTAGGTTATAAATGTATTTGCCTAAATCAATGAGACTCTACAGACTGTTTAACCGATAAATGCTTGGAATGTAGTTCAAGAACGAAAAACAACAACATATTATTGTATATATGGTATTTATATATATAAATGGCATTTCTTTTGTGTTTATTATATTTTGTAATGTACAGTATATCACAGTGTTTGTTTCAAGACAATGAAAAAAGTTATAAAATGTTTAGATCTCTATGACACGTGTGAAATAAATTGCAATTTATTCTCATGCAAAATTATTTCTGGTTTACGCTTAAAAATATTCTTTTTTTCTAGGTTACAGCGCTATGACAGTAAAATATCAGAGCCTAACATTAGCTACATGAACTCTCGAAGGTTAGCTTTCACAGAGTTTACGAGAGAATGTATGTGGTATGATATGGTACATCCGTGTAGTCCAGTCTCTTTGTAATATGTGATCACTTTACCATTCACACGTGCTTCAAGACCATTCTGCAGTTCAATGAACCTTCGTGGTAAAATTTTGTCTTCACAGAAACGTTAATTTAGGTTAAAGATATTTATCAAATGTAAGTAAACAGAGTATACGTATTTTATGCCTAGCTTTTCGTGATCATTTCGACTCTCCTGAAACCGGTTTCGTTTACTGTCACTTGTGCCTCAGTATTCTGAGTTGTACAGTATAGTGTTTTCTTATATCGTATCAACTGAATAGAACACAAACTGAAGTAGTTAACTCAATATTGATGATGTTTGTGCGCTAAGAAGAAGTTAGTTCAAATACTCAAACTTACCTATTTAAAACAACTAATAAATAAACTCACATATTTAAACTGTAAAGAACAATTAATAATAGGTTAATTAAGGTGCTCAATCTTACCTATACAGAACAACTAAACAGACGTTGATTTGCGAACTCATATTTACATCTATAGAATCAACAACAAAAAGGTTAGTTGGTGATTCATATTTACCGCTATTGAACAACTTAGAAGAGGTTATTTGGGCAAAAGATATTTATTTACATGTTATTTTCAAGTAAAACTGGTTCTCCTTGGAGCGATGGAATAGGTTCACTGAATAACATAAGATTAAACAAGACATTTATTAATTCCAGCGGAGTTCTTTATGTTTCTGAAACTGAGTTTGTGAAATGAAATAGAGATTAGGTACAATATAAAACACAGTGTATAATCTGTATTTAATAACACGAACATGGTACCTACTTCTAAGGTAATATTCCGAGCGACTAACGCAACTACATGATTGGTTATTTTCATTCACACTTCACATGACTCACAGTTGGAGGATACAACTGTAGACATTCTTGCATAATATACAACAATACAGCTGTAACTCTCGTTGGTGGACAAGGAGTTACTTCAAGAAATTTACCAAGAAAAAAAGGCAGTTAGAAAGAAAGTAACTTAATAACATGCTACGTGAATACTTTACATGTTAGAAAAGCTTAATAGTTCCGAAAAATACTATATTAATTTTATATAGTACTATATTAATTATGCGAAAATTCATAATATACTTATATAGCACACTTTCCCCTTTACATCAGGTTTTTCCTCAAGTTAGGAAATCATTGTAATTTTGAAAACCAATAAAATTTATATACGCAGTCTGTTCAAAGAGAGCGGTGGTTTTCGTTTATACACAACATGAACAACAGAACGTTAAGATAAGGTTAGTTTAGTGAGCAATGTGTTCCTATATGGAACAACACTAAAGCAAGGTTAGTTTAGTGAGCCATATATTTCAATATAGAACAACACTTATGTAAGATTAGTTTAGTGAACCATGTGCATTCGAAAGAAAGGGTCAGTACACTATAATACTTAGTTTATTGTTCATGTCGTCGTACATAGAGCAGCTCGATAGAGGTTTATCTCGCAGTTAACTAAGTTGCATTAAAACATTACTCCTAAACAAAATTGAAATTCTCTAGTTTTTGAATCTGAGCGTTACTATTGACCCAGTGGTGTGGTAAGCTAGCCGAAGATTTTTATCACGAAAGACTGATCTTCAGTGCATCCTTATAACTCCATGTCTATGTTTCACTAATGTTTTCTGTTATTAATAAAATGTTTTAAAGGATCTCAGCACTAATACAAAATTTTCTCTTTAATTATAACATACAATACTGACCCTAACATTTAGCAGCATGAAGATCTTCTCTATTCTTCGTAAAAATTGTTTTGCTGAAACGTTTTTGTTTTTAACTCATTGTGTTTAAAAGTTCTCTTTCGGTTTTTTGTTTGTTTTCAATTTCATATAAAACTACACGAGAGGTATCTGCGCTACTTGTCCCTAATTTAACAGTGTAGAGGGAAGGCAGCTAATCATCACCACTCACCGCCAACTCTTGGTACTCTTTTATCAACGAGTAGTAGGATTGACCGCCACATTATAACGCATCTACGGCTAAAAGGGCAAGCATGTTTAGTGTGACTGGGATTCAAGCCAGCGATCGAGTGCCTTAACCACCTGGCCATGTCGGGCCTTCACTTTCGGAGTGAATAAAATGTGTTTCACTTAGAATTAGCGTATATTCGAACTGCCACCATTTGAAGGCTCGATGGTGTGGAAACAGTTATTTTTCTTGAACGCTACAACATGTTGTTGGCAACAAGTTGCTTAATTTAACTCTATGAAAATATTCCCCGAATCCTAAAAAATTGTTAGCATATAAAACAGTGTATCGAAAATAAACAAAATCGAATGGTGATCAATTCCGTTACAAAAATAGTCCATTAGAATTTCCATGAAGATGTCACCAGAATATAATAAAAAGTAGTTGATAATTAGTATCTGAATTTAAAAAATATGATAACTAATAACCAGACATCATGATTAATTGTGACAACGATTGATATTCTATTTTATGTAAATTACTGTATTGTTACAACCAGTCCTTTATTTCGTTAATTTAGTTTTGAAAAAAAAATTCTAAACATAATTTGTTTGTTGATGATATATATATATATATTTCTTAATATATGCACAAACATCCTGTACCTCATACACTCCATAAATGAAGGCCTACAGTAACCACAATGAGAAGCAATAACATATAACACAATATGGAGAGAGTAGAGGACTCTATATGAAAACAATTTTAGAGTCTTACCATATATTTTTACAGTCCACAAACTTTTAAAACAGTACCACTATTCAGTTTCCATTGCAAAAGGCTTCATGGTAAGGAAGTCATGTCTGAAACACATAATTCCTTTCTGCTTGCTTTTTATAATTCACCTTAATTGCAAAGACTGCAACTTCTTAGTGTAAGTGTACTTTTCAAGAATACAATCTGTAAGTGTACTTTTCAAGAATACTATCTGTAAGTGTACTTTTCAACAATACTATCAAAAAGAAATACTTAGGAGACTTGACCATATGGAACAGCATGGATATCAGTCTCAATACCCTTGCTGCTTGATGTACAACCCGAAACATTATTTAGGCCCACATCCCGCTGACCTCATTTTTAGATGAAGATCTTTTTTGATTATGTTTCGTGCTGTTACCTAAAACATGTCGACAGCTTTTGCCATTGACATTTGTGTTCATGTATTTCTACCTGTTACAAAACACTGCACTTTATTTACCATGATTGGTGATCAGCTTGTAACAAGTCTTTTTTTGTCGGATGATCCTGTTGTCCGAAGGTGATCCACATTCCTTTGTTTTTTAAAGGATATCTCTGTCTTTAAAATTGTAAATCACTGACCTAAACATATATTTATGACCTGAATGTATTAATTTTTGCAACGGAAAAGATTATTACATACTTTTATTACAAAGCAATAAGTTTTTTATGTCATAACAATATTTAAGTAACATCAATGTCTGAATGTAATGCTAAAACATTTCGTTCTACTACTCCTTTATATAGACCTGCTAATTTACATATCTGTAATTGTTTTAACATATTTTATTCAAATGTGTACTTCAAATGTCATTTAACTATTGTTTTTTCAACCAGCAATAACTAGTAACTGACAAAATAAACCCAGCTTGCCAAACAAGACTTCCGTTAATAACATATACATGTGTTTTCAAATATTTAAAATTATTAATGTTTCACCATTTCTCTTTTCTACAAAACTAAATATATTTTATATTTACTTAAGCCTTTTTGAAGTAAGCAGGAAATGTCCCGAAGACGTTTGTACTACGGGGTACATTAAAAGTCTTAGTTGAAGAGCTGTCTTTAGTACTGAGAAATGTTATCTCATCCCTCAATTCTTCATTACAGAGTTCAATGTTATTGCAGTATTATTTTGGTTTTAGTTGTTTTAATGATCAAAATACCTTTAGTTACAGTTATTATCTTATTCACGTAACGCTAACATCTTATTGATTTATAAACAAATATATTACGCCATTTTAAATTCGGGTTAGAATACATGGTTTGCACAGATTATTATTACTGACTTTTAGTTTATGTCAGTAGTTTATTAAAATCGGTATAGAACAATCAAATAGTTTTATAAGTCTTTTAAAATTAAGAGTATGTCTATATGAAATGAAAGGAGTGTTATACACGGCGGGAATTCATGAAATAATTCTATGAAATATGATGGTTCATTGCTTGATTCATCTTTAATTCAGCAGTTACGCGTGTTTCTTTGGCAGTTTTGTTATTTAACCTTTTGTTTTACCCCTAATTTTAATGGTTCTTTTTTCCCAAGATACTGAGTTTGCACGATAGAATGCCAGATAGATGTTGGTCATTACTTGCTGACGGAAATAGAGAACTAGCGACATCTATAATGTATGATAGTGCATTACAACCGCTGAGCGTGAAATTTCATATCAAGTCTTGGATCGCTGAATCACCAACTCTTTGGCGTGTGTTGTTCTTTTACAGATTTTTACGGATTTCTAACAAGCGAATTCCTTCATAATAGGAAAGATTAGTTTTAGAAGTTTGTGCACTTAAAAACGGTGTTTTACCATCACACATGTTAAATCTTGTATAGTTTTCTAGATTACTTCTTCATTAACTAAATATGAATTAGCTTTAATTTAAGAAATTGAGCGATCAGCCTATTGGGGTTGACCATTTTGAAACCACCGTTTTCAGCGCACAAGAACAGACGTGTTAAGTAAGTGCTCTCTTTGTTAATTGTAAGATAAACAAGCAGGCTTAATAAGTTAACGATTCCATTGAATTAAAATAAAAGTCAACATCAACTTTAGATTTAGTTTTATTTTCGCAATAGATACAACACAATCGTTAAAAATTCTCTTATTAGTTTCAATATAATTTTTTTTTTCATTTTGAAATCTGATCGATACGTAGGTTTAATTTTAATTGTGCAAAAAAGAAATACATTACTTTTATAATTATTAACACTGCTTGTTGATGATCGCCACGTAGTAGTTTGGAACCATAAAGTTTGAAATAAAAGATTAAGACAACATAGAACTATGTTTAAATTTAGTTATCTTTAGATAAATAATCACTACAACAGACAACAAAAACACGTGGTTATCGTCAGATGAATAATTACTACAACAGACAACGAAAATAAGTGGTTATCGTCAGATGAATAATTACTACAACAGACAACGAAAATAAGTGGTTATCATTAGATGACAGACTATCATTATAGACATTTCAGTTAGTTATCGATGATTAGTTATTACTCTGAACAACGTTTGATTTAGTTATAGTTGAGTGACTGGACACTACTTTAGACAGAGACTAGACATGGATAACGTTAGATGACTGGCCACAACTTTAGACAAAGATCAGACATAGCTAACGATAGATGACTGGCCACAACTTTAGACAAAGATCGGACATAGATAACATTAGTTAAATGGCCACTACATCAGACAAAGAACAGACAGATAACATTAGATAAATTACTACTTCTGGTAACAATGCTCAGAGTTAGTTTTCTTTAAATCAATGGTCAAGGCTGTAGATAATGTTATATTTAGTAGTTAGTTGGTAATGCTTTTGATTGTTGTTATTATTAAATGAGATGATTATTACTATTTATGTAATACATTACTATTAGTTATTTCTAAGAATTTGTTATCACTGAGTGATTAATCTCTACTAAAATATTATAAAAATGCATTTGATTTTGTTAAAACTAGAAATCAATCACTATCATAAATAATATTCAAACATATCTGTCACTTGAAAATCAAACGGTTAAATTGGTTATTAATAAATTATTGATTATACTATGAACAGCGCATTGGTTATTGGGCTTATCCCTAAATGACTATCCACTTTCTAAAAAAAAAATAACACTTTGCATTTAGTTGCTACTAAAATATAATACATTACAGTATGAAGAAGACTTGACTGGCCCTATGGATCACTATTGTGGACAATGTATAGATGTAATTATCACCAAATAACATACCTGTCTGCTAAATACATTGTTCAGGATTGGATAGTGTTCGATGAGCATGCTTTATTAATATTAATTTGAAGCTTCACAAGTAGGCCTGGCATGGCCGAGCGCGTAAGGCGTGTGACTCGTAATCTGAGGGTCGCGGGTTCGCGCCCGCGTCGCACTGAAACATGCTCGCCCTCCCAGCCGTGGGGGTGTATAATTTGACGGTCAATCCCACTATTCGTTGGAAAAAGAGTAGCCCAAGAGTTGGCGGTGGGTGGTGATGACTAGCTGCCTTCCCTTTAGTCTTACACTGCTAAATTAGGGACGGCTAGCACAGATAGCCCTCGAGTTGCTTTGTGCAAAATTCCAAAAAACAAAAAACAAGCTTCACAAGTCGTTACAGTTCACGTTGCCACGTGTGATCATCTGTTGACTGTGCATCTTGGCAATAGCCCTGAAACATAGTTTCCACTGTAAAATATACTGTCGTAACGCTTTCATCTTCAAAACACACCGCTCTTTTTGAAATTTTCAAAAATACATTTAGTAAAAGAATACGATAGTTTCCCAGTGCCAATTTCAACTGTCGAATTGCATAGGAATTCAAACATATTAAATTAAGCAATTTGATCAATTTTTCTTCGTAGTCATATCTTGGTAAGCCCTCATGTTTGTGCGAAGCTTTCATTTCTATATGGTAAGAAGGATTCATAACATTTTTCTTTCTTTTTCCGTTATGGCCTAGCATGGCCTAGCGCGTTAAGGCGTGCGCTTCGTAATCTGAGGGTCGCAGGTTCGCACCAAACATGCTCACCCTCCCAGCCGTGAGGGCGTTATAATGTAACGGTCAATCCCACTTTTTCGTTGGTAAGAGAGTAGCCCAAGAGTTGGCGGTGGGTGGTGATGACTAGCTGCCTTCCCTCTAGTCTTACACTGCTAAATTAGGGACGGCTAGCACAATAAACATGCTCGCCCTCTCAGCCGTGGGGGCGTTATAATGTGACGGTCAATTCCAATTTTTCGTTGGCAAAAGAGTAGCCCAAGAGTTGGCGGTGGGTGGTGATGACTAGCTGCCTTCCCTCTAGTCTTACACTGCTAAATTAAGGACGGCTAGCAAAGATAGCCTTCGAGTAGCTTTGTGCGAAATTCCAAAAACAAACAAACAAACTTCTTTTCCGTTAAGTACTAAATCACACAATAGGCTATCTGTGTTGACCCACCATAGGTATCGAAATTCGATTTTAGCGTTTAAGCCTTCAAACTTCCGTTGATCAACTAGGAGTTTTCAAAACATTGGTTTCATAGTAACCATAATTCACTTTGACGTTTTTTCTTTATGTACATTCACAATACTTAAATTACCACCGGTGCAGTATTGAGCGATAATTCTGAATTCCTTTGAAATAGATTCGTAATATTCCTCATACTATTTTGAAATTGTTTTCGGCCCACGGTTTGGTAGAAAATAGTAGAAATCTTCTTAGGTCATCAGGATACAAATACACATCGTCAACTATTACATTGTACCGTCATTTTACCCCAGCTGGATAAGGTTCACACAGTTTTCTACAATTGGTTTTCATTTAATTAAAATATCTGGGGCTCGTGGACGGCCTTTGCTACTGACCTTTGTGTTTATACATTTTAACTTGTTACAAAAAGTCACTCTTTGTTTGAGATCTTTTTTCGATGGTCTCAGTCTTTCAAGCTCATTCATACTCTCTTGTTTTCCTGATCTGAACACATTTTTATAGCTTGCGTGTATGAATGTTTATGCATTGAAATGAGCTGTTACGTGACATTTTCAAAATCGGTCAATTTATGGTGTAATCTTACTACCTGCGTAATATCAAAATGTAATTCTGAAAAGCTCTGTTTCATCGCGATTTTATATCAGTGTAGTTGTCAAATGACTTGTTGAATTGCATATTAGAAACTGTATTCATATAACAAACTCATCTCTCTGTGGGGGCAATTTTCACATTTAGACATCACTAAGTACCAGAACATTATTAAAATAAATTTTAGTCAACCTTTCTCAAGAATTACATATGCAATCCGGAAAACCATATGTTTTACCTATATGTTTAAAACTCACTTTGATAATGAGTGAATTTATAAAACAATTACCTAAAATAAGTTAACACATTTTGAATGTGTGTGTTTTTCTTATAGCAAAGCTACGTCGGGCTATCTGCTGTGGCCACCGAGGAAAATCGAAACCCTGATTTCAGAGTTGTAAGTCCGAAGACTTACTGCTGTCCCAGCGGGGGACAATGGATTTTGAAACAATAGTAAAATGAATAAATTATTATACAGGTATTAATTAGCTTCAAAACTATAAAATGTCTTATTGCCAGTTGCTTATACTAAAGAGTGAATATGTTTCAGATATCGAATATTGTGTCATGACTTTAAGTAATTTGATTCATTCAGTTTCCGTCCCCCACACATCATAAACAGTAGATAATTTTACTCGTAAAAAAACGATATAACTTCTACATTAGGTTCCTTATTAAAATGCCTTTGTTTAATTATCAATGTCACTGTTCATCTAAGATGATTATCTCTTCCACTTTTCTTTTCTAGTTGTTAACTCGTTGTTTTTAAAATAATTATAATTACCGATAGAGTTATCATTGAATGGAACTATGGGAGAAGTCACATTTAAAGAGTAGATTATTGTTACATTTCAAGGATCTCGCATCATATCCTGGTTATTAGGTAACATTAGCATGAATACAGAATACCGCATTTCTAACAAACACTAGGTGTTAGAGAGCTTACAATGTAGGTGTTCAATTTTTGTGTGTATGTTTAACTAAAATAACAAGGACAGGCCAAGCGTTCTGGTTAAAATTAAAAAACAATTTCTCCGGCATATCAAAATCGACAGGTGGTTGTAGATTGCCAACTTTATTCATGTGTTTTGAGTTAAAGAGTTCTTACCTTTGATTAAAAAAAATGTCGCGTAAGTATTCATATAAGAGCCTGGCATGGCCAAATGAGTTAAGGCGTTCGACTCGTAATCCGAGGGTTGCTGGTTCAAATCCCGATCGCACCAAACATGGTCGTCCTTTCAGCCGTGGGGACGTTATAAAGTGACAGTCAATCACATTATTCTTCGGTAAAGGAGTAGCCCAAGAGTTGGTGGTGGGTAGTGATATAAGTAGCTGCCGTCCCTCTAGTCTTACACCGCTAAATTAGGGACGGCTAGCACAGATAGCCCTCGAATAGCTTTGCGCGAAATCCACAAAACAATTCCTATTTGTCTGTCGCTACACTATAACATAGAGTATCAGATTTCAGTCTCAACAATGCCACAATAACACATTATATTGATACTTTCTTCTTTTCATATTTTATAGTCTGAAAAATCGTAACAGACTTCCCATATACATGTATGTATATATACCATCTATATCTTTTTATCCTACCATGAATTGTTAAATACAAAATTTTATCAAATTATTTCCCTAAGGAATTAACTAAATTGATCTCCCAGTATATTTAGTATCGAAAAAAAATCATACATATTAATAGGGGTTCTTCACATTTCTTAATTAGTGTGGGTATAATAGATTAATTTTCTGAAAAACAATATTACGTTTTGTTAAAATTATTAACTCTGTAAATACTTTGTTTACTTACAGCACTCGAAATTCTTGAATATCTGAAGTTAATACCTTAATTACAGTCTACAGAGATATTAGTTAAAGTACACAATTATGTCATATTCTTGATTAAACGACCATTGTTCTCTTCCTAAATTAATTAATTATTTTTGGACGTTGCTTTTTCACTGTTCTTTACACAATCAACTTAGAAACACTATCATAAAGTCAATTAAGTTCTATACATGTGTGATTTTCTCGTAAATTAGTATATGTTATTAAAGACCTATGGATAGACTCGATGTTGGAGTTTCCTGGCGCAAAGCGTTTGTTTATTTGTTTTTTGAATTTCTCGCAAAGCTTCTCGAGGGCTATCTGCGCTAACCGCCTGTAATTTAGCAGTGTAAGACTAGAGGGAAGATAGCTAGTCATCATCACTCGCCGCCAACTCTTGGGCTTCTCTTTTACCAACGAGCAGTGAAATTGACTGTTACATTATAAAGCCCCCACGGCTGAAAGGGTGACCATGTTTGGTGCGACGGAGATTCGAACCCAAGTGTGGGCGACTGGATGATTTTGCCAGACACTTAAGAAAAAAATACTTGTGAGTATATTTAAATTTATATTCATATTGCATTAAAACTTTCTGTAATGTGATAGTAATTTGCAAAAATATCGGAATAGGTGAGATATGAAATACACTAAAGAATTGTCCTTAAAATTCTATTGTTTTCCTGAATCAAAGTCTTCAGAAAGTAAAGAAAAATATTTACATGCATTTTATACTTATGATAATAAAATATAAATTTAAAAATCTAAAATGTAAAATCATCCTTATTAATGTTAACCTTTCGCAGTCGGCCCGGCATGGCCATCGCGTAAGTTGTGCGACTCGTAATCCGAGGGTCGCGGGTTCGCGCCCGCGTCGCGCCAAACATGCTCGCCCTCTCAGCCGTGGGGGCGTTATAATGTGACGGTCAATCCCATTATTCGTTGGTAAAAAGAGTATTCCAAGAGTTGGCGGTGGGTGGTGATGACTAGCTGCCTTCTCTCTAGTCTTACACTTCTAAATTAGGGACGGCTAGCACAGATAGCCTCGAGTAGCTTTGTGCGAAATTCCAAAAAACAAACAAAACCTTTCGCAGAACCTTTTACAAGTCTCTGCAAAAAAATTATACTATCGCTGTCAACAATTCAGTAGCAGTCAGCTGACTATAAAACTATGTGGACTCAGTAGAGCTAAAGGATAACCGTTGTTTTAATTACTTACGTAGCGTCCTCCGGAAGTAACAGTAAATTACTAATAACTGCATTTATAACATAATCCTAATGTGAACAACGGCTTGCTTTAAGTTTGACCAGAATGTTCTCCACCAACAAATATTTCAAAATACATCTTACGACATATTCTACCTATTTAAATTTGTCTCTGAGAGACGCCCCCCAGTGGCTCAGCGGTATGTCTACGGACTTGCACGCTAAAATCCGGGTTTCGATACCCGTGGTGGGCAGAGCACAGATAGTCCTTTGTGTAGCTTTGTGCTTAATTCAAAACAACAACAACAACTTTAAGAGACAGATTGTGCAAATTAACTCATTTTCCTTTATTTTTCGAATCCCCGTCACACCAAACATGCTTGCCTTTTCAGACATGGGGGCGTTATAAGTTACAGTGAATCCCACTATTCGTTAGTAAAAGAGTATCCGAAGAGTTGGCGGTGGATGATAGTGACTAACTACCTTCCCTCTGGTCTAACAATGCAAATAGTGCAGATAGCCTTCGTGTAGCTTTACGCGAAATTCAAAAACAATCCTTTATTTTTCCAAGTATAGAAGAGATATAATTCAATAACTAAAGCTTTTTGCCTTTGATCATTGCTTTTTGTTCATTAACTGTCGGCAGAGGCAAAGTTTACACCTCACTATGATCTTTTAAAATAATAAAAATATTTTAGGTCAGTGAACGACGTGTAAGAATGACACTTTCTGAGATTCAATTTGAAGTTCTAGTGACCTTGAACACTACATTGTTGTCCATAAGGTTGTAGATGGAGGAAGCCATTTCAAATCCCATGGAATATCTGAACAAACAAAAAAAGCATTGTCTCCAACACTTGGAAAAGTTATTGAGTCTTACAAGTTTATTCTTTTCTTTAATTATGGTAACTACTCATAATATACATGCAGTGGTCTAGGGAAGAAGGAGTAATTATACTTCTTTCAGATTTGTTTAGAGAGGTAAAGAGAGAACAGTCACTCTCAAGTGTGGGAATGTCTGTGGGGACCAATACAAGATCAAAATATTCAATTTTAAAATTTTATTTTTTTTGTTCTTTAGCATTATCGTAAAAAATGTGTTTATTGCATAGTGTTAGTACTGTATCACGGTCGTGAGTTAAGACGTTCGTCTCGTAATCCGAGGGTCGCGGATTCGAATCCCGGTCGCACCGAACATGATCGCCCTTTCAGCCGTGGGGGCGTTATAATGTGACGGTCAATCCCACTAAAAGAGTATCCCAAGAGATGGCGGTGGGTGGTGATGACTAATTGCCTTCCCTCTAGTCTTACAATGCTAAATTAATGACGGCTAGCACAGATAGCCCTCGAGTAGCTTTGTGTAAAATCCAAAAAACAAAACAAAACTGACAAGTTATAGCTTGATAACAAAGACAAAAATGAGCTCCTAGGCCACTGCAGGCTATAAAGGGTTGTATAAACATTTTGAATATGTTACTAGAATATTAAAACTTCATTAAGGCTCCGGAGTTATATTACTTAAGTTTTTAACCGATGCTGCATCGTTTATGGCTCACAAAAGTAATAAACGTAAAAGTAGTAGCCACTAATTGCTACTTAAATACGAGGGAATATCCTCCTTGTCCCCGCCTTTAAGAACCCATGGCTTCAGCGTTTTGGTTGAATTTCAACTAGTTTGTGCATATTTGCCAAACACCTGCGGTTTCCGTCCGCAAAGCTATGCAGCCATCAGACATTGTTCTCTCTTATACGAACGAATGTATTGGATAACTTAGCTACTTTTAAAACTTTTAAGAAAATAAATAATACCTGTTGAAATCAAATTCGATTTTTTAGATTCTAGACATCTTCTGTGAGGTAACTTTTGTTTCTAAGTGTTTATCATAACAACGATATAGAATACTGAGGTTAGCATATTTCTTCAGCGTACTCATGACTGACGTATTTTAAATATTTTGCCGTATATTTTTAACCATCATGTCAGTTTTGCATTCCTATGTATATGATAATTTCTCACATGAGAAATTATTATGAGATGCGACAAATCTAAAGATTTCTGTCAGTTACAGTCTTATAATACACAAAAGTTTATCAGTGTTTTGGTGTTGTTCAGAAGGTTCTGAACTTTTGTTTAACCTTATGTAGGACTTAATGTCTTGGCTTCAAAGTAGCGGCTATTAGGTTGCAAGATGTTATAAAAGAAAATCCATTTCATATTTATAAACTCCCAGGATAAAAACCAAAACATCGAAACATGAAAGAATAATTAGGTCTAAATGTTTTTTTAATTTTTTATGGCATCTGAGACGACATTGTTTGCATCTTTTATTTTCTTGTGGTGTCTGAAAAGACATTGTTTATATATTTTTAGTTTCATTCTTTTCTTTTTCCATTAATTGAAAAAAACTTACTTAATTAACTTAGTCCTGATGTTCATTGTATTATTTATGAATTATTAACTTAGTCCTGATGTTCATTGTAATATTTATGAATTATTAACTTGGTCCTGATGTTCATTGTATTATTTATGAATTATTAACTTAGTCCTGGTGTTCATTGTATTATTTATGAATTCTCATGTCAAACAAGATTTTTCAGAAGAATCATTATTGTTCAGAGAATTCACATTTCTAAGCCTATTCTTTTCTCACAAATAAACAGTCTCCAGTCATTTGTAGACTTCGTTTCTTGAACTCCTGAGTATACTGAAATTATATGTTTTTCCGAATTGGTTCCTTTCGTATTCGTAAATCGCTTGAGTTTTCAATTAAAAAATTGCAAATCCAATTCTACTAACATTGTATAGTCAGTTTAAATGGGGGGAATTTGGTTCAAGTAAAAAAAATACATACGAGTTTACTTTAAATAGAAACAAATGAATTTCTAAACCTAAATAAAAGTTAGAGGCTGGATCTTAATCTGAACTTTTTTCAACAGTATGTTGTGAGTTCTACCTAATCAAAATAATAATACTTTGGAAATATAGCTAATCAGTTACTTGAAAAATGTGATAGTTCTGTGCTGGAAATTTCTACCCGGTTATATAATTCTGGGTTTACAAAGTTTATTAGACTGAAAGCTTTCACTTAGAGCATCTTTGTCTGTTAAGCACACACATCTGGTGAATATCATACGTATTGATTTTATAACAGTCCATCTTAGCTTATATTGTCAGGTGTTCAAAGGTTATTCACCACTGTTCTCAGAAATAAAGTGGAAATCATAGAATTACAGGTGAACACATGAAAATATTTCCATTCACCTCACATTAAAATGTTCACAGCATCAATAGCCACCTGCTGTTTGAACTCAGTGAGAGGTTAAATGTTTATAGCATGCGTATACTGAAACGAAAGCATACTTGGAGTTACCTTTTGGTGACTGGTACAACGTGTGCGTCGTAAATGAATGATAGTGGCACGAAGACCCAACTGTTAAAATAATGTTAATGTTCAAATATTCATTATATATGATGAAGCAGTTGTTTGCTTATCGATAACAATTTTAACGTCTTATGAGTATTTGAGGTTTGAATTTGAACTCGATAACAGGATACATTGAGTGTGTCTAAAATATTGAGACACCTCCGCATAAAAAAAAATAATATTTTACATTTTGCAAACGTTTTAAATCACTTTATTATTTCTTATCATTTCGACAAAGTTAATAAGATTAGTTGCCGCCAGTTGATTGTAAAACATTAGAAAGCAGTCTGTTAACGATTAGGAAGATATGATAATTAAAAACAAAGAACTTGTTAGAGTTTCTGAGTCAGTAGAGAAGAGAAATGAGTTAGAAAGTAATCTGTTAAAGACTATTATGTTTGAGGGGAACACAAGGAAAAAAAGAGGCCAGTCTGTTAAAGTCAGTGGTGCCAATAAGGAATATAAAAACACCTTACATGTAAACATCACAATAAGTTCTTCAATTTGATCATTTAACTTTTTCTGCACGTTGTCAGCAGATTTCACACGTTAAAGAAGCTATAAGCTATTTACGTAAACAGTTCGATTACTTGTAGCAGTGAGTTTACCTGCTTTTTAATCAACAAGTTTGACCAGCTGATTAGGGTGAGAGTTAATCACACTATTCGTTGGTAAAAGAGTAGCCTAAGAGTTAATGGTGGGTTGTGAGGACTAGATGCCTTCCTTCTAGTCTTACATTGCTAAATTAAGGATGGCTCTCCCAGATAGTCCACGTGTAGCTTTCCGCAAAATTCAAAGAACAAACAAACAAACAAACTTACAAAAAACAAATGATTGAGATTTTTATGAGACATAAAATATGGATGACATACTTACAAACAACCTTTTTCGGATTGTAATGGTTAATTTGTTGTGAGAGTGAGAAAAATATGACCAATATTCTAAACAAACAAATTTATTTGAATTAAATAATTAACTCATTGCAAGAAAGAGATGTATAGAAATCACCACTATAAACTACTTTAACCAGTATGTAAATAGTTAAACGTATTACAAGAGAGATTCGTGAATTATGAGATATGTAGCCAACGTAACCTTTGAAGACACGTGAAAATGTGATAACGCTATAAAATCTCGCTAAGCAACGTGACTAGGTTTGAAATATTTCAGAAATATCTCTACATCCGTTCGTTCTGCTCTGTTGTTACAATATTTAGATTGCCCAACCTTTAGTTATGTTTACTTCTTTTGAAATAGAATTGGTATATGTAATTAAAAACTGAGTAAAGAATAAATCTGGCTAAGAATCAAATTATTCTAACGATTTATTTGAAGTTAGGCACTCGGTTACAAGGACGTACAATGTAAAATGAAATAAAGAACTCCGGAGAAAGTGTTTTCGAACAATTCAGTATTTCGTAATGAAATTGAAAATGGATTAATATTAATTATTATGGGCTTCTATATTTTCCTGAAAATGTTTTCTTGGAATTCACTTCGGTTTTTTTATTATTTTCGCTAAGTTACCGCTATTTACCGCTAACTTTAAAATGATTGATTCTCGAGAAAAAGCAGTTTGTCAACATTAATTACCACCCACTCAGAGCGCACAGTAGCATTTAACCATCACTCCTTTAACTCACCCACTAATTTACAGAAGAAAAAATTAAAGAGACGAGTAGAGTCCTTCGCTGCTACAGCGGTAAGTCTTCGGACTTATAACGCTAAAATCAGGGGTTCGATTTTGCTATAGTGGTTTTGCTATAGAAAAATACACGCAGGGGGGAGTAGCTTAACAAAAAAAAGTGTTTTTAGCTTCAATATTAAACCCTTAGAAAATTGTTATAATGGCAGTGAAGTATAACCTAACATCGTTCTTGTGACTGAGTTGGAAAAGCGTAAATGAATGAAAATCATTAGCACATTGAAACGGATTCATAACACTACAGGAAGCCTATGATCTTTAGAAACCTATCATATCATAGTCACATGTCCCTTTTAATTTCAACTCAGTTTCACGAGACGATACTTTAAACGTCAGACCAAATCACGTTATTTGTTATCTATAAATTTAGATAACACCGCAAAGCAATTAGTTTGTAAAATAGCAAAGCTACTACGTGGTAAAAGATGTTTACGCATACTTGCCTCGTATAGAACGTTCTACTTCCGTGTGTTATGTTTGTTAACGTTATCAGGATGGCATTATGGGCACTATAGATGATGCTCGGCGTCTCTGAGATGGGGTTTATGGAGCAGCGAAAGAGGCTTCATGCATTACAGTCAAGATTTTGAAGGTATTGATTAATATTTGTTACCCTGAACACTATTTGTTTGATGTTAAGCTAAACAATGACAATTCCATGTTGTACCCTCCAGGATATTGGAATCCTGAATTTTAACGTCATAAGGCCTCATACTTACCGCTGAGCAACCAAGGGCGTAGTTAGTATCATTTTTATGAGGTATTTTTTGTTTTGTTTTCAATACAACGGTTGTCTTGAAATCCAAGCTAAAAAGGTAGTTAAGGTACTCGACTCATAATCTGGGAGTCCCAGAATCGAATCCCCATCACATCAAACATGCTCGCCCTTTCAGCTGTGGAAGTGTTTTAATGTGATGATCAATCTCACTATTCGTTGGTAAAAGAGTAACCCAAGAGTTAGCGGTGAGTGGTTATGACTAGTTACCTTCCTTCTCATCCAGTGGTTACCAACCTTTTTTATGCCCCGCACCGCTAAAAAAATTCAATATGTTCTTGCACCCCTCACATTAATTATTTATTTAAGAATAAAGGTGAAAGTGGCCGAAACAAATGTTATCTCGCACCCCTTTCGAAACTGTTTTTGCGTAACAAATGTTTTTGTGTGTAGCCAATAGATTTACGTTTTCTGCGGAAAATATATGTGGTTTCGATATCTTTTGTTAGATGTCTGGACATAACATCAAGAATAGCGACAAGTGTTTCCAAAACTGATAAGCCATTTGAAATAAATATAGTATCTAACATGAAATATAGTTAAAATTCAGTTAGTTTTTGCAGTTTTGATGTAATTTTTGAATCCAGTTTATAAGTACTCGTTATTGTTTAAATTCACATTTTTTTTATTTCTGCTGTAGTTTACGAAAACAACGCTTTTGTTTAAAAGGTCAGTTTAGTTTTATTTCTAATAAACAATCTGAATAAAGTGCTCAAGAAATCCATAATGTTTACAGTTCGTATTCCGAAAATTATAGTTTTGTTATTAAGTGTAAGATGTTCTACTCATAACAAGAATTATGAAAACAGATACTGTGTTACTTAAAGCCAGCATTTTCGAATTCTTATCAACAGTTTTTTATGTTAATTTCAAAATGACCTTTCATTTTTAAATTATAACAAAAACATATTTTCGAAATTTCACTTGTATTTCATATTTTAAATTACAGTGTTTTAACTAAAACCTTTTTATATAATTTTTAATAACTTAGATTTAAAAAAAACTGCTAAAATTAAGAGGTAATCGTTGCATATACACAACGGCTTTATTTAAATTTAATATGAGAGTTACGGTTTAGATAGTCATAAAGCGTGAATGTTAACTTTGGTATTTTTAGAAACAACAGTTTATCGCAGGTTTGCTTAAGTAAATGTTTACAAAGCATTTGTTGCGTGCTTCAATTTGTGTAGTTTTATTAAGTGTTGTAATATCATAACGTTAGAAAGTGCATAAAACGTTCTAAACTTCAGTTGGACAATATTTAGGTGATTAGGTTAAGTCTCTAAAAATGAAGCAGACTACATGTGAGTTTAGCTATAGAGGATACAACTGTGGTAACCAACAGCTACAGTGATGATTTTAAAGCATTCTATTATAATAACAGAATAAAAGAGAATAATTTATTATGTCAAAGAATGTTCTAAAGTAATCCATTCCACCTGTGTGGACTTTGACGAAAATTATTTGAGACAATTATTTATAGCTCTTACTACAGCTAAGATAGCCAATAGTGTAACCAGCTTTTATATATATACTTGATTTGTCTTGGATATATTATTTTAAAATAAATAGCTTCTGTGTTGTACGTTTATTTTTAAAATTTATTACCAACAAGTCACAGACATCTACTTTGAAGAATTCGGCCCCCATAGAACTAACAATTATGTTCATTTTTTATAATTTAAATACAAAAGAATAGTATTATTCAAAATTTTAAATTTCATACAAGACATCATACCATTCTAGCTCTTACATCGTTCTCAATTATTATATTTTTATACTGTATTCCGAGAAGGTGAGAGGTCGCATCTAAAGAAAATGCGTTAGGACATACGCCTTTGGTACCTCAGCACTGGTGCTAAGTTTGGTCTCACTAGCTTGTATTTGGACGTACAAACATAGCTCTCCAGCGATTCCGAGGAGGACGATAAATACATGCCTCGGTGACCTTCGGGGTGGGCCTTATTGTCCCTTGACACCCTTCTAATAAAGGGGCTATGCTATATAATAAGGACAGCCTCGAGTTCCCATGAAAGTTTGAGCCGAGAAATTCCAAAACTGTGGGAAGAGTTCATAGAAAAAAACAATTCACATAGAACGTAAATTAGTATATAGAATTAATTCGCGCTGTGTGTTTGTTTGTACACTAACTTCTCTTACAGTTTTTGAACAAGCATTGTCAAACTTGACAAACGGACTTGACGTATGCCAGGGGTGTCCTTATTTATATAGCATACCCCTGATGCCGAGGAAACTTAAACGCACCTGGAAGGTTGTCTAGACATGATGAAGATCTAGGAGTATGTTTCCATAATCGCTAAACAAAAAATTGGCACTCGACTTTATGTTTTTGGCCCCTATTTGGATCCTGAGGGACCATGTTTGAAACCATGCTTCTGACTGGGTGTCATCCCTCTGATCAGTAGTTCAAAATTAGGTTGCAATGGACAACTGTAGTAGGTTTACCATAAGTACAAAATACAAAAGTCATGCAGTTATTGGCCTCAAAATAGTTAGTATATAAACATATTAATTTAGATCATATAATTAACCACGACTAAGATTTCACTTTCACATTAATTTTTATATATTTAACTTAATAATTAAGATAAATTTAATGAAAAGACCTTTTTAACATTTTAAAACTTGTCTATAAGTATTTCGTGCTGTCACTAATTTGTACCCATAAAACATAAGCTTAACACAAGCAGTCTGAAGCAATGTATTTTAAAAGTATATCTCTTAACTGTTAAACAGTGGCAAAGCATAAACCCTTCAGTTTATTTTCAGTATACACGCGTGCTATTAGATAATAGGAAATGTCAACTCCAAGTACTAATTGAGTGAGTAGTGAAAATAAGCGATGATTCGTACCACACTACACTGAATAAACCTTACTTAGTATCAGTGCTATCACTATATAGTCTTTGTTTTTGTGTTGTTTTTTTCACGTTACCAGGCGAGCTCTCCGTGTGAGCGGCAAATTTAAAACTTACAAATTCTGAGGCGTTTTTTAGCCTTTGTATAAAAATATCTTACCAGTTTATATTGTTAAGGAAAGGAAGATATTTAGACAGAAATGTAACTAATATAATACGAAAAATAAAATAATACTGAATACGTGTATGTTATTAATTTCAAAATGAGATTCCATAAATAATATGTTTCAATATTTCTTTCAAAGTATTTATTTTATTGTTATGATCATTAAGTTACTTAATAATATATTTAGCTCTCAAGCAACAAAAACTGTTTTTTCCTCCACATTCGCACGTTTTAAAATTCACACTTTTCAAACTCTTCTTTTACGTTTGTGATTTTAAAACAATTCTGAAGTATATTGTGACTGTGTAACATACTTTTATCTTCGCGTATTTACGATAATACATATATATCTATGCTGTAATTTAGTGCTGTATTAATTTAATGATAGTATTAAAAATATATATCTATTCCTTGGTTGAAATATGTTTGTAGGCCCAACTTCAAGTGAGTTTATATTGGTAAATGAAACTGAGTTACCTAGCTTCGTTTGGTCAAGGTAAAATTATCATTTTTGAATTTGAAACAGTGAAAAGATGAAAATGCCTCAAAACTTTGAGAGTCAGTTTATAGTTGTTAATAAAGACCTTATTGACGTATTTATTAAAAACTACAAATTAAATATTTAAAGAAATTGATTACTTGTTCTATCTCTTTGCTTGCTGTGTTGGTTAAACATTCTTTTCTTCAGGCACAGCGTTATATCTGCGAACTTTAAAAATGCTTTAAAACTGGTATTGTATCTCTTGTGAGCAGATCACACATAGCCCATTGCGTAGCTTTGTGTTTAACTCAAACACACTTCTTCTTGTGAACTAATCTGAGTCGTGTATTCGAGTTGTCTATATGTTCATTTATATTGTTTTTGTTGGTTTGTTGTTGCTTTTCTTGCTTTACTTTTCTAAGTCCATATGTATTTTGTCTATGCTATTACATATTTTTATCAATATATAATATTAGCTCCAGTATAATAGGGGAGGAAATTGTATAAACATTAATGGAATTGAATATTTATTGGAGCCACATATTCGTACTTGTTGTATAAACAGATTTATCTGTGTGTTTAACTTGATCCCCCCCGTCCCTCTCGTGAAAAGTTTATTAGAAACAGTTGAACCTGTGGTCGCTGATGTAACCGTTTAGCTGATGGAAGTTTTAAAGGCTGTTTAGACTGAAAATTACAATAATAAAAGCAATTTTAGCAATTTGAAGTTAACAAGATTTCTTTATACCCTAAAATAAGACTTAACATTTTAAAAATATACAATTAATGATAATCCAAATAAACGTTTTAAATTTATGTATATATATGTATACAAATATTAGTGAAATTAAATAATTACATCCAAATGAAGCTAAATGAATAAATAAAATTATGAAGAAGGACTGCGTTAAAACAGCAAATCCCAGTCTCTGGTTAATAATATTATAGTCATAACTTTATAAGGCATAAACAAAATACATTAACATGAAACAAATATGCAGTGTATTTTGTTTCACATTCATGTGTCTTCTTTATAGCTTAAACATTTATGGTTATAATATATATATTTAATTTTAATTTAAACAGAAATTTGCTTCCCTTAATTGTATATAATTTTTTCCTACTCCACAACGCATATACTCTCCCATAGTACAACCAATTTATTTCCTTTTAACATACTCCCGAGCAGCAAAATATGTCTGTAGACTGTATACTAGAAATCGGGTTTCAATACCTGTGGTGAGCAGAGTACAGATAGCTCTTTGTGTAGCTTTATGAATAATAATATACACCCGTCACACCAAAAGTGCTCGCCCTTTCAGCCGTGGGGGCGTTATACTGTTTCGGTCAATCCCACTATTCGTTGGTAAAAAAGTAGCCCAAGAATTGGTGGTGGGTGGTGATTACTAGCTGATTTCTCTCTAGTCTTACACTGCTAGATTAGGGAAGGCTAGCGCAGATAGCCTTCGAGTAGCTTTGCGCGAAATTCAAAACAAACAAACAATATTCTAACTTTTATTCGTGCATATCTCATTTCTACAGTTTCTATTGGACTTCAAAGATAATGTGGTATGCAGAGATTTTGACCCTGTTCTACACAGCTGTTTTTAACCTCCTACACCATCCCGCTCTCACAACAAGGCCAGTCTATAGAAGCATGAATGTCTCTGGAGACATCATCTTAGGAGCTCTGTTTCCAATCCATGAGCGTAGCAACCGCAATCAGGAATGCAATCGATTGCAGGTAAGTTTGTTTCTACATAGTAAAGTTACTAAAATTGGAGAAAAATTCATATAAAGAAAGAAACCTTTTAACCCAAACGCTTTTAAAAAGCAGAACTTTCTTCATCAGGGGCAAGCTGGTTAAACGATTTCTTATTTTTGCTTTAACTGGTCATTTAAATCTGCGTATTTTCCTAATATTACTGAAACTGACCAACAAGACTGTTAATACAGACGTTTTCAGAAGACACTGTACTTATGTGCGAAAAAACTTTAAATGCACATAAAACGGACATGAACTAATAATTTAGCGTGTTGGTCTGTAGATACAAAGGTCCTAGGTTCTATGCCGCGTATGCCGCTAAACACGTTCCGAACTTTCAGGAGTGAGTGCGTTATAAAAATGACAGTCTGCCTCATTATTCGCTGAAGAGAAACTGTAGCAGAAAGAACTGTTGATTAGTTAACCTTCCTCTCCACAGCCGTTCTAAGTAAAAGTTTGGTTTGTTTTGAATTTCGGGCAAAGCTACACGTGGGCTATCTGCGTTAGCCTTCCCCAATTTAGTAGTGTAAGACCAAAGGGAAGGCAGCTAGTCATCGCCATCCACCGCCAACTCTTGGACTAGTTTTTTACTAACAAATAATGGGATTGACCGTTACATTATAACGCCCCTTCGACAGAAAGGGCGAGCATTTTTGGTGTGACGGGGACTCGAACCACCGACCTTCGAATTATGAGTCGAATGCCTTAAACATGACGGACCTCCAAGTAAGAGAGAGCAATTCCTGCATATTTCTAACGTGCGTTTTGCTATTACGTCAAATAAGATGCCTCTCTAGCTGCAAAATATCAAATACTTATGAAATACTTTTTTATTAAATGTAATCCAAACAAAATAGATAAATTGTTTTCATTTGTGAAAATGCGTCATTAAAAATGTATCTGAAGCTCGTTAATCTTTAGAAACTTTGATCGTTTTCTTCTCTAAAGTGAAAGATGCAAAAACATCCTAAAGCAAGATTACTGTTGGTATGTATGAAACGTTCACATAATAACACAATTAACTATAATGGCATTGTAATTAATTACAATTTAGTTAATCAGTTGTATATTCATAGATAATTAGATATTCTTAAGGAGAACATGCTGGATCACTGGTGATAAAAACATGTTTTTGGTGTTTTAGTTGTTCGTTAGAATAAATATTCTGACGAATTTCTCAGCAACACCGTGTAATTTATCATTTGTTACGCTCTGTAAAACACGTGTGAGAAAAAAAACAAATAAAATGGGTTGCTTTAGTTGAATGATTTATGATTTACCGCCTTTTAAGCAGCAAAATATTTCATGCAGCACATATTTGTGTATCTTTATAGGAAGAAGGTTTGCAACAACTGGAGGCTCTCTTATTCACTCTGAAGAAAATTAACGAAAACCCGAAGCTCCTTCCTGGGGTGAAGCTCGGCGTTATCGCTTTGGATACCTGCGACAGCGCCACCTATGCTTTAGAACAGAGTCTGGACTTCATTAAAGGTTTTATTGCAAGAAGTAACAGTCGTGAACAACAGTTTAAATGCCATGACGGGTCAATGCCAAGTTTTAGCGACGGTAGCTTTGACCGTATGATAGGTATAATCGGTGGACGGTCCAGTTCTGTGTCCATCCAGTTAGCCAACATTCTCCGCCTTTTTCAAGTCCCCCAGGTAGTTGCTATGCTTTATTTTGACATCACCATCGAACAAAATGTATATCACGTAACATGTTGTAAAAGCTTCACTCACTTCATGGTAAACATTACAATTTTGTGAAGACAGTTGGATGAATAAGAATTGTATAATGAAATAATTACATAAATTACTTATTAACCTCTGGCTGAGGAACTTACCACAATAAATAACACACTTTTGTGAATTAGAATTATAACATTAATTTTTAGTTGCAATAAATCTATGCATATAAACATTATATAAATCCAAAAGGATATTTGTTCTTAATACCTTCTTTTTACTGTTGTTCTATTTCTCTTTACACAGATCAGTTACCAATCAACTAGCCCGACACTGAGCAACAAAGAAAAATACGAGTATTTTTTCCGTACAGTGCCCTCTGACGTCAACCAAGCTCATGCTATTTTGAAGCTCTTAAAGTAAGGTTTTGAGTTACTTGAAAAGGATAATTTTCACTCCAATGGATAACAAGGGAAATTACTTACTGTAAAGAGGGAAACTTATGTGTCCTAAATGTGTAATATAATCACTCAAAATGGATAGGGAAGTTAATGACAAACTAGTAAAATATTTAAGTGTGCCCCACAATATTGCGCATAAAAATTATGATAATGAACCTTCATATATTTGCAGATATTTACCAGTGTGATTATATCTATCAGTGTGCATATACTTATCTTTGTATATATATGTATGTGTGTGTGTGTATTAATATGGGTGCTTATCTGTATAGTTTTGTTTGCTGCGTCTCTATACTAAACTTTGTACATGCACTTCTTTGTGTGTATTTTTTATATGTGAACACAATATAAGTTGAGTGTTTCGGTATATATCTGTATTTAGAAGTCTGGTGATGGGATTTTGATTTGTTTGTCTGTTTTATGATATACTAGAGTTAATACTAATGTATTATAGTGTAAAAAAGTGCATTTTTTTCAACTTACTTCACATCATTGTGAAGCTTATTTTTTGTAAATAACTAGCAATATTTCTGAAATTTCTTAGTCTCTTAGGGGAGAGTTTTCATAATAAACTGTTTATTTTGAGTCTATAGAAATCGAATTTTTCATAAAAGTAGGTCAACTTTGTTATTAATGAACTCGATCTCTTAATGAGTACCATGACCTTTTGCAAATTGTTTTCCACATTCAACCACGCCTTCATTCGAAATTAACCAGTTAGGTTCCACACAACTATACGAAGCTTACTTTATTTGTCTACATCGCTCTTCCAATCAACACTGATGTTCTGTGAATTCAACAAAACTAGTCTGCCGTAGTACAAGTTATAAATAAAAGAATAACTAATTAGGCCCCTACGTTCTCTTTTGTTTTCTTTGCTGAAATTAACATTTTGAGAAAGAAAAGAAATTAATAATTAGACACTTGTCGTCTGCTTATTAACTGATTCCTTTAACCTTTCTAGAAAGTTTAGGTGGACGTACGTTTCAATTGTTTACTCCAACAGCGACTACGGTAACAAGGGTTACGAAAAGTTACAAGACTTGGCACCAAACTACAATATCTGTTTCTCAAATCCTCAAAGTATTAATACTGATCACTTCACTGACCACGACTATGACTCAGTTATTCAGAATCTGAGACAGAAAACAAACGCAAGAGGTAAGCCACAACACACTTCTCAATGTTGTTAACATTAACCCTCAATTAACCGACTTGTTTTCATACTAATACCAAAGATATCGCACATATTAACTGAGTCCGTGCCATCAATTTGAAGAAAAAAAATTTAAAAAATGGGTAAAAATACTCATTTTCTAAGAAAATACAAAATGACCTCAACTCTAATAACAAAGAATTAGTTTTAACGTTCGTGATAGTTTGTTTACTTTTTGGATTATGAACCATGTAATTACAGATCCTGCAAGTCATAGATCCTCTGGATTATGAACCATGTAATTACAGATCCTGCAAGTCATAGATCCTCTAGCAACTTTCTGTACATTAGTAGTTTTCAAAAATGTGTTCAAAAGCAAATTGGATCTATCTAAAACTTGAGAGTTAAAAGAATAAAAAAGACGTCTTGCTTTGTTTTAGACTTATTATTAAACGATAATAAGTTTTCTGAAAATAAATATTTGTTTTTTTTTATAATTAAGTTATTTAAAACCCACTAAATAATTTAATGTTATGCTGCAGTCAGCCACAGAGAAAAAACATTCCCGAGGTAGTTTGTTAGCTTTTATTTTTTAGTTGGTTTTTAAATATCCGTTCTTTAGGACTAATCAACTCCTTTTAATTTATCACAATAAAACTCTGTACAGAATGTTTGATAATGCATTGAAAGACGATCCATACATTTGAAGAGTCCAGCACAGGTATTGTCATAACGTATTTAATTACATAAGTTAATTCTGGCTCAAATGGGAAGGAACGGCTACAAATTTGAAAATGGTGATGTTTATTTAAAGAAAATTAAAGTAAATATTTTGTGAGAAACGTTATTACACTAAAATTTAATGATTGAATTTGTATTTAGTCTTTCAAATCGGAGTTAATATCTTGTCCATCTTGAACAAATTAGGTTTTAATCTTGTACTTTGTTTATGACACAAGTTACTTCTATTGTCTTTTTATTTAACATTGCAAAAGCCGTTCGATACTTGAAGTGACTTTCTAAAAACTGTTCTTAATATTATATATTTTTAAACCGCCTAGTTGGTTTCTCTTGATGGAAATAAAGTGTTTAATAAACAAGCTAAAAAATCGTAAGATACTTCGTACTTAACAGTTTTCAGACTTTATTACTGTCATTAGATTATTCTTTGGTTAATTATTATTATGTTAAATTTTTAGTTGTTGTAGTATTTGCCGATAAAAAAACCACAAGAAACGTAATGACAGCAGCAAAGCGATTAGGAGTTACCAAACGATTTGTATGGATTGGGAGTGATGGCTGGAGCGGTCATAACAGCGTGGTCGAAAACATCGAGGAAACTTTAGAGGGTGCTATAACCATTTCTCCCTTAGTGCGTTCCATAAGAGGTTTTGACCAGTATTTTACCAACCTGACCCCAGAAAATAACAAGGACAATCCTTGGTTTGTGGAATTTTGGGAGGAATATTTCCATTGTCAATATCAAGGTATGCACGAAACACCATGGAGTAACAAGTACCAACACTGGTGTTCTCACAACAAAAGGATCTCGCAAAGTAACGGATACACGCAAACGCCAGCTTTGCATTTTGTGCGGGATGCTGCCTATGCCTTTGCGCATGCGCTGCACGATTTGCATAAAAATGTTTGTGGTGGAGAAGAAGGCCTTTGTGACGCCATGGTACGAACAGATGGTCCTACACTGAAGGGATACTTACAGCAAATAAAATTCAAAGGTAATTTCAGCTAAAACAACAGGTTTGTAGAATAGTGATTTAAGTCTCACGCAACAGCAGACTGTGTGTATTACAAAAGTCTTAGCTTGTATCACTACAATGATTAAGTTTAATCTCTTACATTAAGTTTCATCTACACGTATAACAGGAGCAAAAGCTTTCTGGGAAATTCTAGGTATAATCGAACAGAAACGTGAATTCTGAATGAAATTTCTGTCCTTTATTCTTTTATTTATGAATAAACCAACAAATAACCTGTATACAAATTACACTATAAGAACTTATGCGTATAAGTAAATAAGAATTCGACAATATCTCAAACACATTATATCTAACTACGCTAACTAAGGGATTCACTATTACTCTTATACCCATCGCAGAATCCTCTGAGTATTACCACAAGATACTCTATTCAAGTGTTTTTTGAAGCTCTTCAACCCTCAAATCACCGACTTGTCTTTGGAGTGTCCACAAATTGCATTATATTAAATGTTGTTTTTTGTTTGTTTGTATTGTAAATTTTGCGCAAAGATACACGAGGGCTATCGTCGCCAGTCATCCCTGATTTAACAGTATAAAACTAGAAGAAAGACCGATATTCAATACCAATCTCTTGGGCTACTCTTTCACCAATGAATTCGTGAATTTAACGTCACACCAAACATGCTCGCCCTTTCAGCCGTGGGGGCGTTATAATGTTATGGTCAATCCCACTATTCGTTGGTAAAAGAGTAGCCCAAGAGTTGGCAGTGGGTGGTGATGACTAGCTACCTTCCCTCTAGTCTTACACTGCTACATTAGGGACGGCTAGCACAGATATCCCTCGTGTAGCTTAATGCAAAATTCAAAAAACAAACAAAAACAAACACACTATAACGCCCTCCACGGCTGAAAGGGTGATCATGTTTGGTAGTATGGGGATTCGAACCTATGATCCGCAGATTACAAGTTAAGCACACTAACCACCTGGCCATGCCAATAAGTAATTTTATGTTGTTGTTTTCCTGACATAACACACAGTGTGAAAAACTGACCATAAACAGTGGGTGAAATCACTCACTTTCTATATAAAATGCACAAGGAAACTCATTAGTAATTAATGGCATTAACTACAATGTTTATAATATTTTTTTCACCTTTATGGATGAATCGTGTTTCAAGGGGTATTACAAACAACAAAATCATGGGTTCACACGCAGCTTGACGTATAAATAGTTTATAAAGCCGATCGGTAATTATAAAGTTAAATAGTATTTGGTATTTTCTATATTACTATGATGAGAAATATTTATATATGTTCCTAAATCTTCTTAGTAAAGTGATACAATGTTTTATAATATTATTTTTGTGCAAGAAATTTCGTCTAAAGTGTGAACAAGGCAAGTTGAGTGCATCATTAATGCAAAGCCACTAATGTCCACCGAGGGGTATCGAACCCTTGATTTTAGTTTTGTAAATCCGAAGACATGCTATTTTGCACCAAAGGGCACATCGTTAATGATCTTATCCTTTCAAAATAAATAATTATTAATGAAATAAAGAATTTCTAATACTACACCGAAATAAATTCTGTTTCGATTGCCACTTGAGGAGGCTACACAGTGAAGATTCCCCCCACCCCATACAGAGTTGCGATGATAAATACGTAATGAAAAGTGCAGTAAATATTATTAAAAGTTTATTTGCACGTGTTCATTAGAATAATCTTACTAGACATTATATCTAATAGAACTATATATTGCAAATAGTCTTCCGTCTAGCTTACATACATACATCTTAACAATTATCAATTAGTTTGATTGGGATGATTTAGTTCGCAGCAATATAAGGATTTACCGGGCGGATATTTTGGTTCAATTAGTTGATTATTGATAAGTTTCACTATGTAAACACTGGAAAGGTAGTTCACTTTAACAAAATTCGTGTTATCAATAACATATTTTGTTTATTTTTCCTTTTATAAAGAATAATATTTTACAATAACTTTAAACGAAAATGACAGATTTCAGTGTATACCATTGTTTATGACTTGTAACAATACTAATGGTTAGTAGCAATATTTATGGCTAGTAGTAATGTTTATAACCACTAACAATGTTTATGGCTAGTAGTAATATTTATAACTAGTAGCAATCTTTATAAATAAGTAGTAATGTTTACGATTAACAGCAATATTTATGGTCAGTAGTAAGGTTTATAATAAGACATTTTCTGTAATGCACTCCTTTCTTTTAAACTACTTTACCTAATTTTCATTTGTTATCCGTTTAGATGAAAATGGCAAGACTTTCCGATTTCTTCCGAGTGGTGACGCTCCACCCAGATACAGCATATTCAATTTTCAGAAGAGGTCAGGTAATTATACCTGGCGCAATGTTGGCTCCTATATTCGTAAGTACTAACTAGAAGCAATTTATGAAACGGTTTCGTAGTTCAAAATTCATATACGGTTAATGTTTCCAAACCTATCAGACATTTTCTGATAATCAGTAAAAGATTTTCACGTTAACCAAACAAACATGGAACAACAGTAAGATCCTCTGATCAGTGTTTAACAGATATAAGATATTCACATTATTTTACATAAGTATCCAGTCATGGTAAACCATTGTTCTATAGCTGAACCAGATGTATCCGAGTATCGCATCAGAATAAAGTTGTAGTACCTAAAACAGCCCTAACGTTCGATCTTCATCACGGATAAGATTTCATCTTTCATTTGTAATAGCCTAAAAATCAAGTTTCAATACCTCCGATGAGTAGAGCAAATAAAGCCCATTGTGAGTGCTTACCGTATACTTGGCACCCAAAAGATGCCGCCGTAGTGAAAGGAGATTAAAGGATGCCGCGAGGGGTGTACACTGCTATTACATGATATGCAAATATGTCGTCTCCTGTTGGTTGCATAACTGTTACGCAATTGTCAACAAAGATCGCTCTGTTAGGATCATAGTACCACTATGTGGTACCGGAGGGCGTCTGGGTTCTGTGATTGCACGGATAGTTTTCGAGCAAACCATTAGATGATAGAGTAGGATCAACATAACATCAACTTTATAGTAACAACTAGTCTTAAAATTAATAATCTAATTGAAGTTGCATAACATAGTGTTCACAATTATCAATATCGGAACGTGTTTTTTAGTCAAAATTATAGTTTTGTTATTTAAGTAAATACTGAGGACGTTTTACAGAATCAAACTGTTTTTATTGGTGGATCGCGTTACTAAGAATGATGTCTGTATCGGAGGATGGGGTTACTAGGCAAACAATTCATTCGAATGATGAATTTATCATATGTTGTGTAAACATGCCAGCAATATCTATAATTTATATTGATTATATTTCTGTGTATCGTGTTTAACAATAAATGATTCCTTGACAATTTTTTTCGGGAATAGTGTTCCTATCGACGGATGATATTACTGCGGACAGTGTTACCATAGATCGTAAGATAATCGATTATTCAATAGTTTTTTAAACCTTAATTTCAAATATTTGTCCTGAAAAACAGATTTTCGTGATAGCGTTTCTAAATACCATGTAATAATGTAATAACACACAATCTTACTATTTGCTATATTAAATATACTCTTATGCTGTTTCTCTACCATTATAACTATGATTTGTTTTACATATAACACTAAATGAATTATTCATAAAATATTTCATTTTACACGTGTTAACAGTTACTTTATACTTTTCATTGTGTATGACAATATGACAAAGGTGGATGGTGCTTTTATAGACAAACCATGATATCATATTTCCATATGTTTGCTTTTAGCTATCATTTATATATTTAACTGTATTGCATGTGTTTCTATAGGCGGATAGTGTTACCAATCCATTTAATATCCTGCTGAAAAGTTTTATCCCATATTTCATTCATATAAATATTGAACAAGAAATTTATTGTAGTCATTTGTATTTTTTATGACTTAAGAGACATTGAATAGTTTTCACTTCTATATTTAATTTGCATAACTAACTTTTTACAATTATCGTCCACAATAGTATTGTTTTTGTTGTGTGTGTGTATATATATATATATTTGCATGTATGTGCGCATAATAAAACTTTCTAATTCCAGACGTTTATTCTCAATGTCATTGAACGAAAATTGTACCAGTTTCAAGAAGAAACTGGTTGTATGAGGATCTCGCCTGCTCTTTGTATTTTCAAACAAAGTTATGAGAGCCATTTGAGTCGGTGTTCTTGGACAGTATTAGCTTGAATTAGAAATTTGTGCAGGATAATCATTATAGATGTGTTGATTTACACACGAAGAAATTAGTTTAGAATTTTTACTCAAACCATAAAGTTTCATGGATAAAATTCCAAACCAACAAGAAAAAAACAACCTTTAGACAAAGATTTGTGAAAATATATTCAGAAAGGTAAGAAAAGTAATACTTAAACATAACTATTCATATAAACCCCTAATAAAGCTTTTGCAGAACAAATTAAATATATATAACAAAAACTATACAGTATGTTAAAAGTGTATTAATTCATAAAAAAACACAATCGGCTATATTAAGTTTCTATTTCAATATTTATAGGAGACAACCGTGTTGTAAGATAAAACTTTTTAACAAGATATTAAATGGGTTAGTAGCACTATCCACCTATAAAAACACATATACTACAGTTAAATATATAACTGAAAGCTATAAGTTAAGTCAACTTGAAACCTGTAACACTCTCACCGAAGTATAGTAACTCTTTCATCTATCCATCTTTGTAGTACAAATAAATTAATAAGTGAAAAACTTTAAAGTAACTGTTATCACATGTAAAATAAAATATACTCCTTAAAAAAAGAAACGCAAAAGGGATATTTTTGTTATTTCACAGAGAAATATATGTAATAATGTTACAAGCTCAGAGTATGTGATGTTACACGTCAGGCCAAAATGACAATAAAAGTTGTGCACTTTGAAAACGGAGGAAAACCTCGGATTTTTCGCCAAAACGCATTCGTGTCCAATAAATTTGTTTGAGATCTGCATGTTCTGCAAGTGCAACATGTGCAAAATCCCTATAAAATGTCACGGGTTCTCGGCTTCCATAGCTCAGTATTAAGCCACCGACACGCAGTACAGTTACGCCAAGACCGACTGAAGCACAACGCAACAACGCCATTGGTCACTTGGAAGCAGTCGAATCTCAATCAAATGTTGCCAGAGCTGTGAATGTCCACCCAAGCACCATCACAAGGCTATGGAATCGTCACCAACAACATGGATTAACTTGTGACCGTTCATGTTCTGGCAGACCTCGTGTGACCACGCCCGCACAAGTTCGCTACATCCGGTTACGTCACCTTCGGGATAGGACCACCACTGCGACGTCTACTGCCTTAACCATACCAGGACTGCGTAGGATTTCCGATCAGACCGTACGCAACTGTCGACGAAATTCTTAGACTCCATGTGCAACCCATCATGGTGAACGTCAACGACGTTTTCAACATGACAACGCCCGTCCTCACACAGTCCGACTCACCACTGTCTTCTTGAGAAACCACAACATCAACGTTCTTCCCTGGCTCTCCAGATCACCAGCTTTATTCCCCATCGAACATCTTTGGAACAAGTTGGACCGACGTCTGCGACGGCGACAACCTCAACTGCAGACTCTACCTCAGCTTGCAGCAGCTTTGCAGGCTGAGTTGACAGCCATTCCACAGGATGTGATTCGTCATCTCATCGCTTCCATGAGCAGGAGATGCCAAGCAGTTATTGATGCTCACGGGGGGCATACACGTTATTGACGTTGAGTGACGTTAAACGTCAACTAGTGAGCGTGGACTTTGCCTTTGCAGACTTTGGATGTTCAGCAGTGAATGTGCAAAGCTTTACACATGTCATACAGAACTACCCGGAATAAACTTGTTAACAATTTGTCTCAAATTTTGCCTTTTGCGTTTCTTTTTTTAAAGATATTTTGTCAAGAACTCATTTACTGTTATGCTCATTCCAGGTCATATTTATAAGGGTGTAGGTCAGCATGGGAATATGTATAATCCATAAAGTCGAACTAGTAATGCTCAAATGGCATCCTCTGATCTCTGGTGAACAATAATGAGATGGCATCCTTTTGGTTAAATGAATAACTATTATTGAAAATCTTCGTATTTAACAACAAACAACTACTTGTATTAACTCTTCCATATTAATAGATAACTGGTTAGTAATTTACTGAAATAATCACATTTTAAGTACTTATTCCTCGCAAAGGTTTATATATATGTAAATACCCTCAATAACATGGCCATGAGATTAAGGCATTCAACTCGTCATCCGAGGGTTCGAATCCCCTTCGCCCTTTTAGCTGCCAATCTCACTAATTGTTGATAAAAGAGTAGCCCAAGAGTTGGCGGTGGGTGGTGTTGACTAGCTGCCTTCCCTTACTGCTAAATTAGGAACGTCTACTTCAAATAGACCTCGTGTTGCTTTGCGCGAAATTCAAACCAAATCCCAGCAGAATACTTTTTCAATGTTTACTGGAATTTATTTATTGATAAAAGACCTCGTTCCTAGTAATTACTTCTTTATCACAGAACAATTGAATGTATAATTTCAGTATCTTATTTTGAAATCTGAGAAATAATATTGTGTGTAGAGTGTTTCCAAAACAAAGATCTCAAAATACTTATCTGAAAAGAACAACTTGCTTTCATTTTAACCTCAAAAAGGGTTTTATTGTAATAGGAATTCTATAGATGCGCCAAAAAATATTATTGTAAGGGGGATCAACTGGGCGATAGCCAACTCAGTGACACTCAATTCGTTGATAATATTACCAGCCGACTGATAACTCGGTGGCAACCAATTTGACGACAATATTACCACATCTCCCGCTGGTACAGCGGTAAGTCTTCAGGTTAATAATGCAACACTAAAATCGGGGAAGTGATTCCCCTCGGTGGACTCAGCAGATTGCCCGATGTGGTTTTGATATTTAAAAAAGCACACACATACCGACAGACTCGTTAACATCCCAATACTTCGAATATACTAGTAGTATTGTTGATGGTAGGCTAGGTGAGTGGTTATGGCCTTCAAAGTAAAATAATTAACTCAAACTTTTGACAAGACTGTAGCTTTTTATATTATTTTCTTATCTGGTTCATTTTCAGAGTAATAAATCCAATACTTCACAAACTTGTTCCGTCTATTTCAAATTATTGTATTTTGTATTTATCTATTCAAAATGAACAAATTGCACATATACGTTGTAAACCTAATTCATGTACATGTAAACATGCATGCATTCCTCTGAGTAAACGCAAATATAATAATAATAAATCCATCTCATGACATAATCGTCGACAAGTTGATTTTTCAACTTGTTGAATTTTGACAATTTGTTCGGTCAACGACCTGTTTTTCGACATAATTTACTGTCGTCGAATTCACCTGACACACAGTTGGCCATCGCCCAATTGCTACTGAATCATTGTAAAAATATTCAGAGAATTGCCCTTAGTTAAATTTAGTTTCATTCTTTAAAATAGTTAAGTTATATAGATGTGTGTGTGCGTGTCTTCATTTCTATGTACTATTCTCGCCAAAACCAGAATTATTTAAATATGGTTTGGTGATGGAGCTTTAATTTTTGCGTCCTGAAGTAGGTGAAGAAGGCGAAGTCTCTCTTAAACTGCACGAGAATGAACTGAGGTTTAAACAGGAAGATCCAGGCTTTCCACGTTCCTTCTGCAGTGAACCGTGTCAGCAGGGTCAAAGGAAGCTACAGCGAGAGGGAGACACATGTTGTTGGTTATGCACTGATTGTTCAGAGTATGAGTATCTCGAAGATGAATATACCTGTCGAGTCTGTCCTTGGGGAACATTACCTAGCACTGCAAAAACCAATTGTTTACCAATTCCTGAAGAGTTCTTGTATTTCACCAGTCCGTGGGCAATTGGAACGATGGCTTTTGCTGGTCTTGGAATTCTATCCAGCATCTTCATGGCTTTGGTATTCTGGGTGAATGGAGATACTCCAATCATCAAAGCAGCTGGCAGGGAACTCAGTTATCTTCTGCTCTTTGGTATTTTTCTCTCTTACTGCATGACCTTTGTTATTGTGGCAAAGCCAACGCCCTGGACATGTGGCCTCACACGCTTCTTTTTGGGGTTTTGCTATACGCTTTGTTACGCCTCTATCGTCACCAAAACTAATCGGATTGCACGAATTTTTAGCCAGCGAAGGCAAAGGCCATGTCAGAAACCTCGCTACACGAGCCCACGCTCTCAGCTAGTTATCACCGCCATGTTAGTTTCCGTAGAAGTAGTAATCACAGTTTTCTGGTTATTGTACGACCGGCCAGCTGTTAGTCACATCTACCCAACTCGAAATGAAAACATCCTCATATGCAGTGGTTCTGACAAAGCCTCGTACTTGGTTGGCTTGATTTATCCTTTTATTCTAATTGGTTTCTGTACCGTCTATGCCTTCAAGACTAGAAAATGTCCAGATGGATTCAACGAGGCCCGTTACCTAACGTTCACAAACTATACAACTTGTGTTATCTGGTTGGCGTTCCTTCCTTTGTTTGTTCTCAGCACCAGCACCACCATCAGGGCAGTCACACTCAGTTTCTTGTTCAGTTTGAGCGGTACAGTCCAGTTGGCTTGTCTCTTTGCTCCCAAGGTCTACATCGCTCTACTAAAGCCAGAAAAGAACACTAAAAAGAGCGTCATGTCTCCTCACAATAGAAGTTCCAGTCTTGGACAGAGTTCATCTTTCGGACAACTGACGCCAACAGTGCTCATAACTGATGGTAAGTATAATAGAAATATTTTGTTTTCAACTATTATGTGTTTATATTTTTTCTCTACTTTTCTTCAAATGCTGTTATTATTCATTTATACCTTCGTTTTGTTTTAAGGTTGTAATGAGTTGATCAGTGATTTTATAGACACGTTCATTCGGTGTCATTCCTAGCTGTTATATTATTACTTTCAAACTGGACAATCATTTGCATCTATTTCGTAAAATACGTTTATAACAAAACATTTTGAAAACTTTTACCATAATATTTGTTCTAATAAAACAAACCTTTATCCAGTGATTAAGTGTTCGATTGTCATATTTATCCAGTTATATCAAACGATAAAATCGAGAAATGAATTGCAGAACATTAATAGTGATGCGATATTAATTTTCATTTTGTAAAAGAATAAAGAAAATCTATATAATATTTGTACATATATATTATTTACACGTTTTGGACAAGCAATTTTTTTCTTAATCTGGCGTTTACACCAGCTGAATATGAAAAGTAAATTTAAACTCTCTGGTCTATTTGTTCTTTGAATGCTTTCAATAAATAAATATTTATTTTATTAATTAATTATTTTTTTCTCAGTAGATAAGACCAAGAGGATATAAAAAGACAGTACAACTTCACACAAGAACAGTATATCAACAACAGTTGTTTTTTTTAGAAACCTGTATTCATATGATTTCAAGTTTATTATATACGTAATAGTGCTTTCGAGAAACCACGTGATACGCAAAAGATAACAAAAGTGTAGTGTTCGCAAACTGGCGACAGAGCTATCTTACCACAGCACGTCCATTGATGTATATGGTATAAAATAAACGATAAGATATGATTAACTTCTCTCATTTCTATATCACAGTGTATAGCCTATTTGAGACTGCCAACTGTTTATAAGAGCTCTTAATAGACATCTTGTTCGCCTCAGTCGTACAATATCTGCACTATTTCTCATGCCTGTGATAACATTAGAGTATATAATAGAACTATAATAAAACAACATTGAATGATCTAGCAGAACTTGTGAAGCTAACAAAACTCAGCTTTTATTAACTCTTTACAAAATAAAAGCAATCTAAAAGATATTTGTTTCGTTAGGCTCTATATTATTGAAATGGAATTGCTTCGTCTTACCACATTACATTACTCAAAATATTTCCTAAGCTTATGTTACTTCTAAGATGATCGCCTTATAAGTAGGCCTAACAGTTACAATGCTCGACTCGTGATTCGCAGGTTATAGAATATAAACCCCTTATCGAACCTAATCACCCTTTCTGCCGTAGAGGCGTTATAATGTGACGAATTGACGGTCACTATTGACTGTTTTCCAACAGTTGGCGGTGGGCGATATTAAAACTTGTATTATACCTGACATCACATCTTCACCAACATTTTAGATTCATAAATGGTAAATTGTTTCTATATACAGAAAAATGGTCGGGTGTAACATAGTTGTTTGCTTGAAGTCATATAATTCATGTCCCATTAACACCAAAATATAAACAAAAACAGTTTCGCTCCGAATTTTAAGGCTATAAGTGCATTAAAAAAATTGACGGTAAAATCCCATTATTCAATAAGATTAGCTCACGGGTTGGCGGTGAATTGTGATAAATAATTACTTTCACTTTCGTCCATCACTTCAAAATTAGGAACGGCTAACACACTGAGGTCTTGTGTAGTTTTGGTTTGGATTTCGCACAAAGCTACACAAGGATTATCTGCACTAGCTGTCCCTAATTTAGTAGTGTAACACTAGAGGGAAGGCAGCTAGTCATCACCACCCACCGCCAATTCTTGGGCTACTCTTTATTAACGAATAGTGGGATTGACCGAAACTTTATAATGCTCCCACGGCTGAAAGGGCGAACATGTTTGGTGCGACGGAAACTTGAACATGCGACCTTCGGATGACGAGTTGAGTGCCTTAACCACCCGGCCATGCCAGACCAACTTTTGTAGTTTTGAGTGAAATTCAACAGACAAACGTAGTAAACTCTTTTTAGGCGTTAGAATAGCTAATACCTGGCATGGCCAGGTGGGTTAAGGCAAGCGACTCGTAGTCTGATAGTCGTGGGTTCGCATCCCGGTCGCACCAAACATGTTCGCCCTTTAAGCCGTAGGGGCGTTATAATGTTATGGTCAATCTCACTATTAGTTGGTAAAAGAGTAGCCCGAGAGTTAGGGGTGGGTGGTGATGACTAGCTGTCTTCCCTCTAGTCTTACACTGCTAAATTACCGACGGCTAGCACAAATAACCCTCGAGTAGTTTTGCGCGAAATTCAAAACAAAACAAACAAACTGTTCTACTGGAGAAGAAAGAATGTTTCATTAATTACAAAGAGACAGTAACTGTATTGACTTTTATGAATTAAGTATTATGCCTTCATTGTTAACTAGTTTTAGTCTGTTTTTCATTCTGTCATCGGACAAGTTGAAGGTAAACAAAGCCTTTCATTTTGAAAGCCATTTGTGTTTGAAGATGTATGATCGTCAATGTAAAAACATTAAAGGTTTTGACTATAACAGTAAAAATAAACTGTTGAATCTGTCAAAGAGCCCTTTAGTAACTTTCATCACAGTATTTTCCACTTGGCAGCCTACTGTTATGCAATATACGTGTGAAGTCTTAGTAATTCAGCACTAACGTAAGCTGACCCTTCTGTCAAAAATAAAATAAAAATACTGCTTTGTTCTGCTGCTTCATTATCATTAGAAAGAGGATACTTGTCGGTTTTCTTCTGCGAAACTCGGCTCTGATTCTAGTATGTTCTTGTAAACTTTAATTTCCGTCTCTTGTTTATTCAAACGGTCACAAGACTAGAGCTTCAAGCAGTTGTAGTGTTCGCTTTTCTTTTTTGCTGAAAACCCTCTAAGGCTACCTGAATTCATTTCATTTTATAGAAAGTTTAAAATAGTCGCTGTCCGCCATATTCTTAGAAAAAGCCAGAAGGCATTCCTTTGAAACCCTACAAACAAACGTGAAGCGAACAAGAACAACCTATATTTCACTTAATCCTAAATAGACCACGATACTGAAAAACATTTGTTAGCAGTTGGATTTTTATCAAATTTTACAATGTTTCGGAAAACCAAACTTTAAAAGCATCTTCCAAAAGAAAGGACCTAAAAGACCTACTTGCCATTATTGCAAAACACTTCTTTAAATGCTTTTACTCGAAACTAACTACTTGTAAAAGTGTTATGGTACTGGTGTTGAGGTTCAGTAACCATCTTTCACTGGAATTCACAATTATTAACACACTAGTCTCGTGTCAAATCTGTGGTTTCACTTTAACCATTGGTATGATTTATATCCCTCTGAGTAGAATTGACAGAACCCTTTTTAGTACATTACAGAAAAGTTACAAAGTTTAGCAAGTAGTGTTTTTCTTTTGTTTTTCTGTATTTGTTGTTTTTGCAGGATTTTACGACACTACTCCAATATGATCCTGTTCAATGCGCATAGGTTTCACAGCTGACAAAGTTCTTTGAAACATGTAATCCCTACTTCAGCCCATAAAAGATAAAAACAATCGTAGTAGTAAAGTCATTTTCCTCAAAACGTGTTAACGTAAACTGAAATAAAACTGTGTCTCATTGATATTTACTAATCTTCAGCTCTTTCCTTGTATATAATGTTATGCATTATAACTTATTTCGGACAAGTCTTCGACTTATGCTACGTACGCTATGTATCACTATTTCAAATAAACAGGAATTTGAACTTATAAATTAATTAAATGTTAATATATATTAACTTTATGATATTTGCCAACAAGATTGATATACATAATTTTCTTTCTTAATATAAAAGTATTTCAGCATACAAACAACAATAGAATATATAATGAGTTATTACAAACAGTTTTACGAATTTACAGACAATACTGAGTCTTATATACAGTCTAGAATTGAATATTTTATCTACGCTCCAGATCCACGACGAGCAACTTAATTTTGAGTTGATATTATTGCATCTCGCCTTAGCTAAAGCTGTTTTTTCTTGGCTGGCCTTACACAGCTTAAAAGCTCACTTCTTGCCGAGGAAGACACTTAATGTTCTAGTAGAGATAAAAACGTTCAAAGTAATTCACAGAAGTTGAAGAGTTTGTAATGTTTGAAATCTATAAACTTTTCTAGTTAAATTCTGTAATTTTCGATTTAAAATATAGTTTTTGAGGCTCATCAATTTTATATAACAATAGCGCGAGATTATCAAAATGTCAACAACGTTCAAAAACGCCCTAACGTTTTTGTCAAGCAAATATTGTTGCATCTTACTCTTATAAATATTCTACAAATTTAGAAATAAAATGGGACTTGTACAATACACATACAACAATATACGACACATGCATAAAAATACTATACTGAAACAAACGTAAGCGCTAAAGTAAATGTACAACAATAAATTTGTTACAATATATATATATTGAATAGATAGTTTACTTTGGAAGTTTCTTGGACAACAAATAAACTTTATCTATTAAGATATTTCCAAAGATATTCTTTTAGTAAGTTTAAGTTCTCTTATGTCATCAAAGTTAATTTATTAGTAGACAGCTGTGTGGGTTTAACACACCCCAGAATATTATAACAGTCTGTTACATTTTTGTTCTTCCAGCTGGTAAATGATATATATTTTTTGTTGTTAAGGAAAGAGATAAAAAACTCTTGTTAACAGATCTTTCTATATGGCTCTATAAGACAGGAAACATTATGATTTCATGTTTTATGACGAGTGATATTTTCTTTCAAACAGTTTACCTGGTTATTCTCTCTCTCTAGGTTGTTCCATAGCCAACAACTCAGGATACAACAACAATAACTTGTCTGTACGGAATACGTTGCAAATACCTTTGAGGTCTTCTCCACTCGTAGCTACTGTGCCAAATCTGGCGTTACATATGCAGAAGGATTCAAAGTGTGATTCCTTGACAAGTGGGCCTACAGCGACATCTTGCAAGAATGTAAATGGGAGTGTTATAAAGCAAAGTAAAACATTATAATATTAGCTGTATACAGCAGAATCTGAGTCAGATTTCATCGTCCAAAGCTCTGTGAAAATACTAAAATTGAATGGTGTAACATTTCGTATAGACAAACAGCATCACAGCGAAATCTCTTGAAAACATAATGATCTAGACGTTCAAAGTAAAACATTATGATATTAATCATTAAAAACAAAGGGTCTAAGCCCAAATTTTGGGACCATTTGCCATAATATGAATTAGATATCGATCTAGTAACGAAAATTACTAACAGAGCATTATATTTAACGAATCTGTCTTGTACGGTTGAGAAATTGTTCGTGTATGTTTTAAACATTAAAACCAGTTTCTAGTCTCTTGAAATTCATAGTTTATAGAATTTGATAGAATTATAAGTTCACCGAGGGGTTTCTGTGTGTATAAGGGGGTTTACAATTTGTAAATATTTTTGTCAATTTATAAGTACGCATTTTAGTTTATTTTAATATATAACAGTTTCAAGTTCTTACTGTTAATTTAAAAAAGTTAAATACCAAGCAACAGCCTACACAATCACTCAGGTCTAATTATTAATCAGTTACTACATTGTTACTACGTATTATTTAGCATTATTATTGTTTAGAATTAAGCACAAAGCTACACAATGGGCTATATGTGCTCTGCCCACCACGGGTATCGAAACCCGGATTTTAGCGTGTAAGTCCGCAGACATACCACTGAGCCACTATGGACATTACGTAGCAATTAACTAATAATTAGATTTGGTAATCAAATGATAAACCTACTTTTAAAAGTGCTTAAGTCATATAATTTTAATTATTTTTACCTTTAGAACGTTGCAACTACTTCTGTTTTATTTGTATTCCATTAAGACGTTAATTTATCAACTGATATTTTTATATTTTTAATTCTTCTTCAGTTATCATGTTATTGTATTGACGCAAACTTGTTCAACTGATATTAGCCTTGAAGATGTTAGTGGCAACACAAGTTTTGCATCTATATCACAGACATATATACGGTTCTTATATATATAGAGAGAAATCATTAATACTGAAAATGTCAATGAATAAGCAGTGTGGTATTTATATAACTTATTGTTATGTATTACCACTATCTCGATATGTTTGAATTTCTTTTAGTGTTATCTAAGTTGGGAGATACCTAGATTGCTTGGTAATATCTTCCTGTCCTTCAAGTGTAGCATATGTCAACTAATATCTTCCAGTTTTCCAAGTGTAGCATGTACCAACCAATATCTTCCAGTCTTACAAGTGTAGCATGTAGCAACTAATATCTTCCATCCTTACAAGTGTAGCATGTACCAGCTAATATCTTCCTGTCTTCTAAGTACAACATGTACCAACTAACATCTTCCCGTCTTCCAAGTGTAAATGTACTAACTAATATTTTCCTGTCCTTTAAGTGTAGCATATACTAACTAATATCTTTCCGTTTTCCAAGTGTAACGTGTATCAGTCAATATTTATGTTAACTTTATTTCTAATCCTAACGATTTTCAGAACACACACTTTTTGTCGGAGAAACAGTATCTCAAAATGAACGACTAAGAACATTAAATGGTTGATTTCACAATAAAGAACGACATGTTATATAAGAAGTAACCAATTGTCGATATTATATAAAATTATTAAAAATTTCTGTGTATTTTATTAATATAGAGAGTTGAACCTTAACACACACTTGCAGCAAGCAAATATTTACAATTACCCAACATTTGTATTATTCGGTTGAGTACTCGTTTACTGTTAATACAACCAAATTCAGTTATAGCTAATTAGCCTTGTACCAAAACGTTAGTGAAAGCTTATTGGTTTATATTCTTATAGTAACATAAAGGAAAACTTCAGAATTGGTAAAGTATGTCTTTCAAAAAACACTAACGCAAATTTACTGCTTATTAAAATGTATTGTTTAAAGAAACGATGACAGAAGCCTATTCTTTTTATAGTTTATTCTCAGTAGTGAGTTATACAGCCGTCATTGCGAATAACTTCAAATATCGCTTTGGCATGGTCGATATAAGCGTTTGCAGAAGGCTGGTTGAAATATTATTCCAAGTGGTGAAGATGGTTGGGTTTACGAGGATCTTGCACCTTTTGGAATTGACATCCATTTCTACAGACTTCCCTTACTATCCACCACCAAACATTTTCAATTGGATTCAGTTCGAGCGAACACGCTGGATGGTCCAGAAAGAATAAAGCTATTCGCCATAAAAAAGTCCTTCGTCCTGCGGGCATTGTGGATTACAGTGTTGTCCTGCTGAAAGATCCAGTCACTTCTACAAAAGCGAGGGCCCTAAGTCAATAAGGATGCTCTCTCCAACATGCCAATGTAGCCAGCTGCTGTTTGACGCTCCTGTGTAACCTAAAGCTCCATTGTTCCATGGAAGTAGAAAGCACCTCAGATCATGATGGAACCTCCTTTACTTTGTCGTGTAGAAAATATCTCCGGTGGGATATCCTTATCGTGCCAGTAATGTTGGAAGCCATCTGAACCATCCAGGCTAAATTGTTTCTCATCAGAGAACAAAACCTTCGTCCACTTTTCTACGTCCCATGTTTGGTACCTCTCAGCAAAGTTTAATCGAGCTGTTTCGTGGTGTGGAAGGAGGCTGGCCTTTGAAGACGTTTACGGTTTTTAAAGCCTTTTTCTCGTAGATACCATCTTATTGTTCTTGAGCTACATTCTGCGTCCGTAAGGGCCTTATAATCTGGTTCGACGATCGGCTGGTGTCTTGCCGGACAATCCGTCGAATCCTCCTTCTCAACACCGGCGAAATTTTCTTGGCCGACAAATTTAAATACTCGTTCCGTATCCCTCAGGGGCACTTAAGAAATTTGCAACAGCAGTTTTACTACGCCCAATCTCGCCAGTGATGGCACGTTGAGTGTGACCTTGATTTTGCAGCTCGACAATTCTTCCACGTTCAAACTCTGTCAACGTTTTAGTCTTTGCCATGTGTTTACTCAATGTCAATAAGAGATGTTGACAACGCTAATGCTTGAACACAAATGACTGAATTTCGTTACGTGTTTACTGATTATCGCTTCGTTTTATTATGGTCTTAAATATTTGACCAGCTGCATTTAGGTTAATTTTATAGTGTTCACATTTTCCCTATTAAATGCTAAAAAAGTTTTTTATTTTTTATTTTCCCTTTTCTTATTTTCATCTTTCGAAGCTCTACTCAAATAAGTGGTTGAGTCTAGCAACGCAAAATGCATATTTTTTTTCTTTATGTTCATTGGCCTTAAGATTTTGGCCAGCAGTATATATATATATATATATATTCAAGTCCATTATGAGCATAAGTGATAAAAACGCAAGAAATCAAGTATGTTGTAACCTTACCCTGCTGTTCTTAGCAATATAGATAAAAATTTAACCCATGAGAGATAATTACAATTTTTTACCCTGATAAAAGTGATAAATATTTCACACTATTGAGTTACTTACCAGCTTTTAATTAGCGTTTGTCGCTAATTACAAAGATTTAGTATTTTTTATCTGTTTACTACTTTTTACGAAATTTCCTGACATTAATTACAAAGATCCGATAATAAAGTTGTTTACTAACTTTTACTAATTGTTTTGATAGTAATTACAAATAATTAACATTTTAAAGTTAATATATAACTTTTACTAAATGTCTTCATATTAATTACAAAGATTTAACACGCTTAAGTTATTAAATAACTTTTACTAAATATCTTGATATTAATTACAAAGATTTAACATATCAATGTTGTTTACTGGTGTACACTAAATGTGTTGCAATTAATTATAAAGATTTAATGCCTTAAAGTTTATTATTAGCTTTTATTTAGTAACTTTATAGCAATTTAAATAATTAACATCTTAAACTGTTTGCAATCTTTTTCTAAGTGCCCGAATATTAACTACAAAGATTTAACACCTAAAAGTTATTAATTAGCTTTTCCTATGTTTATTAATATTAATTATAAACATTTGACACATTAATGTTATTAACTAACTTTTTGTAAGTTTATTGATACTAATTATTTAGATTTTGTTGTTGTTTAGAATTAAGCACAAAGCTACACAATGGGCTATCTGTGCTCTGCCCACCACGGGTATCGAAACCCGGATTTTAGCGTGGAAGTCCGCAGACATACCGCTGAGCCACTAGGGGGCTTATTTAGATTTAAAACCTTAATGTTATTAAATAGATGTTACTGGGGTTTTCTTTTCTACTAATTATAAATATTTCATATCACAAAATTATTAACTAGACTTTGCTATTAATTGCAAAGACTTAAATCTCGAAGTTATTGATTAACCTTTATCAAGTGTATTGGTATTAATCATAATGAAAAAACACCTTGGTCTGGTTTGTTTTTAATTTCACGCAAAGTTACACAAAGGCTATCTGCGCTAGCCGTCCTTAATTTAGCAGTGTAAGACTAGAGGGAAGGCAGCTAGTCATCACCATCCCCTTTAGCTTTTGGGCTACTCTTTTACCAAAAAAACAATGTGATTGACCGTCACATTATAACGCCCACATGGCTGAAAGGGCGAGCATTTTTGGTTTGGTTCAAACTCGCGACCGTCAGATTACGAGTGATAGGCCTTTCTACTTGGCCATCTCGAGTCTTTTAACATCTTGAAATTAATTACTAGCTTTTACCAAGAATTTTGATTTTATTATTATGATTTCACATCTCAGAGTTCTTTACTATCTATTATTGATCAATATTTAATTTTTAATTATGAAAATAGGCAGGTTCGAAAGCTCAAATAAAGATGAATAAATAAGAAATCTTATAATGCAAAAAACCTTCGACAGTTAAACTTTCTTCATCAGAACAGACTTGGAATATAACTGTTCATTATTCCGCATTATAGCAATTTGTTTGTGTTTTTTTATTTCGCGCAAAGATACTCGAGGGAGGGCGATCTGCGCTAGCCGTCCCTAATTTAGCAGTGTAAGTTTTACCAACTAATAATAGAATAGACCGTTACATTATAACGACCTCACGCCTGAAAGAGCGAGCATGTTTGGTGTTACGGGGATTCGAACCCGCGACCCTCGGATTAGGAGTCCAAAGCCTTAACCCACCTGGCCATGCCACGCCTGTGATTATAACACTGCTTACCGAAATATAATAATGCAGACATATCTATAACACCAAGTGAAGTATAATTTATAGAACTGAAAATAAATCAACAATAGAATGTTAACCTTCGCTGCGAATCTAATCAGCCATTTAAGCGAAATCATCGATAATTTTCAAAACTGTTTTCAACAGGTATTGGAAGTGTCCCATTTTTATACAGCGAAATGTTTTACAACCGTAAGGATATTACACATAGCGTGATAAATATACCCTTCCTACTAAGATAATTTTGTTTCCATGTAAATAGTAAACTGGTTTAGTCACAAAGTTGACTCTGATCTTTGCTCCGAAATACTGTTGATTCTTTCTTCATTGCATAATCGTATTTTGTTTTTGATTCCGAAAAGTCACGTGTAAAAAGATTCTAGTTTCTTGCAATATGCTTCAGAAAGTGTTGAGTGCATTCATAATACGAAGAAATAAAATCATAATTACGAAACAAAAGTTGTAATAAACTTATCTCTTTCACTGTACAAAAAAAGTTGAATTATCTATGTTGTATCTAAAGTTCAAAGAAAATTCTGAACTAGGACTAGTGACGGTTTTGCTCGACCATTTGTAAAATCGTGTAAATCCATTTCCTGATGATTGTTGAATGGTAGATTTTTTCAGTTTCTGTCACAATACGTTTTTATAGCATTCCGTTTCAAGTCTACTCGACATTGTTGAATGTCTTATTGACGTTTGGAATTAAATAATTTATACACATAAATTTTTAATAATGATTAAATCAACATACGTTGTCGATTACTGTGGAAGATTCTAGTCTAAATGAGATAAAGTGAAGATAATTTTTGGTTTAATAGTCACTGCTGCGGTTAAAAGTGATAACAGTAGCGATCACTAAATTTAGAGGTGATAATACGGAGCTAAACTTAGGTATTTCCTTAACTCAGTAGACTTACATGTGACAATATATATGTGTACATTATCAAAATTTATAAAAATGCATTTTGTCTACAACACGTCGAAACGCACAACAAATACAGCAGTGAAGTTTCCGCATTTTTCAATGAGAGAAAATTGTTTCTAAGCATTTAAAAAATTGAGTATGAAATGTTCACAAAACGTTCCTTACATAAACAAATTCACAAATACTAGTAATTATCGTGTTGTTACTTTTTATTTAAGTGATACATGAAAGTAGAGTGTAAATGTAACACAGAGTGTGCCCAGAAACTCTTGATTATAATACAAATTATCTGGAGTATAATTGGTCAGTAATTTACCAGCTGGTGGAAAATTTATTAAATACTCACCAATACTATAGGTAAAACTAATAGTAGTCTAGTAATAAAATTACAAATTAAGATATGGTTAGAAGTAGGAAGTTAAAGTAAAACATTGTCATAAATCACGGACAGTATACTGTAATGAGAGAAATATATTTGGATCGGAAACTTAAATCTACAGTAAGTCAAGGATAGCACACAATTAAGTCAAATACTGTAACTAAGAATACCAAAACCGTACAACAGTTGAGATATTGTAACCCAGTTAAACGCACGTTGTATCTGTTGTTCCAATTCATATTGTGGATTGTAACGAAAGTTCATAAAGCACTCTATTCAAGTATTGACGTATTGGTCGATTTTTCCTTCCATAATTAATGTTGTAATCAGCTACCGACAATATTATTCGACACTTAAATCAAGTTTACATTCTAACAGTGCGTTCGTTGTTTCAGTAGTTAGGTCGATAGTTTATTACGCTAAACAGTGGGACTCAGTCCCTGCTGCGAGTACAACACATCATGTATTACTTGGTTTAATAACAAAGAATGACGTTATTCGAGCATTTTTATTAATATTAGGTAAATGGTATCCCTCAAACTTGTTTGCTTTGATAAATCTGTCTTGTTTTTTAATGGTATAAAATACACAACCTTGTCTGCTCATTAGTTGTCAATCATTTAAACATAAATTTCTCTTTAGTGACTTCAATGTATTACGGGTTTATTAAGGAGTACCGTAGAGTCAACTTTTCAAACAATACGACCATTACGGAGTCTGTTTTGTCTTAAGATGCAATTCTGGATGTCATGATCCATGTTTATTTCAATGGAACTTCAGTGAGTTTATCAAGCCTGTAGTTTCTATTTTTCATGTACTTAAGTTTAAAGTATTCCAATGCCTGTATTTCTTCATATTATTGATTCAATCCAAGTATTTTATAAAAAAAACAACTAAAGCAAGTCACGTATTCGTAACCTTTTCTTTCAGTTATAGGAGAAATAAATCGTTAGTTATTTAAACAATGGCCCAAGACTTGCTTTATATTTATTCAATATACTATGTTTGTCCATTACAGCACTTAGAGAAACCTAAATAGTTTGTACAAATATTATAAAAACTTCCATTTAAAAAAAACGTATTAACTTTTCTAATTTATTGCATCTTTACCTGTTTGACTTCAAGTAGTGAGTGGCAAAGCAGTGTTTTCTCTGAAACATGCGGTTGAAGAGAAATGTTCAGTTCCAAATTTATCACTAACTGATACTTTACACTTTAATCAGTGTCTTAACGTTACACGAATCTAGCCGAAGAATAACATCTATTTCTGAAATTACAAAAACTGGAATTATAAAAATGCCACTTTTAACTGGTATGTTTTATGAGGTTCAGCTTTTGTAACTTTAGAAACAAATGTTTTTCTTGGACCAAACTCACGTTATTGTTCAGACATTGGCCAAAATGTAAGCTATCATTGTTTTTAAAACCATGGTTAAGAGTAGTTATTTTTTAATAAGTGGTTTCAGTCGTCAACATATAAGGGTTCGTTGAAAAAATAGTAGTGTTTTATGTGAGTATTCAGAATAAGCACAATGCTAAGCAATGGGGTATCTGTGCTCTATCTACCACGGGTATCGAAACTCGGTTTCTAGCAGTGTGAGTCCGCAGACATACCGCTGTGGCCCGGCATGGCCAGGTGGGTTAAGGCATTTGACTCTTAATCTGAGGGTCGCAGATTCTAATCCCCGTCACATCAAATATGCTCGCCCCTTCAGCCGTGTAAGCGTTATAATGTGACGATTAATCCCATATTCGTTGTTAAAAGAATACCCCAAGAGTCAGCGGTGGGTGATGAAGATTAGATGCCTGCCCTCTCGTCTTACACTATTAAATTAGGCTAGCGCAGATAGTCCTCGTGGAGCTTTGCGCGAAGTTAAAAACAAAAACAAAACATACCGCTGTAACATTGGAGGATGCATAGTGTTTTATATCATTAATCGAGATCTCCAGCTTTGTTTTCTTACTTTTTTGTGATCTCTATTTACATGTTTTTAAATTTCCCTTTTTTATTTATCCTGTTTGTTGGCTTTTTAATGCTCAACTATTGACAAAGGATTACTTGATATGGTAGCTAGCTTTATACATTGTAATGATAATAAACATAGCTAGTAGCAAGCTGATATGGTTCATGATGATTTACTGTAGCTATTGACTATTTTATCACATTAACTGAAGACGTAAAATGTTAAGCTTTAGCTGGAGATTATCATTGGGATTTGTGTGAGAGTATAATGAGCATTTATAGCTTCTGTGTACTACATTTTCTCTAAAGAAAACAGCCTTTTCAAATAAAACACATATGTCTGAAACAACTCTTTGATAAACCTTTGTGTCTTTAAAGTAATAATTCTACGATTGTGTGAAATAAAATTTAATATTATGTGCATTGATTTTTTTTACTCCTTCACATTATACATAACATAGACGTTAGCTCCCTAAAAACATCGATTGTACAGAGCACAAAGCATCTACGTGTTACAGTCATCTAAAGTTCATCTATTATTGGCTAGTGATTTCTGTTTCATCCCCGGTATTTAGGTTTCTTAAAGGAATAACAAATATTTGTATAAAAGCTAACTTCAAGGGTTACGACAACATTGTTTACACTAAAATTATGACTTTTTAGTCTACGTAAAAGAGCAAAAGAAAAAATTAGCTTTCCAACACTTCTACAATCTTCGCGATCCCTTATTTAGTCTCTAACAAAAGATTTAGGTTCAAACCTGAATTTGTTGTGATCTTGGGCATTGATCGATAATGGCTCTTTCACAATTGATTTTTTCTTTTGACATTTTGAAAAGTTTTCCCACTAAAGTATACGCAAATGATCTGATGAAATAAGTGAAACTAGTTTCATCACTATACATTTCAACAAAACAACCTACGACTTGATTATAACAAAAACTTGCACATTACACTTCTCTGTTTTAAAAATCACTGATTTCTCTGTTAAAAACGTAATCAATTCGTACATTAGCTGATTTTAATTTTTCATTTCCACTATATTGTTTTTAATTACCTCTTATGTAATGGAAATCTCTCTCTTTCTCCATGAAGTATAAACTTGGCTACAATTTTATTAAAACTGCGTAAGTTTAGCCGTCAAAAGTGCTTGCAACACTGTTTTATAAAGTTCAAAAGGGATTTCCATCAGTTACAGTCTATTAAAAAGGAATTTCTGGTAAGTATTTATCGACTTCGAGTCGTAATCTGAGGATCGCAGGTTCAAATCCCCGTCACACTTAACATGCTCGCTCTTTTATCCGTGGGGCCTAATAATGTGACTGTCAATCTCACTATTCGTTGGTAAAAAAGAAGCCCAAGAGTTGGCAGTAAGTGATAAACTCAACACAAGACTCCTTAAAGTTTCAAAAATGAACGAACCATTACGTCAAATCTGTTGTGGTTTGTGACTGGCTTGGAGATAATGACTAGTCATCTTCCATGTAGTCTTATGCTGCTAAATTTGGGATGGTCAGCGCAGGTAGTCCTCATGTTTTTTTGCGCGAAATTTAAAAACAAAACAAAGAAAAACATTACTAGCTTTGACCAAACACAAATTCCTTACATGCAAGTTTTAAGGCAGTCTTAGCTCTTGCTGTCAGGTTAGAAATAGTTTCAAATCACTCATTGAAAATGTTACCATCTATCAAGTTCTTATCAAGTTTTAAAAACAAACAAACTACCATCTGAAACATAGAAGCTTTGACAACAGTCATAGACATAAAAGCCAAGACGACGATAGACTCAGTATTATTTTAATATTTAGTAATAGGCTTAATTCGCATCTGCCAAGCATGTCCAGACCTTGTGAAATGTTGATGTTTTAACACCTATACAAGACACCGTCATTAGAATACGTGAAAAGTTTATCGTTTTCCACCTTGTTAAGAACAATGGCATTCAACTGATGACTTTATGTAATTTATTCAATTTATGTTTCATAATATCAGAACGTTTTCCATATTCTACTTTATGCTGTTATTATTTACCATAACTGAAAACTATCTGACGAAAGAGAGTTTTGTGGTTGTCATACTGTCTTCATATGTAAAATTGAACCACTGGATAAGTTAAATAACAAGTCCACTATTACGGTAAGCGTACTTAAAGAAGAAGAAAACCAACATGGACAACAAGCACAGTGAAACAAAGAATATATTTATTTATTTATTGCACAATCTGGTGTTAGTTTTCTCAATATTACATAGTCACGCTGTCTAGTTTTAACGGTTTGGTTTAAACCCTTCCTGCAGAAGAAAAGATATAAAACAACAACTCCTCACTCAGTAAACCAGAACAGATTATAACTATGTCATACTTTTAAGTCATGTTCAAATTCTATGTTAACTCTAGACTTATTACACGCATTCTATGGGAGATTAACGTATATCTCATGACAACCAACTCCTACAAACCTCGGTACAACTCTTTGTTATGTAAATGTCGTGTAAATATTTTGTAAACGACAACATGTCGTGTTGTGTTTAAATTTTCATTTCTATTATTCATATTTCCATATTTATATTATTGTTTCGAAGTTTAAACTAATAAAATATGTTGTTATTCATTTAGGGTAACATTTAGAATTTTCTTGAATTAAGTAGACCAATCATATGTTTGTAAATGAAATGCTGGCGACTTCGTGTCTAGACGTTTAGTCTCGTGCAAGAACGGACATGCGCGGATTGCTCTGGAGTTCTGTAGAAATTTCGCGGTTTTTCGAGGAGTCTAGGCCTACAATATATAAACAGACAAAGATGCGAGGAAGAGAGAACAGTCAGACATTAGTTTTATTCAAGAGAAGAGTCATTAGAAAAGAAGAGTCAGTCATTCGTTTGAGAAAGATTAAGTGTTTGCTGTGATTATTCAACTTGGATTTGTGACTGAAGATAGATCTACGGAAGCTGTGATTTTACTTCGTCAATCTCTACGATTCATCCGAATTAGTGGTTATACTGAAAGACAACATGTGTGGAGCAATTTACGGGAAATCAGAAAAAAATTAAAGGCGACAATTTTGTGACGTTCATCGGAGGCATCGTTTAAAGAACTTCGTCGCATTTATTGAACTGTGAACTGTTTCTGAACTTCTTCATTTAAACTTCGGAATTTCTTCGTGGGACCAAATTCACACCCTAGACTAGAATTTGAGACTTTCATTTTAGATCATTATATTAGATACAGGCCAGTACCATTTTGTTTTGTAATTAACTTTGAAGGTTTAAACTTAATATCTGTCATTGTTATTATATAATTCATGTTATATCTGTTAATAGTTTAGTATAATAAATTATACAAGCTGTTATCTGTGTCTTCCTGTTGCGTTTAGTCTACATAAAACATAAACAAAAACGTAACATCTTGAATTTCACTGACAACTCTACCCCTACCTCAATGTAGAGACGATACTGATGCTTGACCAAACAAGTACAATATCTTAAATTAATCTCAAGCATTGACTAAAGCATGTTCGTGAATATTTATATCCTGCTTACAAATATAGATCACCCTCCTAATTTAACCTCTTGAAGACTAACACAGTAGTCAGCGCTAGTGTTTATGCCTGATGACCATAAATATCAGGTAGTCAAGTCGAGACACCAGTAATCGTTCTGACACCAATTCAGCATCATATTCAACGAAAACAAACGTATTTAACGTAAGAACATTACGTCTTTAATTTATCAAGTTACTGGTGACGTACAAAACGATTTGCTAATCTTCATTAACATTTTGAGCTTTTAGGCAAATATTGGATCACATAGCAATGAAAATAAAGCAAGTTAAATCTTGGATATTTGTTACGACCAAGGATTAAAGGAATCCATTTGCAGTTTAACTTGCTGACATCTTAAATATTATCAGTTCTAAAGAAAAATATATTCTTGCAATAATTGATAGAAGTACGTTAGAATTTGTTTGTTTTAATTTTGTGCAAAGCTACACAAGGGCTATCTGCGATAGCCGTCCCTAATTTAGCAATGTAAAACCAGAGAGAAAGCAGCTAGTCATTAACACCCACTGCCAACTCTTAGGGTACTCTTTTACCAACGAATAGTGAGCTTGATCGTCACATTATAAAGCCCCCAGGGCTGAAGGGGAGAGCATGTTTGGTGTGACGGGAATTCGAACCCACGACTCTGTTACGAGTGGAGTGTCTTAATCACCCGGCCATGCCGGGCCATGAATTTGTTTCAATGTATATGTTGTAGAAAGTAGCTAATTTTATTTACTTTTATATGTATGTGCCTGAGTTTGCTCAGAGAAAGACTTATTTATTACCTAATTCGCTTCAACTACACACTTTTCAGGTACATCTATTAACAAATGCCCTATTACTGAAACTTTTGAAAATAATGTTGACTTACAATACGTATATTTATTGAAACAATGTATACTGTGTAAATTAAGTCATAACAAAACTAGTTTTCATTATATCGTCATTTATCCTGTCTTGCGTATACATAAAAAATCCATGACTCGGGTCCAATAACGTTGGAATTTTTGTCATTTCGTTACGATATCGACCGTTATTTTCTATTCCGATTTTCCAACACACTAACTGAGATTTGGGGCTATATCAAAAAGGGTATGGACTCCGTTTGCCTGTGCCTAGCGACACCTCTGCCCAGGACAATATTTTGATTATTTTCCGACGTTTACATGTTCATTGTTTTGTAATATGTCTTTTTTTTTAATTGCACCTTTCTAGCTATTTGCAGATTCTCATATAATTCGTGATTCATTTTAAAGTTAATTGTATTTTTACTCACATCTCAATATGTATTAGATGATCCCTTACTGGCAACGTCCTGCAAGCAATTGGTTAGTATTTACATCAAATATAGAAGGACGCGAACTTATTTTCCTTACCACTTCCATTCCACAGTAAAGTCCTTGTGTAGAAACGTCAAAGAGTAATAACTCTTCATTTACAGGTGATACGTAGCAATGCGGAGTCTGTGACATGAAAATCTAACTTTGGTATTTGTTTGTTTGTTTTTTTAGCTTGTTCCTGCTTTGAAATTATAGCATCCTTTGTGGAGTCCAAAGGACTTGTTACGATAGAAATAAAGTATCTTTACCTGAATTGTTTATTCTAATTATTTGTTATAAACTGTTAATGTACGTAGAATTCATACTAATTCAACTTTAAAATTTGATTTGGTTTGTTTCGAATTTCGCGCAAAGCTACACGAGAGCTATCTGCGCTAGCCGTCCCTAATTTAGCAGTGTAAGACTAGAGAGAAGGCAGCTAATCGTCACCACCCACCGCCAATTCTTGGGCTATTCTTTTACCAACGAATAGTAAGATTGACCTTCACATTATAACGCCCCTACGGCTGAAAGGGCGAGAATTTTGGTGTGACAGGGATTCGAAACCGTGACCCCTAGATTAAAATTTGAAAACTACTGTGTAGTAGTTCGACTAGTAGCATGTATAATTGTACGTCGATATAGTGATTATTTAATTCAAAATATATTTTTGTTGAAAAATACATCCATTATCTCAAAAAAACGAACCGTAAAATATAATTCAGATTGAAAAAAAAAATTATACATTAAATATATTTTAAGAAGAAAACAATAGAAACTTATTAATGAAAATAAATATTAATCAGTGATGACGAGAAAACCCACTTGAAGAGAAATATATATGTGCAAAAACGGCTGGTTTGGGTTGAGAAAAATTTTTTATTAGAGGAGCGACCAAGTTTCGACTTTCTTCGGTCGTCATCAGGTTTATGGAAATGCTCTTTAGAAAAATGTAATTTATAAATTTTCTTCCCATGAACAATAATAATTTGATTGTGTAAAATGTAAATATTATATCTGAAAGGTATGTGGGAACTTAAAAACAAGTGTTTTTGTATTTTAAAAGCTAACTGATTTTTCCATATAATAATTACCAAACAGTTTAGAATCTTACGAACGTTTTTCTTGTAGTGCAGACCTGTTTTTATACTTGTTTATAATTTTATGATTATTTTTTTATTGATTTTTAAATCCTTACACTTTTAATAAAGAACAATGTTGTTGTTATTTTGAATTAAGCACAAAGCTACACAATGGGCTATCTGTGCTCTGCCCACCACGGGTATCGAAACCCAAATTTTAGCGTGTAAGCCGCAGACGTACCGCTGAGCCACTGGGGGGCGAATAAAGAACAAACATCAGTCCTTTTGCACCAATAAGGCATCTTCAGCGTCTTGATGAATAATCAAAGTGAATTATACGTGATGTTACGTAAGTTACACGTGTCATGAATGAATTTGAAATTGATTTTAACTAATTTACAATATCCTTGTGGTTCTCAGACACACTGTCGTGTATCGGTACTTTTATTAATGAAATAATGCGCTTATTGGATCATTTAATATATAAAGACAAATATACGCCATTTATTTATTTTATTTTAAAAAATCCTATAAAATATGACAAAATTTCTACGATCCTATAAGTAAGTTCTAATTTACACAATGAGTTGGTGTTTAATTCTTAAGCTTGCCAATCATTTCTTAATAGTCAATAATTATAATTGTGAGAATATAGCTTAATAGCACTGACAATAGTTAAAATCAAGTAATTATTTATGGGTCCAATAGAAGAGCTAGTATATTATAATATTTCATTTACTCTGAGTACTGAAAGGTACAACTGGTGTGTCTTTCTCTCTATGTCATAATTTTCCCTTTATTGGCTCAAACCCCCAGCGACTTAGCGGTAAGTCTGAAGACTTATAACATTATAAATAAGGTTTTGATACCCACTTATTTACACAGCTCAAGTAGCCCATTGTGTCGTTTTATAATTAAACACTAACAAACAAAAATATTATTCGTCTCATTTTTTATACCGAATTTTGATGTAATTACTACTCCACTTTCCAAAGCTCATCAGTTTGAACAGATTACAAAACAACAACCCATATGATGGATATAAACATTTTAACGTTATAAGTGTGATGTAAAAACACAACAACCAATGTGATGGTTTCAAACACAACACTCCTTAGTATTCCAGTAAAAGTTTCCACTTAGAAGAATGGCTTAACATTACTCTACCAAACATCCTGTTTGGTGCACTGATCACTCATTGATCTTATCGATCTGTATTTTTTTAAATAAAATTTTCTATGTAGTTATAAGGTTCACATGTCAAGACACGTGGTAGTGTGTCGTGAAGCCTAAACAACTTGTAGAACGGACTGTGTGTTATTAATTAACAGTAGAAATAGTTTATTAATTTCACACTCTCTATAGCTCCAACTGTAATGCTATGATAGGTCTTTACAAACTACAATTAGGTGTCAAATTTAGTTTAAACGTCAGCCACATATGCAAAGTTATTTGACAAAAACTGCTCAATTTTGATCAAAATTGCATAAAGTTATGTGAACTGTCGGCCTAAACTTTTTACTACAGCTTTATCTCAGAGTAAAGGAAGACGGTTTTTTAATCATTCAGATTAAAGACGGCTGATTTAGAGCAGCAAAACTATAGGATGAAAGCCCGTGCTGTATTAGTTATGTCAAGCAAATTAGATTAGCAGTTTCAAGCACAAGTTTTAAATAGTCTGGTTGGTTGGTTTGTTTGTTTTTAAATTTCGCACAAAGCTACTCGAGGACTATCTGTGCTACCCGTCCCTAATTTAACAGCTAGTCATCGCTACCCACCGCCTACTCTTGGGCTACTCTTTTATCAACGAATAGTGGGACTGCCCGTCACATTATAATGCTCCCACGGTTGAAAAGGCGAGCATGTTTGGCGCGACGGAGATGCGAACCCGCAACCCTCAGATTACGAGTCGCACGCCTTAACACGCTTGGCCATGCCAGGCCTAATGTGGTTGGTTCCGGATAAGATAATTGAAATTCTAAATCTGATGTTGGTTACTATGGAATGTCACTTTCTTATGTACTATGGTGTTGTGGGTATTGATAGAAAGTCTAATCAAAAACACCTTAAATGTGAAAACAAAAGTGAGACAAAAAAATTGATCATCCTACTTAAATGAATAAAAATGAAAATTGGCGGTCAAGCTTTGATAGGAATTTTACAGCAAATATCTATTCGTTAGTTAGCTAGGCCGTATATTTTGTTTCACTCACAATTATGCTACAAGTTGAATATAAATGCGGACCAGTTAACTGATGAATGCATATTTCCTGTAAAATTATTATGAACGTTATGACTGTGACTACTAAATTTGTTCGTCACAGAACAGAAAATGTGCGATTAATGCTTGATATTTATTCATGGCTAGATGCCATTAAACATCTAAGTCTGTACACGAACATCAGATCATTGTCTGATTTATTTATGATGTTCAGAAAAAGTAAAAGATTAACATTTTGACTGTACAAGATGTAGTATTACAGAACAGGATATAGTATTACAGAATAGATTATAGTATTACTGAACAGGATGTAGTATTAAAGAATATGATATAGCATTACAAATACAATAAGGTCCATCAGAGAAATGTTAAGTTATTGATTGTTAAGCGTTATAAGGAGTCACTGCAGATCCACAGTGTAAAAAAGGAGAATAGAGGTTTTGAATTCTAATATAAACAGTTATTTACATGTTAACTGGGGAAATATGTAAAAATTTACCTGACCACCTACCCACGCACAAAAGTCGAGACTGAAAAACCGTTGAAAACTTTGACTTGACCTGACGTGATAACATACATTTTATTGAAATGATAAAACTTTTGCTTCCCATCTTATAAGCGAGGGATTCTGGACAGATTGTATCAGTTAGCTTCCACTTATATATTTTTACTAAGGATTATTACAAATCTCAGAACAGATCGAAATTAATACTATTATAACTGAAAAATGAAAACTTTTCAAATATTATATTAAATGAAATATATATTCAGTTTTTTCTTACAGTAATTTTAATTGTGATATTTAGACAGTAGATGACAACACTTGTGTGTTATCTTATTTATTATTGTGACTGCAAGATGGTGTTCTAAACCTCTTACTCTTTTGAGTTATAAGTATTCTCATATAATACTTTAAAGATTTGTTTCATTTTTATTTTGCAGAAATAGAACTTTGGGAAAAGGGCCATAGAGTACATATTAGTAAAACGATAAGGAATTTGATAATTGCTTGTACTTGTAGAATAAATCTTCTATACGTAAATTTGAATAAAGAACTAAAAATGGGTGATGTCCAGCAATAAGTGAGAGATTTCGAACTAACCTCGTTGAATTCTTTGGGGTCAACTGAGGTTGATAATATAACATTCTTCAACCTTCCAAGTGTTATGAATGAGAGAGAGGTACTTATATACTTCAACAAAAGCTGGAATACAAATCAGGTAAGTTTGTTTCAAACACTGTATTATACAGGTACAGAGATACAGTCATTATCTTGCGTGTGTTAAATACAAAACAGTTATGTGATATAATAACATCAAATAGTTTTTAAAATTAACATTAAAAAACTTTCACTTAAAAATATATGCATATTTATTTTATTGTCTGCTTAAGTAAAATCAACAAAGATTTGGGTCTGTCAAAATACCTGGGTACTTTATCATCCTGGTAAAATTTATACTTAAATCTGGGATTTAATGACTGGCTGTACAAAACCTAACATAAGTACAGTTGAAGCTTAATATGTTGTCGAAAAAGGTGAAATAAAATATTATTTCATTAAATACTTGTAATGTAATTGTAATATAATTTTCTGTACTCAGAACATGGCACTTAATACGTAATCACTGAACAAAACTTCACGAGTAAAAATATGTTAGTAATTCTACTTTACAATAAGAGATGGCGATATATATATTATATTTATGGCACTTGTAAGGCTATCTGTTTTCTGCCCACTGCGGGTTCCAAAATCCAATTTTTAGTGTGAAAACCTTTCAGATTTCATGCTTACCCACCGGGATATCCTGTATGACACAATAACAATATATAATATGTAATTATGATATAAATATATTTATATTATATATTCGTGATGTATAAACGTTTACAGACATAAAATTGTTGTATCACAGAGAACATAAATGCCAGACAAACGAATGAAAACAATCAATCCTAAGATATCAGTATACGAAGTGAGAATGTGTAGAGATTTGCATCGTGACTTAAGAACTTATGGTGAACCTCATATTTTCACTGATGATAGTGAAAAAAATAAAAGAGTTTGTTTGTTTGTTTTGGAATTTCGCACAAAGCTACTCGAGGGCTATCTGTGCTAGCCGTCCCTAATTTTGCAGTGTAAGACTAGAGGGAAGGCAGCTAGTCATCACCACCCACCGCCAACTCTTGGGCTACTCTTTTATCAACGAATAGTGGGATTGATCGTCACATTATACACCCCCACGGCTGGGAGGGCGAGCATGTTTAGCGCGACCCTCAGATTACGAAGTACACGCCTTAACCCGCTCGGCCATGCCAGGCCAAAATAGATTTATTGTCGCACCTGAAAAAGGAGTAAAAGAAATTTGATGTATTTATTGAAGGCACCGGCGAGAATTGAACTCGCGATCTCCTGTTTACTAGACAGGCGCTTTAGCCAACTAAGCCACGGCGCCGTGAAATAAAAGAGAATTTTATATATTGACAAAGTAGTTTACGTTTTTCGGACGAGAGAAACAAAAACAACAATAACATTCATATTGATAAAAATAAAATTCATTAGATAATTCAAACAATGGTTGTAAGGATTTTTTTCTGTAGGATCCTATTCAAACACTAATAAGTGAATGAAGAAAAAATATACTCACAGCGACTTATATGAACTTGGTAAATCCAATATTTCATTTTACTTTTGAGTAATATACTTAATTGCGCACATTGAAATATTTCAAAATCCTCTAGTTTTGATCAGTATTTCATAACATTCGTTTTATGATGAATGTTACACACGCTACTGTAAACTGAAAATATAACCTAAAGCAGTAATTCACGTAGGTAGCATTGCTTCACAGTTACACCACACTGTATCGGAACAAAATATTATGCAAATATTTATCACAGTTATCATGATCAGAAGCTAACCAGAATACTTCAGTCAATTTAGGAAGTTACCGCAGCGTTCGGAAATTGATAAAATATAATGATTGAGTTATGCGAGTCAGATCAAAAGCGAGAGACAGGAGGTTGTACAGTGAATAGTCTGATTTCAATTATTTTTATAAAAACAAATATAAACAGTTTACCTCTCATCTTTTCATAATTAAATTGGGCTGAAGAATAAATATCAACAGTTTACCTCCCATCTTTCCGTATTTAAACTGGGTTGAAGAACAAATATATACAGTTTACCTCTCATTTTTTCACAATTAAATTGGGCTGAAGGACAAATTACAACAGTTTACCTCCCATCTTTCCGTATCTAAGCTAGGTTGAAGAACAAATATAAACAGTTTACCTTCCATCTTTTCATATTTAAACTGGGCTCAAGAACAAATATCGAAAGTTTACATCCCCTCTTTCTATATTTAAACTAGACTGAAGAACAAATACCAAGAGTTTACCTTCCATCTTTCCATATTTAAACAAGTATGAAAAACAGATATCAACAATTTACATCCCATCTTTCCAAATTTAAACTGGGCTGAAGAACAAATATAAACAGTTTACATCCCATCTTTCCAAATTTAAACTGGGCTGAAGAACAAATATAAACAGTTTACTTTCCACCTTTCCATATTTAAACTGGGCTGAAGAACAAATATAAAAAGTTTACTTTCCATCTTTCCATATTTAAACTGGGCTGAAGAACAAATATAAACAGTTTACTTTCCATTTTTCCATATTTAAACTGGGCTGAAGAACAAATATAAACAGTTTACTTTCCATTTTTCCATATTTAAACTGGGCTGAAGAACAAATATAAACAGTTTTCTCTCCACCTTTCCATATTTAAACTGGGCTGAAGAACAAATATAAACAGTTTACTTTCCACCTTTCCATATTTAAACTGGGCTGAAGAACAAATATCAACAGTTTACTTTCCATTTTTCCATATTTAAACTGGGCTGAAGAACAAATATAAACAGTTTACTATCCATCTTTCCCTATTTAAACTGGGCTGAAGAACAAATATAAACAGTTTACTCTCCACCTTTCCATATTTAAGCTGGGCTGAAGAACAAATATAAACAGTTTACTTTCCATCTTTAAACTGGACTGAAGAACAAATATAAACAGTTTACTTTCCATCTTTAAACTGGGCTGAAGAACAAATATAAACAGTTTACCTCACATCTTTCCATATTTAAACTGGGCTGTATTTCCATAACAATCAGACAATGATGGAGTACTCGCATACTAGTAAAAGTTGTATTGGTTGTGGTCGTCACTAGAAAACAACAGTGAGGAACACTGGTGCGTGCTGATCAAGTTAATGTGAATGTTCTATAAAAAATTTCGTGGGACACTATTTTCTTGAGTATACGTAATATAACTTTAGAAATAGTTGTTTAGAATGGCATTGGTTTTAACACGTTATGCTCATAATTTTATTTTAGAGCATATTGTAGTTGTAACCAAGCCATTAGAACTTTCAAACTTACACTTCTAAATGAAATTCCGACCAAATATTTTCAACCCTTGCGATACCCACATTACATAAAGTTCTTCCATTTATGGTTGGATTGTTTTCATCTGGATTTGCAGAATGCTTGCGATCTTGCTCAGTCCACTCTCGGCTTTTCGTAGTTAAATATGAATTTAAAGGCTTTTCTATTATTCCTGAGGTCTTCTTGTCTTTCACAGTAGATAAAGGGGAACCAGTTGTGTATTTAAGCTAGAAATAGCTCATGATAATTTTATTCTAAATAAAATTACATGGAATGTGAAGCCCGCAAAAATGATTAGCCCCTGGGCCCACATAACCTTAAATCCGCTAATGAGGGAAACTAATGAATGAAGATGCATTATTGGTCAATACACTTAATATTCAGACTCGCTTTTAGTAGTTTATTAATAGTTTGCTCGTTTAGTTTTAATCCTTAAGTGTAAATTTGTTGTGTCGGAAGTATCATTCATCTTAATGTGTAATCTAAATGTTATTATGCCTTCCTTTGCAAAATCTGCGTTATTTTACCTCAGTAACTTCAACCAAGTCTCGAATCAATGAGGTTCTGGTAGTAACTGATTAGGAATTAGTGAGGTAAGTGTAACAGATAACTATGAACCAATGAGATTAGATAACTCAAATAGATAACTATGGATCAATGTTGTTAAGTAAATAGCCATAAATCGATAAGGTTCTGAGAGTAGTAGATAATTATTTATAATTGAGATTATAATAGTAAATAAATAACAATCAATGAAATTATGGTAATAAATGAACAGCAATGAACGAGGTTATGATAGGACATTATTAACAATCTGGGAGTTTAAGATAGTTTGGCTACTCTTTTACCAAGAATAGTCATTTAAGATTAAGTCATCTTGTTTGAAAACAAAGTTTTAGAAAACAAACATTTTTCAGCTGCAGTTAAATCAGCATAATTTGGTAAAAAGTATTTTACGTAATTGAATATTAAATTTACTTCTACTTGTGTGCATGTGTATATTGCGTGGAATATTTTATCCATAATTCGTACAAAACTGGGTACGTAATATTAAGTGGTAATAAAGTATGTCAGATTTTGTATAGGAAATATATCGTTTTCCCTATTTTTTAACTCTCAATTCTTTTTTAATTGTCCCAATCTGTTAACAATTCGTTAGAAAAGTATATCCACAAATCCGCGAACCAAACAAGTGCTAAGACACCTAGCAATGTGACAAAAACGAAAAGCTCATTCCGCATGCTCGTTAACTTAAGGAATTTCAGCTTCAAGAGAGACTTGTAGTTATCTTGCAGGCAAATTAGTCCTGCAGAACGTGCTCTAGAAGGATCGAAGGAAGAATTTTAACATTTTAGGCTCTCATCATCATCAGTGAAGGGTCATTTCAGTCTTTCATCATCATCGGTGAAGGCTACAGAACATTAACTAAAACTTGACAATGAGACTGATCGTATGGAAACCTCAGAGACTTGCACAGAGACAAAACTTTTTTACCTCGAATGGTTACGGTAATATGAATAAACATCATGGACTTCGAAAAATAAAATATACATCGCATGACAACGTGCGAACAGGTACGAGCCTTGAAGACTTAGCAGAAATTGAGGTAGGTGATCATAAAATAGATCATAATTTTCATTTCTTGAAAATTAATTTTCAGTAAACATTAAATAACAGGTAGCCAGGTGTAAATCACTTCTCATTTGTGTGCTTGGGGTACTTACTGTTACTTCAACTTAAATTCAAAACATGACAAATTTATTTACCTACATCCTTTGTACATGTAATGGGTTGTAAGGTTTAAGGGGAAAATTTAAGTGACTACTGTTAAATTTTCAACATTATTGTTATATTAAATATTAAGCAATAATTGTTTGACATTTGATGTTTTTGACTAAATGTCAGTCTCATTCTTACGTAATGTAACTCAGTAACTTAACGGTGGTTTTCATTAATTAAATTTAAAACCTGTTCTTCAGAAGGTATCTTTGAACGTCTTAAGCTGATTTATTAATTGTTTAATGATATATATATAATATATATATATATAATTGGACACCCCTCTGCTCCAATGTCCAAAATTTGATCTTACTCTTAGAATGTGTTTTTAGATTAAACGGATAGTGTTGCCATCTATTGACTAATTGTAACATCAGAATACCAAATAAAACTAATCCCTTCCAGAGTTAAATTGTTATATTTTTTACATAAAATACATTTCGTCCAATTTCATTTAGAAAACTAAAATCAGGGGCTCGATTCCCTTCGGTTGACTCAGCAGATAGCCAAATGTGGTTTTACCAAAAAACACTCATTCAGAAAACCACCTAGATTTTAAATTTTGCACTAACAAAATAGCCAATATTTTAAGTGCAACGTTACATTATAGCCTATTCGTACTATGCACACAAGTATCGAAACCGGATTTTTAGCATTATAAGCCCTCATACTTACCGTAGCACTACCAGGGGTGAAGGGGAAAGGAAATTGGTGGGAACTTTATAAATCGCGTTCTCGAGAAATTTTTATTACACTTAAGACTATGACTTTCATACTTGTTCTTAAATGAAGTTCAAATACTTGGGTATTAATATAAAATCATTGGTATTTTTTACTGAATCTTCTACAGTGGAATAAAATATTAAAGGTTAGTTTTATATGGAAAGCTTGTACATATTTGTAACTTTGCCTTCTTTTTTCGTAGGCATTAGTACGCATTTCACCTGTGTAAATGTTAAAACGTTTCTTTCCTTCCCACGTACATGTTTATTACGATGAATCGTCAATTTTACTCATTTACCGGTGTTGTAGTGCACCTGCCATCATCTGAATCATGTGAAAATAAATATTCCTTCACGTGAAATCTATATTATTGTTATTGTGCATGCTTCATTCCACGTCATGCTCCCGTACATCTATATTCCCTAATAACCTTACCAATTTAAGGTGCTATTATTAAAAAAAAGTACGTTTTCTATATTTTTTTCTTTGCCTCGTCTTTAACATAAAAAAAACGAACGTGTTAATACCCCCGGATGTGCAAACAAATTATTAACCGACATCTGTCCTAACAGGATTATTTATCCAACTACACTTATCACAGAATACACTCATTCATCGCGTACACACTGAAACCCATTTCGAAAGTATTTTGTGTTGTTCTTGTTGAAATATCTTTCAAGAAGACAAACCAAATATTAGAAATTTAACTGTCTATTTTTTTAACTAAATATCTACAAGTGAGAAGTAAAAACGTTTCATTATTGTTAACCTAACATCATTTGATTCACGTACACCGATACAACTCAAAACAACTCCTAAATTCAAATATCGTCTTTGAATACATAAACCAACTATTATTGACTGTATTTGGTAAATAAAGTAGCATTTTTGATAAGTCAGCACAGGAAAATTATATTTTCAGATGTAACTGAATCTTGAAATAGAAATAGTGGGACACTTCCTTTGTCCAAGCCATTCATTATTTAACAAGTCTGCGTATGTGTGTGTTTTAATTAGCTAAAACAGAACCAATTGTTACCAAACGTAGCGTGTACCTTTAAGAATCTTACGAGGTGAGATGGAAAAACGATCGGCCTTCAATTTTGACTCCCCCCATGCGTCGAACAAACACTTCATGTGTTGCAATTAAGTTTCCTACACGCACCTTTAACAATAATCAGTCCGTACTCACACTTTACACTATTGTTTTTACATATAAAACGACCTTCACACTGGTTTCAATACTTGAACTTTTATTTGAACACAAGGCTAGGTAACATACTAAATACAAAACGACTAGATTTCAGATTCTGACGTCGCTTCAGCATTTGTGTAAAACTCTATAGCATTTATCATCCACGCGTCAAAACCTTATTCAGCCGAAATATTAGATCACATTTTAATATATTTGCGTATATAACTTTAAGAGCTAGCTCTCTAGATAGCCAAAATGCAAAAACGTGTACATTGTATTTAAGTACATCAATAAGCGTGCAACTGAGTATAAGTTTCTTCAAAAACATGTTCGAGACTTCAAACTACTTGTTTATGGTTTGCAAGATCGAGAGAATGATCCCATAAAAGTTGTCTAGGAATAAGTTATTTTTTAAAAATACTTTTATCAATGAAATAAAAAATAAAAAAATTGTACAAAAGCAAGAAAAAATACATTTCGAGTTTAAAACCTTTGAACCATGGTAACCATTTGTTAAACTATAATTAAACAAAGCAGTACAAAAACATTTTCGTGGTTACCATCGGTACACTATTATTATTATAAACAGTTGTTTGTTAACTTATTGTTACATTAACTGAATATTCCCAGTTAAAAATTTGTTAATTATGTAAATATATCTTATGTCTCAAACTAGTATTTTCTTGAAATTTGCACGATAATACGTCTGTATTTCTTGAGAACAAGGAAATGTATTTTATCCTACTAAGTACAGTATAGCATTTGATTCCTGTCTTGTGAATATGACAACCATAGTTTTTCTAAGCTATACATAAGTTGTATTTATAATTAAATCAAAATACAACCTTGTTGATAAATATTTCACAAGGCGCTCAGACTTTCGTTTGGCAGAAACGTTAACACATTTGAAATAAGTTATCTCCAAGTTATTTCAAGAGTTCTTATATTTAAAATACAAGTAAAACATTTGTGTACAATGTATTTTAGTCTCTTTGTAAATGGAAGTAAAATTCAGTTATCTACAAAAAATTCATAGAATATAAGGATTCTATGTTCACCTTTCTCTCTACTTTTATAACTTATAAGTTGCTACTTCTCTACTCTCAGAGGGTAAAAACTGTAGGCTGAGAATTTTAAACTTTGTTTTTAAAATTTCTAAACTATTTTGATTTTTTGACTAACAGTATACGTTAATGGTAAGGTCAGTATAGTACTTCATCAATCAAGTATGTGTAGCTAATAGCTATATTGGAGTACCAGCTGTATAACCAATTCTCCTCCTTTCTGTGTGATAACACTACAATACAAAATCTACTACTACATTCATACAAACACTAAACATTGAAAGGATTTACATCAAAACCTTACCAATTTAGAAAATCTTCCATTTTAAAAAAAAACTTTCATGTAATCAATTAACTACATAAATAAGAACTAAATATTTACCCAAAAATGAAGATAATTTGGTATGCTTTTCTCACCCACTTGTATATAATAAAACTAGATGAAGTGTTTTCCGAGCCCAAAAGAGCCGTTTTTTGCATATAAAATTCTCAACAAGTGGGTTTCTCGACATCACTGACTGTAATATCCATAAGCATTAATTAATGGAACACAAAGTAATCAAAATCAGTTTCTGATTGTTTCCATTTTGATTACTTCATCTATCCGAGTAATCAAAATAGTGTCATTTCTCATTATCTTAACAGATTCAAACGTGTTCAGCTACTCATGAAAATAATCAATTAGTTGAATGCCACTGATTAATGTGCTCATGTATATATTAATCAGTTATAACAAAGTTCACTATCTCCCTCTTGTGATCAGACAGAATGCATTGTTAGGTCCCCTTACTGTTAGTGATATTTTTGGCAAAGATACTTGAAATGTGTGTTTACTATACTGTTATGATCAAGAAACTTATTATTCTTATCATAATATATTTTGGAATGGACAGTTTTAATTAAACAACCTTTAGCTAGAAATGAAAGGCAAAATTACTACTAAATATTTTAGTTTTTTAACCTCTATAGAAGGTTTTCAGCTTCTGGCAAAGCCTAGATTTTTGAATATTTTTTTCAATTTTGAACTACAGTTCAATCATTTTAAGTGATTTGTATTACTAAAGAATAATACCAAAACCAAATCACAAAAAAATATTTCTATCATAGGATAAAAAAATTAATCACTTTTTTGCAAATAACACGTATTTATATGTTACAACTTTTACTGAAGAATTCCTGCTTCTATTTCAACTAGTTCCTCACATATATAAATGGAATAATTACACTAACATTCACCTTCAGTGTGGATGGATGGTTGATTTTTTTTACAAGTGAGACAAAATTCATTTAAGATCTATTATCTTAACAATGCTTGTCCCTAAAATAGCCTCACTTAAACCAAGTAAAGAACAGTTATTTAAGTTGTTTCATTTAGTTTGAACATAAATGTCTAATGCTCATTCAATAGTATCTGGAGAATTGACTCAAAATCCTGATTAAACAGTAATAAACCATGAATTACTTGAATAAGTGATTGGTTTATGTAGAAAAACATTTACTAATTTCATGAAAAAAACAGTTTTGTAAAAAACACAACAAAAAACAGCTCCATAACAACATAACGTTTTCCAAAACACTAGCCAAGAAAAGTGAACATCTGACAGAGAACTAACCAGTTATATATATAAAAAGAGAGAGACTTGAAATTAGCTAACTAAAGATGCTAAGGTAACAAAGTCAAAAAACTTTTACAGTGAACAAAATCCTGAACAGCATAAGTTAAGTACCAGAAAAGGATATAATTTGAGAAAATCCACAACAGTTTGAATTAGTCCATACTCCAAGTATTTTGACACTATTCACGTGACATATTGACAGAAGTGTAAAAGCAACATAAAGTGATCATCATAACAAACATGTTGCTAATCTTAACACTAATACAATTTTTCATTTTCAAAGTCTTTCAATTCAAAACTATAATCACATACATTTGCACACACTAAATGTTCCAAAGTTCTGTTGAAAATACAAAATATAAACCCATAACATTTGGTACAGCACATTACTTCAGCTCAATACTTGTAACACGATACTGTACAGAAGATTTTACATAAATTCAATACATTAATACACATATAAACACTGGTGAGCATGTTTGAAAAAAAGTGTATAAAGCCAAAATACAGAACATCATTCAACCTTTAGATTCAAAGTAAAGAACACAGTATACTTACAAAAGGTAGTCAAGCTTACAGCTATATCCAAAAACTCTTACTTTGCTATCACTAAAACAGTAATCCTACATCCCTGTATATCTGACATTGTATGTATCTAACCATAGTTCAACAGTTGCAACACTGGAGATACCTAGTGATATGACTAAATAAAGAGTCTAAAGGTCATTTAACACCACTTTTTACACAATTACCTTTGAAATAAGAAATACATTCTTCAAAATTTCCAATTTTTAAAATAACTACCAGTGTCAACCATTTAATGACATATATGCATAACTAACTTGCGTATTACTACAAGAATATGCAAGGTACCACACTACCAATTATAATTATACCACACTACAAATAAAATAATAGCTAATTAAACAATTACTGTATAACTTATGTGAGATTTATTGAACAAAATTTGTCATATAACTGGGAGAACAAATACAGAAGTTGTTAACTGAAATTTATTAAAAACATTTTTAATATTACTGCACTACTGAATACCTGAAATAAGAATTTTGTATATACAAAGTTAAAAGGACAAAAAAAAATGTTAAAACAAATTTTTTGTGCTTTAAACTTCATTAGTTTAAAATTTACTTTATTTCTAAATGAAAAAAACTGATTATTGGTATTTTCAAGCAATGATGGAATTTTTAAATCTTTATTTACAATCTAATAGTTATTATTTCTCTAAAAAAATGGTTTACTCACAAATGAAATTTGTGTCAGGAAATCACGAGGTCATTGTATATATTTATAATTACACCGAAATTATGTTATTCTTTTGAACTTTCAAATGATAAAGTAACACCAAATGAAATAAAAAAGCACACTAAAAACTTGGAAACACACACAAACAAAGATGTTTCTAGTTGCTCAAATAGAATTTTAGAGCAAAATAAGCTGATCACCATCCACTAAAATGGTCTCCCAAATGGGACCAAAAATTACACCTACAAGTTTTAATTTTCCAATTAACTCAGGCAACATATTAAATGAAAATGCTCAAATGTAAATTCAGTATTAAATATTTTCTTAAATAATATTCAAAAAGGTCCCATACCAACAAGTTATATACAGCCTTTAAATATTTAGCTCAAACTATCTGAAAACTAATTTAAGTTCAGTTTAAAGAAAAACATAGCATATAATATATACCCATTTCACTCAACTCACTGTATACCACCTGATAAAGGACATTTGATACAAAATTTACGAGGATTTTAAAAAAAGCTCACTACCACTACAATTATAATAAATATTCACCTCCATTAAACACAGCACCAACAACAGAGACTAGGTAAAGTTAACTTTATCCACACACACAAATTGTATCTTGGTTAACTAACTGTACAAGAATAAAAAGTTGTCATCATAACAACAGAGCTTTCCCATGGACACTAATACATACATTTATTCCATCCTTTGTGCAAGTACAAAGTCACTACTTTTCCAAATTTTTAAAATTTTAATTTGAAACAGTTCTTTGATCACCAACTGCTGTACTTTTAAGTAAAATGGCTTACTATATAAATACAGGAAAGATAAATAATACAATTTAATGTTAGCATAATTGTTTCTCATTCAACATGTACAAAAGTATAAACAATTGATTACCAACCTGCAGTTTAACTGGCCTTGTTCCCTCAAGAGAGTTAATACCATACTGATTAAACTACTGGTAAGAATAGTCAAAAAATATAATTAATTTAAATAAAAAGATACAAACATGTAGTTCATGTATATAAAAAATAGGTAAATTATAAACAGCTGAACAAGTACATGCATTCCTATTAGACGCACAAGCACGCAACACAGTTTTTAGAATAAAGATGCATTTCCTCAATTCTAATACAAAAAAAGTGTTATCAATCAATAATAACAATTCTAATAACCACAAACTAAATGAAAATCACACATTGTTCATTCCTTATCATTAACATCTATTCAAAATGCAAGAAACTCTACTCTTGTTGTTCATTCTGAGCAACACAACATGACCTGTTCCTCAACATACTAAATAAACAAGATATTCACACTAATTATTTGATAAATTTCAAAGTTACATAAACAATCTTTTAATACAAACTTGAAACATGGAATTTGATGGGATGACACTTTCTAACATTACTTTTAGATATTTTAACCTATAAGTTTAAAGTATCATCTAGTTAAAACAAAAACATTACAGAATTATAATTACTTTTATATACGTTTGAAATACAATTATTCCCATGAAAATAATAGTTCTGCTTATTTTTGCAAATTTACTTAGAATAAATTGAAAAAGAATTTACAAATGAGATAAACTAATGACAATATTTTCAATGTTGAGTATTCATAGTTAATGCAAAATGAAATTGAAATACCAAGGTAACAACAGCCATCAAATTGAGAAACAAAAGATGGGCTCATACTGTTATTCATGTAAACAAAATAACTATCTATACTCCCAGAATATATCTTTATTAGCTCAGTATTTTCCTACTACAGATTGATCAGGAACTACTTATAATCTACAAGTTTGATACACAAGTTCAAACTAAATTTAGTTACCTAAATAAGCAGATTTTTAGGTTACTGATATTGCCTGACTAGACTGTAATAGCAGAACAGTGGGCTAATAAAGATACATTCTAGTGATATAGGTCATTATTTTACTTACAGAAATGTCTAGTAATAAATGTGTAAAATGTTAAGAATAATGGACTTGTACTTCAATATGGAATAATGTTCCACCCATTCATAAAAAATAAAACAGCAGCAGAATCCAGAACCTATGTCCTTTAATCATAAAAGTGCAAACTTATTTTGTCTATATTTGTTTAGTTTTGATAAACTAACAAATATATCCTGCATAGATAGAAAACTTCATTACCTCAGAATATAAATTATCCACTATTTATATCGATATTTTTTGACACAGTCATTACCAAGATCAACTACAACAACATTGTATTGGTCATCAACTGCTAACCCTGCTGGTCTCTTTAATTTAGCATCAGCACTGTCAATACAAAATAAAAGTTGGCCTGAGATAAAGTTAAACACCTGAATGTAGTGTTTATTCTTATCTGAACGGGAGGCAAGTATGTATCCTTTCTTGTCATAAGTAATGCCTCCAAAATGACCTCTATTTCTTCCTTCTGGATAAATCTCTCTAAGGAATTCTCCACCAGGACTGAAAACTTGAATGTGCGAGTCAGCAATCAAGATCTCATCCTGAGGACCTGTTGCAATAAGACTGACATATTTTGAATGACGAATTCCTTTCCGCTTGAGTTCAATTCTGCGTAAAAGTTTCCCAGATGGATCTAAAACAAAGACGCATTTCAGCCTATTGTCCACAATTAAAATTTCACCTTTACTATTTACTACTAAGCTAAGTGGTTCAACAAAGTCAGAATGGGTAAACTGGCTGATCAACATACCATCAAAGTTTAGCTCTGTGGCATATCTTGTTCTCCAATTGATGACTAGTAGGGAGTCACTGGGTGTTACAGCAATGCCTGTTCCTCCTCGCTCCTCCAGCCCATCTCCATGAAAATGTTGGATAAATTCTAGAGATGATCCAAGGACTTTGATACGACTATTTCCTGTATCAAGAACAAATACACGACCCGCCTTGTTAATAGCAACTGCTGCAGCCTGCAAAAAATTTTCATCTCCTGCTCCTGCAGATCCAAAGCAAATAATAGGATTGATATGCTCAGAAGATGTAAACTGGTAGGGACTGTCTTTAATTGGTCTACCAAAGATGCTTATGTAAAGTTTATAAATACCAGGAAGATCAGGAGTGTATTTTATACTATATGTACCATCATTTTGGTCTAAAAGCTGAACTTCTACTTCATCCCCATTTTCATAACGAAGCTCAACAACAACAGGGTCACCACCAACTGTCTGCAAACTGCCATGGTAATCAACAGTTCTAAGCAAAGATGAAGAATGAAGGTGAGCTGAGGTATCATGTACATCTGCAGTACAGAGAGTTGGAAATGTTTTACTAGTTCTAACCCTCCCAAAAACATTCAAAGCTGCTTCAATATCAGAAATTGCAGAGTTATGCAAGTGTTCATATTTAATAAAAGCATTTTCCCTTGGTTCCATAACATTTTTTACAGCATCAATTTTTTCATTTAAATCACTTATTTTCTTAGTGATATTTCTGACTTCCACTTGATGCTGAAGGCCTTGACATTCTTCTTCCACTTTGGATTTCTCTCCTTGAATCATGGCAAGTTGTTCCAGTAGTACTTTCTTCTTTTCATCTCGAATTTTTTTTACCATCCCCAATACCTCCTGTCTCCTTTTTTCTACAATATTAATGACTTCTTGAAAAGTCCTGTTGATAAGCTCAAAAGTATGATCTACATTCTGATCTAGTTTACCCACTTCACTATGCACATTCTCAGCTGCTGCATTCAGTTTCCCTATGCAAAGATTGGCTTTGTACAACAAAATTTCTGACATTCTTTTGATTGCTATAGAGAAGGGTATCACAGTGTGGCTGTAGCTTCCATTTCCATTATCATGAGTTCCTTCAGTACAAGCTGAACAAAACACACAGTCACAGCTTTCACAAAACAAAAGCTCCTGAGTAGTGTGTGTCGAGCACCTTGGGACGACTTCTCTTCGTTGTCTGGACATTAGGTCAAGAAGCTGGTTAACCAGGAAACTTGGTGGGAGAGCACTAATCCCCCCACGAGGAAGTGGGATTGTTTCACGACAAATGGGGCAACGAAATGAGCCAGCATCTCGCACACCAGTAGCCGCAACAATTCTCTCCAGACAGCTTCTACAGACAGAATGCGAACAAGATAATAACTTAGGGATATGTTCCTGGCTATCATATGTGCACAAACAGGTGCTACAAGTGAGAAAATGTTCACTAAAATCTTCGTAGTTGATTGAGACAGTTTCTACCAAGGTAGATGGTGTCATCATCTTCCTACCTAACTGGGACCTAAAAAGTTTAAAAACATTTTTAGAAATCTTACTTTCAATAAAAATATAACTCAAAACTATGTATATATGGAGTCTGTCCACTGGATCAAGCCCACATTAGATTTCATGTGTGCTAAAATAGATTATATTTTTAATATATACTTTAAATATTTTGTAAGCACACACAAATAATTTCATTAAAATATTTTTACTCACAATCTGTTATGTGAATTCAGTCTGAGTGCAAGATTACTTCTGTGTTAAGACAAAATTACTTTTATCTCAGTTTCATATTTCATTTCAATAACTTCTAGAACCTCCAAAATGATTTTTTTTGTTTTGCTCTCAGTAAAATTATGTATTATATATTATATTTCCTCTACCCTAACAGTAACTGTAGGAAAATCAACAATGTAGGATAAAATGAAAAGTAGAAAATGCAAAATCTATTTAACAAAGCAGAGCAGCTTTGGGTAAACAAGTATAGAATTAGCAACATGCATAGTAAAGTTACAATTATGCTACACACAATAACCTTGTGATGCATACATGCTGTTAAAAGTTTTTATTTAACATTTTTTCATTTTCCTTATCTAACCTTAAAGATTTCTAATATCTGCATTTATGTTACTTTATTAACAATAAATATATACATTAAAAACAACAAGTTCAGTACTTTTGTTGGCTCTCGCTTCTTCAATTTTTCCCATCAAAGATTTGACAAACTATTTTAACTGGTTAGGCTATAAGTAGGTTACAATAATTTCATTAGCTGTTTGAGATTATCTTTGTGATAATAAACAATGAAATTCTATGCCAAATAATTAAAAACTTATCAATAAAATAATCTACCTTTATAGAAAATTCAATAAACTAATATTTTCTCTTTCTCTTCATTATAACTTATCTAACAGCAAAGGGCAAAGAGAACTATTGACAATTTCTGAAAGACAAGATGCAATTTTTTGGTTTCTATTTCACTACGACAAACAGATTGAAGTCTATAAATTTACACTTTCCCTGAGCTGCAAGTATTTAATTTGTGCCAAGCTCTTCATTAAAATATTTTCTTTTGAAACTACAAAAATTAAAACATACTCAAAAGTTGAATTGTAAACTATGTTTTGATGCCATTTTTATTGACACATTGATAATAAAGTTATATAGTTACATTATGAATATATCTGTGTACAAGGCCATGACATGTGCACTTTAATCCCACCAATACACAAACAATTAAAATGGTTTTCATACATTAAGGTTGCAATTTCTTGAAATGACTTGTTTTAGAAATCACAAGAATATCCACTGTATACCTGCTGTATATTTACACACAGTTCAATTTAAGTTAAAAACGTACTCATAGAAAAGCAGTTTTATACTCGGCTACATACAGATTATAGGAATATGATGATTAATTTTAAAGCCTGACATCATAAGTTCAACTGATCTTTAAAACCAAAAGTCAGAACTATTTGCCAATGTAAATTAGAGTTACTCTTATTAATTAAAACTAATCCAATAATGTATCTCTGAGTCAACTAGCCCTCATACACTAGTCTACCTCTGGGAGGCACATATATGATATTTCTTCAACACTTGCAAATTTTAGGTATGATATACTGTTGTACAAGGAATCAACCCCAAAACTGAATGAAATACAATGATTCTGCTTTTTTGGTAAAAATTTTTCACCAGAGATCACATCTACAAAGATATTTGGAAACCAGTAAAAACTCTTAAGAAACTAAGTACAACTAGTTGAATATATGAGTTATAAGCTATGATGCACAACAATGAAAATGATGGTGATAAAGAAGGTAAAGGCTGTGGATTATTGAGAGAAGAACTGTAGTATGCAAGGTGTAAAGAAGAAAAGACTTCAAACTCCAGTGTAAAACAATGAAACTGATGGTAATGAAAAAGAATGCGAACAAATTTGTTTATATTGTGAACTCATGAGTCAAAGAATTAAAACTCGAGTTGAGTAGCCAACTTTGTGAAGATAAACACTACATCCACTATATTCATAGGAAACTACTCCTTAAATCTAGCCCTACAAATTCCAATGTTTCATTCCAACTTTTCCAGGTGTTGTATATATCTTACTTTGCTACAACGATTTATACAACTAACCCAGCAGACTCAAAGTCTCTGTTAAAACAAAGCATCCAATACTTACTCTACTGTCTTTCACTGACACAAACAAAAACACTATAAACCAGATAATGAATAATGAAAGTTTCAATTATACTATATACATTGAGAAACTAAAGAATTTAATAACCCATTTATGAAAACAGGATGATATTTCAAAACCTGCCACTGAATACCCAACCAAATAGTTCCACATACCATATGTCACTATGAAATCATTTAATTCCTGTAGTACATATTGATGTACACAAGACCTGCTTAATATTTGAAATAAATGACCTTATAATTCCAAACTGTTTTTCTTTACATGGATACTCAATGCTTTGCTTTACAGTAAAGGTTCTTAATTGATGGTCCATGGAATGGCTTCAGGGGGCAAAAATTGATTTTTTCCTCCATTATTTTGTGTGCATTGGGGAAAGGAAGAAGCACAACATTGGGTCCATAACCCAAAAAAGTTAAACACTGCTTTACAGCTTTTTCAGGAGCATTCTATTAAAATACAAACCATAAATGACAGTAAAAAGTTTAAATAATAAATTTTAATTAAGTCTATCCCATAGATTGGCATGTTAAGTTTTTGTGAAGCTTTTGAAGAAAAATAACATTGGTGTTATAAAAGTTGTTTATTTCTAGTATTAACTGTAAAATCACTATTTAGTGCCACTGTTTTTCCAAACACTTTAGATACATGTTCAAAATAAAAAAATTAAAAAATAAAAAATAATCAAATTTATTATTAGTAACTAAAGCATTAGATGTAACACAGCAATATAATAAGTGTATAACATTTTCCATCAAATTGAACATTTATGATATACCAAGAAGTTCATTACAACAATCTTGCCTCATGCATTACTTTGAGAATTATGTTCAGCTTCAAATGTGAAATTCAAAACTTGAAATATTTGTTTGAAATTTTGCATATTTCATATAGATATAGTATTAAGTATGCTCCTTGATTTTTATTTATAGAAGAAATATTTTTCTTTTTGCTCATATTACTCACAAAATATCAACAAATGTTTATTTCATTTTAATTTAATGCCAATTCACCTAAAATGTCTTACTGAATTAAAAAACTGAAAGTTAAACAAATACAACTCCAGTGTAGAATGCTTAGCTAAAGTAAAGACCAGCAAGATAATTTATTATGTTCATTACCCATGAGGGCCAATATACTTCATATAAGAAATGTATATGATAAAGATTTTTGCTAGAGCTATAAACGTATTTATTTATATCCACTGTATGGTGTTTGCTTATAGTACCTAACAGTATTGTCTTTTATATCATTAACGTTTCATAAGTATAAATTTTATTTTAATGATGTAATTATACTTTTATTTCAATTCACATTGAATACATACATGTGTAGTTAGCTTGAATAAAAACCCATATATTAAAGTTAATAAGGACGATAATGAACATATATTCCACACATTTGTGACAATGCAAAGACTTAACCATTATAATTATGAAACATAATTTGAAATTATTTATATGTACCTATTTCAATATTTTCACATTCAAGAACACCATATAATAAATAATTTATAAATGCATAACGTAAAGTCTAATGTAAATAATGAATCATTTGGTGTAATTGTTACTAATACAACTACTAACAACAACTACTAATGTAAAAAAATAAACGGTAGACTACTTAAGACCTAAGTACCAGTAGGCTGTAGTGCTGTACTTTGTAACATTAGTCCTACACAGCTAAATAAGTAAAATAATGCAAGTCTTTCAATATCGCAAAAAAGAAAAGCAGACAAAAATATCTAATTACAAAATAAATCAAATACATATAAAATTCATATTTATAATACAAATAAATGGTTTTTAATAAAACTTACTGAATAGCGTATCGCAAATGTTCCATCCTTTGTTCTAAGTTAACCAAACACAAAACAATGGGGCTAAGGTTCAAAAAACAACATTCTTCCAGAATAGTTATTTAAACCACAAACTGTGCTTGCGAAACTATACATTCGTCAGTCTTAACCAATTTACAAACTTCTTGGTATTTTCTTTTTAGCTTAAATTACAGAAATTCAATGAAACTGAATTAAGTAATATACTTGTAATACTATGTTACCGAACAAAATTAGTTTAAAAAAGGCACTCTGGCGAAATGCAGACGACTGAATTGGTTACCAACGCAACACCGACTTCGCTTTCACTTCACTGCATTGAACAAGGGACCGTTTAATAAATTCTTCGTTGTTATAATCGAATATTTTATGGTTCTAGAACTGGTGGGAACATGCTATATACTTTTGACAAATATATATCGACACACAAATACAGGTTTGCTCTAACTGTTTTTAGCATTAAATAAACACGTTAACTGCTACGGGCTTAAAACCAAATTCGACAATTTTTAAATTATTTTACACTGGAAATATGAAAAGACAATAGATATGAAGTTTATAAAATTGTAGCAGGTAGGGGACAATTTATAACCGAATAGGATAGCTCGACATAATGGTGAAATATTTATGGAACTTATAAACTATAGAATAATTTATTTTCGTATTGTACTTACTCTTCTTAACACACAAATCTTGTTCACTGGTAAAATTACCTACCGGAACTTAATTTTGTACTCTATTCAACTATGGAACAAATTCAACGATATCATTCGAGGCAAGTCATTGACTTTCGAACAGATTTAACGAAACAGCCAGATGCATGTCGTCATAGGCGTTTTATAGTTGAGCAAATCTCATGCTGTTGGTTCTTCATATGTCGTTCTAATGTGCATTGCAAACATAAAATTTAAGACGCAAGGCCCAATTGTCAATACATACACGTGATTAAAGATACAAAACTCAACTCCTGTGCAAACATATACTATAAGATACAAAATCCTGTCGTCAGTATAAAAATACACTTTAAGGTACAAAATACGGTCGTTAGTGTCAAACTTTTATGTTTAGTCGCAATTTCTTAAATATTATCTCAAAACCAGCGAAATTTCTAAATTTCAAGCGCTCCTCAAAGTATTACATTCTCGTTGTACTGTGTGCAGTTCAATCTAAACTACACGCATGCGCAAACATAGGCGCAGCTGACGACTCCCTCTCAAAAAATAGTTCGTTTTTAGGTGTCATTTATGGTTTATAAAAGAAAAATGAAAATAATTTAAAATTTAAATATGTTTAGCTATGAATACACTACTGGTTTTAAGAATTCAAATCTACTGTTTTGAAATTATTTTTCTGAAGTGGAAAAAGAACTCTGGAACTTTATTAGCATAATTATTATTCTGAGCATGTAAGGTGCAGATTATATTGTACTGACAAGCTGGTGCTCTGGATACATTTTCCAATATATGTGGGTAATTTTTTTATTATTATTTTTTTAGTGTTATGCCACTTTCACTGCCATCTCGTCACCTTTTTGACCATATATACAGAAATATATGAATATATATATTTTACAACTGTAGCAACATATCAGTGAATTTGCCTTCTGTAAGAAAACTCCGCAAACGTAAGACTACCAGTGAAGAAAAAAGTAGTGTTCATTGGTGTTTGTAGCTCATTAGTTACAAGTTTTAAACAGCACCTCTATAAGAACAAAAAGGGTGTACCTCAGATTAAAATAAGTTATAATTACAAAATAGTAGTGCATATTTTGCTACAGAGTCAGAACCACAAACTAACGTAAAACATCATACATCTAGTTTGGTTAGCTGTAAGGTTTGGAGGATTGAAGGATCCAGGATTGGACACATGATGCTGACCATGCTCAATACATTCAGCTATAAGTGCATTACAACTGCAAATGAAATCCTTGTGACGTCAGGTTTCTGACTGCCATCGTTCTTGTCAACAGGAGTCTCTAAACTGGTCGTTTGGTCAATTTACGTGTTGCTCAAGTTAAAAATTCCAATTTCATTCAAATACCGACAAAAACTTTACCTCAGTGGATTACACTATGTAACAAATTGTTTTACTTTTTCTTGTTCCTGGGCAGAAAGTGTTATTTCGTAATTGCTTATGGCTAAAGTATATGGAAAATACCTATTTTTCTCTTCAAACTTTGCTTTTGTGACCTGAGTAATGAAATTTTCAAATTTACCTATTTTCCAAAACATTCCAGGTAGACTCAGTGCTAAGTAACCGATAGAGAATTTTCTCTAACTTACAAGAACTTTCTAGAATGTTGTAGAACTTACGAGAATTTTCTAGAAATTTCCATAGTAATATATATGTAGAGTGGCTCACCACTTCAGTTTATTTCTAGCTGCCTAAGTGAACACATAGACCTATTTCATTTTATTAGAGATGACATCAAGAAGCTGCAAGCATTCTCCAGATGCATTCTGCTATGTATGCGGCCAATTCATCAAGACAAGAGCGAAAAAATACTCTGTGACAGCATCTACTAAAATATGTGAAGCCAAAAGGCACATTTCGGTATGCCTGTCGGGGATCAAGTCAAACCCTGGGCACCTCATTTTACCAGCGAGCACTGCAAAAAACTCCAGAAGGTTAGACGGACAATTTTTGCTTGCTTGAATAATAAGATTTTATATTATACAAATTTTAGACCTTTTAAAATTTAAATATTTTTTTTAATTTCTAATAGTATAGAAAATTATAAAAATATTTTGCATGAACCTCTTACACATTAGATGTGGATGAAACAAATTTGTTCTTCATAATAACTTTATTTTCCTCTTTTGCAGGATGGTACAGAGGGGAAAAGAGAGCCATGAAGTTCGCTATTCCAAGAATTTTGCGTTAAACCATTGACCACTTAAGCAATTGATACTCCTGCATAATTGACCCTTCCAAACATTGGGCTGGCAAGAATGCATCTGCTATCGTGTATCTGGATCTTCCATCATCCAAGTGCACACTGCCCTGAGCTCCCTGTACCCACTCCAGAGAGAGAAAGCAGCCATTCTCAGAAGAGAGCAGAAAATCAGAAAAGAAGGTAGACGAAGATCTAGATTACAATTTCAGAGGTGCAGCTAGTGAGAGAAACCCCTACTACCCCAACCAAAAAGACCTCAATGACTTAATCAGAGACCTTGGTCTAACAAAGTCGATTGCCGAGCTTTTAACATCTAGACTCAAGGAGTGGGATTTGTTAGATGAAAGTGTATAAGTCGCAAGTCAGAGGAAGCATATCAGGCATTTTTCAAGCTTCTTCACTTATCAAGATGGGCTCTGCTTCTGCCACAATGTATCCGGTCTGTGCGAGGCAATTGGGATTAGCTGTAACCCGACGAGTGACGCCTCTTCATTCATAGATCATCCAGAAGCCTCAAAACTGTGCTGCTCCATAACAGGAATAAGTATCCGTCTCTTCCCCTGAATCATTCGGTGCACTTCAAAGAGGAATACAGCAGCGTCAAGATCTTGCTAGAAGCCTTAGAGTATGACGTGTATGGCTGAAAGGTTATCGGAGACTTCAAAATGGTGACATTCCTGATGGGTCTCCAAGGAGGCTTTAACAAGTTTGATATCTTTGCCTTTGGGACAGCAGGGACACCACAGAGCACTACAACAGAAAGCAATGGATACAACGGATCGAGTTCTCTGTGGGGTGGCACAATGTCAAGTATGAGCCACTAGTGGACCTCCAGGTGTCCCCACCATTGCACATAAAATGGGTATTATATAACAGTTTGTCACAGCTCTTGATAAGGAGTCTGCAGCCTTCAAGTATCTTCGAGACTTCTTCCCTTAGCTGTCTGAAGCAAAGGTCAAATATGGTGTCTTCGTTGGACCACAAATAAGGACCCTGGAGTGCACAGAATTCCAAAAAGCTCAGTAGGAAGGGGAAAAAAAAGCTTGAGGCAGCTTTGTCGCAGTGGTTCAGGGCTTCTTGGTCAATTACAAGAGCGAAAATTATGTAGAACTGGTTGAGGCTCTGGTGAAGAACTACGGCAAAATGGGCTGCATGATGCTCCTGAGAGTTTATATCTTTGACGCTCATCTTGATAAATTCAAGGAGAACATGGGAGCATACTCAGAGGAGCAAGACGAGAGCTTCCACCAAGAGAAAACTGAGCTTTGAACGCCGCTACCAAGGAGCGTATAACGAAAACATAATCGGAGATTATTATATTAGGGGGCTGATACATGAAAGTGGTTTACATTACAGTCGCAAATCTCGAAAAACTAACTTTCAAACATTTTTGTAAAACTTTAGTATAAATACATATAAATCTTGATTCATATGTTGTTTTATTTAGACCTTATGTAAATGAAAATGTGCAAGTTTGCTCATTTTTACATATAAAACAGGTTAATTTCTAAATTTCATTATCCAGGTCACAAAAGCAAAGTTTGAAGGAAATAATGGCCATTTTCTGTACTTTTACAACATAAGCAATTAAGAAATAACACATACTATCCAGGAACAAAATCGGTGTTACATAATATTATCGTTCAAACGCCTGTAGACTACAACTTTTAAAAATATATCATCTATGTCATTACCAAAAAAGACAAACATACATCAAATCACTATTTATATATACACACACACACAATTACTGTTATAAATTTTTAGTCCTTCATTCACTGAATCTGGAAACTAGACCTTTCTCTAATGTGCTTGATTTATCACAGGAAAAAATTGTTCAAAACATCCAACACGTTGAGCCAAAAAATGTTTTATAGTCTCTGTAAAACCAGAAGGATGTTATATACCATAATGTACAAAACTTGATTAATCATTGGGATGTTTCCATATATATACACATATAATCTGTTTAGCTGATGGTTGGAAACATTTATCGGCTTACATCCTCGAGTATAGTTATATTACGGATTAATAACCATCCTATAGTTATCTGTCTAGAGAACTGAGTAAATGATATCGATGTATTTGGGTACCACTTCAAGACATTAAGGTTGGACAAACAAACAAAATCAAGTGTAACGAAGCTAACAAACGCCCACACAACTACAATGGTTTTCCAACTACTTAAGAAAAGTACAATATTAAATTGGTCTCAGTGCATATACCTGTAGGCCACATACACTTTTGAATTCGAAACACACAGCAACTCGAAATATAAAATCGAACATCTCGGACGTGATGGTTATTTTGAATATCATGGAGTGTTATTCGTATTTAATCGGAGATCATAAAACAGTGATTTTGTTCGTTCCAAAATTTGAAAAAGAAAACACTTCTCAAACAACCAGATACACTCACACATTAATTTTATTGGTACAAAAGCCCATCAAGGATGACGGGAAACCAAATCTTACCAAATTTGTATCCTCTAAGATGTATCTGCAACTTTGCAACCCACAAACAAGTATAAAAATATAAAGGGATTTCTAGCTTCAGGAAACCAAAGCCTATTGTCAGTAATATCTCCTTTACATAAATATCGTCTGTTCCCAGTATCGGTCCTTGTCCAGGCATTCATTTCAGTTATTTTCTAAATCACATCAGTTATAATAGTTCTCTTAAGACCGTATTTCTTGTTAGAACTCGATCATTGTACAAAATTTTTTCATAATAAACAGCAAATTAATTTAATTCAGTGCTAAATAGCTTTTGGTATAAAATTCCTTCCCTGACATTTTTATACGATAAAATAGTGCCGAAATTTAGGAGCTATTTACGCCTAACGTTAGAGATTAAATTCAACTAAAATGGTCGGGCAATGAAAAAAAGATTACTACAGAAGAAAAAGTGGAATAGGTGGACTCGTGTGGCTCAAGAAATTCGGAGAAATCGAGCGTAAACGACTGACTAATTAACTGAACGATGTTTGGCTTTCATGAATATGATTTTAATTAATCATAAGATTAAAATATTTATTTCCAGAATGAACGTGACAAAGCTTCTATTACCATTTTTCCCCATTGTATCATACTATAAAATAACAACAATAATTATTTTCAAAACACTTCAAGTGTGATTAAAATAAATCAACTTGATGTTTTGTTCACACGAATTACTTCCCAAGAGGCCTTTCAGGAAGCTCCATACCTACGAATGCTATTTTAACACGCTTCTGATTTGATTCCGAAATGGATAATTTAAGAGGGATGTAGAAAATAAAATCTGCCATTTATATAATTTTATAATGAAGTTTAGGCCTACTGGTTTATCACGATATGCCAGCTTTCGACGGGTAGGTCGTAACTTTTGAATAAATTTGGTTCGTGACAAATGTCACGCAAAGCGAGTTATTTTAATTTGCAATTTGTGTTGTTTTTAATAAAATTCGCAAGCTTAGTTGTCACCAATAACTTGCCAGTTTTTAGTGGAGTATATATCCTCCATATATAAACAAGTTTCAGATAAACATTTTTCTCTCTCAAAAGTTCAGCTCAGGCGATTAGTCCTGGTATTTATCTAAATATCCGTTGCGCAATAAAAATGTAAGAAACAAAAGGCAGATTTCAAATGCTATATTTGCACTCTTAATTTATTATGGGCAACTTAAGAAACATGTGTAAAAGAAAAGAAAAAAATAGGGACTTTGTAATTTATGATTTTTTATCACAAATTTTAGGTTTGAGGTTTCAAATACTTCCCCGGCTTTCAGTAAACAGTAACTTTCAAATAACTTTTACAGATCCAGTGCTAAGATATATACTAATAACGCAAAATGTGGGAAAGTTTACACTAACTTTTTTTCCTAACATCTTATATTTCATGTGTGAAATAGATGAACAAATAAAACTTCCTCTTCAAACTCCGTTCATAGTCTGTCTATTTATCTAATTAGAATGACTATATCTATATGTATAAAATGTGGTCATAGCCTTATCCTTCTCACTGGTAACATCCTAGTGTAAATGGACACGATACATCACGCCTACACACTTTCTAATCTGATTACAGCTACTTTCCACAAAGATGGAAGTGTGCGACCATGTCATTCGTAACAACTTTTAGTCAGGCCACATTCTGTTATTCGCTGTAACTATCTTCTGTCAATTCAACTGGAGTATTTTGAGTATGATTAAAAGAAAAAAAAGGACGTAATCCCACTCTATATACGTCACAGTTATACACTTAATTCAAACATGTGACCTAATTGTTTAAGCGACGCGTGTGTTTTAGATCCAAAATAATTAATAGTACCATTAAAAACTTATATACACTATTCGCCTATGTTAAATATTTAATCTCGGGCGTCTAGACACTTATATCCGCAATAACAGACCAGTACGTATGAAACCATAGCTCAACAAATTAACAAGTACGTCATGCCTATTCTAAGTAAAGTACGGTTAAGATTTCTTACAGAAAATATACAGCCAATCAAATTTTAAGGCGAAGGTACAAATTACAGAAATCTGAAGTAAATAAAAATCATAACACTAAAACGGTTTGAACGCTGAAATGTAGTAAAGTATTATAAACTACAGGCCTAAAATGTGAAACAAACATCACGTAAACTGGTTTGTTTGTGTTTTGTTTTTCAAAATTTTCCTAATTTGTCAATATCGGATTCAAAATCGAAGGCATATAAAAATACAATTTCAGATCGACCCTTCGTCTCGTATGTCACAACTAAATAGTCAGTCTTTCGTTCAATACCGCTGAAATTGAGACAATGTTCACAATTGCATAATAGTCCTATCTGTTGTATGTAGATGTAACTACTTCGCAGCGTGTGGACAGTTTTTCACCATAACTAGTATGAAGGTTCATTAGGTAACGCTTACAGTTCTCCATCCCAATTCCTGAAAAGGAGCCAGTCTAATTTATAAGTCATATCATGATAACGCTACTCTGGTTCTCAGTATCTTCCTTTCAATTTTCATTGAGTGATCACAAATGTTAGTTTAATAAATGTCTAACGATAAAATACAACAGTGTGTACTTTAACATTTGTTTATAATACGGTAAAGTTAACAGCCGTACACCCAAGTACAATATTAAATATGTAATCTCACCAATGTTTTTACTTCTATCAAATTAATCCTTAAGAGAATGCCTTCAAGCTTTAACATCCTTAATTATATATACTTTCACGTATAAGTTATTAATTGCTTTTTTATTCATTAGGTGTACACTTCCATACTCATGGTTAAAAGCTGAAACCGTAAAAATTCATTATGTATTATTCGGTAAAATAATATACTGTGAAACGAATCTTATGAAGGAGATGAAACCTCATTCATTGAATTTCAACGACCCCATCACTAGCTTGCTATTATTACGCTCAAATCGGTATGACATTATTACATTATTCGTCTCGCAAGACGTTTTCTGTTTTTTAAAAAAACGCTATGACATTAAGACGTGGTAAAACCAATATAAAGTACCAAGTTTAAATACAACAATAAAAACTCGCATTTAAATACATTAGGGCAAAGAATTGAAAACTTTCCACCTAACAGTACCTTTTTTTTTTAGTTTTCCTGGTTCCTAAACAGGATTATCTATTCATTATCCAATTTCGTTGATTTATAGTCATCTCAAGGTAAATTAAGCATATTAACCGAGTTCTGGTATGCGTTAGATTGTTATGTAACTTGACTACGCTGCAGAAGCTTCAAGCCACGTGTACATTCAACCATTTGTGGTAATTAAGCACGCCCCTTTTATTAACATGTCTATGCTATATTTTGCCTTCATGTAGAAAAACAAAAAATGCACACTTACAAATATTTACCGGAAGTACTCAAATTAACTGCACACCAATATACTTGTTTTATCACACAAAATAACTTCAGCTAAAATATACTAGAGTGAAAAGCAGTTGGGAAGAAAGGCAAAATACTTCGATGGATGTTCAAAGAACGAGGCTTAATTATGAAGGTTTGACAATACAAAAATTCACAATACCTTCTTTCAGAACTAGTTCCTGTTTCTACAGTAGTCAGACATCCAAAAGCTATATGATCTTGCATAAAAGGTCATTACACAACTGGATTATCCAATTCGTAAATGTGAAAGTTGATTACTGATAAATAACCAAAGAAGTTTAAAAAAAACTGACTGCAATCTCCATTCTTTCATGACTACCCTGTTTTGGGATCTGTCAATCTATTCACTGATCCTTACATTATATCCATAATCAAATGAAATTCTTCCATTTCTCTTCCTCTCTTTGTTCCCCCCCCCCTTAATGTCAGATTGGAGTCATTCCATCCGTTCCTTGATACCTATATTACAATCATAACTATAACGTACTTAATTATCTCCCGAACTATACACAAAATTAACGTTTTCTGAATACATTAACTATAAATTTAGTATATTATCTCAAGGAACACAAAATACGAAATCCAATAGTTTAAGCGTCTGAAGAAGGTTTTTTGTTGTTGTGTTTTCTTTTCTGACAAAAAAAAGAGCTTTCAAAGCTTTACCAAGAAATCACTACGCTAAAAACTAAAGTGCATTACTACTGGTCTTTGATGACACAGCGGTATGTCTGTGGACTTAAAACACTATAAACCGGGTTTCGATACACTTGATGGGCAGAACACGGGTAATTCATTATGTAGCGTTGCATAAGAACAAACCGACTACTACTGAGCTCGTGACGTTAAAATTACACCGCATACTATTTTACGTTTATCTAGAGTAGAAGGAATAATGTTAAACAGTCGACAATTTATTTAAAATAATGAAGCCTTGGACTAAATGAATAATCAATTAAAAATAACATGTCAGTATTTCATATCTACTGATTCCAATTCATTGTATAAGTTAAAAATAGCTTCAAAGAACTATATTACTTTAAAACTATATTATGTTCTTGTCATGGCCCCGTAAAGACTAACAAACAAAGCACAGTTCTTAACCCTTAAACAGTGGAAATGTTGCAAATAGCAGCATAAATTGATGATGACCGCCGTTTAAGGGTTAAGTAAGATTGGACTGCTGTTAAACCTCAAGAGTGACTACCCAAACCATTCTACACAGAATACAAATACACAATAATGAAAAATATGAGACTTTGGCAGTAAGTACAGTACTTGTTAACTGGAACACGGTTGCACATTAAAATACCACTGCAAATTTTCTGCGTTTTTGCACTGAATAAAATTCAACATTTCGTTATTTTCTAACATCATATGAACGCAATATAAAACTCAATGCTTACAAGGTTTGTAACTCAAAAATAAAAACAGCTCATTAAAACTTACTTTATCCGGTGCTATTACATGAATCTTCTCTGTCTACAGACCAACGAGTTTGTTCATAACGTGCTCTGGCGTTTAAATCGCCGTGGTACGAGCGATTTCGCAAACAAAAATGAGCATGCGCGGAAACGAAAAGGCTAATTACTTTATTTCTAATGTATAGGATAAAAACATTTGAATTTTACGTGACACTGGTATAGTTCGGAAACAAATGACGGCAGTTTGGCTAATATGTCTGGATAAAAATCTAAGGAACTCCTAAATTCGAATAACAATATTCCTAAGTAATAAAATTAACTAATACTTTTGTTTCAATCACACTTTACGGTATCACGCCTAAAAGCTAATATACATCCATCTTCTTCTTTAAATGTCTTTCTTTAATATTTACGATATTTGATACAAAATTTATTACCATTTACCTCAGAAAACTACCAAACATATGGCAATAATTTAAAGTTTAAACCTATTGAAGTATATAGTCGAGCTTAAATAAATGAAATTAAATGCCATTTTCAGAAGGGATGGTCTTACAAATTGACGAACATCACCATAAATATAAAACAGTTATTTCTTTATTGAGTTTGTCTTTAGAAGTGTAAATTTAACTTCCATATCGTCAGATATTCCAATTTATGCCAGCTTGCAACCAAATATCGCACATCATAACTATTAAAACTCAGAATAAGGAAATGCTCCAGATAAATATTTAGAAGGTTTATAGACCTGACATTTCTTACTGCTTAAGTCTGTCCACCCTACCTTATACTAACTAGAACTTTGTACGATTTAACAAAGCTCCCACATATCCAATTATTAATGTATACGTACATTTGATATTTCACCCAGTTTTATTTTTAGCAGTAACGTTGGTTGTGTTAAATGAAATGTACTGTACTCTTCTACTGAATTACTACCAGTGGAAGATTTAAGTTTAATATATTATAAAAATAATTACAATATTTGTAAATACTTTTCGTGTTAAAGGAACCAGTTTTTCCGTTTTTTTATTTTATGAAATTTTTCAGCGTACCGAGGCTTCTTGTTTTTGAATTTCGCGTAAAGCTACTAGAGGGCTATCTGTGCTAACCGTCCCTAATTTAGTAGTGTAAGACAAGAGGGAAGGCAGCTAGTCATCACCACCCACCGCCAACTCTTGAGTTCATTTTTTTTTAATTATTATTAACGTATAGTGGGACTAATTGGCTGAAGGGACGAACATGTTTAGTGTGACGGGGATTCGAGCCCGCGACCCTCAGATTACAAGTAGAGGGTCACAATCAGCGTACTAAAACGAAAAAACTTAAATTACGTAAAATCTATTCAATACAAATGGCGATACGTCAGTAAAAATAATTAACAATAAATAAAACCATAGTTCGGTTGATTATTAATATTATATTGATTGTTACTATCACTGAAGAATCTAAACTTTTACCTTGTTAAAGAAATGTGAACTCAATTACCACAATGCATAGTTCTATTGTATTAAGTTATTGAAAAACACACACTCGCGCGCTTATTACAAACGAATTCTTCATAACAATAAGAAATATAGTTATTGGTGTCGTATGTTAGCCAATGAAAGCTCTGAGAAAAGAGTAATTTGACCCATCACTCGCAGCCCTTATTTTCAATTGAAAAACAAGAGGGAAGGCAACTAATCAATACCGCCCACTACTAACTCATAGGCTACTCCAATCGAAACCTAAGATTTGCAGTCTTTTTCCAACGCAACCGCTGTCCCATAGGACGAAGCACGGTTTTGCAGCAATGGGACAAACCAATAACTACGATTCATAGCTAAGAAACGCTGCACAATAAGTCATGCTCAGCTTACAAGTTAAATAAATATCTAAAAGAATATTTATATTCGTGTATAATATTATGGTGGGTCCCTCAAAAGTACCTGCACAGGCTCTGTTCACCATGAATTTTTCATGTTGATTTTCGCACATAGTTATTATGACAGACCAGAGAAAAAGCAGCGAGCCAACCACCCACCGCCAACTCTTGGGCTACTCTTTACCAACGAAAAGTTGGACTGACCGTCACATTACAACGCTACCATGGCTGAAAAGGCTAGCATATTTGATGACAGGACACGAACCCACAATCCGCAAGTTGCGAGTCGAGAATCCTAACCATCATGTTTTTTTTTTTGTGAGTTGCAACTGTTTTTGTCGTGCTCCTGTGTTCTACAAGTGGATGTTTATATCCATCTTATGCGTTGAAACTGAGTAGCAACGAACGGATTCATGGTCACAAAAGTATTAGATCAAGTAAATCCATCTATATTTACGCCAATGAACTTTAGAATAATTGAAAATAATAAGTACAAACATGTGTGAATTATACGTTATATTTCTTTTCTAACCAAACCATATGCATGTAAAACCCACTGAGTATCCAAAACAATCAATTCAAAACATTGAAAGTTTCAATTTTATATTATAGCCAATTTCCTGTTTCAGTTTTTTTTTTAAATCTGCAGATCAGCTGAATGAAGAGCAGCAAAGAATTTTCAACCAATATATTTTTCAGTTAAAGTGTCTTTAAGACACCTACATACTGTTAACTTTATCTGCAAACACTAATAGTTATCAAATATGTAAATGTCCATTCAAGTTATTATCTTAATGCAACTAAGACAAGATGTTTTAACACTCGCGTTCACTAATAATACAAAACATGACAAAGTGATAGTCACTAAAACATTTACATGGACTATCTTTAAGTCAAAAATCAAATAAGATGAATTAGATACACACACAAACACACACCATCATTAATCTTACGTGTGAAATGTTAAAAACCCGTTAATATATACATAATTTTTATTGCATGTGACATGAGAAAATTTAGTCTTACAATAACAAAATCAAGTCGAGATTAAAAACTGTTTGAGTGTTAAAAGCCTATCTGTACACTCAAATGAAATAATTTATTGTTACATGATATAGAAACTTCTATGCAAAGTTACGTCTTAGCCTTTCTCATGTTTCCTATGGATTACGTTACTATATTTGGTTGGTGGGTTGTGTGTGTCTGTGTGTGTGTAAAGGAAACGCAAGTCGAATAGAGGAATGCGTCACGTGTTGTGAGTGAAATTTCAAGTACCAGAGTCTTCTTGAAGTGTTTTTCTAAACATTTGGAAGAATGTTAAGAAAACATTCGAAACAGTTAAATAATTTCATTATAAGGTGGATTACATACTGCTAAAAGTAATCTCAAATCATATTAGTGGTAATAGGGCCGAGTGCGGTCCAGCGTACCTGACTAGACCGTAGAGCTCAAGTATCCAAAGTTTGCGTCCAACTAACGAAAATAAACAAAAATCACGTTTTTCATATCATGAGTATGATAGACGAGTGACAAAAAAAAATTCACTGTTCGATATGACAAGAGTTGCCCAAAAGTTGGCGATTGAAAATGTAAGCTTGTTGTTTTCCTACTGGTGTATCATTTCAAAATTGGTAACGATAAGAGCTTAACAGAGAAATTATTTGAAATCCAACTAACCTCAACTTAAATACACTCACTTTAGTGTGAGTTATTGTTATTATTTTGAATTAAGCACAAAGCTACACAATGGGCTATCTGTGCTCTGCCCACCACGGGTATCGAAACCCGGATTTTAGCGTGTAAGTCCGCAGACATACCGATGAGCCACTGGGGGCTTTAGTGTGAGAGAAGGATTGATATGTATTGTTATAGCTCATCAGTAAAATAACGTTTAGTAAGATTTTTATAGGTAGCGGTTTTCCACAAATGATAAGGTACGTAAAGACATATTTACTGTATCTGTGGGATACAGAAACACATACATCACGGTTCCACTCAGGCACACAAAACAACGTAAAAAATGCTTTACACAGGAGTTAGAGAGAGTAATTAACTTGTCGTAAGACATTAGTACAAGATATTAGATTTCGAAAGACAATTCTATATCTAGCCGAAATTAGACGAGTGTACAGTAATAGCATTCCAACCATATTACACTTGTAATAACCCATGCAATGCGTATAAACACGCTCAACAAATGTTGCTAACGGCAGCAATATTCCTGGCTTGAAAAGTGCAACGATTATTATCTGTGTATTCACAACATTCGTTTGCTTTGGAAGTTATAGTGTACAGAAGTTAATATTTATGCATAAAGAATTTTTCTTTAACTTCAATTGTAAAAGTATAGAGCATTAATTTCGCTTGATATAAAGGCTATACGACACATAAAACAAATGTTCACTCTACCCACACCAACATTTACACAAAGATAATCACTGGTACAAACCGCTTCGTGATAATCGAAGGTCGTACCTAACTACATGTAATGTTTGTATAACCGATGGGAAGTAAAAACACGCAACGCTGAGAACAAGTTGCGAGCGCACGATGAATGTTTACGCTTTTATGAACAGAGAAAACAATACCTTTTGAAACAAGCAAGACAGTCCACATTTTTAAGATTTTCAGAATTAAGTTTTACGCGTGAACAAGACAGTACGCAAATGTTATGCCTATATAATTAGAGTAAATACTGTAATAATAGGTATTACGGTTTGGGTAATTCGAGTGCATCCAAGCGAAAGAAGAGTTAAAGTATGTCTACATTTATATGTATTGACCTAACAAAACAAAGAGTACTGGTTAAAATTAACTTTGTGATTTGATATCATGTCACATTTTGAAATAAATTTCAATACAAGCTGTTTTTTATAATACTAGACAAACACTTATTTACACCCTTTGAAACTGGTATTGTTATTCACAATAACAATAAATAAACAAAAATAGTGTAAGCACTTTAACATAGTTTATGTGATTTAATTTATTGTAAGTTACTGAAAATACATATGTAAATAATACACTTTTTTTTAAATTAAAGCTAAATTTAGTTTAAAATATTTACTAGTTTCACATTATCATAGGTATATGTGAAAACCTGAAGAAAAACAACGTCCGTAAAAAAACAACTTAAAATGTATTTTGGATTATAAGATTCATCTATAACCTGCCTTTTATTATTTAACAGAATTTTAGTTAACTGTAAAGCTCATACATTATAAAATCATGTATAAATAACGCACGTTTTAGCATAAAAATAAGCACAAATACAACTTTTTTATTTATTTATACTTACAATAAACATTATTATTTGTGTAAATTTGAAAATTACTTTTTTTATTGTAGTTGATTCTCAAAAGCCTATTAAGATTCACCTCTTGTATAAGAGTAGTTCTTAAACATAACAAGATAAAAACCATCTCATATAAGATGGGAGGTACTTGTTTGTTTTTGGAATTTCGCACAAAGCTACTCGAGAACTATCTGTGCTAGCCGTCCCTAATTTTACAGTGCAAGACTATAGAGAAGGCAGCTAGTCATCACCACCCACCGCCAACTCTTGGGCTACTCTTTTACCAACGAATAGTGGGATTGACCGTCACACTATACGCACCCACGGCGTATGTTTAGCGCGACGTGGGCTCGAACCCGCGACCCTCGGATTACGAGTCACACGCCTTACGAGCTTGGCCATGCCAGGCTGTGGGAAGTACTAAAACCACTTTTTGGTATATAACAAATGAACCATTAGATGGCAATAGGTGTTATATAGTAGGTTATATTAGAACTACTTTAAATACACTAATTGGTAATCACGTAACCTTAAAACTGAAATTAGATATAACGTCGCAGTAGGACAGTAAGTATCACAAATATAATTTAACATTGCTTATACTTGTATGTTTTTGATGCCACCAAAATTTTATCGCGCTTGGTAAAAATATATAATAGCCTTTTCTGACATAAAATATTCGTAAACGGAGATCATAAAGATGTGTTCAGATCAGAAATTTCTGGTTTTAAAATGAACATCTTTGAACGTAATGCCATTAGAAAACAAGCATACTGTTAGCTCGTCAGTCAGTCTTTTAATTTCCTGTAAAGTTTGGTGATATTTAGCACTAAAAAACTAAATTGAAGCTAGCTAGTCATTAACACCCACTGCCAATTCTTGGGCTTCTCTTTTACCAGAGAATAGTAAGATTGACCATTACATAACATCCCCACAGATGAAAGGACGAGCATATCTGATGGAACGGAGATTCGAACCCTCGACCCTCAGATTGCAAGCCAAGCGCCCCAACCATAACCATACTGAGCCAGCTCATTAGAAGCGTTGTAAAATGGTTAGTGTTATTACCAAGGTAATAAGTGGAACTAAGTTAAAAGGTTTTTGGCCAGTGTAGGATAATTCATCCATGTACATCAAGATTTACACAAGATGAAGTGCGTTATGACTTTTTTTAACAGCGTTATTCGGCAAGTCAAACAATCTGATTGACAAATTTGTGGATTTGTGAATTTTTTTTGTTTATTCTGTACAGGCTTTATCAGTGCTTTGATAGGTTGTTTCTTTTTTTACTTCTCGACAATGTGCGAACGTGCTTAGAGTTTTGTTCACATGCTGTTTGTAGTGTGTTTGAAATTTCAATTTGTATTGTACATCTAGCCCATTCCTACCATAATTGCTGTAGCATTTAATAAAATTACCTGTGTAGGAATTTACTTTTATATTTTTTACAATACTGATTGCATTGGTTGAACGTATTTTATGTACTGAAATTTACAAACAGTATTTTCAACATTGCAAGTGTCATAATTAATAACTGACATTCACTTAGTATTTACATTTAGACAAGAACAGAAGATAATTTTGATATTACATTAGTTTCGGTAAGGTTGTTCTTCAATAAACTTACATCACAACAGACACGTTGACAAATTTGTAATGAATATAAAATACTTTAATAAAAACGAAGTGTCCTGAGAATCAGGTATGTCTAGAGACACTCCTGAGTTCAGGCAACGATGACACTTTTTATAGAGTTCTACGGTATTTTACACCCAAGTCTGACTCGCAGAAACCACCCCTTCTCCGAGAAATTTTGAACGCGCATGTGAACAGCCCAGGAACCTAGCAGGCCTGAAGAGCACTGGTACTGAGAAAAAGGTCTTGTCTAATTGAAATCTTATCATATATTCTTTTCACTTGAAACCAAAAGCCAGCAAAAAATGGACTGAACCCTGAATATCAATATAATTATACACCCACCAGAGGGAGTATGTGTTTGTTTTAAGTTATAGAATGAGCTGTGTGTTGTGCCCAGTGCATGTATCAAAACACGCTTAAGCAAAACAAACCTATACTTTCCACTGAGCCAGAAAAGAAAAAAAAATCGTAAAAAAAACATTAACTTCTTAAGATACACCGAAAAGTTGGTAAATTGATCCGAAAAGTGACGCTACACAAGCAATTTATTCCACATAAACTGACTAGTCAATGAATATATGTCAGTAGAAATGTGTATATAAGGGATGTTGCATATGTAGTAACGTCCAAACAATATTCCTGTTCACGTGATATAGTTTACTGGTTTATTTTTATAACACATTTGTTTGTACTTTTACTCAACGTTCTGTAAAGATGTCCCAGTCTCAGTTGTTGGGCAGGTCATATGCGTACGGTACGAGTTCACACTGTAAATAATTAATTAGTTATAAACCATCTTTAATCATGCAATTAAACTCGCTTTAAATATAAGTGTAAAATTAAATCTCACAAGTTATATCATTCTTCAACTTTATTCTCAGGTCGTGATAACTATTTTGTGGATATAGTAATAAATCTAAATAAACCAAAGTGCACCTGGCTATATAAATGCAAAGAAAACTTCTAAGCAGATAATTTCCCTTAAACGCCTCCGCGCACATTTCCATTCATTTATTACAAAGCAGGTGGTCAGTTTCCTGCCTAGCAGGTTAGAGGTCATATTATCCTTTTCTACCTGCCAGGTGTACCAGTCGAAAGAGCCAGAACATGATGGAATTAAAACCAGTAAGGCACGATGAAGACAATTCAGTAGGTAAGTAGTCACGCTGATCATAGAAGAAAATTATGAAAATTAGTGTTAATAACTTGTACAAAAAAAAAATCTGCAAAAACACGAAGAAATACGTTCTCACAAATAAGAACAGTACTTGGTTGGAACAATATGTTCTCAATGAAGTCTATTTTAGACAGCCATAGATACTCTATAATCAGTTATAAACGAGTGAAACTGGCATAACCTAAACACAAATAATATGCACGCTTTATATATATACATATATATTAATAACAGGCAACCTTGAATAAAATTATACGCATTAATATGTTAACATGTTAGTTCATAAAGCTACTGATAGTGATGCATCTTCATTTATAAAACCATTCTTAAATCCAAAAATAAAAAATTAAAGAAAAGCACTTTGAAAGCTAAACCGCTTTTTAGTTGAGCAAATAACCGATAATCTAAAGCTGTCTTCAACTGTGGTTCATGAATCTAGGTGTCCAAGAGCGTTCTCATGTGGTGCGCCAATGCGTTTCAAAAGAGCATGGTGTAATTACCTTACAAAACATCATAAAACTGTCTTTAATGCCAAATGAAATAATCGTGCAAACGAACTAACTTTCGATAGTATAAGATTTGTGCGATCATTCATATTAATGCCTACCCCATACGTACATGTAGCATAAATAATTTTGGAAGTGCTTCCCTCTACAGAGTGAATTAAACTAAGTGAATACTATAAATGCAAAAACGGCTCATCTGGGTTGAGAAAATATTTTACAGCCGTTTTTGCATATATATTTCTCTACAAGTGGGTTTTCTCGACATCACTGATTAAGTTGAATACTTTGTTTTTCTGTTTAAGGGTTTACGTGTATTATAGAAAATTTCACAAAAACACTCAATTTTAAATATCACATGTTTGAAAGCTATATCTTCTGCACGTGTTATTTCCTTAAAAGAATTAATGTGGTCCAATATAGGTTAGACCCTACAAACTGATAAAATACAGGGTGGTCGCTAGAAAAGCGGAAAATTTGAGGGTCAGATGAAATCATGAATAAAATGCGTGCTTACTCATTTCTATTTTGATTTCTTTACATCATGAATAAAATGCATGATTTTAATAATTTTGAGCATTTATGAGTGTAATATAACATATGCCTTTAAAAAAACTTTGTAAAAGTTATTCTTTGTAAAAATAAATAGCTGTTTGACAAATTTTCCGCTTTTCTAGCGACCACCCTGTATTTCAAAGATAATACCAATAAAAAACAAATAGAACAGACCTCCACTGCTATAATTTCGCACACCCACATATATCATGCGTGGAACTCCTAGTTTTATATATTGAATCTTTATACGACTAAACTTATTTCCGGCTGAAAGGAAGATGGTCAGTTTCGTTGCATAAAGATTCAATGTATAAAACCAGCAATATATTAATACACATCACAATTACAGCTAACACAGTTGAATGGAAATGGATAGTTAAATAAGAATTTCAGAATGTTTAACAAGAACTAAAATATTTTTGCAACTTCTTTATTATTGTGATCTTTTTTTTTATGCTGGCACTCGTTACTGTAGTATTACACAAAAGTTTGGTCTTGTGATCATTACAAATTCATGCAGTCTGTCAACTTGTATACCAAAACATTTACAGCACTTTGTATTCCAAGTAAACTTACTAGTTAAAGAAAAATATAAAAAGTTTATGTTCAACTGAATAAAATTACGGTTTAAGCCCCAAAAGCTGACAACAAATTAGTATTTGGCATTTTAATTTCGCGCAGAGATACACCAGAGCTATCTGCGCTAGCCGTCCCTAATTTAGCAGTGTAAAACTATAGAAAAGTTAGCTAGTCAATAGCGCCAACTGCTAGCTTTTGGGCTTTTTTTTTTACCAACGAATGCTGAGACTGACCGTCACACTATAACACCCTCACGGCTGAAAGGACGAGTATGTTTAGTGGGACAGGGATTTGCACCCGCGACACACAGATTGTGAGTTGAGCGCCCTAACCACATGGCCGTGAAGGGCCAACAATTAGAAAAATATATACCTAACATTTGTTATAGAAATCCTATAAACCACATTTTTTTTTCTCTCAAATGTTCGACCACCAATTACTCTTTTACTTGTGAGTGCAACTATGTATAGGTGTGTTTTTCTTACAGCAAAGCCACGTCGGGCTATCTGCTGGGTCCACTGAGGGGAATCGAACACCTAATCCCCTGATTTTAGCGTTGTAAATCCGAAGGCTTACCGTTGTACCAGCAGGAAACGTAAAACTATGTAAAAGATCAATTATTTCTCGAGTTTAAATTGTCAAAATTCACAAAAATCAGTCATGCTTATATGAAATAAAAGTAAACATAATACAATATTTTAATTAAAAACAAATATATGAACACAGGGAAATAGATGAACAGATAGGGAAATTCCAATAACTACTTGACGTATTTACAAACAGAAATAATTATCCAAACAGTTGATTTACAACTACGTCTTTTGATTGTTTTCTTGATTTAATAACTAAAACGGTTACCATTTCACACGGTCTAACATTCTATCATAAGTTTACTAAATACACAGACCCATATATCGTTAGGTATCTTAATTATTAAAAACTCAAAGCCTTCTGGAAACACGAGCATATTATTTCACGTGAGCATTTGATTACAGCATAAGGCTTTAAAAATTCCAAACGTCAAATATACTAACACGTGCAACAGCCATCCTCCACATGTCGCTACAACGAAACACGTGGAGCAAGTTTTTAAATAAAGAAAATTACATTAATACGTACGCATATCTGCTTTGTTTTAAACATAGACTGCCTAAAGCCATGAATGTTTCAAAAAGGCAGAAACATGAGATATGTTGGTTCAATTTAAAATGCAGTATCTAACAAGCACGGAGAAGCAGTATTATATTACGTTATGTGGTTTCTACCGAAGGCCTGGTTAGACTAATTACATACTGTATTCAATCACTAATATATAGTAATACACTGTTGGTTTCACTTTACCTCTGACGTCCCAACCATGTAAATATGTTTTACAATTGTGTGAAAAGATATGGACGTACTTCAGTGAAAAGTCTACCATGAGTTAAACAAATATTGAAGTGTCAAGATCAAATAAATATATTATAATTAAAAGCAGTCATGTTTGCCAATACCGACACCAGTCGTGTAGATAATGTACTTATTACTATATATCAAAGTTTCATTAATTGTACTCTTCATTACCATTAAGATTTGTTTTTAGAACAAAACTATAGTGGGCTGTGTCCACAGAGTGAAATCGATATGATTCGAAGCACGCATTGAATAATAACTTTTATTAACCTAAGAGCCATGTGCTGAACAATGAATAAGAATAATTATGGCTTGTTCTCTTTACAAATAAATCCAAGATCGAATTACTTGGCAACAATCAACGAGATATTCGATGTCGGAGGAAAAAAAAAATGGTATCATATTCAATGTACAACATTTACAATTACGTATGGCAGGGTAATCTGTACCATTAGGATTGTCCTAGAAAATTTGCTATTCAACAACTAGAATTCATCATATTTTCATGTAATTACAAGATTAGTCTATTTAATGTTTATTAATCTAAGTCTCAAATTCCTTAAACAAACATTAAAAATTCGTATCAACTATATTTTGTGTACCCTTTATTTAATAATTTTTCTTACTTTTATTTTAAAGAAAATATTACAAGATTTCTAATTTAAGAATATACTAGGTCTTGTAATTCAAACCAAAAATATGATCAATGTTTTACAAAGTTACAACAAAATTGAACAATTATATTTCTGAGCAGAAACAGTTTATTTGTTTTTGAATTTCGCACAAAACTACTCGAGGGCTATCTGTGCTAGCTATCCCTAATTTAGCAGTGTAAGACTAAAGGAAAGGCAGCTAGTCATCACCACCCATCGCCAACTCTTGCGCTACTCTTTTACCAACGAATAGTGGGATTGAACGTCGCATCATGACAAGCACATTTAGCGCGACGGGGATGTGAACCTGCGACCCTCAGATTACGAGTCGAACGCCTTGACACGCTTAGCCATACCGGGCCAATTAGTTTTTAAAAAGTTTCTAACATTTTAAGGTATATACAAGATTTAAAATACATTTCTTGAACTGCTCTTAAGATAGAGATGGATGATGCAAAGGAACCGTTTTTAAATATATCTGCAGAGAGGAAAAAATGTGTCATAAACTCATAAAACCAAGAAAAATATTTTACTGGAATTAATGATGTCATCAACAAATTATCACTGATCTTCCTTATGAAACCGAAAAATTTCGGCGTATTATAATTTCAACTGGTGTCTTTAATACAGTTTTAAACTTCAAAATCATGCGACACCTTACGACTTTCACATGTAACATGTTAAGTTCATTAATACTCATATCCACAATAATCCAGTATATATTTCCTGGGTAGAAAAAATTAAAAACAAACACTAAAACTAGTTTTACTCTTAAACCTACTTGTTGTTTTATTAATAAATGTTTTGTTTCACCAACTCAAATTTAATATATACATCTTACGACAATCAATCAAAATGTGTGAACCGTGCCACCTGTTGGATTTAAAACACGTAAATAAAATTAATTTTCAACAAAGTCCCAGTATTTACTGCAGAGGGCCACAAAAAATTTAAAGGTTTAATGTCAAATATTGCGAAAAGAGAAAGTTTATACGTATATCAGTTTTCCTATCCTGCCACACCTACAACTTGAAACGTGAAAAAGACCAAGAATTTTGGCTAGTTAATGCATGGTATTAACATCACAGGAAAAGATTCCCGTGAGAAAACAAGTTTCACAATTGTAGACAAGGGCGTTCTTACCATTCAACATTAGGAAGTTTTTCTTTCCGTTAAAATAATATTAATCTGGACACATCTTTAACTTCAACAAATGTTTTAATTTGGATCTAAACACTTTAACTAATATGGGTAATATATAACTGGTAATCATTGTAAACTGTTCGAGCACAGGGCATGCATATGCAGTACTTATATCGTAACAATTTTATTTAAAATTCATTAATTACATCTGACTGTCAACTCAACTTAAAGTTACAGTTAATTGTTCTGACACCAGCAAACAGAGAAACCTGAACAATCAAAAGAGGCAAAAACACTTACTTTAGGTTCCTTGTAATTATACTTAAATTCGACTATATAAAAAGTGTGCAACGTTCCATTTTTAAAGTGAAGTCTTTCTGTGTGCAAGATATGTTAACTTATTTGGAAATTTTCAGTGTTTGTGAAAGCTTTCTAAGTTTGTTTTCAAATACAGAAGCAGCCTTGACCCTATGACATAAGAAACGAGCTCAGGGCTGCTGCGTCACATATAGAGAAGTGGTTTATAAGCATACTTTTTTTTTAATTTTGTGTTTGGGATTTATAAACATCCATCGCATAGTTTTACAAGATGAGGCTTTCGGCTTAACAAAACATCAAAATAAAGTTACAAATAATCCAAACATTCAACGATGAAACTGGAGAATGGAGAAACGTTTTTTTGTTTTTGTTTTTCATTCCAACTATACATACGGTTGCGAACAGTTTATTACACTTTTTCTTAAACAAAATTGGCATGGTTGGTTGACTGATTTGAAACAAAGCTACACTGGGCTATCTGCTGCATCAACCACAAGGAACTGAACCCTGAAATTTAACGTTGTGATGAAGTTGATAACAAATTAGAAATAGCCTGTTTGCTGTTAAGCTTAAAAGTGTAATATGGAATATCTGTATTCTGCCCAGCGCGGGATACTAAACCTTTAAGCATTATAACCCCGCAAATTTGCTTCTGAGCCGGATATTATTGTTAACCGTAATACAGGTTTCTGTCAAACTGTTATTACCAAAAAAAGAAAAAAAAACTAATTAAATAACAGAATACCCGAAATTATTCCTTAATTATTACTAATTTAACGAAACAAGCGTCAAAATATATGGGTTGGACACCATTTAACTTAAACCGATGAGAACAAATTGCAATTATTAAAAAAAAAAGTTTTTAGTTTATCAAAATTACTGTTTTATAACGCACACGTCCTCCCTAGTACAGCGGTACGTCTACGGATTTACACCGCCAAAATCAGGGGTTCGATTCCCCTCGGTGGGCTCAGCAGATAGCCCGATGTGGCTTTGCCATAAAAAAAAATACACAACATAACGCATACGTATTTCCTGATATTTGATTCAAGTTTCCACCCCACAGCAGTAACAATGGTTGTTACTGACGAGTTATTTACTAGAACACATTGAAAACATTATAACCGGATATGATTTAATCAGCTATGGTTTGGAGGATACTAACACTAGCCAGGTGACCATTTTATAAGCTCAGGCTTAGTGTAAGATCGATATATTGATTTGAGAAAGTTCCTCTAACACAACTGAAAATTACATTGAAAATAATTATTTATCCACTATTTTCCTAATGCATGTCTTTCCCTCTATCACTGAATTGCTTGTATTAAAAATTTACAAATTACTAATATTCACGTCACGCAGAAAATACACTAAACAAAATAAAAACATCACATTTTCTGTTAACGTAAATCATAATATATAAAATGCCTTATTATGAACCTGCAATAGCATTATTACAAAGTTTATCTTTACTTGACTCAAGTAACTCATTTCACACTGAAGTTATAATAATGGGGTAGAAATATTTTCTGCAAAGGAATATTTCCCAAACAAATATTTGTAACATTTTGGGGCAAAAATCTTACATATTAAAAAACAACTTCTCAATAAAAAAACATTTAGACCTAACATTAATCTAAATTTATACACTTAAAATCCAGTTGCTTGTCAAGAATAGTTACAAGTGTTTGATGCAACTTGTAATTCACAGAACATTCATGACACATTCTATAATGTTTATCATCCCATTAGCTACTTTACTGAATTTCTAAGTTAATTAGCCTTTGATAAGATTATAGCATTGCTGTATAAACATCATTAGATCATTTTTTAGGTTTCACTGAAAATGTAATAAGTGTATGATAAAACATTTAAACCTTCTGTAGATAAAAGTTATAGTTTATCAACTGCCTTTATTGTTATTGTCATCATAAAAGTAATTTCATAGGCCACAAACATTAAATGTTATTTCATTGAAAAGTAACATCTGCACCACTTCCAATACTTTAAAATTTTCATCAAATTACAATCATCAAGGACAGCATTATATTAAGTTCCACTTAATCATATTTATTTGAGAAAAATTCTATTTTCAATTCCATGGGAAATAACCTTCACATGAGTGGTCCACTGACAATATTTTTAATATTCTACACAGTGAAATGAAATATTAGAAAATACTGAAGTTAAAAAAATCTACCACTTAAGACAGATTTAACTATCTTGGATAAAACTTTCGATTGCTTGTGATATATGTTTAAAAAAACACAAAAAAGCAGGTGAAATATGCAATATTTTTATCACTTCTAAATTTGTAATGTTATTCTAAATAAATTTACATTTTATTTACTTTTCTTAATTGTATAATATAGCAAAAAACTATGAATCTCATTCTATAAGGGTACAGAATGTTTTCCTACAGTAACAAGATATGGTTTGGTAACAATTTTCACACAGACCTTTTAAAAAGCATGAAAAAAAGTTTGTGTGCAAAGCCTTATTAGAATTTGCCATCTTACATTCATAACTAAAAATAAAAAAATATGCTCTTAACATCAAGCACAAAAAAAAAGTAAAATATTTATGTATTTATAAAAACATGTATAATCACTTCCTGGAAAAAACAAGTGTGCTTCAAGCTAACATGTTGCCTTTGTGACTGCATGGCTACTTAAACATGACAAAAAGTAATGATTTTATAACAGAGAATAAATGCTTACAAAATATACTGATAACATCATCAACTCAGTCTATGAAACTGTAACCTGACCACACTGAATTTAATAGTGCTTCTACTTTCTTCATGAAAGGGAACAGCAAGGACAATTTTTTTATATTTTATCCTTCAAGTTTGCGAGTGTGCTCATTTCATTATACTAAATTGAACATTTAATTTATGCACAGTGAGTATATGTATTTTTATTTATACAGATGCCAAGCTGTTCTGTATATTATACTTTTACTTTGAACTTCTATCCATCAGACACATGAATACTTTTGGTCAGAAGTTAAAGGTAAACTAAAAACAAGCATTTTATGTACTCAAACTATAATAGTCACATCCTTTACCTGAAAAAGAAAGCAAGTATTCCTACACATTTTTTTCATGTTTCCTTCTACACATTAAACTTTTGAAGGTGAAACTGTCAACGTTATTTTTTAATGCACTGCTTTAAAAAATGTTTACCTAGTTCCATTTTAAATGTTCTTTAGTTTGTTTAAACACTGAAGTACAGAAGTACTTAGGACTGGAGAACAATGAAATAGGTGCACAATGGGACATATATATATATACGGGATTTCTTTTACCTAATTCTAAAATGATTTTACCAAAGCATAACAAACTAGTTTAAGCATTCTTATGCAACTTTCTAGCTTTTGACTGAAACTATTCTAGTCATGTTGTGGTCTCAGAGAAACTGTAATATCATATTATTTACAAATACAGTTTTGGTTTACGAGTTATACTCTCTTTAGATAAAGAATACTTGTATTAAACAGAGGAGTGGTACATTATATTAAAATAAATCTGAAATGCAAATTACAAAATTACATTGTTGTGACTGAAGATAAAGCTTGTATCAGAACTACCTTTTAACACTGAGTAGCATTGATATACATAGGTAGCATACTCAATCAAATATTTAAAGTTTTTGAGAAAAGTATATAACAACCCTTTCTCATGAAACATATCCATACATTCAAAGTATAAGGATACATTTAGATTGTGTATTTAGAATTTCAAAGACAGGTATATTTCCTATACTTAATGTCACTGTAAAAGGGAATATCACGTAACTTGGGACACCAGGACAACAAGGAGGAGGCCTGTGATAAGTCTTTGGGTGCAAAGTGCAGAATCTTGTATCAGGTGAGAACGAACAAAAACAAAGGTCAGTAACACAAAATACTCGCATCCTCCTAGCAACAGTATGCAGGAAAAGGGAGATTATCCAGAAATGAGGTCAACTGGATAAGCTATGGTAAAAATTCACAGTTCTCAGAGAGAAATTAATCAGATGAAGCAACATGAACTTTAATGATATAATGAACCTCTGAAATTAGTTTCACATAACATATTTAAACCTCTGTACATAAAAAATAAACACAACTTGATAAGACTGTTTTCAATGTAATAAGTATAAAAACTGAATTCCTGTTTGTTTTTTAACACAAGCAACTTAAATATCTAAATCACTTTACATGTGTATATACAAGCAATTTATTGAACTAAAGACATTCTAACATATTAAGATGTGAAAAATATATTATAGAAAGAATAAAAATTAATAACATTTCACTCAATGTGTTCCCTTAATCAGCAACTACAAGTCATCAGTTGTGTGATTACACGTTTTTTTAATAGACTCAAACTTCAATAAATAAATACAACTTACCAATCTAAGCCCTCTAAACTCAATACAGTTTAGATGTCTCTTTGTTAACAATATTTCATGAAAACACAGTCATCCATAAGTGTACTACAAATGCATTGTTCCCTATTTTGTAAAAAACCTGGGGCCTTCTGAAAGTGTTTTATTTGGTCCATTCCTGTAAAAGTAATAATTTCTTATAGAAATTAAAAGTGGATCAAAACATCACACTTTAAATTCTACAAACTATATGATGAAACATCTTAATTTTTCAGCAATATACTCATTACATATACACAGATTTACTACAATGTAAAAACTTCCATTTCACACTAACATTATAGGCACTAAAGCAAATGTGAAATTTAAACAGCAAGCTTAAAAACAACAAGAATAGAACAAACTTTTTAATCTCTTATTACCTTCCTGAATCATGTTTTAATTACATTATTTTCTCTCAAAAACATGAATAACCCTTAAAACAGTTTTGTGAAAAAGCCACAAGATTAATAATTAATTTTTATACGATGAAAAAAAATTAATTCCAGGAAAACAAACAAGTTAACAAAGGCTTGAAAACATTGACCAAATGCGAGGAAAAATGACAAAGTGTACCAAACTAAAAGCAACTTTCATAGATAAACAACATGAGTAATAACAATAAAAGCATGAACGACAAGTAAAGAGAAGTGTTATAAATGTCTTTCTTTGTCATTCATTTACCTAACTTAAATGTCTAGGCTACGAGTTTTAAAAACAAATCATCTAGCAATAACAAACAATATAAGGATTCAGAACTGAAATTAAGAACAAGTACACTTAGTACAGTTTCCTGCTACAACCCACTGTTCTATAAAAAGCAATTCCTAAGTAGTAGTTAAAGCTATCTAGTTATTTTATTTATTTTTTGTTGTTTTTTATAAGCTAGGAATCCCATAAATAAGCAGAGACAAGGACAATCAAGGGTAAGAACATATAATAGAACCAAGAGAGAAAGAAGTAAGGTACAGACTGGAACTTAATAAATTATTTGGACAAAAGTAACAGGGTCAAAAGTCCAAGGTAAAAGTGATCACAAGAGATAAATGCAGAAAACAAACCACACATTTGTTAACAGCTAAGGAACAACTTAGAGGAGGCTAAACATTCTGCTTTATGAAAATGATATACCATGTAACATGAAAACTTAAAGGTAGTAAGATGGACATCTCAGTCATAACCAGGTGTACAAGAAATGCATCTATCTCATGGATAAAAACTGAGTTAATGAATTAAATGATGAAAACATGGTTAAGCATGAGTAAAAAAAAACAAAGAATATAAAACGATAATTTCCCAGAAAGAGAGTAACCCTATCCTTTATGAGAAAATTAAAATGAAAGTGAACCATTAAGTCCCACAAAAACAAAAAACAGCACAGAACTAGGGGGAAAAAGAAACCATATAAGAGACTATAAAAACAAAAATCACATTTGTGCTCCAAAAGAAAAAGAAAAAAGCATGTAAAAACAAAATGCTTCTACCAGAACATGTGGCTTTCAAGCAGCTAAATCTGGTGAATAAATGCAATTAACACAAGAAGTACATTATCACAAATGTCTTAAGATATATGAAGTTAAAATAACAAAAATAAATTTTAACGACAGACAAAAAAAAATTTTCAGGGGCATGCAAATTATCCCACACAGGATTCAAAAAATAAATTACAAAAAACACATGCAAAATGTGTTTCTGTTTTGTTTGTTTCTCTACAGTCTACTGTCGACAGCCAACTCCAAGAGGAAAAATTGAGAGTAACATTATTAAAGGCCTGTGCAATAGGATAAACTCTGAAAAATGTGAAATATATATGTAAATGTCCACATACAGAAGATCAATTATGGAAAACTAGCATAAATAAATAAAAAAAAATCTTCACATAACAGTGGATAGGTAGATAATATAGCCATCAAAGTAGTTTTATGTTGCTAGTGGTAAAAATAGTCAAATTATAAAGCATGTTTATAAATATATTTATTTACATCAAAATAATAATTTTATAAATTAATCACTAGGTATGCCTTGCTTAGAGTAATGTGTACAATTCTGGCCTCCTTATCTCAAAAAAAAGGATATTGACTTACTCAAAATGCGTTCTGAAAAGAGCTACCCAAGATGATTTTTAGGTAGAAAGGTTATATTATAGAAATGGGTTATGATCTAACTTTTCTGTTGAAAAAATAAGAGCAAGAGGTGACCTAATTTAAGTACAGAGGACTTTCCAATTGATCATTACAATAAAGGATTTGATTTTATCATCCTTACTAATAGGACAAGAAGACAAGTTTTAAGATTTGGAAAAATCAGGCTAAACTTCAGCTGAGGGTAGGTGTGCATGGGTGGACATCAAGGACCAAATAGTCCATTGTTTGCATATTATGTTACAGAAGTCCAAAGTGTGAGAAGAATGATTCTGAAATTAAATACTAACACTAAAAATATACAACTCATAAGAACAACATAGGAGAGAGGGAAACTAGAACTAGAAGTATAAGATGAAAACCCTTTCAATAAAACATACAATGCGAAACACATGGTAAAGAAGAGACAAAAGATGAAACATTACAAAAGTAGACTTTAAAGTCTTGTTTTCAGTATATATGATTATATTTCAGTAGCTAAGTGGGCAAAAGCCTCAAATATGGATAAAATTCCAATGATCTGAAATATGAATGTTGTGGCATTAAATGATTAATGAGAGTAATGGGAGCTAGATGTAATGCAACAGTTAATATATCAGAAAAAAATTAAATACTACGTATTGAGTTAAAGTAAATTCAATTAACTGAACTTAAAAAGTACAAAACACTTCCCCAGCAGAATATGGCCTACAATTCCAATTTCTCCTATAAATGCACAAGCCAATTACTTAACAATTTATTCTACTATGTCTGTCAATGTTATTTTTGAACAGAATTTACAAAACTCACAATAATGTTGGGTAGCTTACTTTAAATTCATTTTCCCAAAAATCTATATACCCAATCTTTTTATGAAAATGGAATGAGTATTTGAAAGGCTACATACTTATATGCATAAGAGAACAACAACAAAAAAAGGCCCAAGGTGAAGCCAGAATATGGTTAAAGAGGCTAATGATGATAATAAAATTTAGAGAAAGAGAGCTGGGTAATTAGTAGTATTTACCAACTTATTAATAAATAAACAGCCCTATTAATGTATTATATTCAAATAATAAACAAATACAATATCCTTGAAACCATGGTACCTACAAGCAAAACAAACTGGCATCAGATGCCATCAGCCAATCCTTCCCTCCAGATAGCAGTTGAACAGTGAGAAACAAAAATGGTGTTATGTGCTGGTAAACAGTTACCATCCCTCTGGTCAGCAGATCAATAATAAAAAATTGTTAGAGGAGGATGCTGCCAGTTGACTGCCTTCCCTCTAATCAGCAATTTCAGACCAGTAATATATAACCTTTGTAGCTTTTCCATAACAAAAAACAGGATGAGTAAGATGGTTACAATATTTTGATAACTTGAACAGTTAAAATAATCAAAATTAGCAATAAGTTTAAATCCAAGTTTTTCATTGATGGTCATATAATTAATCAACTAATTTAATCAGAACTTCAATTAAAGTGCCAAGCTCTACAAAGAAATTAACATGTCAACTCAAACAAAATTCTCATTTGAACATCACTATAAATTTCAACAAATCCTTTACACTAAGAAAACAAAACATTAACATAAGGATTCTTAAAAACAAAATGGACTATTTAACTTACAAAAGTAAAAATATAAATTTAAATTCAAGTATTCTGGGCTTGAACTTCTACAAAGCTCTAAAGTTCAAAAGATCTTCTAACTAATAATATAACCATAACACAATATATTAAGAAAAAGTACAAAAAATCTAACCTAAAAAACTAATTGCACAAAAATCTGTTTAACAATGCAACACAAATGATTTAAAAACAGGTGACAACACTTCTAACAAGTTGTGAGAAATATCCAATCTATTTTTTTAAGTTCTTAAACATCTTGTGCATAAGCCTCTAATTCGTTTTTTTAATACTTTTACTTGATAACAAATAAGATTAAAATTTGATGCAGAAAAAATATTTCCTATTGTCAAAATAATGATACACATTTACATGAAGGAGCATTTATTTTCATATACAAGTATCAATTACTTGGTCTCATTGTGAAAACAGTTTTGCTCAAAAAACTAGCAAGGTGTGAGCCAATATTATGAATAAACAAACTGAAAATAGCACTCTGATATGAAAAGAGTTACGCAAATCTAATAATAATTAACAATGAATAAAAAACGCAGACTCAAAATGTCTGAATTATTCTATGAGGAAGACACATTCGTGCCTTTTACTGCAGTCCTGCATTTATCTGCATTTTCAAAATAAGCTGGAATCCAATGTTTGTTGGTTTTTTTTCTCTAACCTTCTCAGAGTTGTAAGGAAACTTCCCTTTCACCACTCAGAAATTTCCATCTGTAGTTAAATGTAAAATATGGCCTCCTTTAGCATGTAACACCTTTAAAAATAGCTTCCTTTGCTGATGTCCAAAAAAGGGTGAGAGGCATGAATCTAGAAGTTCTTACTTTATTTCCCTTTTCTATGCTACGAGTGTAGATTTCAAATATAGTCCCTAGTTCAAGAAAGGAAGAGGGGTCTGTAGACTCAAGCTATGCTTAGTCATAATTGTTTGCTGCTACAAGACAAAAGTCTTCAGTTTTTTGTTTGAAAACCTACACTTTGACGGTGCAAGAAATAATTGTATGCATCATTTTGGCTCAACAACAAGATTATTCAGTACCTTGAATACCAGTTAGTAAAAAAGCTTTCATAAAATTAAGAACATAAGAAAACAGAAGTGGAAAGAAGCTCAATCTAATTTAACTTGCCAAGGCTGCTTCTCAACAATAAAAAAAAATCCAAATGACATACACCCCTCTACATTCATATAAAAAAACAATTGCCTAAAGATGTCATAAGGCAAACCACTCCACTATCCTATATTTTAACAACTGAAATCTACAACTGTTTCCAACATTTAAAATCTATAGTATTCAAGTTGAAGTTTTTGCATTACACTATAGTACTCAAACAGACTAACAGTAGAAAAACTAATCAAACCCTAAAAATTATGAACTTCTACAATAAGCTCCCCTAGTTCATCCAAGCTCCAGAGAACACAAAATTAAATTTTTTCTCATAACTAGCAACTCACACCTGCCTCTGCACTATTTCCATTAAGTTGACATTTTAAAGTCTATAGACAAAAAACAAAAATTGCATAGAATACTTTAAGCTTCAGAGGACTAAAAACAAAACTTTGTTCTTGAACTTAAAATTCTTATAAATAAAGCTAAGAAATCAATACACTCTTTTGGATACAATTATATTTCCAGCTGATAGATTTAGAATTTTAAAAACATTCACACTCAAACTTTACACTTTTTGCCACACACCAATTTTTCTTTCACTATGAGCATAATCTTATGTTTCTCAGTATTAGATCATAGATTCACATTATAGCCTATCAACTAATATTATTAAAGTCCTTAAGAACAAGACTTATGAGAAATACTCAAAATTTGTTGCTGAAAATACTGTTAACTATGAGGCTATCAAACAGATGACATAATGCAATAGAACACATTACAATCTTTTTATTTAGAAATGCATGAAAAGTACACTTAATCACCTGAACTCCTTACTGGGTTGATTTTTAGTTTTGATTTATATAGCTAACTTGCTCTGTTCAGTAATTAATATTAAATATCAGTTATTCCCAATAACCACTGACATTTTTAATTGTTAAATCAACACAAATATTAAATAGCAAAGATATCAAAACACTCCTCGAGGACCTATAATATTTCATTGTCTTAGCTGAAGAAATGCCTGTTTATTACTAACTCTTGTTTCCTATCATAACTATTTCAATTTTCTACCTACTTAACTCTTTGTTCAATTTTTAAGCATCCAATTTCATACTTAATCTTCAGTGAGACACCTCAGTTATTAAAGACCATCTGAAAGTTAAACAAAATTAACCAATAATGGAATATCTTCATCCAAAAATGCGCAGGCTTTATGAAAAACTCCAAGTTGATAAAACAGGAAAACCTTTTTAAAACCATACTAAAATAGTTAATGAAATGTCAAAACTTAAAATGCACTTCAAATATAAATAAAGGTGAGGCCTATTCACCCAATCAATGGATGAAAAAGCAATGCAAGATTGCAAGAATATGTTTTCTCATCACCTTCAAGTAAAGGCCATTTGTGTCAAGGTTTCAATGGCAGCATCACTATAAAAAATCTAGACTGGTGGGGAGAGACATGGAATACATATCATACTGACATTGGAATAACAATTGTTTACTGGAGAAAGAATTGGAAAGGAGGAAGGTTCATTAGTGTAACCCAATGCCATAGCATCAGCTCCTAGGTAAGGAAGGCCACATTAGTGCCCCTGATGGTGATGGATAATCCAAGAGAACCTTTTGTGAAATTTTCAATATTAGGAATCCAACCTGAAATCACAAAATATGTGTCCAACAGATTGGTGATATTTTGGGTTCCTATATACCTTAACATAATAAACCCTCCTTTTTTATTTGTATGTATACCCATACTCCGACTAGGAGAAGCCCTACCAAAATGTTTAGAGGCAGATTTAACAAATAAATACTTTAGTTTATGAAGTTTTTTTTCCTTCCCAGATACTTTTCACTTGTTCACTGTTTCAACAGTCCCACAATCCATGATTACATATACACATAAACTTTCCTCAAACAATTTCTTTATGTAATTGGAAAACTGATCAAAGTGCTCAAATTCCATGTTGCCAAGGCTTCATCTAGTTATCTGTGTACAATAATCCCACCAGTAGCTTTGCTCAAAGTGAGTATTCAAGGACAGTGTGCTATGATGACATTCTTATACGAGAATGTGTGTGGTCAGCTGAATAAACTCTATTACTACCCCTATTAAACTGATGATCAAGTGAAACATCAAAATAATTAATAAAAATATCAGGAAAAACAGGCTGAAAGAAGATTATTCAGTTCATCAGAATGGTTAAGGTCACTCCCACCCTCCACCCAACAAGACCATCAATCAAAGCAAAAAACAAAATTAAATATAACCATCATATCATTACACATACAAAATAAAAGTTTTAAAATTTAAAAAACTGAATTCACATATTTCATCATTAGGCAAGTATGACTTTCAAACTCTTTTTACGTTTACTGTATTCTTTGAGTATTCACAGAACTGCATCCATTATCAGAGTCCATGCACTGTTAAAGCACCTGCAAACGATGGGATATACATTTTTATTTTAGCGTTTAGTTATTTGAGAATAAATTACTTTGTTTTAAAATACATCACTATCTTATAATTATTCGTCACACGTAAGAAAGGTTGTTTTTTTACAATTAGAACTTAAATAATAAAAATTTAAAACACACGCTGAAAAGTCGAAATTCGAAGTGAAACAGAAGGATAATACTTACTGGTGCTTCAAATATGCAATTTCTAATTTAAGTTTCAAATCACATCAGGCCAACCTGATGATAATAACATACGTGTTAAACTGAAGTTGCAACTAGCCTATGTAGCAAAATACTAAAAATAAGCGTAAAACACAAAAAGGAGAAATTAACATTAGCAGTTTTAATGGTTATATTACCAGAGTTATAAATGCTATCTATCGCCTTTTCTGTATTATTAACTAAAACTAAACCTATTCGTCCTTAGAACTAGACAATAGATACAAACTTTACACTCATCACACCACTCTCACCTCGATCAATAACATCAAACCTCCTGCAGCTGTTTGGATGCCCGGATGTTTACTTTCATAGTACGAAATGCTATTCAAAGAGGACGTTTTTGTAATTATTATGAGATAAAAATTCTGAAGAATAAAATCAAACTACACTTGTGTTTTAAAAGGGTTTACATGTGGATAGATATTCAAAGTGGCTTTTATTATGCAAACGAATAATATGTTTTTCTACCTACGCCACACTGACTACTAAATAAGTCAATGATTAATTTTTAATAACGAACCAAAGATTATGTAAAAAAAGACGTAAAAAATGAAAAGGTTTTGTTTTAAGTAGTAATGCGGGCCTCTCACATAACAACAAAGTTTTTATGTAAATCTGTTGGAAAATTAAATTTTAAGAAATAGACAAAATGTGCTTTTATGCCAGTTACATTTGGAAATCAAAGATATAGAGGTATATTTCAGTCTTTTAAGAGAACAACATTGGTCACTTCGTTAGAACCAGAATTATTTATTTGTTTGTTTTTATTTTGCGCACAGCTAATCGAGGATAGTCTGTACTATCCGTCTCTAACTTAGAAGCGATAAATTAGACACAAAGTAGCTAGTCAACATCACCCGCTGCCACGTTTTGAGCAACTCTTTCATAATATTATAACGTTCAAACAGTGGTAAAAGCAAACATGTTCGATGACGAAATTTTAACTCACGACCCACAGGTGGTTGGTTAGTCAAGCATTTTAACCGCTAGACGGCGTATCAAAACGACAGCAAACTGGTTATCCTCCACCGCCAACTCTTGGGTTACTCTTTTACCAACGAATAGTGGGATTGAGCGTTACTATATAACGCCCCCACAGTTGAAAGAGCGAGAATGTTTGGTGTGGCGGAGATTCGAACACACGACTCTCGGATTACGAGTCGAGTGCCTTAACCACCTGGCCATATGGGGTCGTCCCGTTATTTAATTCTAATCTTAAAAGAAAGAAAAAAAAACAAAGACAAAAAATCTCCCATTTCGTTTGAATTTTCAAAACACAAAGCAAGGTTTACATTTCTATAAAAGAAACAACGGCCATCATAGTAGCTTCTGATATCTTTTGACAGTCAATCCCACTATTCATAGATAAAAGAGTAGCCCAAAAGTTGGCTGTGAATGGTGATGTCTAGCTACCTTCCCTCTAGTCTTACACTGCTAAATCAGGGACAGCTAACACAGATAGCCCTCGCGTAACTTTGCGCTAAATTCAAAAACAAACAAAGCAGATCTGATATCTCTAATGAAAAAGTATACAAGCAGTAATTGGAATAAAATTTAAAAGGATTAAAAGTCAGTAGGCGTTAAAGCTATTATAAAGGCAAAAAACAATAACAGATGTTTCACTTTTATATTCTTCTGCTGCGATTCGCCATCAGGGGCAAATTAAAAAAATAGCATTTCAGATCTATGTTTTGTCACCAAATAGTTACTTAATCCTCTATTTTCTACAATTTTGTTTATCAATATCAAAAAAACAGGTGATAGTTTTACATACCTTAGTATTACAGATGCAGAAATTTAAAAAATGAACAATTTTATATGGTTTAATTCATTCTAATAGCAATATTTGCGACTATATTACAGAACTTTTTCTTTTTGATTGATATATGATATATGGTAAACACATGGTTGATTATTAGAAACGTTTATTTTACTGACACATAAGGAATGTCAGGATAATTGGTGCGACTCGTAATCTAAGGATCGTGGGTTCGCATCCCCGTCGCGCCAAACATCCTCGCCCTTTCAGCCATGGGGGCGTTATAAAGTGACGGTAAATCCCACTATTCGTTGGCAAAAGAGTAGCCCAAGAATTGACAGTGGATGGTGATGACTAGCTGCCTTCCCTGCTAAATTAAAGGCGGTTAGCACAGATAGTCCTCGAGTAGCTTTGTGCAAAATTCAAAAACAAACAGGATAATTGTTTTCCACAGAGTACATGAGCTAAAACATAATAATCGTAATTCCTACTAAAGCCCTTTGATTGATGCATTGTTTCAATTTCGGTTAAAATTATTTTGTTTCAGAAGAAAATCAAATAATCCATAATGTGTTGTTGTAACATTGCTCTTTTATTGAGCGAGTTCTTTTAAATTATTTAGTGAAGAAAAGACCAAGACTTGTGCAGGTAATGATTTTCTACGTTAACATTCCTACAGTCTATCTTCACTTGTACATTATAACTGTAGGCTTAAGTACACAAACATTCCTACAGTCTATCTTCACTTGTACATTATAACTGTAGGCTTAAGTACACAAACGATATTCAATCGGAAATACTCAGCTAATAATACTACAATAAAAACAAAAATAAAGTAGACGTAGTGGAATCATTACCAAGTAATTAATATAAGCAACAACAAACAGATATCTCTACACTGAATGACTGATACTGAGCCAACTGAAAACGAAACAGAAACAGTGGCTCAATACCTCGTAAATTATCGTATTTATAACCTACTGTTGTTTCTCACCAAATTTACAACATTCTTCACCCAAATTTAGAACTTTCTAAGCATTTTAGAAATACTTTTATAATCTTTCCGACCTTAGTGTCTTTGCGCCCTTTAGCCTGCATCTAAATCAAAGCATTGAAAATATAGCTTACGCTTACAACTCTGTTCGCCTCCCTAAAATGATACTCGAACATAATAGTGTTGCAGCTACTCATGCCATCTCTTTCATTGATCTATTAACTTACAACAGGCTTTACATTTTTTACACCAATTCTCTGCACATCCTCAGCACCCCACCCAACAGAAAAAGTCTTTACTAACATCAGTGTCTTCTTTACACCTGAGCAGTTGGAAGATTGTGGGTTGTAAAGCTCTGTAGAATGTTAAGAATGTAAAAGTACCAACAACAGTTGTTGTTTCTGTTCACTAGCATATTCTAATTTTCTACATAATAAGTCATTTTGTGGTTATAATGAATCCTACTGTGCCAATATACATTTGTTTTCGGGCTGTTTGGAGCAACTGTTTGCCATAGGAGCCTTTCTGCACTTACTCGTGTTACCCTCATTGGTATAGCGGTATTTTTCGGACTTACAATGCTAGAAACAGCTCTTTTTGTACCCATGGTGGGCAGAGTATAGATAGTCCATTGTGTAGTTTGTGCTTAAGTTCAAATTAACTTATTCATATCTTTTGTTTGAGCATTATTCAGTTAAGTCTTGAACTATGCTAGTTCTTCATGCTACTCCTTAGATTATATTTTGATATAATTTAGATTGGTAGCCTTTCCTGTTTTGTACTTCACTTTCACAGTGTTTATATTCTTCGACAATATATGGTCCTTGGGATATTACACCAGTTTCCACAATCCTATCCAGGATGATAAATGGTGTTAAAGTTGTAGCCTGGAATTTTTAGAGCCATTGCTATCTTGCTCTCATTGAAGATTTCCCACTCCAAATAAGCTGTTACTGTGTAAACATGTTGATAGGAATGATAGAATGAAGTCCAAACAACACTTATTGCTCTTCAAGGTTACAATTCACCAAAATTATGATTGAAAGATTTACTCTTTATTTTTTTAAAATAATTTTTACGGAAGTTTCTGTTGTTTCTTTCAAAAAGAATAAAACTTTGCATTCACACTTCGTTCACGCTAAAATAAATTCTAAGCCGACACCAGGTGGAATTCAACCTCGTAATTCCAAGTGATGTCAAACCTGTAAGTTCATGCAGGAAACGGATAACGTTCGATAACAAACCAAACAGTACAAAATCACAATTCTAAATGCCAAAAAAATTTATTTATAATCAATGTAACGCTCCATACAACGCTTAATAATAATAAATCAACAATAAAAAGCAACAACTTCCAGTCGCAAAACACTTTAACAGCCTGGACACTCTTTGAAAAAATTAAAACTTATGGGTATAGAAATATATTTTAGATCTCACATAAACAGGAAAATTAAAGAAGCTTATTGGATAGCACTATTAAGTACTGTAACACCAACTCGTATCAATCTCGATCCTGGGGTTGTTGACCTTAGAAAGCCTCTGAAAAGATTTCCAAAACTAAATTCATGATTAAACTTACTTTACATTATTAGTATTATTCTTCCTTTAAAATATCTATACATATACACTGGTTTTATTTCCTATATATTGAGCTACATTATTATTTTCTCTATTTCCCACGGCCTCTTGCTGTTATTTAATCGCAATTTTATTTCTATTGTTTATTTTGATTTTACCTTTATAGAGACTAGTTAACAATTCTTATAACTACTACGAACTTTTCTTACCTCTTTGATACAAAACCAAACCTGACACAAACAACTCTAGGGTATGATTGGCTGGTAATGAAGGCCAACTCATGTGATGTACGTGGTATCAACATCCGAACCACTATTATTTATCACCTTCATTGAACATAACCCTTTATTCTCCTGGAAAAGTAAAGTCAAGTGCTCGAAAGGACTTGAGTTTCAGGTCTTGTTTTCAAAATATTTTTTTTGACATTCATCATCTTACCACAGTAGACAATCATATGTTATTTTCCACTTGTGACAAAACTGCTCCAGTCGTAAAATCACTGGTATCTATGTCTAAAATGAGTGGTTCTTTCAGAGTTGAGCTTACGAATACAGTTTTATCATTCTTTGTTCAGTTTGTTAAATGCTTCTTCTCAGTTAGAAGACCAACAAAACTCATTTAGATTATCCAGTAACTGGACAACAGCAGACCTTGGAATTGGTCCAAAAAGTTAGGAGCAAGGTCCGATATAAATAAGTTACGAAATATATTTTGAGTGGGTTGTGTGGTTATGATGAAAGATGTACAGTTTTATATTTAAAACAAAGGGTTAATTATTATACAATTTCATAGATAATATTTATTAAATTTAAACTTTGGTGTGTGTAATTATTAAAATAGTAGACTAAATAACTACAACATGGGTGAATTCTTGCAATGAAAGCATGATAGTAAAATAGAAGTGATGACTGATGTAAATAAATCAAGCAAATTGTTTCAGAGTAGATATAATCTACTCATCACTGCAACACTGTACGATGATAAGCAAAGACCTTTTGGTGGGCCTAAATTAACTTCACTACTGTTTGTACTTGGAAATGAGAACTGTGTTTATTTACTTTCACAGCAAGTGCGTTCCAATAATCACATGATATCAGCAACTACTTGCTAGTATTACCTGAATTACGTAACCGCCTTTGGTCCCATAACGGTCTAAACACATGCATTGACTGGTTGAATTGAGAGAAAGAAGAAAAAACTCAAGTATTCCAAATGTAACTTTGGCACAGGGGCGTAAATCCTGGGGGGATTGGAGGATACATACCCCTTCATTTGAGGTGGGGGTATGGTGCAAACAATCATCCCCCCTACAGTTTGGTCTGTTGAATTGTTTTGTTGCATCACAGCCCCATATATTGTGTGTTTGTTCTTGTGATTCTCGTGTTCTTATCAATCGAATTTCATAATTAGGTCTAGATGTAGGCTTTTATTCTTTGTAAACATTCCTCGTAATTAAAGCTACATGCATGTAACATTTAAAACTTAAATGGATTTTTATTATTGATATATATATATATAAACATGCTTAATTACGTAACCAAATGTATGTTACAATTTCTCGTTCGCCAGAAGTAAAAGGACTTGTATAGAATACATTTGTGTCAAAGTTTGTGTCAAAACTTTCGCAAAAAGCTACATGAAAGGCTATTCCTTAATTTTAAATTGATACAACAAAGGGAAAACATTTTATCAACAAACGTCTACTCTCGTCTGACCGAAGAGTGGGATTTGACCGTTATTCATATACAAGGGCATAGATTCTGGGAGGAATGGAGGGTATACATCCCCCCGTCATTTTAGGTGGAGGGTATGGTACATATAATCATCCCCCTACAGTTTGGTCTGTTGAATTGTTTTGTTGCATCACAGCCCCATATATTGTGTGTTTGTTCTTGTGATTCTCGTGTTCTTATCAATCGAATTTCATAATTAGGTCTAGATGTAGGCTTTTTCAGTAGCCAAAATGTACATCTTTAATACAGACGTGCTTCTAAGCTTTTCGATCTAAGCGATAGTTCGTAAGTATCAGTCAGGAGGCCTAAGAATGCATGCAAGGTTTGCAACTATCACAGAATCTACCTACGTCTTGTAAGTAGTGTAAGATTTAGTAAAATTTTCATCACAACAGATTGAACAGAGCATGAAATTGGAAAATATTACTCCTAATTGTAAACTCCTGTGATCTAGATCTAGCAGGGAATCTGTAGCTTGTAGCTGCATCAATCTTATGTGTATATTGTGCGGTTTTTCTACGCCATTTGTTTTTAAGCATGTCTAGCCGGTTTTAACGAAAGGTTCGGGCAGCTCAGATCCAGACGCGCCCTACATCGCCCCCCACCTGCGCTCCCTTTAGGCTGAGCCTTGATTTTACAACAGGGCTCATTAGACCTGTGTTTGTGGCCCTCATTAATCCGTGAAATTTCAAATTATCACCGCCCTCTAATAAAGCGCTGGTGCATTATGGTAAAAAAAACAATATATTATCTTATCGTACATAATAAAAATATTGTATTTTCTTGTATAATTGGAACACAAAAAGAGCGATTCCAACGGCCTGAATCCTCTACTCGAATTATGTTGCTATTTTTTGTTTAGGTGTTTTTATTTAATAGACGTACTTATAGACATTATAGACAATCTTTGAAAATATTGTATCGTCAGACAGCCACAATGCCGCCTATCTACAATCACGTGTTAATGATCACTACAGTGACATTCTTGATTTTTTTGTCTGAATTAGCAAATGAAAAATCAGATGTAGCAGTAAAAGCACGAGATCTGCTAGAGAGATTTGACAAAGGAAAGACAATTTTGGGATTGTTAATGGCTCAGCATCCATTAGATGCATTAGAAGAACTAAACCGTGTGTTTCAAGCAAATACAGTGAAAGTATCTGGCATGACTGAAGCATCTGCAATGACAGTTGAGCAATTGCGAGTATTGCGAACAAAGGAAAATTACAACAAGATGTGTAATGAAGCTGAGAAAAAGGTAACTTCCCTAGATCTGGTGCCTATTGAACTACAATGCATTCGCAGATCCCTCAGAAGGTACACAGGTGATGGCTCAGCACAACGTTTTGCAACAGCTAAAAATTAGTACAGAAGCAAATATTCTGAATTTGTGGACGCAGTCATAGAACATCTGACCACTAGATTCAATGCAAACAACAATAATTTCAGGCAATATCTGGCACTTGAGAACATTATCACATCTGACAAGATTGACAACTCGGTTATAAAGTTCCATCCAGAAATCTCTGCACAACGGCTTGAGTTTCAGTTGCCCATGTTCAAAGGAACAACAGAAGCAGTATCTCTGAAAGGTGCGAAGAATGCTTACTGTAAAATGCATGAAACAAGCCAACATATGTGTAGTGAAGTGTTTCTTCTCATGAAAATTTGTTGTGTGTCCAGTATCCAGCTGCGAATATGAACGCAGCTTTTCTGCATTAAGACGGCTGAAGAGGTGGTTAAGGTCAACTATGTTTCATTGCCACCTCAACCATGTGGCAGTTCGTCACGTTCTCAAAGGTCGACAAGAAAAATATAGAAGGGCTTATGAAAGAATTCATAAACAGATTATCACAAAGGGGGTCTACGTTTGGGAACATGTAGACTAGAGGACTAAATGAACCTTACTTCAATGAAAAGGATGAATAATTATGTGCTACATTGTATTGATGTGTAATTTTCAAGAGTTTGCAAAGACATTTTAATTATTTTTATCAAATAACATGAACAGTTTTTCAGTTTTAAACGTAATCCTTGTCAAGTATAATGGCCATCTTTTATACTGTGCAGTGTGCAGGAATAAATTCATGTGGCAGTTAATTTGTGATACATTTGTCTTTATTCTATAAACATTTTAACCCTGTTTTAAGACCTTGCTATGGTCCATTCCTTCTGGTGTGTCGTCCTGAACCCGCTGAACAAGGCAGCTACTATTTACTGATATTTGTTATAGATCTCATCTGGAAAGTTACTTAATGTTGTCAAATTTAGTCCTTTTAAAGGGGCAGTAAGATGAATAGCTATTCCACCTGCTATGCCTGGAAGTTATTTCGAATTGAGCTTAGTATGCCTCACATAATAGCTTTTCATCATACTCTGTTGGTATCTCAAATAGCCAATGTTGAACTGATCAGCTACGTTCTGAAATTGAATTTGTAATGACATGATTGGAGTAGACCAGGAAAGTAGATAGATGGCTTAGCAGTAGCGGTAATAGATATGGACCAAATAAGTTATCCTCTTTTGTATTTCATATTAGATAGTGTTTTTGATTGGTATTCTTGGGAAAAGACAATAAATTTTGCAGATGTTTTGTTTTGTCACTAATGTTTTTTTTTTAACTTTGTCATTTCAACTTTTCTGTACTTCATTAATTTTAATTTTTAATCCCTCAATACATCTCAAATAACCTAATCAATTTTGTGCTTAATTAGATTTATTTTAAATTTTTTTAAATATTATGTTTCTTTCTTTTAACTTCTTTTTCAATTCCAATTATCTTACTACTTGCTATCTTTCAATTTTCTGAACATTTTTTGTTTTTTTATTTTGCTATCTCTTTCTTCTATCTTTTAAGAGTTTCATTAAGGGATCATCTCAAGATTTGAAATTTACGTAATCCTCAAGTTTATTTTCACTAAATTTACACCACTTCTGATATATAATATATTATATCATTGTTCTTTAGTTTTTCAGTTTCTTCTAGATTATTTGGTGAAAATAAGACCAAATCAAATCCCATGTAATGATAACAAGTTACTCAATTTTGTTTAATGTTTTAAGCCTTCCTGCACTTGCACACTATTGTAACTTTCAGACCTAACTTTATATCTTATATTCAAAAGGAAATGCCTAGTTATTATTAGGTAAAAAAAACTAAATTTACTTGTACATTCTAACTGAATCAAGTAATTAAATGTATATGGTAACTAACAAGGATCTAAATACTTCATTTAAACTAAATGTTCAATGAATGACTGACCCTCACTAACTGAAAGCAAAACATTTACTCAGTATGTCACTGATTCTTGTTTTCATAATATACTGTAGATTCTTGATAATCACTAAATTTACCAAATTATTGACATTGGGCCTACATTTTAAATCTTTCAATTTAAACTTCATACACCATCTAGCCAACATTTAAAGTATATTTTTCTTCCTTGTAGTTCGCATTGTAACTGTTTATCAATGAAGTTTTCTTTAAAATAAGGAAGGAATCGGTATAGTTGATGATATTTTATTGTAAGAACCACGTCATCTGCATTATGTATGGAAAATAAAACCATGAGTTGTTAAAACAATCATGCTTTTTAATCCAAGTGATTTTTTTATTAAATTGTTTACTTGTATTTTTAATGTAATTAACACATATGCTTTTAAAATGTTTTTGTTTAAAACAGTAATTTATGGACTAATGCACGGATAACTCATATTTTATATACTTTGTATCAGTGCAGTAAGATACTTGTGTATTGACAGATGTGATATGATAATCAGTGTTTTCTTTGGTTCCATGATAAAGCTCTGGATTTTGGAATTGGTGAACTTGATTCCATTGCTTGCAATACCACAATATATTCCCTGTTTTTTTAAAACTGTGTGTACATTATAAGTGTTTCTGAATGGTTGCATTCTTGCTGGTCAGTGGTTCAGAATTAGTAATAGCAACAAACATTCTCAGTAGGTATGCCATAAACACAAAGTATGTTTTGCTATTGGTTTGTTTCTTTTATATTGTGTCACTTATAAACCAGGTTGTTAACTTTAGAAATAGCACAGATAGCCCTTGTGTAGCTTTGCACAAAATTCAAAACAAACCAAACCAAAACTTCAGAAATATAAATACTATGGTTTCACCTTCGTTTCAATGTATGATTATTTGTTAGCTTAGTTTCAGCTATTTGAGAATGCTATTCCCATTATGACTTCTTTTTTTTTAGCTCATGTCATTACTATCAAAAATATACATACAAGTATTCAAGATTTACACATCTTTGGGCTGAGGGTGATCTAGTGATTAGCATTCTGGGATTACTGGCCTGTATGATAGATATTATTTGAAAATGCAGTATGCATGTTATTTTTCTTTAATAATTTTCAGCTAATGTTTCAATGTTCATATTTAAATATTGGGCAGACAGTGAATTTTCATAGAAAAGTAAGGGCACTCTCACATTATATCCATGAAAAGACATGGGTGTACTTATTTATTGGTGAAAGTATTACAACATATTTCAAATATATTAAAATTATCAATAGCATATAGAACTCATAGACTGCAGCTTATAAATATAACAAATATAAACATGAATTAAAATTCATTACTAGTAGGTGCATCTAACAAGTGGGACCACATTAAATTGGAAATGAACTATCTCTAAGGTCTCTTAAGACTGAGGAAACCCTGTTGATGATGGACTTGTTGTAGAAGCAAAGCCCACCAAGCAATGGAGAAGTCAGCAGAATTAACACTGCCAACAGATCAAAGTTTTCCAATGGCCCAAAAATAAGAATTTCCTAACATCTTCCTCAGCCATTCTGAATAAAGAGCCCCAGCACTTCAGTGAGCATTGGTAGCTGCTCATGTAATGTACAGTTGATAGGTAGATAAATATCTCAAGGAAGCACAGTCAGATTTTTTTTTCACCTCTATTGGGACCACTACATTCTAAAGTTGAGAAAGAAGTTTCCAGAGTTAGACAAATTCAAGGCTCCACTTGCACTCAAAAAAGTGTTTTGGAGCTGAAGGAAAAGGTCCAGGTCACAGTTATTGGGACCTTGTCTGCTACTACAAATGTTGTCAGCAGTTAAAAAGATGTGAGTAAGGTTGACCTCTACTTCAATGGCCCTACAGAATACATCCTTGGAAGCTAAGGAAAGAACTATCAATTACCATATCAGTCATAGACTGTAGCTTATAAATATAACAAATATAAACATGAATTAAAATTCATTACTAGTAGGTGCATCTAACATGTGGGACCACATTAAATTGGAAATGAACTATCTCTAAGGTCTCTTAAGGCTGAGGAAACCCTGTTGATGATGGACTTGTTGTAGAAGCAAAGCCCACCAAGCAATAGCCCTACAGAATACATCCTTAGAAGCTAAGGAAAGAACTATCAATGACCATATCAGTCAACACATCACTATACAGTTACCCATAAAACAGATCCTGTTTCTGTAGCAGCACGTGGTTGCAAAGTGTGTGGAGTCCTCCTCCTCTTCGTTTAACTCCCTGTACAGTCTACCACCAGTTTAAAGATCTGCTACTTGGATTGCAGTGAAGGGAGTCAGACTTTGTCATTGGGTAAGAGTGCATATTTGATATACATTATTTTCTTTGTTATTTTTCAAGTGAGTGTAATATATTGTATATTATATGTATCTTGGTATTTTCTTTTTTTCTATGTGTTAGTATCATCATAACTTTTAAAGTTTATTTTGCTTATCTATGTATGAATAAATATATTTCAATTTGAGAGTATTTCTTGGTTGTTTCTTAATTAATTAACGTTTATTGTGATTTCTGTTTGAGAGATGTATTTTATATTTTCACATTAAGATATGTCATAGATATTGTTAAAGAATGTTATGTGTTTTGATATATATCACTGTAATATTTACTTTCAAGGGTTTATATTGATATGTATGAAAACCTTTAGGTAGCATGATTCCAAATTTTATGTTATAAAAGTTGTACTATGTAGATGCTTGAAATTATGTTGGTGCTTTGATTGTGTGTATTAAAGGTGTTTATTGTGTAATGCAATGTAGTTACAAAATGCAATTGTATCATTGCTAAAACATTTTTTATACTTGTGTTTTGTACTTATTTCTTTGATTTAACGTTTTTCTTTCACAGGTTTGTATTTATTGTACTTTACATTGGGATGACAATATTGATGTTTTTGGCATAGTTATTGTTTATGTGATCATTGTTAAAGGGCATTTATGATTACTGAATTTAAAATTCTGTATTATATATCAGTGATAAAGGATATTCTTACTGGAATATAAAGTAATGGATTGTGGTTTTCACTCTTAAATCTTTTGTTTTTGCATCAGTGTTGAGGGTTCATTTTTGTATTATCTATAGTATTTGTTGTAAGATGATTCATTTTATTTTCTCTCTTTGATTTTGTTTCACAGTGTAGTAATTGATGTTCATTATTTTTAAACGTTTTTTTTTAACTATATGATACAATTGTATCATTTTATTGTTATAAGGTTTCTCTTTACTATGTTTCTTATGGGGCCTGGCATGGCCTAGCCCGTTAAGGCAAGCACTTTGTAATCTAAGGTTCGCGCCCGAGTCGCGGCAAACATGCTCGCCCTCCCAGCCGTGGGGGCATTATAATGTGATGGTCAATCCCACTTTTCGTTGGTAAAAGAGTAGCCCAAGAGTTGGCGGTGGGTGGTGATGACTAGCTGCCTTCCCTCTAGTATTACACTGCTAAATTAGGGATGGTTAGCACAGATAGCCTTCGAGTAGCTTTGTGCAAAATTCCAAAACAAACAAATAAACAAAATGTTTCTTTGTCAAAGAGATGTAACATCTGTATCGTGTTTAAGTGTTTTCAGGAAAAAGTGAAAGTTAGAGCACTCCTTTAACAAGATGCAAGTGTAAGTTTATTATTTTAAGTTAAAATTAATTGTGCCTTTGAAGACAAACCTGAAGCAATGGAGACAAGAAAGTGGTATATAAATATACTATGCACTATTATCTTGTATTATTATAGTATTCGTAATTTCATCTGTATATGCAAAGTTTCACATACAGTGTGGTGGAGAAAGTCATTGGGTTTACTTTTTTAAATTTCTGTTGTTTTTCTGTCATCCTGTGGAGAATAAACCTGCTTTAAAAATTGCTGGTTTCAATCCAATTTTCTTTTAAGTATTGAAGAAGTGAAACTTTCAAAATAGGAGTAAAGTATAGGAAAAGTTGTTTTGTTACATCTTAGTTATAAGTGTATTCTGGTTATTTAATACATGAGCATGTAAGAAAGAGAGTCTGTCATTCTTTTGATTTTCAACATTTGGAAAGTCTGCCATTTAAAACTGAAGAGATTCAATACAATGTTTACAGTTGTAAACACCACAAAAGAACTGTTAGCATGTCTTTTGTAATAAATATACGGGTTTAAGTTGTTGAAGGAAGGATTGTAACCAAACGTCTTCATAAAAGCACAAGAAAAATGAGTAAGATTGGGAGAAATCACTAAAGTCAATGACAATTCCATAAGTATGTTCATGATTTTACTGTTAATCATAAAATATGATTGTTTTCTTACAAACCATAAGCCATTGTTGTATGCCATATTTTTAATGTTCTAATTTAGATACTAGTTATAGAGGGTGCATGTTATTAAAGTAGTATAATACCAAGAATATTCTGGATGATATCACAAACATCTAATAATTTTGATAAATATCTAGAAGTAAAGCATCATGTATAAATACAAGTGGACCACTCAATCAGTAAATTAATAGTGAATCAATCAGTTTTGTTTTCAGTGGTATTTCCAGTAAAATATTTTGATTCACTGAAGTATTTGGATTAATGTATGTTCAGTTGTTCAGTCGATTAGTCATGAAACTGTATCAGTGAATTTACTTTTGTTAGTCATAGTACAGTTAGATAGGTACTTCCATTTGAATGTAATTTGTAAACTTACATCTGTAAGCCACAATAGTGTATGTAAAAAAATGCAGCTTGTAGAAACATTAAAAGGAAATAAAATTATTTGTTGTTGTTACGTCAATATGCTTGATTATTTTCACCAACTTATTTTTAAAACTACACCCAGCAAAGAATAATGTCACAACAAATCATGTCAGAAGTGGGATTATTTTGATGAATATTGAGTATACTTCAACTTCTAAAGTGATATTGGAATTTTATTGGACTTGATGATAGTGTCAAAGGAAATTCATGTGCAAAGAAATAGAAAATTAAAAAATATCTGGAAAACAAATTACTAAGTGTGAAGATTAAAACACCCACATCTTTCTGCATCTGATCAAGATTCCAACCTGAAACGTCATTTATTGAAAGATATGAAACAGAATAATATATTTGGTCCAATTCTATTACTACTGCTGTTGTGTCTTCTGTTACTGCAAGATCATTCTGGCTAATTTCAATACTGTCATCACCAAACACAATTCTAGGCTTTAACTGGCCACTTCAGCCAATTGAGAAAACAGTGGAGTATGAAGGGAAGTTACCGTAGGAGATATACTACATTCAGTTCAAAATAATTTTTAAAATGAATGGATGGGATAGTGAACCAAAAGCGATACATTTTAAAAGAACCAGCTTTTACAGTGTTAAGTAATCTTACAGCTGAAAGTTGTAACAGCCATCAGCCTTCAGTAATTGTCTTGTCTAATGGATTTGAAGTTAACATCTAAGGGATTTATCGTTGTACGTTTGTTTTAATGTCTATGCTTGTTTCAGTATAGTTTTCTCTTTTGCATATAATGTATACTTTTTTACTGTATTGTGCAAGGCCCACCTGTTCTCTAAATTTGTAGTAGATTCTCGAGCGAGCGTAAGAATCAACAATGTACTAGGTGTTTATGTAATAATAGTGACTGACGGTGTTGTTGCAAGTGAACTTTCGAAAACATATAAAACATTGACTTGCCAAGAGACAGAATATTTATTGGACAGCTACAGCAATGTACTATAGGGCTCGGAAGCAATAATTTTGAATAATGCGTGTTAGTCGGAAAACTACAGAATTGTACCAGGAACGTTTGTAGATTTCGAACATTACACACGCCCCTCGCTAGTACAGCGATGTCTCCGGATTTACAACGCTAAAATGAGGGGTTCGATTCCTTCGGTGAGCTCAGCAGATAGCCCGACGTGGCTTTGCTATAAATATCCAACTCGAACATTACAAACCGTTTAACTTCAGTGAATCAACTTCGTACGTTTGATATTGTCGCTGGTTAAACTTACGGATGCTTCAAGTTAGCCAGCGGTCAAAAGAAATGTACAATAGGTGTGTATCAACAACAAATTACTTTGTTTTCCCGCGAACGTCGATAAAAGTTTTAGTTCCAGATCAGATATAATACTCAGTCATATTTGTAAGTTTGTAAAACTTGTGTACAAACCATCATTTTAAATAACTATTAGTAACAACGATTATTATAAATTCTATTATTTTGTTTGTATATTACAATATATATTTGTGAAAAAAGAAAGTTATCTGTACCAGTCTTGTTGGCAAATATAAATTTGACACATCTTAATTTTTATTTAATTTCTCAATTAAAATTAAAATTACTTGAAATCAGGGGCGTAGATTTTTTACATCTGATGTTTTGGCATTGTTTCACAAATATCTATATTTAAATAGCTTACAAACAATAAATTACATTTATTGTAAATAGGTGGCCTGGCATGGCCGAGCGCGTTAAAGCATGCACTCGTAATCCGAGGGTCGCGCTAAACATGCTCGCCCTCCCAGCCGTGGGGGTGTATAATGTGACGGTCAATCCCACTATTCGTTGGTAAAAGAGTAGTCCAAGAGTTGGTGGTGGGTGATGATGACTAGCTGCCTTCCCTCTAGTCTTACACTGCAAAATTAGGGACGGCTAGCACAGATAGCCCTCGAGTAGCTTTGTGCGAAATTCCAAAACAAACCTTGTAAATAGGCAATTAAATCGGCAGTATAAAGCAATAATGAATTGAATATCTCCTTACCACTATTGGTCCAGGTTTTCAATGTATTGTCATAATTGATAATGCCTGTTATAAAATACCCGAATGCGTTGGTGATATATCATTAATGTGACAAACACCAAATACCGATGTCAGTCTACTCAGACGTCTTGGAAAATCAAAGATAGATGGGAAATCCCCAACGGATTTGGATGCTATTACCACAGGCATTATCCGTTATGACAATAAGTTGGCAAGATAAGCCAATAACAACAATGCGATGTAGGTATACATATAAGAATATATATAGTGAAATTAAATAATTTATATCTAAAATGAAAATAAATGAATAAACAAAATCATAAGGAAGTATTGCGTTACAAACAGTAAATCCCAACCTCTGATTAATTGTATTATAACCCCAAAATATTCAAGCCATAAAGCAAAACAAATTAATCTTTTAAAACACGATGCGCATTTTTTTAAGAAAAAAGGGATCCTAGTGTACAATAATACCACGTTGTATCTTGTATCTTAGGATCCCTTTTAAAAAATTGTGCAGCGTATTTTTAAAAACATTTATCTTAATGTGTTTTGGTTTATGGCTTGAGTATTTTATGCTTATAATAAGAATATATATATAAGAAATTTTGAAGTTCACCAAAATTACATAGGCATACAAACACAAGTTATACTAAAACAAACAAAACCAACGTGTAATTGGTACACAAACACTTACCGTACTGTCACTAGCACCATGTTATACATATTTATGAACAATGGAGTTTTAATTTTTATTTATTATTTATATGTGGAGACATTATTAAATCCTAGGTGACTCTACTGTTAGAGGTAAAATCCTGTGGCAGATCTTGTTTATTTTATACTACTTAAAAGTAAAGCAAACAATTCTGAGTGATGTTATTAAGTTATATAAATATATTTTGTAATTCAACAGCTTTAGCAAACTAGTTAATCTGGGTACCTGCTTATTAATATTTATAAATTTGTAACTGTTTGAATAATTATTCTAATTGTCTGTAACAATAAAAATGAAATCAACAGCATTTGCCGGACCTAACTAATTCCTTTTCTCTCACAGAACAATTTTGTAATCTTAGTAAAGTTCCTCACTATACAACTTTAGTACATCCATTGTTAAAAACAGTCATTGTCCACTTTTTGTTTCATCCAACCATCTTCACTTTTCTTTTTCTCATCGTATGCAATCTAACATTCTTATGTTATTGCAACTTAACAGCACGATATATTGTAAAGTTACATTCTGACTATGTTCTGACACAATGTTACGAAGTTACGTTATTACTATACTTGTGCTACGTATTATTCGGACATTACCAACAATTCCATGTCATTACTGGACAGCTACTGAAAATGTTTTATAAACGTATGAGCTGGTAGTGGAGTATTTTATTCCAAAATACAGTAACATACATATGATACGTTACTGTATAATCCATCTGAGGCCTTAAAAGAATTAAGATTAGTATACGGCCTCAAACAAATAACGTTTTTGAAGATATAACGAGTTGAATATAAAATAATGAATATACAAGGTCAAGCAACAATGACAAACCCAGAAATGATCTAAAATAACATTAGTTAAGCTGGTAGAATGAATCAGGTTTTATGTACAACCTCAAATAACTGATATATGTTTTAAATATATTCCACTTGGCATATAGAGCATTAACAAAACAAAAATGAAAAGGAATTGAAAACTTTTATTCTCAAATGCTTCAAATTGAAGTAAAGTGTAGAACACATGGATCAAATTATACATATTAGTGTAAGATACGTAGACCAAGTTCAACACATTAGCGTAGGATACATGGACCAAGTTAAACACATTAGCGTAGAATACATGGATCAAGTTATACGTATTAGTGTAGGACACATGTGCCAAGTTATATACATTAGTGCAGGATACATGGACTACGTTATACACATTAACCTCAGTAAGCGATATTACCAAACATACCACACAACATTCAGAACACAAGGTACCAAGAATTGTAACTGTGGTGTTTGTCCATTTATAGATAGTTAATAGGCTTGAAGATCATACACGTGCCACAATTTATGGATCTATATACAATGGTTTAATGATAAATTGTATTGTGGTTCAAACTGTTGAACACTAGCCGTTCCTAATTTAGCAGTGAAAGACTGCGAACTCTTCAGCTAATTTTTCGATCATGAATAATGGGATTGACCGTCACTTTATAAGGCCTCAATGTCTTAGTGACATCAAAATACCAAATAATGTTACTACTGTACCACTTGAACCTGATATTCAAGATGTTGATTTGGTTATTCAAAATTATTTTAATATAACATTCTGAAACCTGTGTGTACTGCTAAAAATATAAAATGTTATCGTATTAAATCATCACACATGAACAATTTCAGTAAATGTAGAAATGTTTTCTTGATCAGTTTTGTTAAATAATGATTTAGTATTGAAAGAATCACGTAGGATCGAACATGGAATGAAGATTTAAAAACTTGTTTGTTAGAATGTTTTAAAGAAGCCTATCTAATAATAGTAGAACTAAACAAAGATACGATAAAATGTAAATTAGTTGGTACTTTGTACTTTTAGTACATGGTTGAATTGAAATTAACATATGTAAAGACATTTCTCATGTCGCTCAAGAGCCAATGTAATGAAAATATGTCAGACAAACTGTCTGTTCACTGTTTAAAGAATTCAGACTTTAGTTGTTGTTTTTTATAATTTTATTTATACAGCATAACTACAGTTTTGATAAAATCTTATTACAAAAACATATACGATTTCAATTATTCGTATCAATAAATCTGAGCATGTAAATATAATATTTTTGAATCTCTTCTGAATAAAGTGTTTCAACAATATCCTTACCATAATTGATGTTTCGGACTACATGGAATCAGATATTACTGTTACATCACATACGTGTGTCATTACACCTGTGATCTGCCTTTACAGGTTAAACATACAGATAAGTTATAATGGCAAATATTTTGCATAAAGAAAGCCAAGTAATTCTACTTTTGAACTTATAAACAGAAAGAGCGGTAGATAAGTTTGACTGCAATGATTTATATGTAAACTAGATTACATACATAAAATTTGAATATAATTTTGGTAATATCGATTTTCAGCTTTGATTTACATCTGTAATTTCTATATTTTTTTAAACAAGATGCTATTGTACGTTGATTGTATATTTATGAAAACTTAATGTTCTCATACACCGTAAATATATTTCCGATAGATACTACTTCTCATATGATGCCTTTTCGTTCAGTTTCGCCCCCCACTGGCTCAGCGGTATGACTGCGGACTTACACGCTAAAATCCGGGTTTCAATACCCGTGGTGGGCAGAGCACAGATAGCCCATTGTGTAGCTTTGTGCTAATTCAAAACAACAACAACAATCGTTCAGTTTCTGCCGCTACTAGCTCCACCTACTCAAGGTTTCAACAGGAACCTGACTACTTCTACTGTCGCAGCTGCTTCCAAGAAAAGTACCAGAAGTGTGAGTCGAGGTATCAGTGTAAGAAATTGTTACGATATCTTACCTAAACTCACACTGACTTGGTTGAGGAAACAGTGATTAGCACCCTGCGGAAAGTGTCTAAATTCATCTCTGTGGAGTGTAACATCTCAGCTTAGAGGAATACACATGTAGGAGAACGCTCACAACCAGATACAGTTTTCGATTATCCTGACAGTATGTTTCACTAAACTCAGTATTAAAAAAGGATGACATCCTTAACTGTAGATATGATGGTTGGTCCATCTTTCCTACGGTAATGAGTGATATCTTAACCAACACAGTACATCTAAACTAGTCTATCTCGTTTCCATACCAGACCTCCCGGGAATCAACCTTTTAAAAAAAATATGAAGTTTCTTAACCAACTAATATTATTTGGTTGGTTCAGTACTTTTCTAAAATCAGTTCTACCACAAAATAACTAGCAGAAGATTGTACCCACCAGTTATAACGTTCTCTTGTATACCATAAAGGAAAAATGATACATGGAAATGAAAAGAAAATGAAATATATGTACAGTTAGTCCAAAAGCCTCGTTTGAAACCGGAGAATGGTGACAGCGGGATGATAATTAAACACTGAGTCTGATGAATGAGTGACATCTAAGGGGAAATACTAAAAGGGAGGTATTTTCTGAAGAAGGATAAGGACTGGAAATTAAATTTGAGCTGGCCATAAAGGTGTTATCTGAAAAATAGATGCTGGTGTGGACTGATTGACGGATAAAAACTTGGAAAATAAACATGCAAAAATACAGGTAACTTGGTCCAGTCTTGATAGAATTAATTTACCATCTAAGCAGAACGATGTAATACTGGGGATCAAAAAGTTAAGACCTTTCTTTCTGAGATGGGTGGAACATGTGTACAGACCTCGAGTATTTAACTGATTATATAACTATCAGAACACTTGGGTATTGAAAGAACACACTGTGTAAAGGATATTATAGTATTAAGTAATGGATACGAGGTTCCATTGATTCTGTCATACTGACTGACAGGCGTAAAAGTGTGACTCAAGGGTATGAGGACTTCCATTACTGCTATCACCCCCAGAAAAGAAATTACTTCACTTGTAGACAGATTAGGAGTGCATCGACCTAAACTAGTGGTTCTTAACCTTGTTGGAGGTACTTAACCACGGAAGTTTCGTACTTGCATTCACTGAACCCTTCGTAATAGGAAAAATAAAATATGATTTTTTTTCAAATTCAAAACATAAGTGGATATTTTATTAGTGAACAAAATGAACCATGCATCAATTGCACACAATATCACTGTGTTCAAAGAAGAAAACCAACAAAACACGAATTTCACACTAAAACAAAAACATAGCTCAATGAATATTTACTGCAAATCAATGTGACTTTTGCTGTTGCCTTTTAGAGACAAGTTCAGAAATGCGCGGCTTCACCTTGGCAAGTGCCACTCTCATATCACTTTCGCAAAAAGTCTGTTCATTTTCTTCGTTTTTATGTCTACCACCCTCGAAAAGGATTGTTCGCAAGGATACGTTGTAACAAATGGTATGAGTATCTCAAGGGCTTTCTTAGCAATAAGAGGGTACGCTACGATTTGGTGACACCAAAACGTTGAGAGAGTTGTTGTTCTGAAAAGTTGCTGTTGAACCTGGCTCTACTGAAGTTCAATTATTTCATTGAGGTATTCATCATTGACATCTGTTGTCACAACACTAAACGTGAACGGGTGTCTCACCCATGCTGGATATGACTCTCTGCTTCAGTTCCACGGATACAGAAATGTCTCCGATTTCAGACACATCTTCGACCATATTTACACAGTCGTCCAGCAGGGGAAAGTTTGCGAAGTTATCGTTTTCTGTTCGTTGTTTCCATAACGGTAGCTTTTTTTTTTAAAAGCCTTCAGGTTTTCTTCTGCTTCGATGATGTTGACTCCGCTGCCCTGCATCTGTTGATTGACATGATTGAGAACATTGAAGATATCGGCCATGTACGCCAAAATGAGAATAAACTCAGATTTTTCGAAGCAATCTTCATGATAATGTTGGTGCGCTCGCAAAAACAAGGTTAATTCCACACGCATGGCAAAAACGCGATTCAGCACCTTTCCCCGGGATAACCACCGAACATTAGAATGGTTCAGAAGTACCTCGAATTTAGAGTCCATTTCATTACACAGCTCTTTGAAGATGCGGTGCTTCAGGGCACTATTTCGCACAAAGTTCACACATTCCACTGCAATTTTTAATACTTCTGCCAGTTTTGAAGGCAAGGTTTTTGTTGCCAACGCATGCCTGTGCAGAACACTGTGCAATAATGTGTGGTACATCGACTTTTACCAGCGCACCAAAACCAGAGTTTCGTCCCAGCATGACTGTAGTTCCGTCCGAACAAACTGCAAAAACCATATCCCACGAGAGAACGTTCTCTCTAAAGAAGTTATCCACAAGTTTCTTCACGTCGGCTGCCTTAGTTGTTGTTGTAAGAGGCTTACAAAGTAAAAAAATATTTTATCTCGTCCTTCTTCACATAGCGCACGAATACAACAAGTTAGCTCAGATTGGAAACGTCGGTGTTCTTGTAGAGTTAAAGGCTAAATTTTCCGGGACTTGAAATCAGATCTGCAACTACTTGAGCCGAGATGTCATCGCTCATGTCATCTATTCTGCTACTGATGGTGTCATTTGAAAAAGGAATTTGGGATAAGATAACTTATTTTCAGCAGCTATTCCCAGCATGATATTCGCCATCTTCAATGCAGCTGGTTTTACCAATGGTGTGGGGTTTGTGATCAAATAAGTAACTTCGTACGATGCTGTGAGGATCGGTCTGTCGATGGGTACAAAGACGAGAACAGGCAAAGCAGCCTTTTAATCGAACCTGTCTCTCTTTACCTTGAATTCAGCATGCGTCGTGTTCTTGTATTTCCCATCTCCATGCAGCTTTAGAGAGTGTTCTCTTAGTTTTGTCAGTGATAGACTAGAATTGCTCAACTTGGCATTGTAAATTATGCATTGAGGACGCTGATTCCCATTATGTTCCGTTATACACTTGAATCCATACTGTACGTATTCGTCCGACCACTTTCTGTTTTTGACCGACATAGTATGAAGGGATTGAAAGATAAGGAAAAAATCACAAATGACTACAGTCACAAGTCGGCTGCTAAGCGCACGAAGTTCCCTGCAGCAGAGATATTAAGACCAAGTGATGAGACGTGATCAGCCGCAGCCAATGATAGCCAAGTGGAGAATGACGTCACGAATCATACGAGTTCGGTAAACGGAAAGGACACACACACAGTGTGGGTGTTTTGACCTCTGCCGAACTCCTGAGACTGACTCACTGAACCCCTGGGATTCGATTGAACCTAGGTTAAGAACCACTGACCTAAACGAAAAGAAAATTCCGACCGATTGAGAAATGTGTTGAAAAATACTCCCAGGTGAAGAAAGTAATGTGAAATTTAAGATTCGTGTTCAACTAGAGTGAATATTGAAACAACAGTTACTTAATAACTGTACAAAGTAAAAAGTAATAAACAGCATGAAAAACGTTAAATCTGGAAGGAAAAAATTTTAACACATCATAAAACTATTGTGTCAAATGTAGAGATGAATATTGGAACCCCCATTCTATTATCTCCTGTTGGTTAGTTCAGAACACATCTGGTTTTGGAAAGTTAACATTTCACACAGAGATTATATCTTCTGTGAACATCTGCATTGAGTATCTACATGACACTAGTTTTTTGGCAACTTCAACCTAAACTCACGTGATTCATGTTAACGGATAATGATGTTATTGTTTACTAGCTTCCTCTATACTGCTCCACTCGTGTAAATTCATTATTGACGAGGAAATAAGTCGAAATTACCCAAAAGGCCACATATGTATCAGAAAACTTGTGGGTAAAGCGGCTGTTTGATAGGCATATCATATACAGATAATCTTGTTTCAAGTTCATCGGTTCAAATACGTGAAAATCTATACAGCAAATCTATTGGGTAGATGCCAAATCATGACTGTCGAGTGTTTTAAAAAAGAAATAAAGATCTGATACCTGCTCTGTGATTGATGTAAAAATTCACCACGAAATTGTCAGAATGGGTGATAATCAAACAATTCACTTGCAGTGGTAAGGAATACAAACATGTCCAATGAACAGAACAGAGGTCTGGAACACTGATTGGAGGAATTTTTATGCTGGTACATAAGTTTAAGATGAGATTGTTTTTCCATGATGTATCCCAATCAGTGAACATTAACACTTCTGAAGATGTGTGGCTTTGGTACGATTCAAAGTGAGGGAACCAAAATAGTGGTAATGGGTTAGCTAGCCATTACATGAGTTTCTCGAGCACAGTAGGAAACAGGGAAAATGGTTGGGTCAAGAGGATAAAGTACTGGGTGGGAGTGAGTAGGTATTTGAACATTTTGTCAATTAACCCAAGATGGGTTTCCACCAACAGAAGTATGAAGATATGACTGGAGAACTCTTTCCATGAGTATCAAAAGAGAAGGCTGTCTTGTATGTAATTACGAAACCACAGACCAAGTCAACGGAGATGTACAGCAAACGCTCTGACCACGTGACTGAAATTATAGGAGACAATGTAGTGTTTGAAACAATAAAATATATATATAGGCATCTAGAGAACTCTGCAATGGGAATAGGAAGAAAGGGATTTGAGATGTAGACCTTAATATGGAGTAATGGCCCAATAAAGTGAAGAAAACTTTTCCAAATGAAAACGTTGGACAGTTTAATAGCTAAACGTCCTTCGTGCCTTTTTAGGGACACCAAGTAAAACCTTGTAAGAGGGTTGGTAAATTTCTTCACACCTAAAAAGGTTAGAATAGATTCTAAAGAGGATGAAACTGAATAGGTTAAGAACTGATAGTAAAGAAAGAAAGAACTGGAGTGAAAGCCTATGTGTAAGAATGGTTTTAATCCGTCCGTTCTTTGACAAAAGAAGTAAAAATTGTATAGAGCAAGCCACACCAGAAAATAGGATGGAACAAGAATCATTCCAAAGGAACCAGCATCTCTATGAAGCATTTTTAACAAAACATGAAGTTCAAGGAGGCAAACAAAGAAGGTTCAGGAAAAGACAGAGTAATTGTGTGCTCGATAGTTAAACTGAACTAAATGGGTCGGTCAGCTGTCCAAATATTCAAAATTTATACAACAGTTTGTGAATATAGATATTGCATGTAAAAATAACTATAATTCTTCATCAAGAAATCAGTAATACGACGAGGAACAGACATATGGTCCTGGAAATGTAGTTGGTCTGAAAAGAAATCAGTATGTATGCAAATGTAAGTAAATGAGGAAAAAGAAATAATTCATCAGGATTAAATTTATACCAAAGGGATTGTGAAAGAGGGAAAAATACCTGGAATGAAAAATGATGAGAAATTATGTCCGCATAATGAAAGGGTGGTTGAATACTGTTCTCAATGGGAAGTTCACATAGACTAAGAAATAAATGGACATAAACAAACAAGCTGACCTCCTCCTAAATTTTCTGTTGAAACTGAAGGGGTGAAAGAGAGTAAAATCGATGTGAATGAAGTTGCAGGCTACGTAATGGTGTTCAATACTATATGAAAAGTGGCTGTCACGTCATCAACACGTAACTCTCCTCGCCGCTGTTAAAATTTTACTGATTTGATTTGTTTTGTTTTGTTTTGGAATTTCGCACAAAACTACTCGAGGGCTATCTGTGCTAGCCGTCCCTAATTTAGCAGTGTAAGACTAGAGGGAAGGCAGCTAGTCATCACCACCCACCGCCAACTCTTGGGCTACTCTTTTACCAACGAATAGTGGGATTGACCGTCACATTATACGCCCCCACGGCTGGGAGGGCGGGCATGTTTAGCGCGACGCGGGCGCGAACCCGCGACCCTCGGATTACGAGTGCACGCCTTATTTGAATAAATTATTTTCTCACAAAGAATAGAGAAATAGTAACATGAACTTCTAAGTTAATAAAGGATAAAACAAAGCAAATCTCTCTCATTAAAAACTATTAAATTTACAAAACGCAATTTTGTTCATGTTTCATAAGCGCAAAACTATAGAGAGAGCTAGAAAATAGGAAGTTCGTGTCTTCTCAAATTGTTGGAAGACATATATTGCATTATAAGAAATCTCATCACTTAAGATGGCAATTGCCTAAAAAGCAAGTATATAAGACAAACAAACACAGAAGACATCTTAACTGTGTTAAAAGGTGTGTCTTGTTTCAGAAGGGGCTGTAGCAGCCAAAGAACATACTAGTCGGCTGAAAAACTCCGTCTGATCTGGAAAGGAGGTGGACCAGTTTAGATGTATTGTGTTGGCTAGGATGCCTCCCACACAATCATGGAAAAGAAAGTGGACCACTTTAGATGTAATGTTTTAGCTAAGATGTTTCCTACCCTATAACGGGAAAAAGATTGATCTATTTAGATGTATTGTTTTCGCTAGGATGCTCCCCACCCTATAATGGAAGACAAGGTGGACCCGTTTAGACGTACTGTGTTGGGAAGGATGCTTCCCACTCTATCCTGGAAAAGGAGGTGGACTAGTTTATATGTATTGTGTTTTCTCTGATATCGCTCCCCCACCATGGGAAAGAAGGTGAACTGTATAGTTGAGAGTGTCGTTTTTACACCCAACTTAGTGACCCGTACTTTCAAGATGGGAGTAGAGTATACCTGGTTTGTGCATTATCTCACTGATTTGTTCCTCCAAGAAGAGAAGTCATACTCCAAACACATCCTAAGGACACTTTCTGAGGGGAACTCATCTAGGTTCCTCCACAAAGTCAATGTGAGATTCTCAATGTTATTCCTGTTATTATGTGTCTTTGAGTAAGATATCGTATCAAAGTTGATGTTTTCTTACACTGAAAATATATTTCCGATAGATACATTACTCTCCTCACACTTCCAATTTCTGGTGCCTCTTTTCTGTCAACTTTGAAGGTTGTGTTCTACAGTAAATAGGAAGCCAGCTGTCAGCTTTAACAGTAGAGTATGTTTCAGTGAGGCGTTATGCTTGCTTATTTACATGCTACAACGCAGATGAACCAAGTTGAAATGTGGGGTAGGTAAGAGTTTCAAGGCTAGTGGAACCAAATATATTTTCGCATGTTGAACAATAATAGCTGTCATCTGAGAACAAAATGTTATTTGTTGAAAAATATTTTGTAAAATAAGCATTTTTGCAAGTATAACATCAAATAAAAGTAAATATTATGTGTGTGTTATTTCTGCAGTAAAGCCATATCGACTATCTGTTGTGTTCTCAGAGAATAATTTAAACCCTGATTTTAACGTTGTAACTCTGTACAATAAGTGCTGTACCATATAGGGACTGAATTATATTAAAAGATACAAAACATGATACTTGTTATATGATGGTAACCAAATGCTAGAATTAAATGTGTTCAAATTATCTCTATGCAACTGGAATCTAAAGTTTGTATACATCTCAGATACAGTACCAAACAGAATTTTTCAAACAATCCGTTTTCAAGTTCTCTTTATCTCTTTGCGTCTAGTGTTTCAACAAATGACTTTGATGCCCTTAAACATAAAATTAATTGTTCATTAGACAAAATTCAATATAAATATGAATGACTGATATATTTTTTGCTATTATTAATCAAAGTTTCTAAACCTATATTCCTTACCTAATTTGTTATCATAGAGAAACATTCATATCTCATAACGGGAAAAGTTTAAGTTAATGTAGCAAGTAAATGTAATTTAGCTCAAAGCTACACAAGGACTATCTGCTCTAGCCGTCCGTAATATATAAGTGAAAGAATAGATTAAACACACCTAGTGATCAGCACTCTTTCGCAAATGAATATTTGGATTGACCGCAACAATATACCTCCCAGTCACACATCATAAAGGTTGAACATGTTTGGTAGAATAAGAGGTTAGATCAAAAACTTGGAACGAAATATCGACAGAACAGACGACTTACTAAAAAAGTTCAATGTGTACTCTACTCACCTTAGAATCGTTGTTTACAGCGTTGGTTACACCGAAGTACTAAACAAGGGAAACCAATGGAACAAAGACAAATTGCTCGACGTGATCATGTCCAAAATTTGAAGCTCAATTGACTAACTAACAGCATTCAATTCTAGTTTCATCCTGGTGACCAGATTGTTAACCTATATAATTATAACATAAATAATCAGTGTAAATTAGTCCTAGCTAAAATTGTTATTTTATCAAAAATGACTACTTGATCAAAATATTGCTTATTGTTATAAACTCTACCACGTTATCAATGACCCTTAACTGATTAACACCCAACCTGAGGAAACATTCCAAAGACACCTGAGAAATCTTAGAAATAAAAATGTCGTAAACATTATAGTTATGATAAGACGACACCAGGTGAACAATCATAGTATATTAACTTGCTATTGTGGATTATATATTGAAGATATATATTTTTGGTAAATCGAACATAAAGAATTATTTAAGTCATATTTTCTAAATTTATTATTATACAAAGAAGACTGCGTGGATATTTGTATCTTTGTAACCGAAATAATAAATACATTGTGTCACTAACTATTACATTGTATCATGGACAAAAATCTATAAGATTCCCACTCGAGTGTTCTAAATTCAGACAATTACAAAAAAACAACAAACTACAATACGTGCAATAAACCATTGTTTATTATAAAACAGAATTTTAAGTATTGTTCTTGTAACAAAAACACGACTTTCACTAGGACTAAACCTGAAGGTTTGATTACATCTTTATTGATGTAATTTATGAATATAATTGTAAGAAATTGAGTTTAAAATACTTATTTTTTCAGTAAACGGTACCACATTTAACAGATAAAAAAATACTGTTTATATCAGCATAATCCGAACGCTTTTACCTTGCAGTAAAACGAATCTTTTTTTTTCTCAGAAAATGTTCACTTTTTCTAAATTTTTCAATACGACGCTGTCTAAATGAATCCAGTGTTGGCTAACGCCAATTACTAAGCCTCTCGCAAGTTTTAGAGTAACGTAACTGTCACTTACTAATTGCCTAATTTTTGTTTCTCATTTCAAAAATATAAATTCAGATTTATAGAATGGTCTTATGTGAATATACAATTAAAATATTTATACGTACAAATCGTGCTTGTCGAAGTATCCTTGGAATGCAAAGTGAGAAACCTTTTCATCCAAAATGTTGTTCTTTCTTCATACCGTTTGGTTTTTATTTTAATATCTCGTCACCTTAGTTACTGTATGCAAATATTCACTAATATTGTGGTCCCGTTTTATTGTTGTCTTTCACAGTTTGAAATGGTTGGAGATGTAACAATACTCGTGAATCAATTTTGTAGAGAAATGACATAAGCGAAACAGAATGAAAGTGAGAGAAACATAAAACTGATATGTAAAGGATAACAGTAGGAAAAGTTAGATATTAAAAGGAGAGTTATAAAAAAGAAAATGTCTTCTTTAAACTTAGTTAAAAAGTTGTATATAGAGTGTAAATAAAGGGTCTTTCTTCACGATCACGTGTTTGTTGGTGTAGATCTCAGAGCAACAAGTTTGAGATGTGAAAAGTCATCTGAAGATTTATATTTATATATATATTTGTATTACATGAAATATAAAAACAGAAAGAACCACAGTGTGTTTTATGATTAGACTAAAGTACACAAATAGATGCTGCTAAGAAACAAACATTTAAAGTTAAAAGAATACATAATTTACTAGTAATGATAAAATCAAACTGTACGATAGTGTGATACTCTAGAGTAAGTGTGTTAAATAGGTTTTGTTTTTGTTTGATGTTCCACATTTGTTTAGGAAGTGTTCTATTAAGAATCACTCAACATAAATACAAACCAAGCTTCATTCTCACCACGATTTCCTGTCGAGACACTAGAAGCATACTCAAGTTCAATCAATAGAAAAATAACCATAACCGAACTAAAAATTAATATCAAAAACTTGAAGAATACTTCCCCCCGGACATGACCAAATACCAAACATTATTCTGAAAAAAAGCTCTATTCTCCTATTACAACACCTCACAAACATCATGAATATTTCACTAGCAACTGGATATTACCCTGACACTTGGAAAAAACCATCATAACCACGATTCCAAAGAAACAAACCAACAGAACCAATCCAGATAATTTCCGCCCCATCAGTCTGTTAAGCTGCCTTGGCAAACTGATGAAGAGAATTATCTCCAACCGTCTTCTCCATTTTTGTAAATCAAATAACATCCTTCCAGAATTCCAAAATGCCTCCAGGAAAAACAGGCAAACAACAGATCACCTCACACGACTCACCGCATCAATCTATAAAGCTTTCAACAACAACCAAATAACCATTGGGATATTCCTAGATGTCAAAAAAGCATTCGACAGCGTATGGCACAATGCCATCAAATACAAACTAAAACACCTGAAAATAAATCCCACTATAGTTAAATGAATTTCAAATTTCTTAACAGATAGAACAGTACAAGTAAAAGTCAATAAAACTATATCTAAATAATTTAATATAACCGCAGGAGTGCCCCAAAGATCAGTCCTCTCCTCTCCCCACTTCTATATATCATTTTCGTCAGTGACATACCTTTCCCAAATCTAACATACACGCATAATTCACAATACGCAGACGACATCGCTATCTGGAGCACCTCCAGAAATCCAGTGATGGCCATGTCTCGCGTACAAGAATCACTGAACAACGTGTCAACATTGAGTAACAAGTGGAGAGTTGTGTTAAATCCAACCAGAATACAAGCAATCACATTCTACAGGAAATTAAAAAAAAACAAAGAAAAAATCTAGAAAAAAATAAAATTATCACTCAGAAATACAACCATTAACATGAGCAAAAACATCACATTCCTTGGCATTACTTTCGACACAAAACTAACATGGAAAAAGCATGTTAACAATATACACTCATCAATTAGAAAACGGATTTCACACTTAATGACTCTAACCAGTAGACAATCAAAATGTTCACCAAACACCATTATTCAAGTATACAAGGCTTATTTACATCCGTCCACTAATAGAGTATGGATGTCAAGTAACATACAATATGTCAAACAACACACTCCAGAAAATCCAAGTTCAACAGAACAGAATATTAAAATCTGCATTTATCCTACCATTATTCACGCCAGTAAATTACATACATCAAATTTGCAACTTACCCACACTAAGAGATAGACCAACGGAAATATCACTCAAATATTATCCAAAAGCAGAAAACAGACACAAACTAACGGCATCACTACACAAATTAGCTAGTGCACCAACAAAATACATTTCACCTTACAACATATTTCAAGAATCATAAATTACACAACAAAGTATCTAAAGAACTAAATTCATGTTAATAATATTTATTCTCTTTTTCGAGCGGCATATGTATGTATGTATGTATGTTTGGTAGAGAAAAAGTTGGATCAAGAATTTCGAACAAAACATCAACAGAACACAAATTTTACTGTAAAAGTTCAAAGTGTAATGTACTAACCAGTTGATACCAGTGTTGATTACACCAATGCACTAAACAAGTGGAACCAATAAAACGAAAACAAATTGCTCGACGTGAATATGTCCAAAATTTTAGGCTGAGTTGACTGACTAACAGCATTCAATCCTAGTTTCATCCAAGTGAACAGATTGTTAGTCTATATAATTTTCACATAAATAATCAGTGTAAATTAGTCCTACCTAAAATTGTTATTTTAGCTAAAATGACTACTTGATCAAAATATTGCTTATTCTTGAAAACTCTACCACATTATCAATTCCCCTTAATTGTGTGTCACCCAACGTGAGAAAGTGTTCCAGACACAGGTGAAAGAACTTAGAAATAGAAATGTCGTAAACTTTTTAGTAATGATGATACAACACCAGGTGAACCATCATAGTGTATTAAATTGTTGTTAGTAATGATGATACGACACCAGGTGAACCAACACAGTTTATTAAGTTGCTGTTGTGGGTTATTGTTACGTATTTTTTATGTTTTATGTTTTTCGTAGACTAAACGCAACAGAAAAACACAGATAACAGCTTGTATAATTTATTACACTAAACTATTATATGTATGTAACAGATATAACATAAATTATATAATAACAATGACAGATATTAAGTTTAATTCTTCAAAATTAATTACAAAACAAAATAGTACTAGTTTCAACCTTCAAAATTAATCACAATACAAAATAGTACTGGCCTGTATCTAATATAATGATTTAAAATGAAAGTCTCAAATTCCAGTCTAGGATGTGAATTTGGTCCCACGAAGAAATTCCGAAGTTTAAATGAAGAAGTTCAGAAACAATTCACAGTTCAATAAATTCGACGAAGTTCTTTTCACGATACCTCCGATGAACGTCACAAACTTGTCGCCCTAAATTTTTCCGATCTCCCCTGGCTAGTCCCATACGTGTCGACCTTCAGCACAACCAGTAATTCGAAAGAATCGTGAAGATAGACGAAATAAAATCACAGCTTCTGTAGATCTAACTTCAGTCACAAATCACAGCAAACACTTAAACTTTCTTAAACGAATGACTGACTCTCTTCTTTTGAATAAAACTAATGTCTGACTCCCCTTCTTCTCGCGTCACCGTCTTTTTATACCAGTAGGCCTACTTCTCGAAAAATCGCGTAACTTCCATAGAACTCCAAAGCAATCCACGCATGTCCGTTCTTGCACGAGACTCAACGTCTAGACACGAGGCCGCCAACATTTCATTTACATACATATGATTGGTCTACTTAATTTTAGAAAATTATAAATGTTATTTTAAATGAATAACAACATATTTTATTGTTTAAACTTTGAAACAATAATATAAATATGGAAATATAAATAATAGAAATGAAAATCCAAACACAACACGACATGTTATCGTTTACAAAACATTTACACGACATTTACATAACAGTTATATAATTAAAATTATCAAACTTTACTAAAATCACGAACTAAAAGCAAAGTTAATAATACAACAACATAGTATAAGCTATGTATTAACAACTGTAGCATGATATATTGTGGAAAATATGTATTTTTGGTAAATCTAAAATATAGAATTACGTCATATTTTCTAATTTCTCTATAATATGGTGTTTATATCAATATTTATCTTCCGAAACAATAAATACACTATGGCATATCTATCAACTGGCGCCACAAACAAAAATATATTTAAAAATTCTCACTTTTGGTATTCTAGATTCAGACAATTATAAAAATAAATACGATACATATAACATTCCTTTGATTGTCATAGATAGAATGTTATGTACTCTTCTTGTGACAAAAAACCAAGCTTTCACTAGGACTAAGCCTAAAGGTTTGATTGCATCTTTATTGATGTAATTTATAGTTTTAAGAAATGTAGTTTAAAAGAATAAACGGTAGCACGTTGAAGAGATAGAAAATGACCGTTTCTATCAACACGGTCCGAACACTCTTCCCATGCGAACCCGCGACCCTAGATTACGAAACGCACGCGAAATTCCAAAAAACAAACAAACAATGTTGTTGAGAAGTATCAGTAAAGTAGTCAACCAGACATGTATGCAGTGGCGGCGCCAAGGGGGTGCTTGAGGTGACTTGACCCCCAAAAATGTGCCAAGCCCCCTCAATATTGTTACCTACATATATTTATAAAATATGGAAAACACAATCGTCGTTGTTACTTAACAATTAACATCAAAGAGATATAGATCTGTAGAACTCAACGTCTTCAATAAGACGGAAGTATGTGTCATGTGTCCCATTACAACGTACTGAATGCACTGAAACTCTTGCGCTGTATTGCTTCTCCCTGTGTAATGCCATTCTATCTTGAGCATTGACGAAGATTAGACAACTACGTTTATTTCAAGTTACAACAGATCATCAGGGATTTTACTTGATAAACCAAAGGTTTCACAGGTATTTACCCATTAATTTCATTTATATTTTATTGAAAAGTAAAACATAGCATACATGTATAAGTGTATTGTGTATAGGTCAAAACTATGAAGCATTTAGCCCGTGTTGTGTCCTCTGTGAGATCATTTTGCATTGTGTATCAGCCATCCAAAATTTGCTACCAATCACCAGAACAGGAGCATTGTTTTAAAGTAATATTGACTATAAACACAACATAATGAAAGATAGTTAGCCTGATAGTGACCTTTTTTTATATGCAAAAACGGCTCGTTTGGGTTCAGAAAATATTTTAAATAGATGAGCGAACAACGTTTCGACCTTTTTCGGTCATCGTCAGGTTCACATGTCAGGTTTAAACGAGCCGTTTTTGCATATAAAATTCTCAACAAGTGGGTTTCTCGACATCACTGATTGATAGTGACCTTACTTTTCCTCAGAGTGTATTAACTTCACATGGGATAATTCGTTTCTGCTATGTAAACTATGTCTTTATGTTATATTTCTTTTGATTTGCAGCTTTACTCTTAATGGTATTATAAATGTTCAATCCAAGCTAACCTTGATTTTATTTATTATTATGTATTACCTTGAGTGGAATTTAGGTGAGCTTCCTCTTTTACATATACACATATTTTCATAAACAGATTATTTCTAATTTGTAATAATGAATTATTAATCAGAGTATGAGTTTCCAATGAAAACTGCATTGAAAAGGCAGTTCAAAATAGCACATCTTTCTAAAATGTACCTTGGTATTTACATTATTGTAATTTACCATCTGTACTTCATACTGATGGCATTTTGGGAAGCTCCTCCACAGTTTATCTTAGCCCCCCCCCGTCAACGAAAATATCCTGGCGCCGCCACTGCATGTATGCTGTACAGATGCATGAGTGAAGTAGTCAATCAGGCATGTATGTTGTCAGGCGTATCAGTAAGGTAGTCAATCAGGCATGTATGTTGTTCAGGCGTATCAGTAAGGTAGTCAATCAGGCATTTATGTTGTTCAGGCGTAGCAGTAAAGTAGTCAATCAGGCATGTATGTTGTTTAGAGGTATCTGTGAAGTAGACAACAAGGTACGTATGGTCTTCAGGGGTATCAGTAAAGTAGTTAACCAGGCATCTATGATGTTCAGATGTATGAGTAAATTAGTCAACCAGGTGTGTTTGTTGTACAGATGTGCCAGAAAAGTACTCAACTACGTATGTATGTTGTTCAGACGTATCAGTAAAGTAGTCAACCAGGCATATATGTTGTTCAGATGTATAGGTAAATTAGTGAACCAGGCATGTATGTTGTTGAGTGGTATCAGTGTCAACCAACAAGACATGTATGTTGAACAAATGCTTGAGTAAAGTAGTCAATCAAGCATGTATGTTGAACAGAAGTACCAGTAAAGTAGTCAACCAAGCATGTGTGTTGAACAGAAGTACCAGTAGAGTAGTCAACCAAGCATGTATGTTGAACAGAAGTACCAGTAAAGTAGTCAACCAAGCATGTATGTTGAACAGATGCTTGAGTAAAGTAGTCAATCAAGCATGTATGTTGAACAGAAGTACCAGTAAAGTAGTCAACCAAGCATGTATGTTGAACAGATGCTTGAGTAAAGTAGTCAATCAAGCATGTGTGTTGAACAGAAGTACCAGTAGAGTAGTCAACCAAGCATGTATGTTGAACAGAAGTACCAGTAAAGTAGTCAACTAAGCAAGTATGTTGTACAGACGTATCAGTAAAGTAGTCAAACAGGCATATATGTAGTACAGATGTACCAGTATACCTAAACGCATGGCTAAGTGCCCCAAGTGAAAATTAAGGTTTGCCCGCGAGGGCAGTTCAGGGTGTTAATTCGGCCCTTCTCCTAGCTATAGGTGAGCTACAATTGGGGGGAAGACTTTCTCGTTGTTTATGACACTTCCATATACGGCACTGCAGATAGCAGTTTGCCCATGTTTTGACAATAAAATAACCATGTTTTGTTACATCAATGGTTGAATAACTTTCTGTACCTGTTTCTTCCGTATCCGTTTATTCTCTCGTCCCTAAGACATGTGTCCGGCTACTTGTAAATTCTCTCTTTCTTAACATGTAGATGACTAATGAAGGTCGAAACGTTTTTCTGTTCTTCTCAATAAAAGTGTTAATACCCAAACCAATTATTCTGATATACATTTTTATTTCAAGTGGGTTTCTTGTCACCAATATATATTTTTTTTTTATTTTGCTTTAAATACTGAAGATGGAATATGTAAAATATTGAAAACTTTATCTCTGCTTCCTTCTGTTATATAAATCTATTTCTTCATCCTCAATATGGTTATACTATTTATCGTCAATTTGTTTTCTTTCAGAATGCATTCTTCCACACTTGATTTCAAAGTTTCTCCACTTTTAAGAACCAAACCGAAATGCTCAAAAGTCGTTAGATTATCAGATTTGTCTAAAGAGACTATTGGTTTGTTTTAAATTTGGCTTAAAGCTATACGAGGGCTATCTACGCTAGTCGTCCGTAATTTAGCAGTGAAAGAATAGAGGCACCTAGTCATCACCATTCACTGACCACTCTTTCACAAACGAATAGTGAGACTGACCCTAACAATATTCTCCCTCCCCCCACACATATCCTAAAGGGTGAGCATGTTTGGTGGAATAAAGGTTGGATCAAGAATTTTGAAAAAAACACAAATAGAGCATAAAATTTACTGAAAAAGTTCAAAGTGTACTGTACTAACCTTAGAATCGTTGATACCAGTGTTAATTACCCCATTGTACTAGAGAAGTGGAACCAATGGAACAAAGATAATTTGTTCGGCGTGAACATGTCCAAAATTTGAGGCTGAATTGACTGATTAACAGCATTCATTCCTAGTTTCATCCTGGCGACCAAATTGTTAACCTATGTAATTATAGCATGAATAATCAGTGTAAATCAGTGCTAGCTGAAGGTTTTCAGTTCTCTCTTCAACCACTTAAACTCTATGTATCTAATTTAGTTTACACTTTCAAATCACAATACAGACACCTAACGGACCTTCTTATGAAAGATAAAATAACTCTTTATTGACACAGTAACTTTTTCGTGACGAAAATAAATAAATCTTCCTTTTCTACTTCTAATGATTTTATCTCTTATGTTCGTCCTTACCGTTTAAGTCCTGGATATTTATGCTATATCGTCCGACAATAACATTGCTATTCTTAACTAAAATAATTACTTGATAAAAATGGTGGTTATTCTTTACAACTTTACCACATTTAAAATCCTTATCAATGCCTATTAATTCATTATCGTCGAACGTGAGGAAACATTCTAAAAATACCTGAGAGAACTTAGAAAGAAAAATGTCGTAAACATTTGACTGATAATGAGACGACACCGAGTAGATCATCACAGTATATTAATTTGCTGTTGTGAGTTACATAGATATAATTATCCTAAATTTACTAAAATTACGAACTAAAAGCCTAGTTTATTAATAATACAGCAACATTGTATAGGCTATCTATTGACCATTACAGCATTATGTTATATTGAAAATATAGTAAATATAGTAAATCCAATACAAAGAATTAATTACGTTATATTTTCTAATCTTACTATTATCTAAAGGACATGGCGTGCATATTTGTATCTATGTGACCAAAATAATAAATACATTGGATCACTATTTATTAAATGGCACCACACAAAAAATCTATAAAATATTCCCACTTTGGTATCCTAAATTAAGACAATTGTGAAAATAAGTACGATACGTACGACAAACCTTTGTTTGTGAAAGAACAGTATTTTAAAATATTGTCCTTGTGACAAGAACCCGACTTTCACTAGGACTAAATCTGAAGGTTTGATTATATCTTTATTGATGTAATTTATAAATATAGTTTTAAGGAAAGGAGTTAAAAAACTGTTAATTTTTAAATAAAAGATAGCACACTTATTAGACCAAAAATAATGTTTGCTTCGCACAATGAGAACAGTTTTCCACTGCATTAATCACTATAAACAATAAAATTTTTGTCTTAAGAAATGACCCATTTTTTCTAAATTTTTCAGAACGACGTTATCTAAAATAGCCTAGTATTTGCTAAGCTTCTCACAGGTTGCAGAGTAAAGTGAATGTCACGAGTTATCTGACTTTTGTTTCTTATTTTAAGAATTTAATTGAGATTTATAGAATCATCTTATGTGAACATACAATTGAAATATTTATACAAAACTTCTTACCAAGAAATTACTTTGTTTTTGTTTTTTTGGAATTTCGCACAAAGCTACTCGAGGGCTATCTGTGCTAACCGTCCCTAATTTAGCAGTGTAAGACGAGAGGGAAGGCAGCTAGTCATCACCACCCACCGCCAACTCTTGGGCTACTCTTTTACCAACGAATAGTGGGATTGACCGTCACATTATACACCCCCATGGCTGGGAGGGCGAGCATGTTTAGCGCGACTCGGGCGCGAACCCGCGAGCCTCGGATTACGAGTGCACGCCTTAACGCGCTCGGCCATGCCAGGCTAATATTCGGTAATATTATGGTTCTATTTTATTGTTGTCTTTCGTCACAGTTTGTATTGGTGCAAGTGTAACGACACTCTTGAATCAATTATTGTTACGAAATTATGGAAGCAAAAGAGGAGGAAAATACCAGAAAAATAAAAGTGAGAAGTGAGGGGGTAGCAGTGGAAAAACTCAAAGATGAGTGATGAAAATGAAATTTTATCCTTTAAATCTAATAAAGAAATTGCGCCTATATTATAAATAAAGGGTTTTTTTTTCTCGCGATCACGCGTATGACAATTTGTCGGTGTAGATCTCAAAGCAACAAGTTTTAAATGTGACAAGTTTTTGTCGTTTGTAGATTTATTTTGTACAAATGACTTTAACCTATTAAATATATTAGGCCTGGCATGGCCGAGCGCGTTAAGGCGTGCACTCGTAATCCGAGGGTCGCGGGTTCGCGCCCGAGTCGCGCTAAACATGCTCGCCCTCCCAGCCGTGGGGGTGTATAAAGTCACGGTCAATCCCACTATTCGTTTGTAAAAAAGAGTAGCCCAAGAGTTGGCGGTGGGTGGTGATGACTAGCTGCCTTCCCTCTAGTCTTACACTGCTAAATTAGGGACGGCTAGCACAGATAACCCTCGAGTAGCTTTGTGCGAAATTCCAAAAACAAACAAAATTAAATATATTTATAAACACTATATGTATGTATTATATGAAGTACAAAAATAGAGAGAACCACAAATGTTTTAAGATTGGATTAAAATAAACAAATAAATGCTACTAAGAAACAAATATTTAAAGTTGAACAATCACAAATATATTATATTCCTGCTAAAACTTATCAAAAAGCAAACATGTTGTGATATAATTCTATAAGCACGTCCATTAAATAAAAACACCTAAACAAAAACTAGCAATACAATTCTAGGCCGTTGAAATAACTCCTTTTGTGTTCTAATTATACAAGAAAAATACAATATTTTTAATATCTACGATAAGATAATATATTGTTCTTTTACCATAAAGCATCAGCGCTTTATTAGAGGGCGGTGGTAATTTGAAATATCACGAATTAATGAGGGCCACAAACACAGGTATCATGAGACCTGTTGTAAAATCGAGGCTCAGACTAAAGAGAGCGTCTGGATCCAAGCGGCCCGAACCTGTCGTTAACTGTATACTAAACGTACATTATGGTCAGAAGCTTCGGCAGCTAAGGAGAGTAAGGCGTTCGACAATAAAACCGGCATGCATAAGAACAAATGGCGATGAAAACCGCACAATATACACATAAGATTTATGCAACTACAAGCTACGTACAAGACGTAGGTAGATTCTGTGATAGTGCTTGCAAGCCTTGCATGTATACTTGGGTCTACTGACTGATACTTACGAACAATCGCTTAGATCGAAAAGCTCAGAAGCGCGCCTATAATAAATATGTACATTTTGGCTACTGAAAAAGCATACATCTAGGCCTAATTATGTAATTCGATTGGTAAGAACATGAGAAAAAACGTGGAGGATGGTCATTGTGCTACCAAGAAGTGAAATAATCATAGCATCAATCACTTAATGAAATTATATATTCCGGTACGTCTCGAGGAACTGATGGCTGGAATAGCTCTTGTCAACTTGAAGAATAATGGTATCAGACATGATTTTATCCAGGAAAGAACATACATCAGCTTGTGATGAAATGGATTGTCACTATTATTTTAATGCTCATAAGACTGGACTACATCAAGGTGACATGATATGGCTGTGCAATTTTCACTACAAGAAAGAATTAACTGCAAAGTTCAGTAAATGATTGTAAAGGCCGTATGTTGTAATGGAAAGAACCAATGATATGGTTTACAGCATCCCAAAAGGTAGTCAATTCAAGCCAAAGGCCATTCACTGTGATCATCTTTGAAAGTAAGACAGTGAAAGAGCAATATACTGGGTAGTTCTAGAGAATAATATATTAACTGAAATTCAACCTGCTTAAGAGTCTAGTTTCTGTCGAATTCACTTCTAGAGTATCATCAAGGATATAACCACCAATGGGTTTACTTAGTTACCTACCTGGGAAAAACCACTCACCAATAGGGTAACTAGTGTGAACAAGGGACTAAAAGCCATCCCACATGTATACTATGGGCCTCAGAAGAGTAAAACAACAAAAATTACTTGATGAATAGACAGTTTAATTTAGTATTTTACTTTTGCATTGACCTTATTAAAAGAAATTTTCAATCCAGGAAGGAAGCAGTGTTGTAAGCTACATTTTAGATGTTAGTTTGACAGTGCATGACTCCAAAGCTGTTCTATAATAAATAAAATATTCTAGATGACGTCACAAAAATCTGTTAGCTTAGATGAAGATCTAGAAGTGAGATATTATATATAAATAAGAGCGGGTAAGCCAATTAGTGAACTAGTAGTAAATCAGACTGTTTTTGTTTTGTTTTTTCTGTGGTAGAGTGACAGTGAAATACTTTGTTTCAATGATATATTTGGTTAAATGTATATTTGATTACGTGATTAGTTATCAAAAAAAAGGACCAGTAAGCTTATTTTTACGTTACTCATAGCACAATTAGTATTTCCGTTTGAACGTTATTTTTTTAACCACGCCTCTAAGTTATAACATTGTACGAATGAAGGCAACTTGTAGTATCATTGAGGCAAAAATAAACTAACTTGTTATTGTTACATGGATATTACCTGGAGTTATTTTCACCAAATAGTTTGAAACACCTCATCCAATGAAAAAACAACATTACAATTGCATCTTCAATTATATCTTTTACAATTTTATTTTTAGGAAACATGAAAGCAGGGTAAAAAGAAAAGATCAATGTATTTGATTGACTAATAGTTTTATATTATGAAAACTGCTAAAGCTACTTGTTTCTCTTACTTATTTTTAACTACCGACTAAAAAGAAGGCACTCAATCAGTAGCATCCTACCATCTGCCATCCATACTAAGAGGTTGATAAATAACATGCTCGCTGCTTAAAGTGTTGAAAATCTTTCGAAATATAATATGGTTTTGAACTCCGAAATCTAGAGAGATGTTTGTAAACAGTGACTCTATATTATACTTATCACAATTAATATCATCCTGGCTGCTTTAAGCTATTCACATATTTAAAGGTAACCTTAATAGAATATTCATTAAGTACAAACTCTTTCAAAAACAGGGTCATAGATGTTGCTAAGAGTTGATTATAGTTACCTACACTAGAAATATTGGTCGATCGAAAAGGGCTCATAGGAGACCTATTATGAGAATTCTTGGGATGATCTAAGGATTTCCTTACAGGGATAGCGCTTAGTATGGTCTGATTGTTAGGGCATTTGAATCGCAATTTATGGTCACGGGATCGAAACTCATGCTTGCCCTTTCAGCTGTGGAGCCGCTACAATGTCAATCCCACTATTAGCTGGTAAAAACTCATCCAATGGTGAGTGGTTGAAGGTGTTAACTACCTGACTTCCCTTTAGTCTACTACTTCCAAATTAAGGACAGCTAAAACTAGCTTTGTCTGAAAATCAAATAAACAAACTTAATGTTCCTCTTGAGATATGAAAGGCAAGAAGTATTTGTTTGTTAGAACAAAGGTACACAAAGGGCTATCTGTACTCTGCCCACCGCAGGTATCGAAACCTGGTTTTCAGCAATATAAGTTTGCAGATATCGCTTTGTTGCGAGGTTCGGGTAAGAAGGGATCTTATCGAATATAACAAAATTAGATGGTGAAGGATAAAGACCTTTTATTTATTTGTGCGATAATATTGTACGTTTTTTGTAGTTTAATTTCAATTTTTACTTTTCGGAAGTATGGATACTCAAGGTCGGCTTCGGCTGTTGTTTATGGTATGTTATATATATATATATATATATAGTTATACTAAATAAGGAATATTTTAAGCGTTAGCTTATTTATCGCGTTACGGATCAAATCCGTAAAGATGAGGAAAGTCAGTGTTTGGTGTATTTCAAAACAACAACTGATCACCATGTGTCCGTTCTTGATTTTATATTGTATTAAACAACTGAATTGAGGAAATTTTTCGTAATTTATGTCATCATTGAGTTGAACAGTCCTTTGTTGAAAATATTAAGGTCGAACATTGTAGATGTAATAGATGAAGTGCAAGTGTGTGATGTTGTTTTAATCTACTGTTTGTACAATGGTTCAATGTTAATAGGGCTATTTGCTCTTTAGATCAGAGTATACTTATCTAATAAGTTTTAACAATTATTTTTGTTTAGTTAAATTATACAAATTGTGAATAAATTTTGAAGTTTAAATTCTACATTTTTATCTAAATTTTATTAATTTTTGCCAAACGTTTGAGTTTTTAAGCACGTTTTTTTTATCAGATTTTCTCATTGATCAGTTTACAAACATTTCTAGAACTTAAAGTTAAAGTCAATGTGAATTTTAGGTTAGTTCATGCTGAAATTCAAATTTAAGTTTATAGTAAAGTTTGGCTTGCTTAATAAATATGCTTAACAATTAACTGGTTGAAGTTAGTGCAACTATAAATGGCTTAAGGCCTATCAGATGCTGTTTCTTGTATGTATAATAATTTAATTTTAATTTAAACTGTTGTAAAGAAAATCTCTTATTTTGAGAAAAATCAAAATAAGATTGAAGAAGATGTATTTCTAATTATTTTTAACCTAGTATTTCATATTATGAAACTTATGTTTAGATTATTAAGAATTATTTTTCAAAAAATGCAATTTAAAACTGATTTTTACCCTGTTCGTCACTGCACATTGGATATATTTAGGCTTATGTTAGCTTTATTTTCATGCCAAACGGTAAAGTGAATATTTTAAAGTTTTGTATTTTAAATTGAAGTGCTTAATTAAAATGGTTTACAAATAACTTTTGATGGCCATATATTTATTCCAAAATATCTGAAAACATAAACTGTTTTTTAGCAGTATATTTTGCAGTTTATTTCCTTTTTAACACCAAATGTTCGTTAGGGGGTTAAACCTACCACTGCTATGAAACAAATTTCAAAGTGACTTACCATGATGAGATTGATTTACACCTTATGAACAACAAACAAACTGTGCAAAGTTATTATTTAAAGAACCGGCGCCCCCCAGTGGCTCAGCGGTATGTCTGCGGACTTGCACGCTAAAATCCGGGTTTCGATACCCGTGGTGGGAAGAGCACAGATAGCCCATTGTGTAGCTTTGTGCTTAATACAAAACAACAACAACAAACAAAGAACTGGCACTATTTATATAGAAGCTAAAATTTTCAGGTATATATTTTTTTGTCAAACGTTGTAGTAAGTTACATGTATATTAAGAAAAAAAATTATTTGCTTATCTTCTTCATATGTACATAAAAGTTTACAGAAAATTTGATCATAATATCAAAGTTTTTATGCATTGGTCTTCACATTCCACGTAAATATAAATAACTGGTGTATTTAAAAGACAACAAGTATGAATTCTATGTCACTGGTACAAGGAAAAATACAGTGAGTACTTAGCTAGTAAAGTTTACATATGATGTATGGATATGTACCCACATCTGACCCAAATGATTTCTTTTAAAATTTATTTCTTCACAGAATGTGGATGTATACATGGTGTGAATTTAGTTATGTGTGGAAAAATTGTGTTATAATAATATTAAGTTATTATGAGTTAATTTTCTGAATGCATCATATATAAAATTCTACTAGTGGCATACTTATGGAAGAAGAAATAATTTAGAACTAAAATGCTTAATTTATCTCTGTATATAAGGTTATGCTGGTTCAACCAAGTAATTCAATTAATTGCTAGCATAATGTTTTCTAGCTAAATGGAAATTATTATTAAAAAGTTGCATTATTTTTAATGTTGTTCATAAGTTCAGTTAGTTATACCGTAATCACCCAAGTATAATGCTCCCATTTTCGTCCCAAATTTCAACATCAAAAGTTGGGGGGAGCCTTATACTTGAGTATGTGAGAAATCCCAGTTTGCAAAGTCAAATTCTGTGTAAGAGGAGATCAAATTATGTAATAAATTTTATTGGTACGTTTGTGATATTTTATCAATCAGTATAATACAAGGAGGGAAGTTGCAGGACTCGAAAAATCCGCTTAATTGAGCATCCAAGTCGGAACGCCCCTATCACTTGGTTTTTCTCAGCTACCGAATAATGCTTCATCTTATCGAGTAAAAGTACACAATGAACAACTTGTGTAGGCGTCATTCATTTCATTTTTAATGGACAATAGAGGTGCCAGACCGTCGACGCCCACGGATAAAGCCGAGTCTTCAGGTGACAACCAATCATAATCAAGGATTGCCTCGGTGAGACAATCCTTTACGCTTTTCAAACAATAGAGTCGACCTCCAAAGTGGATACGGAGGTCATGCACTGATTGGCCTGTGCAGGTAAAGAAGTTACAGTGAGAATGAACGCATGAACTTCTGTGCATCGAAGGTTGTTAATTTACCTTTCAACAATTTTTTGAACGACAATCATTCTGTATCCCCCAAACAGGCATGACTGACACTTCAGGATTGAAAAGAAAGAGGTCTTCTTATGAGGCTTCCTTCAAGCTGAAAGTCATCAACTTTGCAGAAGCACATGGCAACTGGGCTGCTTCTAGAGAATTCACAATTCCGCAGGCAAATGTCAGGCTGTGGAGAAAGCAGAAAGAACTTCTGGTTGAGCTGCCAAAAACTAAAAGAGCATGCAGGGGCCTTCCAGCCAAGTACCTGGACTTGGAAAAGGAGCTTGTGGAGTGGGTGACTGACCAGAGATGTAGTGGCTACATTGTCACGATGCTTCACATCCAGCTAGAGGCTTTCAGAAGGAAGAAAGATCCAGGTTTCAAGGCTTCTCTGAATTGGGTCCACAGATTCATGAAGAGAAATGGCTTAAGCCTGAGACAGAAAACAAAAATCGCTCAAAAACTACCTTCAGAACTTACTGACAAAGTAACTTCATTTCACTCCTATGTGTTGAAGCAAAGAAAGCTGCATGACTTTGAAATCTCACAGATTGGGAACATGGATGAAACACCTCTGTGTTTTGACATGCCTAGCAGGAGAACAGTTGAGTCCAAGGGAAGCAGAACTGTCCAAATCAGAACAACTGGATATGAAAAGACACACTTCACCACAGTCCTGACCTGCATGGCAGATGGAACTAAGCTCAAGCCAATGGTGATTTTCAAGAGAAAGACAGTTCCAAAGGAGAAATTTCGAGCTGGTGTGGTGATCCATGTGCATCCCAAAGGATGGATGGATGAAGAAGGAATTATGCTGTGGCTCAATCAAGTTTGGAATAGCAGGCCTGGAGCTCTCCTGAAGAAGAAACCCCTTTTAGTGTGGGATCAGTTCAGAGCACATAAGACTGACAAAGTGAAGGGAAAATGTGCTTCTCTCAACACTACCCAAGCAGTGATTCCTGGTGGCTTGACATCTATCCTGCAGCCTCTGGATGTCATTCTGAACAAACCATTCAAGGACAGAATGAGGCAAAAATGGATGGCTTGGATGGCCTCTGGTCTGCAAGAACAGACCAAGAGTGGAAACTTTAAGAGACCTAGCCTTTCTCTAGTCTCTACTTGGGTCAAGGAAGCCTGGAATGACATTCCGTCTCAGATGGTTGTCAAGGGTTTCCTGAAGACTGGAATCTCAAACAATTTGGATGGCACAGAAGATGATGAACTCTGGAAAGAAGACACAGAAGAAGAAGAAGATGAAGACCATGCTGACCCCAACTGGGATACAGATGAAAGACTGACTCCGGAAGAATTTCATGAACTTTTTGGTGACAATGATGATGATGACTTTGATGAATTCTGATTGAAATGCAGAAAATGTAATTTTTTGTGAGAAATAAATTTTTTTTCATGAAAAATCTGAAAACTTAGGGGGGAGCGTTATACTTGGGTATGTCGAAAAAGACCAGTTTTCCGATTCAAAATTGGGGGAGCATTTAACTTGGGTGATTACGGTAGATTTTCTATTGTATAATGCTGAACATACTATTTAAATGTTTGTGTAAGAATAGAAAAATGAATAATATTCAAATGCATAATCTGTATTCAAATATTGATTTATGGAACTTTTCTGATGTCAATAAAACAATTTGCTATAGCACTTTGTTCTTATCACGTCTCATGCTCTCTTTCAAAATTTTGAGATAATCCTTGTTTTCACATACTGTGCAAGTTGGAATAGCGGTAATAACAATTAGACAAAATTTAGTTTTTTTATCTTCATTTATAACTGGGAAACAGTTTTGAGATTATCAGATTTTTTTTGCATTTAGACATCTGTAAAGAAAATTTGTTTCTTGTGTGAAATTTAAATTGGTTTAAAAAACAGAGTTATTGACTTCTAATTAGGAATAGGGTATTATCGGTAAATAGTCCAAAATGCCTTCACTTTAATGTTAACTGTAATTTTGATTAATTAATTATATTGATTAATAGAGTTAATCACCAAACTCCAGTTATAATTAACAGTTATATGATTGATTGTTTGAATATTTATGTTTTTTAAGAGGCTGTAATTTTTAACACAATATTCCCAGTAAATACATGATTTTCTGAGTAGAGGCATAGTGTGGTTGAAACAGTTTCGCTAATGCAATGTAAAAGTATTGATTTTCAACATCGTTTTTAAATAAAAAAAAAGATCAAAATATTTCACTATAATTTTATTGAGATGTTAATACAGTTATATCACAACAAAATTAACCTAAGCACATTATTCTTTAGAAAATCAAAATGTGTATATTTTAATGTGTTAGTATAGTTAATATAAAAGTTGATAAATGAAAAAAGAGGTAGGCCCTACTTTCATTGATCTTTATGCAGTTTTGAATGTTTTATCTATAACTTCTGTGGATTAATTTACTCAGTAAAATAGATGTAGCAGTAAATAATTATGTTTCAAGTATGCTTAAGAGTATATGTCAGATTTTCAAAGTCATTAAAAGCATAAATATTAATGCTGTATTTGTTTACTATAGTCCTCAGTACATTTTGGAATAATTTGCAAATGCCAAGAAAGATTATTTAAGATTGTTAAAATTCCATTCAAGTATAGTCTTATAGAAAGCTCCAATAAGAAAATAACTAGTAGAATGATTATTATAAAAGGTAACATATAACTAGATGTTTTTTTAATCTAAACTTTAGGTTATTAAGCAAAGTAGAAGTAAAAAAAAAACTTATTTTGTACCAAACATGTCATGTCTTATCAGGTACAAGTACCTACTTTTGTACTAAATAATTCTTTTTGTAATTATCAGTTATTTATATTAATTGAACATTCTGATTATCGAGCTTTAAGTTTGATGCTTTAAGACATGGTCTTTTAATACAGCTTTAAGGTTAAAATAATAAAATGTAACTATAAAAATCTTGCAGTTTAGCATTGTTATTTTCCCTTGACTTGTGTATTAATTCAATATTAAAACCAGCTTTAGCATCTAATAGCATGTAACCATTTCTATATACCAAGTACACATAAAACAGAATTTTATGGAAAATAAATTGATTTAAAATTAATAAATATTGCTAATATATATATGTGTGTATATATTATAAGCAAACATTTCCTACATATACAGAGTACACTGAACTATTCATTACATGCTAAATTCCAGGAGGTACACTTAAGCTATACCGTGCTTCTTCATTAGTAATTTGGGCATGCTGTTCTATTGTGAAGTTTGGAGTTTCAGGTTTGTCTGCCCAGTGTAGGCTGATTTCTTGGTCTGAGGGACAAGTCTTGATGAAGATGTCACTGTTGTAAGCATTTTTCAAGTAATGCCATATTCCCTTTAAATCCAAAGAAATCTCGAACTGCTTCAAACACATGGAAGCTATACGTATGTGATGTAGTTTTGGCAGAACTTCACAGTCCAGATGAGAAATTTTATTACCACAAAGAAAACTAGTTTCATTAGAAAGAAGAAATTCATTAAGTTTTGTTAACTCTAACATAAGATGACTACTGTTTTTAGATACTTCTTTTATGAAAAAGCAGAATTTCTGAAAAATATCCTTGCACGACTTTTCTGCTTCAGTATTATTGTAGCTCAGTTCATTCTCAGGAAATATATTATCAAGATACTGTAAGATATCATCGACGCTGTCAATAGAGTTTTCTGCATGCACAATAGCTGGTACTCGACGTAGGCCAAACTTTTTGAATTCTTCAGGTGGCTTAGAAAGATTTACTGTAGCTACCTTGAACTTCAGTTTTTGAACTCTTGCTTTTACCATAAGAATCATGAAAATGTGTTGGCAGAAGGGACAAGCACCATAACGTTTACCATCTGCACCTGCTTTGACAAATAGAAGTACTTCTGGTAACTGAGACATTCCTCTTTAACTGTGTTACAGGAGATACTACAGCTGTTAGAATGTTTCTTGCAGGCCAGGTAGTGAATCTCTTGAGTATTAGGAACAAGTTTTAGAGTTTACGATTCATTAAGTGAATTACTTCTTTCACAAAGAAAAGTTTTCAGTTTCTTCTTTAACACTTGTTTCTCCACACATACACATAAGTTCTTTTGTTAATTAAAAGGTCAGCTGTGTTGTCACTTTCTTTGTTAACCTGTACTGTGTCAGCACTGAATTTCTAAAAACTTTTGCCTTCAGTTTAATACTTGCAGTATGTAACAGCACCAGTAAAGACCTGTTTCAGCATTCAAACAATATGTAATGAAGATACACGTGCACTTAAGACTGATTCTTATGCTGACACCACACCTCTGAAGCAGCTTGGTGGCATAAGTAGAGCCTAAAATAAAGCATCATGCAGTGCACAGAGTAAGAACAGTTTAGCCTAGATTTGGCCATGACATCCAGTAATTTCTAAAGAGTTGAGTGGGATCCAGTGTAGAAAGCTATTTATAACTCCTCTTGATATATACATATATAAGGGAGAGGCTGTAGTCACAGAAGGATGGCCTCCATCTGTCTCTTCTATTATGCTAATGTCTCTTAACTTTACATGTAATATGAGAAACAAATATGTTTTATAGGTTTTTAAAATTTATTTTCATTTGTAGTATACTTTGTTATAATTATCTTTTGATCATTTATGATGTTTATTGTACTTGTCCATGACTCATGTGACATGTGATAGACTGTGTTAAGATGTTTAATATGTACAGTGTACATGTAACGTAATGAGCTGTCTTTATGTATAAATTAAGAGTCAATCAGTTAATTGTTTTATAACTAAAAGACACAATTTAATGAATTTATATTTTAGTCTGAGTGAAGGGGGATTACTTCACTTTTACTGAAATTTGCTTATTAATTAATGCAATTAAAAGATTACTGAAGATGTATTCAAAGTATTTCACTGTGATGATTTTATTTATAATCTTGATGTTGCATAAAGAAAAAAATTGTCAGATTGGTTAATTCCAATCACTTGTTTGAAAATTTAGATATGCTAAAATGTGTAAAAACTTTGCATTAAATATTGCTGAATACCAAAATACATGAAATAAGGAAACTTCGACTAATTATATTTAATGAATTTATATTTTAGTCTGAGTGAAGGGGGATTACTCCACTTTTACTGAAATTTGCTTATTAATTATAAAATTAGGCCTAATTCATGGACAGAAGATTCCATGCAAGTTCAGCATAGAAGTCACTGAATGAATACAGAATGTGTATTGCTAACAACAAATTTGATTCCTCTATAAGATTTAAGTATTATAGATCAACCACTCTTCAGATTAGTTTATGGCTGACATAAGCTCATCAGTACATGTTTATAGTTATTTAAGCATGGTAACCATATTTTTACTAACACCTTGGTTTTGACAGCCATACTATATATGCATATTTTTAGAGTACTGTGAAAATAAGAGATTAAATTTGTCTGTAATGAAAATTCACATGTATTATGTAGTTAAATGTCATTTCACAGGCTAGCACAGAGAACTTGGCTTCCCCCAGAAATGACAGCTAACTATACAATACATGTGAATTTTCATTACAGGCACAAATTTAACCTAAGTGACAATACTTGTTTGGTAAAATAATTCAATCCATGACACAACTTGTTGTGGCAAAGTGGTGCTCATAGACACTACAAGTCATGGTAACACATGGTATTTTTGTACACTTCAGCTTATTTTTAATTTGTTGAGTGCTTGTCTTCAACAGTTTTACATTTAGGTAACGTTGCTATTCTTTTCTGCTTGTAAATTTCTGAGGGTTTCAAGTACCTGATATGCAGATTTTGTCTATACTTAAGAAGTTGTATGCATGTTGAATCTTATGGGATATACTTCTGTGAAGTTCAAAGTTTCTTCCTGTAATGAACAGTTAGTTATTTCAATTTTCTATTACTGTCAGTAACTTTAAATACATACCTATGAAACATGACTGCATTTTCATAAATTATTCTTTGGAAATATGTTGTTTTTGGGTTTTTTTACTATAAAATTACCCCCTTGATAAGTGTTTTCCCATTTGAATCCACCAGTACTTATCACTCATCCAGTCAGTCAACCTTTTTTCTGTGATGACTTTTTATAATTGTAAAAATAAAATTCTCATTTTGCAGGTAGTGTTGGTATTTTATTGGGTTTGATTTTTGTAATATACTATTGTTTGAAGTTGATACAGGTAAACATTACCAATTTCACTGAACATGTGATTATATAATGTCACAAAATTCTTTATTGATAAAATGTGTTCCCTCATATTGCATTTCCATTTAAACTTACATTGACTAAAATAACCAAATATCTTGCTTTTAGTTATTCAGGAGACTAGTAAAGGTTGTTAAACAGTAAATTTAGTTTCAGTAATTTGAAACACGTTTTTTTCCTAACCTACTAAGATGATCTGAAGGTCTACCTTCATACTTTTGGCTTACTTGTACTGAACATTTTCTCAATCTACAAATATTTATTATACCTTCTTACTTTTGGCTTACTTGTACTGAACATTTTCTCAATCTACAAATATTTATTATACCTTCATACTTTTGGCTTACTTGTACTGAACATTTTCTCAATCTACAAATATTTATTATTCATATTTTCTATAGTAGTGTGGTCGTCAATATGTTGTTTCAAATGAACCCATTGTGCAGCATATATATAACTGAATAACAAGGTTATATTGTTCATCATTGCACATGTACAAGGTTTATCAGTTTACATTAAACAAAGAAGATGAAAAAGTATGTAGATATTAATAAGTCGTATCTTCAAGCAGTACTGGTTATCAGTTTTTATAAAAAGTTATTGTATGTAATATCTTAAACTGATTTGCATTGTATAATATCAAAAATTTACAGAACACATTAAATGTGGTGCACTCATGCCTTTCTATTACTAACGAATGAACCTTTCATTTTGAAGTGTGTAAAAAGTTTATAGAAGTATGATAATTAAATTACTTTACAGTTTCTTTTCTAGCATAAATAGTGTACTTAAGTATTCAGAAAGGGTTAAGTTTTCATCATTAAAGTTATATTTTTAGAGATAGAGAGGTGATTATTAGTATTATGAACACAAAAATATGAATAGTACACTGTTATAAGTCTGATACTGTAGTCTTACTTCAAGTGTCACACAGCATGGAATAAGTTAATGAGTTGGTAAGTTCTAAAATAGTTTTGATCAGTTATGTAACATTTCCACTTTGTTCTTATAACTTGTGTTTTGATACATACTGAGTGTGTGTGTAACATACATATTCTCTGTTACATTAACCTGTGTTTCAATATTTTGTCTGTCTTATGATGTGTAACAGTAATAATGTCTGGTGTAGATTTCATCAATAGTGTAACATTCTAACCTCACTCCCATGATATCATCATATATACTCAACATGTGTAACATGCTATTCTGGGTCTGTTTCAGTATTCTATATTGTAATATCAAAATCACAGACTAGGTGAATGGAAGTGACTTCTTATGTGGTTTTTCTCAGTTATGTAACACTCAACATACTCTTGGTATTTATTTACATTGTTTTTATATAAACTTGTCTAGCACAATGTTTTGGTCTTACCACACATGTATGAACAACACAGTTCTGTACCAGATCAGTTCTATTGAAAATGGTTATTGACTTGATCATAATTTATTAATAGTGCATTTTGAGCAGGTTGCTGTTGTAAATATATCATTCTTACTCAGATACAATAATTTACTTCACTCTGTGTTGCCCCCTGCTAGTACAATGGTAAGTCTAAGGATTTACAATGCTAAAAATCAGGGGGTTCCATTCCTCTCGGTGGGCTCAGCTGATAGTATGATGTGGCTTTGCTATAAAAAAAACATACACACTTTCTGTTCTAATACAGTGTGTAAATAAACTGTTTTATTTCAGATTTTATACTATCCCAAACTATTAGTTGAAGTATCAGCCATAAAACTTCAAAATAATATTTGTGGTAAAAATGTGAACCTCTCATATTTTTAAAATAAGAAAGGAAATACACACATAAATATGTTAAAATTGTGAGCATTTTGGTTTCTGTTTATCTGTAGAAGTTAACAAAAATTGTTTCTGTATCTTGAAACATTAGATGAAGAAATGTGAAACTTCAGGTATTTAGAAAGTGGAGATGAAGGTAAGACTTGATTAGTACTGGAAGTTTTACAATACAAACACATACACACATAGAATGACTTAAAACTGTGCATTTGTTTATTAAAAGTATGCAGAAGGTAACAAAATATTGTGCTTCAAGCATGTTTCTGACTCAGAATGTTTAATATGTGGGATCTTCGAATAGCCAATAGATACATAAAAATAATTTGTACTTTTGAGAATCAATTGACTAATTAGTGTTCATTTGTCATTAACTGCATTTGAAACTCCATAAATATGTTTTTACTGTTAATATAGTAGGACCATTATTTAAAAACCCCAAGAATGAAGTTTTGTAATATTTGAAATAGAAAAAAAAGTGACTTCCATTACATTTTATATAAATAATTATTTTAGAGGTTATTTGAAATTACATAGATTTAAAGACTTAATCCCTGCATCTTCAATCATTTTCACTCTTACACTTACCATGTCATGGATGCAAAGTTTGATAAACCTGAGTGTCGTTTATGTATTTCTTTTCATGTGTGTGTTGTTTGTTTTTTTTTACTTATATGATTATGCTTTGAAAAATTTCCATTGTATTTGGATAAATGAATTATCTGCCAATAAATTTGCACAACATTTATTTTACCATAGACTCATTGTTTTACACAACTCAGTATCTTCATGGTTTTCTACCTAAGCGAAGGAGCTAATCAAAACTATATTATATAGTGTAAGCAGTTTGTAAAAATTTATACAAAGGCTTCCAAAGTTTATTAATATTTTGTTCAGGCCAAATTTGCAAAAAACTAGTCCTGAATAAACATTGGTTACAATGAACACCTTTTATTAATTTGTTTTTAATTACTGCTTGCTAACCATAAATATCTTTGTGAAAACACAATAACAAGAGTTGTTTGTTGAACCCTTGGAATGTCAATAAACAAACACACCAAAAGATTCATTTGTTGTTAACACACCCTGTACTATATTTAAACTTTCTGGATTAAAACTTATTATTTTCAGTATGCCTATGGTGTAATTTAATTCCCCTAGAGCACATTATTCTAAAGATATAATTATTTTAATAAAACAATCACTGCCGCTAAATCGTGTTAATTATACACCACCCACGTTCACATATGTTTCAGATGTATGTGATAATTAAAACTACATCATTAAACAAACGTAAAAAGAAAAAATACTGTAGAACTTGTATTTGCCCTTTTATAAGCTATTTGTAAAAGCATTACATATTTACACACAGAAACACGTACATATATTTTAAAGAAATGTACTCCCAAGTCCTAAGCAACATCTATTAAGTAATTACGCCTATGATAAGTTTTCCGTTGATCTGAGAGAGCATTTAAAAGTCTAAGAATATTTATTTACCTTTGTAATTAACAAATTTATTTCGCGAAACTATGATAACATCATTACAAACTGTTGTTCAGAGCAGATTGTTGTACTTTGTATGTAAAAACTGGATTATTATAAAGTAATTTTATTACAGGAAAGATTATTAACCGAAAATATCATCAGCGTGACAATTGGTTTTCTTCACCATAACAGATGAAACGTTACAAATGACAGTTGATTACAGAAGGTGGTAAATGACGTTAAAAATATACAACTTCTATTTTCCACTTTAGGTAATTTATACTATTCTTGATGGCTTAACAGAATATTTCAGCAATTTTAGTGAATGGACGTAAAAAAACGTCAAAAATATTTATTTACTTTACCGTTAAAGTTTTTATAAACCCATCTTGCGAAAAATAAGTTTTCCACTGCTGTCATACACTAGTAAATAAGTAGATTCACTAACGTATGTGATAGGTTTTAGAGTACAATTATTTGTTTTTTCTTACATATGTTGCAAAACAATTTTTTAACGAATTTCCGCATTAATTTTCCTTAACTGTTGTAGCCAAGGATTTGGAGGTTTGTCATCTTCATTGTTGTAATTTTCCTCTGAAAAAGAAACTGCTGTCTCTTTTTCCATACTGCGATGAAGTTTTTCTGAAATCGTTTCCATAGTGTTTTTTGTAACAGAAGGAGTACTTGACACCAGGTTCGATGAAGGAAGACTAAAAGCAAGGTTAAACAGAGATTTACAGACTTATTCTTGTATTATCTAATAGTTATGAAATATTAAGTAAAAATACACTTTTTTTTTCTAAAGAGTAAAAGTCTGATACCGTTTTCGTGATGTGAAACTGTCTCGCATCCTTTCTTTAGAGGCCCGGCATGGCCACCTGGTTAAGGTACTCGACTTGTCGCGGGTCGAATTCCCCTCACTAAACATGCTCGCTCTTTCAGCCGTGAAGGCGTTATAAAGGTTCAGTCAATCCCAATATTCTAGTCTTACACTGCTAAATTAGTGACGGTTAGTGCAGATAACCCTCATGTAGCTTTGCGCGAAGTTTAAGACAAACCTTTCTTTATAATTAATAACATATCTGCCACATTAAATTCATTCAACAGATAGAACACTGATAAAAAAAATAAACCAATATTAACTATATTGCGCTCTTATCTTACTAATATTATTATTCAAGTCAATTCTTAGTAAAATTAATTTGGATCTAATGACCAAAAACGAGAAGCATTTAGAACAGCGATACAGTTTATATTTCAATTTTCTTTCACATTAAGTTGTTTTTTAGTCAAACAATAGATTAAATGTAAGTGAAAGATGAAAATGAAGAAAATTTTACATATTTATCAAAAGATTAATAACTATATAAGAAAATTAAGAGTTATCTTAGATACATACAAAGGAACAATATTGGTAAAACGATTCTTAACTTGATCAAAACGTGCTGTAATTATTTTTATACTTTATTCGTTTGTGTGAATATTATTTTGCCAAATATATACTGCCTCCCAGTGGCTCAGCAGTATGTCTGCGGACTTACAATGCTACAAACCTGGTTTCAATACCCTAGTGGGCAGAACACAGATAGCCTATTGTGTAGCTTTGTGCTTAATTCGAAACAAGAACAACCAAATATATACTATTGTATCTTTAATAAAAAATGGGCTAAACACCTACGTTTGAGTGATTTCTGCAGGTGCTTTCAATTGAATTCCATTTTTTAGCAGTAGATGGCGCTTCCAAGCTGGGATAGCACTGATTTTCCTCTGCTCCACCTCCTTCTAAATAAGAGAATAAATCCATATTTTTCGTTGGCAGTTAATCACACTGATACATATTTTTCTTATTATATTTAATTACTTAATATGTGTGATTGCAATTACTTGATGCAATTACATTTTATGATTTTTGATACAAGCAGTAACGTCCTTTTTGTTGTTAGGAAAAGTAGAATATAATCCTCACTTGAAATTCTTTTAGGCAAGATTAAAGTACATGAATATCAACCTCCCCCGCTAGTACAGCGGTAAATTTATGGATTTACAACGCTAAAATAAGGGGTTTAATTCCAGATGTGGTTTAGCTATAAGAAAACACACACACATTAACTATATTTTGTACTCTAGCAATACCAAGCGTAAAACCCACGTATGCCCGATCCAGTTTAATTACTCATCAAAATCTCTTCCAGCCTACTATCAAATTGAAATCCTTTTAGGTGAAATTAAAGTTAATTAACCTAAGAGACCTCGGATGTAATCATGTATATCAATCGAAAGGGATTAACCCTTATAAGTCCAAAAGTGTAATGAGATCTCATATCGGCCGAGAGCTAATGGAGCTACGAGCTAAACGCTTTTCAAAATAAAAACAAAGAAACTCGGAGCCATTGTATGTGGCGCGGCTGAAAATCGGGCCCAAATGTTATAGTACATATATTTAATTCCAGTTGAAGAACATTTTATCATCGTCAAAAAATTTTGTAACACCACAAAGGTGTTTTAAAATTATTACACGACTATATAATCCACTTTGAAACTATGTCTTCTGGAACCATCAGCGAAATTAGTTATGGCATTCATATTAGTTAACCACTCAAGCAAAAACCATGTTAGCTAGATTATATTTTACATCAAGCAATCTCATGGTAATCCAACGTAGTATCTATGTTGTATGTACAAGAAAGCTGTACGATAAATAAGGGTCTAAGAAGTTATTACTGTACTCTTTATAATTGTATATTACCAGTGTTTGCTCTTCTGCTTCTTTCTTGGCATTTTCAGCAGCTTTCTTTGCCAACATTTGCCGCTTCCATGGTGGAATAGGGCATCCGTTAGCGTCGACCTCGGGGATTTTGGCGAGAAAATGTTCAGTTGTGTATTGTTTTGCAATATCCAACGCTTTCTTCTGTATCTAAATAAAAAAAGTTAAAATCTTAATTTTAACAAAAAAAAACTCATATCAAACTGTGCAGGATAATGTCATGAGTGTTACATATACGGTAATTACTAAAAAACATATTTTCCAAACACGTTGAAACAAAAGAAACTATAATTGTTTACATGTAGCTTTTCAAACTCAAGAGAATTCGAATAATTATCTTCATTTTTTTTTTCTCACTACAATCTGTTCATCTTGGTATTAGTAAAAATAAAACGATTTAAATATTTCTATTGAATTTTTTCACGTGTAAAAGCAAAAAAGCAGCAAATTATTATGATAGCATCAAAGTCTGGCGTGTCTTCTTTGTGCGTAATAAGACTATGACGTCAAACTTAATAAAGATTTTGACCAAGATAAAATGGCATTTTGCTTCTCGAGAGTTCTTTGGCATGTAGAATCGTGACCAAGAATGGGTATCGTGAGACGACTTCACAAAATGTAAGATGTTTCAAGTTTGAACAGCAAAACGAGTCATAGCATACATTTAAAAAAGGAGAATGTGAACGGTAATATATAAATATACTAGAAAGATATAAATACATTTAGTAATATTATTATCATTACAGTAAATGTTAATGCGCGGTTTGGAAGTATTGTTTTGTTTGTTTTTTTGGAATTTCGCACAAAGCTACTCGAGGGCTATCTGTGCTAGCCGTCCCTAATTTTGCAGTGTAAGACGAGGGAAGGCAGCTAGTCATCACCACCCACCGCCAACTCTTGGGCTACTCTTTTACCAACGAATAGTGGGATTGACCGTCACATTATACACCCCCACGGCTGGGAGGGCGAGCATGTTTTAGCGCGACGCGGGCGCGAACCCGCGACCCTCGGATTACGAGTGCACGCCTTAACGCGCTCGGCCATGCCGGGCCGGTTTGGAAGTAAAACAGATATTGTTATGTGCTAAAATAATTAGGTAGAACGTAGCGAATAGACTTGAATCGAGTCAAAATAGGTAGTTACTTTAAATACAATTTACTTTTACCGAGAAAAAGGTATTAACAAACTATTGACGATATCTTATACTACTGAATTCACTATTCAGGTGTATAAAACCAAAATATGTTCTACAGTATTAGCAAAAAGCATACAGACTGACGTTTTGAAGATATTACACAAACAGTGTAATCGCGTACATTGTTAGCTTGTGATTATTTATACAACAGTGCTTACACAACTAAGTCTGATTAAATAGACAGAATATTGTTTCAAAAATTCCTAATATTATAGCTACTAACTGGAATACTTGGTATCTGTATGAGTGAATGTGTTATTTAAACATGTCATGCGACTTATATTTCCTTGCATTAATTTAAGAATTTTCAAAAATGTTTATTTGTGCAGGCACCTGCATTTCTCACATAACATGTTGACCAAGTTTTGTTCAGTCTAACTTCAGTTCTGTTTCATTCGCCTAAAATAACATTTTCTACTTCCACTGATGTAAAAGCTACGAAACTACTTATAATATGTGAAGTTAAACATATGAAGTAAAGTGACTTCTGGTGTTCTGTAGGGAATAACTAGTTACGTGGTAGCGCTTCTCGCTCTGTGTAAGTTTGATTTTAACGATTTAAGTAGTTAAAGTGAGATTTACTCAGTTTTGGACACAATCTCAAGGTATACAGTTTGAGATCACCGAGATAGTTTACAATCTGATATGAAGTATATTCAGACAGGGAGCTAACTTTTCAGCGAAGGCAACTGTCAACTGTGGCCACAGAAAAGGTGCATTTTAACTGTGCTTGTTTTAAATAAAGCTTGTTTATTGCTACTGTTTGTTGGTATTTAGTCTCACAAATTTTGATTAATTGGAAAATTAGAATTATCTCGCAACATACATTTTAACGAATTTCCCGTTATTAGACTAGCCTGTCTTATCTCGCCAAGACTTTCGGGACTGGTGAAATAAACAAAGCAAATGTCCGTGGAAGCATGATTTTTAGAGTTCCCGATATTTTCTATAAAGATGTTCAAACAGGCAAATGTGACATGGCATTAAATACATTCTGCGGTGTTTGTGCCGACCAATGTTTAACTTTATAAGATTCCTGGATTTCGGTCATACCACGCCCGAAAACAGTCGGGAATGGCACGGTGAAGTTTATTGGCTTAGAAGCCTTCTATTGTACAATTTGCCCTTCTACCCTAACATGGCTACCGCCAGCACTGTTACTACTATATTTATGTTTTTACAATATTTCTGATTTGAGCAGTGATATACAAGAGTTCGTATGTTTATCTTCCCGAAAAGTCTCGCCATCTGTTGCAGTGGGAAAAGAAGATATGCTGAAGACTTTTTTTCTTGGTCAATGGTATTTTGGTATTTGCCCTGGAGGGTCAGGTTCACTTTGACCTCTTCCTCCTTCCTGAACATATTTTCCCTAACTGTTCGTTATGTTAGGTCCTTTTCAGGGCAATGTCCATTTATAGTCTAAAATTCTCCTCATTAATCAACCTGGCGATCCTCGGCTCCCCGAAGATCACCATATCGACGCCGAGCTTAATGCGGACGCCCGATCAACATAGGTCAGTATGCAGCAGAACTCCCAACCTCAAACCGTCCACCAACTCCGGCCTCCAAGTAGCTAGATTACAGGAGAACGCCACAACCCCCAGCCTACAAAAGTGAGACTTCAAAAATTTGCCTATAGGCTCATTGTAATGTTCCCCTCCACGGTAATCTTTAGTAAAAGGCGACAGATAATGGTTTGTTTTGAATTTCGCGCAAAGCTGCACGGGAGCTGTGTGTGCTAGTCATTCCTAATTTAGCAGTGTAAGATTAGAGGCACCTAGTCATCACCACCCATCGTCAACTCTTTTACTAACGAATAGTGGAATGGACTGTAACATTATAACGCCCCTACGGATGAAAGAGCGATCATGTTTAATGCGACGGGGATTCGAACCCGGGACCTTTAGATTACGAGTCGAGTGCCTTAACCATCTGACAATGCCGGACCTAACAAACACCCTCGTTATAGACCAATATAAAACTTAATGTTTCAACAGACAGGTACCAACATAAATCTTTGGGAGAAAGTTTTCACTTTCGATGAGGTGCAAAACAAGTACCACTTTGAATCTTCTGTAGTAACTTTTGATTTTCGATAAAACGTAAAACAGATACTAATTTGAATTTTTTTACAGTAACTTTGACTTTCGATCAAACTTAAAAGAGTTGGGAGTTTTCTTATATCAAAGCCACATGGGATTATCTGCTGCGTCCACCGAGAGAAATCGAACCCCTGATTTTAATGTTGTGAATCCGTAGACTTACTGCTGTACTAGCGGGGAACCGTAAAACAGTTAAAAGTTTGAGTCTTTTATAGTAAAGAGCTGCTAGTTCGTATAAACTAAATCGCACCATAAGGTTAAAATATATTACACATTAGAACTAATAAAAAAGGCAGCCCGGCATGGCCAGGCGGGTTAAGGCGTCCGACTAGTCATCTGAGGTTCGAGAGTTAGAATCTCTATCGCATTAAACTTGCTCGCCGTTTCAGCCGTGGGGGCGTCATTATGTGACGGTCAATTCCACTTTTCGTTGGTAAAATAGTCCAAGAATTGGCGGTGAGTGGTGATGACTAGCTGCCTTCCCTCTAATCTTACACTTCTAAAGTAAGAATGGTTAGCGCAGATGCCTGTTGAGTAGTTCTGCGCGAAATTCAAAAACAAATAATAAAATGACACCAACCCTTGTTGTATATTTTTGAAATGTTTTAACGATGGTCTTCAACGCCTGACGATTTCAGTAAATATCATGTACAGGATATCCAACAGGCACTAATGACATATTTATTAATATTTCAATGTTTTGGTGTATTTTAGATTCAGTGAACTTGTGATACAATTGTTGTTTAACATTATTTACCTACCGGTTTTCTCTTGTGTTTTACTAGTTTTTTAACCACTTCATCACCTATTTCTTATGTCAGTACCATAGAGGTCATGTCAGTTTTTTTTTTGTTTGTTTGTTTTTTTTTTACTTTCCTATGAGCCCGTCTAGGTTAACGGTGGCTCGGCATTGCCGGGTGGTTAAAGCACTCGACTCGTAATCTGATGGTCGTGGGTTAGAATTCCCATCTTACAAAACATGGCCGTTCTTTCAGTCTTGGAGGCGTAATAATATAAAGGACAATCCCACTATTCGTTGAAAAATGAGTAACCCAAGAGATGGCGGTTGGTGGTGATAACTAGTTGCCTTCTCTTTAGTTTTGCACTAGTAAATTACGGATGGCTAGCGCAGATAACCCTCGAATAGCTTTGTGCGAAATTGCAAAATAGACAAACGTTAACTGTGAGTTTATTGGTACGAGTATAGCAGAGAAGTACATGAATGATTTATATTCATGAGATAATATGTGAATCATTGCTGTGAAAAGCAGTTTTGTAGTATTCAGACAATTGCTATTTCTAAGGGGTCGGGGGGCATGATTCTATGAGACTGAATCCTGAGTCATTTTAACTACATATACTGCATACACACAACGTAATGTACTAATTATTGTTGTTTGTTGTTAAGCACAAAGATACACGAAGGGGTGTCTGTGATCTTCTCACCAGGGATATCGAAACCCGGTTTCTAGCGGTATAAGTCTACAGGCATACCGCTGCGCCACTTGTGGCTTTACTGAATTAAAAGAAGCAAGTTTTAATACATTAGTTGTAAATCTACATGCCATTAAAAAGTGGTCAGACCAAAGCCTGACTGGTCTTACTGCTTTCTACGGCTGTGTGGATGATCGTAATTACATTATATAGACATGTATATTTCTTTTAATAGATGTTCCATTTGTAAACTGTGAATTCGTGTTATAGAAAACAATTACAGTGGAACCCCTCTAAAGCAGCCACGTTCGGGACTGAAACAAACTCTGAGATTAGACGGGTTCCACTATATATAATTAGGGATTATGTAAAGAAAAAAGGGACTGTGATTGAATGACCGCTTTCAAGGGGTGGCCCCTTAGAGGGGTTCCACTGTAAACTTAGTTACAAATAGATACGGCCCGGAATGGCCAGTTGATTTAAGGCACTCGAATCGTAATCCGAGGGTCGCGGATTTGAATCCCTGTCACACCAAATATGCTCACCCTTTCAGCTGTGGGGGCGTCATAATATGACGGTCAATTCCATTATTCGTTGGTAAAAGAGTAGCCTAAGAGTCGGCGGTAGGTGGTGATGATTAGCTGCCTTCCCTCCAATCTTACATTGCTAAATTAGGGACAACTAGCGCAGATAGCCTTTTTGTAGCTTTGTGCGAAGTTTAAAAACAAAGAAACAAATATGACGTGTAAGTTTAAATAGATAGATACACATGTACCTCTTCTTGTTCCTGCTTTACACGTTCTTCCTTCATTTTCTTAACCCCATGAATGTCTTTCGATTTCTTAAGTTCAGCTATCAGGTCGTTCTTTTTGTCTGTAATAGACTCGTTTTTTTGAAGAAGGATAGTTCGTCCTTAAAAAATAAAATGAAAGACAAATCGTAAATACTTAATTGTAATAAACCACACGATACACACGAGAGGCAAAACATGAATAGCTACCACATAACATGAACCACACTACATACACGAGAGGCGACAGAACATGAATATCTACCGCATAGCATGAACCATACCATAAGGCAAGATAACATAAATATCTACCACATAATATGAACCACACTATATACACAAGAGGCAAGAAAATATAAATATTTATCACATAACATAGAAGTAACACAGAGAGAGACATATGACAGCGAACACTCCAGAAGAAGCGACATTTGCAAAAAAAGTAAAATAGCGTTATATAGAACATTGAAACATGTTTACAGCACAAAAGAACCATAAAAGAAACACATCCACGCAAGTGAAACTCCTGCTTTATGTAACAACTACATATCGAGAAATTATTCTCAATTCTACCTTTTGTCTACTAAGAGTCGTTTGGTTCTCTTTCAAGTTAAGCACAAATCTATATTAAGCGATCTGTGCTCTACCCATTACGAGTATCACAACCAGGTTTCTAGCGCTGTAAGACTGAATACATATCGCTGTTCCACTAGCGGATGTCTGTTAAGTCATTTGGGATTATCTTAAGTTGCGTTCCCAGAGGCTCAGCGTACTTATAACGGTTTAAACGTGTTTCAGAACCAGTGGTGGTAAGAGTACATGAATTGTGTAGTTTTTCTGTTAATTAGGAACAAAGATTTATCTTAAGCTTCACATGATTTACGGGGAGAAGATATAAACTATCCGTATTCTGCTCACCGCAGGTATAAAAACTCGAGTTTAGGGTTATAAGCCATCATAAGTCTTGTTGTTTAGCCACTGAAATAGCACAGTGATTAAGTGGACAACATATGTTTTGTTGTTTGATATTATAATTGATAAAAAAACAAAACATTTGAGACGGGGGCCTGGCATGGCCTAGCGCGTTAAGGCGTGCGCTTCGTAATCTGAGGGTCGCGGGTTCGCGCCCGAGTCACGCCACACATGCTCGCCATCCCAGCCGTGGGGGCGTTATAATTTCACGGTCAATCCCACTTTTCGTTGGTAAAATAGTAGCCCAAGAGTTGGCGGTGGGTGGTGATGACTAGCTGCCTTCCCTCTGCTAAATTAGGGACGGCTAGCACAGATAGCACTCGAGTAGCTTTGTGCGAAATTCCAAAACAAACAAGCAAACATTTGAGACGACGGTAATAAAATGTTTAGGCTTATCATCGTTCGAAAACAAAATACTTTTAACCCGTATTTCCAGCAATATTAGTACAGGAAAAGAAGAAAACGGCTTGTCAGTGCGTACGTGCGGTTCTTCTGAGAAATGCCCTCGATGTCAACGTGAATGGAACGGTTTAGACCCGATGTCAAAAAGTAGGTGGTTAACAGCCACAGAGCAAATTAGAGGCATGAAGAAAGAAAAAAATGAAAGACTGATTACACTATTCCACTGGAGATAGTGGGAAAAAAATCTAGCGATATTTCTGAGTATCCGTTGGATTTCGAAACACCAAAGAAATGACACAGATCATCAAAGAACTCAAGTGGGACAGCAAAGTGTTGTTGTAGTTCTACTCCAACAGGGCGCAGGAACGATATCTATTCATTTATGTAGTTCTTTGATATCGAATTACAGGATTTCAAACTTTCCAAATGAAGAAGCTCTACTGAAGTTATCAAGTTTTAGTGCTCTTAACAAGAACAATTGATTACTTGTGTTCTGCATGACTGTATTAAAACTTCTATATACCATGTTACTTCCAGGAGATACAGGTGGTCTTATGGACGTGGTTGGAAACATCTGTAAGAAATCTGATGATACAAAACTATTGTCATCTGCCAACAATGTGCAACAAATTCTTCCGCAGAAAAGTTACACTTACACTGATATGTTACTTGATGAGATTCAAAGAAGTGAAGAGAGACTGAAGATTGGAAAATAAGTCTTTAAGATGAAGTAAGGACTTTCGAGCTAGGGTTTATAGTTCTCTTTAATATATTTTTGTTAGGGTGAAGGTTTGGAGTTAATTAGTTAAAATGTTATGGTGATTTCATTTCTACTTTAAAATGTAAGGGTAACGTCCTTCCCACAACTGGCCATAGACAGTGAAAGGCACTAGAAACTAAGATGTGGATGTCAGCGCATTCAGCTTTGCACCAAGTAAGGCGCACTCAGCTTTGTACCCTTACTTGGTTTTCATGCATTTATTTGATTTTCCACAATGGCTGACTAGATTCACACCAGAGTTTGAATTTTGTCCGATAGAGGAAATATCCCTAATGCATTTGGATGCTATGGCCACATAAATTATCCGCTATAATAATACGTTGACAATTTGAATAGAGAATGGTTTGTTTGTTTGTTTTGGATTTTCGCACAAAACTACTCGAGGGCTATCTGTGCTAGCCGTCCCTAATTTAGTAGTGTAAGACTAGAGGGAAGGCAGCTAGTCATCACCACCCACCGCCAACTCTTGGGCTACTCTTTTACCAACGAATAGTGGGACTGACCGTCACTATTTAACGCCCCCACGGCTGGGAGGGCGAGCATGTTTGGTGCGACTCGGATACGAACCCGCGACCCTCAGATTACGAGCGCATACCAATACACTTTTAACTCTTTCCTGTATTCTGTCTATAAACTACTCCTGTTAAAGAAGCTTACCTGTATTTGTTGGTTTTTCAGTTTTTTTTAAATTAACTGACTGTAGTGCTTCTTTGGTCACACTGAAATTCGGCCGAGGAAGTGGGATTGCAAGAGGTCCTTCAGGTGGCGGAGGAATTTGTGGTACAACTTCATTGCCATTTGTATTGGATTCATCCCATGTAGCGTCTACATTATCGTTGTTCTTTGTGACGTCACGAAGCTCTTCTAATTCAGACTGTGCGAGACTACTTTTTAAAACGGTTTCAGTAACCACAGACAATAAGCTGCTGCCTTCTAACTCATTTTTGAAATCATTTTTATCGGAATTTGCGAGAACCTTTTTAGGTATTTTCCCCATTTTCGGAATGGGAAAAGAGGGGGCAGTTTTGTTAGCTAATTTCTTTAGATATTCCGAAGGCTTGATATTAGTGTCTGAATTCGGGAGTGATTCAAACTGGGGTGGGATGAACCCTGCCTGTATTTTTTGAGATGATATTTTAGCCGATTTTTGTTTTAAAGTATCTTTTTCGTCCAATACACTGTCCTGGGTATTGTTCATAGCTTCACTGTTGTCCTCGTCATTAATATTTTCTTTACCAGGAGGTAACAGTTCGTATGATACGTTAATTTCATTCCCTGAAGTAACATCTGATTCTAGTTTACTAGCAACACTTGCAGAATTGTTTTGACTGTCAAGACTATCTTTGTTTAAAGATAATGGAATGGACGGAGGCAGTGGTGGAGGAAACACTATAGCTGAAGATAAGGAAACTGGAACCGAAAGTGTCCTTCCTGCTAGTTCTTTGTAATTTCTTCTTTCAGGTGATCCTTTTAAACTTTCTTCAGTATCTATAGGTAAACTTTTCTTTTCTTCTAAGACAGGTTTTACTTTGGTTTCTACTTGAGAATTATTTATTTGTATATTTTCTTCCTCAGGTTTGGGCGAATCGGTGGCATTCGTTGAAGCTGCAAAGGAAACGTTGGTATGTGAAGAACCTTCAAGAACCTCAATATTATTTTCCTCGTTTGAATGCTGTGGTACAATTAGAGATCCATTATCATTTACCTTCATTTTTCCAGAATTTCTGTCAAAACATTTTTCTGGATCATTGTCTTCTTTCGGTTCCGTAGGATCACCGGAAAAAACAGCTTCGTCGTCATCTTCTGGGCCGTCGTCTTCAACTTCTTGGTAAATTCCTTCATCTGTACTTGTGCTACAAATTTCATACGAAGTCAATGATTGCTCTCGTGAAACAAGTGGGTTCTCGGAAGAACCTTCAAGTGGCTCTTGTCTTCTATTAGAATGCGCATGTGCTACAGGGTCATCGTAATCTGGGACCTGATCACTAACGTCAGACGTATTCACGACATCATCCGAAGTTGGTTGGTGGATTTCTACAGTCACTGTTTGAACAAAAACAAAATGTTTAAGTATGTATATAGATGTAAAACAATAGGCACATTTTTAAACTTATGCAAATCAAGCATTTTTAAAATTAAGTATTTAGTCTTAATTGTACAAATTATTGAGATATAGAAAAATAGTCTGTTAAGTTATAAGACGTTTGACAACTTCACGTATGAAGTGATTAAACAGTGATTAAAATTTAATTTACGATATACATTTATTAAAATTAACTGTACACTAGATACGAAATAATAATCAATACACGAGTCAAGGAATTTATTTCTATTTTGTATGAAATCAACTCAAAATTGTGTCTAATATTAACGGTATGAAATTTAAAATGTTATGTGAAAATGTCGCTTTATCTCAAGGGTTATTACCTGTTTTACATAATAAACGTAATCTATACATTTTTTTATGATTATATCAACAATTCTTCCAACAACTTATTTTATATTTTAGTTCAACGAAATTTATGAATTATTTTAAACTAACATGTCCAGATTTTGTACCAGATCTAAAGTATTTGCACTACTATAGGTTTTTAACAGTAGAAACTTGGACTTCTTTAATTGTCGATTTATGTCAAACACTGTATGTTCCAAACACAGCATAACTAATATTTAAAGCAAGGATAATGATTCTAAATCATGTAGATTATAACCTTAGATGCTGAGAAAAGCATCATACCGACTCTAGTAGTAACACTACACAACGATTTGGGATTTGAAACTGAAGTATCCGTACTTGATGGTTGTTTATCACTAGATTGCGTTTCGAACAGTTTCTTGACACGATCATCAGAAGTCATGCTGGATTCATGTAGATAAAAAGGCTGTTGTTTAGTTTCATTTAGGCTTCCTGGGAATAGTTCTTTATAGCTATCCATGCGAGAGCCTCGAGAACTTTCATCGCTAGCTGTTCTCTGGTGTCTTGTCTTATTGTTCAAAGTAATGTCTGGCGTTTGTCTTTGATGTGAGCATTGGTTTCGGCGGTGGTAATGCCCATGGTGACGATGAGGCTTGTAGCAATCTTTTGCATGTGGACAACAAGCATCACAACTTCTTGAATGACTCAGAGGATGGTGGTGATCAAAGCTTTGTGGAACACTTTCTTGGACAGATTGGCTACTTCCAGTAACGTCTGACTGATAATCGTCAGACCAAGAGGTAGTTTCTTCTGATGTTGTAGATCGACATGAGCAACTGTCAGAGCTCTGTAAAGAAGACATAACGAAAAATTACCGATTAACAAGCATAGCAGCATGAATGTTTATTGGTATAAGAGTTGTTCAAATAAAAAAGATCAGTATAAACAAAAATATTTTCAAACACAGATTTTTTTCAATTGTTAATTTTTGGAAATTACTCTGTAAGAAAGTAATTGCGAACTTAACATCATGTAACATAAGTCTAGTTTAAATTTTAACATGTCTGTTTTTTGCTTAAGCGTAAAGATGGTGCACAATGATGTACCCACTCATGATTCGTTATCTAAATTCCAGCTTGTAAGCCCTCATCGCTGAGCTAAGTGTGTATGTGCGTGAAGTATTACATTTTAGAAAGTGTAATAATTTGTGTTCAGTAACTTGTAAATGTAAAATTAACAGCAAAGAAAATATGTGTCTAAAATATCTTCTCGTTATAGTATATAACAAAATCCTCTTCTAATTGAACCCTCAAGTTACACAGTACTTTTCCAGATATGCCTCATATTCTATAACTGATATTTGATTCCATATCAATGATTAAAACACTGTTTTATTTACCCTCTCTATCAATGTGTGTATATAAATATATTGTTTGTTTGTTTTTGAAATTCGCACAAAGCTACTAGAGGGCTATCTGTGCTAGCCGTACCTAATTTAGTAGTGTAAGACTAGAGGGAAGGCAGCTAGTCATCACCACCTACCGCCAACTCTTGGGCTACTCTTTTACCAACGAATAGTGCGATTGACCGTCACATTATAACGCCCCAACGGCTTGGAGGGCATGTTTAGCGCGACTCGGGCGCGAACCCGCGACCCTCAGATTACGAAGCACACACCTTAACGCGTTAGGCCATCCCACGCCATATATAGTATATACTTAAGGATATTTACCTTTCTTACGTGTGCAGTAGAAGGACGTTTGTAATGTAACTGAACTTGACAGGATGAGCAGGAACGCTGGACAGGTACTGGTAGTAGTCCAGCAGAAGTCAGTGTTACTGTCATATCCACTTGGCGACGAGGGTCTGAAGCATGTGCCGCTAAAAGAGCAAGACACTGAAAAAAACAAAATTAATAGGTTGGCACGTAACTAAAATTTTATATCAACCTGTATTTTAATATTGATTAATCTATTGAAAGTTGGTATAATAAATTTTATAATTAATTTACGAATAAGGATTCAAGACTGGCAAGTATAACTGCACAGTTATAAAGTGAAATGTTAATTTCCTGTATGAAACAGTATTCATGCTATCTCTTGAAACCTGTAATTAGTTAAACCGTTTGTTTACAAAGCTCTTATTGGCTGATATATATATATCATTCCTGATGATGGCTGCAGAAAGCTACAAATATATGAATAATCAATTTTAATGTTTTATTGTGAAGTACATGTTTTTAGTTTTTATTTACTGTTTGTTATTCATAAGCTGATTTAATATAACTTTTAGATATATCATTTTATAGTTTTTTGTTAAACATATAGATACATACCTCTAAGTGTTCATTTTCTGCTGCATCATTCAGAGGACTTTTCCCGAATTTATCTAATAATATTCGACCACCATGTCTTAAAATCCATCGCAAAGTATCAATGTGCCCTCTACTGGCAGCAAAGTGAATTGGAGTAGCTCCATCCTTGTCTTGTAAGTTGGGATCCACACCTTGTTCTTCAACCTATGGGTAAAGAATAGTAAGCTTAGAGGAATAAAGTTTGGGCTTACAATAAAATTTTTAAATATACAGGATGTCTAAAGAGTGTGAACTCACAGAGAAAATAGACATTATATTCTTAAAGTTAAACAGCCACATTTATAATGTCAGTTGTACATATTTCAGGAGAGAAAATACCCTGATGACACAGTATACCAAAAATTGATATACGTATGGTTGTTAGTGGTATGCAGTTTGAAAAATTAATAAATTAAAAATAAATTTGTGTATTTTTTCCTATAGGTCTAGACTTCTGGGGCACCCTGTTTTGCTTAGTAGAACCACTGAAAAAATCAACTTACCATCCATTTCAGACACTTTAATGCTCCCATCTGGGCAGAGGCATGGATTGGTGCCATACCATCAACTGCTCGCAACGAGAGGGAGCCACCAGCGGAGACTACTAAGTACTTAAGTACATCCAGGTGTCCTTCCTGAGCTGCTAAGTACACGGGCGTTACGTTATTCTCCATCTGAGCATTAGCACTGAAAAAAGGCGATATTTTTTTACGTAAAGATATAAAAAGTGCCTTTTCCGTTTTTTATCATTACGTTGAATATGACTTTATTTTTGTGTGATATAACAATTTTTGAATAATGTGTTCCCTTTTGAAGAAAGTTAACTTAGGAGTAAAAACACAAAACTACAATACAAGTATTTCTTATGAATTTTTTTGTGAAACAGTATATTTTCTCTAATAAATTTGAAAAATATGAAGCTGCCCTTATATTATGAGACCAGATCGTCAGAGTTCAAATGATTAATTATGTTTTATTACTTTTATGATCAATTCAAGTTACGCACATGTTAGTCAAAACAAATTATGAATTACTTTTGAATTTTCGCGCAGAACTACAAGAAGGCCATCTGCGCTAGCCGTCCCTAATTTAGCAGTGTGAGACTATAAGAAAGACAGTTAGTTATCACCACACACCGTTAACTCTTGAGCAACTCTTTTACCAACGAATAGTAGGATTAATCATAACTTTATAACTCCATGTCGCTGAAAGGCCGAGCATGGTTGGTGTGATAGGGATTCAAATCCGCTGTTTACCAGTTGAGCGCCTCTGATCACCTGGCCATGCGAGGCCTAGTAAACAAACTCTGAAATATGAAACGTTAAAGCAACTTAACCCTTCATTCTTAAAGGAAATACCTTGTATTCGTTCTAAATTGTTATTAAATTGAGTATTTTTGAGCTAAGTGATTGTTTAACGCTTTACTTAAATTTACCTACAAGTTTTGATTTGCAAATTCAGATTTATTATCTAAAAATACTTTAAAATTTGTGAAATTCATTATTCCAGACATTTTTAGCTAAAAATTGGTAAGCAGTACTGAAGATAACATTTACAGTTTAAACAACCAGTATCATGTAACACCCACCCCAACTGTTACCGCAATGTTTTTTGTTAGGAACTGTATTGTATAGTGTTATCACTGAATTTTCTTCTATTTGTGATATAAAAATTCAGAACAGTTTTAGATTCTGTAACTTTGATTATAGTTAGTTCAGCTAACTGCATTAATACACTCATCAGTTAACCGTAAATGAATGAATTGTGTGTTTTGTTTTGTTTTGGAGAAAACAACGAAAACAATAGCGCCAGGTAAGAGATAATTACATGTTTAACATGTGCTAGTTTTGTTAAGTGTAAAGCTGTACATGCCCATCACAGGGCATAAAAGCTTCGAATTTCAGCTAAACCACCGGGAGACAAACTTTTAGTGTGACTTATTCAGTTAGTTTGTTAATGAACTGTTTGTTATTAGAAACAAAAACACACAATAGACTTTTTTATGCTATACCCATCACGGGTATCAAAACCTGATTTTTAGCATCATAAGTCTAGAGGCTTGCCGCTAAGCCAGTGGGAAGCTACAAGAAACAACATAGGAAAATGACGATTCCACTAAAATAACTTCCAGGCGAATCCAAACATCATAAAGCCGAGGAAAACAGCAAAAACGTTATTGTTTTTCCAGCCGTTAGTCGTAACTAAATAATTTCAGTTGCCTTTCTAGTTCTATTTCAGACCAACTCAATATTAAGATACATAAAAATATTATAAAGTCTAGAGTAACAATAGAAATCCAATTGTTTTTCAGCTGTTAGTCGCAACTAAATAATTTCAGTTGTCATCCTGATTCAAGTTTAGACCGAATAGTCAGTATTGTTAGTTGTTATAAGATGAAGCAATTAAGTCTTCCCCTAAGTGAACGACCTGAAGACGAGGATCATTGACGTTACGCACTAGATCACATAATAACATATCGATACTTTTTCAAGGTAAAACATTACTTGTTGACACATAATAATATGAATTTTGAGATTTAATTCATGACGGTGTGTTTAGTGAAGCAAAACACGAATGAAGGGCGAAAAGATAATTTGGTGCTCACTGGCAATGATTGTCAGTGAGAGATAGATTATCATTGTCAAGGGTAGATGATGTCTGTAGGATGGGTCGTTACTTTATCATTTGGGTCAGTATCTCTAAAATGGTGCACACAAACAGATCTGTAAATAAATAGACTCGGGCTTTAAAATAAGCATTTTCAACCGCTCATAAATAACAACAGACTCCTGTAAGTTATTTCCTTGTATGCAGCAGTTCGCAGTGTAGCACATTCGGTAGTTTTATGACCATTTTGGATGGTTATTTTCTATCAATGTCGTGATGTTTCAGATTATTTTTCTAAATTATTCATTTATTACCATGTTAAAGGTTAAAAGTTTAATGTAAATATTTAATATTTATTTTCATAACTATGTTCTCAAACATGGTTGATAGACATCGAATGGCTGAGTGCATTACTTGTGCTTATGGAATTTTTTTTTTCATTTACCAATAGAAACACCTTGAATTTTCTTAAATATTGAACGATCGAAATATAAACAAGCCTGTTAAGTGATTTGTGATGATAACTATTTTGAGTGTGTATACATACAAAACTGAAAATTTACTCTTTAGCCTTTTGTAATGTAGCTCGATCTAAATAGAATACTAAGTTGTTTTGGAACATTTATTATTGAAACTCCAGAAGAAATGAAGTCAACTCATTATTATGGTAGGTTTGCTTTCTTTTTTGTTGCAGCTAATTGTATGCTGTTTGAGTTGTTTTTGTCCTGAAACAAACAAATAACAACAAATGTCCAGCATTCCACTTAACGACAGATTATGTCTGATATCAGTAACAAAGAATCTCTTGGATTACAAGTCCTTATAACACAAAACAGACAACTGTATTTTAAAGTATGATGCTGGAATTATCATTAGAACTAAGTAGTTTACAAACTAATTCAATCAATATTTATTTTTTCTTAAGTCTGGTTTCATAGATGTAGCGCATTAGGTCAGTTACTCTGTGTCTGGTCAATGACCCACTTAATCCAACTTTACAGCTCACCAGGCTGTCAGATATCAGGCGATATCTTTGGTTAAGAAGCCGTCATCTTCTGTGTTTTGGAGTGAAGACGGCTTTCCCTTTATTTAAAGCTCTTCTACACCTTCAGTATGATACGTAAGATATTAGAGAGCACCAACCCTTCCATTTCGACTTGTGTGTTTCACAAAAGCTAAGTTTAAGTTAACGAGAAAATATATTACCTATAAAATTGATTGGAAGAAATATTTTCAAAAATGTGGGCTCAAGCTGGTACAGCGGTAAGCTTACGGATTTACAAAGCTAAAATCAGGGGTTCGATTCCGGTGAACTCAACAGATAGCCTGATGTGTTTATTTGTTTTGTTTTTTGAATTTCGCACAAAGCTATTCGAGTCATCACCACCCACCGCCAACTCTTGGGCTACTCGTTTACCAACGAATAGTAGAATTGACCGTAACATTATAACGCCCCCACAGCTGAAAGAACGATCGCGTTTGATGCGACCCTCAGATTACGAATCGAACACTTTAACCCACCTAGCCATGAGAAAACGCACATGCAAAAATGTGAAAATTATTTTCTAGTATTGTGACTTCATTCTATTGAATCTGAAAAAGAAACAGTTAATACTATTGTGAAATAAATAATTATAGAATATACTCGACAACAACACATTACCTTTCATATTTGTATAGATACTATTCTTTAAATTTGCGGTTTTACTCATATTTTAATTTCCTTTTAACCACTAAAACCCAACAACAGATAAACAATTAAATGCTGAAGAAAAGTTACAACCAAAAAAGACTGCAATATATATAATACATTATGTAGGTGACAGTTGCTGTCTGTTCAGAGCTCGTTGTTCAGAGAGATAAACATTGTTAAATTTTTCCCGCGCAAAACTAGTTGCGCAAGCTGTTCCTAATTTTGAAATGATAAACTAAACGGAAGGCAGATAGTCAAAACCAACCACCACCGTCTATAGGGTTACTCTTTACCAACGAACAATGGGATTGACCAGTAAATTGTAACACCTCAACGGTTAAATGGGCAAACATGTTCTACGAAGAATTTCGATCTGACAACCCGTAGGTCACGAGCCTAGCGCACTTAACCACCAGGACACACGCCAGGACCTAGGAGCAATCGGACTGAATCATGCCTGTCATATATATTTCTAACATAAAGACTTCGGTGAATAAGACATCATTTTTTGAACACAGAGGAAATAAACAAGTTACAGCCAGCTACTATAGTGTGACAAATCCTGTTTTATACAGGATTTCCTGAATTCCAGAACACTAAATAATACACCAAATTCCTGGAGCTGAAATTACATTCCATATTTTGTGTACAATAAATATGACAGAGAAGTAAGATTAAGTTATTTTGGAATATGTTCCACCTTTGTGCAGACGCGGCATCAGTTCGCAACTGAGCCAATAATGCTTTACATATCTAGTCAAGATTTAGTTATAATTTATAAACTATACTTACTTTTTCCATTAAGCAAAGCCTAGTTAATAAATAAAAACACTTGTCTATTTTTGCCACTAAATATACAAATGCATACAGAATGGAGAATTCTGAGACTGATTTGTTTTGAATTTCGTGCAAAGCTACACGATGGCTATCTGCGGTAGTCGTCCTTAATTTTGCAGTGTAAGACTAGAGAGAAAGCAGCTAGTCTTCACTACCCACCGCCAACTCTTGGACTACGCTTTTACCTACGAATAGTGGGATTAACCATAACAGTATAACGCCCCCACGGCTGAAAGGGCGAGAATGTTTGGTGTGACAGGGATTTGAACCCGCAACCATCAGGTTACAAGTCGAGTGCCTTCACCACTTGGCTATGCCGGGCCTTCTGAGATTGATTTATCAATATAAAATGTACAGCGAAAGAAAAAAAAAGAGAGAAAATAACATAAATTTGATACTAATTTTCTGATGCGTGCAAATAAATAAGTTATTTTAAATATAAAAATACTTATATTAGGACAATATTCAAAAGGCGCCGCTTTATTCATTGTAGAAAAAATAGAAGCAGCCAACCCCACCAGTTTAATTCGAATTGCATGTCAAATCTCACCCGGACTTGAGATCCAAGAAATTCATTCTGCTTCCTATTTGAATATCCTTGTCATGCATGGCTAACATGTACAAAATAAACGTGCCCGTTAAAAATGTTATAAATTATGAACAAATTAATTTGATTGTTATTTTTATTTTTAATCGACACCAGATATAAATGCATGAAAATATTAATGTGTTGAAATCCGTGATTCGTGCTCATGGAACAAACAAAACGTGTTGGAATCCTTGAAACAGAGAGAAATTCAGATATTGGATCTGCTTTCGTTCTTATATTTATTAGCAGTTGGAACGCTTAAAAACTTTCCAGCAAATTATTTCGAAATGTAGTAAAACCTTTTCGAATGTATAAGTTACTAAACGTGGCTACTAGGAACCTGAAATTACAGTTTAGTTTATACAGATATTATCAAAATTGAGTTTTAGATTAAGCTGCGCCGACAAGTGCAAAATTATCTTATGAATAAAATTTAATGACTCTAGATGTAATTCTGATGAGAACAGTTGGTCAGCTAAATTAAGGCCAAATGATGGTGACACGTTTACGGAAACTATTTAGCTGAAAATTATATTAAATACACTTACTTATCACTGTGCTAAAAACGTCGTTTCTTGTGATTGTTACTCATAAGAAGATGTTTTAATGTCTTACTGAAAAATTCAGTTCATTGAGTATTTGTATGATCTATTTATGTGAGAAATTTTAGGATAACAGTTGAACACTTTATACCTTACCTAATAACTTCTTGGGTAAAAATTGAATAATCTATATTTTATGTGATAGATTTTAGGGTAAAAGTTGAGTAATCTATATTTTGTGTGATAATTTTCAGGGTAAAAGTTGAATAATCTATATTTTATGTGATAATTTTCAGGGTAAAAGTTGAATAATCTATACTTTATGCAATAACTTATAGGGTAAAAGTTGAATTATATATATCTTAATTAATATATTCTAGGATAAAAGTTTAATAACCTATACATTATGTGATATCTTCTAGGGTTAAAGTTGAATAACCTATACTTTATGCAATAACTTATAGGGTAAAAGTTGAATTATATATATCTTAATTAATATATTCTAGGATAAAAGTTTAATAACCTATACTTTATGTGATATCTTCTAGGGTTAAAGTTGAATAATCTATACTTTATGCAATAACTTATAGGGTAAAAGTTGAATTATATATATCTTAATCAATATATTCTAGGATAAAAGTTTAATAACCTATACTTTATGTGATAATTTCTAGGGTAAAAGATGAATAATTATATAATCCATACTTTATGTGATAACTTCTAGGGTAAACGTTTATTGATCAGTATCATTTTTAATAAAACATTAATCCGATTAAGAAATCAGTAATTACGATTTCAATACACATAAACATTAAATACAACTTAATGTTTTGTGTTATATAAATATAAAATTGTGTTTGTTGAATACATTTTGTTGGTCATATTATAATATAACATCGTTTTGTGCAGAAAATTAAAATGAACTCGAATCACAAAAATAGGCTTTAAGTTCATGTGTAGGCTAAAAATTAAAATAATTCCTGTATTTTTTATTATTCTATTATAGTATATGAAACTGTGGCAATCATTAGAACAAAGAAAACACGAAAGTGGGATCTCATAGCTTTGGGTTATGTAACAATTATATTTTGAAGCACGACAACCAATTATGTACAAAACAGTACGTGGTCTGCCCCTGTGTTACAAACTTTGTTTTAGCTTTTCATCAATTGATAATTTAAAATTTTGTTTCAGTTTAAAGATGCTTGTTACAGATATAAATATCACACGTTCCATACAAGTGGGCTGTAATTATATTATGCCTCCGTACTATCATATATGACATACTTAAATAAATGCGCGTGTGTTGGGATAAGCTCCTCGGGAAAATCGCTATAAAGCTAGTTGTGGTTCTGCAATTATTTATCCCACTAAGTTCCTGTAAATAGTACCATGGTACTTAAGAAGTAGCTTAACATACATATAACAGAGTTCTTGACTTTTAAATACCATAATCCATAACATTTCATAATAGGTATCTTTCTGTAAGTTTACAGATAACGATTTTAACATAATGGGACGCAGTTTAATAAGAGAAAGTGTAATATGTTTCTGCTTTCTTTTTCTTTAGAAACAGCATTCAGAAGACATGGTGAAATGCAAATATACTTATATTTATTTCTCCTATGGCATGTATTATTTAGAGACATTATTTCTCCTGTACTCGTAAAATGCGTAAATGGTATTCATAATGATATGACAATACATGTTTAGTACTCACTGATGATACGTCGGTTATCGATAAGTTATCTGTGCTGTGATCACTTCAGAGATTGAGCTATAAATTCTGACGTTATAAGCACTCTTGTCTTCTTACTGCTGAGCCACTAGGGACTTGTTTAATGCAAACAAATGCACGAAAAAGACTTGGCTTGCTTATTATGTTTATTTGTAATATTCCTGGAATTATCCCTATAAACTATGTATTTTTTAATTATTCCTCCAGGAAAACTTAGTTAAAAATTAATATACAGGGTGGTCGCTAGAAAAGCGGAAAATTTGAGGGTCAGATGAGATCATGAATAAAATGCGTGCTTACTCATTTCTATTTTGATTTCTTTACATCATGAATAAAATGCATGATTTTAATATCATAAAATGCATTTTGAGCATCTATGAGTGTAATATAACATATGCCTTTAAAAAACTTTGTAAAAGATATTCTTTGTAAAAATAAATAGCTGTTTGACAAATTTTCCGCTTTTCTAGCGACCACCTTGTATTTCATTTAGACTTGAAGTTGTTGAAATTTTGCCTGTAATTACTAAATAAATTCGTATTAATTATCAACAGATTTAAAATTAAAACATTCATTTTTCATTAGTTTTATTACTTAATAACGTGTAGTGTAAAATAACACTCATCACAGACGCTTTGCAGTTTCTTGGATTACTTTTTTTCTCTGGAGAATAATACAAATAGCACGCTCGAAACACAGAAATGAAATATATAGCATATAGGCCTCGTCGGCACTGGATATGTTAGATATAGTATGGTTTACCTATTATGACATATTGTTATTTGCTTTCATTCAAACGTTATTAAAATTTCATCTAAACCGCATAGTGTCAGTAAACATGAAGGAATCTATAGGGCGCAAATATACAAATACGTGTGTGTGTGATTCTTATAGCAAAGCCACATCCGGCTATGTGCTGTTTCCCCTGATTTTAGCGTTGCAAATCCGTAAATTTACGGCAATCCCAGAGGATTTAATTAACTGATCTAATTTTACAACAACTGACGTCATAACTGTTCTGAGGTCAGAGGGCTGAAGCACCAACTTCATAACTGATCTAATACGACAAGCGCTTATACAAATGACTAGATCGCACGGGCTATAATCTATCCGCAGCCTCCACTCTTACATTTACGTTAAACACAGACCTTGTTTGTTTGTTTGTTTTGGAATTTCGCACAAAGCTACTCGAGGGCTATCTGTGCTAGCCATCCCTAATTTAGCAGTGTAAGACTAGAGGGAAGGCAACTAGTCATCACCACCCACCGCCAACTCTTGGGCTACTCTTTTACCAACGAATAGTGGGATTGACCGTCACATTATACGCCCCCACGGCTGAGAGGGCGAGCATGTTTAGCGCGACGCGGGCGCGAACCCGCGACCCTCGGATTACGAGTCGCACGCCTTACGCGCTTGGCCATGCCAGGCCAAACAAAGATCTACTGAGGTTAAACGGGTTGAGACTGCATTGTTATAGTCACATGTGTTCAGGATACTTATACAAGAGAACTTACCTAAGTTCAGTACAAGTCTCCAGCAATAGCTTCACACAGTCTAGACATCCCTTAGCTGCTGCGTAGTGCAGAGCTAATGCGCCAGTACTGGTCTTCTCTAATGCCGGCATCCTGGCTTCCCGCAGTAGCCACTTGATAACACTTCGACGACCGTACCTGAATGAGAAGAACTCGTATCGATTAATAAGTTGATTCCAGATTTCAACAAAGTCAAACAAAAATACCACAAATCTAAAAATACATAAAATAACCGGTTAGCCATCTGTAGAATGTTAAACAAGCTACTGTAATGAAAATAAAGGATAGTAACTAATCAATTAACCATGTGTGAAATGTTGGACAAGCAGTTGTCATGAAGATAAGGGACAGCACCTTTACTGGTTAATCACGTGTGGAATTACGAACAAGTCGCTATGATGAATATATTCATGACTTATCTATGTTCTGTATCAAACACAGTATCAAAATATAATTTAGTATTCACCAATAAGATTTTCAGTAAGTTTTGAATGATTATTTGCTTTCTGCTGTTTTTTAGCACTTTTTATTGACCCAGAATGCTGTCGCAGACTATAAAACTCCAAGCATGTACAGATATATCATGCAAGAAAACCCAGAGATTGTAACTATTTTTTTTTCACGCTCAGACACTGGATGTTTGACTTTTCCTTCAGTCTGTACAGAACTAACAATTATTTACTCTTCATACATTGACAATAAAATAGGTAATAGAAGTATATCCAAAAATATTCCAGAAAACATGAAGTCCTAGAGTTCGACAGTGATTGTCATGGATTTTCCTGCTTCGATAACAAACACTATATCAAAGTATAGCTTGTACCAAGCCCATAATATAGCCCTAAGCTGTCCGTACAATATTATACCAAATCCATACTATAACCATAAATAGTCAGTCTAAGTTTATACCAAACCTATAACATAAATAAACAGTCATCCAAGATTATACCTAACCCATAACATAACTTAACAGTTCGTCGAAGATTCACCAAACCCATACTACAATACTAAACAGTCCTTCTAAATATATAACAAACTAACCCGGCTAAGATTATATATCAAACCCATTTTATAATTCTAAACAGTCTGTCTAAGGTTATACAAAACCCACGATATAACCAAACTTTTCGTCGAAGATTATACGAAACACATAATGTAATATTAAGAAGTCCATCCAATATTATACAAAACTGATATAACTCTAAACAGTACTCCAAGATTACATTAAACCTAGAACTTTAAACTGCCTGTTTAAAATCGTACTAAACCCAAAACACAATTCTAAACAGTCTGTCTAAAAACCTATAATACAACTCTAAACCAATCATACCCATAATTTCATAAATCTAAAAATACAAAAAAAACACAAAAAACACTAGAATTCAGCTTATCTTCGAACTCAAACAATGATGGAAAACGTAAAGTTTTTTTTAATTTCTGACATAGTGTGCGTTTCATAGTTTCTTACTAAAGGTTAGAAGTGTCCCATCGAAGTAACAATCCAATCATGTTGACCCTGAAAGTTGTACACGTATATACTGAAGAACTTCCATTTTGTTTTCGTAGTGAAAACGTAACCCTTGTCTCTATTTGCGTTTAATTGAATACTCAGGAGTAAACGAAAAGTTCCAGGTGAAAGTAGTTAAAACAATAAATTAATGTTTGTGATTAATAAATTATAAAAAGCTTACAACTTTCTATAGATGGTGAATCACTGATATTATTGTATTTAAGTATCAACAGATTTTCAGTAAATCTACAAAAGAATTATTAACCAAGTCTACATTTGACCTGGATGTTTTCCCTTTTAAAAATCGATGTATTATATAGAATGAGAGCATACATTTCGTGGGAGGAAAGGGAAGTACTTTGCTACAAAACGTAGAAGGATATTTACCATATGATTCATTTTGTTCATATAGCAGGAAATTACCTAATATAATACAATACTTTTCCTCTTTTATTGTTAAAATATTGCATAAAATGTTAAAACTGCCTCAAAGAGGGTACGCTGACGTAATACACCGTTGAAAAATGTTCCCGAGAAAGAGGCACAAAGTGATAAGAACAAAAATAAGCGAAACGTTTAAACCATGAAATTTCAAATTACACAGTCTATAAGCTGCAGAAGCCCAAACGCCCACTTATTGAAAACACTGATTAATTTAGATTTTCTTGCTTAAGCTAATAGCGTAAGACATAAGGTAGATTACAGCTCTAGATAATGAGACAAAAACATTTATAGTAAAAAAAGAGAAAATAGTTTATAATTTCCCCCCCCCAAACCGATGAAACAAAACGATATGACATAAGTTCTTCAAATGCATAAGACATAAAAAAACATTACTGAGCGATGTTTGCTTGCTATTTATATTACAACTCTGAAATTACAAAATTTTATTGCTTGTAAACTTTCCATAATCTGAATAAAGATATTTTAAAGGAGTTTATTCACTAAGAACGTACTTGGGCATCGAGCTAGCGTAACTGGCATTGAAATACACAAAATAACATTGGAATTACATCGGGCGGCCAATCAAAACATTTTTAGCTGTAAAAAAAATGAGATAAAGACATTTGCTTAACTACTTGGTAAATTTCCCAACACGTGAACTGAAACGAATTAATTTCTTCCGTGTTTTCCACTGAAGTAACGTTAAGCTTCTCAGGAAATTGTTTTAAAACAGGTAATTTTTACAAATTTAATAAGACGCTGTTTGTTTGTTTTGGAATTTCGTACAAAGCTACTCGAGGGCTATCTGTGTTAGCCGTCCCTAATTTAGCAGTGTAAGACTGGAGGGAAGGCAGCTAGTCATCACCACCCACCGCCAACTCTTGGGCTACTCTTTTACCAACGAAAAGAGGGATTGACCGTAACATTATACACCCCCACGGCTGGGAGGGCGAGCATGTTTAGCGCGACGCGGGCGCGAACCCGCGACCCTCGGATTACGAGTCGTACGCCTTACGCGCTCGGCCATGCCAGGCCTAATAAAACGCTCAACACAGATAGGCCAAAAATACAGAAAGCTTCTGATATCTGAACTTTATCTATAAAATTCAGTATAAAAGTATTTACATATTATTTTCAGAAATTTCAGGACCACATTTAATAAAATATAACACTATTTAAATTGGATATGTCCGTTTTAGTAAACTACAGTATTTAAAATTACTAAATGACCTATTGACATCTCAACTAAAAATTAAAATTTTAATAAAGAACAGTCGCGTATAACCTTTAGAAACACTAGGACCACATTTAATAAAAATATCACTATTTACGCCGCAAATGTAATATTTAAATAGCACTACTGTATCAAGAATAACAAAAAATGCCCTATATTTTAAAACATAAAATAGTGAGTAACCTCCAACACATAATAGTGACTAATCTCCGAAGCGGGATAATGAATAACCTCCAACACAGATGATGTTTAACCTCCAACACGAGATGATGATCAACCTCCAGCACAGGTTATGCATAGCCTTTAAGAGAGTAATTTTCTATCCTCCAATACCTAAAAGTCGTTCGTTTGTTTCGAACAATCACATAAAACTAGACAAGAGCTATTCACGCCTGTTGTCGTTAGTTTTGAACTGATTTGTTAAAGGAAGACAACTAGTCAACAAAACCATACTCAAATCAAATAATGGGATTTGGTCAACCCTCTTATAACGCATCCAACGCCCAAAAGCGTGGAGAATGATTTTGCAGAAACGAGATTCAAACCATGATCCTCCGATTCAAAATCAGACACTTTAAGTACAATTACACCCCAGACCTTCGTTTATAATGTTTTTTTTCCCTTGACATGTGAGAGACCTTATACCCTAATAAAAATGAATGTCTATTCTTTAACATTAGATGGAGTATTGTTTGTTTGTTTTTGAATTTCGCACAAAGCTACTCGAGGGCTATCTTTGCTAGCCGTCCCTAATTTAGCAGTGTAAGACTAGAGGGAAGGCAGCTAGTCATCACCACCCACCGCCAACTCTTGGGCTACTCTTTTACCAACGAATAGTGGGATTGACCGTCACATTATACACCCCCACGGCTGGAAGGGCGAGCATGTTTAGCGCGACGCGGGCGCGAACCCGCGACCCTCGGATCACGAATGCACGCCTTAACGCGCTCGGCCATGCCAGGCCTAGATGGAGTATAGCTATAATTACATTACACCATATATCCTTCACACAGTACAGGCCAGTATGTAGCCTTCAACACTGGACAGCATTTAACCTAAACGTGAAAAATAACGTAAATTATCTAACACAAGTCTGTAAATAAAGTTTTTAGTTTAAGTAAAATATTAGTGTACTACTAAAATAAAGCTGCTAGATGAGAAACAGAATAACAACAATTGAATTTGACAAAAAATCCCTTATTTTAAACATTTTAAACACAGCGCTTGAAGTTCTGTAATGTTTTTACAATCTTTATACAAACCCTAGAATACCATACATCAGGAACGCAGAAGTCTAACATGAAGAGAAATAAAAATGCAAATTTCTTATGTGTGAAAACAAACAAATTAAAAAAAAGTGAAATTATATGTTTTAAGTGAAAGAACAGTGAGTATGGTGTCTTGAAGACGAACAGTAAATAAATTAGAAAAATTCAAAAGTTCTTTCGACACTCACTATCGGCATTGAGATTTTGGGTCGTTGAGGACCTGGGAGGGTCAGGTGCTTTTGACCTCTTTCCCCCTCCTACACACGTTGTTATACACGGAGTAATGATATTTGATTTACTACAAGTGTGTGTGTACGTTTTCATGTAGCAAAGCCACATCGGGCTACCTGCTAAGTCCACTGAGGGGATGTGTTTTTGTGTGTTTTTTATAGCAAAGCCACAAAGGGCTATCTGCTCAGCCCACCGAGGAGAATCAAACCCATTATTTTAGCGTTGTAAATCCGTAGACTTACTGCTGTACCAGCGGGTAACTCTACAAGAGGATCAGAGCTTATTACGCAAATTTGATCTGACTCCTTTCAAGGAGATGTCCATGTAGGTAAATAAAGTAACAAGTTTTCGCTTCGTTTTGCTGGTGTATAGCATCAGACTTCACTTACAGTTCCAGTGATGTTTAGTATTTTACACATATTTTAAATTCAGGTGAGACCATTCACACAAATACTCTTCTATGTTTTCGAAATACCTTAAAATTATATTAGGTTTGAAATTTCAAGTAATTAGGTGGCCTCGTGACTCTCGCTTCTCATTGTCGAATGTTTAGTCTTACAGACCAGGGAATGTCATGCTCGTCTGGACCTCTTCCTCCTTCACGATTCTTTGATCATCAAAATGTTAATGTTTCGCGGCGGATAGAGTGCAGACAGTTGGGTCACTGTGTTGTTTTACACTAAAACAAATTCCAAAAACTAGTCAAGTGTCATGTCTCCTAAAAAACCTCCTGTAGAATATAGTTCCTATAAAAGCTGGGCAATCGGAGAACTTTAAAACATTTCGACAGATTACCATGTTAACTCTATGTATTTTCATAAGCCATTCTATTTTTCGTGTCATTTTACCAACTATTTTAATACACATATAATAAAAGTAGCAATACTTAAGTATATGTTGTTGTTTTTTGTTCATAAATTTTGCATAATTTGAAATGCGTATAATCTTATTATATCTCTCTTCATTTTTTTTCTTCATAGAATCTTCGTACGTCTGTTTAGATCTAAATTATTATAAAATATCTTTATTGGTAAGCCTTGTTTGTTTGTTTTTTTAATTTCGCACAAAGCTACTCGAGGGCTATCTGTGCTAGCCGTCCCTAATTTTGCAGTGTAAGACTAGTGGGAAGGCAGCTAGTCATAACCACCCACCGCCAACTCTTGTGCTAGTCTTTTACCAACGAATAGTGGTATTGACCGTCACATTATAAAGCCCCCACGGCTGAAAGGGCGAGCATGTTTGGTGCGCACGGGGATTACGAGTCGAGTATCTTAACTACCACGTCACGCCGTGCCGTGAACAGAACGAAGGAAGCAGCAGTGATGTTAAGGCATATTTTTGACTGTATATCTTGCAGCAAAGAAATAAGCGTGAGGGAAAAACGAGAAAACCCCACTTCTGTTGGCAGGACAACGTGAAATGTACCCAGCAAATGTTTTAGTCGGAACCGAAAAGTGAGATGTAAAATAATTACAAGTTGTTAAACAATTAACTGATTAGTTGGACAAAAACGTAATACAGATTAAAAGTCTAACTTAGAACCGTTAACATTTGGATTAGATACTATCTGCTGATATTAAGCTAAATTAGGAGGTACATTTTTGCTATAAGAAGGGGCAGTTGCTATGGGAAAATATTATGTCTCTCACAATTTCTTGTAAAATAGGAAGGTGAAGTGCTATACGTAATTCGTGGATTTGAAGTGTTTGTCATTTATGGAAATGTTGTTAGACGTGTTATAGGTGGTTTAATGAAAACGTTATAGGTCAATAAGAAAACGAAAGTTTTATACCCGTGAACTCATGTACGATGGAAATTTTCTAGCTAAGGAGCTTATCTATTATTTTATATACAGTTACAGAACGTATTTCTTGACCTTGTATAAAGGTTATGGCCTGGTGTTTGGGACATTTAACTCGTAATCTTCGAGTTGCGGGATCGAATCCTCTAATTCTAATTTAACGGTAAGACTAGATGGAAGACAGCGAGTCAAACCCACTTACCGCCAAACTCTTAGACTAATCTTTTACCGACGAATAGTGAGACTGACCGTCACATCATAACGTCCCCTCGGCTGAGAGGGCGAGTAAGTTTGGTGTGAACACTTCAAAATTAAAGGTATTTCAGATAGCTCTTGTCCCCCCCCCCAGTGTCTCAGCGGTATGTCTGCGGACTTGCACGCTAAAATCCGGGTTTCGATACCCGTGGTGGGCAGAGCACAGATAGCCCTATTGTGTAGCTTTGTGCTTAATTCAAAACAACAACAACAACAAAGATAGCTCTCGAATAGCTTTGAACAAAATTTAATAAACAAATAATCTGTATAAGGGGGCTATCCTTTCGACTCTTACAAGTAACAATGATTCTTTCGCATTTCAATGTTCACTTTCCGACTGGTCAGTTCCAGAGAGAATGAGTTTTTATGATTCTAGGTTTTGTTACTTTTGGAAGAGATTCGTTATGGCCTTTCCGAAGAGGAGACTCGGCTGTTATCTTAAAAGTGCTAAAGTTTCGTCCATGTGTTAATCTTTTATCCGTCACGTTTAGCGAACGTGCAAGTTAACTTCCCTTAATTTTTAAAAGCAGTTCATTTCACTTACTAACTACTTTCCAACGGAATTATTCTTCCAGCTAGACGAGTATACACTTTTCGGTTTTCTTCACTAAATAAAATGTTCATGTTATTTGAATTTCCAAGTCGTGTCTTTACTCTTTCAATCCACTTGCAACATATTGTTATATTTTTCTTCCCAAATACTAAATCCATACATCCTTCATTTGTGAGGAAATCGAGTAGTTGTATGTAGGATTATCATACTGTTGATAACTATACGTTTTAATTATCATTTTATTTGTTCAAGACCGGAACATGGAACATGTTTTGATAAAATGAGATGAATTTCTGAGGGAATTTCCCTTTGTAATTATCCACACACACCGAAAGTATATACGTTGGATCAGTGTAGGAAGAACATTCATCGCTCTTTGTTCACACCTGTCTGTCTGCCTGTTCACGTGGTGACTGGAAAACGTAATACTTGACGAAAACGTCAATAAAAAAGTTAAATAACTAACAAGTGAATTAGACACAGCGCCATATGTGGAGTAATAAGAACTAACTTAAAATTAAATGTCATTGGTATTATTTTTAAAATCATATACGTAACTGACGAATAACAGTGAAAATGATGTTTTATATAATCTATTTAAAATTATTAAAATAAATTAATAGAATAAAACATTACTGCGTATCGTGATAGAACGTTCTTTCTAAATTCAAGTGCAATGCAATTATGTTGAATTGAAGGTAAGTTTATTTAAAGGTGGTTTCATAGCATAGTATATATTATATAATTCTACAGGACAGTGTTTAGTAACACATTAAGAAGACATTTAGTTCTTGAGGTAACAGGCTAAATTTTCAAAATTTCTTCCTCCCCTCCCTAGATTCAAAAGTTCTGTCTTTTTCATGTCTAACTTCACAGTTCAACAAACATTACACTCCTTACATTTTGTACTCTTAAACTATAAACCTTAACCTAGTTTCAGAATAATTACCTGAAATTAGACCGAAACTAATTATTCACGTGAAGTATACGAATGAAACAGCTTTGTGTGACAGTACCGAAAACAGCGCTCACTACCTTGTCAATAAGAGAAGCATATACTTCCGGTATAAAATGTAAAAATGATAACTTAGAAAGCGAACTAAGCTCTGAATTAAGAGAACAAAGCCCCTCCGTGGAAAAATGGAAAGTCTGAAGGTCTAAAGTGTTAAAAAGCGGGTTTTGATTGGTTTGGTATGTTTTGAATTTCATACAAAGCTACACAAGGGCTATCTGCGCTAGCCGTCCCTAATACAGCAGTGTAAGACTCGAGAAGAGGCAGCTACTCATCATCACCCACCGCCAACTCTTGGGCTACTCTTTTATCAACTAATAGTAGGATTGACCGACACCTTATAATGTCCACACGGCTGAAAGGACGAGCATGTTTGGTGTGACGGAGATTTGAACCCACGACCCTCGGATTACGAGTCGAGTGCCATAACCATCTGGCCATGCCGGGTCCCGGGTTTCGATGCCCATGGTTTGCACAGCAAACTTTGGGCTAAAGAACAGACAATGATAATAAGTTTATCGGTTTAAATTATCTCGTTCAACCTCAGTCTACTGAGTATAAGTGAATGCAAAGGCATGGTATGTATTGGCAAAGGGAGTCAGTGTCCTAATCCTATCTGATACTGCCCTGATTCTTTTAAGTATCTAGAGACGCCTCTGAATAAATGCTAGTTTTAAACATGTATTTATGAAATATTGTAACGCTATTGTTTAAAAATCCTTTACCAGTTCTTATATAGGTATGTTATTATATTTTAATTCGTCGTGATTTACATACATTGGGCAAGAAATATTATATATATATATATGAATAGACCGAGGAATAAGTTGCTTTTTTTCATTAAGTCCATTTGAAATTTAACATTCACTTAAGTTATAGTACGTGACCATAATGTTTCTATAAAGATTTATGGTAAATATAAGTTGATGAAACAATCGTAAAAATTGCTCTGATTAACTCTGTTCTCTAATATCTATCGATATTGATTTCTTTTTTTTATCTTTTGCCCTGATACTGATAATTTGTACTTTCAAAGGATTATTTATTTAATTTGTTTACATGCAGCAAATTTTTAACTTCTACAAGCTATCAATTTCAAAATTACCATGGCTTAAAGTGTCTGTACCAACGTATTGGTGAACGACTTTGACCACAACTTAGTTGTAAAACCCGAAGCTCTCTTTCTGCAAGAAATAACATCAAAGTTTCGGCATCAACTACATTTGACCCCCAGTGACTTAGACTGATAAAAATCGAGTTTCGACACCGTGGTGGGCAAGCACAGAGAGCCTAAGAAAACTTTCAACAGATACAAGAAGACAAAACAAACAAACTTGGAAAGGAATTAAACATTCGAAGATATCGCTAAACCTTGGCTTTAGAGATTTAAAATCGGGCAGTGAACAGAATTACACACTTCCAAAGATTCACCAACAACTTGGCTAAGCTAACAAAACCCTAGTGCTCTGTATAACTGCTGTGCTGGGTAGCCTAAAACAGGGTTTCTCTAAAACACACAAATATTGGTATAAAAACAGGATCTACACCAAACAATTTTTATTTCATTTCTATCACTTAAATTAAAAGTAATTAACGTATTTCGTTTTTTCTTTGACAAAAAAAACAGACAAATACGTAACAATTTATTACTCTGTTTAACTTCGTAATTCTACTAAACAGTAAATGAAAATCAAAAGTCAGAAAAATTTCGCCAATTTACGACTTTGTCGAGAAAAATTACACACAAACTTGAATTATGTATGGCTGTGTCTTTGAGGTCAAGCATTGTTATCTATAATTTAACATTGTTATGTAACAGAAAAAAACAAACAGCAGTACAAAACCGATAAAATAATTACATGTTGAGAGTTCTTTCTTGACAAAAATATTTTTTATGAACCCAAAATTAATGTATTTACGAGTATAAGGATGTAATATTGGTTGTAACTGTCAAAACTTTCAACTTTTGACGACATTTTAATTAATTAAAAAAACGAACAAAAATAACTGAAAACCATTTTGAATATGGTGGTAATATTAGGGTTAACTGTATTGTTTTATATTTTTTTGTGAACTCTTACGCCGAGTTAGAAGATACACAAATAATTTTGTTCTAATAAGATTACGTTTTCACAAAAGAGTTATATCACATAGACATGAAACTACTTACACGTAATAGATGTTGCGCCATCTGGTACTTTTATTAGTTTTTAAACACAGTAGCGTTTTCTCCGGTATTAAAAGAGTAGAAGTCCTGGTATTCATACTACATATATTTGTTATGCAGCTTAAATAAACACAACTCTCACCCTTTGTGCTGCTACTGGTTGCCACAGGTGATCACGGTAAGGAAGAGACAGCAATGGCACCCAAAAACCAAACAACAATCTCAATACGGAATCGAAGTGTAAAGGTCTCATGTTGCAAAATGTTCGCTCACTCATGCGGAACTGTACATCCTTATTAACTTTTTTTTAAAAAAAACAATAAAACGTATTTAGCCTGCTTACCTTATATATGGTCAAATCCGAAAATGACCACTTGCTCTACCCTTAATTGCAAATGTTTCATAGTAAAATGTATTATTTTATATGAGTCAGAAATGTAATGTACGCATTCACTAGAATGATAAAAACGATTTGATTAGTGCATGAAAATAAGTGAAACAAGTATTATTTCTCCTTGAAAGAGTTAATCACAAAACAAACGTTCTCACGGAAATGAATAAAAACGTGTTTCGTAGAATATACAAGAAACTATTGGATGAACAGTATCAGAAGTACGTACTCATTGCGCTCGTGAGCAACCTTAAAGTCACGCGTTTGAAAAATAACACTCTCTTGAATATCGAAGTGCTAAGTAATAAGCACTTAAATATTCTGTATAAACAAAATTTCGCAAAGCTACATGCGTGTTATCTGCGCTAGCTGTCCCTATTTTAACATTAATACATTCGAGGGAAGGCAGCTATGTAGTTAATACCATCCATTGCCGAATTCTTGGGCTATTATTTTAGTAACGATTAGTGAGATTAGTCATCACATTATAATGCTACCATGGCGGAAAAGACGAGCATGTTGGATGGGAGAGGTTCGAATCCACGATCCTCGGATTGTAAGTCGAGTGCCTTAACCACCAGGCCATGCCAAGCTATGTATAAACAAATGTATTCAAAGTAATTAATAACTAAACATTAAACTTGCAACTACACTCTCTTTATCTGAAAAACTAGGTTGAAGAATAGTTACTTCCATCGTGGACGTTATGCCATATTGTTATAGGATTTTCGACTAAAGATATGCACTATTTGGAAAAAAAACTTTATTGTACTTCGTTATGCTGCAGATACTCTTTACTTCATTCATTTAAGTAGGCAAATTTGTCTATCAAGACATAACCAAGTTACTGTTACGCTTAAAAGAGTTGTTATAGTGTAACTTGATGAAATGAAACCGCATTTCATTCAGGTGTGTAAGAAATATATTGAAAGTTCATATTGATACACACTTGGTAACACGTTCAAGAGAAGTAAACAGCTTATCTTTCACTTTACACTATGTAATTAAATAGCTGACCTTTCAGTTAACATTACGTGATTAGACAGCTTACCTTTCAGTTAATTCAATGTGATGAGACAGCTTACCTTTCAGTAATACTATGTAATTAAACAGCTTACTTTTCAGTTAACAATATGTGATTAAATAGTTTACCATACAGTTAACACTATGTTATTAAACAGCTTACCTTCAATTAATACTATATGATAAAACAGTTTACCATTCACTTACCATTGCGTTATTAAACAGCTTACCCTTCAGTTAACACTATGTTATTAAACAGCTTACCCTTTAGTTAACACTATATGATTAAATAGCTTACCCTCCAGTTAATACTATGTTATTAAACAGCTCACCCTTCAGTTAATACCGTTTTTTGTTCTTCTTTCTTGTTTACCAAACGTATAAATTCCTATGAACTACAGATCTGCTTAGCGCTTAGATTCAAAGGTATATACAGAGAGCTATTACAGAAGTCCATAGCGACGAATCAGTCGTGAAATGTTTAATACATTGTTTTGCTCTTGTAATGCAAACTGTTACTGGCGATGTGTAACGTCAGCCCTCGAGCAGTCCAAAAACTATGACTATTGTAATAGTGTTACTACCAAAACAGTATAAGTTACATTATAATATATATCTCGCACATATACGTATAAGTTTAACGCATGTCAGTCTCTTTCTCAGAGTTTCAGAGATGTTCACTTAACACGAATAACGCTTTCGTATGCTCTTTACCTTCACTGACCACTACAAGAACACTGAACCCAAAATTGTCGATGCACAAAACCGCGCGCTATGCTACGTGAACGTGTTGTGCCTTGCTGATAAAGGTACACGCACTTGGTACGATTCGGTCTGTGTTGTCTGTGACGTTTAAGGCCGTCCAATACAAAGGTACGGTGCACCCTTTAGAGGAAGAAGTTTGTTCTACACATGGGCGGGTCAATCAGAGAGGCAATCAAGCGTGTGTAAACCACGTGCTTGTACTATACACGGCTCTATAACTTATTAGTAATGCTAACGTAGTTCATCTGTCAAGCAGAAGTTGTTGTTCTAACTCAGTGGTTTCTAACCTTTTTTATGCTCCGCACCTCTCAGAGTAATTATTTATTTAAAAATAAAGGTGAAGGTGGCCAAAACAAATGTTATCTCGCACCCCTGGTTGGGAACCACTGTTCTAAATTATAGTCTCATCTGAAGTAATTCTTGATAACGAGAAACTCACTTGAAATAAAATTGTATCCCAGAACTGCTAGTATAGGTATTAACACTTTTATTGAAAAGGAAAGAACAACATTTCGACCTTCCAAGGTTAACCTGAAGATGACCAAAGAAGGTCGAAACGTTATTCTCTCCTTATCAATAAAAGTGTTTATACCCGTACCAGCCGTTCTAAAATGCACAGTCTTAAATGGTTGACCTGCCCTTTGCCACAGCTGAAGAAGGTAGCCTCAAGTAGTTTGGTAGTTTGGTTCTTGCGTCGTTAACTAATTGTTTTAGTCACGTAAAAAGACATTCCATGTTTGACTAATGTTCTTTGACTAAAACATAACATTTGTCACCATTAATAGATTTAACTAACATTTTAAATATCCTAGGTGCTTTGTATCAGTAGAACGTTTTGATTTATTTTAAAACCTCGCATGAACCTACGCAAAGAGTACCAGAAAGCATTTCTGTTCTGATTTAATTATGGGGTTTTGAGAGCCATACTCTCTTTATATCGCACCCAAGGTTACAAAAGTGGTTTGGTTTGTTTTGAATTTCGCACAAAGCTACACAAGGGCTATCTGCGCTAGCCGTTCCTAATTTAGTAGTGTAAGACTTGAGGGACGACAGTTAGCCATCACCACCCACCGCCTATCTTGGGCTACTCTTTTACCAACGAACAGTGGGACTGACGATCACATTATAACGCCCCCACGGCTGAAAGGGCAAGCATGTTTGATGCGACGGGGATTCGAACCCACGACCCTCAGATTATGAGTCGAACGCCTTAACCCACCTGGCTATGCCAGATTTGGAGGGCCCAAGTGCAGAGCTTATATTTATTGCAACAAATCACGAATACTGAACATTGAGATTTACAGTCCAGACATATTAAACTACTAGGCTACGTCTGGTGTATAATAGTTCGAAACTAAAGTTATTTAAATTTATCGTTTTTATAAAAAATTACTTATATTGAACAACCACTGCCCCTGGGCGTTGGAGCGGTATTAATTGAAAAATATAGAATCTAACGAGCTATGAAACAACTGAATGACGACACCTAGTGGGAAACTTTGATTTGGTATTTCATCTTTGTTTTTTAATCATGTACAAAGCAAAATAAGTAAGACTTCATTATATTTCTCTTTTTTTTAACATTCTGTCGCTAAAATACAAATTTCTATCACTACTACTTGTGTTTGTATTTAACAGAGTATTTCGAAACCAAATTTATTGTTGTTACATAAAACTTAAGGCAAAAAAGAGAATTAATGTGGGGTCGGAGAGGCGTTAAATTAAAGGTCTTATTATGTGTCTATTTCACGGACTATCAAATATTTAAATAACGAGACGTTGAAAAACAAAACAAGTGTTTTATTTTGTTTGTCTTGTTTACTCACTATCTCTGTATCCTATATGTTAATACATGAAAAGAGTACAAAACCGGAAATACGAATATTATGCAGCAAAAGTTGAAAGGACTAGAACGTCATGTCTTCGCGATTCTTTTGATTTCTTATGTTGCGCAATGTCACCTTGTACACATAAATAAATACCTGGATAATTCTTTCAATGATAAAAAATAAATATAAACTATATTATTGGCCCTAGGAAACTAACTGAGCGCAAGGGCTATAAATTAATTTTAAAAATAACATGTTGATATATCTAAACAAATATACACAAACGACTTGAACAACCTATTTTCTGACACTTTGTCATTAGGCATGAGTATTAGGCCTATTATATTTTTAACAATACATTTTTTTCAGTTTCTTAGAGTTTTTCTCAAGAAAAAAAGAAGAGAGTTTAATAGTATTTAAACTATCCAGTAGCCGTCACAGTCATTGCAGACGACGAGTTTCACTTAATCCAGAGTGCAAGAGACTAGCTGGAACACTATTTGTTACAACAATAACCGTTACGCTTTGAAAGCATTTTCTAAGATGGCAAAACATAATTGTAATTAGTTACAACTTTTCATAAGAATTTAATATAAGGCCTGACACTGATGACAAACTATAGTTTATTATATTGTGATATGCTAGCTCAGAAAATGCATTCACACTGTAATAATTTATTTTATAGTTGCTTTAACAGGAAAGCATATAGATAGGAGAATCAACATGACTAACTTAGTTTAACGACATTAAACTAATTTAGCAAGTCGTTAAGTAATTCTTACATTTAATGGGCGAAATTCAAATAACTATCAGTAACTTTTGTTTTCTATTATCCACTATTCAAAATTATTTGTTTTTTAATCTCGCGCAAAACAACTCGAGGGTTATCTGCGCTTGCCGACCCTAATTTATCAGTGTATGACTAGAGGGATGGCAGCTAGTCATCACCACCCATCGCCAAACTCTTGGGCTACTCTTTTACCGACGAATAGTGGGATTGATCGTAAAATTATAACGTTCCCACAGTTGAGAGGGTGAGTATGTTTGGTTCGTCGGTGATTCGAACCCGCGACCCTCAGATTTCGAGTCCAGGACCTAGTACGAGGCCATGCAGGGTCGAGGATTAGTGACTGTTACTTTCTAGTCCTAGTGGTTAGCGCGCCCACTTTTATGGCTGTGTTTATTTGGTTTTTGTAATTTTGAGGTTAAGAAATGCTATGTGATTGCTTCTTTCCTGTTCACATGTGAAGTTAATGTTGGGATGTATAGAGTTAATGTGATTGAAAAAATTAAGTATGTGTTCTGTAGATCTGAATCCCGCAACCGTGTCATCTACATATCTGTACCAGTATAGTGGTGGATGTAATGCTGTGTTAATTGCTTGTGTTTCAACTTGTGTCACAAAAATATTGGCTAGAACTGGTGATACTGGGTTGCCCATGCTAAGGCCATTTGTTTCCTCGACATCACTGAATATAGCTCTTATGCGGCAAAACAAAACATTTAGAAACAAACAAGCTTTACCAACAAATGTTATAAAACACTTTTTTACAAGTCCTTATTAATTCAAGTCTTTATGATATGGTTAAGAATTAAGATCGAAGAAGATGTCATTTTAGTTGAATCTTGCTATTACTGATGTGGTCCTCATCCACCACTTTTTATAAATTATTTGTGCTTCAAACTCTTTGTAAGTTCATAACCTTGTTTGTTAGAAGGAAAGTGTTACATTGAAAACTAATCATCATAAAACATTAATGGATTGTCAAAACCACTGCAGTATATGGAGCCATAAACAGAATTAGGTAATTTACACAAAAACAAAACATTTCCCTTTACCACGAGTGGGTGAGCTTACCAGGAAAGAAGACATTTTCCGTAAGTTCTTTATCTAACATGAATTTTATTTGTTGAATCTCACCTAAAGCTCGACATGGCCAGGTGGATTAAGACGTTCTACTCGTAATCTGGGGGTCGCGGGTTCGAATTCCCGTCAACCAAAACATGCTCACATTTCAGCCATGGGGGCGTAATAATGTGACGGTCAATCCCACTATTTGATGATAAAAGAGTAGCCCTAGAATTGGCTGTGGGGGGTGATGACTAGCTGCCTTCCCTCTAGTCTTACACTGCTAAATTATGGACGGCTAGCGCAGATAGCCCTCGAGTAGCTTTGTGCGAAATTCAAAAACAAACAAACAATTATTGAATCCCACCTGCTTTGGAACGTTATATTTCCGTCTTAGTCACTTGAGTTCAAGTGCAAAATACACAGCATATTGAACATTTTGAGTACAAATCAGAAATAAGCTCAAACATTTCATAAATTCAATAATGTGGCTTTACAAAATCACTATCATGAACACGCTTTAAAAAGTACAAAAACTCACATCAAAATCTGTTTTAACCGCTGTGGCACGTGTATATACAGTGTTTTTCCTACGCAGAACTATTTTTTAAGTTTTCTGTATGAATATTCATTAGAAATCTTTAACAGCGTAAAACAGTTACATTTACTCATGTGGCAAACAAATCTCAGCTCCTAGATAAGTTAAGCATGTTCTACAAAAACAAGGAAAGTAGGAAATGAAATACTTCAAAAGGAAGCTAAGAAAAAAGGATCTTTTAACTGATCAATTTCATCGTACATGAATTATGACTTTCATAATTATATGTGTTTTATTTTAATTTAATCATCGTGTTTCACAGACTCTCTAGAAACAAACACTCTCCGATGTCTCCATGTTGGTGGTTTGAGTTTGAGTGATTTTTGAGTTGAATAGCCATATTCGTTATTAATTTCAGGTTTTGGTTTAAAAGTCTGTGTTTTACGTTTGTGCATATTTCGATCATCATAAAACATGTTTATATATAACCTGTATTCGTTCTTAAATTATACATATATTACTAACAAAGAAAATATTATATTTAAATACGTATTACATGTTAAAACTTTAATTTTAATTAAAATACAACAATTCTTATTGCTGATAGATTTGGTCTAGAATGAATGCGAAACTTAACAGAAAATCTCCAAAACTAGTTAACACAAGTTGGCATTATTAACAATATTACTCGGCTTGTTTTGGTGAAATAATATTAAAGTGTTACTTATATGTCATCAAAATTTAATCATACTAATCTTGGAGTAATATTTTGATAATGTAATTTGCACTCAATTGAATATATCGTTCAGGATACAAAAAGTTGAGTAAGTTGAGTGCAATTTTAATAAGTAAATCAGCTTGTCACGTTACAGCCGCACGCGATATTAAGTCGCGGGGTTACAACACTCATCAGCACCACATTTTAACATTGTTTGGCGTTCGTAGAACATAATATAACGAACCTTTCTAGCGTAGGATAAGCATACATTCAGATGTGTTGAGATCATGAAATGATAATTTCTGGAATGGATATTCCTTGTAATAAATGGCATTAGAAAACAAAGGATGGTGGATCAACTTGGAAACCTTTGATAATCGAGGAAAAGACTCAAGAATAAGTTTTACTTCAGCCATTGAAAACAAAGTTCAGTGTCTTATAACAGGTGAGAATCTATGAACACGAATGTCTCTGGCATTACCTGCTCCCGTGCCCCAGGCAACACTATTTAATATAATTAAGTAGTATTTTCGTTTGGAAAAACAAAAAGTAGCTGCTTCCATGACCTATCCGTTCAACCATCGCATACTCACGCTGTTGGCAAATAAACTGGGTATTCGTGCTATTCCAAACGAAAACATACCGGTCAAATCGTCCGTCAACTTCTTTGCAATTGGACTATTGGAAAGGATGTCCGCGTGTATTAGAAGGGTTTTGGAAGGGAGTAGGTGAATTGATGTGCTTTGAAACATGATAGCCTTTCGATTGAGCTTTTTAGCAATGGCAAATATACTGCAATACCATTGTAAAGATATACGGTAGTCAGATAAAGGGAGACACGATACAAGGCAGCAAATTTGTTTTGATATAACATACTTAGCCTCTCAACATCAAATACGAATAGAGCAAGCAAAATAAGTCTTTATGAATAAATAACTTTTTGTCATTCTCATTTTAACTACAATTTTTTTTATTCTTTCCTTTCCCGAAAAAAAATTGGTATCAAAGTCCTAATAATGCGACAAATTTACTTTATTTTCGTCAGATGAGACAAACATGAGCGATAACTCTAAAACTAGAACACCTTATTAACTGAAGTATGACATTTACTGGAACGGTTAATGATCCTCATTGGTAGTACATAACATAACAGGATCTTTTTGTCTTAATTAAAGTTTGTAAGGCTTTGAAAACTGTGATTACATTTCAACAATACGCCAAAACAGCATCAATGAACAAAACGGTATGGAGCGATGATACGAATTTTGAACAATAGTTACAATAATACTTTGAGAAAAAAAAGTGTTAAAAACTAGTAAAACACATGTTTATAACAAAAACTTTATTATTAATTGCAACGTTTCGGTCAAAAGCACTTCGTCAGGCAGTTTATAATGTAGTGTTGAATAGATAGACTACTGTATTGCTGAATGTTTTTTAAAATGTAATTGCATTCTGTCTAAGCCTTTTTTTTGTTTTGTAACACGATTGAAGAAAGCCTTCTAAACGAAACGTTGCAAATAAATATAAAGTTTTGTCATATGCGTATGTTTTACCAATTTTTAATATTTTTCTCACTATTTTTTCCACATCTTGCGATCTCTCCACTCTGTTTTATTTCTTTAAAACGTACACCCATATGTAAATTATTAAAATGTAATGTTTTTGTCTTGGAAATTTGTTTGTTTGAAGTTAAACATAAAGCTACACAATGGGCTAGCTGTGTTCTGCCTACCGGGTATTGAAACCCAAATTTTAGCGTTGTAAGTCCGCAGACATACCGCTGTTTCACTGGGAGGGGTAGCAACATACAAAATAAACTGAAATTAAAAATATTTCTTGACATACCATGGCACTACCATACCTTCATGAACAATGTGTAATTTACAAGAAATTAGAAGTGCATAGGACTATTCTTTTTAAACGACAGAAGTTTTCCATTTGAATAAAAACATATACATGTATGTTTATTTAACAATTAATGATTAAAACAAATATTCACAGCAAATCGGTGTCTGAGATTCATTATGCTAGTAAGTTTTTATTTCATAATGCAGTGTTGAATAAATCACTCTCTAGATAGACCATTTTCTTTTTCTTATATCCTAAATTAGATGTACATTATATTATCGAATATATTATATTATAGTTTAAAATGTAGTTTACTGGTTCTTGACTGTATCTTTAAAAAATAAGGAGCGAAATGTTTATATTGTAAGAATACTTTAATAGTTTTGTTACTATTTTGCATTCTCTTAACCTACCTGGTTTCGATACGCATGATGGGTACAGCAGAGAAAGCACGCTGTGTAGCTTTGTGTTTAACAACAAACACAACACGTAACCTATCTGGTTTCGATACTCGTGGTGGGCACACCAGAGAAATGTTTAACAACAAACAAAACACTTAACCTACCTTGCAGATATGTGCAATACGGTAGCGCCATCTTTGTCTCTGTCCCATAGAAAACAGTTAGTATGCTTTAGCAGCCACACTAGGGCGTGTAATTTCCCCATGGCTGCTGCATCGTGTGCTGGTGAAGCGCCGATAAAGGAACGAGTGTTAGCCTTCATTCCACACTTCTTGACTAAAAATTCCAAGACTTTAACGTGTCCTCCACGAGCTGCATAATGAACACACGATGCACCAAAGTCATCTTGAATGTGAGATGCCAGTTCATTGTTTCTGTGAAGCATCTGAAGTCCTCCTAAGTCCCCCTCTCTAGCCGCTACCAGAGCGTGGTGTAAAATACTCATCTCTGGCATACTTGAAAACGTTTTACTTCTTCTTAGCCAAAAATCTGTGAAACCAAATTCAGAAGATGAGATAATTTCAACATGATTGAAAATACTAATATTATTTATAACACTCCACTAGAATGTGAAGAAACTAGCAATACGTGACTAACAGTAAAAAACATAACATAATGATTCATACTTCACAGTTCTAAATAGTCATTCCACTTTACAACATGCTGTAAACAGGTTAAACACCATCATTTTCTTAGAACTGGACTGGGTGTGGCTTGGTAGTTACTGTGCTCAGATTTTGAATCCGATGATTCTAATTCGCAATATAAAAACACGTTCCACATTTTGTGGCCGATAATGTAATATATGAGCAGGGGTGTAAATTTTTTACACCCGATGAAGAGGGATGATTTTGCAACTACTTGTGTGGACTGTTCAATTTGCAAATTGATAATCTCTGATTACGTGAACCTGAAAGCTGTAAACATGCAGTCACAGAGTAATCTTGTTGCCACGATACTTGCTTGTATACTTAGGCCTACTGACTGATACTTACGAACAATCGCTTAGATCGAAAAGCTTAAAAGCACGCCTATATTAAAAATGTACATTTCGGCTACTGAAAAAGCATACATCTAGGCCTAATTATGTAATTCGATTGGTAAGAGCACGAGAATCACAAGAACAAACACACAATTTTTAGGCCTGTGATACAATAAAACAATTCAACAGACCAAACTGTAGGGGGGATGATTATATGTACCATACCCTCCACCTAAAATGACGGGGGGATGTATACCCTCCATTCCCCCCAGAATCTATGCCCTTGTATATGAATAACGGTCAAATCCCACTCTTCGGTCAGACAAGAGTAGACGTTTGTTGATAAAATGTTTTCCCTTTGTTGTATCAATTTAAAATTAAGGAATAGCCTTTCATGTAGCTTTTTGCGAAAGTTTTGACACAAACACAAATGTATTCTATACAAGTCCTTTTACTTCTGGCGAACGAGAAATTGTAACATACATTTGGTTACGTAATTAAGCATGTTTATATATATATATCAATAATAAAAATCCATTTAAGTTTTAAATGTTACATGCATGTAGCTTTACTTACGAGGAATGTTTACAAAGAATAAAAGGAATGTCAGACGATTAATAATTGTTCACAATCAAAAACATAATAGTTTTTCAAGGTAATTTAGCTTGTTTATAGTCAAGCACAAAACTGCACATGAGATAAATGCGTTGTGTCTACGACGAGCATCAAAAGCTAGTTTTAAACATTGTAAGTCCGAAGACCTATCTAGCCATGAGGTGGGGCTCTCAGATAGGTGGAAGACAAAGCAATATTACAAAATGACAACAGCGAATTTTAACGAAAGGTCATTTTCAAGGTATCATTACACCTGTCCATAAGTTAATTGTAATTTAAATACTTGTCGTAGCATTTCAACAGATATACACTTTTGACATTTTGTCTACGTTTTGTTTGTTTTTTTAATTTCGCACAAAGCTACACGAAGGCTATCTGCGCTAGCCGTCCCTAATATAGTAGTGTAAGACTAGAGGGAATGCAGCTAGTCATCACCACGAACTGCCAACTGTTGAGCTACTTTTTTACCAAAAAATACTGGTATTGACCGTCACATTATAACGCCTCCAATGGTTGAAAGGGCAACCATATTTGATGTGACGGGGATTTGAGCACACAACCCTCGGATTACGAGTCTAGTGTCTGGACCACCTGGCCATGCCGGGCCTTGTTATTTATAATAATTATACTGTCATATTTCTCCTCATATACTAATGGAGGCGAATGAAAATTGCGTTGCAGGTGATCGCATCAGGTAGTGTATAACATCAAAAACACTAACTATTTGTTCCCCAGTGGCACAGCGATATGTCTGGAGACTCACCACGCTAAAAACCAAGTTTCGATACCCGTGATGGCCAGAACACAGATAGCTCATTGTGTAGCTTTGTGCGTATTTCTAAAAAAACAAGCACTAACAACAAAAGTATCACTCAGAAAAAAATAAGTTTGCATTCAGAACTGATTTGAGCATAAAGGGTCACAAAGCCAAGTAAAAACTAGGCCTATTATTCAGCTAATTCGTGCTCTGACCACTGGCTCTACCAGCTCACAGAAATTATTCCAGTTTTTTTGTTTTTTTTCCAAGGATCGTGATTAATTTTAGCACTGAACACGCCTGTTCTGATCGTGGCCATGTTCCTGTTTTGTTTTGTTTTTTCGAACAATTACAGAACCCTAGATCAATTGCAACTTCACTTGAATTAAACAAATATATAAACATACGTCCTTTATAAAATAACTCTTTCGACAATGCCCAACAGTGATAATTTTGTTTTAAAGAAAGTTGGAAACTTTTTTAATGTTGTCTTTTAAAAAAATAAATAAAACAACCATTTGAGTAATTAATTTAACACCTATTTATGAGTATACGGACATGCAGTATTTGATTTGCTGTGTAATTTTATTCTATGGATTTTAGGGTTCTGAAACTAATGAACATCAGTGTTCCTGAACAAGAAGTCAAAGGTATAACATTTTTACATACACGACTGCCATTATGGCCCGTAAACAGCTGTGTAACCTCCTTATCAATAACCATTGTGAGCTTAATAAATCTATTGCGTATCTGTTTACTGACTGACATAATAACGCTTAAATATTTATTATGCAATTGTTTACCGATTGACATTATAACCTTCAACAACTCTATTGTGTTCCTGTTTATCGAATAGCATTATAACCTTCAATAAATTTATTGTGTACCTGTTTACCGATTAGCATTACAACCTTCAGCAAATCAGTTGTGTATCACCTGAGATTACTATGTAATTACCTGCTCTTTAAAGTATTCATTAATCAACATAATGTTATTGGTATAAAGTTTAGATATTCAATAACACGGCCTCTCTTACATTCAGTATTATGGCATTACGGTTACTAATATAGCTTGACATAAGGTATTATTACAAATTACTTACATCAAATTCCTAGTAAGACATTTGAAAGCCGATTACGCAACAATAGATTTCGTACAAAGACACCATTATCAAATCCAGGTTATAAGAGCAAAAATATTCCTCTTGAAGACCTTACGTTTACTGTTCCTAATTTTGAACTATTGGTCAGAGGTAACCTGTCAACAACATTATACCACACACAACCCATACTATGGAATTGGTTATATGTACCTCATAACCCCACCACAACTTAAAGCGTAGGGAGGGAGAAGGGAATACTTTATCCGCTACAACTTAAAGTATGTGAAGGAATGCTTTGTTCGCAACAATTTAAAGTATGTGAAGAAAAACTTTGTGATATCGTATAAATTCTGGATTCTAGACCTGAAATCGATCTACCCCAGGATCAGAAAGAATTAGTTAATTGGTAAAGAAATGTATCCACCTTTGTCATTAAATATTATCTTATTCTATCATTTTACATAAAAGTCTTAGACGATATGAAGCTTCAATCATATCTAAAACACTACACAAACAGTAACTTATGCTTATTAATAGAAAATTACTTGGGATTTTCCTCAACGAGTGCATCTGGATTTAGATTTAAAACCACAGTCTTTACAACGAGAATGATGAGGGTTCAGAAATATCCTTCTAGCACATTTGGCTTAGGAAAGAAAGATTCTATTTGTTAAAGATACGGAAGTCGGGTATTGGAAACATTATTTTTTTGTTTGAACAATGAGAAGAAAATGATGATTTTTAGCAAAAATATTGGAATGACCAAACCAGAAGAGCTCTTTCAGTTACGCCACAATAAAAAGATGGAATTACCTTTTTTCTAAGTAGATAGTTTTACGATCGTCTCTTATATGTAATAACTGTACTGAAGGGGGAAAATCTTATTTTTTAACTGCATATTTATATCTATATTTGTGAATATGAGGGTATATCAGGCACAATATCAAACACTGAAAAAAATCTGTCTCGCACACAGCAGAGTGAAAGTGAAGAAACAAGAACCACTCCGTCACCTTTAAAAAATACTAACTGGAACTAAATCAGCCGATAGTAACGATACTTATGTCGGTCATGTTAGATAAGAAGCCTCTGAAGAAATTGATGAATGACAAGTAAGTGAATTTAAGAATCAGCACCTTTACAGGTAACTTGACAAAATGAAGACTAAGACAACTCAAGAACAGGCTATCGTTTACTACCCTGGTGGTACCTAACAGATACGTAAATCACAGACATCGTGGTTTGATCATAATACCGTCAGTATGTGTGAGTGTCAATGCTCGCAATTCTTCATTGGCAACTGAACTTGTATTCTAAGTTTTAAACTGTATTATAAAACTCCGGAAGGCAAAATTAATAGTAGTTTTATTTATTTATCGTTTCGTGTAAGACCCTAGTGGATCAATCGGCAATACGTTTATGGGCTTACAACCCTCAAATGCGGGGTCAAGTCCTCTGAGTTGAAAGAATGCACTTAAACTGTTATGTAGGTTTGCACTAAGATAACAACAACGAACCTTTCTTTATCAAATTGGTATGTACAATTTAGTGTAGTGAAGCCATCCAACTATTTTGGAATCCCAAGTGATGAAACATTATGGTGAAAAACATAATTATTCATAAATGTCTCTCAATTGACTTCTTGTGCATGTAATTAAAATCTTTGCAAGGTCAGACCAACTATTCAATTTTCTCCGAATGGTGTAAAATAATAAGAGCACTAATATTGTGTTACTTTATTCTATGAAATATCTATTTCTGCCTGAAGTTCCGCAGTAGCACAACGGAACATCTGCGGACTTACAACGCTAGAAATTTCGCGCAAAGCTACACGAAGGATATCTGCGCTAGCTGTCCCTAATTTATCAGTGTAAGACTAGACAGAAGGCAGCTTGTCATCACCATCAACCGCCAACTCTTGGGCTACTTTTTAGCAACGAATAGTGGGATTGACCCTTACGTTATAACACCCCTACGGCTGCAAGGGCGGGCATGTTTGGTGTGACACGGATTCGAACCCGCGACTCTCAGATTACGAATCGAGTACTTTAACCACCTGTTCATGCCAGGCCAGGTAAAGAGGTAAATTAACGTTTTAATTTGTGTTCGTTTCTTGTTTTAATCTAGTAAGAGCTACACTTTACCATGTTTTATGGCATCAGTAAATAACGTTGTAATGCAATTTTTCCATCTAACGCTAGATTAAAAACAACAACTTTGACAGGCTCAACAAAATTTCTACTAAAGTATATTTAATCCGATGAAATGAAATGCGTGCATATTTAGGACAGATAAAAATTGAATACTATAATAATAGATAGATATACGTGTTCCAGACAATTTCTATGTTATAACCAGTTTAAAATATGCGCAGTGACTTTCATTTGTTTTCTTGTTACTAAAATGGAATGAAGTGAGTCACTTCGAAATAGGCCTGTTGATGCTTGTACGTTTCGTTAGTTCTAGTGTTATGCATCCAAATGCACAGTACCTTGAAATCATAAATATATTTAATTCAAGACGTACTTACATAAAAACAAACAGATTGAAAGTATTGACAAAATTTCAGAATTCAAAATTTAATTAACACATGTTTTTACTGGTTTTTTCTATTCGAAAAGATAGTTGAACGAGAAACATTTTCTAAAAGTGAATAGTGTCTATAGTTGATTACAGTTGCACACACTTAAAAATAAAAAGCGTGGGTAAAAGCACGTGTTGGTCCGAAATCCTTCAAATTTTATTACGTTTCGCTTGTTCTAGTTGAGACCAAAATTCAATATTTTGGCAAAAGACAGTGCCATAGTGGTAACTATCCAGCAAAAATTCAGGTTGTTCAGTTGTACATATGTAGTGAAACCTTCCATTTTAACGAACTATATCTTATTACCCTCGTTCCCATCTCTAGTGCCTCACGAGCTGAACACATATATCACAGTTTATTTCTGAATTTCTGCTCCCCCAGTGGCTCAGCGGTATGTCTGCGGACTTACACGCTAAAATCCGGGTTTCGATACCCGTGGTGGGCAGAGCACAGATAGCCCGTTGTGTAGCTTTGTGCTTAATTCAAAACAACAACTTCTAAAATCCTTGCTTTAGCCGGCAATACGTAGGAGGCCATTTTTAAAATTCACACCACTTTTCTGTTTCTTAACTGTTTCACTATCGTATTTTTCCATTTTGCATTACGTATGTAAACTAACCGTTGCGTGCTATTTTTTTTTACGGTGTGTAAAAGCGAGCTGATAAATGAGAAAAGTGGTTTTAACTTTCGTACTTATATGTATTTCACCCACATACTTTTTAATCATAAGTAATAACACTCTTCTGTTATTAATTTCCCTTCAAATTTATTTTCGAAAATTAAGAAAGTAATTACTTGCTCTCGCACATTATACAACACTGCGTTTGTGTTTCAGTCAGATTCAATTTCAATTACATTGAAAATTTAACTAATTAAATAAAACATTATATATTCCTATGTTCTTTTTATCTTTTGAAATATTTTTTTAACAAACCTTTGATAAAAATATATTTATTAAACTACTTCTTCGTTACTGTTCTCCGGGAAGATTATGGATTGAAATCGTTAAAATCCGAGATTCGATTCCAAGAGGTAGATGTAGAACATGTTTTTGTTTTTGAATTAAGTACAAAGCTACACAATGGGTTATCTGTGCTCTGCCCACCACGGGTATCGAAACCCGGATTTTAGCGTGGAAGTCCGCAGACATACCGCTGAGCCACTGGGGGGCAGATGTAGAACAGATAAGCTCATTTTGCAGCTTCGAACTAACACAAATGAGCAATATTTGTCGTTATTGTTGTTAACATTAAAAGGATTTTGTTCGCATAATTCACAGTTTCTAAGTATTTGAAAGTCACATGTAAAATTATCTATGAACTGGTTCTGTATTCATATCAGAAATACAACTTGGTTCTGATGATACAGAAATCTTTAACAAACACTTGCCTAAACTGACACCTTTTCAGTGTATTCACACATGATAAAATATGCTTCACCAATCTTTACCCTTGGGACTCAAGAATACTCGCCAATTCTTGAATAATGAATGTAGGGTTAAAATTAAAATTGTAACAGGCCTAATTCTAGTATCTTATCACCAAATGTTTTACCATAATTCCGTATTTAAGTATTTAACGAGTGCAGATAACAATGACTGCTCCAGCATTTAAAGAGAATATGCGATAATCTCTACTTGTGTGTGGGTGTGTGCGGGAATTGAAAGTTACATAACGTTGTCAGGTACTTGATGATATGGTTTCTATATATTTATATTAAATAATTTGTTATGTGCAATATGTAAAACGTGCTTTTCTAGATTAACGGGTGAAGTTTAACAACGTACGTTTTGAGTGTGAAGAGGTTAGATATAATAAAAAAATTACAACTTCAGTTTAGGGATGTGTGGCGAATGGAGATACCTAACTTAATAAATAATTTATATTAAATAAAAAACGGTACGATTGTAGACACACAACATATTGAAGTAACTGAAACCACTGTTGTCTTTATCAACAGGCCCGGCATGGTCGGGTGGGTTAAGGCATTTGACTCGTAATCTGAGGGTGGGTTCGAATCCACGTCACACCAAACATGCTCGTCGTTTCAGCGTTGGGGGCGTTATAATGTGACGGTCAATTCCACTACTTGTTGATGAAAGAGTAGCCCAAAAGTTGGTGATGATGACTCGCTGCCTTCCCTCTAGTCTTTTAAGCTGCTAAATTAGGGACGGCTAACGTAAGTATCCTTCGTGTAGCTTGTACGAAATTCAAAACAAACAAAATTTCAAAGCTTTGTTGCGACCTCTAGAGATTCTAAAATGAAAGACTAACAATACTTATACCTCAAGCGTCAACAAAAATCTCTGAAAGTTCAGGAAGGAAATTCCTCGCTCACGTCTTTTACGGAACGTTTTATAATTAATATTTTGTATAAAGCAATAAGAACAGACCTAATTATTAACTTCTTTGATAATTACAGAAAGTTTCAACTTTCACAAATCTGAATGAGATGTAGTTAATCGACATTAATAAAAACCAAATATTAAGTGTAAAAGTAGAAGTTTCTCGACATAGCGGCTGAGTCTGCTGATATATTTCTCTGATTTATAATAAGATCGCTAGTTCGAATTTCGCTCGCTTTCAATTATCGCTTTTTCAGAAAATTTCCTACTGAAGCTTATAAAGCTCATAACACGGTTTATTAAACGTGCAAATTGTAAGTGGTTTTTTTCATAGAGAAATTTAACTACAACGTCTTATGAACTTTATAAGCCAACTGGCATTAGAGAAGTCTTGGCAAATTCCATTCTTAATAATCAAAAAGCGAAGACTGAGACCCACGGCATTCGAGATGCCGTGTGTTGATTGGTTTTGTCCGATTCGCAGAAGCGCAAGTTTGAATCATGATTGACTAAAGTCTTCGCTTCATAAAAATTCAAATCTTGATTACATTTCAATTTATATGAATAGCCTTTAAGAAATGATTCTGCTTCCTTACTGCTGCCCCAGTGAGTTGAAAAAATTAGACAATACTTTCTCTAGAAACTAGGTCAACCAGTAATAGCGCTCGAAAAACTTGCATTGACTAATTTTAAACGAGTCAACCAACACAAGGTCTCTCACTTCTTATGTGACGATCAGTATATCCTAGCATTAATTCTAGATTATCAAATCTCATGTCTTTTGGATTGTCCTTGGAAATTCTCAGTTGTGAGTGTAACGAAGACTGACAGCTAAAAATAAAACAATTTCCTTGAGACCCCAGACCTAATGACCTTCTTGTCTCTTCGACCCCCAGTGACACAGCGGCAGTTTTCGGAATTAAAACGCTAGAAACCGGGTTTCGATAGTCGTGGAAAGTAAAGAATAGCAATTCAATTGTGTACCTTTGGGCTTAAATACAAAACAAACAAAATTATATTCGAATGAATGTTAAAAAATAGAAAGTCATATTTAATATTTTGGGCGAATGTTACTTTATTTCAGGAGATACTTCCATGAATATGTATGCATGTGTGTTATTATTTGTATTTTTATTAAAATGTATAATGTTTAGAATGAGAGATATACAAACAGTTAATTAACGAATTAACTATAAACTGGCAGACTTAGTGACGATAAGCCTAAAACAATGCTTTAAGTCACTATCTGGTTCACTCTTTGTTTGTTTTTTGAATTTCGCACAAAGCGACTCGAGGGCTATCTGTGCTAGCCGTCCCTAATTTAGTAGTGTAAGACTACAGGGAAGGCGGCTAGTCATCACCACAAACCGCCAACTGTTGCACTACTCTTTTACCAACGAAAAGTGAAATTGACCGTCATATTTTAACGCACCACAGGTGAAAAGATGATTATGTTTTGGTGTGACTGGGATTCAAACCTACGACCCACAAATTACTAGTCAAACAACCTATTCAGTTAGACAAGAGTGTTCAGGATATATGGGTGGTTGCTGTTGACCAGTTCTCTTCTAGTCTGTCAGAGTAAAATAATTAGGAACGACTTGTCCAAATAGCCCTGACTATCTTTGCTCACATACCAGAATACGAACAAGCAATCAACAGAATATACCTTCTTTATTCCAAAGTATCACGCAAAGCGACAGGGGTGCTATATAAATAATAGTTGTTTCTTATTTAGAATTAATAATCTAGGGTACAGTTAGTTAATCGCACCCACCACCAATTTAGGAGTTACTCCGTATAATAGAATATTGGAATCTGTTCATTACTTTTGTAGTGCATCCACGGCTTCAAAGTGAAACATGAACCTTTAGTTTCATAGTCCAGCCACATCTGGCCCCAAAAGTTATTTTTTCTGTCTCTGTGTGTGTGTGAGTGATAGTTGAAAGTCCTGGAACAGCTTATTTCCCCTTAAAAATTGACTACGAGTCGAGTGCCTTAACCACGTGGCCATGCCAGGCCGCCCACCTTCGGACTAATGGGTAATATTAGAATCAAAACTATTTGACTGGTTTCTCGTTCCTTAACCTTTAAATTACTGATGGAGTTTGAAAGGCTTCTAAAAATAATATTTATATATGATATATATATTTGTACACGATATTGCTTGTAAGCTCATGGTTTTATTGGTTACAGTGTTTTTAATAATTTATAAATTCCCTTACAAATAAATGTTAACCACAATTTCATAAATATTTAAATTAATCCCTCTAGTTAAAAAGGGACACCCCTATTTATTTTACATAAAAATAAGTTTCTTTGCCCTGAGTGTTACAACAGACAAAAACATATACAGGGTGGTCGCTAGAAAAGCGGAAAATTTGAGGGTCAGATGAGATCATGAATAAAATGCGTGCTTACTCATTTCTATTTTGATTTCTTTACATCATGAATAAAATGCATGATTTTAATAATTTTGAGCATCTACGAGTGTAATATAACATATGCCTTTAAAAACTTTGTAAAAGTTATTCTTTGTAAAAATAAATAGCTGTTTGACAAATTTTCCGCTTTACTAGCGACCACCCTGTATTTACTCAATACTAGGTAGTCGATTCCTCGTAGGTTAACAGTATGTTTGAGGACGTAATGCTGAAATTCATAGTTTGATTAACTGTAAAGTAACACTTTCCGATAAAAAAAACAACTTAATATCATTCAATAAGTAGAAACCATTGGTAACGATAATTTGAAAAAGTCGGTAATTACAAGTATAATAGTGGTCATTAAAAACCAACTTAATACGTGTATGTAACATTGCCATAGCAACAAACATTGACTATGACTCAGGTTTTTCATAATTCGTGGCAAATTGCCAAAATTCAATGGCACAGTGGAACGTGCAACTTTTCTAGAACTATCATCGATGACGAAATTTCAAAAGGCCGCCAGCATTCACCCGTATAATATAAAAGAAAAAATCGACTTTAAGTAGGTATAAAAATGTTATGTTATTAAAATTTATTCGCGCTTGCATCGCATGAAATACTAGATCAAGCTGTTGATATGCTACTGTGTTCAACACGATGATAATAGTGCTATACTAACCGAAAATAAAGAATTCATAAAAAGTTGTTGTTTTGAATTAAGCACAAAGCTACATAATGGGCTATCTGTGCTCTGCCCACCACGGGTATCGAAACCCGGATTTTAGCGTGTAAGTCCGCAGACATACCGCTGAGCCATTGGGGGGCTCATAAAAAGTAAATACAGTATTAAAGACTTTTTATTTGTTATTGTATCTCTGTATAAAAATCAGTGAGTGATTCAAATGCGCATCATATGTGATTTATAACGTACTAATACATATATTGCTACAAATTCTTCCTACATTTTTGTATAAAAATATGTGTTTGTTTGGAATTAAGCACAAAGCTACACAATGGGCTATCTGCGTTCTGTTCATAACAGGTATCGAAACCTGGTTTTTAGCTGTGTAATTCCGTAGACATGTCGCTGTGCCACTGGGGAACAAAAACTAGAAGAAAATTGGAAACCATATTCACCGAACAAAAAGAAAATCCCTCATGTTTATCACCATTGCGTCTTTAAAAAAAACAATAACACAGTATATCTACACAAAACACGGTAATTTTAAACAACCAAAGTAGAAGAAACACAAATCAGTTTTACTTTGAACCAACACTAGATTATCAACATATCTTTACTGGACTGTTAAGCAGTCTCTGTTCATGTGACCTCTTTGTTCTATACTGTAAATATTCCTGTGTCTATGTAAGCTACTTATAGCCGGTGGTGATATAATCTTGTCGAAACGTTGTACATTAAAAACAAAGTTTTCTTCATTACCCATTCGAGCCGTTTCCAAACTTATATATACGGTCATGTTCTTACTGCTTTACTATGTTCTGCTTAAGAATGGTTACCTGTCTTTAAAATTCCATGAATTCTTCGTGTTTACCTAAATAATTATTATATGTGAGACACAGACAGTCCACACACAAGTCATTCGAACAATGATAGAATATAAGACAAAATGAATATATTATTTATGCTAATACCATTAAAAAATAGGAAAAGAAAAATAATTAATCATATTAATTTTAGATTAAGGTTATGGATCAACATCATTATGGGCCAAATACTTTTGGACAATTCCAACCATCTGCAAATTATATTATCATTACCTTCTATAATGGTACGTAACCACCAACGTGTCTGTTTTGTTTAGGTTCATTCTGTCTTTTAGTATTGTTTGATTAGGATGATGAACTGTTTATGTCTGGTCAATTTCATTGATCGTATGAGGAACCTATCAGTTACAGTAAATCGTAAACTAATGATGGATAAGTCAGTGATAGCTGTAATAATTTTAGAAACATGAACGTTTAACGCATTTTCAACTCAACGTGTATTACAAAGAAACATTGGCGTTGTTCAAGCATGTCACTCTAAAATTATTGGAAATAAGTGTGGCGCAAACTCTAAAATTATGGTCTTCAGTAATTGTGTATCCTCTCATTACACGCACACAGATTCAACCAAACAAACGAATCAGTCAAAATAAAGTATTTCCGCGTCAAACCAAGAAATACGAATGTAAAACGTATTACCAGAAATACTGAGTAAACAGGTAAGTCAGTGAAATTTCATTCATCTATTGGCTCCGTGGTTTCGCCTATCTTGTTTTTTTTACTGAAATGGCAAGGTTTCACTGATTTTCATAAGTAGTTTGTTTGTTTTGGAATTTCGCACAAAGCTACACGAGGGCTATCTCTGCTAGCCGTCCCTAATTTAGCTGTGTAAGACTAGATGGAAGGCAGCTAGCCATCACCACACACCGCCAACTCTTGAGCTACTCTTTTACCAACGTATCGTGGGGATTGACCGTTACATTATGACGCCCCCACGGCTGAAAGGGCGAGCATGTTTGGTGTGATGGTAATTCGAACCCGCGACCCTCAGATACCCTTAACCCACCTGGCCATTCCGGGCCCATTCATAAGTAGATTATTCAATCATTAAACTTATATTTATCTAGAAAATTTATAATTTTAATACTGTCACAATTTTTCAAAATTACAAATGATTATGAACAATCGAATGTTGAGTGAACGTATAATAAAAGTCACGTGTGACATTCACTTAAAAATACCTTAAACTTATACATTTATACCAAACCTTTTTATTCTGAGCTTCCCTTATCTTATGCTTGAAAGACTGTTTATGTTTTTTCTTTTAATACACATCTACGTTACAGTAGCTAGAACATTCGAAGAGCTATCTTTTTGAGGGAAAACAAAATCAGTTCCCATAATTCTTCTTTACGATTCACTTGTAAATCAAATATACTATTACATCATCTCTATATTGAGAAAACATTCTGTCCATCTATCGCATAATTTGAATGCACATTTCTTTAAATATTCATACACATTATAGTAATATGCTATCTCCAGATGTCGTAGGGGTGCACGCAGATTTAGCTGGGAAGGTTGTTGTTGTTTTGAATTAAGGACAAAGCTACACAATGGGCTATCTGTGTTCTGCCCACCACGGGTATCGAAACCCGGATTTTAGCGTGTAAGTCCGCAAACATACCGCTGAGCCACTGGGAGGCAGCTGGGAAGGTGGCTGCTGAAAAAGCATTTGTTTATGATACTTATATTTCGTCCATTTTATATATTATGAGTATTTAGTACTGAAAACGCTAATTTGTAAAAATAAATCAATTAATAACAACAATAGCATTACTATAAATTTGTAGGCTGATGTCAGTTACATCCACTTATAGTTTCTTTGTTATTAATAATTTAAATATAAATAGTGAAAAAACTAAAGGGTAAATTATTTGGTATAGAATATTTTACACGTATTTAAGTTTTGAGTAATGTAAACTGCATCTTATTTGTAATGCTAACCATATACCACATACATTTTATACGTAATTGTAACTATGAGTAACGCTTATGGTTCGTTAAAAATAATAATTAACAACTATTGCAACTTAATAAAAATGACCTTTCTTGTTTGTTTGAGAAGCGGAACTCTTATTTCCCGCGGGGGGTTAGGTGGTCTTTTGAACCTCTTGATTCGTCAGCACGTGTCCTTGTATCGATTGTCAACTATCCAAGTTTTGAGGGTCTCTCGGCTTGTGTTATGTTAAAAGCTAAATCTTACAGACTGTATATTGGTGCTAATATATTTCCTGGTAGTGGTGCTATGTCAAAAGATAAACACGATAAATTGTACAATGGTGCTAATGGTTTTATGAGTCATGATAAAAGCAAAACTTGGTATGATGTTTGTTGATGCTAATGGCTTTACAAAGATACCACATTATAAATTAAACCCGATAGATTTTTCTAATAAAAACTGAGTATCACTGAACATACAGTTGTGGTCTGCATGCTTACAGCTGGCCTGTACTTAATACGTCTTTAGAACCTCTGATTACTGGCGTTTTAATGTTAAACTTCTCTAACAATTTAAGCATACTAATGAAGTTTGCAACATTTAATTTTTTTTTCCCAATTAAACAATTTTTTATTTAAATCTTAAAACATGGTGCAATTTCATAAATTTTAAAGGTTCGTGTTAAAATTCATGCTCGACTATTCAGAGTTAAATAAATGTGAAACGTTTGAAAAGTAAACACATCTCACAAGAACGTAGCCACTGATATGAATTAAGGATATTTTGGAAACAATTTTTAAACAGGAAAAGCCATGTTAAGCTTACCAATGAAAAAAGAAAGACTTTACACATTGTATAGAATGAACATTATTATATCAATACATAGAAATGCAGTACGAAATTTTTGGTACAAATATTCCAATAATTTAATATCAAAAACATTGTAAGACAATGGAACAAATTTAACGTTTATATTTATTTGCAAAATTATTTGTTTCTATTTATGATTGTATTTTCACAATGTTTTTTTCTTCAGGATGGCCCGTAAATCCCTACCCATCCATATGTTATGCCTAAACAACGATATAATACTAATGATGAGATGAAGGCAGCTTTTACCACGGCATTTGGAACAATAACCCCTGCTATGTTGAGGAAAATGTCTTACAGAACATGGCGTCGCATAATATTATGCAACGAGAATGAGGGACAGCACACAGATACACTGGATACATGAGATATATGGATGGGTAGGGACTTACTGGGCCACCATGAACGCAACTTTGTAGTTAGGGTTATAAAATTGTTACTGAGATCTAGTATTGACTATAGGTTTTAAAGGTTAATTTGTACTTACTGAAGTTTTCAATGACGAATGCTAATTGAAAAAGAGAACAGATTTCCTTTTTCTTCTTTTTTCACAGATATACTGTTGATCCGGGAAAGTTTAAACGTCTTTAACTTTTTTTTTCCCGATCTGAAGATTTACACAGTTCAAATTTCTTTGTCAGATCTTTACATCGACACACAATGCAAATACACTCAGAAAGAAATTACATTGAATAAATACAAAAGAAAAATCTGAAAATTCTGGTGTCGTTTTCTGTTTTAGGAAGATACGTTTCGTTTATCTGTATAACCAGTCTGAATTTTTTGTAAAAATTCGACTCTCCTCTCGAAAGAAAATCCTTCTTTGCTTCTCTTTGTAGACAACTAGTGAAGGTATTAAGAAAAAAAACCACATTGTTATGGGAAACTCTGTTTGTTTTATCCTGTAGGCAACGAATGAAAATGCTTGGAAGAACTACATTGTTGCAAGAAAATCTATTGACAATTATTAAGAATATGCATGTTAATAAGATCTCATACAATTGTTACTTTTAGTTTGAGTGAATGACCTGATACTAACTTAATACCATGAGTATTTCCCCATCTCTTCCTTTTTTTATCTCCAGATAAAAAATATTTCGTCCACTCTCCAGATATTGCTCTTAGCAAAACGTGCAGTGTTACAGCTTAGAATCAAATAATCATTCTAACTGTGGGTATCTTAAGTGTAACTAGGATTTTTAGTGTGTATTAGGTTTAGCTGCCGGCAATGACTCGTAAACAACTCTATACTGTAACCTTTTAAATTCACACAAGTCAGGCAGGTGCTAGTTATGAAAGCGCTCATGCACAACAACGGCTTCGTTTCCAACGAAATATATTCCCTACTGGTATTTCAGAAACTTTTCACACCAAATTGTGTGAGTCTGAGCAAACATGTAATTACAAAGAACTCGCAACGGTTTATGATCGCTGCTTTTTCCCAACAATGTAACGACTATTCCGTTCAGTGAATGGAGGAATAACGTAAACAACCGTATACTGAAAAGACCGAGTCCAGGCTTGGGGCAGAACAAGTACCACGTTCATAACACCGTTACAATATTACGAAAACATCTCATCACCATCCACATCATATCTGTGTCATAATAGTACTTGATAAAAAAAACTAGGTATAATACCCGTATAAAATAATTAATCCTTTTCTCATCATTCATTTTAGATTCAGTGAACATGAAACTACTTAAGTTTAAATCAAAACAAGAAAAATATTTTGTTTTTCTTTGAAATATTTCAACGCATGTTGGTTAAAAGAAAAAAGAAGTAACTGTTTAATTACAGCATTAAGGACGATAGTGCTTGAAGTAAGTTTCTACAAAATGGTTTTAACAAACCTATCAGCTTTGTTGTGAGACTACTGACTCATCTTTATGATTTCGAGCTTTCTTCCAGAGGAATCTAACTAAATCGTTCAAAAGAAATTCACATCTAAGTGGTGGATAATTAATTCTTACGTTTTTGGTTAAAACTTGAACCTACTCATATATTTATCATACAGAAACGTATAATAGAGAACTGTGTAGAAGTTGCTGAAACTTAACTATAATTAAATGTATCGGCCCGGCAAGGCGTTGGACTCGTAATCTGAGGGTCGCGGTTCGAATCCCCGTCACTCCAAACATGCTCAACCTTTCAGCCATGGGGGTTTTATAATGTACGATCGATCCCACTATTCGTTGGTTAAAGAGTAGCCCAAGAGTTGGCGGTGGGTGATGAAGACTAGCTGCCTTCTCTCTAGTTTTACACTGCTAAATTAGAGACGGATAGCGCAGATAGTCCTTGAGTAGCTTTGCGCGAAATTCAAAACAAACAAACAAACAATTAAATATATCACGAAAAAGCCAGTTTGAGAGTAATACCTGGTTTCTGTTTTGACCTTCCCCTAACTGTTAATTTAATTCAGTAGTTTTCCAAGTTATTTTCTTAGCCGTCTCCTTTCAATAATTAATCTACATTTCTACGGACAACAGATTGACAACCGTTAATCTAATACAGTCAATTTTGTCTAACTTGTAGTTTATTAATAACATTTTACTTTTCCATAAATCACCAACTACCCAACATAAGTTTGAATGTCCTGCAGCACCAATCAATTTTCTTCCTTATAACCCGTGTGTTTTTGTCTGGAACACACTTTCCACCTTCATATAAGATCGTAACATTTTAATTTATATCGTATTGCTATTTTAGTTCAAGATGAAATGCCTTGTATTACATAAAATATCATTTATTGTTATGCCAGTTTATATGCTAAATATGTTTTGCAAGTATACATATTACAAGTGATTAAAATATCTGTACGTGATACACAACGTAGCATTCTGATATCATTTTATAGCTACGTGTCTCTTCATAATAGTAACTGGTACTAGATGAAAGACTGGTACCCTAATTAAACGTACATAATTATGTTGTTTTTTTATGATTAGGATGAGTGATTAGTTCCCAAAGGTTGTAATAAAGAAATTACTTTTTTACGAAAACATATTAGTTCACTGTATTTTTGTGTTCGAAAAATAAAGGTGTATCTTTGAAAACATTATTTATTTTTCAAGCAGTTATATTTCCTATAAAAATATTTCTCTGTTATTTTGTATTAAATAAAGTACTCAGTATGGGCCAGCCGTACTTTTACGGACTTACAACGACTCTCCACCGTGGTTACAGCAGATAGCAGATGTTGTTTTGCTCTAAAACAAACACAGAAGTTTCCAAGAACAGCAAATACTGGTAAAAACTGGTATACATTTCATCAGTGACCATGCAATTGTTGTTGGTTTTAAGTTACTTAATTCGAGAATGAATTCAGCGTTATTTTTTCCTAATGGTTTTATTATTATACTTCCGATAAGTTAGTTAAAAACAAACGTGAATACAGCAAGGGTAGAAACTAAATAACTGAGTAAGGGTCGTTATAATGTGGTATTTAACGTAACCTGATAGACGTGGTGTGCTGTTATATTCACAACAATACTGAAACTAAATATAACTAGGTTTGCTTGTTTGTTTTTTGGAATTTCGCACAAAGCTACTCGAGGGCTATCTGTGCTAGCCGTCCCTAATTTAGCAGTGTAAGACTAGAGGGAAGGCAGCTAGTCATCACCACCCACCGCCAACTCTTGGACTACTCTTTTACCAACGAATAGTGGGATTGACCGTCACTTTATACACTCCCACGGCTGGGAGGGCGAGCATGTTTTAGCGCGACTCGGGCGCGAACCCGCGACCCTCGGATTACGAGTGCACGCCTTAACGCGCTCGGCCATGCCAGGCCAACTAGGCTTGAAGCATACATCATTTATAAGAATTTATTATTCTAGTACTCTAGTCTACTTCACCAATAAACCGTACAGTGGTTATTTGTATTTTTAAAGTTATTCAAAATATTTTGTAAGGAACACATCATACATTCTATAGAATTACATGTTTGTTTTTGTTTGTTGAATTTTGCTACCTGTCCCAAAGTTTGAAATGATGCAATTTGAAGGACGGTTGCTAGAGGCCACCAAACCTAAGTGTGATTTGACAGCCACGCTTATAACGTTCCTATGTTTCAAACTGATAAGTCTGAAGCAGGAAAGTTCCTTCAATACATTACGTGGCTATGCTCTGCATCATTTTTATCAAATTCCACACTTAATTAAAAATACGTAACAATGTGTGATCTGTATAATATCATATCGTGTCTGTTAATTTATGATGTAGTTTATATCTAATTATAAACTGTATAAATTACTTTTATACAAAAATAACTTTAACTCAAGAATTACAAAAATCTGTAAAATACATTTTTTAAAACTTTGTATCATGGATGTGTAGTTATTATTTTCTAAGACTTTGGAACAGTTTAATATAATATTTATAACTTTCTGCTCAGCCAACTAGTGGAGCGTGATTGAAATTAAGATACTTCTAAGAACTAAACACATTTTGAGTTATCAACATTTTCCTGGTAACGTTCACAGAGCAACATCAGATTTGTAGACAATCAGTCTTTTCTTTTCTTTCCTTCACTTCTTGTGATGTTATTCAAGTGACCCATTTGGCAACATGTTTAAAAATTTGCTTTCTCAATCGAACGAAAATCCTAATAAGATATGTAAAAGCGTTATCCATTGGTCCCCGAGAGTCAATTTTGCATTCGTCACACAGTTTTGAGGAACACAGAATAGTTTTCTATTGGATCATAAAAAAATAAAATGTCAATACTTACTTCATCTACAAGCTGTGCTTGTGCTTTTTTTTCCACAATATTACATCAAATTCAGTAAAATCATACATAGCTTGGGGTAAAAGTTACAATAGAGTTGTTGTATTTGCTATTTATGAACAGTAATAAAGGAAACATTACGAAGATAATTGAAACAAATTTATTTATTATATGTTTGAGCGTAATGGTTAGAAATTGAATATATTCTAAAGGAAATAATTTTTTTTTTTTTAAATTTCGAGCAAAGTTACACGAGGGATATTTGCACTGGCCGTCCGTAATTTAGCAGTGTAATACTAGAAAGAAGGCACCTATTCATCACCACCCATTACCAACTCTTGGGTTACTTTATGACCAATGAATAGTGGGATTTAGTTTAACATTATGACGCCCCCACGGCTAAAAGGGCGCGCATGTTTGATGCGACGGGGATTCAAACCCGCGACCTTCAAATTACGAGTCAAACGCTTTAACTCACCGGGCCATGCCGGTAGCTGTATGTTTACTTTTTCCCTACGTATCTTATATTTTCAACTCAGTATAAAAGTGAAATCTTCGCGTGGTCCTGATTGATGGAATTCAAACTTACTTTAAATATTTTACCTGCTTAGTTCCAGTCAAGGACTGGCATGTCTTAGTGGTTAAAGCGCTCGACATGTAATTCCAGGGTTGCCGAATATTTAATTTCCCGAGTGACACAGAGATATGCCTGCGGACTTATACCGCTAAAACCCGGGTTTTGATATCCGTAGTGGGAAAAACACAGATAACCTTTGTGTAGCTATGTGCTTAATTTCAAACAAACAAAATCTACGCTAGCAGTCCACAATTTAGCAGTGTTAGAATGAAGGGAAGGCAGCTAGCTAGTCATCTCAGCTCACCGCCAACTCTAAGGCTACTATATTACAAACGAATAGGGGGGACTAACCGTCACTTTACAACGCTCCTACGGCTGGAAGCATGTTTGATGTGAGGGGGATTCAAACCCGCAACCCTCAAATTACGTTTCGAGCGTCTTAATCACGTGGCCATGATGAAAGTATCGAATGTAACTGTGAAACTGGAAATTATACTTGTTGATATACAAACCTACCCTTTCTGAAATTAAATCTTAACATGGATGTAAACCTCTCAATCACATAGTAAGAAGTTCGTTAACTCAGTCGTATTCTGTTTCATACAGTGTATTTTCAGTAATTTTTCAACTTTTCTTTCATCATTTTCACCAAATTTCTCACTCTAAGACAGTTTAATTGATATTTTAGCTGCGACATGGCGGCTCATAGAATGGCTCTAAATGTTTCAAGTTACAAACGTTTAGCTCATAGTTCCGTCATACTATGACCGATTTGATATCTAATTATACTTTTGGACTCACGAATCCTTTCGAATGATTTGTTTGATCTGCCCAAAATAATTTCAGTTTGAGGATAGGGCGGTAGAGATTGAATCAGGTATACGCTCGCCCCACGCATGGTATTCGTGTCTAAAAGAATTTCAAATACCAAGGGTATTGAGGATTCATTCTTGTTTGATTAACCATCTCTTGCCAAAATATCTATCGGCCTCCCTCTCCAAAGAGCAATTTTTAATCTGACATCGTAACCGCTACTTCTTACAAATTATGAAGGATATTTTTAATAGAAAATTTTCATGCCCACTTTAACCTTTCGTTCACTGTTCGATATGCATCTCAGAAATACATACGACATTGAATTCACTTATTATTCACAAACTACTTTAATATGTAGTTTAAACTATTATAACGACTTAAACGATATTGCTTCTCACAAGATCCACAAATACACGGATGTTGTGTAATTTAACGCCTTTGGTAAACGCTCATTAATTAAATCACAATTTTTTTCTTTTCTTGAAAACCGTATCCTTAATAGAATGAAGAGAAACGGTGCCTTGTTCAACTAAGTATTCTTACAAGCTTAACCGTGTTGTAATTAAAGGGAACTGAAAACGTGAGAATTTATGAAACACAAGCCAGCCACTGTAACTATATCATGTAAAACACAAAATGTTCTCTTCTTCTTTCTTTTTTTACTGTAAGCCATGGTTTCGGATGGTGCAACTTACATAAACGTGTTGTGTCATGATTATCGGAGCATCAAAGTGCACTGAGACATGCATCTCTTGACTTACTTGCTTTACAAATGTGCAGTTCAAGGCTCATATACGACATTGATTTTACGTAAATAAACCATATAAAGATCACGCTTCAATGCCAACTTCGGCCTTAATAGTGATATTTTGTCTTTATTTTGGCATCATATAAATTAAATTTGTACGGACTGACAATTGAAGCATATCTTTCTCATTGTTTTTATTTTAAACATTTATTGAGAAAGCAGGTGAGTTATAATAATAAATGTTGTTTTTTTCAAAATATTTTTTTATAATTGATTATTTGAAACTTTCAAAACCTGATTCCACATAATGTTTATTCCAAACCTTGATCAGAGAGATTTTTTTTTAAATTATTGTCATAGTCCTTGTGTGACGTCAGAGTAAATTCAACGGGAAACTTAAGTACAACACTTTATAAATCTAACCTTGAAATGTGTAAAATAAAAACACTAGTCACATTTAAATAAAGATGAGAATTTTACCAACCAGTTAGTGTATATTATAATTTCATTCATATTTTATGTTGTTTTTTCATGTGGGAATATTGAATGCAGTATCTCAAACAAACTGTTTAGTGTCATTAGGCGAAATGTTTAAATAACAAATAATACTTAATTAAAGACCATTTAGTTAGATTAACAGATGCAATTGTTGATAGTTCTAATAAACGAGAATGTGCTGTCGCTTGCTTTCTCGATTTTGAGAAGGCATACGACACTGAGTGGCATAACGGTCTTCGGTTCCAAATGCATGAAATGGGGCTACCGCGGGGAAGTATTCGCTGGCTGTTAAACTTTCTGGAAAACAAAATATGTAGAGTCAATGTTGAAGGGACCTTCTCAGAGTGTTTTACTTCAGAAGTTGGCGTCCCTCAAGGAGGGGTAGCTAGCCCTATCTTATTCATCATGTACGTGAATAATATGGCTCCGAAAGATCCAAATAACGGATACTCCTCAGAGGTCGTCGACGATCTAGCAGTCTGGAAACTTGCATCAACACCAGCAGTAGCAGCCACAAACGTAAAACCACAATTAAATAGAGTGAATATTGTTAACAATTAAATAGAATAAGTGAGTATTGTCAACAATTAAATAGAATAAGTGAGTATTGTCAACAATTAAATAGAATAAGTGAGTATTGTCAACAATATAGAATCAAAATAAACACAACTAGTAGTATTCACAAAGTTAACTAAACATAAAAAAGCACAACCTCAGATCTATATGAATGGAGCACTCCTTCAGACTGCTACATCTGCAAAATTTTTAGGACTAACATTTGACTTCAAGCTAACATGGGTAAATAACATAAACAATATTAAAACAAAAATTTGGCGAAGAACAAACTGTGGTAGGAATCTAACTGGTAAAAATAGTGGAGCAGATAACATTATAAAAATGTATAAAACATTCATTAGACCCGTCATTGACTATGCAACCCTTGCATGGATAGAACGTAAGTAAGAAACTGCTATAAACAAAACTACATATAATACAAAATACACTACTGACAACAGCTTACAAAGTACCCAGAACTACATCTTCAGAACCCATCCATAAATACGAACACATGGAAATAATAGCAGACACATTCCAACATAGTACAATAAATTATTTTAACAAAAATTGGAGAAAAGGTGAACTAGTAAGCGAACTAGACAGATACTGTATATATGATGAGGATAGTCCTAAACACCCTTCCTCAGTAAATACATATTTTCAAAATAAAAGAAAAAGGCCACCTGTGAACTAGACTGCACATTAATTTAGGGGTTAGCTAATAAATCTGACTCTCCCGAGTATATAAACACAAATACCCAAATAACCATAAGAGAGAGAGAAAAGCCAGGAGTTAGTGTGCAGTTCGTTGTATGTATTGTATAATTTTAAGATTTTGACGCACAATTCTAAACTGCTTAATTAGCAGCTTAATAAAAGTAATTCCTATTTTCAATTTTGTTTTTAAATTGAAATTCTTGTTGATTAAGACTAACGAACTATAGTGAAGACTCTCTATAACAACTGTAGATGGATCCTTATGACGGAACACGTTATCAGTGAGATTCGTTATAAGGATGTTTTGTCAAACTGCAGCATAAAGTACACCTAACACATTCATTTACACCTCATTCAACCCTGAAGTTGCTAAGCAGCGGTAATTTAGAATAACCAAATTTTATTTGCTAATTAGTTTAATCGGTTAAGATGGTGGAGTTTCATTGGTCAGTTACTAAATTATCGAAACTGAGTGGATGAATAAAAATCTCGATTAATTAAATTACACTCCCAATTCCAACTATTTAATTAATTTTTACCCAAATATATAATTTTGGGGCCTTTAAGACATTCGCTTTATACTGAGACCCACGTTACAACGAGACTTCATTGTATTTTTACAGAGTATCTATTCCTACCATATTGGTTCATCAAAACATTGCTCATTAGATTTTTGGAAGCAATCAGAGAAACGGCTACAAATCGCAAAGGGAACTAAACGTCGAGCAGACGTGTTAGCAAATGCCAGCTTTAATTGAACTCGAGCTGCCTAATACATGTTTTGTATTTAAAAACTAGCCGGTTGTGGCAATTTTGAAAAGTTCATGATACGGACTCCAGTTGAAACATAACAATTTGTTAAATGTACAACTAGAAACATTTTAGTCAAATATTGATAACATTCAATTTATTGAACAGATTGTCAATTATTGATTTGTTTACTTTGAAAATTAGCTAAGGTTCAAACAACGAAAAATTTTAACGACATCTTCTCAATGACATTTTATTCTGTAGTGTTTTAAATCCTTATTTACTTTGGTTTAGTTTGTTTTAAATTTCGTGCAAAGCTACACAAGGGCTATCTGCGCTAGCCATCTCTAATTTAGCAGCGTAAGACTAGAGGGAAAGCAGCTAGTCATCACCACTCACCACCAATTTTTGGGCTGCTTTTTTGCCCACAAATGGTGGGATTGGCCGTAAAATTATAACGTCCTCACGGCTGAAAGGGCGAGCATGTTTGGTGTGACAGTGATTCGAACTCGCGACCCTGAGAATACGAGTCGAGTGCCTTAACCACCTGACCTTAAAGAACATTATTAAGTCGTTTTGACAAATGTTAAATAACGTCAACAGAATGTGACAATATGCCTTAGTTCAGTGGTTTTCAAACGTTTCAGGTTCGCGTACCACTTTTTATGTAATCTCAATGTCTGCGGACTTGTACCGCTAGACACCGGGTTTCGACACCTGTGGTGGACAGAACACAGATAGCCCAGCATGTATCTTTGTGCTAATTCCCAAAATAACCAATCATCCATTTTAGTCAGAGAATACTGGTAAGTCTATGTAAGTGGAAGGTGAGTCTTTAAGTGAGAAGAGTAGTTTGTATATGTACGTGAAAAGCTCAGATAGAGCTTGTTACAAATTTATGATCTTTTTTTGTATTAATTATGTCGTGTATTACCGGTATTAGTTTCACGTATCACCAGTGGCACGCGTACCACAATTTGATAATCCCTGTCCAGTTATTTATTGTTCATAATCCAAAATATGGAAAACATTATATCACTATTACAACAATGGTATCTTTAATTTATCAGTTGAGACATGATGTGATATTTTGTTGCTTTTATATATACAGTAATTTAACAAAAACATTGTAAGCATTTGAATCGTTGTCTAACTTTTAAACCATAGTTTGTGATATTTTGTTATTTTTAGGTTGATTTTTGTATCAAGTATTAGCTCATGCACACAGTAACGTGCAAATATAAATATAGATGTTTTAATAAAGTACCAGTACGGCATGACCAGGTGGGTTAAGGCGTTCGACTCGTAATCCGAAGGTCGCGGGTTCGAATCACCGTCGCACCAAACATGCTCGCCCTTTCAGCCGTGGAGGCGTTATAATGTGACGGTCAGTCACACTATTCGTTGATAAAAGAGTAGTCCAAGAGTTGGCGGTGGGTGGTGATGGCTAGCTCCCTTCTTACACTGCTAAATGAGCGTTGGCTAGCGCAGATAGCCCTGGAGTAGCTTTGCGCGAAATTCAAAAGAACGTACAAACAAACAATTAATAAAGTACCAAAAATGAAAACATGGTGAAATTCTATTCATCCGAGAATCTGGTTTGCATTATAATTTAGATGGAATATGCTTACAGTAAGCACTTATCCTAGGCTTATAGTATAAAAAAGTAACTTGATTATATATCTACGCATAACTTAAGAAACTTACCGTTTACTCTGCTAGAAGACCTAAGTGTACGACACACAGACACAGACGATTTATCTTTCACTTCCTTACACGGCTTTGACAAGTGCCATTAACTTGGTTACACGTCACAGCATGACCTGTTGTTACAGTTTTATTTACAAATCATGAACTACGAAAAACTTCATCTTGTTGACTTGAGTCATTCTTTTGTTGTTTTCCTGGACCTAAAAATGAAACTGTCTTCTGTTGACAATCACACACGATTTTCGTCTACATACTGTACTTTCTGCAGTATTAACACGATATTAACCAGCAAGTCCACAGGACAAAATGTTAACAAATCAAAATAAATGCATAAAGAACGACTTAAATCAGTCAGTTTTCAAATCATAAATAAGAAAAAAACAACGACTGGGATTTGGTGTATGAAAATTTGATGCTATGATTATTAACTTACGTGTAGGTAGCTGATAAATACTTATTCGAACTTTCCGCTAATTAAACTTCTAACAGGTGTAACATTTGTGAAACGACCCTAAAAGACGTCTGACCATTCTTAATTAGAACAATGTTATTCAAAATGCATAGCCTCGTTCTCAGAAAGTTTGAGCAGCGATAACACCACTGGGTGTGAAAGCTGGAAGAAATGGGACAGAAAGGACGTCTGTTGGAGGTAGAAATCTGGATTGTTCCACTTCAGTTGTAAATCAGCGAACTGTATACGCTGAAGTTAAATACACCTACAGACGCAGATCAACTAATAAGACAAACGATTTTTTATGCTACGTTCATTGAATACGAGGTTATGATCAATGCTAATACGCGAAGATCGTTAAAAACAAACTGAAAATAAGCTGAATCATCAAGAAACATTAAGTAATAAAGTAGTTGAACTGCTGTAAATATATATATATTTAAAATGATTGAGCATTTTTATATTTAAATACAATAAACCTGGTAATTTAAAAAAGAAATTTGTTTATATTACGACAGTTTTGTACGTGGAAGTACGATTAGTCAGCTCATAAACATGGAAAAACATTTTATTGTTGTTTTAAATTAAGCACAAAGTCACTCAATGGGCTATCTGTTGTGCTCTCTCCACCACGGGTATCGAAACCCGGTTTTTAGTGTTGTAAGTTCGCAGATATACCGCTGAGTCACTTGGGGGCTGAAAAAGCATTTTAAGACTCAAGACTCAAAACCACTTTCCTGCTGATCGTAAAATGTAGTTTTTTATTCTGTTGAATTATCCAACTTTTTAAACATTAATAAGTTAAACAAACCTTTGAGAGATTTGATTGATTTACATAAACCAAATTTCTTGGAAACTTTTAAATATATCTCTAATAAATTCAGAGAGGTGCTGTAAAAAGTGGAGGAAAAGAGAATTAAGGTCATAGAAATAATCATTAGCCTTGTTTTTGTTTTTTGTCTTGTCTTTGAATTTCGCGCAAAGCTACTCGAGGGCTATCTGCGCTAGCCAACGCTCATTTAGCAGTGTAAGAAGGGAGCTAGTCATCGCCACCAACTGCCAACTCTTGGGCTACTCTTTTACCAACAAATAGTAGCATTGACCATCACATTATAACGCCTCCACGGCTGAAGGGGCGAGCAGTTTGGTGTGACGGATATTCGAACCCGCGACCCTCCGATTACGAGTCGAATGCCTCAACCATCTGGCCATGCCTAGCTCATCCATCAGCCTTTGAATTACCACCCATCAAACACAGGTCCACTTCGAAAGTCATTACAACAACCACCAAATTTTGCCTCCCAGTGACTCAGCGGTATGTCTGCGGACTTACAACGCTAAAATCCGGGTTTCGATACCCGTGGTGGGTAGAACACAGATAACCCATTGCGTAGCTTTGTGCCTAATTCAAAACAACAACCAAACTTTCGCAGTGATAAAATCATCATCTCAAGAATTATTATAAGAAGCAGTTAGCGGACTTAGATAAGCAATATATTTCCTTAAAGCAATCTCTTCAACGCGACCATGCACGAGAAATCTAGAACTAGTTCATTATCACAGTTTTAAACTGTTTCATTACCTTGTTATCAGTTATAATTTAATGCCATCGTAAAAGTCGCTGCTAATTGCACCAGGAGAAGTGTATTTATTTCTATAGCTACCAGAATTATTTTAATAAGTTTTCCATCTCATGCAACAACAGAGTTAATACACTTATACAAATTAACACCCATTAATAAACCACTTTAAAAATGGTTTGACTATTTTACTGTCGATTATATTTAATACAAACAAATTTTGAAATGTTTTAATGATTTATCTCTATATTTAGAGTAGGATATAGTAACTAATTTTCATTTCATGTTTTGCAAAATATATAATGATTACAATCATTATGATGAAAGTGTGATAAAATCTATCGTCTTCTGGTGAGACATAAAAATATTGCCGATTCTCCTGATAACTAGAATAGAGATGATACCACTAATACATATAAATATACTTGTCCGTTTATTAAATTAGATGGCCCGGCATGGCCAAGCGCGTTAAGGCGTGTGACTCGTAATCTGAGGATCGCGGGTCGAATTTGCGTTGTGCCAAACATGTTCGCCCGCTCAGCCATGGGGGCGTTATAATGTGACGGTCAATCTCACTATTCGTTGGTAAAAGAGTAGCCCAAGAGTTGGCGGTGGGTGGTGATGACTAGCTGCTTTCCCTCTAGTCTTACACTGCTAAATTAGGGACGGCTAGCACAGATAGCCTTCGAGTAGCTTTGTGCGAAATTCCAAAACAAACAATTAAATTAGATATACTTCTGCAGGGTCCCCGAAAGTGTTTTGCTTAAAAATTAAAAGCAACAAATATTCTTATTTATTTATTTTTAAGTTCGTTTGGAATTAAACACAGGGCCCCACAATGGGATATCTGTGCTTTGCCCACCACGGGTATCGAAATCCGATTTCTAGCGGTGTGAGTCCGTAGATATACTGCTGTGCCACTGGGAGGCTTGAAGTTCATGTGTCCTACAGAGTGCATAATTTTCCTTATGATTCAGGATATCTGTACGTTTTAATTATTTAACAGTAGTACAAATTGCAACGTTAAGTGCCCTTTATATGACGCAATTTTAGTGTCTATTGACTGACATGTAGCAAACTACTGTATAAGTTGTGCGAGTGGTTAAAACAGGTGACCCCTCCCAGAGGCCATGGTTCAGAAGAGTTTAACTTTGTCCGAAGCATTCACATATTTATTCTTTTGACAAAGTAAATTGTGAAAAAAAACACATTAAAATATCACTAAAGGAAAGTGCTTTATAGAATTATGATACAAAAAATACTGTTGTATTTTACACATGAACATTCATCATGTAAGGATAATGTTGATTTTGGATTATTTACTATTTTTGCATTTAGGGACTAGAATACACATTAAAACTTAAGCATTTTCTATTCATTTCTTGAAATCAATTAAACAACTGAAGGATTCAGTCGCATCAATTTCAAAATAATTTTAGTACCACTATGTATGCCTTCTATGATTCACTCTGATAAAATATTTTACGATGATAATACACTATTTAAGATTACTTTGAGTAAGAATAAAAGAACAAAAAGTGGAAAAAAAAGATGCCAGTAGTCAATATAAAATTATAAACTAATTTTCATATGATGAGTAAGATGACAAGTCACATTACATCATTCCGGGGCCCATCAATGCTTGATGGTTAGGGGCGCTCAACTCACCTGAGGGTGGCGGGTTTAAATGCTCGTCACATCGAACATACTCGCCCTTTCAGCCGTGAGAACATTATAATGCTACAGTCAATTGTACTTTTCTTTGATAAGAGGAGTAATCCAAGAGGCTGTGGGTGGTGATGACTGATGTTCCCCCTAGTATTACACTGCTAAATAAGGGAACCCTAAGGCAAAAACCCTCGTGTAGCTTAGCGCGAAATTAAAAAAACAACAAAAAAACAAGTACATCATTCCATCGCCATACCCTTGTATTTTTCTTAAGCTGTATATGCATTTGGAAATCGTTTTAAAGAGTTTGAACAAAATGCGAAGTTATAAAAAGAGATATTCCGTAAAAGTATAGTATGTGTTACATTGAATTTTAACAAAATTAAAATTAGGTATTTCAGATTTACAGTTTTTATCATTTATAATATGAACAAAATAATGCAAATGACGTGAATTTACTTTGTAAGATAAAATATTTAGATATACAATTCATTTTCAAAAGTCCCCGCTAAAATCCGGGTTTCGATACCAGTGGTGGGCAGAGCACAGATAGCCCCTGGTGTAGCTTTGTGCTTAATTCAAGACAATAACAATCATTTTCAAAGTGTAAAAAAGCTTTATGAAAATACACTAGCATAGAATGGCTGACGTTTGCTCGATTTTTGTGGAACTTTTCAAGGTTAGTATCAACTGTGTTTAGTCCAAATCTAGACTAATTATCCGAGAAATATTTTGCAACAGAAAATATCAATCTAAGGATTTCTATGAAATTATTGACTACTTAATATGACTTCAGTGAAATAAAACTATGCATTTCCGGATTTGGTAAATTTTCACTGCATGGTGCCTTGTACAATCAATACTACGTTTAATAATGCTTGTGCTGACATCTGATGAGCTTAATAAAGAGAGAAAATGGACAAATATAGTGAAGGTTTTGTTGATACCAATGTATAATTGGACTTGTAGTTCTTTCTAAAATAAAATATTTAACTCTGAAAAAACATAAGAATATAATTAATTTTTTTTCAAAGTATTTCTTGCCTGAGAAGCGTTACGGCTTTAAGCAGTATAATTTCACACAGCCCAGTAAGTTTCCAACATAAGTAGTTTATAAGTGGAAAAAAAATTATTCATAAAGGGAGTTAGTTTTTCCTGGTTTGAGCTCATTACGATATCCTGTGTTAAAACAAATTTTAGACCAAAATCATTATTTACTTTAAGTAGAAAATAAAGATTCAAAAAAGAAGTTGGTAATTAGAGATAAAAATAGTCGAAAAGATGAAATGAAAAGCTAACGTAAGATGGTCTTTTAAGTGTTTATTTTCACATTAACAAAATCTTTAGAAATATAATGTTTATTTAAAAAAATAAAAATGTTAATGATATTTCATTGCTTACATTAATAAAGTTTGTGAATAGTTAGTGAAACTGTTGGCCAATTTTATTGTTGTTCTTGCTTTATGTCATTGGAACATTGTTTTGATTTTGTTCCCAGTTATTAATGTTTTCTCATGCTTAGTGATGATCTCAGTAAAAAGTCGAAGCGGTGAAGGGCCATATTTATATACGTGTGTGTATATCTCTGTAAATTAACATTTTACAAGTTGGAAAAAATGTGGGTTTTTTTGTGATTACTATACTATGTATTGTTATGAGTGGTGTAATGCTAAAAAAAGTAGTGAAAGAACGCGTTTTGATAGTGTTACTATGATTAGTGTTTATTACTTTACCAGTAGATAAAAACACATATTACAGAAATAGTAGCTGTAAATTGTAAAGATAATTAAAATCTACTCTTGAATATGCTATAAATAAAAATTCCTGGAAACTTATTAACAAAATTTTTAAGCTTGGTTTACAGTAAGTCCCTTGGACATGGCTACTTTTGTTCGTATGTCAGTTGCTGAAAGATGACACCTAAGCTATTTATATACATAGTCGTCTGATTTCCAGTTTTGAATCAGAAGGCCATAAATACAATGAATATGAGATTTTTCACACAGTCTAGACCTCGTTTTCGCAATGATAAGGCGTATGTTTCTAAAGCTTTGTTTGCACTCGGAAGAATTGCATGGGATGAGCTGAACATCCAATTAAAGTATTGGGATATGATGGAATATGAGACCCGCAGTTCTATAGAAAGTCTCTATACGTTGTAATTATATTAAAATGGCTGCAAGAAACGTTTACAAAACGAATCTATTTTAATTTCTCCAAAGCCTTGATTCATCTCTGCTTTTCAGTCATTTACTTCTGAGGTACGCTGCAGAGGGATGGAATTACAAATGTCTGTTCTTGACCCATTTGGTTCATGAGATAAAGTTAGCGTGAATATGAATAACCATTGTTTCTTGTTGTTTACGATTCTGCTTAAAATTGACCATGACTGATTGAAACAATCATGTCATTATATTTCAATGCTATTAATGAAACTTCCCTTTATTAATGACGTTCTCTGCTTTTAAGGTCTTTTTACCCTTATGCTTATTCTTTGCTTTTTAAAATCGTGTTCTTCGACGAATGAATTTATCTTTACAAATCATAGTAATATCCCTTTTTTGTAAGGCTTCTAAAGTGATTAAAAGAAGGCTAAATTAGAAATATCTGCTCAACTTAAATGGACCGTATTTATATTACTGGAAACAAAGCATTTATTGGTTACTGTGTAAGTATGACTAAACAGGATGTTCATAAGGTCTCATAAAACTCAGGAGGTTAATAACATTCAAATACTTAATAAGTTCATTTGATCAGACTTTGTATATAATCATATCGTAAATATTTTCTCTCACTTTTAAAATAGTACTTTAAATTATTCTTGTTGCAGTTATTGTACTACGAACAAGCCCATAAACTATTCAACTCTATTTTCAAGACCGAAAAAATCTAATGCCCATAGAGGAGATTTATTGCTTTATCTGTAAAAGGTTTATACTTCAGTCACTAACAGTAAAATAAACATAGGAAATAGGTATGAAGAGATTGGAAGTAAAAATCCTCAGAAGATTTATTTTGGTATTTCGAGATCCATTCTGAAAAGTCATGATAGCACTATTCATTTTGTTTCATGGAGTTTCTAACCAGTTACTAACAATATAATAACTACAGATAATAAATGTGAAAAGGTTGTTTGGAATTCTGTGACCAATACTACCAAAACTAGACATTTTATTTTATGTTTTGCAATATTTTATTTCTCCGATAACTTGCCTGCAATCTGGATGAAAAAGTTACTGATTTCTTCTTCTAGGACCCCCAGCAGCATAGCAGTAGTCTGCGGACGCACACTGTTAGGAACTGGGTTTCGATACCCGTGGTGGGAGAAACACAGGTAGCCCATTGTGTCGCTTTGTGCTAAACTTACAAAAAACAACAATCTTCTTCTAGGAGTTGGCAAAACCTTACAGAGTTTAAAACATGTAAGGTCAGATTCGTTTGAAATAGCGAGGGATGGACGTTTTGGCTAGAGTAAAAAAAATAAGGAAAAGAGATAAGGGAACGGTTTTAATATATTACTGATTATTTTTCTCTTTCTTTACACAACAGCGCTAAACTGATGGCCGATGTATTAATTTGAAGATATGGTTGAAATGCTTTTAATAAGTTTTGTCAATGGAATTACTAAGATGATATAAATGAAAATAAATATAATTTAAATAAAGATTTAATGACACTTGAAATATAAAAATAATATATAATATCCACATTATTTTAAATTAAAAGCATAAAACATTTATTTTTAAGGAATGGTCAGCGAGTAACAGTAATGCATTAGGAGAGTTTGCGATTGCGTCTTACAAAATACCCAGGAGGTTGAATAGTAATGGCGGCACTCGTTCAAATTTGAAGTTTTTACTGCGCAATGAAAGTGCACGCGATTATATGTTTAATCTAGCAGAAGAAAATACTTTAATTGATATATCTCTGTTGATTTAGGAAATATATATTAACAAGTAGGTATTCATTATTAATAATATTACTACAGTAGTGAGGGGAAAGTAAATGAAAAGTTTGAACATTTTCATAATATTACGATGTTACTGTAAATTGTAATTATTTTAAGTGTTAGGCTTAAGTAAAATATGATTATTAGGCTTAGGAATTTAACACAACAAAATCCAAATTGATGATTTGTCTTAAACTTAACTAAACATTTCTGCGGTGGAAATGTAATACTGAACTTCGTAAGTTGATCTAGCTGACAATAATGTGATGTTAAATGTAATAATAAAAATGTAGAAAAGAAAAAAGTAGATAATAATTGACAAGTTAGTACGAGTATCCTGTACTGTAGTGTTTTAACTGTAATACTTGATTTTGTTTGTTTTTAATTTTATGCTAACAGTATGAAAACAATGTTAATTGCTAGTAATATTTTAGTTACACTTAAAAGTACTCCAAGTTTTGTAAATTAAGCGTCATTGTGAAATTGTGTATAAATTTTATGGTAATGCCTTTTTAAAAATGGATTTTGTTGCACTGTGTATAAGAGTACAGTAAAAGGCAAAACAGTTTCAGTTTAGTTTCCAAATTAGTTTGAAAGATGGGCTAAAGCTTGAGATGAGGTTCATTTTTGAATGAATTGTTGATACAGCAGTTTGGAGATTCATCTTTAGCTTCAAATGGGATTACTTTTGTGATCGTTATCAGAACAAAAAACACTGATGTATATATGTTTGTGGATGTAAAAGACAAAGGTATGCCATCGTTTCTTTTTGCAGGTTAGGCAATTCTCTGCAAAATAGAGTACAGAAGTTCTCAACAGGTTTTGGAATTACTTCTGTATAAGGAGTTTTATCATTGAATAGCTCTGAGCTTTTCTTGAGTTGCCATAGGAAATTATGCTGTCATTAAATGAATTATGAATCCAGTCATGTTTCCTCATTGATTCTTGGAATTTACCATGAAGTTTTTCAAGATAAATAGAAACTTCATGAATAAGATTATGAGTTAATACATTTTCTTTAAGAAACTGCTAAGACAAGGAAACATTTTAGTTTTTATTCTCAAAATAGTTTTCTTTAGCATAGGTTTTTGTAAATGCTGACACTTATTCAGATGCAAAATATTGCTGTATATTCGTAGAAGTTAATGCTAGTGTGGGGTTGCAGCCTTAAAAACGTATAAAGTGTATTTAAGCTGTAAAATGTGAATTGAGTGAGACAGTTAGCTCATCTCTATATGTAGCATAAGCTTGCCATATGTGGATCATTTTTCTCAACAAAGAATGTAAAACAGCCTACTCTTTGAAGATCTTAATGTTACAAAGTTCACAACAATCATAGGATTTTATAGCATTTTGTTTATATTTGCTGCAGTTTTTTATAGCTTGTGCTTCCCCGTGAGTGATGCAATGTGTAAATGTTATATCTTGAGCAAGTGTATAAGTTTTAACCTATTTTTTGTTTTCCATAAATTCAACTACTATATCGGCATATTTCCTATCACAGTTAGCTCAACTTACTAACAAGAGAGAAAAGATGGTTTCACCTATAGCTTTCCCTTCAACCACTTGGCAAAATATAAACTTTTCACATACTTCCTCTTGGTAAAAGTGTGATATAAACAGCAGAAGTTAAACTAAGAGTGAACTATTTGTAGTTTCATAAAGTTGTATGGCAAATTTTAGACTGCTCTGAATGTGTTATCAAATACAGAGATTACATCTTGTGAAAATATCATGTGTTAAAGAGATAGACTTGAGAGTCATCTTGCATGATTATATACATTTTTATGATGCCAAGAGTAACTAATGGCTCTCTCATATCCTATGGGTTTATGATTTTCCCAATCAAACAAGATGGTTCTAAATAAGCTGTTGAGGCTTTTGATGGAATAATGATTTGCTTTTCAGGCAAATTGTTTTTTTTTGTCATTTGTTTTAAATGTCACTTGAACTCTTATGCTTAAAATGTTTGGTTTCCAAATGTGTTTATTTGGCTTTATGCTATCTTAGCCAAACTCTATGGACAAATAATTCACTGCAGTTTCTTTATTATTAACTGTAAGCAACACCAAATTTTATATAATCCTCCTGGAACTTGCAGACTTTGGTTTTTGGTGTTCACTTTATCAGTTGAACAGTAGAAATTAAACCTGAAAAGTTTATATTTTCCTTTCATGTAACACCCAATTATCCATGTTTTTGACATACACTGATATCCAAAATTTACAACTAACATGCTGATAAATGCGTAATAAAATTCAAAATGTCTTTGCTAATCACTCAACAGTATTGCTGCCTTTTGTGAATAATATAACAATGACTATATTGTTGGTTTATAATTATGTGATGATTAATAGGGCTTCTGGTTTACTGTATCGAATAAATCTGTGTGCTTCAATTAAGAGAGGTATTGCTGACTGGATGTTTGAATGCTTTCAATAAAACTACCTTTTACATGTTGCACTTATGATGTTTAAACAGTGTAAATAGCTATTTGTCTGCTAAATTAAATATCTTCAGCTGTTGACAACAACAACAACAAATGTATAAATATAATACAATAAAGATTTAAGAAGATAAGTGGTTTGGTAGGAATGAAATATTAATTAATCATCTCATTAAAAATGTTTTAAGATTTTCTTAAGTTTTATTAAGGAATATGGGTGGAAGTACAAAAAGAATTAATAGGTTAAACTCCTAAGAATCTGTTGAGTTTCTATTTATTAATTAATACTGATAATCAAATCCTATCTAAAGACATGCAGTTTATTTTTCTAAAAAAAATTGTTTCATATTGTTTCAAATACTGTTAAATATAATAGAAATACTTATTTTAATACATTTTTTCCTATCTTTCAGTGCTTCAAATATTGAGTTTAAATCTATTATTCAGTGTCATTTATACAAGGCTTTTTCTGCCATTTAAAAAAAAAAACTAGATTTTCGGAAATGGAAATTTTACATCCCTTTGCTGATAAGTGAGAGATAACTGTATAAACTATATAGTTCTCATTACTTGCTTTTAATTATCATAACAATCCTTTTAAAAGCTTAATTCTTCTGTTCTTTTATCTCTGATGGACTCCACTAGAAATTCCAGGTAGTTGTGTAAAGGAGAATGGCACTTTTTTGTTATACGCACAAGGTCACTCTTAGAACTGAACTTCTTTCACCAACAGCTGTAAAAAATTAGTGTAAGACATAATACATGAGCTTTGGCAGACAGGGGATAAACTTACCTGCAGTGCATTAACTTTTTCAAACTCGTTAAACACATCGTATTAATATCATAGTCTCTTTCCCTGGGAAGAATAAAAGAGAAGACCTATACGCTTACAGGCATCACTTTTATTTTGTCATGAATTTTGTCAAAATTCAACATTTTTTTTTGAAAGGGAACATTCAGAAAGTTGAAAAGCATACTGTTTCTACAGAACAGAACTTTTCAATGTAAACAACCAAGTATTTCTGTTTGTGTTGTATTGCAAGCCTAAGTATTTTATATATGCACAGCTTGCATACCATCCACTGTTATATTTCTTTATGTTTGAAGCTTATGGTATTTATAGATTTACTTAAATATACATTTCATGAAGCAAATTTTCACCTAACAACTGCATAAGTACTTGAAATACTTTGTAACAAAATATTTTGCAAGCAAAATGTTTTTTTAACTGAATCATTGCTCTAAATGAAAAAAAATTGTTTTAAAATAATAGAATGTTTCATTTTGATGTGTTTGAACTGAACTAAAAAGCCCCTCTTTTTTAATTAAGTGAGAACCATGAGGAGAGAAATTATACCAGATATGGTGTCAGATTTTCTGACCTTCCCTGCATCACCATTTGAAAACTGGGGTCGTAGTCATGGCATTTTAGCTTCTGATAGTTCAAACACTTCATGTTTTGGACAAATTAGTCAAGGCAAGTTATATTTCTTTTTTAATAATGTGTCTATCTGTAGTTGAGTAATTGCAACAAAATATACCCATTAAGACCATCAGCTTACTGAAATTTAAAAATATTACAAGTATTACTATTTTCCTTAAACATTTTTATGAAACTATGGTACACAGTGTTTTCACATATGTTATCAATTTTACCAGGGTGGTCATGCAACCAGTAAAGTGACCTTAAGTTTCACTTTCAAGGTTCAAATTAAAAAAAAAAAAATAATATTAGAAATCAACAACATTTTTTATGGTATAAATTTCAGTTGCTAAGTTTTTGTTTTATAATGTGTGAAAGAACAGCTTAGTTTTAATTTTCTATATTTTTTTATTTTACTGATTTTGTTTTGCTCTTAAAGGAGGATGCAGTCATCTGGGCATAACAGAGCTAAATAACATGGGCTACTAACTTGATTAATTGATATAACTGATTACCCATGAGCACTGATTAGTGTCACACAATTAATGAGTAATTGAAGTTATGTTTAAATTTAATGTTGTTGTAAATAAAGATTAACTTGTCATTCATATTAAGGTTTTGGATTATTACAATTATCCAGATATTCAAAATATTGTCGTTAGAGTTGGGTATTTAATGGGATCAACAGATCATTTGTAATCCCTTAAACTAAATGATTATGCTTGTGTAATTAGTACTGAAAATTAGTTGGTTTAAAAGTACTTGTGTCATGATCTTTTTCTGTTACATTCAAAATTTAATTATACCATTTTATCATTAATTTATGTCAGTAAACAAAACTTGATATCAAAATCTAGTTTATAATCCAGACTGTAATATTATATATTTTCAATCTTCAATTTTTTACTCTGAATTGCCTGTTTTAGGTTTCCTCTCCACCCTTGTTTGACTTAAGTTTGCCAAGGATTACAGACTTATAGATATTCTAGAGATAAAATGTTAATGCTCAGGCACCAAGCTTCTTGCTCTACTGAGATACATACAATAAAGTGAAACCCAGAACAGTGTTTCAACTTTCTTAGGTTATCTTTAGGTTAACAAAGGTTTGCAACTTACTATTGCTGGACACATTTTAGGGATGAGAGTATAAACTGATATAAGATTGTAGGGGGTGTGGCAGTTACATGTTAGGTTATTAACTGATATAGGTATAAAGGTGTTCCTTTGTATTGGTTCAATTTGAGTTTCTTGGGTAAGTACACAGAAAACACCATTGTACTAAGTAGGGAAACAAATAACATTGACTGTCTAACTGTTAGATGGAGCATGGATTTGGGAGACTAGAGGACCACTTTTGGAAGTATTTTCTACAAGTCATTGTGAACGATGTAGTTCATGGTGTTTTGGAGCTATTTTGAAAGACACATCTGTTGTAATTTCTGCTGTGACAGAACTTCCAAGCTCTGGAAATTCTGCACCTAAGCTTCTAGTAGGTGTGGAGTATGCTTCCTCAGGCAACCTTCTTTGCCTTTTTGACATCAAGACGTCAAAAGTTGTGAAAGCTGTGGAGGTTAATGCCAAAGTGAGTTTTGAATCAGCCTTTTTTCTTTTAATTCTTATGATATCAAGTTATAGTCAGTGTCCTAATCTTAATTTGAAAATAATGCATGTGTCACATATTTCCAGAATTGACAGCAAAATAGACTTAAAAACATAAAATTCAAGAAAGTTATTTTGTTTTCAAAAGCTAGACACATTAAATTAAATTCTGTAACTCTACAACATAGTGAGTTGTTGACATCTTTACTAGTAGATACTAACATCAATTAAACTTGTGTTTTTTAAATATTAGTATAATGCTTCCATGAGTATTGAATAAAAAGGCTCAAAATAATATAATTGCATTGGTAGAGTATTCTTCTGGTGTGTTACAGCTCTTGGGTTCAAATTAGAGGGAAGGAAATATATGTTGTAAAAATATATTGCTACAACAATTTGCTTCCAACTAGTGGCCATTTGATAACCCTGAAATTAAGCCCTAAGTTGGTCTTTATTTTTGAGAGAAGATGCTAGCATGTTAAGATTTTAGCTCTGCTGGTAGCTCACTCACCTGGTTTGTGATAAATCTTTGATTTAATTTTTGAGGTAAAGAAATATATATATATATATATATACTGTAAAAACAACTTACTAGATAATTGCAAAGCTAAAAATGATTTTTTACCAATTGTTTGCTGGATTCTTTTGGAATTTACAGATGACTCAACAATTTACTGGGTAATAATGTAAATATAAAAAAAAAAGAATAAATAGGTCTTTACAACTCATAGTATTATTAATTATAATGCCACTTCAGTGCCAAGTTGTTTTTAAATAAAATAGGCTTGTTAAAAAAAATCAAAAACAGTGCAGAAGTTTTTTAAGAAGACAATTTCAAAATTATCATCACATATTAACATTTATGTCATTTTATTTAAATTTTAAGATCACTTCATTGGCAGTCATTAGCAGCAAGGGTGGAGTTTGTATGGAAACTCGCCCAATTTATCAGGAACTTCGTTGCATGTTTGGCTTGGTTGCTGTTGGAACATTGGGTGGCCAGGTTCTTCTGCTGGACTTGAATTTAGATGATGAAAACCATTCAGATGAGTTGACTTCAAATCAAGCAATTTTGATAACTCAGCAGATGCACAACATTCCAGAAAGGCGTGAAAAGTACATAAAGCATAATAAGCATCTTTGTTTGTTACTTAATGGTAAGAGAGCTTTTAATGAGTTCATTATAGATGTGCTCTTATTAACACTGAGAAGTTTAGCTAGTAGGTCATTGCTTGGAATTGGAATATTCATGTATGCTTTGTTTTTGTTATTGTTTCTTTTTTTTAATTCCTCAGAAGTCATTTTGTGTTAAAATTATCAGTTAGCATGCTAGTAATTTCTTGATTGATTAACATGTTTAATGCTTAGATGATTATGTTGGCAATAAATAACACTGTAACAGAAATTTTGTTCCTGGATAGTATGTGTTATTTCTTAATTGCTTATGTTGTAAAAGTACAGAAAATGGCCATTATTCCTTTCAGACTTTGCTTTTGTGACCTGGGTAATGAAATTTAGAAATTAACCTATTTTCTCTGTAAAAATGGGCAAACTTGCACATTTGCATTTACATAAAGTCTGAATTAAACAACATATGAATCAAGATTTACATGTATTTATACTAAAGTTATACAAAAATATTTAGAAGTATTTTTCAAAATTTGTGACTGTAATGTAATTCACTTTCACGTATCAGCTCCCAAATATAGTTTCCCACCATGTTTTTGTTATACACACCTTGGTAGTAGTGTTCAAAGTAGTATATCTTGGTGGAGGCACTGGCTTTGCTGCTCTAAGTATGCTCCCATGTTGTCCTTGAATTTATCAAGATGAGCATCAAGGATATTGACTTTCAGGGACATCCTGCAGCCCATTTTGCTGTAGTTCTTCACCTGAGCCTCAATGAGTACCACATAATTTTTGGCCTTGTGATTGCCCAAGAAGCTCTGAACCACTGTGACAAAGCTTCCCCAAGCTTTTTTCACCTTCTTGCTGAGCTTCTTGGTGAATTCTGTGCACTTCAGGATCTTTTTTGTATGTGCCTAGATGTCAAAAGCTTGGAATTCAACTTTGTTAGACCAAGATCACTGATGAAGTCAGTGAGGTCTCTTTGGTTGGGGTATTAAGTGTTTTTCTCACCAGCTACACCTCTGAAATTGTAATCTGGATCTTCAATCTCTATCTCCTTTTCTGATTTGCTGCTCTCTTCTGTGGATGGCTGCTTTCTCTCTGGCAGAATGGGTGCAGGGAGGTCATGGCAGTGTGACACTGGGGCAATGGATGATGGAAGGTCCAGATACATGACAGCGGATACTTGGAAGGGTCCACCATATAGAAGTAGTAATTGCTTGAGTGGTCAGTAGGTTCACGCCAAATTCTTAGAATAGCGAACTTTGTGGCTCTCTCTTCCCCTCTGTAACATCCTGCAAAAGAGTAAAATAAAATTATTATAATGAAGAATAAATTTATTTCATCCACAACTAAAGTGTAAGAGTTTCCTGCAAAATATTTTATCTGTGATATATTTTCTATACTATTGGAAATTTAAAAAATAAGATATTTAAATTTTAAAAGGTCTAAAATTTATATAACATAAAATTGTATTATTCAAGCAAGCAAAAATTGTCTGTCTTACCTTCTAGAGTTTTTTCACAGTGCTTGCAGGTAACATGAGGTGTCCAGGGATTGTCTTAATCCCTGATGGGCATGCTAAAATATGCCTTGTAGGCTTCACACATTTTAGTAGATGTTGTCACAGAGTACTTTTTCACTCTTGTCTTGATGAGTTGTTTTTGAGAGTGCTTGCAGCTTCCTGACGCTATCTCTGATAAAATCAGATTGGTCTATATATTCACCTAGGCACCTAGAACTAAACTGAAGTAGTGAGTGATGAGCCCCTGTATATATATTACTGTGGAAAGTTCCTGAAAATTCTTGTAAGTTCTACAACATTCTAGAAAGTTCTTAAACTCTTGTAGGCTCGAGAAAATTCTCTATCAGCTACTCAGTACTGAATCTACCTGGATTGTTCAGGAAAATGGGTAAATTTGAAAATTGCATTATCCAGATCACAAAAGCTAAGTTTGAAGCAAAAAATAGGTCTTTTCTATTTACTTTAAACATAAGCAATTGGGAAATAACACTTTCTGTCCAGGAACAAGAAAAAGCAAAAATTTTGTTACATAGTGTAATGGATGATTGAAACATGGTCACACCTTTCCCACAAGCATAGCTTATGAGGATATTGAAACTACACTACTTGATTATTTTAAGATCAGAAGGAAATAATGATGGACTTTGACTCATATTGGTTGCATTTGTTAACAATTGTTACTTTTATAAATCTTGTAGTAGTTTTTCTAGAATTGTTTTAAATTTATTTGTTCTTAGTGTAATATAAATTAATCATTTTGAAAAAAATGAATGAACAAAACTTATTGCAATTATCTTACAGTAAAAACTTTATTCTGTTAGACAATTTTATTGTACATATTCTTAAATAATTAACTTTATAAATAACTACACCATTATACTATAATGTAAGAATTCAGTATCCAGTGCTTTTTACACAATGGATTGAACACATACCTCATTACATTTAGTGATATCTGTTATTAGTAATGTTTAAAGTGTATTAGTACTGGCTTATTTGTACATAAGCTCACATTTGAAAATAAAAACAAAAATAACTTTTCAGTTTCTTGTATTTATTTTATTGTACATACAATTCATGTACAAACAGGATTTGACAGGAAACACTGAATTGTGTGTGCCACTAATGCATGGACTGTGAGTCTGCTATTCTGCTATTCCACTTAAATTCTAAAAAAATTTCCAATTTGACTTGGATTTTTCAGTTAAAGGTTATGGTGAAATTTGTAATATAGGATCCTGTGATTGCTGTTCAAAGTTCCTTGTTTTTGTATTTATTTTATTCGACTCATTTATCTAATGTGGTAATTACTAGAAAGCTGAAAAGTAATATTAAAAAGCAACTTGTCATTTGACAGTTCATTCCACACATAGGATTGTAGATCTAGTGATAATATTTACCCAGTAAAATCTGTCTAAGCTTGAAACTGCATAGGTCTGAAACCTATATAAGCTGGAAGTATGAAAAGTTTACAGCGTTATCTTGAGATTTCTCTTGTAAAAGGCCCTCTATGTAGCAGAACATGTGTAATGCAGATGGAAAATTATCTTTCATTTACCTCATCTTATCAACAAGTAGGATTAGAACCTGGGTAAGGTGAAAAAAATAGTTTTGGTTAAATATTAATTTCTTCAAATATTAATAAGTACTTGTTTCACTTGGTAAAAGTGAAAATCTGCCCTGTTTCAAAAATTTAAGAAAGAATCCAACTTTTTATGGAATGGAAAGTGAATAATAAAGTGTGGATGACATTTGCTATATTTGAGGAATTTTTAAACAAATTAAATGAAAGTATGGTACACGGAAATAGGAATATTCTACTTTTCTTAGATAATGCAACTTGTCACCCAAAAGTTCAGCATTCAAATGTTGGTTTAGTCTTTCTTCCTCAATGTACAACATCAGTTCTACAGCCACTAGGTAATGGAATTAAACAATGTATAAAATTGAAATATAGAAAATTGATGCTTCAGTATGTTGGTACAAACATGGATAACTGTTGAAATTGATTTAAAATCTGTAATAGAATCTCAAGATGGTAACAGTGTGAGAGATTCAGAAGATAAACAAAATGTAAAACATAGTGAGGAAACAGAAAATACTTATGATGAAGTAGAAATATGTTAATGCTATCAAATTGTGTGCAAAGATAAAGGGGGAAAAATGATCTTCATGAAAATTCTGTAGAATTGGCATTCTTTTTTAACCACATGAGAAAGTCCATAAAAAAAGGTGAGATTAGACATTTTCTTCAAATAAATTTGATTAAGGTTTTGTGTAATTATGTCTATTTTTGTTCTTATTCTAATAAATGTAGCATAAACAGTATAATTACTTTATTCACAAACATCTTACTTCCTTTGCAAGTATAAGTCAAGCAAGCATAATATTCTGTTCAAAAAGTATATATAATTAAGTAAATGCGTGTATACTGTCTAAGCTGGAAAACCTGCTTAAGCCAGAAATTTTACTCAGTCCTGTGCGATTCTGCCTTAGACAGGTTTAACTGGAATTAGTATATAAAAATCTACAAGTGTATATGAAAACATGTTTATTAGAAAATACTGAAAGGGTGATGAATGATATCTTACTTTTTACAGTAGATGTTTTTGAAAATGAGATTGGTACATAAAATGTTCACTTTGAATAATAAAGAAAGATTCATAAAAACTGTATTTCATTTTCGAGAACACTTGTACAGTTAAAAAGTTTTAAATGTTTACATGCTAAAAACTTTGTTTTTAATCATGTTTTTGGATTTCACAAAATATTTTTGTCATAGAAATAAACATGTGGAATAAATTCAAGAAGAAAATTCATACAGGTGAAAATATTTGAATTTTTAAAATATTTTTCACAGAAACCAAAAACATATTGTCGGATAATGTTATGCCATTTATTTGTGATTAAAACTAAACAGAAGGGAAGTATTTATCAACAATACTACTGTTCTTTTTGAAAAAGTTTCTATGTTTTTTCTTTTTTGAAACACAACTTTTCATTAATTGAATGATGTATATACAGCTAAAATCATAGGAGTTCAATGTGTGTGACTGTTTTTTTGCTCAAAATCTAATATGTATAAAAAAATATTAACATTATGCTCTGTAGATGACAGCTTTCAGCAAGGTGCTTTCCTGTATAAAAGTGAAGATAATAGTCCAATGCACAATTTTATTGTTGGTAAGTATTATGTCAGTATAACAATTTGTATTACAGTGGAAGTGATAATTATTTGGTTTTTGTATAGTGACAAAACAGTTTTAATTAGAATTCACTATCTTTAGATGTGTAAAGCTTTAGGTGAAGGTAATAATATTCTTAAAAGGCAAGTTGTTATATAAATTTTTTATATAGGTTATGTTGAATATGACTGTAACAACTGTGCATTTGATTTTAACACAGTATGTGTGTTTTTTATGGCATTTAAAGGTGTGATATAAAACATGTCAGTTTGGATATTAGCAGAGAAAACGTTGTTTAGTGGCTTTCTTAAAAATGCTCTGCCTTCACAACTGCACACAATTATTAATATTGGTAGACACATTTAAGGTTTTTACTAGAAATTTCCAAGGTTTGTCAAAGTTTAAGTTTTCTCTGCTGCCTTCAGAGTGAGGAGAATTTATATTAAAATATCTACTGATAATATCTTATAAATATTTCAGATGATGCTTTATATGTAAGCAGTATTGAGTACTTGAAGCCTCTAACTGCCTTGGTTGTGGGTTTTAGTTTTGGAGGATTTCAGATTTGGAACATGAGGAAGATGGCTTTGGAGTAAGTAATGTTAATGCTTATAAATTTAATATATATATAGGATTTAAAAAGACTGTTTGGGAAATATTGTGAAAAAATATAATATTTTGTATTTTATAATACTTTAATCTAGTTTTAGACTGTTGTGTAAAAGTTAATGTCCAAGTTATTTAATCCAAGGGTTAATGGAGAATGAATGTTTTGTTAGTATGATGCATCAGTGAAAATACAGTAACTAATACAGAGTTAACTCATGTCATGAGATTTGGGACATTGAAAAATATTCTAAGTAGTTATTGTTTTTAAGTACCCTATAGTGTAAAGTAGTTTACAGTTGTAATAACTGTCTTGTTTATATAATCAGGTTTTTAAAATGGTTTAAGTTACTTTTTAAAAGTTGTTTACATTTTAGAAGTTAATTTCTACCATATAAAGATGAAAACTCATCTATCAACCATGCTGATATATTTGTTTGTTTACAGTATCAGTTGACATGCAACTTGTACGAAACAAATGCTTCTGTTGCAAAAAGCATGTTTTTCTTTTTTTAAATAATTCTGGCTATGTTTATGTAAAATGGATGATGTGCACTACTTTGGGCACATAAACAGATTTTAAAGTTGGTTTAGAGAGATTGTGATGAGTAATAAAATTGAATTGGGTATATGTATGTGCATCTCACGTGTGTATTGCTGTTGCATAGTATTTTTTATTGATTCTTACATAGGTACATTGATTCAACATCACCAAATTTCATCCAGTAAAATCCTTAATAGTGAAAAAAAAATCAAATAATAACCTGCACGATTTACTTGCAGCATATTTCAATTTTGAAAATGCCCAAATCAAAGAGTGTTTTTTCAGCTAATTACCAAGAGAAGACCCCAAAATTCATAAAAACAACTTGCTGTCTTTATCTTCACAATTATTTGCAAGGTCACACAGCTGAATAAGTAGGAATGTCTGAGAAGTAGTTAATTACATTTTAATATATAAGGACTAATCAATAAGAACATTTGAATGTAACTTGCATATATATATATAGAAGTTAAAATGCTAATCAAGCAACACTTAAATGATCAAATGTACTTAAATAAAACATTTATTATTACCAGATTATAATTAATTTTTAGAACACATGTTGATAAAACATTTATTTACATTTAATTTGTTGTAGAAAGCTAATTATTTCCCATCATTTGACAGGCATTCAGCTTATGTTTATATAATCAAGTGCTGTAAATGTTAATTTGAACGTAATTTTAGATTGGTAACATTCTCACATTAAGAGACTGAGTTCTTAAAATTATTTTAATTTGCTTCTGATTTTTTATTACATTTTTTGATGCAAAACATATTTGTAATTCTGATAGAAACAGCTAATTAGTTGCTTAAAAAACAAGTATTATCAGTGAAATGGTATATAGAGCCTCTTAAGATGTTAGTGAAAGTAAATAACTTTTATTTATTTTGATTTCCATTTGCAGATTTAGCTCATTTCTAGAGTCTGGACTTTCACCAGTAGTCAAAGTTGCTTTCCAGGAACCAGAAAATGATCCTAGAAATTATTGTTATCTTTGGATTGTTCATGGACAGCCTGTATTTGAGAAACAGAGGTAGTAAATTAAATTTACTTTATGAAACTGCAGGAACGTTTTTACACTGTTGCAATTATGTGTTAGATGCATATTACTTTTGTATTTGTTATAGTTTTCATATTATCACTTTTAATACACATTGTGTATCTTTACAAAATTTGACAGCCTGTTATGGCCAGTTGGTTAGGGTGCTTGATTCATTATCTGATGGTCACAGGTTCTAATTCTCATCACACCAAATATGCTTGCCCTTTCATCCATGGGAGTGTTATAATATGGTGGTCAGTCCCACTGTTTGTTGGTAAAAGAATAGCCCAAGAGCTGGCAGTGGGTAGTGATGACTAGCTGCCTACCTTCTAGTCTAGTAGTTCTCAACCCTTTTTACCATATGTCAGAATGTCATTCCTCCCTTTACAAAATTGTCTGACTCAAAAGGTGCATTCCAAATGACATGCATATAATATTGAAAGTTTTATTTTTTCCGTATAATAGTATATATATATTTACTTGAAGTGCTTTTATAACAGTTTTACACATATAATAATAATAATAATAGAAAATGTTGATGGATTTTAAAACTTGAATATGAGTGGGTATTTTTATAATCATAACTAATAACTTAGCAAACTAAAGTTACTGAAGCACACTTCAATAAACAAAAAGCTCAGTAGAATATTAGAGCATTGTAATTCATTTTATTTTGATGAAGATAACGGTCAATGAGAAACCTGTGATTCTTTTTTTTGCCAATTCTTGGATGTGTGGAGGAGTGCTTGGAAAAGGGCACAATGCAAATAATTTTCAACCTCCAATCTACTTCATTGTTTAATTTTCATTTGCAACAGAGTTGAAAAGCCTGTCTCACAAAGATATGGTGACACAAATGGAAGCAATGCATGGATAGCTCTTTCTGCCACTTTTGGATAGAAATTGCACATCAAGGACCAAAATTCTGTGATTGATTTCTCATCGAACATATCTCTTGCTCCTGAATCAGCCTTCAGCTCCAAAAAAATCATCTTAACAATCATTAGGAACTTTTTCAACTGACAATTTAAATGGATTTTGCACTGAATTCATCTCCTCATAACTGAGTGCAGGAAAATATCAGCTGTCAAATATTTCAAAATTTTATTTTTTGCAAATTCTAGAAGCACTTGCTCTTTGCCACCAGTAATAAGAATTTATGACAGTTTTTCAAACGTTGCAACATTTTTGGTCTTCACCTTTCTCTTCTAATTTTTCAGCTTGCTCATGAAAGCTTTCAAGGAATCCATGAATTTTATGTTTGTATTCCTTCCTTGCATCTGAATATGTCAACCAAATAAGCAAGGTGCATGATCCATTCCTCATCTTCCATTGTACTCTGAACTTCAAAAAATAATTTGAGCTCATCTCTACGCTCAAATACTTACTCAGTTACATTTCCTCTTGAAAGCTGTTGAACATTTGTGTGGAAAAGAAGCAAATGATGACCTGCATCTATGTCAGTACATAACTGCTTGAAAAATTGTGAGTTGAGAGCTCCTCCTTTGACAAAATTCACAATTTGAAATGTTTGATTCAAAACCACCTTTAGTGGGGCTGGAAGTGTTTTTGAGGTCAGTGCTTGAGACAATGAATCATATGATGAATGCCTTTCACTTTTGGAACTTGCTTTTTCACACATACTTGAAATCCAGAATTTTTCCTCACCATAGCTGGTGCTCCATCTGTACAGCACCCACAGACATTATCCCACAAAAGAATTTCTGATTCAAAGAAAGATGAAACATTTTTCAAAATATCCATGGTCTTGGTAGTTGTTTCAAGAGGATAACCAAAAAAACTTCTCTTTATATGAACCTGAGTGAACATATCTCGCAAATACCAGCAACTGGGAACATGATTTCACATCAGTTGATTCATCAAGTTGAATTGAAAGTAAGCCAAATGCTGCAGACTTGATCTCCTGCAGAACTTGATCCCTGATGTTGATGCCCATTTCACTGATCCTCTTTTGAACAGTACTCTTTGATAGTGAAACTTCTGCAAGTTTCTTCTCCAATACATTTTGCAAGATGATTTCAAACATTTTGAGAGTGCAAAGTTTGATCAAAGTTTCCCAAATGTATGTCTGTTTTTCTGCTTTGCTATCTTCAGTGCTATGACATAAGTAGCTTCAATGACCTTTTGGTTCATTTTTTAGAATGCCCATGTTGAATCCAGTTTCATATTTTTGAGAGCATTCCCATAACGTTCAAAATGCTTTTGTTTTTATCCTTGTGTTGAGGATGAAAATTCTGCAAATGTTGCTTCAACTTTATTGGTTTCATAGAATCATTTGACAAAGCTTTGCTACAAATGACACATTTCTTCTCCATAGATGATGATGGATATGAATTCATGTTGAATATTGAATCATCGTACCCTCATTTTTTTTGACACTCATCATGGGCTCCAAATTTTGTGAAAAAAAAAACAAGAAGTGAAAGATAACTATAAATGGAATATTTTCACAGATTAAATAAAAAACAAAGATAAATATTTCACTTTTTTTATCTGTGAAAATATTCCATTTATACACTATTATTAAATGTCACAGATTAAACAAAAACAAACCGTAATACTGCAGATTATATACAATTTGTAGAATTGTAGTTTGTAGAAAGATCAATATTCCAACAGTTTGAGTCTGGCAGTCTGTGGTCCCGATTTTCACCCCTGAAATTCCCCCCTGGTTGAGAACCAGTTGAATAATCATTTGAAAAAGTTCAATAATGATTTAAGAGTGTTTGTAAGTTATGCTAGTGAAATTTGAAAATTCTCAGGTGAATTAAAAGCATTTTTAATCTTAACATGAAAATTGTTTTACATTCAGATAAGGCAATACTGACTCCATATGTTCACAGACAAATCCTAAGTAAAAATACTTAATTAAAATATCTTTTTTTTATTTTGTATTCAGAAAACCTGTTGTGTTTAACCCTTTTTTTGTGGTTTGTGTAAATCTTACCACTCCAAGCAGAAAGATTCATAAATTTATTTGGTGGTCGTTGAAAATGTTAAGTATAAAATACTTGCATTGTATAGTGTCAAACACAATTGAAGTATTAAAAGTTTGAATATGAAATCTTTCATGATTACTTTGTGGTTACGCTGTTAGTCTCATCAAGTGAACCCGACCTGCATGAAAGAGTTAACGGCACAAATACCTACTAGTTTAATAGTAATTTTCTTCTAACTGGAAGAAATAATTTTAATGCAGCTTATTCCCCTTACCATGATTAATGACATTAGAATAATGATGCACATTTTAAATCTTTTTTTTTTTTTCCTGAAACAGGCCTCAGAATGTTGCTGTTGCATCAATGTTTTCTGTGACCTATCGTAATAAAGACTGGTTGGATGGTTATGGCTGCCTTTACCAAGTAAGTATTAAGTTGAATTAATGATAGAGCTGGGTAATTTAATTAATATAAAATGACTACCTATGAGCAGTGATTATATAAATGAGTATGACATAAACTAACAGGATGGTAAAAATTAAGGTTAAGGTTACACTAATCATTAAGACTAGGGAGTTTTATATGCTCAGGAAACACTGTTAAACACTTCTTATAGCCTTCACGTTGAGCATAAAACAAAGATATGATATAAAAATATCTGAAACTATACTTTCAGAGATATATTACAAAATGTATATTGCAAAATTAATATGGAAGAGATAAAGAAATACATAATGGAAACTGTTTTAACACCACAGTTACACTTAGTGATAAAAATGGGAAAATTGATAAATGTGCTGTTTGTGAACATCCTTGTATCTCATGTTTAAAACTTTGTACATTTTCTGCAGCATTAATAAGCTATGGACAATTAATTTCAATTAAAGCCTTTGTTAGTGGTAATATAAAATTAAAGTTATGGAAGAGTGTCTATGCAAGTTATGTAATGTTGGCTTGGCATGACTGGAAGGTCAGTATAATAAAAATAACTAAATGTATAGCATTGTTAAACATAAGCTACCTAGACTAAACATTTGTATTTTCATGTGATAATATATATATATAAAAGTGCTTTTACAGTTTGAATGTTTTAAATTAGCTAAATTCATATCTTTAGAATAAACGGAAGAGAAAGATAGTTATAGGTCTTAACTATCACTAGCTGTCCATAATCAGTATACTTTGAGTATGCAATGTATAACAGTGATATAGAGAAACTATTCAAAATCTTCTGGGTAATATAATTAGAATTCATAATCCATTCCTAATGCATTTTATAGGAAATCGTCTTGACCAACCATTCATAGTAAGTTAATGTTATAGTACATTGACTGGGGCAGAAAAGTTTGTCATGTGCATGGTTGTCAGCTCTATTGATTTCTTCAATTCTAGGCACATTATATTTTAATCTTTGATTAATGAGGATAGCACCATTGTAAAGTGGTTGAAATACTCCAAAATTGGTGCATTTTATGTTGCCCTGTAACTTTTGACTTTCTTAGAATTGACTTGTTACTTTGTTGTGACAGTTGAAGTTTATCTTTGTGTTGTGCTGTAACTTTTGGATAAAGGTGGTTTATGGTGTGTTATCAGTTTTTTTTACCATGGACAGTGATTTACAGTTAAGGTTTTGGATGCATTGCACTAAAATTACTCTTTATATATTTTTATTTGCATTTATGGCTCTTTTGCTCAAAGAAACAGTGACTACGGTAGCCATGACTGTTGTTGCTGCTCACTTTTCTGTAATTTTATTTCTGTAACATTTAAAATTTATGTTGTCAGACTAGTTATTTGTAATATTGTTCAGTTTTGACCAATATAAATCTATGTCTAATGGTTGCAACATTTCTCAGTAGGGTGTCAAGTTTTTATGTATGTATGGATGGGTAGGATTCTTTATGGTATGTACATGTCACTTACTGGCAATAAATGTCAACAATAAACAAACATTACACAGTCCACGTGTTTTAGAATAATATATTGAAACAAATTTTATATATATATATGTTTAATCACACAGTTAATTACTATAATTGTAGCCAAAGCTTAAAATAACTTTTTTCGTCAAAGTTCAAAGAAGTTGGTTACGTTACTTGAGAAACAGTTGAAAAGAAAAAGTATCCTTTACTATGTTATTACAATACAGTGTGATAGTGTCGCTTTAAGAGTTGCTACTCAAAATCATGCAGTTTAGATCTATTTATCTAATTAACTTTGTTTTAATAACTCAAACAACATTTTGTACACTTGTTTATAGCCTGACCAAAGCATAGAATATTATACATACCACAAGAAATTATAATGCAATAATACTCAATCAAAACATTGAGAAAAGTTTAGAAGGTTCTAGTAACATATTCCAGTAATACAACAAGTTTACTTGCACAATGTAACTACACAATGTGTGTTTGATATAAACTTACATAAATAAAACTGCATTAAGTTGTCATGTCTAAACATAACTAAATTTAACACTTCCATCAAAATGAAATTGAAATGGTTGAGTATATCCACTCAGATGAGGGCCATGGATTCTTTCTGTTCTTACGGAATTATTGGATTGAAAAGTAGTGGAAGGTGTCTCACATACTGGTAGCCCAACCTTCCCATGGGAATATGGAGTATTCATTTTACTATCTTGTTATTTATTTGTTGAAGCTGGAGAAGCATCATTTCTTTGTTCTCTAACGAAGTGTGTGTTTCAACAACTAAGATTCAAACACACACACACAGTCTTGTTTTAGTTATTAGGTCATTTCTAGTCAGTCAGATAAGCAGAATTATTTCAAATTTGTTGGTGTGTATTTAATTTATGTGTGTGTGTGTATTTTTTATTTTCTTGCACCATTTAATTCTTTTTATTATCTTAAAATATGTCTCCAATGCTTGTCAGTTCCTGAGCTGAAACAATTCAGCCTTCATTATGTTAACATAATTGACTTGCTATGAGTTAGGTCATGGTTTATAAATTGTGACAAATTTGTGTTTAATTCTTTAAAGAAAAATACCACAATTTTTATAGATTACAACTTAAAATATATATTTAGAGAAATTTTGGTGAGTGTCAAAATAATTTTGTTTTATCAATGTAAGTTCATTCAGGTATAAAGTCATCTATTACTGTTTATTTGTGCTTTTATTTAATTGGTATAGAAAATTTCAGTCATTTTTTTAAACTTGTAAGATTGAACATTTTACTTGATAGTTAAACTATTAGGATTCTATTTTTTGTGTTAAAGATGTTTCCTGACAGTAAAGATAATAACCACAATTGCTTATGAAATTAAAATTCTTTGAGCTCAATAGTTTTAAATTTTGTTTGTATATAATGTATTTTAAAAATATATAAATGACTTGCTCTTCTTGTAGGACTTCCAAACCTGCTCACTACGTTTCCAGTGCCCACTGACGCTAGATTCATATTCAAACTTAGGTCATTCACCTGAGAACAGAAATAATACTAGTCGACTTGTGAGCTGTCAGACAATACAGCAGTCTAACATATGGGGATCAGAGAGACATGAAAGAGAAGATTCGTTACAGAATAGCGGTAAAGAAGAGTATTACTGTTTTCCATTTACATTGCAGTACATACATTGTTGTAATGTAAACAGAGTGAACATTTTATGATTGCTTTTTGCTATTGTTGAAGCTCAAATTAAAGTATAGTTTTATTATAATTTACAGTTTTTTGAGTAAGTTAGTTTTCATAACAGGTAGTGTTTTGATCACTGTTGTGATCATTATCAAGTGTAACAGTTTATATTTATAATTCAGATTCCATAAGTATTTATTGCTTTATATTTATTATAATTAAAAGCAATCTGTAGTTTATTCATTCAACTAACCAAGCCCTTTTGTAAAGCACCCTCCTCCTATTAACAGCTAGCAAAACCCAAAACTTTAATATCATCAGCATATTTAAATAATTATTAATCATTAATTCATTCTATGCCATTAATTTAAATTAGAAAGAGAAAAGGTCCTAATACTGAGCTAGTTTTTGTACCCCTAGAAATAACTTTTAATTACAAGCCTGTTATGTAGAACATTACCAAATGCTCTCTGAAAATCCACATCAGTACTCTCATCTACATAAGCAGTAACCTCTTCCAAGAAGTGTAAAAGATTAGAAAGGGAAGATAAGTGAAACTGTGCTGACTATCCAAGAATATTCTAATTTGTTTGTTAAATTACTTTGAAAAGCATTTTTTTATTACTTTCATTCTTTTTCTGTCACTGGTGTTAGATTTACAGATTAGTAATTACCAGGACAATGTATTTTGTTTACAAGTCTTGTTTTTAATAATTCATATCATTAAAGTATTTTCTGCAGTAATATTTATAGTATTATGTAATGTGTATTATATCACATTTTTTTTTTGTACTGGTTGTTGCAATTAGTTTCCCAATGTAAAAATTGATGTTGACAGATTATCTGTTAGGACTTTTAATCACAATGTGTGCCAATAAAGTGCATTAATGGTTGAATACATAGGATATTTTTCCTCTTTGAAAAAGTATATTATTTGCTAAATGTTAGATAGCTTCAAGCTTTTGATATTTCTTGAACCATTGTGTAAAGTGTAGATTAAACAGGGTGAACATATATACGTTTAAATGTGTTTAACTGTATTTTGTTTTCTTTTCTGTTCTTGTGCTGATTACTTACAAAATTATTAATAGCATTTAACCCCCCCCCCAAAGCATATAAACTTTCTTTGTTGATGCTTGACCCTATTTAAGAAAAGGCCTTATGCATAGTCATTTAATATTCATTCAAATGATAAACTTTTAGTTCTTGTTCATAAATAATTACTGAATAAAATGCCTCAAAAATAATATATTTAGTGTTCTTGACAGTGTTAATAAATTATTTAAATTATTCTTTCATATAGAAGTAGTTTTCAGTTTTTTAATCTTTCTTTTGTTTAATCTTTAAAACAAAAAAGATATTTTGTTTATAATTTTGAACTTATAATGATTAGCATGAGAGTTTCCAAACTGTAGGATTGTGAAAGCTAGTTGTTTTAATCTTGCAGATTGGGATGACATTCAAGAACTGAGCCTGTGTGTTTTGGTTTGGGAAGCCTGGTTTGATGTGGCTGACACCAACTCCCATTGTATCATGTTAATATTTGATATCAACCAGTGGTATCAAGCTCAAATGCCATCTTCATTCAGGTACTTGCACTGATTTACTCTCAGTTGTTTAATGAAACTTTAAATGTATTCTCAAGGTGGCTGGTATGTGTATTAAAACTTTAATTGAAACTGGACGATGACCTAAGGAGGTTGAAATGTTCTGTACTTTATTGTAATTGAGAATACATTTTTACTTCAAGTGGGTTTCTCCTCATCACGAAACATTTAATTTGTATTTGAACTTATTGAAAAAAGTGACCAGACAATGCTATAAGTGTGTAATCATGCTTTTATGTGATTTTAATGACTGATTTTGATTTACAAATTGTACAACTGTTAAACCTTCCATGGTCATTACATATAACAAAAAGTATGTTGTATAGCTAAATATAAAGAAAAAAAATTGTATGTAAACACACAAACTTTTATCAAAATATCTTAGGTATTCTGATAAACAAAAATTTAGAAAAGTGTTTATTTTCAAGTGTAATTATAGTCTTATATTACACTGTTAAAATGGATTGACTTTTAGTGAAATGTAGTTTTGAAACTGTTTTCAAGATGCACTTGTAAAACTGTTCGAGTTTAAGTAAGAGTTTACTTACTAGTTGTTGAATAATTTTACATGTGTAATTGGAATTGCTGTTAAGGAGATGATTAAATAATAAATAAACGTAAGGATGTAGCTGAATTTTTATATATATTGTGATTTTACTGGTTCCATTTGATTGTTTCTCTGTGACATTACAAGTAAAATTTATAGGATTTCCTATCTTTCAGGTGCTATGTATTTAATGTCTAGTAACTCTGGCATATATATGTTTTTATGAACATAAACTCCAGTAAAAGAAGCATTAATAGAAGAGTAAACTAACTTTGTTGCATGTGAAATAGAAAATCTTAGGAAAAAAAATGAGACTATTTATGGATTTCACAGTGTTATTGTGCTTTGCTTTTGGTGCAGAAATTGCTTAATTTGGATAGACTAAACACCTGTTCTACTTAATGTTTTAGGATGTATTTTGTTGAATTACTTGTACCACATAACTGCCATTTGGTAGAATATTATAGTCACACTTAATAGCTTGTGAATTATATGTTTGGAACTTCTTATTGAAATTTGCATGAATTATAATATACAGAAGTAATAAGATCTTAAAGTGAAATATGACTTCTGGGTTTTGGTGCGTATGTGTTTGCTTAAGTGTAAGTATCAAAAGTGACTGTAACTTAATGATTTTAAGTAGAATTGTCATCACTCTGACATTCACAAGTTGCACCAAACATGTACATATTAAATTACTCTATCATTTCTGTTGATGTTTGATCATAAGAAGTACTGATTTATTTTCTTATAGAATTTCATCTGGAAAGTTCAGCTCTTATGTTGAAATATTTTCCCTAACAAAAGTACTGGAGGAAGCAGACAGAGGATCTTTTCTTTTAGTAAGTTCTTGATGTACAATGTCTCTCTGATTAATATATTGTGTATTGCAGTTAAGTATATTAAACTTCAAATTACAGACTTGTTTTTAACTGTTTGCTACTAGTGTAGTCTCCATCTTGAATTGGATTAAGTAGTTTTATGATTTTGTCTGTTACAACACACAGTGTAAAGAATTGGTTAAAATATTTGGTGAAATCCTTTATGTAAAATGCATAGAGTATCTCACCAATAGTAAGTGGGCTTGTAATATTGAGATTTTTTTTACATTTATCTATAGTGCTTTCACTGATTTATATACTTTTATAGAACATATACCTAACAAAATCGTGAACTCACAATAAAGTTGTAGCATAAATAATTTATAAACATCTCTTTCAAAATTTGTTAGAGTTCATGTGGACCTTTCTGATAATGTTGGAGTTAAAATCACAGTTATGCCCCATTTATTGAATAACTTTTTGAGCAACATTAAAAATTGTGAAGCCAAATAAAAGTTATTTGCAAAAATAATTCCAAATCTGATGCTTTTTTTTTGTTAGGACGTACACATTGTCCCCAGTTCTCTTATGAAGTTCAATTCCAAGTCATCAGTTGAACAGTTTTATTTTCCTTCTTCACTAGGCTTTAGTAAGTGTATCTTTTACTATCTGAATAGTGATTATTGCAGGTTTCATTTTTATTACGGGCTTGTTTTTTAAACATTTTTTTCACTAAGTTGAAGAGTGCATTGCAGGGCTGTTGCATGTAATAATATAACATATTCAATAACCAATAATAATACTTGTTTGTGTTAACTTTTACAAAAAATGTATAAATTAATTTTTGAAATAAAATTTCTGTTTAAAAGTTGGTCTAAATGGTATGTTTCTTGTACATAATGAGTTTGCATGTTTCATTCCATTTAAATACCAAAAAAGCATATTAGCATATTATTGTGTGACATTCATTATAGCTATCAGATAAACCAATAAGATCTACATAAAATGTAAAACATAAACATTGTTATTTTTAGTCTTATAAACTAGAAGTAATTTATTTTGCCTTCGAATTGCAAGGAAAGCTTATGAAAATTTTATGAAATTTCTGAAGCCTTTTCTGTACAAATTCATGTCTTTGAAAGTTATTGGGTTGATATGCTGAAGGTTATTTATCAATGTTAAACAAATCATTCATATGGTAGTAGAGTGTAATTGAAAAATATTTTAATCATGTATAAAGTATTCCATCATACAGCATAGGCAAGAAGATTATCTTGCCTGATTGTAAAAATCACAGTTGCTAAGTTATTTGTATGTTAGTCTGCAACAAGTTAATTTGAGCTACAAAGATTTACAGTTGCGTGTGTGACAAAAATTATGAATCTAAAAGAAAAACGAAAATTGAAAACTATGTTATCAAATGTAAATTATTTTGAGAAGTTTTATGTATCATATCTAATTTATACTTGCAGAACTTTATTGTGTAACTGAAAATGGAATCATGCAGCTGTCCTTCCTTGGAATACAAAGACAGGTTAGTAAATTCAGGGACTTTTAATGATTAACTTGAATTTCTTCTGTAATATTATTGTTGGAAATATAAAACTTGCCTGTTTAAAAGAATTTCAATTTCTGTAGAGTTATTCAGTAAATTATTTTGAAAAATATGAAAGAGTACTTGGCAGTTGACTGTTTGATATATTTATGCACACACTCGCACACCAACAGCTTCACTAAGGAATAACAAGAAAAGCTTAATAACTTTGGGGTTTTAATACTTTCTATGCTGTTATTTGTAGATCTTGTCAAAGATGGTTACGAATGGGCCGAGCATCCTTGTGAACCCACACAGTCTGTACAGCATGTGTTTGAAAGCTGGACTTGTATCTCATTATCAGGAACTTGATGTGTCGATTGTAAGTTTTTTATGTTTTTGACATTTTGTGTGACTTCCAAATATTTTGTTAAGGTTTTTTTTGTCAAGAATGATGTATTGTGAACATATAAGTTTAAAAACTACATTCCTATTTTATGCTTATGAAACCATTTCTAGAAAAAATATCTAACATTTCTTTCCTGTTTATTAGTACAAGTTCAGATAGCTCTTGTGTGAAATTCAAATCAAACTGAAACTATTAGTATATAGAAGGCAACTTTTTGTATTTAATCTTTATATTAGTAGCCAGTTTGGTATAAAGTAAATCTGTAATTTGTCTTACATCACTAAACAATTTTATTTTTTTTAGTCAACACAGAGAGAAGCTGTTCTATCAGTGGCCCTTGAGTACAACTTGTCTCATTTCTTTGCTGCCTGTATTAATCAGTGGGCTTCTAGTGGTAGGTGTTAGACTTTAATGGGTAATTCTTAAAACATTTTAGAGTGATAAAAAAAATCTTTATGTTAAAAGCATATTATTGTGTTATACATTCATTTAATAAAACAAGAACTTTCTTGAATTGTACTCTTTCTTGAATTCTGTGAAGTGTGATGGTAATGTCTTAAAAACTAAGATACAATGACATGTACATATGATGTTAGTGTTTAAACTTTATAAGTTTTTATTCTTGATTCAGCTTAAAATATTGCAGGATAATTGTAACATTTTACTGGCCTCTTTTCACAAAACAATGGAATTTCTTTGTGATGTTTAATACATGTGTAGATGTGCATTTTTTTTTTAATAAAATAAATTAACATTTAATACTTTGGTTTACATCCTTCAACAAAGCCAGCAATGAGTTCAGGAAGGTCTGCATAAATTAAACATTCATGCAAAAGATTCATCTGGATATGTACACAACTTAAGTAGAATCACATTTTGACAAATTTGTTACTGTTACATACAGATATTAGGGTAGTTCCCATTGGAAAAGTAGAAAAATATATGTTTTAAATATTCAATCCTTCATTTCCAGTGTGTTCCTTTATGAAAGAAAAAAATGTCACAAAAGGTTTTTATCAACTGGGGTTTATTTAGAGGTGCCCCAATGTTTAAAATTGAAAAATTTTTTTGTTGTGGGAATAAAATACTATTATTGAATATTAAGATAGTAAGTAACAATAATAATAGTTTTTTATGTATAATAAATAATGAACAAGAAACATGAACATTTTTTTTTGCAAAATAGTTACCATGAATTAATTGCAAAGAGGAAAATGAAACTAAACTTGCATTTGTTTTGTATACTTTTTAATAAATTCAAGGTAAGGTGAAGCTTCATATTACTATGACAGACAATGGGTTTATTTAGTTGTATAAAATTACTTATTCTCCTCAGTGTGGATTCTTCCCAGGGAAGGTTCTGTTTTTTCAGTTTACCTCCTTTGGGATCTAAACATCCACCCACGTGATTGCCATGCATGGTGACCTGTGAAGGAGAGGAGAGGATCCTGGTGTTGAGGGGTCCAACCCTAACATATCACTTTGGCCTTGAATTTCTGTGGACGGGCAGCCTTGGGGTGGCCCCTCTTAAGGTCATTCAGCTGGTCCACTTGGGCTAAGGTCAACTAAGTACCAGTGTTGCATGTTCTCAACAGGCATTGTGGACACTGTATCTGATGATAGTGTTTGGGTATAACACTCATGGAACCCTTGCGTTGTTGCAGTGTCCTTGTTTGGCATTGTAGTGTGTCCTCTCGTAGGGCTTCATGGTGTGTGGGGTCAGTGGGCACCGAAATATTCTTTTTTTATTATGGATCCTTCAAATAAAAATTTAAAGAGAAAAGTAAAAAACAGTTCAAAGGTAAATGACCATGTCTTGAGGATTCTGAGTAGCAATCTTCAATATCTGTAACACCTGTATCTCATTTCCTTATACTACATTAATTTTCAGACAAACCATTAGGGCAGATGCCTCCCTTTTTAATTCAGAAGGGACTTACTGGCTCTTCAGAGTCAGTAAAGAAGCTTTGCTCTGGTGACAATGGTTGGAAACATCCACATTTCAAAACAATGAAGTCCTCTTGCATTTAAAGGCAATATAGGATATACTTATTGAGGTTATGCCTCATGCTACTTTGAATTTATCACAAGGAGTTATTGTTGAGAGGGATTTGAAGAACATCCTCGAGTCAGAGATTCTTTCTGGTTTCTCCACCCAAGGAGTTTCTGCAGTGAGACGTATCTCCACTTGTATGGAATTATGATACCAACCAGTGTCCTCATTTTAACATTTACATCAGCACGTCCACCTACCACCATCAAGGCAGGTTATCTTAACTGCAAGGTACGGAGATACATTTCAAACCGTCTCAGATGTTTCCAGTATCAGTGGTTTGATCACTCGAAGACATCATGCTGTGGTTTCTTGATGTGTGCTCATTGCTCTGGCAAGGACCACGATGCCTATGAGTGTGAAATGGATTCTCGTGTCAATTGCAATGGCTCTCACACGTCCTACTTTCGTTCTTGTCCTAAATTGTTGGAAGAAAAAGAGGTGCAGTGTTTGAAAATGGTTCAAAACATTACTTACGATGAAGCTCAAAAGTTGCTGTCCACCACTTAAATTTTTTCAATCACATTAACTCTATACATCCCAACATTAACTTCACATGTGAACAGGAAGAAAGCAATCAAATATCATTTCTTAACCTCAAAATTACAAGAATTGACACATAATTCAAAACAGAAATTCATGCAAAATCACCCATACTGGACTATACATTCCTTGGGACTCAGCACATGAAACAAAACAAAAACTCAACATACTAAAAAACCAAATAAACACAGCCATAAAACTATGCTCACCAAATAAAATTAATGATGAATTAGACAAAGCAATACTTCATCAGCATCAATAAGTTTCCCCCACAAACTGTAGAAAACATTGTACGCACACACCTAGATAGAAAGCAAAATCTACCAATAAAAGTAAATATATCTCACGAATCAAAAACTCATGAAACAGTATACTGCTGCATTCCATATATTCCCGACATCAGCAGAGGAATAACCAACATTTGGCAAAAACTAGTAACAAATTATGACATTCCAGTTAATTCCAAATTTATTCAAAAACCAGGCACAAAACTGAGGTCTATACTGTGTAAAAACTACACTGACAAACACCACACCAACATCATTTATAAAATACAATGTGGTAACTGCCACGACTTCTATATTGGAGAAACAAGTAGAAAAATGGAAACCAGATTCAAAGAACATAAAAAGTCACCTTCACACATTTTTGAACACTGTAAGTCAAATAAACACAACATAACCATAGAAAACACTCAAATACCAAATAAACAAGCATAAACAAATGCAAAATTAAAGAAGCCTTACTTATACAACAACTTAGGCCCAAAATAAACCAATATAAAGGAATGCCTTTATACCTGTATTAAATATAATAAAATAAATTATATATTCAAACATCTAACACTGCCCAATACATTCTGACACTCAGTTACACAACCCCTTCCAAACATGTGGTCAGATTCCGAATAGTTACCTCTTTCTTTGTAAACCTGACAATGACCGAAGAAAGTCAAAACGTTGTTCGCTCTTCTATGTAAAATATTCTCAACCAAAACGAGCTGTTTTTGCATATATATTTCTCTACAAGTGTTTTTTTTCGACATCACTGGTTTCTGTGTTCACTGCTGAACTGCATGCCATTTTTCTTGTCCTGGATCACATGGAAACTAAGCAGTACTAAAATTGCACTGTTTATAATCTCCTGGTTTTGGAATTGCTTCACACAAGTTCACTCCTTGTTCTTGCTGATATTCAAAACTGACTGGCCCATTTCTCTTTAACATCTAGGTCTATTCAGTTTTTCTGGATAGCAGGCCACATTGGTATTCCTGGAATGAGCTCGCTAACACTACAGCTAAATCTGTCTGCTTTGGCACTATCACTGCTGTGTCTGTTCCATATATGGACTGTGGTTTTTTATTGAAGGCTTGGCTCCATGCCAGTTGACAGCCAACTTGGAGTAAGCAACATGGAAATAAGCTTTTCCAAATAAAACTCTATATTGGACTTTGGCTGTCTTGCTTCCATAAGGATCAGAAAAAGGAAGTTGTTCTAACTAGACTATGCATTGGTCACAGTTTTTAACTCATTGTTTTTTATCTGGTACTGATACACCAGTATGTTTTGTGTGTAACACTCAGGTCACAATGAGCCACATTTTACTGTCTTTTCATCGTTATAATTCTCAACAACAGCACCATTTTAAACATGTTCTGTCCAAAGCTTTATTCATCATGTTAGACACTTTTATTGGCTATAGTGACATTGTTGACCTTAGAAATGTTTTTATGTTTTTAAAGGCATTAATCTTTTTACTGCAATTTAAGTTTTTAATTTATACATTAGATCATTTTTAATGTGATTCCCTGTAAAAGTACATCTACTTTGATTTGAAATTAAAAAATGATCGGAACGTCAAATAACTTGAAGGTGACTAACAGTGGTTTTTGAACTTATCTGTTAGTCTTCTTGGCAAGTTATGATAATTATTGTTATGCTACAGAAAATTTTTCACAACTTGTATTACTCTAGTTTTTCTCTTAATGCTGTAGACTAGATATAAAAATTGGATTTAATGCTATTTATATTTTTAATTCAAAAATTAAACTGTTTTGTTTTATCTTAATTTCCTTTTATGAATTTTAATAATTTTTAACTTTTTACCAGATGTTTGGTACAGATAGCCTAGTTGTTTTGAGCTATAAAACACTAAACCAACCAAAATGTTAGGTATAGTTTCTATTTATAAACCTTTGTGATTTCTTAGCAATGTGTTGTCAAATTTATCTTACTTATTTGTAATCTTGTTCTGATGTACTGTTTTTAAGATGGAGTTGGTTTATTTATATTGATTTCTTATAGGCTTTAAGTGCATGATTGTAGTTAGTTTCATTTCTGCATTATCTACATGTGTTGTTTAAATTGTGTTAAACACTTGGAGTTTAATTTTTACAAGATGTATAATCTTTGAAATAAAATATAAAAATCTATCTGAATAATAATAATAATAATAATAATAATGAGAAAATAATTGTATTTTGCAATGTTAGTTAGCTAAAATCCTACATGTAGCTGGAATTTTCTAAGTCACTGACTGATTTCTGCAACTACATAAGTGATATAAGCCTCTCAGGTCACCCCCAGCCATTGATACATGTCTTTTAAGGTCACCCTCAGACATTGTCTGAGGAGCAGTATGAACCTAGAAATATTTATCAAAGATTGATACAAGCCTATTGGGTTAATTCAAGACACTATGGTACCCCTAAACATTGACTATACCATCTCAAATTCTGTGTGAATGATTTATTTATGATAAAACAAGTTTTTGGAGGGGTGAGGTAATGAAATTGAAAAACTTGTTATTTGGAGACCACCCTACTTATCATGCTTCAGAAATATATTTGATATTTTTTTTCAATGATATTTAGATAAGCATTAAGTGTACAGTAATTTTATCTGTATGAAAAAAAATTAAATTTATCCATTCAGATTAGTTGATAATTATTGGAAAACTTGTGATCTTGCTACAAACAGTTTTGCTTCTTTTTGGAAGGAAATAACTGGGACATTTATTTTTTAGATGTGGAAAGTGTGCTATGTGTTAAAATTAGTGCAAAACAATTTTAAATTTTTGATGTAAATCTGTTGGTCATCTTTATTACTGAATAAAAATGCACTACTTTCAATATTCACTTTTTCAAATAAAAATCATGAATATTGGTATTTTATCTTTATTGTGGTATACTAGAGTTTAATTATGTAGTTTTTAGTGTTTACTCTAAGTAATTCAGTTTTAAACATTTTTATCTTTTGTAAACAGTGATGTTGTAAATCTGAATTTTGTACTACTGAACTTGTGTTATTGTTTTCTTTCTGCAGATGATCACTCAGGATGCACACTCAGGTTTTTGTGCAGTTGGGCTTGGAAGAAGGTAACCCAGATAAAAACAAGTTCTGACAGACTTTGTAAGTGCCTGATTATGGTTATCTGTAATCATTATTTAATACAATAAAAAATGAAACATATACTAACCTCAAAGTGAAATGTTATTAAAGTAGCAAAAACATTATATATGCATTTGTTTCCTGTTCAAACTCTTACTGTTGTTACTCTTCAGTTTCAGTAGTTATAATTCTTATATAGCTCATAACAAAAATGAGTAAAAGTTAAAAACATTTTATCAGCTGTAATCTGGAAATGACTTAATAATGATTAAAATATGGAAGATTTGTATCAGTGTAGTACATTGTGCTTTTAAAGCCTTTAAGAATCTTAAATATTTTCAGAATTCAAAAAGAATTTTTAAATTAATCTATTTCTTGTTCTTATTAATTTCAAATTACATCTTTATATTTTAAAATTTATATTTAATCTGTCATATTAAATCACAATAACAAATAACTGAAATGATCACATTTGTTATTCTGGTGTGACGTGTTTATATTTGAGTTGTAGAAGTCTTTGTGTGTGTATATATAAGTTATTATGCCAGAGATGGTAGTGGATCACATGCATACAAGTAATTTAATTCTATCGTAGTTTGTTACCTTCCTATACCATTGATGAAAATTATCAAAGTGCATTTAGTGTTTGTTTTGTTGAAGTTGTTAATTTCTTTTTACTTTACAAAAACTGTTTTTAAAATTTGAAACTATGTAATTAGACAGTGCACTGTGGCTCATTAGTTTGTTTCTTCTGATACAGCAGTACATAATTTCTGAACGTATGGAGGTATAATAAGATATGTCCTGTATATGTGATATTATGGCTGTTATTGTGTTACTGCAAATAAGTATTTATGAAACTTGGTTTTCAGATCAGTAACTGCAAGCACATTTCATAATGCTCTACTGTTCAGCTGTGTAACATAATGAAGTTAAATTTTTTTTATACATTGCTAATATTCCAGAAAAATCTAATTTAGATTCAAGATTAGTCAGTGATTATCATGTCTTGCATCTAAAGTGTGCATTTCAATTGTTCCAGAGGTGGCTACTGGACTGGAAAAAGTAAAAAAAAAGTTTGAAGAGTTATTTTTTATGTGTTTGAAGTAGTTAAGTTTTTTAGAAAATACTAAAAACTATGCTATTCTTTAAAAAATAAATTTACTGATGTTTATTTTTATCATAACAGTTTGATACTTAGGTAATCATTTATATTTTAATTTATTACATCGTAAAAGTTTTTGATGCGAAACTACAGTTAAAACATTTTTTGTAATACTTATCAGTAGTGCCATTTTTCAACTGTTCTGGACAAGAAGTGGATAAGGCTACTTTAAACTTTCTGCAGAGCTACAGTAATCAGCTGAATCACTTAGCCTGTTTGATTCATCTCCTGCAGTCTCAATGTGGTTCTATCACTCAGCAAGGTAAAAATGTTTTAACTGAAAAATAAGTATTCATAAATGAAAACTGATAATTTTTAAAACCTTAAAATACATCTGTAATTGAGTGGAATTTTTCATTTCTTAATTAATTTGTTTTATGATATATCAAACATTTCATTGAACTGTACATTGTTAAGGTTTCAAAAAAGTGTTTTATTTATAAAATGATAAAGTATGTTGTTGCTTGAATGGTTGAAAAATACCTTTGGCCATGACAGATGATCAAAGTATGGTCAAGCGATACTTAAAATATAAATATTTTACACTTATTTATTAATGGACCTTAAAAATAACTGCATCAGAAAAAGGTACAGTCTTATTTTTTTTTCTCATAGACTTTTCGTTTTGAATGAGATTTTCTGAGTATATTGTTTGCAGGTGGATGTAAGAACTTTATGTTGCTAGACTTTATCTGTGAGTTTGGAATGCTTGGAAATGGTGGAATTGTAGCCATGTGTGTTTTCTTCTATGATGTATTTTTATTTAGTCTATTAAGTTCTGGTATAATACCAGAATAATGGTTTGTGATAGCTTTTATGTTTTTTATATGTGATAATACTAATAGGGAATCAGTACTGAAAGTTGTATTATTCATGCAGTATTAACTCAGAAAGCTAGTTTTTGTTTAGGAAGTAAACTTGACCAGACTTTTTTGTTATAATTTTTAAAATAAGACCAAGAATTGGGTTGACATGGTTATACATGAAGTAGTTTAATGATACGTTTTCAATCCAGTGCTTAGCATTGTACTTTTTTTTATAAGCTTTGTAACTGATATTTTATCTGTTAAAACCACTACAAGGAGTAGGTTTCATAGAATGTGTTTTCAGTGTAGTGCTGAACATTGTACTTTTAAGTTTCGTAACTGATAACTTATATGTTATAGTCACTACTGTAAGAAATCTGAAAATAACAAGAGTATAAATTAAACCATATATTAAGCTTAATGCGTGTTATATGCTAAATAACTGCCACAATATTTTATTTTATAGGTCAGGTGGAGCTTGAATTAAGATGTGAGGTTACTGAAATCATAGCTCTTTACCTGAAGGTTACTTTGTGGATGTTCACATGCCGACTCTTGCCTGAACATAGTGAAGGCACAGCTTATGGAGAAAATGAGGTAGCCTACCCTGTCAAAATATTTACAGACACCTACACTAGGCGTAGGCAAGAACTTCAGAAACTTCACAGGTATTTGCTGTATTTACTTTTATTTTGAAAACATTTTTATTCTCCCATTTATCTGATATATTGGCTCCATTCACTTTTCTCCACTTATTAATCAATCAGTAACATGTTTTGAAAGAATAAAACCAAATTAAAATTATATTTTGAGTTATTATTATGGTAGTAATGGTGACTCAATTTTTTGTGTGTGAAATACAGTACTTAATCTGTTAGTTTTTCTAAATTGATTTTCACTGGCATTATTAAAGACCATTCAGATAAAATGATATTGGGGAAGCTGAGCGTTTTTTAGAAGTGTATATTCTGTCTTTTCTACTGTTTACCAGTACAGTTAACCACACAGACATCCTCCTTGTTGATGGGCTTGTTTTGGAAATTGAGTCTTTCTTGGACCAGCATCTGTGGCAGAGGGAAGGAGGTAATGGACAGTATCCTCCACCAAGCTTATATGCAGCTCTGAGTTCTTATCTGCTAAAGGGAGTCCCAGTAGATAAGAAACACTGTCTGATCCTCTATCTCCTCCTAGACATGGCAGCATTTCTTTCAGAGCGTCAGAGTCATCTAGTGGAACATCTGATGAAATTTTCGGCTACCTTTCATGTGAATCCCAGTCTTGTAAAATTGACCCAGGGGTTTTGGCTACTTGATCATCGAGACTTTGAGGTAGTTTAGAATTAAAGTATTTTCTGTTAATATTTACTTGTAGAATTAGTTTGAATTTCATATGGTAAATCTGGAGAAAGAAATATATTATGAATTTATTCAGTTAACACAATTTTTGCCAATTGACTCACTTGTGAGTCAGGTGTTTTTGCTCAGAACGTATTGTGTTAATTATCTGTTAAATGAAATGCATACTGATAAAAATGTGTTAAGCTACCTTGTTTGGTTTGAGCAGAATCTTATAAAAGCTTATTAAAAGCATATTTTCCAACATTATATGTTAAAATACTTATTGTTCTTTGAAATGTATAGAATTGAGATTAGTGAGAGAATTATTCATTATCATAGCTTTTAAAATTTAAAAAATTAAAATGAGGAATGACTTCATATTTTAATTTTTATTGAAATAAGAACAAACATACAAATACCAAAAATTAATCAATTTCTGACAGCTATAAAACTAAATAAAATGTTTACTTCTAAACCATAAGATCAAGAGTTTTTTCTGTATCTTAACAAGGACTTTGTAGTAATAATTATTTGTGTATTTTATTGCTGAAATATGTAGGACATTGCAGACTTTCCTTCATACGTATTGGTTTGAAGGAAAAATAATAATAGTTTTTAAAAGTATCATATTTAGTATTAACTCTTTTTGGAATCAAATGATGCAGTTCATTCTGAGTACATGCATTCAATTCAGCTTTCAAAATTTAGTTAGGAGATATAACTGGCAATTCTATTTCAACAATTATTTACTCAAAAATACTTAAAAAATAAAATTTATGTCTTAACATTTCTGATATTTATATTTCTTTATCACTGATAACATTTTTGAAAAATGTTTAGATTTTAATTTCTGTTGTATATTTAGATGAATGAATTATGAACACTACTTTTAGATGTTTTTGCATGTTTCTTTTAGCTCATAATCTTATTTATTTTTCTTAGTCAGATTTCAACTCTTTAGGATTATATTTGTTTTTATGCCTTCAGTTTGTTCAGCTGTGAATTTTCTGGTTTAACTTGTATTTATAGTACCTATCAAGAGTGTTTTTACAATTTTGAATGGATCTCAAGTTTAAACATTTATACAACTCAAAGCCAATAATAATCAGAAAAGGAAGTTTTAAGCTCTAGTTTTCTGTAATAAAGATGCAATATAACTGTATTGTGAGGAAAATATTTACTTGTTAAAGGGCACAGCCGTGCTAAACAAATATTTTTTACTAATTAGTCTTATTATCATGATTTTTTGGTGTGTGTTTTTCCTTGATGTTTCTGTGTTATGTGGGTTTGGAAGCTACAGTAATATTATTTTATGACAAAGTATAATGCGTAGATATTAAGGGTTAGTGGGAGAACAGTATTAAAATCAAACTGTAACCTCAGACATTTCAGATAAAATAAATACTTTTTTATTAATTAGATTGTTAAATTTATTGATACTCACACAATATGCATGAAACTAAGAACTTTTTATTTATTGAATACAAACTAATCTAAACCAAAACTGTAATTATTTAATAGTGTTATCATTTTTAAAAGTGGGGCCACTGATCACTAGAAAATATTTATTAAATCTTTAGTATTTCACAGCAGGAAGTAAACCTCTTCAACTGGCAAAATAAATTATTAAAAGAAAGATAAATGCTATTAAAAACAAATTGTGTTTTTCTCAGTCAGAAAAGAGAGACTGTTTCAAAACGTTTATTCTACTGTTGATGCAGTTTGATTATTCAGGTATTATCATTGTAGAAATAAAGACAAATGGGTGTATTTAACATGCTCTTACTATGAAAGTGTTTGATTGTTTTGATAAACATACTTTAAGGTATGTGAAACAGCATACTTTTACAACTCTTGGACTGCAATTTTATTTGTCTTTTGAAACATTTGAAGTAATAAAAGGTGTAATTTTCCTATGCTGAAACTGTATTTCTAATAGGTACTTAGTTCTTTTAACAAGATTAGCTCTTCTCATTTGTTGCTGCTCTTTATATGCAGACTTTTTCTTTATGCATGTCCCAAAGCTGCCTTCTCCTCCCCCTATTGGAATTGTTTCTTGTGCAAATCATCATGCCTTACATTCTTGCCTATAGGAGCATGACATGCAAATGTGACTTATTCTGTACTATTTTAATAAACCATCACTTTGAAGTTTGGCAGAAGCTGTAAGCACCAGAGAAATATGAGGAGAATGAGTGAGAAATTGAGAGGAGATATGTACCTGTAGAAAATGCTTTTTCAGTATAGAAAAATTGTATCTTCCAATAGGGTTCTAATATTATGCTCAAAAGATCAGTCAGAATCTCAACTTGAGAATGAAGAGGGACAGGTGCAAGGGAATAACAAATGTACTTTTCAAAATTGTGAAAAGATACCCCAGGATATGAGAGATTCAGATAAGAAGAGGGAAAGCCACACCACTACTGAATCAGGTGTACTCTTTGCCCATTTGTGTAATGTTTAAAATTTGAGGGTGGAATATGAGAGGAACACATCTGAGTGGGAGAGAATATGATAGGAATGTATTGTAAAATACATGTAGTGAAAAATATTGCAACTCAATTTCACAGTGAGAAAGGTGGCTAAACAAAGATGTGCCCCTGGATGTTGAGGAACTAGGGCATGGCAGAGCATCCTTTGTAAGTCAGTTACATCCAAAACCTCTTTTGTGGGGTATCAACATCTACATAAGGGTAGGATGAGGATCATACTGTCTTCATGTAAAACCCAAGAACCAGGGATTAAAAACTACTTCGATACCTGGATATGAAACAAGGATTATTTCAGATCTATCAATCCAGGAACTTGACATCCAGTATTGAAATGATTTCTTTTTCATAGAAACAACTACCCCAAGCAAGACACAGACTTGGACTATCCAAAGGGTAATAACATCCTTGTAAGAAGAGAAAAAAAAAGATAGTCAAAGACAGACTCATAACATTCTCACATACCACTTTATGACCCAAGACACAGACGGAGAAAAGTGAGGGAGGAAAATAAGGAAACCCATTTGAGGACTTAATGTGTTTTGGTTCACTTTATTCCAAAACCAAATTATGGGTTGCCCATATTTGTACGAGTCCCATTCAAATGGGTGAACTGCATTTTGACATTGTATTGGTTATTGCAACTAGGAGAAAATTATGTCTTCTACACCTGCAGAGCATCATCACTCTTTCTCTGTAACTGAATGGTTATTATAATGAATATATTCAGTGCATCAAAGATGAAGTAATTCGGTAGCTTGTAACTGGAAAGTGGTAAGAATTTCCCATACTTCATTTGAAAAAAAGAAGAATGATAATGCAGTGTAGAGTCCAGAGGAATATCATTACTAGAGACAGTGCACAATGGGTGACTATGAAACCGTATTTTGTAACGCAAATTATATCGAATTATTCACTCTAGGCATGGCAGGAGGTAGCAGTCTACTTTTGCCTTAACCATGCAATCTATTGGTGGTTCAGTCTATAATGGGCATGTATATGAAGCAAAATATTGTGAGGTTATTCAACATAAACAAAAATTGTAGAACACCCTCATGGTGACTGTGAGAAGCTACAGAGAATAAAGTGAGAGTAAACATGGCTGGACATGTTAAAGAATACTTGCCACTAAGCAGGTTTCATGTAACAAATAAATAAAGGCCCCAAAAAGAAAGAAAGACTGAATAAAAACTTAGAAGATAGAATTGGACTGAAAACTGAATGGCCACGGGTAGTAGATGAAACCATGCACAAGAGAAAACTGCGATATGAAGAAGATAGTGAGAGATTAACATAATGGGAGCAGTCCACATGCAAATTGCAGAATTTAATTTATTGGACAACAAAGATGAAAAGAAGGGAAAAAGTAAGGTGTTGGATTTGATGGGAGGACAACATGAAGAAAGTTTAGGAGAAAGAACAGGCTGAACAAACCAAGCATTTGAACCAAGAGGGGAGGGTTAATGGTTAATGGCATTATGAAGGGAGGAGGATTGCCAGGAGATGAAGAGTTGGGACAAAGTATCCCAGAATGTAGCAGTACAGCTTCTATAACAGTGAAGAGTCATGACCACACACAGAAGCTTGTCTGGATTAGATCAAAGGAGAAGATTGGAAATAGAAAGAAGGGAAATAAGAATAAAAGGAAGAGCATCCCTGTTGAGGTCTTCAGCAGAAAGAAACAATACAGATAAAGGAGAAGACAGATAGGGAGATAAAGAGTGTGTTAAATGCTAATGGCAAACAAATCTGACTTTTATTGTCTACAGGCTAAGAAAAGAATATATTCTGAGGGAAAGGTGAACCACAGAACGTGAAGAAAGTGTTTCAAAATGTGTAGGTAAAATGAGGAAATATAGGACAACATTCATGTCTCAGTCTGGAAGAGCAGGTTATCTGGGAAAGTGACATAATAAGAATGGGAAATAAAACCCCATGATATCAGGAAAAATGTAAGGTGTGGGCTAGTGCTGCCTGCTATCCAGAAAGCAAAGGGTCTGATGACCAGTGGTTGACGATCCACGTGAGAAATTCCGTCGTATGCACCGCAGTAAGCTTCCTGCTTTGCAGTGGCTCATCTACATTGAAGATGGATGGATGGAACCAGCTAAAAAGGAAGAAGCTGTCCTTGTGAAACCAGGTAATCTCAACAAAAATACAAAAAAAGCCAGATGTGAAGGTTGGGATGTGGGACATCTAATCACAGTTAACGAAGAAGGGAGGGAGAAAGTGAAAGAGGGACAAGCACTGGCCAGTAGAGAACAGTTAGGGGGACTCAGTAAGGAGTTGAGTGGACAAAAGGAATAAACCAATGAAGTAATCAGGTGGGTGAATACACATACTATTGTGACCAACCCTGGCTGTGAAGGCACCTACTGCCAGAGCCTTTTGATGAGATACAGGCAACCAAAAGAGATGTAACTTGGTGTTAGGTTCATACATAGCAAAGGTATTCACATGCAGAAAACTCCACCAATGGCAAATATTCCTGAAAACAAGGGGATCTAATGCCTAATACATGGGATATATTTGATCAGGGTGAGAAAGACTATTGGTGACTGCATTGAAATTACCTAGCTTTTGACATGCAATAAGGCAAATATGATGTGCTTGGGGACAGTATAATAGACCCATTTTGCAAAAACATAAATCTCTGAATCAAGTGTCCCTTGGTTGTTTAAATTTACCACCACTGTAGAACTGTACAAATGATCCATCACCTGACAACATTATCAGGGAAAAGGAAGGAAATATTACACTAGATGTATGGATAAAGCTCAAGAAAATTGATATGCAAATCTCTTTCATCTGTGTATACCAAAGACCTGAAGCTTCCTGGTCATTGATCATCCTTGAATAGATGCATTTGTGAAAAGATGTAGATTTGGACATAGGAGAGAAAGAGGATTACTTGCCTTTGGGAGGTGATTTTGTTCAGCTACCAGTGCAGATCATGTCAGGGAGAAGAAGGAAGAGAAATGGAGGTGGAAAGAGGATCCCAAGGAAGATTGTCATTTGTGAAGTGCCTGCTGAAGGGATCTACAGCTATGACTGAGAGGGACCACTGATATCATGGAAGACCACATTCTCCAAATGGACAAGATGTATACATACACATATTGAATGAGTTTGAGAAAGGACTTCTCCAATTTAATGAACTAGCCCATTCAAGCTGCCACAGAAAGTAGTTGCCAAATATGATTGGCCAATTCCTGTTTATAATGAGCTTAAAGAAGCCAGTTATCCATATAATGATGAAATAACAGCCACAGAACATGAAGATAATGTATAAAAGCCTAAACTGTTTTACAAAACATGTAAGGTGCAAAAATTTGTCTGGAGGGGAGGACCTAAAATTGATAAACTACCCTGAGATGGATAAATCAAAGAGAAGGATGAGACTGTGGTGATATTAGGATATGTAGATAAATGTTAGAGATATTTATTTTTGTTATTCACAACCCTAGTGAAAAGTATCCATGTTCAGAGTGATAAAAGACTCCATATTGGACTCGGGTGTTGATATGAAGTGATTGACGAAAGATAAATTAATTATAGGCCACCAATCTCTGGTTTTCTTGAGGACAATGAAAAATCAGAAATAAAAACTGCTAGAAGGATGGAGAACAGATTTGATTTCCCAATACAAAAGCAATTCCCAACTTTCTTCTGACTGACGCTGGCTAGTCATGGATGTCGAGGAGGAGGAAAGGAAATGGGGAAAGGAGAAACCAGAGGTAGAGAAAGAAACTGGAAAATGAAATCTGATGGACCTTGAAGCACCCATTAATCATCAACAAAGAGACAGTAGCAATGAAAAAATGTAAATAGCTGAGCCCCCACTTGGTAGCCACCTGTATTACTGGCAATAAGGGGTGTGTTATAAAGACAGGTGAGAGAAGTACCCTAAACGGAAGGAACAGCTAAAGATTGGGAAGGTAGATGATGGAAAATATGAGGTTCATAAAGATGGATTGTTGATAGACCAATATCACTCAAGGCTAAATAGTTTCCAGTACCATATCAAAAAAGTAATGTCTTAGAAATGTGTTGTACATAAATTCCTGAGATATGTCAAAGGTAAATGAACCTGAGCAAGTCTGTTAATATGACCTATAAAGTTCCAGCAACTAAGAAACCACATATGTAATGCCAAAGAAAATATGTGGGCTCAAGTGGAGGAGAGAAGAGCAAGGGTATTATCAGAAAAACTCTTGCAGGATTTCTGTTGCGAGCCTTAGGTAGGAGGTATATGAGTTGGTTAGGGTAAGATGCAAGTGATGATGTTTGGCAGGGCTCAAAATGATATTTGATTCAAGAACTACTTTTCAAATATGCAACAAGGAATTTAATTGTTGATCTTAGAATGGATAGTCTGCATAGTGATAAGAAAGGGTGAACTGATCAAAAGTCTTCAAGTGGCATGGCATGCTAATTCTCTTACTTAATTGTGAGGTAAGTTGATCAGCAAGAATGTTGATATCAGGGGAGTGGTTAAAATACAGAAATAGATGAAAGGGATAAACATCACAAAACCGAGACACAAATTTATAAAGACTGACTTAGAGTTATGAATCTGTTCAGGATGAGATTGGGAAGGGTATACTCTGGAGACAGAAAAAATTGACTAAAGTCCTTATCAGTCTGCAGAGGTTTAGTTGACACAGAAGGAGCCTGGGAAACATGTGGAGACAAAGGTTATCCTATATTTTGTTCAACCTCTTGATATTAAAAAAAAAAAAAAATCCTCTATCAGGTTGACTGCACCTGAGGCCTGAGAAAGATGCTAGTTATTGTTGGAACCCCAGAAGTTTTAACTTTTACTTCAGAATTTATTGCACACTAAAAAGATTCACCAAAGTTAAATGCAGAAATAAAGCAACTAGAATTAACTTATGAATACCAGTATATGAATTAGGTTTAATGAAAGCAAATTAAGTCAAAAAAATAACTGATGAGGAAAACCAAGTTGAACATGAAGTATTAAGCACACAAAAGAATATATTCAAACCTAAGTGTTTTCAAACAAGAACTGATAGTATGGTAGAGGAGTGTAGAAAGAGTCGCATGAGCATGTCATGATTTTCTTAATGAGGATATGACACATGATAATCTGCATGTGAGACATTGTAATATTGCAATACCGATAGAGGGAGAGTGGAAAACTTGTGGCATGCATAAAGAAATCTTCATGTACAAAAGGCAGTACTGAATGGGAATACCTAATCTGTGAGTGGAGGTACGTCCTGTATCAGAGTTAGTACTTTATAGTTACATTTTTGGTTTGTTACTTTTCATAAATAACTATGAATTGCATAATTTTCTATAAAGCAATTTTTTGTTCTAAATTGGAAAGCTATTGGAGAAAAGTGTAGAAAGGTAAAAATAATGGGTTAACAGTAAAAATAACAGTAGTGATGAGCCTTGTTTAATAGTTTTTTATATACATATAAGTCTTTGGGATAAAAAGAGTCAGTTGGTAATATAAAGCAATTTTTGTTTGTCTGATCAAAACTAAGGTATTTCATCTGTCCAGTCACGAATCACTATGAAACTTTTATCATCTCCATAAAGCCAATGAAATAAGTTATGTATTGTGTGGGAAGCTTTGCTAAATGTGGGTATATTTAACTTAATTCATTTGAAAGCAAGTTTACCTTGTAAAAGTTGTGTGAAATCAAATCACTAGAATAAGTTTAGTATGAAAATTTCTGCTTCATTTATACATGCAGTAAATCACTGTTGTAAATCTCCAGTTTCATTGATTATGCATTTGAAAGTTGTATAACTAGTAAAATACATTTCTGCTTTACTGTACAACTTTCTGAGATTAAAGTTTCAGTCATAAAGTCATTATGTCTAGAAAAATGAAATGTGTATTAAGTAATTAGTTACATGTATTGCAAGTTTTTATAGGCATGCTATGTGACCTTAATCATCAAATACATTGTTTATAGCAGTGTTCTTTTATTCTTTGAAATTTATATCTTTCTAATTCAATGGCATAATTTTATAAAAAGTTACAAAAATATTTTTTATTTAACCTTTTCAAAGTTTAGTTGAAAGTTCTATTTCAGTTTGAGCTGGCAGATAAAATGTTTAAGATTTTGGTTTTGTCTCTCAGGATGTATCTTTGGTAACTCAGCAGTAAACTTCTGAGCTTATAAGATTCAAGGTTGGGTCACTCCAGTGGGCACAGCATCAGTTACCTGTTGTGTAGTTTTGTGAGTGAACGAAATAAAATTTTAAGGATGTAAATAAACTTTGTAATATTTTTTGATACACATCTCATTGTCAAAATTTAGTTTTATTATATATTTTATATAATTTTTAAGAATATTAAATATTTGTAATCTTAGGAAGCACTTTCAGCTTTGCTTGACCCAGTTATTGACTTGTCTGACTTCAAGTCCTGGCATCATCTTCGTATTTTAAAAGCATTTCTATATCAAGGAGAACATCAAAAAGCTCTGAAATATACCAGAGTACGGAACCCTCCTCATGAAACCCCTGAAGAAGTCAAGCTTTGTCTAACAATCTTACTAGCTAACAAGTATGTGAGAGTTATATTACATAACCAGTACTGAAAGAGCATTATCAAAGTTCTGAAGTGTTTTACACTCCTGTATTTGAGTGTTTTTCAAATCTCAATGTATACTTCTCAAATTGTTTTTAATGTTTTAAAAATATATTTTGTTTGTAGCAACTTCATTCAGTTGCTACAAAATATAATTTTAATGGAAAACATTATTAAGATAGTGCTTGTTGGTTTGTATAATTTATTAAGCTTCTGAAGTACAATGTGAGCATTTATAGCTGTCAGCTGATTTTTGAAGTTTTAAAACAGTTTAATGTGTTATTGTCCAATAGACTGACAGCTGAAGCCTTCCACTTCCAACGACAGTGTAGGGATCAGAAAAACATGGATGATTTCCTTTCCCACTTTTTTTTGGGCTGCCAGCAAAGTATGTAAATATAGTGATGTAATTATTAAAGTTAGTTAAAAATATATTGTGGTTATTTCTTGCCTGAAACAGAGTGTAAAAACCATGTTTATACAGTTATTAAACAAAAATATATCTCAGAACAACTGGTATGGGAATCAACACTTTTATTGATAAGCAGAGAACAATGTTTTGACCTTCCTAGGTCATCTTCAAACAATGTTCTCTGTTTATCAATAAAAGTGTTAATACCCATACCAGGCTTTCCAAGATACATTTTTATTTCAAGTAGGTTTCTCATCATCAATATATATATGTATAGGGTGGAGGCAAACCACTTAATTATTATACAATTCAAAGTAAGTGAAAAACTACAAAATTAATGTTGGGTTATACTGAAGCTGGAACTTTTTGTTTTGAAGTTCATAAAAAAAGTAAATAAAAAGTTTCATCAAATATATATCAGTTTATATGCTGTTCATTTTTTATTTCACTAGTTTCTTAAAACACTTTGAGAAAAGGTAAAGATTAGAATAAGTTCATGATTTCTTTATTCGTTTTTTTTTTCCTTATCTATAAGGTTTTGATATGGCATGCTATATCAGGTATTGACTAACAGCTGTATAAATTTTTACTGTCTCGGTAAATATTTTGAGGTTTCTGTGAAGATTGTATCTCTTCAGTATTAGTTATTTTTAATTATATTTCAATTTTTCAGAATTTATTTACTCAGTTTTTGTTTAGAAGAGGGAACAGCTTAGATTGACCAATAGGTTCCATGTTGTTCAAAAAAGTGATGCTTGTCATTTATATAAAAATAGGAACATGTAATACTGCATTTTTAAGGTAAAAATGAATATTTTTTTTTTATTAATAGAGAGTTATGAAAAAATAAAAATGGGTGTTACAAGGATGTGGCTACTGTAATTAATTTTGTGTATATGGTGAAAAAACCCTATACTCTTAACCATATCGTTCCTGCTTACACCCAATAAGCCTAATTTAAAAAACAAAAACAAGAATTCCACTAGTAATTTAAGTTCACTATCTTTGCATTAACACAAGTTTAATTTCAATACACCACTTAAGTACATGTTTAGTGTTTTTAACTTACCATTTCAAAGTTTTTTTGTCTGAGGCACATATAATGAAAACATTGGAATATTTGTTTTCTCTCTCTTATCAACTTTGGATTTATAGTTTCATACTGTCCATTCAAATTCTAGTTTGTTTTTTTAACATGTTTTTCATTTGATACTCATCTGTTCTAGTTATGTATATGTTTAATTCAAGTTGACTGTTGTTATCAGTGATTAGTTGTTTTCATGAGTTATACCCAGTGAGAACAATTTATATTTTGTTTCAATTAAGTTCTAGTTTTTTATTTTTAAATTTTGCATAAAGCTACTTGAGGGATATCTGTGTTAGCCATTCCTAATTTAGCAGTGTAAAACTAAATGGAAGGCAGTTAGTTATCACCACCCACTGCCAACTCTTGGACTATTCTTACCAACGAATAATGGGGCTGACTGTCACATTATAATGCCCCCATGGCTGAAAGGGTGAGCATGTTTGGTGCGACTGGGATTTGAATCCACGACCCTCATATTACGAGTCGAATGCCTTAACCCACCTGGCCATGCTGGACCTTAGCTATTAGAAGTGATTTGTTGGTTATACTATTGCTGTTTATAGATAACTGAATATGAAGAATACGTTTGATTGTGCATGTGTTCTGTTGGCCAGTTGGTTTTATTTAAAAAAAAAATTATTTACTGAGTATTTAACAATGTAGACAAGTAAATGTGGAGTATCATATTGGTTTTCAAACTGGTGTCTGAAGTTTTGGTATAAATTTTAAATAACCATACTGGAACTGATTATATATTTAATCAGTTTCCAGATTTTCCCAACTAGGGCAGCAGTAAGTATTCGGATTTACAATGCTAAAATCAGAGGTTCTGTTCCCCTTGGTGGACACAGCAGTTAACCCAATGTGGCTTTGCTATAAGAAAACACACATAGTTGCCAGGGACTTAATAAATATTTTAGAAATGCACATATAGGTCTGTTTGGTACCCTTTAAGAAAGATTTATGTGTGCATTGAGATTATAAAATTACATTTTCCATTGCTAACTTTCTTACTCATAATTTCTGTAATTTTTAGCACATGTGTTGGATTCCCTGTTACAGTTACCTTTAAGTGTAGCAGAAGAGGAAGCTCTTGTCCAATTTTTATACAACAGCAATGATCCAAAGACTAAGGAAATGTTAGTTATGTATTTTTTACAAAGATGTCGTCCCTTACAGGCAGCACAGTTGAATGAGAAAGTGTATCCTTATTTAATGGTAAGTCTTAAGTTTTGGGAGCTGTAATGTAAAGTGTAACATGAAAAATTCGTTTTTTAAAATAAATTCGTTGAATATTTTTAAATATTTGTTATGTAATAAATTATAATGCTCGACTGTTAATTTTTAAATGGTAACTTCTCTGTATTTTAAGTTCATCCTTTGTACTCAGTAAAGTTACTATGATTGATGACAAAACCATTTTTTAAATACAAATTTTATTCTCTCCAAACATTATAACATAAGTCAGATGAAGTACATCTGTTGCACTATCTTATTGAATTTTCCTGTTGTGTAGAAAATGTGTGATGGTGATTACTAATTAGCAGGACTCAGTGAATGACTTAAAAATATCTCAATACAAAGAATTAACAGTGCATCCAGTTAGATTTTTATTGTGATAGTAATTTTAAGCATGTATAAGGTTTGTTTTTTTTGTAAAAAAAATCTTCCAACTTGTAGTAGTAATGATGTACATTTTATTTGTTTTTTGGAATGCATGCTTCACAAACATTCTGAAACATAATGTATTTGTATATTTGTATAATATATATTAAGTAGCGACTTAAATTCTAATGTTATAGTGTAAATAAAATATTCCATGAATAACATTGTTTTTTCTTTTATAAGATTTCTTAATAGTATTTCTGCATTATCATAGTACATGACATTATAGAATTAATTCTCTTTAAGGAATCTGATTCCTTTAGCCACAAAGAGAAGTCTAAAGCAAGAAATGCCCTGGTTCGAGGGTATCTATCATCTTTACCAGAAGCTCAAAATAGTCTAGCATCAGAATTCTCTCTCCACCAACACCAAAGGCTGAACAAAAGACAAGAAGGTAACTTAACTAATTGATGCTATCTTCCCATACCTTGTAATCATAGTTTTAATTTTTAGCAACTGATCCTGCTTCTTGCAAATATGGTAATAACTAGTTTGAGCTGTTTAATATAATTAGCTTTTAATTTATTGTTGAAGTAAAGTTTTATTTTAATTAACACTATGATTTTTTCTCTGCATCTTTTAAAGTGTAATTCTTTTCCCTGCAAATGTTGTCTTTATAATTTTGTCTGAAAGACTGTTTTAAAAAGCATCTTGAATTTCTTCAGTGTTACGGCCTTTTCCTTTGTCAACTGTTGTTTCCACCAAACTGTTACCGGTGGTTTCTCATTCAACTCTTTTTGAGTCTTTGATGAAGAAAGTCACTGAAGCTGATCTTTGTGGTTTTCAAGAACCGATAACCCCATTCAAGAAAAGGTATTGGTTGAAAACAGATATTTTTGTTACGTTTTTTTTGTTTTATGTTTTTGTAGACTAAACACAACAGAAAGACACAGATAACAGCTTGTATAATTTATTACAATAAGCTATTATATATATGACAGATATAACATAAATTATATAATAACAATGACAGATATTAAGTTTAAACCTTCAAAATTAATTACAACAAAAAATGGTACTGGCCTGTATCTAATATAATGATCTAGAATGAAAGTCCAAAAGTTCAGATCAGAAATCCAAAATTCCGATCTATGGTGTGAATTTGGTCCCACAAAGAAATACCGAGGTTTGAATGGAGAATGACGAAGTTCTTTTTACGGTGCTTCTTGATGAACATCTCAAACTTGCCGCCTTCCAATTTTCCCAGTCTCCCCTAAATAGTCCGTACGTGACGACTCTCAGCACAACCAGTAATTCGAATGAATCGCAAAGATTTGACGAGACAAAATCACAGCTTCTGTAGATCTAGCTTCAGTCACAAATTCAACTTGAATAAAATCGCAGCAAACACTTAAACTTTCTCAAACGAATGACTGACTCTTCTTTTCTTTGAATAAAAACTAATGACTCTACTTATTTCTCGCGTCTCCGTCTGTTTATATATTAGTAGGCCTCTTCTTGAACAATCGCGTAACTTCTACAGAACTCCAGAGCAATATGCGCATGTCCGTTCTTGCACGAGACTCAACGTTTAGACACTAGGTCGCCATACATTACATTTCCGTTTATAGTCATATATTTGATCTACATAATTCTAGAAATTTCTAAATGTTATTTTAAATGAATAACAACATATTTTTTAATTGGTTTAAACTTTGAAACAGTAATATAAATAATAGATATGGAAATTTAAACACAACACGACATGTTGTCATTTACAAAACATTTACATGACATTTACATAACACTTTTTAATCATCATGTTACAGGTGGGCAAAGTTGTCCAAATTACAAGATTTTCATTGAAAGAGAAAGAAATTAAACATTATTTTGTAGCTTCAAAAGATAAAAATATTTTGTTTTATTGAACGAGATTATAATAAGATTTAACAATAATTATTTTTCTTGTGAAAAATCTAACCTTTTATAAAATGTATGAAGCAGAAGTTGTCGTGCTTGAAGTCAAGATTGTCAAGAAACATAAATAACAAGACATGAAATAGTAAAAAATCAGATTTTATATTCATTAAATTTGATATTTAAAAACATAATGCAATGAAAAAATGCATTGCATTAAACATAGCTAGAAAGTAAACAAGAAATTCAAATTCCATTAATCTTTTGACTGTATCCCTTTTAATAGAGCATATAATTGCTTAAGTACACTGATTTTCGTTACGCTAAAAATAAATTCTTAAATTCATTTGTTTTTAAAGGATTAGTTAGATTTTAGTGTGTTAATGTTCTGTGTGACTAGTCAGAATGTTTTAAGGATTAATATGTTATGATTCTTAAAAGTTAAATGAAAATACAAAAAAGTTGTGAAGTACTATTAAGTTTTTGAAACCTGTTTCTTAATTCGTAAAGCAACATGGCAGATTATTGTTTTTCAAGTGTGTTTGAAAGAAGTTTTATATATTAATTTTGAGTATCTTACAAATGTGGTTGTTAAAGGAAATAAACATTTCTGTTTTCAGAAAAATAGCAAAGCACCTTTGAGAATATTCAAAGAAATGAACAACTGCTTGCACTTTTTAAAATCTACATTTGCATTAAACACATCTAACAACATTAACTTTGAAAAGAAATTTTAATATATCTGTCTGTAATAAGTAAGAAAAGTTTAATATATAGAAGTATTTGTTATTTCAGTGTATTTAGTTTTATTGAAATATTTTTGCAGTTCTCGTGAAAAAATAAACCTTGTATTTGATGATGTCCCATTTGTTTGCACTCCTTTGACTCCTCGCAAATCACGAACAGACAGGTATGTTTTATATTAAGTTGTTGGAAAGAGTTGTCTTGACCTAAAGAATAGTGTTTGGTAGCTGTAATATAAATGCATTATTTTAAAATGTATGCTTCACTTGTTATTGATCTTAAGAGTGTTCTTCTTGTAACTTAAGATTAATGAATGCCATTGTTTTAAGTTCTCAATCTTCAATACATTAACTCCTTTACCTTAGGAGTACTAAAGCACCTGTGGTATTAATATGTAGTGTGTTTAGTAACTTCTGTTCCACTTATCTAATTTGTGACATTTTGTGGAAAAGTATACAATATATAGACATAAGGTCAAAATATACTAACACTAAATCCAAACTATCCAGTAGGATAACTGATGTCAAAATACCAAATAAGTTTATTGGATCAGATATAACTTCATACAAAGCTGTATCATAACTATATTTTTTTACACGTATCAAGTGTTTTAGATAATTTTTGATGCAACCACTGTGCTGTAAAGAATTTTATAAATTTTATCTTAGTGTTCTTGGAATTGCAATTCTAATAGACTCTATAACAAACATTCAATTATCTACTTATTGGATCAGTCTACTCTGTCAACAAAGTCATAACATTAATATTTTTTGATACTTAGACAGTTGTTACTGAAATCATACTGTCAACAGATTAATTAATCTTACCCCACTGTATTTCAAAGTGGTAAAGTTCTGGGAATTGCGACTCTTGAGGTTATTTTAAATTGAAGAGGTCAAACTAAGTAAGGAATGGTGGTTCACTGTTTTATATTTGGCAGATTTTTACTTCAGCCATTAACAGTAGAATAAACATAGGAAATTGGTGTGAAAAGATTAAAATAAACCCTTAGGAGTTTTACTTTGAAACATAGTGACCCACACTGGAAGAAAAGACAGGCAGTGCTTTTCATTGTGTTTTATCTAGTTTCCGAGACAGCTCATAATAAAATTATTACAGAAACTCAGTTTGAAAGGGTGTCCACAAGTTCTTTAAAACTTTGTGATCAGTAGTAACGCAATATACATTTTATTTTGCACTTTGCAACCTTTATTTTTGTTAGGCTTTGATTGCTTATCTTACAACCTAGAGAATCGAGTATAATGCTACAGTAGAAAAAATAACAGATAAAATATAAAGCTTTACTGAAAAAAAGTGTGTTTGATATTTAAATACAGGGTTTTTTATTGTGATTTTGTTTTCTGTATTTTTGTTATTATCATTAGAGTAACTAATATTAAAAAAACTTGTTAGGTAAGATAATGAAAAAAAGTCTGTGATATACTAGCAAGTAGTTTGTGCATTACTGTATTATATATGGTAATGTTAACTGCACATGTGCCATGCAGTTTTCAACTTGTTTAGGATATTTCTAGTCAGACATGGTTTAAGGGTCAATATGACAAAAAATTAATAAATATTAATAGATGTATACTGTTATGAAAATCCACCCATTTAGAGTAACCATTTATGGTTTATTATTACAATTTGCCATCATTCTAAAACAAGGAAAGGTGATTTAGATTTATTTTCTAATTTTTATAATGGTCAGAAGATTGGTCAAATCAGCTAACACCATATAAATTTAGAGTAAATACAGTCTTATTGGTAAAAAAAACTTTGTAATGTAGTTAGGAGGTTTTTAGAGATTTTGTTAGTGAACTTTAAGATTTTTAGGATGAAGAGTACTATTTTTTATTATTTTAACATGAAAATCATTTTGCATTTGGTCTAGTGAAATAAACAGACTCAATGTAAACATGTTTTTAGTATGTTAAAAATACTTCACTAAAAAAACCTGATTTGTTGTAGTGTGAAAAATATAATGATTTTAAACAAGTACAAGTTTGTCATGTGGTCACTAAGTTTGACTAAGCCTGTGGGGAAGGAGTTAGCAAGTGCATATTAATAAAGGTTGTTTCCTTTTGCATTTCTCATTAATATTGTTTATTGTTGAATATTCTTCCTCATATGCTGGACATTAAAAAATGGTTGGTGAGTACTTTTAAAGTAATGCAATTTAAACATTGTTTAATGTGTAATTAGTTTTTTATTCAATATTTACTGGAATATTTTCATAATTCTTTTAAATTTACATATGAATAACTTTGAGAATGTGTGTATAAAATATAATTTTTTTTTGTAGAATGTCTGAAATTATTTATCCCACTTCAGTGTCAAAAGACACATTGAAGCGATCAGCAGATCATTATGATACACAAGGCTCTCCAAAGAAGTCTAGACTAGTGGAAATGTCTCCGTTTAAATTGACTCATTTAGATCGAAGGTAAGTACAGTATTTAAGAATTTAACCTTTTGGAACAGGCAGATGTTATTGTTATTCCATGACTTTTTTCTTATTATTACAGTGGAAATATATAACTAAATTGCATGAAACTGAGAAAAAAAATTCTTTTGTTATAAAAATTATCTGCACTACAGAAAAAAAATATATATGAAGGATAAATGTGGCATATTTTTACAATGAAACAACATAGCAGTTTTAAAGTGTATTTGATAGAAAATTCAGTGGTTGGTGGATTGTTCGTTGTTAGAAAATCACGTCTATAAATGGCTTACAAATTGAAAGAATTACAAACAATCCCAAATAATTCACAATTTTTACAAACATGTACTCATACAAATGTGTATTTTTACCATTAAGTCAATATCAAAATTGTGTTTAACCATCTTAGTATTAATTTATGCTACTACACATCTCTTCATGGAACCAGTCAACTGATGGATGGTGTACTCAAGAATTTGACTCTGCTTCTTAAACATTCATTGCTTAACTTCTTGTCTGTTGGTTGGTGGATTTTATCATGTAGATGTGTTCTATTGGGATATACCAACAGCATAATCTGGCCGTAATAGAACATTGATATTTTTGGCTTGGATGAGCTGTTGTATCACCTTAGCCATGTGGGGTCTGATATTATTGTACTGGAACAAATTACTTTGGAGCTTTTGGCAGTTAAAGAACAGAACAACAGATTGTAAATTGTTGTTTTTGTAATGCTTATCAATGAGATTACTATCATTTGCAACAAGTGTGGTCCTTTGGCCACTCTTAAGTTCCTCTCCATACCATGATACTTCCTCCCACAAATGGCTTTGTTTTCTATACACAATACTGGGCTGCTTGGTTCCCTCTGCAGTAATACACACGACCTCTACCATGCTTTTATTTAAGAACAAGACTCTGTGCCAGTTGTGGTTTTACTTTCTCAAAATAATTTTAATTTGTCTCAGTCTGTTAAGGCAATGTTTACTCGCAGTGACCTCTGTTGGGTCTGTAGGAGTGGATACTTGCAGCTCTAAGTTGCCTGTTGGTATAAATCAGTGAATTTATTACTGACAGTATTAGTGTTAGGACTGGTTTCTGAAATGTGGTCATAAATAGTAATCTTATTAAGGTGTGATTATGCGAGTTACGTCTCAGGCCTCTATAATGTCTGACCAGTCTGCCTGTACCATGCCTACAATCTTGTTATGGTTGATTCTGAATACACCAGGGTGTGTGAGGCCCTCATTTGCAGCATTCCATGTGCTTTCTTACTGTTGTGTTATTGGTTATAGCATGTTTCAGGTGTATTTTTTCTCCAGTAATTATTGTAGGGATACAACACATTTGCATACCATTTTAGATTGATTATCTTGTAACAGATATGAAAACTTTAAAAATGTATTTTCAAACATTTGCAAGTGTTTCATTTGCATGGCAAGCTTCTGGATCACAATTAATGCAGCCTACACTTAAGCTTATTATTATAAATATAACATCTCTCTCTGATACATTCATCTTGGAAGTACAGATATGTTTTTTAGTATACTGTCATTTCTGTTTCACTGTAATTTACTGAAAACAGTTCTAGTAGCTTTGTTTAGTATTTAGCATTTTTTTGGTTTTGAATTTCCAAAATGATATTGTGAGATAACTGTTTTGAAAGAGAGAGAGAAAAAAAAAACCCAATAGAAATGAATCCTTTTGTTTAATTTGTCCTTAAAATATCAGTTTTTTATAATTATTAATCAGAAAGTTCCATTTTATATATCAAGTCAGTTTCAGTTTGTTTGATATTAAGCTCTTCATTTTGATTCTCTATTTTACCAACTGTAATATTCACCACTTTTAATTATATATCATAAGACTACAGCAAAATTGACAAAGAATTGTTGTTGACATATTGCTATCAGCTTTCAAAATAATGTTACTGTTTCTTTTGCCATGCTAAGAATTTTGATCTTTGTTGACAAAGTTCTTGATTGAAATCAGTTTATATCTAATGTTGTTTTCAATAAATAAATTAATCTTAACTTATCTTAGCTGATGACTTGGAGAAGAAAAGTCCTGTACTTTTTGAATGGATATAACTTAACAATGTATTTTTAGAAGTGGAAAAAAACAAAAACAAAAAATAGATTTGTGGTTTGTCTCTAAATGTTGTAATCTTTGCAATAGAATCCTGTGTTTGCTGCTGGGTAGGTTGGGGTAGTCAATAATTTGACAAACCAAAAATGACTGTTAAAATATTTACCATATATTTGTGTAGATAATTGTAATATATTTTGTCCAATCATGTTTAGCAGATAGATGCCTCCAGTAGCACAGTGTTATGCCTTTAAGCTTACAACACTAGAATCTGGGTTCAGATACCCATGTTAGATAGAGCACAGAGAGCCCATTGTGTTGCTTTGTGCTTATTTTCATACAAGCTAATATTAAATTGGAGTTTTCTTTTTATGATTTGTTAGACAACATTCTGTTGAAATCTTTTATAAAAGCCCAGCAACGAAGGGATGTAGTAATACAAAAGCACAGACAGAAAAGATAAATAGTGAATAACAACATGTGAGTCATCATATTTTCACCATATGATAGATTCACAGCACATGTAAGCATTTGTTTTGGGATGGACACAATTCTTAAGTAAATGTATCGTTTACAAGTGAGATTCTGTAGAGCCATGCAAAAAATTTTTTTTTCCATTGTGAATTGCAATTAATGTATATTATATAATAACAGTATATCAATTTCAGATTATTTGAGACTAAATATCTTACAAGAAATTTTATTTCAGTTAAATAAGATATTTTTTTCTCAGATCTGCAGTACCATGTTTAATTTTTTTCATGTGGAAATTTTGTTTTGGACAATCAAGAAATAGAACTATTATTTTTACAATAAATCTTGATGTGCAGATATATACTTGATACCTAAAAGGTGCTTATTGGTCATGATAGTTAATGGACATTTGACACTAAATACTGACTAATTTTGTGTTGGCTTTCTGTCTGAATTTTTATTTAATGTGTAAAAGCAAAGTGAGAAAAACTTCTGAGGTATCAGCTGTTACTTTAATTTTTTTTGTTTAGGTTTTTAATTGATAAGTGTCATATTTCTAGATTTTAGAAAAAATTCTGGTTTATAAATGTATATTTATTTGTCTCAATAATATTTAAGTTACATCCATTAACTTAACATTTATTTTGATGTGCTTATGCTTTCTGTGTTTATAGCTGTTAAATCTGTGTTTATTGCACTGTCGATAAAACCCTTTAGGTTGTTGATTGTTTATTATAAATGAAAAGAGATAAAGCTTAAAACCAGTGACCATCATAAAAGGGAAGAAAAACTTTCATGCTATGTTATCTAAATTTCGTTAATTCTACTTACAACTTAGTTGTGTATTTAAAAGTAGTGAGTTATGCAGTGAATGGTAGTGAAACAACATGTAAACAAAGTTTTAAAATATATTTTAGTTACTCAGAAGTTTGGAATGTTTATTCTTTTTAATGTTTAATAGTCTGTTTGTGTTGCATTATGTAATCTACAAAAATATTTTTCTGTATGAAGATTAATAAATATGGGAAGCTTATATAGTTTTATTTCATAAATAAAAGACTTAGAACTTTTTCTCTCTGGTATTTGTCACGTCTCTGTGTTTGAAACAACTTGAATGATGCAAATCTTTTTCTGTTAAATAAATTTTTAATTCTGCTGTATTAAAAAATTGAATAAAAGTTCAGTATATATCATATATATCAGATATAAACTATTGTTGGTGAAATATTTTCCAGTAAATGTCTGACAAAAGTAATGGTGTTATTGTACTGAAGAGTGAGGTCATAGTTTACTGGAAGTTCTTTGTCATAATATGTTTGTATTGATTAATATAATATAATTAATCTACAATTGTTGGATTACATGTTGTGAAGTGATAAGAATAAAGTATGATTTAATGAAGGTATGTGTGCAAGGTATTAGTATTTTAAAATAGGCAGAGAATATATGAAAGTATGTATATTACAGGAGGAGCATCAAGCACCTTGGATCTGAAGTTCTATCTTTGCTCCAGACTCCTCCAATATCTAGAAAGCCAGTATTGCCAAAAGATCAGACCCTTGCATCTTCAGGCAGCATACCTGTGGTCACCCCTTCCTCCATATTAAAGGTTCGACAGCTTCTTCACAAAACAGGTAGTTCACCTGCTATGGGAAATGATGACCAAGATGAAGAGAAGGGTAAAAGCTTCACTGCTAGACTGAAAGTAGAATAAATATTTTTCTTAGATTTGAAAAAAAAAATGCATAATTTAATGATTTTTATATTTTAACTAATTTCTACAAGGTTCTACTAGACTTATGTGAACATTCAGATTCTTCTGTTTTTAGCTTTAGTTATAGTCTAATGATATTCAATATAAATTAAGATTTTTTTTTGTTTCCTACAAAATGTGAAATACATTTCTGAAAAGAAAATTCTCATACTTTTCAAATTTATTTTGAAGTTGACATGCAATGTTAAAACAAAAACAAAATATATTTAATCTGTTTTGCATATCTGTTTGTTTAAGGTGTAACAGAAGAATGTGGTGCAGAGGATATGGAAGTAGTTCGACCAATTCCAGATGATGATGAAGAAGGTGTGCTGATAAATATCTTTGACAGTATGAGTAATGGAACTAAAATTGTTTAAAAATTGACTAAAATTGCTTAACCCTTTCATACAGGATTGTGTGATGGGACTGATCTTGTAATCATATAGTATAACTTAATGTATGCAAATATGTAGACTAACTTGTTTATGTTAAACTGAGCCTGTTGTGAAAGGGTTAAATAAAAAAAACATTTTAGTGTTATAAGATCATTGACTTCTGATACAAATTACAATTTTTTATCCTAAATAGCTTAAAGTTTGTAATATTTCACATATTTATATTTTATTTTGTTTTATTGCCCTTAGAACTGTCTCTAAATAATAAATCTGTCATACAAGTTGTAAATCACTTGGTAAACGTGCATCTCGCACTTCCTTGCTGAATGACAGCACCTCATGAAGTTTTATTATTATTTATTATCATACCTTATCAAAACTTGAAAGTTTCTAACTTTTAAATTTTACTTACTTTTATACCCATAAATAGAGAACATACATGTAAAAATAGAAGTATAATACCCACCTTTAAAACCTTGTTTTTTATGTCAGTTACCATTGTATGTGAACTTTTATAAATACAGTACAAGTACACTAAATTTTTATTTACTAAAGTAATATGCTTAAGAATACAGAATAATAATACACACAAAGCAAGCAATGTCCTATAACTATTATAATTTAACTTCCTTTTTAACTAGGACATAAGGAGCTTAAGTTCCATTGATGCTCAGTTTGAACCCAACAGCATAATCTTTCAAATTAAAGATGAAATGAACAGTACTCTCAGTATTGAAAATAACATTGTATTGCACTTCATAAGTAAAAACTTTTCTTCTCTGTGGCTAGAAATAATCTAGTATAAAATGTCGAGGAATTATTGGCAATCTGTGTGAAAGAGGATGTGATAGGTGGTTACAGCAAATAAATTTGATTTTCTGGTTTATGGCTTCTGAGACAATTGTGATGGAAGACAAAACTAATTATACTTTGTCTTAGTGCAATCTTTGTTATGATGACTATTAAATTAAATACTTCAAAGAGGGGTGGTAGTTTGAGAAGAGGTGGGGGAACCTACAGAACAGATGATAATTTACATACCAGGAAAGATTGAGAATGTTTTAAATATTTTCTTATAAATTTAAGACCTAAAACGTAAAAGTACTGAAATTTGATTTATTCATATACATTGGTAATAAAGTAGTTTTAATCAAATTTTGAATGTACCTCTGTAAAAACATCTTGATATACTTACTCTGACCTGGTAGTAGCAAGAAGGCCAATCTAATAATTAATTTTTATATCTATGTTGAAATGCTTGTGATAATATTTTATCACTTTTCCAATTTATTTTACAATGCTTTTTTAACTACGAATGTAACTTGAGCAATGTTTTTTTTTCTGGTAGACTATAAAAATATTAATACCTTCTCTTTCCAGAAGAGGATGTTTCGAGACATCTCCGTTTCATGGTTCCCAAAGCCAGATCTTTAACTCCTCCATATCAAGAATGTTGGTAAGTTTTTCAACTTGATTTTTATTAACCCTTTGGATACTATAGTCAGATGTATTTGAATTGACATTTATAACCATTAGGATTTACTCGATTGTGTCACAAAAATTTTTTCTTGTAGTGTGACAGTTGGGATAATCATACAAGCCTGAATTTCCCACATCAGTACTGTGTGTATGAATGTTGTCAAGCAAAAAAGCATGACTGTTTTGGTGCTGAAACATCAGAACATCCTTGAATATGAACTTCTGGTAAAAATGGGCAATTTGAAGTAATAATTTTCCACTTGTATATATGACTCAACTACCATATTCAGTGTGTTTGTGTGTGTGTGTGTGTAAGTTTATGAACTAAGAACCCCTCAATTTACCTTCACATATGCTGCTTGTATAACTTTTTTAATAGTTGAGGAGTCTTGTTGGAATGTTGATGGTGAGGCTTTTTTTCAGAAATATTTTTTAATGTTTAGTGATATTGGTGCTATGCTATATAATGATTGTGAAGTGTAAATCTTAAAAATAACTAAGACATTAATTGCTGTTAATTAAACTTCAGTTGAAATTAGTGATTACCAGTATAAATCTGGACCCCATAATGATATAATGTAAAAACAGTCATGTTCTTTACAATTGGTGAAGTGTGAAAGCTTGTTGCTGTACAAGGGAATAGAAGAGAGAAATTTGTTCATACATAATCAGTGGTAAACAGAAATAAAAATTCAGTAACAACCAGTTTTCCTTCTCTGTGTGGATTCCTGTCCGTGGTGAGGGGACCTCCCAGGGAAGGTTCTGTTTTTTTAGTTTACCTCCTCTGGGATCTAAACATCCACCCACGAATTTGCTGTATGTGGCAACCTGTGAAGAGGATCCTGGTGGTTGAGGGGTCTAACCCTAACACACCACTTTGGCCTTGAATTCCTGTAGACAGGCAGCCTTTGGATGGCCCCTCTTGGGTCAGTTGGCTGGTCCACTTGGGCTAGAGTCAACCAAGTACCAGTGTTGGAAGTTCTCAACAGGTGTTGTGGACATTGTGTCTGATGCTGCTGTTTGGGTATGGATTAATGCTCCTCTTGTTTGATTTCTTGAATCAGACAACCTCTTTTCGCTCACCCAGTGTGGGTTCTGACGACAGCATTCCACCACGGACCACCTAATTCGACTTGAAACATCAATCAGACAGGCCCTTCTCAAATGCCAACATCTTGTTTCAATATTCTTTGTCATTGAGAAGGCTTATGACACAACATGGAGGTATGGCATTTTGCAAGACCTCCATATATATGGGTTATGTGGCCATTTATCCATGTTTATTACAAAATTTTTAATGGACAGGAGATTCCAAGTTCGTGTGGGTTTGACACTTTCCCGTTCTTTTGTACAGGAACTTGGGGTCCCTCACGGCTGTATTTTGAGTGTCACACTTTTTCAGTATAAAGATTAGTGCCATTATTGAACAATTCCCTCTCACTCTTTCAAACAGGCTCCATGTCGATGACTTTCACATCTTGTATCAGTCGTCGAACATGAAATATATTGAACGGCAACTACAAACTGCCCTCAATTGTGTACTGAAGTAGACTATAGCAAACTGCTTTAATTTTTCTCTCTCTAAAACTGTTTGCATGCACTTTTGCCACCAATGGGGTATCCACTTTGATCCTGAACTCCATATCAGTGAAGTTTCGCTGCCAGTGGTCCCTGAGACCAAGTTCGTGGGGCTTATCTTTGATCTACGCTGACCTTTATACCACACTTAAAGCAGCTGTGGGTTAAATACACAAGAGCACAGAACATCCTTTGTGTCCTCTCTACTGCCAGTTAGGGAGCAGATTGATGTTCTATGTTAAAGATATATTGTGCTCTTATTTGTTCAAAACTCGACTATGGATCAATGGTCTATGGTTCTGCCAGACCCTCGGCCTTAAAGATGCTGGTCCCCATTCATCATCAAGGACTTCGACTCTGCACTGGGGCATTCTGCACCTCCGCAGTTCAGAGCTTATATGTGGAATCTCACGAACCTTCTCTGCACCTTCTCCGTTTGTAACCGTCTTTACTGTGTTCTTCGAAAATTCACTCCTTACAGAAGTATCCCACTTGGGGATGTGTTTTCCTTCCTCAGTGGGCCTTACATTTTCAAAACAGACGATCTGCTATTGCTTCTTTTGGCCTTCACATCCAGGTGCAATTGGATGAATTGGGTCTGTCCTTGGAAAACATTGTAGAATCCATTGGTCAGCCCATCCCCCTATGGCTTATTACAGCCCACAAATGTGACATTTCTTTAAGTCATCTGAAAAAGGCAGATACTCCTCATTGGAAGTACCATCTTTTATTTACTGAACAGCTTTTGAACAACCTTTTTATTTCAATTTCTATGGATGGTTAAAAATTAGGTGACTCTGTGGGCTCTGCCACAGTTTGTTGCAGTTCAGTGGTTGCATGCAGAATCCCCTCTACAGCTTCTGTGTTCACTGTTGAACTGTACACTATATCTCTTGCCCTGGATCTTATTGAAGCTGAGCAGTACTCTGACTGCACTATTTATACCGACTCTCTTAGTTCTCTGCTGGCTTTGGAATCAATTCACATTTCTCGCTGATATTCAAAACTGACTGGCCCATTTCTCATTAACATCTACTTCCGTCCAGTTTTTCTTGATACCGGGCCATGTTGGTATTTGCGGGAATGTGCTTGCAGACACTACAGCTACATCTATTTGCTCTGGCACTATCACCACTGTGCCTATTCCGTACATGGACAATGGTCCTGTATTCAAGGCTCAGCTCTTTGCCTGCTGGCAGTCCACTTGGAGTGAGCAACATCACAACAAGCTTTTTCAAATAAAATCCTATATTGGGCTTTGGCCATCTAGTTTCCGTAAGGTTTGGAAGGAGGAAGTTGTTCTAACTAGACGACTCATTTGTCACAGTTTTTTTAACTCATCGTTTTCTTTTATCTGGAACTGATGCACCAATGTGTAGTTTGTCACCATCACCAATAACACTGTCCAATATTACAGATAAATCCTGGGACATAACGTGTAAAATAGTGCCGTCATTGAGAGTCGTAACGATGGCGGGAAAGTAAAATGTGGCTTACAGCGATTTGAGTGTTACACACTGTCCACCTTGATAAAGTTTTTAGGTTTTTAATGGCCATTAATCTATTTTAACCTCATTTAAGTGTTTGATATTTATTCATTACATCTTTTTAATTGTGGTTCCCTTTTCAGTCTCAATCTCTCCAGTTCAATCTTTTTATTGGATTTTTGGAGCAGATAGCCTTGCTGCTTTGTGCCACAAAACACTAAATAAATAAATCAAACAACATGTTTTTTTATTATGGGTAATAGTTTTATTTTTACAAGTGAGTTTTACTTATGTTCATCATTTATTGACATGCTTTTCACTGGATTTGAAATTAAATAGAAAGTGTGAAACTGTTATGTAAGTTTCCATTGGTAATAACCATTTTAATTTAGTGATTATGAAATACTTGTTTTTTCTAAAATGCAGTCTGAACTGCATACCCCAGTTTATGTATCATGAAAAATCTAAAGCCAATTTTATGAAGAAAAGCCGTAACATATTCTACAACTTGTATGCATTGTAACATTCCTGCAGTACAAATAATTATAAACATTAAAAATTTAATAAATAATCTTACTTAAAGTGAAAAGTTTATTTATTTAGTTCAGTTTATTTTTATTAAAATTAAATAATTTCTTTTATGATTTGTAAACAGCAAACTCATAACTGAATAATAACATTGTTATGTGAAGAAGATGTTTAGCCAATTATTGAACACTAAAAAAAAGAAAGAACAAACAACAAGGAATGCACTTGTATTAAATGATTAATAGTTTTTTGTCTAATGTTTTTCATATTATCTGTCCTTTTTATAGTATATCACATATGTTCTTTATAGTGTTGATGCATTTTTGGTTAGTATTAGACTCAGTATTAGCAAGAGAAAATAAAAGAAAAAGGTATTTGACATGCTACTAGCCTTAGGTCTACAATTTTAAACTGTTAATTTTTTAGTTGTTTAAAAGCCCTTGAAAATTTTGTATTGTCAAGTTTACAAATCTTAAAATTAATTTGCAATGTAAATTATGCTACTCAAGTGCTTAAGCTTGTTGTATATTTTAATCATTAGATGACAACAAAAGATTTTTTTAGTTAGGGGATAAAATAAATATCTAATATTATTCTAGGCCTTCGACTCCACCTCCACGATTGAGTCCTAGAACTTTGCGAGATAGAAGCCCAACACCTGAGAGGCCTTCAACTCCACCTCCACGATTGAGTCCTAGAACTTTGCGAGATAGAAGCCCAACACCTGAGAGGCCTTCAACTCCACCTCCACAATGGAGTCCCAGAACTTTGCGAGACAGAAGTCCAACACCTGAGAAACCTTTAACTCCACCTCCAAGATTGAGCCCCAGAACTTTGCGAGACAGAAGCCCAACACCTGAGAGACCTTCAACTCCACCTCTAAGATTGGGCCCCAGACATGTACGAGACAGAAGCTTCACACCAGATAGGTAAACATCCCAGAGTACTTCTTTTTAGATTTTATTTTGTGTGATTTTTTCCTACCAAGATATCTTTTCGAGAGAAAAGATATTATGTTATGAAACTGTTGATTTTGTTGCTTTTTTTTTCAGTTTAATTTCATAATGATATTCAGAAGACATTCAATAGCAAAATCTTTCATTATGAATATTATATGTACTTCTAGTTTGTTTTATAAATTTCAAAGAATATTGAAAATGTAAAAGTTTACAAGACTTCATTTCTACCTAATTTATTGTTTTAATAAGTATACAAATCCTAAAATTTGTATTTGCTATGCATTGTGTTTACTTGCTAATTTTAAAATTTCTCTACAGCTTACATTATGAACTTTACATTAAAACTAACAAGGTATGGCATACCTATAAATTATAATATTTGTGACTTTGTATTTTTCAAATATTCTGTGAGAAACATAACTAAGTAAGTTATTGTTTTTATTAAGATTTTTACATTCCATATGCAGATCTTCTCTCAAAGATTATCGTGCAAGTCCTAGGAGACCACTTCATCAGACTTCCATTATTTCACCATCCTCTGAATCTTATTCTCCATGTGGTAGGTATCTGTCATTATTATTATTGCTAGCAGAAATGCTTCCCTGATTGTGCTAATATACTAACTGTAGTATTCATACCTCGTTGAAAAAGGTTTAGAAAAAAGGAAGCATTTTGTGTGTGTGTGTGTGTAAAATGTTCAGATACTGCTGTTTAGTTGTATGCAACTAATTACATTAAAATAATCAACGTAAAACTTTTTCATAAATTTTACTGATATAAAATGTGATGTATTTTTTCATGTTAAAAGTGGTACTGTTTATGGAAAAAATAATAGTTTTTAAGAACTCCATTGTGTTAGTACTGTATCTGAACTTTACACCAATACAGATATAATCAAACCTTCATGTACATTCCTAGTGAAAATCGTGTTTTGTTGTGAGGAGAATATTTTTATTTAACATTGTTTTCTGTTACAAATAAATGAGTTCTGCACATACTACAGTTATTTTTATAATTGTCTGAATCTTGAATACCTGCTGTGTGAAATATTTTGTGCATTTTTGTTTGTAGTGCCATTCAGTAGATGGTGCAGGAGTTTTGGTTAAATTCATAAATATATACATACTATGTCCATTACAGATAGATTATAAATATGTTTGTTTTATTATATAAAATTATATAAATATCTTAAAACTAAAGCTTATAGGCATACTTATGAAAGTAAGTATAATTTTTGTCGTTCATTGTTTCAGTTGTCACAACTAAATCAACTTCCAGTGTGAAAGATTGCTAATATCTGAATATATTTAATCTATTCTAAGTGTAAGAGCAATTTTTTAGTACATTTGCAATTTAGTATCGATATGTGAATTTTTTTTTACATTTAGATTATTCTAAATTAGTGATAATTCACTTTTTACTAGTTGTTGTTTTTTCCTGAATGCCAGACTGTGAGTCTCAAAGTTTGTAATTCATGTCTTTTTGCTGCAAAGTTGTGCTCAACAATTTTGAGCTGTGAACATGTTAAAAGTAAAATTCAGCTAATCAAGATTTGGCTGTGGGTATTTTTAACAAGCTACTTTCCGAGATAACACTTGTATGAATTTGCAAACTTATTCAGGACAAAAACATAGGTTGGTTCACCTTGAGTGTTTAGGTGAGGGTGACATAACACCAAGTATGTTTTCAATGTTATAAATTAGATTAAATTACAGTTTCCCTTTTTTCAGTAAATGTAAATTTCAGCATGTGTTTTATGTTATTGTGTTTGGATTTGAAACTGTAATAATTCTTTGTTTTATAAGAATGGAGGAAAAATGGAAAATACAAGTGAATAAAAGTAATTGTAATACTTATCCTAAAGTAAACTGTGTCTGTTTACATTTTTTTAATAGTCTTTTCCAGAACTGATCTCTCACTAGTGTGGCTCATTAGTAAGTCTGTAGGCTTATAATGCTAAAAACTAGTTGCCCCAGCACAAACAGTCTATTGTGTACCTTTGTACTTAACAAGAAACAAAGTTTACACATGCATATACAAACATTGTTAAAAAAAAAAGTAATGTTCATGAAAAACTGGTCGACTAAATTATTTTGTAAACATACCTAGAAAAAGATGAATAAAATGCGTTTTCTGTGCCCTGTCAGCTAAGAGTCTATGTTCAAACTGTTTCTCTTATTGCCATACTTTCATACAGAGTGTTCCTGAAGCCTGGACCCATAAGGAAAATGTACATTATATTTTTAAAATTAAACACATTTCTGGATCCACAGGGAAAATGTACATTATATTCTTAAAATTAAACACATTTCTGATGTACAGTGTATCAACAATTGACATATATATGTATCTGTTAATGTTAATATATCTATCTAATTTTTGTGGTTATTTTATAAAAGAGCCAAACATTTTGATTATCATCAAGAATAGTATTTACAGTTTATGAAAGGTATTGCTAAGACATACAGTTTCACACTGTGTACATTAACCTCAAAATATCTGTTTTTGTATATCAGCTGCTGTATTTTAGTTATTTGCAGTTTATGAAAGGTATTGCTAAGACATACAGTTTCACACTGTGTACATTAACCTCAAAATATCTGTTTTTGTATATCAGCTGCTCTATTTTAGTTATTTACAGTTTATGAAAGGTATTGCTAAGACATACAGTTTCACACTGTGTACATTAACCTCAAAATATCTGTTTTTGTATATCAGCTACTGTATTTTAGTTATTTGACTCAACTTTTCATCAGTTTTTTTTATTCCCTTTCAATATTTAAGAGAAAGAAGAATATACAAAGTTAGTTTGTACTTGTTTAATGCTTTCTGGAGTACTGAACACCACTTAGGTTTCTTGTGCACACCTGCACATGAAATTTCAAAATTTAGGTGAAAATATTTTAGAGATAGTAGATATTTTGCCCTTTTGTGATATTTATTTAAATTAGTGGATAAAGAAAAATCTAAAATGAATTTCTCTACAACTTCAAAAAATAGTTTCAAATTACAGCTTTACAGAAAAGAATGTTATTACAAACTATGATGTTTTAGTCACTGGTACAGCCATCTTCAGGTACACAAATTTAATGGTAAAAAAGTTTTAGTTTTTAAATCAACACTAAACAAATCAACAATGTAGTTAAATTTTAAATTTGACAGTAAGCAGTGGTTAACTGAGCATGTACATACCTGTTTCATGTACATACCAGTTTATATGCATGACCAAATTACATTTCCTAACAAAATTTTTACTTCTTCATGTTCCTGGGCAGAAAGTATTATTTCCCACTAGCTTATGTAAAATAAATGAAAAAGACCTATTTTTCTCTTGAAATTTTGCTTTTGTTACCTGGGAGCATATAACAAAAATATGGTGGGGAACTATTTATTTGGGGTTTGATACATGAAAGTGATTTACAGTCCCAAATCTCGAAAAACTACTCCTTTCTAAACATTTTTGTATAACTTTAGTATAATAACATGTAAATCTTGATTTATATGTTATTTTAGTCAGACCTTATGTAAATGAAAATGTGCAAATTTGCACATTTTTACAATATTTATAAATTTCATTATTTAGGTTACAAAAGCAAAGTTTGAAGGGAATAATGGTCATTTTCTGTACGTTTACAACATAAGCAATTAAGAAATAACACATGCTATTACATATATATGTAGTAACCATAGTGTTATGATTGAACAGAAAAAAAAGTGAATAAACATTAAATGTCAAAATGCTGTGCAAAATATTCACACAAGATTAAGAATCTATCAAGAAATAATGATTAAATACACACGGATATTTTAACTTTGGGATTGCTCAATTTTATTAATAAGGCTTCTCTGATTTTTCTTCTGTTGATGTCAAGTGTACGTTTTAATATGGTAAAATTATGTTCAGAAAACCTTATTTTTCGTATTCATGGAATTGGGAAGGAATTTATTGGTGTTATTTCCAACCTGATGTTATGTCCTGTTTCATCTTTTGTAAAACCTGGGAAGGTGTTACACTTTATTTTGTATAATGTATATATAATTTTCTTAGCATGTTTAATTTTCATTCCAGGGATTTAAATTAATCTTGTAGTTATGTTAAAATTATATTTATCTTCTAGCCTTTTCCAAATTTGCTGATAGAAGCTTGCCAATATTTTCTGTACACAGGATAATCTAAGTGAATAGGTGTAACTACTGTAGTGAGGAATTGGGTTATTTTACTGAGCTGTTAAGTGCACAACTTTAAAGATGTTTTCTGTGGTACATATATTGTATGTTAAATTTAGAATTCTTTTTAGACTGTTTAACTTTTGGTGAATTATATGGTTAAAAAAAAATCAGTTTACGCAATTTCTGATGTGTTTCTTTATGAATTCTTAGTGAGGGCTCCAGGATAAAATTTAAAACATTTATTATGTAGTTCTTTCCATTATCAACTGTAAATTGTGTATCTTTATGTAGGTGGTTTTTGTGTTGAAGTAATTTGATTTCTTCATCTTGACTAGTAAATTCACAGAAAACTTTATCTACATATCTCAGTCAAAATACAAGCTAAAATAGGAATGTAACTTGAACATCAGGTTAAATAAACTCCAAAAATTCCATTCCCAAGTCTGTGAATATATGAATAAAAATAACTAATTTTTTGATAGAATGTCACTGTATTAAAATCTGTATCTGAAATTAACAAGAACAATCAGAGAAGCATTATTAATAAAAATTAAACAGTCCTAAAATAACCAATACCCTGGCACATTATATGTGTCAGTGTTCATTATTTTTTGATATTCATAATTGTGTGAAAATATTTTATACTCTCAGTTTGATTCATTGTTTATTTTTTTGTATTGAATCAAAACTAAATAATATGTCAATTCACATGCGTTAATATGCATTCCAATTAGTGACCACTATCAATTCTATAAAATAAATACATTGTCTGAATGTTTTATATGGTTTTAAATACTTAAACCTTTTTTACTGTTAAGACTTATGTACTTGAGAATGATTGCACTGGTTATTGAGGCCTTATAAATGTTTTAAAGATACTCTGATGCTTCTTGTCTGTGAAAACTCCAACTTTTAATAAAATAATATTTATATTTGATAAATAAAGTCAGAATGAAACTGTTAACTCCAGAGAGTTAAACTGTGCACTTACTGATTTTTTTTTTTTGAATTTTTTTACCAATCTCAAAGTTGTTATTGGCTAAATAACAAAATTTAATGGGAAGTTTTAGAAAGCTTAGAAACACGCCATAGATCTGTTAATTTTTTTTGCAGTTTCTTCAAGTATTCTTTTCCTCCTTGATAATACATACTTTAAACTTTATTTTTTTGAAAGTTAAGTTAATTTTCTTCTCTGTCAATTTGTAAGATAAATAAGCCTAATTAGGTTTAGAGCATACAGTAGAGGTGGTGAAATTTTCCAATAACTTAAATATCACTAAAAGTATTAGTTGTTGATTATCTTTAAGTTTATCTTGTTGAAATGAAGCATGTAAAAAAGAGCTTGTTTTTTATTGAAAAAAAACTATTAGATATAAATTGATTTTTGACTAAGAATGTAAGTTTGTAAAAATATTTACCTCACCTGACCTTTCAGTATTTTTTATGATTTATTGCCAGAAATGTGATTATTTCAATGAGTAAAATTAAGTTTGAAAATAAGTATTTTAGTGAAAAATCAGTTACACGGAGTTAATTTTAACTGGATATATATGGAAGTTTTTTAATATTCTTTTGTCAAGCATATCCACAACATTAATGTATAGAAAAACAATTGAAATTTATTTTGAATTTTTTTAATGCTGAAAGTAGATTCTATGTTGTAAGGAATGTCAGTAACACCCTCCTCACTACAAGCCCCCATCCAGTCTGAAAAGGGTTAATAAAGGATTGTGATATATATTTTGTCCTCTCATTTTTTTATAATTTTTAAATTTATATATTTTTTGTGAAATAAATTTTATTGTATACTATTTTAAGTTCTTGTAATTTATTGAACTAAACTTTGTTTTATAAATTGCCGTTTTCATTCCTTCTAGCTGATTTACTTGTTGAAGATGAAGAAATAACATTGAACTTTTCATTGCAAAAGAAACGAGAAGTGTCTCATATTGGTAAGAAAGGTATTTTGAGATTTTTTTGTAACAGATAAAATTTCTTTGAATAATTGGTAAGGATGATCTGTTACCTAAAACAAATGTTGTAACACATTGTGGAATGTAATGCTCAGATTCTTGTTAAAGTAAGTTTTAGTTTTTTAATTTGGATTTAAATGTTTTACATGTGTTACAGTAGCCCCCTCAGTGTGGATGCCTGTACGTGTTGAGGGGGTTTTCAAGATGAGATTCTGCATTTTCAGTTTATCCTTGCTGGGAGCTGAACATCCATTCATATCTTTGCCACATGTAGTGATCCATGCATGAGTAGAGATAATCCTGGTGGTGAAGGGGTCAAACTCTAGTACATTACTTTGGCCTTGAATTCATGTAGATTGGTGGACTTGGAGTGGTCATTCCAGGGTCAGTTGGCCGGTTCTGTTGGGCTAGAGTCAACTGACATTAAGCATTCTTAATAGGTGTTATGGACATTGTATTTGGGTATATTGCTTATTAAACCCTGGTGTTGCTGTGGTGTTCTTGTTTGACATTGTCGTTCATCCCCTCGTAGGACTGGTGAATGGGGTCAGTGGGCACTGAATCTTTTTCTCTTTAATATGGATTCCCAAATCTACAAAAAGAATAAAATCATAAAAAACTGCTGAACGGTAAATTACCAGGCATAGATGACTATGGTACAAAATCACCACCACAATCAATACCTATCCCATGATTTTTAATTCTTCACTCTTAGTCAGACACATTCTTTGGGTAAATGTTTCCTTTTTTTCATCCAAAAGGGATTAGAGGGGCTTAATGGCTTTCCTAAGCACATCAAGAAGCTATATTTTATGGATATCTTGGTAGGAACATCTACTTGAGAACACTGAACTCCTCCTGAATTTTAAGTTGATTGGGGATGTACCCATCGAGTGTACTCCCCATGCCACCCTGAATTCATCCATTGGAGGCATTGTTGAGAGGAATTTGAAGAACATCTCCAAATCGGAGATCTTTGCAGATTTCACCAGCCAAGGCATTTTTGCTGTAGTAGCACAAATGGAATTATTCTGCCAACCAATAGCTTAATTTTGATATATATCTCACCACATCAATCCACCTAAGTCCAGACATCTTATCTGAATTGTCTGTTTGGCCAAATATTCCTCGTTATCTCTGGTTCCAATGCCAGTGGTTCAAACATTCAAAGGCATCATATCATAGTTCTTTGATGTGTGCTCATTGTGGTGGCAAAGTCCAAGATGCATACAAGTGCAAACTGGAAATGCACTACAGTAACTGTAGTGTTTCCTATGTCTCTTACTTTCATTCTTGCTGTAGGTGGGTGAAGAAGAAAGAGATGTAGCATTTGAAAATGGTTAACAACATTTCTGAAATCTGCCAACACAGTCATCTTTTGGCACTTATCTTTACACTGGAGGGGTGTCTTTGATGGTCAACCAGCACATAGCCACCCTGTCTTTGCAGCTCAATATACCCTTGGAGGCTGTGACAGTCTTTGTTTCCTTGGATTATACCATCACAGTTTTTTTGCTCTTCCTGTCTCATGGTGAAACTTATGATCAATCAGAACTTAATGCTCTTATTAAACAGTTTCCATCTCCCTTTTAATGCTGAAAGACTTTAATGGACACAATCCACTCTGGGGTGGTACTGATACTGACAGGAGGGGTCATTCCTTAGTGTGTATGCTTTTAGATCACAACCTTTCTCTCTGTAGTATTGGCTATTTCTTTTTGTGCACCTAGATAGTCTTTTACTGTCATTGACCATTGATCTCTGTATCTGCTCCCATTCACTTTTTTTTGTTTTTCCTGGAGGATTCACAGTGACTCATGGGACAGTGTTCATTTTCCTGTCATCTTGAGGGAAATTTTCCAAGCCATTGGAACCTGACCCACATGTTTTGGTGGAAGTTGGATCAAACCAACACGACCCTCTTTCACTGCTCTGTCATAATTTGATCCCACCATCATATATCTGCCATTGATAAACAAGTGCATGGTTGTAGTGAATCACGGTATTGTCCATGCAGGTGCTTGTTCTCTTCCTAAGACCTCAACATGTTTTCGATGATATACTTGTCTATGGTTTAGTCCTGCCTGCCAGGAGGCACAGAAGTTTTAAAAATATTTTTGAACTGCATTGTTTTCCAGCAGGCCTATGCTAGTGAATGGCAGATAAGATGTTAAAACCAAAGGAATCTTGGATTGGGTTCACAACTAGTATCTCTTCTACAACCAGTTCCAAAATTCTATGAAACATGATTTGGAAAGTCAGTGGGAAGTATACTTCACATCCTCTTTCCATCTTGCTCTCCAATGGCCAGGAAGTTGCTGATGTCCAGGACATTGCTGATACTCTCAGCAAGAGATTTTATCGTGTATCTAACCATATCTAGTAGAAAAATATGTTTTGTGATACTTGATGCTGGGCTGTTGTCCTCTATTTCTCTAAGCCTGAAAAAAGTTCTCAAGGTTCCTTGTAAATATTGTCCAATTGCTTTGACTAGCAGTCTCTGTAAGTTTTGTGAGAGGATGATTAATGCCCACTGTGAACAACCTGATTAGACTTGAATGTAAATCGGGGAAGCCTTCCTCAAGAGGAACATCTTATTTTCGTGTTCCTTGGCCTTGAAAAGACTTGTGATGTTACATGGAGGTTTGGCATTTTGAGGAGCATCCACTCCTATAGGTTACATGGTCATTTATTCATTTTTTTCTAGGACCTTTTACTGGACAGGCAACTCCAAGTCTGTCTGGGTTTGATACATTCCTGTTATTTTCCAAATGAACTTGGAGTTTTGTTAGGGCTGTATCTTAAGTGTCACACTTTTCAGAATCAAGATTAATGCTATTGCTACACAACTTTCTCCTACTGTTTGTTGTAAATACAGTCATTGAACATGAGATTTCTTGAGAGGCAGCTTCAGATTTCCCTCATTTATTTATTCAAGTGGACCTCAGCAAATTATTTTACATTTTATTTCTTGAAAACTCTTTGCATACATTTTTTCTGCCAACAGTGTCATGAGCTCTGTCTCAGTGATGTTTTACTTTCTGTTGTCACTGAGACAAAGTTCTTGGAGCTTATCTTTGACAGTAAGCTGACTTTCATTCCTCACATCAGGATCTCTTTTACATGCCAATATATGAGGGCATTGAACATTTCCATGTCCTCACTGCTACCTCTTGTGAGCTACATTGTACGTCTTTCTAAATAAAACCTTCTATTGTTCTTTGGCCATCTTGTTTTGGAGGAAGGAAGTTGTCCAAAGTAGGTTATACATTGCTCACAGATTTACTCATTATATTCCTTTATCTAGGACAGATTAACCAATGTACAATCTTTGAAGTTACAACTGCCCACATTTTAGTATTATGCTGATATGGCCATGAGCAACTGCAACATTCTAGACACATTTTTCCTATAGGTTGAACAGCATCATTAGCAATGATGGTACTGTCCAACTTGCTTGTGTTTGTAACATTTTTGAAGTAATTGGACCTTTTAGTTCTTTTGAATTTTTTATCTAGTTTATGGACATTGTTATGTTTTAACTTGATTAATTTTTATCTTTTATAATACTTTTACTTTTTTTTTAATTGGTTGTTGAGCATAGATACCTAAGTTATCAAACACAACCAACTGGTACAATAGTTCAAAAATGTTGTAAGATACTTAGGTGACTGTTTTTATGTTGCAGGTATGGAATAAATTGAATTATGTAATGCTCATATAATTGCTTTTATGGTAAGTTTAGAATAAGTTGAAATGTTATGTAATGCTTAGGTTACTGATTTATTTGCAGATCCATATTTATTGTTATATGGTGATATGCAGTATTAGTTAATATATTAAAGTTCAAATGAAATATAATTTAAAAATAAAAATTGCACGTATATGAATTCTCCATGTAATTATCAGGTAGCTAGTTTTTAAATTTTCAGAATAAGTGATTATGACATGCTTCAAATAAATGTACTAAAATAACTATCTTATTTTGAAACATCGTGATTATTAAATTGAAAAAAAGTTGTACAAAAGTCAGTTATAATTTTTTTTATTTTATCACTCATTATTTTTAATTCACTAAATTTCATGACAGTTAGAACTTGAAAATATGAAAAAACAATTATTTAACATGAAAATTCTTTCCTCTGTCAGGAATGTTATCCAGTAGATCACCATTAGAAAAACCTTCAACATCTTCTGTGTGTAGAAGAACACCATGTGTGGCCAGTGAACATCTAATAGGTCAAGGTAAAAATAGTTTTATCTTCTTGATAAAATTTATATGTTTGAAGTATGTAGTAGTAATCCATTTTGAAAATGTATTGCTCTGTTTATATTTTTTGTTAGTGCCAGAATATTTGTTCCTTATCATTTTTTTAAATTTCACCCATTCTACTGTATTTCTCTTTATAGTTCACTTATTGTAATTAATTAAAATTACTTCCAGTGTATGAAAAAATTACATTGAACTTACCAGTAAAAAATAAATAAAACTATCTAATAAACTGAATAAGACAAAGCTGAAGTTCTTTCTAACATAAAACAGAAGTATTGTAAAGTATTATTGAATAATTTGTGATATTTATCATATAATAACACTAGAAAGATAACTGAAAATTATTGATTAATCTACAACTTAACACTCCCACGAAAAAAATATTTACATCCATTTAAGTGATTTTAGGGCCTCTCAGGCCCCATATATTTTTCCAATAGAAACACAGTGATTTAGCAACATTCATTACAAACAACTTTAGAATGGCTCTGAAAAACATTTTTTTTACAATTTGAGCAAACAATTTTTCGACTGTCTATCTTTTGATCTGCCGCACAAATGGCATCGTCCTCTTTTTGCCCTCTTTGCAGGCAGTTCACATGAGGTTGCTTTGCCATTATTTTTGCAGTAATTTTTTTTTATTTCAAGCACTAATTGCTGTATAAATTCTCTTCTGGCTCTCGATTTATGTTGACGAAGAAATTCTGGATGTTTTGTCAAGTATAGAACGAAAGCATTGTATGCAGCAAGATCGAGAATGTTATAGAATATGCAGACTGACCAGCGCTTTAATCGCCTCTTTGTTGTATAATATCTTACCAGTTGATTGAGAGTGTCGACACCTGCCTTCGTTGCATTGTAAAGATTGACGAGTTCGGGCTTTCCATTCTCTTCTACTTCACCAGACTGATGCTGAGAACTCAGTAGTAGCACATATTTTCCTGGTTTGTCTGAGTGCCTGAGAAGAGTGATGTCATCATGGTAGAAAAACTTTGGTGATAACTCTCTAGATTTTGCATTTATTTCAGGAGGCAGGAAGGTTCTTGATTTCCGTATGGTTCCAACAAGTCCTGTTCTTTTTGTTCGTAGGTACTTGGCAAGTGTCATTGTTGTGAAGAAATTATCTATTGTTATTGTCCTTCCTTTTCCAAGAAATGACTGACTCATTTCTCTGACAATTCTTTCTTCTTGATTTGTTTCTGTCGTATTTCCAACCTTTCCAGTATAAATTTGAGCATTAAGGAGGTAACTTGTCTTTGCATCTGTTAGGCACCAAATCTTTACTCCGTATTTGCCTGGCTTTGTCGGAATGTATGTTCTGAAGCCAACTCTTCCTTTGAAGTTACATAGTTGTTCATCCACTGTCAGGTATTCGCTTGGGTTGTAACTGTTTTTGCAATTTTCAATGAAAAAATTCCAGACTCCAGAGATGGCGGCATCTTTGATTTCTCTATTTCTTTGAGAGTGGATGTCAAATCTGATTTTTGAGCACATTTTTTTGAATTTGTCTTGTGTAATCAGTTTTCGCAAAAATGGCTAACCTCATTTGATTGAAAACATTTTGGATTTGCTTATTCCAAGGAAAAGATTAGCTGTGATCCATTTCCAGAGGTCTTCTTCAAAAATTGGTTCTTTCATGATGGTGTTTGTTGAGTGAATGATCTGTTCCATCATATTATCAGAAATGAAAATTTTGAATGTTTCGATTGGTAAAGAGACTCTTGGAGCAACTTGCCTTGTAATGCCTGGGTTCCCATTGAATATATTGAGAGCTGCATTTGTCCTGTTGATCTTTGAAGGCGTTGCTGAATAACTAAAATTCTTATCTTTGGACAAAATTTCGTTCACTGGCATCGTAGTAAGATCTTTTTGATTACTTTCTTCACTTTCAGAAGGGTACGGCACGATTTGTTCATCATTTTCGGCTTCAGAAGGATCATCATCACAACTTTCAGAGTAGTCTTTGACATTAACATGTTCACTTTCATCGTTGGATGGTTTTGTCAGTAAATGTACAGCTTCATCAAAAGATATCATTTTTGACACGGTTTGAAGATTTCAGCTCCTATATATATAGGATTTGTGGATTCTTGTAGAATATTCTAGAAGCTTCAAAAATATTCTAGATTATTCTAAATACTTCTGTAAAGTTTCTAGAATGTTCTAGAACAGGCGTTGGCAAACTAGGCATTAATCAGGACCGTCTAAAATTATTGTTGGAGTACAGTTATTATCCTAAATATCCATCTTTTGAAAAGAAGTTGTAAAATTAATATATTTTTACTATAATTTGCTTTTTTTGGTTGCCCAGGCCTGTTCTAGAATTATTCAGGAAATAAATAGTCATTTTTATGTTTTTTGATCTGGGGCCTAATAGGCCCCAAATTACCTTTAGTGGATGTTTTAAAAAAAATTTTTAAATATTGTTTCACAAATGTCTGAAAAGTCAAAATATTATTGCTCCTTAAAATATAAAGGGATAGGGTCAGTTAATGGCAATTTCATTTAAATTCAAAATTGTTAGCCTAATATTAATAACCTTTCAAGTTGCTCTGGGGCCTATTAAGCCCCAATTTTCGTAGGAGTGTTAAGAAATAGCACGTATTTAGTTTGGTTTTATGGGCAATTAGAAAGAAAGAGCATCTAGATTCTGTTTTGATTTGTAGTTTTTCATTCATATTTGAATTCAAAGTAGTAATGAACAGAATCTGTGTTTGATAGAATTGCAATCTAATGAAACTTTTGAACCAACAGCCCTCCTTTTACCATCCCATGAAACATCACATCAGTTTATAACTACTGAAGACATCATAGAAACTAAAGCCTTATCCACTATCCACGAAGTGACTGAATCAACATCTATTCACAAAACCTCACTGGAAGAACACAGTGCACAAATTGAAGCCAACTTCATTCCAATAGAAGTCACTAAATCAGTTGACCTTTTGTCTGATAAAAATCTTAGTATTGAAAATACATTAACTGGTCATAAAGCCACACACCAGGCAAGCAGCTTTGAAAAGGTAGAAACTTTCAAAAGTGAGCAGTCTTTTTCTGAAAAAAGCCCTATATATTTCAGATCTGTCAAAGGAGATAAAAATAGTTTTACTAAAACACCAGATCAAAAGAAATCAGTTCTTGATTCTGTACAGAAAGTAGAAGTCTTAGTAACACCCCCTAAAACATCAATTGAAGAACAAAAAGTTACAGTAGAACCTTCAAATACATCTGTTGATTCTGGAGAAAGTGAGAGGTTCTTAACATCTGCTAATACACCATTAAAAATAGTTAGAAACTTAGGGTCTTCACTGACATCAGTTGAAACACCATTGAAAGTGGGATTGTCTTCTACACCTTCTGAAATACTAGTTCATGAAAGGAAAGATGTACTAAGATTTTCTGAAACAACTGTTGAAACACCAGTAAAAGTGAGATTTTCAGTAATACCCTCTGAAATACTAGTTCAAGAAGGAAAAGGTCTATCAGGACCATCAGTGACTGATGCTGGTACTTTTTCTGAAACTGGTGATATGTCAGAAAAATTAAATTACTCAGAAGCACACACTGAAGTTCCTTGTTCAGGAAAGAAATATTTGATGGATCCTTCATATGTCTTTACTGGAATGCAAGAAGAAATTACAGCTGATGAAATGAAAGTTTCACAAGAACCATTTTTTGTTACCAAGGAAATACCTGATCATGAAAAGAAACTTTCACTAGAATCACCAGGTACTATTTGGGAGACGCCAGAGGAAACACCTGATTATGAAATGAAAGTTTCACTGAAATCCTCTATTTCCACCAGGGAAATGTCTGATAATGAAAAGAAAATTTCCCAAGGATCTCCAGGTACCATCAGGGAGATACCAGTGGAAACACTTGATAAGGAAACAAAACTTTCATTAGAATCCATAAGTACTGCTAGGGAAACAACAGAGAAAACACCTGATAAGGAAATAAAAGTTTTACTGGAATCATCAGCTACAATCGGAGAAACACCAGAGGAATCACCTGATTATGAAATGAAAGTTTCACAAGAACCCTCAGGTTCAACTGGAGAGACACCTGGTTATGAAATGAAAGTTTTACTAGAATCCTCAGGGACAACTAGGGATACACCAGAGGAATTACCTGATGGTAAAATGAAAGTTTCACTGGAACCCTCAGTAACAATTAGGGAAACATCTGGTTATGAAATGAAAGTTTCACTGGAACCCTCAGGTTCAACTGGGGAGACAGCTGGTTATGAAATGAAAATTTCACTACAGTCCTCAGGGACAACTAGGGATACACCAGACGAATTACCTGATGATGAAATGAAAGTTTCATTGGAATCTTTAGGTATAATTAGGGAAACACCTAGTTATGAAATGGAAGTTACACTAGAACCCTCATGTACCACCAGGAAATCACTAGAAAAAACACCTGATTATGAAATGAAAGTTTTGCAAGAACCCTCAAATACAGTCAAGGAAACACCAGAGGAAAAGTTAAAATTTGCAGAGGAACCAGTACTGATAACTTTAGTCCCTGTGAATATGGAAAAAGATGATAAAAGTGAAAGAGAACTGGTAATTGAAAACAATGATGAGTGCATGCTTTTTCTTTCTGAATCGGAAAGTAAACATGAAGAAGTGGGTACCACTGCAAAGATCTCTTCAGGTGAAGACAAGCAGAAAGTACCATTTGAGGAAAATAGTATGTGTACATTTTTATGCTTTTTAGTCAGTAAAGTTGGAAACTTGGTTGTGGTGTTATGAAGAAAATTTCACAGGCTTAAACAATCACTTGATTGTTTTCACTTATGCTAATTTAGATGTATAAACTAATAAAAACGGCAATGAATGACAGATTTTTTATTGTATATTTTATGCAGTTCCTTAAATGTTTATGCTGATGTAATTTTAGCACCAGTGAGTTTATTTGCTGGTATCAGTTGCATAGCTAAAATAATATTTTTTTAAATTTATTTATTTAAAATTTAAATTATTGCATATTTTCTTTATTACAAAGTAAAATCAAGTCAATTAATGAAAAAAAATTTGTAGTGTTTTGCGTATGTGTATTACACTGCACTTGTATTTAATTTTGGTACTTCCATTTAGCTGTTGCTATTGGTCCTTCTACAATGGGCTCAGTATGCTATAGATGAGTTTGTATATATATATACATTTGCACATATTAAGTATTTATACTATAACATTTGATGCAGTATATATATATATCTTCAAAAAGTTTATAGACATTTAGTGAAGATTGTAAATTTTTGTACACAAATTAGATTTATTTAGACATTTCTCAACAGGTCAGAGGCCATGGCGTCACTTTTGTTGACTTGCATTCGAAATCTTATTGAACTACATTTTGTGAATTTATTTCAGTAAATTTGGAATTAAACTGTTGATTGTAATTCAAACTTTAATGTTATGTATGATTTAATTTTTAAGTAAATATTAAAAGAATACATTTATAGATTTTAGTTAGTCATGAGGTATGTGGAATGCAGTACTGTTTAAAATTAGATGTTTGTTATGTCAAAATACCAAATCTTCAGTTTCATACAAATTAGGAACTCAAATTACCAATATTGATAAGCTAGAATTTGAATAAGAACCTCATATCTTTTTGTTGAGATATGGCTAATGTATTGAATCAAATATAGTGGTCCCACTCTCCTATTTTATTTTTGGAAACAGTCTTTTATATACAGTCTCTTCAAAATATGACACTGATGACTTAGAATGTCCCTCTCTAGTGATTTTTTTCAGCCAGTTTAGTCTGTGAAAAAGCTTCTTCATTCTTTCAGACCAACATTTCAAGGAGGTAGGTCATGTCTTTTGTTTGTTTGAAGTTTCATGTTTTCTTTAGACCTAAATACAGCAATACAGCTTAGTTACTAACTTTAATAAATGAAAGTGGAATCCTGTGGTATCGGTGTAGACGTTTATGATTTTTCAGTCATTTAACTGTGTGTGTGTGCAAAACCTAAAAAAATTCTATTATCTGTTCTCGATGAATGAAATCTTAAAAGGCTTATCATCCTATGTTCCTACGTTATGAGGTTTAAGTTACTCAGACTAAACATTTTTATTTTTATTATAATATGTTGTCATTTTAGCACCAAAAAAAGCATAATTTATATCTGTTTTCTAATTTTTATGATGGTTGTGAGGTCAGTCAATTAGCAAAGCCCACATAGTTAGGGTATAGAAAATAAAATATAAAGTAATTTTTTTATCATGAAATCACTTTGCACTCAACTAGTAATGAAACATACTCAATATTTTAACAAAAGAAAACTTTAGTAGAACTATTTTTTTAAAAATTGGATTTTTTGTGTACAAAGAAAACTTTTAAAATTTTCTAAAAGTCTACCAAATTATGTGAAGATGCACATACTGTATCAAAAATTATTGTGTAAATACTAAACATGTACACATGTGTATATGTGCTCATGTATTATATCAGGCCCAATGGAAAAGGGTTAATTGTTTTCACTAAAGAATTTTTTTGTGAAACTATAGAGTCTATTTCTTTACTTGTTTGAGTGTGAAGTGATTTCATGTTAAGATTAAAAAAATATTCTTCATGCCTAAAATCTCAAATATTATTTGTGTAATCTCTAAAACCTTCTAAATACATGTCAAATGTTTGTTTTCAGTTATATTTTATTTTATCTGTTATTTTCTCTACCCTAACTATGACTGACCTTTTAAGAACCATAAAAAAAAAGGAAACAAGTGTAAATTATGCTTTTTTTGTTCAAGAATGACTACAGATTATAATACCAAAAAAACAACAGAGGTTTAGTCTAAATAAGTCTCATAGCAATATATATTTGTTATTTTTATTATATTGATCTTCTAGTCATGCCTGGCTAACATTACAGAACTTGATTGACACAGCAAATGTGCACTTATGTTACTGTATCTAATAATATAAAACTGACCTTTAGTTTTTACAAATTGACCCTGTCTTGGCTGTGTTTTAGTAGACTAGAATTATAACATACAGAGTATATGAGGAACCATTTCTAAATATGGAAAAAATATGAACTGGAACACTGTGTTTGATGCGATACTTGAGCCATATCTCAGCAAAATGAAGAAATATGATGTTATTTTATGTTATAGCTTGCCAATATTAGTAATTTGAGTTCCTAATTAGTATGAAACTGTAGACTTATTACTTTGACATCACAAACATCCAATTTGGATCAGTGTGCTGTATTCAGTGTACTGTATGACCCACAAGAAACAATATTTAGGTGTATTCTGATATTTACTTTAAATTAAGAAATTAAATTATTTAATACTAAAATATGAATTATCTACAATTTGATATCAAACTTCTTGACAAAAATTTATAAAATAGTTCAATAAAATTTTGAATTTAAGTCAACAAATGGCATCCTTTGATCCATGACCATTGAAACAAGATTAAAATAGCAGGATTTATCAGTTATAATCTTGATTTGTCAGTCCTTTAAATTTTATATAGTTTGAAAATAACATTTTAATGTTATTGGAGTTTCTTCAGATGAACTGGATAAAAAGGAAGATAAGACTCCCATTAGAGTTCCCATGACTGAAACCTTATCCTATAGCTTAAAAACAGAAGAAGAAGAAAAAAACAAAATAGGACTTGATGTGTTTCAAAATGTAAGCAATTTATTAATACTTTCAAATCAGTTGATAGAGGTTTATGTAGTTTAGTAAAGGGTGTCTGAATTATACATGTGAGCCTTGTTTTCAGTACAGCTATTAACGGGAATACAAGTGTACAACAGTACTAAATAAGTAGTCATTATAATGTAAGATAAGTCTTTTCATTGTTAGTTTTGCAGTTTACAAAATTTGAGTTTTTAAGGAGATTGAGTGTTTTCCCATTTGATACTGTCATTTTTTATCCTTTTTAATTTGCTTTACAAATTTCTTAGTGTTTGTTCAAACTGTGGTTTTCATTTTAAGGATAAATTGATTTTGCATGATTACAGTTTTATTTAGAACTGTTTAGTATACAATTTATAACTTTAGTTTGAAAACCTATAAATTGTGAGGTTTGTCAATAGTTGATTTAGAGAACCACATTTTATTATTTTAGAAAAGCAGTAAACTTGAAACTTCACCAATATTGCCTGGAAGTGGTTCTTTAGAGGATAGTGTTGAACCTCCCAGCTCGGAAGCTGCAGAATGTTCAGGTAAATTGCAAAGCCTTCAAAACCAACATATCTTAACACAGACTGGTTCCAGTGACTCACAGCAAACACACACTAAAGCTTTTGAAACACCCATTTAAAAACTTTCAACTGTTAAAAGAACATCCACACGAAAAAAGAGGATGTTAGTTGAAGAACATGAGCCTCCACAAACTGTGAGGAGTACAAGGTCCAAGATTAGTAAATGTAATTAATTATAATTTTGATCTTAAGCATAGCAGTTTGTAGTTGGGATATTTGTATGAAAATACTTAGAATAAATTTTTCTTTATGCCATTTTTTGTTTTCAGTCACAGACTTACAAATTTGTATCCAGTGATATTAAGTACTATACCACAAGTTTAAAGGTATGTTATTTCATTGTATTTATACAGTGCTGTGCAAAAATACTAGGAGGAAATCAAAAATTTGATTTCAGGCTACTTTCAAAGGACATTGTAAGGGAAAACCACATGTGAAACATCAACTTTTTGTTAATCTTCATATTTAGTACAACAGAAACTCAAGTGTTTGAGTTCAGCAAATAATATTTTGTGTGTTCCATTTTGTTTTAATTAACTGCAAACAGTCTTTCAGGTATTTGTGCAACGTATATAATGAAATTGGGAGTTTACTCCAACTGTCTCTAATACATTCCCCTGCGCTCTCAATTTTCTGATCTATGAAATCCCAAATCTACTCAATTAGTTTGAGATCAGGGCTTTGTTGAGACTATTACATCATTTGAATGACTCCAGTTTCATTCTTAACTAAGTAATTTATACATATGTTGGATGAGTGTTTGGGGTTAGTAGAATCCTTTACCAATAATATATAAACCACTCAACATACCATGATGGATTAATATGTGATGGTACTTGTACTTGTCCATTTTTCCACTTATTTTGCAAATATCTTTTTCACTTCAGCAGAAAACACCCCTAATCTATTGCACTACCTCACCTATGCTTTGTGGTACTTACTTTTCATTGAGATATAATTCACCTTTCTTCTGCCAGATTTACAACCTACACTTTGAACCAGGTATTTCAAATCAGTTTTTTAATACCATTTTCCAATCATCAGTGGTCCATTTCTTCTCATTTTAGCAAAGTTTAGTTCTTTGACAATGTTTGGAGATTAAGTTAAAGGTTTTTTAACTGCTACATAACCAGGTATTCCATTTTTGTTGAGTCTTCTTGATACTGTAGATCTAGACAGTTTCCTGTCGTTTGGTACATGGTTGTTTATCTCTTGTCTAAGATCAGTGGCAGTCTTCCTTCTGTTCTGAAAGCTTTATGAATGAAGATAACTGACATCAGTATCAATGAGATTAGTTGTTCTGTCAGTTTCTTTTCTCTTTTCAAATTTACCTGTCATAGTCTCACAATCTAGGGTGTAGTTGACATCGTTTAGGATGTATTTACAATCTGTAGCAATTTGTCAGAGAATCTAACCAGCATCACATAAAAGTTTTATGTACATTCTCTGCATTACAATAAGGCTTGAAAGTGTTAAATATTGTTTTTATCAAGCTTTATTTGTGGAGTGCTATTAAACTGATTTTTTCCAGCATTTATCAGTATCATGTGCCAACTCTTTGCTAGCTTCTTTCTGTATAGTTAAGACACTGCATGAGGTACCATGACAGTTATTTCAGATCATAAATTTAATAAATATGTTCAGCCAAGTAGAACCATTATGATGTGTTCTTGATACAAGTTTATGGGAATTCTTAAGAATAACAAGTGTTGTCATCTTAGCCCATTGAATTGTCAGTAGGGATCTGTGAAGCATTACCATAGTGTTGAAATTTATATTCTGTAATGGCTTGGAAGAATTTAGTTCTGTAGAATAGAAAGAATGATAAAATATTTTTTTTTTTCTCAAACTTTTGCAGAGTACTATAAAAGAAAATCAACAACAGCATATACTGCTTGTTTTTTACAGATGGCACCATCTCTGAGTCATCAGTTGACAATATGAAAACACAAGAAAGTGGGTTTTCAGGATCTTCAAAGTTGAGTGAAAAAATCCAGAGTCCTGGTACAACAGCCAAGGGTTCCACACTCACTGCAGAAGAATTAAAAGAACATAAAAGTGATAGGCTAGAGGAGGAGGAGGATTCTCACAAGACAAGAAGCAGAATTTCAAGTCAAAAACAAAAAGAGACACTAGTGTCTCCAGTTAAAATTGTTCAGGAGAACTCTACACAATCTGATATTAAAAAAGAACATATTTTAGACCGTCTTTCAAGTATTCCTTTTACCACTTATACCCCAGGTGTTGTCACAAGAACAGAAAGGAGAAGACGAGAGTCAACAACATCAGAAGACTCGGAAAGATATGGTATGATTGAGATTTAAGAAAATAGAGTGTTATCAGTATTTGTTGTGTTTAATAAAATATTAATATAATTTCCTATATGTGAATTACACCCCTTTATACATAGTATATTGTATATGTGTATATATACATATATGTTTTGTCAGTGAAGATCTTCAGTAAATATTATGTTAGGCCTATTATATTTTCTAGCATTACAATCTTAACTTACTTCCACAGGTATTTTTAAGAATTATTTAAGTGTACAAGTGTATTTCAACTAACCTATATTCATCATTTCCATTACTGGTAATATGTTTTGTTCAATTGAGAACTCTTCAGGCTGTGTGGAATATAGTGAACACAATAGTGGTCGGAATACTGTTTTATAGGCATTTTTTTTTTATAACTGTTATAGTGTGGATGCCTTTTACAAGCTATTAAAATAGTATTTCAATCACATTATATTCATTATATCTACTGTCAGTGATGCATTTTGCTCATTCTAGTTCGTGAGAAACATTCACATGTAACAATTGTTGTTTTAAAAAATGACCTTTGTCAGTGTTTGAAGAGCATTTTCAGTCTCAGCATTTTATCAGAGAGTACAACCAGCATCACGTAAAGTTTTATGTGAACTCTGCTGTACTGACAATCAGTTCTCTACTCTGTTCAGTGCATCCCACCTGGCCTGAAGCTCTTTAGATTGAGTGAAACATCATCATGTATAATCACGGTAAATATAGTGTAAATGAAGTATGATTACTATAATGCACTCTACTGATTTTTGAAATATTTTAAGGGGTTAGATTAAGTATATTGTTTCAAATCATACTAGGCCTAACTTAATGTTTTATGGTAAGTATAATTAATTATTATTATGAAAGGCATTTACGTCTTAACTGTTTTTCTTCAGTAAATGTTTTTTTTAAAGTTTTGTCAGTGTCATTCTAAGATATTAATGTATTTTCTAAATGTTCATTCAGAAAATGATTTGTTTCTGGTACAATTGTTAAATGCTGATGTATTAAGGTTATATGTGCTTTGATTTAATATAGTTTTTAGTTTATAAGAGTACTGAAAATTATAACTCTTATTGTAAAGGTTTTGTTGTATTAATTATTTTCTTACAGCAGATACAGCTGGATACCCAAAGTTCACATTTACTGAACCAACTGTGCCTGAAGAAAGTGAAGGTATGTTGGGTTATAGATCTATAGCATATATTTGGTATGCTTATAGAAAGTATAGAGGTTGAGTACTTTATATTAAAATCTCTTTCAGGATCATTACATTTGTACAGTTCATGTTGACACATTTGGTCATACTCTATCTGTGCATCTTATAAATAGTACTGCAAAATGCTTCATTATAAGACTTTCTTGTCCAGAGCATGCTATTTTATCCTATAGTTTTTTGTAATCCATTCAGTATACAAAAACAATAGTTTCCTAGTACCCATTTCAATAGTCCAGCCACACACAAATCCAGAGATGTTGCATCTAGCATTGCAGTTGGCATTTCCTGATAAGAAATAGCATTAATACTCATTTAATCTTCTTGTTAGTTAAGGTGTGTAATGGTTGAATAAATATGGAAATAACTTGTGTACATATAATTTGTGTTGCTTTTCTAAATGGATATAGTTTTTTATTAAATTGTGTATTGTCGTTTGGGGCATGTCACTGACTTTTATGTTCATAGATTTTCACCTGTTAGATACTTTAGTGACTAACATCATTATTTGACTTTTTATAGTCTCTTTCTTAATGATCCTGGTAGCTCTAGTAAATTCATATTCTTTTGTTTTCTAATGCTATTAACTTTTTCCACAGGTGATCAGTCAGTGTCACTGACTTTGTATCAACCATCAGTTTCCATGCCACAACTTTCAGTTGAAGTAACAAGGCAAAATGTCTAATCAGTTGATATTATAATTATTGCACAAGTTAACGTATTACTGATTTTCTAGGTATCTACAATCATAACAACACACACAAGATTAATATAATAATTATACCCATAATAACTATTTCAATAAAATTGAAAAAAAATGTTTTTGAAGTGTATGTATAAATGTATGGGTAAAAGCAGTGAATATCTGTCTTGTAAATTTCTAAATTCTCAGTATGAATAAATCTTTGTAATCTGAATGTATGAATATTTTGATGTTAAAAGGGCATTTACATATCCTTCCCAGAAATGTGTTTTTAGTAGTAGTGAAAGGTCAGGATCACAGTTCTACAACACGCTGTTCCACCATACTTTTATTTTGGTTGTGGTTATCACATGATTTGCTGATTTGCATATTCAGTGCCATATTAATACAGTGTATTCAATCTTTTGTAAATCATAAGATGGGTAATTTTAGTTTAGAGTGCATACACTAATTTTTTTTTCTTTCCCAAAATCTGAAATTTTTTATTGTAAGATGCAGCTTGCTTGAGATTCTGTAGCAAATATTTTCCAAATTCCTTTATGTGTATACACTTCAAGTTATTTTAACTTATCATTCATTTCTGATAGGTTTTGACTTCCTTTGTTGTTATTGCATTTGTTTCTTAGTTTAACTGGTAAAGTTGAAACTATGTGTGATACTAATATATTTATAAATTCATAAATACAAAAGAATTATTTTGGCAAAAATTTCCTTTTAGGTTCAATGATTATACATCTGTGGTTTTCTAAATGCTCAAATTGGAATTACATGGTGACCAAATTTATAACCCAGTGTTTGATTTGTTGGAACTATAAAAGGAGACTTTGTTTTATTCATCAGTTCTAGACTTACCACCATTTGATACTTCAAAAACAAGTGCCATGTCTTTCATTTTCTCTCCGCCAATTACAAGATCCCGCACCAGACGTAGAAGGTCAGAAGATGTTGGTTCTGATATTGAGTCGTATACTCGTTCAAGACGACAAGTTAGAGATCCTTTGTTAAGTGACTCTCCAACATCTGTTACTTCAACTGATTTGGACATGGCATCACAAACTCGGGCTGTAGAGATAACTACAAAAACCAAAGAAACAAAACGTAAAACTAAGTCAAAAAAGTAAGATTACTATTAATACTGTTTTATTTTACAGAAAATAGCTGGGAAATATTCTATATAATATTTGTAAATAGTATCTATATCAAATTTTTATTTGTACATTTATGATTAATTCAGTCAGTTACTTTTATAGAATGAAGTATTTTTATAAATTTTATATGACCAATGAATGTATAAATTTCTATAATTATAAATAAAATATATTAGCTGTTATGACTTTTTTTTATATTTATGCATGAGATATTTTAAGATTTTTATAATTTAGTTAAAGAATTTCAGAGTTATAATTTAGGACCACAAAGATCAAAGTCACTTTTTGATAATAAGTGGCAATTTTTAGTCTAATAAGGTGATACAGGTTGATTATCTCTAAACAAAGTTTTGAGTACTTGTAGGTCTAATTTATAATTCATTATTTCATTAAACCATAAATTTTATTTCTGGATTCTGTACTGTGATTTTTAAAAGCTTATATTCACACTTTTCGATAATAGGTTTGATAGTCAACAATGATTTTTTTCCCTTCAGGGGCAAACCACCTGCTCACAGCATTATTAATTTGTTATCACCTGTGCCAGAAGAATCATCTGTGGCAACAGCATCTAGTTCTCGAGGTTCAAAGAAGACAGGAACTCAAACTAAACATACCATGACACTCAGAAAAGCTAAGTTACAGTCACGCCGTAAAGTGAAACTCTGACTAAACATGTACTTTATGCAGTAAGAAATTTCAGATATGAAGTCTAATTCCTTTTATACACACAACTGCAGATATTCAAAAGCAACAATAGTTATTTTTCTGTATAAATACATTCTGTTATTTATCCATAGCATGGTAGTAAGTATTATCAGAACTTGATTGTAGTTCATTTTCTCAATGAGTGTACAGTGATTTGAAGATAAACTCTGGAATAAAAGATTACATTTTTTATGCTAGAGGAATTATGTTGTGGCTCCTTCAAAGAAGTGTGTAGCAGAATAAAATATCTATATGTTCAACTTTTCTTTTTAAATACAAAACTTATTTTACAACTACGTAATCAAGTGGTGAAAATACATTGTGTTACATATTTTTTAGTGTTGAGCAAAGAAACTGGTGTTCTCTTATTTTAATGATCAATTATTACATAAGCTGTGTAAATAATCATAACATAAAACATTTGTTATAGTTTGTAAATATAAGGTATTGTATACATTGTGTTAAACTTCATCTGGGTTCAGTAAGCTCTGTGAAAGCTTACATTTTTCATAATGTAGGAACTAGATAGTTTATATGTACATCCACAGAGATATTAAGTTTTTCTAAGATGGCCTGATATTTAATAAGTATCACTTTGTCTACAGCTAAAATGAATATTTGTATGGATACAAGTATGTTTTACAAATCAGTATCCGTTTCAGAATGATTTTTGTTCACAGTTTATTTTCGTTTTCTTTATCAGTTTAAATATAGTAAAAGTTTAGGTAATATATCAGATAATTTAAAGCTTTTCGAATAAAAGTGAAAGAATAAAAATCTATATTCTAGAACATTGGTGTTGGTACAGGTATAAAAGATTATGATGAGAGTTCCACAATGACAGAATGACACACACACGACACAAAAAAAAATTAAAATGAGAAATGGTGGACAAAACAGACTATATGAAACTTTTGTAATTGAAAAATGTATTCATGTTTTGAAGCTCAAAAAACAAAAACATTCTTTTACATTTTGTTACAACATGGTTCTTTAATTCACTGTTTTAGTTCTAAAAAACATTTGTAATAGTCAACAACACATAAAAACAACAACATTGGAGGTAGTACTGTGTTTGTTTCACACATGACACTGGCAGCCAAGATGTATCTTGCAAGTTTGTATGCGTCTGATTACTTTGTTTTCGTGAATGTTCTGTATGAAACATTCAGCTAGAACACTGGCTAATGAGAGGTGTTTGTAGCTTCTGAAGTTAAAATAATGACATAAAGTGTAAGATGTTATTTTTCTGTATTCTGTTGTTCAGTATTGAGTTCTCTTTAAATTGTGTCATTATATGGGACACTTTCTCTTTGTCTGTTTGCAGCGTCAAACTCTAGTTCTTTTTTAGTGTTTCAGCTGTATTTGTGACTTGATGCCTGAGGTAAAAAGAAGCCTTCTTGAAGCGTAGTGCAGTAGTATATGTACTGTTTTGGAAATTTCAGTTGTGTTACATTTGTTTCTCAATATACCTACTAATGCTGAAACTTCATTTTAATGAATTTGTGTTAAAAATACTTGAGTCTTGATGGTGCAAATGAAAAAAATATTCAGATTTTATATGTTGAATATCTAATGTAAAAACTAAAAGCATTACTTATTCTAGTTTCATTTCAACCTTTTGAGAGTTTGGTTAATGATGTATGTAATGTACTCGGCATCAAGGATTATTCATATGATCTCTTAAAATGTAAGCTGTATGCTGGTATTAGACTGTCATTTTGACTACTTTATATGTGTTATTATTAAATCCCTTTTCCAGTGGTAAGTTTAGAAGGATTTCTACTGCAAAAAATTGGGTTTTCATACCAATGGTAAGCAGAAATTCACAGGTACTCCTTTGTGTAGCTTTGTGCATTACAAAAAATATTAAATTACATAATTTGGCTGCATTATATGAAGTACAAAACAGATTAAGAGAATGTTAATATTCTGTTTCTCAAATTTGGTAAGAAAAATTTTTAAATTAGCTAACATGAATTCACGATCACTTTAAAATCTAAATCTTGTTGCTACTAAATACTGCTGTGAGGTAGCAGTTTTTTTAATAATTATTGCAGTTTGTAGGGGTCATTGTATAGCATTTGTTATAGTTATAGAGGTTTTTCTGTTTATACCATTTTAATAAATAACGTTCAAAATCCAATTTAATTAAAACAGATTTTTTTATTAATTAATAATGCTATAGAAAATGAAACTTGCCTATTTGATTTTTTACTGTTGTACAACTAATATTTAATAGCCTACAGTCAATGGCATGATTTTCTTTCTACATCCTTTTGGTATGGGGTATCAAATTTACATTATATTTCACTGAAATACAAGAAAACTATTTTTTCATTCAATTAATATATTATATCTTTTAAGATCTATTTCAGCTTCTGTTTAGAAACAAGCAAGTTAACCCTTTTGCAATTTGTCTACACACTTGTACACATCAAGTATTTGCATTATAACTTTTAATACAGCATGTGTATCTTCACAAAATTTAGTAGTCTTTTCGTAAAGGTTACAAGCTTTTTGCATACAGAAAACAGAAAATCATATTTTTAAGGAAATGTTTTTCCCAAAATTTTTTTGTGAAAATAGTCTGTTTCTTTACTAGTCATGTGCAAAGTTATATTGCATTATGATTAAAAAGTATTTATCATCCCAAAAATCTCAAACAATATTTGTATAATTCCTAGCACTTTTTAAATGTATTTCAGATGTTTTTGGTAAGACTATATTATTTTCTATACTCCAACTATATGGGGTCAGTCATGTAAACAACCTTATAACCATAATAAAAAAGGGGGGGATAGATATAAGTTGTGTTTTTTTTCATGCCAGAATGACTGCACATTTTAACCTGAAAATACAAATGTTTAGTCAAAGTTGCTTAAGTTTATTCAGTGCTAGATATGTATATATTTATTATTTTATTATATTGACCTTCCAGTCATGCCTGCCTAACATTACATAACTTGCATTGATGTGATGCACATATACTCAGACCACTTATTCAGTATTACAAAACTGACCATTGGTGTTCCCCATGTTTTAGTGGACTATATTTTGTAATATGCAGTCACATTTCAGTTATTATACATTATATATATGTATATAGATTGATACTATTTATAAACAAGTTATTAAACTTATTTCACTTAAAATATAGAATAAAAAAATAAAGTAAAACAGACAATTATTTCTTCTATCTATAACCTTTGAACTTTGTTGTTGCTGGGCACAAGTTGCTAAGCCTTTTAAGATAACAAAAAAATCATAAAATAACTACACTTATATAACAGAATCTACCTATAATTTATTAAGGTTAATAACTAAGCTATGTTTAGGTCTAAAGAAAATATGAAACATTGAGCCATACTAAAGACAAAATCAATTTTGTTGAAATCTTAGATCAAAAGAATGTGAAGCTTTTTCAAAAAATAAAACAGTTGGGAAACCACTCTGGGGATGTTCTAGGCTGTTGATCACTTATTCACTTGTCATATATGTAATGAAGTAACTGTATATAAGGAACCATTTCAGAGTTGAATAAGGCCACCATGTTTGATTCAATACATAAGCCATATCTGAGGAAATAAAAAAAGAGGTCCTTATTTTATGTTCTAGCTTGATGATATCATTAATTTGAGTTCCATATTTGTACTAATTTATTGAATTAGTATTATGACATCATAAACTTATAATTTTAAACAGTGCTGCATTCAATATACCACATGACTCACTCAAACATTTAAATGTGTTCTTGTAATATTTACTTTTAAATTAAGAAATTCATAATATATAATTAGATTTTGAATTATAATTGCAGTTTGATTTCAAACTTATTGACATAAATTCATATAATAGTAGTTGAATAAAATTTTGAATGTACGTCAATAAATGCGATGACATGGCCTTTGACCCCTGAACCATTGCAAAGGGTTAATCAGTTAAAACTCTCCAAGACTTCAACATAATATTTACTGACATCTACTTTAATAATATGACATATTTAACACACAATAGGTAACATCCATAGGATGTTTCGTTTAAAATTTGCACTTTACTCTTAAAAATTTTTCAATTAAAAAAAAAAATATAGTGTTCCAGAAATTTAGGAAGTTATAATACTAGACTTACTGAAGTTGGTATTTAATATTTATATATTAAACAAAGTGCTTAAAATTAATATTTTAACGTGTAAATTTTGCTTTTTTTTGCTTATACCAATATCTTGGAAATAAGAAGTGAATTTGATGTGAACATTTTTAATTTTTTCAGAACAAAAATTATTTTAAAAATAAAAGAACATTATACAAATACTTGAAACAATATAATTGCATAGAATGGTGGTGTAAAAGTTAGAACAGTATTCTACTGCAAATTGGTTTTCATCTGAATAATATTTTTACTTCAAAATGGAATATCATAAAACAAGCTTTGAAGAATTAACTGGAACTTCTGTTTTGCAATTCTTTTATTTGTAATCCTCTGTTGCCTTTTTCAAACTTGTACAGTAGCTTATGAAAAGTTTTGTGGAAAATGATCTGTAACTAACCTTCCATTTTTTTGCATGTCCTGCATTCAGTATTATTTAGGCCCAGCATGGCCATGTGGTTAGGGTACTTGTCTAACAGTCTGAAGTTCACAGGTTTCAATCCCTGTCTTAAAAATAAAAAGCTTGTCCTTTCAGCTGTGGAGACAATGTTATGGTCAGTCCCACTGTTTGTTGGTAAAAGAGTAGCCCAAGAGTTGGTAGTAGGTGGTGGTACAAAAACTATGATGACCACAATGATTTGCATCAGGAAACTGGTTTGGTTTCTTCTGAATTCTGTGCAAAACATTATTCTTCAGAGCCATATATGCCTCATAACTGGAAGAACTATGTTTAAATTTTGTTCAAGTGGCTTCCTTTATTTTCACAAAATAAAATTATAAACTCAGTTAAAGTTTGTCAAACGACATTGACAAAACAACACTATAAAAAAATAAAATATTAAAATATAACTTGTTAAATGAGAAGATGTGGGTACAAGAACAAATGTTTTGCCAGATAATTATGCAAAACTGAGTTGGTAAATGTAGTTAAATTTTTACATTCAAGCAAATGCAGATCAAATTGGCCCAGCATGGCCAGGTGGGTTAAGGTGTTTGACTCATAATCTGAGGGTCGTGAGTTCAAATCTCCTTCGCATCAAACATGCTTGCCCTTTCAGCTATGGGGGTGTTATAATGTTATAGTCAATTCCAGTATTCATTGGTAAAAGAGTAGTCCAAGAGTTAGCAGTGGGTGGTGATGACTAGCTGCCTTCCCTCTAGTCTTACACTACTAAATTAGGGATAGCTAGTGCAGATAGCTCTTGAGTAGCTTTGTGCAAAATTCAAAACAAACAAACAGAACAAATTTGGTTTTTCTTTTTACTATACCACTGAATTTTATTCACATGTACCTTTGTGTGAAATTCAAAATTAATCAATCTAATATTTTTACTTCACTGTTTCATTAAAAAGTACCTTTAGGCCTACTGTTTTTGTAAAAATTAATGGTACAGTGTGGCTGGTTTATCATGAATGTTATATTCATAAGTTTCATTGCTGTGCAAGTGTGTAGCATTTAACATTTTACCATAAAACTTACTTTCTTACAGTATAGCAAAATATAAACTTTCAAACTGGCAGTAACTTCAAAACACTAGCACCATCAGACAGTAAAATTAGGATATTGATTATAACAAATGTAACAGCTTACTAAAGTTTTTATTGAATAAATGAATTATGTATTTTTACATTAAGGTGAACAGTACACTTTATGGCCACATTGTATGAATGGCATCACTACCATGTTTGGTTATAGTTATCTTTAGATGTTTTGTGTGTCATTTATAAAACTGTGTAGGCCTGAAAGTGCACAACTTAAGTATACTTGTTAACAAATATTTAATTTTGTACATGTTTGTACTCTATCAGTCTCCTGTAGTGTGTCTTTAGGTAAACACAAATAAATGCTTGTTTTATTTCTGTTATGTTTGTCTTATATACACTTGAAACTCTTGATTAGACGTATAACAAACTTTACATGGAATTTTTGACTTAATTAAGCCATCCATATTTGAAACTTACAATGTAGTTTTTTGTCTTTGAGATATTTTCTGAAAAGTAATCCATAATGATGAGAAAACCCACTTGTAGAGAAAATTATACATTTAGAAATGGCTGGTATGGGTAGAGACTATGTAGAGGAGCAAACAACGTTTCAACCTTCTTCAGTCATTGTCAGACTCACAAAGAAGAAAGATGTAACTGACCGATAGCTGAAGGTCAAACTGATGTTTAAAGGCAGTTGTGTAATTGAGTGTAGGAATACAGAGGGTATGTTTAGATGTTGGATTATAGTTATTAATATAGGTATAAAGGTGTTCCTTTGTATTGGTTTATTTTAGGCCTGAGTTGTTTAAATAAGGCTTTAATTTTGCATTTGTGTATGTTTGTCTCTTAATTTAGTATTTGGGTGATTTTATGGTTATGTTGTGTTTATTTGATTTGAAGTGTTTGAAAACATGTGAAGGTGACTTTTTGTGTTCTTTAAATCTGGTTTTCATTTTTCTACTTCTTTCTCCAATATAGAAGTTGTGGCAATTATTACATTGTATGTTATAAATAATGTTGGTGGTGTGTTTGTCAGTGTAGTGTTTACATTGTATAGACCTTAGTTTTGTGCCTGGTTTTTGAATAAATTTGGTATTAACTGGAATGTCATTTTGTTACTAGTTTTTGCCAAATGTTGATTTCGTAATTTTTTAAATCATGGGGTATTATTATTTTTGAGGAAACTTATTGATGTTGATGAAATATTGTGTTATTTTGTCTAATTCTTCATTAATTTTATGTGGCTATGTTTGTTTGGTTTCATAGTGTGTTAAGCTTTTGTTTTGTTTCATGGGCTGATGAGTCTCAAGGAGTGTATAGTCCAGTATGGGTGATATTTTGGTGGATTTCTGTTTTAAATTGTGTATCAGTTCTTGTAATTTTGAGGTTAAGAAATGATATTTGCTCTCTTCCTGTTCACATGTGAAGTTAATGTTGGGATATATAGAGTTAATGTGATTGAAAAAATTAATTGTGTGTTCTGTAGTATAGATGTGAATCTCGCAATTGTGTCCTCTACATATCTGTACCAGAATAGTGGTAGATGTAATGCTGTGTTAATTGGTTGTGTTTCAACTTTTGTCATAAAAATATTGGCTAAAACTGATGATACTAGATTGCCCATGCTTAGACCATTTGTTTGTATATAGTTGTGGTTGTTGAACATGATGTTTGTCTTTATTGTGGTGAATTCTACAAGGGTTGCTGGGAATGTCTGTTGATGAGTTAGGGTATCAGATATTGATTTCTAAGGCTATCTTGGAAGCTTCAGTGGTTGGGACTTTTGTAAAGAGGGATATGTCATTGAATCTGGCCATTAAGGCTTTATGATTAAGTTAATTAAGGTTAGATTTGAAATTAAGTCTTTGATGAATGAGCTGGCTGATGTTACATGTATCAAGAATGCCCATGTGATGTATTTACCAAGATTGTAATTAAATGATTCATATGTGGACATTACTGATTGTAGTGGACAATCTGGTTTATGAGGTTTGGGGATGCCATGTATTTGTGGTGTGCATGAGTTGGTCTTGTGTGTAAGAATGTCAGCAGTCATACTGTTTGTGAAACAATATTCCAGTTTTACTGATCCATTCTGCACACATTGGCAAATGAAGTGGTAATGAATATCAGTGTGTTTTGTTCTTGCATGATCCACTGGATTCTGTGCCATTGCGATTGTTCCTTGGTTATCTTCCATGATACAAACAGGGTCATCAACTTCAAAACATATTTCTTGCAGTAGTCTTCTGAACTATAATGTTTCCTGTGCTGCAAGACTCAAGGCTATATACTCAGCCTCTGAGGTGGACAGGGCCATTGTGGAATGCTCTTTTGCTAATCCAACTTAAAGCTGCTCCTGCTTGAATGAAGATATTTTCTGATGTGGACTTCCTATCATCCAGGTCTCCAGCAAAATCTGCATCTGATTAACCAGTAATGATGTCTCCTGGTACATTTTCAAACTTGAGACTAAGATCACCTGTTCTTTCCAAGTAACATTGGATTTTCTTTGCTGCTGTCAAATGTGCTGTGTTGGGCAATATCTGGTCATATTCCCATTACAGCATGCAGATGGCTGCCTACCAACGACTGGTACAAACTGCGGTCAACCTGAATGCTAACATCATCATCCTTCTGCAGTATCACCTTTACATCTGATGGAATTGCAACTGCCTTACACTCAGTCATTTCAAATTTCACCAGCATAGTTTGGATTTACTTTCTTTGATTTAACCATACACAGCCATTCTTTTCATCCTGAACAACACTTGAGTCTAAGGATGTAATGGAGCTTTCCAAAGTTTTTCATGCAGAATTTTTCCTTCAGTGCTTCCTTTATAGTGATTATTTCATCATCACTTTCAGCAACCAAAATAATATCATCCACATATACTGCAACTATTAATAGATTTTCACCTTTCCATATGTAAACACATGAATCTGCTTAACTCTGAACAAATTCCAGTTCCATCATCTGTTCATGAAATTATTTGTTTCAACAGCTTGGTGACTGTTTTAATCCATACATTGATTTTTTCAATTTACACACAAGGTTTTCCTTCCCTGGAACAGCATAGCCTTCTGATTGTTCCATGTATATCTATCTCTTCATCCAGATTTCCATTCAGAAATGCAGTTATGACATCCATCTGGTGAATTTTCATGTTGTTCTGCTCAGCATATGCAATCAAGGAGCAACTAGATGCATAGTGCACCACTGGGGAGAAGGTTTCCTCGTAATTCAGACCATAATTCTGCAAGTAACCTTTGGCCACCAGCCTACTCTCGAACCTCTCTACATTTCCAGTATTTCCATACTTAACTTTGAATACCCACTTACAACCTATAGGTTTTCTTCCAGCTGGTAATTCCACCAGATCCCAGGTGCCATTTTCTTATAAAGGCTTAAATTCCAGATCCGTGGACTTCCACTCCTTTGCATTGTCACTTGTCATTGCTTTACTTAATGTGCTTGGCTCTAACATACTGCATAAGTTTGCAATGTGACAAACTGATTCATTTACTGCTGTCATATCAACCTATTCATCATATCCATAGTGGATGGGGGGATTTCCTGTTTCTTGCTGGTCATTCAGCTTTAGCTTTAACTTCTGTTTCTTAGTCCATTATCTCTACACTTGATGAGATATATTCATTTATCACAGGCTCTTGACCAAATTCTGTTTTATTAAAGATAACATTTCACCGTATGAAAATCTTCCTGGATTTTTCATCATACAATCGATATCCATAGGTGCAGTTATCATATCCAATGAAATAGACGTTCTTAGACTTCATGTCTAATTTCTGTCTTGATGCATCTGGCACATGTGCATATGCAGGACATCTGAACACTTTCATGCGTTCTACATCTGGTTTCTTCCCATACCATCTCTCATATGGCGTACTACCATCTTTTATTGCTGATGTGGATACTCTGTTACCCACATACACTGCAGTAGCTACAGCTTCCTCCCAGTACATTTTTGTTAACTTAGCATGTGACAACATGCTTCTTGCTGATCCCACAAGAGTTCTGTTCCTTCTCTCAGCAACACCATTTTGTTCTGGACAATATGCTACTGACATCTCATGATGAATGCCTCTTGACTTCAAATGTTGCTGGAACTAATTTGACATATATTCTCCACCATCATCTGTGTGCAGGGTTTTTATGCACTCTCCAGATTCATTTGAGTGCAACTTCTCAAATTCCTTGAATTTCTCAAAGACTTTTGACTTCTGTTTCAAGAAATACACTCTGCAGTATCTTGAGTAATCATCAATACATGTAACAAAGTACTTGCTTCCTCCAATAGATGGAGATTGCATAGGACCACAGACATCACTGTCTACCAATTGCAGTCTTCCCTTTGATCTGATTTCTCCCACTGACTTAAATGGCTTCCTGTGCATTTTACCTTCAGTGAATCCCTTACAGAAACTGGCTTCATCAGACTTCTGGAATATCCAAGCCATTCATGCTGCTGTTTGAGGCTACTGAGGCATTCTCAATTATGCTGGTCTTACAGTCCAGTTGGTATAGACCATCATCCTTTCTTGTACCCATACCACGGAGTTGTTTTGATTTATCTCTGATGTAATAGCAATTAATTCCAAACTGCACAATATTTCTTTTTTCAGTAGCATCTTCTACTGAAAATAGATTGCTAGCTAAGTTTGGTATATGAAGGACACCCTGCATTGTGACATGCTTTGAATTATTAGTTTACAGTTTCCAACTCCAAGAGCTTCAACAGTTCTTCCATCACCAGTCCTAACTTTCGATAAATTGATATGTTCCTCTAGTGTGTCATATGTCTAGATGCATCAGAATCCACCAACCATTCCCATTTCCTATTCCTTTATCTGGTTTGTTACAAAGGCAACATCATTGTTTCCATCAGTATAATCTTCTGCCACATAAATATTCACATTCTTAGCTTTGTGGACCATTTCCTTCAGTGTTGGACATTTGTGTTTTATATGTCCCTCTCTGCCACACTTGAAGCTCTTACCCCTTTTCTTTGTTTCGTGTGGCTAATCCAGTTGGTGATGTTTCATTCAATGTGATCTTTTTCTTCGTTAATCAGTCCCTGTTGCCCAAATTTTAATGAGATATCAATTTTGGTTTCCAGGGCTGTTACAATTGTATCATAGCAAGCTGGCAGACTACCAAGTAAGGTAACAATCTGCTCTTCTGCCCCAATTTGATCCGTTAATTCCTTCATTTGTTTCAAATTTGTTGATATGTGTTTATTCATAGAGTACACATGTACAAAAACAAAAACAACAGTGTGACATCACAATACTTCCTGTTATGAATGTTCTCCTTTAGTTATTTCTACCTACAGGTGGCAGCACATATCTCAATATTTTTAACATTGTGTAGGTAGGAATAGTGTTTTTGAAATTGTGTTGGCTTTTTTTCATTTTTAGTTGTACTTCAGTTAGTTGCATTTCGTGTGTCTTTGTTGGATTTGTGTGTATTGGTTTGTCTGATAGGATGTTCTTCGTTTTTTGGATGTATTCATTTATGACTATTGTGTATCCTTTACCTGCTTTTAGAATTTTAGTGTTTTTGTTTTGTTCGCTCCTCTACATAGTGCTTTCTCTATCCATACTAGCCATTTTTACACATATAATTTTCTGAAAAGGTATTTCTTTACCTCTCTAATCATTTTCACAGCAGAAGGTCTAATAATTAGGGGACTTCATTTGCAATGTATAAGATCGAAACCTGTCTGTCACCAAGCATGCACTATAATGTGTATTTATTGGTAAAGAGTCACAAAAGAGTTGGTGTTAATTTAATTCTAGTTTTTCATTTCATATTTAGAAATGATTCTCATTTAGGAATAAACAAACCATACTGAAATGTTCCAATGCCAATGTTTTTTCTTAAGAAAGTTGTCATTTTGAAAAACAGTTGATGAAATACATGACTACTATGTGTGTGTATAGAGAGAAACACTTGTACATTATTAAACTCGATAATGATTGTTGGTTAATTGTCTACAAAATGAAACACTGCAAGGGTAATTAAAATTACTGAAAAGAAAGGGATTACATTCCATCATTTGTAAATGATTGTTTCCATATTTTGTCAGGTTTAAATATTTCAGTAATAAGTAACTTCAATGTTATCCAGAAACAAACATGTTTATCATTAAACTATATATTTTTTTCCTTGTATGCATAACAAAAAGAAAGATGGAAAGAAAGGAAGAAGCATTTTCAGTTATGCCATGACATAATTGTAGCATTTAATATAATTAAGGCCTGGTGGTTAATGTGCTTAACTATGGTGTAGTTTCCATTTTACACCTGTTTATACACTGGGACTGTGAGTACAGTACCTAAAGTGGGTATTCATGATTATCTGTTTTCCCTCTAGGAGATCACTAAGTAATACAGATGGTTTGTTTAAGTATCCCACAAATTTGTACAAAATTCAACAAACAAAGTATTATTTTTATTTGTACAAAGCTACACGATTTATCCATGCAAGACTAGAGGGATGGTAACTAGTTATCACCACTTACAATCAACTATTAGGCTTCTCTTTTTATCAAGAAATAGTGGGATTGACCATCACATTAAAGGCCCCAGTGAGTGAAAGGGCAAAGGGGTTTGGTATGACAGAGATTCAAAACTGTAATCCTCCAATTGAGTCAACTGCCCTAACCCTGTGGCTGTGCCAGGCTGTCTAAGTTATGTAATTAATACTAACGAAGTGATTGAGTATATACAGTGTCTTGTTGGTGTCAGACTGCAGGTGAAAGAAAGATATTATTAGATATTATTATTTCATTAGAAAATAAGGACTAAGGCAAGGTGTAGTAGAAATTTGTATTTCATGTTTAGGAATAACTGACACTTATTCACACAATTAACAATGCACTTTCAAAATTTATTTACACTGTCTACAGAGAATTGATTTCCCATCATATAAGAAATTCTTAACAAATACTTACAAGAATCAGCAAGTTTTTTTTGGAAATGGTGAAACCATCATACCTTAAATTGCATCATAATTATTTTTGCACACAAGTCCTGTCAACCGACACTTATTGCTCACTTAATTGCCTATAACGGGTAGAAATATTCATGTGGGTGTAAAAATTATCACAATGTCAATAGATAGAATTTTTATTTCCAATATCAATCTGCTACTTTTTTGTCTCAAAGACTTGTGGTTACAGTTAAAGAGATAAATGAAAATAACTTATATTAATTTCTTGCCTGTTTGTTTTTTTTAACTATATAATAATAATACATATTCACTTGAAAATTAAGTACTTCTGTCAAAGCGATTAAAGGAAAAGTAAAAACAAAAGCACTTCCTTACTCGCTGCCGATAAGGAAAAAAATACTTGAACCAACACTTCCAAATTGTGTAGTGGCTGCATTTGAAATTCATGCAATATAATGTTAAAAGAACTAGTATATGCTAAGGAATTAATTTACATAGAGAAAAAAAACTCAAATTTTTATCTTCAACCAGACAATTTCTAAATGAACAACCAAAAGTTATTTTTTACAGTAAGTAGTAGTTGAAAATCAAGTCATTTTTTTTTAAAGACCAAAACTTTATTATTAACAGTCCTTCCTGCTGGTGACCAAAGAAAGACTAGTAGTTCCAAATTACTTAAGAACCCAGAAACACATTCAATCCCTTGAAGGTGGATCCAGCTGATGGTTTAACAATTATCTGTAGTGTCATCTTTACAAATCAAAGGACAGGTGGCATGTCGATTTCACCCACATTGGTCCGTTTGGGATCTGCTTGAACAGTGAAACCAAGCAGAGAGTTGTCGACCTTTTGCATCCTGTTCTTTTTCTTCTTTTTTCCTTTTCCACCACCTGTGCCACCATCTAGTTCTTGTTGTATAACAGATTTGTTGACAGTAGGTGTTATTGCTGGAGCTGGACCCCACATATTAGCCTAATGAATAAGAAACAAACTGTATACACATGATTCAGTATACTCCAAAGTAATACTAATTTGTTCAATGAACTTAACAAAGACTAATTAGTGAAAACAATAACTATACATTTCTCTGTTTTTTTCTTTGAAGTGATTTCGTGAACTGTAACTGATTTGTTTGTTTTGTTAAAACTTAGCACACATACTAAATATTGTCTTCAAAAATGTAATACGGTTTGATTTGTGTATACCATGTACAAATGTTTAATTATTTTGAAGAAAGTATAACAAAAGAGACCCAAGAATTCAGAACAATTGTCATTATGCATTTATTAACAGTATTTGAAAATGTATAAAATTTTCTCAGTTGAAAAGTTTTTATTCTGGTATTTCGTAATGAAAAAAAATCATGAGGTTGCTAATTACAATACACTAAGTGGATTTTTCTATTGTTAATAATTATCTATCACATTCACTACTTACCATAATTATTCAGCTAAAATGATATCCAAAGCAAGACTGAGTAAAATTTGTTTTTCAAGTATAATTTATATCCATTTTCATCTATACGACTGAACTAAGATTTTTTTTTTGTAGAAACTTAGTGTATGCTTACACAAAGTATTTTTTCATCTCTTTATGTATGTATAATTAATATTAAAACAATAAATGAGGAGTTTCAAACTTTTCTTCAATTTTACAAAAAAATTATTAAAAGTAATAAATGTCCACAGACACTTGGAAAAAAATGTTAAACATCTTACATGGTAGCACATGAATAATTAAAACTGTTCATATATATATATATATACACAAGCATGTACACAAACGTGTATCCCATTTTAACAAAGTTCCTGAGTTTATGAGGTGGATTTTACTCATGTCTATTTGGAAGAGAGAAATGATCCTATTAATTCCTACCTCAGCCGGAGCTTGCTTGGACTGGTTACGATATTTACTACGGCGTTCCAAAAATTCTTTGGCAAACTCAGTTGATTCTTTACTTTCTCCAAGGTAGGATCTCACATAATCATGTATCTGAAAATAAACAATATAGGAACTATGAAAGTACTTTTCTGTACTTGGGAAATGTATATACTTGAGGTTATAAACAAGTCTATTTTCAAGAGGTGGTTTTGTGAAGATATAGGAAAAGTATACAAATGAAACAGGACAACAAAGTTATCTGGTCCACAATTTTTATTATTATGATGTAAAAATTTACAAGACATTACTGGATATTACTTTCAGAAGTGTATACCTAGTTGAAACACCCATTTATAAAGTTTAAACTCTATACATCTACATGTAATTTAAGAGACAAGATGGTCATATTTTATTATAACCACCTCACAGAATGCTGACTAATTGTATGAGAACACTTTAGTAAATTATATCGTTATAAAGTGAATAATAATAATATACCAAATAAAAATTTCTCAGTTACAGAAGTTTACTGTTCCCTATATCAATACAATAAAGACTTATTGGATACACGTGTTGTTTGAATATTGATACACTATTAACTACCTATATGAACAATCTATGGAATTCTGCATGGCACTGAAAGCAGTTCCTTGTGAAGAACTGAATGAAATATATGAAAGCTTTGATAAAAAAGCTGCTAATGAATTCATTACTCGTAAGCATTACATTGCTAATAGTTTCCAATTAACTCTGTAACTAAGAACAAACACTATTTCTAATAACAAAACCATTACAATGAATAAATTAGAACAGCTTAAGAGTGAAAAAAAGGGTTAAGATATAAACCACACTGCATCAAGAGTTTATGAGGCCTTCTGCCCAGTACTAAAGTTTATAGTTATTTCTTTCAGTTGCAATTATTATTGTGGTAAGGAAACTTCAGTTTCATTTATCCTTGATGAATGCCACTGTTTTCATATTATCACCAGTTCTTACACACACAGTGTGAAAGTAGGCACTTCTTTTAATTAACCATGATGTATAATTAACACTGATTTGAGTGCTTAAATTTGGATAATTAGTTTATATCTAGCAGTGCTTAAAGTTGGAGTTTTGATTTGCATTTAGCAGTGGTTGAAGTTGTTTGCCATTTATTCTCACAGAGCAACTAGGCTACCTATGCTAAACAAGTGGTTAAAAAATAAATTACTGTAAAAATAAATAGATTGAAACAAATATAGAATTAAAAAGTCCAATAGTTCAAAAAAGTTAAAAATACAAGCAAGTTAGATAGTGCCACCATCACACTGTTCAACATCAGGAGTAAACCCATAGAAAAAAAAACTTTAAAAAATGGCATGACAGTAAAGCAGGGTAACTGAATTGAATTACGCAAAGGCCACATATTGGTGGATCAATCCTAGTTAGAATAAAATGATGAGTTAAACTCTGACCAATATGTAAGCTAGTTAGGACAACACTTCCCTCTGATCCTTATGGAAACAAGACAGAGAAGGAACAACAGAACATTTGATCTGGAAAAGCGTATTATGATTTTGCTCACTCTAAGTTGACTGCCAAATGGCACAAAGCCAAGCCTTTAATATAAGACTGTTGTCCATGTTTAGGATAGGCATGGCAACACAGCAGACAGATTTAGCCTCAGCTTGAGTGGGCTCATTCTTATGAATATAGATATTGCCAGGTATCCAGAAAAACTGGATATGGAAAAATGGCCCAGTCATGTGTGAATATCAGAAGAGAGGACAAGGCAAGAACTACAACTAACTGATTCCAGGGCCAGAGAAAATATACATACAACTTGGCAGTGAACACAAACTTTAGAGGAGATCCTGTGAACAATCACCGAGTCACCTGACCCTGAACCATCCCTATGAGCAAAAGAGCATAACCCACTGGGGAGGGGAGACACAACCCCAGGTGGGATACTGTGGAAAGTATTGAAGTTTAATGGCATACCACAAAGAATGTTGCAAATGGCAGAGGTGAAGAGGCAGTTCTTGTTCATCTTCAACAAGCAACTGAAGACAATCTGAAGCTGCTGCTCAAGAAACTACATGTTCGATAACCAACACGAGATGAAGAAGTCATCAACATTGTGATAACATTAATCTTATATCTTAAAAGTAGGACACTCAAGATATAGCCCCCAAAATTTTAAGTTCCTGTAAAAATGAATTGGAAAGTATCAAACCTACATGGACATGCCCAGTAAAAAGTTCTGGATGAAACTGGGTTATTGACCACATAACTCATACAAGTGGAGGTCCTGCAAAAATGCTGTACCTCCATGTTGCGTCGTAAGCCTTCTCGGGGTCAAAGAACATGGAAAGAAAATGTTCCCTGACTGACATTTAAAGTTAAATCATGTGGTCCATGGTGGAATGCTCTTGAGAAAACCCATTTTGAGTGGGCAAGAGGAGGTTATTTGATTTGAAAAACAAGACAAGCATTAACTATCCTCTTACAAAGACAGCTGGTCAAAACAACAGGATGACAGGCTTAAAGAAAATGAGAACAGCCAGATGCAAATTATCAGGGTAACATTCTCCTGCCAGATCTGGTTAAAAATAACCAGTAGAATAGTAAGAGAGGTAGAAGAGAGATGGCAAAGCATCTTATGGTGAACATCATCAGATCAGACCAATATACTGCCAGCTCAACGAAGAGCAAGCTTGCATTCCACCAGTGTAAAGGGGTAATTATAGTCACAGAGATGATTGGTAGAAAAGAAAGAGACTATCACTCTGCCCAGGATTTGAGAGTCAAGAAGGTGGGGGAAAAGACATAAGTGCTAGATGCACAAGATGCATGATGACTTTAAGTAACCAAACTGTTGACACTGGAAACATCTGAGAGGGTTGGGAATATATGTCTATACTTTACAGTTTGAAATGTGGTTTATGTCTTCTTACTGCTTATTTGAAAATGCTAATGCACATTTAAGTAACAGTATTTATTCCCAACTTTATACAGACAGTCACCCTGACCAACCTAGTAATGACCATAAAAAATACTAAAGTCTTAAATTATCCTTTTATTTATTTCTAGAATGACAGAAAGATACAGATGTTTATTTTAAATGTATTAAGTCTTACTACAGGGTACACATCCTGTTATACAACTTGAAATTCACTCAGCATGTTGCCATGTTACATGCCTGTATACCTCATGGACAATTGTTTTTCTTCCTTTATCCTACCTCAATTAACCAAATTTCTAATTTTTACATTTTAGTAACTCTTGTAACTAAAAGAATGAAACAAACATACATGAAAAACAAACTCTTTTGTACTTAGGATCAATCTTGGTTGCCAATGAAATTTAAACCTACTTTTATAATAATGGTACTAATACAATAAACTTTTATTCAAATAACACACTTAAGAACATAATAATGTGTACAAAGCAAACAATGCTTATAAGTTCACAACTTTTGTAATTCAGACAAGATGGGCTTAAATTAATTCCTTTAGGTACTCAATCTGAACACCACAAGATAAACTTTCAAACTGAAGACAGAACTGACAATGCTATGTTCTGGAAAGTACATGAAGTTGTTATTTGGCACGTTAAAACTTTGCTACTCTATTGGTTATAAATAATAAATGTCACAAATTATTGGGAATTTGCGTTTGTTTGGAATTAAGCACAAAGCTATATATTGGGCTATTTGTACTTTGTTCACCACAGGTACTTAAACCCAGGTTTTAAAAATTGTAAGTCTGTAGACATACTGCTGTACCACTGGTGGGTAGGAAATTTGTGAAAAAGAGAGTTAACAGGTTGTCATGGCAAGCAAATCTGATTTTCTAGTTTATAATTCTGTACACAAGTAAGATTGAAGGCTATAAAAATTTTTTTTGCTTTATCAGTATCTATACTATAATGTGTGATTTACATTATATTCCATGCCCCTGAGAGTAGTGGAGAATAAATCATAAAAGGGGGAGATCTAGACAGAAAAATGTCAATTCTCATACTGGTGAGACTGAGGGGTTGCTTTTAAACATTTCCTTATAGAATTAAAAACTTCAAACATATATTAATATGTGGTTTATTGAATACATTTTGATACCAAGTTTATTCATATGCATTGATAACAAGTTAGAGTAATTAAATCTGGAATGTTATTCTCTACAAAGTCATGATATGTACTTTGCACTTTGTGTTAAGGATAGTAATAGAACAAAATATTTCATCAATTTTTAATAAGAGTATAATATAATTCATTATTATTAATAGCTTCTAAACGTTTTTACAACCATAATCATACGGGGTGTTTGGAAAGTCACTGTGCACTTATATATTTATTAAAGACATGTTTCAATATAAAATAAAGGAAATAAATATGAATGACAATTATAAATAATGTTGAAAGTGATCCCCATTGGCATCAATACAGGCCTGGATCCTTCTTATTTTGTTTCTAAACACCGCTGTCAGTTGCTAGCTTGAAATAGACTGAATGAATTCTGTTATCGCTGCTTTCAAAACTGCACAGTGACTTTCCGAACACCCTGTATAACCACTATTATTTCTCTAATAAAGTTAAAAAATATTTAAAATATATGTATATATATATATATAAGTTATCATACTTACTTCATAAGGAGATTCAACTTCTTTTAAAAATGCAATGAAAGTAGGAACTACAAACAGAGTAAACAAATATAAAGTAATATTACAATTTTCATTCCAATACAGAATTTTCTGGCATTTAAACTGTGAATTAACCAATCAATAAACCTACACTGCCAATACTGTATTGATAGCTGCACAATATCTTACTGAATCACTCATTTTTTCAGGTAATTTTTAACATATATTTTGTCTTTTGAATGCAAATATTAGCAAGTTTTAATCATTTTTTTCATCAAAAACATGTTCTCGCACACCATTTAATGTTTTTGAAACGTTTTAAGAAAATTTGACAAAATTAGAAATTTAAACTAAATTTTGATACTTTTGTATTAGGTTTATATACACATTTGCATTCAAATACGACACTGTAGGCACTTCTCAGGTAAAAGTAAACAGTTTATTAAAAGGAATGTTGACAAGAATGCACTCTCTCAGATAAACAAAAATTAATTTCTCCTAGTTGTAAAAAAATAAGCAAAAACATAAAATTTGTGCAATTTACTACTACAATTGAAATTATTAACAGAATTTATTAAAAATATTAATGAATAACAAATTTTAGTAGGATGAGCTTCTGAAACTTTCAAGTATCATTACTATAAAACTGTCACAAAATATATAATAATTCCTCATATCTAGAGGAAAATTAAAGGTTGAAAACAGAATTGTAAACAATATTATATTTACAGTTGCTTTGCTTGTTTTCTAAATTCTCACAAAGCTACCCAAGGGCAATTTGAGCTAGCCATCCCTAATTTAGCAGACAGAGTAGAGGGAAGAAAGTTAGATATCACCTCCCATTGTCATCTTTTGGGCTATTCTTTAACCAATATATATTGGAACTGACCATCACATTTATCATGTCCACATGGCTAAAGGGGTAAGCATTTTTGGTGGAATGTGGAGTTGAATCTACAACCCTCAGGTTGCAAATCAAGCTCTCTTACCACCTAGCCACGCTTGGGCCTTTACAGTTTATATAAAATAAAATTAAATGAATTTTTTATTTTACAACCATGTATTCAGAAAAAAACTAAAGAATATCTAAAATTCATCAGAAACAACAGAATTAACTAAAGAAAAACCAACAAATCCTTACTATCAACAGATGAGGGAAGGCTGGTCAAGGCATCATTACACCATTTAGTGAATTCATCAGTTTGCTTTTTAGTGTGCGTTTCAAATAATTTCTTCAAGTTTTCCTATTAAATAAGCAAATAATAAAAAACTGAAGAGTTAAAGAAATACTATAAGCATTTTTTTCCATTTTGGTTTACAGTATGTCAAGTATTTAATACGATTAATATAGTAACACCTAAGTATAAAAATACCATGCATCTAATACAGATCTTTAACAATATTAAATCCAGCTTTCTGTCATTATTTTTTTTTCAGGATGATAAAACATTAAAAATAATTACCTGAGAAATTTTTTCACTTGAAGCACATGTTATGTAAATGTCATGTAAATGTTTTGTAAACGACAACATGTCATGTTGTGTTTGGATTTCCATATCTATTATTTATATTTCCATATTTATATTATTGTTTCGAAGTTCAAAACAATAAAATACGTTGTTATTCATTTAAAATAACATTTAGAAATTTCTAGAATTAGGTAGATCAATCATATGTTTATAAATAATTGTATGTCGGCCTGGTGTCTAGACGACGAGTCTCGTGCAAAAACAGACATGCTCTGGAATTCTGTGAAAGTTATGCGATTGTTCGAGAAAACAGTAGGCCTACTGGTATAAAAACAGACGGTGACACGAGAATGAGATGAGAAGAGTCAGTCATTAGTTTTTATTCAATTCAAGAGATGTTGTTTTTCATTTGAGAAATTTTCAACGTTTGCTGTGTGTTTATTCAACTTGGATTTGTGACTGAAGTTAGATCTACAGAAGCTGTGATTTTATTTTGTCAATCTTTATGATTCATACGAATTACTGGTTATACTGAAAGTCAACACGTACAGGACTGTTTAGGGGAGACTGGAGCGGAAAACGACAAGTTGAAACATTCATCGAAAACACCATAAAAATAACTTCGTCATTCTCCATTCAAACTTTGAAATTTCTTCATGGGATCAAATTCACACCCTAGACTGGAATTTTGGATTTCTAATCTGGACTTTTGGACTTTCATTCTAGATCATATTATTAGATACAGGCCAGTACCATTTTGTATTGTAATTAATTTTGAAGGTTTAAACTGAATATCTGTCATTGTTATGTAATTTATGTTATATCTGTTACATATATAATAGTTTATTGTAATAAATTATACAAGCTGTTATCTGTGTCTTTCTGTTGCGTTCAGTCTACAGTCAACATACATAAAAAACGTAACACACATTTTACCAGAGGTACATCTTTGTGCATAAAAACAAACATGTTTTTAAGACCAATAATATTTTAACATTTATTTTTAATCTACCACACATACTAAAATTTGTGATACATTATTATTACAAAATTTCTAAAAAACACACATAATGGTAAGTATGACATAAAAGAATACAAGTATGAAACAAAAATTTGGTTCAGTCTTAATATTTACTTAATCCTTTACAGTCCTGTATGTTATTTTTTTTTATGAGGGCAAACTATGTTAGTTTTAAAAATATTTTTATCCGATCTTTCCTTTTAAATCATCTACAACATAAAACTATAAAAGAAATATTCAGATTTAACTCCTAAACCTGAGATGACACTGGTAGCATTTCTCAGAAATTCCAATTTATCTACTGGACAGTGAGTGTCCAATAACATTTGTGTCACTTTGGACAAAAACCAACCCAAACTATGTTGTTAATAATGTTTTATAAACACACTAAAAGCTCCACGAAGTATTGTCATTTGGTTTGAAACAAATTTCAAATCAATAAGTTGTGTCTGAGACCAACATTTTCAGTATTTTTTGTGAAGTCTAATAATTTGTGAAACAAAAACCTAACCTTAATTTAGATTTCTTCTTCCCTAATTATTTTTTATTTGGGGAGTAGAAATATTTAATCTTCTTTTGTGTAAATAAAACTTAATAGTATGACACAAAACTGAAAGTCTGTGGTTCTTGTATATGCTTCTTGTTTGCCACAGCTGGAATTATTTTCTTCCTTTCAATCTTATATACAAAGTACATTTCTTTGCTTGTTTACTACATCAAGCTTCAACTGATCACATGCCTGCAAATAATCTTTAACATGGATTTGTAGCTTGTTTATACTTTGTGAAAGTAATAAAGTAATTTTATTGGTTTATTTTGAAATAGTTGTACATAATTTTCAGAAGTTTACAAGGATAATTTTTACAAGTAAGATTCTATGAGTTTAAGCATCATTCACATTAGTGCTAATGATATAACAACCCTTTTTGTTTCTCTTATATGAGCTAGAACATCACATCATTAGACCTGACTGTATTTTGTTGACAAACATGTACAAAATCCAGCTTTCATGACAAGGTGATAAGTGGGTCACGTATCAGAAGAGTATACAGTTATACCATATCTTTGTAATTTATAGTTTCAATTCTAGTTTACTGATTTTCTTAATTTCAAATGCAGAAATGATCAAAATTATGCTACTGGACAGATGAGGGTTAAGTCTTCTTACAGTAAGAATTATACTACACAATAGTTTATCTAATCTCTTAATAAAAAACTCACAAAAAGTTATGAAAATATCTTAGTCACAGAAAAAAAGAGAGAGAGAGAGAATGTTATAAATTTCAGCAGCTGGTAAATAGAGTTCATTTTTACATGATAGACTTTACATTTAAAAATCAAAATGGAAGTTAGAAGATTTTACTTTATACACTGTCCTAAGTCTCTGACATTTGGTTAAAATTTGCAATAATTTACTACAGGAAGCTTATTTTCAGTTAACATATTTGTAAACCTAGTCCTTTTAAAAGGAATTCTAACGCTAAAACAAAAGCTGATGTTAATCATTTATCTGTGCAAACATAGTAACATAACTATAATGGTTGTATGTTACCTCTTCCTTCTTGGCACGCATGGCTTTCACCTTATTGGACATATTAGTTGCAGCTGGTGTAGAATTCTTATTTCCAAGGACTGGAAAGGCACTCTCACTGTAACAGAGGAAAAACACGTGATGCTTAGAATCCTTCTGGAATACACTATTTACTTTCTTAATCACTATTAAGAAATAGGGAAAAAAATAAGACATCACTGTTGTAACAGCTTTACTGAAACTTAATAAACAAGTATATGGTGGTTTTGATTTACAAAGTACAGAAAAAAACTATTAACTGTTAAATTATTTAATTTGTTTAGAAGCTTTTGCAAATATGAAATCATACTTTAATTAAAGAGATAATTCACTGGACTTTAAAACATTTTCAGGAACAAATATAGCTATGATTAAAACATAGTATAAAAAGGGGAATTTTTGTTAGTGGTATTGATGTTATGGAGAAATGTTAATGTTGACTGAATAACCACTTAAGCCTGATGATTCTTTCTTTTTTTTTAAATAAAAGGTATATGGGTATAATCATTATGATAATACATAAAACAGGAAATATTCTCTCCAATTCAAAGTGATGGAAAAATTATACACCATCATGTTATTTGCAAGTGCTTGTCTTTATCATGACTTTTGTAAACTAACTTAGTATTTCACTGACTTTTTTTATGCTGTTGACTAGGTGAGTGCACAGAAGTGACCCTATTGTTAGTTATGAGAAACTTGTGGATTTAAAGAGGTATAACTTTGAAAATCATACATTGTGTGATTTTTGTATTACTCTGCACGTGAATGTATGGCATCTTTGTTACTTCAACTGGGAACTATGTGGCTGTAACAAAAATGTGCCAATAATAAAAAAACTGATTTATTTTCTCTGGAGCTGAGAGTTAACTTATTGCTATGACTCATTAGAATTAACCTAAAATTTGGCAAATATTGATCATCATTTACTTGGATTTTGTAGACTTCTTGGAGTTACTGATACTGACTGCATCATCCCAGAAACCTCCTGTAACAATTAAAGAGTTCTCCCTCCCACCCCAAGGATTACTGTTAGAAGGGGGTGATATAGAACCCCAACTAAGACTTGTAGCAGCATTACTCCAAACCCCTGAGGTCAGATTCTGGACACTTGTTGGTTGGTGCTATAACAAAATAAGAAGGTACTATTTTATTTTTCATTTTCTGTACAACAGGATAAAATCTGAAAAAAACACAAGTTTAACACTAGTTCAATTCTGTTTCAGATTACACTCAAATACCAGTTAAACACCAAACAAAGGAAAAGGTTCATGTTTTTATGATTTCATATTTTGGAAGCAATAATAAAAAATAATGTTACATAAGAACACTTTTCTGCTAATATCTGGTAGTGTAAATAAATATACAATACAACTGAATATGATATTCTCTCCATATGCTAACAGTTATTTTATATACAGAGCAGTCTCTTTACATATGGAATTACACCAGTTTTTAACAAACCTGGTCTGATAACTAAATGATTTCATCATTTTATTCAAAAAAACTTTCAGTTAACTATAATAAATACTCATGTCATATGCAAAAGAGAAACAGAACCAAGTGACAATGTATGCAGTATTTATATAGACATTAGATATAACTTCTGAAGTTAATCATCCAAATTACTTTAACAGCTTGGTTAAAGATATTTGATGTACCACAAATAAAAAACTTATTTTATTTCTCATTCTGAACAACTAAAATATAATATGTACAAAAACATTTTAAGCTAATGAAACTCACTAAAACAGATTATTTTTGTTAATTTGTACCACTTTAATCTATGAAAAATATGTGACCTCTACATCAAAGTAGTAATCACATACTGAAATTAATTTTATATATTGCTCAAAACATGTAATAAATATCAGTAAAACAAAAATTATTGGTACAGGAACATTAAAAAGAAATCAAGGAAAATTAATATTTCAAGTCTCATTAATTAATGTTACAAAACTTACATTCTGCTGTTTTTGCTCCTGCTTTCTAGCAAACTCTGCTTCTTCTTGCTGAATTTCAGCAAGTGATTTCACATTTCTTCCTGCACTGTTTGGCCTAAAACAAAAAATTCATTTTTTTTTTCTAATATTCTGAGAAGCCTTTTACTTAAATGTTAAGTTTAAATATTTATTATTCAGATATGATGAAATTACCCACTATCATTACTTTTAACAGCACTTCAAAACAGCCTTCATAGTATTCACATAGTTGTTAATATTTCAGAACATTGAATAAATAAAAGGATATGTCGTTAATAATAAACTGGTGGTAAGCATGAGCAATGTGTCATGCTGTAAATGTTATATTTTGAAAAGAACACAGGAGTTCGGCTTCAAAATCACTGAAGTTTAATCATTGATGTTACAGTTTCTTACTAAATAACAAATCTTTTGTTGTGATGGGTGTAACTTAGTGCAACAAAACGCATTTGTTAAAAATCAACGTTAATGAACAAATGGAACAATATTCACAATACAGATTTTCAAATATCACAAAACATTGGAGAAAAAGCTGCTGAAACACGTTTTTCTTGTTATTTGCTGTCCTTATAAACTGTATAACATGGTATTATGTTATAAATCAACTATTATTTTTAGTTTTTCTTTATTTGATAACGAACTATTCAGAAGAACTTTATATAATTAAGATACAAATGAAACTAATGTTTAACTCATTTTAAAGAACAATTTGAAAGCAAACTAGTTTTTTTTTTAATTAATATGGTCTTACCGTCAATCACCATATAATTTCACTTTTACAAAACAAATTACCTTTGTGCCCATGTGAGGGAAGTCTTGCTTTGCTGCTGTACCTGTTGTAAGGTTTGCAGCTGTTGCTGTAAAAGCTGCTGTTGCCGCTGACGCTAATAATTAAAAATACATATATTCATCAAGCACTATACGCTTCAAACAAATCATAGGCAGAAAAGAGATTACATCACATTTCAGTAGGGAGAAAAATAAGGTACGTGCTAAGATAGGAAAGATATTCACATAAAAAAGATTTATTTAGTATAAGGAAAACAGTTTACCTCTTCTTTTTCCTCTTGTTCTTTCTCTTGTTGAAGTTTTTGGATTTCCGCAAGAGAAAGATTTGAGTGAAAAACTGGTTTTTGTCCACCCCAAGCAGGTACCTAAGAAAAATCAGTTAATTGTTTGTTTTTTTGTTTTTTAATTTTTTATTAGAATATCTAATGGGGATAGTAGACAAACAAAAGGAAATTCAACTTCAAAATAAATATCATTCAGCATGTGTCAAATGATTCACGTATGGATATGTTAACTTCTAAAATTGGTGTAGTTTTGTTTCAGAATATTTAATATACAGGGTTCTTACTCCTTAGAAATAATATTGTCAAATAAAACAAACAGATTTTCTGATACATAATTTTCATTAAGTTTCAAATTTACGACAAAATTCTTTTTTAAAACAAATTTTTTAATATAGTAGTTGAGAGTTTTGATTTGTCAAAAACCTCTAATAAAACCTGCCATATACAAATCTGTCATAAAATTCACTAATAAAGGGCCAAAACTAAAATTAAGTCTTGTAATACACAACACTAAAATGCCATCAAGATGATTCCAGTAAGTTTTGTAATAACCAAGCAATATAAAATTAGCTTTGTAATAAAGCTTATGCAACCCAGTAAAGTCTTGTAACAGTCAGATCTAGAATTAAGTATTCAAAGTTTTGTATAAAAACAGAGATAAAAAAATAGTTTTTGTGATACAAAGCAAAACTGGCATTAACTTTTCTAGAACACAGTGTCACATTATTGTCACAAACAGTAAATGTGTCTTTGTAAATACAAAACTAAAATTCAATCTGCTGAAATAGGGTCAAGGTGTCATAAACTAGTGAATACATACATCCATACAAGTCCACTGAGCCTCACTCCATAGAATCATGTTATTACTGCACAAATTTAAGAGTACATAATTTTACATTTAAATACATATTTTTACCATGAAGAGAAAGAGAAGATATACATGTTTATTTCTTAAATCATTTGTAGTTCTACAAAATACTTCCACCGACTTATTAGCACAATTAACCAGATAAAATGTATCCAACAATTTCACTCATACAATTTGTAAAACATTAATTAACTCCATGCACATTTATAATCTGCAAAATGTTAAACACATTAAGCTTTGTAATAATGTATTTAATTACTAGTTTTTACTGATAGCACTAAAGAAGTTTATTCCTCTTTCTGTATGTTTTTTTGAAGAAATTATTTAGTGGAATGTGTGTTTAAGCTTGCAGTGGTAATTCTCAATGCATGATCTTAGAAATTCAGGTATTAGTTTTTACTAAAAAACAATGAAACAAAACAGCATCTTCAATCCCAATGCAATGTTTTAAACAATGGAACAGAAGTCCAAGCTGCAAGTTCCAAGCATCATTCTTGTTGATATAAGTGCCTAATATATCAACATACTCTTCTTTTTTCATGATTCCACTGACATGGTGAAGGCTGCCTAAACTAAAATAGCTGAAGGAGCCCCATAGCATGATCAAGCCACTCCCATGTTTAACTGTAGGGATGGTGCTCTTTGGAAGATTTCGTTCCCCCTTCTTACGGAAAATATTGCAAACATAATTATGGCTGAAAAGCTCAATTTTAGTCACATCTGACCAAAGAATACTCTTCCAATAGATAAAGGGTTTGTGTTTCTAAATGAACAGGCTTTAAACGTGAATTTCTACAAGGATAGCATGCTTTGAACCTAGAAGAGCGTAACATGTTCGTAACTGCAGAGATGCTTACTTCAACCCCAGTTTCTGTATGACATTCAAGTTAAACAAGGGTTCCTATTAACTTCTCTGAGAACCTTCCTCTTGGTTCTCTTTGGAATTTTGGTGGGGCATGCCAAACAAGGGAGGTTAGCAGTTGAACCTGTAAGCTTAAACTTGGCAATTATGCTTTGAACAGTAGATTTCGGCACATCAAGTTGTGTAGCAATACCGGAATGAGACACACGAGATTTGTATTTTACAATAATTTGGTTTTTTAAATCACTGAACAGTTGTTTCCTGTTTGCTATGATGACCAAGCAAATAATGATGGAGACATTGCTAAATTGCCAGAAGAACATTTTTTGCTGGCTAACTTCCAATAATTATTAACCCAGTGTCTAGTTTTGGAATGGTATAATGTAGTTTATTTGCCAAACTAAACAAAATTTTTTGGGAATATTAGTTTCTTCACATTTTCTGAAATGTACAAACACTTTCTGCCCCTCCTATGTTTGGTTATTTGTTTATAAACACTTTATTTGCTGTTTAATTTACATAAAAATTTAGGTAAATGTGTGTTAGTATAATATTTATAATATATTAAACTATTAAAATATATTATCCTGATACTTTTTAAGTTATGAGCAAAAACCCACTCGGAACACAGGGGTACAAACACCCTCTGTCATAATTGTAGGAAACTTAACTACCTATGATGCAAGTGTTTAGATATATTTTGACTGCACATGAAACTTCATAGGCTTACATGAACTTTTGCTCTCTGCTGTTCTTGGAGTTTACGGAGAGCCTCTTGTTGTTGTAGTTGTCGCTGCAGTTCACGTTGCTTTTCTATCTCCCTTTGTTCAAGCTCCCTCTGCTCTTCCAATTGTCGCTGATGTTCCAGTTCTCTCTGCCTCCTCTAGAAAATACATTATCATCAATATCTCTATTAATTCATCATTTAAAAACTGAAAACAAAAAAAATGCTAAGTTAACTGATTATCATAGTACATGAACTGCTATAAAAATCTGGAGAAATCCAAAATGTCATACTTAATTTTTGCAAATTAGGAATTTAAAGCTTTTATGAAGCATATCAGAAATGCAAGGTATAAAGTCACAGAAAATCTGTTATAGTGAAATCAACAGGAAGCCACAATCTCCACCTTCTCTATTGTACCTAAGCATAAAAATATAGGATAAACAATTTAGCAAAGATTTTCAAACAAATTCATTTAGAATTACAAAATCTTATAAAAAAGCATTTTTATAAGTATTCTACACATACATATAAATATAATAAATTATTTTAACCAAATAACTATTACCTCTTCTTCTTCTGCCCTCTTTTTACGTTCTTCTTCCTCTTTTTTTCTCTTCTCCTTTTCTTCTTGCTTTCTTCTTTCCTCTTCTCTTGCACGCCGTTCTTCTTCTAGTCTCTTCTGTTCTTGCTGCCTTTGCAATTCCTCAAGCTGCCGTTGTTCCTCCTGTCTCCGTTGAAGTTCTTCTTGTCTTTTTTGTTCTTCTAATCTCCGCTGGATCTCTTCTTGCCTTCTTTGCTCTTCCAACCTCCTCTGTTCCTCCAACCTTCTTTGTTCTTCTTGCCTTATTCTTTCTTCTTCCTCTTGTTTTCTTTTTAATTCTTCTTGTCTCCGTAATTCCTCTTGGCGCCTCTCTTCTTCAGCCTTAAAATACAACATCACACACAAATTAAATTTACATTATTACACATTTTGGTCCACAAAATCCACAATGATTTTATCAGTTATGACTATAAGCATATTTGTATTCCAGTTAAATAATAATAAAAATTATTTATTAGTCTTTACAATAAATACGAGACTAAAATGTCTTTTTAATAATCAAAACAATCATTTAAGAGTAGATTTTTTACTTCAATAACAGGAAATTAGATAGTAGGTATGAAGTCTTCCACTTATTTTGCCAAGGCATGCAATTCTAATTACTGAAAAAAAGGACAGATATTACATTTAATATAAAGATAAATAAAAAACATTACTGTAAGTAAGTTAAACATATTAGAAATCACAAGTACTCCTATGCCTTATGCACATCCAACATTAAATTTTTGAGATGTTAATCATGCTGTTAAAATACCCTTTTACTAATATTTATAGCTTCTACTGTACAAGTACATAAATTTATACCCATGTATACTTCCAAGTGCACTAGCAACAAATTACTCTTAAAATCACTTGCTGGTGTATCAATAAATTTTCTTAACACATCACAAAAGTCTTATCCACCTACCCTTCACTTTCAAGGCAGGTTTCAAAACAAATTTTTTTTATAAGCAGAAGTAAGATCCTTTATATTCTATTCAAAGTTTACAACATTGTTGTATTGAGGCAGCAACATATGTTAATGGTGAGGATGTGACTGATGCTTGTATAAGCAAAACTGTTGGTTATAAGGACAGAAATTTCTACCCTTTTCCAAACAATTTGGAACAATTTGTTTTTGACAGATCCATAATACTAATTTACCACCTATTAGTATGCTTCAAACATTAAAATCCAGATATGAATATCCTTGGTGGTATAGCTCTGCACTCAAAACAAATACTTGTGTATCATTTTAAATTTACTTGTGGTGTAAACTTTTCTGGAGACCAGGAAAAAAATAGTATCTTTTTTTTAAAAAATATACACACACACATCTCTGTGTTACAAACCAAACTCAAAATAAGAAATAAGAGTACAAATGTTGTTTTGTAATGATCTTGTTTAACAACTTGTTTACATAGTTGTACTTCATTTAAAATGCTTCTACATTGTGACTTCCATTTCATTAAGCATACAGAATAAACTGACACAAAACCAGAAAAATTGCATTGGAATGAAGTTGGACATAATTGCTAACACACACACACACACACACACACACAGAGATATGTAAATCAACAGCAGTTTTTGCAACTAATACAATGCATGGACTATTGCAAAAAATACTAATTTTTACTAAAAGCAAGAAGAGGCAACAAGTCTCATTAGAAGTTCACACAAGTATGCTGTCAACAGCTATATCACTTCATTTCTAATATACAACCAAACATTAACTTGTTGTTACTGAATTAATTTACAAAACAGAAGTGAAAATGTAATACATAAAATATCTACTCTTTACTATGATTTTTAATTTACCATTATCATAAGCAGCTTGTACTGGATACTATAATATACACTTTACCCTATACTATGTGTACATTATCACATAATACACACACACAATTAACCTACACTGTATTTATTTAAATTTTGCAGGATGTCCTATTACCCTTACAAGTACGTCACCTCTGACTGAAAACTATTTTGGAAATCATTTTCATGCAAATTATAACAAATACTGTACAATTTGGTCTACTATTACTACTATCATTTTTCTTTCAGCTTTAGTAGTCCATGAATGGTTTAGAATATTTTAGTTAGTTTGATAAAATATTAACAGCTAAATGTATTGCCTAAAAATGATGCATCTAAAACCATCTCTTGCCTGAAAACAGATGTGCCAGTGTACCTTACAATTCTATGGTACTGATATTGTAATCTATGTAATTTAAATGCACATATGTGAAACCTTACAACAGTTTGACTGTTGCCTCATCCAGTTTACAAGTTGAATTTTTTTTTCCCAATGAGGATATCTAATGTCTCATAGAAATACTAATGTCCAAAGTTAATTCTGTGAAGTTGAATGTTTTGTAATGTTTGATATCCATAAATGTTCCTGTAGTTTTCTGTTGCCAACAATATTTTACTTACACACATAATACATTGTTAATTTTCACACTCAAGAATCTTCTATAAATTTAGAGAATATGCAGAACTTTCACAATATAATTTACATAAATTTCTAAATACATACTAGTAAATTCATCATAACACATCCTCCTAACACAGCTGGTACTCTCTATACAGATTACTCAATCTTCACTTCAAGAGTAGGCAACAAAAGGTGCATTAGAAGTGGGGAGAATACCTATGAAGCATAAGCAGGAAGAAACTATGACATACACATCAGAGTGTTAACAAAAGGCTACAAATGAAGAATGTGTGATACATCTTGCAAGGGACTAGACAAAACCAATATATGAAGTCAGAATAACAACATAGTTGAATATGACAGGAAAGAATGAAACTGAAAAAGAAGATAATGGAAGAGAAGTAAGGAAAGATACATAGATGACTGAAAAAGTTTAACAAAGGAAATCAGTTGAACTGGCCAATATGGAGAAAGACCCAACAAGGAGAATATGATGGAGATAAATCAGATAGAAAGCACAAAGAAAGAGGTTGGTCCAGTCCTGACTAAATCATCCATTGGTAGAACTACTGGATGCAGAACAGGAGCTAGAAAACGGAAAGTTTGATGTTGTGGTAAGTGAAAACGTATCCGTAAATAAAATGACCAGATGAGAGCAAAGCTGTTGAAAATCCAAGGATTGAGGGATCACTCTGCAGGAAAAATCCTGTTGGTCCTTGATAGAATATTCATAACAAAATTCAGGGCACCTAGAATATAACAAGCAATTAGCCATACAAAGGGAATGGGCCCAGAAGAAAATATCATGGGCATGGAAACAGAGAGAGTGAGACTAGGTTCCCCCATGACGATTGAAACAGGAGACAATTGTGGAGTTTGTTGTATAGCTCATAAGTTGGTAGCCACAAACCATCATAGAAAAGTGACCCAAAGCTTGGTGTATTGCTAAAAGTTATGAGACACTGAAATGAAACTGCAATTCATTTGGTAACCATCAACCCATAACCTCTGAGTCGAAATACACTATCTATTTCATCAGAGAATCACCTGTAAAAAAAATGGAGATTTAGATAAGGAGGAGAAAAATAACATCTTCTGTGGTACTGGTCTTGTTGAGACATCAGGTGAAGTTGTTGAGGAAGGAAGGAGAGAGCATAAAGGGAATAAGAGTCTCAAATGAGGTTTCATTGATCATGCACAGTTCACATTGTAGACATTATGTGAGCAAATCCAAAGGAATGAGAGATTATATGAAAGTCCTAGTTCCCAAAAGAAAGAAAAACTTCCCAAACAGAAGAGAAGGAAAATATAGTAATGTACACTAAGTGTTCCATTTCCCACACATGTACAGAAGGCCAAACTTTGCTGAAATGTAAAATGAAAAACACATCCAAATGAATGAAACAATGAGTGGGTGTCAGATACAGCTTCTCGAATATGTCCAACCAACCAAGGTGAGCCAACTTCTGAAGGAGAAGAATATGATCATAGAAGGCTTATTGGAATGAAGTCAAAAGAAAAGTCATCCATATAATGGTAAAACAGCTTTTAATGTGATGAGAATAAACCCTCACTACTTACAAAAACACCTCATGAGACAGATGCTTTGCCAAAAGGCAGAGCACAAAACTGAAAAACATGACCCCAGTGACCAAACCAAAAATCTATATACAGAGGAAATGAGAATGCAAAAAAAGCATCCAAGACATCAATCTGGCCATCCACTACCACACTCGGGGGAGAAAAGTCTTTATGGTAAATTGAGGTCGAACAAGAAATTAATTGAGACATTAAAAATTTATGACAGAACATCAATACCCTGTTTTCCTGTAAACAGCAAAGAGATAGGAATAAATTCCTGTACAAGGATAAAAAGCCCATTTAAAAGCTTCTTTGGTCAACAAGTCCAACACTGCCTTAGACTTGCACAAAACAGGATCCTTAGAAGGAGAAAATGAAGTAAGAACAGAAGACAAAGGAGGAGAAGAAAAAATGAAGCATAACATCCTCTGATAAAACTCAAAGTATCTAAAAATCACTTGGATATGTATGCCAAATGACTATCTGTCAAAAACCCTTAAGGGGAATAGTGAATAAAGGATGGATAGCATAACAGATGAAAATGAAGGAAAAGAGCTTGGAAAAGACAAAGAAGAGGTAAAGGATTTAACCCACAAGTCTGAAGAAGAGGTTCCAGATTCTGGGCATCCAAAAAAGGGAAGCCAGCCCAATGATGAATCAACCAAGTGAAGAGGATGAGGCATGCTCACACCAAAACATATTTTGAATAGAATCTGATCAGCATCAACACAAGTAACACAAGAAAGAAAAGTATAATAATCTGAAGCAGGGACTAAATATAATACAAAGAGTAAAGACCCAAAAGATACATGAAAAAAAAAAGTATATAACAAATTTGCAAATTAAGAAATTGTATCCAAGAAGAACTGGAAGGTCAAAGAAGATCAATGACAACAAAAGTAGTGGTAAAAGTTTGAGGTGGGAAAAAGCTGTCAAAATTATCATCCTTGCATCTGGTTCTACTAGTAGAGGAATATTCTTTTCAGATTAAGAAGAAGGTTCAGACTGCATGAAGAACACCTCCTGTCCCACAACAGCAAAAATTCCTTAACAACCAAGAAGAAGCATGGTGTCAGTTCTTGCTTGTCCAGCATGAAGAATGTGGCAATAGAAAAAAAAATCCACAAAAACTGTAGGAGCCACATTAAATTGAAATATAAAACTCAAAACATCTTAGCTCATGGGTGCCAAAACAAAGAAGTGAGCACTGAACCAGTATAAAGGAAACCAGGAGAAAAAGCTTCACTTATCAGTGGAGGGTTGTTGCATGCTTATTTGTATCACTTCAAGGGTAGTGACCAGCAAAAATTGTGCATATAGAGGAGTACTATACAAAGAAAAGAGTTAAGATTTCATATTGCTAAACAAACTAGGACAACTTAGCTATTTATTCAAGTGCACATATTTCAAAAAGTTTAAAGTAAATTTAGTAAAATTCATAAAAGGAAATTAAGGTAAAACAAAACAAAGTTTAAAAACACACATAAATAGCATAAAACCAAAGTTTACATTTTGTCTACAATGCTAAGAGAAAAACTACAGTAAGTCAAGTTGTAAAGGACTTTCTGCAGCATAACTGTAATCATCATAACTTAGAACACAGTTCTGAGGGACTCCAACTTCCTGTAGAAAAGAACAGGAAAGTGTCAAATCCACATGAACTTGGAATCTCCTGTCCATTAAACAATTAATAAAAATGGGCAAATGGCCGAGTAACCCATATATAGAGGTCTATCAAAATGCCATACATCCACGTTGTAAGCATTAACCATCCTCTCAAGTTTTACAGAGATAGCTCATCAAAACAATTGGACAGTAGTTTGAAGGAATCTTGAGATCCTTCCCAGGCTTAGAGAAATGTAAGACCATAGCGTGGTGCCTGGCATCAGGAAAAACATTCTCCTGCAAGATCTGGTTAAAAACAATCAAAAGAATAGCAGAAGAAGCAGGGGTTGATGGCACAGCATATCACAGTGTATATCATGGGGTCCAACTGATGTACTGCAAGACCAATGAAGGGCCAGTTTGAGTTCCACCAGTGTAAAGAGAGATGATTATAGTCACAGAGACAATCAGCTCAAAAGAACAGAGATGTTTGCTCTGCCTGAGTCTTGTTGGCTAAGAAGTTGGAGGAAGAAGCAGAAGTGCTAGATACCTGGCAAAAGCTTTCACCTAGAGTATCAGCTACTTCCTGACCAGAAGAAAGAGCAAGATCAAGAGGGGGACAGAATTATATTGTTCACTGACCTTTCGAATCTTGTCCTACGTGACTTTAAAACTGGTGGTAGAAGACATGCCAGTTGTGAACTTAATCTGAGATTCCTTATGGCTCTGATGTCTTACCCACCAAGCATGTGTATGGGCCCACCAGAAAGCAATGTGGTTTAAGAGTGTGGGATATCTATGGAAAGTATCCTAGGCCTGTTTTTGAGCCTTCCGTGCCATGTAGCAGGCAGGATTCCACCATGGATGAGGATAAGATGAAAACATGTTGAGGTTTTAGGAATACATTGAGCAACTGCTTGTATAATACTGTCAGTTACTGTTGCCACACAGTTGTCTATTGATGGCTTAGAGACGATTGCAGGATCACGTTCTACGAGAGGAGTGAAACAGGGCCAGTTTGTGGGTCGGGTGGCATTGACCACAGCCAGTCTCTCTTGGAATTACAGGAAATTGATCACTGCCTCATGGATTACTGTCAACACAACATGAAAACTGGGAGAATAATAAAAGGGAGCAAATTGAGAGATCAATAGCAGTAAAGGACAGACTAGGTGCATGAAAATAAGTAAAAGAACCACTACTGAAAAGATAAAATGTTGTAATCAGAGAGCATACACTCTATGAAGCAATCCCTTCAGGATTAAAAAGGGAGGCGACAACTGTTCAACGACAGCCAGAACATCTCAAGGCAACAGGTGGAGAAAACAAACAGTGAATGTATGACGCAAGGAAACATAGATGGCTACAACTTCCAAGAGTCTTAAGTGGCAAAGACAGGGTGGGCATGACAACCAACCAACAGTGCCACCACTCCATGCACTTGTCCATCACACAGCTTGTCATTTCTGTATAAAGAAAACTGGTAAAAGGTGACTGTATTGGCAGGTTTCAGAAATGTTTCCTGTAAGGAAAGACATACAGGATGGTAAAAAGTAATCAGTGCTTTTATGTCATCCAGATTAGAACGTAAACCCTGACAGTTCAATTGTACCAAAGTGGCCATTTTTATTTATGTGTAGGTAAATTGGGTGGAGAACCCTTCTGTTTATGACCACGTCTATTGACCTCCATGGATTGGGCAGGTCTTTGCTGTTGGAAGGAGATTCCACTGACTGAGGACATGAACAAATGATTGTTTTACATCTTAGGGTGAGAAAAGAAGATGTATCTGAGGAAATGCCTGTACCTGGAACCAAAGGAAGTGGATCTTTGGGTTTGCTAGAATGTATATTAGGGACAGAGATGGGTGTTGAAGTTGATTCATTCACTTTTTCAATAGTGGAAGCCAAAAGATTTTTTCTTTTGGTTCGAGAACAATTATTTTAGAGGCACAGAGAGATCTGACTGCACTCCCATTCTAGTTGTGGAACAAAGTGCAGCAGAATATGTCCAAGATGAGGTGGTGGATAGCAATTTTCGAGCCTCAGGATAAGTATTGTTATGAATTATTTTCAAATATTGCACATCTTTTTCTTCCAACCATTTAGGGCAAGAACAAAAGTAGGATGGGTGAGAGCCATTGAAGTTGATGCAATGAGGGTTCATTTCACACTTGTAGGCATCATGGTCCTTGCCACTGCAATGACTACATGTGAAGGAACCATGACGTGATGTCTTTGAGTGATGGAATTGCTGACTCTGAAAACATTGGGGAGGGTTTGGAAAGTATGGCCGAATTATGCAATGAAAATATCCTGCCTTGATAGTGGCAGGTGGACATGGTGACATAAATGTGAGAATTATGATACTGATCGGCACCATAATTCCATGTTTGCGAGAGGAGATATGCCTAACAGAAGAAATTCTTTGGGTGGAAAAACCAGCGTGAATCTCCGACACTGGGATGTTCTTCAAATCCCTCTCAACAATAACTCCTAGTGATGAATTTAATGTAGCATGAGGTGTAACATCAATAGGTATATCCCCAATTGTCTTTTAATGCAAGAGGGGTTCACTGTGTTGAGAGGTAGATGTTTCCAACAATATGTCACCAGATCAGGACTTCTTTACTCAAACACCAGCATCATATACAATGTACACAACACCTGTTGAGAACATCCAACACTGGTACTTGGTTGACCTTAGCCCGAGCGGACCAGCCGATTGACACAAGGGTGGCAACCCCAAGGCTGCCCGTATACAGGAATTCAAGGCCAAAGTACTGCATTAGGGTTGGACCCCTCAACCACCAGGATCCTCTCCTCCCCTTCACAAATTGCAATGCATGGCAAACATGTGGGTAGATGTTTAGATCCCAGAGGAGATAAACTGAAAAAACAGAACATTTCCTGGGAGGTCACAGGTAAGTAAAGTGTTTACTTTGGATATGTAGATGTGTAACAGTTAAAATTCTGAATATCATGATCTGGCAATAACTGATGCATTTTTATAAAAAAGGAATTGTTCATTTTACTTCATGGTTTTCAAATTTTTTTTTATTTCAATGTATCTTAAAGATTTACCTGCAGCTAATGTTAGGTTGTTTATTTTTCTTTATGAATAACATATAAACTTTTGATATTAATTCACACTGTTCTAAGGTTATGCAAATTAAATATGAAAACTTTATGATAAAAAAAGCATTTCTATTATTAGCATAAAAATCATCTTGCAACAGATTGACTTGGTAAATGGTTGCAATTTCAGACAAATCTTTAGTATAAATACTTTGTTAAAAATTCATATTTTTTGTGTGCAACAAAAATGTAATGTTTACTAAAAGCCTGCAAAATTTTATTAAAAAACACGTAGTAAATTCAGAAGTTTAGAATACATAATTTCACCATTCTGGTGCTCATGCAAATCAGTCAAAGCCATGCATACAGAATTAAACATAACTGTTAAAGTGATAATGTTTTTAGTTCTGGTTACATTTACCTTTAATCTTAGTTCTTCTTGTCTCCTTCTTTCCTCTTCTTCTTCTCTCTGTCTCTTTAGTTCTTCTTCCTTCCTCAGTTTCTCTTCTTCTTCTTCCCTCTTTCTTCTCTCTTCTTCCTCTCTTTGTTCTTTTTCCTGTACAAGATGTGGAAAAAAGTTCTCTACTAAATTTTAAGCAAGTCTTTCTGCTTTACTGAAAGAGCATTACAAAAAATGATAAAAGAAAGTAATAAATATTTTCTTTATCTTTTAGCATTTGCAAAATTATTACCTAGGAAGCCAAAAGTTATTGATGTATTACAAGCTCAAACCATCATAAGACAGTAACAAAATTAATGATTTGTGATGGATTAGAGGCACTTGTGTACAGTTTCTGACCTTAAATATACTGAATCCAAATTTTATTTACATCCATTTGTTGGCCAGCATATCAGTTAAAGTAGCTAATGTATAAGTGTTCCATTCATGTAATGACCCCAGACCAATCACCTTTATCATATATAAAATGTCTTTCATATAATCCCAGAAGAAAAAAATTCAGGAGTGGTGTCTGATGATTACGTAAGCCAAGGGATTGGCCACTTGTGGCCATGCCACCAGAAAGTTTTTAACTGACAAATTAAATGGGAAGATGCACCATCTTAATGGTAGTGAACATTTATCTGTATGTTTTCTACTTGTGGCAAAACATAAATTTACAGCATGCTACATCAGACATTCATTTGCAAGCTGCCTAACTTGGGTTAACTTACACCCCTATATCCTGCAGTTATAACTGTTGACTTGTCCAGAAATGTGAAGTGTAACAATTTTATCCAAAAACAAAACATTTTCAAAAAAGTGTTCTTGGCATCAATTTTATATGCATACAAACACAGACATCAATGTAAATGCATTGTACAATGTAACCTTTGGTAACTACAATTCCATTCTGCACTACAAGATGAAGTGTATAAAACCATGTGGCAGCAGAGAAGACTGAAATAAAGCAGGCATTTACACATTTCAGAATTTAAAAAACAACTTTCTTTTTAGGCAGATATGTTATTCGTCAGATGACTGAATTTTATAAATGGGTAATTAATTCTGTACAAAGGTATATGTCAACAATAAAGTAATGCTTGGAAAACCAAAAACAGCCATCAGTAAAAAACGTTTTAAAAACAAACCTTTCTTTCTTTTTCCAACCTCTGCAGGTCTTCTAAAGATAACTGTTTTGGAGTATCTACATCCCATATACTGTTGCCTGGTGGAACTCCTAGAGGCCATGTTCCTGGGAGTGATGCTATAGATGAAAATAAAAACTTTTATTTTCAGCCTCAAAAAAACATGATAATAAATAAATAAAAAAGCTGATTAACTGTGCATACCATACGCAATTACTTTTATTCAGCTCTACTGTTGCCAGTAGCAGTATATATAAAGGTAACCATTAAAAGAACCTATAAAAAATAAATGTAGAAATACACACTTATACACAATTAATACTTGTTTTTACAGCATTTCCAATATTCTTTATAGTATTTCCTTCATAAAAAAAAAAATCATTCACAAGCTGGTTGCAACATTTATTCTTTCTACACACTCATCCTATTTTAAAAGAAGCAATACAAAATTAACATATGAACATGAATATTACAAGACTGCAATCTGAATCTCGATAACCCCATAGAAAAAAATAGAAATGATAGTTGAGCCCTTACAGTTTGGTGTGGTAGCAAGACCCCAAAATGGTGATCCATCAGGCTTTATCACTGGGTGAATTCCCAATCCTAGGAGTGGCAGCTGAAGAGATGAAAGTGGATCCAAAATATGGGGAGCATCAACAATTCCTCCTGTAGGAGTTGGCCTGAGGGAAGTTTAGAAGAATGAAAAATGGTGACTGAAAATTACATCAAAGTACAAGAGGCAGTAACTATCAAGAAAGTGGGCAGCAGGAGGTTCTCACCCTCCCCACCCCAGTCATGGAAGACATAACATGCACACATTGCACAAATTTTTTAAATTTTAGGGCGGTCAGCACCTAACTTCAACTAATATATTTTACTTTTTCTTATTACTAGTATTAAACTAGTACATGAGTCTCACTTATAATGACTAAATGGAGTAACAAATTACAACAAGTCGTTCATTGTTTCAGTATAAATATAAACCACAGCATTATTTAAGTTGTAAATTTTGAAATAGAAGTAATTAGTATATATTTAATATATATATTTAATAAAAGAAACAAAATTAGCTGTCAGAATATATCCTCCATGAAAAAGATTGTGTTAGATAATTCCAACAAGTACAAGAACAAATTACAAAAAAAAACAAAAAGCAGTAATCAACTTCATTTTAACAAAAACGACATGTTTAATGTACTCATTGAGCTTTTCAAGTTAAAGCTAGTTTTATCTAACAAGCATGGGTTCAAACTTTTCCTGATCATAAATTTAAGTTTTAGCAAAGGAAAATAAATACATAGGATTTTAGTGAAGGGAAATAAGCTTGTTATGATACAAGAAAGCATACCACACAAAAGAATCAGGAAAAGTGATATATACATAAACAGTACGAACATTGGTTCTACATTCTATGTTCACTTTTATCAAATGCAAATTCTTATCAACAAACCAAATGTATAGTCACCAAAACAGTAATGATTTAGACAGACACGAAATGGCAAATACTACTGAAAAACTAACAATTATCATTAAAGAACATTACAAACAGTTAAATATAATGTTAACAAATAATCATTACTACAAGTTCTAATTACTTTAATCTCTCCTACAGAGCATTCTAACAAATAAAGACTTAAAATGTCACTTTCGAAAGAAAAAAAAATTCAAGAAGCATACATTCTGGAATTACAAATTCTATATTTTATTTTTCAAACCTTGAAAGCTGCTGGGCTAGAAGTTGTTGTACTAGTATCTGCTGTTGCTGAGGATTAAGGTTGTTGAAGTCTTCACGCTGTTTTAACTGAGTGATTAGGTGACTGCACAAGAATAATAATTTCTTTGAGTATAGTTCAGAGAAATTCTTTTTTAGTAACTCTTCTAAAATAGTTCTATGAAATTGGAATGCATGTTATTGCTATATTTTGTAACATGCTTTCTGTTCATAATCATAATGAATGACAATAACTAACTTCCTTATATTGTTCTAAATCATTGTAATGTAATAAACATTATTTAATGTGTTTAAAAAAAAAGTGATTTTTTATGATGTTTTAAACCTTTAAGTAATTAAGTCATTTGTATGGTTTTAAAACTTAAAAATTTCAATCGTAAACACATTTTCTATTTTTTTAAATAGAAGAATTGGAAATGAATACTGAGAGTTTAATTTATTCTAGTTGAATATTTATATTATTAATTTTAACTATGCTCTTTTTGAATTTCGAAAAATGCTGAAATAATTTGAATATCAAATTAGATATCAAGTTTAATGAGAAATACAAAAACAGCATTTTAAATGAAAATATATGAAATACAACAAATGGATTATTTTAACAACTTGTATATTTACAATTTCTGAACAAGTACTTACAGAGAACAGTGACTTGAGAGCAACATCTAGTATTTTTGGTATAAATAGGCTTTTTAAGTAATTAAATACACAGTTCATTTAAAAAAAAAACTTCCATAACATTTGCTATTGTAATAGTGTTGAACAGAAATTAAAAAAACAGTGAGAGACATGTTCTACATTCAATATAATACTACAGATATCCCTTGATTTCCAAAGGGGATTCTTTTTTGGAGAATTTAACACATGACAAAAAGAAAACAAAGAAAACAGAAAAATTAGGAGATGCATTCTTGACCAAGAATTACACCATGTGTCATTACACCCATTTTTATATTCAGCATTATTGCATGAAAGGAAAGTTCTGCTGGAGCAACAATTAAGTCTGAGGAAAGTCTTTTATCAGACTCTTGAGGCTGAATAAAAAAAACAAATCACTGTGTTAGACACAGGATGGAGAACAAATGCTGACTGATGTTCATATGCTATATAAAATCTTTGTGTAAAGAGTTCTTTTAAATAAGTAAGCATATAGTAATGAAATTTTGTATATTATCAGTACACATTACAAGACTTTTGTAAGCCAAATATTTTATTTATTAATTCTGTTTTAAGAATTTATAACTAATGTTTTTCTCATGTCTTTTTTTCCTTTTGGAATGTTGGCTACTCAACATGTAAAGTAATTTAGATTTTAAACTTCAAAATACTTTTTTGCATCTGAAAGTTTTTTAAATTCCATATGTAAAATCTTTATAACCTGCAAATGTTTTTTCAGAGAAAAATATTGTTATTCTTACTATTGTATAACTGTAAGGATTCGATCACTTTGATTGACCTTATAACCACTATAAAAATGAGTAAATATTATTAGTTCATAATTTGTAGTCATTCTAAAATGATAACACAAAAACATAAATGGTTAGTCTACACAGCTTAAATCTCATAATATACATCTATACAAGGTGTTCACAAAGTCCTTGTGCAGTTTAGATTTTTAATAACTTTACTTCTATACAAGATATAAACAATCTATAAAATAAAATTAAAAAGGAATTTATTCAGAATTTAAATAAAATTATTGATGATTCATTTGTTCTAATTTAATACTTTTATTTTCCAGGTAATAAACTCTTACCTGGCTTCAAATGAAAAGATCAATTGTGTTCTCTAACTAGCTAATTGAAGTCTACATTAGCTTTCAGAAGAAAATTTAGATTTCATTACAAGAAAATGTCTCACATAAATTTAATTCAAAACTGGATGAAAAAAATAAGGAATTGGTTCCACTGATAAGCCATGAAATGGAAGACAGAGTAAATAATGAGACTGTGTTGTCTTTTGAGCAGGCTTTTACAAATAGTCCACAAAAATCCGTAAGGCAGGCTTCATTGGAATTACATATTCCTAAAACAACTCTTCACAAAATTCTCAAAATAAAATTACTTAAGTGAGCACACATGATTCAAGTCCCCCAACTGTTGTTGTAAGGCTACCATGAAGATTAGCTTTCTGCTATCATTTTATTCATGCTGTTGAAAATAATGCCTAATTATTTGAATAAATTCCTTTCTTATTCTACAGATTGTTTATATTTTATATAGAAGTTAAAAATTCAAACCGTACAAAGACTTTATGGACACCCTGCATTTATTTTTATTATATTTACTTTCCAGCCTTGTTTGGCTAACATTACAGAAGTTACAGTGCTATCATTACTGTATCCAATAATATAAAATTGATCTTTACAATGTGGCCTACTTGATTGTGTTTTAGTGGACTAGTATTTTGTACCATACAGTTATATTTCTGTTATACACACACATTATTACTATTTACAAGTAAGCACTGAAACTTGTTTTTCTTAAAACATAGCAGAGTAAACAAAGTATAGTGAACAATTACCACTTCTGATTACAAGCTTTGTACTCATTTGCTGCTTGCCTTAGGTTGTTAAGCTTTATCAAGTTTCGAGTTTTGCAGGTGGAGGATGTGAAACAAAATCATAAATTACTCTAGTAATACCATAGGATTTCACTATAATTTATCAAACTTAGTAACTAAGCTGTATTTGGGTCTAAAAAATATGAAATTTTGAGATCACTAAAGTCTAACCTTACTATCTAAAATTTGTGATGAAACAAGAGAATTTACCATGAAAACTATTTGCAAAGATTTGGAGAACCATGTGGGTTCAGAATGGTTAAATGTAAATTTCACTAATACCAACATTATTACTGTTGGAAAATTAATGACTAGCTTGAATAGATTTGTAATTTCTCTTATCGAAGTTAGAAAACCAGAAAAGTTTTGATTATGGGAATTTGTATCCTTTTTGCATGTTATTAGTCTACACTGTTTGATGTATTATTTAAATAATTATCAAGTGCAATACTATGATCAGTATTTCAAGGGTTGACTCTCTTAGCCAATTGAGATTTTAAAAAAAAAGAGGCTGGTTTAGTATTTTATTTCTTGTTTTTCATGTTTATTCTTCACATATAATTGTAAAAGTAACTTAAATGTAAAAATAGGGATCTTTTTAGATTAAGATAAATACATTTCATGAAACATACGTGATCTTCCAGCTTGTAGTAGCAGCTCAAGGGTAACGTAGTTCAATAATGTGACATGAGCAGCACATGCTCAGAATGATTTACAGTTTAAAACAGAATGGACACAATGGGAAGAGCAATTAAAATATAAAATTTAATTATAAATAGAAGTACACTCTTATAAACTTAGAGCTACTTAAGATAAGAAATGTAGTTTCATGTTATGCTTTGAAGTAATTCTAGAAAGAACGGGTAATTTTGATTTATTTTGAATTTTTTGGGGGTTACAAGATTGATCAAATTGATTGATCCCTTTTTGAAACTAACAGCTATACTACAAAGTGTTACTGATAAAAAAAAAAAGACGTTTGAAATGCATTTAAGAGGTTTTAGGGATTACAAAAAATAACGAGATTTTTTAGATTAGGAAAAATATTTTGAATTTTAACAAGAAAATTATTTTTAACACAGACTATTCAAAACAAATACTAAATATTTCATAGATAACTATTTTTACTAAAACACTGAACTAAAAATTATGATTTCATTGCATGTGAAAGACTTGTAACATTAACTGAAACAATGCCAAATGCACTGAAATTATACACAGTATATTTAAAGTTAAAAGTATTAAATCTAAAATGGTTTTATAATGAGTACAAAGAGGTCATGTGGTCAGTTACACAGACAAAGCACATACTGAGAGGGTTAAGAAGTTAACTAATGCATGATACTAAAATTTGAATTATCTACAATTTGATACTAAACTTACTGACACATATTCATAAATTGGTAATTCGATAAGATTTTGAATGTGAGTTCAGAAACATGATAGTATGGCATTCAACCTGTATCAGTAGGATTAACAAAGACAAGAAGCAAACACTTCTTACAACTTATGTAAATTTTTGTAACAGTGAAAAATTCAAAAGCAAATTGAGAATCATGCCCGTAAACTAGTTTATTTTATAAGTTATGTTCTAGCAAGAAATGTTAAAAAGAACATTCATAAATCAAGCAATACCTGTGTAAAATTTGCAATAAATAAATTCATGCAGATTTAATTTCAATAAGCAACTCATGGAGAAACTAAAATCAAGCTTTGTAAAATAACAAAATGCAAAATGATTTTACCTTTGTAGTACGCTCTGTTGAAGCTGATGTTGGAGAAGTTGAGTTTGTAATAGCCTCAACTTTTGTTCTTGGTCTGTAGGTTGAGTTATGAGAGGATGGACTCCCCCTTGAGGCAAAGTGGTTGTCATCGGAATGGTTAAGGGTATGGTTAGGGGTGGGCCAGCCTGCAAAATTAAGATGTAGATTTTTATACCATAGGAATAACTGTATTGTACTTCATCATTATTATTAGTAAGTACTGACTACCAGTCTCTATGAAATATAAGGAATCTCTATTCAAAATAATTAACACTGCTATTCTTTGATTAAAGTTAGGTTAATACACTTTTTATTCCATAAAATTCCTGAATTGGCTGATGCAAAACAACAAATGCTCTTTACTATATAATACTTTGATGCATGTTTCATAACACAGTATCCAACAATTTAAATTATTTCATACATTTTATCTCATAAATCCATGTTTCATAATAAAAAATGAATGCTAAATTTTCTCTAACATGAAATTCTTGAGTCAATAGGTGCACGTTTCATAATACAAAATATCTAAAAATGGACATTTTTAATAGCTTTGAACCCAAGAAACACTAAGCTGAACATTGCATTTTCCATCACTAAGTTAATTGATACTAAAACCTATATTTCTGCTCTTTCATTTTGCTAAATTTTCAAGATATGTTCCTAACACACTGCATTATTATTAAAAGAAAATCATTTTTAAAAATTTATTATGTTGCCATATAAGGCTTATATTTAGGGTTTTCTTTTTATTACTCATATCTTCAATCCTCGTTTTACTGCAAATTAGTTCAAAGTAAGAATTACTATCTTTTCTTCTTGAATACTCACACTTTTCTATCCTCTCCCCACACTTGCAAAATAATTGATTTCTTTTGTTCATAACAGCTATCACAACTCTTACATTATATAACTTCAAATTATACTGTAAATCAGTGTCAGCCAATTACAGAAGGCAGGGAAAATTGAATCAAAACAATAATTAAAAAAGAGAGAGAGTGAAAGAAGAATGTTCATGTTTTTAAAATTCATTATCTTATATATTGGAATTTAAAATGGATTAGGGAGATTAAAATATATCATTCAAATTAATTTATTCTGATTCCAGTCCTTAAGATACTGGCTGAAATGAGACCAGTTTCATTTAGCCTTTAAGGTTAAACACTATTTTAAACTCAAATTTAACTGAGCAGCCCAATTTTATTGGGCATGTCATTTAAATTATAGAGGTCAGCCTCCAGCATGTATACTGGGTAAATGTGTGCACACAACATCCCTGTCTATAAGCATTCATTTTTCCAGCAATGATGTGTGAGATGTGATCTAATGTTAATTACATTACAAAAAGATAGAATGATTAATGAAATAAAACACTAAATCTCTACACAAGTATTTCATTTGATAATGCTTTTTGTACCAGGAGTAAAAGGGAAAATTATGCTTTGTTACCTTTTAATGTCATGTTTAGTGTGTGAACTGTCTTTAAATGAGGCTTACAAGAATGAGGTGTAATTGTACATATTGATATAAACATACTTCAAATAATTATAAGTAAAATATTTTCAAGCATGTAATAATTTGAAGAATATTTTGAACTGAAAATACATTAGTATTTATTTGGACAAGTACTTGATACAGGTATTATACTGTTAATAACAAGCTTTAAAACATTTATCATGTATTGTTTGTAAAACATAGCTTGCAGAGATCACACAATCACTATGTCTCTGTGTTTCCTTGGTTTCTTTGGTCCCCCAACCACTCTTTCTTCAAGTTATTATGAACACAGAGATATTAATTTGAAGGTATGTATACATAAAATGTGACAGTTTTAAGCTAAAATATTTTTCTTTCAGTTCATTAATGCCCTTCTCACATCTTATATGCCTCAAGATAACTAATGCCAAATAATAACTAGGATTTACTTCTAACATCTATGGATATTTGCCTACATTTGCTTAGGAGAGAAAATAAATAGATTAGTCTCTTGCTTGACTACATAATGTTATTCTTCCAAACAATATACAATAGTATCAAATCTTTATTGTGCATTTTAAAGACGTTCTCTTTTATACTTGAAAATATTTTAACATATTTTAAAACATACATTTAAAAATTTGTTTACAAAATGAACAAGTGACGAGCTCCAAGTACAACAGCTTAATTACTAAACATTAACTTTATTAAAGCATTTTTATAAATAATAGTGAAAGCTTTTTCAGCAGAATAAAAGTAATATATTTTAATACAATTATTAGAAATAAATTTAGCATTTCTTTTTCACTTAGTTTTAAAATTACTAAATCAACTGACAATATTCATTTAGAAAAAATTCTTAATAACTTAATTATAAAAATCAACATTTCTAGAAAACTGACCTTAAAAACGCCTTGTTTAATCTCATCACAGATTAACTGTCTCCAGAGTTCTTAAATTTAATGATAACTCTTTTTAGAAAACAAGAGTTTGGACATTGCATGAATGAATAAAGGAAGAAAATTTTATTATAATAAAGTTTTTTCATTACTCATTCAGATAGTTTCCAAATTTTTTACACTAATTCCTTACCCTGAGAGGAGGTGGATTAGGTCCTGAACTAAACGGAACTCTATTCCAACTCTTGATAAGTTCACCTAGATGATTAAAAATATTGTTTCACTTGACCAGAGTGACCATTATCTACATGTAATAATTATTTTATGCCATGCATGTATTTCAGAATTAATGGATGAACTTACATGCAAGTAACAAATTTATGAATGTACTACATCTATTGAAAGATACAGAATTCACAAATGATAAGTAATTTAATTTCTGTAGTGCATACTGCTGTACAGAGGACATTTTAAAACTAGAAAGAAATTATCTTATAATACCGAATTATTTGTTTATTTAATTAAACATCTTCTCTAGGAGCATCCCTAAAATACAAACGAAAACTATTTTAACCAGTTTTTAAATCTTAAAAATTATTAATAACTTAATACTTTATATTTATTAGACAACTCAGTTGCTGTTTTATCGAAGAATGTTTTAATACAGCTCAAATTAATATACTAAACAGAATATTATTCCACTAAAATTAGCAGAATTAATGACAATGATGTTAAAATTTAAATTCCATAAAAACAAATGTTTTAATGAGATCCTGTTCTACTTTGTATATGGTTTTAAATCTTTACTATCTAAATTTGAAATGTGTGATATACATTTATTGCCCCTATAATGTATTAAATAAGTGACATTTTTCAATGAAATATGTGTTTGGTCAATTCAATGTGCAATTATTAATCTAAAAGCAGTAATTTTAACCCCAGTTTATGATTGCATATCTAATCCATATTTAGTTTTTTAATTTTAAATCATTGAAAGTAAAATTAATAAAATATTTAAAGAAAAAAATGATAATTGTAGTACATTTTCCTTTTTTTAGTTTTAAAAACTAAATTATTTCCTGCTACTTTAGCTATAATTTCTAGTTTCTGATTAATCACCGTCAATTCACCAAAATATACAAAAAATTCTCCTAGTTTTATACTGTTCAGTGCCGTAGACAAAATAACTCGTCCAAGCTGATCGGTAACACAGTGCTGTAGGCAAGATAACTCATCCAAGCAAATCGATAACACAGTGCCAAGGATAAGATAATTCGTTTTTAATATTACCTAACTTCAATGCTAGATGTCAGCACCATACATGCATATTGACCAACTTAAAATTACTCAATTTTGCAGAAACAAACCCAGCATAGGAGCTGCTGTAGCAGTTGAAATATTTGGCAGTCAACAAGTTAAAGTCCTCTCTTCTTGTTTTTAAGGACAGCTACAGTTCATTTTTATTATCCTCCTCCTTCCCTCATAAAACTTCACATGAAAACACCAGAAAATTGGCTAACAAAGGAACTGTAACAAAAATATTTTAAGTCAAAATATAAAATAAATATTTAAGAATTTTACAAAGCTTATTGCCAAAATTACTAACTGCTTTTGCATTGTAACTCACCTAACTGAGCAAACCTTTCATCACATCCTCGCCTCACCATCAAAGCCATACTAAAGTAGCCCATTCTGAACCATTCTAGCATTTCTGGAGAGGTGAAAGGACCTGTAACAAAAATAAAACATTACAAACACACTAGCTCAGAAAAAGCAAACTGAAGGACCTTAATAATAATGAAAATATGAACCATACAATGTAAATAGTTTTTTGTATGTTGAACACAAATCACAGTGTGTAATTCAAACACTGGCAACTTTATCATGTGAAACTTAGTAATTTCAGCCTTTCTTAAAAGCCTTTTAATTTACATACACAAAAATAGCAAAATTGTTACCATTAAAACAGAAACAGCACTTCTGTGCTTTAATATAGCATACTGCAATAAAACAGAGCATTAGCTTAGTAATATTTAATACAAACAATTTTTCAAAAACTTTTCTGTGAAACAAGTGATCTATTTTCATTGTGAAGAGTTTACACAATAACATTTGCAATTTGGGCTTAAAATCAAAGTTTTTTAATATATAGGGACTACTATATCACTTCCACAAAATTTAATTTTGACATCTTGTTTTGAAGTAATGCATTGGTCATTTTATATAACAGCCCAGACTTCTACTTAATTGATGAAGAAGAAAGATAAAATCCAACAAAATCAAAAGGTTTTGCACAGATATCCTGTAAGTATCATTTTTATTATACCATTATTTCATAAGATACACTTTTGTTTTTAAATTAAAGCAATATCAATATTGAAGAAACACATACCTTGAATTCGTCCCTGGGGATCTCTGTAGAACCATTTATAAGCATCTTCATGATGTGATGGAAAAATTGCTGTTTTATCTACTGCATCTTCCTGTATCAGAAATCACAATGAACTCCTCAAACTTTAAATGAAAAATCAATTAATAATTCTTCTTGTTACTTCAGAACAGTAATTAGAGCATTAGCTAACACAAACATTTAGCAAATCCATATGACCTACATTCATAGACTGCTTTATCAAATAATTCATATGCTTGAGTAATTCTCATAACTTGATATTAAAATATCGATGAAGACGACTCTTTTCCAATAAATTAATATATTTTTGTTTGGCAAATTCAAATCAACCATAAGTAAATGTAATTATTAAGCTTAACTCACTCCTTTGTACAATCACATACAAGCAGTTTATATCTGTAAATATCTAGGAAAGAAGGAAAACAAAATATGAAGTGTTTTTGAAGTAAAAATTTAACAAATGTTTTGCATTGTTAGTTTAACATATGTACTTTGGACTAACCTAAATCTCCTAAACTGGCCAAATTCTATGAGGTATTATTAGAACTAGAGTAAAAAATACCATTAATGGCAAGGACATCCAACTGGTGAAACACTGCATTCCGATATTTATAATTACAAATGTAGGAAAAACATTTAATTATCTCTAATGACTTACATTTGATTTTTATTCAGTGTAAACATATAATTTGCTCTGATGTGAAGTTAATTTATTAGTAAAACAATCCTTTTGTTAATACACAAGTAAATTTAAAAAATAACAAAAGCCCTTAAGTATTAGGATTTAATAAATGACTCAATTTAAATAAAGTTAATATAGTTTTTCAAAAACCAATCACTTTTTAAAACTTTCTCTTCAGTAAAGTATGTTAGAAGACAAAGAAAAAAGTACAAAATGTATTTGTTTTTTGTTTGTTTTGGAATTTCACGCAAAGCTACACGAGGGCTATCTCTGCTAGCCATCCCTAATTTAGCAGTGTAGAACTAGAGGAAAGGCAGCTAGTCATCACCACCCACCACCAACTCTATGGCTACCAACAAATATTGGGATTGACCATTACATTATAATACCTCCACGGCTAAAAGAGCGAAAATGGTTGATGTGAGGGGATTCAAACCCGTGACCCTTGGATTACGAGTCAAATGCCTTAACCCACCTGGCCATGCCAGGCTCCAGAGTATAAAATATCCATTGTAAATACAGAAAATTAAAAGTATAATGAAAATAAAATGAAATTTAAATTTCAACAAAGGAATATCTTCCGATTTTGTCCAAAGTCTAACATTCACACTTTTCATTAAATTAAGAGAAAAAGTCAAGCAAAAACGTTTTTGAGTATTAACTAAAATTAAACTAATGAAAATTAAACAAAGTGACAAAAAACAGTACTTGGACAGACCTAGGCACTCAAATTTCTAGTCCCAAACAATTACGTCATATCAAGGCTTGACACAAACTTTATAGACTTGTTCTGTACATCAAGTAAATATTTTCACTTGTCTAAGTTTAATTGTGCACCTGCCATACATATCCTGATTTTCTTTGCTGTATTACATCATAATAATTTTAAATACTGAAAACAGTACTTCAATTATTGTAAATAAAGAATTTAACATGTTCCATAATGTCTAACATAGAGGAAAAATAAGTTAGTTGTTTTGACGTGCATTTATTTAGAATTAATATTTTAATTATTGCACAAATTGTTTGGAAACAAAACATTTACACAACACTATAGATTACATGTATCTCAAAGTCTCATCTGAAATCTGCAATTACAATAACCAAGTATTATTAAATGTCATTTTAAACAACATAACAATAAAATATATTTTGCTTGAAAATCAATGATTTACAATATCAGATGATGGACATGGTTTGGGTTGGTTAATTTTCACAGTTTTTAACTAAAGTTTTATGTTAACAATAATCTACTAATATTAAAGAATATTAGACTGAAACTTTCAATTTTCACTTTTACACTCAAAAAGCTGAGAGTTAAGAACCACTTTTACTTTTCAAATACTAAAATAAAAAATATATGTTTGGCATTTTCCATAAAAAATTCAGAACCATACAGCATTACCTAATTTCAAATATACAGGTCTACAAAACCTTTAAGATAAGTATTAAAATGACATCATAATGAGAAAATTAAATGCTGATATTTTAGAGCACTACTATAAGGTACTAATAACTGATAAACTAGAGAACACTAGTAAGGTCTTCTAAAGACAAAACCAAAAAACAGATATTAAAACATAGAATTTATTGAAAGTTCCAACATATGGCATTCTTCTTTTTGTCCAACCAATATTCTTTAATCCTTCATTAATTTATCTTCCATGTTTGTTTACAAACTCCTCCAACAATTCAGAAGCAAGCAGGGCTAGGCTATACTGATAGGCAAATTTGAGATGGTTTATGGTATACACTTTATATATATATATATATATATGGTGTAGCATCCCCTTCCCTCAACAAAGAAAGCTTAAACATACTTAAAAAGTCACAGAGGAATGGGTGCAGTCTAGAGGGAGGTTTGTAGAGTTACCAATTTAGAATCTGATATTCAATCTTGTGTTTCTGGCCCTGAGAATCCTGAAGAGTGCCATTTTTCAAACTGTTTATATTTCACCAACGAGCCAAAGGGATCACATTTGGCACACATACTCAAGCACTATGTTAGGGTATATAAACCCATACTCTATTTGAGAAGCTACAGAAGTAATTTGGATAATGTAGAAGTTTGACTGGTGCACTGGAACCTCAGTGAGATATGAAGGACACTTTGAGAACCACTGCAATGTTTTGGTATTTTTTTTTACTAATAATGTGAAATCATCCCATACCTAAATCCATAAAATCCTTAAAGAATCATAAGGGAGAATTATCCTTATACTATCTGTATGATCTTCTGAACAACTTTGATAATTATGAAAATCCCTTTAGTTCCAGTGCATAAAAATGATCACAAAAATATTTTACACATTAACCCTATGTTAATGATGTCAGTCTACTAATACATGTCCACATTTATTTTGTGTACTTTCCTAAAAGTTGGCAAGATTTTATTAAACATGAAGTATGTTGTACAAAGATTTTTTAATAAGTTATTTGTAATAAAAACTTGCCCGAATTTACAAAGTCAATTTGACTCAGACTCTAACTAGCTTTGGTGAAAAGCAATTTTTATGTTAAGAAAAAAAATATTGTTTTTTTATCTTAGAGTTTTTATATCACATGTCATCTAATAGCACAGCAGCATGTCTACAGACTTACAGTGCTAGAAACCAGGTTTTGATACTTATGGTGAGCAGAACATAAGTACTCCATTATGTAGATTTGTGCTTAATTAACAAATAATAACATATTTCATTTTACATATTCTCTAGAACCTCCTAAATAAATGTTAAGTTTTATTGAAATAAAACTTTTTCTCTTATTCTCTTTACCTAACACAATTGTAGCAAAACCATATGAACAGAAAGCTGTAAAACAAAATGAAAAATGCATTGTTTTGTAAAATGATGCAGATAATATATTTACAATTATTTTTCCTAAGAGCTTTAGGTCTCTAATGTTCACAAATGTTTTCATTTAATCTCATTGTTCTAGTGCTCTTTTAACCTTGTCTAAAAACTGCTAAACTAGCAAAATAATTCATACACATGCACACCTTATAAAGAAATTTTCTTTGTTTTCATTAAAATTTGCTTATATAACCTAATAAATTTCTCATTTTTAAAATATTACTTTTACAACAAACATGAAACAAGTCTCTCACACAGATGATGTCACAACATATCTTTCCATTTTGACAAAATGGTGTATTGATACTAAATACACTGTAACTTACTCAGGATACATTATTGTAAGTCTGATTATCAGATAAAAGCCCGAGACATACATCCAAGTTCTGATGTCAAATGAAAGGTAGGTCAAAGGTAAATGAAATAGTTAACAAAGATGAAATTTTCTTAATGCATTCAATGCAGCATTACTTATTGACAGTAGCAAACTAAAACCAATCTGTCATTTCAATTAGAGTTAAAGCTTGTACATATTTGTTATTTAAGATTATAGTAAAGAATTTTGTGTCAGAAATACAAGTTTTTGAACACACATTCAACCATCTAAGCAAAGCTATAAGAAAATAATTAGTTTCATTTAAATGAACACACACTTTATTGCAAGAAATCCAATCCATGAAAGTCAGACACTCATAAATCAATAAGATGAACTTGCAATGCCACAAACATTATTCCGCTTTTGTTTTGGTGAACTTCTAACAGTATAAAATGAATAATTGTGTAGAGTGAGATAAAACACATTGACTACAACTTTTTTCTTTAAAGAAAAACTAGCTACAAGCTATCTTGGAAGTTGATTCACTAAGTGGTTAAAGGCATACAATAACTAGTTATATGTAGATTATAACTATTACAAAAAGGAAGATCCAATACAGGTAATGTATGCAAATCAAAAGATATTAGTATGTCAATATATTTATGGAGGGTTTGTGATTACTAGTACTTTATAACAAAAAAGATAATGGATCTAGAAATAAAACATGTACGTTAATTTGGAGATAGCTTCATCATAAAGAACTATAAAATCATAGTATTTGTATAGCAAATGCATCAATCTTCTGTATTTTGAACTGAGAGAAAATTCAATGGAAAACCCCTTGGTGAAGTATCCATTCTGTCAGAAGAATCCAGTTTGATTGAAACAATTGATTTCCCTCCAAATTCATTATCCCTAGAATATGGCAAGCTCAGAGGATATGATAAGAGTGGGTCCAATATTGAAGATCCATGATTCAAAAACAGAGACCAGGAAAAAGTTCCCCTTTATAGGAAATTTAAGACACCAACATGGAACTGTCAGTAAAACATAACTTTTATCCCCAATTATTCCAGACCTTAAGACACTGCTTACTGAACAGCAATATGTTCTTAAACATTTATTTGAAGGGAAACTTTATCATCTGTCTGTAGGCCCTGGAATTCCCAACCACTGAAATATGTATCCTATCTCTGAAAAGATGGATATCTAAACAGGTTGGAAGCAGAGGAACATTTATCATTACTTCAATCTAACCACCATTCAAGACTGAAGATTATGATCCTGAATAAGGAAGTTTGGGAATCCAATACTTTCATATTCACAATCCACTGGTCACAGTGATGTCCACATTCTCATAAACAGAAAGAACCATCTGCCTAGTGGTAGAAAGATACACATGTAAGTGTGGGGTCAATTGAGCTCGACTGAGATACATGTTGAATAAGATGCTTAAATGAATATTGTGTTGGAGTGAGAATAGATTGGGCTCTGATGAGAAATCCTGCCTTTGTTACTTTGGGAAACAGTCTGTGGGTATGATGTTCTGCCAACTGATGAGATAGTGCCAGCAGTAGCTAGTCATTCAGGTAATGGTATATGCACAGGCCCAGGGAATGGAAGTGTGGAAAAAAACATTTGTATGACTTGGCAGAACACATATGGCGCTGATGCTCCTCTGAAGGGCAGAGTTGACCCTTGTGCATAAAACACAAATAGTGGCAGGACAACTTCACTACAGGAACATGCAGACACATATCAGCAACACTGAACATGGCCATCCACAGTCCTGGCAAGAAATACTGAGAACTTTGGAATCTGGTAAACAATTTTTCTTCTCTACATCCTTTCCTAGATTCTCCAAACTACATTCTTCTTAGGTACAACAAATAGACAGGAGTAAAAACCTGAAAAAACTGTAAGGTCTTTATACACTGCTCCTTTAAACAACACTGATAGTCATGAAACGAAGTTCTGGAATTCAAGAATCTGTAGAAGGTGGGAACACTACAGGTTGGAGGAGATGTGAAATGACTAGCTAGTCCTGATGCAAGAACTTGTAGTACTCATGGATCCATGGCAAAAATTTTCTACATGTCCAGAAAATCTTGAAGCCAAATCACAAAGTTCCCAAAAGCATATGGTGGTCACAATTCTGTTAACAGCATTCTAACCAAGCAGAGCAGCCATGTGAATATGGGTGGAATCTATTCTGGATACTAAACAGACAAATGGACTGATGTTGGAAATCAGGACATTTGAATAGGGGTAGAACTATGACTTCCTGTAGGAGATGGGGAAAGCTGAGAAGCAACAAAAGACAGGCAACATCAACCATTGATTCCAAAGACTCTGGAATGCCTTCAAAAATAAATAGTCAGGGCAAAGGGGTCTTATGTAACTCACAAAAGGTGGCAGCAAGTAAACAAACTCCTTTCAAAAATGCATCTCTATCCAACAACATACCAGCTGAGAGGCTAGGAAAAGTGCAAAAGCTGACAAAGTAACAAAGGTGAATGCTAACGATAGTCCCAAATTGTCATCAATTTTATGTGGCAATTGCTGAGGCTTCTAAAACCAGATGTAGGGATAATAAATATCTCGGCACCATAGTTAGGTCTAAACACATCCTAGAAAATTGTAATATATTCAAGTTGACCAAACTGCATTTTGAAACCCTAAATTTCAAGAAACTGGTCTATTCTCTGAACGTCTAAATGTTGATATTGGTATTCATAAACTAAAGGAAACTGTTCTTACCAACTGAAGAAATGAAGCCAGAGGCAGCAGATACAAATTGTCCTCATGAAAAGCTAACACAGTAAAGAAAATCACTGAAAAAACAAAACTAAATGCTAACTAGAATGTTCAGGATCCCTCTAAATGTAGCCCCAGAGCCCTCCCCCCCAAGTAATAAGTCTTAATAAGAAATCACACATGTACATACATTTATATGAAATTGAAAGCACACTAACAAAAACTAACACAAATCCTCACTTGCTCCATATTACTAAATTATATTTGCAATACATATGAAACTATTTCAGATACGAGTTATTTCTTAAAAAGATTTCACAATACTTTGGCCACAAAATAATTCTTACTATTTTAATTGTACATAACAGTCATAAAATAACCAATTTAAATATTAAAAAACATTTTCAAAATATTTAAATAAATTAATAAAAATATTGCTTGACATACCAGTATTTTCTTAAATTTTGTTGTGCTCACATTGTTTAGAATGGGCTAGAAAATCATTTCAAACTATTCAAATGCAAACAATACTGTAATTATCAGTCATAGATTTGTAAAATTAAAACTGATTTTTGCATTATATTATTTTTGCACAACAGTGACTTCTCAAAAAGAATATATATATATAACTACAATATTACTTTCAAATTACTGTTAATGTGAATGTTAAAAGAATAATTTCCTTTAGCTTACTTTTTAATGTAAATAACAAAGCCAACAGTAAAAAAAAAAGTATACATATGATTCATAATCATCACTGAAACCTTACAAAATTTTGTGAAAATGAACAAAATGTATTAGAAATTACAGTATGGAAACTACAAAGGTCAATTTGAAGGTCATAAACTGAGTCAATTCAACCTATGCTATTGCAAGGGAGTAAAAATGGAATCTTATTTTACTATACTGTTTGATTTACACGAATAACCTAGGGCACTTTCAATTTAGAAGAAATTTTAAAATTAATAATTATAGAGACAAACATATGTATCTTTTACAAAACACATTTAAGATCAATAACTTACTTCAGCAGTCCACTGAGCAACCAAGTTTTCTGCTGCCTTTTCTAACTGGGCAAATCCATCTTCTTCTTGAGATCTCAAAGTCTGTGAAGATTCTAACTTTACACTATTTTGAACAGAGTTAGTGCCAAGGTCATTATGGGTAATGCCAGCAGGAAGTCTCAACTGTGAGTTCACTAAGTTCACACTGTTCCCAATACATGTAGAAGTAACTGGGGCTTCTGATACCTTTGTTTTAGTGACATCGGGAGAATGCCCACGTTCTACATTATTATTTACAGAGGGAGTGTCACTTTTAGGCTTTAAATGTTCTGTGACTTTGCTCTCCTGAGCCATAGGTTCTACTTTATGTTTTCCTTCCACATTTTTCCCACTTGGTGATGAGGGTGATTGATGTCTTGGTACTTCTTTACTAGTGGTTTCTGATGACTTGGGCATGTCCTGCTTTGGCTGTAAAAATAAATTAATGCTGTAAATCTAACAAGTTTGTTGTGTAAAATAATTTTTGAGAAACCATTTTACTTTTATGCTGTTCTATTTTGGGAAAGAAAGGTGTCCACTTTTTATTTTGTTTTCATATTTCATAATTAACTTCCAGTAACTGCAAACATTCAATAATACCATGAGGATGACCCATCCACTCAACTAAATTACTAAAAAAGCTCCAAAGTTAGCCCTTATCATTTTAAACTTTCTTACATTTAATAATTCTACCACATCAGAAGATAACCCACTCCAAAGGTCAAATGTTTAAATTAAACCTGTTCTAACTGAATACGATTCCAATCATGTCAAACTTCATGTCCTCTAGTCTTCCTTTTATACTTACGGTAAAGATAACATCATGATGCACCAACACTGTCAGTTCCCTTAACACTCCTACGAAAATTGGTTATTAATATTAGGCTAATAATTTTGTATTTAAATGAAATTGCCATTAACTGACCCTATCCCTTTATATTTTAAGGAGCAATAATATTTTGACTTTTCAGACATTTGCAAAATAATATTTAAAAAAAAATTTTAAACATCCACTAAGGGTATCACTTTAGTGGATGTAAATATTTTTTCGTAGGAGTGTTAACTTTCTTGAACACCTCAATCAGATTATCACTAATAACTTTTAAAAAGAAAGCAATTAGAGATCTTGACATTTCCATTCCAGTTATCCTAGTAGCTCTTTTCCAAACTCTTTGCAACAATTCATTATGCTTCCTGAGGCAAGAAATCCAAAACTAATCTCCAATACAATTATATTATAACTTCCTTCTTGTAATATTTCATATATACAACCAAGCACACTGCTTGGATAGCTTAAGAGACTGATCAAACAGAATATAAAAATCCTTTTCTTTCATAATACTCTTAGGGTTATTTCCATCAAAATTATACTTCAATTTATAATTCACATATATTGTCTTGCATAAGAAGTTTTTTTAATCATCACACGAAATAACTTTACACTCAGAACTCTTATTTTCACAAACAAATTTTAGTAAAAATATTTCATTAAAAACTTGATTTTTTGTATACAAAATACTTTTTAATCTTTACTAAAAGTCTATAAAATTTTATGAAAATACAGATAACTTATCAAAAGTTACGGTGCAAATATACAAATTCATATGTTACACTAAACCAGTGGCAAAAGGGTTAATGACCTCATCCCCCAAATTTAGATATTTTTTAACAAACATTCTATATAGTATCTTGTGAAATGTTTCCTAAAAATCCAGATACATCAAACCCACAACTTTACACTCATCTACAATATGTAAAAACATATGTAATGCAAGATTTTCTGCTAGTGCAACCATGTTGATTATCCAGTAAACTTTTAACCTTTGTTAAATAACTTTTCAAAGGATCTTTTATCACACTTTTAAAAACTTTTCTCACCAATGGGATAAATTTTATCACCACCTGTTGAAACAAGAGTAATATTAGGTAACTTCCAATCCTCTGGCAACTGTACATTATTAAAAATTTTCAAAACAAAAGCAAAAGAGCTCATATAACCAACCAATAATCTCTATGAAAATCATTGTAGGAATATTATCTGGCCCAGTAGCCTTATCATTCTTTAAACTTTAGGTTTCTTTTTCAACAAGATCAGAATTATGTGATCATAATATTCAATATTGTTTCCACTTAGCAACTATTTAGGGTAAGTAATTTTGCTTAAATCTTTATTACTAAAAAGTACAGAAAAGGTAAAATTTAATAACCATGCCATTTCATAATCATCATATGTGAACCTTTCTTTATCATCCCTCAAAAGCTCTTCTCACATCCGAACATTTTACTTAACCTTAATGTATTGAAAAAAATTATTATTAACAACATTTCTGGCCAACCTTTTTCATAAACTCTTTTGCATTTCCTGTTTTGATAAATTTCCTCAGCTGTCTATAATTTTTTCAGTCTCCACCAAAGTAATCAAGTTAAACTTTTTAAATTTATGATGCTAATTCCATCCCATATACTCTTTACAAACCAGCTTGGCATTTTATTTGCAGCAATGTGTCTATCTCAAAATATTTTAAAATTTCTTTTTTTTTTAACTTTCCACATTCCCTTAAATTTGTTTTTCAAATTTGTAACCAAAATCTCATAATTTCTGTCTACATATGCAATGAAACATTGAATTTATGAGAACAGTGATTACTTTCATTAAGATGTTTCCCAATCTTCACTCTTTGAAACAGGATTGATCCTAGTAGGTTTGTTGACCAACTGGTTAAAAAAAATCATTCTTGAACTGTATAAAAAGCCTATCACTCTTCATCTTTTAACTAACATTTCATAACCTACATGCATGGAATTAAAATCACACATAGGCACAACTTCTTTAACAAGTTTGAAATGTAACTGAACTGTCATGTTTCTCATTAATTGCTCAATTTCATTCAGTGGCCTGTAACACAACCTTAACTTTCTCCCCTTCATGATGCATGCAATTTCTTTGTTCTTGTCTTTAATAACCTTGACTCAAAAAATTACACATAAAGCCACTCATACCACCCTTTCATTAGTAATTTATTCCTATTAAAAAAATCTATAATCCTGTATTTGTTTAAAATGTTTATCATTAAAACTGTTAATAGTTAACCAAATTTCAGTTATTTTCATTATATCACAATCATTTGTTTCAACTAGTGCTCTAAAGCCCTCTATTTTACTTTTTATAGTTCTAGAACTACTCTAGTAACAAAGTAGGATATCCTTATATGTACTTCTGTACTTTGTTCCTGCAATAATTATTCTCAAGGTCTTATTTTTTCAGCATTTAGTTTCTCTCAGCCCTCATCACTGTCTATTCCCGACATACACTGTCCTTACAGCTAATAGCCACTGCAAACAACTCACCCCTGTCTAATTTAAATGCAAACCATCAATTAAAAAAAAATGACACCTATTCCCATTGAACTGATCTTTAAGTCCACCATCCAATTTGGTCATTCTTACATATTAAGCTGAGCCTAATACTGATGAAACTTTGTAAAATGAATGGCAACTGCCTGTTATGGAGAGACAAGTGTAGAGGAAGATATTTCAAATGTCTTCCACCTTTTGTTTTCAGGTCAGCATGTTTGTAGGTGTTGTTGGCCTTTTATAGTGTCCTGGTGGATTGTAGAGAGCATGTTATGATTGGTTGGATTTTCACTGTTTCTGATTGGAGGAGAGATTTCCTGTAGATTCAACAAATGGTAGCCACAGGTTACCTCTTATCCAGAATCTCTATTTAGTGAGAGTTCAACAGTGTTAATGTAAATCGATTATTTGATTTTTCTTCTCTTCCAGAATTTGTCTATGTTGATGATTCTAGTTTTGTCCCAGTTTATTCTGTATCCAATTGATGTGGCATGCTCTGCAATGACTGAATTTTGTGTTTTCATGAGTCTTGTACTATCTTTATGTTCTTTTATTCTCTTTGTGAGTTTTCTTCCCATTTCTCCAATGTACGTATTCTTGCAGGAACATAGAATTTCCTAGATGATGTTTTAGAGATTCTCTTTAGTAAGTTGCTGTTTTTTACCAGAACAGTCCTTATGATATTGTAGAAATTCCACTGGACTTTTATGTTGAATTTCTTGGCTATGTGTTTGAGTTTTTCAGTGAAATGTTGCAGATATGGTACGTAACTGGTGGTAGTGGTAGTGATTTCCTTATCTTTTTCTGTCATGGTCTTCTTCAAAGAGTTTTTGATGTAGGAGGAGGTGTAACCATTCTGTTTTAAAACTCTCTGGACAAAAATAAAAGAACAAAGACAGTACAAGACTCATGAAAACACAAAATTCAGTCATTGCAGAGCATGCCACATCAACTGGACACAGAATAAACTGGGACAAAACTAGAATCATCAACATAGACAAATTCTGGAAGACAAGAAAAATCAAATAGTCATTTTACATTAATACTATTGAACCTTCACTAAATAGATGTTCTGGATTAGTGGTAACCTGTGGCTGCCATTTGTTGAATCTACAAGAAATTTCTTTTTCAATCAGAAACAGTGATAAGTTAACCAATCATAACATGCTCTCCACAATCCACCAGGACAATATAAAATACCAACAGCACCCACACATACACTGACCTGAAGATGAAAGGTAGAAGACTTTCAAAACGTCGTCCTCCACACTTCTCTCCACAACAGGCAGATGCCATCCATTCTAAAAAGTTTCATCATGACTACTCTGAAACAATCCATTAAAGAAGAGCCTAATACTGTTAAACATACTACTTCAGTCTCCAAACAAGATTTGGCTTCTATTTTAATATTAACTTTTGTATTTCAGACCTACAGGTACTTTTAACTGCAACTTTTTATCAATACCAAATCTTTTTCAATCAAATTTGATTGTAAATTTAAAGTTTCACTTGAAGAAAAGTCTTATGCTAAATACAAAAAGATTACAAATATGCACCAACATTATAAGATGATATGGAAGTAAGAAGAGGACATGGCAGAGAAAAACATTGTGCATACAACTTGTTATTTCATACTCACAAGAATATATGTAATTAATTATTTAAAGCAGTTTCTCAACCTCAATCTTTTTGATACCAAGGACCAGCTTACTGCCTCCCCTACATTGTCTTGAGCTTATCAAATGCAAGGACAGTGAAAAACCATAACAATTTACTTCTGTTTTTGTTTGTTTTCATGAAATCCTACAGACCAGCATGGTAGTGGGGACAGGCTAGTGCCAGTCCCCACACTGGTGATTGTAAAACATTGATATAGAGCATGTGACTTGTTATATTGAGCTCTGAAAATAATCCTCTCATGTTCTTAAAATAACCAGTGATGTGCCTCATGTAATAGGTTATGCACCCAAGATATTTTCTTTTCCCACAAACACTGTAAAATGGAACATAATACTAAAAAGTAATCACCATATTGAGAAATCACCTACAAATTTGAATTAAACTTTTGACTGGTAAAAAATACCAAAACTTAAAATATAAGACCAATAAATTGGTATCATTATGAATGTAATTCACACCTTCTGAAAATATTCATAACAGCAGGTTTGTTTCTCTTTAGGAATTTTATGCTATACCAGATGTTAAGCTTTCAACATTTTAAATATTTCCATTTTTTAATTTCAACATTTTAACAATTCAAATTGTTCTATAAATAGTTATATCCGATTTGTAAATCTAACACGAAAATAAAACAATTGATATGCAGATGATAAACCCTAAAGATGAATTTATAGAAGTAAATTGTTAACTTGCAAATTTATCTATTTATACATAAACCTTAAACAGAGATAAGTCTACTGATTTGTAAATCCTTACCTTCAAGACAAATTTATTATTATTATGTACATTATCCTGAAGATAGATCTATTGATACATAAATTCTTAAATTCAAAAAGGGTCTATTGACATGTAAATCCTTACCTCAAAGACAAAATTATTAGCCCTTTCATTATAAGCAGATCAAAATGTGCACGTCACGACTTTCTTTTAAGAGACATTCAAAATTTCGGTAAACTACTTTTATTATTGTGATAATAAATTGGGATAAAAACATAACTAATGAATAAAATTTTAAAATTGTATAAGGTTAAGTCCTTAATTTAATAAGTAAAGTTTTTTTAAATTGTTACTCTCACCTTAGTACTATAAGTGTGACATTCAAATTTCCTCTGTGTAATTCCTTAAACCTCCTCAACACATTTCAAACTTTTTTTTTCTCTACTCTTAACTCAAAATGGGATCTGTCAAAATGACTGGCTTCATAACTCAATAGTCAATTACATCTAAGCCTACATATTTTATATTAATGGTAGTAATGTATTAAATAATGTTTATTTAATTAAATGATGCACCAAAGAACATAAATTAATAACATGCAAAAGAACAGAATATTGCTTCTAGCTCTCAAGTTTTTTAGCTTTCTAACTATGCAAAAAGAGTTGTTAAAAATTCATCCAAAATAGACATTAAGTTTCTCCCAAGAATGTTGCTCATACTCTGAGTGAAAATGATGTTAGTCTGTTCAAAACAAAATGTCATATAACTCCATTTAAAAGATGGAGTTCTTGACTTTCTATGGTTATACAAAATACATAATTAAACATAAGAGAATTATTAATAAATCCTAAAAGAGGATGTAACAGGTAAGTATGGCAAGAGGGATCTGATTTCACTCCACAACAATTTTTTTTTTTTAAAGTTTTGCTTCCTGAAATGTTTTTGCTGATTGTGACAGGTACGTGGTGGGTATGCACAAATACAGTTTTGGTTTTGCTTCATCATGTAGGAACTCTGAGAAAAACTGTTAACTGTTTACAGGCAATAACGTTTTTAATTCTGTTTATGTTTCTGATAGGCTATTAAGTTCAACATAATTAAAAGTGTTTTGCTCTTGATTTTCGTTTGTATTCAATGTGTGGTGCATCATGTTGCAGTGTCCAACAGTAGTCAGCAAGCAATGACGGATTACAGTCACCCCGATATCATTTTTTCATTGAAGTTATGTCCTGGTGAAACCTTTCACCATGTTTGTCACTGACAGCACAACAATTTGCAGGGAAAGAAGCCCAAGTGTGAGTGGAGGAAATGAATCTTGAGTGACATGTTGCACTTCACTGTTTTGGATGCTTTGAGAAGTTTGTCTACCAGCTGAATGTAATGTGGGGCTCTGGAATTACCAAGAAAATTGTCAATAACATATTTAAAGGCTTTCCAGACAATCTTTTCTGGCCCAACTAACAGATCTTTGAACTGTTTGTCACTCATAACATGTCTGATCTGAGGGCCAACAAGAATGCCCTCTTTGATCTTGGCATCAGTTATTCTTGGGAACATCTGTCTTAAATAATGAAAATGTTTGCCTTCTTTGTTCATTGCTTTCACAAAATTCTTTACAATTCCCAATTTTATGTGAAGAGGAGGAAAAAATTCTTTGCCGGGTCAACAAGCGGTTCATGCACCACATTTTTCTGTCTTGGAACTTACTTTTTACATAACTGTCCAATTCACAGATAAAACAATAGTAGTTTGTATAACTGAGCTGCAGTCCCAATAACAGAGCAATGACTTTCAGATCTCCACAGATATTCCAGTTGTACTTGTTATACCGAATACGCTTCAGCAACATTTCCATGTTCTCATAGGTTTCTTTCATGTGTGCTGCATAGCCAACAGGTATTGAAGGGTGAATATTGTAACTGTGTAACAGAACAACTTTGAGACTTAACATTGATAAATCAAAGAGATACCACTCTTGCAGGTCCTGGTCACAACCCAAAGCAGATAACAATTCTTCGATGTCAACACAGAAATAGAGACTGTCAACCTGTGCAAAGAATTTGGCTATATCATCTTGGCAGCCTCAAAAAACAGTAATTTTCGTACATGGTGACAGCAAACACCATTCTGCGGTCTGAAACCAAGCAATTCGGCTTTTGCTTTGATCAAACAGCAAACAGTTCATCTGAGGTCCATTCCTCTAGTGGTTTCAGAATTGGAAGACTGTCGTCGTGTGGCATGGGTCTCATTGCTGAAGGAAGAAAAGAATATTCAACTGACTTCTTTTTGGCAGAGAAACCAGTCAGTTTAGTTAAACAGAAGTATCAGTCCATCACATGATCTTTCTGTTCTTGCCATATCACTGGGACAGCAAATGGCATTGTCTTTCGAGTGCCTCTGAGCCAAGCTCTCAGACAGACAGCATATGTCGTACAATATAGCAGAATGTATTGCGGCTGTTACAACATTGACGAGACATATTGACCGGTACCAATTGTCCTGTAAAATGTCTATAACATCTAACTTACTTGTTACAGTGCTACTAATGCAATGCTATATTTTGAAACAATACATACACACTATAAGGTCTATATTAATCCAATGAACAGCATACATGTATGCAGGCCACTTTCATAGACAGTGTCAAGCTGGCTCCAGCCTGCCTGGGTTGCATATTTCCACAGAACATATTCCACCCTTGTCAGATTTCATGCCTGGGCATGTCGAGACTGTACAAAACATTATTCATAGGTCTGTTACAGAAACAAAAATTTTTGGACACAAATATAGAAAACACGATAAAACTCAAGATTTCAATGAAATAATGCATGATGGGCAAATTTGGATGTGATTTTCATGATCAGCAGCCAAAAATCTATAATGAACACCCAACAATTTTCAAGAAGCAATAACTTTGTTATGCAGTGTTTTCTATTCAATAGCTCTGTAATCAAATAAAATTGATGGTTATAAAAACTATGTTTTGAATGTTCTTAAAATATGCATCAAAGGTAGTGTTTTTCAATTCTACATTTTTAAATAATACTCAAATTTAAAAATTAAAAGAGTAGCTTTGGACACTATTAACACATGTCAAGAACTGCACCATCCTACTTTTTGTAAACTTGAAATAATCTACTTTGTTTATATGATTCACACCTTTCTCATACTTTAACAGAACGTTGTATAAAATAATTGCGACTGAAGAATGATGGATCATTGGTAAGCGAATTCTCAAAAAATGTTTGATTTGGTTGGTTGGTTTAGTGTTTTATAGCACAAAGCAAATAGGCCGTCTGCCCAAAACATCTGGTAAAAAGTTAAAATTCATAAATTAAAAACACAAATATCATTAAATCCAATTTTTTACACATAGTCTACAGCAGTAAGAGAAAAACTACAGTAATACAAGTTGTAAAGGACTTCCTGTAGCATGACAATAATTATCATAACTTGACAGGATGACTAACTGGTCAGTTCAAAAATCAGCGTTCGTCACCTGCAGTTGGCCTTTCCAGTCCTGGTTTCGAGTTATTTGACATTATGGCCATTCTCAGAAAGTAAAGTAATTCAAGTTTTAAAAAACTCATATCAAAATTTTAATTATTACAACTTATCAGCATGACTTGCAGGTAACTCAAACAGCAGCTTTAGTCACTTGAAGTTGGCCTTTCTAGTCTTGGTTTAGTTATTTTACATTATGGCCATTTTCTAATTTCAAATCAAACTAGATGTACTTTGATTCTTAGAAAGAAATCATATTAAATAAGGTCTAATTCATAAATTAAAAAACTTAAATAGCACTAAAAAGATTAATGGCATTTAAAAACTAAAAATATTTCTATGGTGGACAGTGTCACCATTGCCAATAACACTGTCCAATGTTAAAGATAAACCTTGGAACAGAACAGATTTAAAATGGTGCTGTCATCGAGAATCGTAAAAACAGCAAGACAGTAAAATGTTGCTTATTGTGGCCTGAGTGTTACACATTGGTGCATCAGTCCTAGATAAAAGAAAACTACGAGTTAAAAAACTGTGACCAGTGCATAGTCTAGTTAGAACAACTTCCTCTTTCCAATCCTTAGTAGTAGTGGAACAAAGTGCAGCAGTATACATCTGGGAAGTGGTAGTGGACAGCAACTTTCAGGTCTCAGGGTAAATGATGTTTTGAATTGTTTTCAAACTCTGCACCTCTTTTTCTTCCAACCATTTAGGGCAACAAAGAAAGTAGAATGGGTGAGTGCCATTGCAATTGACGCAATGATGGTCCCTTTCACACTCATGGACATCATGGTCCTTGCTACTGCAATGAGAACATGTCATAGAACCAGTGATGTCGAGAAACCCACTTGTTGAGAACTTTTATATGCAAAAACGGCTCTTCTGGGCCCAGAAAACACTTCAAATAGAAGAGCGAACAACGTTTCGACCTTCTTCGGTCATCGTCAGGTTCACAAAGAAAGGGTTACTGGTCGGAAGCTGACCACATGTTTGGGTTGTATAATTGAGTGTTGCAATGTAGAGGGCGCGGTTTGAATATATAATTTTGTCTATAATATTAATATAGGTATAATGGTGTTCCTTTATATTGGTTTATTTTGGGTTTAAGTTGTTGTATAAGTAAGGCTTCTTTAATTTTTCGTTTGTTTATGTTTGTTTCTTTATTTAGTATTTTAGTGTTTTCTATGGTTATGTTGTGTCCATTTGACTTGCAGTGTTCGAAAACGTGTGAAGGTGACTTTTTATGTTCTTTGAATCTGGTTTCCATTTTTCTACTTGTTTCTCCTATATAGAAGTCGTGGCAGTTATCACATTGTATTTTATAAATAATGTTGGTGTGGTGTTTGTCAGTGTAGTTCTTACATAGTATAGACCTTAGTTTTGTGCCTGGTTTTTGAATAAATTTAGTGTTAACTGGAATGTTATATTTTGTTACTAGTTTTTGCCAAATGTTGGTTATTTGTTTGCTGATGTCAGGAATATATGGTATACAGCAGTATATGGTTTCGTGATTTTTTGATTCGTGAGATATATTTACTTTTGTTGGTTGATTTTGCTTTCTGTCTAGGTGTGTGCGTATAATGTTTTCTACGGTTTGTGGAGGAAACTTATTAATGTTGATGAAGTGTTGTTTTATTTTATCTAATTCATCGTTAATTTTATCTGGTGAGCATAGTTTTATGGCTGTGTTTATCTGGTTTCTTAGTATGTTGAGTTTTTGTTTTGTTTCATGTGCTGAGTCCCAAGGAATGTATAGTCCAGTATGGGTGATTTTTCGGTGGATTTCTGTTTTGAATTGTGTGTCGGTTCTTATAATTTTGAGGTTAAGAAATGATATTTGATTGCTTTCTTCCTGTTCACATGTGAAGTTAATGTTGGGATGTATAGAGTTAATGTGAGTGAAAAAGTTAAGTATGTGTTCTGTAGATTCGAATCCCGCAATCGTGTCATCTACATATCTGTACCAGTATAGTGGTGGATGTAATGCTGTATTAATTGCTTGTGTTTCAATTTGTGTCATAAAAATTAATACAGCATTACATCCACCACTATACTGGTACAGATATGTAGATGACACGATTGCGGGATTCGAATCTACAGAACACATACTTAACTTTTTCACTCACATTAACTCTATACATCCCAACATTAACTTCACATGTGAACAGGAAGAAAGCAATCAAATATCATTTCTTAACCTCAAAATTATAAGAACCGACACACAATTCAAAACAGAAATCCACCGAAAAATCACCCATACTGGACTATACATTCCTTGGGACTCAGCACATGAAACAAAACAAAAACTCAACATACTAAGAAACCAGATAAACACAGCCATAAAACTATGCTCACCAGATAAAATTAACGATGAATTAGATAAAATAAAACAACACTTCATCAACATTAATAAGTTTCCTCCACAAACCGTAGAAAACATTATACGCACACACCTAGACAGAAAGCAAAATCAACCAACAAAAGTAAATATATCTCACGAATCAAAAAATCACGAAACCATATACTGCTGTATACCATATATTCCTGACATCAGCAAACAAATAACCAACATTTGGCAAAAACTAGTAACAAAATATAACATTCCAGTTAACACTAAATTTATTCAAAAACCAGGCACAAAACTAAGGTCTATACTATGTAAGAACTACACTGACAAACACCACACCAACATTATTTATAAAATACAATGTGATAACTGCCACGACTTCTATATAGGAGAAACAAGTAGAAAAATGGAAACCAGATTCAAAGAACATAAAAAGTCACCTTCACACGTTTTCGAACACTGCAAGTCAAATGGACACAACATAACCATAGAAAACACTAAAATACTAAATAAAGAAACAAACATAAACAAACGAAAAATTAAAGAAGCCTTACTTATACAACAACTTAAACCCAAAATAAACCAATATAAAGGAACACCATTATACCTATATTAATATTATAGACAAAATTATATATTCAAACCGCGCCCTCTACATTGCAACACTCAATTATACAACCCAAACATGTGGTCAGCTTCCGACCAGTAACCCTTTCTTTGTGAACCTGACGATGACCGAAGAAGGTCGAAACGTTGTTCGCTCTTCTATTTGAAGTGTTTTCTGGGCCCAGAAGAGCCGTTTTTGCATATAAATGTCATAGAACCATGACGTGACATCTTCAAGTGACCGAACTGCTGACACTGAAAACATCCAAGAGGGTTTGGAATGTATGGCCATACCTTGCAATTAAGATAACCTGCCTTGATGGTGGCAAGTGGATGTAGTGATGTTAATATCAAAATCAGGACATTGGTCGGCATCATAATTCCATCTTTGTGAATGGAGATACATCTCATTGCAGAAACTCCTTGGATAGAGAAACCAGGGAGAATTTCTGACTCAGGAATGTTCTTCAAATCCCTCTCGACAATAATTCTTCTTGACAATTTCAATGTAGCATGAGGCATAACCTCAATAGGTATATCCCCAATTGCCTTTGAATGCAAGAGGAATTCAATGTGTTGAGATGCAGATGTTGCCACCAATATGTCACCAGAGCAAAGCTTCTTTACCAACTTTGGAGAGCTAGCAAGTCTATCTAGTCTCTTCCGAATGAAAAAGAGATACATCTGCCCTAAAGATTTGTCTGAAAAAGAATGTAGTATAAGAAAATGAGGTTCAGATGCTACAGATGTTGAAGATTGCTGCTCTAAATCTTCAAGATATAGTCCTTTACCTATAGACGTTTTTTTCTCTATTTAAGTTTTTATTTGGAAGATCCATAATAAAAAAGATATTTTGGTGCCCACTGACCCTACGCACCATGCAGCCCTACGAGGGAACGCATTACAATGCCAAACAGGAACACTGCATCAACATGGGGGTTTTATGAGCACTATACTCAAACACCAGTATCAGACAAAATATCCACAACACCTGTTGAGAACATTCAGCACTGGTTCTTGGTTGACCCTAGCCCAAGTGGACCAGCCGAATGATCCTAGGGTTGGACCCCTCAATCACTAGGATCCTCTCCTCCTCTTCATGGGTCACAACGAGGGGCAAACATGTAGGTGGATGTTTAAATCCCCACGGAGGTAAATTGAAAGAACAGAATGTTCCCTGGGAGTCCACACCGAGGGGCATTTGATTTGACTTTTCATAGAATAAATCATGTGTTTGAAAAGCTGAATAAACAGTAACAGGTATGCTTGACACTTGTGTACATTTTACATAAATACTAAATATATAGGCTGAGGGGATAAACTATGGAACAACAATCTTGAGCAGTGATTTTCAAACTTTAAATAATGTCACTTCCCTAATTTAGCAAAAATTCCACTGTCCCTCTTCACATTAAAATAATGTTTATTAGTGACAGTAGTAAAATCATTTTTTTTACCTGCTTTTAATAATTTCTGTTTAAATGAAAAAATGCTTGTAAGGATAAGTAAATGTATGATAAAAAAAGCTTTGAGAGAAAAGTAACAGCTTTATTTAGTTTTCATAGTCTCAAACTTATGTTTCTTCCACTGTTCATTTTGTGCTCTTTCTACCAAAAGGCCTTGTTGCCCCAAGGGAGTCACAAACCACAGTTTGCAAAACACTGACCTAGAGTATCATAACTTCAATAATCCGTTAGAAAACTGTCAAGAATTACAAAGTTCTTAAGAGTAAATTAAGTTTAGATTAATAAATTATGTTATCATATTTCCATTTTATAAGTCTTCATGTATCCTGCACGAGATCAATTTAAGTTGAACACAGTTACTAAAGTTTAATCTACGTACCAAAAAGCCTGCAATGCTAGAACTTGGCAACATCTAGCAGAAGAACTTGGCAACATCTTTCAGGATATTTATTCAGATATAATAGATATTAGTTGTACAAATATTTCACAGAGAAGCTCATTACAACTCATTAACCTTACAAGCATGTCATACACCATAGTAACAATATAAAAATTTATTGCATCATTATATTAAACATCATGGGTTATTTAAAGTAACTTGTATATTTCTAGACAACAAATTAAATATAAATTTAAAAATTAACAATGTACCTTATATACTAAAAATCCATCAAGTCAGTGGAACTACTACTTCAGTTTACTTTAAATGAGGTATACCAACTTAAGTGTTTACACGAAACAATTTTATCAATGCTATCTTTCTTTTTAACTGACTACAGCTTTTAAAGACTACTTACTTTACAAATTTGTAAGTTATTTTTATGGTTTTCCCCTTCTGACTCGTCACCTGAAGGACTACCCCAATCCTGCCAACAACAGAGATAGAGATGTTTGAAATTCTTTATGTGTGGCATATTTTTTTGTTTCATTTTACAATTACTTTTAATTTAACTATAAAATGCGATCCTCATAAACAAACATTTCCTAAATTTTGACTATTAAGAAGTCTAACATTTACCTAATACAACAAACAATGAACTCTTTTGCTTTCTTATACATTATCTGCCTAAATGAGCAGGTATTTTCTTGGTCTTTTTGACAGTGCAATGCATTTAATTATTTTACAAAATTTAACCAATACATTTAAATTGTGTTACAATTTAAACTTCTAATAATGTCACATTATTTATCATTATGATTACCGTAACCTCTAATCTTGAATAGAATGGTGATTGGCAACATTTCATCCAGTCACATATTTTGGGTAATTGACCAATGCAAGTTGGGTTATTTGCATCCTCTTTTCCTAATATTAAAAATGCTTTTTATAAAGGATTTAGAAGTTGATATAACATGCCAGTTTATTTAAATGGTTAGGTTTAGCTACTTAAAAACAAAAAACATCATATGTAAAAAAAAACTTCAACTGTAACATTATTAGTCAACAAAACAATAAAAATCAGTAAGGTTGGCTGGAAACATTTATAATTTTCAAACAAATTCAGACAGACACAGTTTAAACTCCTTACCTTATTCTCTCTGAAGGCACCAGAAGAATCGAAAGTTCCAACTTTTTCTGGATCTGTTACACTCCATTCTGGTAACTGGTCACCACCAACTAGCAACAAGCAATGCTTACATAAAACTGATCACTGCCAAGTTACAGTAAACAGTTATTCAGTCTCAAAAAAAAACAAGAAGAAAAAAAGAAAGACTTCAATGTCACTAATTTTAAGAACTGAAAAATTCAACTGTCTGCATTTTTTGTTATAATTTGCAATTTTCTGAATTAATCACAATCATAAATTACCTGACACATAAGTCTATTTTCTCTCTTGTTATCTATCTGCTAAAAACCTATTTTACATCCTTTTACACTGTTTTTAAACTTTTATGTTTCAGAGTGTTTTGAGGTTATACAAGTCTTTAGTCATGTTATCAATGATTTTCTATTATTTGTAAGCCATGAAAAGTATATATAAAGGCTGTATATGCATGAAAACCTGCACTCAGGTCAGTGGTACATAGAACATGTACAATGGGATGCTAAATAGTCATGCTTTTCTGGTGTTTTTTATTCTTATTCATACCTCAATAATATTACATTTATGTTTAACATTAATAAAGTCCCATGTTTATAAAGCAGACTTTAAAGGGTTAATACATAAAGACCTAAAGTTCAAATACCATAAGACAACCTGCTATAACTTTAATTGTCAAGTGAAGGGTTAAGGTACCACAACTAATTCTATGACTATTTTCAAACTGAAGCTTACCTAATTCATCATCCCATGATTCAACAGGAGCTGATTTTCGATGGGAAAAAGAGGACTTTGTTGGACCATTGCGAATAAAACCTGGCTCTATTTCATGTAATGAATCTCTATCTCTGTCTGCATGATGTTTGGATGAACCTCTCCCTAAAACAGAATTATAGATCAAATACTGCAATCAGACGTTTCTCCCAAAATATTAAGCTTTGAAAAAACATTCCTTTTTTACATTATTCCTTAACTCTCTCATAATAGGTACCCCGCTTTAAACATTTTCATGTACATCACTTAGTTAAAATTAAACAACTTTATTACAAATGTATGTCAATGAAATTTAAGTAATATTGTATGCTATAACTCAATGTTTCATGTTATTCAAGTTACAATTCCTTTATTTCAAAACAAACCTTTACAAAATTTGTTTCAATTTCAGTTTTGTTGTCAGGTGACCCACATGCTATGAAAATTTCAACTTTTGCACTCTCTCTTGAATCTTGTAACCCTAGTACATTTACTTGTTCCAAAGTTCTTTCACTGAATTCACTTGAAACTTGAAATAGTTTCCAAACCCTGATAGATACAGTGCCCACCTACAATACATATTCTTCAGATTTACCAGATACATACACTTAGTTTACATGTGTTTATAAACATTAGAAAGAATATATTTTACACAATATTCAAACAAAAGTTATATTGAGACTGGCATTCAATCATCTTCATTGAGTAGATGTAGCTGTTGGTAGTATTGTTGGCTGTTTTGTCCATGATAACACATACAGTTGTTTCTTACCTAAATATCAGAGACAGCAATATTGCATTTGGGTTTTACTTTTGTACCTAAGTTATTTATGTATCAAAATGCACAAATGAAAGGTTTAAACATTTTTTAAATTTATCTCAAACATTGGCCCAGGTCTCAAGGCTGACAATCTTGCACAAATGTAAGAAGTTTGTTGAAGGCTTGAGCATTTCTGCCAGAGATATTATATTCCAAGGACATCACTGACTTTTGTCAAGGTGAATAATAACAACTTGTGAAAGAGAGGAAAGGAAAATTAAACATTAAATATTAAACAATTACAAACACCACTAATAGATCTTTTAAAATGTTCTGTGATTGTTCGTTTTTAGAATTTTGTACAAAGCTCAGGAGATTCAGGTTGTGCATTTGATCTTCTCATTACTTATAGCTTGCATTCAGTTAGACACTGTAGAAGACACTCCTGAAGTTATAAAAACTAAGATAAGAAGATTCATTGAGAATACATGCACATAAAATGACAACAAAAATTAAGACAGTTTTTTAAATATTTCCTTTTAAAATGTGGAAGTTAGATAATGTAAAAAACTTAAATTATAAAGTACATTTTGATGCTAGGTTTTACTTATTTACATTGATAATAAAATCGTTATATTAAATTTTAAATGTAGTTCTGTAAAGTGTTATAATATGCAAAAATGACCATTGGTGTGCACAAAGGGTTAATTATAAATCCATACTTAACCGTTTCAGCATGATCTCAGTCTCAGGGATCAAATCGTATCAACTTTGTACTTGTTATAGTTTTCACACTATAACTTTTAAATTAGTAAGTTTATTCTCATGTAATTTTAACAGATTTTCAGTAAATGTTACAAGGCTTTTGTGAAAAAGATTAGGTTTTTTTAAAGTAATGTCTTTCTCATGCATTTTTATTCTAGAATGTTGACTATCCAACATGTAAAGAAATTTTGATATTAAAATTAAAAATACTTTTATGAATCAGAAAATTTTCAAATTTCACACACAAGATCTCTTATTTTTACTACTGGATCTCTGTACAGGTTTGGCTAATTTGACCAGCCTAGTAACAACCATAAAAAATTGGTAAATAAATATATATTATTCTTTTTTCATTCTAGAATGACTACAAGTTATAACACAAAAAATGTTTAGTTTAAATAGCTTGTAACTCATAACATTATACCTTTACACGTTTATCACTTTTACTATATTGACCTTTCAGCCATGCCTGGCTAACATTACAGAAGTTAAAATGATGTGACACAATTGCACTCATTTTACCATGTGCAAAAATCCAAAACCAGCCTTAAAAAGTGACTTGCCTTGAGTGTGTTTGAGTGGACTAGTATTTTTACAATACAATGACTTTTTAATTATAATATATATGTATATACATTATTACTGTTCACTAACAAGTTATTAAAACATACTTTTCTTAATACATAGAACAGTAAATAAGGAAGTGTAGTGAACAATTACTACTTCTGTTTACAAACTTTATGCTTGTTTGCTACTTGCCTTAAGTTGTTAACCCTTATCAAATTTTGCAAGTGGAGGATGTGAAACAAAATAATTTTCTAGGTTTCATATATACCTTTTGAAATAACCTAAAAATCATAAATTACTCTTGTAATACCATAGGATTTCACTACAATTTATCAAACTTAGTAACTACGTTGTATTTGGGTCTAAAAAATTATGAAAATTTGAGAACACTTAAGTTTAACCTTACAATTTGAAATGCGATGAAACAAAAGAATTTCACATGTAAATACTCTGCAAAGATTCAGAGATCCATTTGGGGGCCAGTAAGCTTTCAACAGGTTATTCTAACATCACAGACATAAAAGTGTATGTAAAAACGTCATTCCAAAAATCTTTCTCAGCAAATAGATAAGATAGCAGGTTCTTATTTTATATTCTAGTTTGACAATATATGTAATTTGAATTCCTAATTTATAAGAAAATACAGACTTTGCACTTGAAAATCACAAAATTCTAATCTGAGGCAATACTGCATTTAACATACCACACAATGCACACAAAACTTGATATGTAGGTGTGTTTTTTAATATTTACTTTTAAAATAAACAGTTAACTAATGTGCAATACTAAAATTGTAATTATCTACAATTTGATTCCAAACTTACTGACATAAATCCATAAAATAATAGTTAAATAAAAATGTTAATGGAGATCAACAGATGTGATATTGCCTTTGACCTGTGTCAATAGCATTAATAATTACTATATTATCTATCTTCACCTCCTTTACCTTAGTTTAATTTAACCTGAAACAAGTATTCCTAAATAACCTAGAAATTAATTTTCACAAAAGCAATTAAGGAGAATAACTTAAAGCATCATTTTTGTTTTCAAAACTTTTATTTTGATGTAGCAATTAGACCATTTATAATTTTGAAAATGTTTCCTGCTAAAGAAATCACACCAGTTAAACCTTTTACAAAAAATTCCTTCAAAGTGGTTTACTTTTGAATAATTCCCATTTATGAAGAAGACTCATCTATTTTCTTTGTTTATAGAAATAATACCCATAGTATTCAAACAAATAAAAATATAATTCAAATATAAATGTAAAAAAACACTTAAAAGATGCAAAATATAACAATACTAAACCTTTACAGCCCAGGCACCTTGGGTTATGCTTCGAAACAAATGTGCAAGATCAAAATTTGTAAAAATTGTGTTGCATCCCCACAGATTTTCACCAAAATAAAATTAAAATTTTAAACTTCCTTTTGATTGAGTTTTATCAGTATTTGTTTTGAATGAAACAGTTTTAAAAAGTGAATATTTTTAAAATATTTAAAATAAAAATATTATTATTACCTAATTCAGAGATCCATTTGGGGGACAGTAAGCTTTCAACAGGTTATTCTAACATCACAGACATAAAAGTGTATGTAAAAATGTCATTCCAAAAATCTTTCTCAGCAAATGGATAAGATAGCAGGTTCTTATTTTATATTCCAGTTTGACAATATATGTAATTTGTTGATAATAAATAAGTTATAACACAACTTATTGTGTTATAATAAGTGTTATTATACTTATAATAATAGCAATAATATAAAGAACAATGTCATTGTTCTTTAGCCTGCATTTGGAATTTTTATTTAGGCCAGGAAAATAAATAAATTTCATACTTATACAGATACAACTTGTCAACATAAGAAAAAACCCAAAAATATGTAAACATGAAACAAGTATGAAGTTTAATTTTAATAAAAATAGTTGGACAAATAGTAAATATATGGAATATTTGTTTGGAATAGTCTATATGCAAAGTAAAATGTATGTTAAGATTAAAAATAGTTTTTCTCATCTTAAAAATCTCAAATTTCATTTGTGAAATCGCTAAAACCTAAATATATTTCAACAGTTTTTTTTCAATTAATCTTTTAATTGTCTGTTGTTTTCTCTACCTTATTTCCAAAATAAAATAAATGGTCAATCTAACTGATAACATAACCACAAAGACAGACAAATTAATTTTTTTTCTTTCTAAAATTACTTTAAATTGTAATATGAAACTACATTTGTTTATCCTAAGAAATTTTAAGCTTGTAACAGTACACATTTATTTATACTTAAATTTTATTGTTTTATTGCACTTTGAATGTGCTTAACTATTATACCTAAATCGCTACTTGTATACATGCAGCTTAAATTACGCTGCTCACAAGTAACTTCTGAAACATTTATATTATTATTTACTTTACCTAATGTAATTGTGACTAACCAAAAAATAAAAAGATTCATATTTTTGCATAAAGAATAAACATGAAACAAGAAATAAATCACTTATCCAATCTTCATTTTTTCTTGCTTTCAATTATTAAGGATACATACGCATAAAATGTTATACTAATGGCATTAATGCAATAAATAATTATTATTTAAAAAATGCACTGAATACAGACTAATAACATGCAAAAAGCAGATAAATTCCCTTAAAACATTAAAATTTTCTAACTTTCTAACTATACGAGAAGAGCCGTCAAAAATTCATCCAAGCTAGTTAAGTTTCTCCCAGAAATGTTGTTTGTACTCTGAGTGAAACTGATGCTTATCTGTTCAGAACAGATGGTTATACAATCCCATTTCATAGATGAAAACCTTGACTTAATAGGATTTTAGGTAATGCATAATTAAACATAAGAAACAACTATTAACAAGACCTGAAAGAGAGGATACGGCAGAAGGAATCTGATTTTCTACTAAATCGCTCTTTGACCAAATTGAAAGCTATAAAAATTATGGTTTGTCTGAGCAATGATGATCTTATAGTGAGTAATTTATATTTAATTTTGTATCTTTTCAGGAGGTGGTGAATAAAACAAATAATACACGATATCCAAAGAAAACGTGTCACACGTCTACAATTTTATTCTATACTAATTGACATAACAAACAAGAAGTAGTTTAATAAAATTTTTAATGTAAGATAGCAAAATATACAGTAAGGGATACCAAGGAGAATGGGTTAACTTAATTAGTATTTTACTAAAACCTTCAGACTCACCCCATTTATCAAGGCCTCGAGATCCGGCTGTCCGCCATGAACCATCCTCATCTCCCCTTTCTAGATCTCGAGGCCCTGCCCTCCAGTTGTCCAGTCTTGCACCATCTTTTCTCGGAATGTTGGAGGTATCATCAATACTACCTCCCCTTCCTAAAAATAATTAACAAAACTAATTTTTTTTAAATGTTTCTCAATTCCAAAATATAAATATGTAAAAATTTTGATGGAGCATCAAATTTTTGTCTCTTTAATACATTTTAAAATATAATTTTTTCCAAAGTTAACTTGAAATAATCCGTTTGTAGCATTAATAAATTCTAAATAATTAGAGAAAATATTAAGTAATGCTAACTTTAAAGAGTATGTTGATTACAAAAAACAAGGGTGTTAGATTTTATTTAACACATTAAATATTTAAAATCTTTTAAATCAGTTTCACAATGTATCAACAAAGTGCTATTACTGTTTATATATATAAATACATGCCATATATTTCAGCAAACTCTATAAAAGTAAAGTAGGCAATATAATTGCCTCTGGGACATGTTAATAGTCTGTTTTAATGATACAGGGAGAATTAATTCCCTTATTATTAAAATAAGTATGTTACTGCTACTAGCACAGTTTGCATAATTGTCCCAACATATTATATTCCAGCAGAATACATCACTTTGGCATAGTTTGACATTATTCTACTGTCCCTGTAACTACACTTTGCACAGCAAAGTCTGTATTTCACCTTTTGGTCTCCCTTTATGTCTTAGTATGCTGAAATAGAGCTTTGCTTACTAAGTGCTCTCATAGACAACATTGCTATAGCCTGGACAGTTTCACATCAATTTCTTGTATCCTCTATGCAGAGAGAAATTACATTAGCATCAAAGTAGTAGTTATAATTAAACCATCATTTTTGACAACAACTGCTACAATTGAAAAATTCAATAACTTTTTTTGCTTTGTTTATTTAAGTATGCATGATGAAATACTTGTAACCCCAATTTTACCGTTTTCTTGTCTTCTACAGTCTTATATTTAATCTCCATACTAGTGTTTACTTGTTAAGTATATACTTCATTAATAGTATTCATAATTATAGCAACATAGGGAATTTGTTCAAAACATAGTGGCAGCATGATGAATTTTTACAAATGTAAGGTTAAGGTGAGATATTAATCTCACCATCCTTAATTAAATGCCATTTGACAAAAGTAGGAAGTAAAAAAGGAAAAAAATCCTTTCAGAAGTAGAACTAAGCTATTAACACTTCCAACAAAAAAAACCTGACATACCTGACTTCGGTATTATGATGTTAAGCTCAGAAAAGAAAATACTCCAAAAATGTTTTACAATAAACCTAACAACTATTTCAACAATAAAACAATTCCTTCATAAGAAACATGACATAAAATTTTACAGACCTGGGATTCTGTCCAGTCTTCTCTCCCTATGAAAATGCATAGTTTTAAATATATTTATATATTTATTTTCCATAAAAATGATTTAAATTTGCATTTAAACAAGTTTAATAAATTGAAAGGAAAAATTAAATTATCAGATTAATACAATTTTAAAATGGAAGCATCTGATGCATTTATTTCAAATTTCTAAATCTCTAAATGAATAGACTTATGGCTCAAAGTTTTCTACTGCTACAGTTAATACACCAAAAATAGTTTAAGCACAACAGACAATAATACATATTCTTAAACCTAACTTCACAAGATAAATTCTCATAACTACATTTTAAAAATAAATTACATCAAAACCTGCTAAAATAAAAAACTTGTAAAACTGCAGAATGGTTCTTAACTAGTTTTTAAGATATGGATATGGTAAATTTATTAACCTATATATATTAAAAAAAAAATTATTTGGTATGTCTTTAACCACTGAAAGAGCATACATGGCTAAAATTTGGATTATTTACTTTCAGTTCAAAGATTTTCACAAGTACCTGAACAAATACTTTACAGTAATTTTTAAACTTATCCCAATCTGTGATTCTTGGTTATAAAGAAATATTTTTATTGTCAGAATCAGCATTCAACATTGCAGAAGGTTACCACAATCAAATTGGTTGAATACCACTCGTATTGCTACTTTTTTCAGTCCTTGCAGTAATTTAATTACAAAAACCAATTTCTACATCTATAACAACAAAAATCAATTGAAAAGAAATGTATGAAATTGCCTGCAGTTATAATTATCTAAGAGTTTAAATTGAGATTTCCCTAATCAATTTTTTTGAAATACTCATTTTAAATTGGAAAAGCAAGCAAAATATGTTACAAGTATCTTCTTTTATTGTTTCCAATTTTTTAAAAACACAGGTTAGCTTGTAATATTATTCATCATAACCGGACAAATGAAATTATTACATCCTATTTCAAACAGGTAAAAAAAAGGAGGTAAATATATGATATTTTGAAAATAAGGGAGAAAGCCAAGTGAAGGCTTGCCAACTGAAGTTATATTTACTCATTTTATTTTTTTTAGTTAACTTTATTTTTAAAGCACAAAATTAAGTTTAAATTAACAGCAGATAAATAATCATCAAATCTGCTCTAAATCTTCACTATACATGTGTATCATACACTGGATCATTAAAGTTTACACTATGATATTAAGGGTAAGTTTCAATTTATGAAGAAATTTCAAATAGTTATACTTTTAAAGGAATTAAAAAGAAGAAGAAACTGAACCTTGCTACTACCATTACTGCTTTATATATACTAAACCATAAGCCAGCAATAAGCTAAATATTCAGAAAAGCATCAATGCAGAAGAAATTCATAGCAGTGCATTCTATCAGCACATTAAAACAAATTGAAACTTTTATGCACAGAAAAAAGTTTGTTAAGTTTTAGAGGTTTGTTGTATTTATATATATGAATAAAAACAACAAACTTAGACTGATATAAAAATAACACTAACAGAAAATTCCTTTACATAAATCATACTATCACAATGACTAACAAATGATTACCAATGATAAACTAAATGATCTTTGATAGAAAGAACACTTTTGGAAAATGTAAAACCATTTACCTTTCATTCCACCTCTGTTCTTTTTCACCAATGCTTTGACTTCTCTCAAAGTGACGAGTACGTGAAAATCCACCAGGAGGAGCATCAATGCCATCTTCGTATTCTATCCCTCTTTGATAATAACCACCACGACCTGAATAACATTCATTGTATATTCATTATTGACTGAATTTTTTCTTTTACCTTCTAAGATCTTACAAAAAAAACTGACCCTTTATTGGTTTTTCTAATATGAAATCAATCAATGTAAAGAAAGCTGATATTTCAATAATAATTATTTTATTTTCAGTGATGATGAGAAAACCCACTTGTAGAGAAATATCCAGTCATCGCCTGAAGGTCAAAACATTGTTTGCTCCTCTACATAAAAATTTTCTCAACCCAAATCAGCCGTTTTTACATATATAATTACTTTATTTTGTTTACTTAAATGCAATTCTTTAATTTAGAAATATCTATATGAAATATACTTTTGATTCATTTTATTGCATTTTACACTTTTAAATGTAATAATTATTATAACTATTTTAAATCTGGAAAAATTAAATACACTGCAAACCTCTGCCTCTTCCTCGATCCACTGATCCTCCTCGACCACCCCGCACTGGCAGTGCTCCATTGCCACGTTCCAAGAGTACTCCTTTTGAATTAAGTCTTAATACTGCATCACTATTTACCGATCGAGCCCAAAGACGCTATATGGGAATTGCACATTATTAAAGAAGCATAACAAGAATAAGAACACAAACAGATCTTGTGTCACAAGTGGAATGCTAATCAATATAAATGTAGAACAAATACACTTGTAACTTATCTCTCATTTACTTAGTTATTTATAACAGCAGTTTCTTCACCAGTTGAAACAATAAAATTTCCAAAAGGAATATCCTGTTGTTCATCACCATCAGAAACAAAATTCAATTTTATCCCTTCTCACTAAATCAAAACTCACCTGAATGAAAATGTCTTACAGACTACAGAAAAATGTGTACTACAAAAACCTGGTTAAAAACAATGTTTTTGTTAGAAATATTAACACTCAAGCAAAATATGAAAAATTTTAAGGGCCATCTGACAAAATTATACAACAATTCAAAAATTTATTTTCTTCATTTACTTTTCCCTTAACATGAAGTAAATACACACCTAAACCCTGAGAAAAATACATTAAACCTATCAGATTTGAGTAAAAAACAGAAATGTTCAGATTATCATCCACTTACATAATGTCTACACTTTGCTTCTTGAAGCCTCATATTTTGCAACTGCCAGTTACTTGCAGTATTTGATATTTTGCCTTTTAATAAATTTCACTTCAACTAGCAATCTGTTGCTTTTTTAAACTAGCATACAATTAACAACAAAATATTTTATTTTTACCCAATGTTTTCAATTTAAACAAAAAAAATTAAGTTTTAAAATCAGACTATATCATAAGGATGTACTACAATGCTGCATATTTTAATAAAAGTTACTAACCAATTTTTATTTTTCAGAAGTGTATCTCAAATTAAATTTGCACAGTCACTAAAATAAACAAATTCTAAAATCTTCATTTATACATTTTCATCAAATGTAACAAAAGAATCCAAATAATGCAACTACAATATCAAGCCAATCAATCATGGTTATTCATTTAATAGAAACCAGAAAGAAAAAGATTCTCTTTTCAAATGGGTATTGTTAAGGAACATTTGCACATTTTTACATGAATTTTGGTTGTTTACAAAGGGTCCATGTCAAGCAGGCGTCTTTGTTGTTTCATTTTTTCATCAAAATTTATGACAAATAAGGGAAAAAAAGCAAAATAAATCAACTTTATTATCACACTTTTAAGCCTTAAAAAACATGTTAAAAATTATATCTGCATGTGCATTGTTCTTTCCCAATATTTAACATTTTAAGCATTATCATCCTCTGAATGTTATTTCTGTGTGTTGTATATAAAACTATGCCTACAGGGTTGCTTGTGCTATGGCACAACACTTTTATGCTTGCTCAATGATACACAAGATCATGACTCAAAAGTACTGGTGTCTAGTTTACAGGAGTGAGCATGTTCTTGTATTCATCTTATGTCATCAAGTAGCACTTCCATTTGTTTGATTGTTCAAAATCCAGGCAGGCCTATGAATATTCAAATTGTTGGAAGTAGTGCCCAAGAATTTTTTTTAAATTGGAAAAACCGTAACATGAAACAGATCATTAGGCTTTTTTTCGTAGATTGAAAAGAATATCAATTTGTTATATTTGTTGGAAAACAAGTACAGACTTAACCATCGTCCTATCGACTCAACTTGTAAATTCAGTAGCCTGGAGTTACCACTTCAGTAAGCTCATTTCTCTTAGTAGTCAGGTTATGCACTTTTTGTAACTCGTTCTCAGGTAAGTGTTGTGACAAACACACATTTCAATATATTTTGTTTATGTGTTCTTGGACCACTACAATACTTTTCTCACAGCATTCTGTGTTTTTCATTTTCAGATCCTGATTTTTTTCACCCATCTTTATGGTTGCTTTTAAAAGAAGAAAAGTGGACTCTGAGTGTCATGTTTTCAATGAAGAATGGGGAGAAAAGTACTTCTTTGTGGAAACAACAAACCAGAAAGCTACTTGTGTGATATGCACAGAAAGTGTTGCCATTTTGAAAGAATACAATCTACAGCATCAATATGAAACAAAATATTTATTAACATATTTGAAATTTTCAGGAAAGTTCCGTTCTGAGAAATATGAATCCATGAAATGTGTTTTTGAATCTCAAAAGAATCTCTTCATGAAAAAGTTTGCTGAAAATGAATCTGTTACTTGTACAAGTTACAAAATAGTATATAGGATGGCAGAGCAAGGAAAACTTTTTACTGATGGCAACTTCATCAAAGAGTGTATGACAAAAGCAGCAAATAAGCTGTGTCCTAAAAAAGCCAATTTCTTTGAAAGTATCAGCCTTTCAGCAACTTCAGTTGTACGGAAAGCAGAAGAACTTGGAGAGAACATTGCATTACAGATACGACAAAAAGCTAGAAACTTTCTATGGTATTCTCAGGCACTGGATGAGTCTACTGATCTCGAGTATGTCACAACTTCTTGTGTTCATTTGTGGAGTTAATTTGGACTTCCAGATCACAAAAGAGTTGGCATCAGTTTACAGCATGCACGGAAGAACAACTGGAGAAGACATTTTCATGGAAGTGCATAAAACTTTGCAAGACAATAACCTTCAGTGGAATCAGCTTAAAAGTGTAACATTTGATAGAGGAAAAAACATGGCTGGAGTAAAGAAGGGTCTGGTGGGACTCATCAGAAAACAGTTGAAATATCTTCAACTCCCAAGCACTCTGTTCATAAACTGCATCATACATCAACAAGCACTCTATGGAAAAGACTAAGATATTTCTTGCATACTGAAACCAGTCATTTCTGCAGTGAACTTCATTCAGGGTCATGCACTTAATCATTGCCAGTTCAAGGTGTTTCTTGAAGAAATTGATTCACATTTTTCTAACTTGCCTTATCACATGACGATGAGGTGGCTCATCTGCAGTAAAGTCTTGTCTCGTTTTTATAAGTAGAGAAGATAAATAGATATATTTCTTCTTGAGAGATATAGAGCCGATCCACTTCTGTCGGATCCAACCTGGTTGGCAAAGTTGTCATTTTTGGTTGACATCACATCCCACATGAATGAATTGAACTTGAAACTTCAGGGGAAGAATAACCTTGTCTATGATCTCTATAGAACCATTAAAGAATTTCAGAGAAAGCCGTCATTGTTTGAAGTACATTTGGAAGGAGAAAACCTCTCTCATTTTCAGTGTTTCAATGAGTTTCATGCTGGAATCACAGAAGATGTCAACCTGGAGTTTCAGAAAAAGATTATTGATGATTTAAATAACCATTTTTAGATAGATTTTCAGATCTCGACAGAATCAAAAGTGACATTCTGCTTTTTCAGAATCCTTTTGATTGTGTCATTGATGACGTGCCAGTGGAACTTCAGCTGGAGGTCATCGATTTGCAAGGAAATGACTTGTTGAAAGTAAAACACAGAGAGAAGCAACTTACTGAATTTTACAGCTGCATACCTGAAGATGATTTTCCAAAGATGAAGCAGTTTGTATCTAGTATGGCATCAGTGTTGGGAACAACTTATGTCTGTGAACAAGCATTTTTAAAAATGAAGTATGTGAAGTCAATCAAGGTTGACTGATGAACATTTGAAAGCAATTCTAATGATTGAATGCAGCAATTCAAAACCGAACATTGAAAATATTTTAAAAGCCGAATGCCAATTTCACAAATCTAACTTTTTTGCACCTTAGTGAAATTCAGATATGTACTCACTATGTGTGATGTGACAATTGTTTTTGCTCATGTCACCTTCTTTGATAACCTTTTGGTAAATAAAAATGTTGGTTGTATTTCTGTTTGTTTTTCATTATGTGCGTATTGCATGCTACTCCCACATGGCTAATGTGGCATCCTAAACTTAGTGTTAAGTCTTTTACAGAGAGCTTTCATTCTAGCTCATGAGTATTGAACATGATGATCATGCAGCCCACACTTCTTATTCCCCAAGTAATCTGGCCTCCTGTGAATAAAATTTGGTGACCCCTGCTCTTGATGATGAGAAACCCACTTGAAATAAAAATGTTAACCTAAAATTGGCCTAGGAAGGTCGAAATGTGTTAGTACCCATACCAGCCATACAGATACATGAGCATACTCTAATTCATTCTAAGGTACTTTAAAAAATTAACAGTAAATGTCATATTCTACATTTGTCATACAGTCACTTAATGCTTATAATTAACTTGCATTAGTTCCAAAAATAACTCTACATAATGAAACCTATTTACTTCAGATTAAAGCTCCAAACAGCATTCTTTAAGTACAGAGGGCACCCCAAAGAGAAACAAATCACCTCTTGAGAGGGCACGAGCTGGTAGGGTATAGTTAATAATAATGCAATAATGCTAAAATTAACATTGTGGTACTTAACTATAGATTGTGAGTTGAATATTTCAAGAAAGCCAAGGTGTACTGTTCCCACTCTTAAATTTTATAATCCCCTTTCATGACTATTTTTGTATTAAAGCCTCAAATCACCATAGATAAAAAAAAATCCAAGTCTTTTTGATGATATTGTTTAAACTGTAAAATGTAACATATTCACAGTTTCCAGTCAAGTGTATTCTGATAACTTAAATACGCCTAAATGTTTACAAATTACAAAATAAATTTCATTTCTACTCATGTTCCGTAAATTTCAGATACTACTCTCAGAAATTTGTGCTTGAAAAATAAAAAAATGCATTTACCTGTTCATCCTCTAACATCGGAACAAGTGCCAATGGTATCTGACATTTCTCAATTAAAAGAGATGGAACTTCTTTTAACTCTTCTGGTGGCTTGGTATTTTTTTCAAACAATGCCAACATCTCCTCTCTACCATACCGGTAATCCGAAAGTTTGTATTTTGGAGTCCCCCCAACCACAGGAGTTGGAGAAGTTAGGCTATTTCCGTGAGATAGGTTTCTCAACCTGAAAAACAAAAAACAATTCTAGGTGACAAATCACTATGTAGTTTTATATATATATGTACAAGTACTCATTAAAGAAATAATTTCAAAGCAAGAAAAATTAATGTTCACAATTTGACACCATCTAAGTATTTGCTGACAAATAAATGTTACAGCTTAGTTGTTCATTACCTAATCAAAAACTCATATTACCTTCAATGTTGTGCTATAAGTAACTACCAAGAAAGATGAAACATCTTTTCAGTGTTTCAAACAGGACTTGTATACTGGAATGTCAGTCAGTGGACAATCTTCAGACCAATTACAGTTATTTGCAATAAACTAATTGTTTATACTTCAATGAACAAGTTAGATGTCTAATAAAAATAACAAACTTTGGTGTCACATTGTCCTAAATCAAATACCATACTATAAAGCTTATTAATTGATAGAAAATCGTGATTTTAATCAGAAACTTCAGGAGCAAAACAAACTTTTTTTTTGTTATATCTCAGCTACAGACTGCCACCTAACCAGGAAGTTTGGAGGATTCTTTTGAGTTTGTTTTGATCATATTTGCAATTGGTTTCTTTCTTCAAACTTTATGACTACTTTGCTTTAATCACTCAACTTTGACAAAAAGTTAATGCAGAGCTTGATTAGCTATCCCAGATACACAATTTATATCAAAAACTGTATCTAAGTCTAGTACACCAAAACATACAAAATTTAAATGACAGAAATAAAAATCTTTTGAGTGACTTGTTATTAGTCACAAACTGTGAGAAGTTTGTAAGACATTGTAACAAAAACTCTTATTGGTGAACAGTGTCTTGATAATCATTTCATTGTAGAAATCATAGTGGGGTGGCAAATAGTCATGCTAGTCAACATATTTACTAATCTGAAAGTGCCAATAGAGGCTAGATGTCTAAACTGACATTGGAATGAGCCATCTTGCATTTGTCCTGTAGACAACATACAAGTGCATTTGATTTATCCAGCAATAGTCTGGTTGTTTCTGACAATCGGAAATCATTTATTTCAAACCCTTTTGAAAGTTTGATCCCAAAGGGGAAAAAAAAAGATCACAATATAATTTCTTTAATACACATGATGTGCCATATTCCATTTATCTTCATTTTCAAGGCCCAAGCTATGTTGTGATGGAATGAATCCTCTTTAAATAAATTTGATAATGCTAGTGTTTTATCTTATATGTGGGTATCAGATGTTAGCTGACTTTTATGATGCATTCATGAATTATAAAAATTTACACGTAAAAGCAGGGAATAGCATGTAAAAATATGTCAGCCACACTATTTCTGAAATATCCAGTGTCAATGATGATTTTCACTCAGTGCTGAGTTTCATCAGGTAGACTCGTATACAAACAATTTAAACACTTTCTATTATCAGTTTCACAAACAACAACTGCTGTAGTGTGTGAAATAAATTAAGTACATGAAATTTATTATCAATTACATTAAAATCATCTGCAAATCAGAATTAGGACAAGGATTAATAAAATAATATATTACTTATGAATACTATTATTCTTTTACTTGAATTAAATTTTCTTTTCATTTTTGTTTGATCATGCTATTAACACTAGATTTTATAAGTACTGACACAAAAACAAGAATGCACTGTGTTGGTCCTCTACAGTAATGAAAAGCTATTGCCTAAAACAAGTACATGCCATGAATTTAATTTTTTTAAGTGCCATTAAAATTGATAGCACAGTCATCAAAATTTGTAAGAGCTAAGAGATTTTTGAGTGCTGGAAAAAAACAACCACCCAAAACTTGAAGTGTCCATTTACTGTTAAGTTTGTTCTTCTTTGAATACATTAGCATTTACAATTAATATCCAAAATTATATTCCATTTCAGTATTTTTTTTCTTTGTCTGGGACTTTCCTATACCAGGCAATTAGCAACGAGAGAAAATCTAGAGTTTAGCAGGATATCCTATAAATGTAGATGTAAATAGATATAACAGTTATTTGTTATGTATACAATTAAGCCTAGAACTTTAATTATAGTAAGTTCTTAGAACTATACATTAATGGAACCTGCACTTCCAGTGTTCAACCTTAAAGCCCTAAACAACAGTGCTAAAACCCATATCTAGGGATGCTGACTGGCATTAGGACACTTCTACTGTTTTATTATTTCAAACGCAAGTTTAGATGTTGACCTACATATAGTATATGAAACGTAAATATAATAACATTATGATTACTACTACTGTTATTAATAAATATATAATTTCTAGATAAGAATATATATTCATATTCTGGTCAGGAATTAATTTTTTTTTAGGATTTGATTAACATGTTTTGATGGGTTTAGCTATCTTACAAAGCTTAAAAACTATTAGTGAATGAATATATATGAAACCAGAATGTTTGGATAATATACCATTCTTCTGCAGAAATGTTTCATTTTTATAACAACAATATGACACCAGTTAACTTTAAAAAGTTAACTGTGTAACACTGTAACCAAATATTCAGAATATTTTTCATGAAGGAAGAAACTTATACTACAATAATATTGTATTTTGGATTAGTGAAATGGCTATATAGTCCTAAAATATTCGTTTGTTTGGAATTTCATGCAAAGCTACTCTAGGGCTATCTGTGCTAGCTGTCCCTAATTTAGCAGTGTAGGATTAGAAAGAAAACAGACAGTCATTACTGCCCACCACCAACTCTTGGGCTAATCTTTTACCAATAAATAGTGGGATTGACCATCATATTATAATGTTCCCATGGCTGAAAGGGCAAGCATGTTTGATGCAACAGGAATTTCACCCTCAGTCCTTAAGTAATCTAAACAAGTCAAAGATAAACTAAAAGTAATGTTGATATATTCTGCAAGTTATTGGTTCAGTCTTATCATAATCCAATGATTTCAAAGCTTCTAGTGATGATTAATATAAAAACAGTTAAAAACAAACATTTCAAATGAGTTAATCAAAATTAAAGTTATAACTATTTCTAATCACATTTAGAAACAAAGTATGGCATTGGCAAATAAAATGCCTATTTTCACTTTTTTTTTTTTTAAAGTCACTATCTTCACGATCATACCAATGCAATTTCACTTATTTAAACCACAAACATATTCCTTATATTTCGATTTTTAAACAATGGAAAACCAATACTGTAATTCTTTTACGTTCTAAATGTCGCGTGTCTTACCAACTTTGATGAAACATCGAGTCTAAATGCACTGCTAGTGTTTGAAAAATGTTAAGGCATGTAAACTTACCACAGCAATGCATAATTAGCATTCATATTGTTACATTAGTTTAGAAATAATTAGTTATTGACTGATGACTTAGGCCTTAATCAGTTTCTTATAAATTAGCTATGTTGATTTCAGAAAACCTCAAATATCTTTTATGGTAACTAATAGCCCAATCAAATAAAAACACACATATTTCTTTTAATACTATGTGGTAGTGTAAGAAAGTCTTGCTGATTCTTATTAATTTCTGAAGTAATAGGGGAGCTTTAAACTCTAGATACAAACCTACTTATATGACATTAACCCTTTTGCAATGAGTTGCAGGTCAAAGGCCATGTCATTGCACTTTACGGAACTACTATTTTATAAATTTATGTTAACAAGTTCAATATCAATTTGAAAATAATTCAAACTTTAATATGATGAGTTGATTTCTTAATTTTAAAGTAAATATTAAAAAAACACAAATATAGATGAGTGAGACATGTGATATGTTGAAAGCATCACTGTTTAAAATTAGATGTTTGTGATATCAAAATACTAAGTATATAGTTTTATATACATTGGGAGCAATATTAACAAGTTAGAATACAATAAGAACCTCGTATCTTTATTTGGCTGAGATATGGCTTACGTACTGAATCAAACACAGTTGCCCAATTCACCTCTTTTCATTTTTGTAAATGGCCCTTTATATACATTTACTTCAATATATGACATGAATAATCAATCAACAGCTTAAAATGCCCCTTTATGGTTTTCTCAGCTATATGAATTTATAAAAAGGCTCCCACGTTCATTTGAACCAAAATTAAGAAGTTGTGTCTTTAGTTTGCTTGAACTTATTTTTTCTTAAACCTAAATAATTATAGTTACTAGACTTAAGTTATAGTGTAATTCTATGGTATCAGTATAATTACTTATGATTTTTAAGTTATTAAACTGTATTTATATAAAACCTAAAAAATTTGTTTGATGTTCTCCAGTTGTGAAATTTTAAAAGGCTTAGCAACCTATGTTTAGCAGCAACCGAGTACAAAGGTCATAGCTAGTAGAGATAATTGTTTGCTTTACTTTTTGATATATTGTTGAATATTTTAAGAAAAAATAAGTTTGATAATTTATTTCTAAATATTAATAATCTATATACATATATAATAATTGAAATGTGACTATATATTACAAAATACTAGCCCACTAATACACAGAAGAGTAATGGTCAGCTTTATATTATTGGATACCTAACAAGTGCACATGCACAACAGTAATGCAAGTTATTTACTGCTAATTAGGCATACCTATGATATGCAGTAATTCTAGCATGAAAAAAAAAATCTTTCCTAATTTCTTTTTTATGATGGTTACGAGAGCTATCACTTGACAGACCCCACATAGGGTAAGTAAAATAAAACAAAAAAAAAAGGCTTACTGAAAACAAAGTTTGAAATGTATTTAGGTTTTAGAGATTACATAAATAATATTTTAGATTTTTGGGAAGAAGGGTGGTTTTTACTCATAACATGAAATCACTTTGGACCTAGACTACTAACCAAAAAGACTTGATCTTTTTACAAATAAATCTTTAGTAGTAATATTTTATTTAGAACCTGATCTTTATTATATAAAAAAAACTATAATACTTACTAAAAGGCTACCAAATTAATGAAGGTATGCATAACATATCAGATGTTATAGGGTAACTATTTAATGTGTACAAATATACAAGTGAACTTGTATATATAGTACTGAGTCCTATACTAAGGTGGGAACAGAACACTTACAAAAAATAGTACATGACATCATTAATCACAAATAAAAAGATTCAATGACCAGTAGAGGAGGATGTTTTACATAATTTGGTAAATTTGTCAGGTATGTCTGACTGCATCTTTTCAAATGCAAAAATATAACTATTTTAATAATAATACTAATTGGGCAGCTTGATGATTACTCAAATGTGGTCAAAACACATAGCAAATTATGTTTAAAAAATTAAAAATATTGTGTTTTGAAAGGTGTATTACTTATATTAATAAATACAAAATATACAAGTAAACCAGTTGTGAATGTTGCTCTGATATGAAGATATCGATTAGTAATGTAACTGATTAATGATTCTGAGAATTTATGATGTAGCATATTCTACTAATAACTTAGTTGTAATCACTACTGATATTTCAACAAATGGAAAACATATTACAATATATATTTATATAATTTTTGAACAACTCCATTACATATCTTTTTATCTATTTACACAATAATGTTAAAGATAATAAAAATCCAATATTTGAGATCAATCATTAACTTTATAATCCTGATGCTCAGCTAAACATCTGTAACACAAATCTTCATATTTCAACACAAAATATTTAAGGATAATGTGCCTTTTTTGCATTAAAACATTTGAGGGATTTACCTTAGTCTTTTTTCAGTTTTACAGGACAATTACTGCATGTTTTGTTGTAAACTTAATATCACCAAAAATCAAGAGAATTTCTTTCAAGATTAAATTTTGTACAAATCTTACAAAAATTCAGATACCATTGCCAACCACTTATTAATGAAACAAGTTTAATATTAATGTTAAAACTAAAGAGAACAAAAATTATTTTGTACTGCAAAATTAGTATATGTACTTAGGATAAGAGTTTTGCCAAACTTTTATGATATCACTGGGATTACAGCCAATTGTTATCAATGTATCAGTGTCTTCTAATCATTACAAGTTTTCTAATGAATTATTTTATGTACACCTAGTAAGTCCACTGTTTAAAATTAATCACATTATTTTTGTAGTTATTTTTAGTTCTTGTCCATGTTTGCTTTGATCAGAAGTTATGATCATCCTTCTTACGTTTTGTAAAATTTCATCAATCTCCTTCTAGGAACTTAGGAGTGAGAGCATAAACAAACAACACTACAAATATGTAGAATGAAAAACAGATATCACTAAAGATTTTAGGAAGTAAGAATTAATTCAAATTACTCTAAAATTTATATGTTATTATATGTCAAAAACACTATATTTGCCATATTCTGTGCTGACAAAGACTTTTGTTCAATATCAGTACTCATCAGACCAGCTTCAATACAACAGAGCAGTTATCACAGTATTATTCAAATCAATTTTCATGAAAAATGACTTATAATATGAACTAAATACAAAAAAATTAATTGTAACTGTTCTCAATTTCATGTTTACACACTGGATTTTATTTCGTTAAGTATTAATAACACATTCTTCATTATAAGTTACAAGAAAGCAAACCAAGATTAACAGGTTTCTTGGGTAATGGGATGCTTCTTTATAATTTAGATTGCACCAGCACTGTGTGTTACACTTATGTAAAACAAATTGCACAGTAACTACTATTTAATTTATTTACAACTACCCACTAACATCACAAAAGTAACTTACCATTCAGGTCCAAACTTCAGAGCACTTTCAGCCATTGTTGAACTTGATACTCTTGGGATAAATGAAAAAAGAACTTTATTTAAAAATATATTGTAAACTATAAGAAATAATCTTGTATTACTTTATAACATCTGATTAGCATCAAGCATGGAAATAATGAAATAAAATTACACTTGCTTGAGGGAAAAGCTCAGAGGAAGATTCAATTCCCTCATGTAAAGTTGCGATACCTCATGAAATCTGTTTTTACTTAATCCATCCAATAGTTCACTTTCATTGGTCATAACTTAAAGAATATAGATGTCCTATGTATTCCCAATCAGTAAAGCCTACTCAAAAAGAAAATTCCAAAAATGGTGAAATTTTTCAGGGATGCAGTAATGTAATACTTAATTGCTGGAGGATCTTTATTTATAACAAATAGTTATTATTGTATAAAACATTAGTCCTACCATTAGTGACGGGGTTCATAATGCATGATTTTTTTAGACATATCTTTCCAAAGTACATAAAATATATGTACCAAATTGCTTGTGAATCAATATCCATGTTAGTTACAAGTTTCTTATTACTTTATAAGGAATGTTGTGGCAGGCAGACTTAAATGATTTCAACATTATGTAATATGCTGATCACATCTGTGGTTAAGATGTACAAAAACCAAATTAGTATTTTAAGGGTAAGGAGACATAAGCACAAAAATATAATTACTATACTACATTCTATTTTCTTATTACTTGTGAAACACTTACTGTAATAGTAGTAATACTGGTATACTTCTTGTTTGAAATAAAGTTGAAAACAGAACTACAGCTTTCCTGTTAAGAAAATATATGTGTTGACATATTTCCAAGATGTATAATTTAAAATTATATTCCTTTCCTCAAATTTTGTTCTATATTCACATATATTTGCCTAGAAAATGTTCCTCACCATTTTGTCCTTCGACAAAAGAAACACAGCTAAATAAATATTATATATAAGATAAAATCAGTCTAACAGCATTAATAACTTGATCAACAACTAGAATTGTAAACAAGATGCCTCAGATTAAGACTAGAAAACTGAACATAGGAAACTATTCATTTCCTGTTCTAAACAGAAGCCACTCTATTTATAGACACCTCTACCTCCAAAGTAGGCCATACAATCAACTCCATTTGGTTCACACAACATTCACATGTCCATTTTATAACCAAAAATTAATGAATTACAATAGATATCAATAATAAGTCATTTATGCAGATTATTTTGTTTCAAATTTAGAACAAGCATATTTCAACTTATCCTTTTTATATATAACATGTTCTGATTAGCCATATTTTTGCTACAAATGTTTTCTACAGCTATATCCAACTAACATCATCTTTATTAACTTTCAATAGTGAGATACAATTATTTTGTGCCCATAAAACATGTAATTATATGCCAGTTAAAATAAGATGATTCTGAGCAATTTATGTTTTTTCCTCACAGCTATGCTATTGTTAATGCTGTATTTAAGATATGGCAATTTTTTTAAAGTCTTTTCCAAATGTAGAAGTTCACAATTGAAAAGTTTTATTTACATCACTGCAAAAACAATAAATGCAAAAATTGACTTTTCTTGTCTCTTTAGATATTTAACATGAAAAAAGACCCTTGCTTAGGAATGTCAGCCAGCAATTGAAAGCATTATTCATCTTAACTCAAGAAGGTGCCATTAGAGTTAGTATTTTGGTTCCTAAGTTCCCATTTTATTGTGTAATTTTTGTAAAATAATTGCAAAAAAAAAAAGCACTTTCATAGATTTTTAGATTTTTTTTTTTATGAAGGTCAGTAAATTTCTTTTGCAAGTGATACTTGGTGGAGCATTTGAGTTTTAAAGATACAATATATGTATAGAGATAAAACACTCAAATGTAAAGAAAAATTCTCTAATACCCTATATGATAAAAAATGTCAGTATTCAGGTTTGTAAAGATTATCAGAAAATTTTAATGAAATGCAAAAAATAATACCATGTTTTTAAAATTTAAATGCCATAAAATCTACGGGTTCAAATAACCAAGACACTATTACAAGCCATGCAATCTACCATATTTATCAATTTGTAGTTCACTTCCTTCTCTAAAAAGAGCAAAGATTGTTCAAATTAGTTTCAACTGAGTAGTCATGAAAAAAAAGGTGATAAAGCAAAATTAATTTTAAGTTCTCTCTCTAATTTTATTTGAGAAAAAAACCCAAAAAACACCAACGTAAACAGTTTTTAAAACTGAAACACAAGTTTCAACAAGCACACAGTAGTTATGTAACAGAATAGCAAAAATACACATAGCTGGATCATCTTCATTGTGATTAATTATCTAAATGTGCATGCATGCTATTAATTAGGGTGATTACTTAAAGGCTTAAAATATTTGTAATGCTATATTCTTTCACCATTTTACATTTGCTTTTCGATTCATAATAAATTATTTAATCCATTCAGTAATATGGTCTTTAACTGAACTTTTCAAATGTTTTAAGCATCACCATATTTATTGCTGTGAGCAGGAATTACACCTACCCTTTCAACAGTTTCTAAAAAGTTTGAAGCCTAAGCACTCCCTTTCACTTAGCTTTAATTTACTGTGTGTGCACGCATGTGTCTGTGTGTGTTATAGACACAATAACATATCTACAAGTTCTTAAAGACCATGTTTAAATCACAAACTAAACACTTTATAAACATCACTGCATATAAATTTTCTTAGTTTAGAAAACAGTTTTTACTTCTTTTTAATCCAAGATGTTGTCTACAAGTTGATATGGTTTTACTTTTAGCATTATAACAATTTAGGTACAGAATTGTACAACTGTTTACTTCTTATTTTATCTTTACAAATTATCTTTGATAAATCCCAGCTAGTTTAGCTGATGTACAAAAGTACTAATAACTTCTATCCATTTTATGAAATAGTATATATTAGTTTGTCTTTTTATTGCAATCTTAATAATTATATTCCAAATATTTATCCTTTCAAGCAGTGAGTATTTAACAAGTATCAGAGACAAACTTGTAATTTAAACACTCATTGAATCATATGCGATAAAGTTCAAAGTCTATTAAGTTAACTTAGCTCAAAGAACGATGTGAAATTTTGTTTCAACTGATATTAATTTTAAATGAATAAGTTTAGACTTTGATGCTTCTATTTACAAATTTATGATTACAAATGTTGTGACATTCACTTTTATTTCACAAATGACAGCAAAAACAAAATTATAATTAATAGGTATAAAGAAGAGTTAAACTTAGTTTGGATTGGTGATCAGTGTTTGACTGGACAGTAAAAGACACCCATATAAAAATAAAGTGGCAAAGGCTGAGCTCAACAAGACTCCTGACCACATAAAAAAAAAAAAAAATTAAGGTAAATATACTTCTATATATCCATATATCTAGCTAACAATTTTAAAACTTGCCTATAAACTATAGTAGATAGGCTTTATGACCTTTACTTAACTAAGCTAACTCTCATCTTTTCAAGTTTTTCCTACAATCTATTGCACTTAAACATGAATTTCATTCAGTTCTGTAAGAAATTTAACGATATTTTTCTACTGATTGTTTGGAAGTTTCACAGAATACCATGACTCTTTAAAAATTTTCATATCTATACTTTATTTTGCAAATTGTTTGTGGCAATAATAAGTAGCTTTATTGTACCATCCATCTTTTATTTTACCTTCATAACTTTTAAAGCTCTTACTTTTAGTTAATACTGCCCATATAAATTTTACATATAGTACAATATGATAATATTAACTGACTTAAATCTGACAAATAATGCTTGCATGCTTATTAAGTAGGGGTTTACTCTATTATTTCACTATTGCTAGTTTCATTAACTTCATGTTCAAAATGGGTTAATTTGACCCATCTTGAGAATGTTAAACTACACATAACTCTAAATTTACCAAGGCTATCTTCATTAAATTTGGCAAACTTTTAGTAAACATCACACACGTGTTGGAAAAAAATAAAAAAAATTCTGAAGCTTCTACCAAGTCAAGCAGAGTTATAGGTCATTTTCATCTCAAGAATAAAGATAGTTTTGTTTTGAGTTTACCTACAGATTACGTATTATGTTATTAGACATTAGAGATTTTAAGTAAAAGTTATTCTTTATAACAGGTACAAAAATATTATTGCACCTATTCTAAAAAGACATTTTCCTTACATTAAAAGCTGCAACTTGAAATAAAATAATAAAAAGTATATCCATTTTAGTTTTCATATTTCATTTGTATAACCTACACAATCATCTTGGTAAAAATTTAAATTCTATTTTCCCTACCCGAGCATGAACAGTAAAACATTCATCTACATTAAAAAAATATGAAACAAAATTATTCTTTTCTTTTTTAAATGCATCACCTCTTACGAGACAATGTTTTACCTTTAAAAATTCAACTGTTAACCTCCTCACAACTGTTTTATTTTAATTTTGTTATACTTCCAGTCTTTGTTCAGGGAAACCGTTTATTACATCAGAAAATCAATAGATCACAATGTGAACCATTTTCTATTTTCCACACACACACACAGATAAAGCAAATAAACCAAGTACTTTATGAATAGTTTGAGCTCACAAGCTCAAGTTCTCCAGCCTAAAAAGTTTTGATCTTTAAAATATATTAAATAAGTAAAAAAAAAAAGTAAACATTTTAGAACATAGTTTAGGTGTTGAGGCCCATTTGTACTACTCTTTTCACTGTTTATTGTTCAAAACTAATTCATATAGTTTTCAAATATGTATTTAAAACAAAAATATATCAGAAACTAGAATATACCAAAACCACTATAATTTACCCAACTTTTTAATTGTTACTGCTGGGATGGCTTCACTCAACACACAAAAACTTTAACTTCTAAATATAAACAATCTAATGATTCCTGTACAATATAATAAACTTTTACTACTGATAATAAACTTGTCTATCAGACAAGTACATGTGATGTAGATAAATAATTTTACTGACACACATTGAAAATAGAGTTCTCTAATTACACTTCGAATATCACACTGGAAAATTTCATAACATGCATAATTTGATTCTATCAAACATATAGGGTTAACAGTACCAGTTTGAATATTTGATATATCTAACTTTTCATTAGAGAGATTGTTTTGTACTGTTAGCTTAATATAGATATCTAGGGCTAACCTAAATCTCCTAAACTAAGTGAACCTCATGAGTATTATTGTGATTATGGTTAAAAACAACGTTAATAGAGAGAGGTTGATTTTTAGTTTGATCTAAACAGGTAGCTTTCTCTCATTGGAATTAATATGAGTAAGATAAGGACCTTGGATTTATTATAACTTGATTTGCACATTTAATAGAGATAGCAGCACATTCTACAGTGTGACTGAATAAAATATTTTGCCTTTTTGGTGGATAAGACACTCAAGTTACCAAAGCAGTGCTCTGTTGCTAGTACCACCAAAGCCATTAGAATTTTAGTGTATTTATAGATGGGGTGATAAGTTGAAAATAATGAGCCAATTCTTTATTCTAATCACTTAAGAGTGAAAGTAATGATTATATAAATATATGCCAACCATGCTGTTTCTACCACATCCATTGCTGATGAGGCCTTTTTTCCAACACTAGGGTTCATCAGACTTATTGGATACTAGTTAAGCCTAACTCAGAATACCACACATGGACAGATAACTTATTGGAAAAATTTACCAGGAGTGGTATTACAATGAATTCAAGATTAGAAGGATTATAGGATAATTAAGATACATTAACTTATTTTCTCTTGTGAAAAGTAATCTTATTGAAGTTTACAAAACTATATGAAAAATCAACAGAATAAAGATATCTGATTTCCTTGCACTAAATACTGAAAACAATAGGCTATTCTTCAAGTAAAACAGCTTTATTTTATTAACAGACAGATTAGTTTATGTAACAAGTTGCCATCAGCAGTAGTAAAGTTCAGCACTTTAAAAATAATTTTGAAAAAAAAAAAAATCAATAATTTCCCAAAAAGTAAAGATTAAGGTAAAGTTTAACTTTTTTCAAATGGGTAGATGTCAGGGATATCCTTGGATGAACAAACAACCTCTTCTTATCCATAAGTCATTAAAGGGCTTTCCTTTAATATTAAAGAAATAATTGTATGATTAAGAAAAAAAATTACAAAAATAAATCTGTTTTCAACAAAGTTATTTTTAAGTTAACATATGAAATGGTTTGCTAATTGATCCATGCTATTTGTTACTTAGACTTACATCATACAACATATGTGAATGAAGTAAATTTGAGTTGGCTTCTTTAGTTAGTGCTTTTACAGATGGAAGGTGTTTGTGAAAATTCAACTAAGACATTGTGCTTAAATTTTTCATATTATTTGATTTTTAGAACTATTATCATTTATAACAAAAAATACCCTTTATATGAAAGCTGTATGGTTATAGAAATTTAAGAATTTTAAGTTGCAATTAAAATGAACTGGAGAACAATTCTGCATTAAACAGGTCACATTCCTTCTTAGCACTGAAACATGGACATATACTAACATATCTGCCATTGGCACTGTGCCAAGAACAATGACCAGTTCAATTAATCCAACTTTTGTGTTCATAATTGTTATAATGCATCAGCACATTCTGACAATAATTATACATAATATATACAAGATAATGAATAATTTTAACAGTTTTTTGCATATATAACTGTTTTAAGTAACAGTAATGCTTAAAAGGGATAGTTTAAATGACTTAAAATGATTCCTAATTCATTAGGTTCAGTTTTAATTATAGGCCAATAAAACCTGTCTCAAAGTGTATAAACATTATTATATATATATTTGTGTGTGTAATAAAGTAAGTGCTTATATTTACCTTTAATCTTTTTTTCATGTTTCGTCTTTCACAGCCTTTAGGCTTATACTTCCTACATGCATTCAGTAAACCATGTGTTATATTACCCAAGAATAATGCTTCTGATTCATATTAAGTACTTTAGTGAAAACAATAACTATAAAGCGATGCTCTTTAACTGGACTGAGGTTATTATTTGTTTGCGATATTTTTCTGACAAGATACATTGAGAATCACTCAAAGAAATAGGCTTAGTTGAACTACAATGTAAAGGTTGCACTCATTGTTGTCAGACAATTCATGTGTTTGAAAGCAAGAAGAAAAAAACATTCCCCCAAAAATTAACAGTTTTTACAAAATAGATATGATAAATTCAATGCTACAGTGTGCACAAGATTGTCAAAATAAATTCACGAAATTGGCAAGGGCTGCATAACCACTGAAAACAAAAGTAATTAGAAATAATCTAATGGTAGTTTACACTAAAATTGCAGTACATCAAACCTCAATAATTACACATTTACAGACAAGTGTGCCACACTAACATAAAGGTAATTTTTCCCATCAAAATATAATCAGTTTTTAAGTTTGACCTTACTAATGTGTAAAAACATTGTACAGTTAAAATAAACATACTCTTCTCAACAAGTCACAGTGATTATGCATATCTTGTAATTCAAAAATAGTTTTGTCACATTCTTCACTAATATAGGAAAGTAGTTCTGCATGAACTAATAATACTTCTCATTACCTAATTATACGTACTACTTGTAACAAAAAATCCAGCTCAAGTAAGAAAACTATACAACTCACTCACTACAGGGTTAACATCGTTATATACAATCCTAATCGCTAGGAACTGTGTAGCATATGTCACACGTTAACTTAATGATATCCGATTACTCTTATTTAATATATTTTGAACTCCATAAATAAAACAAATAATACCAAAAAGCAAAAATAATTGATGACTCGTTTGCAATAAAATAAATTAATGTGTTTACAAAAAATAAATAAAGACAATATAGTAATCATAAATGGTGGTCAGTAAAGAAAACTACACTTCAGACTTGGTCGAACTACATCGTCTCGCAGTTCAGAATCAGACTTCAGTTTAGTAATTTGATCCCCCGTTTCACGTCACACTGATAAATTCAATTCTCTATTTTTTGTGCCTGAATAATCAAACAGTGAATGAATATATGTAAACTAAATACGAGCTGCTTTGTACAGTAAACTCAAGATAAAGTACCAATGCATCTTTATTCATCTTTCTTACCTTTTTGTGTAAGTTAAAAGGTTTTAGGCAAATATCAGCCGACGACACGACAGCATAGAAGAAAGGTGGCCGCACCTAGGGTCACGTGACTGTTAAATTGAATCCGGGATCTTTTACAAAATTCATTATATATATATTAAATTCCACGATTTATACCATATTTAAATATTTTACAAATTAAATTGGAATATTAAATACTAATTTTATAGATATATGTATCATAAATTCTGATATATTTTGTTATTTATCTGTTTTTTTATGTTTAATGTTACACAATAGCTAGGTAGTCCCCATCAGATGTTAAAAATCATCATGTTTCTGTACTAAGCTCGAAGCCAGGGGCAAAACTTTAGTAAATATTTAAATTATTAAAATAATAAAATTAATAGTAATGTTACTTTGTATGTTTGTTTTTGGAATTTGCGCAAAATTACAGTAGGATTATCTGCGCTAGCTATTCCTAATTTAACAGTGTAAGACCAGAAGGAAGTCATCACCACCCACCACTAACTCTCGGGCTACTCTTTTACTAACGAATAGTGGGATTGGCCGTTGCTTTATAACGCTCCCACGGCTGGAAGGATAAGCATGTTTGATGTGACGGGAATTCGAACCCGCGATCCTTGGATTACAAGTTGAATCCCTTAACCACTGGGCCGTTACTATGTAAAACAATATTTTCTCTCTGATTAAAATAAGTACAATAGTATGTGAAAACTAAAAAAAAAAATCATGGAATATTCTACTTTAATTTACATACTATTTTGTTACTATTCTGGGGTGTAAGTTTCCCGTAGGTAACAACTCAGGAATCATTTACTGGCATATTACTAAAAGTTCCCTGGTGGGATACCGATAAATCTATAGCCATACAACACCAAAATGCTTGATTCCATACCCCGCGGTGAACACGACAGATATCACAAAGTAACATTATTGTAAAACAAAAGAACAGACAAATTAAATAAAAATGTATTTACATATTTTGTTTTAATGGGTTCTATCACTTGGCGAGTTATTTTCAATAACTAAGCAACTTGCATTTAAAGTTAGATTGCATTAATTTGTCATCATAATTTATAGATGCCACCTATTGGAATATACTGAGATGCAATTCTGGTTGCTCATCGTAACTGTCTTCTGCTTTTTTGGCTTCACAGTGTTTATGTTTCTTATCATATGGTCTTTAGAATAGTGCACCAGAATTTACATGACTCCTTTCAGAGCAACGCATAATGCTAAACTTGTATTCCTAAATATCATTGCATCAATTTTATTTTTCTCTTCAAATTTTGCTTTTGTGACCTGGGAGCTTATAACGAAAACATAATGATGATGAGAGACTATATTTGGGGTCTGATACGTGAGAGTGATTCACATTACAGTCGTAAATCTCGAAAAACTACTCACTTCTGAACATTTTTTGTATAATTTTAGTATAAATACATGTAAATCTTGATTCATATGTTGTTTTATTCAGACCTTATGTAAATGAAAATATGCAAATTTGCCCATTTGTACATAGAAAATAGGTTAATTGCTAAATTTCATTATCCAGGTCACAAAAGTTTGAAGGGAATAATGGCCACTTTCTGTACTTTTACAACATAACCAATTAAAAAATAGCACATACTATCCAGGAACAAAATTTGTGTTTCATAGTGTTATTGAGACAAATGGTAAGTACAAGATATCGACGTAAATAACTTATGACTCATGGCAAACATTTAAACTTGACAAAACTTTGTTCTTTTACAGTGGAATGTATTTGACATAAAATAAACTATACATGAATACGAACATGCGTAAAACTAACTTTAAATATGTATGCATATATATATATATATACAAAAAAAATGTCTGTGACGTTTATCATAATAAACAAGAACCAGTAATGATACTTTAAAAGCAATATTGTGACACAAATAACAGATTAAATATAGTGGAACATTCTGGACAAGATGTTTCACGTTTATTATAGTACGTATAATATGTTTCATGGTTTAAACATACGAGTATGCATATAAGTTTAACTTGCGCTTTACACAGAAAAATGTTTTCCATGTTAACATAAAACATTATAACTCTAGTGATATATCGTAATCATTACATTATGAAAACAAATACCATTTCTTTCTCTATAAGTTTAAATATGATTCTAGTTTCTGCGTTACCATTAAGGTCAATTTTCAACAAAGCATTTAAGTATTCGAAATTAATATTTTATGCATCACAACTTCATAATCTGTATAGCATATTTTATTATTTACTATGCGATTACAAATCTATTACAGTCTTGGCCAAAGTTTTTGGATACTGCTCTATTTTGATACTAGTGCCCACACGCATGGAAAAATTGTTGAGTAAATTTCCGAGTCGTAACAGAAAAATAGCATGTGATCAGACAGACACGTACGAGTTGTTATTTTGGTCTGTTAGTTTAGGTTGCTTTGAGCATTTGTCAAAACACAGATAAACACCTGTTTTGTATAAACGTGTGTGTTTTTGGTTTAATATTTTTCGAAACAGGTGAAATTTTTGTTTAGACAGTTTCCCTACAGTTGATGTAGAGCCATACCTCGTCACGTGTCAGAACTTATTAAGTGTCAAATTGTACAACTATCAGAAATGGTGTGAAGCAAATGGACAACGCCAAAACAGTAAGTTACCCCAAGTATACTGAACCCAGAATCATCGGACTACAGAAAACGTTGTTTTAGGAAGTCTACTGATAGATGCCAAAAAACTACTACCAGAGACGACCCTGTTTTGATTAGGTTAACGCGACAAGGTCGAAAGAACTTTTGCAAAACTTTACGACAAGAATAACAGGAACAAATTCATTGCAGGGCATACAGAAGAACAGTGAATAAGAGACTGACAAAACCAGTCTGTTTTTGTCTCTTTTGCAAAACGGGTTCTCTGCAAACTAATATTAGCGAGACCAGACAGCATGCCAACGTACAGCATTGGCAACATGCCATTTTTTACATGTTAAAGCTGATGAGAATATTTAAATTCATCTTTTGCTTGGAAAAAGATAGAAGACTGTTGTCTTATAGAGAACACAATGAAGATGATGCAGCGCATGTTTTGGCAGCTATTCATCACGCTTTGAAAACTGCTCTCAATACCCTCCAGTGAAACTTCAATGGCGCCTCCTAAAAACAATACATGGAGATGAAACATTATTGTCACAAGCAACAACATGATTTTGCAATAACTTTAAGTACCAGAATAACAATACCACTGTTCACAGTACATACATTGCATTAGAATATCTCCGCATGGAGGATATTACAATATTGCTATTGCCAGCTAAATGTCCAGATCATGATGCTATTGAGAAGTATTGCGCAGAATGGAGCTGGAAAATTGTTAACCATGACCATAGAGCAGCAACTACGGCTGAGTCGCAGTACCTTCTAATGACAAGCTGGGATGAAATCACGGTGAATTATATCAATAATCTCATTGGCAGCATAAAACGTCACTTCATGGAGGTTATTAGAATACAAGGAAGACCAACTAAGTTGTGGATGTTTGATATTAGCTAATATAAAGTTGTAATAATTTGATGCTATATTATATCATCATATATATTTTGGTAAGTTTTTGTTGTGATAGGTGAAATGTTGAATTACACGTCGTTTTACAAGTTTGTGATAAAATTCATTGCTGTCCTAATAAATTGTTTGCAATGTTCATAAAATCTTTTTATTATGAAATGATATATGTAGATGTTTAATATAACATGCTTTGTTTGTTTGTGTTTGTAATTTCGCACATAGCTACTCGACGGCTATCTGTGCTAGCCGTCCCTAATTCAGCAGTGTAAGACTAGGGGGAAGGCAGCTAGTCATCACCACCCACCGTCAACTCTTGGGCTACTCTTTTACCAACGAATTGTAGGATTGGCCGTCACATTATAACGCTTCCACGGCTGAAAGGGCGAGTATGTTTAGCGCGACGAGGATGCGAACCCGCGACCCTCAGATTACGAGTCGCACGCCTTAACACGCTTGGCCATGCCGGGCCCTTAATATAACATGCATTTCACATTTTGACAGCATCAAGGGTATTTGCATTTTATTTTAATAATGAAGATCTTATCTGTTACAATGTATGCAAACATTTTGGTCAAAATTGTTGTTTGTATCACCTACCGTGTTTCTCCGAAAATAAGACAGAGCTTATATTAATTTTCACTCCAAAATATGACACTAGGGCTTATTTTCGGGGGATGTCTTATTTTGATGTATTAAAAAATGAAGTTACAAAGTAAAAATTATATTCTATTTAATGTTGCAAACTGTTAAACTAACCATTTAAAATAAACTATTATTAAACTATTAAACTAACTGATTAATACTTAAACAAACTAATTAACTAACTATTAAATTATTTAATTAATTATTTTTTTTATTTCTTTCCTCTTCCTGCCACTCTTAACTAGGGCTTATTTTAAGGGTAGGCCTTATATTAAAACTATCCCCAAAAATCACACTAGGTCTTATTTTATGGGTAGGTCTTATTTTCGGAGAAACACGGTATTCTGTCAAACCATCAGACTGTGGATGTTATAGCAAAATGCTCATTCTTACCACACCTAACAATTTACACAGCTTAGCGTAAAGTTGGCCATATAAGTTTGCTACGTAGTCCATTTGGAACTGGGTCCGGTATGGCCAAGCACGTAGTCCATTTGGAACTGGGTCCGGCATGGCCAAGCGTGTTTAGGCGTGCGACTCGCAATCTGAGGGTCGCGGGTTCGTATCCCGGTCGCGCCAAACATGCTCGCCCTTCCAGCCGTGGGGGCGTTATAATGTGACGGTCAATCCCACTATTTGTTGGTAAAAGAGTAGTCCAAGAGTTGGCGGTGGGTGGTGATGACTAGCTGCCTTCCCTCTAGTCTTACACTACTAAATTAGGGACGGCTAGCACAGATAGCTCTCGAGTAGCTTTGTGCGAATTTCAAAAACAAAAATCAAATTATTTGGAACTTTTTGAATAACACAAACAAAGCTATCATGTAACACACCAATATATCATCTATGGACTCTGCTTAAGTATCAGCCAATGAATAATTCTCAACTCACTTATTAAATTAACATTTGGAGATTGGTATGCACTGATTACCTCGTACATTCTATGAGTGCAGACCAACAGTATCTAGGGGTATTGTCTAGAGAGCATAATAAGCATCTCTTTGTTTAGACTAACTCTTTCTTTAGCTGGGAAGCCCAATGAAGTGTTTACACCTTCATTGAACATCCCTATTTAAGTGTACCCGCTAGAACCATCATCAAATGTTAGCACAGGAGCATACAACACTTTGCTGCCCGGCTCTGTTTGTGTGATATAACATTTGTGTATTTTTTTTCCCAGAGCTTTTGAAACTATTAGCTTCGGCAAATGTAGAGAACCATAAGTGATTGGTAACAATAGTAGTACAACAAACCTCTCTGTACTTCTCTCACAAGTGTCAAAGATTATGTAGACCCTTTATGTATTAACTGAACTCCATCTTGTTGCATAAAAAGGAACATCCGTGATGGATGTGGAAGCAAACACATCCTGGAGACTGTGTAATTCTTCATTTATCATTTAATATCCATCATTTGTTGTGAATCAGTATTTTAGTTGGACCATTGTCACCTGTATATTTGTAAATTCACATTACTGTACTTTGACTCACTCAGTTACCCGGTCTCATTAATATATCAGCGCCATTCAACTAACAAGTCACAGCTGAGTCACTGAGTTATTGTAACTTTAGTTAATCTTGATTGTTTACATACATTTTTCTCGTGCTTTTAAATATTTTGGCAACCATGCACTCACTCATAGACTTCATGTAATAGGAGCAGTCCTAGTAATACCAGTAACTTTGGTCATCTCTACATTGTCTACCATGCTGACTACCATTTCAGTGAGAAGATAAACAGCTGACAGCCTATAATTACAAAACATCGTTGGTACTTCATTCCTTCTCATACAGATTACACTCTCAGCTGATACTGCTTGCTTTTTGGGTAGAAAACAGGTGCATTTCATACACTGGCTTTGTTACCATATCATATAGCACTAGGCCTCCTTCCATGGTAAGTAATGTAACACCATTTCTGTACATAGGAACACCGAGACATCCGTCACAACAAACATTTGTGCAGTAATCTTGGTTCGGTTTTCCAAGCATCAGATAACTATCCCATACATCACCAGTTCACCTGTTGCAAAGGTAAAGCTTCAGACAGTCTCCATAGTATGTTCACCCTGATGGTGCCAATGAAAGAAATAAAGTTATTTATTTAAAGTTAAAGAAATATAGTTGGTGATATACTTCCAACCTATTGCCATGTGTTAGAACAAAGTCAGCATTGACTGGTTAGAGTTTTACTTGGCGTGTTTAGTATACTATAAAATTAACAAATATTTCAATGGTTCTTGTGTGAATCAGGAACTCTGCTATCAAAGATAGTATTATGATTTGCTTCTGAATCATCTCTTTCATCAATTAGTTCTTGCTATCTACAAACAAAATAGCTATAGTTTCTCTTCAACTATTCTCATGTGACCTCAACAACGTAATGATTAAGTTACTCTGGCCAGCAAGTGTCTGGAAATCTAATATAAAATTCCCATTCGGCTTTAAACTTACCAGACACTACGTGATCACTTTGAATCTCAGTCATTCGAGCCTCCTTTGCCCTGAGACTAATCCTCATAAGAGGAACTTGGCCAGTAGTTCTGAGTGATCTATTAATTTTCTTCCTTGAATTTAGAATTGTATAGCAAAAGAAGTCATGAACATTTACAGCATCAGCACCCTGAGAAGACGTTTTCTAAACCTCACAACCATCTCTCTTCAGTGGCCAGTTCTTTCTCTCAATCATCAGTGATTCAACTACTACGTTGGTTTAAGTCCTTTATAATTTCCCATATAGTAATCTAAATGAATTTAGGTATATAAATAAAATTACGTCATTTTGTCTGATTCATTATTCAATATTGCACAGCAGACCACCTGTTCGATATTTATGTATGTAAATATATTCAATAAAATTATAAATAAACTTCGTGTTCCGAAAATTGTTTGATTTCAAATTTGAAGGAAGGTTCAGTTTATTATACACTTTGATTAACGTGTGTTATTGGGTTAAACTAGTTTTAGAAAATTCCACTCTTTATCAGTAATCCTGAACACAAGTTAACCAAAGAGAGAGAGAGAAATTGGATTTATATAATAGCGAAAACTATCAAATATACTGTTAGGAGTGAATATGCTTTGTATTTACTAGGAGAAAAAACTACATAATGGAAAAGTAAAGTGAAAAAAAATTGTTATTGGCCACTAGTCAGTTCTTCACATAATATAGCAACACAATAGCAGATGTTGTAAATAAAATCAGTCTTCTCAAATTCATTTGATTTTGAAGCGTAAGTCAAAGAAAGACCTAGTTTGATCAATGTGTCAAGAACTGGCTAGTGACTTATGACACCGTTTTTACTTTACTTATCTATTGTGTAGGTTTTTCTCATAGTGACTACTAAATGTTCATACCAATAGTATTTTTGATATTTTTCACTATAATCTGCCTTCCAGTGGTATATCGGTATGTTTGCGGACTCACACCACAAGAAACCGAGGTGGGCAGAGCACATATATAGCCCATTGTGTAGTATTGTGCTTAATTTCAAATAAACAGACAAACACTATGGTATCAATAGAACCTATCTCTCTTTGTTTAGCTTGTGTTCAGAGTTACCGATGATGAGTTGAATTATCCAAACCTAATATAACCCAATAACACGTTGATTAAAGTGTAGATTGAACTTTGACTTCGAAATTGAACAGTTTTCTGAATATTAAGTTTATTTATTATACATACTATTGTTTGCTTATATAATGTGAAGAACTAACTAATGGCCAATGACACTTTTTTCTTCACTTTACCTATCACGTATATAAGATTTCCTCAGAGTGAATACAAAGCATATTCACACCAACTGTACGAATATATATGTGACACAGGGATCTAATGTATTCTCTGAGTGGTGGAACCTCTGCTGTGGACTGAAGCTTCACCTATCTAAGGCTCATTAACACAACTCGGGTTAGCAAACCAAAAAAACACAGTTAGCCAAGAAATGGATTATACCTATAAGTCATAAATCTATAGATTCTCTTTTCAGTTTAATCGGTGATGATTTTTTTTTTTTTTTTTTGGAATTTCGCACAAAGCTACTCGAGGGCTATCTGTGCTAGCCGTCCCTAATTTAGCAGTGTAAGACTCTTGGGCTACTCTTTTACCAACGAATAGTGGGATTGACCGTCACTTTATACACCCCCACGGCTGGGAGGGCGAGCATGTTTAGCGCGATGCGGGCGCGAACCCGCGACCCTCGGATTACGAGCGCACGCCTTAACGCGCTCGGCCATGCCAGGCCTAATCGGTGATGAAAAAGGAAAGAAACCTTTGACGTATATACAGTCTTTCGACTTGTTGAAAAAGCTATTTACCGAGTATAAAGCATTTTTAAATTTAGAAACTCACAAGTATTATTCGAGGGAAAACATAAATATTAATATAAAAAAACAAACAGAAATAATATATTCTATGGCCACGGCATTAAAAGTTTCTCTTTCTTATCATCTCTTTATCGGTATGCTCAGATGAACTGAATTCAATTTCTTTAAGAGTAATAAGATAAGGCATGCTGATTGACAGGTTACATTACAAAGTACATTTTAATTCTTTGAATCTAATAGCATTTGATAAATAAAATAACTGGACACTATGCATAACATAATGAAATAGTTTTTATTCGAAAACGCAGTCAAATATCCGCACATATTTAATTGGAAAACAGCATCCTTACTGAAGAGCTTTCTCTGTAGCAGTGGTAGAGGTTTTGTATCTGTTCAAAGTTTTTAAATTCCACTACTTCTTTCAGCAGTCCAGAACTTAATTATTTTCAAAAATTGAAAGTTATTTCACGTGTTTCGAAAAAGAAAAGACAGCAGTTTTTTTCATTTCAATAGAATTTGAATACAGGGTGTAACTGAAATTTATGCTTTTTCTGCCAGGATGAAGCAACTATGTAAAATAAATCTTAGATTTATGTCCATGATGTCAGAAAAACACGTAAATTCAAAGAAATATCGATACAAAGTGATAAAAAAACCTATAATCCGATCGCTTTTGAAAGGTGGACCTATTTCTGACCAAGCATTTGAAATTCAACCGTTGGAATTAATTACAATAGCTACGAGGCTACTACAAGTTTTTTTTGCAGAAAAAATGAGCAAGACTACACACACACACACACACACATTATAATTCTCGGTATAGTTAGTTGGTGCATTAACCACGAAGGCCTCGAATTTAAATCGTGCTGCTATCTAGCGACTAATAATTTCACTATAGGCCACAGTACAGCACAGCTCAACGAGGAAATTACAATATTAAAACGTTTAAAAATTGTCTTCAAAGTACGTGCTTCGTTATAACAAATCAAATTCAGTGAACTGATAATAATCATTAAGAATTAGCTTGAACTGGACGTGAAATGAGCATACAGAGCAACACACGTTTAAACCTAAACAACCCACCTTACATTTATTTATTAATATATTAATATAAATATAATGTAAAATAATATTTTGTAATGACTATATTTTCTTTAATTTTTATGTTGTTGCTATTGGCAACTTCATTTTAAAATGTAAGTATTATCATTATATACAAAGCATGAAACTGTGTAACAATCAAGTTCTACATGAATGAAATAGTTCTTGACAAGTGATTGGAAAATAATATTATAAACGAAAGAGAAAACTGCTGTTATATGTATTCACGAAAGTATTACAGAAATTCGTTATTCTAAAATTATAAGTAGGTGTCTTTGTGCATTGTTTTCTCAATTAGTTCTTTTAGTTTAAGATTGTCAGTTGAAGATAAGAGTTATTCAAGGGTTAAAATATATTTTAACCTGATTTTAATAGCTTGGTTAATCTGTTTTAAATATGATAAAAATAGGATGGAATATCCTGTTATTGTATATAAGTTATGTACATCTTATTGTAATTTTCCTTTCAAACCCCCCTGTTTTACAACAATCTTAGTTTACTAGTATTGATGGCAATTTTTGTGTCATATACGTCAGATACAATTGTTGTTTACGTTTTCTCAATTCTCTACTTGTCAAGCTCAGTTTCTCATTACCTTCTCTTTAAATCCTTGGCTACTGTGCTACATTTATCATGTCAAGTTTGTGATCATTCTCTTCTTGAAGGCCTGGCATGGCCAAGCGCGTAAGGCGTGCGACTCCTAATCCGAGGGTCGCGGGTTCGCGCCCGCGTCACGCTAAACATGCTCGCCCTCCCAGCCGTGAGGGTGTATACTGTTACGGTCAATCCCACTATTCGTTGGTAAAAGAGTTGGCGGTGGGTGGTGATGACTAGCTGCCTTCCCTCTAGTCTTACACTGCTAAATTAGAGACGGCTAGCACAGATAGCCCTTGAGTAGCTTTGTGCGAAATTCCAAAGCAAACACACAAACTCTTCTTGAAACATCTGTTGAAATAATCAACGCGTTTTGCTTAGCATTATCATTATTTTCTTAAAACTTGACTTTAACATTATGATTATGTTAACATCAGAGATTATGTCTGAACCAACTTCATCATATTCAAACTTTATTTTTTGAAAAACGTATATTGTTGTTGTTTTGAATTAAACACAAAGCTACGAAATGGGCTAGCTGCGCTCTGCCCACCACGGGTATCGAAACCCAATTTTTAGCGTTGTAAGTTTGCAGACATACCGCTCAGCTACTGGGGGGGGGCAAAACGTATATTACTATGATTTTTTTCATCTCAACAGCGTGAGGAAATTGTTTAATAGATTGTTTGTTTGTTTTTTTAAATTTCGCACAAAGCTTCACGGGAGCTATCTGCGCTAGCCGTTTTTAATTTAGCAGTGTAAGACTAGAGAGAAGGCAGCTGATCATCATTCTTTTACCAAAGAATAGTGAGATTGGTCGTCACATTTTATAACGCTCCCACGGCTGAAAGGGCGAGCATGTTTGGTATGATGGGGATTTGAACCCACGACCCTCATATTACGAGTCAAACGCCTCAAACCACTTGGCCGTGCCGGGCTGTTTTATAAATCTAAAGTTGAAGTAGTGGTTTTGTTTGTTTATTTGATTTAATTACAATTACAAAGTCACTCAATGGACTATCTGCGAAGTGCCCACCACTGTGAATCAAACTACGAATTTCAGTTTTGTGAGTTAGTAAATTTACAGTTGGTCCACCGGGTGGGGACAAGAAGTATAAGAATTATTTTGCTTATTATTTTTTTCCTAATCTAAACCTACACAATGGGCGATTTGCATTCTGTTCACTGCTTGAAACCGAATCCTGTATTTTAATATTACAAGTCGTTAACTTATCAACTGATAAGCTAGGGACGTAGGGAAAGTAAAACTCGAAGTTGTAAACATTTTTAGGTTGAGTTTAATGTTGAAATACCAAGATGTAACAGTAAAGATGTTTGAAAATTTAGAGAATTGTAATGTGCTGTGGATATTAAACAGTGTTTTAATTTCCAAACTGATGTAAAACCACTAATTGATTAATGTATAAATATATTACTGATTTAATATTTAAACAAAATATTCGTTACCTAAATTAAACAAACAGTGATATGTCAGCTAATACAGTAGCACTCTGAGATGTCACTGGAAACATGCTTACCTCTTACATATTTAATTCATAATGGATTCGAGATCATTCAGTAATGTAATATCGTTACGCTTTAGTTTAATGGTTGAAGGTAGTGCCACATCCTTTCACGGAATTGGGAAAAAACAAACAAACTCGCAGACCATAAAGTTTGGGCCAATAACATATTCTGAAGCTATCTCCCAAGCCAATTCAAGCCAACTTCCATCCACAAAGTGAAAAACTGACCGATCCAAAAAGACCACAAAGCTGGGCTTATCTCCTGAAACCGCTAAGAGGATAATTAATCAGAATTTAAAGATGATAAATGCTCACAAGTTTTCAACCACAGCACAAAATCAACAGGTATCTTCTCGAGAAAGATAACCAAATAAATTGGAATCTTTACTCTCTGATGCAAATACACCTATAACAAGCTTTTCAGTTCTTGCACCCCTGATCTGCTTCAGAGTGATCTTGAAAGTCTGGGTCTTTATTGAAAGCTGTATAGTATGGGAAAAGTTGTCAAGATTTGTAGTCTAACACTGACATCGTCATAATTAACAGTTCTCTGCTACAATGATTATTATAAAATCCGTCAATCAATAGCGTGTAATCATGACCATTAGAAAAAGAAACAATTTTTAGAATAGCACCGAACCACCGGACAAAGTGGACTTAATCAGTAGTATTATTATAAAAGTATATGTAAACTTATATAATTGATAAATAACACTGAATTATACGCTACATTCTATTTTGTTTTCTTTTTTTTTTTACAAATAATCAGATTGTTTTGTTTTTGGAATTTCGCACAAAGCTACACGAGGGCTATCTGCGCTAGCCGTCCCTAATTTTGCAGTGTTAGACTATGGGGAAGGCAGCTAGTCATCACCACCCACCGCCAACTCTCGGGCTACTTTTTTACTAACGAATAGTGGGATTGACCGTCACGACTGAAAAAGCGAGCATGTATGGTGCAACGGGGATTCAAACCCGCGACCCTCAGATTACGTGTCGAACGCCTTAACCCACCTGGCTATGCCGTGCCAATAATCAGGAATTTAGTTGTAGTCAAATTCGAATCGAGTTTTCTCCCACCTTTATCTTCTTTTCTTTGCTTCATTGACTTTTCCCTGATATGGTCTGGCGATTAGGATAGTCTACTCACAATCTGAGGATTACGGGTTGGAATCCAGTTCTTGAACGTGTTAGCAGTTTCAACCGTGAGTGAAAAAGAAGCCTAAGGGTTGTAGATGTTGACTGGCTGCTTTTTCTTTACTCTGCTTCAAAATTGTGAACGTCAGCTCAGTTAGTTCTCCCTTTGCTTTGCACGAAATTCAACAAACAAACAATATCTCGATTTATGTGTAGCCAAGTATTTTTTGTTGTGACCCATTTGTAGAAAACATGTTAAATGCGTGTTGTAATTAATGATTATATTTTAACAATTTCATGTTTTAGTTATATTATGTTTGTTTAAAGCAATACATTTTCTAATAATTTTTTCAGAGAAGAGTGAGATAATGTCAGAAATCTTAGTCTGAAGAAATAAGCAGAGTATAATAATAATATTTTTGTGTTTCCTTAAATTTAAATAATAATTCGGCTAATGTTTGAAAGGACTGACACCGTTTAATGACTCGAGCACTTTTAAAGCACTAAATTCCTTGGGAAAGTTTCAAATACCATATTTCAAGTGTCTGTGAAATTACGTTGTATCAATACAACATACAACAATTACTGGTTTGTTGTGGCGAGTAAAATACGTATAAGAATATTATACATGTTATGTATACTCCACCACTATATGGAATCCAGTTTTATTCTTTCGATTTATAATCGTCCAGCTTTGCTGATGAGAATGGAATTCTATGAAACTGGCATAAATAAGTAGTATATTGGTCCATACATCTGTTTATAACTATTATACACATCCAGCGCGGAAAGTCAAATCATTGATCACAAGTTCTGCCTGCAAAAGATCTTGAAGTTATCCACGAAGACTTAACTTAGTGATAAACTGAACATTTTCCCCAGCTATTGTGTATTTATAAATCTGGTGGAACATCTAGGAAATAACATCCATGTATACGAAAATTGGAACATAAAAGCTATTTGTCAATGCCTAGTTTGTGGGCAATTTTGCTGGTGTTGTACTGTGTATAAATTCCCTGTGCCGAGTTCTTGAAACGAGTCCATTAGTATTTATAACTTGTTAGAATACGAAATGAACCAAGTAAAAGTAAATTAATTTGTATAAGATGTGTTAAGAGTTCTCGGAGCGTGAACAAACTGATTTTGAGAATTACATTTGAAAATATCTTCTCTGTTGTAAGTTACTGCTCAGAATTTTATTGTTATATTAAACTTGCCTCATTTGTGCAACTATTAGCTACAGTTCATGAACGCGAGTATAAGAGAGTTGTGGAACCGGTAAAGCGACATAGATGAGGACTGACGTGAAGGCGCCAACAAGAGTTGGCGTATCCCCGGGTGTATCCCCGTCGCACCAAACATACTTACCCTTTCAGCCGTGGAGGCATTATAAAGTGACGGTCAATCCCACTATTCGTTGGTAAAAGAGTAGCTCCAGAGTTGGCGGTGGGTGGTGATGACTAGCTACTTTTCCTCTAGTTTTACACTTCTAAATTAGGGACGGCTAACGGAACTTCTAAACAAACAAACAAACAATCCGTATGTTCTATTTACAGTCTGTTAAAACATTCGAGAAAATTCATCAGTGTCATCGAAGTTCAGTAGTTTAAACTTTTATTTTAGTTTTACATCAGTTGTGTCTGTTTTTCACGGTACTTTCAGATTTTGATATTACTTCCTAGACAGTGACATAAACGTTTCTGTCATAGTTAACGAATGCAGTAATAAATGGGCTCTTTTACTATTTGTGATGTGTGTTCATTGTTACGAAGTCAGTTGCCCAAGTACGTTTTCTTCTCTTTTTTTCCTATTTATACATTTCAATTCTACATAGGTTGAGCACCTTATATTAAAACAGCCTTAGAAACTTCGTCGCTACAGCTCATGTTGCCACGTTCGGGTATTCTCTATCTGACGACTGTGCATATTGACAATGGCCCTTCAAGCCAGTCATAGTTTTGATTGCAAATGGATCCGAGATAAGGCTTTTCGTATTCCATCTAGTGTACGAGGATGATGGTTTCTCAGTTTCTGTTTCAATAATCCAATCCACCAGAATTCCTAAGTGACTTGACTGGTCTGACTTCGCATGGAATAGTGTGAACACCAATTTCGTTCTCCACTTACTTGAACATGGTTGAACGGATATGTTAGGGTGAAAGCTTGTGTACACTTGACATGTGTTTCTTTTCCAGACGGAAATCCTTCTTGATTTTGTTTTGTACTTTTGTCTGCACACGTGGATGTCTTTTAGCACTAATCCGCGTGTTCTTAAATTCTCTTCTGTTATTAGACGCAGCATTTTACTTACCGTAGCTGTGGTACGAAATAATAATAATATGAAATAATAATTTTGGTTAAATTAATTTAATGTGATTTTCATTCGAACTATTTTGGATTCATTTGGTTTAGTAATAAATTAGCTGTATACAACTTAGGTATGTTATTTATTATATTTTGAAAACCGGAATAATCATTTAAATTTAACTTATTAGATTAAATGAAGCTAAAAAAAACACATTTTTTACTGTTTGCACTGGAAAAGTAGCATTTCTTGAACATAAGCTATAACTTGGTATTTATTGGGACAGGCCTGGCATGGCCAAACGCGTAAGGTGTGGGACTCATAATCCGAGGGCCGCGGGTTCGCGCCCGCGTCGCTTCAAGCATGCTCGTCCTCCCAGCCGTGGGGGCGTTATAATGTTACCATCAATCCCTCTATTTGTTGGTACAAGAGTAGCCCAAGAGTTGGCGGTTGGTGGTGATGACTAGCTGCCTTCCCTCTAGTCTTACACTGTTAAATTAGGGACGGCTAGCACAGATAGCCCTCGAGTAGCTTTGTGCGAAATTTCAAAACAAACAAATTTACTAGGGCTAAGGTGAAGAGGTACAAAGAAAGATTTTTGTTTTTGAATTTCTTGCCAAGCTACATGAGGGCTATCTACGACAGCCACCTCTAATTTAGCAGTCTAAGACTAGAGCGAAAGCAGCTAAACATAACCCCACACTGCCAACTCTTGAGCTTCTCTTTTACAGACGAATAGTGGGATTGATCGTGACATTATAACTCCCCCACGGATGAAAGAGCGTATACGTTTGGTGTGACAGGGATTCGATTCCGTGATCCTATGATTGCGAATCGAGTGCACTTACCATCTGGCCATGCTGGGCCACGAAGGAAGATAACAGACTTTCATATTGTCATACATGAACACATTTTTCAGTCCATGTTCGATAAGTCACCATAGTTTTTAACGTATAAACAATTAGAGGCTAGTTTTCGAAGTACTGTTTGTCTCCGTTGTACTGTTTTTCTATTTATTTGTCATGTGTTAGTGTGTTTTGAACCACACATGTTTATAAGTCTCTATTCTATTATAGTTTCCTATTTTCTTTTTTAAGTTTTTAAAATTCCTCTTTTCTTTAAGTTCTACTTTGATTATAAATCATTAAGGCAAGTTGTTAAGGGTAATGAATGTATTTCAATATCGTAATCCTAACATACTTTCATGTGTTTAGACTTAAAGAATTAATGTTCCTTCCTGACAAGTGGATCTGCCTGAGATTATAATTTAAATTGCTTTTAGTAACCACAAAACATTTATTGCAATACCTACAGACACGTATTCGTTAATGTCAAAAGAAAAAAAAAAGGTACTTAGTTCCTCCACTCTGTCTTCCATTACTAAATACACTGTTCAATTTCTTACTAAATTTTCATGTTATGGATCCAGCAATTCACTTGTTGCATTCTTTTTTGTATCAGCCAACAGAGAACACCACATTTATTGGTATGTTTTTTTCTTTCTGTATACTTTAATCCCTAGTCCAGTCTTTAATTGCCTGGCTTATTAGAAGCGTTTCAAGTTTTTCTTGCTGACATTAATTTACTACTTTATCAGAAATGTTCCATGAATTTCATGTTTCCAGTATCAAAAGGAGGAGCACAAATTAATGGTTATCATGGCAGACATCGTAGTGGAACTTCAACGGTTGCTATCAAAAAATAAAACATTTCGCTCTCTGCATTTCTTGGTTGTGGGTGCGTTATAAGAACGACAAATACCATATTTTTGGTGTGATAAGAGTAGTCTAAGAGTTAGAGGTGGGTGGGGTTTATTAGCCGTCTTCCCCACTAGTCTATAAATGCAAAATTAAAGACGGTTAGCGCAGATAGTTCTCTTGTAGGGCCGAGCGAAATCCGACCAACAAAGAAATCATTTAGACGTTCTCACATCACTAACCTATCAGAACACGTTTTACCTGCACTGGAATCACTCCCAGCAGTTACAAATGTATTTCCCAAGCGTATTCATCGCCGAGTAGGTAAGACGCTTTTTTCTTAGTTAATCCTTTGTTTTTCCCAGTATGTCGTTCTCGTTACCCGGACCTGCTGTGCCACTCTCGCCTCCGGTCCCGCCGGTCATCGTCGACGGTTTACCACCCCACCTTTCGCCTCTACAAGTTGCTGCATTCATCGCCCAAGCTAAGCCCGGCGCTTCTATCGACCCCTCTAGGACACGGTTCCTTCGCCGAGGAGGTATTCTCCTTCAACCGTCTACCCCCGCTGATCTATCCTACTTCTGTCAACCCTGGAATTCCGATATCAACATAAAATGTTCTCCAACCAAAAGCCCAACGAGCCTGTACAGTGTCTTTCTGAAGGGTATACACCCTTCTATACACCCATCAGAGATAAAAAACGCCTTAGAAATCCAGACCAAGACTGAACTATACGCCGTACACCGCATATTTTCCAAAACAACAAGACAACCAACCAGCTTTATGAAAATAGTAACAACTACCAAGCATGTTGCCGACACAGTCCTGCAGAACGGTTGTTACTACCATATTTTCCACTTTAGTGCTGAACGCCCCCGACGTCGCCCAACTCATCCGAGAGCACCCAAACAACCTTTACATGTTCCACAGCCCAGAACTCCAAATGACACAACTGCCGATCGATCTGAACCAAACCACATAGAGAATCAGAAGAACAGTGACAAATCATGCCAGACCGCAACTCTCGTTCCCAGTCCCACCGCCTCAATTCAAACTCAAACCATGCATCCGGCAACCAAAGACGCTTCGGTTCAAACCGACTTTAAGCCCACAAGCACCAAGTCATCTCAACATCTAGTTAAAAGTAGACATAAATCTGCCCAGACTGATACAGATCAACCCAACCCAGATAAGCCTGAAATTCCATCTGAAAGTAGACTACATAGACACTCACGCTACGATTTGGCCCGAAGAAATGTGAGAAGATTACTTTCAGCTGAACCTTTTAACCAACCGGTACCGTCACAGCCAACCTCCGTCTCTTACGATACTTGTGAACGTGCCAACCCGACAGAACCACCAGAAACATACTTTATCGTTCTCAATGATTAAGTTTATTGTTTTGTATTTATTTTCCTTATGTTTATTAGCCTAGCCTCTTTTCTCTCCCCCACAGCTATCCTCGGGCACGACTTGGGTTGTTTTTTTCTTATTTTTGTTTCGGCGCCCAGGCCATGAAAGTGGGTTTTCTCGGGGTACTCCCGTTTCCCCCCACATCTAACCCTTAAGCATAGGATCCAACGATCCACGCTTGGCATTTTGATCCATCGATCCATGCCCGACCCTGAAATGGCCCGTTTGGTTGTTGTTTGTATTTATCCGACTTGCTTTTCGTCGCATTTCTCCGTCTCTCTTCTTGAGCGGGATTTTTTTTTTGTCTTCCTCCGCGCCGCTATGTTGCCTAGCACGCTCACCAGACAAGCATTTGTTTGAATCACTTATACCATTTACCAATATGCTAGTTTTATTCATTATGTCAGTTTTATTTAATAACGTTGTTATTTTTCTAACTCCTACCAAGTGCGGGGTTGAAGGAGGACTAGTTAGTCTTCGAGCACCCCTGGGGGATTAATGTTTCTTACGAAGCACTAATCTCAAACCAAAACTCCTACAGATAATGTGTGTGTGTGTATAAAAGAAACCACGCCACAACAGCTTAACTTGGTAAAGATACCAGGTGCTTTGTTGTCCACTGTATAGTATATATCCTCATGTAATTGCTAATAATATATAAACTGGCTTATATTATTAATAAAATTAAAGAACTATAAATTATAGTCCAACTTCACATTGGTTCGTGACTTTTACTTGTGACTAGTAATGAAACATAGGATACATTTGAAAAGTTTTAAGAACGTGATTTGACATAACACAGAACTTGAATTTTAATAGTTTCTTGTGGGAAACTTTTAAGAACAACTCAAACGTCAAATCTGTACATAATTTTGGTAATCTCATCTTTTGTTCTATTACACACTAACAACTATAACACAGTCACTTTTAAGTAAGTTCAATCTTTTTTTTAGGGTATGATATTTATCTGTTTTAATGCAAAGCTAAACAATAAACAATATGCACACTGTCCACAATGTGGAATTGTTGTAAGTCCGTACATTTATCGTTTAGCCGTTAGGATGTTTAGGATGTAAAAAGAAGTAACTGGATAAAACAGTTGAAGGTTGATTGGAATTTGCAATGTTATAGTTACAACAAGGTAAAATCATTGTTGAGGAAATATAATAATCATTTCCCTATCTTAGTTTATTGTCATGCATATTTAACAATTTATGATCAGTTGTGTGATCCGAAATATAAAAGGGCCATTCAATCTGCGCTCATAATTGTTTTGTAGAAGTCACTTGCAGGAATATTTATTCACTACTTTGTACTTGAAGGTGTTAGCATTGTAACAATTTATGTTAGAAAAATACTGAAATTCAGAATTTTTGACATAAAACTGAAGACGTCTAAAAACGTACTTTTGAAATGTAATTGGTTCAGTTGATTATAGTATGGGAGATGTAAAACATGTAGTGATGCGCTAATGCTTGGAGGATAAAAGGAGGTAGGTCGAGAAGCGGATATATGATTTATAGAAAAGGTAACTTGAAATATGTTGCTTACTGTGGACACACTCTTATTCTGAACATGTTTCCTGGCAGGTAGGTGGTAAATGTACAGATTTATTACGCTAAAGTCCGTGGATCAATACCACGCGGTGGATGGAGCACTGATAGATTATTCTTTGGGTTTGCGCTAAAATAAACAAGGTGCAAATCGGTCTGGTACTTCACGCCATTAACTTTTTGATTGCAATTGCTTTAAACGCGAGTGGAATTTTTGCTAGCCGTACACAACATACAGCACCTTCGCATTCAACTACTGAAGGCAGATGGCACTCTTAAGGCAAATCAGTAAACTAAATCAGAATAACGAACCAACTAATTAAAACAAACAAACTATTATTCCCTCTTGGTGGTTTAGCGCTAAGCCTGTGGCTTTACAATACTGAAACTCAAATTTCGATGTTCGAAGTCTGAACAGCAGATAAAACCCATTTATGCAGTTTGGTGCTTAATAAAAATTCAGAAAACAAAGTATTTTGGACATTTTGCATGTAAAGACACTAATTCAGAAACTTTTTTTCATGTTTAGTATTCGTAAAAATTCATAGCTATTAGAATTGCCATAATGTCATATATGTTTTTTACTGTTTCTAAAACCACTGTAGAAGGGACACGGAAGGAGTTTCTATTCATTCTTGGTAACCATGCATCACAAATTATAGTAAAAACATATACACACGAAAAACAAATTAGCCATAGATCGGGCACATTCTGTAACTTTATAACAGAACAGGGGAACAACATTTTGAGGAAATAAACGAAATATGAAGCTGAAAAGTAAATAAACAAATAAACGTAAGGGTTTATTAACTCATGTATTACACAATTTAAAATAGCTTTCCAGATCCAAACTTTCCTTTAAAAAGAACTAAGGTTCATGAACAAATTGGTCTCTTCTATTCGTAGTTGATGCCAATTTCTGATCATTGTATTGATTGTGCTGTTCAAAATAAGATAATACAAAAACTGAAACTTTAGTCCTGTCTTGAGACCGAAAGAAAAGTTCGGAAGAATTTGTTTGCTTGTTTATTGTTAAACACAAAACCATGAAATGGGCTACCTGTATTTGAAAAACTATATGTATTGAAACCCAAATCTTAACGTTATAAGGCTCCAGGCTAGCCCTGAGTCATTGAGGAGTATTTGTTTTTATGAATTACTTATTGTTTCTTATATGTGTTTTGAGTCTTATCATATTTGTGGCTTGATGTGAGCTCATTTTTGTAAATTCTCTTATACGTTAGAACTTCTCACTCGAAGAACTTGTTTTGTAATTGATGCTGACTTTTATATTTTTCTGTATTTTTAAATTTACAAAATTGATTTATTCAGCATATGTTGATGGGTTTCTCGTGAGAACTCCGCAAAGGGCAGAATGCCCTAGCTTGATGTGGCTAAAGGGATATTATATTTGTGTAGAAAATATATATCAAATTTCTATTTTCTGCAGTGCCTTTTTCAAATATTTAGAGATATGTCTGAAGTTTCTGTTTTTGCTAGAATAATTTGTTTTGGTTTATATCCAATCTTTTCTGCCCTTGGTTTCCGAAACGTTGTCATCTCTTTTGAGAACTATTTTATTGGTAGCTTTCTTTAAAATTTAAATCTACGATGCAATTAAATTCTACTCCATTCTATAATTTCTTTTGGAAAAACGCTTTGTTGAATTTCTGTAAACATATTTTGAAATTGATATTTAGGTGATTTGTTTTTATTTTGAATTTCGCGCAAAGGTAAAGGAAGGCAATCTACGCTAGCCGTCACTAATTTAGCAGTGAAAGACTAGAGGAAAGGCAAATGGTCATCATCACCTACCGCCAACTCCAAGAGTGAATACCAATCACACCAAATATGCTTGCCATTTCAGCCGTGAGGGCGTTATAATGTAACGATCAATTACACTGTACGTTGGTGAAAGAGTAGCCCAACAGTTGGCCGTAGATGATAATGACGACCTGCCTTCCTTCCAGTTTTACTCTGCTAAATTAGAAACGGTTAGCGCAGATAGCCCTACTGTAGCTATGCGCGAAATTCCCAAAAACAAACAAGTTGAGAACTTTTTAACATCTCTAATTTTCTCTTCTTTAAAACTCTCTTTACTTTTGTCAAACTCATTTTCGTAGCATCTCTACCTTTGAAGTAAAACAGTTGAGTTCTATAATTTACTGCAATGTCCCTTAGACTTTGTCATGGTCTATCGTTATTTTCCTGTAAATTATTGTCAATTAAAGCTACAAAACTTCCGTCTTACGTTGCACAGCATGTTTAACAAATTTTCGTGATATTAAAATACGAATTTTGTTTTACACATGTAAGAAACAAAAACAAATTACTAAATATTATAACACGCAGCTACATAATGAAATGGCTCTGACACGTCCAGAGGGTATATTGATGCATCCTATGGATAGTTAACATGCTTCCATTTATTTCTGTAATACGTTTTTCTTGCAACTTTGTTTCAACTTACTTTATGTTTGCGTTCACCATAACGTCAAATTCAGACCAATGCGCCAGACAGAGTATTTTCGAAATATTTTCGCTTAAAAAAAGAAACGTACCTAACCGAAATCCTGTCGGGAACAGTTAGATGAAATTTGTCGACATGCTTGGTGTGTCAGTAAACTTGGCGTTGTAAGCGAGTGTCAACTGCAGGTCGAAAGTTTTGTTGATGATTTTGCAAACAACATGAGTGCCGATTTCTAGTTTCACGTTCTTTACGGTACAAATTTTCCATTACCTCTAGTGTTTTCTTAAATGCTTGGTGGAACTTGTCTGGCTTGACAACACTGGGTTTCAAAAAATGTGTCTTCCAAACTTTAATAAAGGTCTCAACTTCTTTTTCAAAACTGAATTATGTTCTTTATGAAGCATAGTTACTGTTAAAATTTGAACAACACAAACCGCAATCGGGCGTAAATGTGTGTTTTTGTATTTCCTTCAATTACGTAAATCTCGTACTAAAAACATTGCTTGCAGTTTGATTTTATCAAGGAGACATTCTGTACTTATTTTTAAAACCGATATACTAGATAAAGGCAGCTATTTAACAGCACATATCTTGGGATAATCTAACTGAAGAATGGGATTTGTTCGTCAATCTTGTAAACGCACTCATGGCCCCAAAGTTTAGGGCACGGTTGTAGAGCAACAGGACGCGAATCATGGACTCTTGAACCCACAGACCAGCGTGCTAAACTGTAATGTGTTACCATTTAACTTTTCAGTTTCGTAAATAAACTAAACATTTACACAGCACAAAACAGTTGGTTTAAAAACCAAAAATAGAAAAAAAACGTAAAATACATATTTACATATACGTATATAAGAACTATAGTTTCGTAGTAATTGGAAGATCGAATATAGAGTACTAGAATTATAACAGTTCGAGGAATTGATTGTTTTGGAATTTCGCACAAAGCTACTCGAGGGCTATCTGTGCTACCCGTCTCTAATTTAGCAGTGTAAAACTAGAGGAAAGGCAGCTAGTCATCACCACCCACCGCCAACTCTTGGGCTACTGTTTTACCAACGAATAGTAGAATTGACCATCGCATTATAACGCCCCCACGGCTGAAAGGGCGAGCATGTTTTGGCGTAACCGTGATGCGAACCCGCGACCCTCAGATTACGAGTCGCACACCTTAACACGCTTGGCCATGCCGGGCCCAGTTTGAAGAAAGATAAAGCAAATGCTTCAGCATATTGTAATGAGACTTACTTCCTTAATAGCATTTATTTGGCTTTATACCTAGAAACATAAATTTATTACTTTACCATTTATAAATACACAAATATTTCGAAGTAATGTTATACTATTTCTATTGGTTGGCATTTGCGAGAAAAGTATATTTTTAAATAAACCAGTTCATACGTGTGCGTGACAGATCACAGACTATAAGTTTAAGTCATGAGCATCTGCAGTAAGGGGCAGTGTTCCCCTACATTTCAAAAAATTACATGTATAGACTTGGAATACTGAGTTTTATGAAATAATTAATTCTGAAACAGCTTTTAATAAAGATAACACAATAACTTTTTTATCAGGTAAAAGAAATAAATAATATTTTATTTTACTTCTTACTGGTTTAATTTCTGATCCTAAGTTCTTACTATCTCGGCTTCATTCAAGATGATGTGTTATTTGAAGTGTATTTCTGGTTTTCAATTTGTCTATGAATTAATCCGTTTTCTACAATTACATATTATTCTAAGTAGCAAATAACGTAATGTGGCGTGAAATATGAAAAATTATAATAGAAACTTGTCACAAATGTTTTCTATAAATTCTGAGAGGAATCATTTCAGGCCCGAATGTCTCAACTGTTATTTTATAAACACAAAATAACGCCATTATTCTTCCAGAATTATTTATTCATCACCCACAGCATATAATATTTACATCCATTCGAAAGCTTCAAACTAATAACTTAACCACAAGATAATAATTATGGAACCGGATACATGGTAATTATTGAAACTCACGATAAACGGTATCAGCAGTTCACATGATCCCAACAATGCGTTACAACTTGAATATTATCACATTGTTAACCAATCATGCAAACAATTTTAAACTTTTATCACGATTCAAACAAAAAAACAAGAAAGAAAAGGCACAGCCTCGCGAATAGGAGAGAACAGATTAGACTGAAAGTACAACATTGAATTTGAGTGTATCATAAATTGGGTCAAATATGGTGTAACAAATTAGAAAATAAATGAGAAAAAATATAATAAATAGAGAAATAATACTGTTATTTAAAACATTATTCAAAACAGTGAAATGTTTTAAAATTGACAGCTCTCATCATGTTAAAATCACAGAAACAATCTGTACCCTAAAACCCACGAGAAAGGCTGATTTCGAATTTAGTCTTTTTTTTATGCTACACAGGCTGTGCCTTTCATTAGTATCTTTGCCAACTATCACTATGATATCACAAAAAATTTTCATCACTGTTTATTAATTTGATTATTACTATGCTTTAAATGTAATAGTAATAAAAGTTTCCAAATTTTGTAGCCATTAAGCATAGATATATGTGGCGAGAAATTGTCTCACAAATATACATTATAATAGTTTGAGATTGCTGAACCTCGTAATATTTTTTAGAGCAAAAGAGATTAAATTTTAAAATTATAAATATGTTTATTAGATCTCTCTCTCTCTATTTTTATTTTCTACCTACTTCCCCACTAAGGTCGGAAATTGTACAAATGATAAATTAATGATTGAAAGATTGATCACAAACTCTAAAATCAATATTGACGAAAACACATTTTTAGGGGAGCTGCAAAAGCGACAAATTATTGATAGTTTTTATTGAACATTTCTATAAACATTTTAAAATAAATTTTGTATGAATACCAATTTTCACGTATTTGTCAGGGCTGGTAGTATCTTTGATATTTTCTTAGTTGTACAAGTAAGCTCCAATCTCAATAATTCGCATCATTTGTCATCACTATATCTAAACTTTACCTAATCTTGATATCTGTGCATCAATAATAATTCTTTTATAAATTGTGTATCAGTTCAAAGTGCAATGGGTGTATGGAAGAGCTGGAATTAAATCTTGAACATTACAGAGATAATTAGTGCACACAAAAATTGTAACCCATTTCGTGCGTTTGTCAAATAAGTTTCTCTAAACATGGCTTTATACAAATCACAAGAGCATTGATATAATAAAAATATTATACAACAGCTACCTTAGTTTTCAGAATTTGTCTATTTATATTTGACTAGAAAGTCCCCGATTAGCTCAAGGAGACGTCACAGAAAACAAATTACAGATTTATTCTGTTTTTACAAGTCTCAAAAAATGTATTATTGAACATCATGACTCACACACACACATTGTTATTTTACAGGTGTAAAGGTTTACAGAAAAGTTAGGGTATTACAGCTAATATTTTATATTTATTAAGTCGTATAAATTCTGAAGACCAATGAATGATATATATCATAGTTACTCGTGTGGTTTTCAGGTTATGGAGAAATTCTTAACCACTCTGTTAGGCTTAATAACAACTCTTGTAAAAGTTTAAGCAAGGACTAAAAGATATCGGGAAAACCTGTCATCATTCCTGAATGAGTAGAAAATAACCCTGTTCATTGTTCTTCTTGGGTTCATTTTTACGTTAAACTTAAAACCATTTTAAAAAATGCTTTTGTTTGGCTGTGTTTTCTTATGAGCCTGAATATACTTGACTGATAAAAACTGCAACGAATTAGTGAAACTTGAAGAAAAAAATGCCGTTTTTAATCAAGTATGTGGGTAAAATTGTTTTTGAGCTTTAACTATGAAATGATAACATGACTTAAAGTTTTGAAGTGAATAAAAATGTGAATTGTACAATTACGTTGTACAGTGAAAGGTATTTTCTTTGTTACAGTTTTGATTTATCACTGATACATGTTTCACGTTTCAGATGTTAATACAAAACAATATTTTCTGAATTAAAATAAAATATTTCTTACAATCTAAAAAACAACCTTTTCTGAGCCAGAACTACGTGTTTTTTAAATTTCTTTTGTGTTATTCATAGCAGATGTTCCATGTTACCAACAAAATGAGGGTGGTCTTTTCTGGATCACATCACTGTAAAAACTCATTTATATTATTACTATTTACCAACAATACATGATTTTGAAACAAAGCTACCTTACTGTTACAGGCTTTGTAGAAACATCTCTCACCATTTTCTGACTCAAAATTAATTCTTTTTAAGTTTTTTCCACCGTTACCGAGAAATATTTAGATAGTAATAAAATACACTACTTCTTGAAGTAAGACTATTTTGTGACAGTTCTCCGTTACCAACAGTGGTATAAAGCACTTTTTTACTAACCAGAACTAAGGTTTTTCACTTGTTTTTTTTCTTCTGACATTTGTTGCTGAAGAATTGTGGGATTTTTTTCTGCCTAAATCGTGACTAACGTCAAACCCACTTCTGTCGATGATGGGTTACAGTAGAAGATCATTCCGACTCAGCGAAATCTCCAGGCAGCTATTCAGGCTTATCGACGGTGTTGAGTAGTAGTGCGAAGGCCTTTCTGTGCCAGCAGGTTTCGAAGTTTTTGTAGGTTATTCTGAGTTATAGGATCGTCCGGCTTGAGACGAAGAGCTTCCAAATAACTGAACTCGGCTTCTTGGAGTTTCCCATTTACATGAAGCATGGCTCCCAGATTCATATGACTTGTTACATCCTGCACATCCCAACAAAACTACAATAAGAATCTGATTCAACAGTAACATATAAGGTACAGGATTAAAATATACATACACATATATATATATATATATATATAAGTGGTGGGGCGCGAAGCAACGGAAAAAATTTTTTTGCCAAAAATGTTCAGAGTCCGCCCTTATGATTAGACGTCTATGAATACAGTTTGGTTTGTTTTCAATTTCGCGCAAAGCTACACGAGAGCTAGCTGCGCTAGCCGTCTCTAATTTAGCAGTTTAAGGCTAGAGAGAAGGCAGTTAATCATCACCGCCCATCGCCAACTCTTGGGTCACTCTTTTTACCAACTATTAGTGGGATTGACCATGATATTTTAACGCCTCCACGGCTGAAAGAGCAAGCATGTTTGATGTGACGGGGATTCGAACATTCGACCCTCAGAATACATGCAAGGCAAGTTTAATTTTTTTGTTTTTTTGTTTACAGTCACTTTACTGACTTCTTCACAGCATATGACTTGAGTCAAACAGCATTTTAGGTCTTTATTCTTTGTACATTACGCTCACAACACAAGTTTATTTTAAAAGTTTGAAATATAGTAATTATTATTAAGAGAAAAAATGTTATTCTAACCATGATTATAACAAAGGAAAAGATAAAATACAGTAATACAAAACAGTACAAAACCAGTGTTATTTTAAGAATTAATGTGAACACTTAAGAAAACATGAGTTTAAACTGTTGGTATTTTTTGTACTGGTGGAAACGATATGTATTTCACAAACTTGTTACAGTTTCTTATATTTTTTTTAATATTTTAGAATTTGTACGAAAATGTAGACTTTCAAACCTTCTTGAACTGGTGAGAAAAGGTTTTCGATTAGGAGCGTACCACGCGTCTAATTAAATAATTCTCAATTTCCAAATATAACAAAGTTTGAGATTTTTGTTGGACATTACAGTTACAAAACTTTTATATGTTAATAAGAATTGGTATAAATCATGTTCATACTTTTGTGGTGTCTACTTATTATAACAATTCTTCTGTTTTTGTTCTCTCTCTCTCTTTCTTTTTATAAGCTGTTAATTTTCCGCCATCTACTGGCACTGTTCGGAAGCAAACAGAGTAAGACGAAACATTATGCAACACCTTTATTACCACATGCACTTTCAGAGAATCCTAAAATCGTATGTATCGTTAATACAAATAGAAACATGTTTCATAAAAATAATCAGAAATGTTGTACATTCAAGACACTTTAATTTTGTTGCTGTATAAAAAAGAATTCATCTGAAATTTTATTTTTTCCCCAAATCTTTTGGGGCAGGTAGTTGTCGAGTATTAAACACCACAACTGATCTGTGAAGTTTATCGAGTACTTTTTGACCCACGAGTGTGTTTGTGTGTTCGAATTTTATACTTATTTGTTTGTCAAAGGATAAAACTACACAACGATCTATCTGAGCTCTGCAAATCGCGAATATAGAATCTCCATTTTCAGTGGTATTTACTTTCAGACCGATAATTAAACCAGTGAGGGTGAGGGTTAATCGGAAATCAACTGACAGTAAAAATCACCAAAGAATAATAGGTTAATGTCAAATTGATATAATACTTTTCTTACTGTTCGGTTACTTTCCAAGGATAAAATTTTCTTGTGATTAACTAATGAAATCTACTAATAATCGTCCACATGATACTATAATTTGGAATTCGATATTTTATTGGAGAACAATCGATAACAAATCGATAAAATCAAGTAGACGGTGTCAAAACAGGTTGGACATTGCTCAATATACACATATTTATATATTAGGTAATTTGTTTAATTTTGGTTTGGTTTGTTTTCAATTTACTTTCATTACCAACAGTGTTTTTCTCGAATAAATTGAATTATTTAATAAGTGTCGAAATTCCCTAAAGACCCAAAAGGCAATAAAACATTTTAAGAATCAAAATGTTTCAACAAAACTCCGTAATTTGTCCAATTGTATTTCTGTCTTTATTTCTGAAATAAAATATTTTCAATCTTAACTTTCTATCAATTAAGTTATTCTATTATAATCTTACCTTTGGGCGTAACTTGACAGCTAAATAATAATAATTTTCGGCTTCCGCATTTCGGCCAGCTTGTCTAAAAAACAATAATTAACGAAAGCCTCAAAAATAAACCTCGACGACATCTGGAAACTTTTAAAGTCCCTGTTTATTTATAACTGTAATTTACTTTTCACTACACAAAAATAACAAACGTACTTATTATTACATATTTTTTAATGGGGAAACACCAGTTTATCACTTCGAAAATTCCAAGGCTGAAAGCTTATTTGTTTATTGTTAGGGAAAAAGCTGCACAATGGGCTATGTGTATTTTTCCCACCACGTGCATCAAAACCCGTTTTTTAGCCTTTAGGCCTACAGCTGAGCCATTGAAGAGAAGAGAGCATGGCTGAAAGATAGCAATGTATTGATTTTTGTAAAAGCTGTGAACTTTTAACAAGGAATGAAGTTATTTTGCAATAATGATTTTATCAACTAATATTTTACTAAGTTATATTTTGACACTAAGTAAAGAATGCACACCTAGTGGAATAGCACATTTCTTACATTCACAGTTGTAAGCTATATTTCGGAAGTTGTGTTAATAACTGAATATTTTTCTGTCAACTGAAAAATTGGAGAAACCTCTGAAGATAAATAAAACACTATTTTTCAGATAACCTAGAAATCTTACACTTTCAGGCGGGTTTAGCGATGTGTTCATGTTAAATGTGATGGTTATAAATGCGTGGAATCTGACATTTTGCCAACTTACAACAGTTTTCATTCTCTAAGGTTGATCAGCAGTGTTTTGTTTTTTGATTAATGCTTAAAATAAGCATTAAATTTCCAACCTCTAAGATGTAGATCCGAAAATGGAGAGAAATAAACTTACTCCGTCAAGAAAACCATTCGCAGATAGAGCTTTTCTCCTTTATGACTTTCTTGGCGGAATAATAAACTAGTATTTTTCGTTCAACTTTATACTTTACCCATTTGATATATTGTCTTTATTTACCATATTTCTAATCTCTATCATCGTAAGTAGCCTTAACTGTATATTATTCACTTCCATCTAAAAACTCTTTCTCCAAATATTTGAAAAGCAATAGCTGAGAGAGATTAAAATGAGAATTATTTCAATTCTAATTTTAACTGAGAAACCCTCTAGCGGTAACATATATGCACTGATATGTACATACATAAATACGAAGTGGTTTATTATGCAAATATTGATAAATACAAGGCGTGAAAACACGGACTTAATATAATATAAATATCTATAAAATACAAACAGACTTCTGGTGAAAAGATTCAACTGTAATTTTCCCAAAATCAGTGATGATAAATGTCAAATGTGAGGTCAACCCGATCCATTAGATCAGGCTGTATATGCAGTGTGACTGTCTAGTGGGGCGCTTATAATAACCTTTTGTCATTCCATGAGTTATTTCAACATGAAAATTTACGTTTGGTTTTAAGCAAAGAAGACTGACTGCAATGCATTGTTGGAAAAAAACAGTTTGGGTTTCCTTGCAATGGAGTACTTAGTGGCTCATCAGGATTTTTTTTTTTCTGCTGCATACCGCAATTTCTTGTTATTTCACTGAGTGAAAGAAAACACCGCTAACGAAGTTTAAGCTTTTGAATAGTTGTGATTTCTATAAAAAGTGTCAAAGGGGGAGATATTAATTTCACTTTAAAATAATTTATTCGATTTTGTGCAATAAAATCGTACGTGTATATAAAACTGACGTGAAAAAACAACAAACCGAGCAATAACAAATATACACTCAAACATGTTTCTCTCTTTATGTGTTTCTTCATTCATGATTCTATCTTTCAAGTATCTCTTTCAATCAGTCAACAGAGGAAATCCCGTGAAATTCCCTCACAAAAAGAAACATTTTTTTTCTAAAGTTTTTTTTCACAGATTGACTGTTTAGCACATACTACGACTGATGAATCGATATTCATATCAATATAAAATTTTTGGGAGTTATAAGAAAATGGATAATTTTCCTGTTACATATTCTTTAAAATAAGCATATTAATATGTAATGTTTTTACAATTAACCGTTCAGGAAATGTACAGAATGACAGACAGTCATTAGGCTGTTATATATCATATAGATGATACTTTGGTTGTTCCGTTAAAAATATAAGTATCCAATGCTGACCTTAATGTGTTAGCAGTATTGAAGACAATTTCGTATTCTTCAGGAGCTAGCTGCGCTGCACGAAGATAGGTTTCAGCTGCTTCGTTGTGACGCTCAGATTCTGACAAAAATTGACCTAAAAATACCGAAACAAAGAAGCGGTCAACATTACTTAGACTACTTTACTGGCAAATACAGCTAGCATAACAAAATTAACTAATAGAAGTTAGAAACGTTGCCTTAAGTAAGTTGATTGATAAAATGGTAAATGCAAGGAAATCGAGCATAGTGTATATGTGTGCATCTGAACAAAACCTGGAGAGAAAAAAGGTTTTGTGGAATCAAAGCTCTTGAAAGACATAATTATACTGATATTTTAAAAGCTAAAAGAAAAGTTGCTGCAAATATCCAGATCTATGCTAAATCAATTTCGTATCTACGTAATTATAAATTTAAAATAGGTTGGTAAAAGTAGTTAATAGAATAAATAAAATGAACCGAATTTTTATATAAAGAAGGGATACACGAGTGTTTAGGAAATTTCATGTTTGTGATTATTTAATAATACCACCTTGGTAATTATGTATTGTAGACTAATTGTAGTGCTGGTCATTATTCTAGATTCTATACCAGCTACAATAATAGTAGATACTGGAGTCATTATTCTAGGGTCTAGACCAACTACAATATTGATAGATATTGGAGTCATTATTCTAGATAAACTATAATACTACTAGATACTACAATAATTACTCTAGACTAACCATAATAATGGTAGATAATGGAGTCATTATTCTGGACTAGTCGTAGTTATAATAGACAATTTAGTTATTATTCTAGACTAATCTCAGTTCTGTGTTTATGTGTTTTCTTTTAGCAAAGCCACATCAGGCTATCTGCTGAGCCCACCGAGTGGAATCGAATCCCTGATTTCAGCGTTGTAAATCAGTAGACATACCGTTGTACTAGTGGGGGTAATCTTATTTCTAATAGACAATTTAATCATTATTCTAGAATAACTAAAATGGTGATAGATACTAGTCATTATTTTAGACCAATCGTTGTGCTGGTAAATACTGGAGTCAGTAATTTAAAATAACCACAATGCTAGTAAAGTTACTAATTTTGACTAATCATTGTGCTGGTAAATAATAGAGTAATTAAGTAAGACTAAAATGCTGGTAAAAACTGCAATCATTATCCTAGACTAACCATAATGCTGGTAAACACTGGAGTCGTTGGGTGCGATAATCTTAGCCTTCAGAAACCACTGTTCTGCTTCTACAGGTCGATTCTAATAAAAGAAGTGTATAAACGATTGATTTTGGTAATGTTATTCATCTCTTTAACAATGACTTTAATGAATTTACCTATGCTCAATTTTTTGCCCAAAATAGTAACTTAGAGAAATATATATATATATATATATACACTTTTACCTTACTTCATGCATCTATAAAAAAGCTTTAATTACATACTGCATCATACACCAGCCTTTTTCTGTGGCAGGTTCTAATGTCGGATAATTACGGTAAATCAATATGATATTTTGCCAACACAATCTTTGTTTTTCACCAAAAGACGGCGCTCTTACCAATTTGGATAATAGTTTCGCATACGTAAGATGCGCGGGAACGTGATTCGGCTTTACTCGCAGAGCTTCTTTGTACCACTGTTCAGCGTCAATGAACTTCCCCAGTTTGAAGAATGCTTCGCCTACAAACAAAAATAATTTTATTCAAGCGAGTTTTCATTGGTAAAGGAACAAATAATTGCAATAACATAACTAACAATCCGTCACGTCCAACGAGATGTCTTCGTTGTCCAAACACATTCTAGACAATTCTGTGAGGGCAGACAATATTGACATGATCTGACTGTATTAAAATATTAGCTTTTAAAAAATATATTCGTGATTTAATTTATATATGAGGAGATACATGTGTACTTAAGTGTATTTCAGTCAAGTAAGTTATTTCACCTTTTACCAACTTTATGCAGTATAAATTTACAAATAGACTTTACCACAAATATTATACATAATACATAATATACTTAACTAAATACGAATTTTTCATATTAATAAATTGGCTTCTGAAAAAACATTATTAGCTACTTAACGTTAAACCATTTTTCTCTCGTCAATAGTGATGAGAAAAACAGGTGCAACGGTCTAAGATGAATCTTTATAAACTACCTGATGATAATGATGTAGGATGTAATGGTTTACCACATTAAGAAAATGACATCTTAAGCAATTTTAGTAAAATTCTCACGTTAAATAGAACAACTGTAACATCTGAAATTGAAACTAGAACTCATTCATGTGGAAGATTATTCTAACTTTCCAAAACAAAATAGAATGTCAACTGATGTTTAAAATAACCTAATTGCAATGACGTAGCGAAAGGGTTGCTGTCCCCCTCGCAATATTACAGTATTCTGTGAATTATGTTGGAATATTTTTTATCCGTCCTTTTGGGAAAATCTAAGAAAAAGTACATAATTTCTTGTTATGGCAAATATTTGAGCAAACATTGAATATATCGAGAACAATTCAGCTAGTGTAACGGAATAAGTGATACAATTCTGGATCACGTGACGTACATTAGTTTTATCTTCATGTACACATTTTCCACTGAAGAATACCCAGAATTTTTTCCAAGTAAATTCAGTCATGAAACCCCTTAAACACCCAATATAGAGATGTCGCTTCGACACTGTTTGTTCGATGTATGTATATATTCTTTTAGGATTAATATATGCTTTTAAGTTTCAACGATGTTCAGTACAAATATGTTTACAACTAAAACTTTGCTAACTTGTTACAGTTTGGATATAAGACATGCTATATATAAGATGTTAGACACTAGCATCACGCAGGTAAAGATAAAATATGGAATTTGGGCGTTAAAAAGACGAGAAAGGCAAAGCTAATAATAACTGTAATAAAGTTAACAATGTACTACACTTTCATATGGATTTTCAACTTTTGTGACATTTGTTTACGCATTTTTCACATTATTTTGGGGTTTCTCGTGTAATGCATTAGTTCCAATCTTACTTTGATGCAATACACAAATAAGTGAATCATCATGACAACTAAGTGTAATATTTACTTAATTCAAGAAAACCAAAAATAAAGTGAATAAATCACAATATCAGCAGTTATAACTGAATGCGAAAACAAATGAAGGAAATACAGTCGTGGGCAAAATCAAATTCTTCGAAGTGAACTGTGTGTTAAAAATTATTACATTCCATCACGTCATTGTTCAGAAATTTTTACCACTTAAACTACTGCTGATTGTAAAATGTAGAAAACTTAAAACTTTAATGTAATCACATCACTATAAGCCTTTATATTTTCGACTTTCCAGTGTTGTAAATCGTATTAAAACCTTCAGTCACTTTCATGTTATCTTTATGTTCTCTCATGCTTCATTGTAATTATTAGCTTATATCTTTTTAATGCTGTTAAAGTCTTCTAATGAATAGTCTTAACTCGTTTATTCGCATCTTAATACAAAGTTATAATTAAAATGTTCGGGATCCAGAGTTAATTACCAAGCACTCCTAGTTAATATTTTAACATTTACTGATGATACTTTAACACTTTCTTATATCAACAATACAATACTACTCTTCCTCGTAATTACTAAGGGAGTTTAAACAACTTTGTCCTTTGGACTTCTGACATTTATAGAAGCGCTTTATTGCTTTAGGGCTATCAGTTTGATGCAAAGGAACGTAAATATCTTCCAGGAGTCACCAAGGGTATTATATCTAGTACTTAGCAACCATGTCCTTCACTTAATTTCAGCTCCGTCAATGATAAGTACTTATTCTTCTCACTTGGGTTTTGATACGCAAGCAAACGTCGATTTGTGACCTAAGAATAATGCTAATTCAGTGTCAGTAGTTCTTGCTCTTGGAGAAAGTGACTGTACTTTTTAAAGAGCCCTCAAAATACTAGTCTTTATTTTTTATGTGTATGTGTGTGTGTAATAAAATATGAAAAACATTCTATTGAGATGAATCCTCTGTAATATATATTGCTGAATTTATGTTAAATCGTTAACAGAAAAAATGCGTAAAATGATGTATGCAGTGTAAAAATAATATACTTAACAAAATGTAAAGGAAGTGAAATTGACTCCTTACCTAACACAATATACACCGATCTAGATTAGCTCTTTACGTAACCAATGACTCCTCACCTAACATATTTTACAGTGGTTAAGACTGACTTCTTACCTAACATTTTTGTAAAATGCTTAAGGTTGACTCCTTACTTTACATCCTGTACAGAGATTAAGATTGAATCTCAGCTAACATTTATTGTTATAAAGGTTGACTTCTTACCTAACACCTTGCACAGTGATTAAAATTGACTTCTTGCCAAACACTTTGCACAGTGATAAAGACTCCTTATTTAACATCTCGTATAGTGAATAAGGTTGACTCCTTAGCTAACATATTGAACAATGTTTAGGCTTGACTCCTCACCTAACATCTTGTAGAGTGATTAAGCTTGATTTCTTCGCTAACATGTTGCATAGTGATTAGGACTGACTCCTTACCTAACATGTTGTACAGCGACTGGGGTTGATAATGATCGGGCATTTTATTCATTGCCTCCTGGTAAACGTCGATAGCCTCCTGTTCAAAAACACGCATATGAATGTCATGATAACATAATACTGAGCATTTAAACGAGTTCATATAAACGTCATTATAACATAATATTGAGCATTTAAACGAGTTCATATAAACGTCATGATAACATAATACTAAGCATTTAAAACGATTTCATACAGACGTCATTATAACATAATATTGAGGATTTAAACGAGTTCATATAAACGTCATTATAACATAATACTAAGCATTTAAAACGATTTCATACAAACGTCATTATAACATAATGGTGAGCATTTAAAACGAGTTTATACAAACGTCATTATAACATAATACTGAGCATTTAAAACGATTTTAAATAAAACGTGCTGTGGTCAAGTTGACGTTCAAAATTATATGAACACATAAAAATATAGAATATTATTTCGTTAGGTTGGTTGCGCTGTTCAAATGTACTTCAAAGTCATTGTTACTCACACAAGTTGGCTGTTTGTTTGTTTTCTTATTATGCGCAAAGCTACACAAAGGGCTATCTGTGCTCTGCTCAACGCGTATATCTTAACCAGGTTTCTATCAGTGTAAGCCACGCAGATATACCACTGAGGGCTACAGATATACCACCGTGCAACTGAGAGCTAAAGGTTGATTTCTAAGTGATGAATACAATTAATTAAGACTACACACCTTTGACTATTCGCTTAGGGGGCAAAAAATGATAGTGGGTATCAAAATAATTTCTTTTGTGTAAATCAAACTTTTTCTTGATATGTTAAAATATACCAAAAATGTTTTAAACATTTTGTATTAGTTGAAGTATTATCATGTTTAGCCCCTCAGTGGCTCAGCGGTATGTCTGCGGACTTATAACGCTAAAATCCGGGTTTCGATACCCGTGATGGGCAGAGCACAGATAGTCTGTTGTGTAGCTTTGTGCTTGATTAAAAAACAACAACTTATCATGTTTACGGACATTCAATAAAATACAAATCAGAAGATTGAAAGTGAAAAGATCAATGTGGAGGTGACTTGTGTTTGTAGTTATGCACAACACTGCGTGATAGGCTATCTGTGCTTTGCCTACCACAGGTATCGAAACTCATTTTCTAGAGTTGTAAGTTCGAAGACATACCACTGTGCCACTGGTGGGCAAGTAAAAATAAAACATATTGAAATGTTTAATATTTCCTGTTTATTGTACGTATAATAATACTCACAATCTTGAGTAAGAACATATCTTTATTCAGTCAGTAAAGTATTAAATTGGACATCGACAGTTTAGAATACGAACCTGATACCTTCCTTCGTCAGCGTATAAACGGCCCAGATTAAAGAGCGCCGATATTTTGGTGCTTTCATGCATTTTGGGGTCTTTCAGGCCGGCACTGTCTAACTGGGCACAGCGACGATACACCTAAATTGCAAAAGCTTATAGATAATATTACAGGAATTCCGTAATCAGTATAGTTAGAGCACTTCATAGCTTTCCATTTTAATAACATGATGTTTGTTTGCATCTGTGCTAGCCGTCCCTAATTTAGCAGTATAAGAGTAGAGGAAAGGCAGCTAGTCATCACCACCCACCGTCAACTCTTGGGCTACTCTTTTACCAACGAATAGTAGGATTGACCGCAACATTATAACACCCCCACGGCTGGAAGGGCTAACATGTTTGGCGTGACGGGGATGCGAACCCGCGACCCTCAGATTACGAGTCGCACGCCTTAACACGCTTGGCCATGCCGGGACAAATAACATGATACAACCCAGTAAATAGTGCTCTAAAGAAACCACAAACTAAATAACTTCTGCAACATCAGTATCATATCAAAATGATAATTAACTCCGACAAGTTTTAACCTGAAATAAACATTTTCACAGGTATTTAGAAATAACCTATTTAACCCACAAGACTGGTGTCATAAGTAGAAGAAAATAAACTTTTTACATAACAGGGTGGTACATCATTTTATTCGACTTGGCATGGCTTGATGGTGAGGGCGCTCGACTCTCAATCTGCGGGTTTGAACCCCGTCACACCAAACATACTCATCATTTCAGCTGAGAGGACGTTATAATTATGACGTTCAATTCCACTAGTTCTTGGCATAAGAGTAACCCTAGAGTTAGCGGTGGGTGCTAATGACTATATACCTTCCCTCTTGTCTATCACAATTAAACTAGGGACGGCTGGCGCAGATTGCTTTGCACGAAATTCAAAATTAATCAAATCGACGTTTTACCTGTTGAAAGGCAGACTGTAAATTAAGATAAAATTGGACAGCCACGGTTTGTTACTTAATAGGACTTCCCAATTAAAAACTTATTTACGAGCAAAATGTTTTTTATCAGTAATATTTAACATGTGATTAATAATGATGCATAAACCGGATGCGGTCTGCCAATTAGACTACGTTGGCAAATAAGATTAAAACTCTAAACCAGAATGAAATGGTGTTGTATATACTATTACAAATAGAAAGGTAAGCATGTTATTATAAACTTGAAAAACAGCACGAATTTCTAAGTTCTGCAACTAATTAACCAACTCTACTTTGGATATCATTACAATACTTGTTTTCTTCAGAATTTTCTAACATAAGAGCTCCTTCATATAGCCGTCCATAATTTTGAATTTATATACTAAAGATAAGCCAGTTAGTCAGTATAACCCATTGCCAACTCGGAGTAGGATATTAAAATTACTCTTATAGTGCATCCACGTCCCCATGAGTGTGAGTTTTGGGTAATGGGATGCAAACCTCAATTCTCGGATTCATAGGCCAGGCACTACAGGCCCACCATTACAAAGCTTGTTCGCTCGTTTGTTTGTATTTAAACATAAAGCTACACAATAGGGTATCTGTGCTCTGCCCATACCAGGCATCGAAACCTGGTTTCTCGCATGGAAGTTCCCAGACATATTGCTGTGCCACTGGAGGGACCGTTACAAAACCTTTAATGTAATATAATTACTTAGAAAGTCACACAGCAGTGCTAACCTACCAGTACTTGTCGAGTTTTATTGAAAATTTACAGATGCCATTTGATCTTAGATTATCTTTTCTCCTTTCTTAATCTCTGAATACTTTTCGATTTGTAAACATATTAAGTTTTCGGAAGTTCTCTGCTAATGTGTTAACAACGTTCAACACTTATTCTTTTGAAAATATAGTATTAAAATATTTACTGGTCACTTTGCAAACACTATAGATGGAGGTAAACCATGAAAATCTATTTACTTTTGTTTAACACGCTATCTAGATACCTTTTAGTTTAGAGCATTTGAACACAAGATATTTTATATCAGACGTAAATGTACAGAATGTCTTCAATTACATTCTGTGTTTTAAATAGGAGATAATTTTTTTCAGTATCTTTTTTTTATATTACCTTAAGAGTAGGGACAAAGTAAAAGTGTATACAAATGCTCGAAAGCCTAACTCACCTCAACTGCTTCTTCTTTTCTACCCAGAATTCCCAGCACTAGTCCCATGTTCAGATGAGCCACTACGATAAAGAAATAAGCATTAACAAATGTCAAAAACTTCTCGTATTTTGCTGCTCTTGATAGCAAGGAAGTTTATTACATATTTGTTACGGGTCATCAGCTAACTTATGAAGTTCCTCCTACCAATAAAACTATTTATGACTTTGAGTGATCTCGTGTAACATTGTAATTTAGAACGAATAGAACTATTCATTTCATCTAAATAAGGTGGAATTTGAAGCAGAAGATTTCCACCAACAATTACTACTATGTAAGATGAGTTGGCAACAGGCTTAGTTGCTATAATTCAAAATTTAGAGACGGTTGGAAAATTCAGTCTTCTTTACGAGTCTGTTTACAGAGGTTAATAAAACAAATACAGATCTGTAAAAATTTAAACATAAGTATACCAAGGAGTAAATTTATACGTTTATAAGACGACGCGTAAAACTAAACAAAGCCACATCCTAAACATGAATTAACAGCTGCCACACGAGACAGGTTAGTAACTTTTTAGTACGGAGCTTAAAATGGGTAACAGGAGGGTCATTCTGGAACCCGTTACTTAGTGTTACTTCGATAGATCTCGATGAATGAGACTCGGGAAAATTTATAAAATGAAGAAAAAAATAATGAAAATATGACATGATGAATTACACAATGATGATACAAACAGTAGGTATTATGCCATCCTTACGTGGAAATGACATTTTTAATTTGATAATCACTAAGTAAACCATCTTGTAATGAAGCCTGCATCTGCTTCGTTGAGTTTTATTCTGCCGTTAGTTTCATACAATACTGAAACCAATGATTTCTTATATATTATTTCAAGCCCCCTTTTTGAAGATGATGATGCTGTTGTGTCCATCGTTTTACATTTTGCTGTCTATACAGTAATTAAATGCGAATTTTACGATTCAGCTGGTAGGTCAGATCGACTGGGATATCTTTGAATAGATTCTGCTAGAATTGGACTTCGACCAGTGGCACATCGGACTTTTGTTGCTAGAAACAGAGTTTCAATATTCGTAGTGGGCAGAATACAGATAACCTTTTTTGTAGCTTTGATCTTAATTACAAAACAAATAAACAAACCTACTCGGACCCACGGTTTAGCTTAATAGCTACACTTAAACTGTACATTTACAAGTTTATTTTCCCATGTTGGCTCTTATAGTCATGAGTTAGGTCACATTTATACGTTTACAGGACGACGCGTAAAACTAAACAAAGCTACATCCTAAACATGAATTAACAGCTGCCACACGACACAGGTTAGTAACTTTTTAGTACGGAGCTTAAAATGGGTAACAGGAGGGTCATTCTGGAACCCAGTTATCTAGATTTCAAAATCATGCCTACGTCTTCTTCCTCGTCTAATTGAAACATCACAGTTCTTTCCCGAATGATTAACTTATTTGGATTCACATTAAGATTCCGGACTGGCTTGTGTGGCAGTTGTTAAAAAAAACATAAAAAATAATATAAAACGAAACAATTAAAATATAAGTTGAAGTAATAGTCAAACTCATTAAAGTAAAATGAATTAGTAAAGTATTTAAGAAATTATCACAAAACTGTAAAATAATTTACCATACATTGAAGGTTTTGTTTTGAATTATTACGGAAAGCTACAAGAGGGCAATCTGCGCTCGGCATCCCTAATTTAGCAGTGTAAGACAAGAGGGAAGGCAGCTAGTCATCACCACCCACCGCCAACTCTTGGGCTACTCTTTTAACAACGAATAGTGAGATTAATCGTCACATTATAACACCCCCTCAGCGTGTTTTCTTATAGCTAAGCCACATCGGGCTATCTGCTGAGTCCACATAGGGGAATCGAATCCCTGAGTTTAGCGTTGTAAATCCGTAGACTTACTGCTGTACCAGAGGGGGACCAATTGAAAGGACGAGCATGTTTGATGTGATGGGTATTCGAGCCCACGACCCTCGGATTACCTGGCGATGCCATGCCTACAGTGAAGGAAAAAGGTGTCTGTTTTTCTCATTTGAAAAAGCTATTTTAGGCTTTATATTTTCTTTTACTAAAAAATAAAGATCAGATTTTAAATAAATTAGAAGAAAATTTAGCATGCTAAACGAAAATAACGTAAAGTTTTGATTTAAAAAATAAAGTTCAATACAAAAATTCATACGAAATTCAATAAAAAAATTATAAATTATATTTAACATGAAACTGAACAAAGTGATATGACATGTTCAAGATGTACAAATAAAATTTAGTAAATTATGCAACTTAAAATTATGCAAATAAAATAATGAAAAACAAAGAAACAACAACATGGGTTTTACTTTGTTTGTTTGTTTGTTTTTAAATTTTGCACAAAACTGCATGAGGACTATTTGCGCTAGCCGTCCCTAATTTAACGGTGAAAGACTAGAGAGAAGGCAGCTAGTAATTACCACCCACCGAAAATTCTTGAGCTACTCTTTTACCAACGAATAGTGGGATTGACCATCACTTTATAACACCCCACAGTTGAAAGGACGAGTATGTTTGGTGTATGACGAAGATTTGAACTCACAACCATTAGATAAACGAGTTGAATGACTTAACCACCTGACCATGCCAGGACTAATAACACGAGTCTTACATCACAGTTGCACTGAGACCTACTTAAAATTTGTTCAGTAAACGGAAATGTTATGTCCAAAAGTTCAGCCTTCAAGTATCAGTGAATTCTGAAGAGAAGCATCACAGGAGCTAATCGAACATCTGTCAAAACAGCTTAGTTGAAGTGTGACATGAATCAGTAAAACTGTTTGTTTTTTGTTTTTTTTTAAATTTCGCACAAAACTACTCGAGGGCTATCTGTGCTTGCCGTTCCTAATTTAGTAGTGTAAGACCAGAGGGAAGGCAGTTAGTCATCACCACCCACCGCCAACTCTTGGGCTTCTCTTTTACAAACGAATAGTGGGATTGACCGTCACATTATAATGCCCCCACGGCTGAAAGGGCGAGCATGTTTGGCGCGACGGGGATGCGAACTTGCGACCCTCAGATTTGAGTCGCACGCCTTTACACGCTTGGCCATGCCGGGCCGATTTATAAAAATAAAGAATGTGTGTTTTTCTTATAGCAAAGCTACAAAGGGCTATCTGCTCAACCCACCGAGGAGAATCGAGTCCCTGATTTTAGCGGCGTAAATCCGGAGGCATACCGCTGTACTAGCGGGGGGCCAGTAAAACTAATTAAATACAGTCGACCGAACATTTTAAATTTCGGTTGTGATTCTACCTTGCATGTTTGCCATTGTACGAGTTTGTTTTGTTTGTTTAGGTTAAGCAAAAAGCTATATAATAAGCTATTGGCGCTTTGCCCACCATTGGTATCAAAACCCGCTTTCTAGCGTTGTTTTTTGCAGACATTCCACTTTGCCATTGTTTGAGAGTTGATGTTCTATGTCTTATTTAACCTTATTTCTATTCCCTCTGTGCATTACCACCCCACATTAATTTCCTCAATCTTCCTTAATAGATGGGAAAGTCAATCTCAGACAGCCAATCTGTCCTAAACTTTCCACAGACCCTCAACTGAATATGGACTTCGATAATCCTAACACACACCAAAAATACAAATGTTTATTCTAGCTATTTTTGGTTTGGTGCGTGGTAGAATTATTTGTAATTAAAATTTTATGTAGTTGTTTTTCTCTTGAAAATAGCTGTTGGTTTGTATTGCAATAGCTTTTGGGAATTTTCTGTTGTGAGTCATTACTCTGTAGAAGGAGGCATAGTTCTGAATTATCTCGTAGTCTATTGCTGTACTATGTAAGCGTTCTGCTACGCGTTTTTTGCCGTTGTTGAATATGGAGGACAGTAAAAGCTCCTTACATCGAAATGGTGTCCTTTGGCTCCACACTGAAAAAAAATGTGTCACGTATTCATCAAGTCAAAAGTCATGTCGCGGCGTTATTGCGCTGTCGAATTGTTGGAAGCTATTCATCGGGAACCAAATATATAGGTAACAGGTTATTTTATAAAGTTTTAGCATTACTCTCTTCACGCACACACACACATACAACAACTACAAAAGAAACTGAAGAAATATTTTCTGTAGTATTTATGTGCAAACTGCATTCCTACATACATTTCAAAATAGTTACTGACATGTCGAAAAATTTCTGTAATTCAAGTAATGATTACAGAACTTTTTGACCTTTTTTATAATGACAGTAACAAAAATTCTTTATATGTGTTTATTTTTGTATAATATTTAGCTTTAATATCCGTTTCAGCTCATAAACACCGAAATAAATTTCTTAACAAAAACAAGCGAGTGTAAAAGTCTACCTTTCTTCATTCTAACTTAGAAAAGTGGTAATTACAACAAAAACAAAGTTACATATAAACTCAACTAGCATTATATATTAATATATATTAATATATTAGCATTATAAGAAGCCAATATAGGCCGACGAAAGAAATATGTTTGAAAATGAATGAAACGAACGCCATTTTATCCTAACGTGGCAAATTTTGGTACCAGAAAAATGAAAAACTGTCTGTTCCATTGATTGTATCAAATCCCACGAAAGTTAGTAAATATGAATAGTTTACAAAAAAAAAAAATTTTTTTTCGCTGAAACATTGAGCAAGAGGCAAAAATCCCCAAGTCGTCTATATCTTCGTTTTAGATCCGGGAAGAGTATGTGTATCAAATTCCATGTAAAATCGTCGAAACAAGGCTTAGTAATTGACTGCAAACCCTAAAATTATGAGATCATTTAACTTTTGACTCCCATAAATTAACCAAAAATGGGTATATTCCAAGTTTCTATAGATATATATATGAATGGGATCTGTAAAAAAGAATTTTTTATCAGATTTTATATAAACAGGCCAAAATACGGCGGAATTATTTTCAAAAACTTTAAAATAATGCTTTCAGTGGCATCTTGACCCCTATCATTAAGAACGGTATTACTTAATAGTAGGGATCAAAACAAAATGGCGGCAAAATCAATTTAAAATCACCTTTAAAATAACTGAATATCAACAAAGGTTATTCCATAGCATTATCTGAGCGAAAGTAAAGTAAAGCTTATTGTACTTATAAAGCTGCCTAAATCACTATATACATGTTTATTTTAATATTTAAACTAATTTTCGTCTAAGTGTTGTTTTTTCCAGACGATCGTATAGAAAAAAATTACAATTCTTATGATTATAAAAGACGATTTTCTACTTTGGGGATATAATTAGATTTGATGGTAGGTTGGTAGAGATTTTGATGAGAAATAAATAGAATCACATATATGGTCGTCCCATATTTGCCATTGCTACAACACAAAACTTAGCTAATAAAAGGAAACAAACAAGTGTAATAAAATTGGTAAATTTTATAAAAACAAGTAGATTTGGTAATATCAAAAGTTTTAATGCTATAAAAGTATTAAAACAAGAATGTGAAAACTAAAAACACGAGTTAATTAAAATTCCGAAATTGTTATCTCTACTTTGACAAATCACAGCAATTACGTTAGTCTGAGTCAAAGTAGGGATAACAATTTTTAAATTTGAAGTGACTCAGTTTTTAGTTTTTACTTTTTTGGTTCAATGCTTTTGGTAGCTATAAAACTTTCTATATTACTACAGTTTGCTAGGTCACGTATATATTTACCCAACTTGTTTCGCTATGTAAAGTTTTAATTTTTTCATAACAATTACAGATGAGAAAGTCTAACATTTTTGTTTGTCAATGTGTGGGGCCTGCAAAAAAGTATCTTTGTGCTAAATCATATCTTAATTTGAAAACATAAGATCGAGTAATTAACCAAAATCCACAATATCATTATTTTACGTGAATTCTGTCCTTTCTGTTCAAAATTCAAATTGGACAAATCTAACTTTTCTGTACGTCAGTGTGTTGAACATATCAAATATTTATATACTTGTACTCAATTTTTTATCTTGACTGTTGAGCACATTAGTCCAAAATAAATAGTTTTTGGGTTGTGAGACCTTTGACTCTACAAATTCGTTTAATTAGTCTCAATAAAAAAGGGAAAATGTTTGTTTGTTTGTTTTTTAATTTCGTGCAAAGGTACGCGAGAGATGTTTGCACCAGCCGTTCCTAACTTAGCAGTGTAACACTAGAGGGAAGGTAGCTAGTTATCACCAGCCCACTCTTTTACCATCGAATAGTGGGATTGACCGTCACATTATAATGCTCCCATAGCTGAATGGGCGAGGATGTTTAGTATGACGGGGATTTGAACACGCGACTCTTAAATTGTGAGTTGAGCGCCCCCAACAGCCTGGCCATACAGGCCCAATGGAATATGTACCTGGGCGTATTGAACAAATATATAGTTTTATTACGTTTGAAGTCAGTTTGCTAAAAAATGAAGTGAAAAGATTGAAAAGCGTTCGGAAGAGAAAAGGAGAAACAACAGAAACAATTTATGTTTCTCTGCGGATACAAACACTTCGCACAGCCATGCAATCTTAAATTTTGTCTCTCTGCGGATACAAACACTTCGCACAGCCATGCAATTTTAAATTGTGTCTCTCTGCGGATACAAACACTCCGCACAGCCATGCAATTTTAAATTGTGTCTCTCTGCGGATACAAACACTCCGCACAACCATGCAACTTTAAATTGTCAGTTTGTATTTTGCATCTGCGAGCAAATCTTCCTTTTCTTTTACAGTTCAAATGAGTACTCTAAGCCTTACTTTAAAGAGAAGACATGCAACAAAACAAAATACTGATCTAAAAACTAACCTATTCTCTACCAATGCATTACATAAGTCGTACGTTTCGCACCAGCTTTTCGAACATTTAAAAGTAACTAAATTTTATGTGCTTAGGCATACACAAAATACAAGCTTTGTAATTGGAAAAAAATAAAATCAAAGTTACAGAATAATTGCTATTGCAGCACGCTATCTTCTCCCTCCATTTTATTATAATTGCTGTGTCTTCTTTTAAAATGAGCTCGTATTTTTATTGTAAGTTATTTTAATCATATCATGACTGTTCTTATCTCGTGACGAGCATATGCTTATTAAAAGTTAAGATCGCTTGAGTAACTATTATAAAAACTTATTAGTTAGAAAGGAGATTATGCGATTCACCATGTTATTGGAACAGAAAGGTAAATAAAAATGTTTATTATTTACTTAATAGCGTATTTTGCCCCTAGTGAGATTAAATTTTATAGTGTTTTTATGGAGATATGATCGTTACTGAGGATAGAATGCAATTTTCAGGAGATAAGTTTCATTTATCACCCCCTTCATTCCCCGTAGTCTGTGTTTAGTTACTGTTTTTATTGCTTTCAAGCTTCATTAGAAAAATCACCTTTTCATCACTTGCCACAAACAGCGAATAGCAGATGCAGTTGATAGGAGTTACGGACTTCAACAAATGTATTTGTTTCAAATTTTAAGTCACAGGTTCATTTCACTTGGGCCTGAAATGGCCAGGTGGTTAAGGCTCTCGAATCGTAATCCGAGGGTCGCGGGTTCGAATTCCCATCACACCAAACATGCTCACCCTTTCAGCCGTGGGGGCGTTATAATGTTACGTTCAATTCAACTATTCGTTAGTAAAAGAGTAGTCCAAGAGTTGGCGGTAGGTGGTGATGACTAGCTGCCTTTCCTCCTCTAGTTTTACACAGCTAAATTAGAGACGGTTAGCGCAGATAGCCCTCGAGTAGCTTTGCGCGAAATTAAAAAGAAAGAAACAAACAATCATTTCACTTAATGTTTGTGAATAAGAGTTTAATTCTGATGGTTTGGTTATTTTTACCGCTGCGTGGGATGTGCTTCAGATGTATCTTATCGTTTCCACTTCCAGGTTGTGACATTCTTACATTTCTATATGCAATAATATTGATTTGTGGCTTAACATATAGGGCCTAGCTTCTAAAAATATTTGTGGACACTTATATTTTAATTGCTGTCATTGTGCATAAATTAAGACGAACCTAGGGAAACTACTGACTTCATTTTATAAACAGTACTAGTGCATTATCGTAGCCAGAATACAGAAAATATCCCTCAATCGTTTTAAGATAAATTAAGATATATTCAGTTCGACCAGTGTTCTTTCTATATAATATAAACATGAACAGGCGACCGAAAGAATAACATCGACCGAAGGCAAAAAGATTCTGTAAAGAAAAAGAAGAAAGAAAATATGACGATACTATCAAGTTCTTTAAGTGTTCTAATTAATGATGTTAATACTAACACGGGAACCAAAAAACTGAACACATACTTGCCAGTCGAGGTCGAAATTGGATTGCCAGCTTGTAACTCTGTAAGGCTTCTTCGTGCCGTCCTTGTTCTTGAAGCAATATTCCCCTGGTATGGACAGATGAAGAAAAAGGTTACTTGTTTATTTATATACGTCATCATCAAATCAAGATATAACTGTTAATTTACGTGAAAATAATAATCAAAACAAATCTATCAAAAATTACTTATTAAAATATTTTATTAAGTATTTAGTGTTAGTGTCAAAAACTTTCCTATTTGTGCATAACGTTTATACTATTGTTAAGATGTATGGTTAGCTGTGAACTGCAAAACTACGATTTGAGTAAATTTATTAGTTTGTATTTTAAACTGATAGAGATACAAATTTGCATACGAAAGTTAAATAATTTATTAAAAAAATTAATGGGCACTAAATAATGATAATATTTTTTACAGATAATACAATGTATAAAATTTCGATTTCAAACATATAACACATAATTAAAAGTAGGTTCCAAACTTTTAGTATTAAACCATCGTTAAAACCGAATTTTAAACTTTTAACGTCAAACGACTGCTTTCCAAATTTTGAACCTTAAATCACTCTTAAAACAATTCCAAACGTTTAACATTAACTACTTTCAAAACAGCATTAAACTATTGTTAAAACTGAGTTTCAAACGGTAACTTATTGTAACAAAACGAGGATAGTCCAGAATACCTACAGATTATAATGGACATCCGCCATATTTGATCGATAACTCAGTGCTTTCTTGTAAGCCCATTCTGCTTTAGTCTTCTTGCCTTGAGCACTCAAAATGTTGGCCAAATTTCCGTAAGCTATATTTAAAAATATGTAACAAACTATTTTATTCATTTAAATACAGGGTGACCGAAGAGTAACTGGCTTGTGATGTATTATTAATGTTATTGTTTGCATCAACACAGAAGAGATACCAGCAGTAATTTCCACAAAGAAATAGGCCTCTTTAAACAAACGTATTCAGTTTATATGTATGTTCTGATTTCTAAACAGATATTACCACAGGAAATAATTTATTCTATGCATGTTTTACTTCTCAGCCATCCTGCATGTTCTAACTATTTTTAAATAACTTGCTTACAAACATCACGATTGTAATTTCAAAATATGTTACATTGCAATTAACTACTTATATCTACAATCTACATCCAGAATGTGCTTTTCTAAATTAATGTACGTTTAGAATTTAACTCGTCAGTTTTTATGAAGGCAATACAGTAGTCACTAACTTCAAACCTAGTAACTGTGCACTATAATTGTTAAAAAAAAACAACACTGGTGAAGTCCCGTTTATTATTTTTATGTTTATTTATATATGTGATTTTAGATAACAAGTTGAAATATGACTTCTTATTTGTAACATGTTAATGTTTTTATTTTCATTTACAGACTAATTTTGAAGAGCCGTATATATTTTTAACAACGCTCTTATGGGCCTAATATTCGTGATAACATCTCCAGGCCAGAAAGATTTTCTTTTAAAATGAATATTAGGCCTATTTATTGGTCTACCGCATCGTCAGCTTTCGGCGTTTGACATCACACTTCTCCGATATGTACACGACTTTATACCAGACATCATGCTATGATGTTCTAAAAAGTAAAAGTACTAATATGAAATCTACTCAATAAATATAAATATGACAAACAGCTTTAGTATAAAAATAATTAACTTGCTATGGTAGATTTCACTTTGGTCATATATGTAAGAAGTAAACAGTATTTTGTCATGGCAGAGTGTATTGTACGTGATCCAATGTATCGACACTAATATATTGCACTTCTTAACGAAACACTAATAACACATTCATAGAATGAAAAGATTTATCTGGCTCTTTTACATTAACAGCAGAAAAAGACATGCGTTACCTCTAAAAATACAGCTTAAATCATCGTTCACACTGAAACTTTAACTATAACCCGAAATATTCAAATAAACCCATTAATAAAATAGAGAGAAACGAAGCAGAAACTCGTATTTCAAACAGAGCGTTCCCGTTTGGACAGCGGTAAGTCTACGGATTTAGAATGCTAAAATCAGTGGTTTGATTCCCGTCGGTGAACATGGCAGATAGCCTGATGCTGCTTTGATTGAAGAAAACACACACTTATACCATATGGTTAAGAACGGTGTTCGAAGGAGCTCCGCCTCCTGGGATATATATGTACATATCTTTAATGTATGTGAGAGTCCGATGCTTATTTACTTATACGTATCGACTAAGGAACACGACTGTGTAATAATAGCCATAAATGAAAATAAAAGGAGTTAACCAACAACTACAACAAAGGTGATGATCACCGATCCTGTTTATGCAATCGCCGCGAACAAAGTTTTACACATATATAAATAAATCTTTACAGTAACATTTATAAAGAGATAAACACACTTTTAAAGAGATCCATATTCTCCTATCTGAGATTTCATCCAAATATGTTTGCATGTATGTACTAAACATAGCGGGAACGAATTGTCATTTAAAAGTCGAAAACAGATTAAAATGAAAACTGTTTGGAAGATAAAGAGAAAGACAGAACAGAGCCGATTTACGTAAAGCAAGCAGGTGAGGCGAATGTATAACAAAGTCGCAATTTGAAAATTTATGTTTATAATTTTTGAAGTTCATAGAAGTTAAATTATTAAATTGTTCCATCTACATGATAGTTCATATATGCCTGGATTTGTTTGTTTGTTTAGAATTAAGCACAAAGCTATACAATGGCCTATCTGTGCTCTGCCCACCACGGGTATTGAAACTCAATTTTTAGCGGTGTGAGTCTGCAGATATACCATTTTGCTACACGGGGCATACATACGCCTGGAACATGCACTTGAATCTGAATGATATATGAATACACTAGTCAAGTTAACAGACTGTTGTACAGTACTGTTTGATCAAAAAGCATAACGCTATAAAACTTAATAAAGAAATACTTAGATTAGACGATATGTTTAAGGTCAGTATATAATATAAAAGGAGTCATTCGCGTTTGTGGTCCGAACTATAACCTCAGGTGAGGTCAAGTTAGGCACCACGTTCGTCAGGTCAAATGTAAAGCCGTGTTCTTAACATAAACTAGGCAAGTAGGGACTAGTCCTTCACTTACTTTTATATACAATACTGTGTAAAAGTGTGAAGACAAAGTGAAAAATTATACTTTAGGCTACTTTCAAAGTTGAATGAGTGTTTGGGGTCATTACCTTCTTGGTAGTCGAATACTTTACTGAGAATACGTAAAATCACTGGATATACCATGACTGGTCGATGTCTGGATGTAGTTTTGCTGGTTCATTATTCTATCTATTTTACAGTATCTCCTGTCGCCTCAGCAGAAAAATACCTCCAAACCATCACAAACCTCCCCCATGCTTCATGGTAAGTGCTATGCATTAAAATAAGTATATTTCATCTTTTTTTTCCGCCGGATACACAGCAGATGCTTTGAATCAAATATTTTAAACTTCGACTCATCCGTTCGTAACACCCTTTTCTAATTGCCAACAGCCAAATTTTGTAATTTTTGGCAATGTCAGTCTCTTGACAATGTTTGGACACCAAATTAAATGTTTTTTTAAACTGCTACACAACCAAATATTCCATTCCCTTTGATTCTTCTTGATACCGAAGATCTGGATACTTTTATCTTATTTGGTACATTGTTGTTTATCTCATGCTTGAGATCAGTGGCATTCTTCCTTCTGTCTCGCAGGTTGCATAAACTAAGATACTTAACGTAAATATTATAGAGTTTAAATGTTCTGCCTTTTCATTTCCTATTTTCATATTTACCTCTTTTGGTCTCATGATCAAGTGTGTACTTAATAATGTTCTGGGAGCATTTCAGGTCTGTAGCAATTTGTCAGAGTTCAACCAGCATCGTGTAAAGCTTTTGTGCAAATTTTCTATTCTACTGACAATTCTCTACGCTTTTTGGGCTATGGCATGAAAAAAACCTTAAAAGTTTTAAGTAATGTTTTTATCAAAGTTTACATTTGAAGTTCTTTCAAACTGATTTCTTCTATCATATGCCGATACCTTGTTAGTTTCTTTTTATATAGTTAAGACACCACATATGGAACCATGACATTTAATTCAGGCCCTACTTGATCAGTATGTTGAATGAAGCAGACATTTTATGACTTCTCCTTGGTACACAAATATGGGAATTCTGAAGAATGATAAGTATTCTCACCTTGGCTTATTCAGTGTCAGTATGGATCACTGAAGCATTTCCATAGTGTTGAAATTTACACATTCTGTAATGGCTTGGAAGAATTAGCTTTATGAAATGGAAAGAATGTCTTAACACTTATGTAGAGTACTGTGTGTGTATATACAGTTTCTTGTACATCAGTTACTGAACTTGTATTATTATTAATGTGTGTCATGTACTTTAAATATAATATTTGCTTTGTTTTGGATTTTGCGCAAAGCAACGCGAGGGCTATCGGCGCTAGCCGTCCCTAATTTAGCAGTATAAGACTAGAGGGAAGGCAGCTAGTCATCACCACCCACCGTCAACTCTTGGGCTACTCTTTTACCAACTAACAGTGGGATTTTAAGCCACATTACTGTACTTTAAAATATACCATTTATTAAAGAATTACTTATAATGTATAGATAAACTGCATTTTTATATTTTTATTTTACTGACAAAATGCTTCACATAGTGAAATCTAATTGGTTTACATTTTTCTGTATAATAAATTCTACCAAAAGAGCCTCTGAGATGTTATTATAATATATATATATTATTATTACATAATGTTGTTGTTTGGAATTAAGCACAAAGCTACACAATGGGCTATCTGTGCTCTGCCTACCACGGGTATCGAAACCCGGATTTTAGCGTGTAAGTCCGCAGACATACCGCTGAGCCACTGGGGCGCATTTTACATAATACATACAATTAATTTTTGTTTTGTTTGTTTTGGAATTTCGCACAAAGCTACTCGAGGGCTATCTGTGCTAGCCGTCCCTAATTTAGCAGTGTAAGACTAGAGAGAAGGCAGCTAGTCATCACCACCCACCGCCAACTCTTGGGCTACTCTTTTACCAACGAATAGTGGGATTGACCGTAACATTATACGCCCCCACAGCTAGGAAGGCGAGCATGTTTAGCGCGACACGGGCGCGAACCTGCGACCCTCGGTTTACGAGTCGCACGCCTTACGCGCTTGGCCATACCGGGCATATACAATTAATAATAATTACAACTAATAATAAATAGTATTAATTTTAAGTGACAGGCAAACTGTAGAAGCTTCTTTGTTCTGGGTCATCAGGTGGGTTGGCACCTTCACTGCCAGTGGTATTTTCAGGCTGTCATAACTGCAAATATTAAAGTAAAAGTAATGCGCCATATAATTACGCAGAGTTTTTAAATTTGTCGGCAGATATATATATATTTATAATTTCCGCAGATATATCCACATTTTCACTCGGATTCAGAATGCCTCCAGTCATAGGACTCTGTTATATAAGCACAGAAGTGTGCTCCTTTCAAACCAACCACATACGCAAATATTTCTGTGCGTTCGTCCTCGCAGCGGATGATGGTAAAAGAATAATTCGTTAAATAAAGGAGGCCCCCTAGTGATAGTATATTTGCGGACTCACATCGCTAAAAACCGTATTTCGATACCCGTGATGTGTAGAGCACACATAGACCATTGTGTAGCTATTTAATTCAAAATAACAAATAAAGGAAATTATCAGTGTTTAATTGGGTAATTTTGTTTAATTATTTCAATTACCCGTTTTAATGTTCTCAATAATTGTTTCCACGGTGTCAGCCATAGGGTTCCCATTCACAATAAAATGACATCCTCAAAATAGTATACAACATTATGGTCGTACAGCAAAAATGCCTTTTGTATCATGTATAACCTTTTGCTTTTTTGTTATTATCAAGAAGGCATTAAATATTCGTACAAGACTAGAAACTTTCGGATCTGAGCTGGCATTCAGAAACAGATATATTATATTTAGCCAAATTTACGAATTACATTGTATTTCCCAAAATTACTTTATTTCTGCGTTGAAATGTGAAAGTGGACAACATAAGTCGTGCCGAATTTATTTCTTTAACCCTTTATGTTTTCTTTTGTAATGGTACATAATGCTAATCTTCTAATGTTCCATATATACCATACCGGTAAATAGGGAGTTAGTTTGATACTTCATCACTGAAAAGTCACAAATTGTATAGCTTTGTACTTAATTAAAAAAGAACAACAGATCACAAAAGCATTAAGGCAATTTGTATCTAATAATAATAAAAAAAATACCAGAGTTAACCATCATCACTACTTTCCATTTCAATACCGATATGAAATGGCGAAAAGTCTACGAACTTAAAAATTATACTTTTTTTTATAGAGAACCAATTAAACTCTTGGAACCAGGAGGTTAATAAAACTTTTAATAACCAAACATATTAGCATTGCTAAGGAATATTAGACCTTGAAGCTACTACTACAAGTATAACATAAAGAAGAAAAAATGAATTTATAAACATAAATGATGCAAGTACGCAGACGAAAAAAAAATGTAGACACTAGGACGCCTTTACATTAATTGAACACTTTGCTTCTACGTACAGTAGAATTTGTGGAGAGTCATTTTTCATGAGGGAAGCTGTGACAACGTGTGGAAGAACTAATCATCAAGAATCTGTGTCATTGACGTAGCTTTCTGACGCCCTCGGGCGAGTGATCAAATCGGTCGATGTCAAAAGCTGAACTGATTTGACACTTTGTTATCAGGGTTAGCCATGATATCGCACTCCCTAACACATCTTCCATCAGGGAACTCAATTTTGCGAGTCCACATGAGACACTAACAGCATTCTTATCGTACACCTGGGGGGAAAAAGGGGCTGACACTGATTTTTGTTGAACGTAAGAGAACCCTTTTAGCATAATGAACGTGTTTTAAATTAGAAAATCGCCATGCGTAACTTCTCCAAATAATAATAACGAGAAGTAATTTTTTTCTGTGAAAAATTTAATGTTTAATATATTTAATGTAGTGTGGGTACAGTTAAATTGTGCATATCATTTTGTTTTTAATTCATATAAAAATATTATATGAAGCATCAGTGTTTGATACGCATTAATTTAAGTGTTATCACAAGTCCTGCAACGGCTAGTGGCTGTTCTTATACTTGTATTATTACATTTGTCAACCAGTATTTATCACTTATTTATTATTTTCAGAGGGAGAGAAATTTCATAAACTGTTGACAAGAATATATGTCTAAGCAAGTTTAAGATAAGCTATAGCACCTTCGCAATTCTTCATTCTTCATTTTTTAATATATATATATATATAATGCAGGTACCGTATCACATGTGACAAGTAGAAAGTTTAATCGCGTCCACTGTTTAATTAGATGTCACAGATCAATTTAAACGTTTTCAACACAAAAGTACAAGTGTGAAATGCTGATATAATAAAGAATCACTCTTTGCCAGGTTGGACACCATCTACCAAAAACATATATCCGGTAAACACGTGGTTACAGTACATATTTGGTTGAATGATTTAAGACGTGACATAACCTATGGAAGTTGTTATATTTCCCATCATTTTACAAAATTTCCATGATGAAATAAAAAGTAATGTAACAATATTAGTATTTATGAGAATAACTAATAGATAGTCCATTTTTCTTTCTGAAAGAGAGCTGAGTATATATATATATATTTCCATTAATTGCACAAGTGATATAAAGAATCTGATTCTCACACAAAATAACTCAACTGCTACAAAATAAAACAGTATAATAACTACTCAGGAAAAACAACAACACGACATATGGCATCATACACAGAGTGATTGACTTCTCGCGAAAGGGAGTTGCCATAGAAGAACAACTGTTTTCATTATAGCCGGAATAACCGAAAGGTATGTATTTTTGTAAATGTGCTTGTATACATACTGTAAAAAAGTGTTATAATAAGATAATACATTTATTATTTTTTCCATTGTACGTAGCTAATTTTTCTCTACTATTGTGAAATATAAATTTCAACTCTATGGTAATGCTTCACTGATCCCTGTTGACATATGAATGAGTCAGGTTGAAAATACTTGTTACTCTTTAGAATTCCCACATACTTGTACAAAGGATAGGCCATACGAATCAAATTTATGGTCCGAATTAACTCTCATGGTACTCCATGCAGTGTTTTAACTATATAAAAAGTAACTGGTATATGGCACTACCGGCGGTATATGTTAGAATAAATCAATTTAATAGCACTTCACAAATAAATCTTGATAAAAAAAAGTGTCTAGCACTATATATTGTGTTTTGTTGTCATGTTCAACGGTTCAAAAATCATAGAGAATTGTCAATAGAGCATATAATTAACATAAAAGCTTTACGTGATGCTGGTTGGAGTCTCTGACAAATTGCTGCATACTCCAAATGCTACTCAAATACAATCAAGTTCACACTAGGTCGCGAAGCCGATGCAGATAAATTTGAAAATTTGAACGGAATAACATATAAACTCAATGATACTGATGTTAAGTATCTTCGTTTATGCAGCTTTTGAGACAGTTTTCTGACTGTCACTAATTTCAAGCATGAAATAAACAACCATAGATTGTCATATGGCATGACAGAAAAGTGTTAAGATCTACAGTACCAATAAGACTCAATGAGAGCGAAATATTCGATCTTGTAGACGTTAAAAAATCTTTTATTTAGTCTCTAAATATTGTCAAGAGACTGAAATTGCTAAAAAGTATAAAACTTGGCTGTTGATGATCAGAACATGATGTTACAGACGGATGAGTCCAAATTTGAAATATTTGGTTCAAAGAATAGACTCTATATCCGGCGGAAGAAAGATGAAAAATGCTTATTTCAATTCATAGCATCTACATCCTTGTGAAAATTAAACGAAACAAATGGTCATTATACAATATTTACACCATGCGGTCGGTGTAGGCTCGCTGGACTCGCTGATTTTCTTTAATGGTCATTTTTTCACACAAACGGCGTCATTATCTGTTTTTTACAGTACGGCCGAGCTATTTTTGAGATATATACCGAAATTTTGAGGAATATTACGCCATTCTAAATTGCGTTAGAAGAGCAGGAGACCAGTCAAAAACCAACTCGATGAAGAAAAAACGGTATCAATGAGGTCTAAAATACAAGAACTGGACGCAAGAATAATGAAAAAAGGTGTAATTCAGTGACGAGACTCATTTCTTTGTATAGGGTCAAAGAAGTCTGTAGGCTCGTAGATCTCCAGGTGAGAACTTCGAGAATCTCACAGCAATCAATTCGTAAAACATCCTTGAAGAAGATGTTTTGGGGATTTTTCAGCTACTATGAAGTCGGAGGCTTACATATCGTAGAAGGTATGATGTGAGGACTACAGTACATCGAAGTTTTGCAGAGATGAGTCGTTCCAGAATTGAAAAAGAGCTTTCCAGCAAGATCTGGTTCCGTGCCACACATCAAAAATTATGAAGAATTTTATGACAACAAAGCATATTTGCTTTGCAAATATGCAAATATTTGCAAATAAAGGTGCTGGACTGGCCTGAAAACTCTCCGGACTTAAATCCTATTGAAAATCTTTGAGCGATTTGTAAAGAAAGATTTCGGGGAAAAAACTGTACTATGAAAGATAAGCTAACTGAATTCATAATTGAGGTGTGGTACCGCGATCCAAAAATTAGTAAAGATTGCAATCAACTCGTAAACTCGATGCCAAAGCGGATTAATGATCTTCTGAAAAATAAAGACGGTCATATCATGTATTAATTTGTGAGTAATTTTTGGATTATTAGAAATAAAACGCAAAAAAATTGAAAAAATCGTAATTTTCCGTCTTGTTTCAATTAATTTGCACAAGGGTGTACCATGAGATATGGGGGAGGTGTGTGATGGTTTGGGAGAATTTTTCTGCTGAGGCTTTGTTTGTTTTGTTTTTTTGGAATTTCGCACAAAGCAACTCAAGGGCTATCTGTGCTAGCCGTCCCTAATTTAGCAGTGTAAGACTAGAGGGAAGCCAGCTAGTCACCACCACCCACCGCCAACTCTTGAGCTACTCTTTTACCAATGAATAGTGGGATTGACCGTCATATTATAAAGCCCCAATGGCTGGAAGGGCGAGCATGTTTGGCATGACTCAAGCGCGTACCCGCGACCCTCAGATTACGAAACGCACGACTTAACGCGTTAGGCCATGCCAGTCAACTCTGCTGAGGCTACAGGAAACATTTGCAAAATACATGGAAGAATAGACTTGCACAATTACCATTAAATACTGGTCAGTCATGGTATATCCAGTGGTTTAAGTATTATTGGTAAATGATTCTTTTGCCAAGAAAATAATGACCTTAAACACTCATCTAACCTGTGCAAAAAATTACTTAGCTAAGAAAGAAATTGGAGTCATTCAAACAATACAATTGGCTCCACAAAGCCCCACTCTCAACCCAATGGTACATATCTGGGATTTGTTAGATCAGAACATTCACAAATAAACATTTATTTCTAAAGAAGCTTTATGAAAGTGAATGAAAGACATTTGAAGCAAAATCCCAAAGGACGCCTTAATTAAATATGTTGCAATAATGCCTGGAAGACTGTCTACAGTTATTAAAACAAAAGGAAGACACAATAAATATTAACTGTTTACTGAACTCAAACATTTCCACTGAGTTTCTCTTGCACTGAATATGAATATCAATAACATTTTGATGTTGCATCTGTGATTTACCTTTTATTGTTCTTTGAAAGTAGCCTGAAACTTGAATTTTGACCCTAACCTAACCTAAATTACTTAATAAATAAATATATATATATAGTCAATAGATTACAATGAAGAACAAAAGCTTCAGCTTTTTATGTAACGTTCATTATCGTTGGAGACAATTAATGAAAAGAAAACAACCAAAAAACAACAACAACAGCGAAACTATTCATTTTCTATATAAAACATACAAAGATCGACAGCAGCAATTATAATATTATCAACTGTAACATTAACTGTGTTTTTGTGTAATTCATGTGTAACCAACACACTCATGGACTCACAAGTAATGTGGTCGATAAATAGAATAGGAAAACGTGTTAAAAGGCCGATGCGGTTTATAATCTGTTCTAGAACTCAATCGCATTGTAATAGAATCGCATAAAAAATATAGTAAATGCCAATGTATAATACTCACTATTTCAGAATAGAGTACAACCTACATGATTTCAACAGAGCTGTGACGTTTTTAGATTTTTATCAAGCATTATGTTGTTGCAAGATTAATTGTATTATGGCATTACTCACTCGGAAGATTCAGTTCTTAAGTAATGACGAAGTAGACGGGAGAAAGTATACTTAGAAAAAATTATTTTGATTACTGATATCAAGTATACGTACCTTTAGGCGGATTGATGGGTATACCTGATCTGTAGAGGCTTTCCTCGGTGTGCCAGTCTTGATTTCTTCTAAATGTTCGAATTGAGAAGAGAATCAATAATAATACCAAGAAATACAATAATGTTCTGCGTCTTCTAACACTTTCCTGGTGTCTGTATAGTTGTTCTAACCCTAATGCAATGAGAAGACAGAAGCCCATGCTGGGTATGTAGAGAACACGTTCGGCAACAACAAAGCCCACGTAAAAGAACAAGTTGGTGGCTGGAATGAATGGCAGTACCAGGAGAGCCAGAGAATGAATCACAGCCTCCAGACGATAAGAGTTGGCTATTGAACATTCGGTACACTCGGAGGCAATTGAGTACACAGATGGCTGACACAGCGATTGTTGTATATGACAATTCCCATTGGAAACACGGTGTCCGTTACAGTTTGACTGAGGGGAAACGTGACTGTTATTATTGTTGTTATTATTCAATATAGGAACACACTTTTTATATCTCTGTGTTGACCCACTGTGGCTGGAATAAAAGGTAAGTTTTGGACTCTGATTTACAGTTTGACACAAACAAGCATGAGTGCTCACTAGACTGAAGGCACTTTCTGAAAGAGCTCCTTTTCTAGACAAGTGTTTATGTACATAAAGAAAAATATAAATTAATCCTCCATAGAAACACAGAGATAGAAGGTTCCTTGGGTCGAAGATGGAGCAAACGAGGGGCACAGCTTCCATAGACCAATCAAAGCTCAGCCACACCGGACATAACAATAGCCAAAAATTGAAGGCTGGGAGATAAAGAAATGTTAACATTCGAGTGACAAAACTGTCACTATCTGCTGCAGGGTTGTCTGCTGGGGCAAAGTCTGGGGGTTTTCTGCCCATTAGGTGTACTCTGAACCCCACTAGGACAATTGCTGCCCCCATGAGATGAAGGAGTCCCTCTCGAAGACCTTGGTAACGTTTCTGAAATACACAAAAGCTGTAGTGAGCAACAATGAAATGCCTTAACTGAATATTTCTTAATTTCATAAAACCTGTAGTAAGCAACAATGAAATACCTTAACTAAATATTTCTTTATTTCAAAAAAGCTGTAGTGAGCAACAATGAAATGCCTTAACTGAATATTTCTTTATTTCACAAAAGCTGTAGCGAGCAACAATGAAATACCTTAACTGAATATTTACCAAAAGTTGTGAAAATCTCTACTTGGTTGTTTACTGAAACACAATATATATAAACTTTCAAAAAGATACAGTCATGCTGCTACGACGTATAGTACTAAACAAAGAAGTTGAAATATAGTTGGTTACACCTGATATCACAAAAAAGTAAAAAAAACAACAAAGGTTTTAAAGCACATAGTATGCTATAGCACCAAGAGCATTGTGCAATACAGATAACTGTTACCAAGCACATGCTGTTAAGTGCTCACTCGTATAGTAAAAAAATTAGTAATGTGTCTTACTTTATAAGCTATATGAGTACATTTACCTTGCTGTATGCTGGACTTTCTATTAATTAATTCTGGCTTATTTTTTTCATATATATCATATCATGCCTTTTTGTTTTCTAGAATAGTGGTTCTTGACCTTCTTTCAACTAATTCTATTCCTAGAAAATTAATGGGCTATTTTAAACGTTAACTTTTTAAACTATTTTAAAATTATATTGCAAAACAATATACTTTAGTATACATATTTTAAAACATGCATTTGTTTTTCCAACTATCTTTCAGATTGGCTGAAATCTCCCTGTGAAATGGCAGTTGGGAACTGCCACTCTAGATTATATGCAGTATCTTACTAAAACCTTTGCTCTTCCATAGTAAATATGTCTGAGCTGTTGGGTTTTAAACTAGTGAACACTTTCGTAGCAAACACTGTGATATTATTTGATATTTCAGTTTGATGTCAAGACAACCAGCATTACATTATTTAATAAAATTTTGAAAGACCAATTAAATTATTATAATATTTATTCAATATGTGCATAACTAAACTGTTTCAACAGGTTCTTAAAAAACACACTAATTCTTTAGTGAAACACGTGAAATTTTATAAATGTAAATTTAAAAAAAAAATTCTGTTACAATAGATCTAATTTTTAACACGAAATAATCAAAACTTAAAAATATTGCTTTTATTTGAGGTGATCTTTTCTAATGATAATTATGGAAAGATAAAATAATCTTTTACCCAGACAGAAATGTCTCTGCTTACTTGGTGTAAGCTCACTAATTTAAATATATTACAAATTAAAATATCAAAATCAATGTTCATTTAGTCTGATAAATGATTGTATAAGCTCCCTACTTCCATTTAAAGCATCAAACTAAGTTTCGTACAGAATTAATTAAAAAGCACAAGGGGGTGATAAAGGAATCGAAAGAAAAAAGGCCATAAGGTAATCTTGTCAGGGATACTGCCCAAATTTAACTACATGGATGAAGTTATAAGTATGTCACCAGGGCTAAATGCTGGCTTAAATTAGTATGTAAAATGAGCATACTGGTTGTTTGGACTTGTGGGATTAGTTCAGTGGAAGAAGGTAGCTTTTTAGAATGGACAGTTTGCATTTAAATTAGATAGGAGTTGGCTTATTTGCTAGGCCTATTAACTCAGCTGAAAGGGAAGTTTTAAACAAGGACTATATGATGGTGAAGGCCGAAATAACTAGAAGAATAAGAGGCAAAGAAAAGTTAAGCATATCAAATGAGTACAGTGGTAGTTATAAAGATGTATAAGTTATAAAGCTATGATGGTTACTATCATAGTGATAGAGGTAAGCTTTAGTTAGCAACAACGAAATACCATAACTAAATATTTCTTTATTTCACAAAAGCTGTAATAAGGAACAATGAAATACCTCAACTAAATATTTCTTTATTTCACAAAAGATGTAGTAAGCAACAATGAAATACCTCAACTAAATATTTCTTTATTTCACAAAAGCTGTAGTAAGCAACAATGAAATACTTTAACTAAATATTTCCTTATTTCACAAAAGCACGTTTTTCGTTAATGGAGTTAATTTATCTCCTCTACGATCGGCAAACGTTTCATAACTTTTTAATTTCTAGGTTTATTTTTCTGTCATTTTTACATTAATAAAATATTCGCTTCATAGTTACCAAGAATAATACACAAGTTGTTAACTAAAACGGATAATTGTACTTTCATTTCAAACAACTATTTTTAATTTGTAACCCTGACAATGTAATTTGACAGCGTGTTTCCACAAGAAACCAAATATTGACTTTCGCAATTTAACTGCCCCCCAGTGGCTCAGCGGTATGTCTGCGGACTTACAAGCTAAAATCCGGGTTTCGATACCCGTGGTGGGCAGAGCACAGATAGCCCATTGTGTAGCTTTGTGCTTAATTCAAAACAACAACAACAACGCAAGTTAACTAACCATAACCATTTTATATCGGCAATAAATTATTATCTGGTAGTGATATCATTAGAACACTAACATGAAAGTTGAAAAAAATTTAAATAATTCACCTAAAGTTTATTTTTGCACCACTAAAACATACAGGTTTAACTATCCTACTATTAGAAATCAGGTATTCGTTTGTTTTTTGGTTTGTTTTTGGAATTTCGCACAAAGCTACTCGAGGGCTATCTGTGCTAGCCGTCCCTAATTTAGCAGTGTAAGACTAGAGGGAAGGCAGCTAGTCATCACCACCCACCGCCGACTCTTGGGCTACTCTTTCACCAACGAATAGTGGGATTGACGGTCACATTATACACCCCCACGGCTGGGAGGGCGAGCATGTCTAGCGCGACGCGGGCGCGAACCCGCGAGCCTCGGATTACGAGTCACGCGCCTTACGCGCTTGGCCATGCCAGGCCCAGGTATTCGTAGAACACATGTTGAATAAACCAGTTCACTGTTTGCACAAACAAAGTATTTATTTTAGTCCAAGATCACAAAGGAAATCCATTTGATAGAATACCATATAGCCATGTGTTTGCTTTAGCTCAAAACTGCATAAGAGGCGATAGTTGTCCGCAAGATGGGACAAAACCTCTAGTTCTAATGTTGTAAGCCCCGAAGTTTGCCGTTGAGTCACCAAAGAACAATAAGTAAGAAACCAAAGCCCACAAACAAAGAAGTCCTCGTAAAAAAAATAGGAAAGAGAATCTAATACTGGAAGAAAAATAAAAAAGAGAATACAACGAAGACTTGAATTCTTTTGCTACATTCATAAATCGGTATTAACGATATAAACAATTTCCCAACACCCGTTCACCAACAAAGAACTAACACAGAGGTGTGACGAGGTAGGTGCACAAACACTGTTGCCATGTGAGTCGGACTTACTTTACACTCATCTGTGCCTCCCAGGACAGTAAAACTATTGTGGTGTAAACTGTGTTTATCTTTACGGAAAGCCCTTTTAACGTAGCATGCTGATCATTTCGTTTAAGATATAGTTATGCTATGAAGAGCTTTGATGTATAAGAACATCTTTTTGTTTATTAATTAACGTGACAAAAATCTGTAGATTATGTTACTGGAGCTGTATTTGGTGTGAGAATTAGGTACTTTATTTGTAATAATATATGTGCCCTGCGTCTGGGCTGAAGAGTTGACCATATACACACGAGCGTATCCACCACAGAGGAGTGAGGACAGAACCAGTTTGAAGAGCTCTGCCTCCCTGGCTACCCCCATACAAAATATCAGGATTTAAGATTTCAAAGTTATCCTTATTCACATGAAATTGTTAATTTTGTTTGGAGGGGCTTGGTAATCATAATAGGTAACTAATCCGGAAGAAGTATCTGGAACCAGATGAGACCAAGATGATGATCTTATTGTTGGTTTAAACCACCACAGAGATACGTAAAGAGTATCTGAGGTAATTTCACTCTTTTTTTTCATATAATTGATAAGAGAAAATAGATAGTTCTTAAAAACAAACGACCCTGTTTATTTTGCATTTAACAACATCTGACCTCCCCTTCTGCTCACACAAACTAACTCTTCTTGATGACGAGAAGGGCCCGGCATGGCCAAGCGTGCTAAGGCGTGCGAGTCGTAATCTGAGGAACGTGGGTTCGCATCCCCTCTGCACCAAACATACTCGCCCTTTTAGCCGTGGGGGCGTTATAAAGTTATGGTCAATCCCACTATTCGTTGGTAAAAGAATAGCCCAAGAATTGACGGTGGGTGGTGATGACTAGCTGCCTTCCATCTAGTCTTAAACTGCTAAATTAGATAGCTCTCGAGTAGGTTTTTGCTAAATTCAAACAAACAAATCCTTGTTGACGAGAAACCCACTTTAAATAAAAATGTATATCAGAACCGCTGGTATGGGTATTAGCATTTTTATTGATTAGGAAAGAACAACGTTTCGACCTTCCTAGGTCATCGTCAGGTTAAGAAAGAGAGAGTTTGCAAGTGTTCGTTGCCGGACACATGTTTTAGAGACGACAGTATCAATGGGTACGGGATTATAGGGGGCGTTGCAATGATTTTCATTCTTCTTCTACTCCTAAGTAAAAACAAAACCAGAGACACCATTTCATACACACATACACAGGTAAGATAAATATATATTATCTTTCAGCGATATCATCAGAAGATATGTGTAAAAGTTGAAAGTAAATTAATTCCCTCTAGCGGCTAGAAACGACTACACTATTTTGAAAGATAATCTTTTTAACTATCTTGTCGATCCTTCGCTGGCTCCACACGTACTAGAAAACCTGACGGTAAATGTTTTTAAATTTATGGGCCTAATTTAACGTTACCATTGCGTCCTTCAGCTATGTCTAGCTAACATATAAATTGCAACATTCAAAATATAGACTATAATAATATTGTTGACTAAGCATACTTACTTTGTTGATATGCGAGTTGTACAGTTAAAACAAAATCTTTTAATAGATAAATATATCAGATTTCAACTTTCAATTTTAATAGCTGCTGAAGGAAAATTGTGAAATCAGGTAATACACACCTCAGTTAGGAGAGCGGGAATATCTTTCGGTGTTAGACGGTGTTGAATCATTATATCGTAGAGTGCACACACCCCCAACACTGTGATACCATGTTCCTTGGTCAACATGGCTGCTGTTGCAAACACAAGAGCTCCATACAGAGTTATCCAGCGACGACCACAGTATTCAGGTTCCTTGTCTCGCCATTTACAGTACTGAATATAGGCCTGCAATGATAGAAGGAAAAAGAGGCAGGCTCCGACGTCCGCACGACCTACCAATCCTGATACAGCTTCTGTGTGGATTGGATGGACGGCGAACAGTAGGCCGGCAACCATGGTAGGCAGTACATGATGCATGAAGATCCCTGCTGCAAAATGGGTAAAAAGTCCGGTTACAAGGACGTGCAGAAGAACATTGACTACATGGTAGCCCCAAGGATCTAAGCCCCCTAGCCAGTAATTCATACGAAAGGATAGGACACAGAGCGGTCGGTAAGACTTGTGGGAGCCACTGTGGGTGAGAGGTGTACCCCAAAAATCGTCTCTGAAGAGGCTAGATAAAGGGGTGCTGGGCAATAGATCTTGATTTGTCTTGATGGCTCGGCTGTATGAAAAAAAAAACAACTTCATACAGTATCACGAATACATGATTTGACAAAATAATAATTCTAAATAATCGACATCGAGATGTGTATGAACACACTGATGTAACAAGCATCATAGATGTGAATAAAGTTAAGAAATATTAACTATTGTTAACTAAGAATACAAACTCAAATGCTTTGAAATGTTATAAAGAACAGCAGGCAGTAACTGAGTGATAGGGACAAGTAAGTTAATCGTGAATAAATAATGAAGAAATAACTACAAATTTATCTACCCATCTAATGGAAGAATTTCAAACTTATACAAAGCTAATGCCACTTTATTGACAAATATAAAAAATTCTATAACCCAAGTGCTTTCTAAAAGTATATATTTCTTTATTGGGGGCAAACTTTATTTAAACAGTTTTAGGCCTAACACGTTTGCATCGATTGGTTAGCAACTGCTTTTTATCACAAAGATTTATATCTGTCTTAACAGAAAATACAACATACAATATTTCACCATCTACTCCAGCACTAATGATAACGTAAAAAACATATGTACAAACACACACACAAATAAACTTAAAGCACGATAAAACTATATTTTAAAATGATCGAAACAAACTTTAGTAGCTTGCTATTTGGCTGAAGAACTTTAGTGATATAAACCGTTAGAAAATTGGTAGTGTAGTATAGCAAATTACAACGTTTAAAAATTAAATTGTAGCCTACATAGGTATTAGTATATCACTTCAAAAATATCTCTGTCGGTTAAAGTGCATATAATACTAAAATAATTCTCATTAGTGAAAGGTTCAATTAGGGTTATACATTTTAAATGTTGTTGCCCTTACAAAGAAACTGTCTATAATATCGACTTTTTAATTATTTGTTTTGACTCAGATGTCTAGAACTCATCATGAACTCATAAAATTGCTGTTCATAATCGTATCTATTTACCATAAGAACGCTAAGTTTCGTGTTTGTTTGTCATAAAATTAATTTCAATCTAATGTGGAAACACTTAAGGCAAGGCTTAACTTAAAGGCTATTATTCTTTTGTTCAAAAAATATACTGTTTAAGCACAGATATTACTTTTCTAACTCCTGGAATGTTTTCTTTATATTAGAGCTTATTTGTATAAAGTGTATTAAATTTCATAAATCTCATTAGTTATATTCAGATACTATCCTTTTATTTGTTAGTCGTTTCGTTTATGTTTGACGAAAGAGTTCTAAGGTATTGAACGAAAAACAAATAATTTTCAATCCATTCTGAAAAGCTGTGAGTATATTGCGCGACGTAGCTCAGCTTTTAAATTTCTGACTTTTAAATGTTTCGATGTTTCGTATTCATTGAGAAGGTTATAATATAATCCACTTTGATAAATTTATCCGTTGACACGGTCAAAAAGCAGTCCACCTTCGTTCATGCATTCGTTGTTACAAATCAAATTGCGACCCACTTAAGTACATAAATACAGTCACTGTCAGAAAACAAAATCCGATCTACTTTGATGAATAAATATATTCACTCTCAAGAATCAAAATACGAGAAGACATCTTAATACAAAATCGTATACATTTAACAATTCTCGAGAACTGACGTATTCTATACGTTCAATATAGCCCCGTGTTTGAATCCCCGCCACACCAAACATGCTCGTCCTTTCAGCCGTGGGGGCGTTATAATGTTACGATCAATTCCACTATTCGATAATAAAAGAGTACCCAAACAGTTGACGATGGGTAGTGATGACTATCTGTCTTCTTTCTAGTCTTACCTGCTAAATTAAGGACGGCTAGCGCAGACAGCCCTCGTGTAGCTTTGCGCGATATTAAAAAACAAACAAACTGGTGTTATAATTTTGGAAAGTTTGACGTTATATGTATTCAAAACGACTGGAAATAAAAACGCAAATTTAAGCTACCAGCTTTACGACTGCATTGTACACCAAAGGAGGAAGAGGCCTAATGCACCTGGCTCTCATTCTCAATAACATTAAAGCTCGGTGCCGAAACATGATGTACACCAAATAAATAGTTATGAGGTGTTTATATAAGTGTTTATTCTTGATGTTTAGTTAAATTTTATGAATATTTCTAGTTAAAAAATTATGAACATTTCATAACAATATTGAAGCTATCCCGAATTTAAGGTTATATAGCATATTCTGAGAAGCAAGAAAATGTTTAACAAAGAGGAGAAGCCAGCGAATACACCTAGAAGGTAACAGACCTATACTTTTTAAAGAGTTGCCAAGTGACTCACCACTAATCATTTACTAATATTTTTGGAAATTACAAATACTTTTAGAAAAAAACATGCTAAACAACATACGCCTAGTTAGACCAACCCAAAATACAAATAAACAATTTTAACAAAGTTGCCTCTCCTCAGTGGTTCAAAAGTAATTTCATAATCTTATAAAGATAATGAAAAAGAACAGTTTTCGATACCTGGGTTGGGTACAGCACAGAAATCCCATTGTTTAGCTTTATCTTTAACTATAAACAAACAAAGCGTTAACAAAAAGCACTGCATAGTAGTTTGCTGTCTTAATGTGAAAAAAACAAACAAAAACATATCGTAATGTTTAACACAATGGCCTTATATCTCAAATGTCAGAAACTGGAATACTACAGGGCATTATAAATGGCTCTCCAACTTCCTGAATGACAGTAAGGTTAGGATAAACGTCGAAGGTATCAGCTATGAATACTCTTCACAGAAGTAGAAGTCCCTCAAGAGGGAGTTGTTAGTCATAAAATATCCCAGTTCTATGCTATTGATTGGCAATAGTCAATGTATTTCTTCTCAGTTTGCTAGCGATGTGGCCATTTGGAAGAGTTCACCAGATTCACAAATGGCTTCAATAAACCAATAATCCCTCTTAAGCCTAACAGAGAAATGCTGTAACAAGTGGTACATTAAATTAAACTCAACAAAACTCGAGCAGTTTGATTTTCAGTATCGACAAAATCCCTAAAATAATCCTCACAACAAAATCTATATAATTCTCTACTCCTGGTGGTCACGTCAGCAATATTTCGTGGTCTCACATACATTGTCAAGTTTTCATATACCAGCATGCCAACTCTATTTTAAAATCCGAAATGGAGAAAAAAAGGGTTAAATATATTCAAAGTTTAGCTGGCAACAACAGAAGTATATTCCCTTAAATATAATATTAATTTAAAAAACCTACACCAGGCCACTCACTGAATATCTGTCTTGAATGGTTAAATAATCACATTTAACCTAGGAAAACTCGAGAAAATTCAACACTCTTGTATGTTCCACCTTAAAATTCTAAGGAACATTTCAACGGAATTATAGTAACCTCCCCATGTTGATAGGGTGCTTTCTTCAACAATCTAATGCAGAAGCTCCGTATCGTTAGCAAACAGGATATAAATAGTATTAAATATACGACTGTTATAAACATTTGCAACAATTGTTGTTAATTCTTTGATCGTTACGGTCACGTGATTCAAGTCTTTTGTTTTTTAATATCCTTGACGTCATATGATTTGCTTCGTAACTGGTTAGTTAGTTTGGAATATTGACAATGGAATGGGTTAAACATAAGTGACGTTTCAATACGAATAGACTTATATGTGTGTTTTATTTATGGGCATGTTTTTATCAGGATATTTTGGATTAAATAGAATTACCCACATACTTCAGTAGTTTAGTTACTTTAATCCACTTGAAGCATATTCAGATCCATACTGAGGCCGAATCCTGAGTATGAAAGAAGAGAACTTCAATGTACGTTAACTTCCCAAGTCACATACCACCATGGCCCAAATTATAGTTCAGCTTAAACTTACGTCTGTAGCAATCGTTTTACAGTTGCAAATAAGCAGCTAACACTACCTAAACGTAAACTTTGCTGCTGTAATCAGCTGTCTTCCTATCACTATTTATGAAGTATAATAATACTATGATTTTACAAATTGAAAGGCAATCAGGAGTATCAACCATTGACAACACTGTAACATCATCAGTATGCTAGCACTGACAATTATTGGAGCTAACAAAAGAGTATTACGAAATAACGATACGAATCATTCAATATCATAAAATAAAATGGAACATATTCAATAAAATAATATTGAAATAAGAACTTTGACGTCATAGCAGAAACAACAAATCACTGAAGTAAAAACAAAATCCGTTAGATAACACAGACTTGTTATTTCACTGTTGAATAGACACTATTGTAAAGGGAGTAGCGCATTAAATAGATTATTGGAAAAAAGAAAAGTCCACAAGTCAGCTTGTGTAAACGACAGAAACACATCACGTAGAAATCTAAAACCCGATCGTTGTTTTAAAATAATTACGGAAAACCAGTCAGTTAACGAATTCTGTCATGAATAGCAAAATTACTGATAAAACTAATATATTGTCCACCTAATAAATAATCTAATCTGCTAATGATGTGTGTGTATTATTTTAAATAAAGACAAAGGTGCAACATGTGATAACGTTTTACGCTTTTCTTTATTATGTTAATTCTATACACCACTTTGAAATTATGTTTCGTAACCTTATTTGCTCATAGATGGCGACACACAAGAACATGATAAATATTTTCTAGATCTACACATTATTATTTTTTTTCTTTCTATGCGATTTGTCTCTGTTGGTCGAAGGTAACCATAGTAACCTAATGCGATTAATTGAATTTCACTTCCTTCTGGAACGCTTATCTTGCATTAGTGAATTTCCCAATGATGAACACGGGTCATTACACATAAATCAACAACTCTAGACCCTTCTCGCCAATTTCCTTTAGAGAATTGAGAAAATGTTAGGTTGTCCTTCAGAGTATGTCCATATGGCACTGCAAACGCATATAAATGCAGTATACTCACTTACCTTAAGGGATGACTTTTTGTGTTATTATTTGTCAATACTTTTTTTCTAAATATGTAAGATTAGGGGTGGCTTGTTTTGTTTTTTAATTTTTAACTTGATTAATTTCGAGATGTGTAATTAGCTTCACCAAGTTGTATTAATTGTGAGATATCTTGTACTGCTACTGCAGACTTTTATCAGGGTCACTAGTAGGTGCAGCTTCTCATGTTTCCAAGATGAATCCTATCCAACGCATAAAACCTTGTTTATATTTTATTTACTTTTTCTTAACGTGGTATCACAGTTTTTGAAGTAATGCATTTTTTCGTATGTTGTACTATCTAGTCCGTTTCTAAGCAATTAATATTAAGTTTCGAGCAGAGCAAGCTACTAATTGAATCAAAACTAAAGATGGACTTGATAATAAGAACAGTTAAATAAACAGTTTTTTTTAATTTCTTATTTATAAAGATTAGCATGCATTCTTTCATCAGTTGAATATCTTTGCTGTTAACAACATATTTGGCCATAAACCTCATAGCATATCATGAAAATCGACCAGTAAATCCATATACTAAGCTAACAACACAAAACACTATTTGTAATAAAAGTATAATAAAAACAAAACTGAAAAAATAAACCAACACTAGATGTATTAAACATTCTAACAAATACTGGTAATTGAAGTAACATTAAAGAAACAATAGAGTAACCTCAAGCTCTTATGGAACACACGAACATTATTTATTAATTTCAGGTTCTGTTGTGGTGTTTATTGAACAACGGTACACCAACACGGTCGTGTTTTAATTTTATTTCAGTTCTTTAAGCAACAATTGCGATAGTTTTAGTGGTGATGGTGTCATATCTCTCTATATATGGTGATAAACAACAAAAACGCCAGTTAAAACAAAAGAACGTAAGCAATATATATTTTCAACACCATTCTGTAATAGTATTTTTATCTAAACTACGTTTGTTAAATATATGCACTTTATTTAATTACTTGACAGTTATCCAGAACGCAGACACAAACAGTGAGAAGATGATAGACATCAACACTGAATAACTGCATCCGACTTTCTTACTTAGACTCGACTGAGAGAGATCTGACAGAAAGGATAACTGACCTAAATGAAAAAGAAGATTGGAAGATAAAGATCTGAGCTGGAAATAACTGGATCAAGATAGAGATCTGCACCAAGAAAGAAATCTGGACTGAACGACAGTTGGATCAAGACAGCAGGAGAGGTAAAGACTTGAACTGAATGATAATTGCATTAAGGTAGAGATTGGGACTGGAGAATAACTGGATCAAAAATGAGAGAGAAACCTGGACAGGTGATAACTAGACCAAGATAGTGGGAAAGATAAATGAATTAGATATAGCTGGACCGAGAAGGAAAGAGATCTTAACTGACCGATAGCTGTTTCAAGACAGGAACATGGGTTGGACAACAGCTTGACCAAGACAGACATCTGACGACGAAATAGCTGGACCAAAGTTGAGAAAGATAATTGAACTGTAGATAACCAGATTAAGACAGTGGGTGAGAAAAAATCTGAACTGGATGTAGCTTGAACAAGACAGAAAACTGGATTGAGCGGAAGTTGGACCAAAATAAACCATTGGGAAGTCCAGCTATCAATCCAGGAAGATCAGATCAACTCCTAATAGTTTGTAGCCAAATAATAGCGTGAGAACACAGAGAAGTCTTCTACGACTAACAACCAGCAGGAAAATATAACAGTCTCAGTATACTAATGCAAAGTGATAAAACTGAATTCTTACAGATAAAATTTATAAATAATACGTGAAATACGAAGATTCTAAAAGTTACGTTACTTCTATCATATTTTCAAACACACGCTTCTCTACGGTATGTATTTAAAGATAAATTTCTCATATTTCCTTGAAACGTACGACTTGGTGCGAGAACAGTTTGTACTAATAGTAAAATTGTATCGATAAAACTGACAAACACAAGGTGATACAACAGAAAATTCCGTTTACGTCTAGTGTTGGTCGACGTGATGGTGTAATTGCCAGACTTCTCTAACCCTTTCTGTGTTTCTAATAGCGCTTAATTTATTTCTAACGTTGTGAAAAAATATAAACAGCTAAAAATTGAGTTTTAATAAAAGGGAAAACAGTCAAAATCCACCACAACTTATCGTTTCATAATATATATATATATATATATACCAAAACACACACCTACTGGTGATATTGTAAATATAACCGTTCTTAAGATAGGTATAACTCTACCTCTTTCGTTTTATTTATTGAAGGTTTTTAAAATATTATAGCAAACGTTTGTTTCATTTTACATTTGTTAACATTAGGTTCCAATTAATAACTTTCATATTTTCACCGTATTGATGTACATCTTTATAACATATGTATAATACTCATGTTTTTCTATTCCATTTTCTTAAATTCCACTCAGTCTTCGCTGCGTAAAGATTATTACAAGCCACACATTTTACGTTACAAACAATCTATTTTTCAATTACAGTTGGCCTAATTCTTTTATCTAAAAGGGAATTCAACTGTTTTCCTCGTTAAAAAAATAAATTTCCTCGTAATGGAAAGTTTATACGTTATTTCCATCTCTTGCCGTGTTTTTGTATCGCAACCGATAAACTAGATACGACACAGTTAAACAAAGTTACAGGATTGCATTTTCTTTTCTTTTCTTTTTTTGAAGACTTTTCAATAATTAAACTCTTCTTCATCACAGCAATGGGAAAATCATTTCTCTTCACCAACTCGCTTTACAGATAATTTATTACTTCATGTAACCCTTCCTTTGGAATTACTAATAATTTTAATTGTAGCCAATAAAGTTTTTATAACATCGTTTTTTCTAAACTTATGATGAACCGAAGTTCGATTCAAATAAATATGAACACGAGTTGTTTTTTTCTATAAATAACTTTGTCTTAAAAGCTTTATTTAATTCCAATTGTTAGAACAAGAAATTTGTTTTTAAAGAACGTCCTCGTTGGAAGACACTGCTAAAAATTAATACGTACTGGTGATAAAAAAAGTTGTTTCTCTTTTTTAAATTGCACCTATCCTACAGGATGCATAACCGCAGAGATTCGAACTTCGGTCTGTAAATTTATCCCTGACTCTCCGGAAGACGATAATAAAAGATAATCGATTATGTTAATTTCATGCAGATGTTGAGAAGACTTTTTAAATGTCAAACACACTGAGTGATTTTTGTAATAAAGTGAATAAATTAAAATATTCAGAGCCCAATTTTATAAAATATAAAAATAATTAATGTTTAAAAACACTAAGAGACAATAAAAACCTTAAAGTTTTAAATTATTACAAAGTTAATAGTGTGGCTGTTTGTTTATTTTTTAATTTCGCGCAAAGCTATTTGTGCTAGCCATAATAATTTAACAGTTTAAGACTACAGGGAGGACAGCTGGTCATCACCACCCACCGCCAACTTTTGGGCTACTCTTTTATCAACGAATAGTGGGATTGACCGTAACTTTATAACGCCCTCACGGCTGAAAGGGCAAGCATGTTTGAAGCGACGGAGATTCGAACTTGCGACCGTCAAATTACGAGTCGAACGCCTTAACCCATCTATCCATACCGGGCCAGTGTGGTTGTAATGAAGCACTGTGGTTATTACAAAGGATGAATGCGACATACCAAGAAGGTGATATGTCATCAAATAACAACCTTAACAAAAGTGTGGAAAAAATATTGAACTTAATATATTATATTATCATCTGTAACACTTTTCTGAAAATTAGGTGATGCTAAAACACTTTATAATTACAGGCAGATACACATACGGCTCTTACACTTTTTGTCTCAACCAGAGAAAGTTTTAACTTAAAAAATAGATAAGTGTTTCAGTTTAGAACTTATGCTTTACAGAGAGAGACTTGGAAAATACAGTTGTCTATTAATCTACTCAATACATTTAAAGCTCAAAGCTTGTTAAATAGTTTTACTAGTGTCTTTTTTCATTTAAGTGTCAACCAATGAATCTATGGATTGTGCTTTTATCTACCAATAGAATATTGATCGACCAAGAACAATTGGGTTCTTTAATAGAGTGTGGTCAACAAATATACCCCGTCGCGTCAAACATGCTCGCCCTCCCAGCCGTCGAGGCGTTATAATGTGACGGTCGATCCCACTATTCGTTGGTAAAAGAATAGCCCAAGAGTTGGCGGTGGGTGGTGATGACTAGCTGCCTTCCCTCTAGTCTTACACTGCTAAATTAGGGACGGCTAGCACAGATAGCCCTCGAGTAGCTTTGTGCGAAATTCAAAACAAACAAACAAAGAACAGATATACTGTCTTCATCACCGTTTTAACTCAAGTTCATTTGTAGTTGGCGCCTGTTATTATAAGTAACAATTTTAAACTACTTAAACACAAAATATTGATGTTTAACGTTTTGAGGCAAATATTATCGGAATGAAATAAGTTCTGAGTGTTAACATTAACACAATTATATTCTAAATTAAAGATACACTTTTGAAACACACAACTTATTAAATTATTATTATTTACTGAACAAAAACGTGGATAGATATAAATCATTTAAAAAGAAATTATGTTCTAGCGAATCATAAAAATGGTAATGACGGTAATATATGTGCAGACCGCGCGCTGTTGTAGCACCAACAACTGATACGTTAAAAAGAATGTTTATTCTGTAACAGCAGAAACCATTTAATAACAATTTATTTTTATTATCACGTTGAATAATATGTAAACGTGTAGCGTCTTTACTGCCTCGTGTTTTTATTAACATGGCTGATCATAAAAACAAATTAGGTCAACACGGGACTTCATTTATACAATCGCAACATAAACAACTGTTCTGGGCAATTGGTTAATTGTTTTTTTAGCATTTTCATATACAATACTCCCAAATATTCAATTTACTAATGAGAAAGAGGAGAAGGAACAACTGCCGTCTCTCAGTATTATGGCCATAAACATAAATAATACTTCCAAAACAAAAGCAATTAGAAACAAACTCGTAGTGACATTAATCTGAATTTCGTTTTGGTTCATCATAAGCATGAAACATCGGGTTTATAAAAACTTTATTGACTACAGTTTATGTTATTTTTAATTCAATAAAAAAGGGTTACATGAAGTAATAAATTATTTGGAAAACACGTTAATACTATTAGCTAATGTTCAATTAATGAAAACAATATTTGTAAAACAAACAAAAACACAATGCTTTCAGAGAATTTGGTTAACTGTGTCATATCTGTTTATCAGTTGTAATAAAAATATTAAGGCATAGAAAAAGTATTTAACTTTTCCACCACGTAAGATAAGATACTGTTGTAACGAAAATATATTCAATAAATTAAACAAAAATGACAGACTCATGTTTAATTTAAATCCAGAATTACACTTATGATGTCAACAATAGGTGTATATGAACGTGTTGTTTTTTTCATAATGTACAAGATGATGCCACGTTAATGATGGCGATACGCTATAATTTTGTGTAATATGCTTGTTGGTGGTACATTAACAGCCGCGAAACGTTGTATTGTGATGTGATCCCTTTTAAATTCCGTTTAAAATGTTTGTATTTTTTATACACTAGATACGTATTTTACAATCTTTGTTTACAAATTAAAATAATGTTTGTTTTATTTACTCATGTTATCACTATTTATAAGCGTCCGGTATCACAGATGTCAATTGCCTTGAGGACCATATGGACTTATAACGACACTATTTTATCAAAAATACTTTCAAACTGAAATGTTTTACAGTTAGTCCTAAAAATAACTATGACGCAGTAACATATTTTATCAAATCCTTTCTATTGCTGCTGTGTATATTAAGTAAAAGATAGATAGATGGATAGAGAGACATGGAGATTCAAAAAGTTCCGTGCTGGCACCGACATTCGCTGCTAAAATGACCAACGTTGCTATTAAAAGTGGCATAAAAGCAGAGTAACTTTCAGGCTCACAGCTCGTGCGCATCTTCGATTGGCCAAAGAGTTGCTTTGATTCACGAGCTTTAATAAAGTCTGTCACGCGATGCACCAGACGGAATCTCTTTCTGTTTTGCCTCGTCCACGCGGACGCACTCCTCTTTTTCCCGTCGACACGTTTATGAAAATATTAACTGCATGTATGACTGCACGTTTGTGTGAGCTGAATCTCGATTGGGGACATCTTGTGCTCATCGTAAACTTCTTCAATAATGCAGCCTCTTGAGAGGAAATCCCAATAGAAGCGAACGTAAAGAATGGGGATTTCGTAATTTACGTCGCATCCTGTCGGCAAGGTCTGTAAGCGATACTTCGTGGAGAAAAATTCATGTTCTTGAGAAGCCATAAAGAGGCTACGGCCGTAGTCACCACCTCGAGTACAGATTGTCAGAATGAACTAAACAAACTACATTACTGGTGGCAATCATCAAACATTAGTGACTTAGTATATGTCATAAAGACGGAAGTCATTTATTTTAATGCTCAGCACACAAATCAGCCAAATTGGAAGCTTCATATACTGAAAGGTATATTGTATACGTCTTTATAGCTACATCCACTCACTCCATGAAAGACAGGGGAGATTTAATTAACAGTTTTGGCACATATCCAATTGTTTTTCGACAGATATTATAAGATTAGTTTTCATTTTGTAAATTGGTAATACGAACATAAATTTATCGTTTTTACACGAATACTGTACAAACTAGTGTTCGTTTAGTAATTTAAGACCAGAAACAATAATATGGTGTAATAAAGTTTCTCCTAAAGGAAAAAATAAAACCCAGAGTATAACTACAGTGTAACTAAAATTTACAACAAATAACTCAATTTTCCCGTAACTGCTTGAAATAAAGTTAGAGCTCTAAAGCGAACAGGTAAGGATTGATTAACGTTAAAATTTTTCTAATCATATATAATGAGACTATTACTAAACGTCTTACTGTAAAAAAATTATTGAAGAAAATTGATTTTTCAATTTAGCAGTGTAAGACTAGAGAGAAGGCAGCTAGTCATCACCACCCACCGTCAACTCTTGGGCTACTGCTTTAACAAACGAATAGTAAAACTGACCATAACATTATAACGCCCCCACGGCTGAAAGGACGAGCATGTTTGATGCGACGGGGATTTGAACCCGCGCCCCTCAGATTACGAGTCGAATGTCTTAACCCACTTGGCCAAGCCGGGGCTTGAAATGTATACTGAGAATTCTATAAAGGTATAAAATTGTTACTAATATACTTTATCAGAAGCATTCAGAAAAATAAACAAAAAAAGAAATACCATAATCTTCTGTCGTATGTGCCGACGACAATTGTATGACGAAATTTTCATTCAAAAGCAACAAAATGAGGGTAGTAGCAAGTTATAAACTGCTAGAAATATTTAAAACAAAAGGTTAAAACGAAGGTAAGGGGGAAAAAAAACCACATAGCAGACAATTACTTGATGAGAAAATGTGTGACATACAGTTTTTACGAATCATTATTTTTAGGCAACTATCAATTGCAAATGATTCTAAGAAGTTAGGCCTAACGATTATCACATTTTCTATTTCGATATAATAGATCATAAATTCAACATATTAAAAAATACACATAGACATCTTGGGGGCCATCTTATATAGTTCATGATGTGTTATTACAATGTATTCTAATGACAACTCTTTTAATCATGGCACCCACAAAAATATATTTAAGGGTGAGGCAAAATGCATAAGTAGCTTTTACAGTTTAAGTCAAAAGAATAAAATATGTGTTATGTGTGCTTGAACGCAAACACAAATTTACAGTTTTAATAAAAATTACTAAAAACATTTAGTTTCACTACGATGTTAGGTTTATTATCATAATATGTGGAATTATTTGCCCCTTCCTGCGAACGCTCTTTTAATAAACGATTTTGTGATAGCTATAATCTAATAGATGATATAAAATGTTAGACTTGACAGATAAGATTACATTTTCCTATGAATCTCACACTCCAAGGTTAATATTCAGTCTCCAAAATATGACCAAATTTTAAATTCTCGATTTTACATGAAGCATTTTGTTACAGTTCATTTATAACGTACTCGCTTGGGTTTTTGCTTTATTCTAATTATTAAACATTTATATCCCAGTCGCAATTGAACTAATGAGTATATTTCAAAATGCTTCCGTTGAAAAACCTGAAAAACAAACCCAGTTAGCAACAAAGACAGTCAAACACACTTCTCGAGAAAAACTGCTAATATATTTGCGAAGTTTCATTAGCTTAACGAGAAAAAATACAGAATCACCAAGAAGCTAATTTCTCTGAAAAAGAAAGGGATAAAATTATATGATACCAGAAAATACACGTGGTTTTAAATTAGCGAAGACTTTATCGCAACTTTACATCTATTATTTCTTCGTGAAAACATTGTTACCACTCTTAACATTCCAGAACAAACTAATTTCAGACTGGGCACACCGTCGCCTGCCCGCATGGTGAGTGAGAACGTTTGACGAAATGTAATCTGGTGTAGGCCACACATCCTTTGAACGTTCATGATCAGAGACAGCGATCGTTGCGGTCCAGTGATTGTTATCAAATAAAATGTCATAATCTTCCCACAGCTCTCTGTGAAGAACCGCCAACTCGGGCAACTGATAAGCATACTGTGCTAATGAACACGTTGTGTTGCTGTGCTATCTTTGCATACAGCTATCCTAGAATTGGTTTTGAATTATCTATGTACCTAATTTTTAGTCATAAAATAACATTTTTTTTTTTACATTAAAACGGCGTACCCGAAGGGTCATCACGTCTGGGAGTTGCTGCCAACAAAATATAGTAAATTTACAACTTTCATAATTTAAACCGACTGCATATTTTTGTTTAATTCTATGCCATAAAACGAAGCTAAATTATGGAGCTATACTTTCAATAGTCACGTTAATTTATAAAAGTTTCAGTAACAAAAGCGTAGCTGTGGAAGGAAGCGCACCAATAAAAGGAAAATAAAATCACGGAGCATGTTGAAAATGGAATGAAAATTGGGGCTGGTTTTTCGATGTATATCAAACTGCATTGTATCTTGTGTGTAATCTGATGTATAACAACCGACTCAGGGTATCTGATAGGAAGCTGGACAATAACTTTTGGCAATTACATGCAAGGTAGGGGCCGCTAAAAATAAAAACAATATTACGTTGGTTCTGGGATATAGCCTTAACCATCTATTAACTAAACCATAATGCTGTTATTAAAATGGTTCCACTTTTACTGTTAATGAAGGCGATCAGAACTGCTATATATAATAGAAACTTTTATTTTATATTGCTTAAAATAGACAGGTATTACGTAAACACAGTAGATATTCAGTAGCTACACACACACGCACAAAACAAACGGTAGATATTCAGAAACTACATGAATAAATACACGTGACATACGTTTACAAACTACATGGGTCAACACATACGTTCTGAAACTATATGGATAAATATATGTAGCAGACGTACAGCAAATATACAGACAAACATATAAGGCAGATCTTCTGAAATTACAAAGAAAAAGAACATGATAAATGTTCAACAGCTACATGGACAAACATAAGCTGCAGTTTTTACAAAACTATATATATATATATATAAGCATGTGACGAGTGTTGAGAAACTACGAAGTTAAACACATTCAGCTACTACATGGGAAACATGCAGTATAGATTAGAAAGCTAAACAGATAGGGGTTTTGTTAGTTAGTTTGGTTTTTGAATTTCGCCCAAAGCTACACAACAATTATCTGTACTAGCCACCCCTAATTTAGCAATGGGAAACTAGACGTAAAGAAGCTAGTCATCGCCATTCCTCGCCAACTCTTGGGTTTCTCTTTTACCAACGAATAGTGGGATTGATCATAACTTATAACGTCCACACAGCTGAAAGAGTGAACATGATTTGTGGGTTCGAACCCTTTATCGTCAGATTGTGAAGTCGAACGCTCTTGCCTCCTGACCATGCCGGGTCTCATAGGCTCACCAGTGCACATTTAGTAAACGATATAAACATATAGGGTATTAACTACATGCAGATAAAAACAAGCGATAAACATACAGGGTAGGTAGACAATAATTACTTACAAAAAACACAATAGACATTCAGTAATTACATAAACATATAGGGTAGGTAGACAATAACTACTTACAAAAAAAAATAGACATTCAGTAATTACATAAACATATAGGGTAGGTAGACAATAACTACTTACAAAAAACACAATAGACATTCAGTAATTACATAAACATATAGGGTAGGTAGACAATAACTACTTACAAAAAACACAATAGACATTCAGTAATTACATAAACATATAGGGTAGGTAGACAATAACTACTTACAAAAAACACAACAGACATTCAGTAATTACATAAACATATAGGGTAGGTAGACAATAACTACTTACAAAAAACACAATAGACATTCAGTAATTACATAAACATATAGGGTAGGTAGACAATAACTACTTACAAAAAACACAATAGACATTCAGTAATTACATAAGCATATAGAGTAGGTAGACAATAATTATAGATATTTAAACACGCAGCAGACGTTTAGTAATTACATAAACATACAGGGTAGACAAAACTAAAAATATATCAAAACACACGGCAGACGTTTATTAATTACATAAATATACGTGGCATACAATAACTACATATAGATAAAAACACACGACAGACAATTAGATAAACAAACACATAACAGAGATTACGTAACTGCATATTTAAAAACAACTTGTAAACATTTCAACTACTACACTGATATCCATATTTGGAATAACAAGAAATAAACGTATGGTGTAAAAGGCCACGTAACCGTTATCTCTAGTGTGTTTGATCAGTACAAAAAGTTAGTGTTACGTTACGCTTTTCTGAGTTTTGTACATTGTAGCTTCTTTTTGGACTTGATTGTCACAGTTCGTTTTTTAGTTCCGTATCTGTACTTAAAGTAAGAGTTTTTACTGAAAGACTGAGGAATTATAAACACCTCATTGATACATTTGTAATTTATGATACATGAGCGAACAAAAATTTCAAGTGGCCAAATGATTTTGGTTTTCACAACATTTGTGATTTACGAAAGATTTTCTAATTCACATTTCAAGTGAATTATAAAAAAATAAGTAGATAAATAAATCTGTACATTTAGATTTATCAGTTTTCATCTATATTCATTCTGAAAGTTACCTTTTTAAATAATTTATTTGGTTTTGGTTTTGTTTTGAATTTCGCGCAAAGCAACTCGAGGGTTATCTGCGCTTGTTCCTAATTTAGTAGTGTAAGGCTAGAGGGAAAGCAACTAGTCATCATCACCCATCGCCAACTCTTGGACTACTCTTTCACTAAGAAATAGTGAGAGTGACCATCACATTATAAAGCCCCCACGGATGAAAGGGCGAGATGTTTGTTGTGACGGGAATTCGAACCCGCGACCCTCGGAAATAATTTATTATCAGTAATGCATAACAACGAGATATCCGTTTCAATGCTACTACAATGAAATGGCTGTTTTGGGAAAACTTCTGATAATCGACAACTCATAAGATAGTACAGGCATGCCTTTGATTCTCTGAACTATTTTCAGCTCAATTATTTAGAAAACTTTTCAACATTAATAATATTGTATTTCTATCTCAAAGTAATAATTAGATGGTGTTTCATCCATAGCTACACACCTTAAAGACTCAGCAGTAACTCTGAAAGCTTATAACACTAAATCGAGTTTCGATACTCGTTGTGTAACTTTGTGCTCAACAAAGAAAGAAAGCAAGCTATTTTTCATTGAATGTGCTTTGTTTTAGAACTAATACAAATTTATGTTTTTGTGTTTGTTTATTCTTCAGACACTTCCGAGAGGAACATTTATTATGAAGATTTCATGAATCAGGCATAATTCTAGTCTTTACCGCATCCTCAGGTCTCGACGACCATGACACTGCAATACATCACGTTAGTGTAAAACTAATGAAAAAAACACCTTAAAATACGAGCAAAGAGAAGAAGGGAACGAGATCTCTAAAATGGTCTAAACCTCTGAGCGATCTCGTAAACAGTTAAAATAAGAAAGTGTCATCACTCTTAAGTTTTCCAAAACCAACTTGTTGCCAAACCAAGAGGCAAAACATCAGGCACTGTTTACAGTTAGCATACAAAGGTGAAGTTAGCGAACACTGGTACAACCTGTAGTGTTATTCTGGCTCAGAAATATGGAATCAAAGATGGATCGATGGATTTTAGTGGATATGCGGAGGAGGGACACCCTTTCACATCTTCCTTCGCAGCTGTACCGAAGAAACTTGATCAAGTGTAAGAATGGAATGAATGAAAAATGCACACTGGATGTAGTTTTCATTCTAACAGGACCACGTGGTTCAAGAATACAGACATATAGACAGAATCTTACAAACAAACAGCATACCACATGTGATGTTTTCTTCGTAGGGCTAACTGCATCCTTTCTTTAAAGAAAAACTAACACGGTTTCCCAACAAGTTAAGGAACTTTTACTTTAAATAATATCCAGTGTGTGTTTGCTTATAGCAAAGACACATTGGGCTATCTTTTGTGTCTATTGAGGAGAACTGAACCCATTTTAGCACTGTAAATCTAAAGACTTACTGCTGACTCACGAGGGTGTTGTCACCTTCAGATCATTACAGAGAAAGTTTGAGGCTATTTAGATTCTCGTGGAAATGAATTTTTCTTTGTAATACAAACTGATATTTCAATCCAGTTTATATCTAGCTATACGCGGATACCGTAAGAGATAAAATTCACAAAATTAACAGTTCAGGTGATGACAACTTCCTTAGAACATGCGATCGTCAATTTATGAAATTATGTTGCGCATGTAAACTCTACACTGACCGACTGTCTTAAAATTACAGGAACCGGTACACAAAATACAATTGTCTTGAATATGTTATTCTTTGAAATCCGACTTCTTCTTTTTTTCTGCATATTCATGTTTGCCAATTTTCAGCCTGTACATAGAAGCACAACTGTATCTATTGGTTTATTCTTGATCAATTATGGGGCTCACTCCAACTTGTTATGAATGTTTTGATATTGAATTTATAACTAGTTTTCCTACAATATAAAAACATAAATAGAATAAAATTCTACATTATTATAATAATCTACTGTAGTAAACGTAAAGTTGTAGTTATAAATACAGTTATCCTTCTGTCAATATTCTTGTAAAATTACGTGATACCAAAAACTACTTAGTCAGTACCAACATTTTGTGTTAAAGATTTTCAAACATAGAGCGATACAAAATTAAATGTATGTAATAACGTTTCTGCCATTTTCATAGGTAGTAACTATAACCCTTATCTAAGTTATCAGCTCAATAACAATGTCAATGTATTAATAAATGTAATTTAGTAATTCATGAAACATTCAAGAGATGGCGATATATTGGCTATAGCGTACGAAAGTCCCGAGCTTGGCGAGATATCAATTTTTTTTTTTTAATATTTTTAACGTTGATGAAAACTCCGAATAATTGCCTAGCGAACCACTAAATTTACTTTTGTCAGAAATACAAGTCCAATATTTGTCTATATTATCAGTAACTATTGCGGGCTTCTGAACAAAATGTAGGATAATCTATATAAGCTGGAAAATTAAAATATTTTTTTGAAAAAGTTTGAAACTAATAATGATAATTCAATTCAACGAAATGTCCAAAAATACTTAATTTTATACAACAATGCACAATTATAATTGTAAGTTTGCATTGAATCGTCAGCTGGAAGTCTTCATTACCAACGATATTTTTGGCTAGCTAAGATATGTAAATTAGTCCTGAACTAAACATTACGCCAACGATTCAAATTAATCTACATAGATATACTTATAATATAATACAATAACCAGGTGTGTAATACTTCCAGAGCGAAGCACCCACACCTCAAATTGAAGCTAAGTCCAGACAATTCAGAAACGGATAAACATATAAAAAATATTCGTATTATACCTGAAATTAGGTGTCTTTCATAACCATACACTCAGACTGCGAGAAAACAACAGCCTTCCTATGAGTATGATTCTTTACGTCCCTTATTAAATCTCTAATTCCGTCCAACACACTCTGTCGCTCTCCCTCAAGAGTTGGCGTCAGGCACAATGCAACCATTAGCACTCGAGAGCGGATGACCGAGCGTTAAAATGGTGAAGCGGTTTTTGTTTATTAAATCACACAAATATGCATTAATCAAAGCAACTTTTACATATATTCCGTGTGCTTATAATGCACACATTTTAAAAGGTTTATTGTTTACTTAATGTACAATGAAGCTCGCTTTCAGAGTTAAGTGATGTTATTCTGGGCTAGGCATGGCCAAGCGTGTTAAGGCGTTCGAATCGTAATCCGAGGGTCGCGGGTTCGTATCCCGGTCGCACCAAACATGCCCGCTTTTTCAGCCATGCGGACGTTATAATGTGACGGTCAATTCCATTATTCGTTAGTGAAAGAGTAGCCGAAAAGTTGGTGGTGGGTGGTGATGACTAGCTGCCTTCCCTCTTGTCTTACATTGCTAAGTTAGGGACAGCTAGCGCAGATAGCCCTCGAATAGCTTTGCGCGAAATTCAAATCAAATCTCAGAGTTATTTGCGTAGCAAATCAAAATGGTAAAAGTACAGTGTAGTTAAAAAGCTAATACATTAATAAGATATACGACTTTAAATATTGTTTCGATACTGATTTTAATTTGATACCCAGTTGTCGTTTCCTTTTTTCGGTTGCTTGATTTAAAGGTGGTTTAGCTGCGTATTTTCTCTGGCTGCTATGTGTGAATTCTATTTCGTATTAATATGAGTAATCTCAGATTATTAGTGCTAATAAATTAGAAAATAATTTATATTTTCTTTAAACCAGGTTTCGATACCTGCGATGGACAGAGTACAGATGGCTCACTGTGTAGCTTTGTGTTTAGTTGCAAACAAACAAATATATTTTCTTCGTTTAAAAATGAAGTTACAGAAATGAATGTTTGTTTTGAAATTCGTGAAAAGCTACACGAGGGCTATCTTGATAGTACTGAACAAATCAAAAGTAACTAGTGTGATCCTTTTAACTTTATTTACCCTAAATGATGTGACGATACGGTTTTGTGCACTTATTCAGCACCAGTGGTCTTATGTCTTTAGGAAAAAAATATTTAGAGGCATCGTATTTTGCACGATGGAACAATGGAGTTCAACAATGAAGTTTGTTTGTTTGTTTGTTTGTTTTGGAATTTCGCACAAAGCTACTCGAGGGCTATCTGTGCTAGCCGTCCCTAATTTTGCAGTGTAAGACTAGAGGGAAGGCAGCTAGTCATCACCACCCACCGCCAACTCTTGGGCTACTCTTTTAACAACGAATAGTGGGATTGACCGTTACATTATACACCCCCACGGCTGGAGTGTCTAAAAAAGAAATTGAATTAATTTGAATTGTACAAATACATGCTTTCTGTTCAAACCAAAATACCCTTCGCTTAAATTTGTGTGTGCTTAGTTGCCTTCTAAATCAAGCAATGTTGAGCGTCTCTTGAGGGCTAAACATTTTGAAGACAGACATTTAGAGCTCTCGGCAACTTCAGAAAATTCGGAGAGAGAGAGAGAGAGAGAGATGCCCTTGTACAATTGTTAGTGTAAAGCAATACTAGTCAAAGTTCGGTGCCTTCTTGCCAGATATAACTACTGCAGAATCGCCATGTTAGGTGATGGATGGATACCCGCACTGCACGCCACGGCTGCCGGAAACGGGACTGATGGGCCGATACACGAAGACAAGTCACCTTGGAAGTGTGTCATCGTTCAACGTTGTTTAGGTTGTTTGGACTTTATAACGTAACATTATCTTAACCCCGTCTTCACAAACTTTGAAGAAAATTATTCTAAAGCAAATTAACTAAAATAAAGTACTTGTTTATACACTTTGTCACACAGGTATTTGGATGATACGAAGGAGAGCTTCAACATGAAAAAAAAATGAGCGATACATTTAGCCGTACAGCGACCTATATAATAATCTAGTATGCAACATCGAACATAAAAAAAACAAAAAACAACTGGAGTTAGTATTTGTTGTTGGGAAAACTGCTAATGAGTTCTGTGCAACACGAATATGTAACTCCTAACAATCGAAACATTCGTACCACAGGGAACCGAAGTTCAACGCACTCAGGTGTTCACACAGTAGAATTTTAAAATCATTTTCGAAATTATTTGAAACACGAGATAATTAAAATTCCCATAGTACACCACTAGCTTTTATTGCACTTTCAATATAACTGTAAACTTACAACAGCACCATTCAACGAATTTGAATTTTTACTATGTCACTGAAATTATGCACTATAAAGGCATGTTTCTACGTGAAATTTTGTCTTGAATGAACTAACAGTATCTAAATGTAGCTCTCGCAGTGATTAGTTACAGATATCTCCGAGCTGATACACAGTGACAATATCAGATATGTAACAGTTATTCTGACGATATGCATGAGAATCACACTGAGAATAATATACAACACTGAAGGGATACCGTTATATGTAGTCACCTAAACATTCTTCTGGTTTTTATTACGAATACAGAACGTGAAATAACAATAACCTCCCTCCAGTAACGAGGACACCAAGATGCCACACATACGTAGAAAACTAGAACCTGTTTGAGTCTCAGACCACTGCCAAATGATCCAATTTTCAAGCAACTTATTCTCAGAAAAGGTTAATTTTATCAAGTGCATTCACTTGTTTCACTTATTGTGGTTTTCAATACCAAACAAATGTGGACAAGTGATGCTCCTAAACAACTTGACCATTTGGAAAGTAATTTTGCTTAACGCAATTACTTTGGTATGTACTTTCACAAATGTCGTAGACGTTTCTCCATTATAAACGAAAGAAAGAGACAGAGAGCACATAGTTTGATAACTTACTAATGCTGCACACGTGGGTACGTGGAACCACAAGTGTGCGATGAAATTCATTCTAACACATGAACTCACAGATTTACCCTTTCGATTGTTTGTTTGTTTTTGAATTTCGCGCAAAGCTAGAGCGCTACAGGTGAGCGCAGAAAGTCCTAGTGTAGCTTTTAGCGACGTTGAGAAACAGAAAAACAAAATAAAACAAAGCTATGGTTAGCCTAATTACTAACTACATTCCTAAAAGGTATGATGTGTATTGGAATGAACAGTACGTAAGTCATTAAAAGAAGAAAAGTCAGGGTACTGTCCTGGTTCTTTCTACCATATACAGACTGCTGTTGTTTGTTGAATGTTGCGCAAAAGGATTACCTGCACTAGTTGTCCCAAAATTTGAAGTAATTGGTTTGAGAGATGGCAACTGAATACCATCACTCAACTGTCAACATATGGGCTACACTAATAAAATAGTGAAATTTGACCGTCATTCTAATAACACATCCTCAAGCGCGAGCTTTTTTTTGTCATCTTTTCGAATACGAAGTACGAGTTTCGAAACCTTAGAACTTACATACTAACCACTGGGCCTCGCTTGTTTCCTTTTTAGAACAAACCTGAAAGTGACAGCAGATTAGTAACGAAACGTTGTATATAAACAAATTGGTAATTAGCATGGTATTTCTTTTCCTGTTTATTTTTCTGAATGCTTCTGACAAAGTAAGAAGGTGACGTATATTAGTAGCAATTTTATACCTTTATAGAATTCTCAGTATACATTTAAAGGCCCGGCTTGGCCAAGCGTGTTAAGGCGTTCGACTCGTAATATGAGGGTCGCAGATTCGAATCCCCGTTGCATCAAACATGGTAGCACTTTCAGCCGTTGGGGCGTTACAATGTGACGGTCGATCCCACTATTCGTTAGTAAAAGAGTAGCCCAAGAGATGGCGGTGGGTGGTGATGACTAACTGTCTTTCTTCTAGTCTTATACTGTTAAATTAGGGACGGCTAGCGCAGATAGTCCTCGTGTAACTTTGCACGAAATTCAAATAGGAAAAAAATCAGCATTCACTTTCTATGTGAAATATGTACAAGTTCTGAATAGTAATTAGTGGGAATGAGTACAATATATGTGTTTTTGTGCGACTCTTATTGTGTTATTAATGACACCTTTAAGTAATAAATCTATGAGTTCATAAGCCATCTGGTGAAAAAATATACCGAAGACCTGCTGTCATTGCGCTCACAGAGTCAACGCAGAACTGTAACTGTAAATATTATGTGTAATATCAGCTCGTTGTATGGAAAGAAACCTGTTCTAATTGTTCTTTGAAACTAATCCTAAACCGCATAGGTGTCTCACAGGAACCCTTTATAGACAAGTACTGAAACTCGTTTTCATTTTTCTTGAACTATTATTAACACCAGCGATATTTTATCTCCTAATCACGTGTTTAATACAACGGTAAATTGTACTTGTAGAATATTAGAAACCACTTTCATATTTTGTGAGTCTGACAAACGAAGTGCAATCTTTAGAAAGACAATATATAAAGTAACTACTTTACACTTTCGAATTATTAAACAATAATTACATTAATTTGTAAGGTCTTTACTGCCACAAATCACACTAGTTCATGTAACTTTATTGGCGGCTTTAACATTCAATTCATCTCAGGATGGTAAGTTTCGAATGATAATACACCCGAATTACCTAAACATTTTAGATAAAACGGTTTTAACTACAGTTTTAACACAAGAAATTAAGTTTTGAATGTTAATATAACTGAGTTACCTAAAAGTTTGAAATGGTTTTTCGGGTCACATGGCTTTAACTACAGTTTTAACACTCGGTTTAACACAAGAAATTAAGTTTTGAATGTTAATATACCTGAGTTACCTAAAAGTTTGAAATGGTTTTTCGGGGCACATGGCTTTAACTACAGTTTTAACATCCAATGTGCCACAGGTAGGTAGGTTTTGAATGGTAATGCCACTTAAAAAGTTTAAAATGGCTTTTCATTACAGCCATGAATGTTTCGTGATCACCGTTACAATAGCGTCTCAATCACGTGATACACTTGTCTCCTTAGGCTATTCACCAATATACATACAATCATACATAACAGAGGAGTTCACTCTTTCGCTCACGTCAATACCGACAGCTAAACAATAAAAGTTGCCTAGACTGATTTTATTTCTTTAGCCTTAAACAAACTACCGGCGTGATTGTATGTTGATAATACATGAACCACATATTTCAACTCGAATATAATGGTTCAGTTTTTATATCCAGATTACGCTTGCCCGGTTACTTTTATGTCAATACAAGTCAGTGTTTATACCGAAGTCGTGTTGGTAATGTTTTACTAAAACATCTATATTAACAAAGGTAAAATTTCTCATTAATCTTTTTACTAAGCATGGTTACCAATCTTTACACCAATATTACGTTCATTTTATTTCCAGTACCAGCTTTTACAGTAAATAAGAATATTTTAAAAACAAGTACGACGTTTCGATCACCGGTGTAATCATTCTCAAGTTTCATCGATAAAAGCTGGTTAAAACTTGTGTACGTGAGAACGACTGTACTAGTGATTGAAACGTCGTATCTGTTTCAAAAATCTTATTTCTTACTTGAAAAGTTGTAACCTGAAATACAATAATAATTCTAATCAGTAAGTATATTACGAAACCATTGTTTCAACATTAAGATTGCTCAGTAACCTTTCTAAAATACGTACTGCTGCTACACTGATCGTTAAGATATTGTGTAATCTTTCGACTAAGTGTTGTTACTAATTCTTAAACTTTATAAGAAACTTATGAGTGAAAGTAAAAAATAAAAATGAGTATATATAACAATATATCTGCTATATTCAATCCCAGTGATTATTGAGCCGGATGGGATACGACAGATATAGCAGTGGTCAAGGGGTTATTTATATCACGAAGTACTTGAATGACAACTGTTTCGATGTGAACATTAGCATTAGCTAGAGCCCGAAATAAACAAGATTAGATATTAAGAAAGAAATAAGACGACCATTTATGAAAGTTATTGTACAGACCACAGAGTAACTTTGGAACACACGATACAAGAGGGACCAGACATTTTCAGTTGAAATAAAAGAACTTCTCCGAGAAGGCCACACATGTTTAATAACTTCAGATTTACAATGCTAATATATATTTATATTAATAATTCATTAGTTTGTTTGATATTTGTATAAACCACTTTGCATATCGTGATGGACAAGCATATTATTGATAAGAAGTGACATGATAGAGATATAAGTTGGTGGAAATTATATAACAAACACCTTATACACCTTACCTAGCAAGAAATTACAGTTTAGTATGAACAAGGAATTCAAATAACTGAAAGTACATGGCTTACATAAATTAACACTCAAGCTATATATGTAAAGCTTTCCACAAGCTGCATTTTATAAACTTTCTTCCATTTTAGCCATACATACTTTCTGCTCTCTACAATTCAACCTAAACTATGACTTTATTGTATTAAAGCATAAATATGAGAACACAAAAATGGGTTTTTACTCTTATTTGACGTACTTTGTCTGTATTTTACACCAAGAGACAATTTCGTTTTTCGTTTGAAGTAGAACAGACAGTGCAAATAATTTTCAGGTCTTTGCTAAGACATTCATAACGAAAAATGTTAAATAAAGATGTACGTGTAAACATGACAAAGAGCTACAGATGTAAAAATAAAAATATAAATGTATTTGTTCACATTTTTAGCGCGAAATTACACAAAGAGAAATCGACGCTCTGTTCACCGCGTGGAACTGATTTAGTTTGGTTTGTTTTTAATTTTGTGCAAAGCTATTCGGGAGCTAATTCCACTAGTCGTACTAACTTAGCAGTGATAGACTGGAGGGTTACTCTTATCAAGAAACTGCGGTATTTACCGTCACCTTATAACGCACCCTGCTTGAAAAGTTTATCATATTCGGTAACGGGGATTCGAACCACCGGCCAATGCTAAGATCCAAAAAGGGAAGTTAGCCTCATATTTTAACGTTATAAACTCGGTAAACGTACCGATGACCCATCGGAAAACCATATAAAAAAAAGAAGATAAAGCTGGTTAGGTATATGAATGATAAACATTCTCAATAACTAAAACTTGCCGCATGTAACACCACGCACACGTCAATTGTTTGATTTAGAATCTTAGAGCAAAACTACACGAATGACAATCTGAGAATAGCCGTCCTAAGAATTCAACTGATAGACTAAAAAAGAAAGGCAGCTACTCAACAGCGCTAATCGTTAACTCTTGGACTACTTTTGTCTGACTCTTATAGTACAACTATGGATCCGGAGTGTGGAGCACGTTTTTGCGGCAGTGAAACGACCACAAATTCTTGGAATCGTTGCCCACGCACGTTAACCACAAGCCCACATCCAACCCTTACACACTTAAGTTGAACTCCTTAATCTAGTTCTTTATAAATTATCAAAGAAATATACACATGTCAAAATCACGAAACCGCATGTCAATATAATCTGGATTGGGTAGACTATATACTTTGGTTTCTATACATATTATGAACTTATACATTTCTTTATTCGCTTTAATTTCTGTTTTAATTACAATTATTTTACGTAAATCTTGTGGTGCTTTATTTTTTTATAAGCTTCTCTGGTTTAACCATTATTTCATCTTTCGGGGTTTTGTCTTAATAACAAACAAACAAAAGCACCTTAAATATCGATAGTTGATTTTAATTTTCTCAGGCTAGGCCTAATTCACTTAATAATAACGTAATGCTCTCCCAGTAAGTTTACTGTCTAACTCAATTAAACAAGTTGACGTGAGATGGCAGACGTATATTTATGTGGTTGTAGTTTTTGTATTTGTCCTTAAAATCAAACTTGAAACAGTATTTATTGACGTCATTGATCATCAGTCAAAACCTTCTTAAAAATTCAAATTTTCATAGATGCAATTTTCTTTCTTTCCTATTTGCATATAATTTTGTCTTATCTCAACCGTTTTCTAATAAAATTAGCCTAATAACTGGTCGCTAAGGTCAGAATAAATATATATTAATGGTGAAACTCTTATCTGTCTATAAACACGCTATGCCACTGCATCGCTCCAAGGCAGTCGAAAGGTTGGCCTTGGTTTTTCGAAGAGTCCTCAATAGACTGCAGATCGCTGACTCTGTCGTTATACCCAACATTATGACGAATGGAATACTCGTAAAATTTAATGGCCTCATTTCAGTAGAGGCAGCATACAAACGGGGCTAAATGAAGAGGATTGGGAAACCGGATCAGGCGTTATTGGGCCTAGCTGCCGAGATGCACGAGAAGGCAGCACTATGCATTAGACGAGGGATCCTAAATATTTCAGTTTCAAAAATAAAAGAAAAATCGGACATTCTTTAGTAACTACGTTGAGTATTTGTTATCTTTAAAAAGCTCTAATAATTTTTCTAAGATATCGATAAAGACTTAGACAATGTCAGAAAACACATTTGAAGAAAACATTTGTAGAATACTTGGAAAAGAAACCGATAGGAAACGTATTGGACAGTTTTTGCTGGAATATTAACTATGCCCCCCAGTGGCTCAGCGGTATGTCTGCGGACTTGCACGCTAAAATCCGGGTTTCGATACTCGTGGTGAGCAGAGCACAGATAGCCCATTGTGCAGCTTTGTGCTTAATTCAATACAACAACAGCAACTATGAATAGTATTAAGTTACAGTGACATTGTACGAAGTCATCGAAATGTATTAGAGAAATACTTTTGGGAAGTATTTCTCAAGTAAAATAAAACTATCCTCAGAATTAGTTTAGTGGAGTTCAACACATAACACTTTAAAACTTATTAGAGAAATAAAATTCATATTTAAGAATATTTAAAAACAGATGAAAATTCAACTTGAACATTGTAGCCGTGGAAATAGCCTGATGTACTTTTTAACTAAATAAAACAGCTGGAAATACAAACGGTTCAGTAAGCAATATTAACACGAATTTTAGTATGCGAGTCACTAAGCCACATGGCAACCATAGCCGATATAAAGTTGTGGTGAAACGGGATGTGTCAGAATAACATGTTCATATTTTGGATGTAGTGTGATTCCATCAAAAAATTAATCACTTTCCCGAGGTAAAATATTCACAAACATAGATCATAAAGATATATTCAGATCGGGAATCTCTAATTTTTAAGGCAAGGATATTCATCCTTTGCACGTAATGGCATTTAAAAACAAATGAATATAGATCAAAGTGGGAAGCCAGGACCTTCCAGAAAGAGACCAGTAGCAGTAAGTACTGTGGCAAAATGTCATCCACACGCCCCAAGCAACAGCGTGTATAACTGTAGAAGGATCTAAAAAAGTGACACATTGAATGATGAAAATTGTCAGAAAGGTGTAGTAAACCTTGTACATGACAGCCTTATGAAATGTATGTTACAACGTTATGGTCGTAGAAAGAACATGACCTGACGTGGGGATACGAACTGTAACGACGTGAGTAACGCTCCAAAATCATTTTACTGTAATGTTCTCGACCGCTGCAAATGCATATAAAAACTGGAAAATATGGCTATTGTCTGGGAGTACTAAAAATCTGTATGTTATCATTTACGCTATTGACAGTTATATTTTTTAGCACGTTAGCTTATTATTTGGGACAAGCTGTACGTACAATGTATAAGAAATGTATACACTTGCAGTTTAGAACTAATGGCTAAACAAACTTCGTACAGCCCATGTCGTTTACAATATATCAAAGATGACTTTAAGCCTTTCATATTTTATAGGTATCACGTTATAAAAGACTATTTAGTGTAGATATTATTAATTAATACATTTGTGAGTGAATATTTTATGATTGTTTAGTTTTGTTCATAGTAAGAGTAGATGTTATGACAAGTATATTAAAGTAACTCAGTGAGAGTTGTACGTTGTGTTTATAACTCAGTAATGTCGACATTATAGAAAGTCGCATGAAATTCATTGATCTAGAGGATATATTGTGAGCAAACGATTTGGTAATAAATATATAAATAGTATGGGATTAGCGGAAGAAAAGAAGAAAGACAAAGTTGGAACAGACGAGAAACAAAGTAAAGTTACTTAAAAGAGACATTCAAACAGAAAAGGAAGGCTTAGCGATGAATATAGGCCTAACAGTGGATATATATTTCAGTGAGGCTAATTATATGTGTTTGGGTGTGTGTTAATTATTTTACAGCAAAGCCACATCAGGCCATCTGCTGTATCCACCGAGGGGAATCGAACCCCTTATTTTCGCATGTAAACCATACATTTACCGCTGTCACAGCGGGGAGCAAGACTAATGGTGTTAAAAGAGATAAGAAGAATAGTTTATTTTGTCAAAGAGAGTCCTAAAGTAATTGAACTTGTCTGCGTGGACTTTGATAAAAGGTAGACAATTATTTGGAAATAAGTCCATATGCAAAACGCAGATGTTTACTGGAAATATTCCTAAATACAAAAAGGAACAAACAACTTTAGAAGTATGGAATACAACTGTGGTAACTCGATGAAATTTGAGTGAACTATCCTCGGATATATTGGTGATAGTTACAAAGAAAAAGAGCTCGGCTTGTACACTGTAATACTTATACGAACGAACAGGCCTAGCTGGATTTTAGACTAGAAGAAAAGAAATACAAAATTTTTTATAATACATAATATGCCTATAATCACTTAATGTAAAGAATTTGTTGTACATACATTTAAATACTTTAAAATATGTATTACAAAAACAAGTGCTGTTCGTTTAATTTTTCCCAACAACCAACTCACCTAAGGTATAAGAATCCTTAGCCCAACAACAACAACTCAACTTATATTTATATACACTTACTTTGCTACTACCAAAAAAGTAAGCTTCTGACAACTGGCAACCGACAGCCAGGAGTTTACATTGGTAAACGTAAAAGAAAGTGTGAATGACAGTGGAAATAAGTAGGCTGATATATGCACAACTGTGGTAGAAGCATAAATATTGTAGAGATTACAATCGCCGTACATAACCATATCAGGTTATTTTGATAAATGGGTTAAAAGAGGAGAACATTTTGGGCTAAAAAACAGTGAACTATGAGTATTTTTTTTTCTAACAACAATAGAACTAGAGAGAATAGATCGTAGACAAAGAAAAGAAAAATGAAGAAAAAGAAAGGAGAAAAGACTGAAAGAAGAAAAGGATAAAGCCGAAAATGAGAGAAAAGAACGAATAGAAATAGTAAAATCGAATAAGAGACAAATATAGAAAGATGAAAAGGATAGAGAAGAAAGTGAAAGAAAGAAATAACTGGAAATAGAGAGAAAGACTAAGAGCACAAAGAAGAAAGAAAGAAAAAAGAAGGAATAGAAATAGAGAGAATAAGAGTGCAAATTGAGATTAAAAAAAACTCACCCAATCTAAGGTTTAATTGATTGATTTAGTATTTAATGGCACAAAGCAGCTAGGCTATCTGCGCCAAACATTCGGTAAAAAGGTAAAAATAAAGTAAATGAAGGTAAAAGAAAAAAAAAGGATAAAACCAATGTTGATACCCAGTCTACAACGTTAAGAGAGAAAGCACAGTAAAAGAAGTTGTAAAGTACTCACTCTAGCAAAATGGTAATGATCATAACCCGCCAGGAAGACTAACGAGTAAGTTCAAGAACAACCGTCAGTCACCTAAAGTTGGCCTTTCCAGTCCTGGTTCCGGGTTATGTGTCATAGCAGTCATTATCAAAATGTAAAAGAATAAAAGGTTTAAAAGGATAGCAAAATCATAATAATGAGTAGCCAAATGTCCAGTAAAAAGATAAAAGTCAAATAAATGGAGTAAAATTTGTAAATGAAGGTAAAAACAGAAAATGGCGTAAAACCAATGTTGACATCCAGTCTACAAAGTTGTAAAAACTACCTGCAGCAGAATGGTAATGATCATGACCCGCCAGGAAGACTAACAGGTAAGTATAAGAACCACCGTCAGTCACCTGAAGTTGGTTTTTCCAGTCCTGGTTCTGGGTTATGTGTCATTATGGTCAGTACTAAAAGGCAAAGTAGTTAAAGTGTGAAATGACATACAGCAAAAGTGTAATAACAACTCGCCAGGATGACTAACGAGTAGTTCAAACAGCAGCGTCAGTCACCTGAAGTTGGCCTTTCCAGTCCTGGTGTCGAATTCCCAATCTAAGGAAGAAGGACCCAAGAACAACAATGTAGTCAGGGCCAGCCAACCCAAGTTGCTCAAATTTTATTAACATAAAGATGACATGGATGGTTTCCCAGAGGGATATGAAAGACTTGTCCAAAGTAAGAACTGAAACAAAGGCGAATGGGCAGCTGGCTCAGCCAACTTCTCACAGGATAAAACCTACGAGTATATGCAGGCATGATGTCAGAAAATGTCACGGTTAAAAGTGAGGGCACCAAAAGATGTAGAATAGATTACCAAGCTGGCAGAACTGTATATAAAAACCCATGGAGGTAAAACAACGGGCAAGTCCAAGAATATCCAATCATATCGGAAACCAGTGATGGCTGACCAGAATCAGGAGTTTACCAAAGGTGATAGGAGGGTAACAGACAGAAGGGCAAAGAAATGTCATGTTTGTTATGAAATGTGACACATTTAAAAGATGTGAAACTTTACCGCCATTAAAAAAAAATCATAAACAAAAAATCAGTAGAAATATCAAAGTAGCTGAATCTATTTATTCAGACAGTACTGGTAAGAAGCAAACATTGAGAATGTTGTTGTTAGAAGAAAGAGAATTAAGACTACTCAAGAGATTGAATACAAGAACGTGTGGTTGATCAGTGCATGACTATTGGTTGGCTCAAGTTAACAAATAGATCAACAGTGCCAGTAGTGGTGGGAGCATGTGACAAATATCAAGAAATTCCAACAAATTATACTCTGTCAATATGTAAAAGCTACAGGGTGGTCGCTAGAAAAGCGGAAAATTTGAGGGTCAGATGAGATCATGAATAAAATGCGTGCTTACTCATTTCTATTTTGATTTCTTTACATCATGAATAAAATGCATGATTTTAATAATTTTGAGCATCTATGAGTGTAATATAACATATGCCTTTAAAAAACTTTGTAAAAGTTATTCTTTGTAAAAATAAATAGCTGTTTGACAATTTTTCCGCTTTTCTAGCGACCACCCTGTATATTGGGCACAAGAAAGCAAAGGTTCTACGAAATACTGATGCAGTGGTGAAATAGTGAGAACCACTCTAGTATCAGATGACAGATAAGGTATGCCTGTGGGTGCCGAGAAAGATTCCCATAGCAAATATAAAGGGGGATATTCCATATTATGTAGATTTTGAAGCCATGTGTAAAGTAGCCAATGAACGACGTGGTGACAGGAAATATATCAAGGTGTAGAAATTGGGGGGCAAGATAGAAATAAAATTAATGAAACATCTACTGTCATCACCAGACCTTAAGAAAAGAAGAGCAACAGGGACATCAAGCCCCTGCAAGTGTCGAAAGGCAACAACCTAAATGCAGGTTTGTAGGAACTGAAGTACATAGAGAAGAAATACCCTTCACTCTACAAACCTTTGGACAATGCCGAGGTGAAATTCAAGAACAAGACAAAGGGAAAAGATGGTAATAGAAAAGAGGACCAGAAGGGAGCATTATATCAAATATATCAAAGCAATTATACTGGGGAAGTTAAACATATCATAGTACCAACAGAATATTGGACTCAATTAATAAAGTTGGCTCATGAATCAAAATGGGAGGAAACACTGGAACAAAGAAAGTAGCAGATAGAATCACAGGTAACTTCCATTGATCAGGAGTCATTGGAGATATGAGTAGATTCTGCGACATCTGCCAAAGAACAATACCTAGAGGGAAGGTAGCCAAAGTGTCATTAGTGGAGACGCTTCTCGTAGAAAAACCGTTCAGGAGCCAAGCTTTAGACTTGGCTGGGTTACTAGCGTCCGTGTCTGAGAAGAGCAACCGGTATGTATTGACAGTAGTCGATTGTGTGATATGTTATCCAGAAGCACGAGCACTGTCGAGGATAGAGATAGAGAGAGTAGCACAAGCCCTCTTGGAGATATTATGCAGAGTAGATTTTCCGAGAGAAATCCTGAGTGATGAAAGATTTTAGGGGGTATTGCAGTTAGATGTTAAGTTATTAAGTAGTGTAGGTGTAAAGGTATTCCTTTATAGTGGTATATTTTTGGTTTTAGTGACTGAAAGTAGGGCTTCTTTGGTTTTCGTTTGTTTATATTTGTTTCCCTACTTAGTATCTGGATGTTTTCGAGAGTTATGTTGTGTTTATTTGCTTTGTATGTTTAAAAACTTGTGAAGGTGATTATTTTTTGTTCTTTGAATCTGGTTTCCATTTTTCTGTTTGTTTCTCCAATACAGAAGTCGTAGCAGTTTTTGCATTGTATTTTATAAATTATGTTGGAGTTGTGTTTGTCAGTGTAGTTTTTACATTGTATGGACTTCAGTTTCGAACTTGGTTTTTGAATAAATTTGGTGTTTACTGGAATGTTGTGTCTTGTTATAAGCATTTTCAAAATGTTGGTTATTTTTTCGCTGATATCTGGAACATATGGTATGCAGCAATATAAGTTTTGTAGTTTGTTGTATGTTGAGATTTATTGTTGTTTGTTTGTTGTTGGTCTCGGTGTGTGCTTATAGTTTTTTCCACGGTTTTTTTTACGACGTTTTTTGAAGTTGATGACGTGTTGTTTTATTTTATTGATTTCATTGTTAATTTTATCAGGTGAACATAATTTTGTGGTTGTGTTTATTTGGTTACTTAGTATGTTGAACTTTTGTCTTGTTTCATGTGCTGAGTCCCAGGGAATGTATAATCCAGTATTGGTGATTTTTCTGTGGATTTCTGTATCAATTTTAGTGATCTGTTTGTTTATTTTACATGGTAGCAATTTGAGGTTAAAACTCACAAAACTGCTAAATATGAAAATGTTTCGGCCTCTAGTTTACGATCTCTGAAATTCATTTGCTTATATGTTGTTGTTTTTTAAATTAATCAAAAGTGTAAAAATACTTTCATATTTAGTATTTGGTTTTCTACATATATCGCTATAGAATACTTCTCGATATATCAATACTGCTTGCACATTTCCTTCTTAAAACCAAAACCTCGACCAAACGTTTTCATTGTAAATTGTGGAGTAGGCTCTCCAAGTTTAATATATAAATTATACATTTATTAATTATATACAACTTTCTTAATACTAGAGACGAGATGAGTGCTCTCAATAATTTCATTTTTCTTTTATGGTAATTAATCTTTACTCTTTATCAATATATGGCAAATATGATCTCAAATCTTAATTTTAACTCTGGCTTTCGCGAATACGTGAAATGCTCACGATTTATTTGATCGTAAAAAGTGTTGTGCACCTGCTGTAGTTTCTTATTCTAATCAACCTACAGAATGAATAAACAAGTTTTTCTGCAATTGTGGACCCGTTAAAAGATATCTTAGAAATAAGAAAATTTATGTTATGTAATGGCCAAGTCCATCACCCGATATCAATCCGATTGAAAGTCTATGGGTGGAGTTAATCCGGTTAAACCAAAGATCACGATCCAAACACGGAAGATGAATTTTTTTGAAGTACTCAAAGAAGAATAGTAGTCACTCACTCAGGAATATCTGTACAAACTAATTAAAAACATGCCACGTCAATATACTTACTCAGGAATATCTGTACAAACTAATTAAAAACATGCCACGTCAATATACTTACTCAGGAATATCTGTACAAACTAATTGAAAACATGCCACGTCAATATGAAGTAGTACTGAAATCCAATATAACTATTAACAATATTAACTTGTGAAGGTGGTTTGTATTATTCTGAGTTTCATTTTTTTACGTTCTATTATTACAGAGAAACTTGTTTGATCATTTTGTAAGCTAATTGGAATAAGAAACTCTAAGAAACTACAGCAGGCGCACAACACTTTTTACGATCAAATAAATCGTGAGCATTTCACGTATTCGCGAAAGCCAGAGTTAAAATTAAGATTTGAGATCATGTTTGAATAAAACTCTTCGAGTGGGTTCTAAAAACATGTACTTTTATATATGTTTCTGTCATCTAATAAAAGATATAACAAATTAACAACGTATTCAAGGGGGGATTTTTGTTCACTCCTGTAAGTCAAAGTGTAATTGCATGTTAACATGTTACCCTTGTAGTTCGAGATCTAAATCAAAGTGAAACAGCATGTTCATATAGAATACTTGTGCTTTGACGCTGAGTGAGTTTGCATATTAATATACTATAAATGTATTTTGACATCGAAGTAAAAGAATGAATTGCATCTTAACTTGTTATACGAGATCTAAGTCAAATACTGAAAATTATAGACTACTTGTCAAAATCATAATGCTTTTTTCATCTTATAAGAGCTTAAGCAAATATTGTTATTTTTAACCTATAAATTATTCATTTGACTTATAAAAATATATGCAGTAAATATATAGTAAATTTGTTTTCTGATGCGAATATGTTCATTCGCTTGGAAAAATAAATTAAGGTTTATCGAAGTTTTAGTAAAGAATCTTTCGAAAACTTTTATACTTTAAAATTTGTCAAAAAATGCTAGGAAGAATGAAAGACTGACATTTATGACAGCAGTGGTCTTAAGTCAAACAAACTACGATTTATTATGATCCATGGTTTGACATGTTTCCCCCTCACAAGAACATGTGCAGAGCTTAGAGAGATTTGCTTTGTTTAAAGCGAGGAAAGCTCGGCTCGTCAGTGTCAGGCAGCATCAAAATATGAATCGATTTTCTTCCCTCAATATTTACGGGAATGATTTTAGTTTACATCACATTATGAATTTTTAATGGACCTACAGTTATTGAAACGGTTAGTCAATACATTTCGATTAAACGTCTCGATGTATTAAAATTACATTTGGGTAAATCTGGGGACAAAAATCACGTTTGAATAATTTAGGCACTTTCAAATGGTAGTCAAAAAGCGTGACTGAGATTCGACAAATGTGGTACCGTAGAGGACAATGGAAGTTGTGGTGTTTAATGTATTTTCCCTTCAACGTCGTTGCCTAGCCAACTGGTTTACACCGATTGTATTTACCAAACTTCAATAATCCATGTGCCTTTCAGTGGCCATGGCCTAAAATGCATTTGTCCTGAAGAAAACAAGTTTTTAAGACACCGGTCTCAACACCAGGTAGTTATCTAAATACTTTTATATCGCATACGTTTCTTTTCGTAATTAAATACGCCCAAATTTGTGAGAAAATCACGTTTCTAAACATCTTATATCATTATAAAAATAAATATGTTAAATCACATTATTTATCTTGAGTGGACTGTGCAATCTGCATGATTTTAACGCAAAAAACTTGGACTTATTATGTCTCAACCATGTTTATTGGGTAGTAGTAAAAATGTTTTTGTTTCTAAGCCATGTCTTATTGTCGTGGCATGTTGACTTTTCTAAGACCTTGCTGTCGTACACACTCAAACAGGAGAATGACCTGGCTTGTAAGAAAGTTAACTAACTTGTTTAACGTGAAAAATCCTCTACGTACGAATATAAGCTGGAACAGGTATTAACAGTGAAATATAAATAAAATATGGTGACACAAATCTTTCAATGTCAGCCTCAGTAGATTTTCAAAAGAACTAATGCTATTTTGTTTTCAGCGTAAAGCTAAGCTCACAATGGGTTTCGATTTATCTTGGATTTTGCGCAAAGCTACACAAGGGCTATCTGCGTTATCTTTCCTAATTTGGCAGTGTAAAACTAGAGGGACGGTAGCTAGTCATTACCACCCACTGTTAACTCTTGGGCTACTCTTTTTTCCCAACAAAAATGGAGTCACAATGGGATATCTGTTCTCTGTTAACTGCAAGGATTGTTTCGAATTTTGCGCAAAGCTTCACGAGGTCTATCTGCGCTAGCCGTCCCTAATTAGTAGGACTGACCGTAACATTTTAACACCCCCCTCGGCTGGAAAGATGAGCATGTTTGGTGTGACGGGGATTCAAATCCCCGACATGCGAATTACGAGTCGAGTGCCTTACTCAACTGGCTATGCCAGGACTTACCGTGAGCAATGGAATCCAGATTATAGCATTGTAAATTCGGAAACTTATCTCTGATACACAAACGGACTCAATTAACTGAACATTTATGATTACTATTATTGTGTATCGTCATGTGTTTTTAGAGACTTACGCTGCTATGTTAAGGATGAAAGACAAAAATGACATTTATTATTCTTAATAATGGGCATCATATACAAAAAGCGCTAATTTAGAATTCACACGTTTCTCTCTCTTTCATGTGATAATGCTATATCACGTTCTCATTTTCAGTGGATGTATTATTTTCAAAAATAAAGCATGATGTTATGAAAAGTATTAGGACAGGACCTATTGAAGAGATGGGTTGAGTATTTTTTACCAGTTTAATAAGACGTTATTTCACATTGATAACAGCCGGTAGTCTATTACTAGCATTACCATCAGCCACTGAAAAAAGTAGGTCTATGCTATTCTTGTAAAGCAGCTTCAAGCTTAGCGATATCTCAGGATATGTCCCTTGTATTCTAAAGCAGCGTTCCAAAACGTTCCAGAGTAGTTCTTATGGAAAGTCTGGACAAGACAAGAAAGAATATGGCTGTTACATGGAGATATATGAAATAGTACATTGTTAATAAAAGCAATGCATATCAAAACGTATTCGTAGCTCTTTGCACCTGTTACTAGTAAACCACATCCAAACCAGCTAAAGCCGACTACGCCATGTTCTTAACAGCTATATTAAACAGTTTGTAATTTTACAACCAGCTCATGAAAGCAACTGCATTGAATATCGACATGCAGTGGAAACAGCCAGTCATTAAACTGCGATTGAACTAGTGGGCAATTGATTTAATATCAGCCGTGTGGCATCGCTTTGTAGCACGTTTCAAAGTTCACGTGTTTAATTTACTGAGTATAATACAAACAAACCGGGTTTGGCTTTAGTATGCCGGACTGTGAGAGTACGTCGAACACTAATATGCCTCTGTTAATTACGGCAACAATAGTTACGAGTCATTACTTTTGCTTATCTTTGAATTCGAGGGCGATATTTTAATTAATTCTAATCATATATTACAAACACTTCAAAAGAGTTTGTCTACTATACAAGAAAATACTATACAACTTTACAAAATTGAAACAAAATTATTTGTGGATACAACACTTTCTGGTTTGTTTGTTTTTTCAATTATATTTTCATTTATAGGAACATATGTGGTTCGCAGAAGCTCTTGACCAAATAGTTTTCCGCTCTGTGTATCAAATGTAAAAAAGCCTTTAACAGAAGGGGTTCGTGGAGTGCAGTATGCTTTCTCTCTGGCGGGGTTTTTCGCTACATTGCCCACCATGTCTTCGCGTTGTTTTACGCAAGAAATGGATACAAAATTAGGTTATTCCACAATAAAAGACAATCGATCGATTGAAAATTTCCTCGGAACCAAAGAGAACGTCACATTGATGAATGGTACTGAGTATGCTGACATAGTTAAACCACATTTTCTGAAACCTAAGAGAAATGATAAGTGAACTTGTTCACTTACCCGGAAAAAAACAAACAAACGAAAACAACTTTCATAACTAAAATAATTTTGAACACATAAATGATATGTGCGTGGTGAAAAGGAAAATTTGTTTAAAGGAAAATAAGTGAAATATATATGCCGTTAGCCCTCTAAAATGTTTTTTGCTCATTTAAAAACCTAGTGATAAAACCATACAAAAAATATCACCAAATTTGTTAGTTTTTCTTATAGGAAAGTCACGTCGGGCCATCTGTTGTGTCCACCGAGAAGAATCGAACCTCTGATTTTAGCGTTGTAAATCTGAAAACTTATCGCTGTTCTATTGGGGGACTTATCACCAAGTAAACACACTTTTATTTTTCTCTGTGACAATGTCTACTAGACAAAATTTAAGTAATCACAACACAAAAATTTATAATAAAAACAAAACTGTTTTTGTAAAAAAAATATTTTACATAATTTATGCGTCACTAGTTATCTGATTCGTTGATGCACAACTAATGACAGTAGAATACTTTGCTGGATATACCTAGATAGACTTGCTATAAACATTTATTTATTGAAAAGTTTGTTTACTCTTACAAATTAGAGCTCATTTCGTGATTTAGAATTGGCAAATAGCTGGACTTACAGACTTACTCCAGAATGAACCAAATAAAACCATGAATCAAACCAAATAAAGAAGGCACGGTAGAAAAACAGATATTATATTATTTTCTTCGTAATAAGCAAACAAATAATGAAAAAGTGCACTTTCAAAATGCGTGTTTTGTATGTGTGAAAGGAAAGCCTTTCCGTGTAAACGAAATGAGTTCTGAACACCTAAGTGTATAATAAATTATACGCTCATTATTAAATGTCTTATTTTAAAATATGGCCAATGTACCAATATGGTCTAACAACTTTCTGAGACCCATGCTCAATAATCTATATCTAAGGGACAGACACCCACACACATATAAAATAGCTTTTTTTACCTACTTATATGGGAAAAAAACACGTTAAAATGATGTGACCCCAGAACGTATTAACTTCCACTGGTACACACAGCATACAATTCAGCAGTCTTGCTCAGGGAAATAACGTCTTAAGAACAAATCTTCAACTCGCAACCTTTCGACTTCTAGTTCAGCCACAAGGCCGTGTTGCCTCCTTTAGAATTTAATGAATGTATTTAAATCAACAAAGGTATAACTTTCTTGAGAAAGAACTGAGCTCAGATAAAAAGTATAACGTTATTACATTAAGCTTGAAGAATGGAGTAAACGAAGAAGTACGTTGAAATACTCCATTTGAAAACATTTTTATCGAATCAAAAATCAAAATATACTTCTTTTAGCGAAGAAAATTTCATCTTATTTCATTTTTGTATAGTAAGAGGAATATATTTCGCATTTATTCCCTTTTCCCTTAGAGTGCGTGACATTTATATCAAAGTGTTTGTAATAAAGCAGACACTATATCCAATGCTTTTCAGATTAGGGTCCGGTATGGCTAAGCGTGTTAAGGTGTGCGACTTATAATCTGAGGGTCGCGGATTCGCATCCCCGTCGCGCCAAACATGCTCGCCCTTTCAGACGTGGGGGCGTTATAATGTGACGGTAAATCCCACTATTCATTGGTAAAAGAGTAGCCCAAGAGTTGGCGGTGGGTGGTGATGACTCACTGCCTTCCCCCTAGTCTCACACTACTAAATTAAGGACGGCTAGTACAGATAGCCCTCGAGTAGCTATGTGAGAAATTCAAAAACAAACATACAAGCAAAAAACCTAAATTTTCCAATATTAAAAGGTTCGCTAACATTTTTTAAACAGATTGTCTCTCAAACTAATAGCCTGAAATATTTCGTTATCCATCACATTTTCCTAATTCCGATCTTAGGGCTGTCTTCTCCTAGAAACTTTTTTATGAAATGTAATTGTTACTTGGCACTTGCATTAGTTAAAATATGTCACAGAAACATGGTTTGCAGTGAGATATAAAAGCTTTGCAAACTATAATTATCTGGTAGCCAAATGGTTAAGGCACTAGATTTGTAATCCGAAGGTCGCGGGTTCGAATCTCCGTTACACCAAACATGCTCGCCCTTTCAGCCGTAAGGGCATTATAATGTTACAGTCAATCCCACTATTCGTTGGTAAAAAAAGTAGCCCAAGAGTTGGCGTTTGGTGGTGATGAATAGCTGCCTTCCCTCTAATCTTACACTGCTAAATTAGGGACGGCTAGTGTAGATAGCCCTCGTGCAGCTTTGGACGAAATTCAAACCAATAAATTAACTTCATTATTTTCGGCCCAAAAGTTACTATTTTGTTCATTCCCATAAAAACTGAAAACTTTCATCCAATCTACAGAAATGTAAACCTTACATTGAACAAACTGAAACATGAAAAAAGCTTACAGGATATCAGTTTATAATTGTACTTTCATAGCATGCACGAAGCCTCAGAATAAATTTCCTTCTTTTTCGTTAATAATTCAGAGAGAGGGAAATTGGTTATTAATACAATATTCATTGCACAATTTGAAGAAAGAAAGTACCTCTAATTTTGTTTCGCTATTATACGTAATATATAAAAATCATACGAGAGGCTTTCGAACGAAGCTTCTTAATTCTGGGGAAAATCGTTGTTTTTTTCTTTAAAAATGGTGAAAACTGGAAACTGCACATCAATGTATCAGTATGAATAATTTTATGTGTGTTAAATATGAAAAACAAATTACATTTATTCAGTGAAGTAGTTCTAAGTTGTATAAATGATGACTGGATGGAGGATGGAGTGAATATTTTTTGTGAAAATCCCCCAAAAATACCATCCTGTTATTGCTATATTTCAAGTGAGTGGAATCAACATAATGTTTTTGGATTTTAAGTGCGCTTTTATGACATGACTTATATACACACTTTATCATCTTCAGTGTGAACAATGCATCCAGGCTGGATCGCACTTTGAGAGCTAACAAACACCTTGGCACCCTGAAAGTTGGAGACTTCTTACAGCCATGTTGCAGACTCAGGTAGGCTGGCTCATAGTTATGTATGATGTAGGCTGGCTCATAGTTATGTATGATGTTGGCTGGCTCATAGTTATGTATGATGTAGGCTGGCTCATAGTTATGTATGATGTTGGCTGGCTCATAGTTATGTATGATGACCTTCAATGAAGTGTCGAAAGCAGATGCATGTATGTTTAGGGACCATTTGATCATTTCACACAACCCATCCACAGTTAAGTGGATTAATATTTTGACATATTTCTTATCGTTGTCTGACTTGAAGATAAACTTGATGCTGTTGATGTCGTATGAAGTACTTTTGTTCTATATGCAGTATACTGGATGCAACTTTATCACAAAACATGGAGTGAATTAAATAATCTTTGTTTTTATTTGTAAAATATATATATATATATATATATTATAATCTTGTTACTGATACCAATAACTTGATTTGCTCTTATATTATTTCTACACTAAACACTTTCGTGCTTTCAAAAAAATCGCATTTTCAAAAAGTTTAATTGAGACTCCTTTTCCGATACCAAAAATTCCTGATGTTGTGTTGCAACCTGTTACTATGTTCATAAATAACATGTTAAGGTATACACACCTGGACTGAGAACAGCTTTCGCAGAACTGATATCTCATGTTCTTATTGGTTTGTTATTGCTGTTGGTTTTTTGTTGTTGTTTTATTTCTGGAATTTTGTTGAGGTTCATATATGAAGCAAATTTTGTGGTAATCAGAATATTGACGGTACAAACACAGAACAACTAAATCAGTGTCATCACCAATAAAAACTGTTTCAACACTGAACGCAGACGTGACAGCTGCTTGGATGATTAGTAAACACGCATCGTCTTTACCACGATGTACTTTTAACCATTCTTCTCCAGCATATAAATAAATATCCGTTTGTTTTACTTACAAGCAAAAAATTGCCTTTTTCATCGTGAGATTCTCTTTTTATTTTTATTTTTAGTTTAACAACTGTAACAATGAAAATTCCTGCACATCTCAGATGGATTGTTGGTTCATCCTCATAGCCATCAAACACAGTTATTGCTAATTCATAAGTATGTAGGACACAGTTACCATATATGGTAAAAGTATTATTGTACAACATGACATACCGACATCAATAATAGCAACAAAACTTGTAATTTTTACTACAGAGAGACGTCAGAACTGTAGCTTTATACGTGATGCAGAATACAGGAATTATAACAGTTGATATAAGATTTTTGCCGGTTGCTATAGTAATTAACCCTTTATTGTATTTAAAGTACATTTTAGTTGTTATCTTGTCTTTAGATGCCGGGAAACCGCTTGCTCTAAATACTGTTACAGTTTAATCTGACTTCAATCGGAAAGAGCATATAAAAACTTATTTTTATTTGTTCATATTTTATGAAGAATTGTTATTTAAATATATTTAGAGACCAGATATTAAAAAAACTATTGTGATAACATTTAGTATTGTCAACTGGTAACATCACTGTATATTTATTGTATTATTATATTCCTTGTTTTCTTAAACCATGCAAAGAATTTATTTAGAATGTTTAACTTTATATAAATGGTACACTAAAGTAATCAAAGTCTCAGGTCTTCAGTCGAGAGGAAGGTATTAACAGCAAGCACTTAATTACGCGAACATTTACCAGTGATAACCACCAAAAATATCTTTACATAGAGCTGCTTATTAGTAATAAAAAGTTGACTACTTTTGTAAATAGTTTTTTCTGCATTCACTAGATGGCACTATCATTCTGTGAGTCAACAGCGAACAGCTAAGAACATTCTAGACAATTTCTGTTACTATGTCTACTCTCCTAAGAGAATAATTTGAGAACTAGAATTTCTATTTCGCTGTGCTTAAGATTATAAAATACTACAATTTTGTGGTGCAATTTAGTGACCTTTAGACATAACACAAATTATTCAGCAAAAACTAGCAAGAATAATAAAAGTAGTATTAAAAACAATAAAGATACCAAAACATAAATATTTAGAGGACTTTCACCAAAAGGTTTTGCGGGAAAAAAAACTTCTTCCCTCTCAGTAACCACATTAATATAAGAAATGCTTTACGTCTAATAAAGCTGAGACGTTTTGAACATGAAAACTAGAAAATTTCAGGTTTTAAAATGCTCAAATCTAGCAGTAGGCTTAGTTATGTATCAGAGCGAGAAAATAAAATAAATATAAAATAATGAACCTGGGTGTGTCTTAAAAGATGCTAATTTGTGAGAGTGACACATAAATTTCATATTATTCAGTCTAACGTATAGCAACAGAGCATTAAAATATATTAGGAAGACAATGTCGTGGTCAGAATGTGCAATGGGAGACGTTGTTAAGTGCAGGATGTGCAGAAATATAGAACTGAACTTAACGAGTCTATAACGATCAGCTGCTTTCCAGTCCATATGCTAAGCTATGTAACTTCCATACGAGTTCGTAACGTTCAGCTGCCTTCTAGTCTGCGTGACAAGCTCTGTAACTTCCAATAGGACATTAATCGTCAATCTCTGTATACTGAATGTAGAACTTTAAAGTTTGAAGTAAAGCCAAAAATGGTAGAAGCACGCACGTGGTTTATCAGTGTGATAGCTGGATCAACGTGCGGTGTGAAATAGTTGTGAGCTTCATAAATGTTTCACTACGTCTACAAAGTCATAAGAACAGCATTGGCGAATTTGCGCTGACAAAACTTCAGAGATAAAAGAAAAAAAAACATTGTTAAACATTTCTACAATGTAGTTGAACAAAAACCTTGTGACCGATCCATAACATTCGACAGTTGTATCAATTACGTTCCAAACTTCCTTACGGATTCATGAAATTGAATAAGTGTTCCACAATTGAGATACAAAACTAATGGAAGGTATATTCCAGGTTCTATCATCTGCTGAAAGCTTTGCAAATTGATATACAGAACAAAGGATAAATCTTCTGTTTGGAACCGTTACTGTCAGCGAAAACACATTATGACTCTCTCGTGCTTTGCCTAACAAGTCTATACCAAATCAAGGGTTTATTCCAAGCTTATTTTTGTTTACAAATTAAAATAAGTTATAATTATGATTCATTATAAGCTTGAAAGGTAATATTCAATATCAGTACAACAACAACGATGCAAGTTGTACCTTTGAATGAACGGTTAAATTATAACAAGAAAAATATTTGTCCAGATGTGATGATGTGTTTTTTATATTCCACTATTTCTTGTATCACCATATCAGGGAGTAATGCTTCATCTTTATCTTTTCTTTTAATTTTTCAGAGAGTTTGGTTTGGTTTGTTTTGAATTTCGCTACACGAGGGGTATCTGCGCTAGCCGTCCCTAATTTAGCAGTGTAAGAATAGAGGGAAAGCAGCTAGTTATCACCACTCATCGCCAACTCTTGGGCTACTCTTTTACCAACGAATAGTGGGATTGACCGTAACATTATAAAGCACTCATGGCTGAAAGGGCGAATATGTTTGGTGTGACAGGGATTCAAACCCGCGACCTCGCAGAATACGAGTCGAGTGACTTAACTACTTGGTCATGTCGGGCCTTTTCAGAGAGTGAATATATCTTAGAAGAATAGCATTACAAACTAATTTGATCAAGTTAGTTTATTAAATTATATTACGTATATATATGCTGCTATTAAAAAAATGAAAAATTTAAATCATGTAAAGCCAGCCACGCAAATTGTTATACTTATTTAATTATGGTATCTTTCCGTCTTTAAGATATTACAAGCAGTAACAAATTATCGAAACCACTAATAAGTTAGCGACACAGACGTAACTAAACGGAAAGCACAAAATAAATGACACTAAATATTTAAAAAGGAAATAATAAGAAATGTTTACTAAAAGTTGGAAACTATATTTACGACCGACCACCCCCTCCCCTAGTGGCTCGGCGGTGTGTTTGTAGACTTATAACGTTAGAAACCAGGTTTCGATACCTGTGGTGGGTGGGCAGAACAGATACCCCTTTGTGTAGCTTTGTGCTTAACTGAAAACAAACAAAACATTACCGATCAAAAATAAAACAGTACTTTTGCTACGTGTCTTGAAATGTTGGAAACTAGAAAGATTTTATTTTTTCACACAAATATTCTGTAAATATGAAATTATGATATAAAAAACATTAAGATGGGAGCTTTTCTTACTGATACAACCAAACAAATTCGGCGTTGACTCATTGAGTCACCTTGAGTTACTTTAAGGTTTAAACGTAATACGACAATGGGAAAAGAGCCTTTAACTAACTTACGTAACTATAAGGTTACTGAAACTAGGTGGCGCATCAACAGGATATTTCATCGTAGGTAAGAAGTGAGTCAAAAACGCCTTCAGAAGGAAATATGACCAAGCTTTTTCAATAGGAGTAGAGAAAGTTGTTAGTAGTGAGCGATAAAAGGGTGAAACCAGATTTAGCGGGAGGGAAAAAATCTCTGCATCATTTTTTGTGTGTGTTTTTTCAGAAAAAAATTGAGTGTAACACTTTTTCTGGTTGAAGAATTCAGAAAGAAAGTTGGTGAACTGTAAATGGCTGGTGTCATAAATAAATGACTTAAAGGTTGAGAAAGGTTGATTTACTAAACTTGTTTTTCTTCAAATGTAGTCAGAAAGGTTGATTTACTAAACTTGTTTTTCTTCAAATGTAGTCAGAAAGGTTGATTTACAAACTTGTTTTTCTTCAAATGTAGTCAGAAAGGTTGATTTACTAAACTTGTTTTTCTTCAAATGTAGTCAGAAAGGTTGATTTACTAAACTTGTTTTTCTTCAAATGTAGTCAGAAAGGTAGATTTACTAAACTTGTTTTTCTTCAAATGTAGTCAGAAAGGTAGATTTACTAAACTTGTTTTTCTTCAAATGTAGTCAGAAAAAAATGGAATGGTTTAGAGTACACATTTCTCTGGAAGATTATAATATTAAATTGTTTTTCTCTCTGCTTTTGTATTTATTGTCGGCACTCTTGAGTGAAAGCAGAGGAGAATATGTAATATGTCAACTATACTGTATCTGTCCAGTATCATGGCTTAGCCGGCTGGCTAGGATATGTATCACAAACATAGTAGTGGCCTAGGTGCTATTTATATCATTATTTGCATGAACGACAACTGCTGGGGTATGAAACAGATTGTGTAAATGAATCGTGATTATTATTTAAGTAATTTATTAGGTTGTCCAGAAATAAATGTCGAAATTCTCACGATGACATTTAGAAGCTGGACATTGAGTAACTTTTCGTTGGTTGATTGGTTTAATCCAACGTTTGTCGCTTATAAGGTGTCTTAATTGTCTGCTGTTACAACTCTACTCAGTGTAAGTTTCGCTACCCCCAAGGCAGCATGGACAAGAAGAACACTTCGTCTGATTCTCCTCAAGGACTTCAAACTTGGACGAAAAGATACCGAAACTGCACGGAACATCAACCAGGAATTCGGCCATGGATCTGTTACTGAGCATACAGTTCAGCATTGGTTCCAAAGGTTTTCACATGAAGATGCAAGTCTTGAAGACCACGCAGGTCGTGGAAGGAAGCCATCCTTAGAAGAAAACACATTAAGGGAAGAAGTTGAGACAGACCCTCGGCACAAGTGTACGTGAGCTGGCAGAAAACCTAGGAACAAGCAAATCAAGCATTGCTTACCACCTGAATGCGATTGTATAAATGGATTCAGCATCAGTTGACTGAAGATCAACAGAATCAGCGTTATGAGACTTGTCAAGGATGATACTTCAAAAAATTAAACGAATTTGGAATCGAGGTTCTGCCTCATCGACCTTATATCCCAGACCTTTGTCCTTCAGATTTTCCTTTTTTCTAGCACTTTGACAACTTCTTGAACGATAAACACTTTCAAAACTGGAGAGCTGAAGAAGGAGCTATCAGGGAGTTCGTTGACCATATAAACTCTGATTCCTACAGCAGGGACATAAACAGCATGGTTACACGTTGGCAAAAGTTTGTTGAAGAAGAGAGTATTTACTTTGATTAAAGCATGTTTTACAACCCTGGTTTATACTTTTCCAAACTTCGCAGTTCAAAAACGACATTTATTTCTGGACACCCTGATACAAATTAATCCTGTTCCAATGCCTTAGCGGTAAATATTACTGCTTTTAAATTGCCGTACACTCTTCGGTTAACGGCGTAATTCGAGTAACGTTTTTTAAATACATAAATGTATTTTAAACCCGTAATCTGTTCGAAATGCAATTCCTGGCTTAAAAGCTGTATAAAACCATTAACGCAGTTGAAAATTATACGTGAGTGTTCAGTGGTTTATAAGTATTTAGAAAATGTTGTATGATAATTATAGATACGCTGCTCTAATGGGACACTACAACGAGCAATATAATTTTCAGTCATGTTCCTGAGCCATGATTATGGAATACTGTAATTGGTCTTGTCAGAAGATTTATACATTTTTAACTGGAACGTTAGTCAGCAGTACCAAAAATGTGCTCAAAGTTTAAAAGATAAAGACTGGAAGTGTATAAACAATAATGCTCAAATGATTTTGATCCTATACAAAGATCAAGACTCAAGTGGAACGAGTGGAATGTTTTGTGATATTATATGTGTATGTTGATTCTTATCTTTATACAAAACATGCAATTTTTAACTTAGCAACAGCATTATGAAAGTCCGACCCGCTGTATGTAATGTTAAAATCTACATGCTTGTGTCTGTTTCTATTTTTATGAATAGACATTCAAAGTGTGACATTCAGAACAGCAAGTATGACTGGCTACTATATTGAACAAATTACTTTCAACCGAATGCCACGATGATGTAAGTGTAATACTGGCTTCAGGTCATGTGTAACTATGTATGTGTGTGTATGTATGTATATAATGCCCACATAAAACATTAATGGCCCATAACTACTTTATTTGAAATGTATAGTACCTAACCTCACTCGTTTTTACAACCGAGAAAAAAACCCATCAAAACGATGAACCTTACACATGCAAAAAGAAATTATATATATATATATATGTATGTATGTATATGAGAAGCCTAATAAGTATGTTCGCTCCAATAGTTATGCTTTAAATCCCATTTTATATGACGAATATACCATAACGCCATCTGTACATTTGGACAACTTTAAATTCATACATGGATGTTAAAATACTGCGAGATTAAATTTGACACAAGACGGAATCAGAAGGAAGCAAAACAGAAAACAAGTCAAAAGAAATGAAATGAGAGATTAAAAGGTTGAGTCGTGTAATTAGCACCACTGAATAAACACCTAATCTACACAAACAAAAGACATATAGCTTAGTAATATTGGCTTTACGGAAATTCGTATTTTTATAGTTTATCTTGTATCTCCTATAATTATATTCTACCTTAATTTTAGGGAAAAACATCGAATGGTCTGATGGCAAATAAGTAATACATTAATAATAAAATGAATTGAACAATTCAAATATTTTAGTGATATTTAAACCATCGACGAAACTAACAACACAAAATGCACAGGATGTCAAAGTAACAATGTAAAATGTACAAGATGTGAAACTTACGAGGCAAAATGTACAGGATGTGAAATTAACAATGCAAAACGTACAGGATGTGAAACTAAAGATGCAAAATGTACAGGATGTAAAACTAACAACACAAAATATAAGGATGTGAAATTAACAATGTAAAATGTACAGGATGTGAAATTAGCAATGAAAAACGTACAGGATGTGAAACTAGCAATGAAAAACGTACAGGATGTGAAACTAACAATGTAAAATGTACTAAGCACAAAATCTATAGAGAGCGACATATATTTGCCACATCAGTAAAAACCTGTAAATAATAATTTCTTCTTAAAGCAGTTTTAGTATTTTAATAATAAAATATGGATGTTGCCGACATAGTTTTCATCACAATTTACTCGTTTTTACACGTACACACACACAGCGTAAACCCGGCTTCGCTCGGGTTATTAGGTATATATATATTAGATGAATATGACACTAAGTTTTTCAACCCGTTTTAGCATAAAAGTATAACCTCTGTGATTTTCTCGCTAACATGACATAAAAGACATTGTTGGAATGCATTATCACACAAACACTCTAAATTTTCTGAACATTAGTTATTACATAAAGAAACACCATTTTTCTGTGTGGTTTTCGTTAGTTTGCCTCATAAAAGATGACCACGCGCGTGGATCAGTAACGATACCCAAGTTCACACCCTCAGGGTCCACTTAGTATGGGCGCAAAATTTCAGGTTTCTAGGTTCTTTCCTGTTAGAGTTATGGCTGTCTCTCTCTCTCACACACAGACACGTACGTGCTCACGCGCATGCGAGTTTGTCTGTAAGAACCATTTCTTTTCTATGTGTTTTTCGCTAACTTGCCCCAGCAAAAAGATGCGCACGCAAGAGAATGATATAAGTATAATATCATATGAGTGTATAGGTGCAAAATTTGATAAGATTAAGTAACACCCAGACGCAATCCCTCAGAGTCCACTTAGTATGGGCGCACAATTTCGGATTTTATATTATTTCCTCTTAAAGCTATGACGGTCACACACACAGATACACGGAAATATACACGCGCATGCGTGAATGTCTGTTTCTATGTGCTATATATTTATAATATACAGAACATCTTTTCTCTATGCTTTTTCACTAACTTGCTTCATTAAAAAGATACGTGCACATGTGGTTAAGTAATAACACCAAGTGCACGCTCTCAGGATCCACTTAGTGTGTGTGTGTGTGCAAAATTTCAGGTTTTGGGGTTCTTTTCTCTTGGAGTTATGATAGTCAAACACACGCAGATCCACAGAAACGCCCTTTTATTATTATAGACGTATATTTATGGGGAAAAATGAGTTCGAAGTACTATTCGGCTCATCTTTTTACAAAGTTATCCCCGAGTTTCAGTATGCTTCGTAATGTATACATTCAGTATCAAGCGCACTTGTGCACAGTTATGCTTGCACACAATTAGGAAATTACTAGTATATGTATAACACACGCCATTTTAAATTTTGTGGAGAAAGGCACTTTTGTTTTATAAATCTGTAGCGTAAAGGTTACCGATTTGACCGGTCTTGGTCGAAGTAGATTGGAAACGCGATGTTATATATTTCATGTAATGATATTAAACACTCGGTTAGATAATATTAAGTCTCACTACATATGTATATTTCTCGGTTGCCGGAGCAGCACGTAAATCCGGTTCCAACATTAGTGCGGTAGTCATACAAAAGAATAGACTATCATGTTTGAAGGGACATTTCTGACAGCGCAAATATTATACATTATTTCTCTCTCTTTGTAGGCTTAAGTCTGTTTGTCCACAGATTAATTATCCCATTGTTTCTCTGTCTGAATCAATCCAGTTTCTACGGTTTCATATAACAGTCTGTGATAATGTTCCTTTGAATTTTTTATGTCAAAGAGTGTCTTATCAGTATAGTTTCATTTGTTCTATCGTTTCTTTTCTCTCTTTATTATACCTTTATCGTATTTATAAACACTGTTCACTTTCGTTGTTTTTGTAAGAGCAGTTTCATAGGTATGAATATTAAAGTATATAAAGTCGTACTATTATTAATCCCCTAGGGCCCGGCATGGACAAACATGTTAAGGCGTTCGACTCATAATTCGAGGGTCGCGGGTTCGAATCGCGGTCACACCAAACATGCCCGCCCTTTCAGCCGTGGGGACGTTATAATGAGACGGTCAGTCCCACTATTCGTTGGTAAAAGAGTAGCCCAAGAGTTGGCGGTGGGTGGTGATGACTATCTCCCTTTCTTCTAGTCTTACACTGCTAAATTAGGGACTGCTAGCGCAGATAGCCCTCGAGTAGCTTTGCGCGAAATTAAAAAAACAACAAACATTAATCCACTATGCTAGTGCTAGTTAGTATCTTGTATGCAACGAAATACTGTGCAAAGTTTTTAAGTAAAGCCTTTTATTTCTTAAAATACGTTTGAGAAAATAAAATGAACAATAACAACAAAAAACATTTATCAGAAATGAGAACTTACGCATCATTAAACCACACTAATGTGTTTTATATGATGGCCATGAAAGATAAATTTAAAATATTGTAAAAAGAATAAAGAAAAGAAAAATATAAAAGAGCTATACTAATGAAATTAGTTACAGAAACCCAAACAGTACGAAGTTGTAATGAAACAAATTTATCGAATACTAGAAACATTTAAAATCATACGACAAAGGCCAAAAGGCTGTTGTATATATTTCAAAAAATCGCATGGTTATATAAAAATAAAAATGAGCCTTGAAATTTAAGATAAAAAGTTGAAAATAAAAATTTGAAATAATGGATTACATAGAGGGTTTCAGCGTCATCGCTTCAGTTGTCACGTTTATTTCATTATTCAAATATTATAAATGTTTTTACTTTCACGTAGTAACTTCTTTATTTTAAGATTTTCTAATGAAAAGTTCTAATTGGGTTTCCAATGTCTGGACTTTCTTTAGATAGAACGTAGTCCAATGGTTAGCGTACCAAAATAAGGTTTAGCTGGTTTTGCCTTAGCGTCCTCTTGGGATAATATATATGTTTAAATGTTCTTCCCATTTAAGGGCTGTGGGAACGTTAAAAGAGTTATAATAAAAATTCACTAATCGGTTTCATAAACGTAGTCCAAGAGGTGGTGGGTGTTGTTGACTAGATTATTTCTTTCAAGTCTGTTACTTCAAAATTACTGACGGTTAGCGCCAGTGACTCTAAAACCTTAAGACAACATTTACAATACATTTTTGAAGTATTAATATTCAACTAGAAAAACAACACTGTAAATCCCTTCAGAGAATACGCTCCCTCGAACCATTGTTGACCGAGGCCGTCCTTCTTTTACCCTCCTATAAATTAAAGTATTAAAGCCATTATAATGACTACGGATCTGAAATATCGTTACATCTACTAGTTTAATTTTTCATTTAGATTTTTCTTTTTCAAGACTCTTCCATAACACTAATATCAAAATTATGTTCACAAATACTTTCGTCATATTACCACAATAGAAAAACAATTCGTGACATTTCTTTCAACCAGATGAGGAGGAGCGGGCTCGCGACGATTAGATCGAACACATGATAAAACGATTATAAAATGAAAGTAATCAATGCAAATGGTCTTTTAATCCAAAAACCCCGAAGCATCACTTTCATAAACCGGGAAGACACACTTCTCAGCTCCTTGAATGCATCGGATGAGTGTTTGTTTTTCTCGACGTGGTGAAGACACGCCCCGGTCTAATTAATAAAGACGCCTTCAAACCCCCGCTGTCAATCATTATCTGTTTCTCAAGGAGGGTCCACACCTTAAAACGCAAGAACTTCAAGCTTGTTATATAAGTACTTTTTTTTTTATCGGAATCTCCTGCAAGTTGGAATCTTCGGACTTAAATACGTAACTAACTACACGGTACCTCGTGGAAGACCAAGGCTTTCATTACTTTAATAAGATTTCCATCCACAAAACTCATAAGAGAAGTTTAAAGGTTGTTTTCATCTGACAGGTTTCTTTGCTGGTCAATGACAGTTAAAAACCACAATAACAACAGTCGAGTCTTGAAATCAGGCCGGTGCTTTTACAATAACAATAGGCGAGTCTTGAAATCAGGTCGGTGCTTTTACGTTAATTTTTTTTTCTCTGCCTTTCTCTTTTTTTTTAATAATAAACTGTTAAACGTGCATGTCAAAAATTGTAAACATTTCTTCGCTGTCTACTTGGGTTTGATTTTGTGTGTAATAAATCTTAAAGTGAAATTTCTCATTCTCAAATTATCGTTTGAATGAGAAACTGGTATTATTGTGGTCAACGAAAACCAACTTTATATGTAAGAAATGAAAAGTAAGTAAGATTCGAACAAGTTACAAAATTAATGGTGAGGCAAGGAGAATGGTGATATCCTCTTTGTTAACGATATTATGGTTGATACAATATTTTGTTTGTTAGCATTTGTAATTTATTGTTTTCTCTGTTAGGTACAATAACATTAATAAGTTTTATAAGGAACAAACACCAGTTATGTACTTAACTATCTTTATACTTCAACTGCTCCACCATCACCACCACCACCACTTCATCCTATCTGGCAAATATGTAAATAAACGAGTTACAGAAAGTGGCAAATAAGGGAACGAGTAGAAACGTGATATGTAGAGGCGTTGATCGTCATTTATCTACCAACGCAACTCTCGTGACGTTTCTTATCATTCAGGCGTTGTCGAGGTTTGGACATACGAAGGCTCCTCAAATTTAAAGGTCTTCGTCCTATTTTATGATCTTTATCTCTTAAAGACATAAATGTTTAACGTGTACAGATCACCCCCTTTTTCTCTAAAAACAAGATCAACAAATGCTGAGAAACTGTGGAATTTTGCTACATAAGCAAACAGAGGATGGTTTGAAAGATGAACATGTTTTTAATTTCATATGAGTGAAAATTGTAAATGTATGAAGAAACCATTTCTTTCTAATGCACGAAGCTACGTGAGTAATCAAAAATATGTGTTGATTTTTGAAAGACGTATCACCACTAAGGAAATACATGAGTGATATAAACAAGAGAAAATGAATTCTAACAAGTGGAAGTCACGTGATTTCCATAATCAAATCAAAATTCTCACAAACAATGTACAAACTTACTAGTAATACATAAATATATATATAAATATACACTTACATTTTGTTAATGCAAGAACTTGGGTATTATGTAGTTAATACTTTTATCAACTCTATAGACTCACACGCACACTTACATAAAATGCTGATGAAAATATCAGTTTGTATTTTTTGTATTTTCGAAATTACCATAACTGAAAACACTAATGTATTAATTAGTTTAGTATAATGTTTAATGTTAAATTGTATAAATCAGAAGAGTCAGAATATTGTATCACTTTTCTGTATTTTATCCATAAAACATCTGTAATTGAGTTGAATACTTAGAGCAAAGTCGTCCATCTTTGATTAGCAGAACACTTTATTTCAGGTAATATCATATATCGTATTAGGAAACGCACTCCAGTATTAAGAATGCAAGATATAGCACCTCAAATGGTGTTCGTGCTAGACAGTCCAAGTGGAATCACATACCTCAGCAGAAAGCTTCAATAGCCAGCAAGTTGGGAGGTCTGTATGTATAACTTTCGTTTTCGTGATAAGTTAATGGTAAATTAATGCGTATTGTCCTTTGTCAGCCTACCTGCCAATCGTACAGATAAGATTTGGGACTTCATTAAAGTCTCAATCACTCACCAAATTTGAAGTCTCAGTTCATTTCAGTCAACATTCACGCACCGGTAAGAGATAGTACAATCATGGGTTTATGGCGCCTGCCAGACAAACCCTTGGAAAACTAATACAAATTAGTTTTCCTCAGTCCTGTTATCTGCGAGATGTTGGAATGGAGCCATCGTATACTCTAATGACCACGAAGCAAGAAATATGTTTCAAGAAGACCCACAAACTTTATCAATGTGACCAAGAAAGTCAACTTGTAGATGGCAAACTCTATACAATTTTGTAGCATTAGTCCTAATGGGCTTTCTTGTAATATTCTCACATTGATAACAAACATACAACCAGCTACCCCGCCGGGGGTTTTCTTAAACGTGATATACATACGTGTCTACATATTTCAAGTACACGTGTTTCTCAAAATATGGAGATTTTTATTCAGCTCTGCAGAAAAGGAAAGGGTTTTATAATTTTATTTTGTATACACGTATTATTCTACATGGTGTTTACATGGTGCAGTTATTTTCTTATGAATAGTGGACTTACACATTACTCTGTGTTATTTACACTAGCATGCAGGTCCTATATATTTCAGGAAATAAGTTTATTTTCTGTGACACGCCATGCATAAATTTGTGTCAATTACTAGTATAATTGTATCACTGGTTCAAGCAGTTTCTCTTGTGCATATGAGGTTCATTTCCATACAGCTGCCACGTGCTTTAAAATACAACCTATTTAATATGGCACTTTTGTCTTGAATAAGTCATTGTACTGTAATTTAGTATTCGAAAAACCTTTCGAATAATCTCTTGTCAAAATTATCCCCAGCAGCCAAGTGGTACAGCTAGACACGTGCTTTGTATGCTCATAAATACATAATGCAATCATAGCTCAAATGACCTCTAATGCGACAATACATTTAGTTTTACGTTTTCCTCTACAGCAGATTTAATTTAAAATCTTATTTGATAGAATGTTTCCTAGATGTTACACTCAGTTTTAAATGCATCTTAAAACTTAGTGAACTTTGTTATTGTTACCATAAGATTATTCGAAACACGAACTGGATTAAAGGGTTTTTTCATTAATTTCTAGACTTTGGCAAATATATACATAAAAAACATAATGTTACATTTAGTGGAACCTATGAAATGTCTGTATAAAAATTCACAGTGACATATTTTATAACTTCATAAGCTATTTACGTTAAATAAATAATTATTGCACTTTTTAGTCACTTATTTTCAAATCGTTAATAATATACAAATACATTCATTTTTTCCAAATTCTTTAGGTCTCAACATTTCTCATGTTTTACAAAATAAATAAGCTTTTATTTAAATCACTCCAAAATAATAACAATGATCAAGTTCATTTTTATATCAACTTGCAACATAAACAAATCAAAGCTCAAAATCTTTCATACGACGTTTAAACTCTTAAGCATTCTTCTTAGCCAATAAAACACCTTTATATTGTCACGAACTTACACTACCTGCTGACACCAGAGTTCAGTTTGATACTTTTAATTTTAAACTTGTTTAACAATTATTTCCAAACTGTTAAAAAAACGTATAATTTTGAATAAATCAGACGCCCATGAACCCCAGACGATTTTAGGATTTTTTTTTCTGCTTAATGTTTCGGTTTTACGACTTCATCAGGAACCGAACTTTTTTGTAACTTAAGTCTCTTTGACTCAAGTTAAGAATCGTTTTATTATAAACGTAGGTCTGGAATGGCCAGGTGGGTTAAGGCGTTCGACTGGTAATCTGAGGGTCGCGAATTCAAATTCCGGTCGCACAAAACATGCTCGCCCTTTCAGCCGTGGGGCATTATTATAATGTAACAGTCAATCCCACTATTCGTTGGTAAAAGAGTAGTTCAAGAGTTGACGATGAGCTACGATGACTAGCTGCCTTCCCTCTAGTCTTGCATTGCTAAATTAGGGACGGCTAGCACTGATAGCCCTCGTGTAGCTTGACGCGAAATTCAAAAACAAACAAAAAAACTTTATAAACGTTTAACCATATACTAGAACATGCCATGCGCATGATTAGTCCCTTCGGTACGAGGCTTATGGCATTTACGTAAATAATATAAACATAACTGTTAAACAAAGAATGTGTGTTCTCTTATTGGGCTAATTGCCGAGTCCACCGAGAAGAATCGAGCCCCTGCTTTTAGCGTTGTAAATCCGTAAACTTACCAATGTACCAGCGGAGAACGTTAAACAAAGAAAGAATATCTTACATAATCAAAGTTTGTTCAATAAGTTAAATAAAATAAAGCAAACCGAATAACTAATATTAACCGTTATTAACAAGTTAGCCTTCGAAATGATACTCCGAGTAAAAAATTTAGTTGTTTCGGAGAGACCATTTATTGATTACCTGTTAATATTGTATATACGAAATGACTCCTTAATTTTCAAATCTAACAAATTTTCAGCTGTTGTGGTAATTTTAAATGTAATTTTATCGTAATTGAAGTTATAATGTTCGCCCCCAGTGGCTCAGCGGTATGTCTGCGGACTTACACGCTAAAATCCGGGTTTCGATACCCGTGGTGGGCAGAGCACAGATAGCCCATTGTGTAGCTTTGTGCTTAATTCAAAACAACAACAACAATTATAATGTTCAGCTCTAGCACTTTCTTTCTGCCTCTGTTTTAAGTCTAGAATGTCTTCGTTCCTCGACAGGTTAGTGGAAAGATCTTCCAAATTTCCCAGTGTAAATTGTCTTACTTCATATGCATTTAAGTTGGTGTGTGGTATTATTTATTAAACATTGTCCTCTCATATTTGAGAAGTAGACAAAGCAATTTATTTTTACTTATTTACTATTAGAATTGTTTTTGCCATTTGTGCTGGAGCTTGAAAGTTGGCCTAGTAAGTTTGTTTTAAAGTCACGCACAGTTTCTATATGACTAATTTGGAAACCCGATTTTCTCATAACTTTACGTAATTATTTGACCATTTCATTGCTGGTATAGGGTATCACGTATGTAGATGGATATTCGGTTTTTTTTGTACCCCATGGTTCTATTTTTCATGTTATTTGTGGAGCATGTTTTCTCACTGTATAAGTTCGTTGTTTTCTCATATCATGTTTTTGTGTTCGAACACGTTTTGAAGCTGATTCATAATCATTTCTTTCTTTGCAATGAGGATGGCGCGACTAAAAATGAAGAATTATTGGTTTCTTATGATTTTTTTCCTTTTTGGAGATATATGTATTGTACCATCTTTCAGTATTAACAGAAGATCCTGGAAATAAACTTTTAGGGTATTGTCAGAAGTTTCAAGAGCTAATTCATTTTTGGTGTGGTTATATGATAACTATTTGTGAAACATGGAATACTTGGAATTGCTTCATCGTTCAATATTAAGTTTATACAAAGTGTTGTTTTCACTATTTACAAGTAAAACACCTAAGTGCTTGAAGAAAGCTTTGTATAAATCCTTTAAAATGTTACATTATTTTACACCAGTTGTTTTTAAATTATGTCCTGGTTATTTATACGTCTTCAAAATAACTTGAAGCAGGCTTAATTCTATTCGCTATGGTCAGATTTCTAACTAAGTTACACGCAAGGTCGGTCAAGTCCCCCATTGGGTTAGCAGTAAGCTAATGGACTTACAACGTTAAAATTCTGGGTTTGATTCTCCGTTGTGGCCAAAGCGCAGATGCTTTATTATGAGGTTTTGCACTAAAACAAAGAAAACCTTGGCCAGTTTTCTTCTTCTACTGATAAGTTGACTGATGCTTCTTATAAATATCTCTTGTGATATCATTAAGTGCATAATAAATAAAGTACCACATTCTTCAAATATCTTCTTGCTCCTCTGTAGTGGGCTAACCATCTTTCAGTGTCATTTGATGGCTTCTTATGTTTTATATTTTTGTTAGTATTTCAGGGTGGATAAGCATTCCTACCACTTTTGCCATAGTGAGTAAAATAAAATCTTCCAAAACCCTATAATATATTTTTTATTACGTAAGTTCAAGATTGCACATAAACTACTAAGATTTCTCTTTCTTCAAGCATCACATTTCCTTTACAAATGCCTGGCATCAAGTCCTTGTACCTAGTTCATAATCCCCAAGAAAGCTCTTTTTGTACGATGTTATTCTCGGTTCATTGTGGTCTAAAATAGTCTCGTCATGTGTCCAATAATCTGATCCCTTTTCTTATAACTGTCCATTATCTATGCTTCTCGTCTCATCTATGCCTCCCAACTTATCACTGCTTTACTGATTCTGTTCATCTCGGTATACAGCTCAGCGGAGTAATTTAGACGTATAGCACCCTCAATTTCATTAGTGTTCCTCCTCCAGAAGATTTCAGAATTATTCTTCTACTTTAAGGAAGACTGAAACCATCTTTTACATATTTCCTCTCGTCACTTCTAAATATTTTTGTTCTTTCTTTTCAATATTATTTAAGTTGTTTAAAAAAAAGTTATACATTATAAACTAAAGTTAATATTATCTATCACCCTTATATTTTATTGAAATAAATTCTATACATGCTATTACAGCTTACATTACTATTACTACTATTTAGTAGTTCAGAACTCATAATACTGTATGTATTTGGATGTAGGTAAATTAATTCATTACACGTAATAAATGAGAAATGCATACTTTTAAGCATCAGGTTTAACTGCACTTATTTTCTTCCATAAAATAAAAATAAATAAGCTTTAGACCAAATGTAGAACACTCATGATTGAGTAGAAATGTTTGCATAAGTGGAATACAATGAAAAAACAGAAACGGAAGAGATGTGTCTTAAAATATTCAGTTGAATAATTTGGCTGCGTGGTTGATGATACAAAAAACATACACCATTAACCTCCGTCTAAACCAGAAGTAAAGCTTCATCGTTCCAAACATGTAGTCGTTATCTAGGTTTTCAAGATTGTCCAGTAACTAAATATAACTTTTTACTTTGCTATTGAACTTGTATTAAGTTTCATCAAACCCCAGTTGTTTAGTTCCTGACAACCACTCAAGTTTTTAACACTTATTTCTAGCATAAATCTATCACTTATCTTTAATGAAACAGACATAGTGTGTGCGTGCGTGTTATCTCGTAGCAAAGCACATCGAGCTATCTGTTGTGTCTATAGAGGGGAACTGAGCCCCTGAATTTAGCATCGTAAATTCGACTCCTTACTGCCGCTGTCCCACAGGGGGACCAAGAATAGCGTAAATGGTAGAAATAAAACATTGAGTAGACGTTATAATTCATGTTTTGAAAACTGTAATATTATTAACTATAAATATTGAAGCTGAAGTTTCGTTGATTCATTATTTGTATATAATAACCGAAGAATGGCATCCCAAACTAAACTAGTTAATAATGTGTTTAGATACTTGAATACTTGTAACAAAAATGTATAAATAAAAAGCAAAACAAAGACAAATTGTGTTAAATATCTTTGAATAATAATCTCCATCTCTTACAAAAAAACAAAAACATGATTTCTTTCATGTTATGTAATCAATTTTATGGTTCTAAAGTTTGCAGTTTCTGAATTGGAAATGCGGTTTTCAGAATAGCCATAGCGATGCCACACATTTAGATTGCATGTGTAATAGAATTAGCTACAAACAGTTTCCTTGCCACACAAAACATGCGGCCCCTCGATCTTCGAATCTGGTTAGTATCGACCAAGCTAATAAAAAGTGAGTGGGGAGTTGCTAATCTGATAAACCAATTCTTTACAAACTTTTGTTAAGTAACAAGTATTGGCTGCGGACAGACCGTGGAGCCTTTCCTTCTATTAGTTGTGAAACTATGGCATTAACATCGATCTGGTTTGTATTTTTCCTAAACGTGAACAGTGTTTTAGAGAATAAAGAAAAGTGATCGCGAGGACAACATAGAAATATATAAAAATTTGTCATCTCATTCTTCTGGGTGGTTGTGTGACGATAAAAACTAAACATTAAAATAAAATAATACGACTATACTGTTCGTTTCGTACTTTGTTTTTGTTTTATCAATCGACCTTCAATTAAAAAGTTATCCATTCGTAGTTCAAAACGAAAAAATATTTTTACAAGTAAAACACTTAATATTTCTTTTTTCTTAAACACTTTTCTACACATTAAGCCTTAGCATAAATAAGGGTTTTTTCTTTTGCTAAATTTCATACAAAGCTAATACAGGGCTATCTATGATAGCCGTCTGTAATTTTAAAGTGATAAACTAGAGTAAAAGCATCTGGTCCACATCATCCATCGCTAACTCTTGGTCTCATCTTTAACGAACAACAATGGGATTGACCATAATATTATAACTTCTTTACGACTGAAAGAACGAGCATGTTCAGTAAAATACTTCGATCTCATGATCAGCAGATTGGAGGTCGAGCGCTCATATGAATAGATCAAGCCAACCTCCAGTGATGTCGAGAAACCCACTTGTTGAGAATCTTCTATGCAAAAACGGCTCGTTTGGGTTCTATTTAAAATATTTTCTCAACCCAAACGAGCCGTTTTTGCATAGAAAAAGCCAACCTCCAGTTATTCAATGCATACTGTTTAGTACTAGTAAACATTCGTAACTATCATGAAAAATGTGCTAAAATTATACTAATAACAACTATTTAAACAAATATAAATGTGTCAAATGTGTAAATAAAACCATAAATATATGTTGATAATATAAATTTATTGTGTATGTATAAAAGAAATGCTTAACATAATGTTTTGAGATATTTTAAGAATGTTGCGCAGGCACATTTTATTGAACTTTAAAGTGTTGGATATTTTTTTTTTGCTTTTCTTTCTATCTAGCATATTTTAGTGGCCTTACAAAATAAAGCCTTTTTGTTGGGAATAAATCCAGTCCTCAGCCGTTACTACGGCAATTAAAAGGATTATTTGTTTTTGTTAATTGCCACTCAGAAAAGTTACTAAAGGCTGTATGTACAGCCGTCTTTCATTTTGAATGGCCAACTCTTGAACTTCTTTTGTTTGACTGTCACTCTTATAGTGCACCTACGTTCCTATAATGCATAGTTCGTTTTTGTGGCAACGGAATCCGAGCCACGAACCATGAGCCCCCGTAATTACGTGTTGCGTACGCTAACAACCAAGCCACGTCTGGTCAGTATTGAAAGGTCGACCATTTTATAGTTCAACGCATTGGGATGTGCGCGCATATCTTGAAAAATAATAAACCTATTTCCGTGAAATTCTTAAAAAAGATAAGGTGTCTGCGTATGACGATCCTCCCTAAATCTGGTCCGTATCTGTACCCAGAACCGGATTCTGAATCACTGTGAACCATTTTTAATAATAGAGATACAGGACACTTTCTCAGCTTGTTGATAATAAATGTATAAAAACTGATCCAGTTAGGAATAATTTTCAGGCACACATTGAAACCAAAAAATATAAAAATTTGCAGTGAGACAAGGACAAACAATCCCTTTGATTGTCTTGTTTGACCTTGTAACACACGAGGGACAACAATATCAACTATTGTTCATTCTCCATAATATTATTCTTAATATTTAATGTAATTAAACTACACCTAAATGATTTTAAATTAATTAAAAATGTAACATTGAAGTGGAAGTCGAAAATTCTAAAACATAAATTTTTCACAGTTGTAAATTTGTTTTGTTTTGCGAATTCGTGCAAAGCTACACGAGGGCTATCTGCGCTAGTCGTCCCTAATTTGGTAGTGTAAAACTAGAGGGAAGGCAGCTAGTCATCACCGCCCACCGCCAATTCTTGGGTTACTCTTTTACCAACGAATAGTGAGATTGACCGTAACTTATAACGCCCCCACGGCTGAAAGGACAAGCATTTTGATATGACGGAGATTCGAACCTGTGACCCTCAGATTACGAGTCGAGCGCCTCAACCACTTGGCCATGCCGGGCCCACAAATGATTATAATGAAAGATATACCTTTTAAAGTTACTGTTTACATAACCTATTACCCGTAGTGAAGCGGATTACGTCCCAAACAATAAACAACTTTCCTAATCTTTGTAAAATGTATGCTTAACAGTAAAAAAGGAAACCAGATACGACCCAGATATTTACAGATGAGTTGAAACTATGAGAAATAAACGCTACCAAAAAATAAGGTATTAACAAAGTAGTTCGATATTCATTTTGGAACTTTTAAAACGAAGTGGTTTCTTTCACTCAAATCTTATTTGACTGAACTAACTGAATAACTGCGTCAAAGCACCTTAATTACACATGGAACCTCACACTCTTTATCCGTATATTGATCCTTTTTTCAACAAACATAAAGTAAATGCTTCATATATATATACTTGTGAGCTAATTATTTTAAACAAATGCCATAATAACTTTCTCTGTTAAACGAAATCCGTGAATAACCATCAGTAAAAGCTGAAAAGTAAGAAAGTAGTGTTGTCGATATAAACCTATATACGATATATATATACGTATGTGTATAACTACTGCTAAGCCAGATAACGAGATATAAGTCTCTTCGTGACAGTCTCACGTCTCTGTTTTTTTGAGATACATTTTACTGAGCTGAACAATGTTCCTGAGAACAGATATTATGGGTGATACATCTCCAGATCCTTACAGTTTCTGACGTAAAAAAACACTAAAGTTATCAAAACAATCTTTGGTAAAACCGCAGATAAGATACTTTATGACACAAAAATAATGATTTTTGGATTGACTGATATTTTTCTTTCCTGTTTATTGAATTATGATTGTTTCTTAATTTCGCGCAAAGATACAATAGGGCTATCTGCTCTAGCCGTTCCTAATTTAGCAGCATAAGTAAGTCATTACCACCTTCCACCATCTCTTGGGCTACTCTTTTACCAACGAATAGTGGGGTTGATCGTAACATTATAACGCCCTCACAGCTGAAAGGGCGAGTATGTTTGGTGTGACGGCGATTCAAACCCGCGACCTCTCAGATTACAAGTCGAGCGCCTTCACCACCTGGCCTATTGAATTATGCATATTAAGAAATTGAATATTATTTTCATAAAGTTTATGCTTAATACGAAATCTTCGAAGTGATCTAAGTGTTTCCTCGAAAGGATAACTTCATTATTTTAATTTAATGTTTTGAGAGGCGTTATATATACGTGAAATACAAAAGACTTTGAGTGGCTTGTATGAACAAGTAATGCGGTTTTTTTTAATGTTTGAGTCTAATAAGGTAGTTTGACTAAGATTTGTAGTTAAGGTATAAATCATTTTATTTAGAAGAAAGTTTTATTCAGTTCAGATGCTTGGAGAATATTTTCAAAGCTGATATTAACGCTGAAATCGTATTGTTAGCGTATATAAAGTATTGAGAAAATTGATGATAATACTTGAAATGCAGAAATTAGCGAAAAGTCCCCAATAAGGTTTTACTAAAAGTAGTGATTAATAAATATAAAATGTGCAAATTAACCCAATCCCATGTACTAGAGCGCATGTAAAACATGATTGTTTAGTGGGCCTTTTAAAATAATCTTTTGCGTTTTTGTGTTATTTAAACAGAGAAAAATACGTTGCATTTGTTTTTAAGCAGAAAAGAAGGATTGCAACACGCTGTTGACAAAATATTTGATTTTCGAAGCAATAGCTGCATCCAGCACAATATGGCGTTGAGGTTCGCTTAGTGGACGCGGGATTTTTTTTCCCGCTGGATGTCATCATGCCTTGTCATTTTACTGGGTGCAAGAAAAAAAACCAACACCGAAATGAGCGCTTTTCAACAATTTTTATTTATGTTGATAAACGTGAAGTGAGAAATTTCCAGTTCAATTCTTTTGACATTCCAAAATCAAATCCTGCATGTGTATAAATAATACCGACACGAGAAAGATATATATATATATAAATCAAACAACAACAAATATATATTTAAACACGTATTTCTCTTCATGCTTCTTTTTTTGAAACATTTATTTCAATCGATTGACGGATGAAGTCCTGTTCTTTCGTGAAATTCTCTCACAAAAAGAAACATTTTTGTTAGTAATAAGTTGTTTCTTCAGATTCACCGTTCAGCACATACAAAGACTGAAAGATCGATCGATAGTGATATCAATATGAGATTTTAAGAATTGCAAAAATTAATGTTTTCTGTATTTTTTTTTTGAAAATAGGATTTTGATATATATATATTTACTATCAACCATTCAAGAGATACAGAGTGTGACATACACAGATATTTCGAGACTATATATACATATAGAAAGATAGTTGTTTAAACTGAAACACACTTTAGAAATACATGACTGATGAGTGAAGAGCAGGTCTACCAAGTTAAGATTACCACCGTTCAACTACAACCGGAAAAAGTGACAGAAATTTTGACAGCATTAGGAATTCAACTGCCATTACAGCCAGCTATAGTTACTTGTAATAATCTGCCATTCTTTGTAGAAGGATGCTTTCCTGAATCTAGGTTGCTTTTCTAGATATAAACACGCACGCGCGCGTACGCATGCACACACACGTATATACACACAGAAGGAGATGTACACGTACCTTTTGGTTTGTGGATAAAAATGTATAACTTAAAATACAAGCATAAACTCTCTAACTAGAATACGTTGCAAAAATTATTCTATATTAATTTTTATCATACTATGAAATTATTTCCACCCGACGAACACAGAAATTTAGATTTGCCACCGCAACCGAATTAGACCAAATTACTGGATTTTCTCTTTTAGTATCAAACACAGGAGAAATTTATTTGTCTAATCAGACCTCAAATTAATTAAATTCTGTCTAATTGCAGTTACAACAGAATGGTGGTTGGTACATATAAAGATAGAAGAATAGCCAACTATTTTTCATTTAGTGAAGTAAGCTTCATCACACTGTACATACAACGCCCTCTCGATTTAAATATAGCTCTTCGTCGGTACACTCTAGATTGTTCGTGCAAAATTTGGTTCATGCAAAATAAAGAAAAAAAATCATAAAATAATAACCAAGGAGAAAGACGATGATTACAGCCCACCTAGTCGTCACTCAGACATGTCGAGTTTTATCATCAACGTTAACCAACCGCTAAACACCATAGTTGATAGTAGGCGTGGCCAACAGAGGGCGCCACTAACTACCAGAAGCTATAATGTCGTACTATTAACATGCCTAGCCGCAGGAGAGCCAAGTTTGGAGCTAATAACAGGTGTCACTTGACGTCCACGCTTATAGAGCCACCATGGAATCAAGAGACCAACAAAACAAAATATGAGAAAGAAAGTACACCTGAATTTATCAATACAAACGGTTCCAGCAGGGTGTTTTCCCTCGGGACATATGAGGAAAAATACCGCGACTGAATTATATCTCCCACCGCGAGCAGACGCTGTAATGAAATATTCACCCTGTAAAATAATTCAGTAGCTTCTGCGGTGCACAATAAGAGTAGACTTAGAGCCAAAGGCGGCTTTAACAAGTTTCAAAGAGTCATGCAAATATCTCATATATTTCATGTTGGCAGAGCTGTTGTGTGCGCTACAGCATTCTTTTGTTATTCTGTCCTAAAGATGCGTCAGTCAAAAAAAAGAAAAAAAACCTTTCTAGACAGTCACACAAGTTCTGTTAATCCAAATCTTCTTCCAGTAGTTCATTTTTAATGCTCTGTAACCACAAGTCTTATAAACAGAGCGATGTTTAATAGCATTACCTAATCGGAAGGAATGTCTCTTAAAAAAACAACAGGATTAAACAAACTTGAAATATTTATTAAAGGATAGTATCCACCAAGTCAGTAGTTTGTGTGCACATGAAACATTATTCAATCTCTTTTATCACCAAAACCACTGCTTTGGGAAAAATCATATTTTTAGCAGATGATGAAAAAGAAAAGATTTGACTCTCTACTAATGCGAAGAAACACCATGTCATTTTATACTTTATAAGAAACACCATGCCATTTTATACTTTATAAGAAACACTATGTCATTATACACTTTATCAGAAACACCATGTCATTATACACTTTTTAAGAAACACCATGTAATTTTATACTTTATAAAAAACACCATGTCATTTTATACTTTATAAGAAACACCATGCCATTTTATACTTTATAAGAAACACTATGTCATTATACACTTTATCAGAAACACCATGTCATTATACACTTTTTAAGAAACACCATGTAATTTTATACTTTATAAAAAACACCATGTCATTTTATACTTTATAAGAAACACCATGTCATTATACACTTTATAAGAAACATCATGTCATTTTATACTTTATAAAAAACACCATGTCATTTTATACTTTATAAGAAACACCATGCCATTTTATACTTTATTAAAAACACCATGTAATTTTATACTTTATAAGAAACACCATGTCATTATACACTTTATAAGAAACATCATGTTATTTTATACTTTATGAAAAACACCATGTCATTTTATACTTTATAAGAAACATTATGTCATTATGCACTTTACAAGAAACACCATATCATTTTACACTTTATAACAAACACCATGTCATTTTACACTTTACAAGAAACACCATGTCATTTCACACTTAAAAAGGACATTTCACTCTCTACTAATGCGAAGAAACACCATGTCATTTTATACTTTATAAGGACATTTTTTCGTTGAGAAAAAGGTTTGTTCGTTTGTTATTGTTTTTTTTTTATTTCACGATAAACTACACGAGGACTATCTACGCTAGCCGCCACTAATTTTTCAATGTAAGATTAGACGGTGTGTTTGTGTGTGTGTGTTGTTGTTTTTTGTAGCAAAGCCACATCGGGCTATCTGCTGATTCCACCGAGGGGAATCGAAGGACTAGAGGGAAGACCACACCGCCCACTTTTGGGCTGGTCTTTTACCAACAAATAGTGAAATTGACTGTAACATTATAACGCCCTCATGGCTGAAAGGGCGAGAATGATTGATGTGACGGGAATTCAAAACCGCGATCCTTTAGGAAAAGAACTCTTAAAAGCAAAGGTCAATAGAAATACAAGAGAATAGAAAAACGAAGAGTATCATATACTCTTCACAAAATACACAAATTAGACTACGTTCGATTACTTTTCCTTGTAGCTATATCTCACAAAAATTCGTAAGTTTCCATTAGTCACTTTGTTACCATAAAAATATCAGATTGCCCCGTAGTAGACTCATAAAAAAGAATTTTTGTCAATATTCCTCAAAACAATTCATCCTTGATCTCAAATTAAAGTCACATTGTAATCGTTTCAAAATGTTTTGAGACAGTGGTTGTCGAACTGGTAGAGGAAGGCAAATATCCTTGGAACCCATTAAAAGTTTTTTTTAGCGGGGAAAGTTACTCAAACAGTTGTTTCCCCCAACGGATAACGAAACTGTACTAAAAGTAATAGAATCAGTGCTCATTATATATATACCTGACCACAAAATATTTGACTAACTCGACAATTAAATACATGTACCATATATCTGTTACCTCATTTTTGCTAGATGGAGGGCGAAGAAGTTTACAATTTACAAAGTTTGAGAACCACCGCTAGTACTAAGTTGCAGTTGTTGTAATTTCTCTAATGAGAAGAACCAGAACGTAATTGGTCAAACTTTTCAATAGTCTTTAATAGTTTTATACTTTCGGAGTTTGGTGAGCGATCATTGGAGTCGAGTTCTTAAACCAATCTCAAAAACAGCAGCAGTTTGTTATACTACAGTTGTAAACAGTGCTGGATCATTCATCACCGACTTGACACTTTTTATCACGTTTATAGCAAGACAAGAAGATTGTGAGAAGTATGCCCTTAAGGGCAGCTTGTACAAAAAACACGATGTATACCTTCATAGTCCCTAGCGGACACTTGTTATTGTAAACAATTCCCTGAAATATTCATCTCTAGAGATAAAATTAAAATAGCTCATTCTAAAGAGAAAAGATATCAAACGTAATAACCATTTACATGAATGTGCAAGTGTTATCTTGATGGGAAAGCAACTGTGATAAAAAGATAAAAGAAAGGTATTGATAGTATTTCTCCACAACAGTTTTAAGTAGTATAGTATTGTGCAGTATAATAGTAGGAACTTTTGCACAAGTGCACTTATGTCAAAGAAGAATTACGTTTGTTTTTGCAATGACTGGCTTCAGAATGTTTCGTGCAAGAAAACCACAAGAACAACACATAATCGTCCCCAATTTGAAAACAAAAATCAGCTAGCACACAACAACCAACTTTTGGGTTATCACTGTTAGGAGATTCAGAGTGATAGATACAGGACTTTGACTGTTAGAATGTATACATACTATAAAATGCGAAGTGCGTTTTCGTGGCAATGGGCCACGAATTACGAACTTTTAGATTCATAATCGAAACAAGCTAACCATCAAATAGGCCCCATCCAACACTAATTTGAAAAACTATCACAACGTTTTCATGTTTTTTTATTATATTTGTATACAAGGTCAGTCGAACTTTCTCAGAACACATTTCATAAGCTTATCTAGTGAAATGCAGCCATGACACTGTGGATGGCTTTTTTTGTATTAATACATCTAGTTACACCGAAATACCGACCTTGTGACAAGGCAATGTCGACACAGTTACAATCACGGTTGGATGAACATTTCAGAGCTTTAACAATGAAGTACGTCCATGTAGTGAGATTACTAAATCACGTGTGAACCAAAAAAGTCAATATTTCGAAGAAGACAGTCTAATTTTGTCCATGAAAGCGAGAAAAAGCGCAACGCCTATTGTTTCGGTAAGTAAGTGGATCCCGATAAAACACAACCGAACACAATAAGCAGCATTGCTCTCAGCTGCAATGTAAAAGGTATAGTTATGAAAAAGAACCCTCCGACCCAAAATGTTGTTGAAATGAAGAAAATCGTATCTCTTGTTAACATTCACAATATAATAAACACGGAATTGAAGCTGATAAGGCCTCACAAGTCACAAGTTTATAAGTCTCCAGCCGAACTTCCAAAATCATCAGTTGTTTTTATTATGAAATTGGTCAGAGAAATTAAACTTACAGTAATCTCAATCGAAAACTTATGTGTTAAGTTCCTCTATGCAAATCTAATGGATTTGTACATATATGTATTTGCTGCACTTAAAAGTGGTGTAGGAAACCGGTTCACGTACAGAGTATATGTAGAAAGTTTGTCCAAGATATGTTTAAAAATCACCTTCAGTCCGTAAAAGATTGTTACAATGGAATTGCAGAATCGGTCTGAAATGTGTAATTATGATTAACTGAAAATTATTAGCGATAGGAAAATTAATACCTAGGACAATACACACATGTAAGTATGTGTATACACAAACAATTATACTTGAACATGTGTGCGCGTGTGTATGTATGAAACATTAATATTTTGGGCGTGTTATACGAGAGATTGCCTATCGTAATTTACATGAAAATGAAACTATAGAAGCATCACCAACTAAGAAAATACATTTTTTTGTATGTCCTAAAATATTGAACAAAAAGAAATAGAAAATGGATATTAATTCGGATACAAAACATATATACACTGCTGGCCAAAATCTTAAGGCCAATGAACATAAAGAAAAAATACGCATTTCGCGTTGTTAGACTCAATCACTTATTTAAGTAAAGCTTCGAAAGATGATAATAAGAAAAGGGAAAATATGTTTTTTTTAGCATTTAATATGGAAAATGTGAACATTATGAAATTAGCCTAAATAGCAGCTGGTCAAAAGTTTAAGACCATACCAAAAAGAAGTCCTAAACAGGGTAAGACCCAAAAGAGGACTCAGTAGTGAATTGCACGGCCGTCATTGCGAATAACTGCAAATATTCGCTTTGGCATGGTCGATATAAGCATTTGCAGAAGGCTGGCTGGAATATTATTCCAAGTGGTAAAGGTGGTTTCATGAATATCATGCACTGTTTGGAATTGATGTCCATTTCTATAGACTTCCCTTGCCATCCGCCCCCAAATATTTTTAATGGGGTTCAGTTCGGGCGAACCCGCTGGACGGTCCGAAAGAATCACATTATTCACTACGTAAAAGTCCTTTGTCCTGCGGGCATTGTGGATTGCAGCGTTGTCCTGCTGAAAGATCCAGTCATTTCCACACAAGCGAGAGTCTTCAGTTAATAAGGATGCTCTCTCCAACATGCTAATGTAGCCAGCTGCTGTTTGACGCTCTTGTATAACCTGAAGCTCCATTGTTCCATGGAAGGAGAAAGCACCACAGATCATGACAAAACCTCCTCCACTGTATCGTGTAGAAAATGTCTCCGGTGGGATATCCTTATCGTGCCAGTAACGTTGGAAGCTATCTGGACCATCCAAGTTAAATTATTTCTCATCAGAGAACAAAACCTTCGTCCACATTTCTACGTCTCATGTTTGGTGCTTCTCAGCAAAGTTTAACCGAGCTGTTTCGTGGTGTTGCCTTTGAAGATCTTTACGGTTTTTAAAGCCTTTCTCTCGTAGATGCTGTTTTATTGTTCTTAAGCTGCATTCTGCGTTAGTAAGGGTTCGACGATCGGCTGTTATCTTGCCGGACAACCTGTTGAATCCTCCTACTCAACGCGGACGAAATTTTCTTGGAACGACCACTTGACATTCTCGTTCCGTATCCCTCAGGGTCTTTTAAGAAAATAATTTGCAACAGCAGTTTCACTATGCCCAATCTCACCAGCGATGGCACGTTGAAAGAGACCTTGCTTTTGCAGCTCGACAATTCTGCCATGTTCAAACTCTGTCAACATTTTAGCCTTTGCCATGTTTTTACTCAACGTAACACAGGAGTTGTCAGTGGGAGATGTTGACAATGCTAATGCTTGAACACAAATGACTAAATTTCGTTACGTGTTTACCGATATACGCTTCGTTTCAGTATGGTCTTAAACTTTTGACAAGCTAGTATTTAGGCTAATTTCACAGTGTTCACATTTTCCTTATTAAATTATCAAAAAAAGTTTTTGTTTTTATTTTGAGTCTAACAACGCAAAATGCATATTTTTCTTCATGTTCATTGGCTTTAAGATTTTGGCCAGCAGTGTATATCAAAGTCCACAATAAACGGTTTTAATTCGTGGATTTGGTATGCTCAGTGGACCATAAGTGAGTTTATTATATTGCACTTAGTTTTAAAATATCTTTCTTCCTTTTTTTTGTAATAGGTTTTGTTTGTTTTTGAATTTTCGCAAAGCTATACAAGGCCTATCTGCGATAGCTGTCTCTAATTTTGCAATGTAAAACTGGAGAGACAGCAGCTAGCTGATCACCACCCACTGCCAACTCTTGGGCTACTCTTTTACCAACGAATAGTGAGATTGACCGTCACATTATAAAGCCCCCACGGCTGAAAGGGTGAGCATGTTTGGTGTGACCTGGGATCGGATCCACGACCCTCAGACTACGAGTCGGGTGCTTTAATCACCTGGCCATGACGGGGCAAACGCATTGAATGTAAAGCCACACTGAGCTATCTGTTGAATCCAACAAAGGGGATCGAACCCCCGATTTTAACGTTGTAAATTCGAAGATTTATCGCTGTACCAGCAGGGAACTTTTGTAAAAGCCCATGTTATCCCAGACTGTTATTTTTTCGCCAAAAAGTATGAACACACACATACAAAATAACTTTTGACCCTAGCTGCCTAGCAGGATAGTATAATATCACTAAGGGGTTTCTTGAGTTGTTAAATATTTATAGCATATCATTCTCATATATTTGCACTTAAACTTCGAACACCAGTGACAAAACAGAAAAACAAAATATGTCCAGATACTTTCTCCCTTTTTAAAGAATGTTTACGAACGTGACATTAATATATTTAATCATAACACTATTTGCGTGGCATATATGTATTCAATTCTAGCAGTATTGTGTTTAATATTTAGATTTCAACATTCCGGAGAAGTAAACTTCCCAACATCACACCCATCGTGCAGTTCTGATGAAATCTTTATTATAAATGTACACGACCTGAGTGACACAGTTTCATGTACTCTTTCTTCCCTCCTCTAAGAAATGTTACTGTGTTGTTTGTTATCAACAAGGGTCAAGCACAAATCAGGTTTTAGCAAAATTAAAACTACGTATAAATTATATAATAAATTTAGCGGTTCAAACAAATCAGTATTTTTGTTAATATTTGTTCGGAGAAAACCGTCTACAAGCGACGTTCGTAGTTTCTTGTGCTGTCAAATGCCTCTGAAAAATACATTTTATGTAAATGTTGTTGTTGTTTTGAATTAAGCACAATGCTAAACAATGGGCTATCTGTGCTCTGCCAACCACGGGTATCGAAACCCGGTTTTTAGCGTTGTAAGTCCGCACACATGCCGCTGAGTCACTAGGGGGCATATTTTTATGTAAGCCTGAATGAATTAATTAATCTTATTTAAAGTTTATAGTCTTATTTTAATGTTAATACATGGATTTCTTGATACAGAGTTTCAAATTACTAGAAATGTTAGTGTAATTTTTCATACGTATACTGTAAAAATTGTTTCATAGTAAATAGTAAGTAAGTGCTTTAAGTATAAACTCGTATAGACGCTTATGCCATCTAATGTGACGTATAACGCACATAAAAGCAGTAAATACTCGATATACTACGATTAGTATACATATAAATGTTTTGTTTATGAAAGATGTGTTTACTCACATCCAAGAATATACACACAAAGACCATTATAAAATTAAACTGAAGTACTCAAGCAAAGAAGTGATAAAATATCGTACTAATGACTCGTTAACTTTAACTCATAAGTCCCAGAAAAGATTGTTAAACGGACATTTTTCACATATCTAGTAAGTTGCACGGCCAGATTTCACTAATCAAGTGTTCATATCAGAAAGCTACGCTCCTTTTAAGTGTTTTGATTCATTATTCTAGCGACTCGATAAAACCGAATATCATCAACTAATGTAAACAAACGTTTTGAAAAGTTAGAAAACCATAAAATGGAAGCTAAATTATCACGTAAAAGTTTTAATCTGTCGTGTTCCTCTAATAATCCATTTCCCTTAGTGGATTTAGTTATGGGTTTCAAGATTCTCGACCAAACAAAAGACGCATTTATTGGCGAGTTCGCATCGATTTCACTAGAACTAATTATATACACAAAACTAAAGATTTAGCTATCCACAAAATGATCCCAAGTCTTGGTATTTTAAATATAAACAGGAATACACTTGCACACACTCAGACAATGTTGATTCACAGAAGTTTTTATCAGATGCAAAAACTACTCGATGTATAAATCACAAATACCACAATAATGTAACAATTACTATAGAAATTAAAAGATTCTGTAAAAACAAGATAAAATACACTCACTCTTCCACGTCAAGGATGCTGATATATTTTATCTTTTATGACACGAATTAACTGGCTGAGCCAGTTGGACCAATTCTGTTGGTTGAGTGCATAGACACGTAACCCAGCAGATCAAACTATTTCAAGTGTGCAATGAAACCCAGTAGATCAAATTATGCCGGGTTTTAACACGTAATCCAGTAGATAAAGTTACGATGTGCAGCACACAAAACAGAAGTTCAATTAAATTTAGTATGCAACCCATGGGATCAAGTTACGCCAAAAATACACGTGCAACTTATTAAACCACGTAGCATTGAGGATATACACACAACCCAGTAGATAAAGTCACATTGAGCGTACAAAAATAATCTAGTAGATCAAATTACGTCTAGAATACATATTAAACCCAACAGATAAAGTTATATCATGAATTTACATGCAACTTAAGAAATCAAATAACATTTAGAATATACACACAGTCCAGAATATTATGTTACATCAATTGTTCACACTCAGTTCAATCTATAAAGTTACATTGAGTGTGTACACACAACCCAGTACTTCTAGAGTGAATAGAATATAGGAAAATTATCCTAACACTAATATGAGAATTATAACTGTTATACACTATTTTATTCTCTGAGTTATGTTGCGTGTGTTTTTCTTATAGCAAAGCCAAATCGAACAATCTGCTGAGTCCACCGAGGGGAATGGAACTCCTGATTTTAGCGTTGTAAGTCCAAAGAATTACCGCTTTCCTTGTGGGGAACAAATTACGTTGAAAAAAAAATCGTTGAGGTTTCATTAGTCTAATTCAAATACAGAAACATATACAGTGATTGGAGTGTAAAGTATACCAGAAAAAATAAATATTTTTGAATGTATGCTTACTGGGTGATTTTGTATAAGTTAAAATTAAAATAAAGACCACACGTAAAATAATCACACTTTTGAAGTCATCGATTAACGGACTTTGTTTCGGTAATGGTATAATCAACATGAACGGTACCTTGTGCGCAGGTGGGCAAAATGACCAAGTCAGGGAGTTCCACTGCTTAGGTAGCCACTCCTAATTTTGAACTTCTGATGAGTTGTTCTTGTTGTTTATCTAATGTTGTAAATCAGCAGACATACCACTGTACCACTGGGGGCACTTCTGATAAGAAAGAAATTGCCAACCCGCAGCACTCGCTCACAGGAGGGGTTTGAACCAAACCAAGGGAATGACTGTCACTCTCATAACATTCCAACAGCTGAAAGTGTGAAGTATATTAAATGATATAGCAGTGGAAACTTTGGAATTTCAGATATGCAATATCGCATACTAACTACTTAGCTACTTCATTGCCTAAATATGCTTCAGTGTGTGAAAAATCTGAAGTTAATGAGCCAGCGGTTAGGGTAATGGTTTGTAGAGTTGAAGTTTCGTGGTTTGTGTCCCTTACCGCAAAAATCAAAATGCACTCCGCAACTTAGGAAGATATATGCGTTGTAGAGGCAACTATTAAACCTTACTATTCCCACCTTCCTTAAAACTGTCACTTACAAATTAAGGATGTCTAACAGTACAGCTTTATAGTAGTTTTATGACAGATACAACAATCAGACAACCCACAGTTCAAGAAATTTGTACATAAGTTATTTTACCAGTGTTTTAGTTCTTGCTATATATACCTTTTTAAAAGGAAAATAATCAACTATAAGCACACAGTCATTTAAGTAATTAGTAGTTTGATTAAAATATTGTACTAGATAATCTAGAACACATAAATGTTAAAAAAGCTAGGTAAGGCTCCGAGTTTCGTTCAAAGATTTTAACTGCCTATGTTTTTGAGTTTTACATTAGACTCACGTTACAAGCTCACGCACACACCTCATTCTTCACATCTAAAATTCAATCAAATAATAAAACTTATCATCACGCATTTTCTAGACGTTGACCCTTATCGTATGAAATGATAAATCACCTTCAGATGTAATTATCTTTATACTCTCAATAGGTTAGTGAGTCCAACCCGAAATGAAGATTGTCTTATGTTACATGTGTTGTACACCAGATGGCGCCATAAGAAAGTAGCTGTATGTCTCATCTGGTTGTGAAGAAAAGATGGCTTGTAATTATGTAAAGCATGCAGTGCAGCGAGGAATTTAGTAACTACCAAGAGGGCCAATAGAAAGAAAGCTCGTGTATGGGTACTCTTTTTAACTACAGTAATCTTCGAAGCGTTTGGCACTGATCTAGTAGTTTGATAAATAACAGCATCTACAATAATCACATGTGGTTTGGAAAAGAAAAAAAGCACACATAGCTAATATACAATGAAAAACAGTTGGAGTAGAAAATAATTAACAGTCTCGAATATCTGTTCCGATTAATCACATAAACAGAATAAAAATACATATATAGCTGGATGATTTGTTTTAAGAACAAAGTTACACAACGGGCTAGTCATTTGTGGTCTGCTCACCATGGGTATCGAAACCCTATTTGAAAGCACGCTTAAGCTGGCGGAGTAAGTTTAAAACTACCTTGTGCATCAGCAGTAAGTTTGAAGATTCATAATTATAAAAATCGAACTTAGACATTGGCGCTTCGTGTTCAGAGTGTGTGTGTTTTCTTATAGCAAAGCCACATTGGGCTATCTGCTGAGTCCATCGGGGGGAATCAAATCCCTGATCTTAGCGTTGTGTTCTGCACTTAAATAGTTTACCCAGTACTTAAAGGAGTTCACGTTTAAAGTATTATATATATTACACAACGAAAGATGAGAAGATCTTAAGAGAAAATTGAAACTTATAATTTAAAAACGTACAACTACGGTTTCAACGAATTAGAAACTTACGAAATATCTTAAAGTGGTGTGAAGGAGAAGGTCTGTTAGTTTTAGAGCAAACCCCCTTTGTAGTGTTTACTGCGAAGCATAGAACATAACACTGGATTTTAGGAAATCTGTAAACTTACCGCTATGTCACTGGTGGACGGAGGAGAAGGACATAACACTATACGCCATCTCGAAATAAATGAAATGTATTCTCACTTGTCTTAGTTCAAATTAACACTTTCGTGAAAAGCAAGTGTATTCGTAAGACTAATATTTTGAGCAACACTTGTTTATGAATTAGATGTGAAAACAAAAACGGTAAATTTTGGGTTTCACTTAACCTCTAAAACTAAAAAGTATATTAACGTCAGTTGCTAAAGGAATATGTTATTCCTAAGTATGACAAAATTTCCATCGTGGTTTAGAAAACTGTACTGGTTTAATAACTGTAATTATTTGCTTTTGTTTTGCTCGTAACCACCTTCTGCCCTCCAATGGCACAGTGGTATGTCTGCGGACTTGCACACTAAAAACCGGGTTTCGATACTCGTGGTGGGCAGAACACAGATAGCTCATTGTGTAGCTTTGTGCTTAATTCTAAACAAACAAACAAAATCTACTTCTGTCTTTCCAAAACCGAATGTCCTTAAGCATATCTGCGATAAGTTTACGGACCCACAACGCAAAAATTCGGGGTTTGATTCTTCGAGCCGGATGGAGCGTAGATAGATTATTGCGAAAATTTCCCGCAAAAACAAATGGCAAAAGGAATTATCAAATGGAACAAAACAAACTTCGTTTCAGATACGTCATTTTAAAATATAGTTATTAACGTCAATTCCTCTAAGCTTGAGTTAGATGTACATATCTCTCACTAAACTTCTCCTGTCTATTAAGTATGCAGACAGTTATTCTTCTAGACAAGGTGCAAAGCTTGATGTAATTGTAAGAAAAACAAGAGTCTCTTTCTTCTCTTTGTGCTCTGTTATAAGTGAAATAGTCTTCCCAGTAATTATCAGCAATTTGTACGATTTTACTTTTCATCAATCACCCAGCACAGCCCATTTGTCATTACATGTTTACAGTTCTGAATTACAAACATGACATTAGACAGGCAGGAAAGAGAGAGAATTAGGATGAGAGCCACAATACAATCACACATACATATACAATGAAGGATTGTTAGCCAAGAAATATTTGGGTACATAATCGTACTAACGTTTATGAATGCGAAACAACATATCCAAACCAATAATCAGGGTGGAACTGAAGTAAACCACTGAAAAAGATTCAAATGATGTCACAGCAGCTCAAGTTAGCTTTTACAGAGCAACAATATAAACATTCGTCTACGTAGCTTAAACCTCACAACACATTATACAAATTATCAATGGTCGCTTCAACTCTGCTATTTGGTTTAACACCATTTGTCTTTGTTTGTCTTATAATTTTGTGCAAAGCTACACGAGGGCTATCTGTGCTAGCCGTCACTAATTTAGCAGTGTAAGACTAAAGGAAAGGCAGCTAGACATCACTACCCACCGCAAAATCTTGAGCTTCTCTTTTACCAACGAATAGTGGGATTGACCGTAACATTATAACGCCCCCACGGCTGAAAGGGCGAGCATGTTTGGTGCGACCGGGATTCCAACCCGCGACACTCGGATTATGAGACGAACGCTTAACACGCTTGGCCATGCCGGGCCATTCGCTGATCAAAATACAATCATGTCTAATTAGTGAAAAAGTTAATTTCACACACATTTCAAACAGGGAAGCCTATCAGCAAATGTCTTTTTAAAGAAAACCAACGACAACAAACACTTTCAACTTAGCAAAGAAAGGAAAAAGTTAATCATTTTTTTTATCAAGGAAACTTTCCACCATAAGAATATAGTACAATGTTAGAATATGTTCTTCAAACGTTTTAATAGTTTGCCACACTCTAGATAAAAATTAAGAAATAACATATCTATACAGCGTACACATTATCTGCAGTGTTGTGAACATTACCGAAACACATGTATCTTTTTAAATAACATCAATTTATTGTTCCTTTGCTATAATATTTAGCCCATTATTTCTATGAATTTCCCTTTCAAAACTGTTTTAACAAAGTATAGTAGTTATGACAATAAATAAAATGTTTTAATCATAAACAATGTGGAAAAAAGGAATAATACATCATATTATTTCGATTTTAAGACGCACCTTTTTCACATTTTTCCGAACTGAAAATTAGGATGTGTCTTAAATTCGAGGTATTATTTTTCACTTTCGAAAGTCTCGAAAACATCATTTTCCTCGCGCAACAAATATTGTCTAAAAAAACATTACATTAAGAAACATATTAGACTATATTTTAAAAAGAACTAAGCTTAGACTAAAAAAAAACACATACGAAACGTCAAATTTTCCTATGTCAGCGCCTCTAGCGGTTTAGTTGGATATCACTTTCTCAGTCTTTGTCTGACTTTCCTGTTGTTCAGATGCTATTTTATTGTGTTTTTTATCCATGGTAAAGCGTTTTACGTTCGATGCCGAATTTAAAAGAATAGTTATTTTTGTTTTTGTACTAAGTTGTTTTCTTGCAAGAAAAGTAAAAAGTAATATTCTGGCAAAAGAAAAGGAAGAAATCCTGAAATAGATGCCGCTGTTTTAACGTATTTCAGAGAGCTACAAAATAAAGGACTGTTTGTAACAAAAGAAGTCTTAATGTTAAAAGCAAAATAATGTGCAAGAAATAGTGGTATTTCTCTCAAGGCTAGTCGTGGCAGGTGTGAGAAATTTATGAAAAGCGAATGTTTATCATTACGGCGAAGGACAACAATTAGAAATTGCCGTCAGATTTTAAAGATACGGAAGATGTAACACAAGATGACATTCTTCAGGACAATAGCGAATCAAGCGATGAAGATACTTTAACTTCAGAATATGACAGTGAGTCAGAAGAAAATCGAACTAACATTCTGATTAAATAAGGAAAGCAGGAAGAAACATTACTGTAATGAAAATCCTTAATTTCCTGTATATTATATACATATTTTATTATATTTCATTTTAAATACATTATTAACATTTTTGGTTTGTTAATAAACTCTTTTAAAACGTTTTAATCCTTTCTAAATGACAAACAGTTTTTTGTTAGTGAAAATCTCTTTTTAAAAGTTTGGTGCGTCTTAAATTACAGGAAGCCTTAAATTCGAAGTTATACTGTAATAGAACAAAGAGCTCATTTATCGCACAATTTAGTTTTTAAAGTTTAACATGCAACGAAGACAAAGACCTTTATTAGGATATGCAAGTAGAACAAATAAAATCCTTCAAGTATCTTAAAATTTCAACGAATCCTTAAGAAAAGTTAAAATTCACAAAGCTGAAGTACAATTCAAATTTCGAAACATTCCAAACTTTCCCAAGTGCCCGTACACATATATACATACATGCACGCACACAAACATACACACAAAGCAGATGATATGTACTCTTGAACGACCTTAAACTTTCTTTTAGAGAATATTGATACATATGTTAGAGTGTGATTCAATTGCTTGGAAGCATCTTCTGAAACCCTAATAAACTTACAACTACAAGAACAGGTACAAACCTTATAGGATTAGTGACAGAAACTCAGCCAGATCAATATTACTTACGTCAGGAAATTTCCCAGTCCCATTTTATCACAAATATCACACGCTATAAAAACTCTCACTTCCTTTAATTGCTCTAAAAGAAAAGAGAGCCACTGCTTTTTAAAATTATTTAATTTCCGTCAAAATTACAGGTTGTTATATATAAAGCTACATTTTTAGCTCTGAGACATAAAATTTATTACAAAACAGATTTTAGCTCATGACTACAGAATTATATATCAATATTTAATGAGCAGAGAAATGTATCCTGATAAAACTGACAGACACTCAATTCACAGAAATTATCTCCCTTTATTTCAGTCATATTTATACCCAGTACTTAGTTACGTTTAAAGTAATAAAAATTTTTGTCTCTTTTTATTTTTATTTTGTAATTTAACCTTTAATACACCAAAAAAGTTTATGAAAAAAAGTTTTAAAAAAAATATTTGTTTCATTGTTTTTATTAACTTTATCACTTTCCATTAGAATGTCTATCGACAAATGGTTTATTAAAAATACATTATTGTGTAGTAACGAAAACTTTCACGTCCTTCACTTGCAACATGGGATGTGCGATTTTAAAAATGTCACTTAAATGTTCATACTCACTCAGTGGAGAAGAACATTTACACATACTGTGTTTATCATCTGCCAAGTATTATATCTTAGACTTATAACTACTTCACATGAGTTTATACCTCTTTTATTGCTCTTAACGACAATGAATAATCATTGTCAGTAAAGAGTGATGCAAACGTTGTGTAGAAAATCGAAACTTTACTTGTTCTTTAGAGAGTTCGAATTCTTCCAATAATATTTCAATGCTACACTTATTATACTCTTTCCAAAATGATAAAAATCATACATATGTAAATAAATATTGTAATTCCACGCAGTTTTTGCAAATACAAAAAAAAACTTATAATTTCCAGAGTAGATCCAAACAACTTATATTGTTAATAACACAAATATATTTTTAAAAACGAAGTATAATTTAATTACAAATTGATTTTCGTCTGGTTCTTTTAAGAAAATGTTTGAAATGACCGTATGAGAAAAATTCTACAAAAGCTGTTGTAGGTTACAAAAATTGTATAAATTGTCCTATTTAAATGCACATGAAACAGCACTACATTATTTAGAGGTATTCTAAAATATCTAATTTACAGAGAACTTTACTTTAAAAAAGCCATTTGTTTCTTACTTAGAAGTCAACACACATCATTATCACATTTTTTTCATTTTTTGCAACTGGTTTTGAAAGCTTCACAGTCGATTATAACATTGTTTAAGTAAGTTTTAATTACTGATTTACTAAAGACTTATTAAACAACCACAAAGTTATTGGTAGTTTCTGTAAGATACTTACTTTCACGACAACTATTAAATTTAGTTATTTTTTATGCTGCAAAAATTCTTATGATAAAAAGGGAATAAAATTAATTAACATTCTTTTTCAGAAGTAAAACTTTATTATCGTTTTTGTTTTCTGAAGTTCACACTGAAGGCAACACACTAGAACTACTACATTTTTCACATGCTCCAAAGCTGAGAATCAAAATTCCAGGTAGGTTGACTCTCACCGATGCAACCAAACCTGACTTATTGAACCTTATAAAGAACATCTGGGTCTGTGCCATTTGGGCTCTTATTACAACTCTCACGTGAAGCAATGACAACCCCCATACACCAAGAGTACTATAGTATTATTACTCTCATTTCTTTTTGACGCCTAGCAATCAGCAAAAAACAGAGCGGCGAAAATTATATGGTTTTCCTTTAGCAGGGCCGCTGAGATTATAGCTTCTCAGTGACAGCAGTATTCCAAATAGAACCGATTCTTGCTCACGAGGCTGTCAAATGAAGAAAAATGACCCCCTTGGAATGAGCTGCCCCGCTGGTCAGGTCTGGCTGGTGATTGCTGAACTCTTGCTTTTACTTTGTGCATCTACATGAGCATTCAAATCTGATATCAAACCTACCCTACCGCAATGCACTAGATTTGTGGCACTACTGATATGAGGGTTCTGACAGCAGTTTCGACTAATTGCATAGGGAAAACGTCTGTACAAAATGAACTGTAAGTTTAAGTCACGACTGTCGCTATAAATGTTGAACAGATGTACTTCAATAGACTACTGGGTGCTCAAGGTGGGTAATTTTTATCATTGTACAAATAGCTCGTAAATATATGGTACTTGGCAAATCTAACCTCTTGAAACTTTCATGAAATTGCAGGGTGCATGGTAAGCCGTGTTCTAAGAATTTATTTTTTATAAACCTAAAATAACAAAAAAGTAATATAATTATTTTGAACAAGCTTCTAGATATATTAAAACTATTCATTACGATCTTCATTCAACCAATTATTAATTTTCAGTTAATGTGCATATTTCCTTCTACACTGCACATTCCAATCACACAACACAGTGTAACAATAGTAGTATATATCTTATCTCATCACCTCATAGAAAACTGTAGTTATATATTTTATAATTAACTATAATTGGAAGAAAAGTTGGCAGTTGTATTTTATGTTTAGCTTTGGCAAAAACGTAGTAGTACGCAAAGTTAATTGCACTTTATTTAAATGCTTAATGTATATATTAATAGTATCGCTTCGCCTCAAATGTAAACCTTGGCCTCCTGGCAACCCTTATCGCACGTTTGAGTTGAATGTATAAAATTCCAAGCTCTCAGATACCTTGAATTATCAACATATGAACAGTGCAAATTGAAAACATAATAATTCTTTAATTCAGCTTTTCTTGAAGTTAACCACAGAGATAAATCCTTCTTTTGTTTTTAAACAAGAAAGTGACTACTGGCAAGTACTGTGTGTGTTTTTCGTATAGGAAAGCCATAAAGGGTTATCTACTCAGCCCACCGAGGGGAATCGAACAGCTGATTTTAGTATTGTAAATCCGGACACATACCGCTGTACTAGCGGGGAATACTGGCAAGCAACTTAGATAATATCATTTCAAAATGCATTTATAAATATATATTTTCAATTTTTATTATTTTAATAAGGCCATTATTAGTTGTAAGGTAAACCAACTGACCACGTTTGTCTTGTGATGCCTAACCGGTTTAGACACAAATTGAGTATCTTGGGTATAGAGTGGCAACCCTATATAAGTTGGAATCAGAACAGCCATTCTGACAGAATTCTGCCGTAGGCGGTGCACCAGAAAGGTATCATATAACAAGGTTGCTCATAATGCCTGAAGATATTCTAGATAAGCAGAGCTTACAGTGATAGACATAATGTGAGTGAATCCATCCAGGTTAGGAGAAACTTATATATATACTTTCCTCTTCCTAAATGAGCGCAAGCTGATAAATAACAAGACACGAGGGAAATATGTATGTCTTATAGCTCACACTACAGATGTATAGCAATCGCGAAGGGAGAAAACCCCAATTAAACTCCACATAGTAAGAACAGCGTTTGTAAAACGTTGAAACTGATAATACACAAAACTTTTTCAATGTTCCTCAACAAACAAAGTAATTCAAGAGACAACAGGAGTTTCTTTTGTCTAACAAACACACTTTGTGATTTGAAAAGCAGCAAAAACTTAAAGTCTCAAATCATCCAAGAATATGAGCTAAGAACTATAATTGCAAAGGTACTATAATTATTAATGGATGAGACTATTGTTCCGTGAATGCACGTTGACAACAACATTGTAAGAATTTTAGACGCATGTGCAATGTATAAATAAAAGCAAAGTATTTTTCGACGGAAATGTAATACAACCATTTTTGCTTTGTTATAAGTGCATTAGTTTCTTTTCTTCGCACACTATTTTATATGTTCCACGAATCAATTATGTAAATTGAAAAGGTTTAAAACATGAAAAAATTATTACATGAAAATCACCTTCAAACATTATCATAATCTGATCAGCTTTTGAATCACTATTCACCAGTGTTGGAAGTCACGATTTTATATACTTCTTTTAGTTACAATTCAGTAACGGTAAGTTAGATTTGTAATACGTTTTGTGACGTTAAAAATCGTTCGTGTCGAACCCGTCATTTACCTGTCTGTTTTCCACATAATATTAAACCTAGCGTACTGTTGTGATTTGTCTATATTTCTTTCCACAATTTTTCAACATTACCTTATTGTCAGATGTATCGGTGGTTTTCTATCCACGCGAATTTAAGCTATACAAGTGGCATCTAGGCTTAGTCGCTCATAATATTTTTGAACGGATAGTGCAGAATACAGATAGCTAGTCAAAAAGGTACAACGTTAAATTTTGTGTAAATCTCGTAAGAGAAAAAAAAAAATAGAGGTTTTGACTGCCACTCTTATAACACACTAAATTATCCTAAAGGATCGGAGCGACAAAAGAATGCAAAGATTGTCATTATACATATATATCTATCTATAACTGTTTTGTGTAATTACGTGGCTTTATTGCCTGAAATGGTTAGTTTGAATCGTCAATTGTTTCTCAGGAGCTATGACATCTCATATCTGCTCAATGAACAACAAAATTTATTATTAAACTGGTTGTAAAAGTCTGTTTCGGTTACATTAGAAGCGTATTTGGTTGATAACCAACTAGACACTAAAATGTGGAGTATGGTGGAGTTTGCAACACATTTCAATTAAGAGTTTACATTCTATTGAATGTGAAGCTTTCAACACGTCTGTTAAGACTAACTTCACTCTCTGGACATCCTTCACCGACTAGCAGTAAAGCAGATCCTGGTAAACTTCATCCCCTACCTTCCCGCCAGCCCAAAAAGCACGTTTCCTGCGTAAGGCTAGGGTCTTAGCCCGAAAGGAAAGATAATTTACAACAATTACTGAGGGTAAAGTCCTGGAAACATGTAATTTCAGCGTCTCAAACCCTCTCCCTAAACCGCGGTGTGGAACTCGAGGTGCGCTTCGAACTTCTCAATAACATGGACCGACAAGACACTATGAATAAAATAGTGCTTAGAATACAACCCCGCTTGGCAAGAAGACGTTAAGATTCGATTTATTGCCTTTTGATGCACAAACTCCAGTCAGTCGTGATGTAATTCCGCATCCTAAAACCTAACCCTTAACTCTTATTCCTCGAATCTTTTGTTTCAGTGTACGTATGGAGCCGACTATGAAACAGATTCTAAAACAGAAGTTTTAAAATCTGGCAATGTATTACAAAATACAGCTTTTCAGACTCTACATCGATATATATATAGATATATCTTGTTGTTCAATATATCGACATCAACTCCAGCTGTGATATTTTAACATATAGTTGGATAAATACGTCACTAAAGATATTAAACTTCCTTACTAATGCACAATAATACAGCGGGAAAGAGGTACAAACAATACGACTCACCAATCTAATTCTTTTCATGGAACTCAAGAATAATCAGAAGCCCGGATTGAAAAGACTATGGATAAAAATATCATGACTTTTTTAAGCTTTCTAAACAATAACTTTTACATATAAGTAGCAGACATGTAGAACTCTGAAATCTCTTTAATTTAAGGAGTCAGAAAAGTCATTCAATATTTCTGTAAAGTAAAAGGCCTAACCTTCACCCCCTGAACACTAATATAACTTATTTTGAATATATAGCTTATAATTACTATCGTAAGCTTGCAGTCGTGGCGAAGGCACAGATATTGTCACAGAAAAAAATGAATATTTTCTACATCAGATTACTGGCTATTTTTGCCCTTCCCCCTAGCCTCTCTTTTGGAAACAAAGCTATATAATTATATGCATCACAAGATTTTTGGCTTTGCAAAGTCATCGTGTTTAGGACACAGCTGTGTTGATTTCTGCTGAATAAACTACAGAAACGGATGTTTCAATTCCAAATAAGACATGCTGTAATCAGGGCGTTTCCATAAAAACAACTGTAATTGTAGGGTAAATCCCACAGGTGGAGCTACATATACGTGCACACAAACACAGATATATTATGCCACTTAACTATTGCAATGTGTATCTTGAATTTTCTCATGCATTTATGTAAGTAGACTGACAGATATACAATTAAAGTTACACATCACAATCACAAATACACATACACACGCAGGTGCATGCGTATATTTGAGCTATTATGTGGCAGCGTGTATGTCTTCGTCGATTAATTAGTACAAATGGTATTTAATAATAGGGCATGCTCTTAATTGTTTGTTTTTTTAATTTCACGCAAAGCTACACGAGAGCTATCTGCGTTAGCCGTCCCTAATTGAGCAGTGTAAGACTGGAGGGAAGGCAGCTAGTCATCACCATCCAGAGCCAACTCTTGGGCTACTATTTTACCAATGAATAGTGGAATTAACTGTAACTTTATAACACCCCACGGCGAAAAGGCTAAGCATATTTGGTTTGACGGGGATTCGAACCTGCGACTCTCGAATTACGAGTCGAGCTCCCTAACTACTTAGTCATGCCGCATCCGCTCCCTTGAACACGACAAAATTCATTTGGCGCTGCAAAGCGAATTTCTTTTATAAAAATATGTAGGCGTTATACATGCTATTTGTATCATTCACGATTGATTGCTTCCGTATGCTATATTATTTTGATGTCGAATAAAAATATTGCAAATATTATTTTGAGTGATTACTTTCTAATAGGATCCGACAAAATGCCAAATTTAAGTATATGTCTGTAACTTATTCTATATGCGCATTCATACACTGGGCCATACTTTTTTTTACATATCTAATTTATGGAATGGTTTTCAAGTATAATCTGTTAAGTATATTATTTATTTCTTTAAATGCCATTTGACTTGTTTGCTCATTCATTCGGTTCCTCTGTCTGTCTTGTTAACTGTCTCTGTTACTTCATTTGGTAAACCATATATCGGGTGTATTTTTTTGAAAATATGGATTATGTATTAAGTTTAAACAGTTTTGTCTCTAAATCTTTATTAATTCCTCGTCATTTAATGTTAAGTTTTGTTTGCATTTATCTATTTTCACTGAGTCTAGTGTGTTCCAGTGGTTTGTATACTGAATTGTGGACCAACACGCCTCGACTTTCGAGACGGAATGCTACCAAAACACCATCCCATTAAATAGTTGGTAAAATCGTATAAACGGTGAGAATTTTATTCTTCAAAATAAACTATCTACTTTGGTTTTCTCGTCCATGAAGCAGCTACCAAACTTCGTCATGTAGCCAGGATCAGACCTTCAATCGTACCGAAAAGTAAACACGGATCGTATTCCATTTGTATTAGTCAAACACGTGGATAAGATATTTTACTAAAAGTTAGAAAACGCTCATTGAATACTCAGTCGTTAAACCTAATTTAAATTACTTACACACATGATATAAACCTAAAAGAAATCCTTATAAATAGGTTTGTTTGTTTGAAATTAATCATAAAGCAACACAATGGGCTATCTATTCTCTACTCATCATAGGTATCGAAACCCGAATTATAGAGTTCTAATTCCGCTGACATTTCGCTGTGCCAATGAAGGGGGAAGCTCATAAATAAGACAAGTTGGAAGCTCGATCAGTTATTAAACTGAAGAAACATGACACACCTATGGGCATAACCATACAATTAAGTACTGTTAGATTCTTACACTTATATGACATTTTTGCTCATAAACACAAATGACTAGAAAATAAAACCGGTCGTCTCAACGTTCGGGTTAAATTAACATTTTTCTTTCAAATGAAATTTTACTTTTCTTCCCATAATGTTTAATTGTATTTTATTCTGAATTTTTTTTCTTTCATTTCATTTATGAATTGTATAGCATTTATGTAAAATATACGATTTTCAAGTTCTGTACGTGTGATTTTGTTCTACGTTTTACGAACTTTACTAGTTCCAAACGACATTTCCAGAAATCAACATATAAAAAGAATTGGAAAATGTGTAACTTATTCATTTACTTCTGGGTCTTTGCAGCCTATGTCGTTAAAAATATCTTCTTTTTATAAGAGAGCTTGACAAAAGCCGCTCTATAGTATAGATTCTTGAAATGGCTTGTTGAACATCGACATTTACTTTTGCAAGTTAAAGTGTATTAAGTAAATAGATGTTCTAATATTAACATCTCTTAAAAAAACAAGTTCAGTCTACATTACTGAAGGGTTTTGAGTCATAATAATGTTACCAAGGGTCTCCACGTAGATACTCCATTCAACTTTCGATTTTAACTAACATCTTGACTTAAATGTGAATTGAATGTGGCATGGCATAGCGTGCCGCGTTACACATCAAAATGTCCAAAGCTCGAGCCTGCTTTATGCCGCTAAATAAAACTACACAACAGACTATCCGTGCTCTGCCAACCTACCTTGGGTATGAAAACTTGATTTTTAGCGACTTACCGCGAGTAGAGAAGAGGGGAAGGTGATAACTATAAGGCTGTGAATCATTACGAGGCACATATTTGGATCGTACAGTGATAAGTGCTTTGTGTAATAAAATGACGTTGAATCGTGCCAGATCTCGGTCCACAAACTGACGGTTGTTGTTGTTTAGAATTAAGCACAAAGCTGCACAATGGGCTATCTGTGCTCTGCCCACCACGGGTATCGAAACCCGGATTTTAGCGTGTAAGTCCGCAGACATACCGCTGAGCCACTGGGGGGCAAAATTGACGGCTAGTAAAAATTATTAATACCTTGGAATCTTCATGGTCAAATCAGTGGCACTACTTCCTAAAGCAAGCACCGTCTTATGTCAAAGTTGGTTCCCAAAACCTAGGAATTCCAACCAATAATCTTTCAAGTCAAACATATTTCATGTTCAATTCTTATGATATCTTAAGCAAGTGAAACTACAGGTCCAGCAGCCACTTTGATTTTTACAAGCAAGTCCCTTTCGACTTAATTATCTAGGCTTCGTATGTTATAAACACTACCCATAAGCTCAGTTTTACTAAATCAAAATCAAATATTTTAAAGCTCTAGATCAGTTGCCTCAAAATGCTAATCGTGTACAAGCTCTTAAAGGATTATCTCTAAAAAAGCAACTCAGTTTTACACTGCAGTTACACATGATGTTTAGTGCCTTGAGTTCATTTTACGAATGTCATTAGACAACAAGAAACTAGACTGAAAAAATATTTGCAAAATCGTATGTAATTTTTCCCAGTTAATGTTAGATAAACTGGGTTACAGTTTGTGAGATAAGAATGTTATTCTTTGTTGTTATGCTCCAAACTACGCAATGAACTATTTGTACTCCGACTATTGCGGGTTTTGAAACCTGAATTTCAGCTTTTTCGCTCTCAGACTTATCGCTGAGTAACCGTGTATTAGGAAAATGAAAGATGGATAATCACGATACCATTAATAGTATAGTTTCGGTTTTAGTATAGTAATATGTGTAGTGCTTAAACTAGTAAGTTAACGTTAGTTATGTGTAATTAAGTTGTCTTCTTAAAAACGAATTTGGAAGCTAACTCTGAATATTTCCGAAGTTCATACTAAAACTTTCAAGACTAGAAGTATTGTACATACCACGTATACAAATAAACGTTTTGACAATTCGCTATTTTTAAAAACTATATTGAATTAATAAAGGAAATATTTAGTTAAGACTTTACTTTCCTAAGCAAATGTTAATCTGGATTATTCGTCTAAAAAGGAAAAAAAATTCTTACTGCCTTTAGCTGGAACAGCACATGTTCTTTCAAATCAAACTGAAGAAGCAGCTGGTGACCACCGAAAGCGAAATGCACCTTGCTTGTTATAATAAACTATAGTGTTTGGATGATAACAAAGTTAATTCACATAGACAGAGACGAGTATTATTTGTAAGACTAGTGAAGAGAATAAGTTAGCTTGACAAAGTATTCTATGCGGTTTTATTTCTGATATGTATTCAGATACAATGTAAATATCTCGGACACACATTTTAAACGAAATTTCGACAATCGCACTTCCTTTTTATCACTGTGCTTTATTTTTGCACATATAAATTAACAGTATTTAAAGAAATATTGCCAACTTAATTAAAACCAATGAAACAATATACAAATTGTTCTCAGTAGTTCCATGTCGGGTTTTACATGAGAGATATCCCGAAGATATCGATAAATTATTTTAATTTCACAATATGCTACTTGAAAAAAATAACGAATTATACTGTCATATATAGTGTTACCGTGAAACCGATAAAAGTAAGGGCCTCCAACTCGCAATTTGAGACTTGTGGGTTCGAACTCCCGTCACACGAAATAAGTTTGTGATGGCGTTATAATGTAACGATAAATGTCATTATTTGTTGGTAAAAGAATAGCCCAAGAGTTGGTGGTGATGACTAAACTCCTTCCCTCTAGTTTTGCACTGCTAAATTATGGACGGCTAGTGCAGATAGCTCTCGTGTATTTTTTTGCGAAATTCAAAACAAACAAATATACACTATATGTTGCGGTTAGATATGTCACACAAAATATTTATTATCGTATGTCCGGATTTCAGGAACTAAAGTTAGTGAGAATATCCCTGGAAAAGAACAAAAAACAATTTGGATTTTCCTTACCGTGTGTTTCTTTTTCGGAATATCATCCAACATATCTGCGTTAGCTTCTCATAATCTGTAAGTTTGGACTTGCTGGACCACCCACAATAATTCTTGAATAACTCTTTACCAATGTTCGGTGACAGGCTCTGAACATACGACTGGCAGTTTGCAAGTCAAGTGTCCATACCACCAGGTTATGGTGGGCCTAAGTTTCCGTTATAAATTCTTAATTTAAACTTTTCACTATTTTTGGTCAGAGATGTGTACGTATTTGTGTGTTTTTCTTACAGCAAATCCACATCGGGCTATCTGCTGGGCCCACCGAGGGAAATCGAACCCCTGATTTTAGCGTTGTAAATCCGTAAACATACCGCTGTACAAAAGGTGTGGTCAAAGATAGAAGTCCAAATAATTAGCTTTCTCTTGTGAATGCTACAATGATCTGTTTAGACTAAACAAACTTTGTGGTACCTCCATACACTAACTAAATCTTTAGTATAACACATTTAGGCTAATAGGACGTTGTAATCATTTTTAACTATTAGCATCTACGTTTTACGATTGAATCTAAACTTTACTTCTCATTAAAATGGAATGTTTCCCATTATTCTAAAATCAGAATATGTAAACCGAATACATTTAAACGTTAAAAATGAATTATGTATAATGCTTAAATTTGTACACATTCACTATAATTCGTTAAATTTTCAAGTTAGAACTTGTCGTAAAAGAAACATCACAAAATTGTCTGAACCTAACCACAGAGAAAACTTAACTTTTATTTTAATTAGCTCTAAGAAATGCTTTATAGAGACGCTTACAAAGAGTTATTTCTAATGTCAAGCAACAAAATGAAACACAGGATGTACACATTAAGTACATGAAATGATATCACACTTCTTTTCGAGCATCTTGCCATGAATGGCCTGGTATTGGGACACTCGACTCGCAATCTACGGGTCGCGAATTCGAATCTCCGTCACCGAACATGTTCACTCTGTCAGCCGTATGGGCGTTATGAAGTCACGGTCAATTCCATTATCCGTTGGTGCCACGGTGGCTCAAGAATTGGCGGTGAGTGTTTTAACTAACTGCCCTCACTCTAGTCTATCATTTTAAAATTATTGACGACTAGTACAGATAGCTCTCGAGTTGTTTTGCGCGAAATTCAAAATAAACTTTGGAGCGTGGATAGATCTCTAGGTTGCAAAGTTAGCAAGTCGCGTTCGATACCAGAAAATATTTGTAAACATTTCTCTCTGAGTGCGTTATCAAAATAACGTTCAGTTCCTTAACGGTTATGGTGGGATGTATGGCACTGGTTGCATTCTCTTTGTTCAGTAGAAACAGCTGCAAATAGCTTTAAGCAGCTTTGCTGTAAATAGGGAAAGTACACTTTTATCTAAAAGTAAATTTGAAATAGTTTTAAATTTTCATTGACACCCAAATATTATTTTTAATATTTCACCCACTACCTGTGTAAATTTTAGAATGCAAATACAAAGTAAGAGAAAACCATGTAAAAACGAGGTTATATGAACATGTGTACGCATATCGATTTTCTTCCTTTCTATATACGTTTAGTTTTTCACGTCTTCGTTTTTTCTGGCAAATAAAAATCACAAAGGCTAGACTACATCTATTTCATAAGAAATAATCTGTCAAAAGAATCGAGTGAAAATTACTTTCAGTTTGTAGGAATAAAATATCCATTCAGTCTGTTCTAAACAATCATTCCAGTAATAAGGGAAACGACTGTTCGTACAGTCTGAAGTAGATATAATGTGTCTTGGAAAACGAGGTGGCTCATCTTTACGAACGTAGTAAAAGCAAAGCATATTTTCATCCTGCACAAAGCCTTCTATATTAAATTCCTCGCAGCTGTCTCTGTATTCAATGGTAGCGGTGTGCCTTGTACACAGGTTCTCCCTGCAGGCATGCCCAACAAGGATAAGAGAGATACAGCTTGGGTGAACGGCGGGATTCCAGCTATGTTACTGTTGGAAAACGTCATTGTCCTTATAGGGATAACGTCTTCCTGCTTTTCTCTGAGCGGCTGCAGAGAAGTACCTAATTGCCTTTTCATGTAACACTTACCTATCAGAAGGAGAGTAACCAAGCAGACAAAGGGCACTCCTTCAGACAGTTTCTCAGAATATAGAGTAAGATTGCATGCTCAAGGCTTTCTTTTTCATGCTTTTGGGTGTCTGCTACCCGTGTGAGCTCGTAAAGTGTCATATTATATGTGTACATAAGTCTAATAACGTAAACAGACTATTGTATATCTAGTGTATATACACGCGTCACATTATAAGGTCTCAGTACATACATCTAGTATGTGTGTGTGTTGTTAAGAATTATTTATTTAGTATTTATCTATTTCTCTCTCTCTCTGTTTGTCTGTTCAATCATCTGTCTCTATTTATATATATATATTCCCAGTAGAATAGTGGTAAGTTTAATAAGTTACAATGCTAAAATTCGAAGTTCGATTCCCCGTGGTGAACACAGCAGATAGCCCATTGTAGTTCTGTTCGTGAATAAAGAAACCCAAACTAAACAATAGTTAACACAAACTTTATAATTCACAAGAAGCCTCTTTCTACGAAATGTATTAGACACAGACAGAATGATATTATGCTAAAAAGTTCTAACTGCCCATATAGTGGATATATTTCCACACTCATAGATATCACGGTAGACATTACGTTTTTCTTTGTTTTGTAATGGATTTACAGTTGTTCATTTATTTTAGTGCTTACACTTGTTCCTACACATTTTTCGACGTCATTAGCTTAGTTGGTTGTATTGGCATTTTATCGCGCAAAGCAGCTAGGCTATCTGCGCCTCATTCATTAGCTGTAGCAAAGTACAACAATAATAAGTCAGAATTAATTTGCTCGTCGTGAATCTGAATAAAATATTCAGTTCTAGACCGGATATAAAACTCAATATTGCTTGTAAGTTTGTAAAACTCTTGTACATAAACCATCATTTGTAATAACTATTAGTAATAACAGTTATTATAAATTGTATCGTTTTTATGTTAAAAAGAAAGTTGTGTGTATAAATCTTGTTGGAAAATAAGATAAATTTAATAGATATTAACATTTAATTAACTATGAAATTAAATTTAATAAATCGGAGACTCATCCGAAATAAATTATAATACGTAACAGTTTTTATTGGCACTACTTATAATATAACAGCCACAACATAATGTCTTTTCATTTTTGAATCTTGTTTCTTGTGAGGCTCGAATAATTCCGAACTCTTTCTTTTTAAGTTTTATTTATTTATTTTAACAATAACACGAGTAAGACGTGAACTTGATAGAACGGATTCCCTAAATTTTGGATTGTTTACTGGTTCTAACGAATTTGAAGACCGTGATATTTTCATTTGAAAATGTCTGTTTAGTGATAAACAAATCAACAGATCGTTTTTACACCAGAACTTCTTTGTAATTTCGTATGCTATTTACATTTGTCTAATGCTGTGACAATGAGAATAATCCAAACTGAAAAAAAATCAAATGTAATTATATGTATATATATATATATTTAAAGGTCTAAAACTTAAAACGAAAGATGCGATTCAAACATGAGTAACCAGTCTTCGGTTAAACTATATTAGGTAATCAAGTCTTTTCCCAAGGTTCGTTAATTCATTTAGTTTTATTTTATATTGGGCTTAAATTCTACAAAACATTTTCTGGCTTATTTAAATAAATTACAGGCAAATAAAACATCAGTTCAGTGAACTTACATTTCTCACCAGGGATATAGAGTTCCACAAGTCCGGGAATAAATAAGCATTTGAACTTACCTAGAAATATATATATATATATATTTACTAAAGAGGAAGGACTTAGTTTGACTGCATTTAATTAGACCGTAAGTATTTAAAGATAACGTTCAGACACAAAATACAGAAATTTGTTTAAATATTTAAAAATAATTTCTTCATAAAAAGAGTTACAGGTTATTATGTTGTAAACAAACTTAAGCCTATTTTTTAAGCATCCTGTGTTTAGTATAATTGTAGTAGTAGTTTAAGAGCTCTTTTTGAATCATTTTATTTCTGTTACAGTTTTATTTACAGACCAATGTTTCTGTTAACAAGTGATCGTAAACTTTAAGAACGATTAAAAAAACAAGGATTTATTCGAAATAAAAAAATAAGAAAGAAAGAAATACAGGGTGAAAATTACATTAAAGCTGACAACGTAAAATTGATAGATGTTTGTTTTTGTTCTTGAATTGCACGCAAAGCTACTCGAGGGCTATCTGCACTAGTCGTCCCTAATTTAGCAGTGTAAGACTAGAGGGAAAGCAGCTAGTTATCACCACCCATCGCCAACTCTTGGGCTACTCTTTTACCAACGAAAAGTGGGATTGACTGTCACATTATAACGCCCCAAAGGCTAAACCGGCGCGCATGTTTTATGTGACGGGGATTGAAACTCGAACGCCTTAATTCACCTGACCATGCCAGGCCTGAAATGAACAGAACCCGAAGATACAAGAAAGTGATCTTTTAGTATAATGGTTCACTGGAATTCCTCTCTTAGGCTAAGTGTAAAGTGCAATTTATGAAGTCATCTTTCTCTTATCTGAAGAACGTTAGATAAGCCAAAATGTGTGGCGATTTGTCACTGTCAGGAACGCCAGCGTTACGTTACTGTGATGGAGTTTAGTGATTTGGTTCGCAATAAATAAAATCAACATTACACGATTGCTGCATTTTGTAAAACACAAACATAGCAGGTTACAAGGGTTAGTGTAGAGTTTTACCTGTGAAGTTTTCAAGTAACTAATTCAAGGCCATTTCGAAGTGAAATGACTTGAGTATTCAATACCTAACTGTATGTCTTGTGAAACGTTTCTTTACTTCCAAAAAGATGCCTATATAATAAACTATGATATAGAATATCACGGGGATGGGGCGAGAGATCTGATCTGTGTGCGACAAAATAAAGAATTTTAAGCAAAACGAAACACATCACATATGTCGTTAAAACATGGCTGTTGTACTGTTACAGCTATAAGCATTCTTCAATAGGTAGGAAAGCAAGAAGTGCTATGTGGTAACTTACGACGCCATTTTTCTATCAACTCGTCAATAAACAGTTACTGATTGTTTGTTGTTTTTTTTAATTTCGCGAAAAGCTACACAAGGGCTATCTGCGCTTGCCGCCTCTAGTTTAGCAGTGTAAGAGTAGAGGGAAGGCAGCCAGTCATCAAACACCCCCTACCAACTCTTGGGCTACTCTTTTTACCAACGAATAGTGGGATTGACCGTTATATGATAACGTACCTAAGACTGAAAGAGCGAGCATGTATGGTGCGACAGGGCATCGAATCCGCGACGATTACGAGTCGAGTACCTTAGCCATCTGGCCATGTCGGGCCGTTCGTTGTTGTTTGTTAAGTATAAAACGAAACAGCGGGTTATCCGCGCTGTGTTCACCATGAAGAATCGAATCCTAGATTTTAGTGTTATAAGCATAAAGCTGACCACTGAATGACTACAGAATTAATTGACAAAGTTTTACAGTAACTTCCGCATCGTAACAACGTTACCTGAACGTGGTCGAAAGTGTAGTCACTTCAAAACCATGTTCAGCCGCCACCAGATTCTTAAGGCATTTATCATATTATTTGAACGCTAAAACAGCAGGAAATAATGAACTGAGCTTTGAGAAAAGTTTTAAGTAAGAATATTGTCGTAAAACGTTATCAGTATCTTGTTTGTTTGTTTCTTTGGAATTAAGTGAAAAGCTTCACAATAAGTTTGTTTTGGAATTTCGCACAAAGCTGCTCGAGGGCTATCTGTGATAGCCGTCCCTAATTTAGCAGTGTAAGACTAGAGGGAAGGCAGCTAGTCATCACCACCCACCGCAAACTCTTGGGCTATTCTTTTACCAACGAAAAGTGCGATTGTCCGTCACATTATAACGCCCCCACGGCTGGGAGGGCGAGCATGTTTAGCGCGACTTGGATGCAAATCCGTGACCCTTAGATTACGAGTCGCGCGCCTTACGTGCTTGGCCATGCCGGGCCCTTCACAATAAGCTATCCGGTTTTAGCAGCGTGGGTCCGTAAATATTCCGCTGTGCCACTGGGGGGCTTTGCAACTATGACATTATATTATATTTTTAAAAAGTTTCAAAAACACTTTTGTGACTGAACAAGGGTTCTTCAGATCTTAGTTTGAACATGTTTGGGATCTTAGTTTATTTTGTTTGGTTTCAAAGTTAAGACGATAATTTCAAAAGTAAAAATATCTACGTCAATAATTAAATTTGTTCGGAAAAACAACTGTCCACAACTTATGTGAATAGAACAAAATTGTGTATTTTTAAAGAAACACGAATGTATCATTTATTGCTTCGTAATTTTTCCCCTCTTTCTATTTATAACACTCCGCTACGAAGATACCATACGTACACAATTAAAAGCATGAGGCGTTAGTTCAGTTTAAATTATGTCTTTCTTTAAATATAACAACACATTTAAAACACTCTGAACACTATAAACAAAGAAACATGGCCCTGAGACGTTCTTTGAACGAAGACTGAAATTCGCTTTCCTAAACTCAGTCTAAAAACATTGTTCATATATTTGTCACTGAAACCCGCGCCGTCAGCTCTTCTTGCTCGAGAAAGAATAGACAGTAGCCTGAATACCAACAACACGTAACATTTTTTGCAGCCACTACCATTAACTAGCGTAATTACTCCCGGATACCGCATTCCTGCAGATGGCTATGATTTTCACCTTCTGTGTGTACGTTTCAATAAATATTTCTTCGTGTCTTCAGCCGCAAACTTCGAATTATTAAATGATAAAAAATAAAATTAGCCAGGGTGTCTACTCCTATGTAATTTTGATTAGACTTGGCAGTTTCAAACTTTCTAAGTCGCCGCTTATATTAAGAATGAATTTCAAAAACTTCGTCCTAAACAAAGCTGTAATCGGTTTATCTACTGTTTTGAGTTCCTCCTAGAAATGACTCATTTTAAAGACACATGCTTCAGAAATGTAGTTGTTAAAAGATTTAAACACATATTTATATATACCGTGTCTACAAGTGATACTTAGTTACGTAATAAAGAAAGGCTTCATAGTGCTTAGCTCTAATATTTCCAAAACTGCATTTATAATTATAAAATATTACAAACAATAAGTGAAATAGCCTATAAATAAATCAATACCATAATAGACTTCATATCCTGAAAAGTTTATATTAACGTAAAAAAGCGAGCAAAAGCAACACACAGTGAGTGGTTAAAGCAATGATGCATACATGACATAATTATAGTTTTTTATCTCATCCTAATGTTCCATGTTTCACCTCACCATAGATACTACTAACTTAGATGTTGAAAGGAAAAAATGTAGAGTTTTAAATATGATATTAACTGAAACTATAACAATCACCACTCAAAGGAGATTTAAAAATTACACCACATTTCCAATGTTAATGAGTTAGAAGACTATAACTGGAAAAGGTACAGAATGTTTCAAAAGAATTTAACGAATTTTTTTATGCACTAGAATGAAACGCTTACGTTGGCTAAGTAGTGATGCTTTTTAAGCCTAACAAAGTGATTAAAATCACGCTTGACTGCAGATTGTTCTTCACATTCCTCTTAATTAGTTCTTTAAAAATTTCGAATCAGGAGCAGAAATAGCATTTCTGATCAATATTTTATCTCCCAAATAAAACCATCTGTAGTCAAGCTTGAAAATTCTTTAGTAGCACTTAAGAAGAACAGAAATTACAATTTTTTTCGCAAAGAAATAAATCCAGCTTCAACTGAATTAAAAAAACAAACAAACCGAAATTAGTCAGAAACAGTTAAAGGTGAATGCATGAACGTTAAAGTGACAAAACATTTAAAATATGTCAGTAAGCAGTTTGAAAAAGAAGTAAACTGTATGCATAATGGTTCTATTAATTACATTTGCTTATAGAAAATGAACATGGTATGGAAGTGTAACAAAAAAATTCAAGTTAAAAGCATTTGAGAAATACATAGGCACCACAATGTTTTCAGCAGTTAAAACTAGTCCGTTTAATTTTTCAATTTAAGTAATTGTTGTTTTGAATTAAGCACAAAGCTACACAATGGGCTATCTGTGCCCTGCCCACCACGGGTATCGAAACCCGGATTTTAGCGTGTAAGTCCGCAGACATACCGCTGAGCCACTGGGGGGCCAATTTAAGTGATTGCTTATCTATATTAAAGTACAAAATCATTACATACTTACAATCAACACACGTATACATATGTCTATCTTCAAAATATTGCGCCTAAAGCTAATTATTGTTCAACCAGAAGCCCCTCAATGGTCCAGCGGTATGTCTGCAGACTTACAACGCTAAAAACTGGGTTTCGATACTCGTGGTGGGCAGAGTATTGTGTACCTTTGTGCTTATTTCAAAACAACAACAATTCAATCACAGAATGTAGAAATCGAAGATAAACGAAATCAATACATATTATTTTTCTAAGCTCGAACGAGAGTTATTTTATCAAAAGTATTAACAACATTTACAAAAAAAACATCACCGGTTTTAAATGGCAGTGGAACTTTTATTTTTTAAATGGACTGCAAATCTCGACAAAAACAGAGATGATAAATGAAATATAAACGTGTACAAGTTCAAGAAGAAACACTGACCACGTTAAATTCCACAGAACAATAGAGTAGTTCTTGATGAATGACCCTGATTTTTAATCGCAAACTGTTTTTGATTCTTAAGGTTTCACAAATTTAATGGATCGGAGCTCATAAACATTTAAATAATATGTTTAGTTTTAAATGTTATAAGGAAATGTGATATATCATTCAAACTGATTGTAAGTTATAAAGAAATAGCATACTGATTAATTTAACAATGGAAGGTTAATGTTTTCTTCCAGGCTGTGGCGTTTACGCCCCCCAGTGGCTCAGCGGTATGTCTGCGGACTTACACGCTAAAATCCGGGTTTCGATACCCGTGGTGGGCAGAGCACAGATAGCCCATTGTGTAGCTTTGTGCTTAATTCAAAAACAACAACAACAAGTGGCGTTTACACACGGTAGTTTAGTTAATTAAAACACCTGCTTTGTTAAAAGAGTTAATGGTTTACTAACAAGTAGGTAAAACAACCTCAAACGTTTGTCAACGGGGCTTACAGTTACATGTACAATATAAATTACAACCATTAAATGCTATATTTTATACGTATGAAAAATGAACATATTTTCGGTGTTTTCACCCAAAAAAAAATGAAAAAAAAATAATTTTCATGAATATGTTTTCAGAGAAAAATATTTTGTTCAGTTTCGTCCTTTTTCCAGTGTTTAATCCAGAAAGAACGACATACAAAATGACAAATAAACCTTCTTTCTCTGTGAATATACACAGTTATTAACTTCATGATTAATAAATTTGAGAAATGGTAATAATACACCGACCCTTCTCTTCAAATGATTTATAAGTTAATCGTGGCTAAATAATACAATAGAGATCAAACAGATTATGGGAAGAAAAAAAAATATTTCGAGTATGCCATGCAAAATTAAACTCTTAATTCACCGTCTTACAATGGTATATTTTGCACATTTAAACAGTAAAATCATTTAGATATTTTCATGGTTTTAAATCTCAATATAGTAAAATATGGTTACAAAGTTGTCGCTTTTTCTTTTGGAATTTCTAACTCAATTTTTATTCTGTAAAAGTTAATATAAAGCACATGTTAACGTTTACAGGATTTATTATTCTTTCGCAGAGGAATAAATATTATTTCACGAAACACTCATGTCAATTTATCTGTTAGACGATTTAGAAAACTTTAAAGCATTTATTTTGTTCATAACGATAGCTTAGAACATTTTTCCACCACAATATAAACGGAAGCTGACAGCAAAATGAGCCTTCAACTCTGTTATCTGTCCATTTATTTTACTGGTTAGAAAAGCTTCAGTTAATACACCATAACCCCTTGAAACTTGTCGTATATATATAATCCAGGAAAAACGTATTTGGTAAATAAAAACTAATATAATAGAAAGCTAGCATTGCGAATGGATGAAAAACTGTAGCAATTAACTGGCTTTGTGCGATTAGCTTACCGTAGTGGTTTTTATTTTCTTCGGAGCAGTTTGTATGGTAAAAAAACGATTATGCTGAGAAAATAGGTTCGTTAAGTATGGCGCATTTTTCTGCACAAGCAGTTCATTTTAAAACCATCTCAGATACAATTTCATTAGATGAAGTATCAACTGGACATTAACGTACCAATTATGTGGTACAATAACAAGACTATGGTCCTCATGTGAGGCTAAATTTGCTGATTCTTTTAAATTTATATCTAGATACTCTAATACGCGGTCATGGCGAAAAAATATCGTTGGTCAGTAGTGCTTGTAACAAAAAAAATTACAACTTTGAAATCAGGGGTTCTATATTCCTCGGTGGACTCAACAGATAGCCAGATATCGCTTTGCTATAAAAAACACACATAAAAGGGAATGATTGAAAATCGCAGAATTTTTTCACAAATTCATTAACTTTTTAATAATTTTGCTAACCCGGCATGACCAGGTGATTAAGGCACTCGATTCGTAATCCCAGGGTCGCGGGTTCAAATCCCCGCCACACCAAACATGCTCACCCTTTTAGCCGTGGGAGCATGATAATGTTACGATCAATTCCACTATTCGTTGTTAAAAAATAGCCTAAGAGTTGACGGTGGGTGGTAATGACTAGCTGCCTTTCTTCTAGTCTTACAATGCAAAATTAGGGATTGCTAGCGCAGATAGCCCTCGTGTAGCTTTGCGCGAAATTAAAAAACAAACGAACAATAATTTTGCAAACGCAAAAATACAATTGAAAATGAAACAAACATTGCAAATCGCATTTCAATGGCAGTAAAGCGTTTCTCTTTTTGCATAAAATAAAACAAAACAAAACAAAAAAAAGCGAAAGAGATTATAAAACTAAAAGTCGTTCCTACAATGTTTGACAATACATAGAATATTATAGTTCTATGTACAACTAAAACCTCAAAATTTCCATAATATTAAATTTGTTTTGTTTGTTTGTTTTTGGAATTTCGCACAAAGCTACTCGAGGGCTATCTGCGATAGCCGTCCCTAATTTAGCAATGTAAGACTAGATAAAAGGCAGCTAGTCATCGCCACCCACCGCCAACTCTTGAGCTACTCTTTTACCAGCGAATAGTGGGATTGACCGTAACATTATACACCCCCACGGCTGGGAGGGCGAGCATATTTAGCGCAAAGCGGGCGCGAACTCGCGACCCTCGGATTACGAGTCACACGCTTTACGCGCTCGGCCATGCCAGGCCCCATAATATTAAAACACATGAAAATGGGAATTCTGGAACAATATTATATCAGATGATGTTACCAGGTCGGAAAGTTATATGTTTTTTTCATATATTCGTATTTTTTCATTCAACGACGTTAAACGCTAACGTTCCGGTTCTACATCACTTCAGATACTATCGTTGTTTAACAGATTTTTCAAGATTATAAAGTGTTACTTTTATTTTGATTTTATTGTTATGTTCAATAAACGTTATTCATACGTGTAACGTCAAGGTAGATAGAGAATAAATTTACAAGTGGAAATTGAATTTGAAGAGCTACTTTATAACAAAATATTTATAGCACGCATGCACATTACTATCAAACACCAGTTTATATTTTAGGTGCATTATTGCCTTTTGTGAAACAAGAATGAGACGGAACAAAAAACATGAACTTGTAAGTATACTACACTTTTAAACAGTAGTTACATTTTAAACTGGAATCAATCAGCTATACGTATTTCAACGACTATCTTGAACTCGTATGCCTTTTTTTTTGTAAGACTAAAAAAAAACAACTAGATATCGATTTCTACCCAGTTATAATGTAAAACCTTAGAGATGAAGGCCATGGTGATACAAGTTACTTACCAAGGTCACTGTACTAACAAGTGACAGAGAAAAGCACTAGTGAGTTTATTTTCTTAGAACTTTCGTGAAACGTTACACAGAAAATATCTACGAATAGTCTTCTTAATTTTGAAGTAATATAGCCTACGAAGAAGGCAATTAGTCAATGGCGTCAACCGTAAATTCTTACACTAACTATTCTAGTCAAAAAGTCAGATTTGACCGTCATTCTTATAACGTACTCACAGCTCCTAAGTGCAGGCGCATTTTGCAACAGTAGAATGCGAGCCATGAACTCTGGGATTCATACCCCAGATACGCTTTATGCATGTGTTTAAAACATGACCCTGTTACCCAAAGGTTCCTTAGAAATCTCATATATCATCTATATAAAGTGTGCTGTAATTTGAAGAGAAATTTTTGTGCCATGCAATATTTTAGAGGCCTTTATTTGGTCATTTTAGTAAAGCATGTAATGTCAAACTTCTACAGATGAATAATTACAAAATGTTAACTCAGTTTCATATGTCTTTACGTTCTTCTTTGCCAGATACATTGTACATATGTAAATACTATATTTGCATTAGTCTACCATCTCAAATATAAAACTTTATCATAAAAAATAGATTAATCAAGAATTTCTGTGGCAGCCGAACATGCAGTTGAGTAATTCGAACATAAAAACAAGCTTTGTGTTCTTTGTGTGTCCATGTCCTATTTTTAACTATTATAACATTCCTCCATCCATCATTTCATCTACGAGATGACTTCTCTTTATTCATTACAGAATATTCTTCGAAGACAAATAATGTTTCATTTTAATTTGCGCAAAGTACTATGTAATGTCAGTATTTACTTTAACCATCTTTTTTCCCTCGCTATCGTCTTCATAATAACAAATTGCCCCAAAGTCAAAATAGAAAAAAATGTTTCCAAGCGAGATTTATAGCTTTGAACAACATCAACTTCCTTAAATAGTGTCACGATAAAAGAAGAAAGTTTACAAAGGAGAAGAAGCCAACGACTATACCGTGGTTATATAAGTTTATATACTAATCGACTAATTCATTTTTTAATTATTTGATAACTAAAATTTTCGGCCACCCTATACATTTCAGGGCGTAAGTATATGTGACATTTCTATTTTGAAAAATCATATCATAAATTTTCAATATCAGTTGTTGAACTGTATTTAATTCAATTGTTTATACTTACACGCTTAATAAAATGTTTTAGAACTGCATAAATAAAACGTTAAATTTATAACAAAAACATTTAATGTTAAATGCTTTTATAGAATTATTTATAGAATTATTATGTAAACTTTTAAAACTATGGTTTAAAGTTATTCTTAAAAATATATAATGAAAACCATTTTTTTATTTTAAGACTTAGTCAGACAGGACTGCTTTTTAAATAATGTTTAACATTTTTATATGGTGCACTGAGACAATCTGATAATTACTCCTCTCAGACAAAACTTTTTCTACACTTCAAATTTATCGGTTTCTGCACAAAAAATTTGTTTGACTTTCGACTTGAAGTTTTTCAAAGAATCGCTCAGCTGCTACAATGGCTGCACAAGTCCTTGGGAACACTAGCAAATAATATAACTTAATATGGAAATACGAGCATTTTATTTTACTATATATAACTTAAATTTAACCCTTCTGAGAATCATGAACACATACGTTGCTGGATGAACTGTTTGTGGAAGAGAGGGTAAGCATAACAGCAATAAGATCAGATGAAATTTAAAGGGAAACAAAACATTAACTTTAAGAAATAGTTATGGTTACTGAAAATCTTTCGCATAATAAATTATATCATAGCAACAAATTTCGAATACTTAAAGCTACTGCCACAGCTGTATTTTGTTTCTTTTTGTTTTTTTGAATTTCAGGCAAAGCTACACGAGACCTATCTGCGCTGGACGTTCCTAATTTAACAGTGTAATGCAGGGTATGCAGCTAGTCAACCTCTTGGGCTACTCTTTTACCAACGAATAGTGGGATTGATCGCCCCATTATAACGCCCCACGGCTAAAAGGGCAAGCATGTTTGGTGTGACCGGGACTCGAACCCACGACCCTCGGATCACAAGTTGAACGCCTTAACACACTTAGCCATGCTAGGCCCCAGCTGTACTTAAACCAAAGTTATGGTATGACCTGAAAATGATTTATTCGTCTTTTATACATGTATTTCTTTACCCTCCATAAAAATCTGCAAACATTTGTTTCCTTTTTAAGAATGAAACAGATGAAAACAGCCTTGATTAAATAAACACTCAATACATGGATCCATAATAAAATAAGTATATTATACGCGTTGAATACATTTCCCTTGGATAAAAAATAACCTTAAAAATAATAGATCACCTATCGACATAAATATGTTTTTTTTTCAATAGCGCTTTTACTTCCCTCTTTCCATGTCTTTTATAAGTAAACAGAAAGATAGCAAATGACATACAGTGTCAAAGCTTTGGTTTATATTCAATGTCACACAAAACAATATGAAAGCGATCTGCGCTAGCCTTCCCTTAATTTAGTAGTGATAAACGACACGGAAGACAGTTAGTCCGTACTGCCCATCGTGAGCTCTTGCCTTTCTCTTTCACTAACAAATAATGAGATTGACCGTAACATTATAACGCTTTTATAGATGAAATGGGCGAGCATATTCTGTGTGACGGGAATTCGATTCCGCGACTGTCAGATCGCGAGTCGAGCGCCTTTCCTTTGAACCGTCTTGTACCGAATTCTGTATTTATTGTTCCCTCACCGCCAACTTTTAGTTATTGACTGTTCTCCTTAAAACACATCCACAGCTAAATGTTCAGGGAATGTCTTGCAATATCGCACAGCTTTGTAAACACAGGGCAGCATCCCCGAAAACATCAACCGACAACACTTGAGCTTCATATTTAATAGTGGAATTGACCGTCACCTTAGTACGGAGAGGGCAAGCATGTTCGGCGGTGGATTTCGATCCCGCGATTCATGATATGCTCAAAACAAACACAGGATCCATCCGTTTGCGTCATTTATATTGCATACAATGAGTTTACAATGTATATAGTTTGGTTACGTAATAATAATAAACCTAAGATACGCGTACTGCTTTGAAACTAATAGTACCCAAGGTCTTGTGATATTAGTTAGAAACTGTAAAACTTCTAAGAGTTTGTAAGAGTTTTTTTATTTAGTTCCTTACATTTACTGTCAAATATTTAGGTTTTTACTCTCATATGTGTTAAGACGAGTTTATCTTTAGGAATTCAGTTATGAAAAAATGAGCCTTCAGATTAACTCCTAATTCATTTAAGAGTCACACCGTGGAGGTATATTAAGAAAGTTTGCTAATGCAAATTTAGTTTTAAGGTACCTAACTAAAATGATGGGATAAATATAAAGCCAAGTTGCTGTAATTTGTTGTTTTTATGAGATATCATCTTTTGTTTTAGCCTTCTGTTTTTGTCTTCTTGTTACACAAAACCGTTTTTGGATGGATAAATTATATTTATTTTTAACGATTAGCGTATTTTCCAGGTTTCAGCCACTTTTGCATTTGGCTTGATTTATTTCAACGTAATCACAAAAGCATTCATTAATATTATTGTCAAAAATAGAACGATATAATTACGGATTGATTTTTAGCATCACAAACCCCTACATCTGCCGAGGAGTCTGTTTGTTTTTGTTTTTGAATTTCGTGCAAAGCTACACGAAGGCTACCTGTGTTAGTCGTCCCTAATTTAGCAGTGTAACACTAGAGAGAAGGCAGCTAGTCATCAACACCCACCACCAACTCTTGGCTACACTTTTACCAACGAATAGTGGGATTGACCGAGCATGTTTGGTGCGACGGGTATTCGAACCCGCGACCCTCAGGTTACGAGTCGAACGCCTTAACCCACCAGGCCATGCCGGGCCGCCGAGGACTCACTGGGGAAAGCATTGCTTGATACTTTTGCATGTATATATAATACTAATAACACAGTTTTAGTGTCATCATTCTACTTCGTTTTTACACATTTGTAAATGTTCTAAATATTTTCAAAATTTATAATAAACATGATAATTATAAAATATAATGATCATATTTCTCACTCTACTTGTCATATCTTACATCCTTGTTTCAGAAATATATAATTTATATGAACTTACTAGTTTGACTAAGAATGAAAGACACACTACACCTTTCCCACACAATTAGCTATAAATAGTATTCGCTAAGAGCATGTTTTTGCCAAACATCTAAAACATACATATACATATATATATATATATATAACACTAGTGTAAAGAACGTTTACTGTTTTGATGAAAATGCGTATTAATTTTTATATAGCTAGTCTTCAATGATACATTACTTATTAATGGGATCCGTTTACAGACCTGAGATTTAGATCCGCCCATAATGGCATCACTAATGATCTTTGCCTATAGCCGGCTGTGATGAATTGGTTGAAATACCTCCCAGGTCTTGTCGTCCTTATCTCAGCACTCGTGCATTATTTATCCCTCAATGTAAACGCCAGTATTAAACATACATGTGGTATTTTTGGTATCATTATTACGGAGATTAATTCGGTGAATTAAATGTATGTACACTTACAAGCGTTATATATTTATTAAACAATTACATGTCATAGTTCTGTCACTTCTAATGTTGCCAAATTTCCTACGGTCCACTTCTGTACTAAACTACGAATTATGAATATCAGTAGCATTTTCTCGCTTAACATTTTCAAACACTCATTAACATCCAACGAATTCTAATATTATTATCAAATTTTAAGATGTTTACGTGCTTGCAATAAAACACACCAGCAGATATGAGAAGAATGTGAATTGTTATGTCGTTAATCCGTGTTGATAAGACAAGCTCAGAGAAAAATTTCGATTTAAATGGTTTAACGGAACACATGGAATTCGCTCAACCCCCCATCTTCTGATAACATACAAACTTTCTGATCAGAACAGTCTACACAATGTGTTTGTATACGTCAGTTTGGTTCTAATAAATCTTCTGCAAAATATGCTCCTTTCTCTAAATTCCTAATATTCTGAAATCTGAATTTTTCTAAAACACACATCATAGTTAAAAGTAAAACAAATCGGTCGAGTAGAACCCAGTAGCAGAAAGATACGTTTTAACTTCGGCATTCTAGTTTGTGAAGTATCATGTGGTGACAACAAGTGTTCTTAAACCGCTAGGATTTAAATAAATATACAGGTCGTACCCCGAGCATTCACCTTTTCCCACCTTTATTGACAGAGTACGAGGGGTCGAAACAAATGATACGGAATTTGTGAAACTACCCTTCCCGCTGACAGCCCGGCACACGCCGACAGAGAAAAGAGCCGAACCCCCGCAGTGCACACAGCGATAAGGCCTAGCTGGTCAGCGGGAGTCCTTAATCCCCACAGCTGGAGGCGGCACGAACCTCTGGGCCTCCCTTTTCGCTTTGTGAGTGATGACCGCCTGTCACACCAAAACTACCGTTATCCCAACAAATGCACACCTACAGACTAACCTGTTTTACGTGGAATCCACGAAGGGGAAGCTCAAATAAAACTACGAAAAAGAAATTAAAACACGGCGCGTTGACTTAGTTTTTATATAACTTTAAGAAATGATGTATCTACTATTCTGCTAAAGCTTTTCTTTGGTATTAGCCCTCGTACAAACATTGTTTACCTTTTTTAAAAAAAACAAAGAGTTCACTGAATTTTATATGCAAAAAACGGCTCTTTTGGGCTCAGAAAACACTTCAAATAGAAGAGCGAACAACGTTTCGACCTTCTTCGGTCATCGTCAGGTTCACAAAGAAAGAGGTAACTGGCCGGAAGCTGACCACATGTTTGGAAGGGGTTGTATAACTGAGTGTCGCAATGTAGAGGGCGCGGTTTGATGTTTGAATATATAATTTTATCTATAATATTAATATAGGTATAATGGTGTTCCTTTATATTGGTTTATTTTGGGTTTAAGTTGTTGTATAAGTAAGGCTTCTTTAATTTTTCGTTTGTTTATGTTTGTTTCTTTATTTAGTATTTTAGTGTTTTCTATGGTTATGTTGTGTCCATTTGACTTGCAGTGTTCGAAAACGTGTGAAGGTGACTTTTCATGTTCTTTGAATCTGGTTTCCATTTTTCTACTTGTTTCTCCTATATAGAAGTCGTGGCAGTTATCACATTGTATTTTATAAATAATGTTGGTGTGGTGTTTGTCAGTGTAGTTCTTACATAGTATAGACCTTAGTTTTGTGCCTGGTTTTTGAATAAATTTAGTGTTAACTGGAATGTTATATTTTGTTACTAGTTTTTGCCAAATGTTGGTTATTTGTTTGCTGATGTCAGGAATATATGGTATACAGCAGTATATGGTTTCGTGATTTTTTGATTCGTGAGATATATTTACTTTTGTTGGTTGATTTTGCTTTCTGTCTGGGTGTGTGCGTATAATGTTTTCTACGGTTTGTGGAGGAAACTTATTGATGTTGATGAAGTATTGTTTTATTTTATCTAATTCATCGTTAATTTTATCTGGTGAGCATAGTTTTATGGCTGTGTTTATCTGGTTTCTTAGTATGTTGAGTTTTTGTTTTGTTTCATGTGCTGAGTCCCAAGGAATGTATAGTCCAGTATGGGTGATTTTTCGGTGGATTTCTGTTTTGAATTGTGTGTCGGTTCTTATAATTTTGAGGTTAAGAAATGATATTTGATTGCTTTCTTCCTGTTCACATGTGAAGTTAATGTTGGGATGTATAGAGTTAATGTGAGTGAAAAAGTTAAGTATGTGTTCTGTAGATTCGAATCCCGCAACCGTGTCATCTACATATCTGTACCAGTATAGTGGTGGATGTAATGCTGTATTAATTGCTTGTGTTTCAATTTGTGTCATAAAAATATTGGCTAGAACTGGCGATACTGGGTTGCCCATGCTTAGGCCATTTGTTTGTATATAGTTTTGGTTGTTGAACATGAAGTTTGTCTTTATTGTGGTGAATTCTATGAGGGTTGCTAACTGGTTACTGGGAATGTCTATAATCAGGTTAGGGTCTCGAATATAGAGTTCTAAGGCTATCTTGCAGGCTTCTGTTGTTGGAACTTCTGTGAAGAGGGATATAACATCGAAACTGGCCATTAAGGCTTTATGATTAAGTTGATTTAGATTGGACTTGAAATTAAAAGAGTCTTTGATGAATGAGCTGGCTGATGTTGCATATTTGGAGAATGCCCATGCTATGTATTTACCAAGATTGTAGTTAAACGATTCATATGTTGACATTATTGGTCGTAATAGACAATCTGGTTTATGAGGTTTGGGGATGCCGTATATTTGCGGTGTGCGTGAGTCGGTTTTACGTAGGTAGGAATAAAGTGTTTGTGAAATTGTGTTGGCTTTTTTCATTTGTAGTAGTAATTTGTTTAGTTGCGTCTCATGTGTCTTTGTTGGATTTGTGTGTATTGGTTTAAATTTGTTCGTGTCTGATAGGATGTTATTTATTTTTTGTATGTATTCATTCGTGTTCATTATTACTATAGCGTTACCTTTATCTGCTTTTAGAATTTTTATGTTTCTGTCTTGTTTTAGGTTTTTAATGGAATTAATGTCGCTTTTTGTAAGGTTGTTTTTTAGTTTTCTGTTTTGTGAAATTATGTTGATAGTTTTGTAAGAAAATTCTTTGAAAAAATCGTTTAAGATAATGTTTTTAGGTGTTTCTGGAAAATATAAATTTGTAATTTTACCTGGGAAGTTTGGCTGTTGGATGTCAATAAAATTATCTAAGTTGTCTTCTTTCTGTTTGTTGTTTTTGTTTTCTGTAGAAAGTATCACAAGTCTCCTGGCTAGGTCTTCTAAACATGTTTTGATTTCTATGGTTGGAATGTACCTTGGTGCTATTGCGAAGTTGAGTCCTTTGTTAAGTAGATGTATCTCGTCTGTGTTTAATTGTCGGTCGGATCTGTTAATTATGAGGTTGGTCAACGGTTTGTCATGTTGATGTCTTTTCTGTTGCTTACATCTTAGTTTTTCAAGTTTTTTGTTGTGGCGGATCTTTTTATCTCTATCGTTTTTAGTATTGATTTGGTTTATGTTTCGTTGTATTAGTCCGTAAATCTCTGGTTTAATGCAGCATGCTAGTTGATGGTCTAAGTTCATTTTTTGTTTTTGTAAGTCATGTAGTTCTTTGTATTTTGTGTTCAACATGGCTTTAAGTAGTTTTTTCTGTAAATTTTGGATAATGTTTGTGTATTTATTAAAATCTACAGAACACATACTTAACTTTTTCACTCACATTAACTCTATACATCCCAACATTAACTTCACATGTGAACAGGAAGAAAGCAATCAAATATCATTTCTTAACCTCAAAATTATAAGAACCGACACACAATTCAAAACAGAAATCCACCGAAAAATCACCCATACTGGACTATACATTCCTTGGGACTCAGCACATGAAACAAAACAAAAACTCAACATACTAAGAAACCAGATAAACACAGCCATAAAACTATGCTCACCAGATAAAATTAACGATGAATTAGATAAAATAAAACAATACTTCATCAATATCAATAAGTTTCCTCCACAAACCGTAGAAAACATTATACGCACACACCTAGACAGAAAGCAAAATCAACCAACAAAAGTAAATATATCTCACGAATCAAAAAATCACGAAACCATATACTGCTGTATACCATATATTCCTGACATCAGCAAACAAATAGCCAACATTTGGCAAAAACTAGTAACAAAATATAACATTCCAGTTAACACTAAATTTATTCAAAAACCAGGCACAAAACTAAGGTCTATACTATGTAAGAACTACACTGACAAACACCACACCAACATTATTTATAAAATACAATGTGATAACTGCCACGACTTCTATATAGGAGAAACAAGTAGAAAAATGGAAACCAGATTCAAAGAACATGAAAAGTCACCTTCACACGTTTTCGAACACTGCAAGTCAAATGGACACAACATAACCATAGAAAACACTAAAATACTAAATAAAGAAACAAACATAAACAAACGAAAAATTAAAGAAGCCTTACTTATACAGCAGCTTAAACCCAAAATAAACCAATATAAAGGAACGCCATTATACCTATATTAATATTATAGATAAAATTATATATTCAAACATCAAACCGCGCCCTCTACATTGCGACACTCAGTTATACAACCCCTTCCAAACATGTGGTCAGCTTCCGGCCAGTTACCTCTTTCTTTGTGAACCTGACGATGACCGAAGAAGGTCGAAACGTTGTTCGCTCTTCTATTTGAAGTGTTTTCTGAGCCCAAAAGAGCCGTTTTTTGCATATAAAATTCTCAACAAGTGGGTTTCTCGACATCACTGAAAGAGTTCACTGAGTTCGTTGAAATTATTTTCAATGATATTTTAGACAAATAACTCAAACTCAGGTGGAAAAAAAACACAATAGGGGCATTTGTGATATTTCTACTAAGAGAAAATAAAACAAGTCAGGTCGCACAATTCAAGGTGACAAATTACCACAACGACTCGTCTAGCTTTACTACTCGTCAGTATAGAATTAACAATACTCCTAAGAATTTTATTTCACGTCGTATTTGACGTTGATGCAGATAAACGGTACTTTGATAACGTCTCATATCACATGTGATTTTTACATATTTTTATAGAGCCTCCAAGAAATGTGCTTATAAAACACATTTTGAAAGGTTTGGTTTGAATTTTGCGCAAAGCTACACGAGGACTTTTATCTACCAACAAATAATGAGACTGACCGCCCCCACGGCCAAAAGAGCAAACATTTAGTGTGACAGGTATTCAAAACCGCGACCTTCAGATTACGAGTCGAGCGCCCTAACAAACTGGCCACGTCGGGTCATTTTGAAAAGTAATCTAAGAAAGATACTTATAAAACTTCAACATATTTTTAAAGGTAATCCAAGAAATGTGCCTATAAAATTTCACCTTTTAATAACCAGTAATATTAGCGATTAGTTCTGTTCTTCAAAACATAAGCGGTTTTAACTTAAAATTAATGTTTCAAGATATAAGTATCAACTGAAGTTGAAATTGTTAAGTACATTGTATTCAGTTTTAATCTGGATGTATTTCAAATGTTTCTCCTTGTATTTGTCTTGATTCTATTTCAAAAACAACTCAAACTGGGACATGTTTGTTATGAATTTACTTTAATATCAGCTTAAGCAAATGAACAATTTTATAGTTAAGCGCCGAGTTTTTCTGTAGAGTGTAAACGCCATTGTGATCCGAGGACTGTAATATTTTTCACAAGATGTTGTGACAGCCTGCATACTAATTTTAAGATATATTACTTAAATAGCTCCAAAAATCTTTATAATCTTCAAAATCAAGTGGGACTGCTTTGATCTGATGCGATGGAAAAAAATACACTTGTGTTTTTTTGTACTAATATTGTTGTCACTCGTTCGTACAGCGATAAGTCTACGGATTTATAGCGCTAAAATTAGGGGTTCGATTCCCCTCGATGGACTCAGCAGATAGCCCGATAAGGCTTTGCTATTACAAAATACACACACACACTGAGATTTCCATTACTCCATAACAAAAACATTTTGTTTGGTGATCTTCCCACCAAGGGTATCGAAACCTTGTTTATAGTAATATATAATCGTCTGCAGGCATACTGCTGTGTCACTGAGGAACAACACTTTACAGACACCTATAGACTTAGGTCTTCTCATATCACATGTGGTGTACTCAAATTGAACTACAGGTGATAAACCACTGTGCATCGCTAGTTCCGACGATTAGAGTAAAGTAAAGAACCTCTTAAAGGTTCTACAGATGTCTCCACACCATCTAGTAAATGCAACCTTGGTAAAAAGCAGTAAATATTTTGCACGATTTTCAGAAAGCTTGCAGTTGATGTCACACTACACTTCTTCGTCATTGCATGGCTCATCACGCGTGTGTTTTTGTTACATCGGGCTACATGTTGTGTCCACCGAGCGGAACGAAACCCTAAATGTCGCGTTGATGTTCTACCGAGGGATTCTATGACGGGTTGCAGTATACTATCATTATGACAATATCATATCTCTCCATCACTGCATGATCCACTACGTGTTCCACCATGCTGCTATATCATTTTCCATCACTACATAGTTAAGTTTGCTAACATATTTCCCACATCACTAAATTTGCCTACGAAATGTTCCAGTAGTACGGTGTTCCAGGCCATCACACTCCAACTTTTAACACTCATGACGCAGCATTTCACAGGATCAACTTGCTGTTCAAGTGTTGTCACTTGAAACAACGGTAGTAACTTATGATAAACCAGTCAGTGGCAAATCTTACAAAGCTTTATCCGTCATTATATACGATGTCTTGAATCTCAGGTTTCACTCTTCTGCAGTGTCTTGTTCAACTTACACGGTCCCATTTGTACCTAATTCTTTTTTTTATAACACTATTGGCGCACATATTTTAGAATAATGACACTTACAACATCAGCCATATCTGAAAATGACATCAACTGTTATTAACCCATTGACTGCTGATTCGCTGTGTAGGGTGCGGTACGCCTCAGGCAGTAGAATGTAGTATACAGTGCACGATTCGCAAAAATTCCACACGCGTTTAAAGCAGCCGTAGCCAGAGTTTAAAAAAATCAACAGAAAATCTGCAACATCATCCACATTGAAAAACGAAACCGACAGAAAGTTTGATAAAAATTCGAGTGACGTGTTAATGGAAAAACAAAGTTGTTGACCTCGTTCTGTTTCTAAATGTTTGATTTTATTTTTGTTTTTAATTTTGCGCAAAACTACTAAGTGAGGGTTATCTGCGCTAGCTATCTTTAATTTAGAAGTGAAAGGATAGTGGAAAGGTAGCTCTTGGGCTACTCTTTTACCAATAAATAGTGGCCCCCCAGTGGCTCAACCGTATGTCTGCGGACTTATGACGCTAAAATTCGGGTTTCGATACCTGTGGTGGACAGAGCATAGATAGCTCATTGTGTAGCTTTGTGCTTAATTCAAAACAAAAACAAATAGTGGGACTGACTGTCACCACATAACACCTCCATGCCTGAAAGGGCGAGCACATATTTTTTGGTGGTACGGGGATTCGAAACTACAACCCTCAGGTTGCGAACAAAGCATCCTAATCATCTGGCCATGTCGGACCTTTTTCTAAATGTAAAATTTACAGAATTCTGGTCCACTTAAATCTTTTAACTTTATTTACGAAAACAATACTGTTTACATGCAGACAGTTCGACAACGGTTTCTTCTTTGGTGATAACTGACAATTAATTTATAGATATGTAAGAGATTGACACCAATAGCCTTTGCAGAAATACGGTATTTTACCCAATTATGAGGGAATTACTTCAAAAAATATACTCCAGTGTAAGACAGTTATTCAAAAGGCGTTGTAGTCATACCAAGAATATGGTAAGCAAACATGTATTCAAATATCGAGAGTATATTTATTAGCAGGATAGAATACAATAGTACTAATAATGAAGGAACGGAAGTCCATGCAATTTGTTTCCCTTTCAAAGCTTTTATAATTATTAGGAACTTCTGATATATTAATATAAGGTTACATGCACATTAATTACAACGCCAAGTAACATGGTTAAAGTGGTACTCCGTAGTATGTTTGCCTCTATCTTAGTTCTTATTAGATTGGATATCTCTAATTTACCTTTAACTCAGTAGAAATTGCAACACTTGTCACAATTACATTGCCTATATTTATCTCAATTCTGATGCACCAAAAAGAACGTCGTTTCCTGTACTAAATGCAGGTAGTTCGTCCATATTATAACTTTAATTGTGGTCCGTGAATAATTTTTTTCTAATAACGCTAGCTAACATATATACCTCTGATTTAATATTGATCATAGGAAGGTTACAGTCAACGTCTGGATTTAATATTATACACTAAACGCGGTTAAAATTTCATATTTCACAACACTGAATTTTATGTTAAAGGATCTTGTAACACTTGATTCTAAATTTAAATAACGATGACACGGTTGGTTGTAGGATCTTAAGGTACATGAAACTCTCCAACTCTTGCTACTGAAAATCCCAGCAATATCAATTTCTGTAGATTTATATAGCTGATATTCTTAAAATCGTCAAGTGTAATTATAGAAATAACGGCAAAGTTTTATTCAATTTTCTTTTTCATGAAAGCTTCACCTTTGGTGACAGATAAAGAGGTCAGGCGAAACCTGAAATATTTGTTTTCCTTGCGAACAAACAATTAGCCCAAGACGGCGAGATGTTTCTTAACTCACGGCAGGCTGAACGTTTTGATGTTTTCATTGAATAATAGAAGAAATGTCTTTTTAGAAAGAAAATCGAATGTCAGGGAAATAATAATAAATATATAAAACGGTTTCTCACTAAGAGATACTCATACAAAGTTACATGCACGCATGTATATTTCGTAACACTTTCACACTGTTGTGGTTTTAGGCTGCGGGTCGAAAGATCCAAATTTGAACCGCAATATGCTACTAAACATGCTTTGCATTCTGGGCTACTGAGGTGTTATAAACGTTACATATAGTTATTCAAATAAGAATACTGGTATGTACGAAGAGTGCTGTTGACATGATTGCCATACTTTAGGTTAGCACTTCTAAATTAGTAATAGCTATGTCTGGATTTTGGATTAACTGACTTGGTCGTTTTGATATAAAGTGAGGTTCATGTTGAAAACATCAAATATCACATTGTTTTAAACTTATAATGGTATTTTAATGGTCCAATTTCCAAAAGTCATATTCGTACAACTTAACACATTAATACGTTTAAACTACAAACTGAACGGAGGTGTGCTATTGTCGTTTTGTTTAAAATATATAAATACAGTTGGGTAGGTTAACCCTAAGATTCTTCCATTTGCAGCATAATCTAAAAATGATAATTCGAATTTCTATCAAGCAGTTTAATAACCAAACCTTTCAACTGTCAACTTAAGACTACTTTACAGTAAAAACGTAGAATCCATCGTATCAGTAACAAGTTTTATTAGTGTTTATTTGACACTTCTCATGTAGTACGTGTTTTGTGGTTTACGGTTGGATCAATTTCTGTTACACGAAAAGTATGAAACGCTTTACGGTTATACGCAGCTGTTAAAAAAGCGTAAAGCTTAAGGTTAGGCAGGCATTCAAATCGTTAAAAAAGAACGCGAATATCTAAGTGCGACGATAATGAACATTTTTTTCTACTTTAAATTTATAGCAAGAAAAGTATGTTGAGTAATTAGATGTCAAAAATTGTTCTTTAAAACGTCGGAGGGAAACCCGCTTTTAAAAGAAATATAAAATATGAAAGTGACACCTCTACAATGGACCTGACACGTTCAATACCACAGTCTTAACAAAGTTCGTTTGAACCACGCTCAATTTTCACAGTGATTCACATTCTTGTCACATAACCGTCTGAGCGTTGTATATTTAATATAAAATGGTTGACTTTTCACAGCTATCTGAAGTACACGTCTTGGAAAATGAGATGTAAAAATCCATATAGATTATCCACGAAAAAAAATGTACACGAATAAAAAATAACAAATGATTGGATTTTCCGAACCATATTTTTCTTAATGAACGAAACTGTTCTTACATTAAGTTGACTAGAATCACATTAGAACATTCGTCTTTAAAATGCGTGATTCGTCAAGTTTATATAGTTATCCATTGACATACATGTTTATAAACCCCCCATTCCGCAAATATAAAATATAGCCAATGATACTTTTGATAATCGTCCAATCTTATTTCATCAGTTAACTCCAGTGTAATGATACAACGCATACGTTTTTCTCAGCTTGACAAAACCATAATTGTCGACTAAGAGAGGATTAATTTACATTCAAAATACGGAGTTGACCTTCGCGATTTTGATGGCGTTACTTAATCCCAGCTTTGGTCCTCGTTACATAATGAAACGTGTGAACGTTTATTTACAGCCCATGCGCAATAAATTAGGGCGTTTTCATGGTGCAACTGTTAATAAATTATGTATGCTATAGCGGGCTGTGTGAAAGTAGATGTTTTTTATTGTCCGTCATTAGAATGGCATCGGATTGTCTGAAATCATTCGCAGACGGAAGGCCCGCCCTCGGCTGTTTGAAAAGAAAAGGTAGGGCGTAAATATATTCAACTCTTCAAGGTTCACAGACGAAGAAACAATACAGGGGAAGTGTATTTCGGGTAAGAAAAACGGTGAACAAAAAAAGGACTAATCAAGAACAACAAACATAAAAAGGTTCCCGAATTTCGTTAAACAATTTGCAGGAAATTTCGACAAATTCACATGAAACAATCTGTAATTTTCGAATGATTAACTATTGTTTGATATGATCAACAAATGGCTTTAAAAGTCAAAGAGAAACTGAGAAGTTAAAATTATAAACTGCGTGATTATAATTAGAGAAAAATAAAAAGTCGATAGCCAAAATGCTGGAAAGGTACGTTAATATACTATAGTAACTTTCTACGTATATATGTTTAATCATGATTATGAACATAATTTCTAAATGGTATAAAATGAATAAGGCAAAATAAAATATTGTTATTATCATTTATTCCATAAAATAGGAACCGGATTTGTAAGGCTTAACTGGTCTTTAACTTTAAAACACTATTATATTATTAAAGCAGTTGTAATAAACATGTTCTGACATAAATTGATGCATTTTGCATAGTACAATTTATGTGTTATCTTGATAAATTCTGCTCTATCTTAAAAAAATTTTACTCATTCAGATATATAAACTCACGTAGACGTAACTGTTTAATAAAACTACACGTAATCAATAAAGTAACTTAAAAAAAACTACACATAAAGTTTTTAATAAAGTAATGGTAATTACAATGGTCTACAGAGTATGAAACAGTTATGAGCGTTCAGATTATGACACGGTTATACGAGTTGTGACAAAGAAATTCACGTACACGAAGAGCAAAACCCGGACTGAAGACAAAAGTAATTAAAAAGTATTTATAACCGTCTACTATTCGAATGAAGCGAACCTAAGCTAAATTATTGCAAAGTAAAGCAAATGTAAAGTTGTAATGAAGATAAACTTAGTTGTTATGCAGAAACGACTGAATGCGTGTTCATGAAGTATATAATTACGTGTATATGATTTTGAAGGAACTGCGCATGCGTATGTTAGGCTTAAATCAGTTTAACATACTCATAGCAGTCGCATTTAGTGTAGTGCTCATATTTTAGGAAATTACACATGGTATAATTCTTGTTTGTGTTAAATATTTTGCAGATGAAAAAAACTGTTGAAATGGAAGTCAATAGTCACGCGTTAACAACAGCATTATTTCACAATGTTATATATTTAGTGTATTATAAAAGTTTGACTAAGCAAAAAACAAGCTGATGTGCAATCCGGACTTATCGGACAAAGGCCTTTCTGACGATATTATAAGATTTGTAGCGTTTGATTGAATAATTTGCAAGAAAACTTTCGGAAAGACAAACTCCAGCTATTATTTTTATAAATACTTTTATGATAACAACAATATACACTCGCCTCGATTATTCACACAGTAATAACCATTTACTCAGTATAGCCAACTATAACTTAGTCGCATCTCTATCAGAGAAAGATACATCAATACACTCCGTAAGAAAAATGAAGTTTCCTGTGATTACATGGAAGAAATTATAAATATTCTTGTTGTGGATTAAAACCAACGCATATTCCGATTCAACACTAATTTTAACGTTACTTACAGAGCATAACGTTTCTTGAAGGTGCAACAGAAGTCAAAGTGACAGCATAACATGAAACAGCAACGTTCTCGAAACTGCACACGACGAAAGGGTATTGCAAAGCCTTATCATAAGAGACCGAGGTTATTTGTAGAGTATGTAAAAAAACTTAAGCGTAAAACCCACGATTTTTCAGAATAACTAATTTATCTGTAGCAATGTTAAGTCCATTTGATATCAGCTCAGTAACACATAATATAACACAAAGGTTTTAATATACTTTGTAAGGATTTTTTCTGCATGTAAACCAATGATCTAAGAAGCCCTGACACGTAAATATAGTTCTAACAAACAAAGAAATCTTAAGTATCACTTCACTTGAGCCAAATGCAGAAACTAGTTAATGTCTATATTAACTTACGACGGAGTTTAGAGTAATAAACTGAAGAATTTGTTTTAAATTTTAGACTGAAATGTATATCAATCTCCTCAGAAAATTACCATGTAACTTAATATCAAATCAAACCCAAACAAGCCCCCAGTTAATCAGAGGGTAGCTTGAGGATTTATGATGCTTGAACTAGGAGTTCGATTCGTTCTGAGTGTGCAGTGCATTCGTGTAGCTTTGCTCTTAACCACGAAAAAGAGCATAAACAACCCGAGGAAAACAGGTGTATTTCTTTCAAAATTTTTAGTTTAATTTTTATAACTAATTTTAAATTTGAATAACACTAAAATGAATTGTGTTTCAATGAAAATACATTCTTCTACCCATGTAAAATATTACACGTTTTTACACGGTGCGACAGTGAACGAGAAAGTCGGAAAGCGTACAATTGTGTTCATATAGCTACAAACTTCTTTTTATATTTATATAATGAACATACGACTAATTACGTTTTAGTGCGCCATCCTTTATAAAAATTATAAATAATCTGAAACCTCCTTGTTTAATACAGCAAACTACGAACCTTATATAATATAAAAGACGGTTCTCTAAGTACGTAAAATTGCGTCAAAAACAAATAGACAAGTAGACAAAAAACAAGTAAATGTGTGAAAAACACACCAAAACTCCAGGAAATAACTTACATGTCACGCACACACACGTCTCTATATTAATGTACGTTAAACCGAATAACATTTAAATTTCAAGTTACAGATGTTTCTTCAAAATCTGAATGACCGGCTAATGTCTGCATTTTCACAATATTACTATTTCGTAATTTAATTCTGTTCGCAAAGAAATCTTACAACAAGATAAAGTTCAGCGACGTGAGTTAAACTAGAAGTATGTAAATTGCAGTATTACAGAGAAATTGCGTTGGAATATGAATCTTAAATATGAGCAGTTCCTCAAGATTCCCAAATCTCCTACGAATTGTGTTTACATTCGTGAAAGTGCACAATTACGTCGTTTTGTCTATCTTCTCTGAAGAGACTTGGCTCGGGAAGAAAATGACAATCGCTTAGTCATCATTGATTGTTGAATGAAAACCTTAGTGCTAAAGTGAATTGGAAATGGTTGTACAATAAAGGTGTCATCCGAATCAATCACGATGATGATAAAACGATCCAAAAGGGATCTTTGAAGTCCATGTTTCCAATTGAAGTACGACTATTGGTTGTTCGTTTTTTAATTTCGCGAAAAGCTACACGAGCGCTATCTGCGCTAGCTGTCCCTAATTTAGCAATGTAAGACTAGAGAAAAGACAATTAGTGATCACCACTCACCGTCAACTCTTGAGCTACTCTTTAACCAACAATTAGTGGGATTGCCCGTTACATTATAACGCCCCTACGGCTGAAAGGGTGAACATGTTTGGTGAGACCCTCAGATTACGAATCAAGTGACTTAACCACCTGGCCATGCGGGGCCTAAGTACGACGAGAAAGCTAAATATGGCCAGGTTCGAATACAGTTTGCTACCCCAAATTGCACCAAAACAAAATATGTCTACATATATAGATAGCAACCAGTTTGAAACTTTATTGCCAGGTATTAAAATTATCTCAACATCTGATAGTTACTGTATGTAATTTATGAACTGAAAAAAATAGCCAACAATTTTGTGATGCACTATTTATAGAAACACTTTATTTAGTTTACAAATATTTAGTTGTACAAAAAAGTTATTCCTGGAAAAGTTTGGTTATATATGTAAAAATTTTGTATGATTTTGTGTATTCATCCCTGTGTAATTTTACCATTGCTATCTCTAAATCATACTTAATTTTGTAAAATATTGTTTCATAACTTGTTCTCCTTCTTTTTCTTTCTGAACTAATTTCATTCACAAAGGTTGTAATTGAGTATTTGTTTAATTTTGTAATTAAATGACAATACGTATCAGTTTTTTTCTATTGCTCTCGTAAAATGACCTCAAATACTGATATTACACCATATAATCATCTCAAATAGACTATTATCACTGATAATTATCTTGAATTATTGGGATTTAATGTAAGGAAATAATGTATCAAACGTATTATGTTTGCTTGCATTATTGTACATTTACGAAATGTTTTCATTACTTATTTTTGTGACGTTTTCTTTTTCCCTGGGAGGAAATTAGTGTATTCTATGAATGTGTGTAATAAAATTTAATATTATGCGCATTGAATTTTTTTTACGCCTTCACTTCATCCGTAACACAGAGGTTGGCTCCCTAAAGACACCTAATATACAGTGTACAAAGCATTGAGTAATTTACATGTTATAATAATTTAATCTTCATCCAATATTAGCGGGTAATTCCTGCTTCATCTTGTAACTAAGTATTTTAAAGGAAATATCAGAGTTTTGTAAAAAAACTAACTTCAGACGGTGATGATAATATCGTTTGCACTATAATTAAGGGTGTTTTTATTGATTGTTTTAACATATACTAAATTCTACACTGCTGTGTAATAGTCTGTTCCCAAGTGCAATGAAAATGATTTTCTGTCTCAGTTAAAAACCGCTGTGAAGACTTTACACACAAGAATGGAAAAACAGAAATAAAAGATAACTTTAACTCTTTACTTAATTCCCAGTTCTCCACTTTATCAGCATTTTTCAACGATATGGGAAGCTGTGAAACATTTGATAATGGTAAATAAATGCCGAAATAACACTATAACACAACAGTTATTTGTAAACATCATACAGATTGTAGCAGCCATTATTTTCCCTGCCCATCCTTATATACAGCGCTTAGTGATAACAACAAATGTGACATTATTTCAATAAAGTGTGCGTATGTATGTTTTTAGGGCAAAGCCACATTAGGCTATTTGTCGTGCCTACCACGGGGAATCGGATCCTGAATTTTAGAGTAGTAAATCCGTAACCTTACCGCTGTCCCAGTGGAGAAATAAACGAAATAAATGCGTAATTTAAAGGAAACAAATAGTACGTTCGTGATCAACTTTGTACGTGTTTTATTATCTCAAACTTTTTATTCCTTTCTATATATCTTATTTTGGAAGGATACATATAATACTATTAAGTTATACAAATAACATTTTGATAGATACGGTGGATGATAAATGTTTTTTTTTGTTGCAATCTTTCCAATTTAGAAGAAAAAAATCTGTGTTTCATTCTTCGAATATCTAAATATGTCAGGTTTTATTATGCTGTTAATAGTATATGACCAGTGTAGGATATGGAAAGTCCAAGATAAAATTTTATTTACCACTCTCGAAGGGTCAGTAGTTACACTAGCCTTTTTACAGGGTGTCCCAAAAAGATGTATACACACTTTGAATGATTATAACTCACTCAAACGTTCTTTTTTTCAGGTGCATTTGATTTGAAGTAAGGGCAAAAGCAAAACTAAACTTTAAAGAAATTTATCTTAAAGTGTTATTGGAAGTGCGAGAACGTAGCTGAAATTCAAAGACAGTTAAGAAGGGAATTTCAAACAGATCCACCTTCGCGACTCATCATTACTCGCATCAGAGATAATTCTGAAACAAATGGAACTGTTCAAGGCGTCCATAAAGGACGTTTTGAAAGACCGCGGTCGTCCACCAATCCCACACGAGAAGCAGAGCTGTTGGAAAGTCTCAACCGATCTCCAAGAAAATCTGTTTGGCAAACAGCCCGTGAGACAGGAATCCCAAAATCGAGCTTCAATCGCATGTAGAAGAGCGTTCATTGGAAAAAAAATGTTATTTTGCCATTACTCCACGCCCTCAATGAAGAAGATCCTGATCGGAGAGTTGAATTTTGTGAGTGGTACCTGATAAAGTCTGCAGAGGATGCACAGTTTCCAAAAAAATTTGTCTGGAGCGATGAGGCCACATTTAAGATAAATGGCTCAGTTAATCGCAACAATTGCACTTACTTGGCACCTCACAACCTGCACGTTACGGTTGAACACCTCGTAAACTTACCAGGGGTTACTTACAGTGTGGTGTGGATTATCCGCGTTGGGCGTAGCTGAACCACTCTTTTTTTGAAAACATAGGCACTGGTCTCGTTTATTTGGAGATCAGGAGTTTTATTTCTAGCAAGATGGAGCACCTCTCAAATGCCATCGTAATGTGAGAGCCTATCTTGACGAAAATTTGCTGAACAGATGGATTGGACAAAGAGGCAGCACTGGATTTTCTCCACGTTCACCATACCTCACACTTCTGAACTTTTTTATGAGAATACGTCAAAGATAAGGTTTATAGCACAAAACCTGCAACAATCAATGAGCTGAGAGCAGCAATTGAAAGAGAATGCACCAAAATACTAAATGAAATGATTCGTGAAGTTTGCAATTCCATCTGTCCGCTTTATCAGCATTGCCTGGATCAGAACGACCATCAGTTCGAACACCTGCGGTAAAGCCTAGAATTATCTTAATAAACATTACATTTATAATTATTTAAAGTGTGTATACATTATTTTGTTACTATATAGCAAAATATATACTAATGTAACCACTAATAGTGTAACCATAAATAAAACTCTGTTAAAAAGCAGCTGCAAAACTACATAATGAAATATTTGCGTTCTGTCAACCACAAGGGCACGAACTCGAGTCGTTAGCGTAGTAAGTTCCTAAACCTACCTTTGACCAACCGGGGGAAAAGTAAATTTTAATCTCACATGTGAAATGTTGTACGTTTAATGTTCGTTTCACATGTGAGGATTACAAATGAGCGTTAAATATGGTAAATAGTGTACCTCACACCTGTGTGATTGTCTGTTTGTTTGTTTTAAATTTCACGCAAAGCTACACGAGGGCTATCTACGCTAGTCATCTCTAATTTAGCAGTGTAAGATTACAGAGAAGACAGCTAGCTATTCATCACCACCCACCCCCAACTCTTGTGCTACTCTGTCCAACGAATAGTAGGATTATGTTATTCTCAAGGCTAAAATAGCGAGCATGTTTGATATGACAGTGATTCGTAGCTGCGCCCCTCAGATTACAAGCCGAGTTCCCTAACCATTTGGACAAGCAGAGTCCAATCTGTACGATGCCCACTTCTCTTAATGCTTTCACTCAGTAAGTCTGTTCCATAATGGCATTTGTAGGGCTTGTGTGCGCAGCTTGAAAAGTTGTTAGAATATCATCCAAAGTTAAGAAATACTGCTATAGTTTGGATATTAAATTAACATAAATGTTTTAAACCTATCTTTAAAGATGTGATTGTACACAGAAATGGTTTCAAGTCAGGTCTTGAGTGTCAATCTACGAATGCCTTTGATGTCACATCATCACTTTACATGATGTAAATTTAAAACATTAAAGGATAGACAGTTGAACTACTCATAGCTTTAGTATAGATAGCAGTTTACCGGACATACACTGTTTATTACTATCATTATTTAATGTTCACTACGAACTTTAAACACAAAATGTAGGAAAATATTTCACCCGTAAAGGCTGTATAAATCTGCTTCATACAGTTTTCACTAATCAAACATTTCTAATAAGAGACATCTGAGAATCAATACAATACATTAATATTTTCTGTTGGAATAAAAATTGCACGTGTCTTATATAACTGACAGATGGAAAATTATTCCTAATCAACCACAGATGTACAGGAAGTACAACTGCTCGATGATTTTACTAGCCTGAAAAAAACTGGAAAAAAAGCTGTACCAGAAAACATAAAACAAAGTGGTTAGTTGTTAGTGCTGTAGTTGTTCATAATTAATTAACCCTTGTTTGTTGATTGATTAATGGCAGTCGTTTAACATTTGGTATTCTGTTTGATATCTTCTTTACTTTTAATTTAACCCGCGCTTTTAAAATTTTAAATCAGTATTTAAGAAATATATAGTTTCACATAGTGCTAAATATTATGAATGCAGCGTCCTCTCTATAAAAAATAACAATGCATAGATACACATACATACATACATACATATATATATAAGAAAACTACAGATACGAATTATGTGGAAGGTCCGGCATTGTCAGGTTGTTAGGGGCTCAACTCGTAATCTCAGGGTTGGAGGTTCGAATCGCTGTCGCACCAAACATGTTTGCCATTTCCGCCATGGATGCATTATTATGGTACGGTTAATCGCACTATTCGTTTGTAAAAGAGTAGCCCAATAGTTGATGGCGGGCGGTGATGTCTAGCTGCCTTCTCTCTAGTTTTAATTGTTAAATTTGGGAGAGCTTGCACAGATAACCCTCATGTAGCTTTGCGCGAAATTCAAAAATAAAACAAATAATTATGTCGCATTTGTTCACAATGAAAATCAAAGTCGCAGTGTATGTAGCTCGAGACATGAAATTGTAGCAAATTCGATAATAGAGTTCGAAAACGAACGTGCACTGAATTTGATCTTTTAATTCCTATTGAAAAGTACGATTAAAATTTACTTAAAATTCATTGTCATCGCATCACTCGTTAGTGATTACAAAAGTATTATCGGTAAACACTTTCAGTAGAACTAATATTACGATATTGTTTACAACGTTAAACACCACCAACCGTGAAACCTGTGATTTTTTAACGTTCCGTTTACTACATGTGGTTCATAAAACGAAACCATATTCACAAAATAGAATACAAACATTTTTTTATCTTATTTCTGCTGTTTTATATAATACATAGAATCGTTATCCAGATAAGTTACCAAGTGGTATGACAGGAATAACTGATTAAAAAAAACAACGAGAATTATATTAATTTTCCATATTCGTTTTATGTAATAACTGTTTTAATTATTGAGATTTGTAATTTTTTGACTACTAACATGAGATGATGGTATAAGGTTTCCAGATAGTTCGTGTCTGTTGCGTTGCGATTTATGAGATTCGAACAAAGTTTCTGAAAGACATAAAGTTTTCATTGCGCCTAGAACAGAGATGAATTATTTAGGCCTATCATGGAACATCTCAAACAAAGACCTTGTGACAAGACCGTACAAGACCATGCGTTGGTTTACGGCTGAGATCTGCCTGTAAAGTGCTGATGTGACACAGCCAGGCGCTCGTAAACTGACACTTAAAACTGGGCGTGGAACCATTTCTGTACGAGCAAAATTTTCATGGTATCGATCCACGTGCTGAAGGTACATTCTATTTTAGAAGAAATCTCAGCTTCCGTGTGCACGTTATGTAATAACTGTACTCTGCAAGGTCGCGTGCACCCCTCAGTCCATTTCAATATCCGGCATGTTTAAGTGAGTCATCTGCATATATCGCTTGCGGGAAATTCATCTGTTCAGACTGTCTGGTTGAACTGGTAGTAGAGCAATTATCTATCTGTCTTTCTGTCACTATTTGCCTATCCTCCTGTCTGTGAACATCTACTTACTTTATCAGTGTTTATTTACACGTGTAGCTACCTGGGTCTTTACATCTATATAAAGGCATACTTAATTATTTATTTAACTATTTTCTTGATCTGTTTATCTGTCCGTTTACAAGTCCATATTTATACAATATTACATTATAAGTTACTTCAATAAGTTGACATATTCATATTTAGGTTCAAAGGCTCAGGTTCCGTGGGCCAGCGGGAAGTTTCAGGACATACAACACTAAAATCTGGAGTTCGAATCCCTACTCTGCCTGGATGAATGGTTTATGATTGTGTCTCCAGTTAAAGTATCAAGTAGGAGCTTTTTTAACAGGATAATATATATATATGATGAATTACTTTGACTTGTTGAAAATATATTGTTTCAATGCATCGCTCCTAGAGGAACGGAGTAACGTGTTTTATTTTAACAATTTCGAATAACGAACGTCATTCACTGAAACAGTTTGTATATGATCAGTTTCAGAAACAACTTCGAACTTTTTCATTATTGTTATTATTTTTATAAAATAACATCTTTTTATACGTTTGTTTATCATAACAACAAGTAATCGTGAATCCTTTAGCGTCCACTGAAGTCTGTTTCAAGTCCTACTGAGGCAACAATAGAGACTCCTAATGTTTTGCATGATTTGACTTGTTTTGTCAGATTCACTAAATTTAAAATTTTTACATATGCCATTATTTTATAGAGATCAATTTTTAGGCAAAAAAGCAAAAAAAATCCAGCGTAAATAAAAAACTAGGATACAAAGTACAAAGTGGGAAGGGTAAAATATACCAAAGTAAAACAAAAGTTAGTCGAAATAGTAACCACAAAGAGGCAGAGATAAGTCGAAAAGCCGACTACCAGATTTAATCTCTATTCACGCAGCTTGATACGTGGGATGGGAAGAAATCAAACGCTAAAAGCTTACGTGTATGCTTAGCTGACAATGTTCAACATTTAGAACTACCGTTCACAATTTGCGGGAAGTAACTGCTTGTAATGAATGTTTGTAATCTTAAAAGCATTAGGTGAATCAATTTTCTGAAAAAAAAAAAAAATTTACTTTTAAACCCTGTTTATATGGAATCCCAAGACTATATAAAAAATTTAGAAAAGTAAAATTCAACTTTCCTACTAGTTTAGTATTTTTTTTATAAAACTGGCAGCCGCCAGGTTAATCGAAAATTTCAACTTATTAATAAATAAGTTAGAAATGTTAATTGTGATATTAATGGTTATGCCCCCCAGTGGTATGGCGATATGTCTGCGGACCCTCACCGCTAGAAACCGAGTTTCGATACCTGTTGTGCTTAGTTCTAAACAAACAGAAAATTAATAATTGTACTGAAAATTAAATATTAACAATATTTTATATTACATATAATTCGTAAAGCAGAAGAAAGATAATTCATAAAGTTACCAGGTTTTCAAATATTGAAACTAGGACACAGGTTAAGATCTCGAAACAATTTATTGATATCAAGTGAAAAGAATATTTTGTAAGCAATACTTACAGATACCTCGTGGAAGAGTGAATTTTTTCAATCAATTTCTTGTTGATTGGGATTTTTAAAAGTCTATGCAAATTATGTTCACCTTTAAGTTATTTTAAATAAATGGTCCATGTCTTGGGCCTGGCATGGCCGAGCGCGTTAAGTCGTGCACTCGTAATCTGAGGGTCGCGGGTTCGTGCCCGCGTCGTGCTAAACATGCTCGCCCTCCCAGCCGTGGGGGTGTTATAATGTGACGGTCAATCCCACTATTCGTTGGTTGGTAAAAGAGTAGCCCAAGAGTTGGCGGTGGGTGGTGATGACTAGCAGCCTTCACTCTAGTCTTACACTGCAAAATTAGGGACGGCTAGCACAGATAGCCCTCGAGTAGCTTTGTGCGAAATTCCAAAACAAACAACCAATCCATGTCTTGAAAAATCGAATATAGGCTGTGAACAGCGTCTGTTTGCATTTAGGTGACTGACTTTGTTGTGATATTTAGATATTTCGTATTCTATCGATTTAATGAGATTATAGTGAATCTTAATAAAAATATTCCAGGATATAATTTAAGTCTTATCTACTATTTCGCAAAGAAACATATACATCTATTAGATATTAAAAAGCACTTACAAAAAAAGATGATGCCACTTGTAGAACACTTGAGCGATTGATAGAACTGTTAGGGTGACATTTATTAAAATTATGTAGAATGTGTCGTGTGTTTATTTAGATAAAAGTTGGTTCTGATGTCTATTAACTTTCTTTTCTCACCGCGTTTCTTGTTTTATAATGCCAATCAGAACATACCCAAGGTGGCTTTTTTCTTTTAAACTAAAATTCCATTTTTTGTGTTTCAACTAATATTTTTAGTCGATAATAAACATAAGAATTTCTTAAGACCACATAAAGTCCGGTATTTATGAATTTGGTTTGTTTGGAATTTCGCGTAAAGCTACACAAGGAATATCTGGCTAACCGTCCCTAATTTTGCAGTGTAAGACAAGAGGGAAGGCAACTAGTCATCATCATCCACCGCCAACTCTTGGGCTACTATTTTACAAACGAATAGTGAAATTGACTGTCACTTATGCCTTCACGGCAAGCATGTTTGGCGCAACGGAGTTTCGAACCTTCGACCCTCAGATTACGAGTTGAACACCTTAACCCACCTATGACTTTAATACTTTTATTTTAATATGTTTTTGTATTCTAAGTCCCTCAAGTTCACGATTAATATCTGATCATTTCTTAAATAATGTCCGATTTCAGGTTCAGAAAAAGAAAAATGATTTGAAAATGATTTAATGTTATTTAATTAATGATGTATGTTCCATTATTATGAATTACTTCCTGCCAACGATTCACGAACTTCTGAATGCTACTTCTATAAAATTCTTGGGGTTTGGAGGAAAAGACGTAGAGAAGGTAGTTTTGACATGTTTATGTGTTCCAAGCTCTTTTCTATCAAGATAGTTCACTAAATTCGGAAAAGATGATAATCAGATGAGGCAAGGTCTGGAGAACAAGGAGGGCGTGAAGGTCTGGCTCTTCAATTTTTACAACATTCAAGCGCTCTAACTGTTGACAATATAATTTTGATGTAATTGTTAAGTTGAGTGGCAGCAATTTAAAATGGATCACACTAGCAATATCCTACCAAAAGCTTAACAAGACTTTTCTAGGGTGAAGGTCCATTACGAGCTGTGCATTATCCAGTTTACCCACACTGAGCCATTGACCGCAGCGTTTAACATTTTTATAAAATATCCATTTTTCATCTCCAGTCAATAACCTGTCCAGAAAAGACGAGTTACGTTTACGAGAGTGCAAAGAAGTGTATATGTCCACTCTTGATCTAAGGTTGGCTTCTGTCAAATCATGGAAGACCCATTTTCCAAGTTTCGACACCTTTCCAGGCTTTTGGAGATGACAGTGAACTGTTGGATGGGTTGAATTAAGCTTCTGTGCTAGTTCTTCAACTGTAACTGCAAAGTCTTCATCAAGTGCAGCCAGCAGCAAGTCATCATGAAACTTAACAGGAAGACCTGAATGTGGCTCATCACTTAAGCTGTAGTCACCTGATCTGAACTTCTGAAACCACCTTTGACACAATAGACTTCGCATTATAAATACCTTGAATGTTTCGTGTAGTTTGTGCTGCAACACTGCCTTCTTTAAATTCATGAAACATTACATGCCTAATGTGCTCCTCAGACACATCCATCTTCATAAGGGTTTATTTGATTAATGCTCTAAAAAAGTGGAGTTGCGTTAATTTCTTTCATTTGAAGATTTTTATACACGTCCTACTACATATTTTAGTCATTAAAGCCTTCTACAAAGACAGAAATGATGATGCACTTTCTGTATTTAATTTTCGGATATTACTTATGGGATGATCTGATATTATGGAAAAATGAAGTTTGTTTGTTTCTTTTTTGAATTTCGAGCAGAGCTACACGAGAGTTATGTGTGCTACCCGTACCTAATTTAGCAGTGTGAGACAATAGGGAAGGTAGCTAGTTGTTACCACCCACCGCCAAGTCTTTGGCTACTCTTTTACAAACAAAAAGTGAGACTGTAACATTATAACGCCCCTACAGCTGAAATGGCGAGCATGTTTGGTTGGACGAGGATTGGAACCCTCTATCTTTAGATTACAAGGCGAGCACCCTCAACAAATAATATAGAAAGGAGCTTTACACACAAACACGTAAAGTTACATACAACTATACCAAAGACGTCATATATAAAAGAGTATATTAACATATGCTTTAGAGGGCAAATTGAATTTTCATTTATTCTAATAGTTGTTGTTGTTGTTGTTTTTGAATTAAGCACAAAGCTACACAATGGGCTATCTGTGCTCTGCCCACCACGGGTATCGAAACCCGGATTTTAGCGTGTAAGTCCGCAGACATACAGCTGAGCCACTGGGGGGCTTATTCTAATAGGAATAATTATTGATCTGGCCTGGCATGGCCTAGCGCCAGATCAGGCGTGCGCTTCGTAATCTGAGGATCGCGGGTTCGCGCCCGAATTGCGCCAAACATGCTAGCCCTCCCAGCCTTGGGGGTGTTATAATGTGACGGTCAATCCCACTTTTCGTTGGTAAAAGAGTAGCCCAAGAGTTGGCGGTGGGTGGTGATGACTAGCTGCCTTCCCTCTAGTCTTACACTGCTAAATTAGGGACGGCTAGCACAAATAGCCCTCGAGTAGCTTTGTGCGAAATTCCAAAATAAAGAAACAAACAAAAAATTATTGATCTAGGAACCCTAGATTTCATCGTATTCGAACACGCACGAATCTGCTATAGGAAATGGAATATCAACTTCTGGAGATGGGTTCCACTTTGTTCTACTGGTTCGTTTGTTTCACCCCCCTTTTTTATTTACTTATTACTCTCCTAAATCCTTGTTTTCGACAAGAGCCACTACTGTCCTTCAATCGGCTGAAGACGATGCATTGTCGTTTCAAGTTTGTGGGCTTGAGTCCTCATTGTGGATACCTTCTTACCTCTATTTTCATTCCTACTTATGTATCTTTGTTACTAAGGTGCATTTTCATCATTTCAGGCTGTTGTTTGCACAGTAATTCTATTTGTTTTAACTTTAAAGATGACGCCTTTGCTTTTGGTTTAGTTTTCTAAAATTTTTCAAACAATTGTCTAAGGTGTTAAGAATATGCTGTTTCGTTTTATATATATATATTAAAACTAATGTATGTTCGTTTGTTTTTGTTTTAATTTCGCGCAAAGCTACTCGAGGGCTATTTGAGCTAGCTGTCCCTAATTTAGCAGCGTAAGACTAGAGGGAAGGCAGCTAGTCATCACCACCCACCACCAACTCTTGGGCTACTCTTTTACCAACGAATAGTGGGATTAATCGTGACATTATAACGTCCCCAAGGCTGAAAGGGTGAGCATGTTTGGTGCGACAGGATTCGAACCCGTGACTCTCATATTACGATTTGAACGCCTTAACCCACCTGGCCATGCCGGGCCTAAAATTGATGCAACTTTTGTGTTTTATTTACGTAACTAAATGAGAAGTGGCTATCCAAATCACATTCAGTTTCACTGCTTCAAATTACAATGCTGATGTTACATAAAACATCTTTACCTCTTAAATCAAAACTAATTTGACATTGCTTGCATTTTCTTTTGGAAATTGTTAAAATTAGAACAAATAAATAGTTTACAACTTCTTTCTTACTGGTAACTACTGCACTTCTCGAATTTTCCAACAAAATCAGATTTTTAAACACTTGAAACAGCTTGTTTTTAGAATTTGTTTACAATTTTATTAGTGATAGTCTTTCCGGTAAGTACAATTTATTATCAACAAGGGGAAATTTAGCTGTTATTTCCAGATGCTCTGATATACATAGACAATCATAAGTACTGGAGTCTGCGGACAAGTAGAAATTGTTGCTTAAGAGTAAAACTAAATTCACAATTCATGAGTTCTCCAAACAAGACTAGAGAAACCATGAAGGCTACATTCAGAATCTGTTGTTAATTGCACTGAAAGTCATTAAGTGATATTATAACAACCATGAAGTTATCTATCAACTTACCAGAATCTTTGAAGAAGAATTACAAAAGATACAGAGAGTCACTTACATTATTTCTTCAAGTACTGCCCATACAAATCATCAAGTTAATAACCACAAACGTCTGATTAGGTGGTTCCTTCAACATAAGCCTATACCATCGTAACCATGATGTTAAGAGTGATAAACTTCTAATTAGAACAGACTATGGCTCCTTCGATATAAGCCTGTATATAGTAACCACAATGTTAATAATGAAAAATTTCTGGTTAGAAGGGATTATGGCCCCTTCGATACAAGCCTATATATAGTCACCATAATATTAATAACGAGAAACTTCTGATTAAAAGGGACTATAGTCCCTTCGATATAAGCTTATATATATTAATCATAATGTTAATAATACGAAACTTCTGATTAGAAGAAATTATGACTCCTTCGAAAAAGCCTAAAGTAACAATAACATTAAAAGTGAGAGTCCCGTGATAAATATTGAAATCGTGGAGTGCAGTTAAAAGAAGCCAACTAAATTTGAATGTTAAGGCAGAAATAATCTCGGTTGTCATGGGAACCATGATAATTCCCCTTGAGCTGGAACACGTCAGAGAGAAGTTATCCGTAAAATCTAATTTCCTTCGGATTATATGCCAGACAATTAAACAACGTACATCACACACGATTTTTATCTTTGCAACCTCTTCTTAACTCATTAGACGATATGTACTAATTTCTTTGTGCAGCGGCATAATAAACAAATGCAAGAACAATACGCATATACCATTAACCCAAGAATACGGATAATTAAATTTTCCTTGCTCTTTCTCTAAATACCCTTATTCAAGCGGTTTACTTTAATGAACTTTTTTTTTTTGTAAATTAGAAAATCGACGCCAATAATTTTCATTGAAAACAACACGAGAAAATTAAATAAAAAACTTATCTTGCTTAAACTTCCTCGCAGAATGGCCTGTTCTGCAAAAGATTGCACGCTACCCGTATGTGTGTGAGGTTATTTTGATAGCTGTAGTATGTAAATGAAGAATATCTTAGTTGGTAACTAATCTTATCAAACAAGACTTTCAGTATCGAGCAATATCAACATTCACGGACGCAGCTGGATAGATGATACAGTGTCACTCGAAGGGAGAATTATATGGCTTCAGGTGAAGAAGATAACTTGTAGTTTTCTTAACGTATTAATGTTCTCTAATTTTCAATAAGAGTTCGAGTCTATTCAACCTTCTAGATGCAACAGGTTTCTTTGAACTTCCGATTCCATGATAACATTCACACTATCATTATTAAAAAACAAAAAATTCAATTTACAAATGTTTCAAGTAAAGCTGGCTTGGTTTCAATTTCGCGCAAAGCTACGCAAGAACTATCTCCGCTAACCGAAGAGTGAAAAACTAATGGGAAAACAGCCAGTCTTTACTACCCACCGCCAAATCTTGGGCTACTATTTTACCAAAGAATAGTTGGATTGATCGTTACTTTTTAACGCCCTTAGGGCTGAAAAGACGATTACGTTTAGTGTGACAGGGATTCGAACCTTCGACTCCAAGATCGTGAGTCGACTATATAGCTATATTGGGCCTAAATAAAGTTGAAAATAATTAAGATTCGCTTGCAAATGTTGTTTCTTGCAAACTGATGATATAAAAGATGCTTAAACCACTATTATATTCGTTCCATCCAAGCCGGATAGTTTTAATTATAATTTTTTTTTCTTTCCCTAAATGCTCTTATTTAATGGTCATCTTTAATTAACAGACTTTTTCTTTTTCAATGGTTTTTTAATTAATTAAAAATGATTGTTGACAGTTTTCTTGAGATAACGATACATTATTGTTGTCATTTAAAACCAAACGGCAGTTATTATATAATATTTGAGATTTTTTTAATTAAAAAATGGGTAAGTATGTTCCTCTGGTTTCGATGAGCTAACATAATATATGAATACTTTCTTGCTAAAGAATTTATGTATACTAGACTCCAGGGTACTTATTATTATTTTTTTATAATTTTAAGTCATACGTTTCAGCTATTTATGACTGATGTACCGATGCAATTATAGAGCCTTTATCTATTTTACTGTGTTATATATTCACATACAGTTTTAAGCCGAAAGCTGTGATTACCTAATCTATATATGTAATAGCTAAATATCTGTTACGTTTTGTATCATCTGGACGATTATTCGCAAATAACAAATCAAAATGTTTATTTTCAATAAAATGGAAATTATTATTTATTTATTTTTGCACTTCCTAAAATTTCTTATCAATGTCTGAATGGTCATTCTGAGAAAGAAACAAAAAAACAAACAAACTTGAGATTCCTCCGTCAACTCATTGAAAGAAATATTTCCAAGATAGGAGAGGAACATGAAAGAAAAACAACAAACGTAAAAGGAGAGAAACGTGTTTGAATATATAGAATTTGTTGTTCGGTCGATATATATCTATTTTTTTCCATATTGGTATTATATAAATGTATGATTTTATTGTACCATTTCGAATAAACTGATTTTAATTTAAGTCAGTATTTCTCGTTTAGCAACTGTCAAAAAATGCTTACTTCATTAGCGGCTCTCAGTAACAAAAATTCACGCGGCTAGTTAACGAACTCGAACGGTCTATTGCAATGGTTGTATCCATTGCATCAAAACCCACAGATTTTTGCCAGCAATGCATTGCAGTCAGTGTCCTTTGCTTAAAAACAAACGTAATTTTCGTTATTAAAACAACATACAAAATAAAAAAAAGTATTATAAATGGCACACTAGACAATCATATTGCGTTTACACTCAGATCTTATGGATTGGTTTAACTGCACATTTTATACTTATTCATCACTATTTTTAGAAAAAAAATATCACTGAATAGTTTAAACAGGCATCTGTTAGTATGTTGTAAATTGAAATTACATCCAACGTCGTTTTTTTATTATTTTGTATTATTATGATTAAGAAACGCTGGATTAAAACGATATATAAAATATAACTAGCTCAATTATGGTACTTGTACTTTGTAGTGAAATTGTATTTTGTTTTAAAAAGAAAAGTTTTGGATAGGAAATACTACTTTATCTCATATATTAAAAAGAAAACTTCCTCTATTCTTACATGCTGTTTATGAAAAAAGTACACAAACAATTTAGGATAAAAAGAGAATTTGATTGTGGCATTAAATTCCATCTGATCTTTTCAGTATCATTTTGAGAATCAACGAAGCTTTAAAATTATTCCAATTTTCATTGCCAGAACAATGGAACTTTTTTATTTCATTATTCCTGAAATGGAACAAAGAGATCAGCAGTGGGGTATAATTTACTTGGTATAAATCGATGTTTCCTGAGATGTTGACAATATTTGATGACTCCTGCATTTGCAGATTATTGAAAAATACAATAACGTTTATACACAAATTACTCCATTTAAAAGATAAAGTACATTATTTCAATGTTTGTGTTTATGTGTTCTGGTAGAGTGTATACACTCTACTGTTTCTTTAATGTTACTTTTTCATTTTATCTGGAATATTTAATACATTTGCTTTATTAATTTTTATAATTTTTATGTATAATGTTTGGATTGTTAGCTTAGTATACGGATTTAGGACTAGCTTAACAGGCTATCTGGCCAAACCTCTTGAGGTATTACTGGGTTTCAGGCTGAAAATCTCCACGACAACAAAGATACCTAATCGATAAGACAATACATTCAAACATTTATAAGTAACAATATAAGAAAATTATATTAATGCTATAGATTTCAAAGTACATGAATAAACCCCATGCTCGACAACACTGACAGTCACTAAATTTTCTATAAAGCTGTTGTCTAAATGACACAAAACTCAAGAGTTACTTTTACAAATTATCTCGTGATAAACACAATGAAACCTAATTTGTTTTGGAATTTCGCACAAAGCTACTCGAGGGCTATCTGTACTAGCCGTCCCTAGTAGCTAAGACTAGAGGGAAGGCAGCTAGTCATCACCACCCACCGCCAACTCTTGGGCTACTCTTTTTACCGACGAATAGTGGGATTGACTGTCACATTATAACGTCCCCACGGCTGGGAGGGCGAGCATGTTTGACGCGACTCGAGCGCGAATCCGCGATCCTCAGATTACAAAGCGCACGCCATAACGCGCTAGGCCATGCTAGGCCCATGAGACCTAAACAGGAAACACATCTTTTTCTACACATCTGTTGAAATCTATTACATACATACTAACTTCGGAGAATTTTAATTATCTCCACTTTGGGGTATTTGGCATTATTGTATTTTCAATGTTATGTGCCATGAGCTTAGCGGCTAGGTATGACTCCCCAAGGTCCAAGCGTAGCCATTCCCAATTTGGAAATGCTGACCTGAGGAAGAACAACTCGTTATCAGTAGTTGAAAGTTCAAAAAACTTGTTCAACAGCACATACGTAACGATTCGAATTTTGGTGCTTCAGATCTGCATCTTAGAAAGCTGACCACTAGAACATTTCCAGCCCTTGTTAAATGAAAATATAATCCAACATCTACAGTTAAGCCTAACCATAAAAATAAATTAAAATGAGCACTGGTAGAAAAAAAATATTTTAACCGTGAGATAATGTGAACGATGCATGCTGTTGTTGTTAATTTTCCTCACATTTTCAGAAAAAAGTCAAATATACATTTGGCACCAGACACAAACAGTTATGTTATTCCGAAAAAAATTTTCAGTCATAAGTTTTTACAGATAATTTTCCTGATAACAGTAATATTATTTTACTGTATTAAAACTGATAAATCACTTTAAATTTCTCCTACTTCTCCCCAAATCAACTGTTAAAAGAAACTATGCTAAAAATAAGACAAACTTCGAACTCCGACAGAAGCGAAGGCCAATAAATCCAGACTTTAAAACCAGTTTTATTACATTTCTGCATTTTAAAATAAACTCTGTAAACCACTGTGACATTTCAATGACAACTTAACAAGTTGTACAACTTCTCGTATGTATACCATGGAAGTGAATAAATGATTTGTAAAGGTTCGGTTTAGATTGTTTTAATGTATACTGATATATTGAGCAAAGAATTAAAATATTTTGGAATTAAATGGGAGAAAAGAGACACTGATTCAGTTTGTTTTATTATAAAAAGAAGAAGAAATAGACCGAAAATTTCTAGTCGTTTTGGCAAATGAACTCTTACCAAACTTCCTTAGAATGAATGTGTATACACACTCAAAGACTTGACATTATAAATCAAAGTGGCCAGCTGGCTTAAACTCTAGACAGTGGTAGATTAACCCAAGTACAATGTTCGTGCACTTGTGAAGAAATGCAATTTCCGCCCTGACTTAAATGTCTGAATTCAAGTGTTGTAAATGAAAGAGGTGCTGTCGCATATTACGACGCAATATTGATTGTGTGTTCAGGATAATAAAGAAAAAGAAACAAGAAAACTGTCCAAAGTTTCTTTGTAAACTAGCCCAGTCAAACAATCACTTCCAAGCAGTTTACCCTCCGTTATTTGCGATACTTTAGATACATATCTAATAAAGAAGATGGATGGATTTGGAGCTCGAGTAATGGAAGAATGTGGCACAAACCCATTTTACTTTTGAGAAATCTAAAATTCCTTCATATTTCATTTTTGCGAGATTTAATCCCTCGACGCTTCCTCATCTACCACCAATAGATTAGATTAACATTGCGTCAATAAGTTTTTCGAAAGGATAAGATTAATGCAGTATCACGATAATTTATATATTGGTTAATTAAGAATCTATTGCAACATTTATCCCCTACCTTCCCACACCTTACCGAAACAATTTTGAATTTTTTAACTATATAAAGTTTCAACAATTACATGTAAAATGCAGAATTTTATTGAAAACCTTACATATTATAATTTATAACACTAAATGTTGTAACTAGATTTTCAAACTATATATAATTCATAAGTGGTGATCAGTTTCCGACACAAAGAAATATGTAACAAGTCTTAAGGTTGTTCCTATATACGTTAGATTTTATTGTTTGTTTCACTCACTGTTTTCTTCAGAGAACAAGAACAAAAGAAAACGTGTAACGTGGTTTTCTATAGCTGCTTATATTCTTACCTCCTAACACAAGGCTTAAGAGATAACTGTAGTTGAGATTGTAGGTTTAGAAAATGTGTAACAGATTTTATAAATTATTTTTGAAGCTGCTAGTTTAGTATATTAACTACACACCCAAGGATTTAGAGATACTTGTAATTAATATTTTAGGTTTCTTTATACCTGTCACTCTAATGACAACTAAATAGAATGCTGATAATTGTTACCTCCCTCAAAAAACAACTACAATAAACAAACAGCAACATAACAAAAGAACAGTATATACTGAAAGAATAACATTAATTGAGTTTCTGATCTCTGATCATCTCAATTATCGAATGATTTTTGTACACATTCACTATATAGCCAATTGGACTTAATCTAATTCTTTGACGGGCAGTGCTTATTATTCAGAATGCTTGTAATTTTAGAATATATTTTTTCACATATGACTGGTTCGAATGCAAATCGAGAATTTGAACATATACAGAAAAAAAGAATTAGGAGATAAAAATACACTCATGCTTCGGATTCACGAGCGAGCGAGATACAAATACACTCGTGCTTTGGGTTTACGAACAAAGTGACACGTAAAACGTCTAAGTATTATTTTTTACTATAATATTTTCTAAAGTCACTATCTTATACATGTAATAGATATAAATACACCGTTTTAAGATAAATCAAATTTTAAATAATCAATTTCGGGCATTTGTCAGATATCTATTCTTATTATTATCCTATACTTTCCATTTATATGTTATAAAAGTAGATAAATATTCTATGTTGGACAGTAAGACATAACCGTCACATTATAAATGCAAATAAATGTTACATGTTGGTTATAAGACATAATCACCAGATGGCACGATAAGTCATCTTTACTAGAAGTATTCATAAAAATGTGATCTTTTCCTATTAACTAGCTCCAAGTTTCTAAAACACAGAGTATGCAGCTACCATTTCAGGGAGTAAAATGACAAACTCACAGAAAACACAATGTGGGAAAAAATCGTTTCCAGTTACGCACATTTAAGGTACTAAAGTAGGGACTTCAGTGATATTTGTACGAGACAGAGTGAAAACGTATTCTGAAAATCATAAAAGTGATAATTATAAGGCAAAAAGGTGATACAATATAAACAAGGTAAATCAATATCATTCTTCATATTAGGAAAAAATTAGGAATTTGTTTCTATACGGTAAGGATAATAATGTACATATGTAATAATCATGGCAATCTACAGTGTTTGTACAAGATAAGAAGGACGACATTGTTTGTCTACGGTAAGAATAATAGTGTACGATGCAAGAATCATACAAACACAATAGATTGCCAAGGTAAAAACTACAACATATTTTGGATATGGTAAACACAATAGCGTACATACATAAAAACAATGACAGTACACAGTGTTTATATAAGGTAAGAATAAAATAATGAAAATACTTTTAGTGTGTTTTAAAAGGTAAGAAACTGTTTCTGTGAAGATAAGATAAGCAGTGTTTTATAAAGGAGGACAAGTGTATACAGAAGATAAATACTACATAGTGTCTGCTAAAGGGTTGTACAATATATAAATTGTAGTACGGATTATTTGTATTGAATGAGAACAACAGTATCTTGAAAACTTAACAGTAGCAACATTTGTATAAGCCATACATGAATTATTTTATCGACCATAATTATACCAGAAAGCGACAGTGTAAACAAAAAGTAATAAGTACAACACAAGAGAAAATAAATGTTAGTATAACGTAAGAATACGAATTTATACACTGTTTACCTGTCACTCGTAAATGATTTTACATTCACAGGTGAGACGTATTTTATATTTACAAGTCACGAACAAAGTATTTTATATCTATAGGCCTTCTTTCTTAATTTCAGGCAAAGCTTCACAACGGTTATTTGCACCAGCCGTCCCTAATTTAGCAGTGTAAGACTAAATGGGAAGACGCCTAGATATCACCATCCACCGCCTACTTTTGAGCTAAAAGCTCTTACCAACAGATAGTGGGATTGACCGTAACATTATAACGCCCCTACAGCTGAAATGGTGAACATGTTTAATATGACAGAGATTCGAACCCGCAACCCTCGAATTGGGAGTCAAGTGCCTTATCCACCTGACCATACCTGGGCCTACTTCACAGGTCACGGAAGGAAATTACGTAAAAGATACAAGTTAATATTTTTACATTTAAGTAAATTAGCAAATTAAAATGGTAGTGCTGCCACCTATGTAGTTTTGAAGTGTGTGTTACATTTCTGAAAGCAAGTTTTATTCATTCTTTCACGATGAATTTCAAATGCAAAAATTTTACAGAAATATATATATGTATATACACACAAAATATATTAATATACTTGAATATTTTAAATGCTATTTTAGACAGTCACTATACGGCTTTATCTAGTAGACACGAATGTAAAATGAAAAGCACTGAGTCAGAAAGATACATTTTACAGACGAAAACAATCATGATGGTGGCACATACGTATGGAAGCTTGCTTCACATTATTCAGTATACAGATGCTGACTCAGTAGATGGCTGTTACTGGGAAATTTTTGAAGTCAGATTTGTAAAATTGCTAGCACCATGCGTGTGTCTCTGAAAGCATTTGTCAGCTTAGATTGAACCTGCCACGAAGCCTACAAGTCAAACACCATGTGATTTCCTCTTTCCTTCAACATATGCAGTTTTTCTCAAAATGCTATTTAAAGCTTTGTTGTTGTTTTTTGTTGCCATTATGAGATCATTCAAACACCTTTTTATATTGTATGCAATTCGATTTCTTTTTAACGTTTTCAGTGAGATATAATTTTTTTACTCCTGTTTTGCAAGTATGTATGTTTTCCACTTTTTTGGGCATATTTATCGGCTATTTTCCTCAAACTTCCTGTTCTTATAGAGTTTTTTTTAAAAATATCAGTGAATAAACTATAATTTATTACTTTTAACTAAAGAAGTAGCTATAAATCTTGCTTAAGTCAAAAACAATTCGTAACAAATATCTATAAATCAAAGGAATATTGTTATTCCAAATAAAAATGTATTAAGAAATTCCTGTGTGTGTTAGTAATTAAAGAGTTCCTACACTCACATTAACAACCTTAAAATATGTCTAGTAATAGTCAATTTCATGTTAAACTATATGTTTTAATAGAAACTTTCTGCTCATCACTTATACGCAAATGCAGCATTGCTTTACTTAGCCCCCAAAACATATAAATATTAAACAACTTTAACCGAAGGAAATAACGTGAATTTCTTTGAAACTTCTTACGTTAACAGTTATGCGTGCGTTTTAACAGGACTTTATTATTATTAACAAGTATTTTGAAAACACTTTAGCTGTTGAAGTTATTGCCCCCCAGTGGCTCAGCGGTATGTCTGCGGACTTCCACGCTAAAATCCGGGTTTCGATACCCGTGGTTGGCAGAGCACAGATATTCCATTGTGGAGCTTTGTGCTTAATTCAAAACAACAAAACAACAAGTTGAAGTTACTAGCATGTTTGGTTACACACAAAAAATATGGATAACACAAAAGGGCCTTAAAATTGTTATAATATTCAAATTTCTATTCAGTGCTAAGCGTAATCTGCTATGTTGCTCTATTGGTTATTTGATGTGCAGTAGATGTGAATGTTTGGCTCAATTATGACTCCTGACCATTGTATTTTTGGTGTTTTTTGGTGTTTTTTTGCTATAAACACTTTCAGCAAATGATGAGGAAAGTGGAAAAAAATTGCCTTCTACTTTTCTAGACACACCTTAGTCTTAGGGCAACCGGATGTGTAAAACAGTGTCGAAAAAGTCCTTGTGGAAGAAGAATCTCAGTAAACCTGGGAACGAGGTTAGGTGTCAGCTGCCTAGGTAATCGACACAAATTATGGAGTGATGGAAAAGTAGTGCCCATAATGATAGGTATAGTGAGCTCAGGCCGACCAGTACAAGCTGATGTATACCGTATATTCAATGCGTCCCTCCGATGTAAGGGAGGCGGGGGGAGGTTCGCACCCACCTTCATTGTTCAAGGTTGCCAAGCTTTCCATAGCAGGGACATCTAGACTGACATAAAAGATATCAATCGACAAAAATTATAAATATAAATATATATAAAAAAGAAACTTGGCAGTTTAGTATCAAGGATATCAAACTGATTAGTTTCTGTGCAAAACATTCACAGACATACATGTATTAGTTGAAATAATTTTAGTACATATGTCAGATGTCGTATATATTAAAAATATATAAACTTTCTTTTTTCTACAAATATAAGCTTTCTCTACTATCCAAACCTGAGGCTACAGGCAATAAAGGCAGGTTACTGAAAATTCTGCATGTATATAAACATATAACAGTGTCGAATATTAAACAATAACAAAGGACATATATATGCAAAAACGGCTCGTTTGGGTTGAGAAAATATTTTACATAGAAGAGCGAACAACGTTTCAACCTTCCTCGGTCATCGTCAGGTTCACAAAGAAAGAGGTAACTGACCGGAAGCTGACCACATGTTTGGAAGGGGTTATGTAATTAAGTGTCGGAATGTGGAGAGCGGTGTTAGATGTTTGAATACATAATTTTATTTATTTTATAATATTAATATAGGTATAAAGGTGATTCTAACGTCTGGCTAAACACTTACAGAACTGTGTTACGCTTATGATTATGCCAGTAGTAACTGATAAAAGTTTCTTCGATTAGTATTTTGGTGTTACACACATAGGAAAGTAGTCTACAGTCTTATTCAAATAACAGACATATGTATGAATAATAGTACTTTAGTACTATTACCTAGTAATAATTACAATATTTTTGAGTAAACATTTGTTTTTATTCTACTGACTTACTTTACAAAGAAGGCTTACCAATATAGGGCAGAGGTTAATTTTTTTTCACTCACCTAGTATGAATAATGTGTGTGCAAAATATTACTTTAAAATATATATTCTGTATTTGCATAATGAACGCAGGAATAATTTCTTGTTATAACCCCACCTATACTGAAGCTCGAGAATATATGATGGTGCTGGAAGTATAAATCAAAATGCAGATGGAGGTATAAATAAAGACAAATGAAGCATTTTACATCCATCTAACTGACAACACAGTCAACGCAGCATATAAAAGTCAGCGAGGCCCGAATATCTCACTTGAAAACATTTAAGTAACCAGTTGAATTAAGTCCCAATGAGTGTACCCCAACAGGATGGTACCGCACCAGCATCTTTATTAAGACTGGTTTGGTATGTTTTGAATTTCGCGCAAAGGTACACGAAGGCTATCCGCTCTAGCCGTTCCTAATTTAGCAGTCTAAGACTAGAGGGAAGGCAGCTAGTCATCACCACCCACCGTCAACTCTTGGGCTACTCTTTTACCAACGAATAGTGGGCTTGACCGTCACGTTATAACGCCACAACGAATGAAAGGATGAGCAAGTTTGGTGTGACGGGGATTCGAACTTGCGACCCTCGGATTACGTACGAGTAGAGTGTCTTAACCACTTGGCCATGCCGGACCCTTTATTAAAAAGACCCAAAATAAAATTCCAACAACTAAACCAACAGAGAAAAGGTTCACATCAGGACTCCTCTTAAAGACGGCAGTAGGATAAAAAACAACAAAGAACTAATTAGCAATTAATATCTAGTTACAAAAGTATAAATAAATAGCAAATTAGGTGATCATATAGGTAGCTAAACATGTAAAGAACGGTGGTATTCATAAACTCTAAAAGCTCAAGAGTAATGGACGTAATCTATTAAATACAACTGTAAATGTCGGGAAATAAAACCAGAACACGAATTTTCGGTATACTTAAATTGCACCTTCGAATAAAGATACTAACATATATAAAACAAACTTATTCTTAAGCCAATTACAGGTAACACTAATTTGATTGTTATAATCATAAGATCAATCCAAATCAATGATATTTCTCCGCCTGTGATTGGGTAACTTAAACTTTGAGTGAAAACGAACTAGCACTGGAAAGAGTAGCCGATCGATCAAACCGATTTATATTACTATTCCATAATCACAGTTTAGCCTGTTCACGTTTATACGCCAGAGCTTCATAGCAGACTATACGCCAGTTGGACAATCAATACGCCGGTTTAGCCCACGGTTTTAGTGTTGCCACTCTAGTGAGTTTCCAAGGAGCGTGGAGTTGGGTAGTCTCATCCAATCTACACCACGTTTCAGACATGTCTTATTTACGACATCCGAGTTTCTTTCCAGTCCTCAAACACAAGTCTTGACAAAACACCACAGGAAAACAGGAACTGAAGCATTTAACGTTAGAAAAGAAAGTCATTCTAAACATTTGTTGTATTAAATTAAACTTTGAATTACATATACTTTGACGATTTGTCACAACAAGTTTCTTTACAGCTATGTTACACCTTTATATAACTGATGAAGGTAATAACGTACTTACTTGCACATGCCTAATTTTGCATGATCGTAAGAACTATTAAAATTTAAGAAAACTCTTTACAGTAAAGTTTTGAACCCAGTTTAAAATATATCATTTTAAAAAGTTTTCTTTTTTCATTAAATGTCCACAGTTCTAACAAAATATTGTCGTTAGGAGAAAAAGTTCTATTAGTTGTGTAAAATGTGAACAAAAAGTACCCCTTTCAACAGAAACAGTTTTTGTTTCTTTTTTTATATATGATCTACTGTTAGTTCTAACGTATTTATTGTTATCTATTTCATTGCTATGTTTCTTTCAGCTTAAGATATATTTAGAAATGCATTTAACTTATATTGTTAAATGTGCATTGCACAAGTCCAGCAAATTGTCTAAACTTGTGGAAAATTTTCCTGGTGTAAGAATCAGCAATATACGTTTTACGAAAACATTAGCGTATCTTCGAATAGTGTTGCTAACTGAAATTTCGAGAACCTCATACTAAAAGTTTATAAATTGATACCCACAAGTGAGAGTTTAATAACTGTGAATAACGCTTATTAATTGTAAAACTACAGTAACGTTTATAGATTTCGAACATTACAAACCATTTAGCTTTAGTGAATTAACCTTAAATATTAGTATTTCTAGGAAAACATCGCATAATTTAGCGGAAAACTTACGTGTGAAGGGATAGCTAGTTTCAGGTTAAGTGAAGTGTATCTGTGCATCAACACAGCATTAATTCGCTCATCGTGAACCGTTGACAAAATATTCAGTTCCAGACCAGATTGAAGACTAAGAATTTTTTGTAAGTTTGTAAAACTTTCTATATAAATTATTATTTGTAACAACCATTATTATCACTTATATTGTTGTTTGTATATATAAATATATTCGTGTTAAGAAAGAAAATTGTGTGTATAAATAGGCTGGTTTGGTTTGTCTGTTTGTTTTAACGCATAGCTACATGAGGGCTATCTGCGCTAGCCATCTTTAATTTAGCAGTGTAAGACTAGAGGGAAGGCAGCCAGTCATCACCACCCACTACCAACTCTTAGGCTACTTTTTACCAACGAATAGTGGGATTGACTGTCACATTATAACGCCCCTATAGCTGAAAGGGTGAACATGTTTGGTGTGACAGGGATTCGAACTTGCGACCCTCGGATTAGAAGTTGAGTGCCTTAACCACTTTTTCATGCCGGGCTATATAAATAGATATATTGCAATGTGTAATAAACTGGGGACTTATCCAGGATCTAAATCAGGGACAAAATTCGTTATAGCTTAAAATGCAAATTATAATTTGACATATATTTACCAGTGCCAACAAGATTTCATCATGTCTGATCATTAAGATTTTCTTGAATTACCTTCTCTCGAACTACAAAAGTGCAACAAAAGTAAATTGCTTGAAATTACCAAAATTTTAGAACTAGAGGTTAGGAAATCAATTGGAAAAAATGAACTAAAAAGTGTATTATTGAACGCCTAATCAATGATTATTTGTTTTCTGAGGAAGCATAGTAAAATACTTCCGTGTCTCCACTAGCCAATCAGAGTTGAGTGATAAAGATAAGTTAGAAATCCAGTTAAAACCCAAACAAATCGAGCTTGAAACAGAGAAAGAGCAAGTTCGTATCGAAACTAAAAAAGAAAGTAAATATCTACAAGCCGAGAACAAACTGGTATCGAAGCCGAGAAAAAATTAAGCTGAACGAAATGGAAATTAAACCCAACTCTGATCGATTAAGGCAAAATGATAACTTTAAACTCAATCAATATATTAAAATACCACCACTACTGAAAAATGAAGTTGATAAGTATTTTCAAAATTTTGAGAAGATCGTCTAAACCATAGAATGACCTACCGAAATATTGTCATTATTTTTACAGTGTTTCTAACTGGTAAAACACAAGAAGCTTAAACCACTCTCTTTCTCTCTAGAAGATTGTAAGGAATATGATAAGGTTAAAGCAGCTATTTTCAAAGCATACGAGTTAGTACCCAAGGCTTATCGACAAAAGTTTCGAAGTTGTCACAAGCTAGAGAGTGAAACATAGATTCCTTGTGCGTTGAGCAAGAATAATTGAAACTCGTACAACTAACTTACAGATATGACCTTTATGTGACTACGAGGGAACAAATCATTAGTTGACAAGTAAAGCTAAGCTAAACATTAGTGACTGAGGCTGGAAGGTAAATACTATCATTGTGTGAAATTTCTTCGTAAATTGTTCCTCGCTTTTCTAGACAGCTAAGACACAAACACAGAGAGAAATGAAAAGAATCGTTAAGAGAAATTGGTGGATAGTTCCATGCAGGTGTAAGTGCACGACTAGAAGATGTACTCTGAGCGTTTCGTGTGGTTATTCTCTTAAATTTAGTAAACCCATATCGATTTTCTTTAATGCTGTTTTAGATACCGGGCATTTCAACTAAATCCCTTTCATGCCAACCGGCGAGGTTATTTCTAACCATATGATGCTCAAGCTTCATTGCAAGTTTTCAGATTGTGCGCTATTCGAGAGATTTTCGTTCGGATAAAATGTCGATATTTCATTCGGGGAGACCAACGCAGGTTGATATTAAAACATGGCATTTTAACATTTAGTAGGTAATCCTCTTGTCAAGCGACCACTGCAAAGTAATTAATGTTTTCATTTGTGAATATTAGGCCTAGCCAATCTCAATCAATCACGACGTACTAGATGGAAAACCCATTGGCTTCACTATCACTGCCATTGGATTTTATTTAAAATATTTATTTCAAAGGCAACACTTTTACAAATGCAAATAGTGGTGGTTTTATTACAACTGATGAGCTTGGTATAGTAAAGTTCAGGATAATGGGACGAGTTCAAGTCACTGTAAAAGTAATTTCGACGCTGATTTACACCGCTTTTAACATAATCAGAAATTAAATGAAAACTCCAGTAGCGTTATTGATATAAATAAAGCTTGATGCCTAGATTCTAACAGTCTAATTGCAGTAATAATCTGACTAGTGTAATAAAATGCTTTTATTTTGACAACAATATAGAACGCTGTTAGGCCTATACAACGAGATTATAAAAATAATTCCATATTTCAAATGATTCTGTTGGAAAAAACCATTTGTTTTGGGATGAAAGATCTCCACAAGAAGCACACTGGGTCATGATTACTGTTAAGGAAAGTGGACATGTGTATTTCAAAATGATAAATCGCATACTTCACACAGAAGTAGCTTTTTTTGAAAACCAACATTATTTTTATTTGTCTTCTTTTTCTCACAGACAAGATTTAAGATTTGGATACATGTCAACACACAAGGCGTTTCGAGAATCTGTCAGCAAATGTTCAAAACAGTTGATGCCTTATACGCTGATTGGTAAGAACACATACTGAACACATCCACCTATATTATGGCCATACTTTATGAGGTTGCCGGATAGAATAACCCAGACACTACAGAAGTATTATTCTGTTAAATGTTTATATATACACTTTTCTAATGTCGAATTGTGAGTTAGACGAATGACGTAATAGGAAATTTTATACCCAAACGTCAATGTTTATGAAAAAACTAAATAGATATTATATCAAATACTTCATAAGGTAATGCAAACAACTTGTACAGGATGATTAAACCACACTTTAAATTTAACTCCATAAAAATGCAATTATTTTGCAAATGCACCATCGCAATAGCAGGATGGCGTACTTAATCTTTCTCCATTAATTTTTAAACATATTTTGCTAAAACTACCTATTGCACTAAATTACTCGGGGTTCACAGTTCTATTGTTTATAGTCTACTCTTATGACACACAAGTAGACAAAATTTCAATAAAGAATACCATCACCATCGTTATTAATTCCACTAGTCACTGATGAGGTTCAACCAAATTAAACAATAATCCTTGTTTAAGGATACACTGGTATTTTCATACCCTGTTAAAGTTATGGCAAATTATATGCTGGATCAGTATACATGTGTATAAAGTTTTAAAGCCTCACAAAAACATTTTATTTGATCGTTTCAAGAGGAACAGTACTTGTTTGATTTATTCCAAAATAGTTTCAGTTACTTTAATTACCTGACAATTAGTATATTTACGTGTCTTACAGCTGTAACAGTTAGTTATTAAGCAATTAATATTTTCTGCAAGTCATCTTCTTCAAACTATAACTGGATTATGTAAACACTGTAATGACCATACAGTTATTATATGAACAAAGTAAACCTAAAAATTGTTCTACAAAAGTATTAACACATGTTTCTCAATAAATTTTACCTGACAATAAATCCATAAAATTACACAAAAAATTTCCTGAACGTTTCATTTAAACATATTCCACTGGCGTCTTACAGGGATTATACTGAGGTTTAACAGAAATACAAAGTGCGGGGTTACTGAAGTGTAACCATGGTTTATGTATGTAAATATTTCAGTTCTGGCAAAAATTTTTGATTTTTGTAGAAAATGTGATACATTTAATAATTCTATAAAACGATCAAACTGATAACTTATAACTGTGTATTAACTTTACATCTATTACTTAACTGTAATACTCCTGTAAATTTTCAATGACTTCTAGGCTTTCAATATTTTACGTCGTGTATCCTTTATGAACTAGCTACAAAAAAGTGCCATCTGGATGACATCATAATTGTCAAACTTGAAGATATTCGGGTATGTGAAGTGATTTGCCGCATGTGTTCATAATGCATATTTTATGAAATTGTTTTATGTCATTATGGAATATCCAAATAGTGTGAGTACAGTGGACAGATATAAACTATGGTGACAACGTCGCGATAAGAAGAGTTCCATACTTATATACGTGGTAATTTCAGCATTTGTTTGGTATCTTTGGTATTTACTTCTTGAAGGTGAATGAGTGACAGTTTCAGATTATAATGGTGATGTCCAGCCACGATATACACATTGTTTGGTTTGGTTTTAATTTCGCGCAAAGCTACATGAGGGCTATCTGCGCTAGCCGTCCCTAAATTAAAAGTGTAAGACTAGAGGTAAGACAGCTAGTCATCATCACCCACCGTCAACTCTTGGGCTGCTACTTTACCAACGAATAGTGGGATTGACAAACACATTTTAACGCTCCCACGGCTGAAAAAGCGAGCATGTTTGGTGCGACGGGGATTCTAACCCTCGAATCAAGTGCCCATGCCGACCCCTCATATACACATATAGTTGTATTAACAGCATGAAGCTGATATATACATATACTTGTATTGACAGTATAAAGCTGAATCATGTCTTGCAAAATTAAATAGTAGGTAGTCATCTAATAGTAATATCTACAAACTTATTGGACACGCTCATTTACCAAACCTAGCCTCATTTTTTATTTGTAAACGTGTTTGAAACAAAACTTACACGTCCTTACTTTTACTGAAAAGTTATTATTATTGAATTTTATTATAATTTATACTCCAGTTAGTTATGTGCCAATAATTTTACGAATAAAGAAAAGATTAAGTAGTGGTAGTTATATATATTTCATATTTCACATAATATAACTTAAAAACAACAACAACTTCGGCACACAGTCGTATCAAGATGCAATAAAAGACTTCACAATTACAATAACGTCTCGAACAAAGATGTAATTTAAGTTCATCCTTATATTGCTGCTATGGTGAGTTTATGTTCAATGTTAGAATATATTGACGTTTTCTATTTTAATATTGAAAAACTTACACTGCTACCCAGAACAGGATTTGTGTCTTTTTTCCCCCATCAGTATTCTACGCTCTTCGTTACTGATTTCGAATGCCAGTCTCTCAAGATACAGTGGCTAGATAAACAGAGGAAATGTCACCTAAGCCCTATACAAGCTTATCTTCCTGTGACAGCTCCACAAACCGGCGTCGAACACTTTCACACCTTCAGGCTAATTTGGAGGCACAGCAGGTGCGGAAAACGGCTCCAAACTTTGATATAGATCCCTATTTTGGAAGACGAACAATTTATGGCAATATATTCCGGGAGAAACTCACCCTAACACGTTTTCCGTGCTTTCCATACTCAGTTCGTTAGATTTCGATAAGCATCGGATGCTCCACAGTCTGAGCCTTTATCATGAATTACGGAAAGTTGGACGAGTTTTGAAACTTTGATGGTACATTACAGAATTATATCGACAGGTTTTACGTTCATGATATTAACTACACAATGTGTATTTAATTCGCGTATTCGGTAATACAAGTAACTTACCTTAAGTTATCTTACGTTGAAGCAATTTACCTTGATGATTTGACGCATGCAAAATTAAACTTCCGAAACTGTATCGAATCTATCCTCACAAAGATTCCATAAAGTTTATGGTACAAACGACCGATAAAGTTAATAAATATCTTTTACTGCCCTTACTTTGATCAGTATATCCTGTATGAGTTGTATCTATGTGAAATATTGTCCTTCTGATTCAGTTCTGTTGTTACGCTGTATCACTGTTTGCTTTGTTTCTTTAAATAATTATCCTTATCTGAAAACGAAAAATTATTTAAATCTACGATCTACGGTTAATGTTATAACGCAGGTCTCTTAAGAAACCTGTATATTAGTGGTTAATTTGATTAATATCTCGTGTCCTTGCTAAGTGTTTACCACACAATCTTCAAATAACATAAATCATATCACTTAGAGTTTAATTGTTTTCTTATTTTATATAATACAGTCTTTCCCTACCATTAATTAAAAAATGTGTAAAATAATAAGAAAAATAATCAAAACTACGTTTAGAGGTCTGCCATAAAATATAGTAGAAACTTGCACGTCTTCAAGAAAAAAAACCCGGCATGGCGAGGTGGTTAAGGAACTTGACACGTAATCTGAGGGTCGCGGGTTTGAATCCCAGTCGCTCCAGATATACTCATCCTTTCAGCCGTGGGGACAATATAATTTTACGATCAATCTCACTATTCGTTTGTAAAAAGTAGTCCAAGAATTAGCGTTGGGTGGTGATGACTAGCATCCTTCTCTCTGGTTTTAAACTGCTAAATTAGGGACGGCTAGCGCAGATAACCTTCGTGTAGCTTTGCGCGAAATTAAAACAAGTCAAACTTCAGTTGAAAAACAGAATCAAAGCCTGAAATAATGTCACGTGGAATGGACTAGCCTATCATAAAAATACAATATTTCTAGAGTAGACCAGATTCGAATAATTTGGCAAGACTACTTCATACGTCACCATACTTTATTTGGTTGGTGCAAAATATTTGCATAGCTTAAAAAAAATCTAACTATAAATTCAAATAGAGCCTTTGTAATATATCATTTACAATCATAACTACTTGCGGAGAGGAGATTAGTTAGAAACAACTACAGCTCTCTACATAGGTGAGCATCAGCTGCTGTGACAATGATGTTAAAAGGTTTCTTTTAATTACAGTTAGAGTGTGGTCCATTGATCAACACACGGACCGTGAAACCGAGCGTCCATGATTCGCGACTCGTTGAAATTGCATTCTGAATTTTGGGGCTGTGAGTGCGTTATAATAGTGGCAGTCAAGTTTCCCTAATCAATAAAAGAGCTCAAAATTCCACGAAAGGTACTGTTGACTAGCTGCCTTTCGTTTGGTACATCACATCAAAATTAGGATTAGGGACGACTAGTGCAAATAGCCAAATTAATAACCAAATCTTTCCAATAACCGTCAATGTTACAACAATGTTGTTTATTTTTAACTATATAAGTGCAAACTACGATTTAGAAAAAAACAAACCTATTCACATCTCAAAAAATCGTTTTATACGATCATATATTCCCACCATCTCTCAGCTTCTATTGCAAATGACGAATGACTGAGCCACGTCGCTAATTATAGCGTTTCCCTTCTTTTACTTACAACAATTACGTTTTTAACTTAAGCTTAACCTTGCTTTACGACTAGACATTTTCCAATGAATACCTAAAATACACCGGAGTTGACACAATGCTCTGATAATTTCTTACGAACAAGAGTTACAAATCTGATGAGACCGAGTGTGAAATCTACATGGAACTTAAGCAATTTTAATTAACTAGCGTTTTCAAAATTAAGGAATTTACATTATAAATGGAAATGACACATTTTCTATAAACCATCTTTATTGATTATGAGCATACTCTTGTTTTTCTACAAAATCAGTATCGAATGTTTTCAAAACTTCTGTTTAGATTTTTATATGCTCATTTTGAGAAAGAATTCTTCCAGTAACGCAAGGTAAAGAAATGTAATGAAACATATTACATGGTTACTTCATAAATAATAATAATAAAAAAAACCCAGTAATAAAAGAGCAAAAATGGTAGCCCAAATAATCTCTCATGTATGTTACAAATAATAGCTGTGGTCAGATTGAGAGCTCTGTGTACAATAGCTTTGTTTGTTTGTTTGAATTTCGCGCAAAGTTACACGAGGGCAAAATGCGCTAGTCGTCCTTAATTTAGCAGTGTAGGACTAGAGGGAAGGCAGCTAGTCATCACCACCCACCGCAAACTCTAGGGCTACTCTTTTACTAACGAATAGTGGGATTGGCCGTCACAATATAACGCCCCCACGGCTGGGAGGGCGAGCATGTTTGGTGCGACGGCGATTCGAACTCGCGACCCTCAGATTACCCACCTGGCCATGCCGAACCTTGTACAGTAGCACACGCGTCTTTTTTTCTACCTCGATGAAACATAATACCTGATACGAGAAGTCCACTTGAAGTTAAGACGTATTCTCAAGACGGCTGGTATGGGTATGAAAACTTTAATTACAATAAGGTACAGAACGTTTCGACCTTCTTAGATCATCTTCAAGTTAACGAATCATATATAACAAACATGAGTATATAAAGTTGTCAAATTACCATAATAAAGCAACAACAGCTTTCTGGAAGTAAAAAACAACAACAACATATGTAGGTCAGGGTAGGTTTGTTCAATTTAGGACCAACACAAAACGTTGGATTACAAATTACATGTTTTATTGAGCTTTTATTAATGAATTATTTCTTTTTCAAGAAGAAAATAGCACTTGATTGTATGTTGTTAAGCCACCTGAGAAATACCTGCTGGAGATCTCCCTACCACACATGAATGACGTTAAACCAACTAAACACTACTTTTAAATATTAACATGTATGTTAGTGACAGCCAAATTAGATTAAACCACATACTTTGGTTAACAAGGGCACACAAGATCTAACTGACCTGTGGTATTCTCAGTTTACAATATTTATTTCTTCCTGCTAATGTTTGCATAATGGTGAAGTCAATAAATTGACAGTATAAAAATTCAGTAAAACTACGGTTACCAAGGTGTTGCAAGTTCCCTCGAAGGCACCAGGACAAATCCCAAAATAGGCTACATTTGTTCACTGTCGACATTAAATCGCCTGTGTTTCGTTTGGTGTTCATATTGTTTTTTCTCTACATCCCTGAAGCGTATGGCGAACGTGGGAAAGATGTACAAAAGCGCTAATCATTCCACAGTTATTCTTGTGGTATAAATCACGTAATATACATGCACACGAGTAATATATATATGTGTGTGTGTGTGAAGGGTTATTCATACTCTATAAAGGTATAAACATATAGTTTTCATTATAGTTTCACATTTTTTGTTTGCATTTGTATAGAGTCCTCGTACATTCGATTATCAAAAAACAACGATTTTATTCGTTACAGAAATGTCTCAGTGATGTATCTGTAGCCATGTTGAGTGCCAGACAGCTTCGTTCAGTTGTCAATCACGCAATCCTAAGGATGTATGCGTATCCAGGTTGAGTGCTGAACAGCTTCGTTCAGCTCTCTGTTACAACATCCTAAGTATGTATCTTAGCCATGTGTACTGGACAGATTATTTCAGCTATATATTACTTTATCCTAAAGATGTATAAGTAACCGTGTTCAATACTGCACAGATTCGTTCAGCTGTCTGTTACGTTATTCTAATGATATGTCTGTAGCCATGTTGAATAGTAGAAAGCTTTGTTCAGCTGTCTGTCACGTTATTCTTAGAATGTGTCTGTAGTGATATTGAATAGTAGACAGCTGTCTGTTACGTTATTCTAATGATATGTCTGTAGCCATGTTGAATAGTAGACAGCTGTCTGTTACGTTATTCTAATTATATGTCTGTAGCCATAGTGAATAGTGGGCAGTGTCTGTTACGTTATTCTAAGGATATGGCTGCAGCCACGTTGAATACTGAGCAGCCTTCGTTCAACTTTATATTATGTTATCCTAAGGATCTATTTGAAACCATGTTGAAAACCGGACAGCTTCGTTCAGCTGTCGATCACGTGTAAGGACGTAGGATACTTGTGACATGAATGATTGCCGAGTTAATTATACAACGCCCTGTGGTGACAATTTCCGATAACTTCAGATTCGTTTCTCTCATTGGTATATCCATCAAGAAATATTGCTCTTCGATGAATAGTATTCATTTTATTTACGTTTGAATTTATATTTAGTAGATGTTATTTACAATAACTAATACGATGTATGATATAATTAGAAGTATGTTAAAAATAATTCTGTAGAGTATATTTAGATTCCTGTGCTGCCACTTAGGAAGTTATTCCTGAATTACACGACGTAACTCTTGCAATTCTTAACCATTCATTACAAGTCCTTGAGAGTTTATTATAAAACTAGAGGCACATAACTGATAAGTCGGGCAACTGTTTCTTGAGACTACATAGACAAACAAATCTTAAATATTCTTTCGTTTCAAAAGATCATTGTCATTATTACATTGATTTATACTCTAGGGCTGTATTGGTTAAAATCTATTTTCAACACACTTAGCCACAGACACCTATAACCAGGGAAAATAGAATAAAATGAGAGAATGGAAATCACGATGCTCCAGAGTTGTATTTTTCCGTTCTTCTGTCTTATAACATTCAATGCAGTCAAAGACGGAATATATAAACATGAGTTGTATCTGGCCTTTACTTCAGAAAGAAAAGTAGCTCGTCTACACTTTCTATTATGTCTGTTTGCACACGTGAGCGTGCATCCACACTACATCATATATTAAAACTGTAATGATACATATACTGCACTTCACACGAGAAAAAGTCCGGACCATTATATATATATGGTTAACTTGGTCCACGAGTCCCATAAAATCGATTGCACAAGGTGCACTTCAGCTCTTTCTACACAGGATTACTCTATATAGATTACAGTGAACGCCTAACAAGACTACACTGGCCAATCTAGCTGACGCTGTTTTGTGTAAGGTAATTCTATTATTTTAGATAAAGAACACTTACTTGTTTTACCTCCAGTGACCGTAAGACCTTCTTGCTTTGCTTTGACCAGTTTTTTTATTTCTGTCCATTAAATGAGATTCGAAGGTTTTTAACAATTTAAAAACATTAGGTGCTAATTGGTTATATGACATATTTTTAATTTGTACGTGTCCTGTATTATTTTGTGTGCACAAAAAATAAAAATAAATTTTGTTAAGTAGTGCTATGATATCTTTGTCCTTCTTTAATGTACTTAAATGTTAAATTTTAATAGCAAAAAAAAACAAACACGTTAAGTGTACATTACTGTTAGTTGATTTTGTTTTAGTTGTTGTTTCACGTATTTGTGATTACAACGCTAAAGCCAGTATCATAATTTCACCTCAACTCTACAAAAAGCTGACATTGATAGGTCCTAAACACATCGTAAACCGGGGCTCCCCGAGTCAGTGAGACAAGCCGACGTGGCCTCCGAGCGGCCGGGACTAACAGGTGGGTAATCACCACAACTAGGCCTGGGGCCGTAGGCGTCCTGTACCCCGACCTAAGCCGCGGGTTGCCTGTTCACTCTGTAAATCTGCCAGCTCATTGTTTGAATTTTTAACTGTTTCCTCTCAATACGACCACTACACCCTTGGTGCTATTCTGAAAGAGTTCATAACACCACATATTTATTAGGAGTTTTTCTTTTCCTTATAGTCATAACGTCTATAGCCCAATTTCATGTTTAATATCTGTCTTTTGCGTCTCATGTGCTCTGTAGGGTGACAAACGACGCACATAACACCGCTAACCCTATCGCAGATTCTGATGTTTGGAAGAACTGTGTCGAATATCAATACCTGTTAAGCCTTCTTCGTATAAAAGTACTTGTAACCTTTTCGAAAACAAATTATAAGAAGCCCTCTTACCTGTCATCGTAGGCGAAGTCGGCAGCCAACGTGTTCCAATGTAGTAACCAGGCAACAGCAGACACAACAGTTACCACACAGTGTTCCATCTTTCCCAGTTTGTGGCACGCTAACGTCTGGGACGACGGCTCACGTTCGCGCCGCCAGTGCGCACGCGCACTCTTGCCGGGCATGCAAATTGTGGTCCTGAGGCGGTCGTGAACCAAACGTCCAATGAAACTGATGACTGGCCGGTGTGGTTCCCTGCAAGTGACCGACAGATTACCGATGAATACGTATTCAAATACATTTGTATAACAACTATAAATAAAGTTATAGACATACTTATGGAATCGAGATAGGTTAATTCTGCAGAAAATAAAAAGCCAAGAGACTGGCTACCAGACACAAAGTATCGATTCCCTTCTGTCTAAGACATGTACGTCAGTAAATACACATTGACGAAACTAAGACTGAGAAATTCTAATTTAAAGTGTGTATATGCTGAATATTTGACACTCGATACATATTACATAGCTCAAAACATAAATTAATAATTACATAACAAATATAAATTTATACAAATTGCAGTTCATATAACGCTAAAATTATAAACAAAAATAATCCAATATGAAACGGTTTTATTTAAATGTAATACCTAGGGCCTAATCCATTTCATATTTAGTCTCATCAAACTTTATTTTTTATAATGTTTAAATAATTCTCAAGAATTTTATTTAAACTACAATCATTCTCATAGAGGTATTTTATGTTGGACTAAAGTAAAATATCTTAAGCTATCCAATCTTTGCAAAGTCATTGTTATTGTTATTACGGTGCATATATGTGTGTTTTTGTGAGCAAAAAGTCACATCGGGCTATCTGCTGAGTCCACCGAGGGAATTATTTTAATAGTGTGAGTACCCAACTGATTCAATTGCAAAATAAACATTAAAATGGAAATGTTTTCTTGCATGTCGATTTATAGCATAAGTATTTCTAATCAGTTTGTTATACACCTGTTTTCGTTAATATGCAAGTTAATTTAAAAATATCTTAAACATGGTTTATACAATTAATTTACGTTGATCAGAATTTCTTAATACGTAACGAAAGATTTAAGATTTATATATATATATGTAAGATTTACAAGCAATAAGTTCATACCAATAAATGAACTTGTCAAGTAAAATCAGAGTCCATGAAGAAACTTTACAGTACCCTTAATGGTGTTACAAAAATGAACGAGAACAGGCTTACTCTTTTGCTTGATAACAAACTTCTACTAGCGCTTAAAACTGTGTTTATATAATTCCTAAGCACGAGACTTTTATAATATATAGATTGAACAGGTAAGAAAAAAGTTTATTTATTCGAGTGATAATGCTTTATTTACACATATGAATTACGAATCAATAAACGATATACAGTTTACGTCTGGCTTAACAAGCTGCATCAAGCTGGTTTTAATTATTGGTATTTAGATCCTTTGGGTGGACCTGGGAGGATCAAGTAGAATTTTGACATCTTCCTCCTGTACAAAACTAAGACAGCACGTTTCTTTATAGTGAATTTCCCCCAAAGCTACACGAGGACTATCTGCGCTTAAGTTAGTTTTTAAATAAGCCTGTGATGTACAACATCATATTTCAATATTTCAAGCGATCGAAGTAATACTAAGTAAGGTAATAAACACTATTCAAAGGTCGATACATATATGTATATCCTAATATCTTTCTGCCCATCTATCTACCCCACCTAAAGTTGTTGATATTTTACAAATAGCCGACAAAGAATTGAACAATAACAAAATTTACAAAGCCTTGTTTATATGTAATCCTTTAACAGTTAACATCCCAGCACCATCCATACCTCTTTTATTTTCGACATGACCAACATCTAATCACCCACTCCAATATTAGCTTTACAGTTTAGGTTATCAAACGAACCGTTAACTCCACAGCTGGTACGACTAATTAACAGTGTCTTAATATGCGTGTAGTTAACCACCATGTAACAACATTACAAACAGCGCATATTTTACCTTTAGTATTAAAAGCGTGTTTACATTTCAAACTTCTGACAATGTTACACCCACAACGTAAGGTATGGAAATTATTCACAACTAATTTCCACTGTAGGTGTTTAATTTCCGGAAGGAAACCGTAATTAAAGAAACTATCTTTTATTTTTAGTTAAAACTTGGTGTGTTTCGTTAATCAAACTTCGAGTAGACTGAATTTATATTTTGTTATGTTCACCACAAAAAATAAATGACTAGTTACTGTTATTAGTGTTGCAGCAGTTGGCTGTTTGAGATGGAAAAAGGGATATTTTAATAAATTCTATATAACTTACTATCAGCACCACTGTTATATTTGTTACATTTTAAAGACCTACAACGAAAAAATTAGGGGCTCGATTCCATGCAATGTACGTAGCGCACTAGTCTATTGTGTAGCTATGTGCCAAAAGAACAATAACAGTGTTACTGCTAAATTACACCAAGCACTTTAGCCAAAAAGGTACTTTAATTGACCACAACATCCGAGACAACTTAACTATATTAATATTTACATTCTCAATAATGTCACTGTTTTCTTTTTCGTAACACAGTACTCTTTAGCAGTTCGATACACCTCGGCCGTATCTTTTCAAACTCCAGAAAAATCAATATATGTTTGTTTTTTTCTGTTTAGTTGCAAGTTATTAATTAACATTTGTCATCTCGATAATTGAATTAGTTCCACTCAGGCCTATATATAACAAGTACTACAATGAAAGAGTCGGAACGAGTCTTTTCACCAAAGATATTTGGGCCTTTTCTACACAGATAATTTAAGAGTTTATATGCAAGTTAAGCCTTTAGTAACAACAACGAAAATCTTAAGGAAGTGGACGGTTTAGATTATTGATATGGTGTGGTCGTTGAGTTCCACTGACACCATGGCTACACACTTGGTTTCTATAAAACATTTCGAAACCGAAAGCGCAGAGTTTATGAACTAAATACAAACTATACTTCAAGATAATACTGTAGCCACTCAATCAACACTTCATTTATAAATATCAGTTTAGTCGCTCATCATTTCATTTCTCTAAAAACGTCAATCAACTTGAGCTATCGCCATTCTTCAACACGTAACACACAGTAGAAAGAACAGTGATCGTTTTCTTTCACAACCATTAATTCTATCCAGTTACATATCACTTCCCCTAATATTGCGGTCAATATTATACAAATACCACTTTCTTATTTAAAAACCAACAACAAATAAATCCATTAATCTCAACAATTACATTTCACTTCCCTAACAGCCAAACAACGATAAAGTTTTTTCCAACAACAAAAGATTCCTGAAATACACGATCAATGGTTTTCAAAATGTCAACCACGTCTAGAACCAGTTCGCTTTCCGAAAGATCTACCAAGTCTGACATTCGTTAATATATTCAAGATCCCCGTAAATCATACCATTTTTCTTTTCAAACAATTTGTAATTTTAACCAAACGTTTGCTTTTCTTGTCAATGCTTCATTTATTAACCATCGTTTTTTGTGCTTTTTGAATTTCGCACAAAGCTACTCGAGGGCTATCTGTGTTAGCCGTCGCTAATTTAGCAGTGTAAGACTAGAGGAAAGGCAGCTAGTCATCACCACCCACCGCCAACTCTTGGGCTACTCTTATTACCAACGAATGGTGGGATTGACCTTTACATTATAACGCCCTCAGATTACGAGTTGCACGCCTTAACACGCTTGGCCATGCCGAGCCGCATTTTATTAAGTGACTACAACATTACAACGTAAATTCCTCGTTCGTTAAAAATATTTGTTCGGTGTACTAACAACTAAATCAAATCTGTGACTGCAGTACTTTAGTTTGTTTCTTGATTTTCTTTGAAATTGAAATAAGGAATTACGCGAAATCCGCACACCACAATGTCTTTTGTGCACCACCCACATCGACTTCCACAAGAAATAGTACGAAAAACAATTAGTGACATGCAAACGTGACTTAGAAAAATCATAATAAAGTTGGAACTTAGGAGTAACATTCAGTAATAAATTAATATAGAACTTTGTAGAACCGCAGCGATATTTATTGCTGAAAACTTGCTAGCTTGGCATTGTTGAAACACATGGTATAGTTTATACAATGAGCATTAATGTGCTTAGAAACCGTTGTTTGTTGATTTGCTAATGAATTAGCACAACGTGCTTAATACCATATAGGACTTTTTTTCTTTCCTAATCGTAACTATTACACTAAATTGTTGCAACAACACGCTTTGTACCTTGAAATCATTGGTGAGCTGTAAAAGATACAGAGAAAAGCCACAGTGTAAGATGCTGTTGACCAGCTGTTTTCCGTTGAAAATTAGTGTCGAATAGTTTTGCACAACAATTCTGAAATAATTTTACACTAAACCGACGACTTAATCGTTTATTCATCGAATTAATTAAATTATGAGAGAAATAATTCCATTTTCTCCAGGCTAGATCAACAGGAACTATTACCATGTACAGTTAAAAGCGTACTTTGTAATTAAGTAAATACATGGTTTAGACATACATACAGGATGTCCTTAAAAGGCGGTTGTCAATCCTGAGTGTGTCTATACGTTTATAGAATATCTTCAAAGTATTTGCTTTGCAAACCTGCAAAGAAATAAAAAGAGCGATATTGATTCCTATGCTGAACACCCTGTAATTAAATACGACAAGGCGCTTAGCCGTAACGATATCTCACAGATACGGGACCACTGATGTATTTAATAAGTGACTTTTGTAATATTTGAAAACGATGCCACTTCTCGAAGTGGCGAATGTCACAGTCAACTTTATTTTGTTTAATGTAAATTTGACGAATGGCGGAAATCTTGGGCCCAGTTGAGTAAGAGTTCATGGAATCGGACTGCTACAATAAAATTATGATAAGATGTCTTACCACAAAAAATCACGTATAAACTACATCATTTGAAAAGACAAATGAACAATAAAACTATGATAAGATATCTTACCACAAAAAATCACGTATAAACTACATCATTTGAAAAGACAAATGAACAATAAAACTATGATAAGATATCTTACCACAAAAAATCACGTATAAACTACATCATTTGAAAAGACAAATTAACAATAAAACTATGATAAGATATCTTACCACAAAAAATCACGTATAAACTACATCATTTGAAAAGACAAATGAACAATAAAACTATTATACCGGAAAAATGGGAATAAAATGGTCAGCATTTCGGCCGAATGATGAACTATTTGACCAGTTTTCTTTTCCCTTTCGCCTTGCAGCATTATTAACAATTCTGTAATCTATTCGAGTTTTATCACACTGAACTTGCATTTGTTTTATTTGCGACAATGTAAAACAGCGCCGTAATGACATTGGATGACTTTATGCCTACATACAAGTACTAATAATGTCGAGTACAATATGATAAAGATAAACCAAAACATTGCGACTATTCAGTTAATTTTCAAAGTAATTTATCTCAGACGCAATTTCAACTTATTTCTCACGAAACATTTCCAAATAATCATGTATAATAACACTTTAGTGCTTCATGCTACTCAACAATAACTAACTCCCATTTAGTTCTTCAAAAGATGCATTTCGGTTTAATCTTGAAATACCCTGTAACTTGCTTAAAACTAGAAAAGTAAAATACTTTATTTATACTATTTCTATAAATTACTTGAAATATCAAGCATATCCATGACCAGCACATCCGCAGTGCATCCGAAACTCACTTCAATATATCATTTAGTTATTGTGTCTTATATGTTACACTTATGGCAAAAAGACCGTATATACGGAATGTAGGTCACTATTCGGTTCCAGGAGAGAAATGAATTTATGTCTTCTTCTACTTCCATATATTTTTTCGTCAGAACCATTTAAGTAAGATAAATGAATAATTTATGTTGTGTGTGTTTTTCTTATAGCAAAGCCACATCGGGCTATCTGATGAGCCCACGAAGGGAAATCGAACCCCTGATTTCAGCACCGTAATTCCGTAGACTTACCGCTGTACTATCGGGGATCAATTTATGTTGCAAAATCTTCCTACCAAATAACGCACGTTATTACTAACTCTTCAAGAAACTTTTAAAATATGTGTTTACTCTGATTATTCTGTTATTGTTTAGATACGGATACATTCTATTTTCATATTTCTATTAAAGTTTATCTTAATTTATTCCATCACAACAAGTGAGAAGAATACAGAATGCTAAATCTGGTAAACAAATGTTCAGAGCTGGTTACCACATTTTCAAATTCTAAATAACAGACAAAACAAAAAATATGTTGTAAGAATCGAACAAGGAGTTGGGGAACTCTTGACTACCACTGAAGTGAGTTAAATAATATTTGACAATGAAAAGACAATCAATGTTTCCCTGTTGAGAAAGATAAAATCACATTTCACTCAAAGAAAAAAAAAAGAGGCAAATATTTTGTTTTGACCAAAAGAAAAGCAATATTCCACTCGGTTGCATCGTTAGAATATGGTATATCGTAACACCAAAATTTATCACTGTTATCATTGCGTAGCTTAAGTTGCATAGTTTTCTGCTTTGCATGAAGTGAAGTAACCTTTAATGGCGTAGATTTTATGACATCAACTCTGTACCAAGTGCAACCGAAGAATGATTTGCAAATTTCGTTAAGCATATAGACTTATTCGGTGAACAACACACAGCCATTTTGAGCGATTGTTTGTTTGTTGAATTTCGCGTACAGCTACTCGAGGGCTGTCTGCGCTAGCCGCTCTTAATTTAGCAGTGATGAAAGAGAGGGAAGGCAGCTAGTCATCATAACCCGACGTTAAGTCTTGGATTACCCATTGGGATAAACCATCATACTATAAATATTTGGTGACGAGATTCGAGCCTGAGATCCTAAGATTAAGAGTCGAGTGCTCTAACAACCAGACTATCGAGAGAAAGAAATATAATTATTTTATCAAAAATACCATTGCTAACAATGTGTTCAGTTTTTACACGTTTAACTTGTAAAGCATTTTAGGTTTGGTATTTTTCGATTTTTTAAAGATACGTATGAATGTGATTAGGTAAAAGAAATTCTGACAAAAAAGAAAGCAGATATATGCACCAGTGCATATTGATAACTTAAACACTATAACTTCTAAGAAAGCTTAAATTAACTATAATTAGCAGAAACTTCAACCACGTTTGGTTTGTTTTGAATTTCGCGCAAAACTACACAAGAGCTATCTGCACTAACCGTCCCCAATTTAGCAATGTAAGACTAGAGGGAAAACGGCTAGTCATCACCACCCAACGCCAACTATTGGGCTACTCTTTTACCAACGAATAGTAGAATTGGTCGTCACATATAACGCTCCCACAGCCGAAAAAGTGAGCATGTTTGGTGCGACGGGGAAACTTCAATCAACAACATGATAAAATTTATTGTTACTGTTATGTTTAAAATGTATTATTCAGTATATCAAAGCAGCTTCGTTATTTAAATATTACACAGAAAATAGATAACTAAGTATTTGGACCCAACATTTGTTTAAGAATTTTCAATTCACAGATACATATCGTTCTTCAATCAATCTAAAATCATGTACGTTTTAGCCGGAAGTTTAAATATCTTCAGTTTCTTTTAACCTTAGTAATTCGAACTTTTCCGCATAAAAGTAAGTATCGATACAAGAAACGGAAATAAATTATATCCACACGCACACACTTTGAGAACGAGATTTAAATAAAAATACAAGGCAAAAGTGTGAAAGTAAGAAGCTAAATTGGAGAACTCAGACGTGTAAGAAATGTTACGACATTGTAAATTAAATTGTCTCACAAAACTTTACATTTTTCATTTTCTTAGAAGCCTGTCTTTATTCAGCCATTTCTTGTCTTATCTGTGTCTTACTTATTTTGCTGTTTTTATGCTTCCTTGCAAGTTATTCGCAATTTTTCTTTTCTATGTTTGGTTTATTCGATTAAGCTCAGAATAACAAACAGTTGCTGGATTCTTCAAGCTTTTCTTAATTCGTTCCTCTTAATCTCCATTTAGTTCTTGTAATTTGATCACTGCTTAGAAGCTGCCATTTGATTAAATAAACTACTGTTTTGCCAGTGATGCATATCATTTTACTAGTTTTCATACTTAATTTTGTCTCTCGGTTTCCCCACGTTTTTATGAGACTAATTTTCTGTCTACACCATAATTCTAGACGATGCTAACACGTTTTAAATGTAATAGTCTTTATGAAGGAACAAATTGGATAAACGCAGAGTGACTTTTATGTAAAGTAAATTTGAGGCCCTAAAGTTGGCTTGATAACGTTTCCTTTACAAAATCCTACAAAGGTCCTAAAGCAATTAAAGTTTGACTTTTACATAATAAGTGAAAATATTTTAACCAAATCAGAAAGCGTTGAAGGTATGATTGTCATAATTAACCTTATATATTAGCATATTTTTCTTTTCTTAATTTAGAACTGATATTAGTTAGCATGTAGCATTGGTAAGAGGTAAAAACAAAACTTCCGAGTACAAAATGACTAGTACTGTATAACAATGTTTAGAGGGAAAAACACATCCAAGTACAAAATTAGAAGTATCTTAACGTATCACTGTTTAAAGATAAGAAACACTCCATCTACCAAACGAGCACTACTGTTTGTTATTGTTTAGAAGTAAGTCACTCCCGCAATGTTACTACTATTAATTAATTAATGCAACAACCCTGTAGAAAACTGAAAACTTTTTCTCTCTTTAGTTAATAGAAACAATGATTCATAGCCTTAGATTGTTAGAAGGTTTTCTTGTTTAAAATCGGTTCCAACTGAGCTTACAAGTTTGAATTATCTAATGAAAGCAATTAGAGGAAACCTGACAACAATGTGGGTCGAGCAATCGTCTTCAGTTAGTCTAATTGTTTTCCAATAACAGAGAAACCTTCCTTTTTGTCTTCTTTATCCTACACCTCAACAGTGGTTTCAGAACGAATTCTCAATTATTCAAACATAAATGGGAATGAAACTTTATTTTTAAGAAACTCTGGTCTTTTCACAAAAGGCGTCTGTAATTGTACTATAACAACTTCAGGGATTAGCAATCATTACATGCACCTTAATGAAGGGTTAGCACGCAGTGCTGGATTACGTTCATGCATGCTTTCGTTAGTGCTACTATAAGAGATGTTAGCAACTGATCGAATTCTTGATGAGTTCAAACCTACTGTTGGTTTCACAGTACAGTTTTGTTGCAAATCTCTGTAATCTGTTTAAAATATTTAACAATGGATTCGCACGCTATCATGAAAGAGCTCGTTTGAACTTGTATTAGATCTCACACTGTTACAATTCGAAATCGAATTCATTGTATACTTATTCTCAAGAACAATTGAATATTTGAAATAAGCAGAAGCACCATTTTCTATTTTGTTAGTTTTGTTTGAATGCGTAACAATACAAAATCGCTGGTAACCTTTTATTTAATGAAATACAGAACTTAAAAACACTGAAACCTTACTAGGTTTAAGAAACCGGTTGTTATTTATTCGATTAATGATTCTAAAACTGCTGTATTCAAAATTAGTGCTGGATAATGTCGTTTCATCGAAAAAAAGCGTACTTCAGATACAACATTTAAAATTAAAAATGTATCGTGTTGTTAAACAGGATGTGCACTAGTCATAAAAATGAATAATGAACATGGACATTTAAATAAACATTTTTTTATCTATTTGATTCCATTTGACACTGCTGCCATCTGGTGACACCGGTCAAGTATTTTATTTTGTAAATTCTCTGCCATCTTTTGTCAAGTAAAAAAATAATAGCTTTTATTGGCTATTTTAGCTAATCCAGAACTGCTCTTACTGTAGGTTATATAGAATCCTGTGAAAGTTTACGCGTGTTAGGGCCAGATATACTTTATGTTTTAACTTGTTTCTGGCGACATTCAATACAAAAGGTTGATTTGAATTGACACTTTGTTAGAGCCTATTATTGTGATTATTTTATGTTACTGACATGTTTTCACAGTTATCTAACTTCATATTAACTACCAGCTTGCTTCAGAACAATATGCTTTCTGGCGAAACAAAAATAAAATACATTATTTGATTTGTTTGGTTCTCTAAGGACCAAAGTGTATCAGAATCCTTTGCGTTACCGAATGGATTCTAAAATGCTAGTTACGTTTAGCATTATCGGGGGCTTTTTATCAAAGCAACTATATAAAAAGATCAGGACTAAATTTACACCGCTAATTGATGTATGCAATGTTAACATATTTAAGAAATCAAGATAAATACTAAAAATTACAATTTAATGTAAAATATAATCTGTATTAAATTTCTAAATGAAAAATGTTTTTTGTTTGACCAAATTTATAAAACAAAATACATGTATGAGAATTTAGCTAATGAACATGAAGAAAGATATTCTGTGATTATTTTTAGAGAAAAATCTGAAATAACATTCATAAATTTCTCCTTAGGTATTATGATTGTCTCATAAATATATTCGCAGTTTATATTAAAAATCTACATATTTACTTTATATAATGAGAAAGATTCCATGGACATCATGAACAATTTGTTAGAACAATAAGCAATTTATCAGAAATCTGTAGAAAGTTGTATAATTCAACATTTCGTCTATAACAACAAAACCTTATTAAAACATAAATATTGAAAAAATATCGCATCAGATTATTATAAATAGTGTCTATAGCCTTATGTCAATTCCTATTAAACATTTTATAACGGTTGGTCTACCTCGTATTCTAATAACCTCTGCGATGTGGCATGCTATCGATGTAATCCACTGTGGTTTTATCTGAACGTGTCATTAAAATGCATTGAAATTCAGCTATAGTAGCTGGTTTAGTGTTGTGAGTAGCAATTTTCTAACTCAGTGCTGCTCAAGATTTTTCAGTGTTATTACATTTTGAAGACTTTGCTGGGAATGGCAATCGGTTAAGTTAATTTTGGTCGAAATAATCCTATACAATACGCGTACTGTTGGAAATAGCATTATCATTATGTAATACAAAATTATTACCAAATCTTGCCTTATCATATGACAGAAATGTCTTCTCAATGTTATGTCTGTAGGAGGCGCCATTGATGTTTCTCTGCAGAATATGAAAAGAAGTTTTTCTACCATGATGAATAGCTGCCCAGACATCTACTACACCACCTCCTGTGTGTTTCCTGTGGTAAGGTAGCCTTCCTTCATCGGTTCTCCAGGCAAACGACGAATAAGAATCTTACCATGAGATTTATCAAGCCTAAAATGGACACATATGAAAAGATCACATATGGACAGTGTCATAACTGCAAGATAGCATGCAATATTGCCTAAATAACTCGGTGACGACGGTGAATTCTAGTTAATATCAGTTTACAAATAGTCCTTCTTACAACATATCCTTTTTTGGTCAATCGTCTATTTACTATTCTCCTGGATACTTTGGAATGAATGTGTTCAAACTATTTCTATCATAAGGTGCTGCAAGACTTCTGTTGACTTTGATTTTTTAACCTGATCAAAATACAGTCATTATGGACAGTAGACTTTTCTGGAGCAACGTTTTCTGTAAAGTAATGGCGTTTCAAGATTCTGCATACAGTACGCTGGGGATACCCTACTGTTATGGTAATGCCCATTTGCTTCATACAGTTTTTCTAGACAGTCGAACAATTTTTGCATTTACCTTAAATATTTACTTATGTGTATCCATATTTAGTATATACTAATTGCGTTATATTATGGACTTACATATTTAAACTGCTTCGTTTAGTAAAATTAGTGTTTCTATGATCGTAGCTCAATTCTTTTTAAATCTGTCGAAAATAGGCATTGAATGTATTACTATGTAACTGTTCCACATATTATGTATGACCTAAATACATAATACTTTCAACTGTTAACTAAACTGCCTGCTGTCGAAATGTTTTAGCTTTTCTCGAACCGTATGACCTCAACAGCCATTGTCCATAAGAATACAGAAGAAGTGTTAATTACTTATGAAAATGACAGAGGAATGAGTGGTTCGGTTTACTGCTCCTTATATGTCGTCGATGTTTAATGTTTGTGCAATTCATGGGCGATTCACAGTAACTTAATTAGTATGTGTGAAAACGTTATACCATGATTTTTCCCGTCCGTGCTTGCGTCATGCAGAAGATGCACCACATTGACTTGGATGATGTCTTGATTCAGAGGATCCTATCTTTATATTGACTTGGATGATACTTTTCTTTGAAATAGCCAATCTTAACATTGACTTAGATGATGCTTTGCTTTGAAGGAGTCTGATTTACTGACGACCAGTTCGAAGAAAGATGTCATTTCCTCGCGGCATAGCGGTGCCACCTACAAATCACATGAAAAATCCAAAACTTTTATGACATGTAACCCTCTATTCTTGATACATTTTACCACCAGCAACAGGTTAATGAATCTCTTGGACTTGACAGCAAAATCTATGCTTCGTATTATATGACGACATAATTGTATTATCTTGTTACATGTCAAGTAACGTTCCTGCAGCTTTAGGCTGTGTGGCAAAATCTACTGAATATGACTCCAGTTTCGTTCTTATAGATCTAAGTTCATCCAAATTTTCTTGTTTGCAGTTCCGGAGAAGAGTACAAATGGATTAGACCTTATAACCGTGAGTCAAATTATGCAGATCGCCATAGGCAAGGTGATTGAATGTATCATAGGTTGTGAATAAACCTCCGTTTTTGTCTTACAAATTACAATATTACTATTATATTACGGAACACATTAACAGAAAGATTTGGTTGCTTATTTAGCACAAAGACGTCCAATGGGCTGCCCATGTTCTGTCTACTGCAAATATCAGTGTTATTAACCATCAACCTGCTCCTAAGCAAACTATTTTCTTTAACTTTTGCATTGCAAAAATACACAATTATATCTCCATACTATTTTTAGACAAGCACAAGATATGCTTTCTCTTACAGAATACCCCTCAACCCAGGAGTCCACAGGTTGATCCGAGGGCTTAAAATATTAAAACAATGTGGTATCGATACCCACGGTATGAGCTGATTAAAAATGACCAAATGTGAAACTTAATGCTTAATAACAAGATAACAATTTTAAAGAATAATATACAGCCCACATCTTTTTGTTTTTTTAAGAAACTGAATCTCAACATAACATTAAAATTCAGTTATTATTTTGTTACCACAGGTTATTCCAAAGTCGAAATGGAATACCATTATTATGAATGAACACATACACAAATATTAACAGATTTGTTGGTGTATAATAGCTATATCTTCGAACAAATATATTTCTACACCCTTTCTGCAAACACATACAGAATTAAACAAAAAATATTCTGGAAAGAATGTTATACTCTTGATCGAATTTATGTTATGTTAACGTAATACAGTTTTTCGGTATTATCAACATGAGACCTCTAAGCTCAGCAAGAGACTATCCTGATTTATAACTGATAACCAGAAGAAGCAAAACCATGCTTACACTTAATCGATTTTGTTTGCTTTCTTGTGGTATCGAAACTCGATTTTTAGCACTAAAAGCATTTTGAATTACCGTTCAGCCACTGGAAAAGGGCTCTTTATAAAAATAACAGTATTTACTATCAAGCACTTAAAATGGCATATCACGGGTTGGAACTTTGAACTTCATGGTCCACAAGGGGCACGCTAATCACCGGATAAGGTCCGACATTTTACCTTGATTCTAACTTAACGAACGATTTCAAATATTCCTTGCGTATAGTTTCATGAAGATTTTAATTATATATCTTGTAATCTCTCTATAAAAACACGTTTGAATTTACTTAAAAGGTTTAGTAGAAAAGGAAAGTATAAATAATATAAAAAGGTTGAACTCTCCGTTGTAAATGCCACAGGAGAAAGAATTTGGATCCACGGATGAGTGAATGCTGTCGGAATTGTACACTTTCAAGATGAGTACTGACTAATTAGTTTAGAACTTCAAAACTTTCGATGAAGAACTGAGAAACCGTCTAGCGAATAATTTATTCAGGTATCGGTACATGTATTCTTTTTAGATGCCAAAGATGTACGAATATCACTTAACGCATGACGACGGAATGGAAAAGTTCTAGCCACAGAATATTTTTCACTGTTTGTCATGACATCTGGTAAACCACGCCTGACCGATTTCTTTGAACTATATCCGTGAAAGCCTTAGCAACGGGAACTTCATTTTCCGCAGCTGTTTTTATTGCTTGTTTTCTCAACTGTACCTTTTCCAAGATCGACTCAGTTTTTAGAGGTTGTGCATATATACTCCAGATACTGGATGACATGATGACGTTACATAGCATTCCTACATTCTTACTCTTATAAATCCTTAAAAAAATAAACTAAAATCCAGGCAGGGAATTAACTTCGATCACTATCCAACACTCATTTTAATTAAACAAACCACTACATTGAAAGCGGATGAAAACGATACTTTTAGGATAATAATACGATATTCAACGTATGCTGAGTCAGGCCTTTCATGTTATACCACTCCAAAGATATTTAATTATTAATAACAATGAAATAATGCCATTCGATACATATGTGTGTGTGTGTGCCCGCGCGCTTACATTTAATGTACACGTATTATTATATATTCTAACGTTTGACTACATTGCGTATTTCCTGTTCCTAAAAATCTACGTGTAATTACGCCAGAAGTTTCTAAGAAATCATGCGACACTCGTACATAACTTATGGCTACTTTCAGTTCAATGAAACAAGGCCTAATGGAATGTAGATAAACCAATTATTTGATAAGTAACTTGATTTTGTTCGCCAAGACGAGACATTTCTGCAAGTTAATTCAATATTAAAGTTTGCTGCACATGCTGGAAGAAAATATTCTGCCATTAGTTTAATAGTTTACAAATATTTCGGTCTTCTAGTTTTATTTCAATCCTTTTGTATTCTTGATACGTAGAGTTGGAAACTAGAAGGTATTTATTTGTGTTGAATATCGCACAAAGCTACACGAGTGCTATCTGCGCCAGCTGTCCATAATTTAGCAGTGTAAGGCAGAGGGAAGGTAGTCATCACCACCAATCGCCAGTTCTTGAGCTACTCTTTTATTGACATCCGTCACATTAAAGGTCCTCATGGTTGATAGTCCGAGCATGTTTAATGTGACTGGGATTCAAACCCGCAATTCTCAGATTTCGAAGCGAGCGCCCTAACTACCAGTCCATGCCAGGCCTCACTAAAAAGAATCAGACCTTTCAGATCTTCTAGAAATAATTACATCCAATATATATGCAAGCATATGATAGTGTTGAAAATACTGACTTTTATTAATTGAGTGGTCCGACATGGCTAAGCGTGTTAAGGCATGCGACTCGTAATCTGAGGGTCGCGAGTTCGCAACTCCGTCGCGCAAAACATGCTCGCCCTTTCACCCGTGGGAACGTTGTAATGTAAAGGCCAATCCCACTATTCGTTGGTAAAAGAGTAGCCCAAGAGTTGGCGGTGGGTGGTGATGACTAGCTGCCTTCCCTCTAGTCTTACACTGCTAAATTAGGGATGGTTAGCACAGATAGTCCTCGAGTAGCTTTGAGCGAAATTCAAAATACATACATACATTAGTTGAGCTTATAAGGTAAAACTGGCTACTATTTCTGGCAGTATTTAAAGATAAAAAGTTATTAATGCAATTAACTCAATAAAACATCTGTTTTTATATAAAAATGGGTAACTGTAGTAACCATTACATTTTACTTTTGAACTCCTATCATTATTCACTCATGAAGCCGGTTAGGCTTATCCTCTATACAAGTGGTTAGAGGAAGTGTTTTTGGTATATGTAAATAAACGTAGGGTTTAAACGATTTATTCCGAAACATATCTTTTGCGTTTAATTGTTTTTGTCACTCAGAGAGACGTAAACTCGTGAAAAACTAGTGCTTATAAACATATCAAACCAAATGCTAAAAAGTCTCGGATAACCATGACAAACATAACTTCTCAGAAACTATAAATAATTTCCATGTTTAATCATGTTAATCCTCATTCAAACATTGTATGAAATACTTTTATATACTGAACTAATAATCTAACGTACATGTGTGTAACATTAAAACATATTAAGTTATTGTGGTTATAGGATACTTTTTTTTACTTCTATACACTATTCTAACTATCACAGACTGTTTTATCCTTTAAAAAATGTACAAATGCGAGAAACTGTTTCTTTTCGTGCTTAGATATTTTATTGAATATTTGAACATGAGCTAGAAATATTTGGTAAAGTTTTGCTGAAAACAGAAGAAAGAAAACTTTGCAAACTACATTTACCTTCATGGTAATGGTTATTTCTAGGAAAGGTAAAATATTTTTCTTTGAACGAAAAGTGAAGTATTATATCATGCAAAAAGTGTAAAATGTAGTTTTGGTTTAATGGGAAAGATCCTGTTTAGGCACAATCTTGAACTTAGCGATTGGGATTTTATTATGATGGGCTATACGAATTGTACGGTGCTTTGTTATTTAGTTTTTTAAAGAGTTAAAACTATGTATAAACATGAGAGATAACCAAACCAACTGTACGTTTTACTTCGGCTTTTCTTTCAGCTGAATTTTAGTTTCAATTAAAGATTTTTAGTGCTTAAACATGTTCAAAATATTTTAAATTTAAAGTAACTCAAATATCATTTGAATACAATTGAAAAAATGTATAACACACGTTATAAAACTAAATTACAAATATCTTATGCTTCGATAGGGTGAGAAGAGTTTGAACCAGCAATGATAACCAGCTGGTTCTACTAAAATAAATTTTAAACTTGAGTAAATAAAGTTAGGATCATAAGATGCTAAATTAAACATGGAATTTTTTAGTGGATATTGCTGGTTTAAACAACTGGTGATGTGAATCGTAACACACACAACAAACTTCTAAGATTGTTTTATATTTGCATTATGAGAACACTACTAAAATTCTATGTGTCGTCCATAATTGTAAACTATAGGTCAGAGGATGAAGGTTAGTCAATAGAATTCTATCACCGACTCTAAGAGGTTGACTGTCTGTCATTTTATGACGCATTCCCAGAATAAAGGGCAATGAATACTATTTGGTATCGCCCTGAACCAAAACCGTCTCTCCAAGATAATTAAGCTTTGTTAAGTAAATAGATCTAAAAGTTGGAAGTGAAACCTGTTCGCTCATGTTAATGCAAAGAATGTACAAGAACACGGCGTTGAAATTCTAGCTATGAAAAACAAATATATCATCTGCATTTTAAAATACGAAGTTAGAATCGTGAACATTTCTTTGAAGCAATACATTCCCTTAAAAGTGTTAAAAAAGACGTCTCACTTTCCCTTGTACAGAAAACTGAAACACACCTACATAAGTACGATATTAACGTACCCCAAAAATATCTTTTGTTAATTTACGCCTAAATATCTAGACAGTTGGAACATTTACACTCGATCCAAAAAAGAAAAAAAGGCATTCAAACCATGGCCTCAATGAAAGTACATCGCACAGTATATTTCTGATAGTTGGAGAAATATTACAAGATGACTGATTTATAGCACTGGAGCTTTTGACATTCACCCTAACCGTTTTATTGTGTTCACAAGCCAATCAGTACTCTCAGACACCAAATCCAAACATCCAGACCACTTCTGACCATCGTAAGGTTTATAAAAACAAATATAATTGTGAGAACTATCAAAGGGAAGCCATCTCAACAACTTCTGACGAGACATCTGTTGCTTCTGATCCTGAGTAGTTGAAAAATATTCCTGGAAAATTTATCCAGGTGTTCCAGTCTTACTAACAAACGTTTCCAAGAAATCTATCCGATCTGAACTAGTTCATCACATATCTCTTCTCATCATATTGATTAAATTCTTCAACTAATCATGTTTACCACACGTTTTATATGTTAGAAACGAATTGCATTCTGAAGTTATGAAGAAGGAAGAGACATAACCTGACCATGTCATGTCACCAAACATTCATCTCAACAACGAAACAGATAGCTACACGAGGGCTATCTGCGCTAGCCGTCACTATTTTAGCAGTGCGAGACTAGAGGGAAGGCAACTAGTCATCACCACCCACCGCCAACTCTTGGGGTACTCTTTTATTAACGAATAGTAGGAGTGACCGTCACGTTATAACGTCCCCGTGGCTGAAAGGGCGAGCATGTTTGGTGTGACGGGGATTCGAACCCGCGACCCTTGGATTACGAGTCGAGTGCCTTAACCACCTGGCCATGCTGGGTCACGAAATAGAAATAATAATCATTATAATTATGAGTGGGATAGCATGCTGGACTATAAACGTCGTGTTAAAAGATATGTAGTGACAAAAGTATTCATAGCATGTAAGTAATGAATTATCAAAAACTGTACACTTGGTCTAACTATACTTTCACTGAATATTTCACACGGAAGGTCATTTGTGAAATATAAAGTTGTTGAAAATTTCTCATCAGACTTCTTACTAAAACAATGCACAATTGTTTATATGTATTACAAAATATGTTATATGACGTTTTTCTTTATTATTATTTATATTTCTAGTTTGGTAAACCAGCTGAGATTGGAGATATGAAGGATCGCGAACACTGTAACCAAGATGTATTTATACTTATGTGTTTGTGATGACGATTAGATCAGTATTGTTGTTGCTTTGTCTATGATATAGAGCAAACTAGTATACACAAAAAGTAATAGCAATATTTTTATAGTGCAAAATATACATGTATAAATATATTACGTTGCCCAGAAATAAATGTCGAAGTTCTCAGGGTGAATTTAGAAGCTGAATATTGAGTAACTTATCGTTGGTTGGTTGGTTGGTTGTTTAATCCAACGTTTATCGCGGATTCGGCCATGGATCTGTTACTGAACGTACAGGTTTATACATGGAGATGAAAGTCTTGAAAACCACGAAGGTCATGGAAGGAAAACATCCTTAGATGAAAACACATTAAGGAAAGCAGTTGAGATAGATTCTGGCACAACAGCGCGTGAGCGATAAAAAACAAAAAAGTTGGAAAAGTGGGTTCAGCATCAGCTGATGAAGATCAACAAAGTTAGTGTTATGAGACCTGTCAGGGATGACGCTCAAAAATTGAACGTTTGAAAAGTTAGGAAAAGTTTAAACCTGTGTTGTAAAACATGCTTTAATAACACTGGTTTATACTTTTCCAAACTTCGCAGTTTAATAACAGCTTTTATTTCTGGATAACGTAATATGTTGTCATACAGAAGGGGTGAAGCATATTTTTGTTCAAGCCATCATATCAAAATAGTTCAGTTGTTTTGCTGTTTTTATAAGCATTCAACACAAAGCTACACAAGAGCTATCTGTGATGTGCCAACCACAGGTATCGAAACCCGGATTTTATCGTTATAAGTCATAGTGCCAATGGAAAGCGTATCAAAATAGTTCATTATCTAATGGCGGAGAATGAAGTATATTTTTTCAAACTTTCATAGCAGGATAAGAATCATGAAAAAAAGATAAACATTCCACGTTTATCACCCACACGACGTGAAAGTATTTTCCCTTTGCTCACTAATGATATTCAGTTAAAAGAAGTTAAAATTTTTAATAATTTAAAGAAAGTTATAAACTATTTTTTCTCTTTTTGGATTGAATAAGCTCACATATCTTAGTTTGGTAATAACAGGGGTAAAAAATACATTTATTTAACTTACACAACACTTATAAGCTAGTATATAGTTGCAAGTTTATTGGATGTAAATAGGGCACAGATGTTTTTGATTTCTTATAAATTTATAACTCGCTTGTTATTGGATATTCGGATAAAACAGTATCTTAGACGTAACAACTTTTGAATCAACAGAGGTAAGTTATATAAGTCTAAAACACTCACCACCAAATATCGCGTTGCTCTAATAAAATAGTGGGATTTGGCTGTTATTCTTATAACGCATCTAAAGTTACGGAGTATGAGTTATTCTTCATTTACAGCAGCAAGGTGCGGACTATGGACTTTCAGATTCACAGGTGGACACAATAATCTCTAAGACACGGCAGACCATATCTTTTGAGATGCATTCCATCAGAAATATTATGTTATACCTTACCTTACATGTGAAGCTTTATCACACGGATTATTTGGATCATTCTAAATAACACTTCTATGTATCCACTCTTTTGGCTGGTCATTTTGACGGGCGGTCAGTCAGTAAGGCGTGATAACTGGACATCCTTTATTTTTCAAAAAAACTCTGTTACATCTTTTATATGTAAAAATATCTTTAATATTTAAAATTCTCGAGAAATATTGATCCGATATTTTATTTTCTTCTTATGAAAGGAAAAATAAAGTAACGGTGATGCATTTGTTATTAGTTCACTTCTACAAAATACGTTTTATTTATTTTTTACATTCAAGGAAGAAAGTTTCAAACACTTCAGTGAAAGCACTGAACAACAACAACAAATGTTCCTTTGTATTCATTTATACGCACACACCTAGACAGAAAGCAAAATCAACCAACAAAAGTATATACATCTTCCGAATCAAAAAATTACGAAACCATATACTGCTGTATACCATATATTCCCGACATCAGCAGACAAATAACCAATATTTGGCAAAAACTAGTAACAAAATATGACATTCCAGTTAATACCAAATTTATTCAAAAAATAGGCACAAAACTGAGGCCTATACTATGTAAAAACTACACTGACAAACACCACACCAACATCATTTATAAAATACAATGTGATAACTGCCACGACTTCTATATTGGAGAAACAATTAGAAAAATGGAAACCAGATTTAAAGAACATAAAAATTCACCTTCGCACGTTTTCGAACACTGCAAGTCAAATAAACACAGCATAACCATAGAAAACACTCAAAAACTAAATAAAGAAACAAACATAAACAAACGCAAAATTAAAGAAGCCTTACTTATACAACAACTTACACCCAAAATAATCCAATATAAAGGAATGCCTTTATGAAATTATATATTCAAACATATAACACCGCCTTCTACATTCCTACACTCAGTTACACAACCTTGACCAAACATGTGGTCAGCTTCCGGTCAGTTACCTCTTTCTTTGTGAACCTGATGATGACCAAAGAAGGTTGAAACATTGTTCGCTCTTTTGTGTAAAATATTTTCTCAACCCAAACGAGCCGTTTTTGCACACAAATATTTATTTCTTATTTGTCCAGTGTTTAATAGCTACTTGTAATTTCTAAAATACTACAAATAATTTCGGAGATACTATAGATAGAACACACTTATAACTTCTAAGATACTGTAAACAGAACACCCTAATAACTTCAAATATACAATAGATAGAATACACTAATAACTTCTATCATACTATGGATAGAGCACCCTAATAACGTCTGAGATACTATAGATAAAACACACTAAAAACTTCTAAGATACTATAAATAAAACACACTACTAACTTCTAAGATACTACAAATAGTACACACTAATAACTTCTAAAATGCTATAAACAGAACAAACTAATAACTTCTAAGATACTGTAAATAGACCAAACTAATAGCCTCTAAGATACTACATATAGAATACACTAATAATTTCTAAAATACTATAAATAGAACATACTAATAACTTCTAAAATATTATAGATAGAACACACTAATAACTTTCTGTTGCTTCACCAAACTGGAGTCTTGAAGTCCAGGAATAACACATTCCCAGACAGATGGACTGGTAGAGACAGACCACACTGTGGTTCCTACGTTACCCTGACAAAACTTCCTTGGATTCTTTCTTGTGGGACGTCTTGAAAGATCAGGTATATTCGACACCTGTGTGTAATATCGTAAACTTTCAACACAGAATGTATCACCTAGAAATTCTTCGAGCAACCAGTATTGCACATTTATAAGTGTGTGTGTGTTTAATTAACATGAAACGCTTCTAAAATGCAAGTGACCTTAAATCACTTATGTCCAGGAACGTGACCTTAAATTACTTATGTCCAGGATCGTGACCTTAAATCACTTATGTCCAGGATCGTGACCTAATATTACTTATGTCCAGGATCGTGACCTTACATCACTTATGTCCAGGATCGTGACCTAAGTATTTATTGAACAGCTTTCACATGCCGTTAAGCCTCTTGATTATTGTGCGTCGGATTGAGTGTTGCTGAAGCCAGATGTACTGTTTATTCTATCCTTACTGGCTTCGTTTGTATCTTTATTCCTGGATACTTTCCGAACATAATCAGTTAAATGAGGTAAACCGTAAAAGATTAGTACTTTCTGGAAAAATGCTATCTTAATAGAACCCAAAACCTATGATACTTGTGATATTGTTATAAAGGAGTTAATACTAAATTTGTGGATTCTTTGACTTTAATATTTTCTCTTAGCCCAGTCATTTCTTTTCAACAAACTCCAGCCTCGTTCCAAGTGTGAAACAATCAGATGTGGAGACGAGTAAGTAGTTTTCTTTTCCTTCATACTCGTCAAGAGAGAACCAGACTGCGTGATTTCCCATTGGGCCATTCTAAACATTTCCAGACACGTGCAGAAGGTTTCCAATTTTTGATCGGAACAATCTGTAGTTGTAGAAGTAAAGTTACTTGTTTTCCCTAGTGGGTGGGAAATTTGTTATAGCTTACATTATATATCAACGTAAAAATGATTTCAAAGCTTTTGAAAATGTTGTAACATTAGTATGCCCACTGGGTATTACTGCCAGGCCCACTAGGATACAAACCGCTCTAATCAAGGGCTAATAAAATCGCTAAGCCTTGCCCCTAACATATATGCTAACTCAGAGATAATGTTGAATCAACGTTCTTAGGTAAGTATAACAAATATTTACTTTAGAAACAATTTTGTACCGTTAAAGAGAATGAAGTTATATTTATTTGAATATGTCTAGTCAATTGCTTTGAAGGATTTTGACGACACACATACACATGGAGAAAAGACTGGAAAATGTCATAGAAAGTTATAGGTTCTTTTATAGTCACTGTCTAAAGAATTTGCTGTAAGAGTTCACTTACATCCTGAGTGTCTGACCTGATAATTTTTTATTTCATTTTTATCTGAAGAGGTAATGTAGTCTTCTACTTATAAGCTTTCTTGATTTTGATGGGCATAGGAACACACCAGTTAAAAAAAGCAAAATGTGGTTATGAAACAAGAGTATTAAAAATTATAACTTTTATAATGAAGTAGGATTTCTGCTATTAAAAACAGTGAAACAAAAACTGAAACTACAATTTTATAAAATGTAATTCCTATTTCGGCAGCTTTACACACCTAACTGTAGGCCAAAGTAAGTACTCAATTTTATAAAAATATAAATTTTAATACCCTAGTTTGTTTACTTTTTATATTATACGTGTATAAAGTATATACTTTACCTTTAAAAACTGTCGCGTATACATCCATCAATACGAGTATGTGTAGCACCATTCGCTGGGTTGAAAGTATATCTAAGTACATGCATTATATGTTTACCATTTACATTATGCTTGTATATATGAGGATTTTTATTGAAATACCAAAAGCAGGTACCCACAGATTAGTCAAGTAAACTGGAGAAATGTATCAATAGTTTAAGCGCTAGCCCCGCTGACGTGATCAAGTAGATAGTGGACAAAAGGTTGTTTTAGAAATTTTAAATTGTTAAACCAGAAATATTTGCGACATTTTTAGCGTTCTATTAGTATATATATGCATAATAGATCGTAACCTAGCGTTCTATTAGTATATATATGCATAATAGATCGTAACCAATACATTTAATGACCAGTTTTTCACTTAGGAATTCGATAAAGTGATTTTTGACGCGCGAATTATTTGGGATCCTTGTCGATTCCTACTATTAAATATAACTGTACTCAAACGGTAATCATGTGTGCTATGTAGGTGTGTTAAATAACAAGTTTATGAAGTAAATAGAGATCCTTATACGAAATCTACTAACTCATAAAATCTTTATATAATAAAGGTCAACTACCCAAATTCACTTGAATTTCTTACGAATAGTAAGTGTAACATTATCAAATGTACACGTATTCACTTTATGATTAAAAAGAGCAAAATGCCTAAAATCATTTAAGTGTAATTTAACAAATTAAGCCATGTTCCATTTCCGACGATTTCTCGTTTTCAAAGACCGGAAACAAACACAATTATATAAAATTAAAGGAAATAAAAGTAACAATATTCAAACATGTCACACAAAATAATATCACGTATATTTTATATATCCTTTTATTATAATAGAAATGACATATTATTCTTAGTTTCTCTGAATATATTAATGACAATTTCCGCTTGGTCATCATCACAGTTTGGAGTAACTGCAAATGAAAGTCATTCTCAACTCACTCAGTCGATGCTTACATTTGTGATTGTGGGTCAGCTGCTGCATTAAGGCGACACACAACCACCCTCTTCACAGAAAACATGTCGATAAAAAAAATCGGTTTAGCTCGGTATCTACTCGATAACAAGACGGAAAGTTGGCAAAGCCAAAAAAAAATAATTCATTTTGTTTGAAGGCTGTTTCCGTTGTTTACAGCGCATCACTTTTACAGCTTTGAGGAGGCATATTGACCATTGAGCTAGTTGGTCTGTGCTATTAATCATGGTAGCTTGAAATTTACGATGCGTATAATTTTTCCTCAATGTTAAGCATGAAAAACAACCAGTCGTTACTTTATTTTACAAATAAAAGGGGTCTCTCATGTCATGACCATTTATTGTTCAGTTACAATTTATATCTTTTTATCGTATATTTATGAAAATCACCTAACCAATAACAGTTGCTTTTTATATGACAATGCCTTTTCAGCCTTGAATCACCTTACTAAGTCAAGTATTCCATATATATATATTTCTGTAATTCACAAGCACATGTTGAATTTAACTATCATCCATATGTGTAATTTACAAGAAATGACATGCACCCCTCTTGTTTATTAATGTAATTGTCCCCCTTTTGTTTTAACATCGAAGGTTGTTGCTTTGTTTTTTTCATTATAGAGTAGACCATTAGAATACTTACTATTTTCACTAGACGTCAACTATTCAGACAATAGCTTCAACATGTGATCCTAACAGAGGTTTTTGTAAACAACAATTCTCTGTCCGCCATACACATATCCGGGAAATATTTATAAAAGTAAAATTAAAAAAAAATACTGTATTATTTTAATATGACTTTTAAGACACTCGATTCATTAACAGTAAATTTGGTTCAAAGTAGTAAAATGGAGATTAGGTTCGTACTAAAGCTTCGAACACTTTAATGTCTATAGTAATCATTGTATTGGTAATTGGATTCGGTTGAGACTAACACACTATATCTTAGTTGCTGGATTGCCTATTATTCTCTTTTCATTTAGATGGAACAGGGACATGGTTTTGTTAGTCACCACGTTGTTGAGGGTGAAGATTTCCTGAGGGACTTGGAGGAAATACAGAACATTAATGGCAAAAGCCCAGTCAGCATTTTCCCCATGTGGCAATTGTGATGTCTTTCTCCAAGAGTATTCAACAAAATTACTAGTTTAGTTTCGACACGAATATTAAACTCTGCTATTTCTAGATTTCTGAGAGCATAAATGACCTATATTCTGCCTGGTACTGAAAGAAAAAACCTATGCAGAAACTATACTTATGTAACAGCTTAGTTTAGGCACCAGTGTATCCATGTCACAGTTCAGCAGCTTTGGCCTCAGACAGAGTATGAATTTTAATCACCTAATTCCATGGATGGGAACAGTTTTTAATTATACTTTCAGCTTTAATAAGTTATTTGTTATTTTGAATTAAGCACAAAGCTACACAATGGGCTATCTGTGCTCTGCCCACCACGGGTATCGAAACCCAGATTTTAGCGTGTAAGTCCGCAGACATACCGCTGAGCCACTGGGGGGCCAGCTTTAATAAGAAAAAAATATTTCATTGCAGCTAAAATTAACCGTAATTGTTCGTTTGTTTTGAATTAAGCATGAAGCTACACAATGGGCTATCTGTGCTCTGCCCACCACGGATATGGAAACCCGGTTTCTGGTATTAAAAGTCCGCAGATATGCCGCTGCGACACTGGGTGGCCCCACCGCAATTTTTAATATTTTGGAACTGTAAGAAAAATACACATTTTGTCACGCACTCATACGTAGTAAGTTTTTGTCTGTTATTTATCACAATATATTTACTGTTACTTCAGGCTAATGTTACTGATATCACGCGTGAGTGAAACCTGTCAACTTTAAATATGACTTTCCTACTCGTAGAAAATTATAGGTGTCACTATTTCTGAGAAAATGTTCAAGAAGGACTAAAATATAATATGAAACAAACTTCCAGTGTAAGAGTAATTAATCATAGAACATGTTAATAAAATAAACTTCATACACTATCATTAAAGTGTCAGATTATGCAATAAAATCTGACAGGAGACGGTCATACTTAAAAATGGTGTAGTTTGTATTCAGGTAATGTGAAAGAAAACCAGAGCTAATAACAACTATAACTATTTACTTTGTGCGTAATAAGTTTATTAGATACCCCAAGTAGGCAAAAATAAAGTCACTGCAGATGTACCTATAAATATAAACGAGAAATAATTTCATGAAAATGTTTAGCTTATCTTTTTTAGAAAGTATGAAAATTGAGATTTAATTTAACATAACATAAAATCGTTTTTTTCTTTTCCCACAGCAGTAAAAATAACAGTACATTGAGTTTCGCACAAACTAGAGGTCTATCTGCGTTAACCGTCTCTAATTTAGAAATGAAAAACACCTACGGCTGACTCTTGGGCAACTCTAATTGAATAGCTGGATTGCCCGTCTCATTCTAACGTCTACACAGCTGAAAGGGTAAACCTGAATATTAAAGAGATTCTAGCCGGTGTATAAAGTTTACTTTCTTAAATGATTTCACAATAATTACGAAATATAAAAAAGTCAACTTTTCAGCTCTGACAGCTTCCTTTCTAGCTCATATATTTTAGTCGAAAAACCAGTAACGTGGAGATTTATGACTACAAATAGATCTAACATTCTAAATGTGTTTTGCATTTGAAATGCTTTTTACTTTTTCATATGTTAATATGAGTTGAAAGTCCTTTTCCAATTTTCCTCTTAATCTGAATAAACACAAAACATAAGTGTTATTCTAGTCTTTGTGAAATACGTACATTTCTTTAAAATGTATCTAGAAAATTCCATTTTCATATATGAAGTAGTTATGTACAACTTGCGAGAAATGAAGAAAAAAACCTTATAACCTGAACGGTTTCGAAAGATCCACCTTTCAAAAGCGCTCGCGTTATAGGATTTTTATTTATTTCTGTCAAGACTTTTTGAACATGTGTATTTCCTAATACCATGTGTGTACAACATTTCCATTGGTCTGTTTTTAAAAGTTAGTTAGTATTGTAATTCCAATCAGTGAGAAGAAGTCTAAGTACAGTGTTAAAACTAAGCACAGTCTATTATATTTTGTATCGCCACCCGCTAGCACAGAGGTATGTTTTCGGATTTACAACGCTCAACTCAGGGGTTCGATTCCCCTTTGTGGGCTCAGCAGAAAGCCCGATGTGGCTTTGCTATAAGAAAACAAACACTGTATTTTGTTGTTGCTACATTTCGTGAAGTTAAGAAAATAGTGGTGTAACTTTAAAGTATCAAAATACGAGTTTTTCCTGTATAACACACACACACACGCACATACACACATATATATATGAATTGTATTCTATAGAAAAAGAAGAAAAATCTACCAGTGCTTCGGCGTGACGTCGTATTTAATCAATATGATGTGTCTCACCTTTTTCATCCAAAATCTGTCAAAGCTACAACCAAGCAATGTGACACACGTGGATCTGACATTATGATGTGCAATTAATCGAATGTCACCAAGCACCGCGGATAAAGTATAAGAAAAAAAAATTCCAGAAGTAACTAAGTGTTATGTTTTCTGTAGGTTTCTCAGAATGTGAACATATCTCTCGCTGATAAACTGTTGACCATATTTCCAGCTTTGAGAACTGAGATAGTACGATATTAAAACTTTCCTTTTATAAGGTTTGAAAACTATAACAAGTTAAATAAAGAAAGCAATGTTTTAGTTTTAGACGTGAATTACTGACGTTGAAACCGGCTAAAAATGAAGTTACACAATCAAGCTAAAGTAGATCATTATTGTACTAAAATTTTAAAAACATAATTACTTTGTGATATACTGATATCAGTTGTCTACAACTTTATTTTTATAAACTGAGTAGTTTGAAGCACATCATGAAACGTTCTGTATATATAAACCCGCAAACATACATTCTTGTTGAATGATATGATCCAGTTGTGCATAAACAGTTTAATATTACATTGACCGAGCTGCCCATAAAAGAGCTCAAAAAGTCTTCTCCAATTTACATCTAAATTGTATCGTTTCTAGAATCGATTCAGTAGAAAATAAAATCAAGCCTTTTTTTTTTGCTCGCGCCGCATGGAGAGAGTGAAGTCGAGCCACTTAACGATGTACGAGATTTACCATTCACGTTTTCAGAGTTGATGTGTGTGCATGAGAATAACGTTATAAGGAACTTTCCGCCAGTTGTTCAGATCTGGCCTCATTTGCACGCTCTACAAAACACAATTCAAAACCTTTATTCCTACAAAGACATCTCTAATGAGCTTGTATGTAGCTTTCTGAAGTTTCTTTTAACCCAACCCTGCGAACAGTGTAGTGGTGCATCAAGATCTCGAAATAAGAGACAAGAACAACAACAACACGCTTCTGCCTTAGTAAACTGTTTTCTGTTGAATTTTAATGCAATGACAATTCTTACATTAAGCCGCATTTCCCGTCCTTTGAGTGATATGAAATACATAAAAATTGACAAGAAAGAATATTTAAATGAAACGAAGCAAATAGATAAGATAAACGATCTGTGACAAAATGAATACAAATCATTCTAATAAAGTACACAATCTGCTGATCAATTATGAATCTTCCACCAATTTTAACATGAATTATTTATTCACAAAGTGACATTTTTGAATGTAAAGAGAAACCAGAAGTTTACGAGAAGCCAAACACACACTCACGGAGTACCTCAGAACGTTTTTTGTTTTGTGTTTCGCACAAAGCTACTCGAGGGCTATCTGTTCTAGCTCTCCCTAATTTAGCAGTGTAAGACTCTTGGGATAATTTTTTTCCCACATGACCGTCACATTAAACGCCCTTACGGTTAAAAGGGCGAACATGTTTGGTATGATGAGGATTCGAACCCGTGACCTTGTGATGACGAGTCGAGTGCCTTAACCACCTAATCATGCCGGGTCACTTCAGCACGTCGAACATGCTTTGATACGACTTCTGTGTTCAGGTATTAGTCTAAACATTTTAATTTATGGAGTTGAATAAAAAAATATGAAATATCATCCGTGTTCCCACACATTTTATTGGGGGGTTTTAAGAAAATTCTATCAAAATTTATTTTGGCTGATGTTCTAAAATCAGTAATTCGTTCAATAACAATCTGTAAGATTTGATAATAAATTCCAAGTTTCATGTTCCTGAAATATCTCTGTAATGAACAACAGTTGTTGTTTAAATTATATTACATCCAGCAGTATACAAAGGTTCTGGCGTGGCCTGGTGGTTAGAATGCTCGTCTCGCTATCTCCAATTCCATACCGCCTTTTAAATTCCCGTATTCTATTATTGGTTGTCCAAGTGAATAGTTTTGCTTAAGTGCCTTCCCTCTAGGAACCGCTAGCGCACATAACCCTTGAGTATCAAGTTTACCAACGGCTGAAAGGGAGAGAACATGTTTATTACTCGGGTTATGCAGTGGGTATAATCTGTTTAGCTATCAATATCGACGTTCGATGTCAAAACATAATATTTCAAACACGTTCAAAATAACGTACATATTTTAAAAGGAGAACTAATATTTCGTGTATATGATATGATTAAACGTGAGACTAGAAAAATATATTCTGCCATATGAAGACGATTTGAAGTGCAAAACAAGTGTAGGATGTTAAATTTATCTATAGTCATAAAACTTCAACTAAGTCGTTTTTATGGTTTCAGAGCTGAAAAGTTAATACCTTTCTTATATTTCATAAATATCTTAGAATCACTTAATAAAGTGAACTTCTTTATTCATTCAAGATCAGCGGTAATGTAGGCAAGTGTTACTGACTAGTTTCCTTCCGCCACCTAGTGGCATGTTTGCAGACTTACAATACTAGAAATCGGGTTTCGATACCCTTGGTGGGCAGAGCACACATAGCTCATTGTGCAGCTTTGCGCTTAACAACAAATAAACAAGCTCCCTGCACTTCGACAATAATCCCAAATTAGGGACGGTTATCTGGACGTTGGTAACTTCGATAATGCCTCATTCAGGTTGATAATACCGAATACACTCTTGTTAGTAGTAATGAACGTGTTTCTAAACGTTTGAACCTAAGAAGAGAATGTTTTGTATATTGCTAAGAACTGTGTAAATTAAGTTAATTTTTTTTGTTGTTGTTTTCAACGGTGGATTCATACAACACCAACCTCTGGACTAATTTAAGAAAAGTAAAACTTTACTTAAACGCTCACTGGATATTAAAGACTCAGTTTCTTATCTCATACACCTAGATCTAAGTTGAAAAACAAGTTTATTGTGACACTATTTACGGTAATGGATTCTTAATAATTGTCTTAAATACAATACCGTTTCTCAGAATGTAACTAGTCAGTATATAACACTGAAGAGCTTTCTATGCATTCTACTATAAGTCATTCTACTAATGTTAGCATTGGGTTTGTTTGCTATGCTTTTTATGACAAAACTTCTAAAGTTATATACTGGCGTCCCTAATTTTGAATTACCGATCAGAGGGAAGGCAAAAAAACACCTATAACCTACGGCTGAAAGGGCCATTATGTTTGTCATTGGGTCTGATAAGCTATTAACACTGAACATTCCAGATTCACAGTACAATAAGTGAATATTTATGTTCAACTACTACCAGAGATATGTTTCAATAAAAATACAAACGTTATGCGAATTCAATGATACTTTTAAGGTTAAATGTACTTCTAGTGTTTGGAAATGTTATACAAATTTTATTCCAACTATTGACGTATTCGCAATCGAAAACTTACAAAGGAATTCCTACTTTCTTAAATTTCTACGGAACTTTTCAAGCCTTCCCTGGTTTTGAACAGATAGACGAGAAAGAGTTTGGTTTGTTTTGAGACGCCCGGTATGGCTAGGTGGTTAGGGCGCATGACTCTTAATCTGAAGGTCATAGGCTCGTATCCCTGTAATATCAAACACGCTGGACTTTTAAGTTGTGGGGGCATTATGTGATACCACTATTAGTTGGTAAATGAGTAGCCCGAGAGTTGGCGATGGGTGGTGATGACTAGCTTCATCCCTCTAGTCTTTTACTGCTAAGTATGAGATGGCTATCGCAGATAGCCCTCATGGAATCTTCGATGAAATTCTAAACTGAGTTGACTGTCGTCATTGTAACGCACTCATAGCTCCGAAGTGTGGAACGCGATTTTATTTTCGATAATAGAACGCGAACATTGGACCCGCAGTTTCATAATTCGTCACTTTCGGCTCCAACTTAAGTAAAAATTATTTTAGCTAAATTTATAACTTACGCAAAATAATATTTCACCATAAAATAAGCAAAAAAAACTCAAAAATAACTAGCATGAAACTAGGAAAACCAGAAATTAAACAAACAAAAATAGTAATGATCTTCTCAAAGATATTGTTTTATTTACTTATCAATTTCTTGTGATCTTGCAAGATAAAGGACAGCTAGTTAAACTGTATAAATCACGTCTCTATGATTTTCTTCTTTGTTCTAGTTTACATTCTATCTAAAACGGAAGTTATCTCCGGAAGGTGTTTACTGACAGTTTTCCAGCATCAGTTTTGTGTGTTGATAACTTATCGCTTGATGGACTGCCTACCAGTTTGCGATATGAAATCATCTATAACATATAATCGATTTCTTATATTCTAAGTGACGCATATATAAACCAATACTTCGAGAAATAGCTCAGAAATAATGGATGACTTATTTTCAAACTGTTGAGTTTGATTTCAGTAGTTAAACGGACAATGACATAGGTTACATCTTTAACAGGAGCACGATTGACTAAGCAAACAAATTACTTTTTTCTCTTTTTTCAAAACTCAGTTAAAGTCAGTATGTTTATAGCGTTGAGATCGAAGCATTTTTATCTGATTACAATATGGTTATTTCATAACACAAGTAATTCAACTGTAAAAACGTTTCAACTTACTTACTTCCACACATAATTGCATTTATGAAATAAAATAAAAAATCCCTATGGGTAATATATACGCACGATAAAAATGAAAATTAATATACCCATATTACATTTTTTTTTAAAAAAATAAGGAATTATGAACTACGACACTACGGTTAACACAGATTTACACACTGTACTATTTTAAAATTCAATATGTCAATGATCGACGACTTATGTAGGAATAAGAGTATAGAATAGCACTTTCTCAAGAAATTATAGAAGAAATTTAAAACAAACTATAAAAAATATTTATTAAGTGTTTCACTGGAACTGTAAAATTATTATTTTACTTGAAATAATTAAATACTGATTATAAATAAGTTAATATACTGACGGTCGTTATTTAATTTTTTAGGAGAAGCGCACTGTACAGATGTTTTTTCTCCATTCAGATACTTCCACTTCAAGTGCTTTGTCAACGGATGCTATTGTTTTTATTGTATTAAGTATGTGAATAAAATTGAACTCATTCCCTTAATTTGCTCGGGATAACTTTCGAAAAGTTACAAAGATCACTTTAAAACAAATTACTTTCCCGAATGAACTGCTATTCGAAGGACAGACAATATAATTTATTTAATTAGCGAATTGGTACGTTGACCTTTTACTTTGTCGGAACCCTTCTACAAACATACAAGCAACACTGTTTACAGAATTCCTCTCATCAATTTCACACAAATCTACATAAGGGTTAGCTGCGCTTGCTGTCCCTAATTTTGAACTGATATACTCTTTCTTTTTTAATTTCGCACAAAGCTACACGAGGGCTATCTGTGCTGTACTAACCGTCCCTAATTTAGCAGTGTAAGGCTAGAGGGAAGGCAGCCAGTCATCACCACCCACCGCCAACTCTTGGGCTACTCTTTTACCAATGAATAGTGGGATTGGCTGAAATATTATGACGCCCTAACGGTTGAAAGGGCGAGCATGTTTGGTGGGACCGGGATTCGAACCCGCGACCCTCACTGATAGACTTGACAAAAGCAGTTAATCTATACTATCCACTGCCAACTCTTGTATTACATAGTTCAGACGGAATAGCAGGATCTGTCGGCTACTTTCATATCGCGTCCTATGCTCTAAAGTGTGGAAAGGGATTATTTTGTGTATGTGTGTGTGATAGCGAGACTCAAGCCCCGAAACCTCTGCTCCACAGTCAGGCATACTAATCACCAAATCATGCTTGGTCGGTTCTATAAAGAGCGAAAATGGAAAAAAAATAAGAACAGTTTTTGAAATTATTTCAACATCTTCAACGCACTGAACCAGAATTGAAAACAGTCAGAATAAACAATAAATTATGCCACTGTCACTTTGATTCCAACTTATAATAAGAAAAATGTGAGTAAAATATTGTTTAATAGTATGCACAAACAAAATGAAAATTTTACTTTAGTTGAAATCTAGTTTCATTGATTGTCAACGAAAATTTAATTATTTTTAGTGACATTCAGTGAAACTATTTTTCAACTGTGTTATGTTATTGTCACTTCGATTCAAACTTGATGCTATTGTTTTTGTAAGAATCAAAACAACAGAAATGCTACTAAGTGTAGAAAAGATTTGCCCAGAACTTTTTGATATCTTCCAAACCTACTAACACGAAATACTTCTTTTTCCTTGTTATTACTGATAGTAGAACTGAACAATAAAACATAAACATATCGGTATGGACTTCCATATCAAGCGGTGGACCATTTATGTTTAGTTACAGTTTATTTTGAACAATAGCTTACACTTTAGTGCACGTGTTATCAGCTACTGCAGATCTAAATGTGCAGCGATTGTAGTTTTTACCAATATATAGTTCATTCGACCATTACAAATGTTAGATATTCGCTCATCTGCTTGTAAATGAGATACCGATATTGTGTGTTCGTTCGGGCATTGTGAATGTGGGTATTAGATACTTGTCTGCGAATGAGATACCAATATATATAAGTTTGTTAGAACCTTAAGAATGTTGGATAATAGATTACTTCTGGATGAACAGATATTTTATGTTGAAAAACATTTCCACCATGGTTGGCTCAAATCAAAAGAGTTTTATTTGCTCAGTCGATTCAAAGAACTATCGAAAATAGAAGTAGAAAGTTCCAACCCAACAGATATTTATAAAATTACCATTGCCAGAGTGTTACAAATTTGCATGTACATTTTAATTTTCAAACTTTCTACGTCAAATGTGTGCATAAGCAGTAGCTGTTTATAAGAAAAATAATTAGATTTTAATTTCAACTTTTAACCAACAAACTAATTTCGTGGCTAAATAAAAGCTTTGTATTTATTTTTTATTTAAATATAGTTGAATAATTGACATTACACAATAGATTTTTTTTCCTTCATTTAACATCCGCCATCCAAACAGTCGTGCGTCAAGTGCATTTAATACAAGATACATTTAATCCATATTAGAATATTCAAAATGGTTGAAGTTGTATCTTACTTTAGTTCCAGGAGTAATAAAGAAAATATATTTTTACCTTAGGGACGAGAAACTAAAAGGACAAAACAAGATAATACTAGGTGCATCTACCAGACGTAAACAGCTATGAGTGTTTGGTTTGGTTTTGAATTTCGCACAAAGCTGCACAAGGGCTATCTGCGCTAGCCGTCCCTAATTTAACAGTGTAAGACTTGAGTGAAGGCAGCTAGTCATCACCACCCACCGCCAACTCTTGGGCTACTCTTTTACCAACGAATAGTGAGATTGACCGTCACGTTATAACGCCCCCACGGCTGAAAGGGCGAGCATGTTTGATACAACGGTGATTTGAACCTCAGATTATAAGTCAAGTACCTAAGCCACCTGGCCATGCCGGGCTTGTAAGGAGGGAGTATCATAGGTTGACAGAACAGTTCAAAGTGAATACTGAAAGATTCTGCGTTTACTTCAGTGTAACAGCAATTCAGTTTAGGCCACTATTTAAATGTAGTCGGGTCACATCTGCACATAATGAAGTCCAGCTTCAAAGTACCTACTAAACCTTTACAACGTTTGGCTATGTCCAAGATGTTTGGTACTTACTATACGCTATATAATTTCCTTTTCCCACCCAGATCTATTGCAATTGCTTTAAAAATCGTGTTTGTTTTATGTTAATCATAAAGCTAAACAATGGGCCATCTAACTGTATTCACCAAGGGTATCGAAACAGGGATTTTAGCTACTAGGGATGGGACACAGTGTGTAGCAGGACGACAATGATATTAATAATAACTGATATCTCTTTCAATAAGAGGCCCGGCATGACCAAGCGTGTTAAGGCGAGCGACTCGTAATCTGAGGGTCGCGGGTTCGCATCCCCGTTGCGCCGAACATGCTCGCCCTTTCAACCGTGTGGGCGTTATAATGTCACGATCTATCCCACTATTCGTTGGTAAGAGAGAAACCCAAGAGTTGGCGGTGGGTGGTGATGACTAGCTGCCTTCCCTCTAGTCTTACACTGCTAAATTAGGGACGGCTAGCGCAGATAGCCCTCGAGTAGCTTTGTGCGAAATTAAAAAAAAACACAAACAACCTATTTAAATAAGTTACAAAAATTCACGCATTTTCCCAAGTGATTGTCATTGGTCATTGTAATTCTTGATCGGATAAAATCGCTTTTCAAAATTTACTCATCATTATTGCATAACATTTACGGACTCAGCGAGCGGGGTGCAATAGGATATGTATATTATTGTTAAATTGTTTTTGGCACGACAATTATACACGTTAAAATCGAATGCGGTATTACATTCCGAGTACTATAGATGTAATTCTTATTACTTGCTGAAGCCCCCCAGTGGCTCAGCAGTATATCTGCGGACTTACTCGCTAAAATCCGGGTTTCGATACCCGTGGTGGGCAGAGCACAGATAGCCCATTGTGTAGCTTTGTGCTTAATTCAAAACAAACAAAACAATTACTTGCTGAAAAACGGGCGAAGGAAGTGGAAAATATGTTAGCCTAACCTGAACACTTGCTAACCAGTTTGATCACTGTGACCGACATACATAAGCACTGCGCAAACAAGACTGTAAAAGTATATTTAGAACTTTAAAGGTCGCACTTTAGAAACATTTAAAATTGAAGATAATAGATTATCAGATTTTGAGTATATGAAGTTAAATATCTAATTACTTTTATATTAAATGAAAATTTTGTAACCGATGAACGATGTGAAAAACAATATATGTCAATTACTGTTCAAGAAACTAAGATTTTGGGTGACATATCAAGATAAATTAATTTTTGATGGCTGTGTTTTTTATGGTGTTTAATGCCACGTGTGGTAACCAGTGTTCCCTCTAAGCTGCGCGAGCGCACAACCAGTCAAGTGTCGTGCGCTTCATTGTTCCAGCCGCGTACATCCTCAGTAAAGTGAGGAGCCTCAACACGTTGCCGGCCTTAATGACCCTGTGAAAGCAAAAACAAACAAACAAAACAGAGTAGTAGCTCAGATCCACACATTGCCTTAATTTTCGTGCACATGAAAAAGATCATTCCGCACATTGATTTAAAAAATTGGAAGATGTTTGATAATCCATTATTTATGTATCGTACGTGCTGAAATGAATTGTTTGTTTTATACTTACACACAAAACTATTAAATGGGCCATCTGTGCTGTACCCACCACACGTATCGAAACCCAGTTTTGTAGCGCTATAAATCTCCAGACTTACCGTCGAGTCACTGGTAGACCAGAATTGACTTTGAATGGTAGTTTGAAGATTCATGTGGTCTACTCACTACATGTGGTCATTTTATATAAAACTGATAAGAAGGTGAACGATCATTTGTCGCCACTTCTTGAAGAAATAATTGAAAAATTGTTAAACGACAAGATTGGGTTTCTTTGAAACCATGGAACTCTAGAGTGTAGTGCTTTAGAACTCCATAGCGTAGTGATTACGTCAGTAATCTCCAGGCCCGGCATGGCCAAGTGTGTTAAGGCTTTCGACTCGTAATCCGAGGGTCGCGGGTTTGAATCCTGGTCGCATCAAACATGCTTGCCCTCCCAGCCGTGGGGGCGTTATAATGTCACGGTCAATCCCACTATTCGTTGGTAAAAGAGTAGCTCAAGAGTTGGCGGTGGGTAGTGATGACTAGTTGCTTTTCCCTCTAGTCTTACACTGCTAAATTAGAGATGGCTAGTGCAGATAGCCCTCGTGTAGCTTTCCGCGAAATTAAAAAAACAACAACAGTAATCTCCAATTCCAGAATGTGCTCTTTTAATTGTAAAGTAATTTCAGAACTGTACATAGAATAAATAAAATTCAAGCTTTCAATGGCCTTGGGCTTTAGTATACAGTGACAATGGATTCTATAATTCAGTTATTTAGAAACAGAAAGATAGTTTTAAATATTTAATACACTGGTCTCGAAACACAGGATTAAGAGCCTTGTAAATCTAGTATTCAAGTATTGACATATGTATCCAAGTATTGATTTAACAATATAGAATACCCATTAACAATTATCAATAAACTATTTTAGATCACTTGTGTATATTAAGTAATATCTTATGGCGAAGAACTGGAACCCCAGAGGAATGATTTTCTACTAGGAATGACACTGTTATTTAGTAGTTTAAAATCGTATTAGTGAAGTATAAAGAAAGATTTAAATAATTTTAAATCATTAATTTACCTTAACTGGAATAATTAAAAAGGATACCATTTTAACAATATAAATTAATATATAATCTGATCACATCATATGTCCTACAGTTTCACTGAAAAGCATATTATTTCTGTTAAGCTGTTCTAAGTATCTTATTGAATATGTGTGTGAGGAGGTTACTCTATACAACATATATATATATATATATATATATTACATAGGAATATCACATTTTATAACCTTTTAACTTAAAGAATATTTTTTTTCCTTTTCGAATCCGAACTTTTTATTGAGAGAGAAAGTAATTTAAAAAGAAAGGTCAGGATAACTTCATATATTCCTCGTGCAAGTTCCACAGTTATTTGCTAGAAGTAGGATTTGGAAGAAATACTTGTGTTGTGAATTCATTACTCATCAGCTTCACGATATCAAGACATTTGCTGCGTTATTGGAGAAATATTCCCAGAGACATCTTTCTAGTTGACTCTGGGCTAGCTTAGACAATATAACTGCCCTAAAGTGACTTCAGTTCTGACCCCATTAGTCCATATGGCTTTTTTCATAAGGCACGGATCATTACTGCATAAACTTATTTAAAAAAAGGATCTAGTTAATAAGATGAGGGATAACATGTGTCTCACAAGGGTTAATCACACTTTTATATGACTGGTTCATACATACTAATACAGTGGCATATCAGACGCAGGTCATGGCTCCAAGATGGACATGTTTAACACATAGATATTCGGTTAACGATGAATTTCTGATCATTTAAAAATGCAGTACCGCATGTATAAATTAATGACTGAAACGGCAGTCTTTTTATGACAGAAATTCCTACAACAACCTAGTGCCAAAGTCACAACATTTCGAATCAAAGGCCTTTCACTGTTTTTTATGAAAGTATAAAATCTCATATAATAGACTGTTTAGAGAAGTAGCGAGATTTGAAACATCACCCTCATCCAAATAGGAAAATGTGTAGCACTGGGAGGCCTCAGAGACCATCTCTCCAGCACGTGTATCTGTTGCCACGATGTGCCCATGCAGAATGACGGCCAGCGAAAGTCATAGTTTCTCTCATATCATACAAACTACAGTTTCGTATAATTCCAGAGGTACCACGTAATCAGCTTTTCATATGTGTCTCTCTTTGAATGTGAAAGCGTTTTTGTTTTTTTATTTTAGATATTGTAAAGGATGTACTGATATATTGACCCTTAAAAATTACTGGAAGATAAGATCTCTGATTTTTCTTTTTTATTGCTTGAGCAACTCTCACATCCCCAAAGTGAAAGTTATTGTTAAAAAAAAACCCTCTGAGCTAGGAAGGTTTTGGGAACATCTCTTGGTACTAGTATACAACAAGACGAATGAAACTCTGGTGATTAACGAATGCTCAAAAGTCCAAAAGATGACGGTTTTGCAGTCACACCTGGAAATCAGTCCTTGTTTTTATACGAAATGTGGTCAAAGACACTAGGGCCTCAACAGTCCTATTTTTATGTATATTTACGAAATATTACAATTATACTCTGATAAATTTACGTCTTTGGTCTGTATAGACATGGTCTTGGAAGTCCACGTCACAATACGGTGGAGGCTTTGTGGAAAGCTGGTAACGACTGGCCTGCCGTCTCTCGCGACTTATTACAATTGAAATTGCGCTGTAACAATAGTAGGTAGTATTGACCATTACAGTGAGCTCAGTCGACGATGGTTCAAGGGTTACATTAAATCTAGAATATTGCTCAAATAACGTGCGATTAACTTACGTATTAAAAGTAAAGGCTATAAACTGGCTAGTCATGGCCTAAATTTCGAAGTTCTTTAGAAATTGTGAAATGTTCTTGAATATCTAAAAACAAGACAGGAAAAGACAAAACCATCGACTTTTACAAAGATTTAAAAGTGATACATTTCTATTTGAAAGTTAAACAAATCACAAATGAATTTCAAAACGAAGTGCAGAACCAAATTTTTAACAAATAAAGATTTCAACATAAGATAATTCAACAGTTAGACCGTACTTGAAGCTAAGACGTAAAAATTATAACAGTCGAAAGCCAAAAATTAAAACCCATGATCAAATATGACAGAAATATTCAGTTAGTTTCAGGTAGAATTTATTTATTGAGTTTATAAGGACTGGTGTTGAATGATTGTAAAACTTAAAAGAATAGATGTGTTGTGACATTTCTGTTTTCTTTTCCCGAAGAATTACTCATTCTTATTATGAAACTATATGTTGACAAGTAATTAAGAATTAAAATAATTTCGCCCACTAATACTCCAAAAGACATAAAAAGTCATCTGAGAATTGCACTGAATTATCAAACTGGAAACTTTAATATTCTTTTCATTCTAGACATCGCTTCTGACATCAGCAGCAGCTGGCCAGCTGTTTCACGACCGACTTATTCTTCACCATTTCTATATACGCGCTGGTGTGTGTGTGTATATACCTTTACAATGACAGGAGTTGAATGACGTAGTATTCAATTCACCTAGTAAATGTTTGCCAAGAATTGTGGGCCAGCTGTTCCTTAACTTAGTTATTCGTTTTTGTGGACAAACTGACGTAACATTTTCAATCCAGGATGTTGCGCCATGTGTCGTATTATGCAACGTATCTTCTATATTTATTCCTTTGTATCAATCTGTTTATTTGCCTAACAATAAATAAATAACAATAATAGAAAATAAGGACAATAGTAATTAATCAGAGAGTGGACAGGTTCTTGTTTGGAGATTTTTCATTACACCAGGCATGGCGTATGTTTTATATAATACAAACTGTGATAAGAAGAACTGGCAAAATCAATGATTCCAAATTACGATCAGTTAGTATTCAAGTAGTATCGTACTTAAATAAAGAGAAAACATTTTATCGCCACTTTAAGGGATGAAATGGAATACTGACCCTAAAAAAACAAAATGGCGGCTATTTACGTTTGGACCAGGGTAGCTTTTTTTTCAAGAGAAAAATGTATAAAAGTGAAATTATTATAAAAAGGCGATAATTTTAATCTATATTATGATTCAGTTTTTAAATATTTTTACTTTTTACAGTATTACCTGTGACAAAAAGGGGTAATCCAATCCCGACAATAAGAAGAAATAAGTGGAATTTCTTTATCATTAACCATGCCATGAAATTTAAACTTTTTAATTAGTTTTTATCAGAAAAAAACATTTTCGTATACTAGTTCACGATGTATACAAAAATATCTAAACAATACGAGCTGAGAAAAAGGAGATTGAAATTCAGGGATAGGGGCCAAAGTCATGGAACCTGTGTGAGTATAAAGGGGCAAGGCGATTTAGTGTTATGAATGTGATATTAGAGGAAATTTGGCTTATACGTTATATATTTGCACAGATATGGTTTTGTTTTATTCTTAATTTATTCTATAAATGTTGACTTTTACCAATACAAATTATAACTTATAGAAATGTAGCGGTGAACTTGTTTGCTTTGGTTTGAATTTCGTGCAAAGCCACACGAGGGCTATTTACGCTAGCCGTTCCTAATTTACTAGTGTAGGACTAAAGGAAAAGCAGCTACTAATTACCACCCACCGCCAACCTTTGGGCTACACTTTTACCAATGAATTGTGGAATTGACCGTCACATTATAAAGCACCCACGGCTGAAAGGGCGAGCATGTCTGGTGTGATGAGGATTCGAACCCGTGACCCTCGGATTGATCAACTTGTATAAATGTTTAATCTATACGAATTACAATTTGAAAACAAAAGAAAAGGCTTAAAAGTAACTATCTGTAAACGAAATATACTTTATACTTCGGAAATAAATTATAAGTCGTAATTTATGAAGCAAGATATCTCGAACAAGTTTTCTCTTTGCTGCAGGTATAAGGAAACTTGTCAATTGGCTGAAACAAGTTACCGAAGCAATCACATTGAAAATTTAATTTTCCCCCTCATATCTATATATCTAGTAAACCAACTGTAGAAATTAATGTTAATACAAGTGCAGAGAAATCAAACTACTCATACAACCTAACAGTACGGTACAAAAATAAAGTTCGCTCGTTCATTTAAAACATGTAGATTAAACCAGTAGATTAAGAAAACTTATGAAATCTTGAGTAGCTCAGAATTTTAACGAAGTACACAGCAACTGGCATTTCTACAGATATGTTGTTTAGAATAGAAACATACGAATATTTAGTCCTCAGTGTAAACAGCTACACGTCACCAACTCCACCTCATTTCCCTAGAAAAATCACTAGACTGTGTATCATGTAGCAAGTGTTGTTACTGAATTAGCTGTTAGAACAATATTTTTATCCAGTTTTCTCGTTTTTCGCCTCAACGGTCTAGCCAAGTGTCGCCCCAACTGACAGTACCGGTCGAGTCAGAAATAAAACAAAAAGTAAGTAGTTAATTGCTATAGATATGGAAGCGCCATCTATACTTTTCAGATAAACAGTATTCAAAGTGTCACAAAGATTAATGAAGACTGACAAAAAAAAAAGAGAAAATAATTCATTCTTAGTTTCTTTAGAAGTGCAATAATTAATATTTATGTCAGAACAAACTGCTTTAAAAGCACAATAAAAGAGATTCAGAAACATGTAAGATAAATAAAAACTAATTTTCTGTTTAAACAATTTAATAAAAACAAACATTTATTTTAAGGCAAGTGTACATCTGCTAGAGCAGACTGTGTATGTTTCAGTTGCTTTTTCACGATAATAAACGATTCATTCGTACAAAGTATTAAACTACCATATTCAATATTATAAATAAGCGAATCTAACCCCATATGTAAAAAAATATGCTTTTAATATTAGAAACTTTAACCCGTTTCTTAATCATTTCGAGCTAATACATCTTAATGAGATAAGCCATTGATTTTGTATTTGTGAAAAATTAAAACGTATTTTTAATAATTATTATAAGGCAGCATTAGTTTTTGTAGATTGTACAGCATATTATAAATATGCTTATTTTAAGCCAAATTATTATATACGTCATAGACATAAGCTTGAATCTCATCAGAAACACACTTTATGATCCAGTTATGAACATGCAGACGCGAATATTTCCAAGAACAATAAGTCTCCTTATGTGTCGGCCATGGCCTGGTGATTAGGGCGCTCGATTCCTAATCTGAAGGTCGCGAGCTCGCATCTTTGATACACAAAACATGCTCACCCTTTTAGGCATGGGTATGTTATAAAGTGAAGGTCAGTCCCACTATTAGTTGGTAAAAGAGTAGGCGAAGAAATGGTGGTATGTGGTGATGACTAGCTATCTTCTCTCTAGTCTCACACTGATAAATTAGGGACGGCTAGCACAGATAGCTCTAGAGTAGTTTTACTCGAAATTCAAAACAAACAAGTCTTCTAATAATTTTACATATAAGCGTACGTCTTTAGATTAAAAACTTCAATTTGTAATATGAGATTGTTAGTTAGACTCATTAGGCAAATTTATAAAATATGTATCGAAAAGTGACCCAAACCAAGATGTTACACATAGTTTTGATCATGGTATTTAAACTGTGAAATATCTGACAATGTAAAATGAGCAAAAATACTTATAGTTTTAAAAACAAGACGTGTTGTGAAATGAAACTTTTAACTTGATTTATATCTCATCTAAGTCATCTATCATCTCCTGTAAAATATTACATTATTCAAGATGAACAAGTGTAAAAATTTTGACCATCATCTCCTGTAATATATTACATTATTCAAGACGAGCAAGTGTAATCATTTTCATCTATCATCTCCTATAATATATTACATTACTCAAAATGAGCAAATGTAATCATTTTCATCCATCAATCAGTGATGTCGAGAAACCCACTTGTTGAGAATTTTATATGCAAAAACGGCTCGTTTGGGTTCAGAAAATATTTTAAATAGAAGGTCGAAACGTTGTTCGCTCTTCTATTTAAAATATTTTCTGAACCCAAACAAGCCGTTTTTGCATATAAAATTTTCATCCATCACTTTTTATAATATATTACATTATTTAAAATGAGCAAGTGTAATCATTTTCATCAATCACCTCCTATAACATAAAACATTATTCGAGATGAACAAATAGCGAGGTCCAGAGGCAGAGACACTCACGGTAAAGTACAAGAGAGAAACCCCGAGCTCACTTTGATTTTAAACATTTCGGGGGAGGAAGACACACATCAAAGACTCTCAGCAATTATAAACTTTGTCAGTATTATTCCATCACACACACACACACACACCACACATGCATAGCATCTTGATATTTGAGACAGTTTTCAACCTTGAAAACAGATACAGAAAGCAGGTGACCTCACCAGTTGGTGAATTAGTTCATTTCCCGTGATTTTATAACACATTTATGCGATACCACGAAATGGAAATTCAATCCCTGAGTTCAAGCGTCTGCATTACTAGCTTGTAAGAAATGTAAGAACGTACATTATTGTTAGAGGACCAGCTTCCCTCCTGGTTTAAGTTTTCAAATTGGCATAAAATATATGACAGATATTAATCAAAACTTGTCATAATATACAGTTAATGACAACACAATAATAAATACCGAATACACGTCAACTGATTTCCGTCACCTTTTACAAAACTAACCTCACTTCTAAATACATAGTGTACCCGCCCTGATAACGTACATGCTAATTCTTGTTAGTGTGTTATACTATCAACAGATACGTCTACCTAATGAAAACCTTTTTTGTACTCTGTCTTGAACGTGTAAAGGAAATTAGTACGTAAATACTTCACTACAAGTATTCGTCCAGTATACTTTAATCCTGTTATTTACAGTCTGCCAACACTGTATATTCTAGAGTACATGGTTCGTGTCCTGTTCGTGGAAAAAAAAAAGTTCTCTGCACATTAGAGGCAATAGATATGTTAAAAGATTGACAATAAAATCCCACTATTCGAATAGATAAGCTCAAAAGATGGCGGTGAGTGCTGTTGACCATTTGCCTTCTCTGCAGTTATTTTAAAATTAGACGTAGCTGGCACATATATGCCGAAACAAATTCTGTTTGTTTTCAAATCAATATACAATGAACACCATTTCGTTAAATGTAAAGTAATCACGGTAGTTATATCATTTAGTAGCTCTGCTATCATTTCCTTACTTCGTACCACTGACTTGATAAGAAATTTTATCCACGATAAATGTAACACATAGAGATAGAACATGTACTTTTTTGCTGAAAATGATTTTTCTCTAGGTCTGTAACTGAGAAGACAAAGACCACAACATATACTCAGATAGACGTGACCTTATTTTCTTTCGTTAGGATAGATATGGCAATCCGACAGTGGGGAAAATATCTCAGCCATTTCTCCTATTCTCATACAAACCGGGTTACCAAACAGCAACAGTCTTGTGTTTCTTGTGCTCGGTGACAGTTTTTTCTCCCCTGAATTGATTGAGAAGTCGTAGAATGAGAGATATCATATTTTACTACAAGAAAGAATATGGATAATTCTGTGAGAGAGAAAGATGGAAACATTAAGAAATGGATGCATAGCCTAAAAGAGGCAGTATTATCTTTCATCCGAATTCCATTATTTCTTCTACACGCTGATATGTAGAAAAAATGAATACTGAGTAACAACTCTTAATTTCACTACACTATCAGCGACCCAAAAGAATATAAAAATATTTTCACATTAGTCAAGTATCGCTACTGCGGCAGATGTCTCAGCAGTTTGAAAAAAAAGAAAAGAAATAAGTTACCCACAGAGTAAAAATACGGTTCATAATAAACTCTGTTAAAGATTTAGGAATGTTTGTTTGTTTTTGAATTTCTCCCAAAGCTACACGAGGGCTGTGTATTTTCTTGTAGCAAAGCCACATCGGGCTATCTGATGAGTCCATCGAGAGGAATCGAACCCCTGATTTTGGCGTTGTGAATTTGTAGACTTTACCAGCCAAAAGACCGTACCAGCGGGGGCATTTTGCAGTAAGACTAGTGGGAAGTCAACTACTCATCACCACCTAACGCCAAATCTTAAGATAGTCTTTTGCAAATTAATAGTGGGATTGACCGTAACATTATAAAGCCCCTACGGCTGAAAGGGCGAGCATGTTTGTTACGACGTGGATTCAAACCCACGACTCTCAGATAATGAATCGATTGCCTTAACCAACTGGTCATGCCAGACAAAGATTTAGGATATCAAAATATTTTCATATTACGTTTTCGTTTGTTTTTTTTATAGAAAAGTTATTGAAAATTCTGTTGAGCGATATCTTTGGCTTAAGTACCATACTTTATACAAACGGTTTTATAAAAAGAAAAGTTGTACTTCTTGTGTTCTCGAAGTGCTTACAAATATTTATTAGACACTTGTCAACGCATTATTCATAAATGAGTGACGTGTAAATAGAAACCAAGACCGATGTGTGTATTTAGTCTTTAAACATGTGTAATTCGGATCAGTGTCTAAATTAATTTGCTGTATCGTGAAAAACAAATTGCCAGCTTACCTATCTCTCTCTTCTCGTTTATCTATTCATCAATCGATCTGAGATGTTTCCTGTCGGATTAAGTATACACAGAGGAAATAATCAGTAATATATCTTATAGAAATTATTACATTATACTTTTCAAAAATACTTTCTCTGTTATACTATTAAAAGTTAGTGCATTATATCAATTGATATACTATTTTAATTAAATTTAAGAAATTCATTTGAAGAAACAGTAAAAATTGTCTAAGATACTAGCGATGAAAAACCATGCAACTTTTTAAGTGAATTAACTCAGCATGGCCAGGTGGTCAAGGCGCTCGATTCGTAATCTGAAGGTCGGAGGTTCAAACCCCTGCGCACCCAACATGCTTGTTCTTTGCGCCATGGGGCGTTACAATGCGGCGGTCAATCACACTATTTGTTAGTAAAAGAGTAGCCCAAAAGTTGGTGGTAGGTGGTGATGACGAGTTGCCTTTCTTCTAGTTTTACAGTGCTAAATTAGGGATGGCAATTGAAGATAACCTTCGCGTAATTTTGCACTAAATTCAAAAACAAAAAAAATCTAATCGAATTGATAATGACGTTATACGTTATTAGAACAAATAAAGGTCATATTATGTCCATTTTTATATTTAGTAGCCTGTACGATCAGCTAAGTCTAATTATTAATTCCTAATTTTACTTTTCTAAATAAGTTGCTATTTACTTGAAAATAAAAGGCAGTTTTTCTGGTTATTAGGTTTTAGTGAATTTTTCTAAATTTTTTGTGTATTTGCTAAATACATACAACTGTTTTATTTGGAGTTAAAGAAAGAGAGTTATGATGTAGATAGTTATAAAGCGCAAGTGTTAAATCTAGTATTGTTAGAAGTGAATTTAGCACAGGTTTACTGACACAAGTGTTTATGACTCATTTGTTGTGTAGTTCAATTGTTATGAATTGATGTCATGTTAATTGAACATTCTAAGTATTTCTCGTTGTTTCATGAGTATTGTTACATTATAACGTCTCGTAAGATGTAGAAAGCTTTAGACCTCAGTCGAGCAATATACATTGAGGTATAGACAATCAAGTTAAGTTACGTAAGTTTGTGAAAGTTAGAGTAAAGCTACACTGCATGTGAATTAAACGTAATGGGCTATTCCCTTTATTGTGTTGTAATAGCAATATATGAGAAAATAATTTATCTTGTCAAAGAATGTTCTAAAGTAATTGAACCTGCCAGTGTGGATTTGACAAAAAGGAGACTATTATAGCTCTGGATACAACTGAAATAACCAGTATAGCATTGAATGTTTATATATACGTTTGACAGTTTTATGTTTCGAACATATTCTTTGAAAACAAGAGAGCTGTGTGCTGTCCGTTTATTGTTGAAATTCATCGCGAACGAGTCACGCACACCTAAAGTATTCGGCCGTATAAAATTTGACATTTCGCAGACTAGTAAGGACACTAGAGAGGTAAGCGGCAGTAAAAACATGTGAGAACGATAGCAGCATTAAGCCTATATTTGCACAATTGTAGTAATGGTGAAAATATCGTAGATATTACAATCACATTATGCAACCTTGTCGACTGATTTTAATAAACAGATAGAAAAAGGTGAGTAATTTGGGCTAAAACCCAGTAAAATACTGGAGTTTGTTATACAACAACAACAACTAGAGAAAGAGAGAAGGAAAAACAGGGAAGAGAGGAAGGAAAGGGAAATAATGAGAATACAAATTAAGAGAGAGAGAGGAGAGAGACTGGATATGGAGAAAATAAGAGCACAAATTGAGATTACACAGCTTATTCAAAAGAAAGACAAATAATTCAAGAACGACAATGGAATCATGGTGAAATTACCAAAACTGTCTAAATCTGATGATTTCTTGGAAAGCTACGAAGTATTTACCCAAAGTGAGAACTGATACAAAGATAACTGAGCAGACTGTCTCTGACCCCAATCTTACAAGAAAAGGCTTACAGTATACGATTTATGGTTACGTGCTTCACTGATATGTTCATGTTTACCAAACGCCTAAAGGATAGAACTCCAACAGACATGGACGAGATGATCAAGTTTACAGAACAGTGTGTTAAAACCCATGGAGGGACTATAACTGGCAAATCCAAGAATAACCATTCAATAAAGTTGAATTCAAAGGTAGGTGAACAGAACACAGATGACAGAAAAAGGTAAAATGAAATTGACAGACAAAAAGGAGAAGAGATGTTATATTTGTTATTTTGTTATAAAATATGACACAGTGCGAGTGAATGCAAATATGTCACCAACTAGCAACAGCAAAAATGTTATTATAAAGCAGCTGGTAATACTTATAAAGATGTTCCTAGCAAGAAACAAAAAAGGCAATTGTCACAATGCTATTTTGCTTCTAGAAGATAGAGAATGAAGACATGTCAGTTTAATTACAAGAAGAAGGAGCTGTTTCAACGATTAAAAAGTGCACAGCTAAATGTGAACTCAAATTAGCAAATGGGTCAATACTGCAGTGATTATTCAAGCATGTGACAAACATTGAGAGGTGCCAACAAGTCACAGCATACCAGTAGGCAAAAGCTATGTCGGGGAAGAAAAGTGAAGGTTCAACAAGACAGTGGATGCAGTAGTGAGAATCAGTCTAGTATCTGATGATTATACGAAAGGTAAGTCTGTGTATTCTAATTGATGGGACAGTAGGAAGGTCTCCCACACTAAAAAAAAGTAGATAATCCATATTATGTAGTAGATCTTGAAGTCATTTGTATCAAGAAACCAATATACGACTTGGTGATGAGAAACATACCAGGTAGTAAATATTAGGAGGAACTTGATGGAAAGACTACTGTCATCACCAAATATCAAGATAAGAAGAGCAACCAAAACATTAAGTTCCTGCAAGTGTCGAAAGATGATATTTCAAATACAGGTATCCAGAAGCAGAAGAAAGTATAGGAGAAAAACCCTTTAGTGCAGAAACTTTGGGTCAATGTCCGGGAGAAAGTAGAGCACAAGACAAAGGGTGAAATGGCTTATAGAATATAGAATTTTATGGGAGTGTTGTACAAGATATATATTGAGGCAATTATACTGAAGAAGTTAAACAGATCAAAGTACCAACATAATTTCAGACTCAAGTGACGAAGCTGGTTCGTGAATCGATTGTGAGACGACATCTAAGAGCAAAGAAAATAGCAGACAGAATCACCTGCAATTTCCATTGGCCGAAGATCAGAGATGTGACTAGATTCTTCACTTCATATGACATCTTTCAATCTACAATACCTAGATAGAAGGTAGCCAGGGTGCCACTGATTGAGATCCTTATCATAACAGAGCCATTCATCAGAGTAGCTAGGAACTTAACTGAACCAGTAGTACTCTTTCTGATACGAGCAATTAGTATGTGCTGACAGTAGTCGCCCATTTGACATTTTATCCAGGATCGAGAGCACTGTTAAAGATAGAGACGCAGACAGTTGCAAAAGCCCTTCTGAAACTGTTCTACAGAGTAAATGTTCCAAAAGAAGTCTTGAGTTTACCTCAGAAGTGATGCAAGAGGCATATAGACTCATCAGTATGAGATAGCTTTTTACCATCACAAGAAACTCTAGAAGTAACGAACTTTCTGAGAGGGTCAATGGAATCTTAAAGAGTATTCAGGTTTGCCAGGAGAAACCACGTGACTAGAACAGGTACCTACAGGTAATATTTGCACATTTAGAAGTCACACAAGTAAGTGCAGGATTGTCACCTTTTGAAATGCTGTACAGAAGAACAGGTCGAGGTCTAATGCAGGTATTAAAATAGTTGTGGATGAAAGAGGAAGAGTAAGAAGTAAGGTACATATAACAGTATAAGTTAGACCTCAAACATTGGCTGGAGAAGACCTGTCAACTCGCTCGAGAGAGCTTGTATGGAGCTTAATACATCCAAAATTACTTCTATAACAATAAAGTTAAAGGTAGATGGTTTATATCAGACAGAGGGTATTGGTTCTGCTACCTACATATGACAGTACACTCATCTTGTGGTAGAAAAAGCCTTTTGAAGTGTAGGAAGTGGTCAACAGAATGGACTATGAAGTTCAAATGGACGGAACGAACAAAATTTAAAACGCCAAACTGTTTGAAAAGTACTTTAAGAGTGAAAAACACATAACAGGTGCAGCTATTAAGATATAAATGGATATCGTAGGTATAGCTTTGCCATGTAAGATGACGATTTACTTGACCTAGGACTACTGGGTGGCGATGAGACATACAAATATGCCAATACCACGGAAGAACTGACTAACAAGCGAAAGAAAGAGTTACGAGATGTACAGTGCCAGTACACGTCTTCACAGACAAACCAGGCAAAACAGTCGTTATACAACACAACAGTGAGATCCCAACCATGGATACAGTCAAGAGACCAACGAAAGAAATGTAAATGTTTGTGGATACTATATGAGGTGACTGTGTATCAAGTGAAAACATTCTTTTTGTAGTGTAAAAACGTTGTAAATGAACATTCTTTTTGTAGTGTAAAAACGTTATAAATGTTTCTTTATTGTCAGATATACCTGACTGTTTCATTTCAATTTAATAAAAAAGTTATGACTTATATTGTTATAAAGTATGAATGTTAAATTTTGTATTTTTAGAAGTGATAATTTGTCACAGGTTTACTTGCATAACTGTTTATTAATCATTTGTGTATTTTAGTTGTTGTGAATTTATGTCACATAATTTGAACCTTCTAAAAATTTGCATTGTTTCATTATAACGTTTTTAACTGTGTCTAAGGATTTAGACCTCAGGCGGGCATCGAGCAATATAAATATACATACATATATGTAGGCTACCAAGTTAACTGAAGTCAAACTGCGTGTGAATTAGCCGTAATGGGCTATTTCTATATTGGGTTTCACAGCTGGTATTGTAATAACAGAGATCGAAGAGAATGTGTCTTACTAAAGTAATCGAATTAGCTAGTGTGGTCTTCATCGAAAAGGAGACAATAATTTAGAGCTATGGATACAACTGTGATTATCAATAATGTAACGAACCTTTGTATATATGTTTGACCTGTTTGGAAAATATTATTTTAAAAGAAGTGGATTGTGTGCTGTCAGTTTATTGTTGAAATTTATCGCAAACAATTCACAGACCTTACTGTAAAGAATCCAGTTCTATACAACCTGACAGTTTCAAACATAATTTTATTTATTGTGTCACTAAATACTGTTTGATTTTATTAAATACTTTTATTTAGAGTTTCATCTGCTGCCGTCTTCAGGTAAGTCCTGAAAAGAAATGTTTCTGTCTTAGCAGAGACCGAGATTCAAGATCTTCGTGATGGCACATAAATCACAATAATGGGTCTCTGCCCGCGCCACACTTCCGTCAAGAAAGACCCTGAATTGGATCCCGGACACTACCAACAAAGAAATAGTTTTCTTAGAAAACCATTAAGGTGATAGCAGATTAACAGCGAATCGCAGGACGAAAACTATATTGTAATTAGAATCTGAATATGAACAAATTTAAAAATTAGTAAGTAGACGCAAATGTTCTTCTAGCCTAATATCCAATTGATACAGCCTTACTGAGGAATGCAAAATACACGTTGAACATTAGTTCATTATAGACGTTATTACAGTCTTAACTGAAAGATCCGTTGAAAACAAAGAAAACCAAAGCACGTACAAGATTGACAAAATACTGGAACGAATGGTGAAAATAACATGATTCAGACATTAAAGTAATGTAGAAACAATACAAAGTATTGTTAATAGTAAGACTGTCTCGGTAGGAGTTCTCAATATTCCCTTAGGAAGCATTGGGTAATGAACTGCCACATGGAAACACAAGAAAAATAGAGTATTGAAAACAAAAAAAGTGATTACCACTTGGTTTTTTAAACTAGAAAACACATTTTTAATGAAGACTTAATGGAGAGTACCACTGATATTTTGTCTTATTTACTTGCATAGGTTTACATAGTGACTTTATTAAACATTAATAGGACGAGATAAAATGTAAATGGTCGTAAGTCCAAGCTGTGAAATTTTAGTTCCATGTTTATTAATTTAATTTTCATAGATTTTTTTTAAAAATAACAATATATTGTATATTATACTTTCTAACATTAGTCCTTGATCTCATTTGAATAAATTGTTCTCTTTTTATCCCGTAGATGACAAAACACTTAGTTTTTTAGCCATTTCATTTGAGCTTTAGGAAGTCAGCAAAAATATCGATAAGAATATACGATTAGTTCCATAGAACAGAGAATCTATTATAAGACTTTCTACTTAGATAATTGTTAAAGGTTTTGGAACAACAGCCACTTATAAGTTTCAAGGCTAATTTTCACGTTACTTATATGTTTTAATATTGTCGATTCCCAGTGTTACTTCTTTTACTGTGAGCTTTACTAAATAAGGATGTGATGTATCACAAATAAAGCTCTTAATGGTAGCAGGGGTTTCAATAGCAGGTAATCAAATAATCGTTTCTCTTACATTCTCCTTGCCTACTTTTATAGACGATTTGGGAAATTAACCTGGGAATGTAGTGCACTAAACATTAAATGCCTTAAGAGAAACCTAAAGAATTTACCAAAAGACGAAGTAAACATGCCAGCTAAATTAGATAACAGAAGTACTGACACTAATATCCATTTCCTAGATTACCGCATAACCCAAGTGGCCTCTCTTTTACAAATAAAATTATGATTAACCCTCAACATTTCTACAGTAAATATAAAACTACATTCTTTGACAGAAACACTTCCAAAAATATTCAAGTATCACTTAACCGTTAGCTTAATGTTTAAAAGTAAATTAAAATGCATGTACATTGGTGGAAGGAAATTTTAAAATTCAATCACAATGGCAGTATATAATGCACTCTTTTAAATTGTGGTTATACAATAAAAATGTTTTCGATTGATCCACTTTATTTATTTTATCAGCTTTTGTTAAAGCTTCCATCATACTTTCCACGTAACAGATCTAGGCTGTTAATTAGTTCCTATTCCACTTATTTTTGAAATACGTGAATCTTGGACAGAAATGCTGAGCTGGCGTTAGGCCAAGGAACAAGTTGTTAGCTCTTCGAACATTTTTTTTTAAATCTTAGAAGCCACGACTAAGATGACACTCTCACAGAAGTGTCTCGTGGTCTCATGACGAGCCGATATCGACAAGCTTAATTAACAAATCTACCACGTTCGACCAGCCAGGTAGCGAGTTATGTATTGAAAAAATATTCTTGTTGCCAAGACATACGTATAAACAGCTTTTAAGCACATTCAACGTTGTAACGTCTATCTGTCTTTCGAAACGTTACGTAGTAGAATAAAATGTTTTAGCATAATTCGTATGAGCTACAGCACTGAACTAAAGATCAGAGTTTTGGACACGATGTACATTAGTTTACACAACATGTATTTATTTATTTACAGATATTCGTGTAAACCTACTCAATAGTTATCTGCACTAATCGTCCATGATTTTCAACAGATAGATTAGACGGAAGGCAGCTAGTCAATAGCACACAACGCCGACTGTTGAGCTATTTGAATCTGAATGAATCGCGACATTTTATAGTCACTTATGACGTACCATCGACCTCAAAGTAATGAATGAAGTTTTTGTTGTTTCGTAACAAATGATAGAGCAAAGAAATGTCTGTCAGTTCATACCTCTGCATATTTATACATTGATTTATTCTTCAAAATAATTTCGCAATTTATCAATGGTATAAAAATCAGTTTTATAATGTTTGTGGAAAACTTTATTAAGTATTGGTAAAACTCGTGTTCACAAGGTGGATATTTGATTTACTTTGAATATAGTAAAGATTTGATCAAATTAAACGTAGCATCAAAGAGGTTTCATGGACAGATTCTTCAAAGTCTTTCTTGTAATTTTTCGTGCAGTTTCTTTTCACCAGAATGTGCGTGTCTATCACAAAATTATATAAATATGATAAACCGCGCTGGAACGATGTGCTAAAGGCTGATTCAACGTCATTATTAAATTCCAGAATTGTTGCCATAATCTCCTATGCTGCTTACCGAACAGAAACTCAATTTCATTGCCAGTCTATATGAAACCGTTGATGTACGCCATCCTTCTCCAAAAACCAATTTCCGTCCTTTTACACGATCTTTACACATGAGCGAATTTTGATTCCTCAAAATAAGAATAAAAGTATCATTTGACAGTAAACAAAATTTTCGATAAAAAACACAACTAATCTCAGTGTATCTTGAAAATATGCGTGTCTATGTATAAAGCAGGGTAAAAAATGTTATTTTAAATATTTTCTTACAAACACCTTTTTTTGGAACTTATTGAGGCAAAATATATCGATACTTTGTTAATATAGGTGCAGATTTTATACAACAAAACTTTTATTTTAATTATTTCTTTTCACTTATCTCAAAGGTTTCGACATTAAAATAGCTTAAAAGGTTTGTTTTTGGCTATTTAGAAAGGTATTTTGTTTATTTGTTTCGAATTTCACACAAAAATATTCCAGGGATGTCTACGTTAGTCGTTTCTAATTTATCAATGTAAAACAAGAGGGTTTGTTTTTGAATTTCGCGCAAAGCTACTCGAGGGCTATCTGCGCTAGCCATCTCTGATTTAGCAGTGTAAGATTAGAGGGAAGGCAGTTAGTCATCACTACCCATCGCCAACTCTTGAGCTACTCTTTTACCAACGAAGAGCGCGATTGATCGTACATTACAACGTACCCACTGCTAAAAATGCGAGCATGTTTGGTGTGACGAAAATTTGAACCCTCCACCCTTAGATTACGAGTCAAGTGCCATAACCACGTAGAACGGTAAAGAATTTGTTTACGTCTTTCGAAAGAATTGAACTGGATAAAAATTTTTATACTACCTATCATGAGATTAATACAATCTTTCACTGAGGGTGGATAAGCTATTGTTTTATTAGAATACCTCTCTTCACCGCTAATGACTTGATTAAACCTTTCAATTGGCTTAACTTAATCCAGGGAGGAACGAGAATAAAAAGTTTATCTCTACTCCCAACACACACTCGTTTAGCCACAACTGACCCAAGTATACGTTTCGTAAACATATCACCAATCTGAATTTTAAAATTCAAAATACCATTTTTTTAATATATTAATATTTCATACTGAACACTTCAGAAACTACGAGGATGAAACTGAATATTTATTGAGAACGTCTGAGATAATCCATGTTTAATCTTTTGGAATCAACACTTAAACCCCACTTTCAGTCGTCGCTTATATTTCCCTTCTTTTAGTAATTTCACGTAGGCTAAAGCTGGAAGGTAAAGTATGATTTGTCATTACTATTGCATCAAAGTGATATCCCATTACTTTTAATACGTTAGTCTTGTATATACCAGATATTGAAAATGCGAATGTCTTCCCGATGTATAAGCTATAACATTAGTACCTTAAAACACTAAGATATTGGATTCAATTCCCTGCTGCGGGCAAGGCAAAAGTAGCCCATTGAACTCAATTGCGCTAAAAATGCTTAACATTCAAATGCAAACAAGGAGATGATGTTGTGAAACCATTAAGAAAAAAGAGAAACTATTTCTGAAGTCAGCATACAAAGCACACAAAGGAAATGTTCAAGTCAGCAACATTTAAGTCCGAAATTGAATAACTTTGGCAATTTTAGTAATGATAAAAGAATGATTGGAATTTAGAAATAGAAAAGAGTAACTACCACTATTTGAAGAATTATGACGCAAATTCAGCGAGATAACTGATAAGTGACCTAAAATGTGTAGAATTTATTACTCAGTATGTGACATGTTGAATAATTTCGGGCAGTCTCGTATCATTTGTTATTTTGAAGTGAATCGTGTAGTTCAAAACACTCTAAACTGTACATAAAAATGGACAGACCTCAAGAAACGTATGCGGATGTTTCACTCATGTGGAAACAATTGGACAGACAAAAATCGGGTTATGACAGCAGACTGACTCTCTTCGGAACCATTCTTAAACAGAGTTGGGAAGCGTTTCCAAGATAACGGTGCAGTTACTAGAATATTTGAACAAGGCAGAGCATTACTTACAACACAACCAGTTGATCACTTTGTGTCAATAGCGACTCGCTCAAACTCAAGGATACCTGCTCTGAGACTGACTGTCTAATTGACATACAAACGGTCATAAAAAAGCTCCATAATGCCGGCGTATGCGTTAGACGCCGTTAGATGCAATCCACTTGCTGCAAGGTACGAAACTTTCGCTTACAGTGATGTCAGAAAAACGTCCAGAGGATCATAAGCATGCAGAACAACCATAAGCATGTAGAACAACATTCTTTTAACGGAAGAGTCGCTCTTTTATTTACAAATAGATAACTTAGAGGGAACACGTAACTAGATCCACCTCCATTTTCTAATCTGAACGTGACGCATGTTTGCATTTACGAACTCTAAATCCTGCAGAATGGAACCATTAATGGCAGAGATTATGGAGATCTCATCTTACCATCCTTTGTGCTGCCACGTGTTGGCGCTATTCACCATTAATTGAGCAAATGGTTAACATATTCTTGGAAGAAGAGACAAGATTAGTTGAAAGATGTGTGTTCCAGGCTTAACAACGTCAATCCCATTGAATATACATGTATATGACACTCTTGAGAGACGCGTTGGATTTCGTTAAGTAACTCCAGTTGTGTAATGGGATTTTCAGACTTGCGGTCAAAGAAGCTACTCGTGAATACATCAACACTCTTATCTTTACCAGGCTGTAAATTTTCCTTGTTGATCTTAGTGTCCGAGGAACGAAGATTGACACTGTAGTCATTCGCATCTCAGATGGATGATTTACACAAAGAAAACTATTTAGCAGGTTACTGAATACATTTTGATATTAATAAGAAGGTTGAATGAAGCTGTCTTTCTAATGATACTAATAAGAAAGTTAAATGAATGCGTTGTTTTAATAATCTTCCAGTTTAATCTATCTTTTGCATATAAATGACCATTTAACTCCCTGCTTTCATCTACACGATTTACTAATAAGCATGTGGTGACTGTAAGGTCACCCTATATCGGTACGAAGGAAGAATTAGGTTTCGTAGCTGCAAACATCTGCCCTTTAAGACCGACCGGTAATGTGATTTCAAGTTCACCTGCCTTTTTCATCTGTTTCTTTATCAAGCTCTCATCCATCTCTTCTTTCGTGTTTTTTTAATTTTCAACCTAGTTTATCGCTTCTTACCATTTATTTAAATAAGCAAAAATTTGTTCTCCAGTTTCTTGATATTTTAGTTACTTTTACGCTAAATTTCATATTATTTATATCTCATTTTTTCTGACAGTACCAGACTACATGTTTGTTTTTTTGAATTTCGCACGAAGCTACTCGAGGGCTATCTGTGCTAGTCGTCCCTAATTTAGGAGTGTAAGACTAGAGGGAAGGCAGCTAGTCATTACCCCCCCGCCAACTCTTGAGCTACTCTTCTACCAACGAATAGTGGAATTGACGGTCAACGTCACAGTATAACGCCCCCACGGCTGAAAGGGCGAGCATGTTTGGCGCGACAGGGATGCAAATCCGCGACCCTGAGATTACGAGTCGCACGCCTTAACACGCTCTGCCATGTCGAACCTTCGGACTACATAGTTATTGCTGTTCTTACCTCATGCGATTAAAACACAACATTGTATAAATTCAAACTAGTCTACTTTAGAACTTGTTTAAACCTTATGATGACCAACGTTTTATGGTAAAAACGTTTCCTAATATGTTAAATGTCTAGAAAGTAATTAATACCTCACAGCTTAGTTTTAAAATTTAGAAAACTTTAATCTTAATTTGTTACTGCATAAAATCTTTCTTAACAAGAAATATTTTATAGCTTTGACGAGAATAACATAACAGACAACGCTAGCAATTGCCTGTTATGTATCTCAAGGCAGCTGGTACGGGTATTAAAACTTTTTATTAAAATAAAGAACAACGTTTTGACCTTCTTAAGTCATTTTCAGGTTAACCGATCAGTTGCAAACTCTCTTTGTTAGCCTGAAGATGACCTAAGAAGGTCAAGATGTTGTTCTTTATTTTAATAAAAGTTTTAATACCGATTTCAGCTGTCTTGAAATACATTTTTATTTCAAATGGGTTTCTCGTCATCACGAATTGCCTGCTATGCATTAGAAATGTTTAACAGTGCTTTAAATTAACATGTTTTAGTGTTATTTTGATTAATTATTCAATGTTATAAAAATATACACTCAGAGACATATATAGCAGTCTGTCTGAATATTCAATATTGAACAAGCTACCAATTGATAATAATAAGATTATTTATCCTCATGCAAGAACAACAAGATGCTGAATCGTTACACGGTTGTCTAAAAAACGTAAAAGTCGCAAAGTGCAGGATTAAAAAAAACAAAGGAAGGAAAATTTATTATTCTCAGTTTTATTGAGTTTAGTAGCTGATAACTTCGTTGGGTATTAATTATTTATTTCATTCCAGTGAGCTTTAGACTGTGTATAAAGACTTGGTCATCGATTTGCTTAAATAACAACACGCATTTCGTAGTATTACAATGATCTTAGAGGATAAGGTTTTCAGTGTGAATTCGTCTTGCACTTACCTTCTTTACAGCACAGAGATATAAAAAAAACAGTTTCATTAGAAGCCTAGAAGGGTGATCCGATTTATTCTCAGTACTCGAAAGAAGTAAGCGGGTCTTGTTTGATGACCGTATAAATTTACTTTGATCTCCTTTATTTCTGAGGAAATGGGTTGGAGTTCGACATTTAATCCCCTTTTATTACAATTTAATCACCTTGTCAAGTGTTGTTACTGCGTCATCCTGTTATGTTATTTTGATAATTGAAATCACTGTCTCTCAAATACTAAGTAAACCACCGATTAAATACACAGTTTATACTTTTCCATGCGTTCGATGAACAACAAAAAAACACCTTAAATCACTGCAGTTATAATCTACATTTATGAGTGATGTTAATAGTATTACTTGTCAGTAAAATAACAAACAACCATGTGTAGGCAAAGTATTTAATGTTGATTAAAATCCATGTTGTTGTACTATATTACTACAACATGCTTCTATACATAAGTACAAGTGTTTCATAATATTACTTCAATGTTTTGTTTTTCTTATAGCAAAGCCACATCGGAGTATCTGCTGATCCCACTGAGAGGAATCGAACCCCTAATTTGAGCGTTGTAAATCCGTGGACATACCGTTGTACTAGCGGGGGCAATATTACTTAAAATAGATACGACCTACTGTAACGCATGCAAAATGTGCTGTTCGTATCAAATAACAGAATTGCATCTGTTAAGATGAGTGAGAGTTGAAACGTTTATAATAATTTGTCTTATCATCGAACATCGAGGTATCATTACGGCTACATTGATTTAAAGAACCACTCTTTAAAGTATTGACAATTTTTAAATCAAAATTCAGTGTTTAAAAACTTGCCAAAATCGTCCATTTATCACCCGTTTTCTTTCTCTTTTTCTTGTTTTAAATCAGAGCTCAAAGCACTCTTAAGAAAGTATTCTCCTGAAAACAACATTACAATCCCTTTTCAAACATAAGCTACAGATTCCTGGGTTCGAGACTGTTTCTGTAATAGCAGTGAAGCTGTTAAACCCAAATCCTGAATATTGAAGCCTAGAAAGGCACGCTAACTACACATTACTTACTTTTTAGGATTTTGAGAATAAGGTGTATCTCTCGCTTTTCTGACAGTAAAGCCGTGTTCGATTGATTGACTTTAGGTATTTTAACGACATGTTAATAAAGGTTATTATCTTGACTTAAAACAACTGTATTAGGACTAGTGATTATATGACTAGAATAAAGACATTAAAATTGGGAAACGGACATAGAGCATTAACTGAGATTTAGACATTTATTTCTGCATTACAAAGTGGATGCGTGCAAGTTTGATAATTAATACCCTAATTCAATATTGATTTTGTAAAATAAAAATGAAATTTCCTCACATTTAACCTAAATCGGCTTTATATTTCAAGCCGAGGATTATTGCTTACCTTAATTACAAACACAGATAAGCTTCTATCAAGTGTAGAACTGAATTCGAAAATATTCAATTCCGTTAAAATACAACATTATAATAGAGTTACTGTGAATTATTTGTTAAAATTAGCAATTATTTAAGTAGTTTTTACAGTACTAGAACAATCATATTTAAGCCTTAAACTTACATTCTCTTCGATATTAAATCTTCCAGGTGACAAATGAGCGTAGTTTCACGCAGACTAAAATATTTCAGGTTCTTGTGCGAGTATGAAATCAAAAATTGCAAACACATTGTTCAAACAAGTTTTATTTAGTCAAAGCCAGTTTCTAAGCTCGTCGAAAATACTTTTCACTGGTCACCAATGTTTCAGGCTAGTTTCTCTGTTCTGCTTGCATATACTCGAAAGATACTGACTGCTCCAACTTACTTCATCTCTGAGAGGTGTGATGAGAAATCAATTGGGAAGAAGCTATCGGACTACAGGGTGCTTCGAACTCGGTAATTGTTCAGTCATTTTTCTTTCCACTTTTGAGCTGAGTGATTTTCTATCACCATCAGATCTAGATATCACATACACACACTTCAGTATTTTTATACGCGAACTGGTCTTTCCGAAACACAAACGTTTTTACTCATGTGTTGGTCCATCCTTCTTACTTTTCTTCTCATTCCATTCGAAAATCCACCATCCATTTATCCTTCCATTCTGTCATGTCTGTCATTTTACACTTTCCCTTCTGCCAATCACTCATTCTCCTACCCCTATTTTATATTCATCTATGTAATCACGCATAACAGTTGAAAGTACACAGATGTACATATAAATAACACGAGGTAAAATTGTTTGTATTATTTTTAAGAAAGTAAAAAATGTTATTTTCTTATAATAGCTAAAAAAACCGTTACTAACCGAGACTGGTCCATAATAAAGGGCCCTTCATGGCCAGGTGGGTTAAGGCGTTCGACTCGTGATCTGAGTGTCGCGGGTTCGAATCTCCGTCACACCGAACATGCTCGCCCTTTCAGCCGTGGGGGTGTTGTAAAGATAAGATCAATACCTCTATCTGTTAGTAAAAGAGTAGTCCAAGAATCGGCGGTGGATAGTTATGATTAGCTGCCTTTCCTCTAGTCTTACGATGTTAAATTAGGGTCAGCTAGCGCAGGTAGCCCTCCTGTAGCTTTGCGAGAAATTCAAACACAAACAAACAAACAAACCATAATAAAATATTACTATATGCTGCACAGAAACCATTTAATCAAAGTTCTTGATCAAACGCAACATTGTTCAGCTTGCAACACAATATTCGTGCATCTTGAATTGCTATAATACGCGTTATATCTCTTAATGAGAAGGTTTCCTCGTCTTCGTTCCATAAATGTTATTTGTACTCAGTTTCCGCATGAACATTTAAATTTGTGCACGAGACAGTGTTGAAAATTAACAATGCATAATCTGCTGATAAAAGTTTTCTAATATTGACTCAAAGTTTAAAGTTCTAAAACCTAATGATCATTAAAGCACTTAAAGTAAAACACTTAATTACGTGGAGTTCGCTAAAACTCTGCTTTAATCATCAATTTATGAATTATTCGTATCTATTCCAGTTCACGTGATTTCCTGAGCAACGTTAGTCGAATTCTTGCACAAAGAGGTCACTGATGCACCAACTCTCTAGTAAGTATCATATTAATATACAATTCATATCAGTAGAAATGACGTTTACTTCAAGTTTACTGACAGTGCATACATGTCTTTAATACATTGTAAAAACAGAAGTTATAAAGCACTGACTTCACTGATGTTAGTTATCCAACAAGTTTTCGAGATAGTTTAACATTAAAATCGCAGTTGTCTTCCCCTACAATGTTGCCCGCCTTTTAACTCCTCAACCGACGCTGTGAATAACTCCTGCCATAACGTTTTTCACCTATAATCACTTGCTTGTTGATTAACTTTAATGCGACTTACTTTATGAGCTGATGTATAAAACTTAATTATAACCATATTATCAGAGTTGGTAGCTAAAATGACGATATTGTTGTGAAGCGTCTCACTGATAAACACTTTACATCCTTAAGTACTACATTAAAACCATCATTTTAATGTAACTTAAAAGTACGTATAAAACCTTGTAATGATAGTGAGAGAAAATGACCAAACTTGATAAAATATATTATCGTGTAATGTGTTTGTCCAGCTATGACGTCATACCATATCAGTACCTTTAATGTTTTTTACCATGAAACGAAGTAAGAGTAATTTATCTTATAATTAATTATCCATTTTTCCCGTGCCAACAATAACGTCGTTAGATGACTCAACGCGAAAACTACATGACGCACACCAACGATGAACTAGACGTCAGATACGACATCTACCTATTTATATTTGAAAATAAGTTCAGATATTAGCAATATTTTAGACTTCAAAAACATCTCCAGTTTTCTCCATCTGAAAAAATGAACAGAACTATTGCTTTTTATATGTTTGGTTTTGAACACTTTTCCTTCTATCAATACAAAGCACTGATTTAGCAAAAGGTCCCAGCATGTGGCGGAGAACATATATCCTGAGATTCAGTCCAGACATTGATGTTTTCCGATGAGAATATGACGAGAAAAAAAATCCAATTATCATTGTTTATCTTTGTTAAACGAGCTTTATTTTTGTACTAGTTTTGTCACACTTCGCTCAAGCTGTTGCTATGTGCTGTAGAATAAAGCTTGAATTGGTTTCAAAATGTGACATTTCAGTGATACATTAGCGTGCAATGCTGTCTTTAGTGTTCGTAGAAGCTGAATTAGTAACAATACTCTTCCATTTAATAAAACCATTAAATGTAGGTTAGCAATTGTATTCCAGTTAACAGCACCCGACTTTAAGAAGATTAACAGAAGACAAACCCAGAATAGAACAAAATATATCATATTTGTTGGAAAAACAAATACATTTGCTTGATACAAAGTGAAAACACATAAGCTCACGTGAGAAAATAATAAAATCAATAGGAGCTGAGAACTACCGGTTCCAGCAATGCCTGCTTTCATCAACCTGCTAAGTCGATGACACAAACTGTCACTTAATGGAGCTTTAAATGACTTCGGGAAAAAATCGGCATTCTTTTGAATACACGTATTAACATCTGTGGAAGAAAAGTCTTTAAAAGTGTGTCTAAAGATGTTATGTAAATGTCATGTAAATGTTTTGTAAACGACAACGTGTCGTGTTGTGTTTAAATTTCCATTTCTATTATTTATATTTCCATATTTATATTACTGTTTCAAAGTTTAAACAATAAAATACGTTGTTCTTCATTTAAAATAACATTTAGAATTTTCTAGAATTAGGTAGATCAAATATATGACTATAAATGGAAATGTTTGGCGGCCTAGCGTCTAGACGTAGAGTCTCGTGCAAAAACATACATGCGCAGATTACTCTGTCGATGTTCCGATGAATGTTCGAGAAAAGAGGCCTACAAATATATAAACAGACGAAGATGCGAGAAAGAAGGGAGTCAGACATTAGTTTTATTCAAGAGAGAAGAGTCAATCATTAGTTTATATTTAATTCAAGAAATAGTGTCTTTGTTCGAGAAGTTTTCAACGTTCGCTGTGTGGTTATTCAACTTAACTATGTGCTTAGAGCTAGATTTACAGAAACTCTGATTTTGTTTCATCAATCTTTGCGATTCATTTGAATTATTGGTTGTGCTGAGGGTCGACACGTACGGGACTGTTTAAGAGAAACCGAGGCAAATTGGAAAACAACAAATTTGGGACATTCATCGTAAAAGGAACGTCATCAAAATTATTGAACTGTGAATTGTTTCCGGACTTTCATTCTAGATCATTATATTAGATACAGGCCAGTACCATTTTGTGTTGTAATTGATTTTGAATGTTAAAACTGAATATCTGTCATTGTTAATATATAATTTACAATATATCTGTTACATATATATTAGTTTACTGTAATAAATTATACAAGCTGTTATCTGTGACTTTCTGTTGCGTTCAGTCAACATAAAACATAAAAAACGTAACAAAAGAATACTATAACATACTAATGGCGTTAGACAAATATATTTCTTTTCTCCTTGTCTTTGTTGAATTGACATTAAAAATGTATTTTTAAAATTTAAATACATTTCTATATATCATCACAAAATGAAATTACTTCAGTTTTCTATCATTTTACGCTGATACTATTTAGTTTCTCCAATTTAATATGAGTCTCAGCTTTACCGACGTTATATCGTTGTGTGCAACCTGAGAGGGTAAAGTTCAAGCGCTCTTCTTTCTCCCTAATCTGAGCCGTTGGTCATAATTTTTCGTAGCTTTACTATACCGTACGCTCTCTAGCTCAGCAAGAAATTATGTACACCCTTTAGCTTAAATTAGCGTAAAACTCTGAACATTCTAAACTATAATTTGGACTCTACACTCTTCAAACTAAGGAGACCATCTTTACACCTTCAAACTTAGAGTAAAATTCCGAATTCAATCGAGATTAACATGAAACTTCATATATATATTGTAGTTTACCATATTCGCATTATAACTTAGTGTTAAACTCTGTACATATTATAGCCCACCGTGAAATTAAGTACACCTTATAGCTTAAGGTACAACTTCGTACATTTTATAGTTTTATCTGAAATTTCTTTTACCTTAACGTAAAACTCTGTAAACGTTAGGCTCGACATGGCTAGGTGGGTTATATAGCATTCGACTGGTACTCCGAGGATCGCAGGTTCGAATCCTCGTCGCACCAAACATCTTGCCATTTCAGCTGTTAAGGACGTTATAATGTGATGTTCAATCCCAGTATTGGTTGGTAAAAGAGAAGCCCAAGAGTTGGCAGTGGGTGGTGATGATTAGTTGTCTTCCCTCTAGTCTTACACTGTTAAATTAGGGACAGCTAGCGCATATAGCCCTTGTGTAGCTTTGCGAGAAATTTAAAAAACAAAAACAACAAACTGTGCACCTTCGTACATTTCTTACTTAACGGTAAGAAATAAACAAAGCCTTAAAGAGCTAGGAGAAATGGTGCACATAGTATAATGCAAAAGTAGAAGTGAATAATATGAGTACATATTTTAGTATATGTAATAAAATCACCATTTATTAAAAATTATAAATATTATAATTACACCTTTAATATAGGTAGTAAGATGAGTTATTAGCTATTGTGATGCATATATTACATGCTATGTGTGACATATGCGTATGACGGCATTACTATTAATATCGTCGATAGATTTACCAAAGTATTCAAATCCTGTAAGTAATATACACATATACAAGTAGATGTGTTACTGTAATTTAATTTAACGTAATCTTATTTCAGACCACTATTTCATTGTAACATTTATGAGTTACTTATGGAATATTTAATTTAGAAGCGGGCTGCTGAATGTATTCCTGAAGATTTGCTCTTGTGTTGTATGAAAGGAAAAATGGAACCAAGTTTAGTAGTGGTCAAAACATCTATACATGTACCATGTGTTGCAGAACAAGCGAATTTGCAAAATGTTATTTGAATGTTTTGTGGAGAAACAGAGTTAATTCCTAGTTGGAATGGATGGCTTTCTGAAATAGGTAAATCATCTGAGGTTAAACAGAGGCAGTACACTGTTTATTGCGTGAAACATAAATTCTTCCATCAATGAGAACGTAATAGTACAATGCGTACAGAAGTTATCTCAGAGCAGTGTTGTCCAGGATTACGCAGTCGTTATTTATAATTTTGCTGTTGCCAAAAAAGCATATCCATTTCTTTGGCAGCACCATATGCACTATCAAGATTTGATTGTCCGCTGAGATTTGCTGCACACAATGTGTTTCTATTTGTATGCCATTGATAAGCTTTTGTGAAATACAAGCTTTGAAGACATAGCGATTGAGGTAGGTGTTTGTGTCAGGAGGTCAGTAGAGAAACTGTTGTTTGAAAAACATTTCAATAAGGCGATGAAAGTCCATAAGCTTTTAATGCATTGAAAAGTTTTATATTCGAAGCATTTGAAGGAGCATCAGACACAAACCTGTTAATAGATGAACCATATATTCATATAAAGGAATTGAAAGAAAATCTCGACAATGTGAGTTTGGAAGAGACAGCCAAAAATTCTTGGAGTCCTGTACGGTAAATACAGTAAATTTAAAGAGTTTGAGGTACAATATATATAGATAGGATATGACTGCTGCTGAAGTTTCTTCTTACTACAAAGCTGAATGATTTTGATTTGCATGTGTTGGGTCATCTTTCAAGATTTTTGTCACTACTGTTCGATATCCCACTGTATTACTCATTAAACTACTCAATTTACGTCATTCTCATTCTGGAACTAATAGTCTGTTGAAAAACAAAATATTCAGTGTATCCAAATCTGCTGTATTTGAATCAAGAAATGCTGTTGATCTGAAAATAGAACACACGATAAACAGACATGAAAAGTCAAATAGTGGAATTATTGGCTTCAGCAAGAACTATCTAGCATCCTATAAATGATGTGTAACAAGACACATGAAAGTAAGTTATGTTACAGTGGCAATAAAACTAACAAATATGACTGAATTCCTAGTCTGCTCACAGAGATGACACAGAATGAGGGTGAAATGTAAAAAGTTATGCAGCCATTTGCCAATTTTACAAATCAGTTTGAGGTAGAAAACAAACAAGATTTAGTACATCTTTCATTAGAAGCCATAGCCCCAGGTTCCAATTCTAAACATCTTCTCATTGCAAATGTTAGTGGAAAATATAATAATGAAGAATTTGTATAGACAAAAATTGCAAAGAAATATGTACCTCTGAAACACGGTTTCTCCAGATATTCACTTATCTTCAACAGTCCACCAAACCAAAGTCTTCTGAGAAGAAGGTAGTATAAATGACACCACAATGAAATATCTCTGCATAACTGGTGATGGTATTAGAGAAACATGGAGAAAATTCTTTTCAACAGCTTAGACCATTAGTGAGTGCTGATGTCATGTCTTTCAAAACCTACAAAGCTAGTCTTTTCCACAAACTAGAATATCCTTCAGTCGTTCAGGATGTACGTTTGTTAGACAAATGCTGTGATTAGAGAGGTCTACATAATTGATGTTAATGTCCTTATACAGTCACTCACTTTTGGAGGATTGGCACGAAAGATATTCCAGATGCGAAACGACTTGAATTTCTTACAAACTGCTATGAAGAAAAATATAAAGTTCACTAAACTATACAGAAAAGGTTCTTTCCAGACATACTTGGTTAGTCTTCAACAAAACTAACCAGGGATTGGAAGTCATTCCTTTCAAACAATAAAAGTAAGAAATATAAATTTGAGACTAATCACAGTGAGTAGCAGATATATGATTATGTTCTTAAACTAACTGATTGCAAGATACTGTTTGTCTTTGAGGAAGGTTAGTTGTGTGTTTATCTCCAGCTACAATTGAAGTACGACAGAAAGCTAACCAGTTCCATAACTGTCATAATCACAGGAAAAGGAGACAGACACTCGACTAGTGTTACAATGTTTGCATGCTGTTGAGTCCCCTTTAGTACATGACATCATGGTTAGACCACCAGATACAGTGATTTTTGTTCTGTTGTACTGTGGCAGTAATATACAAACAGAATCCATACTTCGATACTGGGGTTGGAAAACAATGAAGGATTATCAGCATAGATACTTTTACCCAGAAACACAGTGCATACCTCTGTGGTATCCTTCTTAGATTACATGTCTTTTCAAGCTGTGATACCACAAGAGAGATTGTTAGGAATGGTAATTTAAAAACCTAGAATATAATACAAAACAATGGTGAGAAGTTTATTCCAGTCTTTGAAGATTTGGGTAGTTGTTGAAGTGTCAAAAACCCATACAAAGTGGGATCGAGCAGTTTGTGTGTTGTTTGTATGGAAAAGCATCGTATTTTGATATCAACAAACTAAAACATGACATGGCAAAGATTAAATTGAAGACAGACAGTGGATATTTACATTCGGCTCAGAAACACATGGTTGAATATTGGGTTATGAACAATGTGATGGTGAGATCACACCTGTTGAACCAGAAATACGAGGTTGAATATTGGGTTCTGCAGAAAAGCTAGCTTATGAACAATGTGATGGTAAGATCACACCTGTTGAACCAGAAACACTTGAGAGGCATTTAACTATTTCCCTAAAAAAGACAATTAAATAATGTAAAGTTGGTAAAAATAATGACTGCTGTTGTCACAGTTCCCCTTACTATCTGTTTGAACACTTTTAGTCACTGACATCACTTATACATATTTAACAGGAGTGACTCAAGTTTTGACTTTGATTTACATAAAAATCATTTACGTTTAAACTGATATCTCTAGAATCAAAATGTAGACATACCAGTAATTAATTGTATTCATATTACTTTATTTTCCTTTTTACAGTCCTAAAGATTGCTAATTTCTCTTACTTTACAAACATGTAACATTTTAAATTGCTTCGATATCAAGTATGGCTACGTAACTAACAATTAATGGTTCACAAACTGATAATTTTTTGAGTTGTATCACACTGTGTAACATAAGTTTTATTTTTTCTTGTTCCTGGGCAGAAAGTTTCACGATCCAATTGCTTATACCTAAAGTGAATGGCAAAAAAAACAAAACAATTTTTCTTTTCAAACTTTGCTTTTGTGACCTGGGCAATGAAATTTTCAAGTTTACCCATTTTCCAGAACATTCCAGGTAGATTCAGTGCTGAGAATTTTCTCAAACTTAGAAGAATTTTCTAGAATTTCTAGAATGTTGTATAACTTACAAGTATTTTCAAGAATTTCTAGAATGTTGTAGAGCTTACGATAATTTTCTGGAACTTTCCATTGTAATATATATATATGGGCGCATTACTAACCACTTAAGTTTAGTTCTAGCTGCCAAAGTGAACACATGGACTTATCCAAGGAGGCTTCACCAAGTTTCCCTGTTATCTTTGCCTTTGGGACAGCAGGGACACCGCAGCGCACTACAACAGGAAGCACTGACTACAATGGATCGAGTTTTCTGTGAGAAGGCACAATGTCAAGTGTGAGCCGCTAGTGAACCTCCAGAATGTTTCCACCATTGCACATAAAATTGTGGCTTATGAAACAGTTTGTTACAGATATTGATAATGAGTCTGCAACCTTCAAGTACCTTCAAAATTTCTTTCTTAAGCTGTCTGAGGCAAAGGTCAAAACTGGTGTCTTCGTTGAACCACAAACAAAGACCCTGGAGTGCTCAGAGTTCCCCAAAAAGCTCAGTAGGAAGGGAAGAAAGTTTGAGGTAGCTTTGTCGCAATGGTTTGGGGCTTCTTGGGCAATCACAAGGTCGAAAATTATGTGGAACTGGTTGAGGTTCTGGTGAAGAACTACGGCAAAATGGGCTGCAGGATATCCCTAAAGTCCATATTCTTGACTTTCCTCTTGATAAATTCAAGGAAAACATGGGAGCATACTCAGAGGAGCAAGGCGGGCGCTTCTACCAAGATATACTGGACTTTGAATGCCGCTACCAACAAAAATATGATGGGAGACGAAATTTAGGGGCTGATACGTGAAATTTACTTACATTACAGTCGCAAATCTCGAGAAACTACTTACTTCTAAACATTTTTGTATAAACTTAGTATAAATACACGTAAATTTGGATTCATATGTTGTGTTATTCAGTTCTTATGTTAATACAAATGTGAAAATTTGCCCGTTTTTACACAGAAAATAAGTTAATTTCTAAATTTCATTACCCAGGTCACAAAAGTTTGAAGGGAATAATTGTCATTTTCTGTACTTTTACAACATAACCAATTAAGGAAGAACACGTACTATCCAGGAACAAAATTTGTGTTATTTCGATGCTTTTGTAATGTATACACATCGTCCATAAGCAAACAGGGAAAATTTACATTTCATTTATTTCTTTTTTACACACAATATGCTGTAGGAAATGTTTTGTATGTTTTAGAAGCAAACATGTTCACGTGATATAAAAATTATACATATGATAGAAGCGCATTTTTATTTTCACTGTTAGTTCTATTTTTCTCTCAGTAATGAATGATAGCTTTCCGGGCTCGTCCGATAACAACCAAAAGCTACTGCTTAAGATTGGTGAACAAGTACATTTCTATCCCTCATATAATAAGGTACAAAAAATATATAGTCTTGAAAAATCTCCAGGGAAGCGTCAGTACCTTACTCGACCCGAAACAGTTTGTTTGTTTTTTTTGGAATTTCGCGCAAAGCTACTCGAGGGCTATCTATGCTAGCCGTCCCTAATTTAGCAGTGTAAGACTAGAGAAAAGACAGCTAGTCATCACCACCCACCGCCTACTCTTGGGCTACTCTTTTATTAATGAAAAGTGGGATTGATCGTAATATTATAACGCCCCCACGGCTGGGAGGGCGAGCATGTTTAGCGCGACTTGGATGCGAATTTGTGACCCTCAGATTACGAGCGCATGCCTTAACGCGCTAGGCCATGTCAGGCCTACCCGTAACAGATTAGAGTATTTTGTCTCTGGTTGTTTGTGCGTTTCAAAGGCTAAATATTTGTATATTTAGAATTGCTTTAGGTGTTAGTTTCGTTCCATATAAACAACACGTTAAACAATGCATTGGATGTAAATGTAATAAAAGACGGCAAATAGATGTGTATATTTTTAATATTGCTCGAAACCTAGTGTTATGTAAATGTCATGTAAATGTTTTGTAAACGACAACATGTCATGTTGTGTTTAAATTTTCATTTCTATTATTTATATTTCCATATTTATATTATTGTTTCAAAGTTTAAACCAATTAAAAATATGTTGTTATTCATTTAAAGTAACATTTAGAAATTTCTAGAATTAGGTAGATCAAATATATGGCTATAAATGGAAATGTATGGCGACCTAGTGTCTAGACGTTGAGTCTCGTGCAAGAACGGACATGCGCGTATTGCTCTAGAGCTCTGTGGAAGTTACGCGATGGTTCGAGAAGTCTAGGCCTACTAATATATAAACAGACGGAGACGCGAGAAATGGGAAGAGTCATTAGTTTTAATTCGAAGAAAAGAATAAGAAGAGTCAGTCATTCGTTTGAGAAAGTTTAAGTGTTTGCTGTGAGTTTATTAAACTTGAATTTGTGTCTGAAGCTAGATCTACAGAAGCTGTGATTTTGTCTCGACAATCTTTGCGATTCATTCGAATTACTGGTTGTGCTGAGAGTCGTCACGTACGCAATATTTAGGGGAGACTGGGAAAATTGGAAGGCGGCAAGTTTGAGACGTTCATCAAGAAGCACCGTAAAAAGAACTTCGTCATTCTCCATTCAAACCTCGGTATTTCTTCGTAGGACCAAATTCACACCCTAGATCGGAATTTTGGATTTCTGATCTGAACTTTTGGACTTTCATTCTAGATCATTATATTAGATACAGGCCAGTACCATTTTATGTTGTAATTAATTTTGAAGGTTTAAACTTAATATCTGTCATTGTTATTATATAACTTATGTTATATCTGTCATATATATAATAGTTTATTGTAATAAATTATACAAGCTGTTATCTGTGTCTTTCTGTTGCGTTTAGTCTACGAAAACAAAAAAAACGTAACACTAGATATTCCTATTTTAACAGTGAAAGAAAAGAGAGAAGACAGCTAGTCATTGCCACCCACCACCAACTCTTGAGTTACTCTTTTACAAATGAATAGTGGGACTGACCGTCAAATTATACCGCTCTTAAGGCTGAAAGGACAAACATTTTAGATGGGCCGGGGATTACAACCTATGACCCCCAGATTGCAAGTAGAACTCCATAACCACCCGAAATAAATGTTTAATTACGTCACTGATTTGAATGATTTCAAACAACAGTGAATGAGAATACAAATAAGTAGACAAAAATTCGTTTCAAGAAGTACGTATAAAATATTAGCTAGTGTTCAATTGTGTAGAAAAATAACAACACTACCAGCGTCCCAATCTGAAGGAGCACTTAGTATGAAATATAAACATTCTATGGGAAAAATAGCATAAAGTAGAATGAATAATTGCTTTATTATTCTTCAAGAAAACAAAGTAATATTTGTATTGAAAAACCGCCACGTATACAATAGAAAACAAATAAAAATTACTTCGACAAATAACACCAACTAGGCGTTTGTAACATTATTATACACAGATATATTAATGTGTATGGCTTTCCATGTGAAAAGAAGACCGTTCGCCCATGAAAGTAAAGTGACCGTATCTTGCTTGCTGAATATACGGCCGAGTGAGTTCGCCATTTCCTCGTTGTCTTGATTTTAGTTGTTATTTGTTTGTCTTTTTTTCTAATTTTCCCGCTCTTTTAAGCTTGCACTAATGGCAGATCTGTAAGACTAGATCATTATGATGGGTTGTATGGCCTAGTTTCTTCGTAAAGCTGCATTGTTTTTCAGGATTTAAAAGAAGAAAACAAAACGAAAAGCGAAAGAATTGCACATACTACCATTTGTGTATATAGATCACAAGATCTTCTGTTAGAAGGTTAACATGGCAGTTGTCAGTGAGAAACAATGTCAAAGATCACCACTTTTATAACCAGAGTGCATCAAAACCGAAGAAAAACCTTTGAGATTTGTCAGTCAAAATGTGTTTGAGGAAAGAAACATTTAAAATTTGTACTCCAAAACGAATACCATGAATTCATAACCTTATATTAAAATGTTTCTCCCTCTGATTTGATATGTTCACGTAAATTATCTTTTAAAGCCACACTTTTGTTTGGTCAGAAATTCCCTTCTCATGGTTTATATTACAGAATTAATAGAGAAAAAAAGTTTATATTATTTAAACAACTGCTTTGAGAAAAGATACGGTGCGCAAAATGTTAACCAAAAATGAATTTATAGAAAGTTTGATAAAATTAGGGAGATGTAGAGTACAAGGTGAGTATTGTAAGTAATTATTTTGTTATATTACAAAATGCTTTGATGTAGGATTTTTTAAGCTTTCTTGATAAGTATAGTTGAACGTTTTCTAATTCGAATGATCTTATTTCTATGAAGAAAAGTAATGATTTTTTTAGAGTACTTTTAGCGTTTGGAACAACAACGAAATTTACATTATGGTACAGGGTGTTCGGAAGGTCACTGTGCACTTATATATTTATCAACAAACAAAACTGCACAGTGACTTTCAGAACACCCTGTATAATTCAGTGATATGTTAAAACTTAAATCTGAGTTTGTTCTATATTTTCCGAAATGTAAAACTTTAATTGTACTTACCAACCTAGTACTGCGTAGTTATTTGGCTAAACGTTCGTTCTTCTACGCACATATTTTAATTCAGTTAGTTACTCTTGAAATATGCGCATAGCAACACGAGGAGTAACTACGCTAGCCGTCCCTAATAGCGAAAGTCTGGAGGGAAGGCAGCTAGCTAGTCATCACCACCTACTGCCAACTTTGGGTTACTCTTTTACCAAAGAATTGTGAGATTAACTCAGCCACGGCTGAGAGAGTGGGCTTTTTTGGTGGGACTAGGATTCGAACCTAGGGGTCGAGTGCTCTAATTACCTGATCATGTTCGGATCATATTAGGAAATAGTGAACATAATAGGGTTTTAATTTCTATCTATTGCGGACCGCTGTCAGTGAGCTTTTTGGTTCAAGTTCTGGATTCATTAGGCCTAGCGGTTCACAGTAAAGCATGGAGCGTTCCCGAATAGGTTCAGCTTCCTTTAAATATTCCTAACATTGTCAAGCACCTCATGCAGTTTCCGTTTCACCATACACACAGTCTTATAAATTTATACAAAACTTGAATTGTGTCATCTCATTATTCTTCAAATAACAAAATTTAGTACTTGATAATATCATTTTAACTGTACGGTAAATCTTCGTGATAATCTGTCCATTTCCACAATATTAATATTAAGCATTATTACTTTATCTGACAGTAAATTAAACACAAAAACAACCAATAACACTTTTGTGGTAGGAAGACTGTGAACCAATCGTGGATAATGTTTACTAACAAGATGTCTTAAGAATTACTTTTAGTCACTACATATGAAAACAGTATATGAAGATTATATAATGAAAATTTCAATTTGCTCTGAATTTTATTTGAATCGATATAATTAATTGTTGTTTAACAGCAAATGTGAATAGGACTTTAAAACTTTGAATATATTTGAGATATAAGTAACGAAAAAGGAATGTGTAAAACTATGATAATCAAAATGTCAAGATCCAATATTTATTGTGAGGAAGCTTTTCACCTACACTGAAAGATTGTGGAAGGCAACAAACAGCCTTGCAAATTTGTTCACGATTTAAAAATTTGGAATATATCGAATATGGACCAAATTTCCCCTGTCAAATAACATAAAAAAAATAACTTTTATATTGAAGTACCATACTTGAAAAATATCGTTTTATTGCACAAAAAGATACATAAGAACTTTAATTAGTACACACAGCACTAAAAAAATAGAATATTATCAATTAATATCACATCATTAAGAACTTTACGTGTACTATCTAAAAAATTGATAAGAGCCACTGCAATATTAATTATATTTTATATTACAGTTAAGCATTTAATAAAATATGCAGGAATTTGCTACAATTTTCAGTTAATTAAAAATTGTATTTTCCACTTCAGCCAATTACAATTATTAATTCATTTGCAAAATAATAATTAAAGAGTAGTTTGAAACTAGAAAAAATAGTCTTTACGTTTGGTTATAAGGCTAACGCAAAGAAAAAGTTTCGCATATCGTGCGCTATCAGTCCCTAATTTAGCAGTATAAGACTAGAAGGAAGGCAGATGGATTACCTCCCACCGCTAACTCTTGGGCTACTTTTTTACCAATGAATAGTGGAATTGACTGTTACATTATAACACTCACACAGCTGAAAAGTCGAGCATTCTGGCGCGACAGTGATTCGAACCCGCCACCCTAGGATTATTAGTTAAAAAAAGAATAAATTGTTAAAAATGTAATTACTCATAGTTATTTAATAATTTAATTGAAGAAAAACATAGTTTTTTCTTTTTTTATCATAAAAAGGTTTAAAATATATTCAAGTTCCGTTTCATTTTTTTATACAGCTGCATGAACCACAAAAGGAAATATTATCGTTACAATTGTTGAAATCATTTGTATCTCACGTTACTATCAAACGTTTAATGCTTAACTTTACTGAGTTTAAAGTTATTCTCGAGAGTGTAAAGACCTTTACATTTTCATCCATTAACAACTCCTCGTAAAGACATAGCGTGTCTAGGAAAGGATAAACCATTCATAGCTGTACTACAACACTTGAGAAGCCAAATATCTCTAGCATTGCTTATTTAAAAGCTTAAAGCATGTGAAATTAACGGTTAGTTAATATCCTCATCTTGTTGATTCGCACAGTTATAAATTAAGCCTAGAATTTACATTAAAATAGTAGTGTCCTCCGTAAAATTAATGTAAAGAAACATTAGAATCCCTTAAGAAAAGCCAATCCATTATAACTATAAAATAAAGGTAAAGTTAATTGCGACATTTTGACACTTTATACTAACATATTAAACAATAGTAAAGTCATTTAGAAAATCTCTGTAGATTTATGTAACATGAAACTACGTTCCTGCTAATAAACTATAAAGCACTCAGGCTTAAATAGTTCACACAACCGAAATGAAAGATGCTTCCTAACATGCCAGTTTTATAATGACGTGATAAGATTTGTATCATAGCTCACGCCTAGTATACATCAATGTGCAGGACAAGTCACTGAAAATTCACAACAACTTTTTAAACTATTATCTGTGGTCGTCTTCTGGTAACACATATAAAGACCAATCAAAAGGAAAACAACGGCAGTATTTGGATCTGAAGCAGAAGTGGTTTCGGAGGCTTAATTATCACGGTAGTTTAAAGTCTTTGCTAGTAAGTTCACCATTATCACTTTGTGTATGTTTGAAAACAACAAGAATTTCCTTTCCCCCTATCTAATAATATTATGAGACATTACACTAATCAATAACAAAAGTGTAACAATCAAAGTGTCTTCTCTTGGATTTGAGGTTCTGTGTCCCTTTGAAGTCTTTGGTGGAAAATACGAGAGTTAAGGTCAAATCACAGTATTTCAACTGAAAAGAACAGTCAAAGTGCTGACAATGGGAGGTTTTGTCTGGTGTTAATTTTGATTAGGATCTGAGAGGCTAAGGTGTTATAATTTTTCTCTATATATATACTCTGTCTCTTCAAAATTAGGAACGGACAGCCACTTAACTATCGTGTAGATGTAGCTTTGTCCGAATTAAACAATCTTTCTTGTGTCGACATTTATTGGAATTCATTGTTTGAAGCTAAAAACAAAGATGAAAATATTAAGCTTTAGATGCGGATAGTTTTCCCTTCAAATGTTATTTCGTACTCCTCAAACAAATAAGTTAGTTCAAGTAATTTACTTCAATTTAAAGAAAAAGGATTTTCTTTCTTGTTTATCACTTCGTCTGTCCTTGTGGTACCACATCAGAATTTAGTATGCTGTAAATGTATACTGGTAGGGAGAATATTTGAAGCAACGAGTGTATAATCTGTGTAACAATTTCGAGCGAATAAAGAAATCGTGATCTTCCAACAAGTTAGCGATAAGGTTATTAACTTACAATACTAAAATTCTAGGTTTGATTCTCCACATTGGACAGCCCATTATGTAGTTTTGTGGTAAAAAACACACACAAAGGAACTGAGATAACGAGCACATTAATAAAAACTATGTTCAGTTGTGGAGAGGCGTTAAACTTTGATTCATTTTCTAAGGTATAATTTTTAAGAATACATTTATGAGAATAATTATATTATAACTTTGTAAGAGTAATAGATAATTTTAATCTGCTGTATTTCAGTGTTATTTTGTACCGAACTATTGCACTTGACAATTTTCATTTTTATGCATCATGTACCAGACAGGAAACAGTGGGTGGTAAATAATGACACTGAACCAACCAATACTACAGTTCATTTCTGATGTTTACATAACATGCGTTTCAAGGTTATTAACGGAGTTCTGTTTTTGTTTCATGCCAACAGTATTTACTCAACTAAATCCAACTAGTCACGAACCAACGTGATATACAGTTTTGATTTACTAAGTTAATAATTTAATTTTTACTTATTAATATTCAGGTTATTTTCTATAAATCAAACGTCAAGTGGTTAGCTGTTATAATTTTAAGGCATTAAGATAAGCTACTGTAAGCGAAAGTGCAGTCAGTTCAGTTTCGTTTCTTATTTGTACATTTATTGACAGGCCTAAACATTACTATAGGTCGAAATTTCCACTAATGACAACAAGGTGCATCATATTGCAGATCCAACTAAGCCTGAGATATTTTAACCGTTTCACTGCTTTAGATCAATTAATGTTTTTTTTTTATGGATATGCTTATCTGACTACTTACTGATAAAAACTGTTATATTTATCCTTGGTTTACACATTTTTTATTGAGTGATAGTAACAGAACACGGATGGGGTTAAACGAGCATGATTTAACCCTGTAGTGTAGTTCTAAAGTTGGAGCTATTGGGCTGCGTTCAAATTCGTGCGGTACCGCAAAACGTAATAAGAGTGATAGTCAATCATGGATGGTGGATAGTAAGGTACTGTGAGCTGGTTGTCTTCTCTGAAGTTCTCAAACTTAGGAACAGCGGCTTTGTCATAAATAGAGGATACAAATATATTTGTTGAGATATATTTTTAAAACTGGGACTATCTCAAGAAACGAGGTCGTATGGTCGTCTTCCTTGAACTATAGTTTTAGTAATGGTAAGTCGATGTTAAGTGCAAGAAAATGAAGAAACAATTTGGTAAATTGAATGAAAATAATTTCCACACTTCTACAGAATTAATTTATTTTGCCAGTTTTGGTTTTAAGCTCAAGTCATCCTGTGATCCAGTTGTATCTTGGGTAAAGTATTAGTTAAATGGTTTGTGAGGTAGGCTGAGCGAGACACCAAGAGTATTTATTTACATAAAAACGTATAAACGAGCACACTGTAAACAACATATAACAAACGATGAATGTTTCAATATGTTAATGTAGTATGAATAAGATGAAGTTCTGTAATAACTATATACATTAATGTTAATATACATACTTAAATTTACATCTTAGTGTTAAATAGTGACATATCAAAAGTTTCTTAATATGACTGCAAAACTAATTACACAAGCACACTGTTTTACCACACTAACATTTCACACTTTTATTTTGCCTAGTTAAGAAAAAGATACTACAATGCATATTATATTACTCAAAACATTAAGTTGGTTATTATTTTAAAAAGCAATATCCAGTTCATTTACATAATGCGTGACAAAAATGTATCAGTAGACGGTTACCGTTTTAAAACAATGAATTCTTAGTAGGTCCATTTCGAGTGTAGCTACAGTAAACTATAAATGGCGGTAGTTACCTGCTGTAGAATGAATGACATTACCTACGAAATCACTTACTAATCACAGAACTCAATAAATCGACTGAAGCAAGTCAAAAGAAACATAAGGTAAAAACTTTTATAAGACTACAGATTGAAAAGCTGGAACACGACAAGAGAAACACTATAAAAACTTTCATAAGCCTACCGATTTAGCAGCTGAAAAGAAAAAAACAAAGCAAAATAAGAGATAAGATTACAGATGAAACAAACATTTACGTTTTCCATGCCACAAAAGTATTAGCATTGTAAAGTGATGTTTGCTCCAATTATACATTATTAGATTATATTTGAACTTTCTACTTTTGTTTAGCCAGTCGAAAAAATTCTGGTAATAAAGGAAGGGCTCCTTTTTCAATCGACCCCGGTTTGGCCAATCGTGTTGAGGCATTCGACTCGTAATCCGAAGGTCGCGGGTTCGAATCCCTCTCGCACCAAACATGCTCACCCTTTCAATCGTGGGGGCGTTATAATATTTCGGTCAATCCCACTATTCGTTGGTAAAAGAGTAGCCCAAGATTTGGCGGTGGGTGGTTATTACTCGCTGCTTTCCCTCTTGTCTTACACTGCTAAATTAGGGACGGCTAGCACAAATAACCCTCGAGTAACTTTACGCGAAATTCAAAACAAACAAACACCTTTTGCAATCATATTACGCTTAAGAGAAAGCTAACATTAGTTTAGAAACTTGCAGGGAATATCTGCTTATTGTGTTGACGAGGAATTTAGTGCAAGTTTTCATCCTACACTTGTATCTTGATGTAACATGCTGACACAGTCCATAGAAATTTCCAATCCATTACGTCAGCAATTGTCTAATTGTGATGTACATACCGCAGGTATCGAAATCTGATTCTTACATTGTAGCCCTCGGGCGTTCTACTTAACTAGCTGAGTCTAAATAGAAGGACATGCGAAAAAGTCTACTGTTTCGTAAAGTAACCTTCTATCGATCTAATCCTAACCTTGGAGTTAAATATAACCTTATACATTTACTCTTGCATTCAGTTATTATTACAAATGATATTGTATCGTACGGTTCAGTGTACATAATATATCCACGAAAGTTATTTAGTAAGAGAATCGTGGAAAGCACTCCAAATGGCTGGTGATGGTTAATGTGCTTGTGTTTTATGTTTACGCGTGCGCATTTGGAACTTTATATCTCCTGTATCAATAATTTGCAATGAAAACTGTATTTGATGAGATTGCTGTTAGAATTTTAGACACGTTTTTCTCAGGTTTATATCTAAGTTTTAGACTACTAACTAATAAAGAAGCCGTTATGCTGCGGATACACCGGATCGTTTTAGCTCTCTTGGTATTAATCTGTTCTAATCACGCCTCACTTAACCTCGCGTGATATGACGATCTAATGTGCCTCAAGCTAGCGTGGGTCTGTTTCAGCAGCATAACATCAACCACACATTATTTGCAGAATCATAAGCAGTGCGGTACAAAAAATAAATCAATATAATTTCTTCCTGTATAAAACACCTGCTCAAAAGTCAGACACTATGCGAAAACAGCGACATCTATATAATATCTGTAGACAAAAATTAGGTCTAAATGACGTCGTGTTCAAGTTTGTTTAGTGTACCGTTAAATATCAAATATATTCTAAATGGAATAACTACAGAAGAAATACTTGTTTATTACTCTTTCGACTTCATGTCGGTGAAAGTGACATCTATAGTTGGTCTTCTTAAGAAAATATAAGTACAGCGAGTTGAAGACCGAATGTCATGGATACATTGAGCCTTTTATGCGATTAACAACTGGATGAAATGGAACTCTGGGAGGTTTTAAAATCATATGAGAGATAAAAGTGAATTAATAGAGAGTGGAAGAAATGGGTAACATTTAAAAATGTTTACATTTGTTTACTGACCCTGAGCAAACCTACAAGACTTTCATCCAACCACATCATGTATTTATCCATATAAAAACAAAGGTTTGTTTGTTGACTTTGTTTATGACAAAGCCACTAAGGCTATCTGCGGCTGTCCTTCGTTTTGAACATCTGACCATTAGGAAGACAACGAACCAAAAGCATCCACCGTTATCCTTTCAGGTACTTTTTAACAATGAATAGTGCGATTAACCGTCACGTTAGAAAATTCCAACGACTGAAAGGGAGACCATATTCGACGACGGGTTTCTATCTCGTGAACAGCCGATTGTATATTGACTGTTCTAGCCAAAAGATAAAAAAAAAATAACCACAAAATATCACAGGTTACTTACACACGCACACACATTTATTAGATAATTTAAATATAACTCTCTGAAGTGATTACTTACAAATGCTATAGTAAATAGCAAATCTTGTTTGGATTCTTACTTACAAATTGTATATATAAAAACAAACGTGTTGTGTAAATATATAATAGCTATTTGTACACGTTATTCTTATTTTTTTATGTTAAAAATACACATTTTATTTTGAACAAATATAAAATGATACCTAGTTCTATTATCTACTAGAGCGTGTCAAACTAACGTTTCCCTAGGGATTATGGCACCACTATAATGGTGTATTAGCAATATTTCAGGTTCCCTTAGTAATATTCCATTTATTCACTTTATACAAAATAGTACTTACTTGTTGTTTTTTTTATTTATAGGAAGTGCTAACCATTTACACTGAAACTTTAAGAAGGTGAAAGTTGAATGCTGTAACTTTAAGAGTGGAGGTTGTGTAAGGCTATCAATGATAGTTTTATGTACAAGACTCATCTTTACCAAATAACCGAGAAGTTAAGTGTAGCCGGCAACTCCTTATATATATATATATATATGTATGTATTGCCTTTATAAGTATGTTATACGTATTTTTTTTTTAGTTTGCTTCACATGTTCAGAAGTATCCATGTAGTTAGTGCTGCTTATAAATTCATGTTGATATACAAGAAGTACCCTTCTCATCAAGACAGTTTTTAAATTGTTCTAGCCTGATTACGTTATAATTAGTCTAACCTCACCATCACAAATGAAGCTTTTAAATTAATACCATGTTATTTAATTGGTCGAGTTTAAAGTTGCGATGAATTACATTTTGAAAGCTGTAAAATTTACATTTACACTGTGTGAGTGTATGTGGATCTAATTTGATAGTTTAATGATGCATTCATTATTGAGAAATAGGAAACGTGAACGTGTAGCTTGTAATTAAGCACTGCACTCTTAGCATGCTCATTTCGGTTTTCAAGACTGAGATATGCGCTTAGCAACAAAACAAAGAAATATTTATGTTTGTATAATTGTAGCCACGTGCTGTTGTAAATAGCTTTACATTCTACCGTAAAGTGACGTGCAACTATTTTTGTAATAATAATGGCTCTAAATAAACCATAGTTTATGTAATACTTTTGTTCTCTCAGATAAAACCTACAAAATATAATCGGTCCATCAAAAAATATATTAGTAAGTGTTGATCTACTTTTAACAAATAAGTCGATGAATTATAAAATTAATAATTACTTATGAATCATATAAATAAAGATAAGTATGGAAATATAGAAATCTGGCTAAGTCTAATAGACTGAAGACAAGTCAGTCTTTTAATGTCACATCGGACTCTTCAAAGTTAAATTGTTTAGTCTAATTGAAAGATAAATTGATTCTCTAGCTCAGTGTTTTCAGTCACAAATTATGACTCTGAAATTTTACTTTATACGTACTAGATTAGTTACATGTTCTTGTTCTGTACAATGCTATACCATCTGAAGCCACTTTAACTAATGGGATTACGTCTTCTCTGGTAGAAGACTGAGAAACAATTACAAGTGATGAATATTTACATTTGTACGATCTACTTTCTTCAGTTTATCTTGTAAGGTGAATGAAAATATTTGCTAACTCTACGTAGACTCTAGGTGATAATTCTACTGGGTTAGAGAGTATTTGGAAAAGTTGATAACGTTTTCCACATTATTTTGGAATCTGGGTACAAAAATAAATACAATAAAGTTGATAGAATAAGCATTGCTTTCAGTTTTGATAGGAACGCGAATATCTTTCAGTAATACAAGATTATAAAAATTATTAATTTAAAGAGTGAGACAAGGGATCTTCAAAAATTACAGAAACAAGATTGCATTTTCACTTTAAGCTATTTATCTTGTTTTGCAAATCTTTGAATATCCCCATTCCTCCTTTCTAAATTAATTCTTAAAAATGTGTTTTTTTTTAGTTTCTGTATGTTTATCATGGATATAATTTTCGTATAATAACAATGTTGTCTCTGTCGAAAGAGTTTTGTTTAATTAAATACGTAGCTGACGTATGATACTCCCTCGGGAAACAATGACATTCTTTGAATCCATTCATGTGGACTGATTAGCTGTTGCTCCTTGTATAATTGACACTGTGTTATCATTTATAGTAATACTGCATGTATAACAACTACAATGTATAGTGATTAATATACTTCACATGTACGTGCTTGTAAAATATACATAGCTGCTATATTTATACCATGTAGCATCTGTATAAATAAATCCACACATATGCAAGCTTAGTTTATGTTGTAAAGTCCTATATAAAAATATACATAGCCATATACATTTTAAGCTGTACAAATGCATGCAAATATAGGTCTTTGTCATAATACAGTATTATATGTATACAAACAACCATATTAAGCTTTTTTATATAGTTGCTATATTCTCCTTTCCCATGTGGCTATGTTGCAGATAAACACATTTCTTCTTAGAGTGAAATTCGTACACTCTACAAGATCGAAAACTTGTTAATTAACAAGTATTCGTTGATTATACTAATAAAACTCTCCCCCCTAATTTTTGATGGAGTTTAAATTATGACACTTTCAGAAAACTTAACTCTGGTGGACTGTCGCTACTGTATACGTTACTTGAAAGTAATTTCTTTCCCACTAAAGGCCCCCCAACCAGTACAGCGGTAAGTCTACGGATTTACAACGCTAAAATGAGAGGTTCGATTCCCCTTGGTGGTTTTGCTGTAAGAAAAACACACACTTTAAATAAAGTATACAGCTACAACATTTCTGCCTCATGTTCGCCTACAATCGCCATCTCTTGCGTGCACTGTTCTTGCATTGTTTTCAAGGATGGCTACTCTATCTGCAGTGTCTGTAAGATTCACAATCACTCAGGGTTAACTATAATTCGACACTTACCATCACCCTGACTGCCGATGTAATGCTCGAAACTGAATTTGCTGCTATCTTTCAAACTACGGGAGAAAGTCTATATGTTTGTATAATGTTTTAACGATTTCGTAACGTGACCAAAATCGATCATCATACAGGGGTGAAAAAATACTGTGATCCTGTTAGCAGGATCTAGTTTGAAAAGGTAGGAATCCTATACATAAAAGGTTATAACAGAAGCTAATAATTGCTATGGTATACGTGCCATTTAAACGTTATATTACTTCACAACCTACATGCAGTAATATACTTATACTTGTATTAGATCATGAGACTATATATAAACCATAGATTACAGTATTAATATGCTATTATTTGCTAGGTAGTCAAATAAACGTAAAACTAGTAATACTACCCACGTTTTATTACAATATTTACAGCCATTTTTGCTGTAGACTAGCAGAACAATATTAAATAATAGTAAAAATGAATAAATAGGTTATTCGTATTATGAACTGCTATCATGGTTCATAAAATGTAAGGGGAATATTGATAAATTGTCATATTTACATTTCACATTACGTATAATGTTTGTACAAATGTTATGAATTTACATTTCACATTACGTATAATTTTTGTACAAATGTTATGAATTTGGTTGCCATTGTTCAAAACTAAACATTTTATTCGTCAATCCCTTACTTTACGTTTACCCAGAAAGTATTGATTCAGAGGTTTCTTAACCTCAGGTAATAACAAAATTGGAGAACATTCAAATACATAAAAACCATACATTTATGACCAGTTAATTAGCTTTTCAGTTCTTCGAAGTTTTTTTGGTAATTATCCAACTCTCTCGTTACTGGGAGGTTTCTCAATATAATAAGCTCAATATCTTTCGTATAAAAAACATTAAAAATAAGGAGAGAGACATGCAATATTCCTGACAATTTCTGAATCATTATTCGTAACGAAAGACGGAAAGTAAAGAATATTTAAGCAAATTTTCTTCACAAACTAAACACAAGTTTCAAAAATTTTTGGCAACAGCAATTTTTTAACATATTGCGTTACAGTGTCAGCTACATTTATAGAAACATTAAGATATTTAATAAGGTTTGGTTTTGCACGTGCCAAGTGCTTAGCGTACCAGCGGCTGATCAGAAGGTTCATGGCAAGGTTCGAATCGTAATATGCCTTGGAATATGCTCCGTGCTTTCATTTGCAGAGGCATTATAGAAGTAACATGGCATGAGTGAACGCTTGCGAGTTTGTTGTTAAGCGAAGAGCTGCACAATGAGTTATTTGTGCTGTGCTCAACTCGAATATCAAAACCTGGCTTTTAGCGTTATAAGCCCTCAGGCTTACCGCTGAGCCACCTGACAGTTGCTATTCAGCTCAGAGTAGAATTGTGTAGGAGATAATACTACTGACTTGTTGCACTCTTTCTCTTAGTCAGTTCTAAATTAGAGATGGTGATCTAGGAGTCTGATCAGTCACGTGTGTCATATAACATCACGTAAAAATTAATGTTACTTTTCTAGACACTGGGAATCAGAGAGATTAAATTCTTTAAAAAATTAACATAAAAATGTCCAAAAGTCTGACCAAATCAGGTAATTAACTATAATAAGCAAGGATTTAAAAAATACAAAGTCACTTCAATCATAGCACTCAATTTTTTTAAAAAAGGGAATTGTAAGAACCATGTATTTATATTACCAAAGTAATTTGACGGTAAACAGAGGAAGTTTTTTAACATATCAACTGTACTTTTCTTTCTCTATGGAGGTTGCTGTAATTGTGATGATGAATTTTTTCGTTTGTTAACACTATTTTAGACTACTGACGAGAGAGAAGGCAGTTAGTCAACGCCACCCACCGTCAAACATTTGGCTCCTCTTTTACTTACAAAAGACTGGATTGACCGTCACATGATGACGCCTTTATGGGTGAAAATTCGAACATGTTCAGTGACGGAATTTGAACTCGCCACCTGCGACTCTAAGTCCTTAACCACCAAACAAAGCCAGGCAAGATTAAATTGGAAGCATCAAGAAAGAAAACAATGACTCGATTTAATATTTACATAATTAAATTATTACCTACTTTCTGCATCAATGAACAGAGGAAAATTTCATTTTAAATCAAATTAGTGTAAGTAAAAGATATTGCCTGTTGTTTCTTTATTAATTAAGACTTTGTTTCACAACAAAGTTCGTGCAAAGCTACATGAAGGCTATCTGCGCTATCCGTCCCTAATTTAGCAGTGTAAGATCACCGACCGCCGATTCTTGAGCTACTCTTTTACCAATGTGATAGGATATCCCACTATAACGCTCCACGGCTGAAAGCATGAACATGTTTGAGGTGACGAGGATTTGAACCCGTAACCATAAGGTTAAGAGTCGAGCGCCCTTACCATGTAACCATGCCGGACCTCTCAAGACTTGAAAATTTATTACATCTATTTACCTGTAAATATAGCATGCATAACAGGTTTCTTTAGTAACAGAATAGCGCATACCTAGATGGATTAAGCATTAGAATCTCAAAGAAGATTGTTTAGCTGTGAATGAATTCTATTATTAGCTTTAAAAATACGGAACTTTCATATGCGAATTAATATGTTACGAACAAAATTACTTCTAATACTGTGTTCTCTGCAGGGAATGACTAGGTTAAAAAAAAACAATTAACACATAAACTGGTTCTGGGTTTCAGTACCGTTTAACACCTCAAAACGAGTCCGTCTATTTTTCTTATAGTAAAGTCACATCAGTCTATTTGCTGAATCCATCGAGGGGAATCGAATCCTTGATCTTAGTGACCATTACCCCTACCTCGTATATACTTCAGTTCTTTCCCAGATAAGTGCTACTGCGTGATACTGGTTGCTTCATCTTATACACTTAACATCACGGAACGAATATGTTATTCAAACAAGTGTAGAAATTCCAAAGCCGCATCATCTGCTTCAAGTTTTTCCATATCGACGTCTTTCACACTAAGCCTTCAGATTCTACAGTTTGTTAGAGTGTGTATGGTTATTTCATCACTCGTTTATGTGTTGTCAAACAACAGTATCATTATTTGTGTTTTTATGCAGCAAGCAGGCATATAGCATTTAAAGAAAGAGCAGTGATAACTTAATATAATTTTTACAAAAAGAATGTGCAGGTTGGTAAATATGTTCCGTAGGTTTACATTATTGCTTCTAACATCCAAAACCTTCCTTTGATAAGCTTTGGAAGGTTGGATTTCTCTAAAAGATGCTGGCTAAAATTATCTTACAGTAAAAATGGCACCTGAGTTTCAATCCGCTATCCACAATGTCCACTTTCTGTGGATGCAACCAGGTGCGAATGTTTTCAACATTTCGAGGTACATAATGAGTAATTTTTACATTGTTATTTTGCTCGTCAAAAAGACATAATCCAAGGACCGACACAACGCACCCATCAGTGGCTACAAGCATCATTGGTTTGAAAGTTTCCATTTCATACTGTAATTTAAGTTATGGAATGCATGCTTTGTTCTTATTTTGTACGTACACACACACACAAATACACACAAATAAAAACCTCTACAACCCCAAGCGCTTTCGAAAAGTGGCAATTTGCTCCTGAAGAAGAAAGGTCCATCTTTCGAAAGCGCTCGGGTTATAGGGTTTTATTCATTTCTATAAAGACTTTTTGAACTTACGTATTTGTCTTATACCATGAACACACAAATACGTGTCATTTACAGCAAGGATGGCAAGATCATCGTTCCCTTCTGCCAAAAGGTCCTATGTGTAATAAAACGTATGGTTAAATATAAGATCTTTGCAACTGATACGACTAAATTTAAAGTTAGAAGAACACCACTGGTCACAAATATCACACGAGCCGAAATTATTGCTCTCTATACAAATAATAATAGTTTTCTAAATCTGTAATTCCGCACATACGGACCTAGACAAGAGGAACCAATAAAAGTTGTCTATACAGAATTTTTATGGACATTTCTGACAGATGGAATACCTAAAGAAAGGTAATTAACCTCACACTTGATCACCCAAGTCAGTGTGAAGTATTCATCACCAGATAGCCAGTGAGACTTTCAAAGTATTCCACTTGACATTTTGTTGCACCGTCCATCTCTAGACTAATTGACTTATTTCTGTTACAGTTGGTATGACCTTCAGTCTTTGCATTTATCAACTAATATGAATCAGATCCAAACGTTTTTTGTCCAAACGATTCTAACAGCACTGAGCTCCAACAAAGATGAACATAACTCGCATTTTTAATGCTCCGATTTGTGATTACAGCAGTACAACAGTCAGCTGAATATATTTTGGACATATGATACATTTGAAATAACAGTTACCGACTGACCTCATGTGCAGGGTTCGTAGCATTAAACTGTTAAAGACTGTAGAATCTGGTTCGTTCGAAGATGCAATGGAAGTGGAATCTAAAGAAAGAACATAACTTGGATCATTTTTAAAGTCATCAGGCGCATGGCGTTTAATTATAATAATACTATTAACGACATTTGATACAAAGAATGCAATGTTTATCCAGTGTTTCCTTTTCTCTTTCTTCGCAGGTTCTTCCTTCGGCTTCGTTTATCATTACTCTTTCTTCAGATCCACTTTTCACATTGCACATATGGCACATCTGTTATCCTGCAACATGGCTGAATAATGTCTCGTTAACACTAGTTCAATGTAATCCTTATAAACCATTAAATGAACAATGGACCAAAACATTATTTTTTCCATAAGTATGAAAGCCTCTCAATTTTATTGGATAATCTAATTTATTTTCTGTAACCTTACGATGGCTCTACTGGCTAAGTTGCTTATTCAAAACCAAGTTGTTTTTTTCTGGTATATATATTTGCTCGACTAGGAACTGAACCCGGGATCCCATGTTAGACGAGCGATAACAACTGTGTAGAATTTGCTTGTAAGGTACTTATGATAACTCAAACTACTATATACATATATTACTGAATATAATGATCACAGTTGCCTGTCATATGCTGTATACTTACATTAAAACTTAAAGTTCAAATGCTTTTGAAATATGATAAAAACGATTTTTGATACTATCATAAACAGTTTTGTTTAAATAAACAGCGTCGTGTTTAAACAACACCTTTTAGAATTTATCACATTTTACAATAATAATATAATGATAAACAAAATAACGAAGACCAAAGCATTTTACGAAAATATACCTTAATGTGAGTAATGTACTATATCTAGTAAGATACTATATCTAAAAGGTAATGTTGTTCTAGACATGTTCAATTTTGTACAAATTTCCATAATAGATGAAACTAGATTTTATAGGCTCCCCAGTGGCTCAGTGGTATGTCTGTGGACTTACACGCTAAAATCCTGGTTTCGATACTCGTGGTGGGCAGAGCACAGATAGCCCATTGTGTAGCTTTGTGCTTAATTCAAAACAACAACAACAACAAGTTTTTATATACATTATTTATTTTTGACCCAGCATGGCTAGGGGTTAGGCTCTCAACTCGTAATCTGATGATCGAAGGCTTGAATTCCCGTTACACCAAATACGCTCGGCTTTTCAGCCGTGGGGGCATTATAATATGACGGTCAATCCGTCATATTCGTTGGTAAAAGAGTAGCCCAAGAGTTAGCGGTTGATGGTGATGTCTAGCTACCTTCCCTCCAGTATTACACTGCTAAATTAGGGACGGCTAGAGCAGACAGCTCTCGTGTAGCTTTGCGCGAAATTAAAAAAAACAAAAACTTTTGAAACATAATTCCAGTTGGTAGAAGACAATCTATGCTGTTGCATGATGTGCACTCTAGATTAAACAAAACGGACCGTTTCTTCATAGCATAATACATATCGGTTTTCTAAAAAGCAGCCTATCGACAAAATCGAATTGTGCAGCCGGTGAAAGGTTTAACAAGTCATCCCATGTTCTAGAAACTCTCGCGGATATGGATTATACCTTGGAGATTACGCGTTATGTGGAAGCGAAGTAGCGTTTCGACAGCCTTTCACTCAGCCAACCTCTTTCTTTCCCGTAACTCTTGTAAGAGCTGGCTGGTTTCGATTGATAATAACGACAAAATTCCCAAGATGAAAACAATTGTGTATAATAGTTTCCTTTCTCCACATACAGCACATTGTAGTAGAACTATGAACAAACGTTAAAGTTTTAAAACTCTTATATTGTGGTACAAATAATAATTTTTGTAGAATATTTTTTATGAGGCTGTAACTATTACAAAGAATTCCGCTTCTATCAACTACAAATAAAATACTTTGTGAAGCAGTGATATGATAAGAACGATTGATACAATATAAAAATAGGGCAAATACTATCACTATTTGAACCAAAAATACAATTTAAATTGCACACGCTAACGTGTCCAACCTAGATAGCTATAAGAATCATTCAAATACTTTCTAACAATCGAATTGCTCAACGAAACAGTGAAATAATGTGTGTGCAGTTTAACAATGGCTCATTGGGTAGCATAGAAATTTCATTCTTACGAGCAATAGATATTAGAGTAGAAATAAATATGTGTGATGGCTCTAGAGTGTAACAAAGAGAAATTTTAAACTAAAGTCGAAGTTAAATTAGATTTAGAAATTCCAAAACTGTAGTTTAATCTAATGTAGGACAGATAGAACTTTTTTTTCGCAAAGTTAAACATCGGCTAGTTGCGGTAGCTTTCCTAAATTTCAAAGTGACAAATAAGTAGAAAGTCAGCGAGTCAATACTACAACACGCTATCTCTTGGATTATAATTGTGAGATTATATAGTATTATTTGACTGTCACTCTTATAAGTCATACCGTCCCAAAATGCGGAATGTGGTTATTATTACATTTGTGTTGATAACAGGACATGACGTACAGAACTCAACCTCAGACTTCCGACACACTCGGCTCTAGTCTGTTTTAAAAGACCAGAAATGTACTATGTTCTAATACTTACCGTATTTTCCGCCTAATAAGCCGAATTTCTGGCGTTAAATTTTGGACCTGACTTTTGGGGGTCGGCTTATTGGTTGATCACCAGCTTTGGACCAAAAAATACGGAAGACCAAAATCGGCCCCAAAATCATACCTTTGATATCACAGTTACGGCAGAGTTATTTCAGTTGAATAAACTTTATTTATTAATAGAAAAAGGTCTATACATTACGAATGACATGTATTCATAGAAATAACAAAATTCATAAAAAATACACACTTTAATCTCAGAAATTTATTAAAATCTATCAAATTCATCATCTTCATCGTCAGGAGCACCAAATAATAGATTCCAATCCTCGGCAGAGACCTGGTCGTCGTACGGGTCATTCTCTGGTGTTATTAGCTGAGTGAGTGGAATGTTGTCTTCCTCGTCGTCGTACAATTACAACATATCATCTTCCGTTCCATCCATTGCATTTGAGATGCTGCATTTTTAAATGACTTCTCTACAGTTTCAGCACTAATATCGTCCCACGATTTTACGACCCACTCACAGACGGTAACGAGTGATGCAGCGCGCATATTTACTATAGAACGCCAATGATCACACACAACATGCATGCTGACGCTGAAACGAGACTAAGAAATCATTTTGAAGAAACTTGTCACTTCTTAAAAATGGCCTCGGCTTATTGGGCGGTAATAAGCAAAAACCATCATTTTCAGAGCTGAAAAATGGCCTCGGCTTATTAACCGGAAAATACGGTAAATTAAAATACCTGGAATTATAATCTGTAGTGGATTATACCAAATAATATACGTAATTTGTACTGCATGCCGCATTGATAGTTGACAGATAAGATTAGATTGTTTCATGACAACTATAGAACTTGATTCTGTACCAGACAAACAGTCTCAGATTGTTTCATGAGAACTTTAGAAAAACATTTTGTACTGGTAGTTGACAGACTAATTTAATCAGTTTCATGAGAACTCAGGAACTACATTCCGTACAGATAGTTAAAAGACAATATTAGATTGTTTCATGATAAGTGCATTCTATACTGATATGCAACAGACAAGGTGCGTTTCAGATCTGTAAGTATAACTACAACGGTATATAACACATGCAGTTATGTTATACTCAAGATGCTGAAACTGAGCAAATGTTATGTTGTATAGGGTAATATTTTGTTGTGTTGAACACTAAAGGTAAACAGAAATTTCTATTTTGCTTGAAAATTAAAGTATATTAGGTAAATATTAATATAATAAATCAAGTTAATCATAAACTGCAGTAGAGATTATTAAAATAATTCTTGAAACTCCTCTCCCCCATCAAACAAGAAAAATTATATCTGCCACAACTTTAATGCCAGCTTAATTATCTGGCAGCTTATTAGACATAACTGGTTTATTTATTTAACTATTACTAGTTCTTATAAATTTAATAAATTACAATAGTAATATTTTATCTTACATTTACAAAACCAAATGTACTTTTTAAAACTAAACCTGTGATATGACTGTACACCATTTGTACACATGGATTCTACGTTACAAAAGTGATGTTTCCTTATGAGTGGGCCCGGAATGGCCAAGCGTGTTAACACGTGCGACTAGTAATCCGAGGGTCACGGGTTCGCATCCCGATCGCGCTATACATTCTCGCCCTCCCATCGGCGTGGGGGCTTTTTAATGTTACGCTCAATCCCACTATTTGTTGTTAAAAGAGTAGCCCAAGAGTTGACGGTGGGTGGGTGGTGATGACTAGCTGCCTTCCCTCTAGTTTTACACTGCTAAATTAGGGATGGCTAGCACAGATAGCCCTCTAGTAGCTTTGTGCGAAATTCCTAAACAAACAAACAAACAAAACCCTATGAGTGGAATCTAACCACAATAAACAGACTGTGTTGAGCTAATATTACTGATTATTATTTAGGTGTTTAGAATATTTACTTATTTCCAAACAATATTACTGATTATTATTTAGGTGTTTAGAATATTTACTTATTTCCAAACAATAAGGTTTCTTTGTTTTGTTTTTGAATTTCGCGGAAAGCTGCATAGGACTAGTTATCCCTAATTTAGCAGTGTAAGACTAGAGGGAAGGCAGCTAGTCATCACCACCCACCCACCGTCAACTCTTGGACTACTCTTTTAACAACAAATAGTGGAATTGACCGTAACATTAAAAAGCCCCCACGGCTGAAAGGGCAAGCATGTTTGGTGCGAAGGGGGATTCGAACCTGCGACCCTCAGATTACGAGTCGATTGCTTTAACCCGCCTGGCCATGCAAGGGCTCAATAGGGTTTTAACCATTTAATCATTCATAATACTTATCAGACTCCAAGTCTTGAGTGAGAAACAAAGAGCTGTTAAGGTTTACGTATATCACTGAGCACGATGGTCTTATTAGATCACGAATGCTTATAGTTCACTTCACAGTTATTACTTTAAGTATTCAAATATGCACTGATGTTACTATAACGAAGCCCATATTTTTTTGTGCGCTGAAACCATGTGTACAAAACAAGCTGTTTTAAATAATAAAACCAATACTCTTTTCCTTTTGAGAAGTCCAATAAATCACGTAGGAACGTTAAGGTGTCATTAACAGTGTAGATCACAAGAGAATCATGTGTAACTTATTGATTTCCAAAATGTGACGAATTTGCGCTGATCTTTCATGAATACACTGTGTCTCTTACTGTTTTTGGCCTTGTGGGCGATAAGGGAGTAATTCAGATACTTCAGGGTTAGTACTAAGAAACCTACGTTGAAAAATACTGCCCAGAGTAATATAACAGACGTTTCAAAAGACCAAAGAAAATAGGTAAGAAATTGACGAATATTTTATGAGCAGCGAATGTCACCGAAAGAAAAGGTACACACACCTAAAACCGGGGCGTATTTTACTCTACGAAGCTAAGTCGCGCTTCAAATCCGACAGCGACAAACGTCAAGGGAATATTAACATTAATGATTAATGGTATACATATGGTGGTTTATTTTCTTTTACAGTATTTTTGACATCAGAGAACACAGTTTAATGCAGTTGAATATTTCCTGATACTCAACTACCTTGTAAGACAGCGCTCCTTCACTTTGAATACGAAAGTTGTCGGGTTTTTGTTTTATTTCTAGGTGCATTTGTATTTTCTTTTTTGCTTAATTTCAACCTACCCTTTCAATCTCATTTCAACAAGGCCCACTTTCCATTATAAACTGTCGAGTGAGGCTTAGTGGTTAGCTTGCCTCGAATGCGAATTGTAGATTCATGGTTCGTCACGTTACAGCATAAACGCGCTACGAATGTTAGGACTGTGGATGTCTTATAAGAGTGACAGTCAAATACCATTGCTTGTCCAATCAAGACTAATTCAAGGATTGGTGGTGGATGATACTGGTTAATCCTGTCTTTCTTTCAGCATATCAGCTCAAAATTAGAGAATCCTCTACTAATAGCTTTTGTGTAGCTTTGCATAAAAATGGAAAATAAGCAAAATGCTCTAAGTGCGTTTGTTGAAGTGCGTAAGTTAGTGATTAAGTTTTGATAAACTATTTTTCTTTTACATTTACCACGTTATCATTAATCCAGTTAAGCCACATAATTACAAGAACTCCTAATACCTCTTCATGGATGAAAGCGACAGACAGACATTGTGTATCAAAAGTAGACCACATTTTATTACATACTCGTGTTTACAATTTAAAAACAAAAATGTTCAAGTACTTTTGTGTTTTGAAAAGAAAGATGTTAGAGAGTTCGAATACGTTATATATTTAAACTATCTTTGTGCCTCTTTACGCATTAAAGTCTGTGTCGTCACGTCCGGTCATGCTCTGTCTGATGGCATTGCATCTTGACAGCAGCTTTGCAGCGTAGTTTCTAATGTAAAAAAATTCATTTATAAAGACTAACCGATTACCCGTTGTTCCAGTGCTCACTTGAAGTACCAGCGATAGATAGGGATAATGTTACGTTGTTGTTTTTTATGTGGACTGAACGCAACAGAAAGACACAGATAACAGCTTATATAATTTATTACAATATACTATTACATATGTGACAGATATAAAATAAATTATATAATAACAATGACAGATATTCAGTTTCAACCTTCAAAATTAATTACAATACAAAATGGTACTGGCCTGTGTCCAATATAATATGATCCAGAATGAAAGTACAAAAGTCCAGATCAGAAATCCAAAATTCCAGTCTAGGGGGTGAATTTGGTCCCACGAAGAAATTCCGAAGTTCTTTTTACGATGTTTTTGATGAATGTCTCAACTTGTCGTTTTCCAACTTGCCCCGATCTCCCCTAAACAGTCCTATACGTGTTGACTTTCAGTATAACTAGTAATTAGAATAAATCGTAAAGAATGACGAAATAAAATCACAGCTTTTGTAGATCTAACTCCAGTCACAAATCCAAGTTGAATAAACACACAGCAAGCATTTAAAATTTCTCAAACGAAGATAACATCTCTTGAATCAAATAAAAACGAATGACTGACTCTCCTCGCATCGCCGTCTGTTTATATACTAGTAGGCCTACTGTATTCTCGAACAATCGCGAAACTTCCCAAAATTCAAGAGTAATCTCGATTCGTCTCGTACAGACACCCGGCCAATACAATGATCGATTTACCTAATTCTAGAAATTTCTACATGAATAACAACGTATATACATAACGCTTTATACATAACAGATAACAATGCATGGTGAAAATGGACAATTTCCAGCATTGTATGGTAATTTCTGTTTAATTTCTTTTCCTTCTCCAACGACAAAAACATGTCAAATACGTCGAACATGCATGTGACCTCTTCACCTTCGTTTTGCTTCATCACGCGCAGCAAATTTGGCTGCCCATTTTTTCAATGTTGTTGTTTTGAATTAAGCACAAAGCTATCTGTGCTCTGTCCACCACGGGTGTCGAAAACCGTTTTTTAAGGTTGTAAGTCCGCAGATACACCGCTGAGCCACTGGGGAAAAATGTTTTTTTTTATACATTCGAATGGAGAAAAATAAAGTTATCCGTGACAAGAAATGGAGGCAAAACGGGAAAATCGTGACACCCATTGCAAATCTACATGCACACATGATAAAAATTTCTCAAAGTTAAAGGGTTCCACATCGCGTAATAAAGAAATGTTTTTCCATTATCATACATATAAGCAAGAATATCATTATTTTATGTTGTCATGCCAAAATCAAACATCTCTTTGTGAACTTTTATAATCCATCTAGTGTAGGAAGACAACATTTTTTAGCGCCTGTTTCAATAGTTCGACTAGACTGACATGTCTTTGAATACAATAGCAATAATACCCAATACCCGTTTCACTCTCCAGACGCTTGATGTACATACAACGGTCGAAGAGATGTATCGTGGAAGCGACTTAAGAAAGAAAAATTTGTGAATATACGAGTCATATTTGGAAGATACATTTGGTTCCCATAATTCCATGAATCTTCTGTATTACCGATGATTCCTTGAATGGTAACATGGTCACAGCTCCTGAATTTTTTGCCATAAAAGTTAAGTTGCGTCACTCCATAGTATCTCATATCCAATTGTTGTTTTCTTAAATTGAAATTCAGGAGCATAAAAAATCAGTGTTGTCTATATGACACAACATAATATTATTTCAGTTAGTAAAATCAAACCCAGTGGAGAAAAAAACAACACCAAATACAATGTCTTGTGAATTTGGATGCTGATAGTTTAGAAAAATAAAAAATAACTGAGAAGAGTTAAAAACCTGTTTAATAATATACGCCAAAGGTTCTGTAAGGCTGAGTAACAAGGCCATAAGTATATTGTGGCCCGGCATGACCAAGTGGTTAAGGCACTCGACTCGTAATCTGAATGTCGCGGGTTTGTATCCCCGTCACACCAAACATGCTCGCCTTTTCAGCCATGGGGATATTACAATATGACAGTCAATCACACTATTCGTTAGTAAAAGAATAGCCCAAGAGTTGGCGGTGGGTGGTGATGACTAGTTGTCTTCTCTCAAGTCTTACACTGCTAAATTGGGGACTGCTAACGCGGATAGCCCAAACAAACCAGTCAAATATGATAGTACAATAAATTGGAATAATACGAAAGATAATGAAATATGAACACAGCAGGAAGAAACTAAAATAAGCCCTCCACGTATAACTAATTATGATATAATAAGAAAATATAGCAAAGAAGTTTGGAAAAATTTAAGTTCAATAACCATCTTATCAAATAAACCCAGAATCGAGCCACTGTTGCTTCAACCCCAGAAAATCTGAAGACAGCAGTAGCTTAGCAACCAAAGCGTAGTACAAAGACGGTTAGCAAATAACATCTAGGTTTCTGTCTGTATTTAATACGAGTTTTGTTCAACCAGTCAGCTTTCATTCAAAAAACAAATAAAAATCACCAACATAATATTTTGACATGGATGTTTGGTCGTTGTGGTTTTTCTGAATTGATAAGTTACTTTTAACATACAGAAGTACAAACGGGACTAAAATATTGGAATGTAAAAAACACACGAGAAGAAGAAAGGTAAAAAAGTCTTCTACTACTCACGAAAATGAAAAGAAGAACACATTTCATTTAGCACTGGGTCGAACTGCTTTTCAATTCTGGACAGGAAAATGTCTAAGAATTATATTGTAGAAGGTATTTCTGTAAATATATGGATGGATTCGTTTTCACAGTGATACTGAGCTTGTGTCATGGTTTATAAACAGAGATCTTTCTTCAATGCGTACGTGTTGCTAGTTGCCTTTATGTTGGTGGATTCTCACCTGTTACGATTCTAAATCTCCCAAGTGTATGAATGTTTTGAAGTCAGAAAGGGCTGCTACATACATTTCCCAGTTTTGGTGGCATCATATTGTCTGCGAAACGTCAAACAGCGAGACAATGTAGTTTTAAAATACGCCGTTCGTTCCCTCGCGAAATTATATTAACTGTGGTTGGCACGTAACATGCTGATTTACACATTTAAAATTGTTTTAATATAACGTACTCAACACTGCATTAATAAAAGCCCTTTAACCCTCAACAGTATCTACAGAAACTGAGCGAACCAAGAAGGATTACTTTTCCGTCAACATGTACTAGAAGTTAAACAAGCAATTACCGGTTACAAAGATTTTACGACATGCTTGCAAGCTGTGAAAATTTGATGCTTTGTGAAGATTTTCGTACACAGCGAAATAGCTCTCGTACCAGATCAAATTAAAGTTTAGCGTGATACACTTCGGTATTTAGAAAGGCTAAGCTACTATGCAAAATATTCATTCTGGCAAGTTTGTTTAACACCATGGATTTCCTAACACACAGAAGTTTCTCAAGATTTTGCTACATTGTCTGTTTAATGTATCAATAACTAACTTTACAGCTGTAGAATCACCTTAGAGTTAGATTGGAATGTTTAATTTATGTAAGTTACGAAATACCTCACGAAAGCTAATTAAGTTTAGTGTAATAAGTTATAAATATAAAAGTTTACTAATCGAAAGAATTTGCTCGTATTTTTTTAATGTTGGAAAAGAGAAAAAAAATCCTTAAAAGCTGTACAAAGGAAAAAGTATTAAACCTATTAGGAAGGAAAGCTGCATCACGAGTAACCGATAAAGTGACCAAATATTCTTTCCCTTCGCAACTGGAACACTAATTTTACTTTATCTGTATCTTGATAATTCGCGTTTAATAGTGACAAGTGAATAAGTTTACTGATATCAAAATTTCTATTCGTGGAAATCATAATAAAATTTAATTGAAGGTTGTTCACTGTTAGAAAAAACATTTTTGCTAATACAAAATCATGGCTTTGAGAGTCTGAAGTTAAAACTTATTCTTTAAGGAGGGTATAGAAACGTACGTACTTTATTAAAAGCCTAAAATTTCAAAGAATAAGTTATTTTAGGAATTTTGAGTACACCTCAGGGGATGCATGCCCCACAGCCTAGAAACATCCCCTTGCACTGACTGTTTGGTTTTTAAATACGTTGTGTTTTATTTATTGATATTTTTGCAGAAAAATGGATAACACGCCTGTAGTTTGTTTTCGAAAATCACGCCCCCTGGATGTTCTCCTCTTTAATCATCACGGAAAATTTACTAGTTGACCTTTCTTCTCGGTAACACTGACGACAAACGAGGGATGATTAGACAAACACATAAAAGTTTCACTAGAATATTTTATTAAGTCTGAAGAAGGATTCCCGACTGGTCGTACGTAATAGGATTGAATCTGACTCAGCAAGCGAACACAACAAATAGTCTCTTCTCTAGGCCCCGGTAATCCAAGTGTAGAACCACTCGTTCAATGAATTCTGCTGTGTTCCCATCAGCCTAAGGTGTATTCAGCCATTGATAATGCGTGTACTGATTAAACACATAAATAAAGACAGTCACTGACAAATTTTACTAAGCACGAATCTAGATGCAATCCCAGCCTCACATTTATGGTAGGTTTAAACAGTTAGTAATATTATATTTACAGCGTACAATTAGGTACAAAGTCATTAAAAAAGAAGAAGAAATAATTCAACTTCCTTTTTTGGCTAAACAAAGAAACTACAGATAGGGGAGAAAATGTTCATATTGATTTGCATTTATAATTCCGACTTAAACATTTAATGTTAAACGAGTACCTTTACAAAAAAGTGCCATGCATGAGCAGTAGCTATTTACTTTTATTTGGTTCTAAATTCTATGGAAATAATCGCAGTTAATATTCTTGCCTCAAGAATGACTAGGCCCGGCATGGCCAGGTTGGTTAAGGCGTTGACTTGTAATATGATGGTTACGGGTTCAATCCTTGTCGCCGTGAGGGCGTTATAATAATAACGGTCAATCCCACTATTCGTTGGTAAAAGAGTAGCCCAAGAGTTGGCGGTGGGTGGTGATGACTAGCTGTCTTCCCTGTAGTTTTACACTGCTAAATTAAAGACAGCTCGCGCAAATACCCCTTGAGCAGCTTTGCGCGAAATTTAAAACAAACACGAATAACTAAAACATATTAAAGTAAGCTATGAAGCCTTAATTCGCCTTAAGTTGAGAAACACAAAATATATTTTCTTAAGTTTGCTAAGGTCATTGAAAAGTGTAGTAAATACTTTTATTCTGTTTGTTTGTCGTTAAAAAGAAAGATACAGAACGGATTACCTGTACTCTGTCCAACGAGGGCAGAGAAACACGATTTTTTGATGTTATAAGTTGAGCCACAAGGGGTATAAAATATCTGTAGAAAGTATAGTGGGAAACTGAGTATTTGACCGTCATATAGAAATATTTCGAGTTCTACAACCTGTAATTTACCTCCCACCATTCATGAAAACAGTGTTCAATATTTGAGATCCAACCAAACCTAAGGAAAGTTACAACCTTTTACCGACTACATTGTACGAAAATAAAACAAAGACAACGAAAAACCTAAATCCTAAATCGCATCACTATTTCTAAAGGATATTCTAAATCTTTAGTTTTTCATGTTGTGCTTAAGTAAACTGTGTGCAGATTCTGTTGTTTTTTTAAAAAATAAATCATTATTAAACATTGTGTCCATCTGGTAAACCAAATACATTCGAGTGATGTAATTTGAAGGTTTAATTTCTGGCAAAGCTACGCGAGGGTTATCTGGAAAAACCGTTCTTAATTTGGCAATTACAGAATCTTGGGCTATTTTTTTTACCAAAGTATACTGGGATTGATTGCACATATTATGCCCACGCGAATGAAAGAGCGAGCATGCATGAATGTGTGTACGAATAAATATGTTTATGGTGTGTAATAAGAAATTCAAGATGATGCTAATACTAATGATGTAGGTACCTCCCACTAGGTGTCGTCACACGTATTACATAGTTTTTTGAATAATAATAATCAATTTGAGGAGAAGAAGGATATTATGTACGTCATTATGAATAAAATAGCATAAATAAACAAGTGATCTTGTTAATAAATTCTAACTATTGAATAATTGAGTAGTACACAGTAACCTGAGTGGTCAAGGGATTTGTTGTTACGTTGACCACTCAGGTAATGTGTACTATTCAATTATCCAATGATTACCTTTTATATAATTTCTTCAATTTCAGTTTTATTAATTATTTTACTATGCATTATACAAACACTTTAATTTTTTTCTACACCTAGAGAAAATTCGAGTTTCTAACGCACTATTTTTTTCTAAATCGATATCGAAATAAGATTCCAATTTTGTTGGTTAAGATTCTAAAGTTGTCACAGCCTTTTTTCATGAATGGTAAATACATCGTGTGGCCTTACAGTGGTCAAAATCGACGCAATTTGTACCCCAGTAGGGCTATTCACACAAAAGAAGAGAACTTTAAATAAACTATCTTAACTGGAAGTGTCCATAATCAGAAACGACATCTCATGACCTGTAAGTATAATTACTTCAGTTCAATGATATTCATATAGTATGAAACTCATACAAAAATCTACTAGGTGACATGAAATTTTTGTTAACGTTTCTTGGAAGTGACATGCTTTGCATGATCTCACTACGTGTAGGTATTTTCTTTGCAATGAAGTTGAATCTATTCTACGTAAGTAACGTAACAGTGCTGGTTTTAATAAAAGCTTCTTGGAAGTGACTTTTCGCGTGATCTCACTACATTGTGGCAATTTTCTTTTCTTTTTTCAGACAACAAGTTAAAAGTCCCCTTGTAACTCCTGTTTTCTAATTGCATCTTGAAATATAAAAATGACACGATTCGCGTGACCTCACAACAACTATATATATATATATATATATCACTAAAACCTCAATGACCCTGACGTAGCAACAGTTCTGATTTCTGATAACGTATGGATATTGAAAGTGACACATTTTGCATGATCACAGAGTTGTAGCCATTTTTTTAAGCAGTTGAAAGTAACTTATGGAACATGACAGTTCTGTTTTACTACCGGTATCTTGAAAATTTAAAGTATCGTGTGTTTTCACTGAAGATTTATTTTTAATCAGTAAATAATAAGCAGTTTCTAAGACTCAAAACTCGTGTTCTCTGCATGCTAAAGCTATTAAAGTTAATGTATTTATATATATACACACATATGTAGTATTTACTAGTTCTATTCACCTTATTGATTAATTAATTTAGTGCCAAACACAACTAAAATCGATTAAAATTGAATTAGCTTGTGGAATTTTTAATTTAAATTAAAATCTCTTTAATCGTCTTTTTTCCTTCTTCTTGTTGTGATCTTATTTCGTGGTTTTTAAATACGGTTGTAACATAACAAAACTCTGCAAAAATCGATTAAGATTACCTTCACACTCGATTTGTATTGTAAAATCAATAGTGATTTACAACTAAACACGAATAACAGTATGCGTGATGATGTGTTTCAAATTCTTTGAATTTAGTTATAAACACCATCGATCGATTAGTATCGGTTTGGGTTCTTGTATTTGGAATCGATCAGCTATTTTGAAAAGAAAAAAAATCTATTGTGATACAAATGTCTAATATACAATTCCATAAATTCGTTATGAATTTTAACATGCTTTGAAAAGAGGGTAAAAAGTATATTGGCAGGATTGGTATATTTTCTAAGCAGTAAACATTTTCATAATAACACATTTCCCAAGATTTCACACCATCTCAAGATAGGGTCGATGCAACACATTAGCCTCTTTTGCGAAATCGTGTTATCAGCCCTTAGGTGTCGAAAGCAACATGGCAGACTTGTATAAAGAAAATAAAATCGTGCGTATTGAAATAAAAATAGAATCTTGTATGCTTAACACATGCTACAATTTATTTAGAGTACGACATTTAAGAAATTAATATCTTGCTTATCTTGTGCTACACACGGTGCTGACATTCTTTAAATGTAGATTTATTCGTTTTGAATAGCTATATTTTAATTTTATAGACAAGAAGTGGTAGAAGTGAAATTCGTAATACTAGATGCACTTCCGCAGAGTTCCTTAAAGTGTTTTTTTTTTCAAGAATGAATAAAAACGGATTAAAAGAAACAAATAGTTTTTTTCTTGATGTTGAATTTCATATCATGCTGTTAAAGTCTTAAAGAGTACACAATTATTTTCGTGATTCACGACATGGAAACGTTTTACCGATTCTACAAAAGTATAAATTGCAAGGTTAATCTTTTCTTATGTAACATCATTTCAGTGTTTAATGACTGACAGATAACACACTACTGTATTATGGTATGAATAATTAAACAGGTGGCTCCTCCAGGCGGCTTTCGGAATTATTTGGGTGAAATAACTTAAATTTCAGCTTACAGCATTGACATACCATGCTGCAATGTCATAAAAGACATTTCAAATTTCGGAACAATCTTATGTATAAATAATAAAAAAACATTTTATAATTGTAAAATTACGTATGGGTGCCAGTGCTAAAAAGAATTCCAACAATAATGTAGGGATGAGATAACCATAGATCATCTCTACCTGACGTTCAATATAAACATTTAATGTTACTTTGTAAAATACACGAGCAGGAAATGGTTACGAGATTGGTCAATTTTAGACACATCGTAACGAGATTTTGTAATAAAACATTTTATCTTAATTTTGATTTCCTTCTAGGCTTCGTTGTACAACAATGATGCCTACCATGACATGACTGTTACAGTTATCTAATATTCAGCTTATTTTTAAGCTTAAAGTTATACAGTATGCTTTCTATTCTCAGTCAACCACGGGTATCGAAACCCGGTTTTCTGCGTAATATGAAATATTTTATCCAAAACGTTTGAAGCATTCTTGAATAATAGTTAATATTAATTATTATAAATAAAACTTGGTATATTAAGTAATATTTCACATCTGTTCTAAAAATGTGTTTTACTATAAAATACACCATTGTACAAAAGTGAAAAACGTAAATGCTTTATTTCACTTTAATAAGATATATAGCTAATCACCAGGCTATGTGGGGCACTTATTACAAAGTAATCTATATCTAAGATTTTAATCAGAGTTTATACACTTTGCGATAATTTTGACGGCACTCTTGTTTATTTTAAAGCAGAAACAAATAGAAGACAGGTTTTAAATTTTAATTTTTCTCGTTCAAGATGAAATATGAAAAGATTGAAAGCAGTGACTTGTTCTTTAAAGATAAACTAATTTTAAGTAACCTTAATTGTTGAAAAATAATTAAAACAGGTTGTTATAAGGAAATGGCTAAAAAAATTTCGAAGAATCATTCAGATGGACCACAAAAATCCAGTTTGAACGGATAAGCGAAGTAGTTGGAATTTGGTGCAGTCATGGTTAGTTCAACTGAGGGAGAAATTCTGCAACAAAACACATGGACCCGTCATCAGGCGAAATGGCGTCGAACGTCGCAAGCATTTCGAGTCCTATGCATATGTTACACAGGGATAAATGGTTAAGTTCTTATGAAACGATTTAAATAGAAGATATGGTATCAGATAGCTTGCTTAATTATTATAAATCGTTTAAAGTATTTACTTGTCTTAGGCTCGATTTTAGTTACACTTTAGAAGCTCAAGAGATTTATTTAAACGTACTTAAATTACTAAATAAAATCAAACTTCGTATTCAACCATAGAAAACCCAATGCTTAATTATCCAAAGGTATTTTTCTTCTATTAATATTTTAAACTAAATTAAAAATTTGTGATAAATTCTTAGGAATGTTTCACTATGAATACAATTTATAAATTAACAAGGCTTACAAATATACGAGAGGTGTGCTGGAAACAAAACGTTTTTGCCTCTATCAGAACGAAAACTTACTAAAGAATAAAAATAATTAAAAGTGACAATAGTTGTAGGATAAGAGCCCCATGGGTTAGCAGCTTCACTCTACCGTCAGTCAAGTGGCTCGAGGTTGGACCTTTACCCTAAATATCTCACTTTACCCAGCTGTATGATAAGCACAGTCTATTACCTTGCTTTGGAAGATAACCTGCAACAGACTGACATTCCGTTCAGAGGAATGTGTTTCCATTCTTACCGTTCTGCCAGAGTTAAGCACTGGCTCCTAATTTCTGTCTAGGCGTAGAAAGGATTTGACCTTTTGATTAATGCTGTCTGGCTATATTTACGTTTTTAAACTATATTTGAAACGTAAAAGAAAATTGCTTTTTAACCTTAACACTACAATATAAGTGGTTCCTGGTAATCCAACGTGTTTCCACGTTCCGATATCAAACTCGGCCTTTATCATAAGATATGCAAATATTCTAGTAAACGAGTAAAAATATTAATATCGTGGCTACTCCTGGTAGAGTATTTGTTTAAAATTAAGCACCAAAACTACACAGTAGGCCATCTGTCCACCACAGGTATCGAAACCTGGTTTACAGTGTTGTAAGTCCGCAAATATACCGCTGTGTCACTGGGGGTTCATAGTAGCGTAATATTAGCTAATCACGTTGTCACAACATTTTGATATGCATTTTAACTTCGAGTGTGCTTTTTTTGTGTGTTTCGAACCCCATGATTTTAGCGTTGTAACTATGTAGACTCACCGCTGTCGCAGCAGGGGACATAATGTTTGAAATTTAGAACACATTCAGAAGGGAAAAAAGATAAAACATTTGCAACTAAATAATAAAAAGAAAAATAAAGCTAAACATCAAAGAAATTAAACGATTAGTTTCAAATGATATAGAAACTGTTATAAAATTTGAAGCATTAAAAGTAATGTTCAAAAAAATAATACTGAAGAAATAGAACAATAAAGATAATGTTATAAAAGAAGTAGGATAATAACGGTAATAAATATAGTAGCAGACTTGCTGTTCAGAAAAGAAATACTGTAATATACTGTCTAGAAAAGTTCAGTACTAAAGGCACTGTTCAAAGAAGAAATACGGTAATATATTGTCTGGAAAAGGTTCAGTACTAAAGGAATTGTTTAAAGAAAAAATACAGTAATATATTGTCTGGAAAAGGTTCAGTACCAAAGAAGAAACACTGTAATATACTATCGAGAAAAAGTTAAGTACCAAAGGCACTGTTCAAAGAAGAAATACGGTAATATATTGTCTGGAAAAGTTCAGTAGCAAAGATGCTGTTTTTAAATGTTGAGTAGCAAAGGTTTGTTCAGAAAACGAAAACTTTTAGTAAACGTATTGTACAAAATAGCAGATACATTACATAATTGATTCCGAGATACTGTGTCTGTTATACATATATAAATACACATACAGAAATCAACATTCTGTTTTTAATTTAAAAATCATTTGGCCCATGAGTTATCATCATACTTGTAATAATATTAATAGAGTGTTTTAATTTTATTTTTAACTAGTGTTTGTTATATTGTCAAATAAAGAAAATTCGAACAGTTTAAAAGTGTAATTGTTGGTTGGTCTTGTTTACCGTTTCGTTTTTCTCTTCTCGCCTTATCCATATAACCAGCTGTACAAAAAACAACTAAAACACAAAAACAGTTGTGAGGGAGCTTCAGCTGTTACCATTTTTGTTTACACTTAAGGTAATAATAAAAGCATGATTTACTTACTAAAAAGCGCTTACATGGAAATAATAGTAGGTGGAACTTTGCAGTATCACCACCACGGCGTTTAGAGATATTTCACATGGCTAAACACAGGCTATGACACGCGCTAAGAGACGGCAAAGAACACGTGGAATGCGCGGGAACAGACACGTTCTTTGTGGCAGTGTAAGTCCGCACAATTGGTTTAATTTGCGCTGAATCACCAGCTACATGGTTCAGGAGTGCCTAGTCGAGCGCTCCTTCGGTCTTTTCAACTTGATGAACGAAACGCTGCTCAATTAAATCAATGTCTGACGACGTGAGGATCACTTGGTCAGCCGCCAGAAACTAACCATTAGGCTTACTGGACTTGTCTTAAGATTAGGTGAAATCATGGTAAAGGAAATGTATTATAATTGTACTGTTATTTTCTCCGTAGAGAAAACAACGAGTGAGAAGCATTAGCGTCTTTTCGGGCGAAACAATATACAATTAGCGTAGGAACAAAAGGCTCGGCTCGCCAGACGTCATTTGGAAGGAAGTTCACGAACATGTGTACAACAAAACAACGAGAGTGAAGGTGTTACAATTTTGTGTTTATTCAATACAGAAAGGCAGATTTGAGTCATCTAACACTGAAATGTTTGAAGCCTGGCAGAACAGTTATGGTTTTTATACCGTTATAAAACAAAAGTGACAAACAAGTTTTAAAATTATTTTATTATTTTTGAACAAATGAGTTAAGCTTTGATAGATTGTTCAGGCAGAGTATTCATAGGCAGAAAACATTCGAAACGTCGTTCTCTCCACAACACACAGATGCCGTCCACTCTACAAAATTACATCAAAATCATTTAAACCTTGTTCAAGTTCATACCAATTAACTGTGCATGGGTCTTAAGTACGTTTTAGTATAAACACTATACTAAGAACTAGTCTACAACTTTTGAACTGTGTAGTGTCAAGTAAGGCAATTAACATTTAAACTAAAGAAATAACTAGTTACAGGCATATTTGTTTTCGCGTTCGCTGTTTCAGCTTTTTCTTCCCAAGCATTTTGCAAAGTGTGGAGAAACGAAGTGCTTACATTCAATTCAATTAAAAACGGTTTATCACTTTTGCATTGTAAACTACTCCTAGGGTAGAAGGTCGAATTGTCAGAATATTGAACGTAAGAATCTCCAAGTCCGTTTAATCACATTGTAAGAAAACAAGTATTACTTTGATTGTGACGCAACCTTCTTAACGCCTCATTTAAAGTTTGACAAATATGTTCTTACCAGCAGTGAAACTAACATTCAAATTTGCTATAAATAAACATTTAATTATGGTTAAAGGCACGTTTCAGAAGTACCAACCGAAATATTTGCTAGTGAGGAACAAGTTCACCCAGCGATTGTGCAACGAAAACAAAGTTTACACGAAACAGTAAATTGTAACTTATTAACATTTCTGTCTGTACACACGCAGCAACTTTTCGGTAGTACCAGCCGAAATATGTGTTGCTGAAAACAGATTCACACAGTGACTATTGAGCGGAAACGGAAATTTGTACGGAAGAGTAAATTGTAACTTACTCTTCATGTGTGAACATCAAACGATACGTTTTGGCAATGTAATTTGATATTTTTTTGAGTGAACAATGGATTTACCTAGCGCTACTCAACAGATACTCTGAATGATTAACAGATCGCTACGCTCACGAGCCAAAGTGATATCAAAATTACTACTCTCTTGTAGGCGGGGGAAATTGCAAAAAGTCAGTGCCCTTATAATAACAAAAAGGGCACATAAGTATATTCGAAACATAATGAATGGCTTAAAACCTTTTAATTCGGTAAAAATAAAGTTGAAGAATTTTTGTAAATAATAAATCCAATAATATTCGTGAGGCCCTATCGATTAGCCATTGACGTTACACACGAGTTTGGAAACACAAGAAATAGTGCATTTCAATTACTTTTAGCATTAAATAAGATTTTAAAAAAATATTTTTTTCGCTCAGCTGTTTTTGAAAGGCAATCTATTATACAGATTCGATATCTGTTAACAGACCTTGCGGAAAGAGAAGTGTGAGGAGCACTTTCGAAAATCGACTTAGAACTTCATGGAAGGAAAGGTATTTAGTGTTAAGGCTTAAGTGACATAGTTATCAACATAATGTAGAAATGTCTTGACACATTTATCTTACTAAGCCTACATAATTAAAATCCACTGTCACACTCATATCAATTAAAAATATTCATGGACGTATATATGGAAACTGTAATTGATAAGTTTGAGGAAGATGTGGAGCTTTTGTAAATGGTGGAATCACACGTTAAGTAAATAATCAGGGGTCTTTATTCGTCACGATCAGTTATGATATATCTCGATACGGCTAGCACACTTTGTTATTCCCTTACGTCACAACAGGTTTACATTATTAAATAAGTAGCATTGTTTTTAAAAATATAATAAGCCAGTATTTCAGGCAAATTATCTGTTGACAAACTGTTAATACTTGTAGTTTAAGTACAAAAAAAAACTCTGAAGAAATTAGAAATAAATGGATTTATTATCAATAGAAAAAATAATATTATCACTAAAAACAGTTAAACCTGATGATTAAATAAAAACAAAACCTTTTGAACACCTGGTTCTTCAACAAAGAGGTTTAGAGCTGATAATTTTGAATTATTGTAAACTTTATGGTTCTCCCAAAGCCACGTTTCTTCCTGTGCTCAAGTGTTGTTTTCTGTATTATTTGACGTATTGATGCGCAAATCTCACATTTTTAAAAAAATGCATTTTTAGTTTTCTAACGTAAAATCATTATCTGTTTATACAAATTATTTAAATATGAACAACCATATGAACATTGCCGAGACGTAATGCCATTATATGCATTTCCTAAATAAATAGATTTCTGCGTGGTCTTAAACTCTGGTTTCTTCAAAATATAGCCCGGCACGGCCTGTTGGTTATGACGCTTGAATTGCAATCTGAGCATTCCCTTGCCACCAAACACGTTTGCCCTTTCAGCCTAGGAAGCGTTATTATGTTACAGTCAATCCCAATATTCTTTGGTAGAAGAGTAGCCAAAGAGTTGGCACTGGGTGATGATGACTAGTTGCCTTCCGTCTGGTCTTTCGCTGCTAAATTAGGAATGAACAACGCGTGTAGCTCTCGTGTAGCTGTGCGCGATTTTCAAAATAAACAAATTATAATAAACTTATGTTGTGTAAATTCTAATTTTATCATCCTTGTTTGTATACACAATACCATTCATATGAGAATTAACGAAAACTGACCACAAATTCCACGAGTCTGAACAACTTTCTTTTAACTAAAATGTTTTGTTTATACCTTCTCTATATTCAGGTCTGAAATGTACAAACGATTGCATCAGGTTCACAAAAAATATTATAGTTAAATTTTATCTCTCTTGTAGATTACGTTTGCAAAAAAAAAACCCGAAAAAAAACGAAATTTTATCAGCCAAGGTTGTAGGAGTTATCAAGTATCGAGTCCTGAGGGTCACCTTGTCTAAAACAAGCCTGAATGAGTAATGTTAGTTTCATAAAGCTAAGGTGGTGATAACCAGCTGTCTTCCTTGTAGTTTAACACTGCTAAATAAGGGACAACTAGTGTAGATAACACTATGAAATAAAATTTTTACTTTTTCTTGTTCCTGGACAGAAAGCGTTATTTCGCAATTTCTTATGCTTAAAGTAAATGGAAAAGACCCATTCTTCTCTTCAAACTTTGCTTTTGTGACCTAGGTAATGAAATTTTCAAATTTACTCATTTTCCAAAGCATTCCAGGTAGATTCAGTGCTGAGTAGCTGATAGAGATTTTCTTGAACTTTCAAGAACTTTCTAGAATGTTGTAGAAGCCTCAAAGCTGTGCTGCTCCATAAAGGGAATAAATATCCGTCTCTTCCCTTGGCTCATTCGGTGCACCTCAAAGAGGAATACAACAACGTCAAGACCTTGCTAGACCTTGAAGTATGACGAGTATGGCTGGAAGGTTATCGGTGACAAAATGGTGACATTTTGGTTGGGTCTCCAAGGAGTCTTTACCAAGTTTCCCTGTTATATTTCCCTTTGGGACACTGCAGCGCACTACAACAGGAAGCACTGACCACAACGGATCAAGTTATCTGTGAGAAGACACAATGTCAAGTGTGAGCCGCTAGTGAACCTCCAGAAGATGTTTCCACCCTTGCACATAAAATTGGAGATTATGAAACAGTTTGTTACAGATCTTGATAAGGAGTCTGCAGCTTTCAAGTACCTTCGAGACATCTTTCCTAAGTTGTCTGGAGCAAAGTTCAAAACTGATGTCTTCGTTGAACCACAAATAAAGACTATGGAGTGCACAGAATTCCGCAAAATGTTCAGTAAAAAGGGAAAAAAAGCTTGATGTAGCTTTGTCGCAATTGTTCAGGGCTTCTTGGGCAATCACTAGGTCGAAAATTATGTGGAACTGGTTGAGGTTCTGGTGAAGAACTACGGCGAAATAGGCTGCAGGATGTCCCTAAAAGTCCATATCCTTGACGCTTTTCTTGATAAATTCAAGGAGAATATGGGAACATACTCAGAGGAGCAAGGCGAGCGCTCCTCCCAAGATATACTGGACTTTGAACGCTTCTACCAAGGAGTGTATAACGAAAACATGATGGGAGACTATATCTGGGGGCTGATACGTGAAAGTGATTTACATTACAGTCGTAAATCTCGAAAAACTAATCTCTTCTAAACATTTTTGTATAACTGTGGCATAAATACAAGTAAATTTTGATTCATATGTTGTTTTATTCAGACCTTATATAAATGCAAATGTGCAAATTTGCCCGTATTTACATAGAAAATAGGTTAATTTCTGAATTTTATTATTATCAAGGTCACAAAAGTAAAGTTTGAAGGGAATAATGGCCATTTTCTGTACTTTTACAACATAAGCAATTAAAAAATAACACATACTACACAGGACAAATTAGAAAACAAACACTTATGAATAGAGATTTCGTATTTCACATTTAAAATCAGTTTTATATCAAAAACAGAATGAATGTATTTTGAACTGTTGTAAAAGAAGCACAACAATTTCTAACAGTTTTTATTCTTAAGTATGATCATAATATATCAATAACGTATTAGCTCCAGATAATACGATTTAGAAAAAGATATGCTACTGTACATTAATAGATTAAGCAGCTTATATGGAGCTTTTCCATGGCCGAACTAAGGATTGTAGGTCTGATGGAATTAAAAGATTTACACGCTGAGGAAGTTAGCTTAAGGTTTACGGAATTTTAGTTGCTTCATCGCTATATCTCATTTGAAAGTTGTAATTTAGCAGAAATAAGATCATTACCTTATAAAACGACCATATCCATTTCTTTCCTATTATTATTGCTTATGAGAACCATCGTACTATACAGTGTGGCATTTGGGTTCTTACTGTTATCAATAAACACTCTCACCTTTACACAGCCCACGGGTGTTTGTTTTTCAATTTCGCGCAAAGCTACACGAGAACTATCTGCGCTAGGTCCATAATTCAGCAGTACAAGGTCAGAGGGAAGGTTATTACCACCTATCGCCAACTTTTGGGTTACTCTTTTTACTAACGTATAGTGGAATTGACCTTTACTTATAACACCCACACAGCTGAAAGAGTAAGCACTTTTGGTGGAACTGTGATTTAATTTAAAACTCGCAACCCTCAGATTGCGAGTCAAACACCTAAGCCACATGACTATACCAGTCCTCACCGGTTTCTGTGGAAATAAAGAATAACAAGAGGAAACAATTATCTTAGTTCTTGGAAGTTCTTGAAATAAAAGAGAATGTTTAGCTGCTGTTTAAAACTTATTATAATTGTTGGTCGAAATTTTGTTCTAATTATTTGCTAAGTAATCTTCTTATTGTTCGAAAATTCTTAATTTGGCTTCAAAAAACAAAACAAAAAAACGTTTATTCGAAGCAACAGAAGAAAGACCCATCAGATATGATCTTCAAATACTTAATGAATCTATCTCATTAACAGAATAACTTTTGCATTTTAACACAATGTATATGGTATCGCTTCAAATAAAATGATGGAAAAGGTTACCTATATAGCTACCAGATATATTATCTAGTTAAATATATGCTAGCGCAAAGAAATGATAGATTTAAAAAAATAACACAGAATTAAACAAACGAGATTTCGTCTGTTTCATAGTGAAACTAATGGTTAAAATATTTATGTAAATCTTTAACGTTCCACCTCATTTTCGTATATTTTCAGTGTTACTCTGTTGTAAGTCATTATTCCTATGAATAGTACACTGCCGAATTCATCTATCATTCTGAAATAGCACTTGTAAGTAAAGATATTACATGCAATCCAACTACCTCTCGTCAGTTTCACTTAAACCTGAAACGATCGAATAGTTTAATTATTTTTGCAAGGTTTAATTATATGTCGCCTACAGCTGCGCTTTAATCAAATTTTCGGTTAATTTTTTAAATTTAAATTCATCAAATATGCACTGTTTATGCGAAAGATATCCTCGCGAAGGCATAGTTATTTTATCAAAGATAAACCCCATAAGCGTCTATCAAGAAGGGGTTGTTCTGATGGTGTATCATCATATTTGTTTACCTTGACTTCAATTAACGTTGACATGCCTTCACAAAACGTACAATAACTTATAATTAACTTGTTGTTGATGTTCATAAATCTTTAATATTGTAGAATTCGAGCTACAGGAAGCATTACATAATATAAATATGATTATTCTTTGCAACAGAGAATTATCAGATTCTGCATAGAGAAGAAAGACAAGAGTCAAGCTTCAACACACAGTTTAAGAAGATTGTTCTATTATCCACCGCTGTAGAAAACTTAAACATACTATATTATTAGTCGTGATGTGATCAAAATACAGACTATGTTTCATAAAGCATATGAGCACAAGTGTTATTCTGACAAAAGATAAACTTTTATACAGTTTTGGAAAAAGATTGCTGCTATCTTAATGTATATGATCGTTTACAAATGAAGTTTATGAAAAGTATAAATAATATTAATGTGTAGAGTGTTCCAGTTTTGAATTAATTTCTACTTTGATAGTTTACCTTACAATACGGTTCAAATGTTAACCAGTTATCCCTGTAATTTACCTTTTATATCAGAATTCAATCTATACTGTACATAATACGATTAATAGCCAATCAGAATATTAAGTTTAAGAACTGAAAAAGAAAAAAATAATTTTCTTCAAAATTATTTAGTGGATGCAATAAAAGGATAAAAATAAACAAACAAAAACTGATTATCCGCTAGCATCATTAGATTTTGGTTTAGCAAGTTCTTTGACGAAATCTTCAGGAAGCTAAACGAATGGTATGATTAGCATTTTGGTCCTTCATTCTCTCGCAGCTGTTATGTTAAAAGTATTTAATGCAAATAGATGTAAACTTGAATTTTACTAACTATTTTACATCGAGTTTTTTACCATACAATAGGGTAGTTACGCTAAAAGTGGAAGCCTGAACTAATCGTGAGATTGGGTTTAATAACTGTCTTTGTTATACGATACGTAAAATGCAGAATCGATTCAGTTAGAAAAGAAACATTTAAACTTCTCAACATGTTTCTAACGTTTTAAGACTTAAATATCATCGTCAAATATATCATCAAAGGAAGAAATCCTTTATATTTTCAATAATGGTTATGTTCTGACGAATTACAACGTCTCATTTATCAAACCATGGATCACACGTAGCTCTGAATCGCGTGTTTCTTGTTTTACTGCTTTGTTTTAGACACGAAAAAAAATATTAAAAAGAATATTTCGATGTCTACTGAGAAGAGAACCAAAGGTCTCCGAGGTCTCTTTTGTTCAATAAATCTCTAGAACTTAGTAGCAGTAAAATAAGTTGTACAACTGTTTTGTGTGAATAATAGTCTAACACTGTAACAATTCAATGAATGAACCACGTTTTAGTAGAACACTACTTCTCACTGACCGAACGTATGTTTACTCACTAATCTAGATTAAGTGTAAAAAAGATTACTTTAATCCCATACTATGATTCGATTCTGGTCTAAATCTATTTGAATGTTTACAAGATAACAGTAATTCAAGACAAGAAATGAGTTGAATTAGTGTTCAAGTTAGCGGGCATGTTCTATAAAATCGTATTAATGTACGTATATACATATATACGTATACATATATTTGTTTTCTATTTTAAAACCAAACGGTAGTAAAAAAAGAGTTTGCAGGTCTTACTTTATTTACACTTCAAATCATGAGTGACGGCATGAACAACAGATAACTTGATAAAGATAAAGTTGTGGCAAAATCCCATGGCCTTACCTCGAGTTAGCAAACGTTGCAGGCTAGTGATGTCTTCCTTTGTATGTAATGTCGTCAGAAGACGGCTTAAACTTCAAAATTTTCAGAAGTCGGTTGGAAAGTACAGAGAGAATGCAACACACGACACCGCTTGGTCTCTATACGTTCAACCGTTGCCACTATTCCAACCCATCTGATCAGGCGATTGCTTGGCACTGACAGCTTGTTTGTCGCGAAAAAGAAAGCATTGCCCTCTAGTGGCAATAAGGTGCACTTTTGGAATAATTGACGTAATATTATGTGTTTGATGTCAGGACAAACTAATACGCTCCTATAATGGTAAAAAGAAAAAAAAAATGAAGGACGAAATTTTTTTCTAACAGATGTATTGATGATCAAATGTAATGTAAGACGTACGAGTATCTAAAAATACTGTTCTATTCCTCTAAATATATAAATTCGAGACGAACATAAGTCTAATATTAACATCTCCCCAAAAAGAAATAATAGCAGCATCTTGTTGTATAACCTAATGTTGATCTTTAGGTCGATAAGATAGACCGTGGGCATGACTTTATTTTTGTATTAAACTTTCTTTATCCCAAACGGCAAGAAAACAAGAAGTTATACGCTGATAAACGAAGATAACTGTTTCTGTGACGATACATTTATTTTCCACTTCGCACAACACGCACTGAGGGACTCCTTGGGAAAAAAAGTAAACCACAACAAAACAACTATTCCCCGTATACTGGACATCCTATTATAAAACTTAATCAGCATTAGTTTGTAGAGCATGCACAATGACACAAACACAGACAAACTACACTGAAATAGTAAGGTAAACACAGTTAAAAAAATTAAATATAGTTCAATAGACTAGATGTTAATTATGGCGCTAATAAAAAATAATAAAAGCTATTATCGACGTGATAGTTATTAAATTTAATTTTGAAGAGTTGAGACAGATTGTTGAATGTGTGCAAATCTGTTTGTGGGCTATCTGCGCTAGTCGTCCCTCATTCTGAAGTTATACACTAAAGGCAAGATAGCTAGTCAATAACACCTGCCGCTAACTCTTGAGCTACTCTTTTATCAACGAATAGTGGGATTCACCATCACTTTATAGCATCCACACAGCTAAAATAGCGAGTATGTTTGGTGTGCCGAGGATTCGAACTCTCAGATTACGAGTCGAGCGCCCTAACCACCTGGTCACGGAAAATAAAAACATTGTGGTCTATAGCAGTAAAGTATCGGATAGTTCTCTGTCTATGCTGTAAGAAACAGACGTTAAATCGCAGTCGGATTGAATGTTTATTTTACAGTCCTTTTGAGGTAACGGCCTATTCGTACTTATGTTAGAAATTAAAACTGGAAGGCAAAATGGTGCGCCATCTTCCAAAAACTTGTTAAAGTTTAGACAGGTATATTTTATAAAAATCAGTAAAAATAAAGCCATTCATTTACTTGAGTAGAATATTTTTTGGGATATAGTTTAAGATTTTACAGATGAATTCAATAAATTTTCTGTTATGGTATTTGGACTGGCACAAATTGAGTTTGGATATAAAGATAAAAGATGGTAGAAAAACCATAAAATATACAACTTTTACAGCTGGTTTCGGTGTGTAAAACATAAGAGTGAACACACGTATGATATACAAAAGACTAGAGGTGGAGTAACAAAGATATATTGAAACTGTACTTACTTATCACAGACGCAAATAAGAATTTAAGTTAAAAATCTGGATTCCACATCAGAGCTCATTTATCCACTTGACAATTAGAACGATTGTTGTAATTACCTAATATTATTATATATTCAATATACGGGATTTACATCACTGAAAAGATGTTTCGCACTGCTGTCTGCCATTTATTATTTCGTTTTGCGCGCATCGTTGAAATCAACACTTTAATCAAAATACAGAATGTTTACGATTAAATAATATTGTGATTGAAGTTCAGCTTGTATTTTGTTTTGATTATTAATTTTGCACAAAGCTACAGGAGAGCTATCTGCGCTAGCCGTTCCTAATGTAGCAGTGTAAGACAAGAGGAAAGGCAGTTAGTCACCACCACCCACCGCCAACGAATAGTGGGATTAACCATCGCAAAATAACGCCCCCAAGTCTGAAAGGACGAGCCTGTTTGATGGACGGGGATTCGAACCAGTGACCCTCAGATTACGGTCAGCTTGTAGCGCTTGTTATTGTATTAGCTTCCAAGTATATTTCGCATTTGTTTTTATACGCCATAACCCACGCCTCTCACCGTTTATACATTTATACCTAACTTGTTCTATGCCAGTTCCGTGGATATTCTTCAATGTTTGCTTCTTTTTTATTATCTAAGAATAACATGCGAAGTGAAGCTGACAAAAGACCGATCTATTTTAATATTTATGTATAAAACCTAAACTTGTTTTGCGACACCGTAATCGAAAATCAAGTGTTATTACAGCAAAGATAAAGCTGATTTAAGGGTACCAGGGTGACTGTATCGCAATAGATTTTGTAAATAGCACCAAAATAATACCTTGTTTCACAATGTATTCCTCAACTGCAATTAACTTTCCAAGTATCGGCCATTTTGGATTTATGACGTCATCTATCCAAACCATTATATTTTGACAAAATATACCCGTGTGCAAATTGCGAAACCGACTGTTACCAACTCTTAAGATTTACTGGGAAGTGTTAAGATGGACTTTCCTTTCCTTCGGTACTACTCCGGAAATTCTATGTCTTACCCGTGTATGCCTTATGTCGGCAGAATTTTATATTCAGAATCAGAATAAATTATTTCTTATATCTGATAGTTTATGATCAGTTTCATTGGCATACCTTTGTTCTGATCTTAAGAAACCAAATAATGTGATAAGTTTGTTCTTTTGCGAGTTTATTCAAGATTTGCATAAATAGAAAATTGTGATGAATTTACAATTCACAGTTGTAAACAACCCTAAGCCATGCTTCAGGCTAAGAAATTAAATATTTGAATTTTGTAATTGTGTATTCTGAAGTGATGGAAGAAGCTTACTTGAAATACATGGATTAAAAAATAAAATGGTATTTTTTATGAGTCCAAAGTGATACAAATATTAAAGAATGAACGCACATATTAACTTGTCATTTAAGTTGTAATTTCTAGCCCAAGTGCCACTATTTTAGAATAACGTTTTAAGGATTTTTCAAATGTTAAGCATGTAAATGATGAGTCACAGAACATGATTTCTTCATTATTGTACACTAGAGGGCGCTGTTGATGAACATGAACTTGAATTTTTTACTTAATTACACAAAATCTTCTTGTATTCTATTCCCATGTGTTCATTAACAAATCTTCTAAACCTTACAATAAAGCTGGAAAACTGGATATTTCAACTCACATTTAACTTGTTCCCAGTTTATCTGTGTTGTTATTGAACAGCGAAGCTGGTTTTCTCGAGTACGTTTCATACTACGCTATTAACAACGACACCTCTACTGACACACTTTTCACATATTCTGTTTTCTGTTCATTTACACCCGGCATGAACAGGTGAGTTAAGGTGTTCGACTCGTAATCTCAGGGTCGCGGGTTCGAATTCCCGTCGCACCAAACATGCTCGCCCTTTTAGTCGTGGGGGCGTTATAAAGTGACGATCAATACCACTATTCGTTGGTAAAGGAATAGCCCAAGAGTTGGCGATGGGTGGTGATGACTAGATAGCTGCTTTCCCTTTAGTCTTACACTATTAAATTAGGGACGGCTAGCGCAGATAGCCGTCGTGTAGCTTTGCGCTAATAAAAAAAACAACACAAAAAAACGTTCCTGTACAAGAACTAATAAGGAGTTGAACTGTACATAAATTAGTGACCACATGACTTCAGTGCTGTCCTTCACATGCTATACATGGTATAGAGGAATTAATAACTTTACAACATCACTATACGGAACTTCAGAACATCACCAGTGGATAGAGGGCACTACTGGCCAAAACATAACTATATATATTTAAATAATAATAATCAAAATAAAATTCAACCTACTGCTTCTTTAATATAAACAAATAAAGAGAAAGATAAATTAAAACATCTCTCCCCTTTCTTCTGTTTTCTTTATAAAGTGAACGGTTTCCAGCTTTGTTATGGCACGGAGAATAATTATAAGTTCGGAAATGGATATATTATACCAGAAGATAGAGATCTTTGTACTTTAGTAAAACGTTTCACTTCGTTTTCTGTATTAATGAGGAGTTATAAATATACTGTGGACTCCTTCTCGTCATTTATCATTTGCACATGCATCCTACACATTTGACAAGTCCTTATATATATATTTTTAAGGTATTTCAAATTATCAAGTATCGTTCCATAAGTCAGTGTGTGTATTTTTGGGGCAAAACCTTTGGACCGAGTGAAAAACCAATACATTTTCAATTTTCTGTGAATTTGTTTGATTCCCTCAGGAAGACCCTTAGGACCAGTGGCGTCGCTAAGCACTAGCACACGGGGACCCGTACCTCGAATACCCAGTTATTGTCTTGAAACTTCAGAATAGAAAATCATGATGTGTAAATAAATGTCTTGCATGACTGCTGTTTTATACAGTTCTAACAAGAGCGTTATCACAAACCGCGCTTTTTCAAGACAAAGTTTATGAAACATGTAGATAATTGTATTTGCTTTATTAGCACAAAACAACAAAACATTCATTGAAATTTTTAAATTGCACCCTCTAATCTACTAAATAATTTATTATCATTCTGAAACTAGGTTATGACCATGTTTATGACACCATAAATCCATTATGAATAATACCTCATAACTGAAAATGAGTGAAAAAACCTTTTGATGCATGGTTTATTTTGACACTACTTTCAGACCCGTTATGGCCAGGTGGGTTAAAGCGTTCGATTCATAATAATTGTTTTTGAATTTTGCTCAAAGGTACCCGAGGTCTATCTGTGCAAGCTGCCCCTGAGAATCACGGGTTCAAATCCCTGTCGCATCAAACATACTTGCCCTTTCACCCGTGGGGACGTTATAATGTGATGGTCAATCCGACTATTCGCTGTCAAAAGAGTAGCCCAAAAGTTGGTGGTGGGTAGTGATGAGTAGCTGCCTTCCCTGTAGTCTCACACTGCTAAATTAGGAACTGCTAGCGCAGATATCCCTTGAGTAGCTTCGCGCGAAATTCAAAAGAACAAAACAAACAAACTTCAATTAAAAACATGTTTGGACACTGATTAATTTTTATTAATGAAAATGCAACCAAAGAAATTTCAAAACTTTAGACCTATTGGTCAAAAATAAGCTCATTTTCCGATAATGTCTGGGTCCCTCAGTGGCACAATATCAAGTCTGAAAGGGTTTCTATAACAATGAAAACCAGGTTTCCGTACACTCGGTGGGTACAGCACAGATAGTCCATTGTTTAGCTTTGCCCTTAAATGAAACAAACAAAAGTTCTCGGACTCTAAGTTGTTGTTTTTTTAATTTGTGATACTCCTGTTGTAATTACATATGGTGAATTGTTACGTATTTTTCTAATGTTTTAAGTTCTTCGTAGATTAAACGCAACAGAAAAACACAGATAACAGCTTGTATAATTTATTACACTACACTACTAACAAATATAACAGATATAACATAAATTATATGATAAGAGTGACAGATATTAAGTTACAACATTCGAAATTAATTACAAAACAAAATAATATTAGTTTCAAACTTCAAAATAAATCACAACACAAAACGGTACTGGCCTGTATCTAATGTAATGATCTAAAATTAAAGTCTCAAATTCCAGTCTAGGGTGTGAATTTGGTCCCACGAAGTAATTCCGAAACAGTTCACAGTTCAATGAAATCGCCGTCTCTCAGCTCAAGCAGTAATTCAGATGTATCGTAGAGATTGACGAAATAAAATCACGGCTTCCGTAGATCTAATTTCAATCACAAATCCAAGTTGAATATTCACAGCAAACACTTAATCTTTCTCAAATAACTAACTTTTTTCTTTTGAAATGAAACTGGTGTTTGAATCTCACTCTTTGTCTTCGAATAAAACTAATGACTGAATCTCTCTCCCTCGAATAAAACTGATGACTGAATCTGTCTCTTTTCACCGTGTTTTATACCGATAGGCCTATTTCTCGAACAATCTTGCAATTTCCATACAACTCCAGAGCTATCCACGCATATCCGTTCTTGCACGAGACTACACTTCTAGACAGGAAGTCACCAGCACTCATTTACAAACATGTGATTGGTCTACTTAATTCGAGAAAGTTCTAAAACGTTACCCTAAATAAATAACATATTTTAGTTTAAACTTCGAAACAATAATATCAATATGGAAAAATGAATAATACAAATGAAAATTCAAACACAATACGACATGTTGTCGTTTACAAAATATTTACACATATACATAACAGAATGAATATAAATAAATTCTCCATGTCGCATTCATCATGACTCTTACGATACGATGCCACAGTTACGCTGTAACATAGCTCAGGTTATGACGACAGTGGCGATCTTTGTATTTTGTACGAGAACAAAGACGTAATGTATCGTAATGGCACTGTTCTGTTGGAGATTACGTGAATCCGTAGGAGCCTACGACACTAACGTTGTGTATGCATTGTAGTCAAACTTCACATGCATAACATGTAGCAACGAACTTTCTGTTCCATGACAGCTACTCGTATTGTGCACATCAATATAAACGTGGACATTTGCGATGGTCATCTACACTATGATGTACTTACTTTGATATGAAATCTAACTGGTAATCAGACAAAGTATTGGATGCCACGTGATTTTCAAACCAAAGGCTTGGGGTATATTGAACGTCAATTTGCTATTCATCATAAATAAGTCTAAATAGATTTACATTGTTTTTCTACATAAAACTTAGGATAATTTTGTATATTTTAGCTCATATCTTTAAGCTCGAAAAACATAAATATACGCATAGACTTGAACCTGACCATTTTATTGGTATACATTTTTACAGTTTTCACTTTCTCGAATTATTCGCAATTTATTACTAACCTCGGAAATCTGGCTTTAAATGATATATCATTAAATGTAATAAAGAGGAAAAAGTTAGTTTATGTATTTTGTTTTCTTGATTTCTGTTAATAAGTTATCTCCTTTCTGTTCATTACAGAAATCGAATCCAGAATTTCAGTTTTATTAACTTTTAAGCTCAGTGTTGAGCCGCCGAATAAGATAATAAGAATTACCGTTGTGACTTTTCTGAGCTATTACTTAGGTTTTTTAGAATAACACTTATTTAACACGATTTATAGTGACTTTCATTGCGGCAGGCTAAAGCTGGAAATATTTTTTAACTGAAAGGTTTTATTTTGATAAATATCATTGCTTCAGTAAATTTAAAGTCGCAATAATAGAACAATATACATCAGATAAGAGTAGAGATTTCAACAGGAACGTTACTGAGCACGAATGTATTGCACACAGGACAATCGACGATTCTTCGGCCTTTAACAAATGTCATAAAACTTCCGTTTTAAGGCAAACCCAGTTCCTTTATTGCAAATAACAACTGAGTTACGTCGGGAAAGATCAAGAAATCTTTCAACAAACTTTGTTACGTTACGCTTTTATTGTATGTTTATTTTACTTATTCTCCAGTTGGAGATTTGAGTTACGTTTTTACTAATTCCTGTTGAAACCTACTGCTCTTTACTGGTTAAACATGGCATCCAACGGAAGAAATTGCTGAAAATTCGGAAATAAAAAGAATTAAATTCTTAAAAATAGTAAAAAAACTCTCATAGCTAGACATTTATAGCTGTGTTGCACTATTTTTTATCTAATAAAAACTCACCTAAATAGACATTTAGAGCTGTGTAGTACTATTTATTATTTAATAAAAACTCTCTTAGCTAGACATTTGGAGCTGTGTAGTACTATTTATTATTTAATAAAAACTCTCTTAGCTAGACATTTAGAACTGTGTTGTATTATTTATTATTTAATAAAAACTCTCTTAGCTAGACATTTAGAGCTGTGTTGCATTATTTATTATTTAATAAAAACTCTCTTAGCTAGACATTTAGAACTGTGTTGTATTATTTATTATTTAATAAAAACTCTCTTAGCTAGACATTTAGAGCTGTGTTGCACTATTTATTATTCAATAAAAACTCTCACAGCTAGACCTTTAGAGCTGTATAGTACTATTTATTATTTAATAAAACTCACATAGCTAGACTCCTAAAGCGGTGTTCTACTATTAATTATTTAATAAAATCTCATGGCTAGATTTTTACACCTATAATGCACTATTTATCATTTAATAAAAAACTTTCATAGCTAGACTTCTTGAGCTGTTCTGCACTATTCATTACTAAATAAAACTCTCATAGCTAGACTTCTTGAGCTATGTTGTACTATTTATTATCTAATAAAATCTCATAGCTAGATTTTTACACCTATGACATACTATTTATTATTTAAAAAGTATTATTGCTAAACTTCTAGAGGTGTGCAGTACTAATTATGATTTAATAAAATCTCAGAGCTAGATTTTTACACTTATAATGCACTATTTAATATTTATTAAAAATTCTCATAACTAAACTACTAATGCTGAGTTGTCCTTTTTAATATTTAATAAAATTTCATAGCTAAATTTTATACCTATGACACACATTATTACTTTGAAAAGTCTCATTGCTAAACTTCTAGAGCTGTGTTGTACTATTTATTATTTAATAAAAACTCTCATAGCTAGTGTTTTGTACCTTTTATATACTATTTATTATTTAGTATGAAAACTATCAGATCTAGAATTCTAGAGGTGTGCCATAAAATTTATTATTTAGTAAAGTCTCATAGCTAGACTGTTAGACAGTTCAAAAGTGGATCCAAATAAATCTTACAACATCTGTGGTATACAAAGTTCTGAGTCATGTAACAAATAAAAATTCACAAACACAAAAGTCAGCTGCTTAGTACGCAAAACGATCAAGAAGTAGCCTTATTTGGAAAAGCGACACAAGTTACGTCTACACGTGTTTCTTCCACAACACATCTGTTCGACTTTGGAATACATCAAATATATGGAGAACGAAACGTGTATTGATAATATACCATACGGTAACAAACTGGTCAAGTCGCTGGACATAATTTCTGTATGATTTTCCCTGAAGTGTTGAAACTGATGCTGGGAAACCATCGTCCTTATTCAATAATTGGACAGTATAAAGTCTGCAGGGATGAGAGGTGTGTTTTGGTCACTGTAAACTGTTGACACAAAACTGGGCAGCAGGAGTATTGTTAAGACGCATGTTTTTCAGTTGGAATACGACCGGACGTGACTACATGAACTGCAACGACTTCATAAAGTTACAAACACATTTTAATATAAATACACTAAACCTTTATATAATTATTAGAAATCATCACAATTTGGTTTGTGGAAAGCCAAAACTAATACGATTATTTTAATCTTCATATTTGTAGAGAATATATCTTGACGTAGAACGAGATAAAGCTTTGAAACGTTATTTTGACAAATTTTTGCTGTAAATATTAATCTATCTAAATTTCAAATGTTTTAATTTGAAATTATTTTGAAGAAAGTTGGTATATTACTTTACTGTTGCTGTTTTATTGAGATATATAAAACATCAATCCATTCATCTTTGTTATAGATTTCAACCATCAAATCTAGTAACATGATAATTTATAGCGTGAATAGCAGTAGTATAATCTGGCACTTTCTATACCTATATTAAGGTATATAAAAATGAATATTAATCATTTCTATTGTAGATTGGCATAAAAAACTGCTGGTAATATGAAATATTTCAAGTAGATGCCTCTGGATCTACTTCGATGAAATACATAGTGAGAAAAACAAAGCTGTAATGATAAATAACCACAATCCAAATACTCCTGGTTATGGAAAGATTAAAACCTATTAAGAAACTGAAAATACAAATACGTAGTCAGGTTATGTCAGGTCTTCAGTGAATCGATTATATATGAGTACATCAACAGTAGAAACGTGTTTAACCTCCCCAAACCTTTATCCATTGTTAATTAATTATTATTACCAGTAACATTCCATTCCATTTCTGTAACTAGGACAGTTTAGACGTTCAGACCTGTAACCTTCACAATGTAGCTTTAATACAAGTTATACAACGTCCCTTGGTCTGACCGACTCTGACTCACCACCCAAGTAACGTTTCGCATAAAAGAAATTTGAGCCTACAGTGTTCCCTCACCACTTTGCGGGCTCGGCCGACCCCCACACATATATATATATATACATATATATAAAATAATAAACATTAAATCTAAAATATAGCATTAAATACCATTAAAATATTAAAAATAAATATAAGTAATAGTGTAGAGAAAAAAACAGGTATATTTTGAGATATAAACATATATTTGAGTTTATAACAGCGTAAAAATGGAAACAGAACCAACTGGAAAGGCTATAGATGTACGCATTGTGCGTCTGCAAAGGCTACGCGAGATCAGCTTCATGGCGTAGCGATGTGCAAGACGGGCTATGATTGGTGCAGAAATGAAAGACGGCCAATGACAGCTACCCATTTTGATTGTCTTTCATCATTGCTACATGTCTTCAAAATGTTCATAAGGCATTGCAAGAGATGAAGCTCTGCACCGTTAATGCAAGCTGGAAGAAGTTGTGGCTTGAGGTTGTGCACGACGACAAGGGATTCACGTCTGAAAAAATCCAACACTCGGCTGTTCAAAAAGCTGTGCAATTAGCTTCGTTAATCAAAGGTGAAGGATTTGCCGATATAACGAAGGAAGACGTAGATGAACTGATTGACTTAGAATCCGAACCACTCGCCGACCAAGACTTAGAAGCACTGACGAAGTCTGCTGCCGAGGAAGACGACGAAGAGGAAACACCGAAAGAAGCCGAGGAAACAATCGAACAAAGTGAATGGTCGTTAGAGCGGTTAGGTAAATTAATGAAACTAATTAACGAAGTGAAGGAGTGCTCACACGAATGGGACAACGATATGGTTCGATCAGTACAATTTTGCAATAAAATAGAAGAACTGATGACTCCTTGTCAAATGATTTCGATAGGCTAAAGAGGCAGAGAAAACAACTGCCAATAACAATGTTTTTCCAGCCGAGCAAGTAAGAAAGGGTACCGGTGGCAAGTACTGTTCCTGAAGTTGTAACGACCGACGAAGAAATTGCCGATTCACCTTCCACAGAAGAGGAAGTGGTGTCCCCCGAAAAGACACCACCTGCTGAAGATATGCAATTTTTAATTTTAAGGCTTAATATCTTAATAATTGTTCTTATTATTTCAGCAATAATGAACAGTATTGTAATGGGAGAGTTTTAAAAGTATAAATGCACATAAATATATACGTAAAAATCGGCGATTCCACTTCGCGGAAAATCTCCTTTCGCGGGGGTTTTTGGAACGCATCTACCGCGATAGACGAGGGAACACTGTATTTTAAGCTCATTTCACGATACACACTTATTAGAAGAATTTCTTTTGTCTTGGTATTTTCAACTGAGCGGTGACACAATGGATAAACCGTTGGGTTAAAGATTTCAAAGTTTAAGCACAACAGTGGGATAACAAGTAGCCAATAGCATTCGCCGCCGATATGGCTACTATTAACTGTAAACTAAGATCGACCGTAAATGTTAAAATGTCCCAATAGCTGAAAATGTGGAACATGTTCAGCAGTATATCACTACTTGAACCTTAGGCCTTTGATTCTCATAACTTGGTACGTTAATCATTAGGCAGTCACGCGTGTTCTTTTGTTTTTCTTATTCTAAAAATTATCTCGATTTACTTGTATTCGCAAATTAAATAGTTTGGAAACTTTTGATATGTTTCGCATATGTTTCAACATGATGATTGATATCCAGTGTCATCTTTAATAGCGTGTACTTCTTAAATTCTAAAAACCCAAGATCTACAGACTTGTAAAGAATCCTTCACACTGTTGATCGTAACATCTATGAATCTACATTAATATTGCCAAGAATCCTTCACACTGTTGATCGTAACATCTATGAATCTACATTAATATTGCCAAGAATCCTTCACACTGTTGATATAACATCTTCAGATCTACATTGGTATTATGAAAAATCCTTCACACTATTGATATAACATCTTCAGATCTACATTGGTATTATGAAAAATCCTTCACACTATTGATATAACATCTACAGATCTACATTATTCTTGTAAAAAAATCCTTCATGTTGTTGACATAACATCTACAGATCTTCATTCTTATTGTCAAGAACTCTTCTCACTGTTAATATGACATCTACAGATTTGCATTGGGATTAGGAAAAATCCTTCACACTGTTGATGACAACAGCGACAGATCAGGCTGTGACAGGCTTTATATATTGAATACATATGGCGGTTTTAATGATGTGGCCCTTCTTTTTGGCTTATAAAACTGAACACTTGCTTCCCACAATTACGTTTAAATTACATTTTCACACACTTTGTACATGAGTTGTGTGAATAGCATAACTTAAATTTACATAATGTTTCAAATATGAACAGAAAGAAAGAAAAATAATGCGCAAAGTAAAATAAATTATATTATGAAAATTAATATTTAATAATTTTATTTATTATGAGAGTTTTTCTCATAATATTTCTCACAAAATAGGAGCATAAATATCTGTTAATGATTTAGGAACAGTCAGTATGAATTCACTATTGAAAATAGGCAAAACTTTAAAATTACACTGTTTATTTTTTGAGGCTGTTTAGACAAAATATCTTAAGATTTGTCAGAAATAATACCACAATTTAGGCCCGGCATGGTCAGGTGGGTTAAGGCGTTCGACTCGTAACCTAAGAGTAGCGGGTTCGAATCTGCTATATATAAAAGGTAATGTAGTTCTAGATATGTTCAATTTTGTAAATATTTCCATTATAGATGAAACTAGTTTTCATAGACATTATTTATTTCCGATCCAGCATGGTCAGGTGGTTAGGGCGCTCAACTCGTAATCTGATGATCGAGTGCTTGAATCCCCGTTGCACCAAACATGCTCGCCCTTTCAGCCGTGGTGGCGTTGTAATATGATGGTCAATTCCAGTATTTGTTGATAAAAGAGTAACCCAAGAGTTAACGGTGGGTAGTGATGACTAGCTGCCTTTCCTTTAGTCTTACACTACTAAATTATGGACGGCTATCGCAAATAGCTCTCGTGTGGCTTTACACGAAATTTAAACAAACCACAATTTATGTATGCATATTCCAAATTAGAATGTTTTTATTGGAAACTAATCGTTATTTTTTAAATAAATATTTGAATGTACACTGGTACCTTGTGTGTGCTTATTTGCGCATACATCGGGAACAGCATTCGGGAAGCAACTTAACTTTGTATTCTTAATAAAAAAAACTAGTGAATAACATTATAAAGGATAAAAAAGATGATATGATAGTTTATTTTACCTCTGGTTAGTAAAGCTTCGTAAAAGTTAATAGAGACATATTTTTTGCATAATCACATTTAAAGTATCTGTAAAGTTACATTTTTAAAGCTATTTGTAATTCACACTTATCTGCCTAACTGAACTCCATTGACAATGATTGATCGAAAGAAAGCTAACTTATCTTAATTACCACTTAATCTCATGTCTTAAAAATGCTTAATTAAACACACTTGTTCTTTTCTTATTGTATGACTTTGTTTCTACCACAATGACAAAAAAACCACGCTTATGTCTTAGTGGCTGTTTTCATCCTGAAACTAACAATTAGGATTTGTAGATGCTACAAAATGCTTTTGTTCATCGTACAATCTGTTGTAATAACTTTATTTTCTTGTGTTTGCTAAGATCTGGATTTAAAAAACAAATCAACACATTCTTTGTAAATTATTACATTTTGAGATATTATATGTTATGTTGTTTTTTTTACATTAAAATGATAAACATTAAAGCAGAGACCACGATTAGAAATTTTACATTTAGAAACTTTGATAACACGACTTGTTACTTTATATAGAAACTTCTATGGATGGAGGAGAGGATATTTTTGGTTTATGTTTTGCTGATACACCAATATTAGCCACTTTATTAGCGAAAATGTATCCAGTAATATTGAGTCCTTTTTTTCGTTTTTTTAAAATTAAAACTACTATCAAAAAGTACCTAAAATTATATTAAATTTAACTTGTCGGAAAATACTGCTCCAAATTCGAGATACAAGAGTGATAAATAAATAAATGAGACATCAATGCGATGTCTTGTACTTTATTAGTTAGTTAGCGACATTGAGTTTCTTTGAATAAATATAAAGAAACAGTGTTTATCTTTAAGTTTTAGTACATCTATTTACAAACCTGTAAACACTCAATATGAACTTATACACAACACCTCAACACACACACACAAACATCTCTGATTTGGTGAATTGAAGTAACTGCTAGTTTGTGTTTGCCCTTCTCTTACAAAGTACAAGTTTTATTCTGAAACTCAGATGTAAATTACACTACTTTCTTAATTTATAGCTGATAGTTTTTGTGGGTATTTATTACTTAAAGCTTTTATCTCTCCATGACAAATTTTAATTCCTTTTTTATATATTTTTATACCAAAACGAATGGCTTTATAATTACATTTATATCATTATTGAAGCTAGAGCGTTTTTTTCTTAATTGTTGGTTTTATTTTTAACTAGACCTCCTTATCTAATATGCCAAGTTGGTGTATGAAGGCTAAGTAAATACAAAAAATATTACCCATTCTACCCTTTTTACACCTATAACAACAAAAAGTATATTGTTTCGTTTTGTACGTGAATTGTAAGTGTATTGTAGATGTATATCTTTAGTGAAAAAAAAACATTGTTGAAATATAAAGATCCAAAGGTTTTATTAAACAGAAAAGGCCTGGCATTTGCAAGCGCTTAAGGCGTGCGACTCCTAATCTGCGGGTCGCGGGTTCGCGCCGCCGTCGTGGTAAACATGCTCGCCCTCACAGCCGTGGGGGCTTATAATGTGACGGTCAGTCCCACTAGTCATTAGGAAAAGAGTAGCCCAAGAGTTGGCGGTGGATGGTGATGACTAGCTGCCTTCCCTCTAGTCTTACACTGCTAAATTAGGGAGGGTTAGCACAGATAGCTCTCGAGTAGTTTTGTGCGAAATTGCAAAACAAACATAAATATAGAGAGATAAATCGTTCAGAACATTTAGTTTTTAGGTGAAACTTCAAGAAATAAAGTTGTTAAATTTTAGCATCAGATAGCTACACTTTCACGATTAATTTTAAACCATACTTGATTGCCGTTGAAACCTTTAAGTTAAACAAACATTGTAAAGAACATTCAGACATTTCTTACCCAGAAATTTGGTTGTTTAATCAAATAAAGTAGACAGGTTCATATGAACTTTCATCTAAACCAAGTCTGGATGGCATATTATCTTGTTTTCGTTAAACTGGGCGTGAAAAATGGGAAAGCTGTAACATCGCCGATTCGTTTTATCAGTTACTTTGATTTCATGTACTACTACGCCTATCTTACTAGACATCCACCAAAAACACTTCTCATCATATGTGGCTCGTTTATTGAAAATAAAAATAATCTTACAATATTAGGTTTTTAGCAATATAAACTGCAAAACAAATTCACCATAAATAGTTTAAATATAGCTTTAGAAAAGCAAAGTCCAGAAAGATAGCTTCTAATACAAAACCTTAAATCGAATCTTGTCAGCGTCAAAGCTACAGAATAAAAACTCGAAATACAATTTAAATATCTAGGTTTCAGACTCTATTTTGTAGAACACTTTTAAAGTTGCCCAAATGAACACGAACACAAAAGGTAACAGCGATGAAAAACCTTCATTTTTACTATCGAGAAACTTGGATGTTTGCAAAGTTTTTTTTTATTTCTTAATAGGCCTGTCATTTCCAGATGGTTAAGGTACTCGACTCGCAATCCGAAGATACCAAGTTCGAATCTCCGTCATGTCAAACATGCTCGCACTTTCAGCTGTTGAGCGTAAAAATGTACGGTCAGTCCCACTATCCGTTGGTAAAAGAGTAGTCCAGAACTTGGCGGTAGGTGGTTTTGACTGGCTGCCTTCCCTCTAGCCTCACACTGCTAAATTAGGGACGGCTAGCACAAAGAGACCTCGTGTAGCTTTGCGCGAAATTCAAAACAAATCTTTCTTACTTGATATAAAAAAAAATATCTGCGTCATTTTAATTTTTGAATCCCATTTCAAATTATTAATTTACAGGATATTAAACTCAGTAAACAAAGTGTCGTATCACAAAAAGTGTTTTCGAATGAGAAAAGTAGTGCCCTTTATCAGTTCGTCTCGGTCAAAAGTTAGTAGATATTTTAAACTAAAACTAAAACTCTGATGAAGTTGAAAAAATGCCAGAAAGCATTATAATAACTGGAAAGTTTGATAACAAATGTATTGTAAACTAACTACTTTAAGTGAAGAAGTGTTTCATTCGAAGATTTATGGACTCGTTAATCTAACCCTAGTTTAGAAGAGCATTAGAAAAACTAGTAAAAATAGCTATAGTGTTAATAATGAAGTTAAATATTGACAAAAAACTGAAAATAACAATGATAGGTTAGTCATAAAGTATAGGAGGATTATATTTATCAACAGTGGCGAAGCCATAATGTAAATGAGCTAATTATCCCAATGGCTAAAGCGAAATTTCAATGGACCTACTATATGATTTCATTCATAAAATTATATGATTCCAAATAAAATGGCTAAATCATATTGGATTTCTGAGGATAGAGAGACACTCGTCTTTTGTTTTAATCTGATTATTGCAATATTTCTATGTTTTAGATTTTCTGTTACTATTGTTCCTGGTGGCTTGTTTTGGTTTTGCCCCCAAGTGGCTCAGCGGTATGTCTGCGGACTTACACGCTAAAATCCGGGTTTCGATACCCGTGGTGGGCAGAGCACAGATAGCCCATTGTGTAGCTTTGTGCTTAATTCAAAACAACAACAACAATGTTTGGGTTTGTCTTGAATTTCGCGTAAAGCTACACGAGGGCTATTTGCGCTAGCCGTCCCTAAATTTGCAGTATAAGATTAGAGGGAAGGCAGATAGTCATCACACCCATCGCCAACATTTGGGCTACTCTTTTACCAACGAATAGTGGGATTGACCGTTACATTATAACGCCTAAACCGCTGAAAGGGCAAGTATGTTTTGGTCGAACGAAGATTCGAACCCGCGACCTTCAGATTACTAGTAGAGTGCCTTATCCACCTGGCCGTTCTGGGCCATCTCTGGTGGCTCAGCGGTAAACCTGAGAGCTCATAACACTAAAAATCAGGTTTTAATACCCACGATGGGAAGAAAACAGAAAACCAATGTATAGATTTATGTTTAAAAAAGAAATATACTGTTAGCATATTAACTGTTAATATTTCTAAAAAAAATGTAATTGCTATTAACAATAATTAGCTTGTTATCTCTTGCTCAGACACATAGTTAACATACTGTTTCAAAAAATTGAAAGAAAAATTTTCAAGTGCCAATTTGCAAATAAGGACTTATCTAAACATTTTATATCCCTTCTTTATTTACGCGCCTTATTTTTTAAAATTTATTTCATGCGCTATACTTGTAAGACAAAATTGGTGATCTTCACGTAGCTCTTATTTGAAGGGGACCAGAATTCTCAGATCGAAGTCACGCAGACATTACTCCGTTTTATCGGTGTTATTGGGAATCAGCTCTACCCAGCTAACTAAGAGAACGTCTTAATAATATCTAACAACAGCTGTTCTTCTAATTTCAAGTAAACACATCAATAATGATCACTGAAACTGTTGTTGGAGCCCTTACGTTTCCTTTTTTTTCTAACAAACCTGCACAATGGGACATTTGTACATGGCTAACCATGGTGTAATATCCCCAAATTTTAATTGTTTATATCTTCAAGCTTACTGTTGAATTATTTGGTAGGAGGGAGGGGCTATTTTCCAGTGATTGAGCTATATCTCTGATTGTTCAATAGAAAAACAAGAAAAATCACCTATATATACAAAAGCAAAATGTCTATTTGTCTGTCACATTCTACACCCTCAGAATGGTTAATATTAGAAAGCAAATTATACATTACAGTTCTTCTCTTCAAGGATACACTAAAAGAAAATCATTCATTTTTTACAATTTTCAAAATTTCATGCTATATCAAGATTGATTAGTCAGTTTTGATTTGTGCTGAATAGTCAATTCGAGAAAAACTTCTCAGAAACAAAACTATTTCTTCCGTAAGTGGTTTTCGTGAGAAAAATGAAACTTCTTCCGTCGATTAAACGACAGAAATTTTTCGAAACGCTCACTTCGGTAGTGGTCTTTTCTTGCACTCAGTAAAATGATAAGGAACGGTGCCATCAACCACACGACATCTTTGCCGATACTTAGCAGACCTGAGCTCTTCATTGTGCTGAATATACCTATTGTATAGAAATTCAAAGAATTTTCCAACAGTGTATTTCAGTGAGTCTCTTGCATAAAAACAAATGCAAATTTTTTAATTGAAACAGCCTATCAAATGACAAAACATAGTCGTAAATGAGTCACTAAACATTTGTGTTGCACATACACGTTGATCCAAGACATTAAGTTAACTGCATATTTTATATTTCTTCGTCATTGTTTTTTTAGGAAATTTACTGCTGAATTGTTTCAATAGGCTTCTGCTAGCAAAATATATCATTGTTTCGGATAGGTATTTTTATGGTTGCTCTCGCGAACATTAAAAATTGCATTCGATAGAATCTATATAGTAGAGAAACAACGTTTTACAATTAAATAAGATATATTGACGCTTCCTACTGCAGAAAGAAAAGATAGAAGGGGACTCTTCAGCATTTTTATTAATTTAAAAAGAATATTCCAGTTTTAGATTACTCGCATAAAAAAGCACCAATATCATAGCAGAAGGAACTGTCAAAGTTATTTATCGCCATGTTGCAATACCTTCTGACAGTTTTTCAAGTTCTCTCTCCTTTCTGTGTAGCGAAGCAACAGCCATTTCCCTTACTTATTCTTACAGTGACAGGTCTTATTTTTTTTTCTTTCTGAATTCCACTTACGATTGACTTGTCATCAGAGGTCGCTCTCTCCGAAAGCTATCACTACTTCAGACACACACACACAACTCCAGTTAGTTCACAGTGAAACACGAACTTCTAGTTAGCTGTCTTTTGCTTTTAGTTTTTCTTGACAGAAGGGGAATTATCAGACTGTGAGATCGGATGACATGGCTGCCGAGCTACTCCTTCACTCTCAATCGTAGCTCAATTTTCAATTTGCTCATTTTATAATAATAATAATAGCCAAATTCTGCTTTCTTAATAACTTTCCATCTAAGACTCCAGTATTTAATTGGACGGAATAATATGACTTTATTTATCTACTTTTCGTCAGTCTGTCTTTTCAAGCTGACTTTCTTTACTATTATTCTATTTATCGTTGTCTGGCCCTAATAACGCTAGGGTTAGGACTGAGGCTTTAAATTACTTCATACTTGTGGGTCATTTATTTATAACAAATCAGTTTCATGTATTGTTAGTATTTTAAAATTAAGGTAGGAGCCATGGCTTTAAAAACACTTGTACAGATTCATTCATCTGAACACTTTACAGCAAAAACACAGTTACTGTAATATCACTTCAGATCAGAGAAGCGTAGAACATCAGTATAAGTGGATTAGAAGCTGATGAGGAGATTTCTCATTGTAATATAGAAAGCCTTGTGAATAGAAAGATAGATAGGATGAAAAAAAGGATAGTGACAGGTAAGTAATGATGATCAATTTGAAGAAATCCAATTGGTAAAAAAAGATCTAATGGGCGTAGTACTTATCTATACTCAACAAATTACTGATGTTCTTTTTACTTCGCACTGATTTCCCAAATGAAGTGTTCCATTAAAACAATAAAACTTTCACTGAATCAAGCGTAAAGTGATATCCGTTTTTTTTCATAATGGTGAAGCTAGAAATATACTTGTAAATTTCGTACACAATAAAGTAATTATCGGAAGGCTTTATCACGGTATGAGTAAAAATGTTTTATATGAAAGAAACAATTAACATTTGAAATAGGAACATCGAAGTAATAATGCTTTATTTAGTTCTACAGTATAAGCAGGATCATACGGCGTCTTTGAGGTCGCTTAATCAAGATAATTCCTTTCTCGGTGAATGATGAATACTGTACTGGTGTCTAATTCGAGAACCTCCTATCTTTAGACACACTGGTTGAGAGAACTCTGTTTCACTAATCGATCACTTGAAATGGCAGACCCTTTACTGAAACAGAATGAAGGATATAATAAAACCACTGCAGGCTCCAGTTAACACAAGGCAACTCTTTTTTTTTTTTTTTTTTTAGAATACGGATGCGGGAACCAAAATGGTTGAATAATTTTAAAGTTATCGTTATTGATAAGTAGTTTCGTTCAGTAAAAGAATCTTTCAACTTAAGATTGGTCTTCTTATGTAGAGAACGTTAGGTACTACATGGTGTCATAAAAATATCTTAAATGTTTATAACTGTTTATTTAAAGATTTGTTTTTAAGAAATATCTCCAATCATGGGAATAGCTGATAGTTCACTATAACGCCAGATATGAATTTTTATTACCTTAAGTGACTGTAGAAATACAATTTATTATCTGTCTGAACCCTATCCCCACATGGCTCAACGATAAATCTGTGGTCAGGATTACAACTCAAAAATCAGATGTTGATACTTGCCATAGACGTAACACATGTAGTACAATGTGAAGCTCTGTATTTAATACCAAACACAAACATTGCTGCTGTATTTAAACATTAATTTATCAGTATATTGTTTCAATGGAACACCTAAAGTGATAATAGTTATTATTATGTGATGAAAAATAAATGTACGCATTTTAAATAATAAACAATAACATTATATCTAGTCAGTAACAGTAGTTACACAGTTTTCTGAGAACTCTAATTTATTGTTGAATATTAAAGGTTAAATACAAGTTTTATTTCCATACAAGAAACATCTTGTACACTCTTGGTCACCTCGAACTATTGTTTAGTTAAACAAAAATCAAAACGTTAAAAGGCGTAAAACTTGAAAATTTTTGAAACCACAACTCACCTCTTATGGAACATACAAAATAGTAGTAAATTTATTTAAAATTGGTATTTAAACATACGCCAATGGATGCATACACATGTAACGAAAACGGTAATGTTGAAAACTCATTTCAACAAATGGCTAATGGTAGGTAATGAAAACAAATGTATGTTAATTTTATGATAAACTTCATTACAATGATTAAGCCGATTTCGTAGTGGAAGTCTCATTCTATAGATGCTTACGTATTTATCCAAACCAGATAAAAGCAGATTGTGCTAATTAACAACCTGAGGATTATGTTTGTTTGTAGTTAAGTACAAATGTACACAATGATATATCTGTGAAAATCCGCAGACATACCCCTGTTCTACTGGTATACCGAAATTGTTGTATTCGTCTACTCAAAATACTACAAAACATTTCTTGTACTTTAAGCTTTGAGGTGTTTCATTACTTTTGGACACTGTATTGCTAAAATATAATTTCCTTTTATGAGAAGAACCTGCTGTTTTCACAGACAATTTCAGTGTAAAGTAGATATGTTATGTTGTTCAGTCCATGTTATGTTGTACAGTGCATGTTATATTGTTCAGTCCGTATATATACGAACATTAGTATAAATGTATGTTAAGTCTTATGAATACGATTTAGTATGCAGATTCACGTACTCAATAACACCAGAGTCATTAGAGCCACTGAGTGGCGATGGAAATCATTACTTTCTTTACATTTCAGCATGTTTGTGCACATAGAAATACATCATATAATCTAGCTTAAATAGTTATCAAACCTAAGTGCAGTTTTTGTATGAGTAACGTCCTTCGGAAGTTTGTTAAAAAGTCCATTATAAATGTCATATTAGTTATCAAGCTCGGTCTTGAACACTGAATACTGAGAGGTATTCATGAAGTTGTTACGTTGGGCTCGTGTAAGTACCTAAGACCTGAAAAAAACATTTAATGAAGAACGCTACGACACGTATTAGATCAGCTTTTGAAATTATTGGTTGTTATTAGCCTATCAACAAACGTTTCAACAAAGCATAGAGATTAACTTTACTTAGGGTTTTAATACTGCGATTTAAACACGTTTATTAATTAGCTTTATCGTTGTTTTTTTTTATTACTGTGACTGTTCACTACTTATATTAACGATTATCTGTCACAAGAAAGATATTATTTTTCAAAAGTTCGGGTAATGACTTCTGTATTATATTCTATTTTTACTCGGTAACACATGTGCCTATTTGAAGTCCAAATTGAAAAATATTTTTTTCCATTTTGTGGTTAATGACGTTCCATAGACTTTCATCCTCGGGACAATGCCAACAAAAACAAAACTATATCAACATTACCATTCTAAATTAAGAGATCCTACAGTAAAAACTGAGATATAAATTTTGTATGAAACGATGCGTAAAGAGTTATATATCAGAAGGTACTAAAACTTGGAATCAGTAAAACCGATGCTCAATTTTCAGATTTGTTGTTGTTTTTTTAAGTATCGACTCGTGCATAGTTGGAGAAATAAAAATAAAATTTCTAAAGTACCAAAAAATAAAAACTAGCAATAACTACAATTCTTTACCTTGACATTGTGTTTGTTTAAATGAGGCGAACTGTTTCGCTATTCTAATGAGTTTAATACACAGGAAGGCGCAAATTACGTTTTCTGTGTAAAACCCGAGTGGGTGATATATGTTTTGGAATCAGCTTGTCATAACCAGGCTGTGTTACTATCTCGAGAAACACACCCTTTCTGAGTCTAGATTAATGAGTCACAAGTCCGTGTACAACATGAATGCATATTTAAAAGAAGGCAAGTGTGAAAATCGATGAGTAAAAGATGAAAGGGTTTCAAGTATATCTATCCATCTGTATACAGCAATCTTTGTCCTTTTATGCACGAGCTGGGGGTGGTGGAATAGGAATTACTTAAGTAATTACGTTGCTGCAGCAACCGTTAAATACATTTCCATTCAGATATTTCTGTTTTCGCTGAGCTTGAATAGAATTAACAATCTTCTCGAAGGATTCGAGCTTTTACATCTATTGAAAAATAAAACTTATTTTTCTGACGGCGTTTTGCAATACAAAACAAAAAAAAATAAAAATAAAAGATCAGTTGATGTAAATCTTTAATAAATTTATTATTTTTTAACACAATGTTCTGTTTACTTTTCAACACCCGAAAATTAATTCCATCCATATTTGAGTTAACTTTTTTGTTTGGATTTGACCTGTACTGGTCATTTTATTGCTGCCTTGGTTTCAATTTGAGTTCCAATAATTGTTATTGTTTCTTGCATTTACAGTTGCATTTTTATTTTTTTCTGGTTTAAAGCTGAGTTATGTTTTTTGTTTGTATTTTTGATATATAGTATTTTTTATCTGTGTTTTATATCTAGATTGCTTTTTTTGACTATTTAGAACAATATTTCGTTTTGGAGTTACATTTCAACATTTGTTTTGTTTACAGTTGCAATTACTGTCTTTTGTTGTTGTTAACAGAAGTACTGATTTTGTTGTTTTGGTTTAAAGTTGAAGCGGTAAAAGAAAAATGTTGTAGGTGAAACGACCAAGAAGTTAACTACACAAACACACGCACACGTATATATTATATATATATTAATATGTATACTAATGTCGTTAAAACGTTTCGGCCAATGCCCTTCTTCAGGCAGTGTGTTAAAAAGCTCACTACGAATGTTATATAAGTCATCCAACTTGGTCTAGAACACTGAATACTATAGGTATTCATGAATTCGTTATTTTGCGCTCGTGTATGTAGCTAAGATTTGTTTTTGTTGTTTTGAATTAAGCACAAAGCTACACAATGGGTTATCTGTGCTCTGCCCACCGCGGGTATCGAAACCCGGATTTTAGCGTATAAGTCCGCAGACATACCGCTGAGCCACTGGGGGGCAGCTAAGATTTGAAAGAATTTAATGAAAAAAAATATTATTACTCCGCTATGACACGAATTAGACACCTGAAAAAAGGGCATTACAAGAAACGTTGTATCGACAATAGTATATACATATATATACCTGTAATTAACTTCTTGATGGTTTAACCTTCAACAATATTTTATCTCTTTCAGGAACCACTACGCATAATTTTCTATAAAGTTGAAGCGGTGTCGTTTTGATTCAGAGGTGTAACTATTCTTGTTATTACATGTTTCACTGGTTTGTTTTAGAATGGTATTGATTGTTTTTTGTTTCACGTTTTAATATTTGATTTTTGTGTTGCTCATTAATTATTTGTTTACAATTGCAATAATCGTTTTTGTCTTTTTATTTGCAATAATGTTGTTGTTTTGTTTTTATTTAGAGTCATTTTGATATTTTGTTAATTTTTTTTTAATCTCACGCAAAGCTACTCAAGGGCTATCTGCGCTAGCCGTCTCTAATTTACTGCTAAATTTGACTAGACTTTGTAAGACTAGAGGGAAGGCAGGTAGTCATCACCACCCACCTCCAACTCTTGAGCTACTCTTTTACCAACGAATAGTAAGATTTACCATCACATTATAACACCCCCACGGCTGAAAAGGCGAGCATGTTTGGTGCGATGGGGATGCAAACCCGCGCCCCTCAGCTTACGAGTCGCTCGCCTTAACCCACCTGGCCATGCTGGGCGTTATTTTGTTAAGAGATTTACTGATTTATTTTGTAACTGTATTGTTTGTCATTGTTTTGTCTGAATTGTGTTTATTTTTCCTCGGTTTATAGTGAATGATGGTTTTTGTTTTAAACTGTATTGTTCGATCTTATAAAATGGACCTCTGTTATGTAGGCAACATTTATGCATTTTTGCCTTAAGATAGTTTTCTTAATTTATTGGTCACAATTTTGAATGTATATACATATATAATTCACTTAATTTATGGAGATTAATTTGAGTTGTTGAGCTTACTAACTGGTGTTGTGAGTTACATACGTCTTCTTAGTCGTACAACTTTATCAGATAATGACCAGAAATCTTTAGAGCAGAAAAAAAAGTTTGAATGATGAATCAATATATTTCAATCATTCTAATTCCATCCGACATAACCAGATAGTTAGGGCGTTTGACTTGCAATCTAAGAATCACATGTTTGAATCCCTGTCCTACCAAACACGCTCGCCGTTTCATCTGAGGGGGAGTTATATATTAAAGTCAGTCTCACTATTTGTTGGTAAAAAGAGCCCAAGAATGGGAGGTAGGTGGTGGAGACTATCTACCTTCCCTTTAATCTTTCACTGCTAAATTAGGACGACTAGCGGAGAAAGCAGTTGCGTAATTTGAGCGAAATTTGAAACCAAACTATTTGTAAACTTTATTTTAAGTCCAAGTGCTTATGACACTAAAAATCAGCTTTCGATGTCTGTGGTAGATATAATACACATAGACTATCGTGAAGCTTTGTGCTTGAAATATAAATAAAACCAAATTAAACTCACCCTGATAACCATATTTTGAACTTAAGCGACTATTGCTGGTTCATTGAAGGTAAATAATAAAGACACAAAAATATAGGCAACGGCATGGCCAAGTATGCTGGCTCGTAATTCGAGGGTCGCGGGTTGGAATCCCGGTCACACCAAACATGCTCGCCCTCCCAGCAGTGGGGGCGTTATAATGTGACGGTCAATACTCTTTTTTCGTTGGTAAAAGAGTAGCCCAAGGATTGGTGGTTTGTGTTGGTGACTAGCTGCCTTCCTTTGAGTCTTACAGTGCTAAATTAGGGACGGCTAGCACAGAGAGCCCTCGTGTAGCTTTGTGCGAAATTTAAAATAAACAGAATAATATAATCGATTTCTCATTTTTATTTCAGAATAATTTTTTGAAATAGTTTTACTAACTAAGGGAAAGACAGTTTTATTTTTCAATCATTTATTACTTTATTTCTTCCAGACGTTTATATTCAAATGATCAGTACGTCTCAAAAATAAAAACAAACAGTGGAACATATTGCTTACATTTCACTACAGCACTGTAGAAACACGAAAGAAAAATTACGAAGCACACACAAACAGATGAAAGACTATGATGCAAATAATATTAACATCTCAAGATAACAATGACGACAGTCTGATACCTTTAAAGCGTGAGGAACAAAATTAAGCATTTTGCATAATTGGGCATATTTTAGCGTAAAATGGACACAAAAGCAAAACGTACGTGATATTTTTTTGTCGGCTTTTAATATTCTTGACGAAAAAAAACTGTCACGTGCTTGTAGTGTGATTAATATAAATGATTAATAAAAATTGGAAATTTGTTGAACAAAAAGGAAAACTTTATCTGCGAAGATGCTAAACGTTCTCACTTAGAGTTTTTTAAAATGGCGGTTCCGAAAGTTTCAAAATTTACGAACGCAGATCATTTCGTTGTGTCCACTTTTGATATAGAATGTAATGTACTGATATTTTTGAAATAATTTCAGAGCAAAAAATTAATTATCTAAATATAGCACAAGAATTTCCCATCTATAGTATTTTTTGTCTTTAGTTTAGCCTCAATTTATTAAACGAATAGTTTGTATAAAAGATAGCTAACTTAATCTTTCCAGAAATATCTAGATCGAAGGTCGTTTATTGGAAAACGATGATCCTTGCTCATTAAGAAGACGATTTATTTTAGAACACCAGTAATCAAATGTACATCTTATGTATAATTATGTGCATGTCGATATTACTTTCAAAAAGGACAAACGAGAAACAAACTTTAGATTTTTTTGTAATTAAGTTTTAATTAGTTACTTCCGATGAAATTTCGACTGAACGACATCTAATAACATGAAACTTTTTCTCGTGACTAACCTCTGTGATAACAGATACAACACTTGCTCTTTTTAAACACCAATAATACGAGAAGTGAAATCTAAAAAAATGAAATTTAATCACATATGATAAAACAAATATCTTAAAGTCTGAAGACAAAAATAACTAACGATTAATAATTTTCGATAATGATTTCTTTTAAAATATCGAAAATTAATATTTCATAACGAGAAAGATATCGTTCGATCCATTTAGTTGGTTTAGTTTGTTTTGAATCTAGCGCAAAGCTACACGAGGGCTATCTGCTCTAGCCATCCCTACTTTAGCAGTGTAAGACTAGAGGGAAGGCAGCTAGTCATCACCACCCACCGCCAACTTTTGGGCTACTCTTTTACCAACGAATAATGGGATTGACAAACACATTTTAACGCTCCCACGGCTGAAAGAGCGAGCATGTTTGGTGCGACGGGGATTCTAACCCTCGAATCAAGTGCCCATGCCGACCCCTCGGCTCAAAAGGACCATCATGTTTCGTGTGACAGGGATTCGAACCTGCGACCCTCGGGCCATTTTGTTGGTACAATTTGTTTGTTTTGTGTTTAAGCGCAAAGCTACACGATGGAGTATTTACGTTGTACTTAGCGAGAGGATCAAGCTTTGATATTAAGCGTTGTAGGTCCTGAAGCTTACCGTTGTGCTTCTGGAGATGTAGGTGTTTATAAGATTTAATAGAGTGTTACTTAAGAGTGGTAAGTTGAACAAGAACATTGTGTTTTTATGTTAATATATATAAACTGTAACTGTTCAAACTTAATTATAAAAGTATGTTTAAATCATCAGCTGATAACGAAGGTTTTGCTTTCCCTCATGTGTCATTGCATTTATTACAAAGGATATATAAAAACATGAAAGTTCACTCCCTATACGAATTTATATTATATTTAGTTTTCGTGAATATCTATTATTTAACAGTTAATGATGACTAAGACTATACGCTATCCTCCCAACTATTATCATATTGTTCGGTTAGTAACTAGCAAAAGTACGTGTGTATCTCACGGACGGCGGGATGACACGTATGTACGATATCACAATATATTTTCTCTTAGTTTAACATATGCGTGTGTTATAACAGTAACAGTTAATCCTCTAGTTTAAATGGGAGGATGGTAATGTGTAGCTGACTGTTTACTCAGCATCTGAGCAGTAGTTTAGTATTATGGATAGCAGCAAGTCGGATAAGTAGCTTGATTATAAATAAAAATATTACATACAGGTTCAAACACTCACTAGTTTCGGTGTGAGTGGTTATTTTATATATGATTTCTGAGCAGTATGTACCATAGCAAAACCTTAGTTTAGACTTCTGTAAATATAACAATCGTGTGAATATGCAAACCGTAAAATACTAGTGAGAACAGGTATGAGGAGGTATTTTCACGACAACCTCTGTCTGTTAAATATAAATCTATTTGATATTCTGTCCTTATATATGTGAAATATTCTGATTTAACTGAGTAAAGAGATGGAAATCTAACCATTTTATTTATTTATTTCTCTTGCAGCTAATCGTTCTTGTTATTTGATTTTCAATTTTTATCCGTATTCTCCAATTCTTTGCCTCCCATTGTTCTTGCCTCCGGTGGGTCAGGAGTAAGTCTAACGCTATAATCCAGGGTTCGATTTCCAACAGACAACCCAAATAACAAAAGCTGTTGTCTTGTTTTCAATGATGTAGTTTACGTGTGCTTCAATTTATTTTCCTACTTTTTTTTCTATTCTCCATAAGATTTTCAACACAAGATTTTCTAGTTGTGGGCAGCAGCCTCTCCTGTGAGGAAAATTGCCAGTCAGCCTGTTCTGACACACAACGTAATGAATCATTATAAAACTTACATGGTTACTTGAATAGTTCTATTCAATAACCAGTCAATAATAAGCTACTTGATGGGTACTATAGACAGTAGCGAAGCAACGAACTGTCACAAACAAATACTCAAGAACCGTAGCAGAATTCCAATTGTTGTTGAATTATGTTCCAGATTTTTCTAAGATAGCTGTTATTTGTACAATTGACACAAAAGTGAATTCATTCACTGTAATTACTACTTTGGACAGAAAAAAATGCTATTAACCTTTATTAGTAATGGAACCGATAGATTTAAATTAAGACACTCAGCTAAAGACGGTAACGTTGAATAATTAAGAGAAATCGAAAAAACTGACTGATTTTGAATACTTTAGCATAAATATTTTTTTAGAAAACGATTTGAAAGAGATGTGCACGTGTCTGTTACTTGTAGGCTTAAATAAATACGTTAAAATGTTTGGTTTAATATACAGTAATTGCAATGAGCAATGTGAAAGGTAAATAATTTTACAAACTGTGAATTTACACAGTTAATTTAATTATCACGTTTATTAAAAACTAAAAGTATGTGTAGCGTCAGTTATAAGACGAACTTTGAATTTTAAATTTTGCCTCATGTAAGATGTCGACTCACGCCGGTGGTTAACGCCATGTCTTCCGGTGAGACAACGGTAAATTTTAGGTTGTTCTAATTTCGCGAAAAGCTACATGAGGGCTATCTGCGCTAGCCATGCCTATTTTAGCAGTGTAAGACTAGAGGGAAAACGGCTAGTCATCATCACCCACCGCCAACTCTTGGGTTTCTCTCTTACAAAGGAATAGTGGGATTGATCCTCATCTTATAATACCCCAACAGCTGAAAGGACGAGCATGTTTGGTGCGACGGGGGTTCGAACCTGCGACCCTCTGATTACGAGTCGAACACCTTAACCCACCTGCCCATGCAGGGCCAAAAGTATGTTTGATGAGAGGAGGATTCGAACCCACGTCTTTCAGAGTAGGAGTCGTGTGCCCTAACCATCTGACTATGCGAGGTCTAAATCTTTGAATTTACACACTAAAGTCAAGATCTCGATTCCATTTGATGCACACAGTAAACAGTCTGAGGTGGCTTTGCTGTAAATAACACACAAAGTTACCCCCATAGTCTTTCAGAATATCTATATACAGTTTGAGGCATTTTACTCAATCGTGAGACAAGAAAATTATTTCAATGATATTAAAAGTACAGTAACTTTTGCATGTATATAAAATTTAATCTTCTTTCATCACAAGCAAACACAGTGAAGAGTATTTCGCATTCCACATGTAAACGCAGCAGGAGTGCCATGTCGCTTTCAACATGTACACACAATAGCAGCATCGGTACCTTTATGTATTTGTATTATACTTTTGATGTTTACTATGTTAAGAAACAAATTGAATTGTTTGTTTTTTGCTACAAACGAATTTTTAATTCACCCTTCCAACGGATGGGTACTCTAGCTAATAGTTTATGAAGTTTTAATTTTTATTATTGATGTCTTGATTTAGTGCTCAACATCACAATGCTTTGACATTTTATTTACAAACCAGAAAATAAGAGTGGTAAGGAAATAAAAATAATGTACATCAATAGTTTAAAATATTTTAAAACTAGCTCCTCATTATATAATGAATTCAAAATTTTGTCACATTTCTTGCCAATGTTTTGGAGACAGAACGTCCAGTTATCACACTTTCTTATGATTCCAATGAAGATGAATTTACAAACCAACATTTATACAGCAACTGGTTATCACTTTATCTGCCTTTCAGTTGAATTCTCCATTTAGAATGTGATCAGCAATATCTACTTCATCTGTAGTTATATTTTAATTTAAATACAACCGTTGACTTTATGGCTGCTGTATTAGTGCAAGTTAGTCGCAGGTCATGAATAGCACTTAACAAGACAACTACATTTCGTCTGTGTAGACAATTCAATGTTAATAAAGAAAATTAATTTAAGAAAATTTAATTACGAATTCGTCACGCCCTTTCACTGAAACTATTTCAACTTGTTTTGTTTTTTTAATATCGCAAGTGCTGTTAGCATGGTGTCCATTAATTTTTTTGGACAGCTCCAAACACTTTAATATGTATAACACAAGTTACATTGAGTCCACAGTTTTTTAACTTCTGGATCTTGTTTGTTACACTACTCTTTTCTAGGTTTTGTTCTCTTGACTGTTTTTCTTACCTTCCTTCATGCAGTTGCATGTCATAAAAGCAGAATGTATCTCTGTAATAAGAAGCCCAAATTGTGATGCCAAATTTTTCAGACTTGTTTGGAAGATAATGTTTAAAGGGACATTTGTCGAGAATTACGGTTGGTTGCTTATCATTGGCCATACTATCTGACAGTACCTAACACATTTGAAGAGCCTTCCCCCATTTACTGAAAGCACCTTTCATAAAATTAGTTGTTTTTTTTACATAGTTCTTCACAACTGCCATATCGACAACATCTTGAAACTCGACAAAGTATACTAAACACCATTGTTTGTATAAAAAATGTTCTATCATTATTCTGATTCCAAAGTTTCATTTGCTCAATTCTGTTTATATATATCTGTCAGCTTGTACAATCAAACTAAAGATTTGTTTGTTTTGAATTTCGTGCAAAGTTACACGAGGGATATTCGCACTATTCATCCTTAAGTTAGCAGTGTAAGACTAGAGGTAAGGCAGCTAGTCATCACCACTCACCGCCAACTTTTAAGCTACTCTTTTACCAATGAATAGTGAAATTCACTGTAATACTGTAATGCCCCTAAGGCTGAAATGGAAGCATATTTGTTGTGATGGTGGTTCGAACCCGTGACCCTCAGATTACAATTCGAGCACCGGACCTCATACTACTTCTAAGAAGTAACTTCGGACGTTAGTATTTCTACAAGGATATTAAATATCTTCGTCAGTAAAAACGTCAGCTTGTAAGCGGTGTGAGGCCAGCCAAGATAAAAAGAGCTGACAATCTTAAATACAAAAATACCAATTTACAATTAATTTGATCTTGGGGACCTCGACCAGTAATAAAATATTCGGTTTTACACCAGAATGAAGACTCAGTATAGTTTATAAGATTGTAAAACTCTTGTATATAAAGCAATATTTACAATAATCGTTATTATAAACTGCGTCGTTGCTTGTATATTAAAATATATTTTTGTAAAGAAAGAATATTGTGTGTACAAATCTTGTTGACAAATATCATAAATTTGTTATATATCAACATCTAATTAACTTTTAAATTAAAATTAAAAGTTCCGACTGTTTGAAACCTGGTGCACATAACATAATAAATCGGATACTCGTCCAAGATTGATTGTAATACTTAATATAATAAATTGGGGGCTTGTGTTCGAACTTTGAATGAAAGACAAAATTTAATATAAATTTAAATTCAAATCATAATTCAGATTGTTATTATCAGTACTAACAAGATTTTATCATGTCTGATGATCACCCTTTCTCGAACAACTAGAAAAATATAATAAAAGTGAATTCTTCGAAATTGCCAAAATCTTGAAATTAGAGGTTAAAAAAGTAATGAGAAAAAAATGAACTAAAAAGCTTATTTTTGAAATATTAGTAGGTGATGATATACTGTCTGAGGAAGTTTTAGGAGAATACTCTAGTGCCTCCACTAGGCAACAAGGCTTGAGTGATAAAGATAAGTTAGAACTCCAGTTAAAACTAAGAAAAAAACAAAAAAACTTGAACAAGTCCGCATTGAAACTGGGAAAGAGCAAACCCGTATCGACGTAGAAGGAGCAAGTGAAAGTTTTGAGGCCGAACAAGCTCTTGTCGAAGTCGAGATAGAAATTAGGCAGAAAGGGAAATTAGACTCAACTCTGATTGGCCAAGGCAAAATGACAACTTTGAACTCAATCGATGTATTAAAGTACCAATATTTAATAAAAAATGAGGTTGATAAATATTTTCAACATTTTTAGAAAGTTTCTCAAAACATGGAATGCCCCACCAAAAATGGTAATTATTGTTACAAACTTCAAGCAGTTAAACAATAGTAAGCTAATAATGCTTTCCCTCTAGAAGACTGTACAGATTATGATAAAATTGGAGCAGCTGTCCTCAAAGCATACAAGTTAGTACCGGAGGCTTATCGTCAAAAGTTTGAAGGTTGTTGCAAGACAGACAGTCAAACTTATATGGAAGTCTCCCATGAAAAAGAGGTTTATTTTAATTAATTGTGCAATTCAATGTATGTTAGCAACAGTTTCGACAAATTAACACAAGTATGTCTAATTGAGAAATTTAAACTCTGTATCAGTAAGCACAAAACTTACTTGGATGAAAAAAATGTTGAAGCACTGAAAAGAGGCAGCTGCTCTTTCCACCATAACTCATAAAACCACCACTTTTCATAGAAAGAAATTCTCACCATCTCAGAAAACCTCTGTAACTACTCAATCCACTAATGTTGAGGATTATAATAGAAATATTCTAACAGTCAGGATAAAACTTCGTCCAAATGATCTAAGCCTGTCTGGCACTTCTGTAAAAAAACCCAAAACCTGCCCATGTTATGTCCGATTGTTGGAGCTTGAAAAAGAAAAATAAGAAAAGAAGAACATCCAGTGAGTTCGTGTCCACATACAGACGTAGTTTCAGCAGATCGTCCAATGTTATTGATTTGGCTACTAACAAAAAGGCTGATGTAGTTGAGGAAGAATTTGGACTTTTAGTGTCTGTTGTTTCTGTGTTTTTGACAAATGACATTGTTAATCACATAACCATATGTATTTTACGTGACACTGAGCGACTCAGTCATTGTTGTTAGATGGTGTATTGTATTTAAATTCGAGTTATGTTGCTGGTGTGTCTGTTATTGTTAAGGGTATTGAGGGTGAGATTGTTAATGTTTCTCTTCATAACATTTATTTAACATGAGACTTAGTTTCGGTACCAGTTGTGGCAGAGTATGACATTATCTGCCGATTAAGGGCAGAATTGTTGGGAAACGATATGGCTGGTGGAAAAGTTGTTGTCAAGCTCAAGATGGTTAGTGAATCGATCTCTGTTTCATCTAAGGATGATGCTGTTAAGATTCTAGACATGTTTCCGTCGTGTGCTGTGACTCGAACTCAGTCGAAGAGATTAAACCAAAAACAAGTTATAGATATTTGTTGGAAGTACGATATTTTATATTTGTCTCAGTAATTATTTTGGACCCGACAAGGATTTTGTCAATAGCACACCATTTCTGAAAAATGGAGCCCCCCAAAAGTCCCAGCTTCAGAGGAATGGGGGGTTGTTTATGAACTAGTAGTTCCAAAAACATAGAGGGAAGACAGTTAGTCATCACCACCCACCTCCAACTCTTTGACTACTCTTTTACCAACGATTAGTGGAATTGACCGTCATATTATATCTTCCCCACAGCTGAAAGGACGAGCATGTTTGGTGTGATATTGATTCGAACCCGCGACCCTTGTATTACGAGTTGAGTGCCTTAATCACCTGGCCATGCTGAGCAGGTGGCGTTAGTCAATTATTAACTAAGATATTGTATAATTATACGTTGTCAACAATAAATAGTCAAAGAATTATACAATATCAGAAATCATGACAGTAAATAACACAATAAATAAAAATAATCTAATGATCATAAAATTAAATAGCGCGTAAAAGTGCTTAAATACAAACGTTATCATTTTGACTTAACATAATCAATAATCACATGACTTAGGTGTTCTTTGAACGCTGGGATAAATTTAAAAGAAGCAACGGGAATTTTCTGACTATGTTTTCCAATCAGTTGATGTGCATAACAAGTGTTACAAAACAAAACATCTTGCTTAATTTTTGGCTAAAAGAAATGTCTCATAATTTTGTGACATGTCTTTTTGACTCCTAAATGCTCACCCAGTCTTACACTGCAAAATTAGGGACAGCTAGTGCAGATAGCTCTTGTGTAGTTTTGCGCTAAATTCCAAAACAAACAAACAATCCTCATTTTTCCAGTTTTTTATTTATACATGGTGTTACGTATTATAATTCATCTCGGACGAATATGCGATTTATTATATTACGTACACTAAGTATTAAAGTTTCGAGTAGCCAGAAATTCTAATTTTTAACTTAGAAGTTATTTAAATGTTAATATGTATCAAGTTTATGATATTTGCCAACAAGGTTTGTACACACAATTTTCTTTCTTTACACAAATATATTTTAATATACAAATAATAACACAGTTTATAATAACGATTATTATAATATTGGTTTATACAATAGAGTTTTACAATCTTATAAACTATACTGTGTTTTCTATTTGATGTAGAACTGAATATTTTGTCGACGATCCAAGTCCGCGACGAGCAAATTAATTATGAGTTGGTATTGTCACACCTCGCTTAAGCTAGTTAGCTCTCTTTTCTTGGCTGATCTTACACCACTTACAAGCTGACGTTTTACCGACTAAGATATTTAATGTCATCGTAGAAATACTAATGTCTGAAGTTAATTTACTGGAGCTGAACGGTTTGTAATATTCGAAATTTATAAACGATTCTGGTCAAATTCTGTAGTTTTTTGAATAATAAGTGATAATCAAAATTATAGCTTCCGATGCTTATAGTGTAATAACTGTAACTGATCAACAATATCCTATCTGTCTTTCTGCACGTTGGTTTATAAAATTTAATATGATATTTTCGAATGTAAAAATATTCGAAGACACGCATGTATTTTCATAAAAAAATATATTGTTTATTCTTACTCTCAAGGATCTTCTATAAATTTAGAGAACAGGCGGGACATGCGCAAAATACATCAAGCAACATATGTCACAACATCAAATTGAAACAAACGCAATTATCAAAATAAATGTACAACATTACATCCATTGCATCTCTCCCCTTAGAGAATTAAAAATTGACACAAAGCTTTGGTTTATTTTGAATTTTGCGCAAAGCTCCGCGAGGGTTATTTTTATTTGCGCTAGATATCGTTAATTCAGCAATGTGAGACTAGAGAGAAGGCAGTTAGTCATCACCACCCACCACCAATTCTCGGGCTACTCTTTTACCAACGATTAGTGGGATTAATTTTACACTATAACGGCTGAAAGGGCAAGCATGTTTAATGTGAGAGAGATTCGAAACCGCGACCCTTAGATTACAAGTTGAGTGCCTTAGCCAGCTGGTCATGCCGGGCCAAAAAGCAAATTATTCCATATCCGTCGTATAACTTAAGCCTAGGAACATCAATGAGAGCGCGCTGCAGATATGCGACGCCGCGCGGAGCATGACGGTAAAAGTAACGAAATATTATTACAGTTGCACTTGAGGGATGGTAGGAATGTTACCCGAGTAGACTGTTACTGGTACGACTGGACTACTTAATTTAATATAAATGAGAATTTTCTATGAATGAAATTACATGTGTGTTTCCAAAATTATCAAGAATTAGTAATACTGAGGTATCACCCTTATGGAAAATAACTTTTTTTCTAAAATGGTGATTACACGAAAAGATCGAGAAGCCTTCTGTAACTCTAACCTTTTTATATGTATTATAACCTGCTATAATATATATTAAAGAAATCTTCTTCCTCTCTTGATTAATTTGATTAATTGGAATTAGGTACAAAGCTATAGAATAGGTTATCTGTGCTTTGCCCGCTAGTTAGTATCGAAACCCGGTTTCTTGCTGTGTGTGATTTCGCACACATACTGTTATGGCTCTAGGGGGCACTTGTCTTGTAGTGTTCTTTGTAAAATTGACACTTCGCTGAGACACAGCTGTATATTATCATGTTCGTTTGTTTGAATGTACACGAAGCTACAGACAAAGGGCTCTCGGTGCTTTACCCACCACGATTACCAAAACCTGGCTTCCAGCAATATAAGTCCACAGACATACCGCTCTCCCGCTGGGTGACTTGTTATTATCTGGAGTTATTTTGAAGAAAAAATACAACAAAATTAAAGTTAACATGTCAGACGCTTAAAATGTATTTATAATCTAAAAACAATATTTTAAATTTTGGTAAATTGCTTTACTGATTGTGATACTTACTAAGGTTTTAATACAGACAACACGTTACTATCTATGTCTAGAAAGATATAGATTTATGGAACAAATTACGCTTTCTTTTTACGTGTTTACGTCTCTCATAGAAGATAATAATGTGTGAAGTGAATGTAAATTAAAAATCGCTTTTTTTTCTGTAACCTGAATTTACAAAGTTATTTTTGATATTAATGGTCATATTTCTCTGTTGTTTGAATTTACAAACATTTCCTCTTAATACTGCTCACCAGTAAGTCCGCGGACTTATTAACAATCATGTTTCATTACCCGTGACTGGCACACCCTTTTATGTTTTTGCTACCAATTGAACTTTCAAACAGTTTCTTTTTGTACTAATTGACGATTTTGATACGATAGTAACATTTTTTTTAATTGCCTCTTTATATAAAGCTGAGATTTAAATGTCAGAATGTCAAGTGATAAGGTTGATTTACTTGAAAGTGTTAAGATAAAAAGTGAAAGTTAGTTTTTACATGAGCCAATTAGGCTCCAAACGAATAAATTAAAATTTCCTATAATTACGCAAAGAAACATACTTGTACAGTCTTGGACGAACTGTTTGCATACTGTTGTGTATTAGTTTTATACTCTACATGCATGTAGTAGTTATTGACTAAATTCCTGAGCAGTGACAAAGAAAGTAGCATTTCATTGGAAAAATGTATACGTGTTGTTATTCAGGTTTGTATAAGGGTTTTTGAGCATTTGCTCACCGAAACACACACATACATGTCTGTTTTGTATACAAAAATATGCTTTTGGTATGATCTTTTTTTTCGGAATACATTAAATCATATTTTTTTCAAACAGTTTATCTATTCCTGGTGTAGAGTCGTGTCTCGTCACGTGTTAGAAACTATAAATTATCAAGCTGTTTGATCATCCAGAAATGATATGAAGCGAACGGACACTGTCAAAACAGCAAGGCATCTCCAGTGTACTGTATTTCGAATCCTGAAACGTCTTCAGATTATGGTAAATTTGTTCCAGGAAAGTCTATAGTAGATGTCAAAACACTACTGCTCAAAATGACTGTGTTTTGATCAGGTTAACACGTCAAAGTCGAAAGAATTCTTGCAACGCCTTACAACAGGAATTCAATAAACACATTCATTCTAGGTTTTCAGAATAACACTGAATAAGCAACTAACTCAATAAGGTTATTTTGCAACAAAAGCTATCTGCAAACCGATATTAATCAGGATTCACTATCGTTCCTGGGATATTTACCAAGACCACATGCTAACTTACAGTTAGAACACTGGCGAGATTTCATCTTTTCAGATTAGTTCTGTTTCGAGCTTTTTAACGCTTGTGGTAGTATTTGTGTTCATCGTTTACTTAGAGAATAGATAAAGGAATATTGTCTTTTCCACAGGAAACATACGAGATGTGCAGTACATGTTTGAGCTACTATTCATTATTGAGGAAAAACGTCAATAGTGCTTCCTACAGGCATCATATGGAGATAATGTTTCTGCTATATGCCAGAGCAAGGTTTAGCAATAACTTTAAGTTTCAGAACAGCAATGACACAGCCCACAGTGTACATATCGTATAAGATGATTTTGACCAGAAAGACGTTAAGCTATTGCCAGCAAAGTATTCAGATTATAATAACATTGAGAACAGCTCTAAACTAGCTACTTAGCTGAGTTACAGCATCTTCTACCAATAAGATGGGAAGAAATCACGATAGGTTACATCAACAACCTCATAAATAGTATGCCACGTCTCTCTGCGTAGATTATTAGAGTATCAGAAGGGCCAACCATTTATTGAATGTTAAACATGATCTAATATAAAGATGCTTTCTGTAATAACTTAATGTTATGTTTTGCTATGATAGGTGAGGTGATGAATTACATATCTTTCTACGCTTATTTAAAATGTTTTAATAAATCGCTCATGATGTCCATACAACTTGTCTTGTTATACAAACTTCATACGCAGATGTTTAATACAATATGTTTTTCTCAGTACAACAACTCTAAGTGTTTTTGTATTCCATCTTGATAATACGTATTCTATTTGTTAGAAAATATGCAAACATTTTGACCAAGACTGTATGCACAGTAAATACAATTTTCTTTAACCGTAACTAACTGCCTTCAAAAGTCTGTGTAAAATTTCGAGTTTTCAGTGCTATTGCAGAGCGCAAAGAGTAGAGAATTTGTTTAAAACTACAAAAATCTTTAGTAATTGCACATACAAAGGATGCGACTCATGGGAGTAATCCTGATCTATGTACCACAATATATTTTCATGAGCATCTAAAAGTAATGAAGATACCCTTATAATATTTACATACGTACTAACACAAAAAGCAGGTTTCATCAGTCTGTATTATTCTTTTCCTAAGAAAACAATATAACATTGTAATATTAAATGTAACAATATTTTATATTGCCATAGAAGTTGTATTTGTGGTAATTGTTTTGAATCAATTTGTGCTATAAAGACAAAACAGAACAGCGTCCTCAGTCTACACTTCTAATCTTGTGTTCCAGAGTGTCAAAATAAAAAGTGGTTTATAATAAATAATTAATACCAAGTTCCTGGCTAACCGTTAGCCAACAATGTGTGTGAGGTTCCTGCTAAATCATAAGTAAACAGTCAATGTGAAGTTCCTGTCAAATCGTTCGTAAAACAAACTGCATGAAGTTTTTTATTCAACCACAAATTGACATTCAACATGATTTTTGTTTGTCTGTCAGAAAAGTATTTCTGACACGAAAACTGAAAGACTGTACTTTTGTTCTATCATTAACACCCAAAGATTTATGTTCTCCCTGGAATTTACAAGTGCAAGTAAACTGTCATACACCTGTAAGAAGCACTAGCCTTACAGCATATTCAAAATGGTTTGGTTAGTTTTGAATTTCGCGCAAGGTACGCGAGAGCTATCTGCGTTAGCCGTTCCTAATTTACTTCAAACGCGAGAGGCCACACGCAAAAAATAACACTGTTTCCTAAAATTGTACTTTTCATTCCACTCAGTCCTTTGGTAAGACTATATCTCAGTCTTAGCACACAAATAAACTCAAACTCTCAACTGGAAACTGTGATCAAAACGTCACACTGGAAATTTCTACATCTCACCACCAAACACATACGACCTTTGAAATCACAGGCCAACAAATTAAAGCCAATATATTCAGAGTCCGGCAACGACGAATAAAATACCAGTTTTGTGAACTGTCTCTACCACCGGTGTGAAATGCTACCAGCTGTAGTGCAGTTTGTTTGTTTATTTTTGAATTTTGCGCAAAGCTAGATGAGGGCTATCTACGGTAGTCATCCCTAATTAACCAGTGCAAGACTAGAGGAGAGACAGCTGGTCATTACCACCCACCGCCAACTCTAAAGCTACTCTTTACCAACGAATAGTGAGATTGACCATCACATTATAGCATCTCCCCGGCTAAAAGGACGAGAATGTTTGGTGTGACAGGCATTCGAATCTGCGACCATCAGATTACGAGTCGAACGTCATGTGATAAAGCAAAAGCCAGAAGAACCAAATCATTTGATACTATTTAACCAGAAAAGCATTTAAAAAAACATGTTTTCAAAAATTGATAAATTTCATGTAAACTACCTCAGACGTTAGTAATTCAACTTTCTCCGGTTCATGTTCACTTTTAAGACAACATAATATTTACGAACGTAAATCTAAACGTATCTTTCATATAAAGCATCAGAGAGACTATGAAGATAGATTCTATCTTATCTTCGATTATTTATGGATCCTACACAAGATCCCACTTTTAGACCCGGCATGGCCAGGTGGGTTAAGGCGTTCGACTCATAATGTTTTTTTCTGAATATTGCTTAAAGCTACACGAGGGCTATCTGTGCTAGCTGCCCCTGAGGGTCGCGGGTTCAAATTTATGTTACACCAAACATGCTTGCCCTTTCAGCCGTGGGGGCGTTATAATTTTCGGACAATCCCACTATTCGTTAGTAAAAAGTAGCTCAAGAGTTGGCGGGGGTAGTGATGACTAACTGCCTTTCATCTAGCCTTACACTGCTAAATTAAAAACGGTTAGCGCAAATAGCCCTCGAGTAACTTTACGCGAAATTTATTTGTTTGTTTATTTTGGAATTTCGCACAAAGCTACTCGAGGGCTATCTGTGCTAGCTGTCCCTAATTTAGCAGTGTATGACTAGACGGAAGACAACTAGTCATCACTACTCACCGCCAACTCTTGGCTTCTCTTTTGAAAAGGAATAACGGGATTAACCGTCACATTTTAACGCCCCCACAGCTGGGAGGGCGAGCATGTTTGACGCGACTCTCAGATTACGAAGCGCACGCCTTAACGCGCTTGGCCATGCCAGGCCCTCGCGAAATTTAAAACAAACAAGCAAACTAACGCTTATGAAACGTAACCAACAAAAGGCACCAAGAGACAGCATGTAACAGGTTTGCTACAATTAGTATACTCTAAACCTCGGGAGCTACAACTGTAATTAACATTTATTTGTGGGGAACTTCAGATATTGATCAACAATATCGCAAAATAAAATATTATTACACGCTGCTTGGTAATACCTTATCGCGAGAGCAAAGATATTCTTATCACAAACATTTCCACATAATCATGATACATACAGTTTAATATTTTAATAACTGAGCATGCGTATGTTTTAAGTGTTTCCCTTCTAGTTTGTATTTCAATTTTGACACTGGACGGGTAAGTTTACAGCGAACAGTGGAAGTATGTTTTTCTTGGGGTACTTCAATTTTTCCATCATAGCAATTCCTTGGCATCGGATCTATCGATCTCTTCCTCAAAGTATTTAGAAGGGACTTATCAATCCCAGGATTTATTTATTTTTCTCTCTCGAAATTCTCTTCTTACAATTAGAGTCAAACAGAGGAAAGCTTCTTCGTGGCACAGCAGTATGTCTGACAACTCACACCACTAAAAACAGGGTTTCGATACTCGTGATGAGCAGTGCAGAGATAGCCCATTGTATAGCTTGTATTTAATTCAAAACGGAACGAAAACGGATGGAAATTGAGTTATTTCTGTGGTGAGGTCTAAAAATAACTCATGAGTATCTTCAAAAACTAGAACAATCCGTAAATATTTTATCTCTAACAGATAGATGGAAGAAGAAAGTTGCAGTTAAAGATTCAGAGCCTCATAATTGTTAAGAAGCCATGATTTTACAGCAGTGCTAGTTACTTTGTATGTTTTCTATCTTACATAGCCAGATTTAGGAGTCACAAAGTAATTACCTGCTTCCCAATCTGATGCTTACCAGCGTTTTAACAGATAAGAGATAATTACTTTCTGTGTACTGTGATAGCATTTTAACAGGTAAGAGATAATTACTTCCTATGTAATGTGATAAAACTTTAACAGGTAAGAGATAATTACTTCCAATGTAATGTGATAACATTTTAACAGGTACGAGGTAATTACTTCCTGTGCAATGAAATGCCAATCAGTGTTTAGAAGATGTGTGGTAAGTACCAGCTGCGCGATAAATAGTTGAAAAATAATTCATCACAATCGTGCACGAACTCATTATTTAGGCTAAATTTCGAAAACCTTGTGTTCAGGCCTGTATTTTTCTACTACAGATAATGATATGCATTATATTAAAATATTTCTAATTTAAAATTTACTGAGTCACACAACATGATTACAGATGATATAAACTAGAGAAGGAAAGACATATTTCAGAAGTGTATTTTGTCTCTGGTTCAGTACGTAGTGTAATGCTACCAAAAATCAATAACTTTTGGGAAGGATATGTAACGACCCTTTCCGACGTAAAGCATTTATACACTTAGATTATAATCAAGCTCGTAGCTGGGAAGGAAGGGGTTAGTGGGGCAATCGAACCCTCACTTTCGCCTGAGATATGCTCGTCTATTATAATTTATTTATTTTTCTTTCTTTGATGATGGCCTCTCATTACATAATTGCTTTCTTAACACTCTACATACATGCGGAAATAATATTTCCATTGCCATCAGAAAACAATAAATACTAGATATAATAAACGAGTAATTACATGTTCCTTTTGTTTTCGTTCCTGGGTGTTTAAGTTATGTGATAGGAGTTCCACTTTGGATAAAAAACGAACTCTCACTTTTAGGCCTGGCTACGGGCTTACCGTAACGATGTTTTCACGTCCGTGATTTAGTATATCCAAAATATTAATATCGCTTGTTATTACTAGTATTGGATGACAGTGTAATAGGGATCAACCTGTAACACTGTAACAAGGTGTACCCCAGCAGCGACACCTGGATTGTAGCAGGTGAGAATCCACGAATATAAATTCAGTGAAGAGAGCCGTTCACGTGCTCAAGGCAACAGTACACAGCGATGAAGTAGGACTTCCGTTTGGAAATGAGACCAACAGGATATGGCTTCACCAAAATGAGGCTTAGAGTCATACCTCCCGCTTAGCCATTGCATACCTTAAGGGCTTAGAGTGTGAAAGAGGTAATCATGCTATTACATTCGGCTTAAATTACCAGATGCAGGGCCTACGGATTCCTGTGCGATAAGACACCTGCAACGGTTTATTTTAATCTCAATTTTAACACACATTCGTGTTACATTCACCAATGAGCATTAACTTTCGACCTTTTAGTAACCAATTGCATGCATAGATATTTTTTTAGTTCTTGTGCTTACATACTTTATAATTTTCAGTGACATTTCAGACTTTAACATAAGTCTTACACCTATAAGTAATTTGTTCTGCTTTGCTGTCACATACTAACTTTGAATTTGTTTTGTTTCTTATCCTTAAAAGACTAATAAAATTAAGTTATTTCTACTTAGCATCAAACTGGTCTTCCAATATTTAAGGTACAGCCGTTTTTAAAATGAACATCTGGCACGAGGAAAAACAGACAATCAACAGAATCTGTTGCCACAATTGATGCAAAGCATATAAATGAATTGAATATTTCTTTTTTAATGCGAATACCACTAAAAATTTCGAGCATGTTTAAAGAGCATCGCGGTTCGAACCTTAAAACTGCCAATCCGTAACTCGACATCACAGACCCACAGACTAGGCCTGAAATACAAAAAAAATGCTGCTATTTCAAGGGCCCCCTGCTATTACAGCGTTATGTCTCCGGACTTACAACGCTAAAATCAGGGGTTCGATTCCCATCCATGGACTAAGCAGATAGCAATATAAACTATTCATTTTAAAGGAAGCAAAGTGGCGCAGTGGGAGCGTGCTGGGCCCATAACCCAGAGGTCCGTGGATCGAAACCACGCTCTGCTACAATGTTTTTCAACGGCCTGGCATGGCCAAGCGCGTAAGGCGTGCGACTCGTAATCCGAGGGTCGCGGGTTCGCGCCCGCGTCGCGCTAAACATACTCGCCCTCCCAGCCGTGGGGGCGTATAATGTGACGGTCAATCCCACTATTCGTCGATAAAAGAGTAGCCCAAGAGTTGGCGGTGGGTGGTGATGACTAGCTGCCTTCCCTCTAGTCTTACACTGCTAAATTAGGGACGGCTAGCACAGATAGCCCTCGAGTAGCTTTGTGCGAAATTCCAAAACAAAGCTACTTCAAATGGTAGTTTGTGGAGTGTGAAGATAAGTCATCAGTTATCAACTATATTCATAATCAATTATTAACCTAAATCTTCTTGGAACCAACGTAAAGAACAACATTCCACTGAGTAAAGAAAGGTTCAGAAAACCTGTTGATGATTGATCGATAAAGATTATTTTCCATTGGTATTTATCCAAAACATGCTGTTAAAAATTTAACATATAACTGCTAATTCTAATTTAGGATAATATAATGCAACACTTACCGAAAACAAGAAGTTTCAAGTAGGTCCGTATAGAATATGTCATAATACAGCTGCTCTTATGAAAAAACAAACAAACATATCTGACGTTTAGGAATACTCAAACGTATCAAAAAGGTATTGCTTTCAAAAATAAAGAATGGTGCATGAACTTTTAGATATAGTACAGGTCACTTTATAACATAAAACGAATGGATAACAGGCCAAATTATAGTTAATAAGCATGGACGAGGAACACTTTATTTAAGTGCTTTTTCATCTATAAAGTTTGCAATAACTTATTTAACTCAGGCAATTTTCCTTATATTGTTGTTGTTGTTTTGAATTAAGCACAAAGCTACACAATGGGCTATCTGTGCTCTGCCCACCGCGGGTATCGAAACCCGGATTTTAGCGTGTAAGTCCGCAGACATACCGCTGAGCCATTGGGGGCTTTTCCTTATAATCTCATAACTTATGACAACTAATGGATTATGAGATTAATGTCTTCCTCATTCCTTTTAGTCATTTTTCAGTCAATATTGTATTTTTTCTCCTTTTAAAAATATTATGTGAAAAAACATCCTAAACTCAACACAAACAATAATATATACTATGTATCTAGTTCAGGTTTCAAGTACTTGAATCTTCTTTATTTTTAAAACATAAAATGAACACGCATTTGAATCTCACATGATTTTTTCACAGCGTTTAAAAACTTAGTGGTTGGAAACAAAGCTGTTATTCTTCTAAATACCTTTTCAGAACTGGTTCACATGGAAGACAAGTATTAACGTCAAATCTTCCTCGCCACAAACAGTAGAAGTTGGAGCGATGTTACTAATACCTGTGAGGCCCAGCATGGCTAGGCGGGTCAAAGCGTTCGACTCGTAATCTGAGGGTCGCGAGACCGAATCCATACTTGCCCTTTCAGCTGTGGGGGTGTGAGAATGTGACAGTCAATCCCACTATTCGTTGGTAAAAGAGTAGCCCAAGAGTTGGGGGTGGGTGGTAATGACTAGCTATCTTCTCTCTAGTCTTACACTGCTAAATTAGGAACGACTGACGCAGATAGTCCTTGTGTAGCTTGCGCGAAATTAAAAAAATAAACAAACAAAATGATACCGGTTTGAATTTTTCAAGTGATTAAAACTTGTTTCAAAATTATGTAATGTTCACATCTCAACCCCCTGTCAGCTGTACGTTTGAACAACGAAGATTTGGGCTACTCATAGGAACATCACGTTGTAGAATATTATCAGCTCAAAAGAAAGAATTGCTTTAATATGTTAAACATGATTTAACACTGTGCAAGCACATCATTTAATATTACCTGTGCAATTATACTGGATGTGACAGCGAATAAAAATGGGAATTGAATTTCTCTGTTAATATTATTCGACTGTAAGATAATTTATTTATCTATTTATTTTTTTATTTCAAATCTAAATAGCTAGTTGATGATTTTCACTTTAATTAATAAGTTAATAGACGTAAATTAATTCTTTATTTAAGCACAAAAAAATTGATATCCATAATTATTCTATACCTACATTCTTCATGATAAGAGAAACACTGTGACGGTTTCACTGTTGCTATAAACTCTTTAAGTTTTTTATTTTCCGATAGTTTTTATATTTTATATGAATGGTTAAAAACGTTAAGTCATTGTAAAAAAAAATGTGTAGTCTTAAGCTTTATAAATAAATACTCCATTCAGAATCTTATTTATACTGTAAACCGTGGTGTTTCTGTGTTTATTTGTTTTTAAAAGCAAAGCCACATCAGGCTGTCTAATGTGTCCTCAGACAGGAACAGAATTCCTGATTTTAGCATTGAAAATATGTAGACTTACGAAGAGATTGAGGTTCTTTGATGTCTTTCTCCTGTTTGAAAAGCTGTGCACGCAGGCAAAGCTGAACATTCACTTTTGAAATGACGGTAGAAGAGCCATGAATAATGTTGATGACAACTTTTGTTTCGTCACCAGGATATTCTACAGAAAACTGTTAGGAATTAATCACACAATAATTTACATTTTAAAATGTGACGTAACTTATATAATAAAAATGTAGATTTACAGAATGTTATTGTTGAGTGGCTCTTTGCATGACTGAAACGTTCAACAATTATGTTTCGCGATGTGCTATGTAACACAGAACTTTGGTTCTCAATGAAACCACAAGTGAAACAGAATTAACCTTTCTAAATTTCATGAAATAACTTAAAAGTGATATATTAACTTAAACTTTTCCTGTTACTGGGAACGGGTACTTTTGCCTGTATTGTTTAAGATTTAACGCACAAAACCAATTAGGCAGAACTGCAATTTATGTATTAACCTTGATACGTTTCATACTGCATATTGTAAATTACGTAATAATATAACAAACAGTGTTCAACAAGTCTCACAGACTGTAAACAAGAAATGTTGTGTTTGTATTATTGATAACTTATGACCTATTATAACTTTATGAATCACAAGATGGCGACCATTAACAGACGTGAGTCTATTTATTCATCAAAGCCTGCTTTCTATGTTAATAAATTATGAAACAGTTGTTGAAAACGTCATATAAGCTGATATTGTGAAACAATAGGTAGGGTAATAGATATAGATATTTACATTTTCGTATTTTATTAACAGCCTGTAAAACAGAACGAGCAAGCAAATTATCGGTAAATGCCGTCGGTGTATTACATAGTACGAATTTTAAACAAAATTACCTTTATGTATTCTCTTCAGCAATCGAATGGATATACAGTATTGTAATATAATTTTCTGTATAATGTGCATCATTCTCGTTAAGAGAAACCCAATCCTTATAATCTGCATCACATACACGCTGCTGTTCATTTGAGTATTACGTGCAGCTCCAGCCACTATACAACACATATAACACTAATTACATATTAGCTTACTAAGCAATATTGTGTTTTTGCAAATCCAGTACAGCTTCAGCATTGCACATCGTGAGTGGAACTTGATCCGTTACATATTATTGCCTTTCTGGTAACTGAATAGAACGAAAGTGCCACGATACGACATAATGATTTTAGTTTCAAATCCCAATGGTTCAGTCACAGAAGTAGTCCTCGGAAGATACTGAGAATTCAGATAGGCAGGAAAAGTTAACTGCAGCTACGATTTTAGTTTGTCTTTCTCATCTCTCCACCACATTTCACTTGTTTGGAACTAGAGTGATATCATTAACAATAAAATGTTCTATTTCTCTAGCATGCTGGTCAATATGAGTTGAAATGACATGCTTAATTTACAATCAATCCTTACACAGGTTACAATATGATAAATTTGTGAGTTAAGCCAAACTTAATCCAAAAATTATTCATTTTTTAATCATCCTATTCACAACTTTATAAACCAGTTTGATAATTATCACCATTATCAATTGTCTTATTTACTTTTTGGACGATGTTTTTTTTTCCTTTTTTAGGTAATCTGGTGTTACAACACTGAATCTCAAATTCTTCAAGAATTCTGACTTCCTTGCAAACTACAATTAACCAAAATAAATCTCCTTTTTAATTGTTGCTGTTGTTTTGAATTAAGCACAAAGCTACACAATGGGCTATCTTTGCTCTGCCCACCACGGGTATCGAAACCCGGATTTTAGCGTGTAAGTCCGCAGACATACCGCTGAGCCAATGGGGGCCTCCTTTTCAAAGGGCCCGACATAGCCAGGTGGGTTAAGGCGCTCGACTCGTAATCTTAAGGTCGCAGGTTCGAATCCAGCAGTGGGGACGTTATAAGGTAATGGTCAATCCCATTCGTCGTTGGTAAAAAAGTAGCCCAAGAGTTGACGGTGGATGGTGATGACTAGCTGCCTTCCCTATATATATGCAAAAACGACTCGCTTGGGTTGAGAAAATGTTACACACAGAAGAGCGAACAATGTTTCGACTTTTTTCGGTCATCGTCAGGTTCACCTTTTTTGATAATTCGTTGGTTTTAATTTCTTAGTTTCTGAACCTGACGATGACCGAAAAAGGTCGAAACATTGTTCGCTCTTCTATGTAAAACATTTTCTCCACCCAAACAAGCCGTTTTTGCATATATATTTCTCTATATGTGAGTTTTCTCGACATCACTGCTTTACCTCTAGTCTTACACTGATTAATTAGGGACGGTTAGCGCAAATTGCCATTGTGTAGCTTTGAGCGAAATTAAAAAATACAAACCTTTTTGAAGAAATTTCTAAAGTTTCTCCATGCTTGCTCACATCATACTTTTCCCAATAAGAGAACCAATGTTCTTAAAATTTACAAGTCTGATGATGTATCCATCTTACCCATGACCATCAGCGTCTTCAATAAAATCTCCAAGTTGTTGCAGTTCAAGCATCTACTGTCTATTCAACGTATATGATTTGTTTGTTTGAAGTTAAGCACAACGTTGCCCAATGGGCTATTTGTGCTTCGATGTAGATGAGAATAGTATTGAGAAAGTGGTTCTGAGTATTTATGTGTGAAAACTTTCTAGCATCTCTTCTTTCTTGTGCAACTTAGGTTTGTTACGTGTTATAATTTATTTCGGACGAGTCTCCAATTTGCTATGTTACGGACGTTACGTATTACTATTTCCAATAACAGGAAATTTTAATATGTTAATATACATGAAATTTATTATATTTGCTAATAAGCTGATACACGCTGTTTTCTTTATTAATACATATTTATTTTAATGTACAAAAAAGACACAATTCATGGTAACTGTTATCACTAATAGTTATTACAAATGATGGTTTATATACAAGAGTTTACAAACTTATAGACATTACTAATTCTTATATCCGGTTTAGAGCTGAATAATTTATCGACGATCCAGGTCCATGACGAACAAATTAATTCTGAGTTTATATTTTTACACAACTCTTTTAAGTTAGCTAGGTCTGATTGGCCTCAAGCACTTACAAGCTGACTCTTTGTGGCGAAGATATTTAATATCCTCGTGGAAACAGTAGTCTACAAAGAAATTCAGTGAAGCTGAGCGGTTTGTAATGTTCGAAATCTATACGCGTTCCTAGTCAAATATCTATAATTTTCCTATTAATAGGCGTTAATCACAATTATAGCCTCCGATGCTTATTGCACACTGACTGCAGCTGTCCAATCACTAATAATATTCTTCTGTTTAGTGGCGCGTCGGTTTGAAACACCAATCACGTGAGTTTCAAAACTTTGTCCGGAAAAAACGACAGTGTTCTGTAAAATAAATTTTTGTTGATTTTTACTTTCAAGAATCTTCTCCAAATTTTGAAAACAAGCTGGACTTGCGCAATACATAGTCCAAAATATACATCACGCGCGTAAAGTAAAACTATACTCAAACAAGAGTAGATATTAAAATAAACGTATAATGGTAAATCCGTTACAGGTTGCATCTGTGGTGTGGCACATTTTGCATACTTTCTTTAGCGCTCGTCTGTTCTTAGCTTCTTTAAAAAAACAGTGCGAGATGCATCCAGAGTGTGTCTTTAAAGTATGGTTTGCTTTGAATTTCGCGCAAAGCTACACAACGACGATCCGCGCTAGCCTTCCTTAATGTAATAGAGTAAGACCAGAGTAAAGATAGCTAGCCATCACTACTCACCGCTAACACTTGGGCTATTCTTTTACCAAGGAATAGTGGGATTAACTGTCACATTATAACGCCCCCATGGCTGTGCTTTTAAGGAAGTACTTATATAAACCTCTAAGACACGTGGTAACCTGATGAAACTGTTCTTTAATGGTTTTAGAGAAACGATAAACAATTCGTTTTCTTCACAAGCGTTTATTGTTAAACCTTGTACCTGTTGATGATATGAGTTTTTCATGCCATATAGTAACTGTAACAGATATATTTCTTTAAACTGAGTTACATCTGATGTCACAAACAGCTGTTGCAGTTTTCTTTGATGTATGCTTTTTCTCATAATTATTTTACATTATTTATTTACAGGTAGCATTACAATGCCTCTGTTTAGATATACCCGAAATATAATTAACTGGTAACAAACCTTTGCCTTTCCCGTTGTCGTTATTACAGAAATCATATGTTCCAGGAGGTAGTTTTGATATATGCAGTTTGATGTGTTTCTATTTAACATTTCGAACGTAGATTTATTTCTAGCTTCCGACGTGCGTTTCTCCTGTTTATGTTTTTGTTAACACCATCTGCAGCACATAATGTCTCCTGTTGACAGATTCACTCACAATTGTGTTGCTACACGTGAAACGATGTCTTTCATAAACATAAAAAGTATTGTGTTGGACAAACGCAGTTTTTTTCGTGAGATACATGTGCCTGATAGAAACGGTTTTAGATTCTATAACGCATTCATATTTTATTAGTATTTGCTTTATATTTAGTTCTGGATTGCGTTATCAGAACAGGTAAAGTAGCTTAGGCTAAGACTACGTTCTTCTAGCACGTTGACAGCAATGTTTCATACGTTTAACAGACAACCATGTAGTAAGTTTTATTGTGGCACCATGATGGTATTCATGGCCGTTCTTTATCTAAAGAGGTATGTTATCAAGCAATAATCTTCTCTAAAGATCGATACACTTAATGTTACAACTTAATGAAAAACACATTACTTCCAGTGTCAAGACACTTAAAGGCATATCGTCCACACATGACCTGTATTTACAGTTCTATGGGTCACTAAGTTTTACAAGGAGTAAGGAGTTAACACGTATTGCAAACTGAAGTTTCCGTATATACATTATTTCTTTTAATTAAATACTTCACAGAGAACAATTTCAAATCGATTCGTGTCGTCCTTTCTGTTGTATTAAAGCAATGTTTTCAAGTGTATTACCATAAATGTTGGATTTATAATTTTTCCTATTGGTTATTTTTTCGATATTACAATAATTGAAATAACATTTATAAACTATTGTATAGTTCTGTGATATGAGCCTTTTAGAATCCCTCTATCGGCTTCAACCACTTTCATAATATTTTTTGTTATGTTACCGATTTTGTAAAGTTAACTGCTTTAATACTGTGTTGTTTAGTCTACTAGGGTATTCGACTTGTTTGTTAATTTTCGAGCAAAACTGTTCGAAGGTTACCAATTCTAGTTTTCCTGATATTGAAGAGTTAAGACTAGAGGAAATACAGGTAGTCAACACCACCCACCTTCAAGCGAAGGGTGGAGCGACTGTATATAAATAGCAGGATGTACTTTCACCCATATAAGCTCCCTCTGCCGTCACAGAGCGACCTAAGTTTTGGCAGTAACAGGATGTGAATCATAAATCCACAGAGCATCGAAAATAGTTACAAAAATCTAATATTAATAATACGGTTGTTACGTATTTTTATGTTTTATGTTCTTCGTAGACTAAACGCAACAGAAAAAACGCAGATAACAGCTTGTATAATTTATTACACTAAACTATTAACAAATATAACAGATATAACATAAATTATATAATAACAGTGACAGATATTAAGTTTAAACCTTCAAAATTAATTACAAAACAAAATAATACTAGTTTCAAACTTCAAAATTAATCACAATACAAAATGGTACTGGCCTGTATCTAATACAATGATCTAAAATGAAAGTCTCAAATTCCAGTCTAGGGTGTGAATTTGGTCCCACGAAGAAATTCCGAAGCTTAAATGAAGAAGTTTAGCAACGATTCACAGTTCAATAAATTCGCCGACTCTCAGCACAAGCAGTAATTCAGATGAATCGTAGAGATTGACGAAATAAAATCACAGCTTCCGTAGATCTGACTTCAGTCACAAATCCAAGTTGAATAATCACAGCAAACACTTAATCTTTCTCAAATAACTGACTCACTTCTTTTGAAATAAAACTGATGTCTGAATCTCACTCTGACTCTCGCATCTTCGTCTGTTTATATATTGTAGGGCTAAACTCCCCGAAAGACCGCGAAAATTCTACAGGTCTCCAGAGCAATCCAAGCATGTCCGTTCTTGCACGAGACTACACGTCTAGACACGTAGTCACCAGCACTTCATTTATAAACATATGATTGGATTACTTAATTTAAGAAAATTCTAAATGTTACTTTAAATGAAATAACAAAATATTACTTTAAACTTCGAAACAATAATATAAATATGGAAAAATGAATAATAGAAATGAAAATTTTAACACAACACGACATGTTGTCGCTTACAAAATATTTACACATTTACATAACAACGGTATAGAGTTTAAAAAATCCCTTTATCATGTTCTATTTTTCGTATTCACTTTTGTTATACATAACTTATGTTAAAAGCGTTATTTAGTTAAAAGTAAATTATTTTTATGTATTACACCATCTGAAAATCTAACACGTTTCTTTGTCTGAAAGCAAACAACGTCTCGTTTGTACTTTTATGGAGACTAATATCTTTCCTGAAACTAAACATTGGTCTTATTTTACGCATTCGACTGCTTTTGGAGTACAGCGGGAGATTTGGGAATAACGTGCACATTGCACCTGTGCTGAAGAAGTAAATTAAAGTTGGCACGTGCAAATTTCCGTGATTAATAAATAAGTTTTATGCAATATTAATATAGTACTAAGAAAGAATCTTGGCAGCTAGAAATCAATAAAATGTCCCTTTTTTAATCTAACTAAAACTTTTCCGAGATCAGACGAAAAATAGTAAGCTATGGTATTAAACAGATTAAAAAAAAAAGCGCACACGATCGTGAATAATGATATCAGATAGCCGCATATCGTGTTATTAGCTTCGTGGTTCGTGATATATACCTTTCTGGTTCTATCCTGGGAACAAGCATCTGTCCTCCAGTATATTAGAATATTCGGAACCTAAAATCACAGGTTTTTCTTTCATCTTAATTATGTGCCTTAGCTAGTGCCGGTTCAAAGGTATGCGTGAAATCATCCACTGTATTCAGTGTGGTAAATCAACTGAAATCTAGACATTTTTGTTACCGTCTGTCATTTTCCCATGAACTGCATAGCAACGGCTCGCAACAAAAATCTTTCAAAAATGGTGATTGAAGCAAAGTGATATGTGCATTTTTTTTAACGAACGTCTTTGAATTTCGCTTACTGGTGTATATTGTACACATAGCAGTTGCCATAGTAACCGGTTACAGAAACATTTCACTGTAGGCTATGGAATTTCTTGCGCTCGTCATTCTTTGTGAAATACGGAGCATAGATTAATAACGTTATATAGAAAAATTTCTTAGTTTTTACCTATAACTATAGGGGTCAATTTGCGTGCACTGCGCTAACACACGGAACGTGGGCGGGCGATGTTTAATACGATATGATGTGAAAGGCTTGGGGACGCTATTACTGTTTTAAAAAGTACTTATGGTCCATGTTATTTTCGAAACAGATAATTGTTTTTAACAGGAATAAAAAAATGAGAACTGTCATGAAAGAGAAGGACGTAACGTGAGTAGTAGAATGGGACGTACAAATGGTTATTATCATGTAAGTGTTAAATAGGTTTAAAGAAAAATAGCAATCTTAAAAATAATTTGTACAGAACTCTGAGTCGTATATAACATTTTAGTGAATATAATTTGTATATTTATAGGTAATTAACTCTAATTGTTAACTGGTACTAAACATATTTAATAATTGCCTGATTAATCGAAAATAAAATTATTAAAATGAAAAAAAAACAGTGACATAACTTACACAAGCGAGAGAAAGGTTTGAAATTAATTAAATGAGGATTCTACTTCCTTGTTAGACATAAATTGTATTTTCTCTAAAGAGCAACTACAATCACAAAATGGTATAGTTACCTATACCATAAGTAAGCAATTGTAACGTAAGTAATTTCATATATAATTACATAAAAAATCTTTTATATTGATCATTGATATAATAATTGCATAAATGACAAGGGCTGGAATTAAAATACGATATAAGATAATCCTGTTGTTTGGAACAGCCACACAAATAGGGTCAGCTTTGGATGATGTCACAGAGTTCACATCCTATAGAAATGCTCTCAATACGTGCGTCACTGAAACAGCCTATACGTGTTAGCCTATAAAAACATATTGTTTACATCATTAATACCAACCTACGGAAAAATTACCACACGTAATCCTACAAGCCCTTCAGAGATAATTGAAGGTTTCGTTCTTTTACATTTTTACGTGACACAGTAAAATAACAGTTCTCCACTGAATAACTTAAGACCACTATGACACGTTTTTGATATTTTTTCTTCTAACAACAACCGTGGATCATTTTTAGTATAGTGTGTCTGTTTTGTAATAACGAGCTAATTTTCTGTCTAATGATAATGCACGTAAAGTTTGAAAGCTTGTAAGGTAGGCCTTAAGTTCCTTTTATGCTTAAAGTTAAAATTGGTTGCTGGGTAACATATTATTTTACCTTTATTGACAGATACTAAAGAACCTTCTTAGTATAACAAAAATGATCCCTTTTATTCACATCCTTAAAGACTGAATTCACTATTCACAATTCTTGCTTTGTGATATACCATTAAACATTACGATTTAAATAATTTAATAACGATATAGTTGTTGCTTTTTTATATAACACGTTCGTAGTCGGAATACAAGAAAATTAAGTTTGAAATGAAAATTGCTTTTGAAACACACATTGAAAACTGGTACAATATAAACGACTTAACGTGTCTTTTTTAAGTAATAGAACATAGATATCGTAATTCATTCTCATGATATCGTAGATGGGTGAAAACGTAGATCCTACCAAATGTAAGACAGTAATTACTTTAATTTAATCAAATAAAAAGTTTAGCTATAATATATAAATAACAAATCCTGCTTTATTGCGGTGGACACAACAATAAAGCAAAATGGACTTAACATTTGTAAGGCCTCAGGAATTTCTTGATATAAGATAGACGTGTTTCAAAATTTAAATACTTATACGAGGTACTATACTTTCCTTTCAACATAGACCCGGCATGGCCAAGCGTGTTAAGGTAGGCCATAAGTTCCTTTTATGCTTAAAGTTAAGATTCGTAATCTGAGGGTCGCGCCAAACATACTCGCCCTTTCAGCCGTGGGGGCGTTATAATGTGACGGTCAATCCAACTGTTCGTTGGTAAAAGAGTAGCCCAAGAGTTGAAGGTAGGTGGTGATGACTAGCTGCCTTCCCTCTAGTCTTACACTGCTAAATTAGGGACGGCTAGCACAGATAGCCCTCGAGTAGCTTTGTGCGAAATTCTAAAACAAACAAACAAATCCTTTAAATATCAAATATAATTCTATATTTTGGCTAACTTTAAAGCATTACGTTAAATGAAGAAAGACTGTAAATAAAAACTGAGTTCTCAATTGTTAACTCTAACAAGAAAACACGTATCTTAAACGTTAGTGTATGTTTAACTCATTGTAATGGCTACTTCAGCTACTGTTAACACATACGTATACATATAGACATAAGATAAAATAAAATTTTGTCACAGAACAATAAGTTTATATAGAAACTTTTTCGACACTTTCACGTGTCCTTTTCAGTCCATCGTTTGTCAGTAAAAGACATTTTTCTTTGGATTGCTTGTCACATTGTTGTCTGTTTATTTATTATGTGACGTAGGATAACTTAGTATTATGAAAAAAATACAAAACACTGTTACTCAAGCGCTATCGAACGCAAACGTTCGGGTTAAAGAGTTTTGCATTCTTTTCATAATTTATTTTATAAGCCTACGTATGTTCCTGATGCCATCAATTAATATTATGAGCATAACTGTGTTTTTATGGTGTAATATTAATCAACATTAGATTGTTTAGATTTTCAATCACTTTTTTCGTTTTATGCTTCTTCCTCAATACTGAATTAAGTTTTTATTAAACAATAGTAAATAATTTATAAAGTGTTTTATTAAATAGTGTTTTTCCCTCGAAATGAACGTTACTAGTTTCCTTAATTGACACTCAGATCGCGCCTACATAAATCATAGTTTTTTGTATAAGAAAATAATTTTAGTAATGTATTTTGAAAACTTTACTTGCCTGAACTTATAAAAAGTATACATGGTCTTTTTATATTATTACTGAAATATTTCAATATTTTTGCCTATATTTCGATCTTCTTTAATTTCTTCATTTTCAAATATCTAAAACATAGAATGTGGACTTCAAATGAGATCTCATTTTGAAAGAGAAAGCCTATGTTTATTGTTTATATTAGGTATTATGTTCCCAATAACATTTATTGTTGATTACCCTGCGCAATAGGAAATAAGGAATACTTTATATCTGTACTCTACTAAAAAGAAAAGATTTTTTTCCACTGATTGGGAAAACATTATTTGTTTTCTACCGTTAGATATTTGATACATAAAGCTGCTTTCAATTTCTTTTTTTCTTTCCGATCTTGATAGATCTGTCAATACTGAAGATGACGGATAGTTCCAAGTCGAACATAACTCTTTCGGTTTGATAGATAATGTGAGTTGGAAAATTTGTTAGTGCGATGAAATTATTTTTGCTGTTTTGGGAAGATAAATTTTTCTATCTAAATTGTAACATTTCTATTTAGTTCTTAATGAAACTTACCTGTTTTTTTCGCACTCAGTTTGCTAAAAAAACCTTCTCAAATAATATGCGAAATGTATGGTTAGTTGGTTGTTGTTAAACGCAAAGCAATACAAATAGCTACTTGTGCTGTGCCAGCCAAGGGTATCGAAATTCGGATTTTAGCAATATAAGTCTTTAGGCGTACCGTTTAGTCACGAGAGGAAGCAAACTTTGACCGTCTTATAAATTATATTATCTATGTATATTGTTACGTGTTTTATGTATGTAGACTGAACGCAACAGAAAAAACACAGATAACAGCTTGTATAATTTATTACAATAAGGTATTATATATATGACAGATATAACATAAATTACATAACAACAATGACAGATATTAAGTTCAAACCTTCAAAATTAATTACAACACAAAATGGTACTGGCCTGTATCTAATAATATGATCTAGAATGAAAGTCCAAAAGTCCAGATTAGAAATCCAAAATTCCAGTCTAGGGTGTGAATTTGGTCCCACAAAGAAATTTCGAAGTTTGAATGGAGAATGACGAAGTTCTTTTTACGATGTTTTCGATTAATGTTTCAACTTCTCGTTTTCCGCTTCGGTCTCCCCTAAACAGTCCTGTACGTGTTGACTCTCAGCACAACCAGTAATTCAAATGAATCGCAAAGATTGACGAGACAAAATCACAGCTTCTGTAGATCTAACTCTGGTCACAAATCCAAGTTGAATAAAATCACAGCAAACAGTTAAACTTTCTCAAACGAATGACTGACTCTTCTTTTCTTTGAATAAAAACTAATTACTCTTCTCATTTCTCGCATTTTCGTCTGTTTATATATTAGTAGGCCTCTTCTTCTCGAACCATCGCGTAACTTCCCAACATTCCAGAGAAATCCGCGCATGTCCGTTCTTGCACGCGACTTGTCGTCTAGACACTAGGCCGCCACATTCCATTTATAGTCAATTGATTGATCTACCTAATTCTAGAAATTTCTAAATGTTATTTTAAATGAATAGCAACATATTTTTAATTGGTTTAAACTTTGAAACAATAATATAAATATGGAAATATAAATAATAGATATGAAAATCCAAACACAACACGACATGTTGTCGTTTACAAAATATTTACATGACATTTACATAACAATATGCTCATTTTATTAACTACTTTAAGAGTTTTGTTCAAATGCGCGAAAGAAGCTTGAGACGTATGTATTGAATACTCATCTGATATTAAATTTTCGTTTAACAGTTTGACTGTCAAGAAGCCATATACAGATATAATTGTCTGATGTAACAAATACATTTTCTTCCAGTGTAGATAAAGACCCATAAAACTAAAATTTTGTATTTCAAAACTTATTGTGTACTGTGTCAAAAATATTGAAACGTTATTTGTTGATAACAAGTACCTGGGAACTTCGATCCTGAATAATGTTAAAACATTTATTTTAGTGTCGAAAGAACAAGATAAAAACAAGTCCAAAGTAAGTGCCTCTACGTATTTAACAGCAACGCTGTGAATCAGATAAAACTGACTATACTTTCGATATAAAAGACCGACATGGACAAGTATTTGAGGCATCGACTCGTATTCCGAGGGTCGCTGGTTCGAGTGTGTGTGTTTTCTTATAGCAAAGCCAGATGAGGCTCTCTGCTGATTTCACCGAGGGGAATCGAACTCATGATTTTAGTTTTGTAAATTTTTAGACTTACCGCTGTACCATCTGGGGACCAGGGATTCGAATCCCCGTTACATCAAACATGCCCTCCCTTTCAGCCGTGGGGCACTATAATATGACCGTTAATAACACTATTCGTTGATAAAAGAACAGCCCAGTGGGTGGTGATGACTAACCACCTTCTATTTAGTCTTACACTACTAAATTAGGGACGGCTAGCGCAGATAGCCTAAGTGTGGCTTTGCGGGAAATCTAAAAAAAACAACAAAAAACAAATAGTTATTTATGTTTTTTCTAATTTATACATTTGTTACTTTTTATAAGACATATGTACGTTTGTATGTATAGTATTGTGTGAAAGTATTAGGACAAAGACAAGCATTGGATTTTAGGCTACTTTCAAAGAACAATAGAAGGTAAACCACAGGTAAAACATTAAAATGTCATTAATTTTCATATTTAGTACAACAGAAACTCAATGGAGATGTCTGAGTTTAGCAAACAATTGATATTTATTGTTTTCCTTTAGTTTTCATAACTGCAGAGAGTCTTCCAGGGTATTGTTGCAGCATGCTTTAATCAAGCCATCCTTTGAGAATTTGCTCTAAATGTCTCGTATACTCTCATAAAGTTTCTTTGAAAGTAAAGTTTTATTTATAACGTTTCTGATATAACAATATCCACATCTTTAACTAATTAAAACCTCTGCATAAGATGGATGAGTGTTTGGAATCATTATCTTATTAACAGTAGAATCCGTTACCAATAGAACGTAAACCACTGACGGTAATTGTACTGGTCCGTTACTCCATCTATTTTGCAAATAATTTCCGTTGCTTTATCAGAAAAACAAACCAAGCCATCACATTGCCTCTATTGAGGTAGACATCTTTCGTCTTTCCTCTGCCTTACGTACACCCTACGCTTTAAACCAAATATTTCAAACTTCGACTTATCCATCCGTAACATTCTTTTTCAAACATTAACACTCCAGTTTTGTACTTTATTTTAGTAAATTTTAGCCTCTTGACAACCCTTGGAGATCAAAGTAAAGTTGTTTTTCTAACTGCTACACAACCAAATATTCCATTCTGGTTGAGTCTTCTTAATACTGTAGATCTGGATACACTTTTGTCATTTGGCACATGGTTGTTTATATCATGTTTGAAATCAGTGGCAGTCTTTTCTTTACTCCAAAGATACTTAACATCAGTATCATCGAGTTTAGGTGTTCTGCTTCTTCCTTTCTTATTTTCAAATTTATCTTGGGTGTACTTGACAGTGATTGGGGAGCATTTCAAGTCTGCAGAAACTTGTTAGAGAGTCCAACCAGCATCATGTAAAGAAGTTATGTGAATTTTACTCTATTGACAATTATCTACGCTTTTTGGTTCGTGGCATGACAACAAAACGCAATATTATAGCGTTAAATATTTGTGGAGTGCTATTAACTTGGTTTATTCTATCGTATACCGCTAGCATATGATAACTTCTTTCTACATAATATAGTTAGTACCTTGCATGAGGTACCATGAAGTTATTTCAGACCCTAAATTGCATCAGTATGTTCATTCAAGTAGAATCTTTATGCCATGACTACTGGTACAAGTGTATGGGAATTCTAAAGAATAATAAGTATTCCAATCCTGGCTCATTCAATTGTCAATAGGGATCAGCGAAGCATTACGATGGCTTTCAAATTTACAGTCTGTAAGAGCATAGTAGAATTAGCTCATAAAGATGAAAAGAATGATATTCTCTTGTCCCAGCACGGCTACACAGTACTGTATGTTTGAAAGTATGTGTTTATACATGTATATATACGTATATTTATTTTTTTATGTTTTTTATGTTTAACTTTTAGTTTTCTAAAACATAAAAAACATAATTAAGTCGAATTTTTTAAATGTTTGTTGAATTTACGTCCACCCTCTAATTTGTCTATAGGGTAAAATATTTCTCAACTTTTGTAAGCTAGTAGTAGAAATAGACCTATTTAAAAATAGTCCTTCTTAATGTGTCGTCTTTAAATTTACGGCATAACAACGTCACAATCCGGGGTGCGATTTCTTGTGGTGGACAGATTGTAAATAGCAAATGGCGTAGGTTTGTAGTAAGGCAAATAGGCATCATTTTAAATCAGCTTGTGAAAACTAAAACTAAAACAAAGCTTTCTTTGTTTATAAATGGCAGTTTAGTTCCTCCTTAATTGTCTTAAAAATTAACATTCTAAATACAATGCTATTTCAAAACAAGTTCGAGTGTGACTTTAGACTTTTTACATCAAAATAAATTAGCGTGTAAAGTACTGACCCCAATAATTTTACGCATTTATGCTTGAATTATCAGTTCCTTGAAAAAAATAGCGAATGAAAATTAGGTTCAGACATCAATGCATCAACTGCATTTAAAGAATTTTGTTACTACAACGAGTTCTCTACAAATATGTTTGTATCTTTATTGATTATAAAATTAATGTGTGAAAGGAAAACTGACTTGAATAAATCAAATGAATAGTGGTTGGTGAAAGGTACTTACTTAAATACAGTTAGAAATTAATTCAAAGTTAGTCGCATGGAAATAATAATGGGTTAAATTCATCTACATATATTACGTAGCAAGAGTTAAATCAATTAATTTTAGGTAAAATATTCATTATCATACGTAGTTCATAACTTCAAATCTGGTTCGTAGAATGTTTAATTTTAGTTCGGCATTACAACTTCTCCAGATATATACATGTAATTACATTAAATATTAAATTTTAGCGTCTGTGTAATACTAATGCCTTTTAATTATAGTATATACTGATGAATAAGGTACAACCTAAAGCTTAGTTTATATTTTAATAATTAATTTATTTCATTAAAGCTAATAATTTTCTTCAGTTAATTTGACTTATTGCCTATGTCTTTATGTTATTTTTGAAACGATAAAAAAAGGCTTAAAGAACAAAACTTGTGAATTTTTAGAGAATATTATAATTTCGCTACCTTTCCTCTCACTTTACGACTTTAGGCTAAGCTAATTTGGAGATGGCCGCTAATTTTGTACGCCAGAATTTTTTAAAACTAATGGCTGACCCAGACAACATCTATACAGACGAGTATATTCAGTGATGGGGGATTCTAATTTGCGATTCTCAAATTATGAGTTGAACACCGTTACATTTAGACCCACAAGCACCACATAGATATATATAAAAATAAATACTCCACCATAGAGAGTAAAAAAAAATTTTTCTTGCTAGAGAAGTTTCTTTCATACTTTGTTTCAGAATAACTGGTGATTTCCTTTTGCCACCAGTGGCTTAGCGGTATGTCTGCGGACTTACAACGCTAAAAACCAGGTTTAGATACCCGTGGTGAGCAGAGCACGGATAGCCCATTGTGTAGCTTTGTACTTAATTCAAAACAACAAAAAATCTGATTTTCTCTTTTTGTTTTACATCTTAAATTATCTTTTGAGACTCAGGGCAAAAAATATATTTATCACTTGCACTTAAAAAATATTGTCCGATAACTTATACACATTTGTAATACATATAGTTAGTTTTATAGATGAAAGCATCACTGGGGTACGTCAACTAAGTATACATAAACGTAGCATGTGACAAAATTTAACAATTCTTTGTTAGAGATAATAAACATGTGCCTTTTTCCAGTTTTTGTTGTTGAAGTTTTCTAAAGAAACATGTAAAAACTCACTGTTTTATCATATCTTTGAGATGGGCCAATTAGGTTTTAAAGTTAAACTCCACTGAATAGTTCGTTGGTTAACTGTAAGTTCTGCGGAGAAACGGCAACTGAAAGCTTGAAGAAAACTTGCATTTATTTACTACTTAACCATAATCAACTTGAAAATTCTTATACAAATAACATATAACGGTAACACTTTATGGACCACAAAATACTGTAAGGCTTTGATATAGGCACAAATAATATTATCTGTACGATACTTTACATATATGCAACTTGAGTAATTGACTCCAACATGTAGAGGTCGGAATAAGGTATATTTTAATAAATACAAACACTTAATACTTTAGAAAAAATTCTTAAAACTACCTTGAGAATCTGATCATTAATGGTTTTCTAATAATCGTATAATGTTAACATTATTAATTATTGAAGAACAAAGTCGTTTTGTTTCTGTTCACCATAACTATTCTAAAATAATAAGTAAATGTACAGTCATATTAGATAGCAAATGGAAAACAAATATAATAACATAATGTAAAAAATGTACTCTGAAGTTTCTAAGCTCCTGTTACGAGATATTGGAGTAATACAATATGTAAACTTATAACGAAGTCATTCATAGCTTCTTCATATATTTGGACTGATTGTAACTAATTTCTTTCAGTTTGTTCATAATTAACACTGCTAAAAGATCTAGTTACAGTGCTTATTATGAAAACGAGAAATCGACCTACATTGAGAGGAAAAAATGGTTTCACTGAACTAAATAAGTTCCGTATAAAAATGAAAATAGGTTATTTGGTTCTTAATGTCGGTAATGAATTATTTTTCATAGCGGCGCATCAACAAAAAACAACACTATTAACTCTTGAATAAAGATATGGTTCTTAGTATTTTGTAAGTTATAGGGGACGGAATGACATCACGCTCTTATCTAGTATGAGATACGAGATCTGATGGAAGGAGAACCACCGCATTGATTGAATCATCAAAAAAACTGAAAGGTACTTATAATTTTGTCTCAAAACCATCTCAGCTAATTCTTGCTTACACTATTTCTGTCATCTTATTGAGTTTAACATATGTTGAACAAAGTTTGAGAAATTTACATTAGAGACAGCTAATACCCAGAATACTGACATTAATATTATTCAAGAAATATTATAAAAGAAGATAATCTAATAATATACCGTTTAAAAAACTACTTACTATCTGGCTTAACTGTTACGTGGTAGATGTGTTTGTAAAGTATCAAGAATGTTCATATTTTGGTGAACAAAATACAGATTTTGAATAAACGATATCACTAATGGACACAAACCATTGGAATATTAAGACAAATATAAACGTGTAGTAGTTACTTAATTTATCAAGGTTCATAAGTATCCTAAAGTAACATTTGCTGTTTTCTTCTCAAAAGTTTTACATCTTTCCTACAAACAACTTCTAAACTAGTTTTATGTTGACCAGTTTAAACTCTTATTTAATTACCAAACAAACTTTACATCTCTGAGATAAAAAAGGTTTTGGACCCATATTTAATAGCATGAAAGATGACCAGTATTGAATATTGTTTCTATTACGTGAGGTTAATCTGTGTGGAGATTAAACCTCAAAAATTCAGTTATTAAACATCATTTTCAACACAGTAAACTTAATTAAGTGATGCGTTACATTAAGTAGATAAATGCGAATAACAAAGTGGAAGAGAGAAGGTCATGTAACTCGCAAAACGGACACACATAATAAGGGGTGTAATAAAAAAATATAGTTAAAACATTTGTTTGTTTGTTTTGGAAATTCGCACAAAGCTACTCGAGGGCTATTTATGATAGCCGTCCCTAATTTTGCAGTGTAAAACTAGAGGGAAGGCAGCTAGTCATCACCACCCATCGCTAACTCTTGTGCTACTCTTACCAACGAAAAGTGGGATTGACCGTCACATTATACACCCCCACAGCTGCGAGGGCGAGCATGTTTAGCACGACGCGGGCGCGAACCCGCGACCCTCGGATTACGAAGGCACGCCTTAACGAGCTCGGCCATGCCAGGCCTATATATATATATATAGTGAAAAGATGATTAATTTTATAAAATACATACTTTACGGATCTTGTATTGCACACAGCGAAGTTCGTTTTTTTTAAATTAAGAACAAAGTTATACAATAGACTATCTGTGCTCTAACCATCTAGTATTGAAACCTGTTTTCTGGCTTTGAGCGTTGTAAGTGAGTAGACACACCGTTGTGCCACTGGGAGGTGTGGGGGCATGCACTTAAGAGAAGGTAAGGTTTCAAAGAAGAGACCTGGGAAATGAAGATATTTTTACTGATATAAGATTAAGTGCTACAATCTTGTTTAGTGCACAGCATACCACTAAAAATAAATATTTAAACAAAATTAAGTATGGGAGGTAAAAGTGGGTTTTACTTGTGAAAAATTTGTGGGTTATAGTAAAAAAACAAATAGAGAGTTTGTTTATTTGGAAGTAAGCATAGAGCTACACAGTGGACTATGTGTGCTTTGCCAACGACAGATATCGAAACCCGGTTTCTAGCACTGTGAGTCCGCAAACGCAACGCTGTGCCACAGGAAGGCAAAGCGAGAGAAAACGTGACAAAGAAGTAAAGAGATTTTTACTCTTGCGGTATGTATGTATGATTTATGCTGTTAGATCAATAAACCCAACTAAGATTTTATTTTAAAACACTAATAGAACTAGGAGAAACGAAGAATATCCCTTTTGTGAAATATGTTTGTTATATGTACCTTCAAAAATGCGCATAGTTAAGGGCATGTATTAAACTTTGTCCAACTGGGATATAAAAAGGTTTTTGTTTAAATAAGATATACGTGTTACGCAGTCCGTTAAGTAACAAACCACAGTTATGGTAGTTGAAAGGGACTGATGGTAACGTTTGAATACATGATTAATAAAATATTTTTTTACTTTGATACAATCTGTTAATGAGATAAAGCAGAATGGCTCACACTCTATGGAATTTCAGGGAAGGCACCTACCGCCAACTTTTACGCTACTCTTTTACTAACGACTAGTGGGATTGACCAAAACTTTATAATGCCACAACGGCTGAAAGGGCGAGGATAAATAAATTGATTAACATTAGTTGTGAGTAATTCACTCTTTTACAGTTTTAACTTGATGTCTTTTAAATGTCATCCTTACTTTTAGAGTAGTTTATTAAGATTTCATAAGGGACAGGATTATGAAGTTAAAAATCTGTATTTAATTGCTTAGTTTCGAGACGTATTAAAGAGAAGAAATAACAGCTTAGTTACAGTTTATGTTTAATTATTCTTTGCTTCTATTAATGAATAACTCTGACTTCATTTACTGATACTAGATGAGTCACGATTATGTTAAAAAATACAGTACAACGTTAAAACCAAAAAATATTGTCAAAGTCTCAAGCAATATCCCTAGTGGTACAGCGATATATTTGGGGACTTACATCGCTAGAAACCGGGTTTTGATAGCCGTGGTCGACAGATCACCGACTCCTCATCGTCTAACTTTGTGTTTAACTGCAAACAAACAAACTTTGCCAAATAAAAACTTTTTTAAGCTAATCGCCAGTTTGTTTTTAAACGGAACTTTACTTAGCTCTCAAAAACACTTTTCAATGTGTAATTAGTAATTACACTACTACTGTTATTAACATCTTACTTCTGTGTAGAATAATAAAAAAATAAACAACATGAACCTTAATGATAAATTAAAATCCCAAATTAAACCGAGGGAAACATCGTTTCATTAATAAAGTAACACAAAAAAAAGCTTCATATAAACGAGAGAGATTTTTATTAATGTAAAATAATTATAAGACATGATTTTATACGCATACAAACATGTAGTCTAAGGTATGTTGATAATGTAATTTGAATCATTTGATAGTTTATAAGGTTAAGACGAATAGGCCTTTAACACTGATTTCCAATATCAAAATTTACCACATTTTGGTTTTAATCACAGTGGTAAACATAATGGCTTAGGTTGTAAAATGAATTTTGATTTCGGATTTGCTGTGATTTGAGACAGAATTTTCAAAACAAATAAATATTATGTAATAAAAAATAAAACAATTACTTGACTATCGCTGCGTATTGAAAACATCCACCTATAGTATTTGTAGTCAAATGAATAACAAATTATTAAAAGAAAACTGTCCTTGACTCCAACTGTTGATTAACATAGAGAGAGTTGAGCCCGGCAACAGTCAGTTGCAAAATGTCTCTTTGTTAATCCGCAGATGAACTAAGAATGTCGAAACGTTGGTCTTTACTTTATTTTGGTAAAAGTGTTAATAGCTATACCAGCCATCTTTGAGATTTTACTGTTAATGTTAAGATGGTTTTGGATAAGAAAGTCAAACAACAGATTTTTCAAATTGTTACATTTGCAGTTTTTGTACTTTCCTGCCAATAATACCCAGATTCCTCTGGGATTTGTGATACATTTGACCCTTTGCAAGGGAATTTAATGAGTATATATATAGATAGGCAGATCATATAGGTAAATTAGAAGGGTAGCATATAGCAAAAGGTCCTGAATTGTGTTAAGTTGAGAACACTCGTGTTATAGGCTTCACAAAATATGGTAAATAGATACTAAATTTGCATTGCTCCGTCATATGCAAATAACTAGTACTCTTTAAGATAGGCTAAAAATAAAGCCGTAGTGTAAGAACATTCTATTATTAAGAAACAGTGCCCAAAAGTATGTTTGCAACAAATTTACAGTGACTTTTTTGCACCCAATACAAATACACTGTATGAATATCGTCTATTAAAACTGGAATCTTGAAAATGTGCTGTAAATTTCATTGAGTGATGAAAATTACTTATTGAGTTTCTATATTGATGGCTGGATATAGATTTGGTGTCGGGAAGGTGAACCTTTACATGAAGATCATTCTAGACAAAATGTGATGATTATGGCGAGAGCATTAAAGTGTGAACTACGAACTTTGCGAGAGTGTCTGTCAAGTGTCGAAATGTCTAAATCCTATGAACATCAGGAAGTCTCGAAATAACATTGTCAAGTGTTGTTGTTTTTTTCTACAGGACAATATACAGAATCAGCAATATAATTCTCTATACTACAAACCATATACGTTTTATACGTGCTTTTATATGTGCTTCATCACATGTCCAGGTTTTTGTAAGACCAGTAAAGACAAGGTGCCCCAGACTGGTATCGAAACCTAATCGACAACAAACTTCTTAGAATAACAGCAGTTACTTAGACCAAATCCGATGCTACATTGATCAAGATAATGATAAACAAAACTCCTTATTATCTGTGACATCTTATACATATTGCTTTTGTGTTTCGTAAACACTTCAATCTTGTGGCTTTTCAGTTGATATTTTATGTGCCAGGAGTGTAAGAAGCAATTTAAAATGAACATTTTTATCATTTATAATTATAATCCGTACTAACAGGAACGTAACAAATGTTTTAATCATTGCAGGGTTTCATTTTACCTTATTTATTGACAGGAAAAAGCAATGCAAAACATAAGGCCTTTCAGTTTATATTCTTTTCTAGATAGCAGTGTCAAGTATTTTGTATTTTCGACACGAACGACACTTTAGATGAAACGTGAACTAATACAACAGGTCAGAGACCCCAAGATTAAGAGTGTTTGTTAACCTAAAGACAATAACCTAACAAGACCGAAACGTTGTTCTCTACCTTGTTGGGAAAAGTGTTAATGCCCATACCAGCCGTCCTGAGATATATGTTTAGGCAGTCTTTCATAATTTGGAATTACTGACCAGAAACATGATCAACAGTCAGCAGTTTTTAACTAATTAATGAAATATTACGGGCCAGGCCTTTAAGATTCCCAAACTAGCATTTTACAACTGAGTAGCATTGAACGGTTTTTGAAAATGATTCAACAGTTACTTAGTACCAAAATTTATATCTGTAGAATATTATAAAAATAGATATCAACGAATTGTTTCTCAGAACTTTAACACTGCATTTCATATAGTAAATAAATATATCCACTCCTTAATTATTCTTATGAGATTCAGATTTAAACATGAATCTTTACTCCTTGCATAAGACAAGTTAGTAATCCTTAAGGTTGAGATTCAGCCATCTCTAATTTAGAACTACTGACCAGAGGGAGATCAATGAATAAGCTGCCGTTTTGCCTATGCGGGCGCTAGTTTTAAGAAAATATCGGAGTTGACTTCCAGGTTGGTAATAATTTCACAACTCCAGCTGCAGGGTTTATTCAGCAGCATGTCGTGGCACACATATTGGGTTTTCGATTCCCAATCTGACAGGCTAACCACTGGCCCACACCTGGACTTATAGAAGAGTAGTTATATTCATATCATGCAAATCAGCTGAGCCTATAAACAACGAAAAAGAGGAAAATCTAGGTTTAGGTTTGAAATTAAAATAAAAGGAAACATATTATACTTTTAAATACTGAAGTAATAAGCTTTGCACACGCCTCAAAAGACCGACACCAACAAATATTGAAAACGTACTTGCACATAACACATAGATAAACATTACGTTTGTTAATTAATACCATAAGATAATTAGCTTAAATATAAATCTCCCATTGTTACAAGTACACTTAAGTGTATGCGTACTTCAATAGCTGTTTGGATAAAGCATAGTTTTATTTTAAACTCAAACAAGAGTAACGTACACGCAACAAATTTGTTATCATAGAAGCAAAACCGTCATAAAATCAACTGTGCTGGGAAAACACCTAAAACGTCAGCTTGAGGTTTAATTCTTATTATCTATGATTCATGAGTTGTAATTATGCTTTCAAAAAACGTTTGTATTTGCCACTCCCCTTTATTCTCAAGCTAAGCAAAATATAAACTATAGTTTCTGACGATGGGGTACTTCCTTTTTATAAAAATAAAGTTCAAAGTTATTGGTTGAAAATATACATATATTGATATTAAAATCTTTTCTCGTCGGTCAATTTTGTCTTTTTAAATTGATTTCTTTCAAACCACGATTCGTTTTCTAACGATCAAAACTTGTAATTGACCACCTTCCTTTCAGCTATTCTGAATCACGTGACCTTACAGTCAAAGTCGATTCCGCATGACTGTCGACAATGATTACTATAATTCTCAAGTTTCATTCGAAACCGATGGTCTACTGTATTCTGGAATGTCATACAGCGATATTAAACTTTCTTTCACAGCGAGCCAAGCGGAAATTACCAGCAAAAGAATTACAGATTCGTTCATTGTCAGAAAGAATGTTTATCGAAAACCAGAAACTGTTCCAACATATTTGTTTCTCGGCTATCAAAATCAAGATATGCAACTGAATTCCTATCCAGATTAATGTTTATTTTGACCATATAATCTCACTGATGATAAAAGGTTCTACTTTTATGCCTACAAAGGCAATACAAGCGCGATGCCTTATCTAAATTAATAATGGTAAAAACCTAAGGAAAGCTTCTTTAAATGTTTGATTTGAAGATACAGTGAATATATTTTCATCTACATGCAACATTATTTATCTTTTGTAAGTTATTACTTGATGAGACACATTATAAAGCAAGCTTTTTTAAAATCAGGAACGAATGGGGTCAATTCAACTAGAAAATGAGTTACACAATAATGTGATCAAAACAGAGATTAAGCCTCGTTTACTTAGGTTTATAACGACGGTTGTGAATTTCAAGCTTATCTCGTTATATTTTGTATTTATTGTACAACCAGAAATCATGTTATCATCTTAATGAATGCATAATACAGTAACCAGCTGCCTAGCTGGCGCTCATTAGGTGTAAAATCTAAGTTTCATTTTTACCCCACATTTTATGTTTGTTTTTTAATTTAATTTAATTTATCTAATTTATAATTTTTTTAAATTTTTTCTAGACAATACATGTCTGCGCTAGTTTTCTCTAAGTTAGCATCGTAAGACTAGAGAAAAGGCAGCTTGTGATCAATATCCACCGCCAACTCTTGGGCTACTCTTTTACCAACGAATAGTGGGATTAACCGTTATATTCTGACGTTCCCACTGCTAATAGGGTGAGCATGTTTGGTGTAACGGGAATTCGAACTCGCAACCCTCAGATTACAAGTCGAGCGCCTAACCACCTGGTCAAGTCTACATTTTACGTATCTTAAAAATTAGAGTTACTGAAGCAAATTGATTAAATTGTTCGACAATTTTTTTAAGTTTTAAAAACACTTAATTCTTATCTAAGCCCAAAAAATTGCATGAAACTCCAAGAAAACACCTAAAAATATTTCTTACGTTGCCCCAAATGATGTTGTTGTTGTTGTTTTGAATTAAGCACAAAGCTACACAGTGGGCTATCTGTGCTCTGCCCACCACGGGTATCGAAACCCGGATTTTAGCGTGTAAGTCCGCAGACATACCGCTGAGCCACTGGGGGACTGCCCCAAATGCAGTATACTTTTCAGACTTTAGCTCGTCTATCAAACATGGTTAATTTTGAACTAGTAACTTGTAGTGTTACTTCGAGTAAAGAACACGTAAAATATGTTGTTAGTAAGACTCATTTTCCCCTTAAGTTGTTCGTTATTTTATACCAAGATAATAGAGGAATACTAACACATTTAACCTTTTCTGTAAAGTTCTAAGCCGAATAAATATTTAATTTATAATTTTTATTGTTTTAACTGATTCAAATAGCAGTGTTAAATAAAACAATAATTTATTTAAATATATATTACATATTTTCCCTTTCGAAAGATTTAATATAAAATATTTACTTATTGTGTCTAAAGTTTGAAGACCTTTAATTACCACTTGTGTTACTTAATAATTTAACTAGAACACGAGTTTTTTTTATTTCCAACAAGCGTCTGTTTGAACTATTACATTATCAAGACTGGTAAAAGACCGGTTTTAGCCGCAGACATTACAAAGGTTGAAAAGTAAATATCATACGTTACACAAACTTATATTCAGTTTCACATTTTTTCCTATTCACAAAAGGCCTTAAAGTTTTGCAACTCATTCTAAATAATCTAAATAAACGCTCAAGCGACCTTCTTTAGTCGAAATGTTATAATGTCCAGATTTGTGTTCACTCATGAGTCGTACTTTGAAAGGTTTCGAATAAAATCAGTAATGATACGTCGTGCATTTTAATACAAATTTTCTATCATTTCTATAGTTATATAGTTAATGTGTGTGGATCTAATAACGCTAAAATGAGTAAATAATAGAAGAGTTTTCACACGTATCTACAAAACAAATGTAACAAGGACAGAAAGTCATATATCAAAGTGAAAAGTATTACACGTCAAAAATGAATAAATAATAATAGCTTTTTATAAATTTAACAAGGATAGAAAACACGTCATTCTTTAACGTGAAAAGTATAACGCGTTAAATGGTTAAATAATATTAGTATTTTATTCTTACACTTTTCTACAGTACAGATGTAAAGAGGGCAGAAACTATTATTTAATATAATATGAGAAATATAACATTCACTAATCATACGGAAACAACTGTGTAAAATATTTTAAAAACGTGGAGCAGTTATGAAATTTTTTTTATTTATTATTGGGATAACTATTAAGTGCCAGTCCCTTTTATTTTCCACTGTGATACGACACTTGAGTTGTTACTGTGGTATATCGTATCGTCTGTCATCTGTCGTGAATTTTTCTTTTAAGGCGGATAATCAATGACAGCTGTTTGAAATTATTACAAGTATTTTATTTATGGTCGCTTAGCTGTGGACATCGATGTGAGTTGGTTGACAACCAGTAAAACAGGCCACATGCGATGTGGAGAAACGTGTCCGGAAGTCTGATTGATTAATGAAACATGGTTTTTAGTTAATTTTTTTCTATTGATACTGTAAGTCACTAAAGGTTTGATTCTATCCGTTTGTGTACGTCTTTGTCCTTGAACGTTTTTGGGAAACATGGTCATTTATGAGTATTAAGTGATTCGGTTAATATGCGGATTTTACTGGAAGATTAAGGTCACTTACCGAAGCTCGAGATTTATTTAAAAATTTGTGTTGATTTGTTTTCCTTTTCTCGTTGCCATGATTCAGTGTGATCTGAAACTCGAACAGGAATCAACAGTAAACATTAGAGTCGTACTAGAAGTTAAAGGTTACCTGCACTAGTAGAGAGAGGGACACAGTAAGACTGACAAGTCATAATGCAGGTTATAAGACCAAATTATTGATTATGTATAATTACGAAGCAATAGAATTAATAAAAAAGATTAATTATAATTCTAGGTTTTAATACAAATCAGTCATCCAACCAGTAACACCCACCGCCCCAAATAATAATCAATAAATACCATGGCAGTGCTTTCGGATGAAAAATTATTTGACCCCAAACAAAGACTTGAAGTTAAATATAACTGGGGGTGTTAAGAAAATTATTTTATCTTCATCTCACTCGTGTTTTAGAGGGACTTTGGAATCTTAGGTATGAAGAGAAATAGTAAGAGGAAAAAAATAATTTTGTAGAGAGAGGTTGTTAGGCTACAATAAAAAATAAAGGTGAGGTGATGACAAAAGAATATGACTGGTCTATCATAGCTCGTGCTGAGTTAGAACAGCGGATTGTGTTTTAGAAATTTGTCTCGGACCTCGAATCGTTCTATATATTGTACAACTCAATAATCACTAGGTTAAGCCTTGATCGGAAATGATGGTGGGATATACGTATCAAATGGCACAGGTTTGTGATTTAATTATAATATATGAAGTTATTATTTTGTCTGTCCACACTCCACACGCCCCTAGATGTGTTATATACGACAAGACCAGCTTGCAACTTTGTAAAGGAGAAAGCGTTACTTGAAGTATTTCCGTTTGACCATTAATTCTCTCCTCTAACTTTCTAAAAAAAATATTTCATAAAAAACTGTAAAGTTTCGATAATTTGTGAAATTACGCCAGAATAATTCATGAAACTTCCTTGTTCGACATTTCATCAACTCTGGAAACTCAAACAGGCTTTAACGTACGAAATCCATTTCGACTTCATCCTCATGAACGAACATTTTAATATTTGTTGCTATAAGTGTAAAACCGAGTTGTTTATCCAAAGGCTGCACTCATTAATTCAGTAAGGGTCAAATGTTGTAAATAGCATACATTTGTTAGCATATATGAGAAGTGTTTATTTTGTTGTGATTTGCTTTAATGAGAGAAATAAATGCGTAATATCATCTGAATTTCTACATAATTATATGGTTTGTATGCAATATATATGAATATATATATATGCCACTGACTTACACATTTTACGAAGTATTTATATTGTGAAATAAACTAGATGTAATATTAATATACTAGCGAATTTTCGCGCTTTATTACACCTTATAACATTTAGTTCTGCCATTGTCAGTGGTTACCATTCTAATACGGTTATTTTACTCTTGGTTCAAGACAAATTATTAAAGCAGAAAGTCGTTTCGAAATTTAGATGTCTAAACTTCTTAAAATCTTCACAATGTTTACTAAATGTAAAGTTTCTGTGTAGCTCTTTATTACTATTGTATAAACCTGTCTCCTCATATGAAGACCAAACGCATTAACTTATGCCATTTTCACTGACAATTGTCCAGTAATTTGCCTTAGACCAATAAATTTTGTTGCTATCTTTTATGTCTGTAACGTTATAGTTCTTGTAAAGAGAACAAGTGCTTTATGAAGATAACATTTATATTAAGATAATGCATTCATGAAACTGATCATGCAAACTGTAGATGTTATATTTTCAGCTAATTTGATTAATATTGCTGTATTTTACTTAGCAAAAACACTTGTTAACGGAAACTTTAAATTAAAAACTTATTCTTAATATTTTAAGGTACTTTCAGTACCTATATTCTTGAAATATGTATCGGGAAGAATTGTATTTTTGAAAAATAGTTGCAGAATATCAAAGGATGTGTGTGTGTGCAGACGAACGGGAGTTAAACACTTTTAAGTAAGTAACATTTTATTGAGATAATATTTTGATGACTGTGTACCAGGTTGAAGAAAATAAAAAGTTTATGAAATAATTATTTCACTTAGAATTTGAGTCAGCTTGTAGTGAATAAAGAACTCATGAAAATAAGTAGTTCACTTAGAATCTGAGTAAGTTAGTATTGATCAAAAAGTTTACGAAAATAAATAATTTACTTAGAATCTGAGTCAGTTAGTAGTGAATAAAGAATTTATCAAAATAAATACTTCACAGAGAATCGAAATAATTTAGTAGTGAATAAAGAGTTTTTTGAAAATAAATAGTTCACTTAGAATCTAAGTTAGTCAGTAGTGAATAAAGAATTTATAAAAAATGTTTCTCAGAACACTTTTGTCGATAAGCAGAGAACAACGTTTCGATCTTTATAAGCCATATTCAAGCTAACAAAGAGAGTTTGCAACTGATAGTTGCCGGACAGATGTCTTAGGGTCGAGAGTATAAACGGGTACGGGATTGTAAGTGGTGTTGCAGTTGGATTTTAGGTTATAAATTAGTACAGGTGAAAAAGATATTTCTTTATATTGGTTTTAGTTGCTGAATAAGTAGGGCTTCTTTGATTTTGCAACTTTTTTTCATTTACAAAAATAAATAGTTCACTTAGAACCTAAGTCACATAGTAGTGAATAAAGAGTTTATGAAAATAAATATTTCACATAAAATCTGAGACAGTTAGTAGTGAATAAAGAGTTTAGAAAGATATATGTCTAAATTTGAGACAAAGTAAAAAGAATGACTATTTTTGTGAAGATAGACATTTATTTCCTTTAAACTACGACAAATTTTAATGAATTAAGGTTTTATGGAAAACCCGAGTTAGATTGAAGTGATGATTGAATTGTTGGTATTTAAGCACCTAACATTATTTGTTTATTACATTCTTGACCAAATTGTTTGCAAACTGTTCTATATTGATGTTATCATCTACACTAACTGAGTAGTTATTGAATACATGCCAAGGCATTAACAGAGAAGATAGCGTATGATAAGACAAATATGTACGAATTATTATTCGGGTCTATACAAGTTGTTTCGAGTATTTGTTCATACAAACCTATTTTACATAAAAGGGTATCCTTTTGATATAAACATTTTCTGAATCGATCAATTCTTTGCTCAGACAATTTCTCTGTACTTGATGTAGATTCATGCCTTGTCATATATCAAAGTTATGAGGAGTCAAATTGTTTGACCACAGAGAAGCCGTCCAAAGCAAACGGACATAAAATTGTAGTTTGTTATATGCAGAATCTCAAACGTTATCGGATGTTACGTATTTTTTAATGTTTTATGTTCTTCGTAGACTAAACGCAACAGAAAAACGCAGATAACAGCTTGTATAATTTATTACACTAAACTATTAACAAATATAACAGATATAACATAAATTATATGATAACAGTGACAGATATTAAGTTACAACATTCGAAATTAATTACAAAACAAAATAATACTAGTTTCAAACTTCAAAATTAATCACAATACAAAATGGTAATGGCCTGTATCTAATATAATAATCTAAAATGAAAGTCTCAAATTCCAGTCTAGGGTGTGAATTTGGTCCCACGAAGAAATTCCGAAACAGTTCACAGTTCAATAAATTCGCCGTCTCTCAGCACAAGAATTCAGATGTATCGTAGAGATTGACGAAATAAAATCACAGCTTCCGTAGATCTAACTTCAATCACAAATCCAAGTTGAATATTCACAGCAAAAACTTAATCTTTCTCAAATAACTAACTCTCTTCTTTTGAAATAAAACTGATGTCTGAATCTCACTCTTTTTCTTTCTTCGAATAAAAACTGATGACTGAATCTCTATTTTGTCTCTCGCATCTTCGTCTCTTTATATATTGTAGGCCTAAACTCCCCGAAAGACCGCGAAAATTCTACAGGACTCTAGAGCAATCCGCACATGTTTGTTCTTGTACGAGACTACACGTCTAGACACGAAGTCACCAGCACTCATTTACAAACATATGATTGGTCTACTTAATTCAAGAAAGTTCTAAATGTTACTCTAAATAAATAACAACATATTTTAGTTTAAACTTCGAAACAATAATATAAATATGGAAAAATGAATAATACAAATGAAAATTCAAACACAACACGACATGCCGTCGTTTACAAAATATTTACACATTTACATAACACTCTCCCCCTTAAAAGTAAAAAAAAAAGTTTGAACTTGTGGAAACTTTTTTTTTGTTTAGTTTGTTTGTCTTTTTAAACCAACTTAAAAGGGTTAAATCCAGTGGATTCTGAAATAACCTCACGAACTTCAAACAATAACAAGAGAACGCCCTCAACCCAATTTTTTGAGTGTTTGTTACAGTAATTTGGTGGAAAAGATAAAAAATACCTTGTGACTCAGGATGGTATGCACTGGATGAAACTTGATGGAGGTTTAGATCATGCATGGCTTGTTCAAATAGCTTGGACATAAAATTTGTGTCTTGATCTGATTGCACAACTTTTGGAATCCCGAACATGGTAAAGGATTTGACAAGAGCAGTGATTTTTCTCAAAGGGATTGCCTCAGGGAAACGTGTAGAAGCACACATGATCGTCAAGAGGTATTCATTTCCTGCTTTGCTTTTTGGCATTGGGCCAACACAGTCGATAATGACCCTTGAGAACGGTTCTTCAAAGGCAGGAATAGGTTGCAGTGGTGCTTTTGGAATCCCCTGATTTAGTTTTCCAGTCATTTGGCAAGAATGGCATGTCTTACAAAAGTCAACAACATCTTGGCGCATCTTTGGCCAATAGAAATGTCGTCGGATACGATCTAGGGTCTTTCTTACACCTAAGTGTCCCGACAATACATGGTCATGAGCAAGACTAAGAATATCACTCCGATAGCATTTTGGAATGACGATTTGGTGAATAACATTCCAGTCTTCATCAGCAGCAACGTCAGGAGGTCTGTATTTTCTCATTAGCACACCTGACTTCTGGTAGTAACAAATAGGGACAGTTCCTATTTCATTTTCATCAACAGCCAGTTGTAGAAGAGAATGAGTTTCAGGATCATTGTCCTGTTCCTCAATAAGTTTGTTTCGATGAAGAGAGTCGAAAAATGTCTTAGAGTCATCAGTAGAACTTAAAGTTAAGTCAGAAATCTCATCGATGTGAGACATGAACGTATCAGATAAAGAGAAATCCTCTTTGGACTCCTGAGAACGAGTAACAGCACAGGCGGGAAAAACATCAGGAAACTCTTCAACGAGTTGCTCTGTACTGGGAGTAATAACAGGTGCTTCAACAACACGAACCTCTGGTTCCACCTTACTACCAGCCAAATCATTTCCCAAGAGCATAGACACACCTTCAACAGGTAATGAAGCTTTAATACCCACAGTCACTGGGCCTGAAACTAAGTCCGAATGTAAATCTAATCTATGAAGAGGAATAGAAACGACGGTAAACTTCTACACCAGAAATAAGCACACTGGCCCCAACGGATGACTTTTCAGTAAACGGAAGTACACTTTCCAAAATCAAACTCTGAAAAGCTCCAGTCCCCTGCAGGAATTTAATTGGTTGTAGAAGTGAATCGCCAACAAAAGAAACAAAACTTTCAGTCATGAAAGGCTTAAATTTGTCCTCAACAATATCTTCAGGTACATCAATAATATTGGACTTGGAATCCACAGTGGACTGGACAGGGTCAAAATCATTGGGAACCAATGATGTATCCAACGAGGGCGAAACGAAACTATGGGGTGATGGCTTGTTTTTTACCTTATAGCACTCAGAAATCTGATAGCCTGGTTTCTTACAATAAGCACATGTTTTGGATGAGAATGGCACGTTTTTTGTAGATGATGAGTTTTGAGAATAAAATGGAGTCTTCGTTTGAGAATTTGAAGTTTGCTCTTTTTTGTTTCTGTCGACATTTGCATAATATTTGAACGAGTCATTGGGTTTCTTTGCTGTGTGATTTGTTTTGCTTTTGTATGAGAAATCTTTGTGAGTCAAAGCATACTCGTCTGCCAAGACAGCAGCATCATGAATTTTGGAAGCTTTTTGTTCATCAATATAAGTTTTAGCTCCACGGGAATACATCTTTTAAACTCTTCGACTAACATGAGTTCTCTGAGTTTTGTATAATTATCTTTAATTTATCTGGAATCACACCACCTGTCGAACAGAGTTTCTTTTTCACGAGCAAATTCAACATAAGTTTGGCTGTCAAACTTTTTGTAACCACGAAATTTTTCTCTGTATGCCTCTGGCATCAATTCATATGCATTCAAATGCATTTTTTGACGTGCTCGTAATCATAACTTTGCTCGGCCGTGAGTTTGGAAAATACTTCCTGGGCTTTACCTTTGAGAACACTCTGGAGTAATACTGTCCAATATTCGGTTGGCCATTTTAGCCTAAGGGCCAATTTTTCAAATTGCTGAAAATATTTATCTACAGCTTTTTTATTGAATGGAGGTACTAAACAAATTTGTTTGGAAGCATCAAAATTATCCAACCGCATTTGGACAACCTTCTCATCTGTCTGTGCCCCTTTTTCATACTGATTTCTTTATCAGCTTTAATGCGTTCCATTTGTATTTCGGCATCAAGGCGTTTGTTTTCTTGTTCTGCCTCAAGAACAAGGCGTCTGTTTTCCTGTTCTGCCTCAATACGTTTGGTTTCTTTTTCTGCCTCAAGTCGTTTAGTTTCTTTTTCTGCATCAAGACGTTTAGTTTCTTTTTCTGCCTCAAGACGTTTGCTTTCAATTTCTAAACGAAATTTCATTTCCATTTCCATTTTTTTTAATTCGAAGTCTGGGTCAAAATGAGCGACAGGCAATTGTTGTGCAACTTTTTGAGGTAAAACTTTTTGGCTGACCAGATGTTCGACAATAATTTGTTTAATATCTGCTTTCTTCATTGATTGCTTCACTTCTAAATTAAAATGTTTACCAACATCAAGCAATTCGGATTTTTTTAATTCACTGATTAATTTGAAAGAGGGATTCTGATTAAATTCGTTTATAAAATTTTCAAGTTGGAAAGCCATTTTGAATATACAAGCTGTCTATCTGTATAGAATATAAATCTTATTTTATAATAAAATTAAATTGTTTGTTCGAAATCCCGGACGAGCCCCCAATTTTCTGTTACGTATTTTTTAATGTTTTATGTTCTTCGTAGACTAAACGCAACAGAAAAACGCAGATAACAGCTTGTATAATTTATTACACTAAACTATTAACAAATATAACAGATATAACATAAATTATATGATAACGGTGACAGATATTAAGTTACAACATTCGAAATTAATTACAAAACAAAATAATACTAGTTTCAAACTTCAAAATTAATCACAATACAAAATGGTAATGGCCTGTATCTAATATAATAATCTAAAATGAAAGTCTCAAATTCCAGTCTTGGGTGTGAATTTGGTCCCACGAAGAAATTCCGAAACAGTTCACAGTTCAATAAATTCGCCGTCTCTCAGCACAAGAATTCAGATGTATCGTAGAGATTGACGAAATAAAATCACAGCTTCCGTAGATCTAACTTCAATCACAAATCCAAGTTGAATATTCACAGCAAACACTTAATCTTTCTCAAATAACTAACTCCCTTCTTTTGAAATAAAACTGATGTCTGAATCTCACTCTTTTTCTTTCTTCGAATAAAAACTGATGACTGAATCTCTATTTTGTCTCTCGCATCTTCGTCTCTTTATATATTGTAGGCCTAAACTCCCCGAAAGACCGCGAAAATTCTACAGGTCTCTAGAGCAATCCGCACATGTCCGTTCTTGTGCGAGACTACACGTCTAGACACGAAGTCACCAGCACTCATTTACAAACATATGATTGGTCTACTTAATTCAAGAAAGTTCTAAATGTTACCCTAAATAAATAACAACATATTTTAGTTTAAATTTCGAAACAATAATATAAATATGGAAAAATGAATAATACAAATGAAAATTCAAACACAACACGACATGCCGTCGTTTACAAAATATTTACACATTTACATAACATCGGACTACAATAAACATTGTTCCAGAAAAGTCTACTGGTATATACCAAACATTTGCTGCTCGAGATGACCCCATTTCAGTTAGGTTGACATGTCGAGGTCGATAGAAATTTTGCAACTCCTGACGACAGGAACAGCATGAACACGTTCGTTCCAGGATATCCAGAATAACTCTGAATAAGCAACTGACCATACAAGGCTATTTTGCAAGAAATGCTTTCTACAAATCAATGTTATCCAGGATTCATTGTAGTCACAGTATTGTTTGGTAAAACAACATGCTAACATGCAGTTAGGATAATGTTCATATGAATCCTGTTTCCAGTTTGTTAAACTGTTGGTAAGATTTGTGATCATCATTTGTTTAAAGAACAGATGAGAGAAGACTGTTTTTCTGACATGAAACACAGAGGAAATAGTTAGAGTTTGTACATGATGGAAAACTGCTCTTTCAGGGAAACGTCAATGACACCTCCTGCAAACGTCATATGGAGACAATACTTTTAACATATTCCAAAACTAGGCTTAAGAATAACTTTGTGTTCCAAGATGACAATACCACAATAAGCGATTTGTATAGGATTATTTTGACCAGAAGGAACGTAAAAGATTATTATTGTCAGCAACATCTTCAGATTATAATCTCATTTAAAAGTACTGGGGAAACCGAATCGGAAAAATGCAAACCATTACACTAATGCAGCTACTGTAGTCGAGTTGCAGTTCCTTCTAGTGATAAGTTGATATAAAATAACGATGAAATACATCAATAACCACATCGAAAGCATGCTACATAAACTTTCAAAGGTTATTAAAACATGAGGAGGACCAACCAAGTAAGGAATGTTTAATAGGAAGCGATATAAAGTTACAGACATTAGTTATAATGATTCAGCGTTATATTATGTCATTATATATGTTTTGATAAGGCTTTGTTGTGACAATTGAAATGCTAAATTACACGTGTTTCTACGGTTGTCTTATAAACTTGTTTACGGTTTTAATAAATCGTTCATGATGGCCCTGGAACCTGCCTCGTTATACAAATTAAACCTGCAAATGTTTAATATAACACGCATTTCTAAGTTTGACAGCGCTAAATGTATTTGTATTCCATCTTTATAATAATATGTTATTTGTTACAAAGTATGTAAGCATTTTGGCCAGTATTTTGTATCTTTAATTTTGTATTCCTGCAGAATCAAAACCTGGAAATTATTTTCTCTGTCATCATTAAATACAAGCATGTACGTGTTGCTGGTTAAGCAAGTATTTTCTTAAAGGATAACTTCAATAAAAAGTATCACACATTTTTATATGAGAATAAAGAATTGCTAGAAGAGTTATGTGATGTAACCTGGTTTTTCTTGTCGTGTCTATGAAAGTTGGGGTTTCACATTTAGATACATTCATAGATAGCTATAGAACTAGTAATCTGTATTAAATTTGTTTTTTGATTGTTTGTTCTTTATACCGTTAAAAATATGTAATTTTATAAGGTTGACTTTCACTGCATGACTCCGAAGTTGTGTTAAAAACACGTTGTGAACTCTAGATTTGTACAGTTAAATTTAAAATAGAACCTTAAAATGGTCACAAACTCAAACAAATTACAGTCAATAAGTTAAACTACTTCTCATTTTAGAGTCAAAATAAATACACGTATATCTCAGTCGTGTTATACGTTTAGCAAGACATTCTCTTTGTTGTTAATATATCCATTGCCCATTATTAATTTTAAAAAAAGGTCTAAATATGCATATTAATACCTCAGTTTCATATACATATATATTTTAATTTCTGGTATCTATTTGAGATCTGCATGATACAGAATTGACATTAGAGGTATTTTAACGCTTAAGTTCCACCTGAATTATGTTTAACTTGTATAACTTGCAACAACAGAGAGCTTCAGTTTCAAATTATTAAAGGTTTTTTTTACTATAAATAATATTTCAAAACTTAATTTATAGGAAACACAAAAGTGAGAAAAATAATGTCATGTTTTATATTGATCCATCTGGTTTTTTTGTATTCTAGTTGTACACAACGAAGAAAATGTTTAACGTCTTACAGTCATTATTGAAGAAAGTTTACCTGTTATTAGTATGAAAAAAATAAACATTCATAACAGCGCCTCCTTTTAGTTGGATGATTCTAAATTATACTTATTTGCAAAGTAAAGTAAGACAAGAATGAAATGAATAGATAATGAGAGAGAGGGTTTTTAGCACCCGACAGCAGTAACAAATTATTGATCGGTGCTTACTAATTTAAAAGATCACCCGAGAGAATGCTTTCATTATGTTACCTCGCAAGACAGCACCTTTGATATTTCTTAAAGCTTTAGATGTAGATATATTCGTTACCACTTTTTCTCAGCTTTCATTACCAACCCTAATCAACCTTGACAATTGTTTCACAATGAGATTGTAATCATAATGCTGTCAGTCTTTTGGTCACTGTTAATGTATTTTTGATGATAATTTCATAGAACAGCTGTGCCACTTACCACTTTTTTACCATTTATCTCTCACAATCTAATACCTAACTGAATTTTTCTCGCAAAGTACTAGTACTTGAGGTTTGAAAAGCATATAAGTAATTATCTTAATCTTTGGTGAAGACAACTAATTATAATGTCAAAAGTAATGCACAAATTGCTTTAGAATTGCTAGATTATTTTATACTTGTAAATGAGCCTTTATATAAAATATACGCCATTTCTTTATTTTAAAGTATTAACTTCAAATACGTAATGATAACAATAAGTATTTGTCTGCACTGAAGTGTATAACAGATAACATTTTTTAAAATGAAATTAACTAAATAGCATCGTAAAAAGGTAATATTTCACAAATGCGTCAAACAAGCTTTCTTAAATTAAATTTGTGTTTTTCTTATAGTAAAGCCACAAAGGGCTATCTACTCAGCCCACCGAGGGGAATCGAACCCCTGATTTTAGCGTTGTAAATCCGGAGACGTACCGCTGCACTAGCAGAGGGTCTTAAATTAAATAGTCATCTGTTTGGTATTTTCATCACAAACAGAACAATGAGCTAAACCACAAGGTTCAAGTAAATCCATCGCTAACTTAGACTTCTAAACAGATGGAGGGCAATCACGTTGTATCACTCGTCGTCTGTCTCTTCTTTTACCAAGTGGTGATAGTGTTTTCAGCTGAAAGGTGTATATCAGGCCTTACGATTCAAATCTACAACCCAGTATATTAATAAGAAGACCATACCAAACCCTTTTACAGGAGAGTAATTGATTTGACTGTCACACCCATAACGCAATTTAAACAATTGAAAGTGCCGAGTGTGCTTAGAGGCGATAGAGGACTTTAGACATTTTGGTCTTTCACTTAACACCAAGTGCGACTATCTTGTATAATTCTAAGAACTCATGAACGAAAGAAATGGAAGTTATGGAATGTCAACCATTTTGGCACTAGAGTGCCATATCTAGTGCCAAAGAGGATTCATCGGGCTAGCTGGGAAAAGATAGCCATAGTGTTGATGTGAACGCTTCAAATATATCTCCAGTTTTTTCTGGACCAACGACTTTTAAGGGCATTAAGGGGGTCAAACAAGTGAATTATAATTATTATCATCCTTATATAAACTATTTACAAATTAAATTTTTGTAGAGTAAGAATTAATAGTATAGCATTATTTATCCTGTTTCTAATTTATAAACGTATTATTTATTTATACTTATTATTTTATTTTAAATAGATTCACTGTCATTATTCACAAAAAAACTAATATCCTACCAGTCACAAGCTAGAATGAAATGACGATAACGAAGAAACAAAAAAGGTCGTATTTTAATCATTAAAATATATTAAAACGTTAAATTTTTATTTCTCACCTAAATCCCCTAGTAAATTATTGGCATATTGTGAGTTTGTATCTATTCAGAACTTACAGTAACGACAGAAAATGTTCGTACTCCTGCCTCCCGAGTAATGTTTTACTAATAACTTGAAAAAGTATCGCGATTAGGCTAATAGACGTGTCATATATTATTAGTATTATACTAACACACATCTACATACATTTGTATGTAAATTAAACGACAAATAAACATCGTTTATAAACAAATAACCAAAAATAGAAGGGGCAGAAAGTGTTCGTACATCTCAGAACGTGGAGAAAAACTGATATTCCCGTAAAAATTTTGTTTAGTTTGGCGAATAAACTACATTATACCATTCCAAAACTAAACACTGGGTTCATAATTATTGGAATTTAGCCAGCAAAAAATGTACTTCCGGCAATTTAGCGCCGTCTCCGTCATTATCTGCTTGATCATCATGTGATTTAACAAATAGAATTATTGTAAAATACATGCCTCTTGTGTCTCTTTCCGGTATTGCTACACTGCTTAATGTGCCAAAATCTACTGTTCAAAGTATAATTGCCAAGTTTAAGCTCACATAATCAACTGCTAACGTCCCTCGTTCCGGACGCCCCATCAAAATTCCAGAGAGAACCAAGAGTAAGGTTTTCAGAAAAGGTAGTAGAAACCCTCCTTTAACACGTACTGACATGCAGAAACTGGTAACGAAAACTGGGGTTTAAGTAAGCACCTCTACAGTTACGAACATGTTATTCTCTTCTGGGTTCAAAGCATGCCGTTCTCGTAGAACTCCATATTTAAAGCTTGTTCATTTAGAAGCACGATTGAGGTATGCAAGAAAGCATGTAGATAAACCATTTACCTATTGGAAGAGTATTCTTTGGTCAGACGAGACTAAAATCCAGCTTTTAGGCCACAATGATGTTCGCTATATTTTCCGTAAGAAGGGGGAAGGAAATCTTGTTAAAAAGAACGTCATACCTACAGTTAAACACAGAAGTGGCTTGATCATGCTATGGGGTTTCTTCAGCTCTTCTGGTGTAAGCAGCCTTTACCTCGTCAACGGAATCATGAAAAAAGAAGAGTACGTTGATATATTAGGCACTTATATCAAGAATGCTGCTCGGAACTTGCGGCTTGGATGTCGTTGGATCTTTCAGCATGACAATGACCCTAAGCACACATCGAAACATGTGTAATCCTGATTGCAAAGGAACCATATAAGCGTTCTGGAGTGGCCATCGCATTCACCCGATCTTAAACCAATTGAAAACGTTTGGCATGAGTTGAATATCAGGGTTCATCAACGTCATCCGAAAAAACTTGCAAAAGTTGGAGACCTTCTGTAAAGAAGAATGGAAGAAAATACCAGTCGAGTACTGTAAAACAATCATGGAGGGTTTTGAGGAGAGATTGCGCCAAGTAATTCACCTGAAAGGCCATACAACTGACTATTTAAGTAGGGTACGAACACTTTCTGCCCCTTCTATGTTTGGTTATTTTTCTATAAACAGTTTATTTATCGTTCATTTTACATAAGCATTTATGTAGATGTGTGTTATTATAATATCATAATATACTGTACTTTCATTATCCTAATCGTGATACTTTTTAAGTTATGAGGAAAAAACTACTCACGACACAGGGGTACAAACACTTACTCTCGTAACTGTAAGAGATGGAAGATGTTTTTTGTACACCACAATAAACGAAACAAAGTTAATTTCTATGTTTGCCTTTTCTCATTGTTTTTCGTTTTATTTAGTTAATGAAATGAGATTGCCCTAAAAGTTATGTTGAATTTATGTTTACTGGTAGTATAAGCAAAGCTTCGTGTACATTTGTTAATAATTGAAGTGACATAATTGTGTCAACTGTCCTAATTAATTTCACATTTGATCATCAGTTTAATTAATTTCCATTGAAAATAATTTAACAGAATAATTGTTATAGCAGAATATGACATTACAAAGTACTAGTTTCCAGAAAATTAAAGGTTAGCGTGTGATTTATGCTTTAAGTAACGATGTTTTTGTTAAAAAATAAAACCATTACCGTAATAAGCTAAAATGTTAGCATCATTAACTAGAACTTGCTTTAAGTTATAGAAAACTAAATCGTGTTTAAATGTATAATGAACCGTGGAAACGCAAACAAATTGATAATTATCATATTCTTATGCAATAAAACTCTACTCTTTAAAATAAGTATTAAAAACCTTTGGACTTTTGTCTTATTCTCATAACTGTAGTGATATTTTAGTCATTGAGCGTTGAATATAACTTTCTTCGTTATAGAATTTTCTTCATGACTGAGTATCAAGATATGTTAATGAGAGGTCATTCAGCCTGTATATATAGATAGATATTTGTCTTACACATTACTAGCCCCCAGTGGCTCAGCGGTATGTCTGCGGACTTACACGCTAAAATCCGGGTTTCGATATCTGTGGTGGGCAGAGCAGAGATAGCCCATTGTGTAGCTTTGTGCTTAATTCAAAACAACAACACATTACTATTTTACTTGTCGCTATGAAGTGAATTACAGAATTTAAAGTGCTCCAAGCTGTTCATGAACTATGGCTAGATCTTAAGTCATTTGGATAATATAGAAGTGTGGAGAGCTATAGAAGACAAACGAAAACCAGCTAGTCACGGCAAGTTATTGCCAATAGGCTTGTAGGGGAAGTATTTAGGCTAATTTCACAGTGTTCACATTTTCCGTATTAAATGCTAAAACAAACTTTATTTTTAATTTTTCCTTTTCTTATTTTCATCTTTCGAAGCTCTTCTCAAATAAGTGATTGAGTCTAACAACGCAAAATGTATATTTTTTCTTTATGTTAATCAGTGTATATCACCCTTATTTTCGTGTAGAATGACATCATTAATGTTACTCGTTACAGAGACAACATCCAGCAACTATTTTCTGATCAAGCAGATTTCTACCCTTGAAGAAGAGTGAATTGAATAATAATGTGACCTGCAAGCTTATTTAACTTCAAGTAGAAGAATGTATGGTTTGCTTTAAGAGTAGATTCACTTTTCATCAAATAAACCAAACTAATGATACCCTGGGAAGATTTATTTCAGAGAAGTGGTTTAAGATATTCTAAGACTTTATTAGCACATTAAATTCAAGCAAACAACGTGTATCACATGCTTTTTAAAGTTATGAAGCCTAGAATTCATATTGAAGCGAAATGTCACTAAATGTAAGTATATGAAGCCACCTCTACCACATCCATTTTCAACTGTGGGTTGAACGAGTATTTTCATTTTAAATGACTTGTTGCATGAACGGGAACTATTTTAAACAAACATGAACTAAAGAAGACGATTCCCATTATTGTCTCTTACAATAACCAGTGTATTACAAACATAGTATATCCTGTAATATAATTTCGCAATGTATTTAGCATAATCCTGCAACTTTCAAAATGTTAGATATTATAAACCAACTATCTTCTACCTAAACATAGAGAGGAAATGGTCTGATCTTTACTAAACTGAGTATAAACAAAGGAAGGAAACGATCTGATTTTTACTAAACAGAGTAACATTTTGTTAACATATCACAGTTATTTTATTTAGATGTATTAAAGATGCACACGAAAAACTAAACGACTTAGATTGGTAACAATGTTGGTTGATTACTTGAATGACACGTAAATAACCTAAGAAAAGAAATGTCAAAACAGATATTTTTACCGACGTAGAACTTCAACACTACCTTGTTAAGAATACTTTCAGTAACAAATTCCTGTGGGAACTGAATGTTACACATAATTATAATTAACTAATGGTCAAAATTAGTTTTAAGTAAATGCGTTCTTTACTCTCAGAACTGTTATTTTTCTTATCAAAAATGTTTTTTTCGCACTCGCTGTAGTCTCAAAAGTGAGATATACATATATTTATATGTAGAAAAATGTCAATAACAGTGACTGTGATAAGATATACTTCAGGACGCTTAGCTTAATTTTCTTAGCGCTTTAAATTTTGATTCACAAGTGTTGATATATGCTTGTCAAGTCATAAGTGTTTAGTATATAAAAAAATAGATAAAGAACCTTGGGAAATTAACATAAAACTTGTATGAAACGCTAATTGATATTAAGTAAATATATCATTAAAAATGCGCTACCGTTAGTTGGAAGACTGACAATGATATACTTAAAATGAAATCAAGAAATAAATTTTCACCGATAATTTGGTTTGTTGTTACAAAAGATGTTTCCTTAGTTGGTTTCTGTATGCCTGAAATTATCAAGAAATGTCACTGACACTTTTCATTGTACTTGAACTAATGAAACACCTTCATTAATTATACTTTCTAATAAGTCTTATGACCAATGTTTCTCACTCTGATTTCTTAAAAAGAAATGTTATAATATAGCGAGATCTGTGAATAAAAATAAAAGTATAACAGTAGGAAACTGAACACGTGTACACTAAAACCAATTCACACATAATCACCACTTGAAAAGAAGCTATACAGTGACAATATTCACAGACAAGCTATTTTTTATGTTTAATAAAACATTAATGTATCAATTAAACCGTGAATGTAAATATTTTTATTTTAAACATTAGGCTTAGGTTTATAGAAACACTCTCTGTTTTTAATATTTATTATCCATGTGATTATTTTTCATTGTAAAATACTTACTTAATACCACAAGTAAGACTCTCTTGAGTGACATGAATGCTTCTAGAGCTTTATATTTCTCCAAGACCAGCATCTTTGTGAAAAAGTAAACGTGTGCCAGCTACCATGTACTAGTTGAACTTTATTATAACTTTTATTCCAGTCCTCACAGTTCTATAAGAATTGTGTGTACAATATTCTGACCTGGTAGAAATGGAAAGTATTTTGTGAAAGTTTGTACTCAGACTACTGCTATTGTCTACGAACTCTAATAACGTGCATAAAAACTTTTAAAGACTAAACAAATTCACTAAAGTTATTCAACATGAGCTAGTATATTTTATGAAGCAGCTAGACTGCAGTGGAAAATTCTAAAGAAGAAATTGTAAATATTACTGACATGGAAGAGCTTTGTTGTGAAATTCAATATAAACTGGTAGATAACCTGTGACATGAACCTGGGTCAAAAGTTACTCCTCAATATTTGGGATTAATTTCATTAAAAATGTCCTCGCGGGGCAGCGGTAAGTCTACGGATTTAAATGCTACAATCAGAGGTTTGATTTCTCTCAGTGGACACAGCAGATAACTCGACGTGGCTTTGCCATATGAAAGCACACACACACGTTTATTAAACCTTCTGTGTTAGAAACCTAATTCAGCATCATTGCAACTGTAATAATTTTGGTATTTTAAAAATATTATTCAGATGTACAAAAAGTTTTTTTACTCTAAACTCATTCAGAACAACAGTAGTTTGCTGATATTCTGTTACACGTTTTGTGTTCTTTAAAAATATCCCAATAATAAGTATAAATAATTTACTGTTCATTTCTGAAACATTGAAGTTCTTACGTATTTACGTATTTAATTTCCAGCAGACAACAAAATGTTCAAGAATGCAAGGTAACCACAAGTAAACCTGTGATATCACAACATGTGTCAAGAGAAATATCTAGAGATATTGGTAGCCAGCATATAAAAGATTGGATCTTCAAAGTAAAATATTTTATTCAGCAACATTATTCAAACCACATCCCAAAAGAACCACAAGTCACAAACGCTCTTATCAACGGAGCAAAGGCTATTGTTATGTTACGAAATAATTTTTTTTCCCTAAAATAACCATTGTGGTGAATTTAAAAATCTCTTTCTTTATATTATTAACAAATATTAAGTTTCTTTTTGCCTTCTTAATCTTTTCATATGGGGTGTCTCGTGGGTCTTCTCCATTTAAACCTATCGTTCACTACATTCATATCTCTCATGTACTTCCGGCCTTATTTTAAAATCAGCGGATGTTTTCACGAGCAATGTAATTTATGAAACTGAAATCACATCAGATATCTGTCAAGTCCACCAAATCAGCTCCAATAGACTTTTACGCCTTTGGTACGTTTAAATGTGGTCATGAAGACCTATGTTCATGTACAGGGAAGAGACTAGAAATTTGATCCAAGGTTAGCCTCGCTGTTGGCGGCATTTTGTTACAAGGAAACTGTGGTGTTGAGCAGTAGTGAGTTACCTTAGCCATCACTGAGAACCATGAAAGATGGAAGAAGTGGTCTATAGGGCAGCACTGGATCTTGAACATCCATCTTATAATATGTGATGGACTTGAGGATAATATTCATATACAAAATGAAAACTACATTGCAACGAAATTTACTAGCTTACTGGTTTCTCGTGTCAAGAAACTAATGTTGATTTTTATTATTGCGAAAATTTACATAAGAAACTGAATGATCGTATTTAACTAGGACTAGCATGCATGCAAAAGAAAATATATTTGTGAGTAATCAACTTTCGTTTAAAGCTGAGAATTTTTAGAATGTTAAGACGAATATTTGTTCAGATTATGTATATGTTTTTCCTCTGTCGCATGATTTCTCATGTCCCTAATGTATGTCGTTTCTTATGAATCACAGAATTGTTTATTAATGAAGCTGAATTATTTGAGGATATTAAAACCCGCCTGTCTATTCTTACTTGAGAGAAGATTCAGACACGAGAGAATATATTTGAAATGCGTTTTTAATGGGCTAGATCTGCCGAGTTAAAACGTTTTGTTTTATGTAATAATGCTTCTATAATTATTAACTCTTTATCAAAAAACTCCTGATTACAGAAAATTATTTAGTCATGGCATAAAACAATAAACATTTCAGTATGCCAGCATCTTCTATCGTTCTCAAGAATGAATTTCATTCGTTTACTAAACATAAAATATCGAAATCTTCAGAGTTTCGATTGTCGTCAAATAATTCAGTAATTATTTTAATGTACTCCCTTCATGTAACATATCTAATTCCTTTAGTTATTTATTCATTTGTCGTCAAAGACTGACCAAAAATTGTGATATTAATTTTAAAATGACTAACATAGTAAGCTACTCTTAGAAATATTACAGTTCTCGTCAATTAATTGAAAAATTGAGCTAAATTTATTTAAAACATACAAGTTACTAATCTCTCTAAATATTGAAACAATTGTTATTGTTAAACAATTAGAAAATTTGATGTAACACGAATAACATGGTCAGCTCTTCCAGACTGATTTTATTGTGTGTGTTTTTTTGCCTGAAGTGCAGTTATTTTTAATGGTTTTCATGTCACGTTTCAAATACAGTACAAAATTTAACGGATGCATGTTTGGTAATCTGATGAAAACTTCCACATGTACATAAATAGCCAAGTTAAAATAAAGGAGTCAGCCGTATAAATATTTTATATAAGAAAAAGAACCGAGCTCTATTTATGAGGAAACTCTCTAAAAGTAACGTAAAAAATGAAAATTTGACTTTTTTATGACATCTGGAACAAGAAGCAACATAAAATGTTCACTAAATTGTTTCTTGATTAACTTATCTTTCTTTATACTGCTTGATTTTTTTGAGGGGTGATAAAAACACGTACATCTTCAATGAGACCAAGTACAGCTCCGTAATACGTGTGCCAGACTAGACTCGATGTTCCATGGATCACGTCTTGTTAACGTAAAAAATTACTCAACGCAGTTGGAGCTAGTGGGTGTATTATAACAATGACGGTCAAATCTCACTGTTAGGTCTGACAAGAGTAGCTCAAAAAATGGCAGTGAGTGGCGTTGACTAGTTCCTTTTTCTCCAGTCTGTCACTGCAAAATTAGAGACTACTAGTGGAGATACTCGTTAAAGAACTTTTTCGAAGTTCAACAAAACAAACATAACTGCAACAAGGAAAATAATAACAGTGAGTTTACTAATTTTGTTTCTTATTTAACTTAATTTAAAACAGATAACAAGCTGTTATTTTTAGTGTTATGCAACAGTGCTTATCTCTGCTTAAGAGCTTAAAAATAATGGCAATACATCACTTGGAACAAAAGAGTTAACACTCCAGATTTGGGGAAAAGTTCGGTTATGTATACAACGTCACAGTAGTGTTACCCCATCATTCTAACTTAACTAATTTCACTACCGTGTCTCAAGGTCAGCTAACGTTATAGTTAATTTAAAACTAATTTTTAAAACGAATCTTATGCTTAATCATAAAATACACTAGTTAACTCAATTACGTTTCCTGCTGCAAACTATTTATTTTCCTATTAGTAATATTTCCAGTCCTTAAAGTTAATTCATAATTATGAATAGTTCAACGAATTATAAATATTTAAAATATTTTAATATTTTTCCTTGGACATATTCTTCTCTGGACATCGTCAATAAGCATTTATTCGAAAGTTCCTGCAATGAATATCCAGAGCAAGTTATTTCGTTAGAAAAACTCATTTTGAGTTGATTATTTGCAGATTGTATTAACAGTTAATACATATTAACCAAAATAGTATCACTACAGCAACTGCAATTGACAACAATGTGCGAAACGTCATAACTAGATATTATCAATAATAAAAGAACCATGTTGGCAAATTGCAATTGCAGAAAACTAGATAAACTTTTCATTTTATTTTATAAGACTCCGGTGCATATATCATTTTATTAATATGTATTTATTTTCATACATCATACAGTATGGTTATCCTTTGCGTAATACATTTCATTTTAGTTTCTTTGTCGTTTCCAGAACACTTTGAACTTCAAGGTTCTCCCTGTATTTCACTCAAGTAATCCTGGTGTTTACAGTTGGTACAACATTTTTATTCATATATTTCCTAAATTATGAATAGAATAAAATATTTCTTGTATGTTGAGCTTCGAAATAATATTTAAAAAAAATGATGCTTTAAACCTGCATATTACAAAAACAAGTAACACAGCTCAGAAAGGACTGAAGAGTTAAATCTTTTTTTTTTGTATTCACGTCGTCAGCTACAAAAGTTACAAACAGTAAATATTGACGCACGGTATCCCTTAGGACAAGAAAACGTGCGTGTAGATTTAAACTATTGCATAGAGGTCAGCAACAGACCCGGATTTTACATCCAGTATAAATTTCTTATTTCTAAACATGAAGTATTTACATTATACAGAATTCCATCGTCTGTTCAGTCTCATGAGAGAATATCTAAATGCATCCAGAAAAACAATTTGAGACGTTTTTTTTTCTTTGAAATGTTATTTTATAAAAGTAAAAAATGAAAATTTCTGAAAAAAGGTAGAGACTGTCTCATCAATATTACATGAAATGCGCTGATAGTGACAAGAATCAACGAATGAAATAAACATCAGTTTGTTTAATTTAGTATTCAGGAAACATTAAAAATGTTTAATTATATGATATGTTTCAGTAATATAGATGTGCCAAACAAATAAATATATATTTTCTTCATACATTAATGAAAAAATCTATTTCAACGTTCCTAATTATGAATTTAGTGTCTTGACTTCCCTCCAGATGGAGTAATCAATATTAAGTAAATATTTAATAAATATGCAAGGACAAATCAAGACGTTTCTTACAGATGCTTGAAGCAAACGTACAAAGTGATGGACCCAGTAACAGTGAAATGTAATATTTATATTTGAAGCTTTCGAAAAGGAATATTTCGGAAAAGGAAAAAGGACAATATTTAAAATTGTTAAGAGTGTGCAAGTTTTTATTCGATTATTTGATTGTGAAAAGAAATCTGAAAACATTAAACGAAATTAATGAGTTATTTCATACAGTAGGTAAAAATTATTTGCGCTTTTTCCACAAGCAAATATTCTTATATTAAAATATAAAATATCACAAATTTTGTTAAGATTATTACTTTTAGATACAGTATATGTATAGCCAGTAATTGCATTGAAAGATACCTAATAAAAATATATTACGAAATGTTAAAGCTCTCTATAATTCAGAAGTTTAGTTTAAAACATTATAACTTAAAATAATTTTACGTCAATTCTAAAACTGAGGTCGTTGTAGTTAAAAATTAAAAAAATATATACAAAAGTATTAAAAATATTTATACTTTACAATATAGTAAATGCTGTTTATTCGTTTGCTTAGAAGTTTTCTGAAAAACTACATAAAGGTTATTCACACATAGCCGTTTCCAACTTCTAAGTGATAAACTAAAAGAATCGGTTCCTTTTGTTTCAAATTTCGCGTATAACTACACGAGGACATCTGCGCTAGCCGTTCCTAATTTAGCCATGGAGAGAGGATAGCTATTCATCACCACCCACCGCCAACTCTTGGATTACTCTTTTACTACCGAATAGTGGGAGTAGCCATTACTTTATAACGGCTATACGGGGGAAAGAGAGAACATGTTTGGTGTGAGGGGGATTTGAACCCGCGACCCTCGGATTACGAGTGGAGTGCCTTAAACAGATATATGGCAGTATCTCTGGCCAACGTTTGGACTATTCTAATCGAAAAGTGGAATTTATTAATCATTCTTAAAACTGCAGAGAACAATTTGCGACTATTAAATTCGAGCCATAGACTCCTGGATTCAAATTACAGAACTCTAATCACTAGGCTATACGCAGCCCAGACACACTACCATACTTAAACTTTTAGTGCATTCCAATAATTTACTAATTTTATATTTACTTGAGAAAACATGAAAACGGAAGAGATAAATATAATAATAAACAAATAATATTTGAACTCACAATCTCACAATGTAAAACTTAATGCTCTAAAAATTACTAAACATGATCTGAAAAATATTGCAAATTCTCAGGAATGAATGTAATCTGAGTGATAAGACTCGGTTATTCCTGCTGTTTGAGAATACTTCCAACGTTATATATTTTAAAAATATATATATAACCTATGGCCTAGCAAAGCATGTGAATCATATAGCTGTAAATGCTGTTGCAGGCGGGCTCATACAACCAATTGTTCGTGACTATTTTTCTTAAAAAGTGTAATAAGAACTCTGAAGTTTATAAACCACTATTTCAACACTATATGAAATTAGACAAATTCATTGATTAACTAATAGAGAGCACTGTAGAACTAATTCAATAAAACTATGTTTTAATTTATTAAATAAGCGTCTAATATTTCAGTTAATATATTTTACAAATGTTTTCGTTCTATAACCTGAATATATATATATGTGTTCAGATCGACGATTAAGACTTTATGAGACAAATATACCCCTTTATTTAAGATAATTAGATTGAAAACAAAGAACGTGCATCATTTTGAGATACCAGGAACATCAAGAAAGAAACTTGTTACTGGTCATAGGCTTGTTGTAACAAGAGAGAATCCATTAACGCATAAGTCAGTGACAAAACTTGGCCCCTATCCCTAGGAAACAGCAAGTAAAATACTCAAAAATGATTTCATTCCGAAGAAAACGACACAAGACAAGTTTAACAAGTTGCTTCTATCATATATTCATTTAACTGTCGCATATCTCATGTACCTTCAAAATGAAACGGGTATTTGTTCAATTCCACCCAAAACTGTACATATCACCCAAGTTACTGGACCCAATGCTCATGAACTTTTATGCGGTCGAACTATAATTAGACGCTGGGATATTGTCGTTCTAGTACACTAGACGGACTATGGAATGTGTTCAGAAACGAGTGGCGTGCTTTGAACGTAACAATTTTATAATAGAGCATATTTTGCAATAGAGTTACGATGTAGGACTATTGTTAAAAGCGCGGTCGTCAGATAGAATATGCTCAGACGTGGCGACATGAACTATAACGAAGAAGGTATAACGTTTATTTCTTTACTTATTTTGTTTTTGAGCAAAAATCCTGCACAATGACTTAGCTACTTGCACTGTGCCCATCAGGGGTATTGAAACCAAAATTTTAACGTCATACTCTCTCATACCGTTGAGTCACTGGGGCGAGGTAGTACAACATAACGTATTCGAATGCTGAATAAATCCTTCTATTTCTAGAACTTGTTTTGTGTAGCGACAACTGTCTACTAGTATCATTTAATACAAATAATTTTTTCATTGCCATTTTTTTCCTTGGATTCAGCGGTAAGCTAAGGACATATAACGCTAAAAACTTGGTTTTGATACCTGTGAAACTTTGCGCTTAACAACAAACTAACAAACAAATTTCTTAAGTTGCGATAACATTAGTATACTGTTTGATGCAAGAATTGGGTTTTGTGATGTTATACATTATTTGATGATAGGTCTGAGTTTGTGATGCTATTAGTACACTGTTTGATGTTAGTGCTGAGTATGTGATGACACTAGTACACTTTTTGATGTTAAAGCTGAGTTTGTGATGCTATTAGTACACTGTTTGATGTTAGTGCTGAGTATGTGATGACACTAGTACACTTTTTGATGTTAAAGCTGAGTTTGTGATGATATTAGTGTACTGTTTGATGTTAGAGCCAAGTTTATGATAATATTGGTACACTGTTTGATGCTAGAGCCATGTTTGTGATGATATAAGTACACTGTTTGATGTTAGAGCCATGTTTGTGATGATATAAGTACACTGTTTGATGTTAGAGCCATGTTTGTGATGATATAAGTACACTGTTTGATGTTAGAGCCATGTTTGTGATGATATAAGTACACTGTTTGATGTTAGAGCCATGTTTGTGATGATATAAGTACACTGTTTGATGTTAGAGCTAAATTTGTGATGAAATTAATACACTGTTTGATTTTAATGATGAGTTTGTGATGATATTTGTATACTGTGTAATTCTAGATACGAGCTTGTGGTAGTATTAGTATAACTAATCATTCTATAAATATTGTAAGAAGAATACTATAACAGCATATTAAAACATGGAAGAAATGTATCACAACAGCCATTATCACAATATAGACTGTACCAAGAAATAACAGAAGAATAAAACAACTTCTCAAATTTACTTTGACATCTTTAATGTTCACCTAGTGACTGCCCTTTATCGTTCTGTTATTATAGAGATACATTTAGCGGTTCGTACTTTATATCAATCATGATGTGAATGCTACCAAAAGTACCGTTTATGATCATGTCTTTCAACGTTGTTATCGGTCGGTTATGTAAATTGTTCTACAATATAACTTCTTTACAACACATTATAAGGTAGAATCATCAAAGACGAGAACTGTGTTTAAAAACCTGCAGACATATTCACATCATATGTCGTTAGAAGTAGGGACATTGTGTATTATTCAAACTGCATTGTCTATTCTATTAAAAAAATTCAGTTTATCTGGTGAATGTTGCGTATTTGTGTATAAAATACACATGTTGTTAGATTTAAATAGCGCTTCACTGTATATGTTTGTCAGATTTCTGTTATATCCAGTCGAGAACAACGCATTTTGTCATATATATTTTGTGTTTTCTTTGAAAGATATGCTAGTTGCTATTCAGATACGTTTCGTATTCTGTCTCATTTGAGAAAAAAAGCATTTTGCCAGATTCTGTTGTGTTCATTTATCTGATTCATATTGTGATATATTTTAAAATAAAAAGTTCGTTATGTTCATAATGTAACCCATTAGACTCATATTGTGTGTTTTGTGAAAAATGTCCAATTATCACGTTCATGCTGTGTTTCATTCACAGAAATTTTTCAAGTACTTTCGTTTTCCACAAGTTTCAGAACAACATTTTTAGAAAATCAGTACAAATCTCATGGTGACCCTTATTTAAAAAAAAACTAGATTAATTGCAGTTTTTGTTTAAATATTTAAATACATTTATGCACATATATATTTTTATATACACTTATGCTAAAAGGCCTAACAAATCTCAAACCAGTAGGGTTAACTTTTATTGAGAGTTATTTCCCACTAGTTCTATGCTAACCTTGGAAACTCTTCTCCCATCGTCAATCGTGTTTAATTTGATACTAAACACAAACATTTTAAAATAACATCTTGGCAAGTTTTCTACAGATATACTGTGCGAGATCGTTAGGTTTAAAGACCACTTTTCAGCAGACCAACATATGTAAGTGGAAATGCATCACGGGTCTCAGCATCTTTTTCATCTAAACAGATTGTTGAATTTGAAGTGTGGCTGGAAACTGTTGGCTTAATTGTTAGTTTTTGTCACTTTCAAATCCTTGCTTAACATCTTGTAAATAGGTGTTATCTTCAAATTTATCGCAAAGAAAGGGGGCCAAAGGATTCTCATTTATAACCATAGCCTTCACTTTGCTGCACCCGAATTGACTTTTAAAGTGGTTTCAGAATTGTTCGAAATGGGTTGATGTGAGCGTTTGCCATTTCTACGAATAACCTAGAACGTTGAATAATTTGTGTTTTTTCATTACATCGCTTAACAAATCACGGAAATATTCTAAGATCTGCCCCCCATTGGCACAGCGGAATTTCTGAGGACTCACACCGCTAGAAACCGGGTTTCAATACTCGTGGTAAGAAGAGCACAAATGGCCCATTGCGTAGTTTCCTGCTTAATTCTGAACAAATAAACAAATTCTAAGGTTTGGAAGTTGTTGTCAAACAAATATTTAGATATAATCGTGAAGTCACGTTTCACATCAATAATGGCATGCTAAAATATTAGCATATGCAAATCCGTCTAATATACTTCTGTTAACCCTTTGTATGAATTCTCAATCTGTAAAACCACACATTTACCTGTCTAAATTTTAACAGTTTTCCATCGTAGGCATAATCTCCAGTTGCACAAGTCAGGTCCTTTACGTATAACACTCAAATTCATATCTCCTTGCCTTACGAAGTGAGAAGTTTGCATTAAAGTTGTCAAGTTATGTTCTTTGAGACTATGTTGGTATATAATTACTAATTCTTGGGATACAATTTGCCTGTCGGAAAAGGTTTGTTTTACAGTGACTAAGGTTTTTAAATTGTGTGCTTCCTTTCAGGTATTGGTTTATGCCATTGTAAAATCTTGCCGTATTTAGTAAATCTTTAGATATATTATCTCTAACTAACTGTTAATTAAATACGTGACTCGTGTTTATTGTTCAGTACCTGATGAGTCGATTTTACTGAGTTCTAAATTAGTCTGGTGATGTTTTGTTTTCTATTCATTTTCATGAATGTTTCATGCGTTCGTTCTTTTATAGCAGTGTGATCAGATAACGAAGGTCTAGATAAAAGCATCGTGACTAGACAACACATAGTTTTTTTTAATATATTTCATTTTATACGACAGAACATGATAGGCGTAACAGAAGTTGTTTTTTCTCTGTTAGATGAAAGGTTTGCTACTTTTTTATCCACTACTCAGGTTGAGGTATTTGAATTTTGTCTTGCACGTCTTATGTGTAGCGTCTCTGTTTGGTAGTCCCCTACTGGCACAGTAGTATGTGTGTGGACTTATATGGCTAGAAACAGGATGTCAATACCCGTGGTCGGCAGAGCGCAGATAGCCCTTCGTGTAGCTTTGTGCATAATACCAAAACAAAGTGATCGGCAGTAAAATGTTTCGATACTTAAATGTAGGTTTAAAAGTTTTTGTATGACTTTTCTAGGTGTTTTAACCTTTTGTATCTAGAGATCTTACTCCAGTTATGATATTACTTCATAGTCTGGTATCTTTACTGTTTATAGTGTTGTCATTTTATAAGAGTTCATGATATTACTTCACGGTCTAGTATATTTACCGTTCATAGAGCTGTCATTTTATCACAGTTCATGATATTACTTCACGGTCTAGTATCTTTACTGTTTGTAGTGCTGTCATGTTCTCCACATTCAAAAAACACCCTGTAAACATTCACCGTACTTGCAGATAACTGTTCAAGTTAACTTGATAGTTTGAGATTCAACACTGAATTAGGATATCAAGGTTTTTTAGTGCAATGTTGGATAGGTGAACCTCCACCTCGTATCATTGCTGCTTTTGTTGTGTTAGCTCTTTTATGGTCATGATGACCTGGGTGGGTATGGCTTTAATTCTTTAATACAAAGGAAAGGATTTGGATCGTTTCCATAGTACCAGTTTGTCGAAAATGATTCTGTAGTTACGTTACTGTTGTTATAGAAGAAAATAATAAGTAAAATTGTTGAGAAATCATGTTTGTAGTTTTAATCATATAAAACTATAAGTAATTAAAGCTTTAACCCCTAAATTTATTTATTTTCTCAATGCTGAAATAGAAGGACTTTCCTATTTAATTGTTTTTAAAATAGTTTTTTACAGATAGGTGAAGTTTTTTTTTAGTGTGAAAGTTTTTCCATGTGTCGTCATTGTTGAGCTCATGTTGCCACAACAAATGTTACAACTAATCCTTGCGTGTACTCCACATAATAATAGTAATACAATGCAATAAGAGAATGTTTTAATACACAACAATGGCAATAGAACGTTTAGGGATGGTTGATTAATAACATGAAAATAAGGAGTCATGTTTGATAACCTTGCAAATGGAAGTGTGAAAGATTCTGAAACAAACCTATTTTCAACTACGCTAGAACTAACAAAACTTCGAGACACAGAAGTAAGTGCGTATCACCAAGACAGTGGATAATTAAAAAAGAAAATGTTAAAAGTAGCAGAGTGTTAACAATGCAGTAGTTTTTAAGCTATTTTATTTGAATCGTTGTTGTCGTTCAAAAGTAGGCTTAGCGAAGTGACTTTATTTTCCAAAAGGAGATTTTAAACAAACTTTTCTACTGACGGCGAAGAAAAAAGATCGAAAGACGAAGTTGTTTGTAATAGAAACCAAACGAAAAATAACAAAAATAAGTTGCTAAAATAGCTTTAAAAGAAGACGATATTGAAACTCGTCTGACATTGCGCTGAGTTTAATTTATTAGTATCTGCTTTATACTACGTTATGCTATTTCAAATAATGGTCAGTTTTCGATTTCAGTTTTAAAAACGAAATGAAATATTTGATGTGACTCTAAAAGAAAGATGCTTTCTACTGTTTTTAATGTATAGCGAAATTATTTATAAGTCAGAGTAAATCTCTCTGTGAAGTTTCATATCTACTATCGACCACAGAAAAAAGAGAACATTAAACATGTATTTCAATATACATGTGGTTATTTGCATATTATGTGGGGACTAAAGTAAGTCTATATAAGCTTTTCTTAATGATATTTTATCGGATATTTATAACTTTGGTTTAAATCCAACTAAATAAATAACTTTGAATTTTCTAAACATTAAAATTTCACAAAAACAAAAAACATATAATAGAGAAAGAGTGTATGTTTAAACCGGCGACGAGTGGAAAATCAAAGCATTGGCATGGATAAAAAGTTGCACACTCAGAAATTGTAATATTAGAGATATTCAACAATAGAACTAAAATAAACCGAATTTTGGGGGAACTTTTGTTTCAGATGTAATTTTTGTTTAAAATCGAGTAATAAACTTAACATTGTATTAAAAGAAACTGTAGTGAAGTCTTTGTTTGACAATTAATAAATACACAATACACTAATTACAGTAACGAGTATTTTGTTGTATGTAACTTACAAAATTGTTGTTAAGCTGAACTTTAGTAAAATATATTTTAATTTTCGAAAACGTTTTATTTTTCTTATACGAGCTTCTCTAAAAACTCTATCAGAAATGATGCAGTAATTATTTCAAAGGGTTTTAATTAAAATATCTATTTCTAGGGTAAAAATTTTCATCGAAAATGAAAAACAACAAAACTTTTATACTGCCCTTTTCATTAAATCAGTAATTAGAGAAGGAAGTTGCATAAATAATCGGTAATCTGAAAAAATCAGAGACATAATAACAGTTGGTTGAAAATAAACTCAATCAACTCCTAATTAATGTTTTTTCCCCTTAATTTAGCATTTTATAGTTCCAAGTGAAACATATTTTTAGAATCACGATGAAGTTAGTTTTTGTATAATTTATATTTAAAATAATTAGGGACAATATAAAAAGCATGGAAGTTTTTATCATTTCATAATTTTCTAGAGTTCCACACTCTCAGGTGATTTCTTGTAGCCTTAACATATTGACCAAATAGTTACTCATCTATAGCTCATAATTTTGGCCTGAGAAGAATAGATGTGAAGTGTGGCGTTTCAGGAGCTGAAAAAAGAAGGTTAAATTTTATTAATAATTAAAAACAGAGATATAGTCTATGAAGTAAGTAATGAATATTCCGTGTATTTCAACACATTCAGTTCTCTTGTGGCAACATATTGGTCATTTAAATGCTTTAATATTTCGAACGTATTTAGTCTACGTAAAATAAACGATAGATGTAATGTTGTTCTCAACAAAATAACACACAACTCTCTTTAAAGACTATCTAGTCAGTACTCTAATCGAAAGCAGTTTACAAGACAATTTGAGCATTATATTACACATTCAGATGGTAGCTTTGCGAGAATACTCCAAACAAATAAATAATTTAAGGGTAGCACTGCTAAGAAAGCTCTTTTTTGTGCAGAAATTGAAATATAGATATATTTAAGTTTAAACAGTTATTTTTATTTTATTTAACAGAAGTCGCACCGAAGAAAACTTCGTTGTATATTGTCGCCTTCTTTACAATCAAATCTTGTACATATGATAACGCATACATATGGTTTTTCCATGTATATTTTTCATTTTAATTGTCATTAAGCATGCTGTATGGCAACAGAAAACAAAGATAATATATGATAAGTTTTCTCGTTTATAGTTAACATTTAATATACTGATGTGTTTTATTATTAGTCCCAATCACTAAAATGATAACAACTGCGGTTGTTTCAGAAACCTGGATAAATTAGTTATTTAAGGTTATAGCATTTGCGTGTGATTCACTATACATAGCCATGGTTTCACTATAAAAAGGCTTCCTTTCTACACCAACAATATGATACATTACCTATTACTTTATGATTTTGTGAAAGACAACTTTTCATTAGGAGCAGTTGTTCAAATCACGTTCTCGAGTAAATTGATGGTTCCTTTCCATTTCTGACATTTCTATGAATAGATTGTGATCAAAATGAGACTTTCAACCAGATTAAATTAACAGTCTGAGGTTCATTGTCTAGATCCTACAAGTTACCGTATAGAGCTTTCGTGCAGAACAATACGTGTTAAAGTAAATAATCAACTTTTAATTTTAAACACTGTTTTTTACAGAAATTTAAATTTCAGAAACATAAATAATTTTCTTCCATGAACTGCCTTGAACTATTAAAGCACGAAAATCTCCAATTTCAAACTGTACAACATTAAATGTATTAACTGGCTTCTTAAAAGTTGTATCGTTTGATTCGCAATGATATTTTGATGGTCACATTTGGTATCAATTATCTTTAAACACACTCTTTAGGCCTAGATGAGAGAGAAAAGTTCAATATAATGGAAGTGTGGGTGTGAATGTTTTTCTCACAGCAAAGCCACATTGGGCTATCTGCTGAGTCCACCGTGGAGAATATAAGGGTAGTTAAATGAAATGTCATTCACTGTTTATATTAAGTCTTGATTATATTTTAATGGGTAGAAAAATGTTGAATTAAAAATAGTTTAATAAAATAACACAACACAAAGCAAGAAACTTTGAGCTTCCTTGGTAAAAGGTAAAATAAATTATACACATTATCAATATAGTCATGGTTTATTCACGTGAAATAGTTTATATGAAACTAATGTTCAACGAAAGGCACTATTGATTTTGTAAATTCTAAATAACGGCAAAATTACTGAACAGTTGATATTAATTAAAGCAAGAGAACTAATGTGCTTAAAGTAAATCGTTTTCTTTTTGTTAAATAAAATATTTATATAACTTCATGTTCGACCACTCTGATGGAAACATTTATTCAAATATTTTCAATGTTTTACATCTTTTTGAAATGTTCAGAAGTCTCTCATTTTTTTCTAATATTAATATTTTTGTTTGTTTCCCTAAAATAATATATGTTTAAGTATTATATCAGGATTATGGAAGGAATTTTCTCTTTTCTTCAGAAAAAAGAAAGTACAACAAACAAGTGACGTGCAGGATTGTTTGACTTCCGAGTTTCAACAGTGAATGATAAAGATTATCTGTAGACACTGCAGGAAGTTTGCTGTCAAAACAGAGGACACAAAAAGTGAGTTATAATCAATGCGAAACATCAACTGAATTGTTCTCCACAGAAGCAAAGAGCAGATAAGTCGAATTCCTTATACAAAGCTTTCCAAATGCTGTTATCTACATTGTTCTAAATGCATGTTGTTTTTACATATTTTCCACAGTTATTGTATATATAAATACATTATGTACAGTAAATATATTTACAATGCATATATTTTTGAGATACGTAGAATAAAAGTGTGTCTAGTTTATACTTACTTATGACTAAGCGCTATAAAAAAAAGGATTGTCTCAATTTTCTCGCTCTGTATTTTTAAATGACACATTATCTATGTTATGATCGCACCAGCTTTCTACTCGGTCAAAAATGAATATTAAGTTTACTTTTTGAAACCATAAAGAAACTTTAAAGGTGAAGCTTCAATGACTGTGTGAGCAAAAATTTTCTCAATAACTAAAACCCTGGTTATTAAATACTAAACGACACACCTGATAATTGAAAGTCCTGTTATCTATGATTAAAAAACTCTATTGACTACTAAAAGTCTTTCTATCAGGAAGTTAAGGAGATTAACAAAACTGAAAATCATTTTACGAATAATTGAAAACTACTTTTGACGACTAAACTTTCTTTTACGAGTAACTGAAAACTACTTTTGACGACTAAAATTCCTATTGCCAGGAACTGAAAGACACTACTGATGCTTAAAGTATTATTGTGAAGAGCTAATATACAGTACTTAAGCTTAAAGCGTTGTTATTGAGAACTTAAAGACACTACTGAAGCTGAAAGTGTTGTTATCAAGAGCTGTAAGACACTACTGAAATTTATTCCTATTATCAGGAGTCGAAACAAACTTCTGACGAGTGAGCAGTAAGCTAATTATATCAAACTTCGTATAACAGAAAAGAGTTTTAATAACCAAATAAGAGTTTTCAAAATCGCTAGAGTAAATAGTAGCTTTATAATGTATGGTTAAATATTTCATATTAATTATATACTATTAGTTGATTTTCTTTCAGCTTTAATATCAAGCAGTACGTGATTTTCTCGAATAAGTGCATTCGTATCTGTATATTGTGTGTTAGCTTATTCAATGGTTTCAAAGTAGAAACGATATTAAAAACATAGAGAAAAGCAAACTATAAAAAGGTGTTTGTTGAAAGAAATAGGAAATTATAGGCGAAGACTATGAGAGTCGTATCTGTTTAGTTACTTTGTCAAAGTGGGGATAGACTGGTTTAATAGATATAAATGTATAAAATGCAAATAAACTGGTGTAACATGAAAAATTTGTCAACGTGTGAATAGACTGATATAACATGAATTAATTTGTCAACTTGGGAATAGACTGGTACAATGGGAAAGAATGTATCAACATGGGAATACGTTGAGATAATAGGAACAAATGCGTTAACATGACAATAGAAAAGTTTAATAGGAATAAATATGTCAACACGGGAACATATTGTTATACTAGGAATAGATTGGTTACTATGGGAATAGACTAATTTAAGAGACTGAATGATAGGTAATGACTATTAGGCGTTTAAGTGTCGATAGCTTGATATCAATTCTTTTATACCTCAGTTTTGAGATTTCTATTTATCTTGCTTTTAGTAATGAATATAACTAAACTTACCTATGTTTTCAAAGGTATATTAATATCATTATTTTATGCCAGTAACAAGGCATAAAAGATTTATGACTATCATTGTTTTACGTGTATTCGAATAATAAGGTAGTTCTTGTTATAAAGCTTACATTAGTATAAATTTCTTGGACCCGGCATGCCCAAGCGTGTTAAGGCGTTAGACTTGTAATCAGGAAGTCGCGGGTTCGAATTCCGGTCGCACCAAACATGCTCGCCCTTTCAGCCATGGAGGTGTTATAATGTGACAGCCAATCCCACTGTTCGTTGGTAAAAGAGATGCCCAAAAGTTGGCGGTGGGTGGTGATGACTAGGCTAGCTGTCTTCTCTCTAGTCTTACACTGCTACATTAGGGACGGCTAGCGAAGATAGCCCTCGAGTAGCTTTGCGCGAAATTCAAAATAAATTTCTTTTTTTATTGGGGTTTCAGTAAGAATGTAGTTTGTGTTATAAAAGATATATATAAATTATTTTTATTTGATTTCATTAACAAGGTAGTTTGTGCTGTAGAATATATATGAATGTCATTTTGTGTTTTACATGTGCTCCAGTAACACGGTACCTCATGTTGAAAAGGTTATAAGAATATAATTTTGTGTTTTACGTGGATTCTAGTAATATGGTAGATTGCGTAGTTAAAGATATATGAATATCATTTTGTACTCTCAAGACGACTGTTAAGGGTATTAAAACTTTAAGTAAAAGAAAGTACAAAACAACGTTTCGCATTTATTAATTCATCTTAAGGTTAACAAACAAAGTCTGCAGCTAACCGTTACCAGACGTATAACTGCTTGGGTATGTGTGGTCAACGAGTTGTTTTATTTATAATATTGAAGGCTTTAACTTTTTCATCAAATCTATTACTGCATGCGTTGTTTTACTCGTGTTTATGCAAAAATCGTTAATGATGCATGCCTCTTATATATCAAGAAAATTACGTATCTTACTTTAAGATAATTTAATAAAATGGCTGATTTTGCTTGTTTAAAATCTTAACTACTTCTGTGATAACTTTAACTTTTTATTTTCCAAACTGAAATAAACGATTTCGTTGTCCAGTTTACATTACATATTATTAGGTTTGTTTTGATAATATTTTTTTTACTCCTTAGTACAAAACAATTCGTTGTGATCTTGTGAGTGTTTTGAAATCAGCCATCAAGCTCAACATAATAAATTAAAAAAATTGAACAATTACAGTATTTAAGTGTGGTATTCTAACAGACTTCTATGTTGGTACTGTTTTGTTTGTTGTTGTTTTTACTTCTTTGTTGGTACTGTTTTGTTTGTTGTTGTTTTTACTTCTATGTTGGTACTGTTTTGTTTGTTGTTGTTTTTACTTCTATGTTGGTACTGTTTTGTTTGTTGTTGTTTTTTTTACTTCTATGTTGGTACTGTTTTGTTTGTTGTTGTTGTTTTTTAACTTCTTTGTTGGTACTGTTTTGTTTGTTGTTGTTGTTTTTTAACTTCTTTGTTGGTACTGTTTTGTTTGTTGTTGTTGTTTTTACTTCTATGTTGGTACTGTTTTGTTTGTTGTTGTTTTTACTTCTTTGTTGGTACTGTTTTGTTTGTTGTTGTTTTTACTTCTTTGTTGGTACTGTTTTGTTTGTTGTTGTTTTTACTTCTATGTTGGTACTGTTTTGTTTGTTGTTGTTTTTACTTCTATGTTGGTACTGTTTTGTTTGTTGTTGTTTTTACTTCTATGTTGGTACTGTTTTGTTTGTTGTTGTTTTTTTACTTCTATGTTGGTACTGTTTTGTTTGTTGTTGTTGTTTTTTACTTCTATGTTTGTACTGTTTTATTTGTTGTTGTTGTTTTTACTTCTATGTTGGTACTGTTTTGTTTGTTGTTGTTGTTTTTACTTCTATGTTGGTACTGTTTTGTTTGTTGTTGTTGTTTTTACTTCTATGTTGGTACTGTTTTGTTTGTTGTTGTTTTTACTTCTATGTTGGTATTGTTTTGTTTGTTGTTGTTGTTTTTTACCTTCTATGTTGGTACTGTTTTGTTCGTTGTTGTTTTTTAATTCTATGTTGGTACTGTTTTGTTCGTTGTTGTTTTTTAATTCTATGTTGGTACTGTTTTGTTTGTTGTTGTTGTTTTTTAACTTCTATGTTGGTACTGTTTTGTTCGTTGTTGTCTTTTTCAGTCTTGCACATATCATTCCTGGCATCGCCTTTCATGAAGACTTTGAGTATCTCTTGTAGTATTTAACTTTTAAAATTAGATTTATCATTCAAAGCTTACATTGTTCTAGTAGCTTTCTATGAATGGAGAAGAACGGATTCTACAAAAAACGAAACCGATTCAGTTTCCCATGTACAACTATATGGATTGCCTATAAAAGGAGGAACTTCAACAACTGAATTGCAGTTAACAATAGATGGTTGAGATGAAAAGCGAAATTTGATGGCGATATATGATCGGGGTTCCTTTCTATGCTATGGCGCCAAAGCGCTTTTAGCAAACGATCTATCAACGTTTTGCTGGGTACGCATAAGCTATATCTCTTCAATGTAGACTATACTGATATAGTTTCAACCTCACGCTAGCACAAAAAAGTTGGAGAGCTTAGAATGATAAAGTACTCGGTCAAAAGAAAAGCGAACAAACAAGGAGTTTATAAAATCATTCCACCACTAGCCTCGTTCTTCTCTTGAAGGGCTCCGCTCTGGAGCACCAGTCTTTGAGAGATGATTAATGTGTAGGTCTTGATTTTGATGTGAGTTCTAGAACCAGCCTTTATTATCGTTCCCTGGGGGAGGAGCTGAGATCCGGTCATTTGTGGCAATAGTGACATTTCATTTCACGCTACTTACTTGTAAAAGTCATGTCTGATGTCTTACATCTACCTCTCGACTTATGAAATGTACTGTTGATCAGTCCTAGCGGTGGATAGACAAACCACATCCAATAAATCTTTCTATTTGTATTTTTTTAGATAACAGTTTTTTTTGTCAGCGGAAATAAGTCTGTACAACACTCATTACCAAGAAATATGATAAAGTTGATTCTTAACATTTTGCTAGAAATTACTCTAATATTAACTTCTTTTCTCATAAAGTCATAAACCACAGCCTATTAATATAAAATGAAAGAAATATTTCATAAATGTGGCTTGTGCTTTTCATATTATCATTCGGAACTTTTAGTCGACAAAGTTTAGTGAATCTTGCCGTTGGCTGAGTACAACTACATGTAGCTAAACTTATAACGTTTACTTCACCTAGGTTTCTGTAGAGTATGAGCTTTAAGTCGACAAAGTCTGCTTAATTTTGCTTAGCTGAGTTCTCATTACATGTAGCTAAACTTATAACGTTTACTTCACCTAGGTTTCTGTAGAGTATCTTTTTCATAGATTCTAAGGTCAACTTTTGCTTTAGGTTATCAGATAAAAACAAAATCTAATATTTTTTTTAAACCATCTTCGCATTTCACTACTTCTACGAGAGATTCTAAACAATGTTCGGAGTCATGCTGTATAAAAGCATGTATAACATTCACATTGAATGTAGACAAGGTATATAGTTTGCTCTCTCATATTAACAATGCTTTCGGCTCAAAGTGATAAAGAATTTTCATTAAATGTACATATATCTATAATCTGAGAAAAAACAAAACTATTCCAATCAGAGAACCTCAGAGACAGAAGTATGAATTCCAAAAGCATCATGCCTATTGTAAAAGAGAAATAAAGATAACTCTAGTATTTACTGCAGTGCACAGTACATCAGTTTTTTTACTTCATGTCTTATGCATCTAAATATGTTTTGAACCAATAAAACAAAGACGTGCCAGCCAAATAATGAATATTTAAACGTTTTTGTTTTGATTTGTTGCTCCAAGTTGAGATTGCAAACACACAGGGTTATAAATAGAACTAATATGAAGAGTTGAAATGTTTCAAAACAAGTTCCTGTTTGGTGCATTCATAAACAACACACAACAGGATACACATAAATGAGGAACTATAGTGAATTCAGTTATTTCATTTTAAAATAAATACCTTATTTTGTATTTTCAAAACAGCTTCATGTGCAAATTCTTTCCATGAATAGTACCAAACACAGCGAAACACAGTATGATGAAATATGAAAGGACCACAAGAAACCTTTAAAATCTACATAAGAAAAACTACTAATGTCCAAAGTTTTATCGAAACGTTTAAATGTCAAATAGTTTTTCTTCAAATATTTTTATCATTTTATTCATTTCAAAAGTTAGGAAATTTCAATTAAACAGAAGTTTGTTACTTGCCCTCTTAGTTTGTAATAATAATATTTGTGGTCCTTAGTTATTTAATAGTTATTTTGGTCTTAAAGGTTTACACGTATTACTAGTTGACCTCACGTGAAATTGGTGACAAATTTTTCCCAAGCATCTTTCATAATTGCACGTCGAATTGGTTTTATAGACTACCTTTACTTTAGCCTAAACTAAGAAATTTCGTTCTAATATTTTTACTATGTAAAGTAATGTACTTAAATAATCATCGACCCATTCAATTACAAATATATATAAATTTAATAATACAGTATGTTGTATTTTAATGTAACTGCTTCACCAAAACAGTTATGGAGATTCAACAGCTCCATGCTGGGGTACATACAATTTTTCAGGTTTACGTTCTGTGATTTTTATGAACGCTTTTGCATTATGTACCACCCGATAGATGAATCTTAACCAATTTTGGCATGAAAGTTTTGTCAGCCTATACTGAGATACGTGCAAATTTGTAGTTTCACATTTTGTGTTTTTGTGGTTTGTATTAATGTTTTGGTGTCCTTTGCAACCACATATAAGGAAAGATAACCTTTCAATAATCGTGAAGTCACATAAGTTTCAATTCCATCTGTTGGACGTGTTGGTTTGTTTTCAATTTTGCGCAAAGCTATACGAGGACTATCTGTGCTAACCGTTCCTAATTTAGCAGTGTAAAACTGGAAGGAAAGCAGCTAGTCATCACTACCCACCCCAACTCTTGGGCTAATCTTGTACCAACAAATAGTGGGATTAACCGTCATATTATAACGTCCCCACGGCTGAGAGGCGAGCATGTTTGATGCGACGGGGTTTCGAATCCGCGACCCTCGGATTACGAGTCGAACACCTTAATCCTCCTGGTCAAAAGTAGAAATAAATAAAATGAAAATCGATAGTCAGCGGTTGAGGCCAGAATATTAAAATTTTTATTCGAAAAGTAAGAAGAAATAAAATAAAAGTCGAAGATTACTGGTTGAGACCAGAAGTAAAGCTTAGATTGCAAAAGTAGGAAGAAATGAATATTTTTCTTGTTTGTATAAAATAATCTTTAATTGCAGCATTAGAGATCTATTACTGTAAAATTATGATCTCATAATTTTCGTGTCTAACGGAAAGTTATAGAGAAACAAGGGCTTCTTTTTAGTTTTGATTTTCTAAACTGTGAAACTTCATAATAGTGTTAGTTTTTAACTGTGCTTGCAAGTTATGTTTCGTTTTAGCTTAAATTTCGATATAATTGTATTATCTTGTAAAAACCTTTGATATATTACTCACAAGTACAACGCTGACTATTTTAAAATAACGCATTCTGTATTACCAGAAGTTATTCGCGAGGTTTGGAGCAGCTTATCAAGCTATTTAACTATTAATAGTGCAAACGTATCTGACTTATAACCTTATATATATATATATACCAATTTTAGGTTAACGCCGTACTAGACTTTTCTGAAGAAGAATTAATATAATTTTTTTCCTTCTCCTTCGATAATATAATATTTTCTTTTTCACTGTTTTAATAACTTGAGATCATGAAATATTGTAACGCATACAAAATTTAAATCAAGTGCTAGGAAGGCTAATATACATATTTCTCTGCTGTTATAGCGGTAAATCTACGGATTTACAACGCTAAGTTAATGGGTTCGATTCCTCTCGTTGCACACAGCAGACAGCTTTGTGTGGCTTTGCTATAACGAATCACCCACACACTAATGCATATTTACTCGGTTTTCGTGAAAACTGTTTTAATTCGCCATTGCCAGTTTCTTCGTGATTGAAATGACTAATGCTGATCGCAACAAACTTTAAATAAGAAAAATACTGTGAATTTAGTTTTAAAAACAAAAATCAGAATGAGATCAGTTATCTGGTACAAGCTAGTACCTGTAAGCTTGTTTCGTTGGGGAATTTAATTATGTTCAATTTTCTACGATTAATGTCAAATAACATGATATATTATGTCTCTCCACGAAATGAGGAAGAGAAATGAAATATATTTTTCTTCATTACGGTTATCGTGATATATATACAGACTAGCTCGAGAAAGAAAATACAACGAGACAGACAGATTTTCGAGTTTAGTAATTATGAAGCCAATTCTCGAACAGTCTGAGCCGAAAGAATAATTAGAAAACAGTTTGCATGTACTTTGTTCATTACTAAGAGTCAATGAATAATATAAAACCTACTATTTTTTCTGATATAGCATGAAAGTGAACAACATTAGGTAAAACATACGTGAACGAAGATACAAATGCATCGGGAATATATTAGACAGAATTTTGTTTCGTTATTGTAAATAATTCATTAGAACCAAAGTGGAGGTTTTAAATTAAAATTTGGAATGTTTTGGAGTGACAAACAGATAACACGCGCACTAGAAAGTAATAGTTCTATTAAAGTATTTTCTAATTTTTTTAATATCTACTAGTTGTTTTTCATGTGTGTAGAACTTTTAAAAATTTACCGTTTAATTTATTTATATATCCGATAAGTTCAAAACGTCATGAAGTTAAAATAAAACTAGACTCAGTTTTTCATTATTTACTGCTACGTAGAGTACCCGTCCACCAAACACCAAACATGATCGCTTTTTCAGCCTGTGGGCGTTATAATGTTACGCTCAATTCCACTTTTCGTTGGTAAAAGAGTAGCCCAAGAGTTGACGGTGGGTGGTGATGACTAGCTGCCTTTCCTCTAATCTTACACTGCTAAATTAGGGACAGCTAGCACAGATACCCCTCGTACAGCTTTGCGCGAAATTTCAAAAAATAAAACATTTCTACTTTAACATTCAACATTTAAATTTTGTTCTCAACCAGTAATGTTCTACTTTTAATTTGTTTTTTCATTACATAATTTATGCATTTTGTGTTTAACTATGTAAAAAATTAATTTTCATACTTCTGGCTTATGTTTATTTAAAAATATTTTTGTTTTTATAGCTTTATTGTTTCGTTTTTTTAATTAGTTTGTGTATTTCTACTTTATTTGCACACCCTGGCCTGGCATGGCCGAGCGCGTAAGGCGTGTGACTCGTAATCCGAGCGTCGCGGGTTCGAGCCCGCGTCGCGCTAAACATGTTTGCTCTGCCAGCCGTGGGGGTGTAAAATGTGACGGTCAATCCCACTATTCGCTGGTAAACGAATAGCCCAAGAGTTGGCGGTGGGTGGTGATGACTAACTGCCTTCCCTCTAGTCTTACACTGCTAAATTAGGGACGGCTAGCACAGATAGCCCTCGAGTAGCTTTGTGCGAAATTCCAAAACAATATTTTCACACCCACTTTTTTCAGCATACATATTTTGTTATCAGTTTTAGCTCCCGCGTGATTTTTTTCAATTTTAATATTTGAATTTTAAACCAACTCTAATTTACCTTTCCTTTTCTTAAATCGCATCTCAATTCCACTTTTTAGTTCTAATGACTTTTTCCCTATACTGGAAATCAGTTTTGTTTTTCACAACCGATCCTAACATCCCGTATTGTCAGATGACGTCACTCAAAATCATTTGCTTATCTTTCTCACTCTGTACTTCTTCCTCAGTTTATCCCATTTATGTTTATCATTGAATTTATAGATTTTCGCCATATAGATGTCTCCAAATCTATTTATCATAGTATTTAATAGCTTTCGAATAACCAACTTGTTTTTGTCTTATTAACTATCGGTTAATTCCACGTATTACATCGGATTGAGTAATTTTATGCTGCGACACACAATGAAGCGAATTCGATGTTAACTAAACAGAATGCCCAAACAGTAATAAATGAATTTAATGACCAAATGGTACATATTTTAGTTTGTAATCAACAAAGGTATGGACCCACAAACAGCTTTGAGAATGTTTGTTTATTTTGAAATTTCGGACAAAGCTACTCGAGGGCTATCTGTGCTAGCCGTCTCTAATTTTGCAGTGTAAGACTAGAGGGAAGGCAGCTAGTCATCACCACCCACCGCCGACTCTTGGGCTACTCTTCTACCAACGAAAAGTGGGATTGACCGTCACATTATAACGCCCCTACGGCTGGGAGGGCGAGCATGTTTGGCCCGACTCGGGCGCGAACCCGCGACCCTCAGATTACGAAGCGCACGCCTTAACGCGCTTGGCCATGCCAGACCGCTTTGAGAATGAATAATTTACAAAAATGTGTTTGAAAATGGACTGCATTGTATGGATCCCATTTGTAATTCTATGGTTAATATTTAATTGAAAAACACTACATAAAAACACATTTTGTTTCATGAGAAGAGTACGAGAATAGATAACCTTATATTATTAACACTAATGTAAAAAAATTAAAGAATGTTTATAGCACCAATAAAAACTTTCATTGGACTATTTAATTTAATCTTTGCTAATCATAAAACCGCACTACAAACAGCATTCCTTCGACAGCTAGAGCTTTTGAAGTCAGCAATAAACACTACGAAACTATAACAGTTTTATCGCATTTCTGTTATATTAATAAATCATTATGACACTGTAATACCTTATCAAACTTTTGCCGTAAACTACAATAAAAGCACATAATTTTAGGAAACACTATAATAACAATGTAATAACAATAACATTATAATTACAATAATTATTGTTCTCATTAATCACAATACCTATGATGTATGATTAATTTCGTACATTGTTTTCATAATTCCCGTCTTTTATGATTAAATTTAGATATTCTTTTCATCAAACGATCACAATGCCCATCTTATTTTCATGAAACTGTTATAATGTCTGATTGATAGGATTAATTTATAACATTATTCTCAACAAACGGTAACAATTCCCACACGGTATGACTATTTCTCATATTATTCTCATTAAACTGACATAACACCCGAGTGTTATGATGAATTTCCTATACTGTAAACTTCAAACAGCTGAAATGCATTGATTGACTTTTCATTACGTTAATAAACAGAAGTGCGTTGATTAATTTTGATTGTCAAAGATTTCAGGATACTGGAGATCTTTGACAAATATTTCATCATGTTAAACAATCTTTATATCAATGAATTATAGAGAATAACTTTTTATCGTGTATGTAAATTATTCCATAAACACAACGGTATATCTGCGGATTCACTGTGCTAGAATCCGGATTTCAATTCCTGTGATGGGCAGAGCACAGCCTCCCGCTAGTACAGCGGTAAGTCTCCGGATTTACAACGCAAAAATCAGGGGTTCGATTCCCTTTGGTGGGCTCAGCTGATAGCCCGATGTGGCTTTGTTTTAAGAAAAACAAACAGAGCACAGATAGTCCATTGTGTAGTTTTGTACTTAATCAGAAACAAAGAAATATCTCAGTAGTTTAATTTTTCCATAATACAGGGTGGTCGCTAGAAAAGCGGAAAATTTGAGGGTCAGATGAGATCATGAATAAAATGCGTGCTTACTCATTTCTATTTTGATTTCTTTACATCATGAATAAAATTCATGATTTTAATAATTTTGAGCATCTATGAGTGTCATATAACATATGCCTTTAAAAAACTTTGTACAAGTTATTCTTTGTAAAAATAAATAGCTGTTTGACAAATTTTCCCCTTTTCTAGCGACCACCCTGTATTATTAAATTATTTTAATGCTGTAACAGTTTCACAAGCTATTAATCACATCACTAGACTGTCACCATACCACACTAGTTTAATTTTCTAAAATTCTATTAAATTATTTCAACATTGTAACAAGTTCAGCAGCTTCTAATCACACCAGAAGACTGTCACAATACCGCAGTAGTTTAAGTTTTTACCCTACCGATATACTTTTTCAAAACTGTAACGATCTGACAAGTTGCCAGCCACGTCAGTTGACTGTTAGAATGTCACAGTTGACTGTTAGAATGTCACAGTAGTCTGTTAGAATGTCACAGTAGACTGTTAGAATGTCACAGTAGACTGTTAGAATGTCACAGTAGTCTGTTAGAATGTCACAGTAGTCTGTTAGAATGTCACAGTAGTCTGTTAGAATGTCACAGTAGTCTGTTAGAATGTCACAGTAGACTGTTAGAATGTCACAGTAGACTGTTAGAATGTCACAGTAGTCTGTTAGAATGTCACAGTAGTCTGTTAGAATGTCACAGTAGACTGTTAGAATGTCACAGTAGTCTGTTAGAATGTCACAGTAGTCTGTTTTTCCTGAAGAGATGAATTTTCACGATGATGGAGCAATTCCAATATTTTTGTCGTCGTCAGTGAGTGAACTGTCTCGAAACAAAAGCCGTTTGTATGAACTTCCCATTGTGTCATTTACATGTTGTAATATCACAGCAATTAGACGAAGTTTCGTGACTGATTAATCGTCAGGTCATAATTACAGATTAAATTTCAATTTGACGGATTTCGCAAGGTTCTACACAATAAGCTTGATAATTGTGGATAGTACAACTAAAACCTAAGCCTTCTAGAAGTTGTTAAATATACTTAAAACATTAACTTAAGTATCTTAATGAATAACTAGTTGATAAGAGCCACTTAGTTAGATTTTGTTTTTTTCTTAAGATATCCCTAGTTAATGAATTGAAAGGAACAGTTCGAATTGAGAAGTAAGATTCTGTAAACTGTTACAATAATTGCTTCACATAATATCTATATAAAGTTAAAATTATTTAAACAGGTTTTTAGTTTGTTTATTACAGTCGCTCTATTGTCTTTTGGTTATCAAAATGCTTAAACATTATGCTATCAGTTAATCTAGGTTTTGAGAAACAATATCTTTCCATGGTCTAAAAGTGCAAACATAGAATTCGTTAATATATATGTTTTGTGATACAGATAAGATGTGATATCAAAGCTGATAACACTAGACAATGTAACGGCACATTACGTTTTGTAGCATATGTTTTGAAATACTAGTATTTCTTTAAATGTCAAATTTTGCTATTTGTGAAAAATAACACATATAATAGACTCGAATTTTTTTGGGGGGATTCCAGTTAGCAGGGATTCGTATGAATGTTAATGATTTTCAGTTTCGAGTAAACTTGACGACAAACCTGAACATATCTGTATCCAGTAGAAATATTAAAATATTTTCTAGTCTTTAGAATTGTAGGCTTAACTTTATGTGGAACTTGGCAAAATTTTGCTTATAATTTGATTTAAACTTATGAGATCAATATATCTTTTGTTCTCAAAGGTCCTAACAGAATAGTCATCTTAAAATCTGATGTTTTACAAGTCAATTAACCTTGATGTATATATCCATTTTTAAAGCGTTATCCGTTTATCTTTTATTGTATTGAGGTTTGTCTAACAGACCAATCAATATAATTTTACTTTACAATTTGTTCTTGACATTATAGAAAAATATCTTCAAAAGAATGGAAGTTTTTACCGCGTTTTTAGAAGAAATCACTGTTAGTGATATAAGTTAGTTTTTATATCTTAAAATAACTATGTTGTGTTATGAATTTCTCATGAATTTTAAGTTTGAACAAAATCTTTAGAACTATTTAGTTCTTACTGTAAAGAACATTACTCCATAAGTGTTGTTCAGTCTTTTAAACTACGATAAAATTATTTTTCATTAACGTTTTTATTTTCATTAAAATTATAATTTCATACACCGTTATATTATTGCTTTATACGAATCTTGAATTTATCATAAAATTAGACCTAATTTGAGTCAGTAATAATGAAAAATAAATTGTGTCAGTTTGTATTTTCCTTCCAACCGAGAGTCTCAGAAGACATCTGTATGGACGTTAGGGTTGTTTTTATAAACATTTGTAATTGAAAGATTGACTTTAAAGGTTTCGAATCTTCTCTTTTATGCCCGGTTTCTGTTTCTTATCTTTTGAAATTTGCGATTCATGACAGTAAGATTCATTTAAGCAGTTTTATTTTAATTTTTATCATCAAAAATGTTTTCAGTTATAGTCAAAAAATATTCTAAACTCAACATTTGCAGAAAATCTAACACAGAGACCTCTTTTTCTTCTGTCTTGTTTTCAAGTACGCTGAACGTATTAGAATACGGCAGATTCTCATCTAACCTTCCTCCTCTGTAAAAAGATTCTAAGCTTACTGGTTATGTTTTACTTCATGTGGATAACAACTTTAAACAATGTTTAACAGTGCTTGCAATGTAAGACTGATAGATGTAGTTTAATCGCGAATGAACTCTGTGGTGTGACTTGTGGATTATTTTGCTGTTGTTGTCGTTTGTAACATTAGCTATGATAGGATTATTATTCAGTGTAACCCTGTACGTTATCGACATGTCTTGTTAGCGATCATACTTCTTCTCTAATGTAATAACATATAAATCTTTTATTATTTTTCCATGACTGGACAATTAATGCTCCAACAATAGAAAAAGTCTAGTACAAAATCACTGCGATAGCAAATCATAGACCACACACAATACACTTCAAACTATGAATACATTATAAGTAAGACTGCTAATATCTCAACATCGATGGTAAGTGGTTCGCTATGAGTGCTGTGTCCTCTTATCAAATACGAATTTATAGAACAAAGTTATGTACACGTTGAAAAAGAGGGTCTTTGTTAGCATATTTTACTTGCGTTTTATTACAACGCAATTAAACACGGCATATTTGTCTATTCGTTAAAATAGCCTGCTTCATGTGGACCTTTTTAATCTTTATATGTTTCTAGTTCGTATCTTTCTGCAACATTCATAACAAAAAATAATGACAACCAAACATTTTGTAATATTAACAAGTAAGAGGAAAGCTCAATACATAAGTTATACAAGGCCTGGCATGGCCAAGCGCGTAAGGCGTGCGACTCGTAATCCGAGGGTCGCGGGTTCGCGCCCGCGTCGCGCTAAACATGCTCGCCCTCCCAGCCGTGGGGGTGTATAATGTGACGGTCAATCCCACTACTCGTTGGTAAAAGAGTAGCCCAAGAGTTGGCGGTGGGTGGTGATGACTAGCTACCTTCCCTCTAGTCTTACACTGCTAAATTAGGGACGGCTAGCACAGATAGCCCTCGATTAGCTTTGAGCGAAATTCCAAAAACAAACAAAACAACTTGTACAATACTTAACTGTCTGCAATGAAAAAGGTGTCAAAACTGCCTGTAACAAATCAAAAGATTAAATATGATAGCAGAAACTGATCTAAGAAGTAAATATGTACTGTATTACATATCAACATCAACATGCATACACTACTTCAGGGCCGGGCTTCGCCAGGCGATTAGGGTCATGGGTTCGAATCTCCGTCACACATACTGGCCTTTTCAGCTGTGGTGGCGCTATAAGGTGACGGACAGTCCCACTATTTGTTGGTAAAAGAATATACCAAGAGTTGGCGGTGGGTGGTGATGACTAACTGCGTTCACTCTAGCCTTTCACTGCTAAATTATGGATGGCTAATCATCCAGAAATTCCTCATGTAGCTTTGCGCAAAATTAAAAAACAAATAAACACTACTTTAGCTAAACAACGAAAAATGGCGGTGAAATCAGGTACTTGTTTAAAATTTCAGCACAAAAACAATATTTGAGATTTAATAATCATCACAAGAACAATATGTGAGGTGCATTAATCAACACAAGAACAATATGTGAGGTGCAATAATCAACACAAAAACAATATGTGAGGTGCAATAATCAACACAAGAACAATATGTGAGGTGCAATAATCAACACAAGAACAATATGTGAGATGTAATGATCAACACAAGAACAATATGTGAGATATAATAATAAGCACAAGAACAAAATGTGAAATCTAATAAAAATGTATAAAGGGGAATATTTTGTTTTATCTATATGTTGGTAAGAATGTAACCCTAAACTTCTTAAAAAATACATTGTTTATTGATTCGTTGTCAAAGCCAAGTACGTTTATTTCAATACCAGCTTAACTAAATGCAACATAAATGATTTCATAATCAATCAGGAGATTTTTTTTACTCTGCCGATTAAATATTTTTGAATAGGTAGATATCACTTCACATGAAAACGACGGCACTATCTGAGGATTTTGGAAACACAGTAGCCCCTAAAACCCAATGCATAAGTAACAAGAAATTAGAGTTTTGTTTTAGTAGGATATGCGATTCTTCTTTATTGTTGTTAGCAAACGCTCTATAAGCTTCAACGAAACTGGCAGAACGTTTGCTTTCGTTATTTGCGTGTTACACGGATGAAACCCTTTACCTTGTAACAACGAAAAGATGGCTCAGTGGGAACAAAAACGGATTTCTTGTTCCAAAGTCTCACGTGATCTCTAAGTGCAACACGATCTTTCCATTTGTCCAATTCTTGTATCTATAGTTCTACACATTTTACTACATCTGTAACACACACACCCTTTTCCCCCTCATAAAGCTATTTCCAGTGTAATCACATCACACACCTGTAACACACGCCCCTCCCAGCGGTAGACATTATGTATCTCTCGGATAAAACAAAATATAGCCTAATTCTTCATATTGCTTCTAAGTTACTCGTGTTCATATTTACCCACCTTCGTTTTGTTTTGAATTTCTTTGCAAGCAACAAAGTGTGACTGAACTATGTACTTACATTATTTCCTTCCTCTCTGACAATAAACGAACAAGTAACAGAAACAACCAAAAAATTTATAGAAGAGATAAGATATTTCTGTTCTTATTATTAAACTTCCATCCTTTAATATACTGTTCACAATAGCTTTTGGCTTTGTGTTTATTTTGATAACCACCTGTCAATTAAGATCCACCAGAAATATAAAAGTTTTCACTCACACGTCAGACATTTGATTTCCTTGTTCACGTTCAGAAACTTTTTGTCACAATGATATTCGATGGAAATAAGTAGAAAAGAAACCCAAACCCATTAAATAGTTTAAGATGTAAGGCTGCCATGTTATTTAGGAAGCAGTGTGATCTTGTCGGTATAATTAGGGTAAATAAACCCAGTCTTATCAGCAAAAAAAATATCACTGAACAAGAAAGTTCATATACACTTTTACAATTATGCAAATTAGGTTTGTCAATAACTACACAAATATAATAACTTCAGTGTGAAAAAAACCTTCCCCGTTTGGAATAATGAGGTAATATAATTACCTTATTAAAGGTTACTTCGCTAAAAAACACGCATTTAAAGTAGCATTCGAAGACGTACATTATACTCACAAACAAAATCTTTATCATGTTTTTATTTAAAATGTAAAAGAAATATATGTTTACCTTCTCTCCGCTAAATAATCTGTCTAATATAATGCAACATTTTTTCGAAAATACTGATGTGTTCATCTTTTCCTTCAAATACTCAGAAATTGCTATTTTTGCAGTATGCTTTATCATTCAGTTATTTGAAAATAATTTTTATATACTTATTACTGCTTTTACATTTTATCTTTTCAACATTCAGTTCAGAATTTGAAAATACTGAACACCTAAAAGTTGCAACTGATTCTCAAAATACAAAAGCCCAGCAATTAAAAATAACACGTTTTGAAATTTTCTATATTGTGTTAAAGTAACTAAAAAAATATGTAATGCAAAACAAGATTGAATTTTTACTTCATTAAAACGATAACATTATTTATCTATTAAGGCAGGGTTTTAGTGATTTTGATAGATACCAATGAAAAGCCTTTTCATAAGGAATTGTTTTTAAAAGAGACAAATTAAAAATAAACTTTACTCAAAAGTCTTAAGATGTTTTAATTTACTAGCCTAATCTGGCATTATCGATATTTTGGCTTCAAGTTTAAAATTAGTCCTTATATTTTTGTAGTTAACCTAAGTAATACTAATAATGAGAGTGTTATGCAGACAAATTATTGATTTTATAGCGTCTACAGTATAACGGTGCTGTTGGAAAGTAACAGCAACTTTAAGATAAAATCAGATGTGGTCTAATGGTTGACTGCGTATCAAAAGGTTCAAGGTTCAAACCGCGACATACCACTGAGTATTAAACGCAATTTGAGTTTAGAAGGCAGTATAACTCTGGCAGTCAATCCGATTATTCGATTAAGTGTAACTGTGTAGAGAGGGTTACTTCTGCTGTGATAAGTAGTTCTCAATTACAGATGGATATGCCTTAACTCTTCAATGTAGCATTTGTGTTCAGTTTGGAAACATCTGATATCAGATGCCATTAAATTAAGCCAGCATATGCATATAGTTCAGAGTGTATCATTTTAAGAACTTATTACAGAACATCACTCAAAGTTTTTTTGTCTATAAATCAGCTCTTTTAAATACATTCTTAATAAAGCTTACCAAAGGTTTTCAAATAGGAAAAAAAACAACAACACATTATGATGAACTTTGTAGAATGGACAGCAACTGCCTGTTGTGGAGACACGATTGTAGAGAACGACGTTTCGAAGGCAAGAAATTATAAACTTTGCCCACAAAAATTACTTGAATTTACCTTAATGTTTATTGATTAATCAAAACGGTTCGATTGTTGGGAATCCAGACTATGTGGTAGTAAAATAAAATTTAAAAAAATAATAAAATAGTCTACATCTAGAAATATTGTGAGCGAAATAAATTACAGGATCAGAGATAAAAATGTAACTTGTAGAATCCAGATTTTCAAATTTGTTTTTTAAAACTGCAATTTATCACCAGAATGTTATTATTATTATTATATTTACCCACAACCTGAGTTTACTAAGATCACTTAACTGTGTATGTAAACAACAGTTAATCATTTCATAATAATTTTTTGGATGCTTAGTCATTTCAAGTGTGTTTGCATAACTATCCCTGACAGTTTCTTTACTGCTTTTTTTTCGAATAATCCTGTGCAATCACATGAGAAGTTAAAACAATAAAGGTTTCGAAGAATTACTAATTATTATTTAAACCACTGTCGACCTCTATACTGATAGTACGTAACGAGTAACTAATTTCAACCGACTATGTTAACATTGATTATGAACACAAATGCTTCAAGTAGATGATTTTGCAGATTCTGATTTGTACTAACACGTGTGATTCAGCAACAAAGCCTGTTGATAACAGTAGAAATTTGCGGATTTTGATTCGTTGAATAATTAGAAAAGTCAATTGGGATTTCCTTCATTTGCTGAAATATAATGCTAATCCTATGCAGTAATATCTTGTCTTAATGGACATTCTGACGAGTAATCATGCACATGAACGAAATCCTCGCTTATATATTGCTTACAGACTTAACATGGAAGATGTCATACAATTTTTCTAAATATAGCTTATCTAGAAATAGCAGGAAGAAAAACTATTATAGCACATATTATAACACACTGTGTTACAGAAATAAAATTGTCTCATGTTTAAGGTGTTTGCCTAATGATGTAAGAAACATTAATGATTTCGTTAGCTAAACATTCCCATCCGTAGAACCAACAAATAAAAGTATTTTACGAAATGTCGACGCTGAGTGTTAAGTTACGTTACTTATAAATTACATTTTATTAAATGTCAATTTTTAAGATTTATTTACTAAAACGTCTTGAAAATTTGCTAAAATGTACAGCGTTGTGTTGCTCATAAATATTATGTCAAGGACGGTACTTAGCTTCGAAAGTAACTGTATAAAAGCGTTAAATTGTTCCCATGATACTAATATAGTCTATTATTTGGGAGATACTTAGATAATCCTTACCAGCAAAAGAACATTATTTTGGTTGTCGTTTCAAACCAACAAGTAGTTTTTTTTTATATTGCAACAGTACTTAGGGTATTTCCTTTTTAGTTTTGTTACGATTTATTGAGCACAGTAGCTCTTTTCAAGAAACACGCACTAAAAAAGTAATTAATGTAATTAAGCCAGTTTCTTAATAACACTCGTAGCCCACCGCCTTCTTTTTGTTTGACACCAATAATTCTCAAACGTTGCACAATCTACACCATATTTAGTGGGGGTTTTTTTAGTGTCAAAATTACAAATAAGGGTTAACTTGGTGTGCAAAATCTTAATTAGTGATAAAATCTTCAAGTAATATTTTTTCCAACTTTAATATCTAACGTGGACTGACAGCACAGTAATTCCTGATAATTTAATTAAACATTTCTGTAACAACCGTAGGCGTTGTTATGTTCGCGTGAATTATTGCGAGCAGAAAATGTAAATTTACTAACTTTAATTACGGACATTTCAATTAGAACTGGTACAATCCAGAAATTACAGATGGTGTACAAACACTCTATTCAATGTGCTGCATGATTTTCTGCAAGACTTATAATTTACTACATGTTAAACGCTGCATGTTTTCTCGTTTTTAATGTAAAAGGAAAATTCTTGAACTGTAGTATTTTACAGCTAATGTAGCTGAATGTAGCTACAAACTGTGCTTTAGTACATTCTTAACTATGCACAAAAACTGTTTTTTTTTAAATATATTTTCCATACTAAAGAAAATCCAAAGGTAAATATTTATTAGTTTATACAGCTATAAATGTTTTATGACATAAAAAATCACCGAAATGAAAAAACTTATTGATAATTATAAGTTTCTTTAAATTAATTTGTTATTTGTTACTTTTTCTTCTATTACAGCAACTAATTTATTCAAATAATAATTTAATAGAAATGCTTAACTTTCAAGTGCTACAATGTTTTATAATAATATACCTCACAGTAAGCGTGGGCATGTTGAGTACCGTTACCAAGCGGTTTGCACCAGTACAGATACACACAGAATTCCCAATTAAATATAAGAATCTAATACGGAAGGCGTTTTTGTTTTTCTGCAAAGAACAGCTTATGATCTTCAGATCTTATGTTTCTTGATTTACCACTCTAGGGGACAGTTTTATCTATACTTCTTAAGTCTAAAATCTGCTTTTCTGAATCAATAAAACAAAATCATAACTACAGAACTTAAAGTATTAATCAACAGAGTCCAAAAATAGCTCAACACAATATCTGTATTTTTATTTTAAAATACTCTGAACTCACAAGGTGAAACTTCTTTAATTTTACTTTCACATATTTTCTACGTGTGTTGGTGTTGATACGAAACAAACAATTATCATATTTTGGAGTTCCAAGTTAGTTATTTTACGAGTATTAGTACAAAATATACTGCGCCAAAGAAAAGCTCTACTTTTTATAATTTTTTTTAAGTATTCGTTAGTGAAGGCCGAAAAGTAAAGCGGATTTACTATCGAAAAGAGTGTTGAATTTTTGTTTTTACGTCAAATATATTAATTTTGAACTATTAACCAGAGGAAGGAAAGTCAGTCATACCAAAGTATTGACTGACACTTTTGATGCACCCACAGTTTCAATCTTGACTCCTCATATTCAAAATCCAGTGTTCTACTACATGGATTACCCGCGCCGTTATTATAAAGTGATAGCATGACCAAGCGTGTTAAGGCGTGCGACTCGTAATCTGAGGGTCACGGGTTCGCATCCCCGTCGCTCTAAACATGCTCGCCCTTTCAGCCGTGGGGGCGTTGTAATGTGACGGATAATCCCACTAGTCGTTGGTAAAAGAGTAGCCCAAGAGTTGGCGGTGGGTGGTGATGACTAGCTGCCTTTCCTCTAGTCTTACACTGCTAAATTAGGGAATGGCTAGCGCAGATAGCCCTCGTATAGCTTTGCGCGAATTTCAAAAACAACATATAAAGCGATAATGAGATAATTGTCATATACACATATAATATTATGATAATCGGGTTTAGAATAAAAAATTTGACCATAAATGTTTCGTCATTTCATTTAACGCATTTTTCTTATTAAGGCACAATAACTCATTTCACTTTAGTTTGTGTACAAATGTTTTGTGTTAAGCAGTAAATTATAAATTAATAAAATTATCAGATTATTTTCTTAAATGTAGCAATGGTCAAGCGCATAAGGCGTGCGACTCATAATCCGAGGGTCGCGGGTCCGCGTCGCGCCAAAACATGCTCGCCTTCCCAGCTGTGGGGGCGTTATAATGAGACGGTAAATCCCACTTTTCGTTGGTAAAAGAGTAGCCCAAGAGTTGGCGGTGGGTGGTGATGACTAGCTGCCTTTCCACTTGTCTTACACTGCTAAATTAGGGACGGCTAGCACAGATAGCCCTCGAGTAGCTTTGTACGAAATTCAAAACAAACTTAACTATACCCCGTATCACAAAAACTTCTAATTTTCAAAAAGTAAAATCGAACCCAACCAGAAATAAAACTATTATTCTATACTTTAACCTTTGTTTGTTTGACTATTTTAGAAATATTGGCACCGAACTACACAAGCGATATTTGCGTATAGCCGTTTCTAATTTTGAATTCACAGACTAAAGAAAAGATATCTAGTTAACGACAACCATTGTAAACTCTTGTTGGCTCGATTAGTGGAATTAGAACGTCACATTATTGCGAACTTAAAGCTACAAATGCTGTGTGTTTTATACAGCAATGGGTCGTGAACTCTGAATAGTAGGATTCATAGCCCGGCTCACTAACATTCTAATCTTCTTCCACTATGTTTTTCAGTAACATTAAAATACACAGAAAATCATATTACCATAACCTTGTAAGCCTCCATTATTTAAATTACGTTTCAAAGTAAGATCAATTTATTGATTTACGCTTTTCACACATTTACATTTACACATTTCCAGTTCCAAATCTTATCAAAATAGCAGGATGCGCATAATAAAATGCTACACACATTACTATTTTAGAATGATATATAACATTCTTTAAATAACTTATTGTCAGGCAAAGTAAATGTTTTTAAGTGTATATTACAATGGTATATATACATATATAACATAATTATTAGTTGTTAATGTAATAGTCCTTCTTTATTATGCATTTTCCTACTACTTCTAACTATAACGTACAATAACATGTATAATAAAATAAATAAAAAGAAAAACTTTGCTAAAAAAACTAAGTAAAATGGTAACACTGTCAGCTCTGTGATTGGTCGCTCAAGATTGCTCGTCACTCATGGTTTGGAATATTTCTTTTGTCGCCGCAGTTTCAACTTGCAATGGATTCAATGTGATGATTATTGTACAAACATTAGGGAAGCTACATCCGGATAACCTCTGAATAGCTTTGTGCGAAATTTTGAGGTAAATAATAAATGACATGAATATTAAATTTAATGATAGATCGGTTCATAATAAGGAAAAGAGTAACAACAAACACGTGACTATTGATAACCACTTGGGATAATTAAATGAATGAAGATTAGTTTAAGATAAACATGTTAGAATTGTCGTTCCCTAACAACCTAGGGCCATCTAAAATAAATGGTTTATTTTACATGGCTATTTGCCGAGTCCACAGAGGCGAATCGAATCCCTGATTTTAGCGTTGTAAATCTGTAGACTTACCGCTGTACCAGCGGGAGACTATATGGCAGAGAAAAATACTTCTCAATATGTGTGTTTTTGTGTAGTTAAGCACAATGCTACACAATGTGCTATCTGTGCTTTGCCCATCACGAGTGTCAAAATCCAGTTTTTATCGTTATAAGTTTGCAGACTTAGCGGTGAGTCACGAGGAAGGCTGTTGAACACACACACACACACATGTATATGTATACAATTAAGAAATGACAGTAATGTAAAAATACTGGTTTTTAATTTGTGCATTCTTAAAATAGGATCAATACCTCTTTCAGTCATGAATACCTGTTTATCGCAAAATATCCTCAATTTAGTATTTTTAATTCACTTTAAATTTACAGCCGATCCTGTTATCACGTCATTACAACCGTATATTATTTCCATATAATTATTCCCGCCTTCCGTCGAGAAACTCGCTTGAAGTTAAAATGTATCTCAAGACTGCTAGTATGGGTATTAAAACCTAATCCGTTAACCTGAAGATGACCAAAGGAGATCGTAACATTGTTCTCTGCATTATTTTAATAAAAGTGTTTATAACCGTACCAACCGTCTTGAGACACATTATTCCTGTCTTCCTCACTTTACTTTTGACAAATAGTTATTTCTCCCGATTCATTACAGAATTCACAAATGAGTCCCTTGTATGGAAATGTTATCACGTGAGCTATTAATAAACATTCTAAATAATACTGATCAAGTGAGCTAAGGAATATGTAAATTTTTCAATTACGCTTGCAGATAAATACATTTTACAACTTTGTCTCTCTTTTTCTTCTTTTTTTGAGGTCGATAAACACAATAGGGCTTGTTCTAAGTGTTTTCATTACATAAGAAGAACAAGTAATTTTAAAAATTTTTGGGGGATTTGAGTTCAGAAAGTAAAATCATAGTTTCAGACTTTTGCTCGGATATAGAATAAACCCTAGAAATACAAAATCAGAGAAAATTAGACCTGTTTTGGTTTATTTTTCAACAAAGGAACTCGCGAGGTCACCGATTTGTATTTTACTTATAATTCTTTTTCACATAATCGTCAGTTTGAGCATTTGTAGATGATGCCTGACTAACCTAATCTAACCTACTTTCCCATTTAACGTGGTTGTGTGTTTTCAATGAATGAATTAAACAACATGTTTATCATTCATAAAGTTATATGGATTTTATTTTATGAAATTATTGAGTAGAAAGAAGGATTTCATAGTCAACTGAAAGTTACCAAGAATATTAAGAGTTATAGAGAAGAATCGTGTTTGTAAAAGTTAGCAAAACTAATAACGAGTTTGTTCCATATGACCACTTTCAGAGAGTTTTCTTACGTTAAAATTAATAGATATTGATATTTGCTGCTGTCTTGATAATCACTGATCTTAGAAGCATCGCTTCCGTTTTGCTTTGTCAGGTAATGTTACGGGAACACATGACGAGCGCATCTTTTCAAAAGCTTTATCATGTTTTTGAACTTGAATGTTATTTTCATTGCCCTTTAACAATTTAGTTTGTCATTCTAATGTCTATATGTATAGTTTTGCTCTAAGTTCTATTAGAGAAGAAAATTATACCATGTATGATATGATAAAATGATGCTTGGAATAATATTTATATCTAACTTTATTTGTTATATGATTTTTGTGCCAAGTGATTTCTGATATTAAGTCATTTTGGTTGACTTGTTATACAAGATCGACTTCACTTATGAATAGCGACTTTTCTCTTCTTACATAATTAGCTTATAATAACACTTGGAAGAATAAACATGGTATTATGCATTGTTTCTCAAATACGTAGTTTAAATTTTATAATAATACAAAAGTGTAAGTTGCAGTTGGTTATCTGGATTCATATACTACAAACACTACGCTATAAATGACAACTAGATATTGAAAGTTATTGTAGGAGTAATGGAGAATGCGGTACTTTGAATATACGTATCTCAGACTAATATCTAAAAGTTTTAATTACTCGTTTAGTAAAACAAATTTTGCAGTTTTGTCTCTATTATTTTTCAGGTCGATAAAATTCAGTAGGACCTATTCTAAGTGTTTTCATAATATTGGAACAACAAATAATTTTTAAGTAGTTTTTTTTGGGTGAAGTTTAAGATCTGTAAGTAAAAGCATGTTTTCAGACTTTTTCTCCGATACAGGACGAACCCTAAAAATACAGAATCAAAGAAAACCTGACAGGTTTCAGTTTTTATTTCAACGTTTATCAGCGTTTATACTATTTTTATACTGATTTCCCATAAAATAGACCGAAGAACGCCTGGAAAGATGACGTGTTTCATTACTCACTCCACAACACTGTAGTATGTTATTTGTTGATCAGTTAGTGGATACTGGGTTTCAGTCATCTAGTCAAAATCTGTGTGTGTATGTATATATACGTGAAAAATTCACAGTGGACTTATGTTGTTGCAGCATCTTGAAATGGATAAAAGCCACAACAACATTTCTTTAGGTAATATAACGAATACAGGTTAATTAACGATATAACGGTTCGTGTATTCAGACATACAGAATGCTTTCTCATAACTTGAAACGGACATAATTTATTCGTTGTTTATGCTCATCCCAGATGCTCTTAATTTTCTCTTTAGAATAATTGTTCCGGTTCACATTAATAAAGGTTGCATTGTCTGAATGAAAATGTAATTCTGGTTGTAAACAATGACTCGAGGGACTAGAATATTATTCTAAAGGCGGTTGTAGCTTCCGTCTCTTCTGATAACGCTCAGCGGGACGTTATTGTCGCATATTATAATGTACCATAAAGAACATTTTCTGGAACGTCGTGTATACTTATTGATACTTATTGCTTTACTTAATGGGCTGTAAATGCAGGAATCCGCCTTTCAATCTTGCACATAAATAGAATTACCTAAGTCACCAGAAATTCCTTCGTTATCCAAGTAGTTATGTATAACAACATTAATATATGTTATGCAACTGAAATGATAACTGGCAAGATTTTGATCGCTACATAAGCGTTAGGTTTGTTAAGACTAGAAAATCTTTAATAAACGAATCATTTCATGCAGGTTAACAAAATGTATATATATATAAGTGATAGTAATTTTAGTTCGTAGAAACAATGTGTTTCCTCATAGCAAAACCACATCGGGTTATTCGCCGAGCCCACCGAGAAGAGTCGAACCCCTGATTTTAGCGTAAAAATCCAAAGACACACCTTTGTAGTATCGGGGGGGTAACTTCACAGGAAATTTTTTCTGTTATGGAAAAAAACAAGTTTTCTCTTCGTAAAAAATAACATGTTCACGAACATGCTCGACTTAGCTCTATAGTAGATTTTTGGATGTCGAACCTGGCAGTCTGGCTATGAAATCCGTGCGATGTCGCAGAATTTTCCCCGTGCTTTTAGCTGAGAGTGCGTTATAAGAGTGAGAGTAAATTTCTTATTAGTGTGTAGATAGCCTTATAGACTGACACATGAGCCCCTACAATTTGTTGCCCCACCTGTCAACGTTTAGCTCTTTTTCTTTTTAACTACAAGAGGACCTGATCCAGTTTACCTTCAACGGCTAATTTGGTTGTGTCTGAAAGGCTCTTCTAACACACATTCTTTTCTAGAATTAAAACCGTTACTACAACAGTCATGGCAGCAGCGAACAAAATACAAATAAACCGTCTTAACAAAATAAATTTACAGATTTTTGAAACATTCCTTCCAAAATTCAATGCTGTATAAAAGAAAATATGTATTGAAATTTATATTTTTTATTCCGAAACAATAGCTAAGATAATATGAGTTCAAGGCAAAGGAAAGAAGAAATAAAATGTTAAAATTCCGAATAAATTGTAACCATGCACATCTGGATTCACGTTAACTTGCTCGATATTCAGTACGCATTGTCGGTCACATATCCAGCGAAGCAAGGAAAATGCAACATTATCGATGCGTTTGTATGCCGTTTATTATCTTGCTACTGTTCTGTCATATACACAACGTTAACTCGAAATGTCCTAGCTGTAGTAACCTGTAGCGGTTTTGAAATCCATCTTAGATGAGATAGCATAATGTTGATAGCGCATAAAGACTCCTAGCTTAACGAGTCATCAATAATGTGTAGAAAGTTCCAAAATGTAGAGACACTTTGAATATACTTCCATCGGTCTATAATTTCTAATTAACTTTAGTTTTGTAAAAAATGTTTGTAAATTTTGGAAATATTTATACATTCGGGCACAAATAAGACGTAATACACCCGCAGTATAGAATTATGTATTTAAAGTTAATCGAAGATATATTAACATTTTATGTGATACATTGGCTAAATGGTTAAGCCAGTAACCCTTCAATTCAAGTATAATCGTTCCTAATTTTTAACTACTGACCAAATAGCAGACAGCCAGTTAGCAGCACCGGTACCGCACGATACCAACAGCCACACTTATAACTCATCCACAGCTGCGAGGAATATTCAGAGAAATTTTGAAATAAAGATACTTCTTCAGAAGTTTTTGTAGTTACGTATAGAGTTACACAAAAGACTATTTGGACTCTGCCATTCACATGTATAGAAAGTCGTTTTCTAGTGTTGTAAGTCCTCAGACATACTGCTCTGCCACTGAGAGAAGCAATTGCTACTGAATATAAAGGCTTAGGCTATCGTATAGCATGATAATATATATACGCAACAAATATCATTCACTGGAATTTATCAGTTATTGTAAAAGTATAATAGAAAATGTATTTTTAATAAGATATGTATATACTGATATGAACTGTTTTAGTCTCTGGATGACACAAAACTCCATCTCACCTCCACTTTTTAATAAACTTTATGTAAAAAAAATGGATGAAAATCGAATATTAAAACAAAGTATATACAGTTTTATTGTTCCTGAAGCTGATTAGATATTGTTCAGTATACTCGAAATCTGAAAACGGTATGTTAAAAGTGCAGCGAAAAAATAAGCTTATCAAGCTAATTTCGTGATATTAAGGTTTGTAGGGCAAGGATATTCTGTATAATTTTACTTGGCGTAAGTGACGTTTTATTTACATTAGTAACGTGTAGTTTTACAGAGAAGGAAGTTGGAATATGAAAAATTAACTGGATATTATTTTCACGATTTTGTATTTTTTTACCAGATTCTGTTTTTATGTTTTTATTAGGGGCTCGTTAACAATTGTTAATTGTAATTGTGTAGAACATTTAGTTCTGTTATACATTCTTATGCTTAAGGATTATAATCTGCATGATTTTCAAGTTGATGCTAAAACTAGTAGTTTTGTTGAAAGCTGTAAAATTGCAAAACTCTCTGAAAATAAAGGAGCAGTCAAAAGAAACATACCCATGGGGTGAGTAGCAAATAAACTTAATCTGTGAAAGAAAGTATTTTCTACTGAAAATTTGTCTATATTTAATTCTTAATAAATGATTTACAATTCCATACAGGTAAACATTAAGAGTGTCTTTTCTTTTTACAGAAATTGATATATTTAGTTTAAATCAAGTTTTACAAAAAACACAACTGACTATTTCTTCTTTTGGCAATTAAGTTTATTGTGAATTTGTTACATGCTAAGTTGACTTCTAAACCAATTAAGAAGTTCTCTAGTTTATCTAATCTGAAATAGATAATTTTAGAATGTTCAAAGTTTTGGAATCATTGCCAACCGAAAGTAAATTTAAATAGTTTTATATATATATATAAAGACAATTATTTTTCATAAAAGTTGGCTCATGATAAAAGAAATAAAATTTTAAAAACATTTTGAAATATGTATATTAATTTTTCAATATTTACGAAATTTTTGGTAAGTTTGAATCCAATTTAAAAAGCATTAATTAAAGACTTTTGTAATCATGCCAATTATATCGCTATGATGTACTACATCATAAAGAGCCAAATAATGAACGAAACGTCAAATAATTTGTTTCTGAATAAATATGTTTTTCAGACAGCTATTTTCATTTTTATATGTTTAATATTTCGGTATAAAATACTCTTTTTCTTCTAATTATTTATATGAAGGATCCCATAGGTCGTTAACAAATAACACAGAAGTTTGGGCTTATAATAAGTTTAATTATATGAAAGCTGTTGAGGAACTTTAGGATTAACTAAAATAATGATAATTAATTTTGTCTTATTTCTATTAAAACTTGGGCACTAGTGTTATTAATTTTTTCATTGAAGTCATAGAGGTGATGATATGGATAAAATAAATATCACAGTTAACTAACTAGTTATATTCTTAAAATCAATAGTTTTGAAACTGTAGTCATATCAGATGTCTCAGAAAATGCTCATATTCAAATTATTATTTCATTCCCAAAAGAAATTTTGAAGCTATGCAGCTTTTCTCCAATATTTTACACAATAAAACAACAGCAGTTTTCCAATTAATTCACATAATCTGTTGAGCAGCTAGGTTGATGAGAACAACTATTGCTCGAATGTTCTGAGTTGGTCGAGAAGTGTACTTATTTTTCCGAAAATAATTTGTATATTTTCTATTTAAAACGATGACAGTAAATATTGTTGTGAATTTCTAGTACAGTTTGTTCTTACAAAATTTATTTCCTTGTTAATGCTGATATTGAGTGCTTTATGTATTTTGCCAGGCTAAATTCTATTAAAGAGATATGTACCCCAATGCTTCGGCAATAGTCTTGAGGGCTTCTAGTGCTAAAATTCTGAGTTTGATACCTGAAATGGCCTCAGAATAGGTAGCCAAATTCCTAGTTTTTTCTCATAAAAACAAATAAATAGCAAAAATAAAAATCGAATGATATTTAAAACGTTTGGTTTGAATTTCACGCTAAGCTGTTTGTTTTTTGAATTTAGTACTAAGCTACACGAGGGCTTTCTGCGCTAGCCGTCCCTAATCTTGCAGTGTAAAACTGGAGGGAAGGCAGCTAATCATCACCACCCACCGCCAACTCTTGGGCTACTCTTTTAATGCCGAGCCAATTCAAAATGTAGCGCATAAAATAGTATTTGGATACGTTATCAAGAATATTAGAACTCATTGCCTCTTCAGATAAATGTTTAGTAGTATCAATCAAGCTATATCTGCAAACAACAGTAACAGCTTGTTTAGCTTGAACTTATGATTAGGTTAGTTTGTTATCGTCATCCATAAATAGGCTTGATAACCACAGTTGCAGAAATAACTTAAAACATTGAGGAGATGCTAGAAAGTTATTTCCAGTTACTGTATTTTCACTTTTCAGCTTTCATCCAGTTAATTATTATGTTTCTTACGTAAAGAGGAAATTAGGCTTATAAAAAGTATTACGCCAATCGAAACATGACGGAATATGCTCGCCCTTTCGACAATGGAAACTTTATTTGTGACGATTAATTCCACTGTTTGATTCGAAAAGGACAAGGGTTGATGGTGAAAAGTACTGACAAGCTACCTTCCCTCTAGTCTGTAATTCAAAACATAGGAAAGCCTATTACAAGTAGCCTTCAAGTAGGTTTGCACTTTGCACCAAATTCAACAAACAAATAAACCAAACAGATCGATAGTGCTAATTAGTGCATGGTACTTGAACCATCATATTAAGTATTCCTGAGCGAAAGGCCTCATCGGTAACGCGTGAAACAGATTACGTGTATTATAGATAACATTTCACTGTAAACCCATTGGGATTGTAGAATAGTACGAAATTGATTATTCGTAGTTTTACTGTGATGTAATATCACATCCATCACCAAATAATGCTTCTCGTCCTTCAATATTACACTCCATAGGACTTAAAGACTTAGCCCTATGAGCATATGTCATTTCTTTTCTGAGTCTCGCGCCCATTATTTTGTATTAAATTTTGTTCCACATTCGCTTCCACCCACGTGCTGGATGATGACCACCCTTGGTTTCCACCTAAATTCCTGCCTTGGTATTTGTTTCGTTTCATTTCTGCCACGAGTTGCTCTCGGCTTTAAACTTACTTTTCAAGTAAAGTAATAAACCGATTCTTAAGAACTGACAAAAAAATTGAGAAAACAGAAACAAGCTGTTTTCTTATTAGACGGCAACTTCACGGTGATATGAAGAAAAATGAGCTAGAAATGTGATGACACATCAATTTCTGCGTTTACATCTTACAAGGCGTCTGAGTAAAAGCGATCTCTATCTAAATGTATATTATTTCTAAAATGTTTCATAGAAATAATAAATTATCATCTATTAAAACAACATAGCCATTAAAATAAAAAGCAGATAAAACATAAAACCATTTATAATTAATGATGAATATGAAATTTAATTACGTATATGAAATTCAAGGTGAATCATAATTTTCAACTTGTTGAAAGTTCAGTTTAAATAACATGTCACGTGTCCTGAAATCGATCTGTATTCATTGTATGAAAAACACGTGTCAAATCACGCCTTTACGGGTGTGAAGAACTAGTATACAAGGTTCACCTGGAAAAAAGTATATAGTTGCTCTATTCGTACGATTTTGTTGCCTATTATTTGTTTACTCTTACCATTATGATCGTAAATTACTTCTTATTACCATTAAACGTTGTTAATATTTAGCTTTCACACACAATAACGCTTTTATTCCATTCATCTTGACTGATCGCTAAGTGTAAATAACCACATATAACAAACAACTAAATTACAAATATGTCAGAGTAAAAGGTTTAGAAAATCACAACTTCTCATGTTTATCTATATATATAAATCACTAATAATTGAAAACCTGAGTTTATAGGCTAGTGTGAAATTCATCTTACTATAGACGAAGCCGGTTATTTGTTTTTAAATTTGTCTTTCTCTCTTGATATGGTCGTACTGTATATTATATTGTAAATTATGTATACGTTATACAGGGTGGTCGCTAGAAAAACGGAAAATTTGAGGGTCAGATGAGATCATGAATAAAACGCGTGCTTATTCATTTCTATTTTGATTTCTTTACGTCATGAATAAAATGCATGATTTTAATAATTTTGAGCATCTATGATTGTAATATAACATATGCCTTTAAAAAACTTTGTACAAGTTATTCTTTGTAAAAATAAATAGCTGTTTGACAAATTTTCCGCTTTTCTAGCGACCACCCTGTATGTTTAATGAAACAAGAAGTATTTGACCTGATGGTATTAATTATTGTGTAATTTTCGCCAAACAACAAAATTACAGCTTTTTACTCTCATAAGGAAAAACGCCGATTTTGTATTATCCATATCTGCCATGAATATATGAGATAAATAAACGCAAATAGGAAAATTTCTTGCGTCAGAAATAACGATCTTATACTTCGTTAGTAGATTTTTATTTTAAAAAATTATTAAAACTGTTGCATATATAAGAAACTTTATTACATACTGATTTTATAATTTGCTCAAACGCGTAAGAGAAACTAGTGAATAAGCTTTTAGTAATTAATGGCGTGTTCAGTTACTGTAAGCAGATAACAGCTTTAAAGAGACAGTTTCTAATAAAAACATAGTTGAAATGGAATATAACTCCTTCTATAAAACTCTATGTAAAACTATCAACAACTTATTTTAGCGCGAGACATGGCTTTTAGACTCCATTTTGTGCAAAGGTTTTGCAGGCTCTTTCAAGGTACATCTCATTCATTGTTCAAGCTTTCTAGTTAAAACAAAGTAGCCTCATGCACTGGCTTAAATCCATCACGTTGAACTAGTACATATATTATGTTCCCGCGAATTACGTTCTATAGTTTGGAGTAATCCTCTTACGTTTTAATATTTAATAGAAAAAAAATTCTGACGTCTTCATGATACTGTTCGTCCAGTTTGGTTAATTCCCTAAAAGACAGAAAAGCAGAAACAGTAACTTAGAATCTTCAGTTGATTCCATTTAGTTATAAAAAAATAATAGTGTTATAGGGCTTCAAAAGTATTATAGAGAAATAAAATTAAATGAAAAGTTCTGGCGAAAAAAGAAAGCAATGGGTCTATTTAATTTATTTTATGTTACTTGGAGTGCTATTACCAAAGCAGATTAATAGAACAAAGTTATTTTATTCAATTTAAGTCTATGGTTTTACAATGTAGTTTACATTAAAACAGGCATTACTTTAATATGTAGGCAGTGCACGTAACCTTAATGGTCAAGTAAACTCTCTGTTTCAGCAAAGGAAGATCGAATATATAAGTGTTTATTCTGTCTTTGCTTCCTCGAAAGTTGATTTGAAAAGTGCAATCAGTTTATGTAAGGTTTTCTAATTGTTTTCCTTTTTTTTTATGGCCCCCACTGGATGTTTTATACAATTGTATATGTTGGCTCATAATTACGGTATGTGATAAAAGTCATAGACTAACTCAATGTTACTGATTCCAAATAAAACTCAAAATTACGGTAAATAATATATTGCCCTTAATCATTAAATCCTGAGAGGAATTTATTAAAAAATGGAGTTCAGAATATAACCATCACATGAACTTGACCCTCGCTGACTATTGATCTTAGGTCGATAGTCCGAAGGCCTCAAGGCGCGTCCTTTGAACATACTTTTGCAATACTATGTCTCTTGCTCAGCACATTCCGTCCGGGTTGCCATGGCAACTTGTATACCTGGTTCTTAAAGAAGCAAAGTAATGTATGTTAATACAAAAGTAATTATTTTTTGTTTATTGTTTTGCCCCGTGGTGGCTCAGCAGTAAGGCTGAATACTTATGACGCAAAACAAAGAAAGGGTTTTCGATACCAGTGGCACTGGTACCCACGTGTGTAGATATGTGCTTAACAACAAGCAATCAATTAACAAATTATTCCTCAGATGAGGATTTATCGTCACTAACGTGCCTTTTAATTAGTGACACGGAAATGTAAATGTGTATTTCCCAATGAGTTTAAATATATAAAAATAGTAATATTAAAACATATTAAAAAGTATTGATTTTGGAAATGGCACATTCTTAAAATTGTCTAAGTAGATTTAAATATTGAACATTTAGATGGAACACTTTTTAATAAGGTTTACTTTATAGAACACCATTATGATTTGCTCCAAAACGATAGATTACCTAAAAATAAGGGATAATTTATAAACCTCTTGCAGATCTAGAGTAAACAAAATATTTGAGTCAAAATTTAGTGGCACATATTTAAATTACAAGAAAAACAAAGGATTAATCCCACTTTTCTTGGGGCGTCGATTTATGAAATTTTCGGGTGAGGTTCTTGAAAGTTCAGTCGACAATAATATTCGAAGACACGCTATTGCTTTCGTAAAACATACATTGTTGATTCTTACATTCAAAAATCTTCCACAAATTTGGGGAATAAGCGGAACTTTCGCAGTATATATTTAACAATATTAACTACGTGCATTTCTAAATATAAATTAAACTGAAACAAACATAGATATTAAATAAAGATATAATAATAAATCCATTACACCATTCCTAATATTTATATAATAAACCAAAAGGAAGACAACTACATTCGTCCACCTTTTTTATACAATAGACCAGAAGGAAGACAACTATATCCCTTCCTATTTTTATATAATATACCAGAGTGAAGACAACTATAATAGTCCCTATTTTTAATTATAGTAGACCAGATAAAAGATAACTTGTCAACAGAACCTACAGCTAGACGGTTGGGGTACTTTTGCCTGGTTGAATAACGGAATGTGACATTCACTCTTATAATGCACTCACAGTCTCAACGCGTAGAGCATGACTTTATATATATATATACGCTAGCGAGATGTTTATATTGGTGCCGGACTCCAACAAGCTAGCCATTGAATCACAGTAGGCTCGTTTCCAAGAAGGAAAGTTTAATGTTACTCGATGATGCACTAAAACTCGCACAGCAAAGCGGTTAAGATACACTTCCATTAAGCCCATGCGTGCAGAACAACGCCCTTATTCGCAAAGTGAAGACTAATGTTACGAAACACATCTAACTTATCTCCTTAAAAACACATTGTGATCAAATTGGGCATATTATTTGCGCATTTAACAAAATCACAAACAAGGATTTAGAGCTGATGCAGGCTCATAATCCACTGACTATACCCTAAAATCAACGTCTATTTTCACGATAAAAATAGTTAAATAAACTAGAATCGTTCATTTCAGTCACACACATTTCTAGTTCCCATTGTTGTTTAAGAGGTCCTTCATAGTTTCAGTCTATTCAAACATGTCTTTTAAGCTGATGTCAACGCACAGTCAGCGAAGGATTAAACAAGATGCGTGGTCTAAAGTAGAACTCGCCATCCTTCGTAGGAATTTGTTACCTTAAAAATTACATTTTCAAAAAGAAAAGCATGTAGTCGTGGCTATCAGATTGATAACGAGCAACTTTGATTTGTTTGTTTGTTTTTGGAATTTCGCACAAAGCTACACGAGGGCTATCTGTGCTAGCCGTCCCTAATTTTGCAGTGTAAGACTAGAGGGAAGGCAGCTAGTCATCACCACCCACCGCCAACTCTTGGGCTACTCTTTTATCAACGAATAGTGGGATTGACCGTCACATTATACACCCCCACGGCTGGGAGGGCGAGCATGTTTAGCGCGACGCGGGCGCGAACCCGCGACCCTCGGATTACGAGTCACGCCTTACGAGCTTGGCCATGCCAGGCCCAGCAACTTTGAAGGATATATCTCTAAGAACAGCACGCGACTAAGAGGATAGTTTTATAAAGTTTCATCAAGCTCTGTAAACGTTAAAGTTTGGATATTTCACACCTTTTAGAAATAAGCAGATTTTATTAACAAACTATAAATTAATATTCACACTATATCTGTACAATTAACGCGTGACAGATAACAGTGAAAAGAATATAAATACGTTAGTTGCTACAAAATTACTTTTAAATACGTACGTATAAACGAGTCAACTATTATGTTACAGATTTCGTAATATCTTTTACCCAAATACTTGATTCACTTTTTGTACTCTTAGACAAATTCTAACAAATTTAGTGCCAAAGTTTAAGACGACGACAGCGTTTTGATACATACAATAGATGTGTTAAAGTATCGTACACGGGCAGATTTGAACTTTGAAAGATAATATAAATACATTAGAGAAAATAGTTCCAAGCTCAAGATTTATTATCTAGAATTGTTGACAAATGATTTCTAAACCTTATTTTTTACTCATATTTTACACCTGAAAGATGCATAGAAAACTATTCACAACCACAATAAAGAGCGTTCTGTGCAGGGAATCGAAACTCAGTCTTGACGTTATTGTATAACAGGTCACAATAGCCTGAAAATAACAAGATATTATTCAATCATGACAGGGCCAGTTAAAGTTTATATTATTTGACAGCTAAATGTGATTTAAATGAACACATTACAAACTTACATCAAGAAACACAATGGTGAAAATATCCATACTGTAAAGTAGGCAAGTGTTCACCTTATTAAGCTGACGTTAAACAAATTGTAAGAATGTTGATAGCATTTTCTTGATTATATTCATTGCTGTACTTCATAACTAATGTAGCTGTTATTAGAATAAAACTGTCTTATTTTTGTCATTACTTGGGTGAAACAATCGAAAAAAAGTTCTGTTCCGTTCCATAGTGTAACGAAATTAACTCTTTCTTTTTGGGGAGGCCCCGGCATGGCCAGGTGGGTTTAGGCGTGCGACTCGTAATCTGAGAGTCGCAGGTTCGCATCTCCTTCGCACTAAATATGTTCGCCTTTTCAGCCTTTGGGGTGTTATAATGTGATGGTCAATCGCACTATTCCTTGGTAAAAGAGTAGCCCAAGAGTTGGCGGTGGGTGATGATGACTAGCTGCCTTCCCTCTAGTCTTACACTGCTAAATTAGAGACGGCTAGCGCAGATAATCCTCGAGAAGCTTTGCGCGAAATTCAAAAAACAAAACAAAAACCTTTTCGAGGAAACGCTGAACTTCACGCATACACGCATACAATGTAAAAATTATCGTTCATATATAAACATGGTTACGATACCATTTCTTGTTGATTTAGACATGTTGTCCTTTCAAAAATAACAATTTTAGTTTCATAAAGTTTGGTCTATTACATATTCATGAGAACTAATTTGCCTATAAATGTATTCAAGTTTTCTGTTGCAAAGTTCCCACATTCTTTAAGCCAGTATTTTAAATGAAAATGTAGTTAACATTAAAGACTTGTTTTAACTACCTAAAATCAAAAACTAATGGTGACCAGTTTTATGTAAAAGAGAAAGTCATCTTTTATGAACTATAGAACCTTACAGAGTACATTCAAAGCTGTGTTACAACAAAAGATCAATTTTTATCCAGATTAGATTTGATTCCTGTTACTATGCAGGATTCATTAACGTAATTTCTAATCACGTGCTTATTTCTGTAGTATCGAAACTGAATTTAGTTCACAGACATGAGAAGGAAAATCAATATTGTATGGATATGAAATTCAGATTGGTTTAAATGCCGACTTATCTTTGCTACTTTACAATAAAATTTACGTGTTAATGTACTTGACGCTGTCCTTTCTGCTATGCTGTTTGTTTGTCCAGCAGAAAACTACATTATAAAATACCTGCTCGTCGGGGGTGTAGAAACCTATTTTGTTTGTGTGTGTTTTTTAGGTTACAATCCTTCATACTTATCACTGAGCCACGACAAATACAGTTTGTCTTGAAAGCTAGAACATAAAGCCAAATTTTGCAATGATAAAATTACACAGTATTTCTGTCTAATCGATCGGAAAGTTTTTTTGATTGATGTGAATTTTTCGCAAAGCTTCTCGATAGCTGGCTGCGCTAACCGTCGCTAATTTAACAGTAAAATACCAGAGGAAAGGCAACTAGTCATCATCATCCACCGCTAACCCTTGGACTACTATTTTATCAACGAATAGTGGGATCGACTGTAACATTATAACACCCCTACAGTTGAAAAAACGAGCATATTTGGTGGGAGGATTTGGGTTAGGTTTAGGAGTTGAGCGCCTTTACCACCTGACCATATCGGTCATTTTCTTCTGTTAGTTATAATCGTTTTTTAAAAAGATATGAGTCCTGTCTTTTATCTGTAGCGTAAACTATGTGTGACAGAAATAAAGGATTACAAATAAAGTTATTCTCTTCACTCATTTTACGGTTCTTTATCCGTATCAAAAATAAACTACTGCGACCCATACAAAACAACATATTGATAGAGACTAGCTTAGATATAGAGTAAGAAATCGTGCCAATGTTTGGGAACTACATTTTAACTTCATTATGGTTGATGATAACATGTTGGCATGGCTAGAATTATTAACGGGTGTCGCAGTCATATCAAAACGTTGTCGTCCACTCTACTTCATCTCTTCGTCATTTTGCAGTCAAGAATAAAGTGCATTAAAGTTTTTACTAAACCGAAAATTGAAATAACTTTTAATAATAAAGTGATTTAAATATAAATCAGAGCTGAAGATTTTATTAACTTCTTTGTATACCGGACCAGGCATGGCCAGGTGGTTAGAGCGTTTTACTCACAATCTGAGGGTCGCAGGTTCGAATCTCCATCACACCAAACATGCTCATCCTTTCAGCTATGAAAGCGTTATCATGTGACGGCCAATCCCACTATTCGTTGCTAAAAGAGTACCCCTATAATTGGCGGTAAGTGGTGATGACTAGATGCCTTCCTTCTAGTTTCGCTCTGCTAAATTAGAAACGGCTAGCACAGATAGCCCTCTTGTAGCTATGCTCGAATTTCATAAAAAAACCTAACTTTGTGTACGAATTTATGTTTATTTTTTCTCACCATCCTGTTTCGACACATTAGTTAAGTGTCTGGTTTAATTAGAATCGTATTTCTGAAAATTATATGAAGTTTCTAGATGTATCTTTCAATGTGTTTTGAGCGTGCTCATCTAGGTCTATAATTGTATTTTGCACAATCAAACTTTTGCGTTTGATACCAGGTCTTTGCGTACTTCACGATCCTGTTTTTGTGCGTATGTACTCACGTTTCTAATTGGTTGTTTCGAATTGAATCTGCTACTACACATTATTTATTTATCACGTTTTAGATTAGAGAAAGACGAACGTATATTAAATTTGGTAGAGACCGTGTTTTCCAAATTCATTAATTATGGAGAATGGAGGAAAAAGATAAAATAAAATGATATTAAAAATACACATACACATTTTTATTCCATTACACGATGGTCGTACGTGACTTCTGTGGCGTACTCTGCTTAGCTAGAGAAATCACGCAATCGTCACAGGATCTCGAAAATAAGTCTTAAAATAATCACTTGCTCCGTATATCGATTACTCAGAGATAACTGAAACAAGATTAAACTGATATATCGGTTCAAGTACTAAAATTATTCTAAAATAAAGTTATCTAACGAAAAATATGAATACTTATTTAACATGAAATCCTCTCATTTGAATTGTGCCTTTAAAACTCTGATGGTTTTGAAACTGGCATTTAGTAGTTAACTATTAAATAGCAAAATGTTTACCGGTTCAGAGAACGTTAAAAAACGAAAACTTTAAAGTTTATAGGCTGACAAATCTCATAAACTGTCTAAAATGTTGCAGCACAAAATTTATAATGCGTGATGAATAGCTGTTATATTTCAAGCGTAAATAATAAGTTATCTGAATGTGTAGCCTCTTAACAAAAATAATTGGGTCATCAAATATGTGCCTTAAACGTTATTACTGTTGGTTTGAGAGATAATTTTCGTAGAATAAAACAGCAGTGACTTCAGAGACCAGAACACTGCTCATTTGAAAATTTAATTAGTATCGAATCGTGATGAAAGACGAAACACTACGATATAATTTAAACATTCACTATACTCAACGTGGCTTGAAAATGTTGTTACCTTTATATTATCCCTATTGTCGTATTCGTTCGTAATGAAAAATCCCATTCATACTGTCTTTTGTTGTCGTTGTTTTTAACCAGTATCATACACAGTTCCAGTGAACACATTTGCAACCCTCGAGCTGGTTTGCAAAAGTTATTGCCAGCTTCACACACTATACTTTTAAATTTATTCATAGTACAAAAATTATTACCAGTATCACATATGTTGTTAAAGAACACATTTTTGATACTCAGTTGACCGAGTATGAGGGGGGTTTGAGGATGGGTTTCAGACTGCTGAACGCAAAACAGGCATCGGTTATTGTATTTTTGCCTTCACCCCTAAGGAACAATGTTTGAAACTGTTTTCATACCATTCAAAAGGTTGTGCACGCGCTCAGGTACCATGATTTGATAACTTAAAATGATTTGTTATTGAGTACGTACCCTTTTGGGGCAAGCTGTATAAGTAACTGTGAAAAATAGAAGAGCTTTATCACTACGCTGGGACCTCTGAATCCCACAGAGAAACGTGATTATTTTATGTTAGTATTTATAAAACTCGTTTTGACTCACAACATTGTCTGTTGTAAGTTAAGCGTAAGGAATATCTGACAGAATAGAAGTCAGAAAGCAGCCTGTGACCAGTTTCTAAGGAATTAAAGTATTTCAGTATTCTAAGTTACTAGAAAATTGTTGGAATTAGCGAACACCTTTCTCAACTGAACTGTATGAATACCACAAGAACCCCCAATGATGATGAAACGTCATAATTCTATCCACAGGAAAGAGATATAAGGTCAGAAAGAAAGAAGTCAGTTCAGTGTATATTTGATAAGAAAAAAAAGTAAAAGACAAGAAATAGTTCGACGGGATAAAAGGTAAAGAAGATTGGCAGATGTTAGAGAAAACGAATGAACTGAGAGAGACAAAGGAAGAAAATAATATGCTATCACTATGAAACAAAACATATTTCCAAGTTTATGTGTTATTGATTACCAGTAACAAACATCAATTAGTTATGTTTACGTCGGCGTGAATAAATTTCTAATGAGATTAAATACAATCTGAATCAAGTTGATGAGCATAAGACGGGAAAGTGAAGTATGAGACCAAAATAACTACAAAGCTATCATCAACACAACATACGTTATTGTTGTCCACATTCAAAATACTCGATATATCTCACAAACACTGTTAGCTGTGTCATGTCAAATGTTGTTAAACATTTAGAATAGGGCTCGGCAGGGTCAGGTGGATGAAGAACTCGAGTTGTAATCCGAGTGTCTCGAGCTCGAATCCCTATCACACCAAACATCGCACTTTCAGCCGTGGGGGTGTTCTAATGTGACGATCAATCCAACTGTTCTTTGGTAAAAGAATAGTCCAAGAATTGGCTGTGGTTGGTGATGACTCGCTCCCTTCCCTCTAGTTTTATATTGCTAAATTAGGGACAGCGAGCACAGATAGCCCTCGTATAGATTTGCCCAAAATTCAAAAGAAACCAAATCATTTGGAATACTCGAAGTCAATGCTATTTGCATTATATTTCAAATTGTTAAACACATTCACAATACTTGACTCAGTTAACAAACATTTTACCTGTAACATAACCAGTAGTGTATCAAGCTAATATTAGTTTATCTATGTAATTATGATTCTGTTGAACTCTAGAAATGGGTTGGTAACTTGCCTTCAAATAAATCATAGTTAAACCTGAAATCTCACAGACGTAAAAATATTACTCTTTGTCGTCATGTTGCGTAATCTGACGATGTTGAAAAACAAGTGCACAGTTTCAAGTCGATTCCCGAAGAAGCATTCTGAAGTTGTTCAACGACTGACGTGTTTCAGGAATCAGAATGCCAGTTGAACTCAGTGTAAGTCACAGGTAAGGATTTGACAGTGGGGAAGTTGAAAACTTTAACACACCATCTAGACTAAATCCATTCAAAAGTTCAAGAAATAACACAAAGGGAAGAAAGAATACAGCTCAGCATTTATAATCATTAGGACCCGGCATGGCCAGGTTGTTAGGGTACTCGAGATACAATATGAGGATTTCGGGTTCGAGTTCCCGCCACACCAAACGTGCTCGCCCTTTCAACCGTAGAAGCAGTAAAACGTGACGGTCAGTCCCACTATTCTTGATGATGAGAAACCCAGTTGAAGTAAAAATGTATCTCAGAATGGCTTCTGGTTAGCCTAAAGATGACCGAGGAAGAGTGAAACATTGTTCTCTGCTTTATTAGTAAAAATGATAATATTCATACCAGCCATTATGAGATACAATTCGTCAGTAAAAGAGTAGCTCAAGAGGTAGCAATGGGTGGTGATGACTAGCTGCTTTCCATCTTTTCTTACACTGCTAAATTAGGAACGGCTAGCATAGATAGCCCTCAAGTAGCTTTACGCGAAATTCTAAAAACAAACAAACATAATCATCACATCGTTGGAGGCCATTTCAGGTACTTTTGTTGAATTATAGGCACCAATTTCCTGAACAATGATACTGTTTTACTCATAACACCAGGAAAAGCTAACTTTATTCCAATATATAATAAATAACACCAGGAAAAGCTAGCTTTATTCCAATATATAATAAATTCTAACATAGTGTTTTTCTTTCAACATCTGTGTTTTGTTTTTTCTTCTATTAAAAGCAGGAAATTAAATACCACTGTTACTTTTACTAACCAAAACATTCTACAATCTTTGTTTTATGGCCTATTTAATGATGTTACAATGAATGATGTCATTTACCACTTTAATTTCCAAACGCACCATGTGAATGAACCACATTGGCTATTGGTTACTTTTCTGCTTGTTTTTAGTATGCTTGCTTTTGTACAATAAAGAAAACAATTAGCTTATAGGTTCAAACGAACATCGGTATGGACGACTAGCCCACGTTGTCTTGTATATTATTCCGAAGTAAACCTATTTATTCGCCTCAAGCAAATTGGTCCTGAAATTTAGTGTCAATTTTTCTTTTACGAGCTCCAGAATGCGAAAGACTTAAGAATTTCATTGTTTATCCCATGCTCTTAAACATACGTTTCTTCTAAACTTTTTCATGAAAGACTTATCTTTTACTCTGTATTTATAGAACTGGAAGTAATAGCTGTGAATTTGGATGGAGTTTCATTGGTTCAATATTCTTGGAAATAATATGTGAAGGGGAACATGTTTTGACATTTATTGCTCAGGGAATGTCTGCTATTACAGTAAATTCAGAAAGTCTAGTTTAAGTTTTTCAGTATCTGCTTACCTATATTGCTTCCATGTAGGCTGCACTTTACAAACGCATTCAAAAAGATATATACATATGTGAAAAGAAAAACAAGATATACTTTGAAAGTATCTGTGACTAAACAATTAAGACAGACGTGGATTGCTCCATTCATAACTGGAAACTAAAAGGCAAAGTAAAATATCAAAGTAAAAATGCTATTACAACACTCTGATGAGGTTGTACGAACATAAAATAATATTACTTTAGAACAAGATAATACTTGTTTACAATGTATTTTCGAAACTTTCTACTTCTTTACCTATCATATATGTAACAGCAATGACAGTACATTAGATTTTTAACTGACTTCACCGCATTTATGTAATCCAAAGTATATCTTCAATGCAATTTCTATTCGGCTCGTTCTTTTAAACCTAAAACATTAAACCATTAGACAGTAGGAAACTACGTAATTAGACTGATATTTCTTTGGAACTGCTTCAATTTTATCGTGTTTTATGAAAATTGTATGTATATATTCAATACACGTTTATTTAGTTTAAATAAATAAATAAATATATATGTATATATAATACATTCCGCGTGGCTAAATAAGCTGCACTTCAAATGGAATTGCAATCTCTCTGTTAAAAGCCTTACAAACTTTCGATACAGTTCCGAAGAAGAACTGAAGCAAACAGATTGAGTGCATGAATGCTTCAAAAAAACAAACAAACAACTAAACTGGTTGTCTTTTTACCGCTGGAATAACTTGTATTTTGTACCGTTAATACATGTTATACACAGCTATCAAAATACACCAGTCATTGTGAAGAAAGTGTATAGTTTTATTATAGAAATGGTAATTTTTTATCATATCATACGATATATATATATATAATATAATAAAAAGATATATAAAACTATTGACGTAAAATCTATGTGTGTTTTCGTATAGCAAAGCCACACTGGCCTCTCTGCTGAGTCCATCGAGGGGAATCGAACCCCTGATTTTAGCAAACCCCTGTACCAGCGCGGGGGAATGAAGAAAAATAACAATTTTCAGAGAAGTTAAAAGTTTGACATTTTAAACAAAATTGTAAAACACGTCCATCATTTCTTTTGGATAAAATTTTAGTATGTTGTTGCACAAAATATCTACAAAAGTCTATTTACATCCCCATGCTCTCTACATCCGTTGAAATGAAGTGAGCGCGCCTAAGTATTTAAATAGTCAGGTGCACGCGCATTTTTAGGACAAACAAAAAATGAATATTATTATAATGGATTTCTCACATGAAAATACTCTAGACGTATAAAAGTTACTTCAGATTTTAGTGTAATTATAAATTTGTAGAATTATCAATTAACGTGATCATGCTAACTTGCTAAGCTTTATTATTAATTCTAATTTGTATATGACAAATAATTCATTTCATTTTGAATAAATAATCCAAAATTATCTTTTTTATTATAAAATACCATCTGACAATTAACTTAAGCCAACGGTTTAATTATATTTAGATATAAACAATATTATCCCCCGCAAGAAGTGCTCAAACTATTTAATACAATCTGACATTATCTAAGCTAACTTTAATAACTATCATCATTCTTTGAACAAACATAAAATAATAAAAACCCGAACTGAGACAATGCATTTAGATCAAAATATTGAAGCGCATATACAATCATCATCACGTTGTTTGGAAGCGTGCGATTTAAGTAAATCACACGAAAATGTCCCCAACGAAATCATCTATCACGGTAATAAATAACAACAAAAATCTTATTCTATTCTATCAAAGTTGAAGTGCATAAACATCATTTACTCTACGTTTGACCCAAATGGTTTTGAATATTTTCAACATAAAGACATTTATTTACTGCGATTTTCCACAATTTTAGTGTTAAATGTCTTAATCTTATTTACTCTTAGCAGAACGATTTCGATTTTAATTCTTTCTTCTGCCATCTTGTAAAGAAATACATATTTAAGCCAATTAGTTAATTACGGTATTAATAGCATTAAATTATAAGTTAATTCTTTTGTTTTTTTTGTTTTTTCAATTTCGCACAAAGCTAAACGAGGGCTATCTGCGTTAGCCGTTCCTAATTTAGCAGTGTAAGTCTAGAAGGAAGACAGCTAGTCATCATCACCCATCACCATCTCTTGGGCTACTCTTTTACCAACAAATAGTGGAATTAACTGTAACATTATAACGCTCCCACGGTTAAAAGGGTGAGCATGTTTGGTGCAACGTTTTTAGGGTTAACTGTTTTATTTTAATGTATCTGCATGTACAAGTTAACGGAATACAATGAAAAATAGTTAAGTAAAGTAAATAAACGTAAATTAAAGATGAGTAAGTTTTAGCATTCTAATGTTAATATCAAGATATTCCAGTTAAGTTGTTTTCTCCACAGTTAGGCAAAATAATTATGTATTATTGACCTTTTAATAAGTGGATTGATGAATACATTTTTTTTATTTACTGACGTTCAACATGGTGATTGGTTAAACGCATTTTGTGTTACGTAATGATCTTCAGTATTATTGGTTGTTTAACAGTTATACTGACTGACGTTCCACAAGTTGACGTTTCAGTAATGTTTGTGTAAAGTGGTTAGTTTTGACATTCCACACATTATTCAACAAATAATTTCAAGTTTGAACAATAAGTTTTAGCAAATTGGTAGATTAATATAAGTTTTTATTAATAGACAATTTATTCAGTAGCTAATTAACGCCATTTTTCATCAAATAAAATGGCCAATGGACATATTTGTTTAATTTCTTTTATTTTCAAGGCACTACAACTTCAAATACTGTAAGAAGTTTTAAGAAAATTCCACATAACATATAACTGAAAATACCACGTTATGTAGGTTATAAGGAGTACTCTGCATTATGTGATTAATGTAGAAATGTTCGTAAGGTGTGGAGAAATACGCTTTGTTGATACAGAATATGTAGCTATATTTTACTGCTCAGAGCCTTGTTTTAGCTATTATGTAAATAAAGGTGGTTTAAATACATATCTAAACAGCATCTTATACAAACTTAAGGCCTGCATCGATCATATATAGCCTGACTGTTTGCCATGCTCGTCACTACCATCTGTTTACAATTTTTTTATGAAAATACATAGAGCATGTTAACTGAAATGGTAACAGAAATCACCAAAGCATGCCGCTACTCCATAGACAGATTGGTTTAAGTCCCGCGAACTATAAAGAATTATCATAATTCTATCGTTTTTTATCAAATAAATTGAACTACCCGTGAATTTAAATAAAAAAGTCAAAGTTATATAGGTATTATTCTTTCAAATTCTACAAAAACTAAAATTCACTCTGCTTCTTAGAATATTATATTTGCTTTTCTTTCTTTAGTTATCTATTCAATGACGTAAAAATGTATATCTAATCTATCGCTTGGATATTCTTTCTAATTGATTTTCTCAAACTCGTTGGTCTAACTAATACAAAGTAATGTTGACCTATCTTTACAGTTCAAAAACACATATTGCTTTAATTAAGAATTAATGATACTGTAAATGTTAAGCAGTTTCATTTGTATGAAATGTTGTAATTATCTGTGCAAAGTTTAGTAATGCTTTGCACACATAAAAAAATCCTACAGTTGTAATGATTATACTCTTCCTAAAATTGTAACTACAAAAAATGTTTACTTCGACAAGCTATTAGCATTTCTGTCACTAATATTATGAATTATCTGTCAGTGATTACATGATATGATCTTACCAGGATAATACTTCTACAAAAAAGAAAACAATTAGCTTATAGGTTCAAACGAACATCGGTATGGACGACTAGCCCACGTTGTCTTGTATATTATTCCGAAGTAAACCTATTTATTCGCCTCAAGCAAATTGGTCCTGAAATTTAGTCTCAATTTTTCTTTTACGAGCTCCAGAATGCTATGCGGCTATGACTTATACAATACATGTCTCATCGTATCGATAATTAATCATCTATCAATTACTTAAATCATCCTTAAAATAATTCTTAAAACTAATTCATTAAACCAATTATAATTAATTTATTTATATAAAAACGTCTCGTTTGGGTTGAGAAATTTTTTTACGAAGAAAAGCGAACAACGTGTCAACCTTCTTCGGTCATCGTCAGGTTCACGAAAAAGGTCGAAACGTTGTTCGCTCCTCCACGTAAAAAAATTTCTCAACCCAAACGAGCAGTTTTTACATAAATATTTTTCTCTACAAGTGGGTTTTCTCGACATGACTGATTATAACAAATTTGTTCTGATGAAAATGCTTAATTTTTATTTATTAGTTAACTAAATCATCATAAAAAAGGACATCTTACACTAAATTCATTAGTTAATTAAGTCATCATAAAAAAGGGCATCTAACACTAAATTTATTAGTTGATTAAATCATCATAAAAAGGACATCTAAAGCTAAATTCATTAGTTAATTAAGTCATCATAAAAAAGGGCATCTAACACTAAATTTATTAGTTAATTAAATCATCATAAAAAGGACATCTAAAGCTAAATTCATTAGTTAATTAAATCATCATAAAAAAGAGCATCTAACGCATAATTTATCAGTTAATTAAATTTTTCTGAAGGACAATATCTTAATTAAAACTCACTCTTTTTGTCATCAACTAAGTGTTTAAAGACTTTCATTGACATTAATATAATAAATTGTCAAAACATCACTTAATGTAACATGAGATTATGATTAACGGAGAAAATCATGTGACCAGAATGAACAAATATGTTTCACAAAAATACATAATTACTCCAAGGACTAACTACTCAAAGTTTTGATAACAATTCAGTATTTGTAACAAAAAAAAATTGATTAGTGTAATAATTCTATAATAATAAACTATACTTAATATTCACTTTACACGAGCATTTAAATTTTCTATGTATCAAAAAATATACAAATAATTTGAAAACTAAATCAACTGTACACTTTACTTACAGCTTAAAAGTGACCTTCAATATACAAATCAGGACATGTAAAGTGTTAAACATTTCGAATATTTAAATATTTACTTACATGATGATGTAAAGAAAACAAATCTGTTAGACACACATAGACAGAGAACATACTGACAATAAGTGATTTATTTAATTGTTCAAATTACCTAGAATTTCTATTCAAGTATCTTTCAAGTTTCGTATGATAATTGGTACCTTATTCTTTCACATTTTATAAATCCAGTGTGTACACAATCTAAATAACCTGTAATGTCTATCATGCTAACTTTTTATCTAAAATTTGCATATTTGTCTTTTAAATATAGCATGCAAAAGTAGTCTTAACTTGAAGGTGTAATCATTTAAGTGTTTAAGAAAATATCGGTGCCCCCCAGTGGCTCAGCGGTATGTCTGCGGATTACACGCTAAAATCCGGGTTTCGATACCCGTGGTGGGCAGAGCACAGATAGCCCATTGTGTAGTTTTGTGCTTAATTAAAAACAACAACAAGAAATATCAGTATAATCTGTCTTACAAGAAACAATAAACACATATTAAAGTCAACATTATACACTGACACACCAATCTGACAGACCAAGTTTTATACATAGCACTTCTCCTTCTGAATAGTCAGACTGTGTGTCTCAAAACATTACATCATCAAGGTTTTCCACTTGTATTTTATTGTATTTATGTTTGTAAGTCCAACGTAGAATATTAGAAAATAAACAGGAGATACCAACTGATGAGGACCAGGCTTATAATAATTGAAACATTGTGGTTGTGTTGTGCAGAGTATCTGTTATTGGTTGTGTTGCGCAGAGTATCTGTTATTGGTTGTGTTGTGCAGAGTCTCTGTTATATACTTGTAAACTTTCAAAACGATCCAAATAATATATTTTTGTTTGCAAATGATTTTAAAGTCACTTTCATAACTTTATATCAGGTCTGAGAGAACTATATAATGTGTGTTTGTATTGTGTGTGTGTGTGTTTTACTTTTAGCAAAGCCATAAAGGGTTATCTGCTGAGCCCACCGAGGGGGAATAGAACCCCTGATTTTAATGTTGTAAATCCGTAGGCTTACCGCTGTACTAGCGAAGGGCATTACATAATGAACAAGTATTGTACTTAAAATCAGTCAAGATAATCATTAATATTTGAGTAATCTCTAATGCAGCATAAGTTGTGAAATTTCCTCATGTGGTTAATCACAGTGTACTACTGGTTGCAGGAGAAATGGCAGGAAGTTTGACATGAATTACATTTGTGGTCAGTTTATTCATCCTTTTTTTACAATGTTTGTAAGTTTTTCAAGCTGATTAAGTTTAGTATTTTTAATGTGATCCACGATGATGGTAAGGGTAAATACAATAAATAAATCTAGTTTTGAGGATAGCTAGTGCTGACGTTGAGCATAACAAAGTACTTAAAGTATTTAAGTGTTTTTTCCATGCCTCTGAAAGTTTAAAAAACGTATCTTTGCGATGAGATGGAGCTAGGGTTATCATACATATTAACTTTGATTCGCCACCCGGAAACAAAATAATAATGGTGTACACAGCCATATGCAGAGCAGTGTGCAATCGGGCAAGCACGTTAGTTAGCCAGTGCACTCAAGTGTATCAGGTCCAAACAAAGGAAATAACAGACTCAACCAACCATAAGACTTATTACATTACAAACAATAATAGTCCCACGCAGTAGAGCCTAAAGCATTAAAGAAATAAGTAAAAGGAACGAGAAGTTTCTTTAAAAAACATGGAAAAAACAAAACTATTAGTTTGTGGATTTTGGTCAATTGCTATTGAAAAATATTCCCAAAGTAAAATTAAACGAATTTCTTTGTCTGAAGTAAATGTGTATGTGTTTTAAGGAGAGATTCCCTTCCAAATGAAGCATTTAGACTCACTTTCTATTCCTCTTTGCGTTTGCGAAATTATTTTAGAACCATTATGAAAGCTAGAATTAAGCAAATATAAGTATTTTAGCTCAATTTTCAAATTTAAAAATGGTAATGTTAATAACTAAAATGACATATTGAGGACATACTTTAATAACAAGGATGAGGCAAAGTGAGACAAGCCTTTGACGTCATGGATGACACTGTGAAATAGTTTGTATGCTGCCCAATAATGGCGGCGATTATCATCAATCAAGATGTAACTCTGCAAAGTACAGTGAGCTTCAGTGCTTAGGATCTTGATTTCCAACGAATACAAATACCTATTCACGCCATTCGAAATATGTACAGGGAATCTGAGGCCAATGTTTTCAAAATTAACAAACCATTATTTGTACAGTTATTTATTATAAAATAGATATAAATACTAGCCAAAAACAAAAACACACTAAAATGACCAATGAACAAAAAGAAATCAATTAGATTGAAATAAACTCAAAATTCTTGAAACAAACTGGACCAATAAACATGGTAACATCTTACCCTCGGAAATTAATTCGGTTTAAGATCGCCTGTGGTTTACTAAAAACCTTGGGAGACAACGGGAAGAGAAGGAGCCAAAAACATTGTGTTACCTTTGGATCCATGTGTGGTAGGAGAATAAAGCTTTTCTTGGAAGTTTGTAAGTTTTGGCTAAATAATAATGTTGTTGTCGTCTGCAAGTAGATTCATTTTACAAGGTTTACTTGTGGAAGGCTGTAAGATCTGGAAATGGTTTGTACTGACTGTTAATATTAGGAGAAAACCAAGACTGTGACAAAGAAAACCAATTCCACGTAAATTGATGGTCCATAAAATAGTATAAGATCTTCTTTTTTAAAGAACTGATAAACAAATTTTGAAAATAAATTGAACTGAATTAAAATTGATAGATTTAAAACCAAGTAGTTTTAAGAGTTTGGGATAAATGAAATTGTTAGGATTAAGCGTGAATAATATTAATTGTGATAAATAGTTGGAACGTTCTTTGTTAGAGCGGGTATCTTAAAGAAAATTTTGTTGTGGGGCAAAACGGAAGTACCCCGAGAAAGCATATTTTCACGATCCAGGCGAGGAATTAATGTGCTTGGAACGTGTCCGAAAAATTTTGCAAAAATTTTTGGTTACTGTTTGGGTAGCTTCATCCTTAGTCGATATTCTTCCGATTGCCTGAGCATGGGTGAACACCGGTTGGTGGTTGATAGCTTGTTGTGTGGCAATGTCTGAGTGTGGATTTTAAGTGTTGGTTTTTGATCTGTTGTGTTAGATATGGAGAGACTTGTCGACGCGTGTTACACACAGTTTTCTTTAATTTTTGATACAATTGTATTATAATATACAATATATAATGAGGATTATTACAAGTAATGATTTATATAGAAAAGTTGTATAATTTATAAATAATATTGAATTTTCTATCTTTTCTGGAACTTCCTTGATACATCATTAAGACTTCACATGAGCAAATTAATTTCGAGTTGATATCGATACAATTTGCTTAACGGAGAGTTAACTAGTTCTTCGCTAATCATACGTGAGTTTATCACAGCTGAGCTGAAGTTTTATGTGTCTTCATAAATATATACTAGCATCCGATGTTAATCCGCTGAAGTTAAATGGCTTGTAACATTCGAAACATATAAGGTTTTTGGTCAAATAACGGTAGTTTTCCGATTAACAAGTGTCAATCACAATTATAGCTTCAGAGGTTTCTTGTACACCAAATATAACATCAATAATATATATCGTCTTTTGGTTAGTTACTTCTTATAAGCGTGAAACAAAATTCTAGACATTTCAGCCTGTACAAAAACACTGGTATTCACATTGTTGATTCTTGCACATGATGGTCTTCTTCGAATTTAGTGAATAGGCGGGAATTTCATAATACAGATTTAACAGTACAAGTTACATGCATATCTAAATATATATTTAAATAAAACAAAGATCAATATCAAATAATACTATAATAAATCTTTTGCTTATATGATACTTAGAAACTTTTTATTATGCGATGTGCATCCTCCGATTTCGCGAAATTTTTATCCTGTGTGCGTGTAGATATGCAATAGAAGTCACGATTTTCCTGTTTTGCCTCTGTTTCCGTCATGAAAAATTGTATTTTCTGTATTCTCACGGTACTCATATGCCGTCATAAGTACGTCACACTAAGTCTAATGCACCGGCACCATCCATATAAGTGTAATAGTACTGCCTGTTGTATGATCACGTAAATTATTCGCAGGCTCTGAATAAATCTTTACAAAAATTGGTGTGGTAATTCATTAAGTCCATAAGGAAATGCACACAAATTTTCAGTTTTGCATTTTGCAGTTTTTATAAGTATTTATGCAATGATGTTTTACTACTACTTCGCCCCTAGCGATGAATTTACCAAATTTGGTATGAAGGTTTGTTACGTCAACGAGGAGATACATGCAAATTTACGATTTCATATTTTGCGTTTTTATGGGTATTTTGGTTTTTTTTAAAATCATATATAAAGGAAACAACTTTTATGTCCTAAAATAACCTTTCATCATGCATTTACACAACTTTTAGCCTCCCAGTGGCCCAGCAGTATGTCTGCGGACTTGGATACGAAAATCCGGGTTTTGATACCCGTGGTGGGCAGAGCACAGATAGTTCATTGTGTAGCTTTGTGCTTAATTCAAAACAACACAACTTTTGTCCAGTCCAGGGTACAGGTACCCCAGCTAGTAAATATACAATAGTAAATTGCTCAGGGTTGTTTATCAATGTTTTTTTTTATCAAAATACAAGTGATGTTTTGTGATCTTTCTAAACATCTGTTGTATTTCAAACTGAAAAGTAAAATAATTCCTAACATTATGTGAGTATCGTCTGAAATCTACCTAAGAAAAGCAGAGAAAGAGGTTTAGCTTCACACTTAAACAGTTTCAGTTCAAAGACAAAAGCTCACATGACTTTCAAATATAATACACACAAACCACGCGCTTATCACTTCTGTTCCACAGTGCGTGAAACCTCTTTCAAGTGTAGGTTTTGTGAATAATTTCAAACTTGTGGTATAAATTATTTTAGGTAATGGTATATTAATTTATCTTCTTCTGATTTCTGAATGCTGTATGGAAAATGGAAGTTTTTTTTTTATGTGGAGGTTGCCTCACATGTGGTTTGTTCTACGTATAACATAAAACATCAAAATCAAATTTGATTAATTCATAGCATTCTACTAGTTGTTTGTGTTTAGTTAATGTATTACTTTCATGCTGCCAGTTTTGTAGATTAACCATCTGATCTGTGTGAATGATAAGTGTGTCATTAAAGTCAGAATATACACAGACACAATTTATAGCATGTTCAGAAACTTATTCTTCTTTCTATTCCATTTACCTTGGTTACGTTTGCAAGAGAGTCAATAGTTTTTGCTATTAATTTCACAATTTTATTATTGATTTAATTTGTTATTTATCACAAAGTGATTATGTTTTTTTTTCTTTACCGTGTACACTGTCCTTCTACAACTCAGTATGGCCAGGAGGTTAGGGGGCTCAATTCGTAATCCAAGGGTCGCGGGTTCGAATCACCGTTATACCAAATATGTGACGCTCAATCCCTCTATTCGTTGCTAAGAGAATAGTCCAAGAGTTGGCGGTGGGTGATAATAACTAGTTGTATTACACTGCTAAGCGAGGAACGGCGAGCACAGGTAGCCCTCATATAACTTTGAGCGAAATTCAAAAACCAAACAAACTGTCTTTTTGCCTGACTCTATACAGCTAAAAAGTCACATATGCTAAGTTGAGCTAATTTGAATTTGCACCGTTAGATCGGTTTACTGGTTATCATCAGTTGTTAGAAAACAATTATACAGAATTTAATACATACTGGTGTTACTAAGAAACAAGCAGTTGCTTTTTATGTACCTCTAAGTTATATTCCACCATTTCTTTAATGTTAATTTAATGATGGTTAAAATATTCAGCATATACGTTTATTTTTATGGCACCTCATTTACTAATATATGTAATTAAGAGGAACACGTTGTTTTGTTTGTTTGGATTTAGGACTAACCTAAATCTCCTGAGCTGGTCGAGCCTTGTGAGTTATTGGAACAATTGCTGAACACGCCGATAAGAGCAAATGTGCATAAGTAATAAATCAGTACATTATAATCATCACAAGTTTTTATCTTATGGTCTTCCGTATTCCTTGTTAGAGGTGTATACTAAACCAGTAACATTAGTCACTAATTATTTTTGTTGTTATAAGTAATGCAGATGGCTGACTTTGTGGAGAAGACACTGATAATTAGTACAACGAAAAAGTTAGGGATTTATATGTATCTTTCCTTCATATTAACTTATGTAGATTTCAGATAAGGTTACTAAGACTTTTCTTGTTAGTTTTCAGCATTCTTGTTTTGACTGTTTTTGATGAATACTGAATAACCTATGGCAAAAAGACACGTATGATATCTGGAAAATCAACAGTGGCCAAAATGTTTTATTTAATAACATAAAAAAATATATTCCTTCTTTAAAAAAACACTTTGTAGTCTAAATACATGAAAACGAACGGTTTCCGTTTATGTGAACAGCCATCAAAAAGAATCTTAATCAATAATGTGAAAAGGTAGAACATTACTAAGTCTCGTAGCAGACACTTTCCATATTCAGTGTTCCATCTCAACAAATAGTTAAAACAATACTCAACCAGTGTTTCTAGACGAAATGGGAGAGTATTGTTAGAGAAAATAATGCCTTCTGCTCCTTAACAAGACAAGCACGCTTCTTCCTTACAGCTAAGACTCCTCGATTTCTTATGCTAACATTTAATGTTACTGTCTATAATAGTAAAGAACATTCCCTTTTTCTTTACTGACTTTCCTTCAGGCAAAATAGTAATCAATAGGAAGAAATGCCTGATTTTTACAAGAGTTTCAGTTATTTTATGGACCCACGAAGAAGCTTTTTATTCATTTCTTGGAAACAATCAATTTTTTTATCTTTATAAAATACCGGTTATACTAAAGGAAAGAACAATATTTCGTTATTCTCTTATCTTGGATTTCCTGTTTTTCACTGTTACGTATTTTTTAAGTGTTTTATATTCTTCGTAGATTAAACGCAACAGAAAAACACAGATAACAGCTTGTATAATTTATTACACTAAACTACTAACAAATATAACAGATATAACATAAATTATATGATAACAGTGTCAGATATTAAGTTACAACATTCGAAATTAATTACAAAACAAAATAATATTAGTTTCAAACTTCAAAATAAATCACAACACAAAACGGTACTGGCCTGTATCTAATGTAATGATCTAAAATTACAGTCTCAAATTCCAGTCTATCTGTGAATTTGGTCCCACGAAGAGATTCCGAAACAGTTCACAGTTCAATGAAATCGCCGTCTCTCAGCTCAAGCAGTAATTCAGAAGTATCGTAGAAATTGACGAAATAAAATCACGGCTTCCGTAGATCTAATTTCAATCACAAATCCAAGTTGAATATTCACAGCAAACACTTAATCTTTCTCAAATAACTAACTTTCTTCTTTTGAAATGAAACTGGTGTTTGAATCTCACTCTTTGTCTTCGAATAAAACTAATGACTGAATCTCTCTCCCTCGAATAAAACTGATGACTGAATCTGTCTCTTTTCACCGTGTTTTATACCGATAGGCCTATTTCTCGAACAATCTTGCAATTTCCATACAACTCCAGAGCTATCCACGCATATCCGTTCTTGCACGAGACTACACTTCTAGACAGGAAGTCACCAGCACTCATTTACAAACATGTGATTGGTCTACTTAATTCGAGAAAGTTCTAAAACGTTACCCTAAATAAACAACATATTTTAGTTTAAACTTCGAAACAATAATATCAATATGGAAAAATGAATAATACAAATGAAAATTCAAACACAATACGACATGTTGTCGTTTACAAAATATTTACACATATACATAACATTCACTGTTTTCAATTTTCGATTAGCTATTTTAATCTATTTTTTTTTCTCTATTGTTGTTACGTGAATCAAGGAGTAAGGATGGATATAAATTGTTTTTAGTTTGAACGATACACACAAAATAAATAGACATCCAGGAAGATGCGATGAAATCGGTACGATAATAATGTTAATAGTAACTGGCAGAAACACCCAAGCCGTATAATTCGTGATATATTCAATTAGGATTGTAAAATGTTGGAAAAGAACTACACGTTTGACCATAAGAACTTTACAAGGTTTATTCTTTGATGTTATATCACTAACAGGCTTTGGTATTACTCTACATAAAGTAAATAAACCTTTCTTAAAGCTGACTACATATGCAGATGTTTATAGAAAAAAGTTCCTAAACAACAAACAAATTGAAATTTATGCGAACATCCAAAACGTTATTTCAAAATATGATAAAGTTTACCAAAGATGTAACTGTTGTCCAAGAGCATGGACATTATATTTCTTTGAAGTTTTTCACACTTGGAAACCACAGTACCTTTCGCACACCCAGCTTGTATTTTACAGTTTGTAAAACACCTCTTAACAGTCCAAATTTGCAATTTACCTCACTTCGATATTATATGAAATACCAAAGTTTTTCACACTTGGAAACCACAGTACCTCTCGCACACCCGGCTTGTATTTTACAGTTTGTAAAACACCTCTTAACAGTCCAAATTTGCAATTCACCTCACTTCGATATTATATGAAATACTAAATTTGTTCTTAGAAAGACTTTAGATGGATGAAAGTGTGACTACAGTCATTTCTTTAGAACATCTTTATATTTTTGCAGATTTTTAGGCTTAGACTTTAATTTGAAATCATCTCACTAAGAAATTCCAAAAGTTTTTCCATTCATAATAATTTTCCTAACAGCTATATATTTTGCTTTCGATTTTTCTCATGTTATTTTTCGACGAAGATTTGGTCTTTGCTTTTCATGTTCCAACATATTGTATGTACAGCATACAATAAAATGTACAGATGTACAGAAAATGTACAGCAAGCAACGTCAAGCTAAATCAGCGAATCATATTTCTTACAGACATGCATTTCTTAGAAATCACATCTAAAAGACTTTGTTACGCCTACTTACAACCAACTTATGTTTACATCTCTGTTGATTTAGTTCTCTGTAACGTTACGATCACTTTTAAAACCGTGCTTTTATCCAAGTGACATATTTAAATAAATAAACTTTCATTACATAAACTCGTTAAAAATAACTGGACTCGTGTAGGTGTTTTTGGTTGCGCTTCAAGTTCTAAAACAGCTTTCCGTTGTTCGAAATGGTCATTGGTAATCCGCGTTATAACTCTTTAATAACGAAACGCATTATTTTCAATTGTCTTTCTTCAGAACAACATCTGTAAAAATCTTATTGCTCGAAAAATAATAACAGATTAAAATACGTTTGTAATTCGGCAAATTTGTTTGAAAATAATCGTTTTTATGTCCTGCTGAAGCCAAATGCAAGCATGCTTGAAGAAACCGTGAATCGATTACTTTTATTAACGAATATTTGAAAGATCACGTTTCATTAATCCAGCTGCAAATCAAAACGCGCTATTATTTTAAGTTTCGCCAACAACAGAATTTATCTATCACCAGCAGCGTTTCAAAAGTTGTGCAATTAAGTTATGATTTATGCAATTATACAACATACTGTAGTTTTAATATAGCCTTAAGGTACAAAAGGGATGGGAAACTAGAGACTCCTGTGGGCGATTTGACGAGCTGACATATTTTGTATCTTATATATGAAACTATAGACTATCAAACCCATCCTTCTGTATTTTATCTTTATAATATTCAGAATTCATGTACATTTCCAGACACTGCATGGCTGTGAAACCTCAATTTTAATCGCTTTAAATCCGTAATTTCAGACTATGAAATTTTCTAAATGGCCGCTATTTGTAGGTCGTTATATCTTTATGGGTATGTAACTCAGAAGTTAATTATTTTATATGCTTTAACTTTCCAAGACAAGAACGTCACACAAGTATATACACAGCCTATAGTAAATAGACAGCTCCGAAACTAAATAAAAAAACTATATCATATAGCCCTGATGTAGATACGGATACAGTTAAACATTGCTAGTCCGGACATCAACAATCTAGATTATTCCAAATCCGGATGATTTTTTTATGCAGACAACTTTTCACAGTTGGGAATTTATTGAATAAACCGTACATTTACGTTTCGGATAATTCTGATCACAAACATGAATTTCATGTGGGTATACGAGTCTATAATCTGTGCACAACTTTTTGAAGTCAGGTAGAGTCTGATCAGAATAGGAAAGGAGATAATAATATATGGACATAAAATATCTGCATTTGCAGTGACTACAAGTTTACAACACATTCTTTGAGAACGATCTTCGTACGTACATATCAATTATAACATATATAGAGAGGTCATCAGTGTTGTTAAAGTTAGTCACGTCAATTGAGAGTATTTTAAAACGAGACTCATTGATGTATCAGCATCATTAATACGTGATATATATTTATGCTATAACAGCATCATTAATACGTGATATATATTTATGCTATAAAACAATGCTTGTACTATTTCCTTGTAGCCCCCCAGTGGCTCAGCGGTATGTCTGCGGACTTACACGCTAAAATCCGGGTTTCGATACCCGTGGTGGGCAGAGCACAGATAGCCCATTGTGTAGCTTTGTGCTTAATTCAAACCAACAACAACAATTTCCTTGTAAGTTAATCATTGGTTTTGAACGAAATGACGGTTTATGTGAAGATCATATAATATGCTGCTTTGATTACGAAAGTTCCATAATTATTAACAACATATTAAGCACACATTGGTTATCAGTTCATATCTAATCTAAATGGCCCGGCATGGCTATGTGGATAAGGCTCTCGACTCGTAATGCGAGGGTCGCGGGTTAAAATCCCCGTCACACCAAACTTGCTCACCCTTTCAGCTGTGAAGTCGTTGTAGGTGACGATCAATCCCACTATTCGTTGTAAAATAGTAACCCAAGAGATGGCGATGAGTGGTGATGACTAACTGCCTTACCTCTAGTCTCACACAGCTCAATTAGGGACGGCTAGTGCATATAGCCCTTGTGTAGTTTGCGCGAAATTCAAAACAAACTAACCTAATTTTTACGTTCTTACATTTTATCGATCGATAAGACGTTCTATTCATAAAATATTCGTTGTAATAAAAATGACTGGTTCGACTATCCGAACTTTTTTGATAATTCGGTTTTTGGTTTGTTTGGAAGTTCGCGCAAAGCAACACTAATCCTCCCTAATTTAACAACGTAAGATTAGAAGGAAGACAACTAGTCAATACCACCCACTGTCAACGCTTGGGATACTCTTTTAGCAAGGAATAGTGGGATTGATAGTAATAGTATAATGCCCCAACGGTTGAAAGGTCGAGCATATTTGATGGGACGAGAATTGGAACCCATGATACGCAGACTGCGAGTTGAGCGCCCTAACCACTTGACAATGCGAAGCGCAATAATTCATAACAAAAAACGACACTTCTTTGCTAATGTCTTTATACAAGAGGTGTTGGAAACGTTTGTAGCTCGACACATAAGGAAAAGAGAAACTGATTTAACTACGATTTATTTCTCAACATTATCTCCTCATGAGTCTATATATTGGCGTCTCCATTGCTTTAAGGCCTTTGTACCCTTTCAAAAAAAAAATTCTTTGTTCTTAATCTATGAAATGATAGTACAAACGAAATCGTAATATCTAGGAAATTGTGGACTTTTCAAAAAACTTGTAAGGTTTATGAAAGAGAGAGAAAAACGTCACTCGGAGCTAAATTCTGTGAGCGAGCGAGTGATTGGGTAATTCGAAGCCGGCGTCATGGATAGCGTTCAACGAAGCACTTAGTTTGATTCCTCTCCAAATACTGAACTAATAAAGCTCACTAAATGTATTTTAAAAATTGATGCCACGACCTCCTCCCAAAAACGGGAGAGTGCACTTGAGTGTTACCTTGTGAACTTTGCATTTTTGTTTCCGGGTCAAAGTGCTGAACTCACCCTTTATCCACAGCTACGAATATATTGATAAAATCGTCAGGGTTAGGCTGACAACTTTGAAGTAGGCTTAGCTTTCAACAGCTCGGATCAATTTCTACTCATAAAACAACATTTTTGGAATCCATAAGGCACTAACCCTGCTTTTGTTTAACCTGTTACTCGAATAACTAGCTACAGTACTTTTACCGATTTCCACTTCCTCTGCTAATTTACTGATGATAATTATTCTGCTATATATAACAAAATCATGAAATTTTTCTACACTTTCTAGTGTGGTTATTGTCGAGGACCGACCTGAACTCGGATCATCTTCTCGTGATTGTCTGCTCCTCTTAAACTGAGTACACCACTTTTTCACTGATGTATAGGTCGTAGCATCCTCTATTAATGTTATTTCAATGTCTTGGTAGAATTATTGTGGTTTTATTATTTAATATTTGATCACAGGCACGAAGTTCCTCTCCTAGTGGTACAGCGGTATGTCTACAGACTTAAATGCTGGAAACTGGGGGTTTTGTGTACCTTTGTGTTTAATTCCAAATAAACAAACAATCCTTCTAAAATTTGCAACCCACAAAATCAGCTCATTAAGTTATATATCACGAGTATTTTACGTATATAAAAAAGGATGACGATACAAGACAAGTCAGATTGGGAAACATTAGTTTCTACGCAGACCGCGCACAAACCCAACAGAATGAACTTTTCTTTCTGTAACTTGTATTAGAAAACAATAGTTTCTAAGTAGTCTGTAACCACAAACCCAACAGAATGAACTTTTCTTTCTGTAACTTGTATTAGAAACTATCAAAGTAACAAAGCACAACCATCAAGTAAGAAAACAAACCAATAACTCGTATGAAAACAATAGTTTCTAAGTAGTCTGTAAGCACAAACCAAAGAGAATGAACTTTTCTTTCTGTAACTCGTATTAGAAAACAATAGTTTCTACGCAGTCTGTAAGCACAAACCAAAGAGAATGAACTTTTCTTTCTGTAACTCGTATTAGAAAACAATAGTTTCTACGCAGTCTGTAAGCACAAACCAAAGAGAATGAGCTTTTCTTACTGTGAATCTTGTAAGAAAACAACAGTTTATGAGTAGACTGTGAGTCCAAACCTGACAGAATGAACTCTTCTTCCTGTGAATATGAATGATGAACATAACCTACGTAACACGCTACTGTCGTTGCATAAATAAGCGCAAGCAAACACAATTTCATCAAAAATTATCTTCATAACATAGAATACAATGGCAGAATAGCTGGAAAAAAGTGCAATATAAATAGAACTGTCGATTCTCTGATGATGATCATAACCTGGGCTCTGAAACTAGCATCTATTAGAAAAATTTATACACATATGCTGGAATACAGGCACACCTGTTGCTTGTTTGTTTGTTGTGAATTTCGCGCAAGCTAAACGAGAGCTATCTACGCTAACTGACCAAAATTTAGTAGTGAAAGACTAGGGGGAAGGCAGCTAGTCATCACCACCCACCACCAACTCTTGGGCTACTCGTTTACTACCAAATAGTGGGTTTGACCATCACATTCTAACACCACCACGGCTAAAAGGGCGAGCATGCTTGATGTGACGAGGATCCAAATCCGCGACCCTCGAATTACGATTCGAGTGCCTTAACCCAATCTTGTTGCAAAGCAGCTCCAAGGGTTTTGCCAATTAAGGGTCTGTTGTTGTTGCTTATCAGATAGGATTTCACAGAAAGAATCATTGAACAGTCCTGTTAGATTTAGATTAAGGGGGCGCATGGTCAGGTGGTTAAGTCACTCGGCTCGTAATCCGAGGGTTGCGGATTCGAATCCCTGTGGTATCAAACATGCTCGCCATTTTAGCCGTGAGGTGTTATAATGTGACGGCAAATCCCACTGTTCGTTGGTAAAAGAGTAGCTCAAGAGTTAGTGGTGTGTGGTGATGACTAGCTGCCTTCCCTCTAGTCTTACACTGCTAAATTAGGGACGGCTAACGCAGATAGCCTTCGTGTAGCTTTGCGCGAAATTCAAAACAAACAAACATGCTGGGTGGGGGTCTCGGGTTCTTAAGACAATTTATATGCGGCTAAAATCGTTGCTAAACGTAGCCTGATGTATTTTCAAGCTGAAGAATTGTGTTCATTTTCAGAACAGTTTTGTTAGGTTAGCAGTACAATGTTGTTCAAACTGCCAAAACATCAGTAGTTCCATTAACTATCATTAGCGAATCAAATTCAAGACCGCTAAAGCATGCCCACAACACAATAGTTTCATCATTACAATTAGAATAGCACGCTGATATTTCCGGGCTATGATCAAATTCAGAACGTCCAAACATAACTTCAATGCTCAAGGCAACGTAAGCACCGACGCCGTACAGACCTTACTGTAATGTGGTACCGATGCCGTACATACCTTACTGTAATGTGGTACCGACGCCGTACAGACCTTACTGTAATATGGTACTAATGAACTTCAATCTCCTCAAGAAAATTTAGAGCTATTTAAAGTTCTGTGCACACGTTTTAATCTCAGTGCAACGTTGATAATAATACTGTATGACAATAACAAAATATTCCTAGTGACACTGTTTAACAACTGCAAAGTTTTGATGGTGATGCTGAAAAACAAATGTAAAACATGAACGAAAGTAGTCTAGAGCATATTACAAAGCGAGGCTGATGCATGGAATTTTCTATAAAAATGATTGACGCAAAAGTAAAAATTATCCTTATGAATTTATGTTATAAAAAAGTATTGCAGTAAACAATAGTCGGTCAAGACTGTAAATACGGTGATTCGGGTTTTCTTAAAACAGGATCAAAATTGTAAAAAAAACAAACACTTTAATATTTACGTATGAGTAATGCCTGTAACTTTATTTAAAACATTGAAAACCACACATGCTGATCCTAACATTTTTCTCTTTGTTTATTTTCTTAAGTTTGTTGTTCTCGGTCTTAGAAAATTACTTTATTTCGAAATGGATGCAAATCGAAAGAAACCCAGAAAGATTCAAACCGTATTGAGCGTCTCAAGAAACATGCACACAACTAAATCTAATTTAGTTTTCTTTACGCTAAAAATTTTCCAAGTCTCATTGAAGATTATGCGTTTTGGGAATTTAACTTACAATATTGACACTGTGGATGTTTATGGAAAGTCATCATTATCTCTGTCAAACAGAAAATCTGAATGCTAGAACGTATGGGAATTTGGACAGCACTATATCTTATATTAAACGCTTATTTACAGCCGGAAGGCAGTTTAATGAAGTCTAACAGAACCACTGATCGAGTGTGACGTAATACTAAGATCATTGTTGACACAGTACGGATTGCAGCTTTATCTCCTCATCACCATTTCTGACTCATGCGGCAACAATAAACGTCACCAAATGAAAACACGTATGATGTGTTTCAGAAAGGCTTCCTATAGACTCAGTGGATTGTGTTTGATATTGACAGGAGAGTATTGGTGCATCAGTATTTACCTTAGAATAAAGTGGTGGTAAGCCTAAATATATCTCTAGGTATATCGGGCTGTAGGTACTTGTCAACAGCGTGTCCCCCAGTGGCTCAGCGGTATGTATGCGGACTTACAACGCTAAAAACTGGGTTTCGATACCTATGGTGGGCAGAGCACAGATAGCCCATCGTGTAGCTTTGTGCTTAATTCAAAACAACAACTTATAAATAAATAAATAAATGTTCTTAAATTTATTGTTGATAAACCATAGAAAGTTGTTAAACTGAAGGCCGCAGGATATTGTTGGGAAATATGGAGTCCGTAGCAAATACATAATATTATTAAAATGTATGAGAGTTCTCAGCAAGAATGTGGGACGTTTCATAGGTCCTTGTGCTGCTATAAACTGAGAAACACTTCTCTCTCAACGAATATTGAGAAAAGTGCATTTTTTTTATTATTGACTAATTCTTTCTAAACAAGATCATAACCCATCAGATACCCGTTCTTAGTAATTACTGGTTTGTTGCTCTTTGGTAAAAATCAAAAGATAATTCTATGTATTTTTTCAGATTTGTCGTTTCTCAGTTTTCGAAAATGAGGTGATTAATTTCCAAACGTCCAAGAAAATAAATGTACGAAATGCTAACGCTGACTAAAACTTATTCAGCTTGGTCTCATATTTGAGACATTAAGATTTTTCATGTTGAAGCATTATATGATCGTGTAAAACTTCATGACATTATCGAATAAATAACTTCCAAACGCGTAAAATATTAAATTGATTCGTATGTTTATGAAAGTAAAGTCACGAAACCTACCTGAATAACAGATCTATAAAACTGACTGACGAGAAACAAACATCGTTCGTTCGTAACAAATCAGTTTATGAACCTTGAGAAAGATTATAAGTAATTATGTTTTAACACAACAAGAAAATCACGGTAAAAAATATCAACTATCTTTATAATTGATAAGCAAAATAAACAAGCTGAGAGCTGAGAACGAGACAGGTAGGCTGTTTTTATGTTTGTCTCTTTCTGTCATATCAACGTAAAAATACTCTCTTGTGCTGTTCGAAATGCATATAATGAGGGTATTGGTTAAACCCCGGACTTTAACGTTATAAGCCATCAGGGTTGCAATTGAATCACAAAGGAATAGGCAAGTGTTCCTTAACAATATTTTAAAGGTAAGAATACAGTTTTTTAAAGTTATAATTGGTGTACATGTTGACATAGGAGTCATAGAACGGTTTATATTAATTATTTTTAAAGCCGAAAATGAAAATTGCTTTCGGAGGCTTTCTATAAATTTAAAGAAACAATCATGCTTACAATAGGACGTCTAACTAAGAAACCTGCAGTTTTGACACACATAGAGAATTTTGGTCTACTTAATGATTCTATTTTATCAAATCACAGGGAAAGCTGAGGGGGATAAAAACAAGTTTCTGGTTACTGGTTAAAAAAGTCCCTTATTAAAATCTGGTTTATGCAAAAGTGTAAAGCATAATTGGCTCTTTTGACAAGGATAAAAATTCTGAACGTGTATCAGTGGAATGATGATAAAGAGACAAACATGAAGAAAGGGGAGCTAAGATACCACTGTTTCCATTCACCGATGACTGTTAATATTACTTTACACGTTGGATCAGGTTTTACTTACAACAGTACATACAAAAAAGTGTCAATTTGCTTGTCACAAAGACAGGGTGTAACTTGTAAGATTAAGATAAATAATAGAAATTACAAAGAAGCTTCTTAATTTCGCCTCATAACCACTTGAGTAGTAATTCGAAATCTATTAAGATATAAATAAATTAGGTTTTTTTAGTAGTCAAATTTACAGCAAAGCAAACGATCGTTTAAACTGATATTTTTGAACAGATGAAACCAATAAAGTACTTTAAAATATTTCACGACGTCACACTGATTTTTAGCTAGTCGAAAAGTGATTAAAACAAATGTGTGGTAAGATTGAAATACAGGGGTAAACCAGGTTTTTTTTAAAAAAACAACAGAATATTACATAACTAAGAACCACATAAAATGGTTAATTCGATAAACCAATTAAACAAAACACTTACAGGACTGTTATAAAATATCAGTAAATAATTTATGTTTTAGGTGCAAAAGAAACTCATGAAACAACAGCGGCAAAGCAATCAATATTGTATATAATATAAAATGTAAATGATATTAATACTATATATATTGTATAATGCAATCACGTATTATAAAATACATATGTATAATTACAAACTTGAAGACTTCAGAATAAAAACGACATTTATTCATTTGTATAACTGACAAATTGTGATTTTATTATAAATTTCTTAATCCAGTATAATGTATATAACTATCAATATAAATAAATATTGTAGACCTTGATAACTGGTTCCCACCTTTATCTATTCACACACCCACAAACACATATATATAACAAGTTTGTTTGTTTGTTTTGGAATTTCGCACAAAGCTACTCGAGGGCTATCTGTGCTAGCCGTCCCTAATTTTGCAGTGTAAGACTAGAGGGAAGGCAGCTAGTCATCACCACCCACCGCCAACTCTTGGGCTACTCTTTTACCAACGAATAGTGGGATTGACCGTCATATTATACACTCCCACGGCTGGGAGGGCGAGCATGTTTAGCGCGACCCTCAGATTACGAGTGCAAGCCTTAACGCGCTCGGCCATGCCAGGCCATATATAACAAACTCAGTAAAATACTTAAGATATTATGTACGATAGTTCCTAAGACATTTATTCCAGGCTGTTGCATAAATATTATGCCTGATTGACCAGCATTGAACGACACCTTTCGCGTCCCACTTGCCCGGGTTTTTAAGGTTAGCCCTTTGATTCAGTTTTCAAATTTACAAAAAGGAATTTTTTGCAAGCAAATTCGATGAATTAAATTATGTACTTGACTAGCTCTTCTTGATAATAATCATTCAAACTAAATAACACAAAGGCAGGCTGCATGTTTAACAACAAATAGAACAATATAAGATATTACTATTATATCAATCAACCATCAAAGGAGTAGAAACTAACAATTTGTTTTGTTATAGGAACATCCTTAAAACTGAGTTTTCAATGTATTAAAATGATATGTTAATAACATGCTTTGTCACAGACAAGAACCATTATTCAGGAATATATACTTAAACAACTTTCACGTAAAGGTTTCTAACAATAAAGAAACCTGTACTTTTTAAATTTCAAGATTAAGACAGAAACATATATATGTTCTAAAAAATCTTCCTAAATTATTTTCTGTTTTTTGCTCAAATTGTAAAACAATAAATGAGTCTAGAGTTCCTTTAACTTCATTTCAAACATAATTATAAAGAGACTCATGATCCACAAGTGCCCTTAGTGTCAGATCTAATGCTTACATGGACGGGCAATCGGCTTTTAACAATATCACGCAGCAACATGCCAGACTTTAATGGGTGGAAATTTTAGCCTAGGGCAGTAAAATTCAAAGAAACGTTGTTTATAATAAATTAACTGTCTTCTTTTAATGAAAAAATCTGTTAATAGACACTCTAAGATACATAATCAACTTAAATATAAAACAAGCTTCTACTAAATTGTATAAACCAGACTTTAAATATTTTTTCACACACTTAAAGCTTCAAGAAAGACAGGGAAAATAAAGTTATTCTAAATCTAAACAGTCTGAAGTGATAAAGTTAAGGTTTACTGGAACCGCCAATACTTTGTTCACGCAGTGTCACAAGTTGTCATGTATTAAAGTATTGGAGTTAGCAGTAAGTTTACGGACTTACAACAACCGATGTGTGTCTTTATTATAAAACAAACGATAATGTAATGTTATACTTAATGTTGTAGGAAATCTGCCAAGGATAGCCTTTAAAGTATTGCCTAAAGCGTAAAATTACAAAAGCCGGTCATGAACGGTAGTTTGTTTGCTTTTTTTTAAATTTCGCGTAAAGCTATCTGTGCCAGCCATCCCTAATTTGGAAGTGTAAAACTAGAGAGAAAGTAGCTAGTGATCACCACCCATCGCCAATTCTTGGGCTACTCTTTTACCAACGAACAGTGGGATTAGCCGTTACATTATAACACCTCCATGGCTGAAAGGGCGAGCATGTTTGGTATGACGGGGATTCGAACCCTCAGATTATGAGTCGAGTACCTTAACCACCTGGCCATGTAGAGCTCATGAACTGTAGTAACGTTGTAGTGGTAAAATGCTGGTTTACCACTAATTCTTTATTCTAGCTATGGACTTACCTATAATGTAAGTGGTTTCTCAGTAAGTAATATGAAAATGAACTTTGGGAGACTTGTATACAAAAAATGAGCAAGGTGAAGACGATTATAAACAATCGAAAAAATTGTTAACATAGACGGTCAATGTCACGTTATAAGTTCATTTGTTTGTTGTTAAGAGCAAAGTTACACAATGAGCTGTCTGTTCTATACCCACCACGGGCATCACAGCCCTGGTTTTAACGCTATAAATCTTCATATTTATTACTGAGCCACAGCGGGTATTTTAAAAGAAAGACTTCCATGAGCAACATGTCAGGTACCTGTGTTATTTGATTTATGGTTAAGTTCCGGTTATTCGCTAGTACAGTAATACCAAGGCCACAGAGAAAAAAAAGTTAGAAGACGTGTAGCTGCATTTCGAAGTATGTTATTGGTAAGCCCAAGGAACACCCAGTTCAAAGATCCTCACCTACAACGTAGTTAATGGCGTTTATATTGGATAATCAACGCAATCTTATAGAGATGTAATCCATCTGAACAGACTCCCACTTTAGTCCATGAATGTCGTTGCTAACGGTAAAGTACGTAGACTGGTCGTCCATAATACATTCTTCTGTATCTTTTGCACAAAAGAAATAATTACAAATAAGTTGCACATATTCCAGTCACAATGCAAAAATATACTGTCCTTATAAAACGGATGTACAATGTTCTCTCAAACCACCCTGGTGAGAAAACGACAAACTGCAAAAAAGAAGTATGAAAAATGTGTCACATGTAAGAGAGATGGAAACAGTTACAGTATTCGGTGGATGTTCCTGAACGACTGAGAAGCGTTCGACGATTTCCTGCCGACCACCAAATGATAAAGACATTCAACATACTACGCAGAATATAGACAAAAGTCTACGTCAGGCTATGTGGTTGCAGAAGGTTTTCATGTAATGGGAAATTTAAACTTCATAATCTCCGTAATAAAACAACAGTGGACTGTAATTACTGTCAGTACATACTGACATTGAGTAACTGAGATGAAATCACCGTATGGCTAAAAAGGCATATTTACACAACAGTAAAGCGCCATTTCACACTTCCAATTTTACAGCTGCGTTTCCATAACAATGATAATTAAAGCACTGTTCATGATATTCTCCTCTCCGATATACTGGTGCAGTCACTTATTTGCACAATTAATTACTTCTGTGCACTTAGAAGTTGATGTCCACATACACTAGAAGATCTGTGGAAATGTTGTTTAGACGTGTATTTAAGATTGGACTTCTAACAAAATAGTATTTGAAACCTTAAAAACAAAGTTAGAATATCCATATAGTTTATTGTAATAGCTTCATTAACGAACAAAATCAGCGTACCAAGGGTCTTTCACAGGACTACAATGAAAGATTTCTTACTGAAGCAGTTTTAAAGGTATCTCACTGTATAGAGTTTCTTATTGAAGCATTATTAAAGGTATCATACTGTAAAGAGTTTATTTTTGAAGCATTATTAAAGGTATCTAAATTTGTAATTTTTTTTATCGAAACAATATATAAGGCTTATTTCATAAACTCTATCACTGATACTTTGATGAGTTTCCTACTAAATATTTACAAACAGCTTTTACTAAAACACCATCAATAATTTATTTTATAAGGTGCTAAAGTGATTACCAAGATTGGTTTTTCTTATAGAATCCTCATGAAGACTGTTTTATTGAAGCAAAGATACTTTACACAAACGTTACCAACAGTCTTTCACTAAAACTCTATGAATAGCCTTTATATCAGATAATTTTTAGGTAAGTTTACCGAAATACTCTCAAAAGTGTTTTATTAAACACTTTATTGTGCAGAATTTACGTAATTATATCACTTCATCCAGGACAGTAAACAAATGTAGATTTTTATCACTGTCCCAGTTGACAGTCTTGTGGAACATCATGTAAAGTTTAGGGCAAAAAACGTCCGCTGAAAAATGATTGCCGGCTGCATCTATAATAACCTTAATTAACAATCTAAGTATTTGAAAGGTTTATATTTTGTTTTCATACTAGTATAGAATATTTGATAAATCATGTGACCAGTCGTTGTAAATTAAAATATTTTTTTTTTTTCATTTTGTTTGTAGCTTTAAACTAATAAATCTTGAGACGAATATTTGGTGGCCAATACGATATTTAGATGACAAAGACTATCAGTCGGAAACTTACAGACGACAAATAAAAAAAGAAAGAAAACTAATGATTAAACAACTGTATTGAAGGATGTTTCACGTTCAGTGAATCGAGTTTTTAGAAATCTCTAGCTCGTTACGACCTAACATTACTTAACTGGTTTATTTACAAAGAAAGACCGACCAAAAGCCCATTATTAGCGGTTTGCAGCACATGGAACTTTTTTTTTTATAATTGCCGTAATTTCCGGTAAGCTAAGTACGCTTTGCTAATGAGACAGCATTTAAATCTGTCCTCTAGGGAAGTACAACACTGTCTCGCTGTCTTTGACTTGCTATAGAACACTTAATAAAGTCATAATTACTACACCATTAGTTCGACTTAACTAAGCACAAACAATTTTGACTTAGATTTATCTAAAATCCATCAGAGTGGTTTACAGTAAAGATACTCCACAATATAGATTATAATTACGAACTATCTCAAACATAATAATAACCATCACGAACGAAAATATTGAAACTGTATACCTAGCAACGTGTTTTCAAACATTGTGTTATCATTGTCCCTGTATTTTAAGAGACCATATAAAAAATCGTTTATAAAAATGAGCAGCTAAGAGTAAGGATGTTCGACATGACCAGGTAGGTAAAGCACTCGACTCGTAATCCAAGGGTCGCGGGTTCGAATCCCCGTTACACCAAACATGCTCGCCCTTTCAGTCGTGGAAGCGTTATTATGTGACGTTCAATCCCACTATTATTTGGTAAAATAGTAGTCCAAGAGTTGGCGGTGGGTGGTGATGACTAGCTACCTTCCCTGTAGTGTTACACTGCTAAATTAGGGAAGAATAGCGCAGATAGCCCTCGTGTAGCTTTGCGCAAAATTCAAAACCAAATCTAAGAGTCAGGGCACAGGTAATCAGTGTTTCCGCTAAGTATTGAAACATGGCTGGTCACTTTCATTAAGTCTTGTCTGTAAACATCATGAAAATTCTACTAAAATATATTACGATCTGCTCCTTATATGATTGTAATGAAGTGCTACTGTATCTTCTTAATCAGATTCTAAAACCATAAATATAATGGAAATAGATTTGTTTTTTCTCAGTAATGCTCAATTCTTTAGTTATTTCAAACTTTATTTCATGAGCAGTGAAATTCATTTCTCGATATTAATGTCACCCGTTTTACACCTGTAAACTTTGAATGTGTAAAGAATATACGTATTAATCAATAACATAAAATAGACTAAATAATATCCGTCGTTATATTCTGTTCTTTATATTAACATACAAACAGAGGCTCATCAAAATGTCTGTGGATCTACAACGTTGAATTCGAGTTTCAATACCCATGGTGAGCAGAACACAGATAGCCCACTGTGTAGGTTTGTGCTTAACTTCAATACAAAGATAGAAAAATTCCTTTTGTTTGGATACGATGTGTTAGTATTTTATAAAAGGTACAAAAATATGCTCAACTTCCATGACACATTTTTCAGTTATTACAAGTTCTTTTTCCACAGTTATCTAAGACGATTTCCTCGTTTCCGTAAGCTATCTACATTAGGCAGTTCAATATTATTCTCGCTTCTGTCACAGTTAACTGCAAAGAGCATTAATATACGTAATTAGATTTAACAACCCATAATTGAGTCTGTGTTATCTTTGCTAACCGCTGCAGTAACTATGACAGAAGCTACTGCTAATTTCTAAGATTATTTACATTTTGATATATTCATACACGAGACAAAAAAAAACCCCAATAAATTAGTTTAAAAATGCAAAAAAATATAATTCCAAAATTAAACACTTCACTAGCCCATTAACCTTAAGATGATCTAGGAGGGTCGAATGTGTTCTCTGCTTATCAATAAAAATGTTAATACCCATACCAGCCGTTCTGGGATGCACTAGCCGATGTTACACCAAATTTATACATTTTAGAAAATAAAGTATCGTATATGGATTGGAGTCAAATTTGATACGTAATTTGTTGTATACAAATATTAAATCAATATTGTTTATAACAAAGCTCTAAACTGCAAAATAGGTTATCTGTGCTCTGCCAACTGCGAATATCGAAATCCAGTTTTTAGCGTTGTAAGTCTGCAGACATACCGCTGTGTCACTAATTCAATATTAATAAAGAAATACATGAATCTAAATAAATATTTTGGGAAGAGGGCATACTAACTTATCTTCATATTTAATATGTGATTTTTTAATCTTTGAAAATTTGGCCAGGCCTGATTGGTAGATTGTATTACATCGGTATGAGATCATGTGTACCTGAATAGTTTTGTAAGTTAATGAAATTCAAGTTTATGTGCATATGAATATGAATCAGAATTAGACAGGTCCTCAGTATGTAAAATAAGCACGCGTTTCAGTGGTAATTTTGCAACATATAAAGTTAAGTGCAAAATTTGACAGAAATGCTTTTTGGAAATTAGCACAATCATTGAAGATGAGTACAAGTAAGGTTGTTGCTGAATTTTATGATATATTAACTAATATATTAATTTTCGTATATTAAGAGAAATAAAATATTTGAGGGGGAGCCTTCTGTGCCTGAACGATTTGATCGGTAATAGAAACCCGACAGCAAAGATCATCTCCGCACAAATATGATTTGGCTTAAACCGAATGGTGAATAAATATTAAAATCACAAACTACGTTGTATGAAGTTTAATTTAGAAAGAAATAAAAACTATTATTTTATTCTGTTTCACCGTATGTATTTTACGATTATTATTCAACAAAGTTATTTTCAAAACTTAGGGACGAGAACATGAATTTTAAACAAACAAAATTTATTTTATCAGAATGAAAATTCTGGCTGAAACCCAAGCACTCAGTGAAAACAGTTCCCTTCAGTGGAAGGGGAGATCATTGTTCTAGTTTGTTTGTTTTGTTGAATTTCACTCAAACTGTACGAACGCTATCTATCGTAGCTGTCCGTAATTTAGATGTGACAGACAAGAGAAGAAGTAATTATACAACAATACAGCCCTCTGCTAACTCTTGGGTTACTCAGATAGAACAGAATAGGAGAATTTAATCGTTATTATTAAAAAAACACCCATGCACCTAAAACGCAAAGTTCGAAGTTTGGATGTTTCTTGAGTTGGTGGGGGCGGTAATGAAAGTGGGACTACTAAAACGTAGTCCATCATTAACCAGTGGGCTGTACTCCGCCCTTACCTTCCATTAGAAGAGTTAAGAATTTCTTCGAACCTATATTTCTTGAATGATTAGAAGATAGAATTCTTCTAAATCTAAACTGATGAAAGTAAGACGTAGACAGTTCTGCTAAAATGATAGTTTACTAGAAAATAAGACACTGTGTTCATATGGAAATTATCTTGCTAATGTTTGTACTTATCTAACAAAAATAAAAACACAGAAATGTTACAATCTGGTTCGAAAATTCTGTATTATTAAATAAGTCCATAATGTCGAATAAACATTATTCATAAACTTCCTATTGAAATCTAAGATTTAAATAAACTACAGTGCTTTAGAGAAATATATCCGTTCATCATTCTACCTGCGGTTCATAATGTAATAAATAAGGGATTCTTTGTTGCTAAACTTAATTGATCCAGTTCATGTAACCTAGGTTAGATGTCCCAATCGGAAACAAAAGTACACACAATGTATTTCAGAACGGCTGGTAAGTACTCACATTTATAACTGTTATCAAACGCCCTGAAAAGGTTAATAAATTCAGAGGTTAATAAATATTTGTATTTTAATTCCCCTTTAAAAAATGTGTTACCACTTCATAGAAATATTTCTAATATAAATAATTAGTTTAACTCACACACATCCATACAAATACCAAGAAGTATGAGTTGTTGCTGAAGAAAAGTTATAATCTCTACAAGCATTCAACTGACATGTATGCTCTTTGTTTGTGTAAAGTTAGAATCGACATTTTTTAACTTTTTTGTTTTATTAGTTCTAAACATCGCCTATATACAATAATTGTTGTTATTATGTTTATAAATGTAATTAACACAGCACAACCGATATAGCAAACTTAGAGTTTACTGAAAATAATATTTGTAAACAAAAAAGTTAGTTTAATCAAAATTGAATTATTTAATATTAATTAAAGGTTTTATTTATTCCCACTAGATAAGGGATGTTATAGGTTAAATTTAGGACTGAACGTGGTTGCCCGGCCCAGCTATTGACGAAAGATCCAAGGTTGGAGACGTTACCTACTGATGCTCTACAGTTTCAGCCAGGAGACCGTTACAGTCAGTTCTACTATTTAGGTACGAGCAATCGCATGAAAGAGAGGTGCTGACTGGTTGTCCTTCGTCTGGTCGTCATTAAGTTCATAGGTAAATAAACCGGAATCTTAAGAGTCTCCGTATTGGCTGTTTAGCTTATGTGTGTTATAAAGTACATTTTGTGTTGAAAATAGAAGTTCCAATGTCTTATATCCAACTCTCTATGTGCTCTAATTGCTTTAATAAGTCATTAAATAATTGTTTTCTGTTTTTAAAAAACACCTTTTAATCATATCAGTAGGCTGGAAATAAACATTTTTGTCTTGAGATTTCTGAAAAAATCTAAAATGGGAAGAGTTTGTAATTATTTTCTTAATGAACTTCTTTAAAGATAATAAAGAAAAGTATTAAACTGACCAATGTGTCATGCAACAAAATAAACAGTTAATACATTTTTACCTATTTCAAGTAAATGTTACGAACAAAGCATCCAGCAAAGATCTTTAAACACTGAAAATACTAGGCTTGTTTTCATTCCATTTGAAGGTCCGGAATGGCCAAGTTTGTTAAGGCGTGCGACTCCTAATCTGCGAGGCGCGGGTTTGCATCCTCGTCGCGCCAAACATGCTCGCCCCTTTTAGACGTGGGGTCATTATAATGTCACGGTCAATCCCACTATTCGTTGGTAAAAGAGTAGCCCTAGAGTTGGCGGTGGGTGGTGATGACTATCTGCCTTTCCTCCAGCCTTACAATGCTAAATTAGGGGCGGCTAGCGCAGATAGCCCTCGAGTACCTTTGTGCGAAATTCAATAAAACAAAAAAAACAAACTCCATTTGAAAAATACAAAAATATTTGCTATAAAGTTAAAACCTTTGTAATAACATATAAATTTTCTTGCCCAAGAGATAACTGTCATGAATAGCAACTATAGTGAAAACTAATTATAAAATAAGAAAATTTCAACTTATTATCTAACTTAAAGAACAAGCAATTGAAATTATACAGATAGTGACATTAATAGTATTACTCTGTGTCTCACGATGCAGGAATATTAAACATATTTATTTCTATAATAATTAACCAAATGATAATTAAAATTTAAACCAATTATCTGAGTATTCTTATCAAATAATCTAAGCCAATCGAGAACAATTAGCTTATTGTTAATTCAGTTTACCTTCTTGAAGAGCTGGATAACATTATTTCTTCATTTCACTTTTTAATACTGAGGATTATCTTAAATGAGGACGTATTCGAAATTTGGTCAACAAACAAACAAAGCTTTATTTATCAAGTCGTTTTGAGAGAAACCTCTTCATTATCTGAAAAAAAAATTAGTATAATGAGGTGTTTATTTGCACATTATTATGTGTTAAACATTTTAAGTTTATATTAAACAGATAAGTGAATACAGACGCCGAAGAAAGTGAAATTTCTCATCTGATATTATTTTACTATATTGAAAGACGTGTTTCCCATTGGTTTCAATAGGTTTGCTTCCAAAAGATAATCTTTGACGCTCACATAATGCCGCGTTCAATATTTTATTTCTGTTATTTGAATGGAGCACTCTACTCGTGTTTTCTAGCACATTCGACATTGCATAACATAGTAAAAAGATGTTATTACATTCTTGCAAAATATTCACTATATTACCGTTGACAAAATCTCCGTTCAAATTGGAAATTTTGTAACATTTCCATTTTCCATTACTTTTCTTTCTTCTGAATATTGCAGCCAATAGATTATCCCAAGAATGTGGCCGCTACAGCACCTCAAACATGATCTACAAGAATGGTAAAAAGTGTTGTAACATTGATGGTTCGTTTCAGCACATGAAATAAAGAATTCCAAAAATTTAAGGTTCTGATACATCACTGTCAATGCTTCAAATTTTTTGGAAGTATCAAATGTCATCAGGATAATGCGTTCTTTCCAAATCGTCTTCAGGTATAATACGTCATTATAGTTATGTATCCTCTCCAAACTGTCTTCGAGTATCAAATGTCATCATGGTAATATTTCATCTTCAAATTTTATTGAGCCATGACATGCCATCGCGCTACGAATCATCTTGAAACTATATTCAAGTACCGTTAGTCATCACGGTAATGTTTTATCTTAAACTATCATGAACCATCACAGTAATGTATCGTCTTCAAACTATTTTGAACAATCAAAAGTCATCAGGGTAGTATATCCCTTTCAAACTATCTTAAACCACCACATGTCTTCCCGTTAATTACCCTCCTTAAATTATCTTGAATCATTATATGTAATCACAGAAATGTATTCTCTATAAACTGTTTTAAACGATAACGTCATCTTTGTAATGTATCTCTTCAAACTATTTTGAACTACCACACGACACAATGTTTAGTGATGATACCTTTATTGAACTATCATGGAAGTATATATATGTAAAATCTGGTCGTTTGGGTTGAGAAAATATTTTACGTAGAGGAGTGAACAACGTTTCGACCTTCTTCGGTCATCGTCAGGTTCACAAAGAAAGAGAGAGATAAGTGACCGGAAGCTGACCACGTGTTTAAAAGGGGTTGTGTAATGAGTGTTGGAATGAGAAGGCGGGCTTAGATGTTGAATATACAATCTATTTATTTATTTTTATCATTATTATTATTATTTATTATATTATATTTTAATATAGATGTAAAGGTGTTCCTTTGAATTGGTTTATTTTGGGCCTAAGTTGTTACATAAGTAAGGCTTCTTTAATTTTGCGTTTATTTATGTTTGTCTCTTTATTTAGTATTTGAGTGTTTTCTATGATTATGTTGTGTTTATTTAACTTACAGTGTTCGAAAATGTGTGAAGGTGACTTTTTATGTTCTTTGAATCTGGTTTCCATTTTTCTACTTGTTTCTCCAATATAAAAGTCGTGGCAGTTATCACATTGTATTTTATAAATAATGTTGTTGTGATGTTTGTCAGTGTAGGTTTTACATAGTATAGACCTCAGTTTTGTGTCTGGTTTTTGAATAAATTTGATATTAACTGGAATTTCATATTTTGTTACTAGCTTTTGCCAAATGTTGGTTATTTGTCTGCTGATGTCAGAAATATATGGCATGCAGTAGTATATAGTTTCGTGATTTTTTTATTCGTGAGATACACTTACTTTTGTTGGTTGATTTTGCTTTATGTCTAGGTGTGTGCCTATGTAAAACCTACACTGACAAACATCACAACAACATTATTTATAAAATACAATGTGATAACTACCACGACTTCTATATTGGAGAAACAAGTAGAAAAATGGAAACCAGATTTAAAGAACATAAAAAGTCACCTTCACACGTTTTCGAACACTATAAGTCAAATAAACACAATATAATCAGAGAAAACACTCAAATACTAAATAAAGAAACAAACAAAAACAAATGCAAAATTAAATAAGCCTTACTTATACAACAACTTAGGCCCAAAATAAACCAACACCAATACAGTATTATATCTATATTAAAATATAATATAATAATCATAACAATGATAAAAAATAAATAAATAGATTGTATATTCAACATCTAAGCCCGCCCTCTACATTCCGACACTCATTACACAACCTCTTTAAAACATGTGGTCAGCTTCCGGTCAGTTACCTCTGTCTTTCTTTTTGAACCTGACGATGACCGAAGAAGGTCGAAACGTTGTTCACTCCTCTACGTAAAATATTTTCTCAACCCAAACGAGCCGTTTTTACATATATATTTCTCTACAAGTTGGTTTTCTCGACATCGCTGATTATCATGGAAGTATATCCTCTTCAACGTGTTTTCAAGTACTATCATGGTCACGTACTTTATTCTCTATTCTGAACTACCACGAAATATGATCACATATTTTTGTATCTGTCATTAACACAATTCGTGGAAATCACATCCTGTAGCAATAAAACTATTTGTAGCATGTTTATTGTGAAACACCTCGGAAACTTGTTTGCGGTGTTTAACTCACCTCTCTATGGTTTCTAAACTTTTTTATTTTTCTGTTTATTTATCCGTTATTACTGCTTGAAACAGAGTTAATTGGGCTTTAAAAAAACACGGGTTGATAACCATATGATTGCTAAGTATTGCTTGACACCGAAATTCTCATTATAACGAGTTTTTTTATAAAGAAAGTAAAGAGTATTCTTATGCAGTATGTTCTGACAAACATTTCAGAAACTTCTTACTATATATGAAAATTACTTCCATGAGGTCACGTTTAAGAAAAATAAATATACGAAGGTTTAAAGTACTTTGTCATGTGACTTCTCAGTAATAATCGAGAGGACAAAACAGAAAGTTTGTAATTTATATTAAAACGATTTTAATACGCAAACAAGCAGATCACGTGATAACCATAGTCGGTATAAAGTCATAGTGAAACGGCATATATCAGAACTACATTTTGATAATATCTTACCTTTCATAGATATGTAAGTCTCCCAATGGCCCTCTATTTAGAAAGTTGTATAACAACCCTTTCCGACTAAAAATATTTATACATTTAGATCATAACATTTGTTTAGTTCTAGGTTTTAGAACTTCCAGAAACTTTGACAAACAAAGAAATATGAATCAACACAAGCCACCATGACTGTCTGGAAAAAGAGACCTTCAACAAGTTGCACCCAGCCATTGTAAGCAATGCTGTCAGTCATAAGAGCCCTAAAAGCAGTACGCAACATAATCAAGAAAGCTCTACGTCTGGAAAAGTTCCCTGAGTAACATCTACACAAAATTATTGCACGAAATATTTCTCAACCGTTACATATCTTAAGTAACCTGAGAATAAAACGAATAGTTACGCTGTTCTTTAGGAAGACCAGTCATCAGCCACAGCGACTCTGAATTTAGGTGCGATCGAACTACTGAAAGAAGTGCTAAGAAACCGTCGTCCTCGTAATACCAGATAGTCTCTGAAAAGTATGCAGAAAAACGGAATTTGTTTTAAACATAACAGTCTTATGGTGGAGTCTTTTGTAGTGGAAACTATATTTCAGGGTTCTTATCAAGGTGTATGATCGACTAATAGAACAGAACTAGCAATACGAACTATAACAATGCAAAAAGCACATATAATGTTTTCAATATAACATTATATGTCATATGAAAATCTAAATTTCAACACATTTTAGCATCATAACTCAATATCTGTAGCATGAATACCATGTTCCTTTTTCTATCATTGTAGAAATGCTACTGTGAACATAAAAGTGTCTCGAAATTTTACTTCAGTGTTACAATACCTCTTCATCATTGTGGTCTACAGTGCAGTGACTTCATCTCGCATAAATAGTGCCAATATGTTATCCTGCCTGTAAATATAGTTCATTGTAGCACTGCTTTTGTTTTTGTGAAATTTGCATTTAACCATTAAGTGAAAAAAAATTCTACGACCATAATGCCTGTAAAGCATTTATCTTCTCGTAGTTAGTTGTAAACTTTCCAAACTAGTCCAAGCCTAATCTAATGTCAGAACTAATTCTCATCTCTCATATGAGTTGTTATTAATATAGCTTTAAGGTTTGTATTTCTGTCACCATAACTTGCGTTTTTTGTACAAGTGCAAGGTACTCATGAATTATTATATATATATACATACAACTTAGAAATTTCTTATTGTAGTGGCATTCTAAATTGTCCTATCAAGTATGACAGACCACTAATTCTAGCCTCATGTTGAACAGTACCACCGAATAAGACAGATAATTTAGTTAGTCTAGTCTTACGGAACTGTTTTATCACACAAGAAATAATACTTATTCTAGAATCATAATGAATTCTACCATTAGAGAGAACTGACTTTTTATTCTAGCCTTGTATTGAATTGTACCACCAAACAAGATAGATATCTTTAGTTTCACGTTTAATTACACAATGAAACAATAATTTCCCATTTGGTGACATACTATAATTAAACACTAAACCTTCTTGGTGATTGAAGAGATTAATTATATCATTAAAAAGTGCAAATTATGACGTCATCCTGATAAATACATCTTGATAAAGATTTTGTATAAGTAAAAACTTAACATTTTTACAATAAACATTTTGGTCTTCCTAAATTATTAGATATAAAAAACATTACCTGTGTACCCATTTTTAAAATTAATAGGCATTTCAGAACATTGTGATGCAACTGACGCAATAAAAAAACCTATTGTTACTTAATCATCTAACGTTATTATTGTCCAACATCTCAACAAACAGTTGTATGAAACGTGTGTGTACGTTTTTTATACCAAAGCTACACGGGCTATCTGCTGAGTCCATTGAAAGGAATCAATCGAACCCCTGATCTTAGCGTTGTAAGTCAGTAGGCTTACTGCTGTACCGGCAGACAATGTAAGTAATGTGTCTTCCTGAGTTTATAACCGTGATTATCTCCAAGTATTACAACAACTAGTTGTAAGTAATGTGTCCTTCAGTGCTCATAATATTCCAGCAACATAATGCTTTCTAAAGATTTTCCTTTTTGTTGCTAACTTTATAAATATGCGTGAATATATAAATGTGTTTTACAAAATGTAAAAAAAACTTTTATTTTTCTAATATTTACCTCTTGTTCCATTGTTCCATGGCACAGAGACATGTCTGTGATTGTATACTGCTTTAAATCGAGTTTCAATATCCATTGTGGGCAGAGCATAAATGACCATTTGAGTAGTTTTGTGTTTAATAACAAATAACCATCGTTCAATTTTAATACGTTTTATTATTCTTGAGTACTAAAATCATTATCAAGATGAAATATTAGTTAAAACTATTTTTATTTCATACAAAGTATGCAACGTTACATATGTATCTAAGAGGGAAAAAGAAACAACCGAGCTGTACTATAGAAGTTAATTTTAAATTCATATTTTCTTAATGTAATAATCATGTGATAAATAATTTATAAGATTCGGACACGTACATTCGCCTATGCATGTAGAACAAATTTGAAAGAAAGCAGCTTTAAATATTCAAGATTTACCATTGCATCTGGTGTTTATAATCCTTCATTTAAGAGAAGTTCCAAGTAAAATATTGGTAATACTGTTGAAAGAAAGCGCAAGTCGAATTAGAAAAAACACAGATGTTGGAATTTACATTTCAACGTGGTTATTGTATTATGGCAGCGACTGATGACGGGTAACTAACACTCAAAATAGAAATTTTATAATCTGTATCTAAGTAACTTTTTATGCAGTTACCTTGAGAAATATGAAGATATGATATTAACCTCCTTAACGGGCTATTGATATATTCGTTTAAACCTTTTTTAGAATCTTGGAGTTCTGCAGCGACAGCGAAACACCGAAAATGTTAACTAACTTTGCCTGGTGAATAAGGCATTCGACTCGCAATTTGAGGGTCGCGAATTCGAATTCCCGTCCCAGCAAACATGCTTTTCCTTTCACTTATTTTGCAACGATCAATCCCAATATTCGTTAATAAAAGAGCACCCCAAAAAGTTGGCGGTGGGTGGTGATGACTATTACCTTCCCTCTGGCTATCTCATAAAGCTCCCTTGTAGTTTTGCGCGAAATTCAAAAACAGACAAACAAAAACCGGAAACGTCTGTGGAATCACAATTATTCATAAACAGCTGCAACATGGAAAATCACAGCAATAAATAAATAAGCATGCCAAGAAAAACAAACATTTATCAAATATAAATGTTAGGTGGAATTGTAAAGAGATGATTAAAAAAGACATTAAATTATTCTAGATTAAACTTTGTAAGAAATACGGCAACTGCCTGTTGTGGAGAAAATCCCTACACACACATAATGACCTGAAGACTTTCGAAGCATCGTTCTCTATACTTGTGTCTGTTTGTTTTGGAATTTCGCACAAAGCTACTCAAGGGCTATCTGTGCTAGCCGTCCCTAATTTAGCAGTGTAAGACTAGAGGGAAGGCAGCTAGTCATCACCACCCACCGCCAACTCTTGGGCTACTCTGTTACCAACGAATAGTGGGATTGACCGTCACATTATACACCCCCACGGCTGGGAGGGCGAGCATGTTTAGCGCGACTCGGGCGCGAACCCGCGACCCTCGTATTACCAATCGCACGTCTCACGCGCTTGGCCATGCCAGGCCACGCTTGTGTCTCCACAACAGACAGTTGGCGTCCATTCAACAAAGTTTTATCATGAATTCTCTGCTTAAACATTCTATCAAATAATTAAATAATGCTGAGATATTAAAAGCGAACCTACTTCATGGTTTAAAGGAACTAAAACTTATTATTTATTTCATTCTTGTTAAGATAGGCGTCTCTAGTGAGTCCGTGGAAAGTTTAAGGACTTACAACTCTAAAATATGGAGTTTTATTTTTTCCAGTTGACTGTTTGCAGATACCCATTGGGTTATTTGCACTAAAAACAACAATTATATACGTACTTTGTAGATTCCATGTGTTTTTTGTTTTTTTTTTTTATATAAATAAACATTATAAAGATGTTATTTAAATTTTGTTTCACTTTCTTCTCTGTGGATGACTTCAATAACAACAAGCGAGCAAACAGAAAAATTAACAAAAACACATTCATTGTGAAAATCTAAATTTCAACACATTTTAGCATCGTATAATCATTAAGGTGCTCTAAGGATTACGTTTATTGTGTCCCAATGATTGGATTGTAAGACAGAAGAATTATAGCTCTAAAGAACGGGTTTCGATACCTGTTGTGTAGTTTTATGCGCAGCATTCAAAATCTGTAGTTAGGTTGTTAGTTTCGTTCTATGTTCATCTAAATGTTTTCATTTTTATATAGAAGCCTTTGCATTTTTTTCTATATATTTATCTTTCTCGTGTGTATATGCTTATAGCAAAGCCACGTCGGGCTATCTGCTGAGTTCATTGAGGGGAACCAAACCCACGATTTAAGCGTTATAAATTCGTAGACTTGTCGCTGTACTGACGGGGGACTTTCTCTTGTGATTGTACAAAAAATGTTCTGTTTCTATTGTTACTAAAATAAACTATACCTGGTCATCTCCGTATACATCTTTTACTCCAGCCCGGCATGACTAGGTGATTAGGACGCTCGACTCCTAATTCTAATAAAAAACCTCGTCTCACCAAACATGCTCGTCCTTTAAGCCGTAGTGGCGTTATAATGTGAGGGTCAATCCAACTATTCGATGGTAAAAGAGTAGCTCAAGAGTTGGCAGAGACTGGTACTAACTAACTGCCTTCCCTCTAGTGTTACACTGCTACATAAGGGACAGCTAGTGCAGATAGCCCTCAGGTAGCTTTGCGCGAAATTAAAAACACAAACAAACTTTCACTCCATAGAAGTATTGTTATCTTAGTCTATACATTGGTACGTTAGTTTTAAATCCTGTACAGAATACGACATATTTTACTTGATTTGAACAGTTTATTTACCAAGAATGCACGTGTTGTTTAGTTTTTCTTTCTTATTCAGTCCATGCTATTCAATTTCTGTTTTATTAATGGCAAAACAAATTTGGACCAAAGATTCCCTATTGTTAAAATAGCCCGTAAGGGTAATGAACTTTCAGCCATGCCACATGGCGGATAGCATGAAAACCATTAGTAAGCCTACAATTGAACTGCATACTTTATAACATATTCGAAATTTTAGTTACGTTTTGGAATCTTTTACTTCCTTTCTTTTTTTTCATATGACGTCATATCGAAAGGTCTAATAAACTGTTGCTTATACAGTGCTCACAATTTCATTTATATTAACTCACGAGAGTGATCAATTTAGTGACAAGTTTTAGAGAAGTTTGTGAGACATGACAATTTTGTTTCTTTTAGAGCAAATCTCACTTTACTCAGTGAGAATTTAATTATTCAACACTGGAAATAATGTCACTAACGTTGTTAATTATGTTTTTTATAAATAGAGGGCGTAGTAGTGGTTTTGGATTGGCTCGTTTTGAATTTCGCGCAAAGCTACACAAGGGCTATCTGCGCTAGCCGTCCCTAATTTAGCAGTGTAAGACTAGAGGGAAGGCAACTAGTCATCATCATCCACCGCCAATTCTTGGTTTACTCTTTTACCAATGAATAGTGGGACTAACCGTCACATTATAATGTCCCCACGATGAAAAGGCGAGCATGTTTGGTGTGACGGAGATTTGTACTCGGGACCCTCGGATTACGAGTCGAGTGCCTTAACCATGCTGAACCTAGAGGGCGTATTACTTGCCTGTACTTGCAGAGAATATTGATACGGGATGCTGTACATTTTCTATCAGACGTGTCTCTTAAAGCGCTGTCTTTATTCTTATCATATTTTAGGACTGCTCAGGCCATCTCAGCGATTTAGGATCTTTGGCATAAACAAGAAAGATTGCAAGATATTATTGTTTGGAAAATAAATAAACAAAAGCATTTAATAACACGAAATAAATACTACATTTGAATAAAATCTGAACAAATATTTACTTCTTGAAAAGCTCCCCAGTGATACAGAGGTATATCTTCGGACATATACTGCTAGAAACCGTGTTTCGATTCTCTTAGTAGACAAAGCACAGCTAGTCCTTTATGTAGCTTTGTGGTTAATAACAAAAAGAGACACGTTTTTTTCTAAAATTAGCAAAAAGAAAGAAAATGCTATGATAAAACTAAGTTACTACTACATTTTGTTTTGTTTTCAATTTCGCGCAAAGCGGCACAAGGGCTGGCTACGCAACCGCTCCAAACTTAGCAGTAAAATACTAAACTAGAGGGAGGACTGCTAGTCATCATCACCCACCGCCAACGTTTGGATTATTACTTTACCAATAAATAGTGGAATTGAACGTCACATAATAACACTCTCATGGCTGAAAAGACAAGTATGGTTGGTGGGACATGGATTCGCAGCCGCGACCCTATGATAACGAGTCGAGCGTTCTAATCACCTGGCTACGCTGGGCCTACTACTACAGAGTAAGTTATAATTAAAAACTTCTTTCGTTGGTGTTATATAGTCACAGAAATATCAGTTTCTTTACTTCTCACTCGTATCCCACACTAAGGACACTGGATGGAAAGATTCTCCGTCGTTTTTTTAGTGCACTAAAATGAATGGAAGATACTGAGGTCAAGTACTACGCTATATCTAATGGGCAAAAAATTATGATCTACGCAGTATTAGAGAAAAGGAGGTATACACGAGCATACACATTTACTACTCTTGTTTGAAAAGGATTGTCGCATCTGGTGTTTTAATATTTTCATTTTCTATGGTAAAAGGTTATGCTTTAAGATCTTTATACGGGCCCGGCATGGCCAAGCGTGTTACGGCGTTCGACTCATAATCCGAGGGTCACGGGTTCGAATTCTGATATCACCAAACATGCTCGCCCTCCCAACCGTGGGATTGTTATAAAGTTATGGTTAATCCAACTATTCGTTGGTAAAAGAGTAGCCCAAGAGTTGGCGGTGGGTGTTGATGACTAACTGCCTTCTTTCTAGTCTTACACTGCAAAATTAGGGACGGCTACCGCATATAGCTCTTGAGTAGCTTTGCGCAAAATTCAAAAAACAAAAACAGATCTTTGTACTAGTACCATCGTTTGTGTTTTTATTTATGTTAATAACACTTATGCAGCCTTGAGAAACCAACTTAGTCTGTATACCGTCTGATGATGTTAATATTGTGTTGGTTTCGTCCTGTTGTGCAAAAGGAAATTATATCGCGAGTAGTTTTATCAGAACTGGGTTTCTGCCAAGGTTAGAAATATGGATTTTTTTATGTTTCTTGTTCTTCCAGAAATTTAACGACGATTACAAATTTGTTGCATCTCTCGTTACAGTCTACACGAAACATAACGCCCTATCACAGGATGTATTTGTCACATGATTTTCGCAAATAATCTTTCTGGAGTGGACACAGAACAACATAAATGTCAGATTACCTCTTGAAGTGAGCACAGAGTCGACGTCTGGAGTAAAAAGAAAGTGGCACGAAATAGTCCGTTAATTAAAAGAAAAAGGATAATTCTCCTCGAGTTTTGTTAATGTTAAAAGGCGTCCGTGTAATGAGTATAAAACCTTAATACATTTATCAGTGTATTCATATCATTTTGTTTGGTAAGAGAGATATTTATTTAACTGATTAAGAGTTATGTTAAAAAGAAAATATAAGAGCATCACTCGTCAGCTCCGCCAACGTTGGCGACTAATATTATACCTTATACTGCAACAATAAACAGAATACGATTAAATGAATCCCAATATTATTGAATATTAATGGTATTATTTGCCTATAAAATATCATGAAATATTAATGGCATTACGTGCCTATAAAACATCATGGAATATTAATGGTATTATGTGCCTATAAAATTAACAAAGAAATGTTTTGACCCCGAAACGTTTATTAAAGTACAACACGATATTTTCTGTGTTGTGTAGGATTGGAATATGTAATCTTTCAACGCTGCTCCATATCTTGTACTCTTTTGACGGTCGGGCTAGAATCCATATCACGTCACTTTCAAACACAAGATTTATTTTATCTTAAGCAGGATGAGTAGGCGCCTCATATAAACACACTAGAAATGATAAGCCAATGACGTTATCTTATCCAATGAATGAACACGATGTAGGGGTGGAGAGCAGCAAACTGTAATCTAAGAGTTACGAAGGTAAAACCGTGCTTGTTTTTTGGCGTCATTACTGAAAGGTTATTAATGCACTTATATGTTTAAAATATTTAGATAATGTAATTTCTTTTGCAACAGCAAAACTTATAATGGCCAATCAATGAATAAACCAATCTTAAAACATCAATGAAACTTAATAAAAGTATAGTTTTAAAAAACGATGTGAAATTCAAATTATTTTTAACATACATTCTTCTAGAAATTTAACATTAATTTTAAGAAGCTGTAAATGAATTTTTACTTTATATAGCTATGTAAGTGAATATTTTTACCCTTTTCTGACACTTTAATTCCACTAAAGTACAAAGTGTAGGTTTCTAAGTTTAGGCGTACACAAAGTTAGTAAGACAAAAGGAGGTAGCAAGATTTTAACCTTTTAACTCAATGTGTACTTGTAAGAGTCAATGTGCACATGCCACGATATTTTACAGAATGCCATTCAACATGGTATTGAGTTTTTGATATCATTGTACCCTAAATCGTTGATTTACTGACAGTCCGTGGTAGGGGAGAATAAATGCCAGAAACAATAAACTGGGATTCTGAAAAAACTGTAGGTATGCATTACGAAGGTCTAGAAATTAATTAAATGTAATATGTGATCTGTAGAGAGGACAAAAGTAATTTTATTTTTCATTTGAACATGATTTTTACCCTGACTTGTCGAAGCCTAAGACAAACTGACGTTGTCAATTTACAAATATTTTATAAGACAGACGACTTTTTATTGATAACACATTTCTACCTTTTACAAATTGTTATTTCATTAGATACATTTAATAAATTCAACATTCCGTCTCCCACACGGGGTAGAGCGAATAGCCGATTCTGTGCGCATCCAATAATGAAATAGTTTAAGAAAAAATAAGGAGGTATTGTATACACGTATATCAAAAAGCACCAATTTTATATTTATCATCATGAATTATTTGTTTGTTTTTTCTTAATTTCGTGCAAAGCTACACGAGGGCTATCTGCGCTAGCCGTTCCTAATTTATCATTATAAGAGAAGAGGAAAAGCACCTAGTTGTCATTAACCACCGCAAGCTGTTGGGCTACTCTTTTACCAAAGAATAGTGAGATTGACGAAAACATTATAATGCCACCACGACTGAAAGGGCGAGTATGTTTCGTGTGAAGGGAATTCGTACCCGTGATCTTCAAATTACGAGTAAAGCACTCTAGCAATCTTGTCATGCAGAGCTGCATCATAAGTTACTGATCACTCATGAGGACATAGGAGCACCATTGCTAAACAATTTCACTCTCTGTTTGAAATTGTCCCTCGCTGGTACAGAGTAAGTTTAAGGATTTACAACGCTAAAATAAAGGGTTCGATTCTCCTCGGTAGACTTAGAAGATAGCCAGATATGTTTTTTTTTATAAGAAAAACACACACACTTTTGAAATATATCGTAACTCAGTCTTTATTTAACGTGACTGAACACTAACAGTAAGTTAGACGATGTGTCTAAGTAGAGCTATGAAACATTTTATTTATGTCTTCACCTAGAGAAGGTATGTCTTACATAACACAATACTGACAACTTCAATGATGAAGATATTCAAATATTTCTGTGAAACTAACAAATATGCTCACGCGTATGATTTGTATATTTAGATACACTTTAACTGTATAGAGACAATAACTGAGTATGGTGTTTAAGCAGCTATTCTGACAGCTCCCTAAACCTACACATGTTTCCTATGATATCCTTATCCATGTTCAAATCCTAACTGTCAACGAATATAGAAGGTTTAGAAATTGGCTTGGAATGTCTTTTGCAGATATTTCACTATTTACCAATAACAATGCTTTCGAGCAGATTGGAAATACCTCGACTGTGTCTGCATCCAATCATACTGCGTGACAAAGTAAGCACCTGTCATTTTGAATCACCCAATATCAACCAATTACTTTAAATACATTATTTATAATTCTAATTTGAACAAAGTATAAACTTAAGTGCCCTATTTACTGGTGCTTTTTCATAGAGAAGTGTCGCTTTAATCTTTATAATTAGCCATGAGAGGAGGGAGTGGATATCAGGAGAAAAATTAAATACGAACTTGTCAGCACTGTAAACCATTAGTTGATAAATCTAACAATTACTAGTCGTCAGGCTTCAACAAATACTAACAGTTTTGCAAACAGTTATTAGCATTTGGACATCGTAAGAACTACAACAAATTGTATAAGTTAAAATTTACTATTGATACAAGAGCCAGGAACGACATATAATTAGATAACCTAACACGCATTTCCGTGGTTGACTCGTTGAATTGCTTGACAAATATTAAAGCAAAATGTTATATATTTTTCCTTTTTTATTTTTCTCAAAAGATTGAGAACATAATAAAGGTCAAGAATGACAAGAAGTTTAATTTTTATTCTTTATATTTAGAATAACAATTGATTTTATGCTTAGAAATTAAGAAAATATTAATTAGTTTCCGGATGTAACAAATCTTTCGTCAGTTGTTGTGAATGTTTAATTTGTGCGAGTAAAGACAAAGTCATGAAATGTTCAAGTCATAACTTATATTGAATAAAAAGAGAGGCACGAAGTGTTCAGGTGCTCTAATCTTTATTGAGGGAATAGAAAGTCGCAAAATATTTAGGTAATAACCTTCGAATGGAAAAAGAGTCACGAAATTTTCAAGTTATATTTTCATCGAGCAAAGAAAAAAAATTAGATATGAGGTAGACAGAATACTATGCGAATTGTTTGAAAACTAATTATATTTAAACGGAATTGCTTGTATCGATTCGATTTACTATTGTTTTACCCTAACAACAAGTCCTTCGAAAATATGAATTTTGTTTGGAAATATATGAATATATATATATGTATAAAAGTTTAAATCCAAACTCTCAATTTATTCAAAAAGAAAAACAACTACATTAATCGTGTAGTACGAATTACGAAGTGGTGTAATTTATTGAGGAATAAGATGAAATTGCCGTCATCAATCTTACCACAATTGCCGAGAACCGAATCACGTACTACAGTAGGGTAGGAGGATCCCTCTAACATATTAGAAGGTTTCGATATTCTGAAAGTCTAATGCCTGATGGCGATTTCCCATCAAACAAGTAACTCTAAATGCATAATCAAATGAATATAATCTTAATGATATGGAAATATTCTTATGACATGGAGTTTCAAAGCTAAAGAATATCTGCAGTGCACAGACTGAGTCGTCCCACCAAGTTCTACAATGCAGTATTTGTTAGATATACATTATCTGTTATTTTACAGACTAGTAACTGATACATGGAGTATGATTGTCGATTCAAGTGTATTTTTCATCCGTTTATATTCCATATTTTTGAATGAAATAAACACAAATTATTCCGTATGAAGGAACATGAGCAGTAAATGCTATTTGATATACCAATTGAAATTTTTAATATGGAGAAACAGATAACATCAACACCGTCAATACATTACTGCTTGAAATAGGAACATATTTCAGGTTCACCTTCCCGTTCAACAACACACTATAAAGTTATTATACAGCGAAGGTTTTGTTTTATGTTGTTTTTTAAGATTGCTGGCTATCTTAGTTACTTTAGTGTTCTATGTTTTAGCATTCGTATCATGAATGACATACGCTAGTTTTATCTCTTGATAGATTCTACAAATTCATTATACACGAAAGAGTTTTTAACCAGGAAACTATACTTTTTTTCTTATTTCAGAAGTTTCGTACAGAGCTTCGAAAGAACTATTTACAAGTATCCTTCCCTAATTGCAGCTGGTGTATCAAAGGCAATGCAGTTAATTAAGGGCACCCATAGCCAACCCTTGGGTTATTCTCTTGTGACCAAATAGTGGAATTTGACTGTTACTCCTACAGTGCACCAAAAGCTCGAAAACATGGAAGAGAAGTTTACATAACAACAAGAAACGAACCATGAATCATAGAATTCATAGTCCGAGCACACTAATCAGATATACGTTTGGCTCTTCAAAATATGGCAACTATAAATATGCTGTAAAATATACATAAATTAACTGTCTGTAAATGTACGCATCTGTACATTTTGTGATGTTGAATAAAATATTTACAAAACAGCTTTTGCTGCTAGCACAAAATTGATGTGATGTCACAATACCATCACGAAAACCCGAACATTTTGACAGCTACTTTAAAATTATACTTTGCTCAATTAGGAAGGTCGACAGTCAGTAATGTGAGATATTTACCAGTAAATTCTCAATTAAGCATTGCAAACAATTATTTGTATTATAATTCAAATAATAAGAATTGCTACCTGTACTGTTATCTCTATCAGGAAACTTGATGCGTCTATTTTTATTCGTATTAAGAGACCTTTTTACTTATACAATAATTAATGTTAGGTAATCTGTTACTCATACTATTATTCATTTTATCACACCTACTCTCCATAGAATTATGTATACTATGAGACCTGAGAAGTATACCGTTATTTGCATTATAAAACTTGATACATCATTATATGCATTGTTAAATCTGGGCCGTATACCATTTTGCACATTAAGCCAAACTACTAAATATATTACTAATTATTTATTGAGACCTGTTACGTGTATTTTTTTTCATATTTTAAGGCGGCCCAGTATGGCCAGGTGGTTATGGCGTTCGATTAGTAATCTGAAGTTCATTGCTTCGAATCCCTCTCGTACCAAACATGTTCGCCCTTTTAGTCGCGGTGGTGAAATAATGTGACCCTTATTCTTACTATTCTTTCGCAAAAAATTAGCCCAAGAGTTGGCGGAGGGTTGTGTTGACCATCTGCCTTCCACTTTGTCTATCATTGCTAAATTACAGATAGTCCACATGTAGCTTTTCGCGAAATTCAGAATGAAACAAATAAGCTGTGTCTTGGCAAACTTAAAATTTGTTTTATAAAATCATAGAAAGTGAAGTAATAGAAGGCGTGTATACCTTTACATTCATATAAGTATTCGCATCTTTTGTCACATATGTTAGTGTGTGTATATACATAGCCAACAGTAGGGCATATGTTTTGTTAAGGAGACGGACAAAGTACAAAGTCCGCTCCTTATGGGTATGGATCGACCTTTGGGTATCCACAACTTTAGAATGGTCAGACATCATTGACATATGTATTTGCCTCACGTGATGTAATATTGTTTCATCATAGTGATTTCACGTGAAGAGCACCAGACACAAGTTTTTCTCAAAATCGTTTCTTTTTTTATTATACCCGATAAATGAACTGGTATACTTATGGCGCGTGATTAGATATGAGTCAAACAAAAAAACAACACATTAAATCAAGTGGATGCCCCTTAATGATTAAAAGAAGCAACTCTAAGTAGTTATTGAGTAAGACCAGCGGGATATTTCATCATTCTACTAGAAATATTTAAAGCCTTCTGGCCTTTATCACCACTGAAACGCGCACGTGCAACAGACAGCTATAAAAATATCTAGTGCTAATAAGTGTTCTATGTATAATCTGAAATATTACTGGCGAGGAAGAGATTTGAGTTTATGCCTTAAAATTAAATATTCCTCAAAGATAGTTAAAGTTCATGTCTCTATATTCTTTCGCGACGGTGATGATGTTTCTTTATCACGTCACGTCATCACCGATAAAACATCACAGTCAACTTCTGTCGCGGAATGAACTAAAGGATGTAAGTATAATAATCAACAGAAACTATTATGATATTTGTGTATAATCCATATCAGAAGCAGAGATGTTTTTTCCAGTGTTAGGGAAGCTTTTAAATATGAATTCGTTATTATCACTGATTAATTAAACATTGTAACATAGTTATCGCTGGACATTTATTTGAGTGCCGACGCATGGTTCTGTATAGTTTTCTTTTTTGCGTGTGACATATAGTTCTTGACTATGTATTGCGTAAGTCACGTCTGTTCTCGAAATTTATAGAACGTTCTTGTCCACAAAAATCAACAATTTATCAGGTGTGTATGTCATACTAGTGATTGATAGTATTGTTGCAAGGGAACATTTGTGAAGGTTCTAGAATCTTGCCTTGCCGGGTTGCTTTTATACAAATCACGCAATACTCTAGAACATAAACTTCGAACATTACAAGCCATTCAACTTTAGTGAATAACTTTGGACGTTACTTCTATGAGAATATTAGATATCTACGCAGGTAAAAATCAAATGTGTGAGGTTAGCGATGAAAGACGTCTTTAACTTAGTGTTGTCTGTAAGTTTATAAAACTGTTGTATATAAACCATTATTTATAGTATCTATTGGTACTAACTGCTGACCTTCTTCCTTTTAGTTAGTAACTTGAAATTATGGACGGTTATATCTAAACTGTAGGAAGGTTCTAAGCTGGCCACGTGTGCAAAAGGTGTCATTTCGGATTAAAATTCCAAATCCAAATAAGCACAATCAAGCTGATACCTATGCCAAAGAGCAAATAGAATTGTAACAACACAAATTATAAATATGTTTGTAAGACATGTTAAACATGTGTCTCTCATTGGCACAGTTGGATGCTTGCAGAATCACACCGCTAAAACCTCTCATGGTTGTCAGAGCACAGGTAGCTGCTTGTGTAACTTTGTGATTAATTCCAAAACAACAAATATTAAACTTATATCACTTTAAAAGAAATAGCGAAATGACTAATAATTCTGAATACAGTAAAGACATATGGCATAGCTTTAGTATATATTATTTTATTAGGGTTATCTTCTCTGGTAACATAGCGATAAGTTTTACTAGAAAAAAAGCAATCAGTCATTTTAATCATATAGCAAGTGTAAAACATAACGCACTACTGGTATCATGTTTGGATGCCAATTATATGATATTTGCGTGAGGAAAATCTAATTCTATACTGACTTTGGAAAACTGGAATTCAATGACAATATACTATTTTACATAGGGCTATTAGACACATCATAATAACTTTAAGACTTATGCGAGTTGAAGATATTCATATGTAAGGTTACAACAGCATTTTGAATGACAATGACACAAAAGACTCTTGTCTTCTTTAAGATTTCAACTCTCTGGCAGATGTTCAATCCAGCCAATCACTTACTCAGGACGATGTTGCAGAGGGGGGAAAAGAAAACAATATGTAAAAAGATGGACTGTAAGAAGGAAAACGTCAGTCATAGTAAGTATTGCAAACTTTATTAGCAACAAATATCTAACTAGCTTCTTCGTTCACTGATAGCTCAACAGAACTTATGACGCAAAAATTCTAGGTTCGATCCATATGGTGGAAACAGCGCAATTAGCCCATTGTGCTGAAATAAATATGATTAGTAATATTATATATGATCAGCTTTACCAGAATATATGCTGACATAACCTTTAAAGTTTCTGATTGATTTTTCATCAAAGACAAAATATTTCTGGAAAAATCTATATTTTACAGCAAATTATGCATTCTTACTTTTCTTTTCTTTTCAAACTTACTGATATAAATTGATATAAAAATATGTGGGTGTACATTGTCTTTATTAAACACTAAACACAAACGTCATCTATAGTTGGGCCCGGCATGACCCGGTAGTTAAGACACTCGACTCGTAATCGCGGGTTCCAATCCCCATCACACCAAACATGCTGTTGGAGCGTTATAATGTGACAGTCAATACCACTATTCGTTTGTGCAAGAGTAGCCTAAGATTTGGCCGGGGAGGGTAATGACTAGCTGCCTTCCTTCTAGTCTTACACTGCTAAATTAGGAACGGCTAGATAGCCCTCGAGTTGCTTTACGCTAATTTCAAAAACAAACATCTATAGTTTTCTTCTAACCACACTATTGAAAATAGTCTTCATTTTGTTGGATTTATAAAAACTTTTAAACTTCTTCTGTAGTTCAATTTTAAGCTATAATGTGTAGTTCTGTATGAGGATTACAGGCAAAACTGCAGTTTACATATTAGTATGCTTTACTGGATATTAGGTTAAAGAGGCCACACAGTGTTATGCGATATTTCACTTTGCTGAAGTGTTATTCTTTATATTTTTTTTAAATAGGAAAAACACTACAGCTGTTTAAAAAAATACTAAAACTGTTTAAAGTTCTGTTGTAGAACAGATTAGTTTCACAATTATTAGTTTCAACTAGCTCATTAAACTTAATATTTTAAACGTGATATCCAGAATTTAATACTTTAAAGGATTCAATCAAATGAGAATCCTCAAAAATGAACTTTGAACACGTGAAGTCTTTGACCAGCATTTTTAAAAATAAACGAATTGAAATAAATAGTTCTCACAATTCAAAGCTTCTAATGAGAACTTGCACTACAGAGATATTCCATAGGTACATTAATTGGTATGTAAACCTATGAATTATATCAGATGTTTTATGATGCTTGTAGCTATTCAGTGCTATGAATTATTATATATCCGCTTAATACATACATCTGTTCCCACGGACCCATGACATGTTTTAATTCTGTTTGTATTTGTTTGTTTCAGCACAAGTGTGCAAGCTCAAAATATGTACGTTGGTGATACGGAGTTTACATTCGAGGAAAATGCGACGTTCTTTATAGCTAATAATGCTAACTTTTCTGGAAAGCACGAACAAAAATCAGTGTTTTAACTTCAACAGTTTTTGTTGGACATTCCAAGACTTCCATCTGAGTGCAAGATTTGAAGCAGAGCGTTTTGTAGCATATCCGTAGCGTTGTTTGATGTGTAATGTTCATGAGTTAAATAGTATGAAATTCCTAAAACGTTATGTGGAGAAAAAACAGAGGAAGAAGAATTTTCGAGCATCTTGTACGAAACATGTTGTGGCACGACTATTTGGATGAGCAGTGGTGAATGTTAGTAGATAACACTTAGGTAGTACGGCGGACGTTCAGAAAGGCTAAACGGTTTCACTATAAATTAAATTTAGTTAGAGCCTGTGACATTTAAGGTTTTATGGCATCTGAAGTCAATCAGGCAAGATGTTAGTAATAACTAGTTGTGAACGAGAGTAGAAAAAATAATAAATGTTTTCTGGTTATTGTGTCATGACTACAATTTTAGTAAAATTTAAGCTGTGACAAAAGTCTGTGTGTCTTTGTTTATAACTAGCGAAAGATTAGATCGATGGTCCCCAAACATAGCATGAACTTTAAGATCCCCAGTGTAAGGATCTGACCTGTATATAATCCCGAGGTCCCATATGGCTTTCTCGAATATTAATGAACATATCTTCTAGTAAATTTATAATAAACTTCAAGTTGAGTCAACTTTGACCATTTCGTTTCACTTTTTGTGCCCCTTACACTTTTGACTTCATTGTACCATTACGGTTTTGGTAGTCAAGTTGTTCAGAGAAGTCAAAAAGACGCTACAGAAACTTGATTCTTCTGTATTCAGTTGTTAACACCTTTAGAATACGTAAATTCAATATACTGTATTTGTTGTTTTTGTTAAAATTAATAAATTTAAGAATGTCTTGTAATTTTGTAATATTAAAGTATTGCGTACTCCCCGACAAAAATAAAGAACGGTATAAATCTGGAAATGAATTGCAAACTTCCTTTCGTCTACTTAGCTACATAAGAATGGCCATCAAATTAGACTTTTTATGACATTTTACAGTATACAATCAACTGGAAACTGGTGTTTTCCACACAACAAAAGCTCTTGTTTTTCTTTTTTTTGTTTTTTGCACATGCGCTAAGCTTTCTATAGCACGAAATTAAATTGTTTTTTACTTTTTCTCAGAACTGTTAAGGAGAGAATTTCTTGTTGTCCTTTCTCATAAGATTAGTTTCTTTTAGCTTCTTCTTCTTTTATTTGGGCCTATCTGTCTCTATTTTTTTAATTTATTCGTTTTACAAACTTAATTTGTGGTCTTTTATAGGCTATATACTTTATTTTTAGATTTCTAGCAACGACAAGGACGAATTAGGTCTATCAGTAGCCCCTAAAAAACAAAACGGTAAAAGGCTAGATAATCTCACTCTAATAATATTCAGGTCTAAATTTATTTGTTTTTAACTAATGGCAGTTTCTCTAGTTTTACAACCTGTTTGTTTATCTACTGTTAATCATAAACATGATCCTTAGTTGTCTTTGTGCCTTCACACATAATGGCCATGTGGTCAATTTAGCAACACAACAGTTAATAAAACCAAGAAAACAAAGTCACATAAAATACTGCGATATTTCTACAAGTCTGTTACAAATTAATTTCCATAAATTTAATGCAAAAAAAGAAAACTCTTTATCGAAAAAAACATTTACCCTATTTTCCTATGTTTTAGGATAACTGTAAAACAAATGTGTTTAGTTAATATAAAGGGCACTTAACTGTCACTTAATTGCTTCAATTTCAAATAATTTTATGAAAAACAGAAAAAAATGAAAAGTATATATATCTTTAAGGGCCGAAGAATATTTTTTGTCTATGTGTTTTCTTAAAGCAAAGCTGAGTTCATCGAGGGGAATCGAAACCCTGATTTTAGGGTTGTAAATCCGTAGACATACCACTGTAATAGAGAGGGACATTTCTCGTGCAATCAGATGATTTGTTTGCTGTGCTAATAAACAAATAAATCCCATTACTTTGGTTTCAATTTAATAAAACTCTACAGTTAAAACTGAAAAAAAAATTCTTCTTTTTTTATTAGAAATTTGTCCCCAGATGTTTTTCACAGCGTTTATTTATCAGACCTAATTAATTCTGATAGAATCTGTTTACGGCTGAAAGATTTCCTGGATCATATTCAAAAAACATACTTTAATCTTATTTTGATCACTGCAATTTATTTGAAGCTACAAGATAATTCGACACTGCCGGGAGGTCCGGTATGGCCAAACGTGTTAAGGGGTTCGACTCGTAATCCGAGGGTCGCAGGTTCGAATCCCAGTTGCTTTAAACATGCTTGCCCTTTCTCCTGGTATCTGCCAAACCCAGATTCGTCCTTCAGACTGCCAGATAGTGAAGCGTGATTCATTGCTGCTCCAGAGTCCAATGGTGGTGTGCTTTACATCACTCCAGCTGGCGCTTAGCATTGCGCATAGTGATATTAGGCTTGTGTACGGGTGCTCTGCCATGGAAACCCATTTCATGAGGCTCCCGATCAACAGTTTTTGTGCTGACGTTGCTTCTGTAACTTGGTAGTGAGTGTTGCAAAGACGGATGATGTTTATGTGCTTCAGCACTCGACGGTTCCTTTCTGTAAGCTTGTGTAGCCTACCGCTTCGTGGCTGAGTTGTTGTTGCTCGTATACTTTTCTACTTCACAATAAAAGCACTTACAGTTGATCGGGGCAGCTCTAGCAAGACAGAAATTTGACGAAATGACTAGCTAAGTAAATGTAAATATATGATGGTTCGACTATACAGTTTGATAGGTCACTTGCTAATCTTTGAGTGGGGTATAATAAATATTACGAACACTGGAGTTTCATTTAAAGCTATCAGCATATTTATGTGCAAACTACTAAGTTTTGTAATTAATATCACTTCAATCTTTATGTTCACTTATTATTTTCCTGGTTATATTGACTAGCATACCGTACACCACTATTAACAGTACACGCCCACACGATCGTTAAGAAACTAAGAAATTTAAATCAAAGAATTATTAATAGAAAAAAAACGACATCTATTTTATTCAACAATATAGAAAGGAACAACTAATCCCTAATTTTGTAAAGATAAAACTATCAACAAATTTAATAAATACACAAATATTATCCAAAATTTAGAGAAAAAACTACTTAAAGCCATGTTGAACACAAGATACAAAGAACTAAATGACTTACAAAAACAAAAAAATGAATCTGGACCATCAACTGGCATGCTGCATCAAACCAGAGATTTACGAGCTTATACAACGAAACATAAACCAAATTAATACTAAAAACGACAGTTTGTTTGTTTGTTTTGGAATTTCGCACAAAGCTACTCGAGGGCTATCTGTGCTAGCCGTCCCTAATTTTGCAGTGCAAGACTAGAGGGAAGGCAGCTAGTCATCACCACCCACCGCCAACTCTTGGGCTACTCTTTTACCAACGAATAGTGGGATTGACCGTCACATATAACGCCCCCACGGCTGGGAGGGCGAGCATGTTTAGCGCGACCCTCGGATTACGAGTGCACGCCTTAACGCGCTCGGCCATGCCAGGCCCTAAAAACGACAGAGACAAAAAGATCTGCCACAACAAAACACTAGAAAAACTAAGATGTAAACAACATAAAAGACACCAACATGACAAACCGTTAACCAACCTCATAATTAACAGATCCGACTGACAATTAAACACAGACAAGATACATCTACTTAACAAAGGACTCAACTTCGCAAAAGCCCCTAGGTACACTCCAACCATAGAAATCAAAACATGTTTAGAAGATCTAGCCAGGAGATCTGTGATACTTTCTACAGAAAAAAACAACAAGAAAACAACAAAAAACAGCCAACAAAAAGAAGACAACTTAGATAATTTTATTGGCATCCAACAACCAAACTTCTCAGGTAAAATTAAAAATTTATATTTTCCAGAAATACCTAAAAACAGCATCTTATACGATTTTTTCAAAGAATTTTCTCACAAAACCATCAACATAATTTCACAAAACAGAAAGCTAAAAAACAATCTTACAAAAAGAGACATTAATTCCATTAAAAACCTAAAACAAGACAAAATCATAAAAATTCTAAAAGCAGATAAAGGTAACGATATAGTCATAATGAAAACGAATGAATACATACAAAAAAATGAATAACATCGTATTAGACACGAACAAATTTAAATCAATACACACAAATCCAACAAAGACACACGAGACGCAACTAAACAAATTACTACTAAAAATGAAAAAAGCCAACACAATTTCACAAACACTTTATTTCTACCGACGTAAAACCGACTCACGCACACCGCAAATATACGGCATCCCCAAACCTCATAAACCAGATTGTCCATTACGACCAATAATGTCCACATATGAATCGTTTAATTACAATCTTGGTTGGCCCCCAGTGGCTCAGCGGTATATCTGCGGACTTACACGCTAAAATCCAGGTTTCGATACCAGTGGTGGGCAGAGCACAGATAGCCCATTGTGTAGCTTTGTGCTTAATTCAAAACAACAACAACAATCTTGGTAAATACATAGCATGGGCATTCTCCAAATATGTATCATCAGCCAGCTCATTCATCAAAGACTCTTTTAATTTCAAGTCTAATCTAAATCAACTTAATCATAAAGCCTTAATGGCCAGTTTCGATGTTTTATTCCTCTTTACAGAAATTCCAACCACTGAAGCCTGCAAGATAGCCTTAGAACTCTATATCTGAGACCCTAACCCAACTGTAGACATTCCCAGCAACCAATTAGCAACCCTCACAGTATTCACCACGAAAAAGACAAACTTCATGTTCAACAACCATAACTATATACAAATAAATGGCCTAAGCATGGGCAACCCAGTATCACCAGTTCTAGCCAGTATTTTTATGGCACAAGTTGAAACACAAGCAATTAATACAGCATTACATCCACCACTATACTGGTACAGATACGTAGATGATACGGTTGCGGGATTCAAAACAACAAAACACATACTTAATATTTCAATCACATTAACTCTATACATCCCAACATTAACTTCACACGTGAACAGGAAGAAAGCAATCAAATATCTTTTCTTAACCTCAAAATTATAAGAACCGACACACAATTCGAAACAGAAATCCACCGAAAAATCACCCATACTGGACTATACATTCCTTGGGACTCAGCACATGAAACAAAACAAAAACTCAACATACTAAGAAACCAGATAAACACAGCCATAAAACTATGCTCACCAGATAAAATTAACGATGAATTAGACAAAATAAAACAACACTTTATCAACATCAATAAGTTTCCTCCACAAACCGTAGAAAACATTATACATACACACCTAGACAGAAAGCAAAATCAACCAACAAAAGTAAATATATCTTACGAATCAAAAAATCACGAAACCATATACTGCTGTATACCATATATTCCTGACATCAGCAAACAAATAACCAACATTTGGCAAAAGCTAGTAACAAAATATGACATTCCAGTTAATACCAAATTTATTCAAAAACCAGACACAAAACTGAGGTCTATACTATGTAAAACCTACACTGACAAACACCACACCAACATTATTTATAAAATACAATGTGATAACTGCCACGACTTCTATATTGGAGAAACAAGTAGAAAAATGGAAACCAGATTCAAAGAACATAAAAAGTCACCTTCACACGTTTTCGAACACTGCAAGTCAAATAAACATAACATAACCATAGAAAACACTAAAATACTAAATAAAGAAACAAATATAAACAAAGGCAAAATTAAAGAAGCTTTACCTATACAACAACTTAAACCCAAAATAAACCAATATAAAGGAACGCCTTTATACCTATATTAAATATAATAAAATAAAATTATATATTCAAACATCTAACACCGCCCTCTACATTCCGACATTCAGTTACACAACCCCTTCCAAACATGTGGTCAGCTACCTCTGTCTTTCTTTGTGAACCTGACGATGACCGAAGAAAGTATTGTTTGCTCTTTTACGTAAAATATTTTCTTCAACCCAAACGAGCCGTTTTTGCATATATCTTTTTATACAAATGGGTTTTCTCTATATCACTGAAGAATATAAATGATTGTACTTTTCTGTAGTGTCATAATACTTTCTTTATATTTCATACGTAAAAATAGCAAAATTTTTAGAGGTTAGAAACTACACAAGTGTGTTTGTCAAAGTTCACTACGGTTTGAATTTGCCTGAATTATTTCGATACGTAACAAAAAGCACGTGGCGACATCCTAAATTAACTATTACGAAACGAGGGAGTTTGCTATCCTATTGTTTTTATTAATTTGTTATTTTTCGCTCGGTCGTAAGGAGAAAAACTCAAACATCTTGACCATTATTACCCGCAGAGACTACGTATCTTATCCATAACATACCGTATATATGACACACAATGATGCCAGATGAGTCAATGTAGGTATCACAATGTGATACTGCTATGAGTATTCTAAATCAAAATCTCACGTAAAATGCAAAGAATATGACCAACTAGTGATTCATGTTTAGTGCTGATCTGACCGACATGAACCGTATTTTAAATTTAATATTACCAACCTGTGAAGCCTAATAACTGACTGTGAACTTATATAAGAAAGTATTAATTTACTAATATAAAGATACCACGAGAGAAAAAAATAAGCAGTACGTCTTCATGCTGGCCTGTGAGAGTTGGGTTCTTGACAAAAACTTTAAATGTTTAGATGTTTGTACGAGTGCGTAAGTTCCGTCTAACGTTATATATTATTAATCTTTCTAAACTAATAACCATCGTTATTTAATTTACCTCATCACAGTATTTTCTAGACTCATAATTACTGTTCGTTATTCTATTTCACTGCTCAGCTTTTAAGCCTCATAATTACCGTTCTTTAATAAAGATTATAATAATAATCTTTATAGTTTAATAACCATTGTTCTCTATTTAAGCGTGTCCCTATTCTCTGTAAAGTGATAACTATCGTCTCTTAAGATAGCTTATCACTCGGGGGTCAACAATACATTTACAGATTTTCAACGATAAAATCCAAGGTTCGATTTCCCCTGTGAATAGAACTTATACAGTTCATTGATATGCTTTGTGGTGAAAATAAAAATAATAATAATTTAACTTATTACGCAGATTTTAATCCAATAATTATATATGTTTAATTTCTGTTGTTGTTTGATAATCTAACTCACTAGCAAGTTTTCTAAACCGATAACATCGTTCGGTAATTAAGATTACTATCGAGATTTCTAAGCTGATAATTATCGTTCATAACTTATATTTTACAAAGCTTTAAACCAGCAATTATCTAAATTATTGATGAGTTTTAACGCTATAATTATTTCTTTTGATTCAGCTTCTTACTTAGCTTTCTAGCCCTATCTCTATTGTTCATTAATCAAACTTACTACCGAATTTTCTCACTTGGTAAACATTGTTCATTAATTTTGCTAAAAGCCGGGCATGATTTCGTGACGTTGGTTTCCTGTCTGTCAATAAGAGAATTTATGGTTTGCGACCCGCTGCAGAAAAAAAAAACGTTAGAAACTTTAAGAGCATGGATGTATTGTAAAAATAACTGTAAAATCTTAGACTTATCTTACTCGTGGGAAATAGTTGAAGAGTTGGTGTTGGTTGTGTCTGACATTCCTTATAGTTTATCAGTTCGAAATAAGAGACAACAGACAACCTTTTACTGTGTAGCTTTGTGCAAACTTCTGAAACAAGCGATTTTGCTTATAACAAATAATTGCTTTATCGTTGTGTTCCTTTGCTTGGCTTTTATTTCAGATTTAAACTGGTATTGTTTGTTATTTGTATTGTATAATGTTGTAATGACACATGCTAGTTTCCAGTACCGTTTTTAAAATTATAAAAATTCCTTTATAAATCATACTGTGATAGTTAAGACATGTAAATAACATGGCGTTATGTACTCATCTTTTTCCAATGTTTTTGTAGCATATAAAACTGACATGTTAGGGAAATGATAAAGCAGGTATATGTGGCACTATTTTATTGATTGAATTATAAACGTTTAAAAATCGTAATTAATGCTAACAAAAATGTTTCTGTTATAATGGAATGGGCGTAAGAGCTAAGTGTAGATTTGTAATTTTAGGAAACTGCTTATATTTTTAACCGCCTGGTGTTTAAGTGTTCAATGTTTTATCGTTAAAAATCATGTTTCACATGATGACTGCTTGTTAAAAAATATAAATTTCCGAACAGATAAAATAAAACATAAAAATATTTAACAATTTTTATACTTCAAGAAGGTTTTTTTTTTTCAAATCTTGCTTTAGCTTTATGAAACTTTAACATTACTCATTCAGGCTTGTTTTAGACAAGGTGACCCTCAGGACTCGACACTTGATAACTCCTACAACCTTGGCTGATGAAATATCGTTATATTTCTGGAAACATAATCTACAACAGAGATAAAATTTAACTGTTATGTTTTTTTTTTAATCTGATGCAATCGTTAGAACAGATTTCAGACATGAATATGGAGAAGTTATAAACAAAACATTCTAGTTAAAAGAAAGTTGTTCATATTTATAAAATTTGTGGTCAGTTTTAGTTAATTTACATAAGATCGCTACTGTGTATACAAACAAGGATCATAAACGTTAAGATTTTCATGTATATTTATCATAATATGTTTATTTTGGATTTCGTGCAAAGTTACCCGAGAGATATCTGTGCCGGTTGTCCCTAATTTAGCACTGAAAGACTAGACGGAAGGTAAGTAGTCATTATCACACACTACCAACTCTTGGCCTACTATTTTATCAGCAAATAGTGGAATTAAGCGTCACATTATAATTTCCTACGACTAAAATAGCAAGCTCGTTTGGTGGGATAGGAATTCGAACCAGCAATTCTCAGATCGTGAATCAAGTGCCCTAATTATATGGTCATGCTGAGCCCATTTTATCATAGAACCACAATAGATAGTCTTTATGAAACCTTAATAGTGTATTTTAAAACTCAAGATATATTCAAACTAATTAGTTTCAACTGTAAAATATCTTAAATAGCAATAATTCAATTAAAGTTGATAATTCTCCGTGATAATGAGAAAACCCACTTGTAGAGAAAAATACAAAAAAACGGCTAGTATAGGTAAAGAAAGTTATATGTAGAGAAGCGAACAACGTTTCGACCTTCTTCAACGATGACCGAAGAAGGTCGAAACGTTGTTCGCTCCTCAACATAGAGCTTTCTTTAACCATACCAGCTGTGTTTAAATATATAAAGTTGATAATTATTTTCTATTATTCTAGCGATCTTTTTCCATATTTTTCTGTTATTGATGTGTTTTTAACAATTTAAAGATTACCCGAATCTTACGCACTAGGGTTATTCAAAATATAATAAAGATAAACGAAAGTATGTTAAAAATCAAATGTCATTAAGTTTCCTTTACATAGTGGAGCTGACATTTTTAGAAGATCTTTAAATCACCCGCAGTACTTTGGATTCTCAAAGCGTTTTTTTATGGCTGTTACCATGTGGTTTTTAACAAAAAACTGTAATATTTTTGTTATTTGATATTTTAACCAAAACATCATGCGTAGCATGTACCAGGTTCAACCAGAGACCATTCGTGATGTTTAATTGTAGCTTGAAGTACTGCAACTAGTCAGCAGCCCCCATCACCTATGCGGCTACACTTAACTGAGAAGTGAGGTTAATTACTACAAGTTATAACATGCAATTGCTGAAAACAGGAACGCGTTTCAACGATTGTCGCATATCAAATCTTGGACCTTACGACCAATAAAAAAATAAGTTAATTTGGCAATGAGAAATAAAACACTTTAAAACTTCAGTTGAAATGTGTTGCTGTGAAATTTCTTGACGACGACATTAACGAATAAATAAAAGAAAAAGAAAATATGAATGAAACAAATATTTATTAACATTTTATATCGTATACCTTTGTACGTATAGTCTCCAGTTAGGACAGCGTTAAGTTTTCAGACTTACAATGTTAAAATCCAGACCGAGATTCTTTGCAGTGGATAAAGTGAAGTTATATCATTTTGTAGCTCTGTGCTAGCAAGAACAACATCAATCGAAAGTCTTAAGAAACAAGCCAGTTTGTCGAAATATTTAAAAGTTAGAAGTCATCTCTGTTTTCTCTAATTGCATTCATAGCACATTCTGTCCTTCTTCAGTCGTAACACTAGAATATAATTATACAATACCAGCTTGTACTTAACCGTTTCTAGCTGCAACAGTTCATGTCAAGAATGGAAAAACCATTACTGCTACTTAAACAAGCCGTCTACTAAAGATCTTTGATTGCATTTCCATTTCCATAGGATTGATAAAGTTTGTGTTTCGCATTATGAACTATCTCTAACAAGCCTCCAATTTATTATATTACGCATTAAAATTTAAAATAGCCTGAAACTTAGTTAAATTTAATTGTTTAGTTCTTTTAAAGTATATAAGTTTAATGTTTATTTGTTTGGTATTAAGCACAAAACTACACAAAAGGCTATACAAACAATAATACAATTTAAAATAATGGTTACTATAAATAGTTATTACAAACAATGATTTATACACAAAAGTTTAACAAACTTACACACAATATTTAGTCTTTCGTTTGATCCAGAACATCCTTGCTATCTTATCGAGAGTTTACGATGAGTGAATTAATTTTGAGGTGATATCAGTACAGTTCACTTAATAAAGAACTAACTAGCTCTTTGCTGATCACACGCGAGTTTTTCCTAGCTGAAGTTAAATGATGTATTCGTAAAAATACTAGCGTTCGATGTTAATCCACTGAAGTAAAATGGTTTGTAATGTTCAAAATCTGTGACAGTTCCTGGTCAATATAAAAAGTTCCCTATTAATAAATGATAACCACAGTTGTAACTTCCGAGGTTTAGAGTATACCAACTGTAGCAAACCTGTTGTGTACTGTCTCTTGATGCCTTGAGATAGTTATATTTTATAAGCGTTAGGCGAATTTCTAGACATTTCAGCCAGCTCAACAATATTAACGCTACGCTAAATCTTTCGGGTGATGAATTTGCTATTATGTATTTATTTTAATATTAATGTTTTCAGTTAAATATATATTTATAAATGCGTGTAATTTACACTGTTAAATTTGTATTGTGAAATTTTCGCTTATTCACTAAATTTGTAGAATATTCTCTAATGTAAGAAGCAACAATATATGTTTACGAAACATTTTTGGTTGGATTTGTCTCAACAATCTAAATTCAGGAAGTTTGATATTAATTTAATATAATATGAGGTTTTTAAACACGTGTATCAATGCTCAATTTACGAATGAAATGGTTCCAATTTAAAATTAACTAGATCTATGAACTTGTAGGATATCAATAGCTCCTGACGAAGCTGTAATAGCAAAACATTGAGCTTATAAAGTTACATTCTGAAGATATAAGACAGGACTTTAATTATATTAATAAGTTATTGGTAACAAAACGTCCTTTAGAATTCATAACCAATATATTAGTATTTTCGGACTGCATTCAATTCATAAAACTATGAAAGTTCCCACTTTTTAAGTCTTTAAAATATACATTTAAACGAAATTATGAAAAAGTTATAATATTACTCATTTATATTTTTCGAAAAAGTTCTGTTATACTTAATATTGCTCTTAAGTTTTCGTTTGCAAGCACAAATAATTAATTTTTTTTAGAATAACAACAAGTAATCCTTAATAGCCGCGGCACTTGAAATCCTTTAAGGTAGAATTAGAGTAAATTAATCTATGATACCTTTTTGTCATTTTTATTAGCCATGTTTCTGTGTCCCAGCAATACCCAGCATGAGGCGAACCTACACCCGATTTAATTTCATTATGCATCAGTACCTTTACAATCAAACTCAAATTCTTTTAGGCAAGATTAGCATAAGTTAATCAATGAGACCTTTAGCAAAATAGTTTGACTTTCCGAGTCTAAGACTTTAATTAGATCTCAAATGGGTCAAAAGAGAACGGAATAATTGACTAAACCTTTGTACTTGAAAAACACAGAGACATTCTAAGAGCCGTTATGTCGCGGCTAAAATCCCAACAGTTAGAGAAAAAAAAAGTAATACATTAAAGATATTTTTTTAGAAACAGTTCACAACAAAATTCCAAATAAAGGTTCATAAAACAATTGCAATTTATAATAAATTATTGTGTCTGAAAACGATTGTCTAATAGTGGTCGATGAATGGTCTGACTAGTTGTCTCCCTTCTGGTTTATAGTTTTTAAATTAGGAATGGCTAGCGTAGATAGCCCTGGAGTAGTTTCGCGCCTAATTTCAAAATTTTTAGCCAATTTCAATTCAAATTGAGAAATCAAAAGAAACAACATGAGCACAGGGCTATTAAGATAACCACAGATTTTCAGTATTACTTGGATTTCCAATACACAATCTAGTAGACTTATTCTTCATTAAACACTTTCATCCTCAGTAACATAGAACTTGCTACAAACTGGACATTTGAATATATAACTAAGTTTAACAAAACGATAATTAGATAAACGTGTAATTGAGAAAATGACTTGATCTTAGCTATCCCGTATGTAATTAATATTATTGGTATAAATTACAGTGTTTGCTTGTTTTAAATCTTCGCAGTAAGTTATATGGACAGTTCTAACTAAAGAGATTCAGTCATGAATATCAGTTTTATACGCCTGACATACCAGGAAAAATTGCGTTTAACGACACTTTTTATCACCTTTTTTCACATTGTCAAAATACAACGTTATCACTTTTACACGTTTTGACTGATTATAAAATGTTATTTATCTATATATTCTTCCTGAATCAAGAAAATACTTTGTTAAAGTTGTTTTTAATGCACGGGAACTGACTTTTATAATCTTTTTTTCTTTCGTCTAAGTGCAACTCTTTGCTCGCTGTGAGTATCAAACCATAATTTCGCGCAACATAAGCCCTTAAACGTCCTTTTGAGCGTCCAGGGGAAAAGTAATTGGTAAAAGCAGAAAATAAAGATTATTTTTTATTAGTTATCTTTACAAAAGTACGTTTTACATGAAGCATTGTTAGTCATATCTTTCGGATAGTATTTGTGTTCGTCAAAACTAATTTAACTGCATTTACTCCAATGTTTTAGAGTTATTAACAGCTTGCACGAATCTTTTACTTGCCTATAACATATAAAATTATATTTATTTATATATATAAATAACCGTAAAAAATTAAAATTACGGGATGAAAAACATTAGCACAAAATTAACACCAAAGGATCGTAAGAATAAATACTTGTAACCAAAACACCTATAATTTTCCATTTCTGAATACAAATATTAAAAAAGTGCAACACTTGATCTCTTCTGTTTTTGTTGCTGGTTTTTGTCTTCTTTATTATTTTGTTCCTATTAACATTTCACACAAATTCTGTAATATAACATTCAAACATCACTATTCAACATAAAATAAATAAATTGAATTGTATACATGTTTTTCAAAATGTAAAAACATAAAGTAGATTCTTAATATACATTAAACATGTCAAAATGTACAAAAAATAAACCAGTTTAAGTGTTTCAAATATGCTTTAACTCGTTTCTGTTATTTATCAATTTTTATTAAAACGCTTTTAATTATGATTTCTCTTGTTGTTACAGATAAGACTATTTTCATAATATTTAACACCTCAATACAAAAACTATACCTCTTGCTTACTTCATTTTCCTTGTGATTCATAGCAATGGTTTTCATAATTTCACAATTACAATTAATCTTACTCAGCTGTTGATACTTCTGCCTTCTTGCTTTTATCTATTTTAAAATTGCCACAAAAAATGTTAATTTTAATTATTAAAAGTAATATTTTATGTACTAGATTATAAAAAGGGAACCAATGGAAATAAGATTCTATCTTAATTTTAACAAGTCCTCACAAGCTAGTGGGGAACATTTTCGTTGCCAAAAAAAACTAACCAATCCGGTTTTTCTTATTTTGAATTGAAATTGTCTAACTAAAAATTTGAAATCCGACACGAAACTACTCGAGGGCTATCTACGCTAACCATTCCTAATTTAGAAATTACAAACTAAAACGAAAACAAAAGGTCATATCATCTATCTATCACTATTAGTAAATCGTTTTGACGACAAAAATTCGAATTAAACATCATATTATAACGCCCCCACAGCTGTAAGAGCGAACATCTTTGGTAGAATTATTCGAGCTCATGAGCCACAGATCAAAAATAGAGTGCCCTAACACACAGGACACTACCTACAAATCTTGTTAAGTTTATTAACCTTTTTTCTAATTGTTTTTTATTAATAAAGTTACTCTTGCAATTTTCAAACCTCAAAATATAACACTTGTCGGTTTGTGAGACTAAACTAAAAACTGTTTTTGCTCCAATAGTTTATTAACTATTGTTTCTTTATTGGAAACTAAACGACATTATCTATCTACATTATTTACTGGAACATTTAGTTTCAGGTCTTTAGATAGTTTGGTTTGAATTTAGCGCAAACTAGGGCTATCTGCGCTATCCGTCCCTAATTTTGCAGTTTAAGAATAGAGGGAAGGCAGCTAGTCATCACCACCCACTGTCAACTCTTGGGCTACTCTTGTACCAACGAATAGTGGGATTGACCGTCACATTATAACGCCCACACTGCTGAAAGGCCGAGCATGTTTGGTATGACCAGGATTCGAACTCACGACTCTCAGCTTAAGAGTCGAACGCCATAACCACCTGGCATGTGTTTGGAACGATAAGAGTTTTGTGATATTTAAGAAAACATCAATTACAATCTCTTTTTCTGTTTAAACACTGTTAACATTCTTACTTTATCCTGTTTAGTGCCGTAGACGAAATAACTCGTCCAAGCCGATTGGTAACACACAGTGCCACGGACGAGTTAATCCCTTCTGAATAATACCTAACTTCAACGCTAGATTTCAGCACCATACATGCATTTGACCTACTTACAAATTGTTTCACTTTCGATCTAAAATGGCGTCGTGAAAAAGCTACAAAATAAAGAAGCGTTAGAGTTGTATTGTAGCAGCTGAAATACCTAACAGTCAACAGGCTAAAGGTAGACTCAATCTTCTTATTTGTCGAATTAAAAACCTTTGCAACCGTATTAATATTTTAGTATCCTACCATATCATAATACAATAATCTAGAAATCTTTTTAGTTTTTTAATGTAAATTACAAAATTATTTTCAATATAATTAGGTAATATATTAAATAATAGTACTTTAAGAAACCTCATAGTGATGTTTGATCAAATTTTGTACCAGAAATTTGTTATTAATCAGTGAAAGAAAATTAAGAGTAGATCTATTAAGATATTGCCTTCATTAAGTAAGGAATTAATTATTTTTATATTGATATAAAATATATTTTATAGTTATGTTCAGTACATAAATATATTAACTGCATCTTAAGGAACAAAACTAATTTCTTGGCAATTTTTCAACAAATTTAAATTAGTTTTTAATAATAATCGGAATATAACTTTTTTTTTAAATGAGGTTTTAATAATATGTTCAAAAGATCGTTTAAAAGTTTTTTTATTTTTTAGTTTCTTTGTATTATCGTCTTCTCGCAACGTTATGAGAATTTGTAATACGAACAGATTTACTTCCTGTTCCCAATTATATTTCATTAATCTATTTTAAAACATTCATTATCTGAAATATTCAACATAATATTTTTCTTCTCTTTCTTATCAAACTCCTCATTTCTTTGGTAAGCCCTTGTATCACTTAAATTTCGTATCTGATTATAAAATTATCTGGGTCATAATTACCTATACTACATGTATTTGTATAAACTCACATAAGGACATCTGTGTTTCTGAAGTAACTTCCGTTCCTTCAATATTAAGTTAGCTCTCCTTTGTTTTCAGTAACAGATTATACTTCAATGTTTTGACAAATTAACTAAATTACAGGGTATGTTTATTTTTGGGGGTCAAAATCTCACTTTAATTTTACAGGGAATTCGTCTTTATTTGAACTATCATAAAAATATTCTTTAAGTTTAAATTTCCTAATCAGTTCATAAATATCTTTTGTCAGTCGTATTCTATCACACATATTTGTAGAAATATAAACGTTATTTCTTTGCTAAAAAATCGTTTTTCAAATTATTTTTTGTAAAACTGACAATTTTCAAAAACTACTGAGCCCTGTTATCTCAAAATGTTTGGGACTTGTACTTTTTATCATGTTTTGTAAACCTCTGTAACATCTTTTTTTTTCCACATGCTTCGCTTCCTCCTTTATACAACAAATATTTATTCATTAGTTAAGCAGGCCTCATGTTTTGTTCAACTTTTGGGGCATGATGGGAGGTAAAATAAAATCATGATGTTTCACGAATACACACATTAAACCACAACAAGTAAGAAAGTGAAACTTGATGGTAATCAACATTAGATTTGGAATCACAACCCTACAATTCAGAACAGACCTAATTTACAAAATCAACCAGATTTTTTTGAAATTTATGATATTAGTTTTTCTCTCTCTAAAACACTGTTAATAATTTACGTTATAGTAAAGCTATGGAATCTCTCAATTAACACTCGGGTTCAGTAACGCCGTAACAATTGTTTGTTTGTTTTGGAATTTCTCACAAAGCTACTCGAGGGCTATCTGTGCTAGCCGTCCCTAATTTTGCAGTGTAAGACTAGAGGGAAGGCAGCTAGTCATCACCACCCACCGCCAACTCTTGGGCTACTCTTTTACCAACGAATAGTGGGATTGACCGTCACATTATACACCCCCACGGCTGTGAGGGCGAGCATGTTTAGTGCGACGCAGGCGCGAAACCGCGAACCTAGGTTTGCGAGTCACACGCCTTACGCGCCTGGCCATGCCAGGCCACTTGTAAGTGAGTAAGAAATAGAAAAATACTCTGTAAGATATATATATAAATAATATTTAAAAACACGTGGTAGAACAAATAACAAGGACTAAAACTGTTTTTACTCTATACTCTCAACATTGTTTCTCTAGAAATAGTAAGACTTATTTAGAGAATGATACCTAATTGATTATTAATGTCATAGTTTGAATCTAAAGTTTAGTGTTCCTGGTGCCTTAAAGACATAATTAACATACTAATTAACTCTTACACATATATAACTTTTACAGATGTTTTGTATGAATATTTATAACCCATATACCGAACAAGAAGATAATTTTGCAGGAACGTTGACGTATTTTGAGTCGCTGCTAAGCTATTTTATTTTGACGTATTGAGTGCACTGTTGCTTCATTTGCGATCCAGAACAAAACTTATCGAAGAAATAACAAAACCAAAACTCTGGACTCCTCCAGTATATGGTGGATCTGATACAAAGTAGTTTTGAGTATATACAGGGTCATATATATGCCAGCTTTTCCTAAAATATATAAATATTATTATACCCTTAATATTTGACTCGGTGTATACTGGATAAGAGCTACTCTTCTCTTCCTTAAAAAAAAGAGATGGATTACTCTACGATTTTAAACACTGTTTTTCCGATCTGCAAAAATAAAAACTGTGAAAAACATCTTAATATTTACAATATTTCGTTTATTAGTTGTTGTTGTTTCAAAATACGTCCAACAGCTTTAAAGAAAGTTGGCTGTTCAGTTAGTTTTCATACACTTTAGAGAAGTTAGTTTTAGTAAACAGAAAGTTATATTTCCATGGCACAACTTTGGACTACTGTTTAACTTTATTACACTCAAACTATAAATAGGTCAGACCATTTTACGTCGTGTAAGAGTGATTATTCAGCAGTCGAGAGTATATCTGATTTGTTCCACCGCCTTAATGTCTTCTGTTCTTCGAAGCTTAATGTCTTCTGATAAAATATTTGGGCCGGGCGTGTGTTCAACAGTTCTAAAGTAAGGATGGTTATGGCTGAAGTTAAGAGGTTTCTGAATAGGTCACTTGGCTGATGACACTGAACATTGGATCTATTTTATGAAGAATTCGGAGGTCATTGAATAAGGTACAAGAAAGTTCATTGAAAGTCTAAGATACGTAAAAAGAGACTAATAAATAAGTGTCACCGACGCTAGAAACCAAGTTTCGATACCCGTGGTCGGCAGAATACAAATAGCCCATAACTAGCTGCCTTCTCTCTAGTCTTACACTGAAATATTAGGGACGGCTAGCGCAGATAGCCCTCGAGTAGCTTTGCGCAAAATTAAAAACAAACAAACAAAAACAAATATCCTTTCAGTTAATTTATTTTGGTTTACACTACAACATAACCTTTCCTTTAACTAGCAATGTAACCTAATTATTTACTGTCAATCCATACAGAAATTTTGCTACAATAACACCATCTTTCGAAATTGTGTTTCATATATATATCTGTTTGTCCAAAAGTCAGGGTGCGTGGTCCATAATGTCACATCAATCTGAATTATAAACTACATTGTTTTTGTATTTCTAATCAAGCCTCCTGTTAGAAGCCCTTAGCAATTATACTTAATTCAGGGTTTTCGTTCTTCTAACATGTTGCCACATGTCTAAAGAACGTTGTCGTGGTCAATAAATTAATATGCTGAGCTTGGGATTAAGATGCCCGGGTTTCGAGACGTGATGTTATTGAATACTTTTCACACTTTCTGCTGTAGACACTCTAAAAAGTAAGAGTCAAACTTATTGTTCAATTCTAAAAGGTGTAGCTTCTGACGAGCTGTACCTGAAACCTAAAGATTTGGCTTTATATCCCACGTGTGCATAAAGTGATTTCCAAATTGTCAATTTCAAATACCAATTATTTTGATTTGTTTGAGTTGAAAATGCAAAAATAGGCTACAAGTCTGTAAAGTTTCTTTGTTTCTTCTTGCAGCTTATAGAGAGTTTTGTAACTTCTAGTCTGTATAAAATTATTGCTCCATTTGGACATTTTACCCATTGAATATTTCATAACAGCTCTAGTAGAACTGGTATAGGAAAAAAAGAAAAACTTTGCACAAACTTTTTGAGTTAAATTATTTCGCTTTGAATGCTTACATAAGAAATGGTGCAGGTTTTAAGTGATTTGTGTTATCTAGAGGCATTAAGGATGACAAGTACACAGGGTATCGCTTCTCGAAGGAACGAAGGCTGCTTCTTGTGGTTTTACGATACAAAAGGTTCCAAGCTGTTGGAAGAAGCTTTAGACAAGAAAACTCACAACAACTTACAGACAACATCATCTCACCAACACCACATTCCTGAGCATAGCGATATACCTGTATTACTAAACAGATAAGATGTGTTCCCTTGGAGACAGGTTTATGTCTTTTATCAAGTGTTGCGAATGAAAATTAATGATCGACAAGAGAGGTAAGCTTAAAAATGCATCTCGTTCAACATATAACTATTCATGTAAATACGGTATAATTTATCTTATATAATTAATAAAAAATATAAAACAGTGCATTTTTTACGATGGTGACTTCCTAGAAAAGCTTAAGTAACAACATCCACAAAGTATGCTTTTGGTCAATAAATAAATGTTTCAAGAAGTGTGTGCAATAGCTTGAAAACTTGGCAAATACACACAGTACCAACTAAATCCCAGGTACATCGTTTGAAACGTCTTTCAAACCAGAAAATGTATGGTGTGCTAAAATAACATATATAACAAAAGTAATAATAACAGTGACATAAGTATATAGATGTGTCTCTTTATGGCACTTACATGGATACACATATATGGTCAGGATTCTGTATTAGCCATTAATATTACGGTGTCATAAATTTTCCATAATAATTTAAAGATTTTAAGAAATAAACGCACGAATAATTATTTTAATTAAAACTTCTAACAAGTTGATAAGACCATCATATCTGAAATATTGCACACAATTGTCTTTAAATAAGATTCAAGTAACAGGCAAGATAAAAGTAATTATACAACACTGTACGTGTTACTGAGTGTATATATCTAAAAACTTGAAAGTGTGAAGTTTGTACAGAGGCGCATTACGTCTCGAACCTTTGATCTCCTAATTCGTAGTTTGGTACACAAACAACTAGGCCTCATCATTATGAAACATACAATTACTTCCAATTAAAAAAGAAATTATCGCTCTTCGAAAACAAAGTAAAATAATTCTTTTACCTTTTAATACCTGTCTGAGTTATATTAAGTGAAGAACTTTTTGAATTTGGGAGAAGGTTTTTGTGCGCAGCTAAACTAAGTTGGGAATTAAGGCAAACACCAAAGCAAGTGATTAAATCCATTATGCTAAAACTTGTCCCTTTAACTTATTGTTAGGTTTCTTTTATGAAGTTCGTGTCTTGTGACAAATCCTTATTTGATTTTATTAAAAAAAAGAAAATACTACTGATTTTTCATAACTAAAAAATGTACAGTTAAACTTCACACAGTAGTGTTTCTTCATGGATACTGATTTAATTATATGACCAGTTAAAATATTTCGTATCAATACTGAGGTAAATCATCATCCTTATTGGTATTAACATTCAGTCATATGATGTATAATCATCTCTCTAGGAATGGTTTGGTTTGTTTTGAATTTCGCGCAAAGCTACTCGAGAGCTATCATAGCTAGCCGTCTCTAATTTAACAGTGTAAGAAGACTAGATGGAAGGCAGCTAGTCATCACCACCCACTTTCAACTCTTACGCTACTCTTTTACCAACGAAAAGTGGGATTGACCGTCATATTATAACGCTTCCACGACTGAGAGGGCGAACTTGTTTGATGTGACAGAGATTCCAACCTGCGACCCTCAGATTACGAGTCGAGTGCCTTAAACATCCGGCCATGCCGGGCCCTCTAGGAAGGGAGTTAAATTTTTTCACAACAATACTCAAATAGGCCTAACATTAATTAAACCATTATTAAATACAGCTTAAATTTGATAGAGTGATAAGTTAACTCTGGAACGTATGTACGTTTTCTACATTAGTGTAATAAGGCTAAACTTTATCGTACATGATTAATATTACACTGGGGAACACTCATTTTGTTGCATTTAAAAACAAAACCTTTCTATAGTCAATTTGAGTGTGTTAATTTCAAATCTGAAGTCGGTTTTTGCCTGCAAGCTACAGATTTTATGCAATTTGACACTTTTATTTATTTTTAATTTTTTCGTTATTATAGGAAATTATAGGAATAGCTTATCAATTTGTTTGTGTATTTTATTCAGGTAGGAATTTGCGTTTGTAACATTTGCGTTTATACACTTCATCTGGACAATCTCGTTTAATGCTCCAGCAGTAGTCAGCCATCATACTTTTGTCCCAGCGCCTTTGGTAGCGTTCTTCCACGACCTTTAGGTCTTGGTGGAACCGTTCTCCTTGTTCGTCACTCACAGCCCCCAGGTTGTCAGGGAACTTATCAAGGTGGCTGTTCAAAAAATGAAGCTTGATGCTCATGTTGCACCCGAGATCACGAAAAGCGAGGAGCATTCTGTTCACAAGTTCACTGTAGTTCTCCGCCTTATTGTTTCCAAGGAAGTTCTGAACGACTACCACAAAGGATAACCATGCTGCCTTTTCTAAAGCGGTCATCTTAGGAACAAACTGATCATCACGAATTAGGGTTCAAATTTGTGGGCCATCAAACACGCCTGCTTTGATCTTCTCAAATGATAACCCTGGTAAAGCTGTGATGATGTGTTGAAAACATTCACCTTCGGTTTCCAGTACCTTGACAAATTGCTTCATCAAACCTAATTTGATGTGAAGAGGAGAAAAAATGATCTTATCTCTGCTTACAATTGGGTCTTGTATGATATTTGGCATGCCTGCTTCAAGGGTGTCACGAATAGGCCAGTTCTTCTGGACCCAATGTCTGTCTCGTGCTCGGCTGTTCCATATACAGAGGAAACATAGAAACTTGTTGAAACCTTTCTGTTGTCCAAGAAGAAAGTTGACCATCTTTAAGTCTACACAAATGATCCAATTGTGCTCATGATATTTTAATAAGTCCATGACCATTCTCATATCATCATAGTCTTCCCGCAAATGCACTGAGTGACCGACAGGTACTGCTCCATAAACATTCCCATTATGTAAAAGAACACACTTTAAACTGCGTTTTCAACTGTCTAAAAAGAGTCTCCATTCAGCAGGACTATAGTAAGGTACACCCAGTTCTTTGAGAAGCCCTTGGATGTCATGGCAGTAAACAAACTGTCTGTCTTCGGATAAGAAGGTCACAAATAGCTGGTCACGCTTTCTGAAATATGATACTTTAATAGAGTGATCAACAAGATTTCTGCCTTGTAATCTTGATGCCAAAAGCTCTGCTGCTTTCTTTGAAAGACCTAAATCCCGCACTAAATCATTCAGTTCAGCCTGGGGAAGAGGCTTGGGGACGGGGAAAGGTTCAGTGTCTGAAGAACAGTTCTCCGATTGTGTACACTTTTCTGACAATTCATTGTCACAACTGTCTTGTTCGCTTGTATCATGTCCAATGTCTTTATCGTCCAATGAAGGCAAGCCTTTGAAACCTGGAACAGGAACTTCTTCAGAGTGTGGAGCAGGCCAAATAGCTGAGGGAATGTTCGGATACGTAATCTTATGTCGTTTTTTCTTCCCAACACCCGTTGTGTTTACCATGCAGAAATAACAGTCAGTTACATGGCTGGTGGGTTCACGCCAAATCATTGGAACACCTAAAGGCAGACCATTGCGTTTTCCTTTGGTCCAGTCTCGAAGAATTTCCTCACAATTGTGGCACACAACATGAGGAGCCCATTGCTTGTCTTGATCACGAAGATGAACTTCAAAATATGCCTTGTAGGCACGCTTGACGAACGAGGATATGTTACGGCTCTGAGGATTGAGTGTGTTGCATCCACATATGTAGCAAAAGGCATCAGGCTTGTTTCTGCAATGATATCTATTTTTGAAAGCCATGTTTGATCTGAAACAAAAGAAGAATGATCAAAATATTAGAAGCTATCTATATATATGGACGTGAAAATGCTTATACATGGTTTACGCAAGTTCACATTTGTACAATTTCATTAACCTCAAATTGCATACAAACTAGAGCTTGTAGAGAAAAACTAATTTCAGATTTGAAATCGGCGCCTAAAACTTCATCAGAATCAGTTAAAATATCCAATGCAACTCAAAGTTACTGAAAAAGTGTTATCAGTAAATACATTATTTATGTCATTCTACTGACAAATGATAAACATTTTTAAAACCTTTGATAAGCTCCTAATATATTGTTGTTGCACTAAATATCTACTGAAGTACATATGCATTTGTCTTATGTTTATGGCTATTAAAAGTTCGCACGCATGCGCATTGAAACAGTGCTCGCACATTTTCAAAATAGGCAAAAATTAAGTATTATTATAATAGATAGTATTTAAAAAGGTTGTAATACACGGCTCCTTGAATAAACGTTTTTCAACATTGTATAATAATTGAATTATTGTTCATTTCTTTGTAAAATTAAAACAAATTTAGTATATAATATATTAAACAGTATTTAGAATAGCACTTATACGTAATAATTAACAACAGCTAATATCTGTGGCCTTTGTAAATGCTAAAAGTAATAAAATAATCTCAGGAAAATGTACTCTGTGATAAAGGTATAACTTAAATGAGGTTTAAAACATAATTATTTTGATAATTGCTGATATGATTGTTTAAGAAGTTTAGAGATTCGAAACTACGATATTCCATTTCTGTCACATTTTTAATACTTGGCATTTTTGTTAACTGCATGCATTCTTTTGGAAAACCGAGACATTCGCAACTTGTCAATGACAAAGTAGAGCGGCTAAACCTTTCTTGGAGAAACAAATACAATACTACAAACGAAAAGGTTAACAAGCGAAATATATCTAACTGTTTTTCGCTTTTTGTGGTTGTTTTCTTTTTATGGATTGAATCTACTAAATTCAATGGTGAAACATGGTTCCTATAATAATGCTACTAGTAGATGGTTAGTCGGAATTATCTCAACTTACCATTATCAATGTCTTCTGGAATCACTGAAGGCTGTAAATAGGTCATTCGGTTCAGTAGATCCAACCCACATCATCAAAATTGTCTTTGTCCTTTCTCAGTTCACTATCTGAGTGTAAGAAATGGATAGTTATGAAATGTGGATTAAATCGATCAATGATAACGAAAATCTTTTGTAATCACCCAACTTATGCACCAGAGAGAAACAGGTTATTTGATATTAGCCATACATTCAAGCCTCTATAAGTGCATATCCTCTGCCTTGCTTTGTAATATTTTATATATAATATATAGTTCTATAATATTTTCATAGTACTTTCTTTGTAAGTTTGGAAGTATTTCCTGCAAAATAAACAAAGACCTTTCTCTTTGAAAAATAATAATTTACGAATAAGAAGGAAGTATCAGAATTTTCTGAGAAAACAGATGTTTCGAGTAGTTATTTAGGGAAGAGAAAACAGATGTTTCGAGTAGTTATTTAGGGAAGAGAAAACAGATGTTTCGAGTAGTTATTTAGGGAAGAGAAAACAGATGTTTCGAGTAGTTATTTAGGGAAGAGAAAACAGATGTTTCGAGTAGTTATTTAGGGAAGAGCAAACAGATGTTTCGAGTAGTTATTTAGGGAAGAGAAAACAGATGTTTCGAGTAGTTATTTAGGGAAGAGCAAACAGATGTTTCGAGTAGTTATTTAGGGAACAGAAAATAGATGTTTCGAGTAGTTATTTAGGGAAGAGAAAACAGATGTTTCGAGTAGTTATTTAGGGAAGAGCAAACAGATGTTTCGAGTAGTTATTTAGGGAAGAGCAAACAGATGTTTCGAGTAGTTATTTAGGGAAGAGAAAACAGATGTTTCGAGTAGTTATTTAGGGAAGAGCAAACAGATGTTTCGAGTAGTTATTTAGGGAAGAGAAAACAGATGTTTCGAGTAGTTATTTAGGGAAAAGCAAGACAGAAACAACAAAACGAATAAACTGCTTTCGACCATATCTGATCTGTTGTTCTAATAAAATGATTTTAATAAATTGTGAATAATAATAATATGCAGAAAAGTCAGTGTTAAACTTTTTGACATACACATACAACCGGAAACAAATTACGGATGAAAGTAGTTGACATATACATACAACCTAAAATGAACTTAGTGTAAAATTCATTGACATGTGCATACTACCGGAAGTAGATTGTTTTAGCCATAAAAAGTCTCTCGTTAAATACATATGAGGAAATGACAAAAAACAATAAGATATATTTGCTAAAATTCTTACTTCAACATTTATTGACCTAACAATAAATTCAAGTGTTAATATATACTAAAGTAATTGAGCTTATGAAACCTTCTAGATTGAACTGATAACATCTTCGCATTATAAATCATCAATATATCGATAAAAAGAGCTAAGACGTGACTCACATAATACTAAAGAATAGAGCATAATATTAAAGAAAAGCATACATTTTACATCACGCTGAAGCTAAACAAACATGATTAAATGTTTCTAATGTGAAATATTGTGTGTCTCATCTGCAAGATATTAATTGCTTAATATACTATATTAGAAGTTGGCCATACGATACCTGAAACATTTGTAAGTTTCACCATACAGCCAATGTCTTTGTTCTTTTAACTCATTTCGGGAACATTAGGGCATCTTAAGAGCCTGTAAATGTTGCTGTTAATATATCTCATTCCGAGAAGGCTTAAGTAGTTTTGATTTGTAGACAGATTGAAAATATCATAGTATGGTTTATTATTTGTGAATCTTTGTGTTTCTTGTTCAGGCAACTACTGTTCATCTAGAGTAAAATGTTTCGCAGCTCAGTTTGTTTGTCTTATAACTCTTGAGCAGGTTTTTTACATATTGTTAGGAACACCTAAAATCATTTACTACGAAGTGTACCAAGATTGTTCGAATGTTTTCTAGTCTTACAACTTAAGTTACTAGGTGTTTTCATTATTCGCTACACGCCCTCCGGACTTGTACCGTAGCAAATCAAGCGTCTTGTACCATAACCTAGACTCACGAGGCATTTTCTTGTAGTGCAAACGCTTGTTAGTTGTTCGCTTCATGGGCTTTTCTAGAAGCTCTACTTATTCTGAAAACATTTCCACAAACTGCAAAGTTTATTCTCCACTTGGGTATGTTATCTCTCTCGACAAGCAAGCACGTGGCCGAGTTGTCATTCTTCTTTATACTCTAGCGAATTTACAATTCATGTAGGTATTCACATATTCTACATGGCCTGCTGGGCCTGTCAAATGTATTCTAAACAAAAAACTTTTATAAATCTTTTTCTATGAACACTGACAAAGGGTAATATATGTGACTGTCCATTTGTTTCCGAATGGCAGAGTTGTTTCTTTCTCCTCTTTTTGTGTACAAAATATAAGACAAACTGAGAATTCAAAATTTCTATGTTACGCCCTAACCCTATTTTAAAATCAGCCTACAAATGTATTTATTTTTAAAAAATTGTAACGTCTAAGTTAACAGACCAGTTTTGAAATATATTTTTTACATGTGAGTTACTATCGTTCAACAAAGTTTCCTTCTAATTTAATTCGCTCCTGCCATCTATTGCTTACTTTTTGAATTATAGTCACTGTTGATGTTTCAGTTTTCGAAAGATATTCAACGGTAAATTTTGTAGGGTTGAGTATACTTTTCTATAACTTACAACATAATACATTTATCATATTTTCTAATTTTTAATTATATTCCTTGGGATTAAAAACATAATTCTCAAGATATCATTTTTAAGTGTGCTGTGAGAATTTATTTGCATTATGAGATATAAATATATATCACATATATTTTTCAAACTTAGAACGAAACCCACGATCAGATAATTTAAAATAACAACTGTATTAAAATGTTCTTTCGTCCTTTGACAAGAAACTTGTGTAAAGGGCACGATGTAGCAAAAGGACTTCTTTTACTCTCCTTTGTTAATCCACCCTCATAGAGGGTATATAAACAAAAATACATTAATCTTTCAGGACTTCTCATGATAATGACTGTATATATTTGGATTTTAATGAAGTGTTAAAGAAAGATAATTACCAATGATTACTGGAATTGACCATACTTTATAATCCCTCCATGGCTGAAAGGGCGAGCATGTTTGGTGTGACGAGGATTCGAACCCAAAATATTCGAATTACTAGTCGAGTGCCTTAATCACCCAGCCATACCAATGAAATAAAATTACTACCAAACTTATAAAATATAAAATGAACTACAATAAACTGAAAATCAATAAACAAAACCAAAATTATCATTCCAAATTACTGCATATTATATAACCCTTTACACCCTCACTTACCAAGTACCCAGAGCCTCGATAAATACTATGTAAATCTTAGAGTTTGTCGCGAATCCGAAACCGTGAGAAATCGGAATGAATTTTTGCTTTTAGTTGAGCCTCAGGGATATTAACAAAACAAACAAAAATATCTCATGATATTACCTTATCGCGGACTGAATATGTCACAAAATTAGCTATAGCCGTACACAAACGTATCAACCTAAGGTGATGAGAGCCCAGCTGAGGTAAATATCCAACCGAAGCCATCTGTCCTCAACAAACTAAAAACTAAATTTTACCTGTCCTAACAAACTCTTTGGTAAGTTGAATATTAATAGACATCACCATTTCAGTAATCGCCAAATCTCTGAAAAAGGCTAGGGATAACCTTATAATGTAAATAGTGATGTTGCGTGATACCTGTAGCTACAAATTCAAAAAAATAGAATGTTCGCCTACGAATACCCACTAAATCTGGGTTTAGAAACAAAGGATGGTCGAAAATGTTTAGAAAATCGTGATTTGGCCGCCGAATGAAACTACCCGAAAATATCATCCATATCTTAAAGATTTCAGCAGTACCTAATGGTAAGACCCGCATAAAAAGAGAGGAACCATTTGACAGGAAAATACGTCAGTACTAAGTTGCAACTCACCATAACGATCAAACTAAATATCTAGTAAGGAACTTAAAGCCTCATGACACTGTCCCGATAAGCAATTCTGAAGCAGCTTCAATCTTATTATAAGCATGTTTGCGAGGAGGAATATCTCCTTAGTCCCCCTTCAGAAACTGGTTTAATCAAAACTCATGAGTAGCTATATGTATTCTACCATCTCAAGGAAAAGTCAACAACTGTGTCCTTAATGAAGCAAAAGTAAACTTCCATATGTAGAACCTGAAGATGATATCATAGTACAGAGGACGCCATAGTACAAAGGCAACCAAAGCATTAATTAGCAACACTCGACCCGTTAGGTTAAAATACGAGTCATTCGTCGACAGATATCAGGTCAATTCCTTCCATACATCTCAACACTATCAGGGTTAAATTGTACACCAAAAACCATTAAAACTTATGAAGAGACACCAACATCTTCAAATACTTCGACTTCCAGACAAATCCAACTTCCTAATCACAAACGCTCTTATTATGATTAACCAGACTACCTGTCGCATGTCTATAAGGTTAACAAATTATTCTAACAGGATTTACAGAAAAGATATCACTTAGTGTCAAAGTAGTATCATCAGAATGTTGAAACACAACATTAGTACGATAATGTAGCACCCAATAAATCATTATGACGAACAATCATATTATGTAAAGTTTCTGCACAAAGAAAATATATTTTCGCCGATAGAAGACACCCCTGGCAAAGCTCTCGGATAACGTTGTTAGTGTTTATAAATAGTATAAACATTGTGTTTAATGATGCAAGAAATAACTGAACAACGAAGTTTCGTCCATCAAAGGAAAGTGACACCAAAACCACTCCGCTAAAGTAAAAGAAACAAATAACCACATTCAACACGATCAAAAGCTTTTAGTTGATCAATTTTGAACAAAATTCCGTCTCTTTGTGTTAAATCTAAATAGTCCACTGACAACTTCAAAAGGAGGAGCTACTGCAACCACATCCCACAACCAGTTTGGTCCTGTGATACGAGTCCAGGAATGACCCAAGACAACTGATAAGCTAATATTTCAGTTAAAATCTTGTAATCATAATTTGACAGTGTTATCGGAAGATAGTTTCCCGGTAATCGTCTATCTCCTCTTTTTGCAATTAAAATAAGAACTCTACACTTCATTCTTTCAAGTAAACATCCACGTAAAAAAAGTCTCCCGCAAAATTCTCACAAAATCATCAATAAAAGAAGGTAAGAATTGCATAACATTCAAAAGTTAAAACATCTTTCCTTTAAGGTTTGAATAAGCCTTCTTGACGTCATCAACACTGATATCAGCATCATACAACAGGCGATCAGAGTCAGTTAATGTTGTTGAAACTAAAGACAAAACCTCATCTTCGACATCTTTGGACTTGTAAAGCATAGAATAATATTTATGTAAAACTGCTCAAACACCTTTGGTACCTGAAACTAACCTGCCCTCTGGTGTGAAAACATGCCTTACTTCCAGTTTCTTTGTTGTTATTGTTGTTTTTTTGGTTTCTTTTACACGAACCCTGTCAGTACACAAAAAGTCCTTATTGAATCGTTTTCCCTCATCAAACCATCCCACATAAGACATTAATACTACACACTTTACCTGCTGCACATCCAAATTTGTTAACTCAGTCTCTAAATCACAGAGTTTCTGGTGAGACCGTAAAGAGCAAGATAAAATTAAGGTAGAATCACGTTCTATAGTCATCTTCAGGTATGCATGATGCTCTCTGAAAGCTCGAGCCCAACGGGAACCATAAGCTAAAGTAATTTGTTGTATAGCCTCCTTCACCTTTACATACCACTGGGAAATATCGTTCTGATAATCAGGTTAACCACGATTTTGTCAAATTAAAAGATGTACCGTTTCAACATAATCTATATCCGTCAACAGACTATTATTAAAATGCTACAACTCAGGACCATAAGGTATCCAACTATATTGAAAATCATCACATTATGTGTGTGTTTCTCATTTGTATATTTGTGAAGAAACCAAGAGCTATCAAAAGCCTTTAAAAAAGGGCTGTAACAAAACATTTGTTAGTAAGAGACTGAATTAGTGAGCCACGAATACACTTTATCCACCCAAAACAATGTCGATCACCACAGAAGAATCGAAATACATCCAGTAAAGAGAAAGTACTTAACAGAGAAGTGAAAACCTGACGACTAACATTTCGGTACAATTTTACCAAAGATTTATCTAACTTATTATTAGTGACACGGTTAAAATCATCTGCTACAGCTGGAAAGCGTGTAAATAAACAATTTAAAAATCCGTTCAGAAAGAGCAGAAAAATTGCACACATTCAACAATGTGTCTCTTTTAATCCAAACTATAAGTACCAGAAGTAGAAATTTAATGTCAAATATGAACAATAGAACCACAGAGTAGACATAAAGTTTCGTCATAAGGTTGGAAAACAAACAAAATATTTAATTTTTTTCATATTATATCCGAGATAAATAGCATATATGATAAACACACACCTGAATAGAGAGGTATAATCATTACTCTTATATTTTGATAAGTAAATCAAAATATACAAAATTCACGTTAACATCTTACCAAACGTCTCAATTATTTATTATAAATATTACAGTGAGGCTTCCTAAACCAATGTTCCTGCAAATTCTCAACGTCGTTTACTATAGTATGTTCGACTATACAAAAATTGATACTGATATATGATAAATTATTTATAGTAAAAAAATCTAAACTGTACAAAAATAAATATCATCATATGAGGTAACTGTACACTATTTATAATATTTATCTCACTAACCAGTGAACATGAAGAAACACAGTGAGTGTAAGCTTCATCTCACAGCTTTATCATATATATCTTGCCCATCGTGGTGCATCTGTATGTCTGTGAACTTACAATGCTAGAAAGTGGGTTTCGATACCTGTGGTAAGAAGATGCAATTTAAGCCTTTGTGTATTTTTGTGATTAATAATAAATAACATTAATCTTTTTATAAATCATAAAAGTTATTTCTTTTCCTGAATACTACGAACTGTGAATAACTGTGAAACTATGTTTTTCAAATTGTGTGTACTTGTTTAAGTGTATATTTAAATTCCTATACTTCTCTGACTACACTATATAAATTTTGTATACTTGTTTAAGTGTATATTTAAATTCGTATACTTCTCTGACTACACTATATAAATTTTGTATACTTGTTTAAGTGTATATTTAAATTCCTATACTTCTCTGACTACACTATATAAATTTTGTATATTTGTTTAAGTGTATATTTAAATTCCTTTACTTCTCTGACTACACTATATAAATTTTGTATACTTGTTTAAGTGTATATTTAAATTCCTATACTTCTCTGACTACACTATATAAATTTTGTATATTTGTTTAAGTGTATATTTAAATTCCTTTACTTCTCTGACTACACTATATAAATTTTGTATACTTGTTTAAGTGTATATTTAAATTCCTATACTTCTCTGACTACACTATATACATTTTGTATATTTGTTTAAGAGCTTTATTTAAATTTATATGCTTCATTAACTATTATTTAAAATTTAATATTTCTTCAAATATTCTATTTAAATAAGTACACTTCTCAAACTACATCATTTAAACTTTCATATCGGTCCCTATTTTTGTTTTCTCGTTTTGCAAATTACTTTCGCTGCTAAAATGTCTTCTTAACTGTTAGAGTCAGAAAGTTGTGTTCTAAAGATAAATAACGTGGTAGTTGTGAGGGTTTTATTTGTCTTGTAATTACATTAACCTTTACCTTGAGATAATATTCATGTGTCTTATATTACGCAAGATGTTTTAGAACATCTTCTTGAAATTTCGTTTTTGCATCTATTGCATGTATTATTATAAATTATTAAACAAATACTACGTGTATCATACGTTTAAATGCAGCACTACACACAACAGTGTGACATAGAGAGCTTTTATTCCGTATAATTGTATGGGTCAATATGTACTTTAAAGTTATTTGTATCTTCTTGGTTATTTGTTTAAGTTTTGGCTCAAAAATATACAATGAGCCGTTTGGGAACGTTACTGAATAATACATTTAGATTCCTTGAACAAACTTAGAAATTTTGAAAACGTACACGATGTAGTGTTTTTATAATACTAGCCATAACAAGGAACGTCATTGTAATATTTAACCATTACAACGAAATATTATGTTTATTTAAGTTGTATGGCTGCACGTATTTTATAAGTATATTTTCCACTTTCACTTTTTTTTTGCTCTTGTTTTGTTTTTAACAATGCGTTTTCGACAAAAACTTACTAATTTCTGTGTTAATGTCCAGAACTGTGTGTTAATAATTTAAGGCTGTCCACTCACGTTGCACGTTCTTCCCTTACATAAACCAATCATTTATATAAAACTCTTACCTTGTCCGTATATCATAGTTTATTGTGTAAATTATTCACGGAAAGAACGCAGTTACAGGAATTTAGAATCGTATCTTAATATTTCAAGTCTAGTAACACCTCTCAGGGGCTATTTTGAATATACAATAATACAGATGTAACTGAGATCTGCCAGTTGTGATACGTGATACCGGCTTTAATATTAGTGATAAAGGTTTATTGTTATAAAAGAAAAATTCGAGAACTATGTGACTTCGAAGATATTCCCTCCTACAGCGTCACTACGAAGTTCATAACGTAGAGAAAAATCCTAGTAAGGAATAACTAAAGACTTATCAATAGTTAATATACATAAAGGGCCAATACTTAGAAGGCAAGTTTAAATATACATTTGAAAGCGTCATCTTTGTCATACGTTTGGTATGGCAAAATGGCACTTTAGAAAAGGATAATCATGTACACAATGTCTTATATCTGAATATTTCTTTCTTACAAAAAATTCTTTAAATTAAAAAACACACATAATTCACTTTCAGAAAATAAACTCTCTAGGTAATTTCATTAATGTGTGTTTTCTTCTTAATATTTTTTTTGTGTCAAGAAAAGACATTCTAACAGAAAATCTTGTGAACTTGATACAAGGGAAAGTTTATTTGATAGAGTTTTCAATTAGAGTGTTTTATTTCTTCTTTTCCCAACATCCGCTATTTACACATACGTTAAAAAGTTTAAACCCTATTTGCTTTATTCACAGGCTTGGCATGGCCGAGCGCTTTAAGGCGTGCGCTCGTAATCCGAGGGTCGCGGGTTCGCGCCCGCGTCGCGCTAAACATGCTCGCCCTCCCAGCCGTGGGGGTGTATAATGTGACGGTCAATCCCACTATTCGTTGGTAAAAGAGTAGCCCAAGAGTTGGCGGTGGGTGGTGATGACTAGCTGCCTTCCCTCTAGTCTTACACTGCTAAATTAGGGACGGCTAGCACAGATAGGCTCGAGTAGCTTTGTGCGAAATTCCAAAAAAAACAAAACAAACAAGCTTTATTCATTTTTAAAGGATGTAAGTAACTTCTGTATTCAAATCTAAAGTCCATGATATGTTACACCTTATGCCTTCTCTATTAGACATCATTGCATTACTTTGCATCTCCAAAATAGTAGTTTTTTTTGTCTTTCTTTTGAATGACTACTTAAGTCTTTCAGGCAGTTATTATACCAAATCCATATGCCTTGTAATGGTTAATATTATAAATTAATAACGATTAATTGTTTTAGGAGTAATTTTAAAATTGTATAAGAAGTTGTAAAAAAAAGATCCACAATCAAATACAATTGTTTAAAATAATTTAAAGATAGCGTCAAAGACGTAATTTTAAAACAAGAACATAGATATTCTTGTGCAGTGATTTCAAAATTATTTTTGCACAACTCGCCCCCCCTGATGTCTCAGTGCAAAGTCTAAGGGTTTATAGCGATAAAAATGTGGCCTCAGAGTTCGCAGTGGGATTATCACAGATGCTCTATTGTGTGGCTTTACGATTAATAACAACCAAATGAGTGTAGCTCCTTATCACAAATAAAAAATAAAATTTTGTTAAATAATGCTCAATAGATGTCGCGACCATAAAAATGTCTAGCTGCTTTGTAAACTCGTAAAAAATATGTCATACATATAAAAACGAATATGATTAAGTAAACGCGGATTTTAATGCAGATAAAAATGTTAATTTATAAAAGCAATTAGAAATGTTTAATAAAGATTATGTTTTGTCTGCAAATATTGACGATACAGGGCAGTGTCACAGTGGGAATGGTCATCTGAAAATGTTAAACATATGTATAGAAAAACAACAATTGAAAAAATTAGAAAACGTTGGGATGGCTGATATCAATTTTGAAAAAAGAATGCAAATAAGATAGTAGTGATGACATTTTCATCATTCCTACATAATAACTTTACTTGTTTGCTTGTCGTTCTTGTTTTTAATGAGGTGTTTCATTCAATAGGCATAGAAAGGTTGTATTTATTAGCCAATTTTTAAATACAATTAGGCCCAGAATGTAATATTTATTGTTTATTGGGCGGTATTTCCAGTTTCATCCTGTACTTAAATAATAAAAAACACCAAATTTATATTTAAAAAACTAAGTTCAAGGGGTAAAGATAACATCGGTTTACACTAAAACTGAGATTTCTTTTAATTACTACTAGTTATTAATAATATTTATAAAAGCGGATATTCTGTTTTAAACTTCGTAACCCCAGTGGAATTGGTTGACTTCGTTGTTTTGATTTTAAAGACATCATGTAACGAAAATAAGCAAAAGGAAGTACAAGAAAATTTAACATTTTACTATGATATTTAAAGACACTCCTAAATATTGTTATGAAAGGAAACATCGTACAGTATTGTACTAAGAAGATATTTAAAATACCATTTCGATGAATAAACCGAGCCAAGCCTATATAGTCAGTACTGTCACCTTCTTCATAATCATAAATTAATATAAAACGGATATTAAATCATAACCACGGAAACCACCATAAAATTTTCCAAATAAAAGGAAAACCGATTTCATATTGTTTAAATGAAATTATGATTTTCAGTTTGTTTGTTTTTTTGTTGTTGTTTCAGAGGAAAGCCACGTTGGGTTATCTCCGGTGTGCAGCATATAGAAGCGGTCCCCAGATCTAAGTATTGGATATCTGTAAGCTTACTACTTTGTCACTGGAAGTCATCTTTTATTCCGAGTTGAAAGCAGTTCACTCATAAAAGTTATATCAAGTTCTATTCTTTCGAAAATCATGACTCCATGATAAGTCTTCATTAATTGTGCTGGTAATCAGTTTGTGAAAGACATAAGTGAAATGGCCAAAAATACTTGTCATATTTATCTCAGACCAGTTTCTAATTATTATAAAGAATGTAATGTGCATTGTTACTTACTTTAGTGATATAACAAAAAACATATTGAAAATACATGTTGCAAATGTCTTCACCCCTAATATGATTATGCAGTTAATGTTTCCTTGAAGCTCCTTTGGCAGCAATGAGAGCTCAGAAGTTGTTTTTGGTAACCCTCCACAGCATGCTGTAAATATTTCTACCCAATCCTGCTTGAGGATATCCTGCAGTTCTCGTAGGTTGGAAGTATCACTTCAATGCACAGCAAGTTTTAAGTCTCTCCACATATTTTCAAAAGGATTTAGGCCTGGGCTTTGATTTGACCAGTTAAGAAAATTAATTTTGTTTCTCCAAAACCATTCTTGGGTTGCCTTCGATCTGTGTTTGAGATCATTGTCTAGTTAAAATGTAAATCTTCGACCGAATTTCAGGTTGTCAGCTCACTTCTTCGGGTTTACCTTCAATATCTGTGTATAATTTGTACAAACAGATAATGTATTATAAAGAGCATAAGGCTAATAGATAATCGATTACAAAATCCATGGGGCAAACAGATAAACAATTGCAAAGAGCATGAAATAAATGGTTAAAAAGAGCATAGCACAAAAAGTAATATAGATTTCCAAAGAAATATATATATAAAAGGATATAGCTAATATTAGATAGATTAAAAATTGGAAAAAAAATATTATGAATAGGAAAATATATTAATAAACACACACATTAATATATTATTTTAATATAATATTATATTATATTATATTCAACATTAAGACACATAAAAACAATCAGAAACACAACCAAAGGGTCAAGATCGACAACATGAATGAAACATCAAATAATAACAGGTTTTTAAAACAAACGAAAAGGACAACAAGAAAAGCCATTCATCTGTAATAGAATTGCAGCTATCTCTCATAGTTATAAATGATTCGCTACCCTTTATTTGCTTGAAAATATATTAATATAAGTTGGTTGGTTGGTTGTTTAGAATTAAGCACAAAGCTACACAATGGGCGATCTGTGCTCTGCCCACCACGGGTATCGAGACCCGGATTTTAGCGTGTAAGTCCGCAGACATACCGCTGAGCCACTGGGGGGCTATTAATATAAGTTGGGAATTACTTTTTCCTGTTGTATATACAAGAAAACCCTATAAAACCAGACTATTCTACTTTCTATCTTTATCTCCTTTATTACTTTTCGTGACTTCAAACGTCACTCACTCTTATATATTAAATAATTATATTAAAACGCTCAATAAGTAAATAAAATTCGACAATATACTTTCCTTTTTAAGTTAAAATCTCACTGTAATTAAACTATCTCTTATTATTATAGAAATGCAGTTTATTTATCCTATGATTTCATACTCTTACTTGCTTTTTCTTTCCTGTAAGTATTAGTAACTATTTTTACAGCTACACAATTCCTACTTACTTATCACAATCAGTTACTTTTGTCCTCTTACCACTAGTCCGGCATGGCTAGGTGAGTTAAAGCGTTCAATTTATAAGCCGAAGGTCGCGGGGAAACACAAGTCTTCATGAATTGAACTGTTCTACAGTAAAAAAAAATATATATATATTTCGAAAAGATACAGTACACTGGATATACACCTACAGCGGGAGCAATGTGCATACTAAAGAAATATACTTACAGTAAAAGTAACGTGGATATAACAGAAATACACCTCTGATGGGAGTAACATGGATACATAGAAATGTACCTAGTGTGGGTAACGTGGTTACATAGAAATGTACCTAGTGTGGGTAACGTGGATACATAGAAATGTATCTAGTGGAGAATGGGAGGGATGGCCAAGCGCGTTAAGGCGAGCGACTCGTAATCTGAGGGTCGCGGGTTCGCATCCTAGTAGCGCCAAGAATTTTCTTGCCCTTTCGGCCGTGGGGGCGTCATAATGTTACGGTCAATCCCACTATTCGTTGGTAAAAGAGTAGCCCAAGAGTTGACGATGGGTAGTGATGACTAGCTGCCTTCCCTCTAGTCTTACACTGCTAAATTAGGGACGGTCAGCACAGATAGCCCGCGAGTAGCTTTGTGCGAAATTCTAAAAACAAAACATATAAGAAAACACAACATATCTAACGTTATGCAGAAGTTGACGCGTCTCAGAATGCAGGTTACCCATTAATTAATACTCATTATCATAATTTATTCTAGAACAGGATGAGCTTGAAGAAATAATAATGTGCACAAGTCCTGTGAATCATTGTTCAGATGATTTACAATAAACACTGTCGAGTTTATGGCTAATAATTAAGGTAACAATAAACACTATCGAGTTTATGGCTAATAATTATAGGAACAATAAATACTGTCGAGTTTATGGCTAATAATTATAGTAACAATAAATACTGTCGAGTTTATGGCTAATAATTACAGTAGTAATAAACACAACCGAGTTTGTGGCTGATACGAGACCACTATAGTAACACTAAACACTATCATGTTTTCGGCCACTAATTATCATCTCATTAAAACTATTCAGTTTCTGGTTAATAATTATAATAACAATAAACTTCGTCTAGTTTATGACTGGTATTTATGATAACAGAATAAATCCAGTTTTTGGCTAGTACTTACAGTAACAATAAACAATACACAGTTTATGACTGTTAATTGCAATAATAATAAACACCATCCTTTTTCTGGTTAATAATTATAAGAATGCATCAAAACATGATGGATATTGTATGTAAGAATACATTTAATGAATTATAAGTCGGTGTTTTCGTAAAAAACACAAAATAATTACATGGACGCGTTCATTTGTCTAATCGTCATTTTGAAGGTCTATAATACGCTTTCCGACAAGAATTTGTTTGTTTTGTTTTGGAATTTCGCACAAAGCAACTCGAGGGCTATCTGTGCTAGCCGTCCCTAATTTAGCAGTGTGAGACTAGAGGGAAGGCAGCTAGTCATCACCACCCACCGCCAACTCTTGACCGTCACATTATAATGCCCCCACGGCTGGAAGGGTGAGCATATTTGGCGCGAACCCGCGACCCTCAGGTTACGAAATGCACACCTTAACGCGCTTGGCTCCAACAAGAACCAAGTTTAAATTTTAGAATTTCGTCTATTATAATACCCTTTGGAAAACTGGTAAGGATTAAAACAAAATTCGTGTGTTGTTGTTTTTTCCAATTCCCCACGCTTTATAAAAAGTCTAATCATGAAAAAAATCCGTATAAACTCCCACACGAACGAAAAGAGAGTTATCAGTAGATACACATTTGTTAAGGATATCACAACTGGTGTTTCGCATTAAGGATACCCGTTATCGTGTGCCTTCCGGATTACCTAAAAAACTGAAATGACGTTGTAAACAACACCGTCCTGTGTAGGTAGGGTATTAACATTGTTGTAAGGTAGAGGAAACAGTAACAGAATTTTAAATGATGCTGTAATATTTTCGTTTCATTATTAATATAGTGCGCTGATGTGATAAACCATACATCATGTTCTCACATTATTTAATATGTAGTATTATGTTACGTTATATAATTTATTTCGGACCGGTCTCCGATTCATGATGTTAATTAATTGATATTTTCACACATCTCACTCAAGCTAGCTAGCTCGATTGGCCTCAAACTTTTATAAGCCTACTTTTTCCTAAGGAGATTTTTAATGCCCTCATAAAAATAATAGCGTCCGAAGTAATTCACTGGAGTTTAAAAGTTTGTAATGTTCGAAATCTACCAACGCTGCTGGTCCATTTCTGTAGTTTTCCAATTAAAAGGCGTGATTACAATTATAACTTCCTATGCCTAATACACACTGACTGTAGCTGACGAATAATATTCTATCCTGGCGCGTAGATTTTTATATACCACTGACACAAGTTTCGTAATAGTTACAAAAACATTCGGATGCAATCAGAATTCCTTTCTCAAATGCAAACACAAAGTTGGCACTAACTAGGCGACTAGCACTGTTAGTTCAAATTACAACCCGTCATAGCCAGGTGGGTTAAGGTGTTCGACTCGTAATCTGAGGATCGCGGGTTCGAATCCCCGTCGCACGAACATGTTCGCCCTTTCACCCGTGGGGGCGTTATAATGTTATGGTCAATCCCACTATTCGTTGGCAAGAAAGTCGCCTAAGAGTTGGGGGTGGATGGTCTAGTCTTACACTACTAAATTAGGGACGGCTAACGCAGATAGCCCTCGTGCGGCTATCCACGAAATTCAAGAAACGAAAAAAACTCACCAAATTATGCACATGTGCGTGACTGCCAGAGTGTTGTTTACGTTAACAGATTAATAGATGGCGAGTACTTTCTTAAAGAGTTTAAAATCGGTGGTTATTTGCAACTTTCATACCATAAAATGTTTTAGTATGTGAAACATGATTATCAAACAGCAGGTTTATTGAAAAGAATGAAAATGTAGCATTTACAAACTTTATTGGGTCTATTTTTTCGGGTGATAATACAAGTTTTTCGCTGGAGACGAATCATCAAATCAATATATATTCCAACAAAGAAACCTGGAAAACGTTTCACAAGGGGCGAATGAAACAATCCGGCAATTCTGGGGTTGGGACACTGCATCGAACAATCGCATATAATTAAAACTTTGTTCTCAGTGATAATAGGACAGGCTTCTATCCTTTATAATTTGCATTTCCATAGTTATTTCACTCTGAAAACGTCCATTATAGTTAATTATAACCGCTTATTTTAATCTTATCTATAACGAAATTTCCCCAGAAGTATCTGACATTTTTATAAACCGGAAACCTTTACATCTGATAACTGAGGTCGATCAGCATGTAATTTCACATGTGTTCATGGGTTTAATATTGCTTGCAATCTTAGCTTTGAGTCAGGCAATATATGATTCGTCCCCATAGTGATATTGTTTTCACATCTTACACTTAATAACGTTTATCCTACCAAATGTTTATTCACTACATTATTTTCCAGTCACAAGATAAGCCTACTTTATATTTACTTACTGTTTAGTCAGTGTTTGTTTTTCACAATACCGATATTATAATATTCTTACTGAAATTACGTTGTAAATAACGTGATGTTCTCAAACAAAATTTGTAGTGCATACTGGAGGAAATTTACACATTTTATAAAAGTTAAAAAAAATTACTTTTGCACTCCAAAGGAATATAAAAGAATACATTTCTTTATTCATCTAGGGCTTACCGGTCGTTTTTCTTACCTTTTATCACGTTGTGACAAACATCGCCCAGTGTAGGTAGAGTATCAACGTTGTCATTTAGGTAAAGGAAACACAGTTACAGAATTTAAAAATATATTAATAAATGGCGCTGCAATATTAACATTTTTAGTGTATTGTGTCTGGTAATTATAGTTGCAATAAACACTATCCAGTTTGTGGCTGTAATTGTACATGAGATAAATTAACTGACAGAAAGACATAAAGACATATATATTAAGAAAACAGCGTACATTTAGTTTATAATGTATTATGTTATTGAACATGGAAGGATGAATTGGTAGATAGTGTAACGGATTTACTGTTATGCCATTAATGCGATACCTACGTTTACTTCGGCTTCATGTGTGTGCCGGGTATTGTTGAATGTGTTTTGTGCAAGTCCCGCCTGTTATATAAATTTTTTAAAAGATCCTTGGGAGTATAAATCAATGATATTTGTGTTACTAAAACGCGTATCTGTTCGAACATTATTAAATGCTATAGAAGCTCACCTGAACCTATATGAACAAACGAAACCAAGAAATATAATATTATTGGTCAGCCACTGTCAGTGTGCTATAGGCCTCGGAAGCTGTAACTATGATTTTTGCTTATCAATCGGAAAAGTACAGAATTTGACCAGGTCCTTATAGATTCCGAACATACAAACCGTTCAACTTCAGTAAATTATTTCGATGTTATTATTTCTACAAGGACATTAAATACAGGGTGGTCGCTAGAAAAGCGGAAAATTTGTCAAACAGCTATTTATTTTCACAAAGAATAACTTTTACAACGTTTTTTTAAAGGCATATGTTATATTACACTCATAGCACGCATTTTATGATATTAAAATCATGCATTTTATTCATGATGTAAAGAAATCAAAATAGAAATGAGTAAGCACGCATTTTATTCATGATCTCATCTGACCCTCAAATTTTCCGCTTTTCTAGCGACAACCCTGTATCTTTGCCGGGAAAAGCTAACTTCTAAGGGTTTGAGGCCAAACAGGAATAAAGCTGGATAAAATTCTCCTTAGTAAAGTATACTTGTGTATCAACATAACAGTAATTCGCGTCTCCAGGACCTGGATAATTAATAAAATATTAAATTCCACACCATATGTAAAACTCAGTATTGTCTGTAAGTTTATAAAACTCTCATGTATAAACAATCATTTGTAATAACAATTAGTAATGATTGTTATTATAAATTGTATTATTATTATATGTATATTAATATATATTTGTGTTAAGAAAGAAAAGTTTGTGTATTAATCTTGTTAACAAATATAATATATTTAATACATATTAACATTTAATTAGCTTCTAAATTAAGATTCAAACTTCAATTTGTTCAAAATCGTTAGTACGTGACATAACAAACCGGAGACTCGTTCGAGATAAATTATAATACGTAACAATAAATACATTTGTCTATCCAATAAAGAAAATTATTAGAATTAATCATTCATTAAGAAGGGTGTAAGCAGTAGCGTATTTAGGTAGGGGCTAGAGGGGGCTCAGCCCCAGGGTCCATGGTCTTAATGGAAGCTCATTGATAATTTTATTCTATGTAAAATTGTGTGGAATGTAGAGTCCACAAAAATTATTAGTGCCTGGACCCACACAACCTTACATCCGCCACTGAGTGTAATAGTTGGTTTCTGAGAGAATAAGTGGGGTATCTACACGCTTAATTATTTTTATTGAAAAATAACCCGATAAAGTTATTAAAGAATTGAGAACTTGTTTAAAGACTCCATTTTCCAGTTTGACATTTAAAACATCAAAGGATAGTTTCAAAACATATCCTATGATCCCTCAAATGAATAATACTTTTCTCGACCTTGTTCTGGTTTTACACTGAGGACATTCTTACAACAGTTTGATGAAAGTTGCGGTTACGTGATGAATAAGTTTAGCGTCCTATTTTAAAAAGTATCAAAGTCGGTTACTCAGCAGATAACCCGCGATGTGGCTTTGCTATAAAAAAAACAATAAAACACACACACACTCAACAAATAAAATTACCAGATGTGGTTATTAAACCACACATCAAATGTGTTAACTCAGTCGAGGAAGTCATATTTTGTCGCCTATTCAAGCCAGTTATCACATATATCTAATTACCAGATACAGTTATAATTTTTATTATTTATTTACGATAATTATCGGATTCAGTTACAAAATTTTAGAAAATAAAAAATGCAAGTGATAATTGAAAATTGGATTACATTTTCATTAAACTCTTACACACACATTTGTATGAACACTATGACGGAACTTAACTCAAAAACAACATTAAAAATAATTTGAAAACAATTCAACTGCTTCAATAAGGTAACTGACAGTAAAACGCATATTATTACAATTTTACATTGATTATTTTATGCCCAGGATTTGTTCTTTGACAAAACTGAAAACTTACTTTCGTAAAATCAAAGTTCGTTGAAAATATACAAATTTTAACTCTTTTGTCAGTTTTGTTAGTTTTCGTGTCAAAAGCATCATTATAAAAGGTTTTGTTTCTTTCAATGGAGTATTACCAACCAGCTACAAGGTATTTGTTAAATGTTTTCGTCCCTAAAAGTTTTTAATACTTTCATTTTTCAATTTAAGGAAGTGAAATAGAGCCGAACGAAGCAACGAAGTACATTTTCAATTTTTTTGTATTTAGTTTGTGGGTAATAGGATTGCTTGTTTAAAACATTCATAGATACTAAACTCATTAGTAGTCAGTTTTTGTTGAACTTAATACAGTCTTCTACTGAATTAGTGGTTGAACGATTAATGAGCCCAAATTAAATAATTTTAAGCATTCTTGTTGAAAAAAAAATATTTCAGATTTGTTTTGAACATTCGCATAGATTATATCAGCTCAAGATCTATCTGCGCTGGCCGTCCCTAATTTTGAGCAAATTTATACACTATAATGAATGAATCAGGTCAGCAACACTCATCGCAAACACTTGAGATTCTCAAAAAGAACAGTGAAATTTTGCTATTACTGTTATAAAGCACTTACAGCTCCAAAGTGCAAAGCACAGTTTTGCAACACTGAAACATGAATAATGAATTTTCGGGCTCACATTTCACTACACTAGCCTCTAGGCAACTCTCGGTCAATGTTAGGCTTACGTTTGTCAGAAATACACAAATACAAATTTGTACATATCCAATATAATTATTTTATATAATCTCGAATAAAAACCCTTTTTATAAACCTTTGACTGAAACTGGTTAAAACAGATCTAGAAATTTAATATTTACCTTCATCACGCTCTAATTAGAAAATTTTTTCTCTTTCCAAATATACCATCTAACCAATATATAGTCTTTTATGTGTCATGTCATACTTGATTTCTCTTCATTCCTCGAAATAAGAGGAATCATAAAAGCCTAGACCCGACATGGCCAGGTGGGTTAAGGCGTTAGATTCGTAATCTGAGAGTCCCGGGTTCGAATCCCCGTGAAACCAAACATGTTCGCCCTTTAAGCTGTGGAGACGTTATAAGTGACGGTCAATCCCACTATTCGTTGGTAGAAGAGTAGCCCAAGAGTTGGCGGTAGATAGTGATGACTAGCTGCTTTCCCTCTACTCTTACACTGCTAAATTAGGGAGGGCTAGCGCAGATAGCCCTCGTGTAGCTCTGTGCGAAATTCAAAAACAAACAAACAAACATAGAAGCCAAAATGAATTTATCCAGATAGAATAGTTGATTACCGTCTGTCCATTACGACTTTAGTGAAGAAGATGCAGAGAAACTGTGAGAAGAGGGTACCGTGAAACCTTATAAGTGTGGTGAATATTTGTAAAATAAATATAAAGTAAAGAAATAGCGGAATCACCTAGCGTAAAGTGCAAATAATTTATTATAAAAATAAAAATACCCATTCAATTTTAAACTTAAAATTGTTTCTAAATTAAAATATTTTATATTATATCACCAGCGTCTATAAAAAAAACAAACCTTTTTAATTGACGGAGACTCTAAATTAAAAAGTTAACAAATATGTTTCCAGTTTTGTTGTGCAAACATTCTATTTTATACTTTCAGTACATAAACTAACAATGATATTAATTTATACTCATGTTTCTAAGTGGCATGACATAAAAGCTAGTGTTACTAAAACGCAGTGGCTTTACTATATACTAGAGGTTGTTGATCTAACTGATTTGTATCAGTAATTATTCTATATATATGTCACGAATTCACTTCATAGTCTCCTGCTGGTACAGTAGTAACTCTACGGATTTACAACGCTAAAACCAGGGGTTCGATTACCCTCGGTGGACTCAGCAGATAGCCCGATGTGCCTTTGCTGAAAGAAACACACTTATTTCATAAGTGAACTTAATTTTGATTGGTTCTCAAAGGAATATGTCGGCTTTTGACTGGCTCGACTGCACTTTCCTGCCTCTTTGTTGGTCAAGCTGGGTATTGCAAAATGTATTTTTTTCAGTTCGCTCTGAAATGTGAGGTTAGGGTGTAAGACATTTTTGATGAGCTATACGCTTGTAATAAATAATGACTCGTTTATCTAATTTCGTGAAGAAAGTCTATGCAATGGCAAACTTGGATGACAATTTGTAACGGATTAAAATGCACCTAAAATACATATCTCCCATTTTTGAACTTATTTTTTTACTTTGTAAGGATTCCGATATCTTATTAACACTCCTACGAAAAAAATATTTACATCCATTAAAGTGATACCCTAAGCGGATGTTTTAATTTTTATTTTTTAATATTATTTCACAAATGTCTGAAAAGTCAAAATATTATTGCTTCTTAAAATATAAAGGGATAGGTTCAGTTAATGGCAATTTTATTTAAATACAAAATTATTAGCCTAATATTAATAACCTTTCAAGTTGCTGTGGGGCCTATTAGGCCCCAATTTTCGTAGGAGTGTTAAAGTAAATAATAATATTACCCTTTGTCTCAATCAAATAAGACCTTTCATTTATAAAACTGAAATAAACCTTAATAATTTCTCTAGAGTTTACTTCTCTTTACTAAAAGCTACAATCTCCCTTCTGGTTATGAATATAAGTAATGTTTCATGTTTTATTTGTAAATTTTGCCTGATACAACAAGTTTAGATTTAGGATTTTGAAACAAAGGATCGGACGATATCAAATATTAACATTTCGAACTTAATTCCTAAAGATTCTTATTAACATTTTTAGATGTAACTTTCATATCAAAGTAAAATATGTTTATCTTTTTTGTTCTTGTTGTTAGGACTTACTTGTCTCTTTCAGTTTTAGCAAGCGTTGAATACTAATGCATAACATGTTTGTTTCTTTTTTCGGTTTTTGCTCTCTGTTTGCATTTATTTTGAAAAATCTTTCATTAACTAACTGATTATCAGTGCAACAACAAATACTAAGACGTACGTGTTTATTATTTTATTGGTGGTCTGTACAGGTCTGCGGAAATGAACGATATCGTATTTCGTAGCAGTGATTCACCGGTAATCAATATTTAAAGAAGTCACACAAACATGAATATTTCTTGCGACGGTCTGGGTATTTTTTGTAACGGAAATGCCTCTATAGGGACATTATAAAAATTAAACATTTATATTTTTACTGTTTAAATAAAGTTGTGGATATTCCTTCAAATATATATATATATCACAAAAAAGCAATTACTGTAACTTGGAAAATACAATTGGAAATGCGCCACTAGCCGTTGAGCACATAATATTCGTAGGTGGATTTTTAGTATAAATATTTTGGCTGATATTCTTCATAATTATTCTGAATGTTCTCTATATTGTTTGTTTATAACTTCAAGCATTTTCAGACTTAATACTAATTACCCAAACAAAATGTTTAAGTTTTTCAGTTTATTGTGTTTCACAACACTAACAATCATCGCAAGAACAACCAACAGTTATCCTACGCATGATGATTCTAACGACAGCGAGAACGACCATCAACAATCTTCTACAATCAAGACCTTTGATGTCGAAGCCGAAAGTTTATTCCTTCTTCTTAACTCACCAAGAAACGTTGACCTTCTTATTAAAGATAATCTTACACATTGGTACTTGACAAATGATAAAGAAGCTATTTGTGATAGTGAGTCTACTAATGAATCCAGAATTGTCGGAAATCGATTAGAATACAGGGTAGATTGTCCTTTTTTCTGGAAAATGGACTTCAACTCTAACAGAATCCCAAAGTTCATGATGAGTGTAAAGTGTTGCTCTAAAACTCCAGTTTATAAACACCAGACTCCAGAATTTGAAGAACGTTGCGAAGAAGCTACGAATCTAGTTCCAGTGTTATGGCGTCAAATCAATGCTACAAATGGTTTTACTATTGAGTTTCAGCATGGCTGGGAAAATATATCCTTTGGCTGCATTAAAACATCTACTTTAATAACTTTCTCTAGAAACAATGGGGATATTAGACCCTCTTAAATCTAAGGATATTTTATGATAGTGGCGTGTGGTGTGTGTGGTTTTCTTACAGCAAAGCCACATCGGGCAATCAGCTGAGTCCACCGACGAAAGTCGAACCCCTGATTTTAGCATTGTAAATCCTAAGACTTATCGGTGTGTGATAGTGGCTTTTACACATTGTAATTAACTGGCATGTTGTTTGTATAGTGGCACCTGCACATTTTATTTGACTAGTATGTTTATATAACAATGTTACGAATTTCACTTAACTGAATGTCATTTTTATAATCATTTTTCATAAACGATATGTTGGAAGAAAAACTGTGATATTTATTTTTGTTTTTCTAAGTTTTGTGATATTATATAAATTTACTGTTTAAGTATGTTTTTCATATTTATTTCTTTATATTATCATAAGATTTTACTTATTTCAGATAAAAAATTTTCATGTGCAATTGAAATTAAACAATAAGATTTCTTGAATCTATGTATCCTGTTTTTTTATATATTTATAATAAAATTATTAAAATGGTTCTGATGTCTTCGCTTAATGTCTTCTTGAAATTATCTAATATTTAAATATTTACTCTCAAGAACGTCAGATTTTTTTCAGAAATATAATCTCTGATAACAACTATTTCAAGAGCCCACCATTTCCAAGTTAAGGCACTCGATTCATAATCCGAGCGTCACGAGTTCAATTCTCCGTCACGCCAAACATGCTCGCCCTTTCAGCCGTGGGGGCGCTATAATGTATCGGTCAATTCTGTTATTCGTTAGTAAAAGAGTAGCCTAAGAGTTGGCTGTAGGTAATGACTAAATTGGGGACTGCTAGTGCATATAGCTCTTGTGTAGCTCCGCGAGAAATTCAAACCAAACTGTTTCAAATCCTTGTAATTTAAGTAACGAATAATACTTTTCACAAATCTGATAACTTGTTTCTTAAAAATTCGCAGCTTACACTAACTGATACTGTTAATACGAAGCTGCTACATATTTTTCAAACTAATGTGATGCAATTACGTCATTTAGGGTGCATCTGTATTCTTAAGTTTTTCCTGCACACAAAAAAGGATATTTGACACAATAGGAGTATAAACAGAAAAAAATAAAGTTGAGGAGTTAAGGTAGTGTCAATTTTTTAATAAATAAAATAAAAGACCGGAATTTCTTTGTTTGTAATTATGCACAAAGCTACATAATGGGCCAACTGTGTTCTGCTCACCATGAGTATCAGAACACACTTTCCAGTGTTGTAAGTTTGCAGAAATACCACTTTGCCACTGGAGGAAATGTCGAAGAATTTTACACAGATACATGCACACATACACACTTCATAAGAATTTTTTTTTCATTTTTGAAATTGCACGCTAAAATCAGGGGTTCGATTCCTTTCGGTGGGCTCAGCAGATAACCCGATGTGGCTTTGTTATAAGAAAAAAACACACACACATTCTTGAAAATTGCAAGTTTCTTTTAACATATCTGCAATAACAAATAAACAAACCTCTCTTTCGTATAAGAATTACCAAACTGGTATTTAATTGGAAATTTTTATTTCGCTTTGTCTATATTTTATTTATCGAAACATACAGCGGGAAAAAAAGAAATTGGAAAAATCCCTTCAAGGCCAACCAAAAAAAAACATACTTGTTTGTTTTGTGTGTGCTAGGGTGTTTTCTTCCTCTTTTTGAAGAAGAAATAATAACTCATTAGACGATACTCGAAAATAAGGATTTATAATTATGAAAACAAAACTAATAAAACCCAACAAGAAATTCATTTTTTCTTTGAATCTTTTTCTGATTATAACCGACACATATTAAGAACATTTTTAAAGTTTTTTTATGTATACAAACGAACAACACATTTACAGTAATAATAACAAATATATATCATCTATTCTCCTACGAAATTAGTGATCAATTAAAGAGGTACATGGAATTAGCTAAATTAGTTACAAAGTTATTTTGTAGTTCTGATTTATACAGTTAGCTTTGCTTATCCAAAGTTATTGATAATCACAAGAATAAAAAGGTGTAAAGCAACATGCGAAACTAGTATAAAAAGATGGGAATCTATCGTTAAAAGATTAACAAAAATTATAGAATTTGATTTAAACATTTGTCTTACCTCTAAAGTACAACTACTCTTCACTTATTTAATCAGTTTCTGTTGTTGTTGAATTAAGCACAAAGCTACACAATGGGCTATCTGTGCTCTGCACACCACGGGTATCGAAACCCGGATTTTAGCATGTAAGTCCGCAGACATACCGCTGAGCCACTGGGGTGTTTAATCAGTTTCAAAGTAACTATTTAATCACGACATTTTAATAAAATGTTATCGTGAACCTGAGTTACGTGTGAACTTTGAAAGAGACTTATATAGCACCCTTAAGCCTTTTAACTGTATTTTAGGTCAGGAAGTAAAAAAGACGTAGCGCGGAAATTTCGATACAAATCTTTCGACTGTACAAAGGATGAAAAATATTTGGTAGTAGTAAACGTTTATTTTCTTTATGTTTTAAAACTAAGTAGATAGTATATGTGTTAAAATACCAAAATAATATTTATTAATTAGCATTTATTCAGTACTTAATTTTTTTAATTACTTACTCTATAACGTTATTAATAACAAACACATTTGTAGTCTAATTTAAGCATTAAACCTAATACATATATAATATAAGGCTTAGCAGAAACAATACTTGGTCAATTTTATTTTCCTTTTAGCTCCACCTCAATATCATTAATTTCTGAATTCAGCTATTTTGCTGTTATCAAAACAATAAAGAATAGAAAATCAAACCTGTCTAACATATCAATATGAATATTGAACATTCAACATAAACACCACAGCTGACTTAAGAACAATCAGGCGATAGTTTTGTTGCTAAGCGATGATGCGTATTGTTGAGCATTGCCAAAAACAGAGAGCGAAAGCATCCTCGACAGAGTGAAAAAAAGAATAAATCTTTTGTAGTTAGTGATTATAACAACTGGAAAATACTCAACAATGTTAAATACCTATAGCGATATATCAATTTTGAAGAGCAGAATGTGGCCGATGACTTTAGATAAAACATAAACTTTATTCATCAGTTTTTCTGATATTGGTCTAGTAGATATGGTACTCGACTCGCGGGTTCAAATTCCCGTCTAACCAAACATGCTCAATCTTTCATGCTTGGGGCATTATAATATGATGGTCAATTCAACCATCCGATTCGAGTAACTAACAACTGGCGGTTGTTGATAAATTACATGCTTTGCCCCTAGTTTTTTTCTTTTAAATTAGAGATGGCTAGCGTAGGTAGTACTCGAATACCTTTTCGTGAAGTTCAACAAACAAAACAAACTGATTAGTTTCGTTTAAATTTACCTACTATATGTAAACATTTTCTTTTAGAAATTATTTAAATATGCCCGCATAGTAAATCCGAATAATTTGTTATATTAACCATTATCATAAAAAAAGAGTCTACACTGTTGGCGCGCTATAAAAGTTACTGTAAAATCTCATATTCGTTTAACAAAGGTTAGTTATTTTCCTCTAGTCTATCGGGCCAGAAATTTGATCACAAAAAGAAGGAAGGATTTTATAAAAAAGTAACGATAAAGTAGGGTAACACTATGACTTAGCTTTCCATGACTAAGTGTCTTCTTTTGGCTCCCTCACGATATAATTATATAATTTGTTAGTTTTACTAAACATTTTAAGTAAATCACCATGAATACTTTGTCTAATCAAGACAAGTAAGCAAGAGGAGCAGATAATACTTCCCTTGGTTTTCCTCGGTTGGTAAAATAAGCCTTAAATATCATACCATTACACATCTTTCATTTTTTTCCACATTTCTTTCAACTGACGACACTAATCACAGGAAATTACCACAAGTTGGCATCAATTTGTCACAGAAATGGATATTCTGAGTGAAAGTAGTTGTAATGCAATATGTTTTCCCCAGAAACAAAAGGAATGCTTATTTATTTTTTAATTAGGGAAGCCACAGAAAAGTTAAAAAGTAAGACCTGTATGTAATTCTTGTAATTCTCGGTTGAAATATACTATCTATATCAGTATTCACAACGACTAAATACATAGTTTGTTGTTGTTTGTTTGTTTCTAAAATAAAACTTTCAAATCAACACAATTTGAGTTGTGTTTGTTTACATTTTTATCCAACATTAAAAAAATCCATTTGTTCGCACTGTCAGAGCTTGTGAACGATTGTAATTCAATTACTTCAGATGTCTTTACCATATCTTATCCTCTATTACAATGACTTAAGTAACAAGAATCTTACATGGCAGAATCATACAGTAAAGAAATCACGACACGGAAATACATATTCATCTTATAAGTTAATGTGTAAAATTAATTCTCCATTCATAATATAATGCTTACCATTCAAGAAATTGTTTAATTTTTTTTTTTGTAAGCAAAGATCTTGAACAGAGTAAAGATAAAAAAACAACTTCAAGTACTACTTTCCAATATGCATGGATTTCCATTATTTGTAATTTTTTTGTTTGTTGATAAGGGAAAGCTAATACAATGGGCAATCTGTATTCTGCACACCGCGGATGTCCAAACCCGATTGTGAACGTTATTATCAAACTTACATCTGACCCACTGGAGGGCGTCATCTGTAATATCCTGGAGTTGAAAAAGTTAATGTGAACGTGATTCGCATGTGTGTTATTTTCTTAATAAATGTACAACTGCTTTAACCAACCTAATTTTCGCGGTTTGAATCCAACTTTAGAGCACCTGTGTTACACCAGGTGCTCAGTACTTACATATCATGTAATTCGATAGAATAAACTCAGTTTGATTTTTCTTTAAATTTCAATTCCGCACAGCGTTTTATACGTCTGTGTATTTTCTCCTTTACTCCCATTAAAAAATAGACTGCTCGGGAATATAACTTGTCAAACTATACGATGTATTGGTGTTACGTTTTTTATGTTTTAAGAACGCAACAGAAAGACACAGATAACAGCTTGTATAATTTATTACACTAAACTAAATGTATATATATGTGTAACAGATATAACATAAATTATATAATAACAGTGACAGATATTAAGTTTAAACCTTCAAAATTAATTACAATACAAAATGGTACTGGCCTGTATCTAATATAATTATCTAAAATGAAAGTCTCAAATTCCAGTCTAGGATGTGAATTTGGTTTCACGAAGAAATTCCGAAGTTTAAATGAAGAAGTTCAGAAACAGTTCACAGTTCAATAACTTCGACGAAGTTCGTTTCACGTTGCCCCCGATGAACGTCACAAAATTGTCGCCTTTAATTTTTCCGATTTCCCGTAAATTGTTCCACGCGTGTTGACTTTCAGTATAACCACTAATTCGGATGAATCGTAGAGATTGACGAAGTAAAATCACAGCTTCCGTAGATCTAACTTCAGTTACAAATCCAAGTTGAATAAACACAGCAAACACTTAATCTTTCTCAAACGAATGACTGACTCTTCTTTTCTAATAACTCTTCTCTTGAATAAAACTAATGTCTGACTCTCTTTTCTTCCTCACATCTTCGTCTGTTTATATATTGTAGGCCTAGACTCCTCGAACCACCGCAAAACTTCTACAGAACTCCAGAGCAATCCGCGCATGTCTATTCTTGCACGAGACTAAACGTCTAGACATGAGGTCGCCAGCATTTCATTTAAATACATATGATTGGTCTACCTAATTCTAGAAAATTCTAAATGTTATTTTAAATGAAAAACAACGTATTTTATTAGTTTAAACTTTGAAACAATAATATAAATATGGAAATATAAATAATATAAATGAAAATTTAAACACAACACGACATGATGTCGCTTACAAAACATTTACACATTTACATAACAATTGGTTATATTTAATAAACACGGTGTATTTAAATCAAGCTCTACACCAGGACTATGGGAGGGAGCTGAGATGTATTTAACTAAGAGAAGAAAAAGAATGCGCTCCCCAGTGGCACAGCGGTATGTCTGTAGACTCCTAGCGCTAGAAACCGGGTTTCAATACCCCAACTGGATAGAGCATAGATAGCTAATTATGTTCGAAGCTCACTTTAATCTTGTAAACTCTGGATTTCTGGATTAAATTTTAGGCATTTCCTACTTTTTCTTAAAGAAACTTTGATGGATTTTACTATCCCCCGGTCCATCTGATCCTTACGTTACTGTAAACAGTTATTGAGTGTGCGTCTTTCTTATAGCAAAGCCACATTTGGCTATCTGCTATGTCCACTGAGGAGACTCGAACCTCTGATTGTAGCATTTTAAATCCGTAGACTTACCGCTGGACCAGCAGGTAAACAATTAATAAAAAAATCTTTATTTTAAACTATGGACTTTACTCTGCGATTTACGATGAATAAATGGAATAAATTTTACCTTTACTTTATATATGTTGTTTTAAATTAGTTCTATATCTTGTATTTTCATAGTCAATGATACTATCTGATAGCTAATACGAAAATTAAACATTAATTTCATGTAATATAAAAGAGTTATACTGGAAGAAGCAAAATAAACCCCCTTATGATCTTTATGGATGGAGTTGAGGGGTACGTACATAAACTGTTGCGGCTTACTCTCATTAGAGTTGAAACTGTAGACAAAAGCCAATATGTTATGAAACTTGATTACATGATTTCTATTTCATTTAATACTGAAAATTGTAACAGTTTTGTGTTTTTGGCAAGGCAGTCTGTCTTGTTTATAAGTCGCTTACCAGAAGTTCAATTGTAATAATATAAGTTAAAGCAATCCTTTAAAAAAGAAGATTAAATTAGGAAGATCCTCGAAATTCCTCGGGTGTTAGATACGTTTTTTAAGACTGTTGTGACGTCAACAAAACTGTTCTCTAGTAGACGCAGGAAATTCTATTGTGTGAATCATGCTCATTTGTGTACTCGCTCCACGTGATTAGGGAATAACCAAAACATCAATATACAATATCATGTGCTAGGTATCTGGGGGGGCTTTTTTAAACATTATTTCGAGTCATCTTCAGATAACTCAAAATATATAGATGACTGTGGGATTTTGTAAAAATCTTTGGAAAGTCAGAAGTCAGAGATCTCCTTTCTTAATCCCCCATTTAATCACGCACATGAAGTGAAATAAAGTATTATTGAAATTACTCAAAATGAATCATGTTTAAAGACAACTGGGAATTACAATAGTTTTATTACCCATTGTTCAATGCACACGTGGTCTTTTTGTCAAATATATAAGCTACCCATAAGATTATTCAAATTTATCTGAATTTTTGAGGAACTTCATCTTTACATCAAGTAAGTAACTAAGTCGTTTAGATTGGGTTCGAAAGATGTGGACTTATGAGATTTTTCTAATTGCTTTAGTAAAGGCATTCATCGTATGCAAAGGCATTGGTCATCCCATGCCTAATCCTCAAAATTTGAACAATAATACTACTATTCAACCACCATCTTCAACAATACAAACAATTGATGTTGATGAAGAGACATTGTTTGTACTTATTAACAGCCCTAGAAATATCAACAGTGTGATAGCTGAAACTATGCATGAAAACTACGTAAGAGAACTCGGTCACAATTTTTCATGGACTAACGGAAATGGAGAGTTAATTGCTCCAGGCAACCCAGTAGAGTACAGAGCAGATTGTCCGTTTTACTGGGAAATGGATTTTAACTCGAAAAGAATTCCACGGTATATGATGCAAGCGAGGTGTCTCTCCATGGTCCCACAGCATCAACATAAAACACACGGTTTAGTAGAAAGATGTGAGGAAACATCGCATTTAGTGCCTGTGCTGTGGCAAATTAATACTCAAACGTACAACTTTATTCAAGAATACCGCCATGGTTGGCAATCAGTGTCTTCAGCATGTGTCAAAACGTCTACTAAGATCTCGTTCGCTCTGCCTTCGATGACAGCCAGACAAAGTTGAACAATAAACAAGATTCAATATCTTCCTGTTTTGTTGTTCATGTATTTAGACATTTTAGTGTTACTGTCATTTATTTATTTATTATAAATGTTGAAGTAATTTGATCCAAGCGCTGAAAGCGTTGGAAGAAATCTAATCCAACACTGTGATAATATTTTCATCAATGAACAAAGTATATTTTTAAGTTTATGTGGTAGCTTTATATCCTTTATTTAAGATGTAATTTTATAAAGTGTTTGTCTACGTTTCGTAAGCGTTTACATGTAATAATTTTAACAAAGAATAAATATATTTATTTTTTCCATACAAATACTCCATCTAGTGCTGTAATGTAGATTTTATTTTCAGCTTACAATGATTTTGACCAAGTTATACCTTGAACTAAACACTTACGTAGATATCATTTATTATAAATTTATCATATGACCTAATTGCTTTACAGTTTGGTTGTGCTTGAATCACACGCAGGTTTTCCAATTATTATTTGGTATTACTTCCTCTAACATTCATAGCGTCATTTCCTTTGTGACATTAAGGACTGGAATTGTGGGAAATTATTCTCTTGAAAACATTATAGGCGTAAACAAAGCGTGTGTATATGTTTTCTTATAACAAAGCCACATTGTGCTAAGGGCTGAGTAAACAAAGCACTCGACGCTGAAAATAACATTGGTGATAAGTGTCTGTGCGCATTATTAATACATTTCCAAGCTGCAACAACATATGGTAAAACTGAGACCGCTATCTGAACTTAAGAAAAACATAACGAAACTGTGTTAATGCCGTAAGTATACACGTCAAATTAAGTGAAATTACAAAACTCACCAATAAGAATAGTTTAAACTATTGTGAATACAAAATAATGAAAACAGTTTATACCTCGATCAAATATCCAATCATGTCGCCAAAGTAGAAAAAATATATATATATGTGTGTGTGTGTAGGAAAAACAAATACTAATGATTAAAAATAAATACCTTAATCAATTGTAGCATTTATTCATCAAATCAGTCGGTATATTTTAGAATTATGCAAAACTTTTCTTTTATTGTTACATAGTCATAATGGCATTTATTTTGTGTCTGTTCAGACAAAACATACAGATTTGCCTTACTTTAATAATGTTTCTCTTGAAAGACTCTGATGAATAGTTCTGTAATGATCACATTTAGTGTCATCTTATTTCCATATTTTTACCACCTTCTGTTCAAACAAATTGTGTTTGAGAAGGCTGTGCAATAGGCCTTTCCAATAAAACATAATCACACAGTGAGATAATGAAACTGAAGATCCACGAGCACAGAAGAATGTGTTGAAAGCTCTCCATGTGCCTCAGGTAACATCAGGAAATGTAATAAAAATGATCTTCGTCAAGAAAAGTAACAAAACTCACGTACACCTAAGTTTCTTCCACGACACATCCGTTGAATTGTCGCACATCTCAAATAACTAAAGAATGAAATCGACGTTTCTACTATTCCATACGAAGAAACAACACAAGCAGCCCATAGATTTATATGTGATTTAACTGTTGAAAAAGTCGTAAAAACCGTCGTTTTCGTAAATTCAACAGCTTATAGATTTCAAAACAGAGAAGGGGTATGCTTAAGACATGGCACCCACACAATAGAGATTTTGCAATAAAAACTAATCTGAAGAGCTGTTGTTAAGAAACACAGTCATCATACAAAGCATGACCTGGCATAGACAATATTTTAAGTCATTAGAAAACGATTAAAGTGAGACGGAACAGTTGTGACCTTTCTAAGTTCGGTCTTTATGGAGATCACAAAACTCTCTTCTGTTATGAAACGTTACAGTTAATGACTAGATACAAGACTCACTTCCTGGTTGTGAGAATTGGAATAAAAGTTCAATATCCTAAAGGAAGAGAGCGGTTCGGAATGTATTAGGGAGAGATATATAACAACAAGAGCAATTATCCTTACCTGTAGCAAAGAACCCTCTCACCTTATTTATTTTTATTGTGTGTTTCTTTTTTTTTACGAGGAAGGTGATGCCCTCATTCTATGTATAATAATTATTGCAGAAGAGGGAAAATACTTATCAGAGATATCTCTTAGGGTGACCATAAGCCTAAGTGACTGTTGTAGACAGGAATACAGCCGAAGTGCTGCCCACTATTAGAAAAGTGGGTCATCATCAAGTATCGAAATAGCATAAAAAAAGAAATTATGCTCAAGAAAAGACACATCAACTATAAAGTGTATCGTCAGAAAGCGTTAACTCAGTAGAAGTTCTAAATATTTTTTAAACTTTGTAGAATGAAAAACAGCAACACTGTCCCTGAAGATTTGGTTTGAAATTCGCTCAAAGCTACTCGAGAGCTATCAGCGCTAGTCGTACCTAATTTAGTAGTGTAAGATTCGAGGAAAGGCAACTAGTCATCACCACCCACGACCAACTCTTGGGCTACTCTTTAATCAACGAATAGTGGGATTCGCCGTAACATTATAACGTCTCCACGGCTGAAAGTGCGAGCATGTTTGGTTTGACGGGGATTCGAACCCGCGACCCTCAGATTAAAAGTCGAGTAAATTCACCACCTAGCCTTGCCAAACCGTCCCTAAAGATTCTTGGGGAAATACTTCATCGCAAATGTTTGTTCTTTGTTTGGAAAGAGAGCAGAAAAAAAAAATGCCAAGTCAGATGTGAAAACGAAAGATATACAAGAAAAAAGTAACAACACACGTTTTTAAAATGAAAGAACAGTAAAAGAGTATTTATTTTGCTGAAATTACTTGCAAATTAGTTGCTTCCCTTAATATGAATAAATATTATAGTGTATCAGGTAGTTGTGTTTGTTCTAAACATGAAATGAAATGAAATATATATAAAAAATTCGTTATTAAATAATATTAATGCTTTCTAGTGTATATGTTTGTACCCTCTATTACTCGTACAAAAATTTGAGAAAACAATCTCACAATTCGATAAAAGATGAAACTGTTTATAGTAAATCACAAAGCTATATAATTTTCTATTCAAACTGCGCTCACCACTGGTATCGAAACTCAGTTGTTAGTTTTAAATCTTAAGACTTAACATGATGCCAATGGATGGTCAGTGTAGGCTGATAGAAAATTATGATGTTATTTTTTAATATCGTGTGTAGTTTCAGCCATTGGTTAGTTTGTTCTTACAAGGTGTTATTATATTAATAACCCAGCACGGCCAGGTGATAAGGAATTCGACACGTAATCCGTAGATCGAATACCGGACGCTCGTTCTCTCAACCGTAGGGGCGTTATTATGTGACGGTCAGTACTATTATTCGTTGGTAAAAGAGTAGCCCAAGATTTGGTGGTAGGTGGCGATGACTAACTGTCTTTCTTTTAGTCTTACACCGCTAAATTAGAGACGGCTAGTGCAGACAGGTTTTGTAAAGCTTTGTGTGAGATTCAAAACCCACACCACTACATTAACAGTTACATTCAAATAAGTGAAGTCCGGCATGGCCAGGTGGGTTAAGGATTTTGACTCATAATCCGAAGGTCACGGGTTCGAATCCCCGTGGCACCAAATATGCTCACCCTATCATTCGTGGGGGCGTTATTATGTTACGGTCAGTCCCACTATTTGTTGGTAAAAGAGTAGCCCAAGAATTGGCGGTGGGTGGTGATGACTAGCTACCTTCCCTCTAATCTTACACTGCTAAAATTAGGGACGGCTAACGTAGATAGCCCTCGTGTAACTTTTCGCGAAGTTCAAAAAACAAACAAATAAGGTGTAAATATTCTTTTATACGAACTACTACTGATATGCAGTGTTAACTTTCTGGAGAAAAAAAAAGCTTAAATATTACTGTATAAATAACGTGAGGATCTAAATAGAGTAAGTTTATGGTCAGAGTCTCCGTAGTTGCAATAGATTTGAGATTTAGAAAATGGATGATAGTTTATTTCAAATTCAAACATAATCAAGAATATTATATAGAATTAGACTGAAAATAGTTATAATGTTGTTGACTTCGCCAGTCAAATGTCAATTCACCATGCAACAAAGGTATTCTTAAACTTAATAATACTTATACTAGCATTCCTACTTCTAGGTATGATGAAAAACTCATACAGGTAAAGCAGACGGATGTAAAAAAATACTCAATATATTACTCAAATTCAAGTAGAAATATTTTTGTCAGAAAGTTATTCAAGTAAAAGTAAAAATATTCATCCTGAAATTTACATAAGTTAGAATAAAAAAGTGCTTACCTGATATGTACTCAATCAACAAAAGTAAAAATTATCTCAAACCCTACATGTACGTTTCTCACAATAAGGTCAAAGAAACGAAACATAACACATATTATGGGGACAGATAATTATTTACAATGCGTTTAAACTTGAACAGTTTATGAACATATGGCCAAGATTCCTATTATCTTCAAAGAGAAGTGATGTTGAATTCGGACAATGTGCGCACACAAGCTACTATTGTTAAAGATTGATGCTTGTGGCTTTGTCATCCGCTAAGAGGACAGTAAATCTAATAATGTGAGAAATGCACGCGATTGCCTGATTTAAATTTCCGTTTCAGCCCCGCGTTTTGACTGCTTGCCACAAATTTGAATTTTGATAAAAATATATAAAATGAAAAGTGGGGTGGAGTAAAAGTTCGAGTACATGTATTTCTTCTAAAAATATTACTTCAGTAAAATAACTGCGTTACCTTTATTGTTTACACCCATGGCGAAGCAGGCTCCAGATCTCATACATAGAAAGAACAAACAGAAAAATAAGCACTGACGTTGTGATATGTCTGTTAATCGTTGTTACATCGTGTATCGACATAACCTTCAAAAATGGCAAAATTCAGGACCAGAAAAACAGGGTCTATAGACACTTAAGTTTTGTATGCTCTAACTTAGCTCTATTAGTACTAGTAATAGTACTATTTGTAGAGTTAGATTTAAATGAAATATAGTTTTTCTAAATCAATTATTGTATTTCTTTGAATTTAAGACGCGCCTTTATTCACATTTTTTCGAACCGAAAATTAGGGTGCGTCTTGAATTTGAGGTATTATTTTTCACTCTTCGAAAGTCTCGAAAACATAATTTTTCCCGAACAACAAAGATTTTCGAAAAATTTTGTATTAACAAACAGATTGAGCTGTATTTTAAAACGAACTTAGCTTAGAAAAACTAAAAACAAACGAACAAAACATGAAATTTGCCGATGTCAGCGCCTCTAGCGGTGTGGTTGGATACTGTCCTCGGTCTTTGTTCGAGTTTCCGGTTGTTCATATCCTATTTTATTGTGTTTTTTAGCCATTGGAAAGTGTTTGGCGTATGATGCAGAATTTAATTGAAAGGTTATTTTGTTCGCCGAATAGATTAGAAATCGTATAGCCGGTAAAAAGTAAAGGGTGGCCCGTAAGTCCCTACCCTTCCATATATCTTATGTATCCAGTGTACCTGTGTGGTATCACCAGTATTTTTGCGCTCATGTACCCACATACTTGTCACAATACGCTCTTCAAGTATAAATGGGCTTACATCGGCCATATTTCTCTGAAAAAAAGAAACAAATTTATAATACATGCGTAATTGAATAAAACATAATAACATATGGAGGGGTATGGACTTATGGGCCACCCTGTATATAGTGAATAAAGTAATGGTACGTTGTTGGTGTGCTGTGAAAACCAAGTTGTTTTGTTGCAAGAAAAGTAGAAAGTCATTTTCTGGCCCAAGAAAAGGAAAACATCCTGAAATAGATGTCGCTTTTTAAACATATTTCAATACATATAACATATTTACTTCTTTCTAATTATCATCCGATTTTTTTTCCCAAAAATCCCTTTTTGAAATTGGGGTGCTTCTTAAATTCGAAGTATTACGGTATTAAAAAAATATAAAATTAGATTTGAAGCTTGAATTTTGGAGTAATGGTACTACACAGGGCTAAGAAAATTATTTGTTATGAACGAACTTAATTTTATATTTAAAGATAACTAAATGTCCTCGTATAGAGCCCTCGAAAGTGTTCTGTTTCAAGAATAAATAAAATCAAGATTGAGGCTGACAAATATTTTCGTTTCTTGCTTTTGAAATACTATGCCATGCTATATTGTAGCCCGCAGAGTGTAATAATTATTGTTATGTGTAGTATGTGCACATTTTAATGACATCGTAACAGTACAAATAGCAACATTAAACGTTTCTTACGTCATTTTATTTTCTATTGATAGATAACATACTACTGTATTCTGGTGTTATAAGCAAAACAGGTGGCCTTTAGTGCTATTCTTTCAGGGAAATGTTCTGTAATCTGGAAAACGTGTCTACATCGTATTGGTTACTGGTTGTGGTAACAGTAGCACAGTAATCATAATTCAGATCAGTTTCTTTAAACCAGGAGAGCTCGCACCCCTTGGGGATGCGAGATAACATTTCAGTTTTTTTTTTTGTTGTTTATATTAAGGGTACTGTCCTATGTATTCAAAAGTTATTGTGAGGGGTGCGAGAACATATTAAATTTTTTTAGGGGTGCTGGACATTTAAAAGGTTGGGAACCACTGCTTTAAACTGTTCATAACATGGTCTGTGTAGTTTTTACTACCACTGTATGCTAGTGCTAATTATGACCACAATATGCTTTACAGCTTTTTTTTCTGAATTATTTGATTTTTGTAGATTTTGAAACATTCGAAGATTAAGATGTAAAGATAATAACGATTAAATATATTCAGAGAATCAGTACAAAATTAAGTTGTTTTTTCATTAAAAGGATAGATCGTGTAATCCCTGAACCAATCTAAAGTTTTTTTTAAAAGAATGTAAAATATTTTACCAAATATGAAAGATTTAAGAAAGATTACTCATCTTACTTGCTCAACACCCTTCATTAAATGAAACCCTTGTCATTGTCCCAGTTGTTTACACTTACAATGCTAAAGTTAGGGGTTCGATTACCGTTGGTGGACTCAACAAATAGCCCAATGTAGCTTTGCAATTTGCCATAACAAAGCACACAGTGGTTTACATTATAAATTGATGTTGCTGTTTTAGCTATACCACTAACATACTAAAAATTATTTGTTTTTAAGAGTAGTAAATACCAATAAAATTTCTAGCCTATGATCTTAAGGTACTTGCACTATTTATTTTATAATTTCTTTTTCACATTTATATAAACAGGATAAAGAATGACAATTATCACAATATATAAAGAGTTATATATGTCTTCAAAACATGACAGTTATTTTTTAACACTAATAATTGAATAAGAACAGACTATATACAAAAATACATCTTCAAATCAGCGTATATAATTAGGTCACAATAAAGTGATAGATGGCATTAAACATTGCCATAGTCTTCCCTCTTCTCAAAATATAATTATTTGGCACTTAAATATAACAAAGATTTTTGTGACACATTCTTTTTGTGCCTGACTAACTATAAACAATTTTTGTTTCTTTCTGTTGTTGTTTAAGAAAGATTAATATTGTCTTTGTGTTACGACTTATGAAATAGAAACCTTAACTTTGTGTTCTTGGAATATTTATAAATAGTTGAAGTTTAACACATACCAGTCAAACTTGAATTAAGATACAAGTTGTGTATCAGCTTTATTCATTTTCTTCGTTTTTTGAAACTATTTAATTTGTTTATGATGTATTTGTAACCTGATTTTATTTTAAATACGTTATTCATATCTTTTTAAAAGATGGGAAGTGAGAAAAATGAAAGGATAAGTTTTGAGGTTGTAATCTCCAATTAAGTATGTTTTATACATTTTGTTATCTTCTAAAGAACTACAGTTTAGCAATTTCCTGGATTTAATTCTTTCACATATCAAAAGGTTTTAACTTATTTCACTGCAATATGTTAGGAGTTTGAAAACTAAAATGCATGCACTAACTTAAGGTAAATGTGTTGAAATTACGTCCAATGATATTTTCCTGGGATTGAGATGCTGTATGGTCAAGAAATTTGTATTAAGCTAGTTTTATGTGAAGTATACTAATATATATACAGCCACAGACCATACAAACTTACCTAGTGAAGTTTAAAACATTTTAAGTTGGGATATAGAGCCCACCTGAGGGATCCAGGTAGGTCTAAGTAGTAAAGGTCCCAGAGGCTAGGGTGTTTTATAATTGCAGGAGCTAAAGTGGAATACGCACTATTACAATGAGACAACTAATCTTAGATCTACACAACATTCAAAATATTTTTCAAACATTTCACCAAAAAGAAAAACTATTAAATTTTATTGCTGCTTAAAAGAATTAAAGCATTGAATATATTATATTACAATAATCTATGTATCTGTCATGCTTTTTCTGATGACTGCACAGCTAGATAATAGCCTTGCAGCATAATGTCCATTGCATAAGATTCTGTTGTGCGACAGTCATGCACAAAGGACAACACTTGTCATCATAGCATAATGTAGTTCATCTACTTTACAAGGACTACTATTTTACAGCACTTGTTTCAACAGTTTGATCACAAAAATTCTATATAGGTGCACATGGCAACTTGATTGTTCGTATGGAATAACATATGCCCTATTTGCACTTCAGGTATACAGTGGTTGAAAAAATGGCTCATGGAAGCAGTTTTGAGTCACATGATTTGTTTTTATTTCATAGATGGAGATCCTTCTTGATTACAGTATGCACAGTTGCCTGGGGTACATGAATGAGTTTGTTAAAATTCACCACAGCTAAGGTACAACTTGTCATTAGTCTTTTTTATGGATGTTAATGATACTCCAAGAGTAACCCTGTTCCTTTATTTTATGATACCATTAAATATCTTCAAAATTTTAAGTCACAGATCTGAACACATCTTTATTATCTGAGTGTGTGAATATTTTACCTCAGAAAGGGCTGTTACATGCTCTTCCCAGAAGCAATCTGTTTTTGGTTGCATCTTACACTACCTTCAAGATGTTAAACACTGTCAAAATGTAATTTTAATAGATGTCATTGTACTGCCACTTTAAATCAACTGTGGTTATCCCCTAACTTACTGATTAACATATTAATTTTTTTTCAGTAAAGCATAGCAAATATATGTTGCACGTGACTTTTTAAGATATCATTTTTAAAACAACAAATAGTGCTAACAAAAGTAATTTTACATTCTGAAATTTAGCATCAAACATACCAGTAGGGACAAATTGACATTAGTAATGGTAGAAATATGTGAAGGGATACTTCCCCTCTATTTTCTGACAGCTCTGTCACTTCATTTTCTCATGATTTGTAATTTTTATCATGATTAATAAATTTAATTACTCTGCTTTCAGTATTTGCCTTATCGTAGCATTTATCCATTTTTGTAGCTTTTCACACTTTCACATCAGCCACCCCATCATACGAAACATGTTTGTCCTTTCAGCTATGTGAAGTATTATCAAGTAATGGTCAATCCCACTATTTGTAGGTAAAAGAATTACCCAACAGTTGGTGATGATAACTAGTGCCTTCCTTTTAAACTTACACTGCTAAATTAGAGGCAGCCAGTGCAGATAGCCCTCATATAGCTTTGCACGAAATTCCAAAAACAAACTTCAACCTGTAGAGGGAGCTCTTGTTTTTGTGTCATATCCTATTTTTTGTGACACTGAATTTTTCATGGGTCCATGTTTGTACAATTTTTGGATAGATCTAGTTTTAGCAACTGTTCTCACAGAAATTTACCATACATCATAGCTGTATTTCAGTTATGGTACTAAGTGCCATTTGACTAGTTAGATTATCACACTTGTTTGTTTATCAAGAGCATGTCATAATTTGCAAGCAAATTTTTTAACTGTCTATGCCAATGACCAGCTTACCAAACAAGACCCTGTTTTAATGTATGATAAGGCTCAAGCGAAATACAGAAATCTGTATATGAAACCTTGAGGAGCAGTTTGAAACTCATATGTATTAAGAGTATTTATGACAGTGTTTATAAACATTTAGTAAATGTTTTTGTTGCAATTTTGAGACCAGCGTGTATGTTAGGTATTCATGCATTGTTAAAGTTAGTGCAATCAACTGAGTGTTGCTCAAAATGAGCAACGAAAATTTAAAAAAATTCTGAAAGTATAAAATTTCAAATGTATTGTAAGAATTCCAAAAAATCATTAATAAAAAACTACACCTCCTAAGTGAGAAATCTTTTCCAAAAAGCTAGCCTGTATTTGCTGAAATGAGTTTGGCACATGCAGTTACAGCTGTTGTGAAGAATATGGTTCAGATGTGTATATGAGGACACTGACTTTTTTAATTATTGAATATCAGAAAGACACAAGATATTCTTAATTACATTAATTTCAGGAACAAGGATAAAGAAAAAAAGCATCACTTATTGAAAATTAAAGAAATGTTGATGAATTATAGTATCACAATTTCCATGATAGAGACTGGCTTAAGACAGGCACATCATTTATGTTATTGAACACTTTGTAGTTACACGACGTATTTCATTTCAATATACATGAAAATGAATAGGAAACAAAAGTGGAATGATGTAAAATTGTGTTGTATTAATGACTTTTATGGATATCTTGATTAGGAAGAAAAGTAAACTAATAATGATTGGTGAAGTTCCAAAATACACATGATCAAAAAAATTTAAAACATACAGTACTTATGAAGAACAACACTGATCTTATTATAACAAATTTTAATTCATCTTTACATATTTACCTAAATGAAAGTTTTGTTCACAGTCAGTAAGAATTTAAAACATAATACACAATTATTGCTGTGTTAAAGGTGTACATTTCAACACTAGAAAACATGAATTTCAGAATCATATTTTAACTAATAATAGCTGAAGAATGATCTTACATTATGTGAATTATTCATTGTAAGAACATGTGGTATAAATAACACATCTTTCTCAGACCAAGACTCCCTTTAAATGAGATTGCTTAGTTGCTAATATGTATGATATTAGGGCATGATCACAATATAGATATTAGATCTTATAATGTTAGGCCTGAACTATTAAATTATGGGAGTGTAAATGAAGAAAACCTAAATGTGTTATTAGTTTGGCACTTTTTCTATAAAATATACCAGTACTTTGATTAAAGAAACAGACAAAAAAAGGAGATTTACTTTCTGTAAATAAGGTTACATTTCTCTTCCTCCTAGAGGTCCATGTAGTTGAGCTTCTAGTGTATGGACTTTTGACAATATAAATACCTTACCCAGAGTTAGCTTCTTCAAACAGCTAAAACTGTTTTCTTACTCCTTCCAGAATTTACTCATACATGTACACATTAACAAAAATGTTATTTTTAAGTTTAATGTCTCTCTTGAACACAATACTAATTATATACGTGAAGAAACAGCTGGGATGTGTAGAGAAAGCACTATGTAGAGGAGTGAACAACGTTTCGACCTTCTTCAGTCCTTGTCAGTTACCTCTTTCTTTCTTTGTGAACCTGACAATGACCAAAGAAGATTGAAATGTTGTTTCCTTCTATACGTAGTGCTCTCTCTTCCCATACCAACTGTTTTTTACATATGTAATTTTCTCTACAAGTGGGTTTTTTCATCATCATGGATTACCAACACTAATTACATTCTTTCATATAAACTGTGATGGTTTTGTTCAATAGAATAAACTGGATAAATATGAAGTTTGAATTTTACTATAAGAAATTCCATCTTTTATATTGCAGAGCACAGACAGCCCATTGTGTAGCTTTGTGCTTAATTCAAAACCACAACAATTATATTGCATGTAGTGTTGTATTATTATCTTGCTTAAAAACTAAATATATCTATTAACAACCATAGTAAATCTTATTTTTAAAGGAGTGTATGCAAGTTTACCAAAATATTATTTCCTTATTTGGAAAAAATTCATTAATCTCACATTCTATACTTTATTATATTCTGTTATGCATACTTAGTTCTTTAAGTATAAAAGTATTTACAGTGTTCCCTCGTGTATCGCGGTAGATGCGTTCCAAAACCCACCGCGAAAGGAGATTTTCCGCGAAGTGGGATCGCCGATTTTTACGTATATATTTATGTGCATTTAGACTTTTAAAACCGTCCCTGTACAACTATTTAACCCTCCCATTACAATACTGTTCATTATTGCTGAAGTAATAAGAACAATTATTAAGATATTAAGCCTTAAAATTAAAAATTATATATCTTCAGCAGGTGGTGTCTTTCCTTCCTCTTCTGTGGAAGGTGAATCGGCAATTTCTTCGTCGGTCGTTACAACTTCAGGAATAGTACTTGCCACTGGTACCCTTTCTTTCTTGCTCGGCTGGAAAAACATTATTATTGGCAGTTGTTTTCTCTGCCTCTTTAGCCTATCGAAAATCATTTGATAAGGAGTCATCAGTTCTTCTATTTTATTGCAAAATTGTATTGATCGAACCATATCGTTGTCCCATTCCTGTGAGCACTCCTTCACTTCGTTAATTAGTTTCATTAGTTTACCTAACCACTCTAGCGACCATCCACTTTGCTCGATTGTTTCCTCGGCTTCTTTCGGTGTTTCCTCTTCGTCGTCTTCCTCGGCAGCAGACTTCGTTAGTGCTTCTAAGTCTTGGTCGGCGAGTGGTTCGGATTCTAAGTCAGTCAGTTCATCTACGTCTTCCTTCGTCATATCGGCAAATCCTTCACCTTTGATTAACGAAGCTAATTGAATTGCACAGCTTTTTGAACAGCCGAGTGTTGGATTTCTTCAGGCGTGAATCCCTTGTCGTCGTGCACAACCTCAGGCCACAACTTCTTCCAGCTTGCATTAACGGTGCAGGGCTTCATCTCTTGCAATGCCTTATGAACATTTTGAAGACATGTAGCAATGGTGAAAGACTTCCAGTACTCCTTTAGGGTGAACGTGTCGTTTTCGGCTTCGGTTTCGGTGGCATTATCAAGGCTACGTACGAAGTTGGACATGGTATTCCTTATGTATAAGGCCTTGAAAGCCCTGATAACTCCGTGGTTCATCGGTTGTATAAGGGACGTAGTGCAGGCTGGCAGGAATTCAACCCTAACGCCTTTATACGAAAGATTTCTTGCCCTGGCCACTGGCGTTATCCAAAACAAGAAGGACATTGAATGGCAAGCCCTTCTCTAATAAATAAAGCTTAACTTGAGGAATGAAACTCTGATGGAACCAATCAGAGCTCAGAGGCTTTATTATCCAGGCAGTAGGAGTGTGCATCCAATGGACCGGTAGCAAGTTCATGTTCTTATTCTTTAAAGCTCTCGGGTTTTTAGACTTCTAAATTAATGTCGGCTTCAACATAAAACCAGCAGCATTACCACTCATTAAGAGGGTGAACCAGTCTTTATGAGCTTTAAAACCAGGAGCTTTTTTCTCATCTTAAAACAGGAACGTTCGGGAAGGCATCCTCTTCCAAAACAGGCCAGTCTCGTCCATGTTGAATACCTGTTTAGGCCTATATTTCCCTTCAGCGATTATTTCTTTAAAAGTGTCCCGAACGTAAGCTTCACCAGCCTCCTTGTTAGCCGAAGCAGTCTCTCCATGTAACGATACGATTTTCAGGCCGTATCGTTGCTGAAATTTCTGAAACCAGCCTATGCTTGCACAAAACGGTTTCTTAGGCTGAGAATCACTGAACGTTCCTGGCTGTGGGTTGTCTACGTCTTCTTCATCTTCATCCTTTTCCGCGAAATTATCATACAACATCTTAGCCTTCGTTGTGATAATGTTAGTATCCAAGGGAACACCTTTCTTACGGCAATCAGCTATCCATATGGCCAAAGCAGCTTCCATTCGAACGATACTCTTATTAAGAGATGTTACAACCCTCTTAGCCATTGTATTAAAAGTAATAGCAGCAGTCTTCCTTATATTAACTTCGTCCTTCTTGGTATAGCGAATGGTGGATTTGTTCACTCCGTAATGGCGGGCTATGGACGCATAAGAGTTTCCTTTTTTACCATATCTAATATTTTCACCTTTTCGGCGATGGTCATCATTTTCCGTGACCGTTTAGGCGTAGAAGCATCCTTAGAAGTATTAGCACGTTTGGAACTAAACTAAACTATCGTGGCAGGGGTTCAGTTTAGAGAGAGAGAAATCAGAAGAGTTATCTCTCCAACTGGGGTGTTCAGGAACTTTGTAGTTCCTCTTCGTCCCCTTTCGTGGATTGTTAATTTAAGATTAAGTGGTGTTTATTATAATTTAATAAGTTAATTGTCGTTACAATTCTTTTACTTTTTGGGTGAGAAGAGTCTCACCAAATGTTCTTTTGGGTGGAGGCAAAGGCAGCAGTGGAAAGGAAGGCCGGAACTTGTCCCGAAAGGAAAAGAAAAAAGTTCAGCAGATGTTAACATGAATGTAGTTTATTCGAATTTAGATCAAATCAAACGGCCCGTTTCTGGGTCTGGCAAAAAGGTTGCCTAGGCTGGGATCTAGAAATCCAATGCCTGAAGATTTTGTGGTGGGGGAAACGGGAGTGCCCCGAGAAAACCCACTTTCACACGACAGGCGCCGAAAGTTTTGCCTGTCGTGTGCCCTTTACCTGAAAAAAAAAAGAATTAAAGTTAATAACATAGGTTTTATTTGTTTAGATTTTTTCCTGAGTGGATTGTGATTCTTGAAATATGTTGTAAGGTGATATGAATTTCGTTGGTGCACTTGATAATTTGTGTAGTGATGCCGTTAGTTTATTTCTATTTTCTGCTTTTAGATAATATTTCAGAGAAAGTTCTGTTATTCTATCTTTTATAGTTGGTAAATTACTAATTTGGTGAAGATAATTTGTTGGCGTAAAAGATGGTAAACCGAATGCGGATTTTAATATTTTGTTTTGTTGCACTTGGATTTTTTGGAGTGTATATTTGGAAGCCATTGCAGGGGCTTTAAACACACACAAAAGTTCAAAGATGCTGCCGTGGATGAAATCACCAATCACAGGCCAAACATGAATATTGACAGCACCAATCACAGGCAATCAAAATGGGTAGCTGTCATTGGCCGTCTTTCATATCTGCAACAATCATAGCCCGTTTTGCACATCGCTACGCCATGAAGCTGATCTCGCGTAGCCTTCGCAGACGCACAATGCGTACATCTATAGCCTTTCCAGTTGGTTCTGTTTCCATTTTTACTCTGTTATAAACTCAAATATATGTTTATATCTCAAAATATACCTGTTTTTTTCTTTACACTATTAATTATATTTATTTTTAATATTTTAATGGTATTTAATGCTATATTTTAGATTTAATGTTTATTATTTTATGTATACATGTGGGGGTCGGCCGAGCCCGCAAAGTGGTGAAGCCGCGAAAGAGGATCCGCGAAGTGGCGAGGGAACACTGTATTTTAATAAAGATAAACTGAAAACACTACTTTATGAAAGTCATTATTAATTAATTAAAGAAACAGTAGCTTGGAAAATAATGTTTTTAAGATATATATTTTAAATGTAATCATTGTAAAATACATATTTACATAACTTGAGAATGAAAGGAAACATTTCAATGCTAATACCTTTTTTTTCTTTTTAGTTACATCAACCATATATTTATACATGCTACAGTATGAGATTGTTTATTTAAAACAATTATTTACCTAAAATATACCATACTTAAAGTTATTAAGAGCTTCATTCAAGAATGTGATTTATTTGTGTAAGTATATTTGGTTTTTGTAAGCATATAAGATTTGTTTTAGTTAAGGTTTTATGAACTTATTAATGAGCGTTTTGAACGACTTATTTATTCTACATGATTCTTGATTATGTGGTCCAATATCTATCAACTCATTATGAAAATTGATTAATTTATAGAAAAGAATACAACAAGCTATTTCAAAATTTATTGATATACATTTTGAACTTTATTTTACTTTAAGAATTATTCCCCTTCATACAGTTAGCTCATACTGTTTTCTCTTCTTTGTTGCTTTGATCCATGAAAGACCTATTTTGTATTTTAAATCATCGCTATTTTAATTTCTTGTGGTAAATTAAACAATAAAGAAAACATGAAAAAGGAATAATAACTTTTTACTTATAAATGTTTAATGTTCATATTTAAAGTTTAACATATTAAAGAATAAGCAATTTATTTAATATTTTTATTACTTAGAATACTTTCTATGATTATGTGTGTGTGTGTATGTAATCTTAACAGACAAGCCAAAGTAATGGACGAAGAAAACTGGAAAATGTATTGAATAATTGCCCTATAGTGTAAATTAATAAACTATGGAAACTCGAAGATAATAAATAGAACAATCTCATCATAGCATAGGTTCTATAGTTCCTGTATTTTTCAATTAAACATTTAAGCCTAGGACTGATAATTTGAATTATTTTTTGTAAGTTTAAAATATTAAAATAAAAATTTATATTGTACCACGTGTATTTTTATTTTATAGAGCAATGGTGTTGTTTTTACATCAGTTTGGTAAAACTCATAATATTATTATTTCCTTAATAGACTTAAAAGCGGCATGTTGCCCAGTGGAATGAAATTGTCGTCTTATATATTTTACTTAAAGTAATACCTTAACTGATGTCAAGTATGTTAAAGTGTGATCCTTCTGGTTTATTTTATATGATGAATGTTGTGAATATTTAATAGTTTATGTTGTTTTTAATAGATGGCACCCTCATTAAGCATTAGACTATACTTGCCTGATGAAAACTTCGTCCAAAATAATATAATAAATTATTAGCCTAAGTATTATCATTAATGGTATTTTGTCCAGTATAATTAATGATAATCATGTTAAGTTGATCATACAAGAATGTCTTAAATAATATGATTGTTTGTTATTAACCACAAAGTATATTGGACTCTGTGTTGTGCCCATCATACGAATCGAAACGATATTTTTAGGTCATAAACTGTAAGGCATACTGCTGAACCACTGGAAAGAATAATAAAGTGAGTACCTGAATACAACACATTAATCTGTATCATGCAATATATAAATAAAAATGAATAATTATCTTCACCATAAATAAAATGAATAACAATTATCTTCTTCTATTGACATAAATGCGAATTTCCCATTTTTTAACGTTTAGAAATAAAGATCTTTTTATTAGTGCAAACGTAACTGTTGTTTCTGAATATTGCTGTTTTAACTGTACAACTTTGAATCAGTTTCCAACTCAACATTTTGTTTTGCAGAAATACATTTCGTCAACAGTCACTAGAAAACTTCATTACTGTGAAAAATTAATGTTAGTTGTAAATTCATTTTTATAAATACAAAACTATTTGAAAATTCAGAATAGGTCAAAGTAATTACGTAAAGTGTGGAATTTTGATAGAAATACCTTGTCGATATTCGAAGATACGATGAATTATACTTCTGTATACTCAGTTTTTGTTTTTTATTTACCAAATTTTACCACAAAACTTGTGATACTACTCTTCTATTCGAGTCCAATATTCAAGGCTTAAGATTCGCGTTTCAAAGTATTATTTTTCACAAGTAAAGGACACATTTCCTGTGGATCGTGTTCCACGGAAGAAATATTCATACATTTCCAAAATAAATTAAACTCTTGTTTAAGTATAAGTTGAAGTGTAACTTTTACTTCAAATAAAAATATTTAAGCACTGTGTAGAGGTATGCATAACAAGTATTTAAAATTAAATTTTATATGTATCACAATAATATGCTATACAAAAATATAAACTGTAACAGTTCTGCTGAAAAACGTAATTTTGTGCAAAATTCTTCGTTCAAAAAGAGAATTCAAGTGAAATTGGTGAGATCATTAGTAACTCATGTCACAGCTAGGGGTCTGGCATGGCCAGGTGGTTAGAGCGCTCGACTTGTAAGCTGAGGGCCGCGGATTCAAATTCACTTCACACCAAACATCATTGCCCTTTCAGCCATAGGGGCATTATAACATTAAGATCAATCTCACTATTCGTTGGTAAAAGAGTTGGCGATAAGTGGTGATGACTAGCCACTTTCTTTCTAGTCTTACGCTGCTAAGTTAGGGACGACTATCGCAGATAGCCCTCGTGTAGCTTTGAGCAAAATTCCAAAAACGAACAAACAAAATAATCCCCAGCCAGAAAGGAACAGAAACAGTTAAAGCTAGTTCGAAAGATAACCACGAAGAAACGTAGTGCACAATGAACTTGTGTTTATAACACGTTTGTGAAATGTTCTACTTCATAAAGAATGAGTAGAAACGTGTAGAGCAGGGGCGGGCAAAGTATCTTTCATAGTAGCCAACCTTCATCTTAGTTATCTCATCAAGAATTCCTTACTACGTCTTTCCGACTCACTCAAAGTTAATCCTTTTACAGAAGTGATGCAGCGTTGGAAATTGTAATATTGGTGAGCTGAATTTTGATAAAAGAGGCAAAGCAAGTTCCTTATACTTTTTTCTGCCAGAGACTGAGTGTGAAATACTGGACACACATTGTTACACAATCACGTTCATTATTTGCAACACAATCCACAACACGTGTAATTGGCTTTCATTAGAGAGAGATAAAAGTGTAAATTCTGAATAACAAATAAGCATTATCTAAATTAATCTATCCTTTAAAGTAGGACCTATTTTTAATCTGCCATATTCTGATTATAACTAAGAGAAGCTGCCACAAATAAAACAACGGCCAGACTGCTCGAGGCTTCACATCACCCACGTGGTTCAGATCGTTCGAAATGTCCTTTAGGCATCATACGACTCCGATGCAGTAGACTACTATCTGTTTTGGTGCATCACAGATTGCATATCACACTTTTTCCTTTGTTTCCGAGCATCCCTAATTTAAAAAGCAAATAAAATTTAACTAGCGCATGTGTCAAAAATCAGAATAACCTATCGTCACCCTTGCAGAAAAATAACAACGCAAAAACGACAAGCTGCAACATTATAGAAAATGTTAGGAAAATACCCATGAATTTTTGTTTTTGCAGAACTAATTCAGTCTGCAAGATTAAAAAACACTTGTTTACAACCAAATAAAACTTTGGTTTAAATATTATTTTTTGTTAACTTCACATATATAATGTTATTTATTTACAAACAATTCAATTCCATTCATCTGAAAAAAAATTAGCTACTGTTAACAAAGTAACAGGCTAAACTGTTTCCTGGTTAACATAGGTTATATTTTCTATGAGGCCTTTTTAAAGCGCTAGATTTGTAATACCAAACATGCTCATCCTTTCAGTGGTAAAAGCGTTATAATGTGACGGTGAATCTCACTATTTGTTCGTAAAAAAGTTATCGTCGTCTTTTACTGCTAAATTCGGGAACGGCTAGTACAAATAGTTCTCTTGTAGCTTTGCGCAAACTTCGAAACAAATCAAACCTTATTTATAAAACTTCACTTGTTGTCAAACATTCAAATGTAGAAATTTAAATATTCTTTCTTTTCTCATTAATGAAAACAACAAACTTTCTGTATCTTCAGAAGAGTGCTTCGCACCCAAAAGTCGCTGTTAACTTCATACTTAGTATCCAAGTCAAATCTCCATTTTCATTTAAATGTTACTGGTTTTTTATTCGGCAATTGTTCCTTTTCTATTTTACAACACTCTGTCATGATCTTATTGTAAAAATACGTGCATGCAACATTGTACACACTTGTACTCATTGGTACGTGTATATTGTATTATATATATATTTCCATAATATGTATCATCACACGTTTTAGTAGACTAGATACTAACTCGAGCTATTCTGGGAACTAAGTATCGACAGTTACGGTGTTGTAATATGCCATTATCTGTAAGAAAGAAAACTCAATATGTTTTCTAACGAAAAATCTCCTAATAGAGATTAACATTTGCGTTGTAGTTACCTTATACATTAATTACAATCTCATATCAATCCAATAATCCACAGAAAAATATGTTTATTGTCTTAGTTTCCAACATCAATACCCAAACAAATAAACCATCGTATTTCCACAGACAAGTCAACCAGCCTGTTAAAGAGTCACAGAAAAATAAATACAAGTAAATCCATAGAAATAAGAACTGTTCCATTTAGATTCACTGCCACCTAACTTACATTCTGCACTAATAAAGTGCAAGTCCAACCAATGAGAGTTCTATACATTTTGGTGAGCTGTATTACTCATTAGCTGTGAAGCAAATGTTTCAAAGGTCTTTTACCTATTGATTTTTAACCCATTCTAGTGATCGAGAGATCATTTTCTATAATTCAGCCAAGCACTGAATCTATGATGCTCCTCTTACACATCCAAACATTTAATTTAATTAAACTCTAAACCAGAGAGATTTGGTACGAAGCTTCACATGACATGTTTAAGGAAGTAAGTCAACACCTTTATTGGTTGTGCTCTTAAATCTTGGTGGGAGACATTTGCTTGGCCTCACTTACAAGGACTCTTTAGGATGACTTAAACCCTTATCCCATTGGCTTTTTGACTGAGACATCCTTACCATTGAATGTACAGGGTTGTGATTGGTAAAGAAACCCTAAACAAGAACAGAAGAGTGAGTTACCATGGATACCTTATCCACTGGTTCTGCATGACTTCAGATTTTTTTGTGATCCATGACTGTCCTGTAGTATTCCTCCCAGTACAAACAGACTCACTCTAGCTTCACAGACCGACACCTTCACCACACTGTATGTATTGTTCTGCGTGTTGTTGAAAAAAACTTTTGTTAGTGATATCGTTTACCAACTACATCTTCTTATTTCCTCTTTGAGTTTTCAGTGCTATGGACTAAAGCTGAAGCTGTTCCCTTCTGTCTGATAAGTGCCTGGGAATCCTCTAAAGACTGCCTCGTTTAATTTTGGACTGTTCCATCTACACAGCACTGTAACAATTCTCAGTCATTGTAGCTTCCTGAATACCGAGGCTAAACCTCAGGAGAAGAACCTTATACACTATTCTATGTACTCTAGGTAATGCTGGTTCTCCTTCCTGATTCTGAAGCATTACTAAATATATAAAATAGAACTCTTAGACTCAACAACTCTCTTTTACGGCGACTGATCTTGGGGACCTAACTCTTCTCCTTGTTCTACATAAGACAAGTGTAATTTTCTCGTCTTAGAATCTTCAACTTAATAAGTCAAGAGGTTGAAATAATGCAGATAAATACACCCATCCAGAAAAACAGGCTACTATAATATCAGTGTTCCATGGTTATGGCACCCAACTTTCTTCTTTCCTAACTATTCTGAGATATTCTCAGTTTGCCTTGATTTCCCTCAGAGTATTCTGCAGGATCCGCAAGATATGGACTACCAAAACAACTGCTAGACTGCTCAGGGTTGGTACATCACACAAGTGACTCAAGGCCACTCTCAATTCAGTGAAAGTAGGCTTACTTATAAGACATCAAATAACTCAATGACAGAAAAAAATTCTGCCTATTTTGGCACATCGGTTGAGAAAGTACTTTTGATGGCCCTCTGCAGTGACCTTTATTCTGTGCTTAATTCTCTGGATATGAGTAAGTCAAAGTGCAAATGTCAACTTTTCAATTTCAAATATAAAATAGTCAACTGCATTATAAATGTATATCAGTTAACTTGGCATCAAAACACAGTTAATAAATCAAGTTTTCATGTCATATGAGTTTTAATTTCTTATTTTTAAAGTGTTTAAATAAATTCTCAATCTTCATTTCTCTGTATCACGTGACACTTGTGTGTTACGAATCGTCCACTTTAGATATATTCTTTCTATCCTTTTATAATATCCTACGTTTAACATGAAGTGCAAAATCATGGTATAGATATCATTAAGACATAATCTAAATTTACAGACTACATTCCATCAATCTTGTTTCTTTACGTAGATACAATTTACATGTCACACCCTCCTACCACATAATTTCTGTCAAAAATATCAAGAGTTCTCTGAAATGCCCTATTGGATTATTTATAACCAGTAGTAAAAGAAGGTTTTGGTTTACTGAGTTCTTTATAAACTAGTTTGTTGCGACAGTAAGCTTTTAACCAATCGGCGCATGGATTCATTACTACTGTTGCAAAGAAATTATTTTAATCCGTTTATATGTTAGTTATAAACTATTTAAACTATAATAGCATTAAGCCATCATTTTCCTTTCTTACGCTAATATTTTGAATTAATTACTGTATAATTGAAATAAATAAGTAATTATGTTATGTTCTACAACCATACGTACATATAAGTAAAGTTTCTTTGGTGCACAACAGAAGAAAGGCTAAGCTTATGAACAAGATTTCGTGTTTTAATGTATGTGTTTTATCTAATATTATAAACATAGCTTAAGTGTAAAAATTAGATGTTGAATAGTAAAACATAAATAAAAATAAATTTATCGTCAAGGTATGCACATAAGCTGCTTATTTGTTACGTAATTCAATACTTTGTTTACTGTACTGGAACTATTGGCTCACCAGTTGATTTATATTTTTGTTACGCAAATTAGCAGTTAGATAGGCTTTAAAGAACACTAAAACAGTACAATTAAATGAAAACGAGTCTACGTTATTACGAATTGATGCTATTTTGGATAAATAGAGTTGTAATTTCCTATTACGATCTACAACCATTTAAGAAGTGAAAAGGATAATTGAGATTTTTGTTGTTATTACAAGGTTGGTAAGATAGACCAAACCCAAACAGTGTTAGTTAACTTGCTTTCTCTCTCTCTTTCTATATGGGAATATAAGCATATTAAATGAAAATAGAATAAATAAAGAGTTAGATATGGTTGCATATTACAGATTATCAGGTAAATTGTAAACTGCTCTTTATTTATACGGGTTGGATTCTGAAATGTCATCTACAAATAACCACGAGTTAGACTAATTCGAAGTAAGTGATCATGATTTGAATTATTTTAATATTAATAAAAACAATTATATTTTATTAAATTGTCTTATCTCAAATAAGGTATTGCGTCATTTCTGTTAGTTGCATGGCTCTATCTGTGGGATAATTCAACAAAATTAACTGAAATTAGAAACATTATATTGAATAAAGTAAAATAAATTTAGTGATTTACACAACGTTTCTTATAAATATTGTAGAATATGATTAAAAATCGTCTTTCTCAGAATTTCTTAGTGCAAAATATTCAAGCTAATTCATTATATTTCATTTCTCGTGCCTTGCTTTAAATATTGTCTGTAACAGTTGTATACGTTATCAATGTGAATTATCAAAAGGAATTGTAAATACTGTTTTGCGTTAACTTTTTCAGACATACAGAATAAATATTTTTGTTGTAAGGCTAGACGATCTGTATAGTAGGTAGGCAACAAAACAACACTTCGTTAAATACTTCTGGCATTTCCAGGTAGTCTTCAACAAAACAACACTTCGTTAAATACTTCTGGCATTTCCAGGTAGTCTTCAACAAAACAACACTTCGTTAAATACTTCTGGCATTTCCAGGTACCCTTTAACAAAACAACACTTCGTTAAATACTTCTGGCATTTCCAGGTACTCTTGAATGCAGTTGAAAAACCTTTTTGTAAAGTAGAAACAAACAAACAAAGAGCGTACTACTCGATATATTCTTTTATTACTAGTTGGACTTTAAAAGTTGTTTGGATAAATATAAAATTGTTATTTTTCGTATCTTTAAATAAAACTAAGTTAATAAGTGTATATATCTCATATGGGAATGACATGTTTGTTACACTTAAATGAATAAACAATAAAACAAAGTTTGTATGTGTGTGTGTGTGTATTCTGTTCTATTTTTCCTGCAGAGCAGAGATAAAACTTCATCCGTCGAAGGCGCATGTGAAACTTATAATAACTACAGCACGAGTAACAACCCAATATTACGAAGATTTGGAAAGCCGTTCTTTACATATTCTTCCGCAAAAAACAAAACAAAAAACATATGACAGGAAGCCACAAAGAAGGACCATATTAAGTAATTAAAAACTAGTTGTGATAATAAATTCGTTGCTTTTAGTCGTTGAAGATATATCAAGTTAATGCTGTCATACTTTATGCCTATTGTTAATTAGTGTACAAGAATGTATTAAAAATTACTTCTCTTATTACCATATGAATAAGTGAACATTTTAAGGACTATTTCAAATAACTAAAAGGGCTTGCAAGGCGTTAGCCTAAGAGTTGTCTGTGTGTGTTTTCTTATAGCAAAGCCACATTGGGCTATCTGCTGTGTCCATCGAATGAAATCGAACCCCTGATTTTAGCATTGTAAATCTGAAGACTTATGGCTGTCCCAAAGAGGGACAAAAGTTGTGTGTTTAATATACTAAAACTAACTCAAGCATGTAAACCTATTATATATAATCATTAACAATCTGTCAATTACAATACTGTGTATTTTCTATATTATTTCGGCCCGGCATGGCCAGGTGGGGGCATTATAATGTGACGGTCAATCCCATTATTCATCCCTCTAGTCTTACACTGCAAAATTAGGGACGGCTAGCGCAGATAGCACTCGAGTAGCTTTGCGCGAATTTTAAAACCAAAAAAACAAGCTATGTAATTCCTAAAGTAGTAAATAATATAGTCTTACAATTTATTAAAATGAAGTTCTACACTGATAAGCATTCCTTTTAAGGGTCGGACATGACTTGGTGGTATCGTGCTGGGCTGCGTTTCGAGAAAATCACGGTTTCGATAAGCCACGCTTTGCTTTTACAACTGAAGTGACATCATGACCGTTGAAAGCCAATCCCGTTGTTCCAGTTTATTCGACCTGCCAACATATTTCGTGCTTTTTTTTATTTAGTGCCTCGAGCTTCTGTTAACGAATTCAAACATTTATTTCATTTTTTATTCACAGTTTCTATTTCAGTTCACATGAAAGCTCTGTTATATTTTTAATCACTTCTACAAACTCCTCTAATTTTGTTTGTAATTTCTCGACAGTTTCTTAGCATTACTTTAGGTTGTTTTACTTTATTAGCGATAAAAAGTTCAGATTTTCTTTCCAACGTACGGTGATCTAGAAATATAGGTATATAAATATTACATATATATATATATCCTGTGTGTGTACATCTGCAGCTTATTTCTAATTAAATATTCGCTGAAAGACTTCCTACACGTGCCTAATTAACCTTAAACGTGAGAGATATATAAATGTATTGATTGGTTTATTTTTATTGCATTGGAGCCGATTCTGCCATTTTTGAGGCCTTGGGCTCTCATAACTTTCGCAGCCTTACCATTAAACAGTTTCTTGCTGACTGATTTCTGAAAACGTCGCTATTCAACGTAATTCGTAATACAGAGAGCAAATAGAAGGCTTTTCTTCACCCCATCTCTCTTCATAACATTAATGTTGTTCGCCCAAAGACATATAAGGCGTTAGCAGAAACTCTTGAGGTGCTTCACACCACGTCTTACATAATAATGACAACAGAAACTGTGCGGAATAATAGGACTTGTTTGTAAGATAAGAAAGATAACTGAAAAGTGCGTGAACATTTGTGATGTGTCCACTTTGAATTGCAGGAAAATAAAATTGATAGTGTGAAATATTATAATTTTAAGTTATTTCAGCTTTGGAATCTTGATTAGATTTCGTCTAAGCTTTCCATGTTTAGCGCACGAGGAATTATCACAGCATATATCATCCCTATATTTTTCACTTAAACACAGTCATACCTTTTGATTTATCTATAATCAAAAGCGAACGCCTACCACGTCCTTACTTTTAATATTACTCAGTGTTCACTAATAAAATGAAATGGCGAGCGATATTGAATGTGTGTTGGAATTCAGGTATCGTCAGTGTGGAGAACTAAACATTTAATTTTTGTTATTTATATTTTACTGAAGCAAATAAAATTTGTGAATGTGTAATATACTGTTCTATATAGTGGGTTGAAAGACATAGAAAAAACTGTTAAAGTGTGAGTGCTGCTGTTGGGGTAAGAATTTTGTATTGATACACGTGACTAACAAAAATAAAGATATATATTGTTCTTCTAACAGTACATACTGACACGTAACTACAAAAATAATACACACCGTTCATCTAACAGTATATGCTGACAATCGCATATATTGTAAGATAGCGAATTCTACTTTCATCTTATTATGGTTTGTTTATTGTTCATATATTATTCCTTCTATCTTTTAGTTCAACTATGAATGTTTAAGTTACATTAAAGTACTTAATCATTGTTACGTTTTTTATGTATGTAGACTGAACGCAACAGAAAGACACAGATAACAGCTTATATAATTTATTACAATAAACTATTATATATGTAACAGATATAACATAAATTATATAACAACAATGACAGATATTCAGTTTAAAATTAATTACAATACAAAATGGTACTGGCCTGTGTCCAATATAATGATTCAGAATGAAAGTCCAAAAGTCTAGATCAGAAATCCAAAATTCCAGTCTAGGGTGTGAATTTGGTCCCACGAAGAAATTCCGAAGTTTGAATGGAGAAGTCCAGAAACAATTCACAGTTCAATAAATTTGACGAAGTTCTTTTTACGATGTTTTTGATGAATGTCTCACATTTGTCGTTCTCCCACTTTTCCGGTCTCCCCTAAACAGTCCTGTACGTGTTGACCTTCAGTATAACCAGTAATTCGAATGAATCGTAAAGATTGATGAAATAAAATCACAGCTTCTGTATATCTAGCTCTAGTCACAAATACAAGTTGAATAAATACACAGCAAACGTTGAAAATTTCTCGAACAAAGACAATATCTCTTGAATCGAAATAAAAGCGAATGACTGACTCTTCTTTTTCTATCGCTGTCTGTTTATATATTAGTAGGCCTATTGTGTTCTCGAACAATCGCGTAAATTCCCAGCATTCCAGAGTAATCTAGATTCGTCTCGTACATACACCAGGCCATTACAAATGATTGATCTATCTAGTTCTAGAAATTTCTACATGAATAATAACGTATATACATAACGCTTTATACATAACACAGAGTAATCTCGATTAGTCTCGTACAGACACCAGGCCATTACAAATGATCGATCTACCTAATTCTAAAAATTTCTACATGAATAACAACGTATATACATAAGGCTTTATACATAACAATCATCTTCTAGCGAAAGCACGTTGAATTTCAGCGTGTATGTATTGTGAAACTGACACAAGTTCACTTAGCGGTGATTTACAGATATTAATATTCTGAAAGTTGCTGTTTTGAATTAAGCATAAAGCTACACAATGGGCTATCTGTGCTCTGCCCACCACGGGTATCGAAACCCGGATTTTAGCGTTGTAAGTCCGCGAACATACTGCTGAGCCCCTGGGAGGAACTAATATTGTGAAAGATTATGTAAATTAGCTGGTCACATGAGATGTAATCTCGTGATCCAACCATTAGATAAAAATGCTGTCTTAAGCTTAAACAAGTTAGTTCACGAGAATAGTTAAAACAAATTATTGTTGCTCGATGTTGTTATTGATCTTGATGTTGTTGAAATTCGTAATACTGTAATTTATTGGAACTAAGTTTGTTTGTTCTTTCTCTGGTTCTTTTCCATAATTTCTTTGTTTATTGAAATGATTATTCACATCAATATATTTAAATATGTTGTATTGTTCACTAACGCCAGTATGAAATCTTGGCCAGACGCTTGTTTAATAACTATGTTTTTGCTAACCTATAAACTTTATATTCCAATTGTTTGACATTTTTATTTTGAATTTCTGTTGTTGTCCAAGTTTAATAAACTAACTGTTAATTTTAATCCGTTACAACATAACTAAATAAAAAAAATAAATTGTTTTTCTGACAGGATGTACTGATACATACATGGCTAAAACATAATAAACAGTTATTCTGACATTATGCCCCCGCTTGTACAGCAATAAGTCTATGGATTTACAACGCTAAAATCAGGGATTTGATTCTCCTTGGTGGGCTTTGCAGATAGCCGGATGTGGTTTTGTTATGAGGAAAAGACACAAACACACATACTCTGACATTATACAATAATGCAGATGACTAATAAAAATTAAGATACAACGGGAAAGCCTACAAGATGTTCTTATCCAATTTCCCTTACCCACCCATCCTTGGTAAGTGAGAGCTAAAATGTGCTAGGAAAGTCACACAGAAATAATAAAATGTAGGAGAAGACTTTTAGGGTCACCGAACCTTAACCTGTTTCTTGTCTTTCATCGGATCCGTGAGGCGCCATGTTTGAAATTGTGTAACGCAGACAGATGTCTTTATAAGGTTTGTTTTCAGGTACGAGCCTCTTTGGCCTGGCTATAAAAATAATTGGGGATGATGAGAAGCAAGTCGGTACATTGGGTTAACTTATAGTAGTTTTAAATACAGGGTGTCCCAAAACATATATACAAACTTTGAATGACTATAAATACAATGTTTATTAAGATATATCTGGATTTTATAATCCAAGTTTAAGAATAGAAGTGTAGAATCTTTTGAGTTACCGCAGGTGTTCGAAATGATAACCATTCTGATTCAAGCATCACTGATAACGTGAACTAATAGAGTTATAAGCTTCACGAATCATTTCATTTGGTATTTGGGTACATTCTCTTTCAATTGCTGCTCTCAGCTCATTGATTGTTGCAGGTTTTTTGCTATAAACCTTATCTTTGACATATCCCCATAAAAAAAATCCAGAGATGTGTGGTCTGGTGAGCGTGGGGGAATTTAATGCTACTTCTTCGCCCAATGCATCCGTTCGGCAAATTTTCGTCAAGATAGGCCCTCACATTACAATGGTATTGGGAAGGTGCTCTATCTTGCTGGAAATAAAACTCCTCATCTCCAAATTACTCTCGAATGCGTGGCACGAAAAATTCTTGCAGCAAGCTCAGATAAACGAGACCAGTGACTGAGTTTTCAAAAAAGAATGGTCCATCACGTACTTATCACCCCTGATAAGTTTACGTGGTGTTCAACCGTAACATGCGGGTTCTGAGATGCCAAGTAGGTGCAATTGTGGCGATTAACTGAGCCATTTAACTTAAATTTGGCCTCATAGCTCCAGAAATCTTGTTTGGAAACTGTGCATCCTCTGCAGATTTTTCTAAGTACCACTCACAAAATTCAACTCTTCGGTCAGGATCATCTTCATTGAGGGCGTGGACTAATGCCGGAATAAAACTTTTCCAATAAACGTCCTTCAACATGCAATGGACACTTGATTTTGGAATTCCTGTCTCACAGGCTGTTTGCCGAACAGATTTTCTTGGGGATAGGTGGAGACTTTCCAACAGCACTGCTTCTCGTGTGGGATTGGTGAACGATGGATATCGCGGTCTTTCAGAACGCCATTTATGGACGTCATGAACAGTTCCATTTGTTTCAAACTTATTTTTGACGCGAGTAATGGTGAGTCGCGTTGGTGGATCTGTTTGAAATTCCCTTCTAAACCGTCTTTGCACTTCAGCTGCCTTCTTGCACTTCCAGTAGCACTTTAAGATAAATTTCGTTTTCCTTAAATTTTAGTCTTACTTCTGCCATTACTTCAAATCAGTTGCACCTGTAAAAAAAGAAAGTTTTTGTGAATTGTAATCATTCAAAGTGTGTATACATGTTTTTGGGACACCCTGTATATTTATTGATATCCTTATTATTTCCTTGGTGAATATTCGTACATCATTGGGTGAGGTCTGCAGCCGAAAGAAAAGGGTAAAAGTGCATAAGTACATAAAAATAGCTTCGGTATAAAAAAAAGCTCAGAAAACTAAACCGAAATGGTCACAGACATTATAGCTTTGTAAGTTTCTCTTCGACGTTGTGGCAAAGTGAAACGGAACTTTAACGAAACGAATAACTCATTATACATCTCATGTATCATGGATATCTTTAAAAACTGCATGCTTTACGGAATGAGAATCAGAAATTATATTAGGAATATTTTACATATGGTAGAGGGGTATTTCAAAACCGTTTCAAAAGATGCTTTTGGGGCCCGGCATGGCCTAGCGTGTTAAGGCGTGCGCTTCGTAATCTGAGGGTCGCGGGTTCGCGCCAAACATGCTCGCCCTCTCAGCCGTGGGGGCGTTATAATGTGACGATCAATCCCACTTCTCGTTGATAAAAGAGTAGCCCAAGAGTTGGTGGTGGGTGGTGATGACTAGCTGCCTTCCCTCTAGTCTTACACTGCTAGCACAGATAGCCCTCGAGTAGCTTTTTGCGAAACTCAAAAACAAACAGATGCTTTTGTATGTTTCCCATCATTCTCAATTAGTATATCACGTGCAGTTATCATCAGTTTTGGACAGTGTTCATTAGTCCACACACGTATTTTACGTAAATCACCAAACAGCCGTGTAATGTTCAAACTTACTTCAATAAATCTCAGCATCTGATTAGAGAAATATTGCCCACTTCCCACCCAACCCCAGCTTTACAGATCTAATAGAATTTAAGTGTTTGATTTTCTTTTCAAGCATCTTGCATATACTCGGTAAATCAAAAGTCCTGATTTTCTTTATTGTTGTAAAATAGGGGTGAAATACTGAGATCTGTTTGCATATTGAGGACTGTTTGTTATCCAACCTGATGTCATGGTAAAAAGGTCAGTCAAATGTTTTTACCAAAACTATTACTTGGAGGTAAAACGTGTAAAGAAAAAAGTTGTAGCGCATAACAGTATTACCCCAGAAACGTTATTTTTATTATGGTTTTCAAGTAGATATGCATACATTTTTTAATTGAATATATTTCGCTTTAATACAATATGAGTTGTAAAAAAACATGAAATTTATGCAAACTAGAGACAGCATTAGGATAGACCAGGGGTGGGCAACGTATTTTTCATAGTGGTCATAACTGTGCCGAATGAAAACAACGTTGACCACACTATTAAAGCCCCCCAGTGGCTCAGCGGTATGTCTGCGGACTTACACGCTAAAATCCGGGTTTCGATACCCGTGGTGGGCAGAGCATTGTGTAGCTTTGTGCTTAATTCAAAACAACAACAATAACACTATTAAAAAAATGAAAGATGTTAATTTAATCAAAATAATTGCATTTCAACCAACATTCAATGTGAAAATTGTTCGGGGTTTCCATCAACAAGTTTCGTGAAATTTGGCTTAATATTTATGCTCAATGAGCATTTTAGCTCTGCCTTTAAATTTATGTCAGTAAGTCGAGATCTGTATCCAGACTTGAGAAAATCTAGCGAACAAAATGTCGACTCACACACCCATGTAGATCCAAACATGGAAAATAATTTTAAAATTGTTATCTTTAAATTTGGAAGTATCTCATTTATCATAATAGTGAGCCACATCTCTCTGGTAGAACATTTTTTTTTACCTTTTTATGTGTTCTACACTTTGCAGGGTAAGCATCTCATCTTCAAATTCACACTTACCCCCCCCAAAAAAAGATGTACTTTTCTTAATGAAATTTCCTAAGTCAAATTGAAATGGATCTTTCAAAAATTCAAATATCAATTTCAGATTTTTAAATTCGGAGAAACGCGATTCAAAGTTTTGAGATAAATTTTTGATCCAGTTTACATGGATATCATCTATAGCATCAGAAAAATCATAGTCTTTATTATATTCTGGTAAAATTTCTACTTTGCAGAATGTGTCAAATCATTCTTTTGTGCTTGTTCCGCAAGGAAGTTTAGCTTTAATTGAAATTCATGAATAGACTGTGATTGCACGCTTATCTTATCTCTTCCCTGAAGCTTCATATTTAAATTATTCAAGTGAGCTATCATGTTGCACAGAAAGTGCAAATCACACTACCATGACAAAGTTTTGATTTCAGGAAAATTTTCAGTCTTACCCTTTTCAACAAGATAATCTTTTATTTGAGGAAATAAGAAAGTAAATCGTTCCAAGACTATTTCTCTACTTAACCATCTTACATTTGCAAAATCAGTAACATCATCAAGAGTACAGTCATTGCTTTTCTTCAAAGACTCAACAAACTGTCGATGGATAAGAGAGCTTCCACTTCTAATATAATTCACAATTTTTACAACAATGTCTATCAAAGTCTTCAATTCATCACTTTTAGGCATCAGAGCATGTACATTTTCCTGAAGCAAATTGCAATGGAAAGATGGCAGTGTGGACTTCACATTATTTTCAATTAAATGCTTCTTCAAAAGAGAAACAAATCATAATTTCCCCCAAGTCATGTCGGAAGCATCGTCTGTTTTTGACAAAGTCAGTTTTCTTAAATCCAGATTGATTTTTTTTGATATTTCAAGAAATTTTTAAAAGATGTTTTTTTTCACATGTTCGATCTCGTAATTCACAAAGTCCAAGCATTTCTTCCCTTACTTGAAGATCTGAACTTACATATCGAACCAAAAATATCAACTGCGCAGTGTAACAAACACCTGTTAACTCATCTAGCGCGAAAGAAAAATACAAACAGTCTTTTATTTGTTCAAGCAACTTATTTTCTATGTCTTTCGCTAACTTTAGTATTCTGCGAACAATTGTTCTTAGACTTAATTGCAATTTATTTACCTCAGGAAGAATGTCATATTTTATTTTTGAATCATAATTCTCCAACTACAATGACTACAATCAATATTTATTTTACTAGTTCAGCATCAGAAAATGATTTTTATTTTTGAGCTAGAATCCAAACTACTTTATAGCTAGTTAACGTGAGTTGTTCTATCGATGATAAACGTCTTTTCAGGCCTTCCTTTTGTTCATGAAATTGTGCTTTCAGACGGCTAATTTCATTAATATGATTTTTGCTATCAACTGGAAATTTTATATCAAATTTATTTTGAAAATTGTTAAAGTGTTGCTTAAGGTTGTAAACTTTATTGTTTCTAAAAACTGTTACACAAAATACACACTCGTTTATTATTTGCTTCAATCACTGCAAATTTCAACTCCCAACTTTTATAAAATTGTCGTTTCACGTTAGCTCAGCATGGCCCGGTTGTTAAGGCACTCGACTGGTAATATGAGAGCCATGGGTTCGAATCCCCAGTTGTAGAAAATGAGTACATTAAATACATGTCTTATAGTTAAATGCAAAAATAGGAAAATAATGATTCACGTAGTATTTCAGGCTCGGCATGACCAGGTGGTTAAGGCACTCGACTCCTAATCCGAAGGTCGCGGGTTCGAATTCCTGTCACACCAAACATACTCGCCCTTTCAGCTATGAAGGTATTGTAATGTGACGGTCAATCACACTGTTCGTTGGTAAAAGAGTAGCCCAAGAGTTGGCGGTGAGTGATGATTACCAGCTGCCTTCTCTTTAGTCTTACACTGCTAAATTAGGGACGGCTAGCGTAGATAGCCTTCGTGTAACTTTGGCAAAATTCAAAAACAAACAAAAATGCAATAACATGAACAAATAAAATTACCGCGAGCGAGACAAAGAGATACGATAAAAACGCCGGTTACCTTTCTTTTGAAAAGTAAATTCCTGCAACGATTTTATTTTTAGTTTCCTGACATATCTTACAAAAAATATTATCTGTGCTCTTGCTGCTACATGTTATTCATTGGTCATCCTTAGAAAAAGTATTCTGTAAATATAATTATTTATAATTTTCAGTGCACACACCCTCTAGATATGAAAGAAATGATGAAATGTCGCGGATTTATGAGGCAGAATTATGTGGACAAATACTGTCCCAGGAAGACTTTTCATGAATAACGTTACATTTTCCTAATATTAAATGAAATATCAAGGTGTGTAACATTTACTGCTGTAAAGACAGTAACTGTACACTGGATTAAAATATCTAAAATTAATTCACGCAAATATGAAGCAGATATTTACGTGAAGAAACGACGTTTACTCTGCAATCAGTTTAAGACTGTAGTTTTGAGCAATGCCAATGAAACTCACCAGTTGGGTGGAAACACATGTTGTTATTTATTAGTTTTTGTAATACACTTTCAATTCTCGAACACGCTGTCAAGCTGAATAATCTCACGCTCTCGTTTGAACTGACAAGTTTGGTACATTTCAGCAATGATGGTCATTCGTTCTGTCCCGAACTTTGAAACATTCTTGGTAGACTAATGACAGATTAATAGTTTCTAAACGCTTCGATTTTCTTTTTAGTAACCTTGCGCTAATGCAGTTGTCTATATTGTGGTAAACGTGGAAAGCACTTCCCGTATCACCATACACCGTGTTCTGAATGTTTTATCGATACTAGGTATTTATTGGTTGACTACTCTACATGTGTATAAACAAATAGTATTTGTTTCAAGAAAGACAATACAACTTCTGACATTGCTAAAAGGTGTGTAGAATGTCAGAAATTGGAACCTCTTAAACTTTGTTTGTTTGTTGACTACATTTTTTTTTTGGATGATACTTCCATGTATAACGGTTTGTTCGTTTGTTTTGAATTTCGTGCAAAGCTGCACGAAGACTATTTCCGTTATCCGATCTAACTTTAAGCAGTGTAAGACTAGAGTGAAGACAGCTAGTCATCACCACCCACTGCTAACGTTTGGGCTAGATTTTTAAAAGCGATTAGTGGGATTGACTGTACATTATAACGTCCCCACGGCTGAAAGGGTGAGCATGTTTGATGTGACGGGCATTCGAACCAGCGAACTTCAGATTACGAGTCGAATACCTTAACCATTTGTCCAAACATAATGCTCGGTTCAGTCTTTATATAATGGATATATTTTTGAAACTCCAACCGGACGGGAAGATTTTAGGAAAATAATCTATTTTTGAAAATGCAAATAATGCAGTATATATAAAAGTAAATAAATACAAATATACCTATTGAGCTTAATAAGTTGATACGCGAAAGCTGATTTTTCAAAATGCTAATTAAATTTAATATCATTTCTCTACCGTGCTTTGGTATTTTATCCACTCCTGCCAGTACTTAATTATTAAGTACTGAGTTCAACTGAATCCTCTTTAAATAAGGCGCACAACTGCTGTCACTTATACGGAAACTTGTTCAAGTTCTTTAGACTCTTAATTAAAAATAATATTAATCGAACCAGTTCGTCTGTTCTTAGTCTGAGATTACGTTTTTACTTACTATTTTTGCAATCTAAAGAATCATGTATACGAGATAAACATTTAATGTGATTCGAAAAAACTTGTTGGTTTGCATTTTATGGCGCAAAGCATCTAAGTTATCTGCGCCACAGAAAGTGTGGAAAACTCCAAGGAATATCAATTTGGCTTTAGTATTCAATAATGCAAGTTCCTTAGTGATTGGCTGTAAACGATAAAACCGATGATCCATCATTGGCTGGTTTCTTTCTATTCTCATAGTTCATAGTGAAGGTGTAACGTCCCTGATACGCACACTCGCTGACCATACAAACGTTATGTATATATACGAGTGGAGAAAAAGCAGATTTTCGAAGACCTGAAAACTATACTTATTAACTATTTACAAGATGAGTAAGATAGTGGCGTTATTATTCACGTTTCTTGTAGTATTCATCCAGAATGTGAATGGGCAGCACTTAATTCAGGTAAACCACGTATAAAATATTATTTTCTCATCATATATTTCAGAATTTTAATTATCACTCAAATAAATAACCGGATTTCATAATTGTAAATCTCGTTTATCTAGTTCTATAGTTTTTTAGTGTGTTTTTGACGCTAGCTGTACTCGCTACTATTATTATGATTAAGTTAATGCAGACAATCGGTTATTGTGAAAGTTCCAAGTGTATTGGGTAAGCCTTGTCATTGTTGGGCTTCCTTCTTCTGTATTGCAAGAAACATCACAGCAACAGTGGCTAACAACGTAATAATGTTGATTGATTATCAATAAAGCCTAGTAATCCTAAATCCTCAAACACGTGTAGTTGCTTTATTAGATACATAGAATGTTTTTAAATTTCAGATTGCACAGAAGTTAAGTAAAATTTAAAATACAAATAACATTATGTTCATTGTCATACGTGTTGTATTAATAAACCATATAATTCTTGTATGAAATTTGTTGTTTTAGCTTTACACAATATGCTAACAAAAGTGACATATGAAAAAAATTCTTAAGGTAGTGAGATTGTTTAGTAACGTAATCAGCTCTGTAAGAATAAAGGTAATGTAACGTTAAGGTTAGTGAGATTTGGAGCAAAATGTATAAATGTCTGTTTTCTCTTACTGAAAAAGACAGAGTTCCACCTGTAATTTTAACCTTTTAAATTTCCACTTTTAATATATTTCTCATTGAAAAAAACAAGAGAAAAATTAATTAATTTCGTTCAAAAAACATGGATTGAAAATAAGAAACTGTATCTGCTCAGGATACCTCCGGCTGTATTTTATTAACTTTATTGAAAAAAACAGACATTGTTAAATGATCGAAGTCTAAAGCCCTCTTACTAACTTATAATTTTCAATTTTACGTAAAACGAATCTATTGTTATATTTCACGGACAACCCCATGTCAAGCTATTTTTAATATCCTCAATAAAAGTGGCAGCATTAACCCTCGGAACCATTTTAGTCTTAAAATAAACTCTTACATCATAGCTTTCCAACCTGCTCCCGGCAGGTTTGTGTGGTTATCAAGCATAGGAAGGATCACTTAGTTAAAAGTTAATTTTCTAAAATAAAGTATAAATCACTTATTACACATTTTTAATGAGCAAGGTATTCAAATAATAATAATAATAAAAGAGAGTTTTTTTTTGAATTTATAAATAACAGTTCAGAAGCTAAACTAGTCTCATCAAGTTCAGATCTCCTTTATAAGCAAGTTCTCTTTTACACAGACTTTTTTCGTCATTAGTCCTTACGTAGTTCCTGAAATAATTTGAATAGATGGCCACGTCTCACTCACCTCTGCTCTAATACATTTCATTTATTTGATGTTCTCTCACTAGCGTCATCATAACTCGGGTTAGTAAGACTTTTCAACTATCAATATCTTAAAAAGCAAAGTATTATTTTTATATTACTGTTAATTATCTATTATGGAGCTATAAGTATACGGTGTTAATTGTTAACTGTCTACCAACTGTTTCGAAGTTGAACAGTCCTGCTTTATACCCAATATCAAAACCTTATTGTAAACAATTATAGAATGTTCTTGTTATTGATTTTAGAATAATATTGAGCCGATTCCGAGACATTTTAGAAGACTGAATCGCATGTTTGAAGAGTATTATGACACTCCAATCGAAGAAAATGTGGAATCTTTCCTCAATGTAGGGCAACAGTGGCCTCTGTGGTCCAGACGACACCTGATCAACAACGTAGAGGATAAAGGATCGTACAAGAAGAGAACCTTTGACGAAATAGATAGAGCTGCCTTTGGAGGTCTTAAAAAACGAAACTTCGACGAAATTGACATGGCTGCATTTAGTGGTCTCAAAAAGCGCGAATAATGGTCTTGCTCCAAATGTTTATAATGTTAAAATCCCCAATATTTTGTTCACTTAAACGAACAAGAGAAAGTCGTAGTAAATATTGTAGTTCATGATATGATGAAGTTGAAATTATCACACAAATGATAATATATTGATTGTAAAATGTACATAATTCTTTTTTAATGAAAATACAACAGTACTTAATGTGTTTACTTTTGATTAAATCAAAGTAAATTATTAATTCGTAAAGCATTTAAACAAACTCCAATTTTAAATTGAAATCTTTTCACGCACATTTTGAATGTTTACACATAGCAATTGAAACTTCCAACTGGTACCCTTTACATTCTATACGTTTATGTCGGATTAACGTGTGCAGAAACTGGAACATTTTACTATAATATACTATGTGTAAGAACATATATTATTCAGAGAAACTAAATGTAATAAAATCATAGCCTCTTGGGAAAACTAGAATTTTGAATTTACTGTTTGAAAATAAGTTTTTTCCTTATACCGTAATCTTTGGTCAGCAATGGTTACAATTTTCCTTTTTCTTACACACTTAAATAAATTATATTCAGTTTCCCTTTAATTTTATGGTAAATTCTTTTAAAATAGTTCTGAATCATAATGCGTATTACCATGTGTGGGATATAAAGACAAAGAGAGTTGTTCTTGTAAGCTCATCGTGTTGTGTAGGAAATAAAATCAATTCTTTAGAGATTCGAAATTAAAAACTTTAGCTAATCACTATTCCTACTGTTGGAACAGATTGATAACTGTGTGTGCTTTTTGTATGCATTTCTATATAGTCAGTTGGGCTTTCTATCCAACAAAACAAGGACGTTTTCATGCTTACTCCAATGATGAGTGACGTAGCAACGGCTAGTAACTTAGTTTGGCATCAATCCTCGAATACAAGTTGTTTTTTTTCTGTTTCAAAAATGCTCGCAAAACTACGATAGCCATACCTCATTTTTAACTGAAAGTTTTAAGGTGAGACAACTGATCAACAGTAATCTCAGATAAAAGAACAAGAGTTTTGACCGTCACTTATATAGTGTACCTTTGACCAGAAAGTGCAGAATTCCTTTCTGTCTACCCGTGGTGGGCAGAGCACAGATAGCCCATTGTGTAGCTTTGTGCTTAATTCAAAACAACAATAACAACCTTTCTGTCTGGCTTGCTCAGGTGGTTAAGGAACTCGACTTGCAATCTGAGGGACGCGGGTTCGAATCCCCGTCCCATCACACATGTTCGCTCTTTCAGTCATGGGGCATTATAACGTTACTGTCAATTCTACTATTCGTTAGTAAAAGAGTGGCCCAAGGTTGTGGGTGGTGATAGTGATGACTAGCTGCTTTTCCTCTACAGTCTTTTACTGTTAAATTAGAAGTGGCTAGTGCAGATAGAGTTCGTATAGCTTTGCTCGAAATTCAAAATAAACCTTTTAGATAAAGCATTCGAAGCTGTATGTCATAAGAGTCTGCGGTTCTGCAAGTCAGAAATGAAAATATCGCATGGTATTATTCGTTGGCTGTCCAACTTGTCTAAAGACAGGAAATTCAATATAAAAGCGGAATAAACCTTTTCGAATTCATTTAATCAGACAGGTGTCCAACATTCTCTTCATCACGAGCGTCAACAATGTCTCTAAATGACACAAGTCATGGTTTTTCGTCGCAGTTTGCAGATGATGTAGCAGTTTAAAAAGTGCTCCAGCCTCGTTTACTGTAGCCACAAACATCCATCCTTAATTAAATAAAACAACACAATTCTTCCAAAAATATCGTATTAAAATCAATGTAACCAAGATTCAATTACTCGTTTTCGAAAAATTAACTACACACACACACACAAAGACCTACCAGAACTGTGTATGAATGGAGCACTTCTTTTGTTTGTTTGTTTTTTTGGAATTTCGCACAAAGCTACTCGAGGGCTATCTGTGCTAGCCGTCCCTAATTTAGCAGTGTAAGACTAGAGGGAAGGCAGCTAGTCATCACCACCCACCGCCAACTATTGGGCTGCTCTTTTTACCAACGAATAGTGGGATTGACCGTAACATTATACACCCCCACGGCTGGGAGGGTGAGCATGTTTAGCGCGACGCGGGCGCGAACCCGCGACCCTCGGATTACGAGTGCACGCCTTAACGCGCTCGGCCATGCCAGGCCTTAAGCACTTCTCCAAATTAAAACATAAGCTAAATACCAAGGTCTAATATACGTCACAAAAATAACTTGGGTTATACACCTAAACAATAAAAAACACACTAAAGTTTAGCAATGCGCGAACTATGCAAAAAGGTAAAAATAGCGGAGTAACAGCTAAAAACATAGAAACAGCACCAAATCAAATTAAAGCTAAATTGTCAATTCTACATAATACACTATTTAGAACATAACAGCTAAACCAATTTCTTCAACATTTACGCACAAAATACGTAAATATAGAAATACTAACCGACCGACTACTACACAGCTCATTAAATTATTTCGTAAAAACATTTGCAAAATAATAACTTACTGTGTGAACTCGACCGTTTTTGCATACATGATGAAAATAGTCCTAAATACATGTTCCCTTTTAACATTTATTAGAGAAAAAAAAATACAGCCACCTAGTGTTAAACATAGGCACAATGAACAATTCTAATTCACTATGACAGTACTAAGAATGGCTATATATATGCAATTACTCTTGCTGATATTTAAAATAATTGAAAATGTGAAAAATACAACTGGAACTGTTCATGTTGTATTTATAGCACAATCGGATAGTGATAGTGCATTCAACACACTAATGTAATTGTACACATCGACATGACCCCGAGAAGGGTCAGAATGAAAGCGTTGACCAGCTAAACTCTGGTAGTAATTAAATAAATATTTAATAGAAATTAATCAAGTGCTGAAGGGAAAAAAGAGGTCTATTAAACCTGGCCCTCCCAGGTCTACAAGACCCAAATATAGATACCTGAAACAATAACTCCTGGAGTGGCTTTGACGTGCTCGTACTGTGAATCCACGCCTGGCCCCAACGATATACCAAAACAAACATTATTCTGTACTGAATAGCTTGAGCTGCTTTCGAACTCAAATTAGTCAGTTTTGTTTTTACGTCTGTTAACAAGAGCTAATCTTAACTGAAGCTTACGAATGGGAAGTAACAAGTTTATTTATATCACATTAGATTATTACACATCCTAATTTGGTGTTACTATTTTTTTGTTGTATTAATTTCCATTTAGCTGTGGTTACAAATTCATTCAATCGCCATGGTGGAAACTTAATTCCTCCAATCGAAAGTTGGTAACAACCGCAACCTCCGTGAGGAGAACATTTCATAGTATAACAAGTTTTAACGGCTAACTTACAAGACACATAAAAAAATCGAAGTTTAGCGACACCATAGTAATTTAACTATACGAATTATTTAATATATTATCACTCAACGGAAAAAAACTGTTTTAATGATGCAAAATGCAATGTTGGTTTACATTAATATCTAACTTAGTGACTAACTTCGTAAACCGAAAAACCTGGACAGTTCAGCCTTCTCCCCAACTTCGAAAATAGTTATTACAAATATGAAATTTAACTTTATAGAACTGTTCCACAATATTTTCTTTGATGATAGACACAAAATAAATAATAAAAATGGTCAAATTGTACTTAGAAAGACATCTTTAGTTATTCATTTTGTTCAATGATCTTAAAATGGGCTATTTCGTATCCGTATTTAGTTGATAATCTTTAACATTTTCAAATATTCTAAGTTTTTAGCATTACTTTTACGCTTTTCAAAGATATTTTTTGTAAAAACTTAATGAAACTCAGACATTTTGTTTTCATCACGTCATAAAAGTAACTATAGTGTTTTGATTATGCTGATTACATCAGCTTTCTCCAAAATTTAGACCAGCGCAGAGCTGGGTTTCTTACGCGTATAAAGTTTGACGGTATGAGTACGTGTTTTAACAACACTGAACAAGTTTATTAAGCCTACTACACGTTTGTGATGCGATGTGACCGAGTTTGATGTTTTATTATAAAACCAGGTTTTGTGCATCCCAAGAACTTTACTTAGGATATTGAGACAAATTACCGAAAAACGGGGCATGATGTAGGAAGATGCAAAGTGAGGGATACTTGGCTAGACACGCGGAAAATATAATTAACAGTTGCTATACAAGTCAAGTATGTACGGGTGACACGGCACCACGTGGTTCCGACGACTACCCTATTAATATCACTCCTTTAAGTAATCTGAATCATAGCAGTAACAAACGTAGATAAAACTTGTATCCACTCTTGTCTTTCCACATACTTCAAATTCTTTCTTGAAGGTTTGCTATTGTTTCATTATAATTAAATTTTCCACACTAAAAACAGTTTCATTTTAACTACTTTACGAAACGATAAAAGCCTTAAAACAGATCTATTTTAGCAGGTTTTAAATTTCCTTCATGTAATTTCATCTACCTTGCAAACAATAAAATAGAAGTAAATATATATAGAGAAAACACGAGTGGTATTTTAGATGTAAAATCGAAAAGCCTTCAACTGTCGCATAAGGGCCACAAATTAAATCATCCAATTTTATTCTCTCATGTCCACGTAAAATGACAGAACTATCCTAATCGATCAAGCAAAATTTATGTATTTGTCAGACGGTCGCGACAGGAGTTCATTTATACTAGTAGTCTTGTACACGTATTTCCATACTATTTTTCACAAAACTGTGGGGTTAACCATTAGAAACAAAACAAAACATAAGCATTTTTATCACACAACATCAAGTTTTTAATAAGGATTGCTAAATGGAAGTTTAAAAGTGGAATCCGATTTTAATGGTTTAATCTACACGTCTTTATCGTGACTAAATACCACCTGGTATCTTATTATTTCAGTTCATATCTCTCTACCTCAGACAAAAATCATGTTGCTATGTTTTCAACCATTTTTTTCACTTGGTTTATTTTGGTTGCAAGCAGTAACTGAAACACGCAACTTTTTTTAACTTTAAGTTCTGATGATAAGACTACATTTTGAAAGTCAAATTCCATGCCACACCTAACATATAACATTTAATAAGGTGTGCATTTGTACGTTTGAATTCTTCTAGGATCATTGGACAATAACATGCCCGAAAATGTATACAGTTACGGAATATCGTCTAATTTGTTTGTTTCCAGATTTCTGAATCTCATTTATAAAACTGAAAAATATCCAGAAAAAAATCCCTGATAACATGTTGCATCAGATCAGTAATCCTACAAATCCACATCATGATATATTTGACATCACTGTTTGTTCTACAACAGAATTTAAAGAGAGTATTCTATGAAACAGGCCACAAAACAATAGCCTTCAACCTTCTCTAAAAATTAATACAAGATATCAAATACACCAATATAATGTATTCAGTAAGAAAAAGACTGTGCATAATCCTGCAAAGAACTAACGTTTCAGATATTTAGGGTACACAGCTGATTAATATCCATTTTACCTGTTCTACCAGTATTCATAGAAATACTATATATACTACAGCAAAAAATTCCAAGACTTAAATGCTTTCTAATTTTATTGAAGATATATACTTGGTTTACTACTATTAAAGATGTTTCAATCAGACACCAAATAGGTATGGAACATATTCAAGCCATTACCACTGAAAGCATAAGCTAGCAAAAAGAAAAAAGTATAATACAAATACAGAAACGACGATACAGTGCTGAGCAATTTATGTAGAAAAAATGAAGTATTATCAGTAAGTCATAAAAAACAACACTTGAAGTTTAACCACGAACAAACTTTACTGTGGTACACATAGGACTGTAACAAGAAAATCTTTCTAGTGGGACATGGAGAATGTAGCTTGATATTAGATAGATCACGGGTGACCAACTTTAATGAAGAAAAAAAAGGTAAGTGTAAGCGAAAATTTACCCTTCTCACAAGTGAGGTCTTACTGAAATCAGATATATACATATTGTATCCAACTGATTACAATTAAATTTTATATCAAGTTAAATGAAAACATGTTCTACTTGTAAAAGGACTGCTGTGTAAAACCCAGTTCTTTTTAAAACTTCAACCCTTCTTTTATATATGAAAGCAGCAGTTTTAATGGGCATATACTAGTGGACATTAATATTTTTTTATATTACAGAATCCTTTATTTACAAAAGTGGTTTTAATTTATAGAAATAATTTCCATTCAACCAAATTCATTTGTGTTTTCCTCTGATTGGAAATTCTAAAAATCCACAAAAATCTTTTCTTCCAGGTGATACAAAACCGAATTTGAATTAAAACTTCTTGAGTGAAATAAATAATCCCTTGTCAAGCTAATTATAAAATGTTTGACAACAGTTTGCCATGAGTAGTGTCATACAATGGAAACAAAAATGTTCATTTATTTGTTTTTTTCAAATTTTATACAAAGCTGCTCAATGTTGAAGTGATAGACTAGAGTGAAGGCAATTAATGATCACCAACCTTCACCCATTAGGCTCCTCTTACCAATGGGATTGGCCCTGACATAATAATGCTCTCATAGCTGAAAAGATGACCATGTTCATTAATAGGATTCAAACCTACAAGTCTGAGTTTGAAAGTAAAGACCCTAATGACTGGGTCATCAAAAAGTGATTCCTGAGGAGCCAGTATAATAATACTGTTAACACAGTTACTACTTTATAATATCAGTTTGGTTTAATTGTAAACTGATGCTTTGTGTTGTATGAACTGATGACATGGACAAGAAAAAAATTAAAACAACAACTTCCTTCCAATATTTAATTTTCTGATTAGCCACAATACTTTAGAATAGCAGTTACATATATATATTTATATATATATGTACACTTTCAACATTTTTATCATATGCAAGCGCATGGTCAGGTTTTACCTACCTAATCAAATAAAGTATAAGATTAAACCAAATCCTATTCCCATTGGAAGGAAAGCCATTTGCTACTTTAAATGTAATCAACTTATTACAACCAATAAATCACACTGAAATATCTGCCAACATAATAATTGAAAAAAAGACTTCTTGTATGAAATATATAAAGGATAAGTTGTAGGTATGCAAGACATGTTCTACTAAGGTTTCATGATTAAGCACACAATATGTCCTTATGCCCTTTAGTAGAAGTAGCATTGTAGCAAGGTAGGAAAGTGAATTTTCACAGAATTAGCCCTGCTTTACATTAAATACCTATCAGTTTATGTACAGTTTAAACTTAAATAAACCACTCAGAAAGTTACTATAAATTTACATAATTAACATGGAATTTGTGTTATCAAATAAGTTTTGTTCTGTAGTTACTTTATCATTGCTAAAATACCACACGACAGTGATGTATAATTTATTCTTACTTTTAGTTGAGGCCACATGGCCAAGTAAAATCATGTCAGTAATCAAAAAAAAATGTTAAGGAGAAAAAAACAACTAATTACAACTCATTGCTATAAACTTATGTATACAAATTACCCATATCAATTTCTGCTACATTAAAAAAAAGAACTGTTATTAAAATATGTTAACACTTAGTAGTTTTACAAGCTTTGAGTTTAAACACTTTGTGTATGACAAATTGCTTCTGATCAGTGCATTTTTACCTTTCCCGATATTTTCTGAAAATTACAAACATTTTGTAGATTTTGTGAGACGATGAAGATCACATTAAATCCTAATATTTTATTAAACAACTTTTTCACGAAAAGAGAGTTCATGACCTATCCTTTAGCACAGAGGTCAAGTTGATTCTTCAGACTCTTCCTCTGCTTCTTTAAGCCATGTGAAAAATGCCATCACTGACTTTAGTGCAACTCCTTTTCCTTCCTGCTCAACAGGGTCTGTGCTCTGCTCCCACTTTTTAAAGGCCTCATCTGAGACCAAGTCCAAATTATATAAGACATTGAAAATGTCTAGTAACAACCCTATGAAAAAAAATAATTTTTTTTTATTTACAGGCTGAATGAGTTTTTGATTTAAACTTCAAATATACAAATATGTAAAGAATAAAATTAAGTGTTGCTAATTATTATTATTAGATACTAAATCAATCATTCATTGATATATAATTACCTTTCAGTCACTAAAAAATTCGTTCAAACGCATGTAAGAACAATTATGGGCAAAGATTGCTTGGACATTAACAAAACTGACGAAAAGGTATTATATCTAAGTTTATTCAGTTTGACAACAGCTTTATCATTTATATTTACAACAATTATGCAAGATTAATATGCAAAAAGACAATAATTTGAATGATCTATTGTTCAACTATCCAGTAAAATACTCTTTTCTTAATATTAAGTCAACTCCTATAGAACTAATACATCTCAATATGACCTTATTTTTACTTCCAATAAAATCCTTGGTGCTAAAGCCTCAAAAAGAAATTTTTTTGAATAATTTAATTTCCTTAAATCAAAAATTCTCTCTGAAGCTAGTGCTTTTGCCACCTGTAAAATAATAAAAAAATGAGTGAAATACTTTTCATAATCCATTTTAGTTATTTCAACTAAACTGCTGTTTGTTTTTGTTTATCTTGTCAAAATATTGTTTGTGTATAGTTTTACATACACACACACCTTAGTTTTTCAATGATAAATCATTACAGACACAAGCAAACTGAACCAGGAATTAAATTCATACCTAAATAATCTTATACCTAGAATAACTGGTAATAGATGACAACAGAATATGAAACTGGTTTAAATACTAACAGGATTATACAAGAACATTTTTGGACTGTGATAACAGTCCAAACTCAAACTCTGAAGAATCTTCAATTATGCCATACAGGATTAAACCTCCATTACTTATCAAACATGCTCACCATTCAGAAATTATAACAATGACCAGGATAAAATATGAACAAGCATGATTGTGATACCTAAACCTTTTCCTTGTAGAAATATTATTTTCCTTGTACTTAACCAACTTTAAGAACTGGTAACCACAAAACTATACATACCATAACTGAATTTACTAAGTATATCTAAATAAAATTTGACAAGCCTTTAATAAAGCCCTTATTGAGAACAAGATTTTATGACAGGACTAAATATATTTTTTTCTCCATTTTACAGTTTCATATTGCCTTTACATAATCTCTAGAACCTCTTAACTGGGTATCAAGCCATCCTTGCATATCTGTTATTTTTTTCATCTTACCATTGTATGCAGGTAAGGTCCATTTGGCTGATCTCATAACCATCAGTAAAAATACAAAGCTATATTTCCTTTTTCTAGAACAATTACAAATTACAACAGACAATTAAAAGTTATTTATCCTAAAATTTTCAGTCCTTTAACCTTTTTTTCTTTGAACCATGAGTAACTGTTAATCTGCCATGATAAGCAATTAATTATTCAGAAGCAGTTCACATGTATTCTTCACAAATATTTTTTCACTAACATATTCTTATCTAACTTTATAAATTTCTAACATTTAAGTTTTGTTAGTTTTATTACAATAAAAAGAAATATACATAAAAAACAAAGACATTTAGTACTCACATATGAATCTTGTAAATTTTGGCAGTTTAAAGTTAACCATAGTTTATGATAGTTGTTGTTAGTACTTCACTTAAGTTTCATTTCATATATCCAACTATGAACCTACACTATTAAAAAGAGGACAGACTACCAATGTACAATAATAATTGCAATTTACCTGGCTTTCCAGGTAAGCTATAAATCATGCTTAGCTGTTTCTGTTCATATATTTTTATGGATAGCAACAACAGATTCGTACAATAAAAAATTCTTTCTGTTGGTCACAAATAATAGGAAATGTCAGAGTTAACTTCTGACAGGCTTTAAAAGACTGGATGTAAAAGGAGGGCATGGGATGTGGGTTTGATTTTCTAGTTGATATATTAGTAAAGTGAGAAAACTGGAAGCTATACATTTGGATTATGTCTTAGAAATACTTACACTAAAATGAGTAATTCATATTTAAATTCAGGGTGGAAATAATATTTAAAATTGACAATTTAGAGTGTAGAAGTGTCATGATGCAGAAAAGTGAAGATTGAGAACTCATTTAAAGATTTCTTTTGGAAGTCAAAAATCCAAAAAAAATAAATAAATATATATATATATATATGTACTTGATTATAAATTGATTTTGATGAAAAGTTTATTGATACATATTAAAAAAGTAGTCTGTAATGGATTTAATATTTTTTTAAATTACTGTGTTTGTTTTGGTTTAATATATATTCAGAAATGTATGTAACTTAAACGTGTATTGCACAAGTTCTGCCTGTTCTCTAAATTTGTAGAAGATTCTCGAGCATAAAAATCAACAAGGTACAAGCTGTGTACGCAATACTGATAACTGAAAGTACTGTTGCCAAGTGAACTTTTTTACAACTTTGCCTGAAGAGTATAATTCAACATGCCAAGAGACAGATTAAATAATATTGTTAATATGTTAAAGTCAGTATACTATAAGCTTTGGATGATATAATTGTGATAAATGTTTATTAATTGAAACACTACAGATATTTGACCAGGAACATTTATAAATTTCAATCATTACAATTCATTTAACTTCAGTGAATTAACTTCAAACATTAGTATTTCAAGGAGGACATCAAATATTTTCATTGACAAAAGTCAACTTGTAAGGAATGTAAGGTCAGCCAAGAACAAAGAGCTAGCAAGCTTAAGCAAAGTGTAAAAGCATAAATTCAGAATTAATTTGATTGTCATGGACCATCAATAAAATATTCAGTTCTAGACTCAGTATTATTTGTAAGTTTGTAAAACTCTTATATAAATCATAATTATCAATTGTATTATTATTATTATTTGCAAATTAAAATATATTTGTGTTAAGAAAAAAAAATTCTGTGTATCAATCTTTATGGCAAATATCATAAATGTGATACAAACTAGCATTTAATTAATTTCAGAATCAAAATTTCTGGTTATTTGAAATCATAATACATATGTAACATAATAAATAGGAGACTCCCCCAATGTTAATTAGAATATATAAAAGTTTAATTTCTGTATGTAACTCTATAAAACGATCATGGAATTTATACTGTGACCTAACTATATCTAAAGGGTTAATCTGATTACTTCATGAATGATTTATTAATGAAACTTCACAATTCTTTCAAGACCATAAGATCACTTTTTTCAGAATTTCCAATACAGAAATTTTTAAGAGCTTATTTTACATAACATTTCAGGACCTGTGTGAACAACTTCCACTTGTAATAAACACCAAAATAAATTATTTCAGTTTAAATACCATTAAAGCTCAAAAGTAAAGTTTTTAGAGTGAAAATTAAAGGAAGGGTTATAAAAATGATTAAATATTTGTAATCTAAAACAAAGAATATAAAACACTGGGTGAATAATAGCTAAGCAAGTATGTATCTATTCTCACTGTAAGTACTGTCTTTGATTGTATACTAATGCATTTACAACAGTATCTATTTACCATGAATCCTGTCATGTATTTTATTATAGCAACAAAGCAATGCTAAAATAGATGCTGAATTTATAACATGGTTTATCTAAATATGTAAAAGTTTTAACTAATACATTATGAGAAAAGATCTCAAATTAATTCATTTAAAAATCTAGTAACTACAACTTGTATTTTGACAGTTATGATATAGTAAACACATGCTTATTAATTTAATTTTAAAATATTTGAATTGAATAACAGCAAATTAAACTATTTTAAAATGTATCAATTATCAAAGCTTACTTGAATACACAATTATTATAAATGTTATTCTTTTACATCATTTGAAATACAGTATTTAAAACCATACTTTTGTTATAGAGTTTTATATCTTAATGGTTTGATGACTATTATACCTTTAGGATGTTCGAGTTTATTGACAAGAGCTTGGAGACCATACAAAGCTTGAAGTTCTAAATCTTCGTTGCTATCTAGGTACTTCTGAAGCACTTCAGCTCTTTGTGATATCATAGGATCACAGAGTTCAGAACTGTTTCCCTCTCCTAGAATATGGAAAAGATAATTCAGCCTGAAAAACTTTAACTATAAATTTATGAAAAACAAATCTAACACATATGCAGCCGATGTTTTTTATTACCATTCTTGAAACTGCACAGTAACAATATTCATTGTCAAATAAGATATCCAATATCTACTATTTAGAAATGTTTCAGCAATGCATAAATATAGGTTATTATGTGTGACTAAAAGTAGAAACATGAAATAATCAACTTACATAGGTTTGCAATACTTGGGTGAGGGTTGTGTTCTTTATCTCTATGTATACAACTATTATGAAATGCACACAAACCACAATGATGAGTGTTTTTATTAAGAATATGATACAAATGGCTGAATAAAGCTTTGTATCAAAAGTAGGTAAAGTGTCATAGGTTAATGTTATATTTTAAAGAAGTTTAGATGAAAGGTTGGCACTGACTTTGAACAAAATAAAAAATATATTCAGAGGATAACAAAAGAAATTTTTTAACTCGATTTTTTTCATATACCATTAATACAAGTGTCAGTCATTATACACCTATTCATATTCACAGTTAAATGGCCATGATCTTTTCTTCTCTCTCTTGAATTTTTGCCTCTGATACAACTAAATCTAACTTTTAGTAACACACTATAAATACAAGTCACTATGTCCAACACATCTTGTAGTGGAATGTAAAGCTATATAATACTTGTTTCAGCAATGTACAAGTTCAAATACAGTTAGTATTCTAACATTCTTTGTAATAATAATATTAACAAAATACTAATACAAAGGAGTAAACACCTATATAAGCTTTTATGGAAAACCCACTTGAAGTTAGTAACTGTTTTTGCGTTACACTTTTAGCATTAGCTGCTTCAAGCTCACAATGACTGTTAATCGGTTTAACTTTTAAAATTGTTCAACAATGGCCATTTTAAAACGAACAAATATCTCTTTTACAATATTTTCCCTCATGTACTAAAATTATTACTTTTCTACATGAATTTAACAATCTCATTAGCCAGCTAACACACAAGTCTATAAGCACAGTAAACAAATTTACTTGAAACTGTAAAAAAACTTACCAACTATTGCATTCTCAACAATGGCAGAGATCAAGGCACGAATAAACTGTGAAGTCTTGCTTCTCTCTTCTCCAACATAAATCTACATGAAAAACATAAAAAATTATACAAGTATACATATATATATATTTAAAATTTATAAATTCCAAAGCACGTCACACTCATTTTATTATTTATAACACAAATGTGTTACTTTATTTCTGATAATAAATTCATATTTACTATATTTCATTTTATAAAGGTAAAAAAACCAACAAAAACCGAATCAGTGCAATGCTACACAGAATGCAACTTGACCACTGTGAGAATGAGCCCTAGATTCCAGATTTCAATGCTAATCTAAAAATTACTGCTGACCAACTAGGAGGAAAAAGATTTAGTAACATGAGAAAATGTTTTTACTGACAACAAAGTGTGATTATAAACAAATATATTTATTACAGAACAACAGTATTAGACATCAAGTGTATTTTGTAACACATTTTCTTTATTCAGTCTTATGATTTCCCAAGAAAAAAAAGTGGATAATAGTATTTCAACTACATGTTGTCAGTAGGAGCAGACATACCATTGTTTAAACAATGTAATACACTCTTCTTCTCAAAAAAACTGTAAAGAACAAAATAATGATTGTATTGTTAAAAGATGAAATACAGCAAAACTTGAAAAAGTTAAACTTAACAACATTTGTAATAATGTAGTTCTTTCAAATCATCAACACATCCAGATAGTCAAATTAATCACTGAGTACTGTTGACACTCTATTAATAGTATGTATTTTCAACTGGCAAATGTTAGGGTGAGAATGAAAATGGTAAAGAGAAAAACTGAATGCACTATAAACTTACCAGTTTATTATTTTATACACCACCAACGATTATATAAATTGCATAATCAAAGTGGTATTTCATTGTCTTTATATAAATCACTCTGTTGATGCCAGTTATTTATTAACAAACTATGTAGTACTGCTCAAGAATACAACAATCTTCTTCATAAGAAAAATGTAATCATAATATACTTTGAACTGGATCTTCTTGTTTGAACCAGATGATAATGTCTTTAACGTTAGATCATAAGCTATTTTGACTGACATCCTTATCTGGTGGATAATTTTAAATGTCAAAATCACTGTCAATACACTATTAAAGAGACGCAAGAGATACAAGTAACACATCACATAGTACTGTAGCATAAACCACTCTGACGACCTCTTTAATATCTGTTAATATGTACAACTATACTATGATGGTCATTCTCAGAAGAATTACAACAAACTGGTACCTTCTAGTTGGTGCTGATGTTATGTGGTCATTAAATATAATTTTGTTTTCTGTCATGACTGACTCCTACTTAATGTTTTTAAAATCTTGTGTCCATATAAAATATAAGCTTCATACATGTAAGAGCTATTTGTATTAAGAACACATATGTAGATTATTAATCACATCTCCCATTGTTGGTGTTTCTGATCATTAACATTTCTGATTATTCCAAACACTTGAATCAATTTTTGATTGATTCAAAGTTGTTTAACTTCAATGATCATTGTCACAAAAATAACCAAGTAGTTAAATTTTGTGTTTCTGATTATTACTATTTTTGACAATTCCAACTATCCACGTTTCACCTAAAAATAACTGATTACTAAACCTGAAAATTAAATATTTAGCAAATTTCACTAGTTGTCTAATTCAAATTTCAAATAACCTGACATCCCTATTATCAGACTAATATGGTTTCATAGCACTGTTAAGTGTAATTGATTATAATCACACTTCACTAGCAAAGGTGTTCACACTAAAACAACTGTCATTCTAACAAATGGTTCATATTAACAACATCCTAATTACAATTATATCTGTTGTATTCTAGCCAGCCTGACGATAAGCTCTGGTATATTCAGAAAATGAATCAGCTTTCTCAGTAATTACTCTGGTTTTTCACTTGAAAAAAAGTGTTTCAAATTTTATGAGTGATGGGAAATCATAAGTTTTCAAAATTGTACTGTGAAATAATTTAGTAATACGTTATGAAACCAAGTGATAACTGAGCCAGGCAAATGTTGACACATGTTGGTGAGAGAAGGTTAGCCAAATGTTTGGAGAAAAGTTCCCAGTAGATTCGTTTGATACGGATCATGCAATTTTTTTTAATTTAAATTGCCTACCATGCATAAAACTACTAAAAACAAGTAAGCACATTTAAATCAACAACTTGATAGATTAGATAAGCAATTTCATTTGAATAACACACCATTTTCTTGTATAAAAAGAATTATGGAAATATTGGTCATCAGCTACCTCCTGAAAAAAACAAATAAGGAGGCAAACCAAGTTTAATAGAATACATTTAATAAAAATAACAAACAGGCTAAACTTAAAGAATAATGAAGAATTTTATGAGTTGCATAGTAAACTAATTCACTCAACTATAACAAGTTATGAAATTTCATCTTCTTGCATGCTATTAAATATAATGCCTGTTTGCTTTATGTATGTTGTGTTTTATTAGTAATGTTATAATTTTGTTTCATTGTCATTTTACATCTTAACACCAATGCTACTTCTTTCTTTTGAATTGCAAAATAATGGACAAGAAGCAAAAATTGTCAGCATTAAAAATAACAGGCATTGTGCGATTCAAATACCATCATACACTTTTCTTTTATGAAGAAACTACGATGGATTGAATAAAGATTGTAGAGTTAAAAAATGCAATAAATATAATTCCACTGTCTTATGACAAATAGAGGGTGTTTGGAAAGTCACTGTGCACTTATATATTTATTAACAGACATGTTTCAATATAGAATACAGGAGATAAATATGAATGACAATTATAAACAATGTTGAAAGTGATCCCCGTTGGTATCAATACAGGCCTGGATCCTTCTTATTTTGTTTCTATCAGTTGCTGACTTGAAATAGACTGAATAAGATATGATTACAAAACTGCACAGCGACTTTCCGAACACCCAGTATAACTGATTTTATACAAGTAACATTATTCCCTCAAGTTTTACAGCAAAAATGTTTAATTTTTGTTTAATACATAAGGAGTTACAATATTTTGAACAACAATTTCTTGAAAAAAAAAAATATTTTCAAAGAATTCAATGTAATCAAACAAAAATGTTTAAAGTACACAAATTCAGTTTTTATATTTCAAAATTATTTTTTATTATAAATTTTATTTTTAAATTTCTATATTATGAATAATGATGCTAGTAATTAAATCTTAACTTTTACTCAAATTAAACTATACATGTAGTTTTTAAAAAATATTATATTTCTTAAGTTATTAATAAATAGAAAACTACCAAAACATAATTATAATTTTAAAAAATTAAAACAACTTCCTGAATGTCAATAGTTAAATACACAACTTAAACCCTGTGTAACAAACATTTTTAATTCTAATACATTCTGTTTAAATATAACTTCAAAGAAAATTCAATAAACATGTGCAAAACATCTTAATTCGTAAAAAAAAATTTAAAAAAGAAATTCACTTGTCATTTGAATGACTAAAAATAAATTTTCTTTAGTTTCAAAAATGTTGCAAATCTTTTCTGTAGCCTGTTTTTGTATGTAGGTTGATTTTTATAACAATTTATTTAATTTTTTTAATAGCCAAGTTGAATACTAAGAAAAATATTTCTTAAAATGGTGGCTCGAATATGGCTACAATTCTCTGAAACTTGTCTACTCTGTTTTGTTTTTCAAGCTTCCTTATTTTCTTATAGCCCAAGTTGTCATTTGTCATTGAAATTTACAGTACTGGTAAAAAAAACAAAAAAACTTAAAATGTCATGGCAACAGATGTGTAAAATTAAATAAAAGGTTTTTTTGTTGTTGTTGAAGTCCATACAAAGCTACTAAAAAGCTAGTTGTACAAAGTGATTAAATTTTGAAATGAAATGCTGTAGCATTATACCAATTTATAAACAAATTATAAAATGCAACCTATACTCTAATGTCAACACAGAAGTAATACAATTACAGCAACAAAAAGAGAAACAAAAGAAATGCTATTCATACCTCAACCCAACAAAGGATCTCTTTATTGGTGGCTCTTTTTTTCTGCAATAAAAATTCTACATGTTCTTTAATCTGTCCCATTGAGAGCTGAGCAGCAGGAAGAGATTCTGTTTCACTAACTGTAAACTGTAATTTCTGTAAAACAAAAAAACGCACTCAATTATCTATTTAAATAAGTCTATGAAACAGCTTTTATATTTAATAAATTATTTCATCTTCAAAACCACAGCTACAAAATTGAGATAACTTTGCAGTACAAATTCTGGCTTAGGCCTTTTTTCTATTCTCACAGTGTTAGAAAGTTGTTGTATTTTTATACAGAATTTAATTTTGAGCTGCACTTAATATCTGTTAACCAGTTATTTACCATCAGTTTCAACTGAAATATTTTTAAAAAATGTGATAGTATAGAGTGTTTGAGAAGAGTAACAACTTGTAACTTATGTTACTTGCGAGAATTATGTAAATCACTAAAACTATCAAAACCAATAGCTAAAGCTGTTACTTAAAATACTCAGTTTGATGCACCTGTTGTAGTTCATTTGATTGCATCAGAAGTAAACCATGAGATGAAATAGTTTGAAAGCTAAGATGAACTTTCTATAGATTTTGCAAATAAAACATATCTTTTGTCACATTTGTAGTTTTGAAAATAAGAAAAAACTTCATTGTGACATGTTTTTAAGAAGCAATAAAAATGTTCTAGAACTAAATCACTACTTGTATATTTTCCTATGTTATTTTAAACTTTTCTATGGTTTTTATTTTATAACAATAAATTTTAGTTGTGTTCTAATTTAAAAAGAAAAACTTAGTTTCATCACATTTACAATTACTATATAATAAAATAACCTACCACATGAAAATTATAAATCTTGACTTTTTGTTATAAATAATGACTAGAAAGTTATTTTAAATAAAATAAATTTTTAACCAAGTTTATATAATTTTATTTATAATTACTTTCAGAAATTTTCTACATTGCTAAAGCTTTATGTAAACATGATCTAATAATAACTATCATTGTTGGTGAGCGGAAATCTGATACTGTTGAGCACACAGTTGTCTAAGCCTACCTCACCTTGTTTCACAATAAGCATTTATCATCATGCATTCACAATGTAGCACATTGTAATTCAAAGGAAACATAAAATAAGACATGCATCCTTCCTACTGGCACAACATATGGCCAAACTAAGGTTTTGACCCTGTCCACACAGTCACATTACATTCAAAAATTAATTAAACACCTTTACTATCAATTTCTGTGAATTAACATTATAATGTATGCTATGATTTGAAGCTGTATATTATTTAAATATTAAAGTCCTTTACTTTAAAACAAACTTTTAATAAACAACTTAACACTTGAAATGTACAAGGCCTGATCAAAAAGTTCTGAGACTTTTTCTATTAAAGGTTCCAGTGCAGAGGCAGTGAAGCTTCACTGAGATGTCTACAAAGTACAAATAATGAACTATCCTACAAGTAAGCCATTTCTCCAGACCTTATACCAGTGTTACAAAAAATGTGTTAAAATACAGACTATCTTTTCCCTCTGTCATAATAAAAATGGATTTGTTTGCATCAAATTTTGTGTGAAAATGGTAATGGAGGAACAGAAATCCTCAAAGCTTTAAGAATGGCCTTTGGTGATGACTGCTTAAGGCTGTCATTTATCAGTGGATAAAACGTTTCCAAGATGGCCAAGAATTGGTCAAAGATGATCCACATTCTGGACGAACGCCAACATCATCCACTGATGAAACAGTTACTATGGCGAACAAAAATATTTAAAGTGATCAACAATTAACAATCTGCTAAATTGCTGATGAACTGGACACTTCCTCTAGATTGTGTCAGGTAGTTTTAACTGAAAAACTCTGCAATGTATTGAGTGTCTGCAAGATTTGTTCCCAGGCTGTTGATGGATGACAAAGTTTCCCCATCAACAAATGTACGAGGATCTGAAAAGAAAGCTAGAAATTGATCTTAATTTCATCAATGTCATTTTTACTGGTGATGAGTCATAAGTATATAGTTATGACCCTGAAGCAAAACTTTATTCATCCCAGAGGAAGTCTTCATCATTACCATGTCCAAAAAAGGCATGAAAGACCCAATTAAATGTGACAAAGTTGATCATGTTTTTTGATGTTTGAGATATTGTTGATCATGAATTCATACCTCATGGCTAGATAGTTAAACAGGCATTTTATAAAGAGATCTTAACTTGCTTGATGGAGAAAGTTGGAAGAAACTGCTGTGAGCTTTGGAAGAATGGTCACTGGTTTCTTCATCATGACAAGGCACACCATTTTTGGACACAATGCTGAAACTCTTCAACTGTTATGTGACTAAGTTCTTCTTTCATATTATTATGGACAATTGGAATGTCATCAAATCTCATTCCTTTCAAGTTAATTTTGATGACATTTAAACTATCCATAGTAATGTGACAAAATAACTTAGCTGCATCATAGTTGAAGACTTCCAGCATTGGTTCTAAAAATGGCAAGAGCATTGGAACAAGTTTATCAGGTGGGGAAAGATTACTTTCCCCATATAATAGAGATGTATGTTCACTTTCCTTAGGAATAAAAGTGAAGTCTTAGAACTTTTTGATAACATCTCTTATTGTCACATGACCAACAAGCTATGAAATTCTCCATTTTGGCACTCAGTGTATTTAACAACATAATGCATCTAGAGTACAAGATACATAATTAACCTACTAACACTTAATTTTTGAAGATCTTTGGATTATACAGTATAACAAGTAATACATTTTGTTAGCTCCCTGATAAGTGCACATGCCCATCATCAACAGATTTGTTTGAGCATTATAACCTACTTGCAGAGGTTATATATACATGTACAAGTTATTAGAAAGAGCTCAATTTACCCAACAATCTAACAATGCATTTGCTATCATTTCTTGATTGACTATAGGTTGTTTCTTATTCAGAAATATTTAGAGATACAGTTAAATTGTATTTAGGTTTATTTTTATATTTCAGTTAATTATATATTAACTATGTTTCAAAATAAATAATTCAAAAGTTTAAACAATTTTTAAATGCACATCATACTTTGTATCAGTTCTGAACGCTTAGAGTGTTATGCAGTGCATGAACAATTTTGCCAAAGTTTTGGTCACCTCTATAAAAGACACAATAATATGTTTCAAAGCACAGTCACAATTGTGACCCCTAAAGTTTTAAACTAAACTTTGGGAATTCATAATCAAGAAGAGTCAACCAAAAATCGAAATTATTAATGTGATTATAATACACAGGGAGTAAATTAAAGAGGAGAAACAGTCCTAATGAACTTGGAAGTAATTTAATAAAAACTATTTTGCAAGTACGTTAAAGCTGAATGTGAAACTTAACACAAACAAGAACACGTCCTAGTATAAAAACTGTAAAACAAGAAATGCTAGTTCTATGGATGCATACAAAGGAAGTCATGCACATTGTGCATGTATGTTACACTATGTCTGTTTGGAAGCGAAGTGTGACGATTTGTACCGAGACACACACTGGAATCACTTGATCGAAACTGGGGAGAGCTAAAGGTTTGTGGCATGTACAAAGAAAAAAGTTTGATAAGTAAACTTTTTTACTAAACAAATTTGAATTGTAAAACCTTTCCTTTTTCCATTATATGTGTTACATATATTGTTTTCAGTTTAGTGGAGGAGTTCTTCCCTCAGAGATAGTTGCACCCATCTAGTCACCACAGATCTGAGCTACAACATGATTTCACTCTATACTTTCAACTGATCCAGGTACAATAATTAATTGCAAATTATCCTAGATAACGTTTTATTCTGTTACTTGTATTTTAGTGATACATACATTTTCTTCAATAAACTTGTCTATATTCTGTCCAGATGGGAGGAATTCCTTCCACTGAATGCCAGATTTCTTCCACATCTCCCCCACTTTGACAGAGCCCTGAATAGGCAATTAAATGTCACAAAGGAATATATGTAAATGATGTGGATTAATACATCAATATTACAGAAACATCTATTAAGTCTTTCAGGACAGGGTCAGTCTATATGACTGACCATGTGATCTCTTTATATTCATTTAAAGTCTTTGTAATTTTAATACTTCTAACTTTCATTATAGTGGATGTATCTTCACAAAATATGGCAGTATTACACTTAATATGTCTTTAACAAACAAAAAAATCATACTTTTTAATGAAGTATTTCTAATAAAATAATTTGTCTACAAGTATATCAAGTGTTTGTTTTGAATTGCTATGTGCACAATAATTTTCATATTGAAATTAAAAATACTTTTCCTCATCTCAAACTTTCTTTGTATTATTCCTAAGAACTCTTAAATACATTTCAAATGTTTTTTTCAAAGTAAAATTTGACATTTTGTTATTTTCTCCAACCTAACCTAAAACAAGAATGATAAATCTGACCAACTTTGTAATCCCCCCCAAAACTGAAATAAATCTAAATTAACCTTTTTCTTATTTTCTAGACTGATTTCATATAGTAATATGAAACCACATTCATTTTATCCTAATTATCTCCAAGTTCATAACAATATATACATCTATTTATAGTTAAATTTTATTATTTTATTACCCTTTGAGCCTGCCTAACTACTGTCCACATGCTTATCAGTTGTAAATCACTCGGAAAACATGCAGCTCAAGTTACTCTATCAAATTACAAATCACCAATTTTTATCAAAGTTTTTACTTTTTTTTGTCACCAAAAGTACAGAAATCATATTTGATAAAAAACATACTTAAACTATTTTTTTCTTTTTTAAACTTTGAAACACTAATATATCTTGATAACCCAGAATCAGGTATCAAATTCAGCTAAATTAAGTCACAAATGTAAAGTTATTGAACAAAAAATATTCAACCACATGAGCTATTAGTATTAAATATTTATTTACACCTTCACCTTTGAGTAATGATAGACATTTTAGTTTTATCATTTGACAGCTGATTTAGAGCAACAAAACCATAGGGTGAAAAACACACATGAAAATACAAGTATTAATTAGTTAAGCCAAGCAAACTAAGTTAGCAGTTCTAGCTCAAGTTTTCATAAGAATTACACAGGTGGATGTTATTCATTGTCAACTTCAGCAAAAATTTGATATATTTTATGAAATTCTTCTAAATAAAGAATAAATAAATAAAATATGTGAAAAAAGGCAAAGCCAAAAAAATGACTGAACATATGACTTGAAGAAATGAAATAAAAACTGGCAGCTACACTTATTACATTGATAATAATTTTAGAGCAAATATTCATCCATTAGCTAGTTAAGCCTCATTTTTGATTAGATATTTACAATTTCTACCTTGTTAAAGTGCAAATTTGTTATTAGTAAATTTATATATACATACAGTTACAGAATATAAGCTTTGACAACAATGCTTATTTAAAAAAAACTTACATACCCAACCCTTAGTGTAAGGGGTTGTCCAATGGCAAACTTTTTTTTTTATTACAAGTCTGGCTCTACAATAATGTTAAAGAGGAGGAATTACCATTAACATAAAGCGATACTTGGTTCCCCTAAAATTTTTGCAAGAAATTAGAATTGCAATTAACTAGTGCTCGAGGAGTTTGCAAGTCTAAAAATAATATGAAACTAGCAGAATTCTAATGCTTTAAATACCTTCATAATTAACAAACATAAATATCATAGACTTTCTCTCAAAGAAATACGGCTTAACTCACTATATTTCTAGCAGCACCATGAAGAACTGTAGAAAGAAGTTTACCAGCTGTCCCACTGACCACACAAGGTTCAACTGCTTTTTTTAAATAACTTAAAGGGATACAACCATCTTGTATCATTGGTCCTATTAGTTCTCCCAAGTATTCCCATATCCTTGGGATATCTATAGCAAAATCATCTGCATTTTCCAAGATGGACTTGAGTCTATAATAAAAAAAACAAACATGAGTACACATAGTATAGACACGTTTAAAACTGTGTACAAAATTTAATATAATCACAAATTTCATTACAATATTTCTGTTTAGGCAACAAATATTTTCATCAGCTAAAAATACACCTAAAAATTCTTAAATAAAATTGAAGTGATCAACTTAAGTGAAGATAGAAAAGGATAAATGACCAAATATCTCTATATTTAATGTAATTTTAGACTTTACAGAAAAGAAGTCTTGTATGACTAAAATGTGAATTGTCAGAAAAATAAAACAAAATCAAAGCTTTGGTGTGATGGTTAGGTTGCAAATGAATTTGTAAAACCCTTTTATCAACGAAACTCTCTACCTCCTAAATACATTTCTACTGGTAATCTAACTTCCTAAAATGTTATAGAATATGTAAGCCCTGTATTCAACTTAGGTGTGTATATATCCATGATTGGAATACCAGCTTGAAGATAAATATATATTTCCTTGTAATTTTTTGTAAACCTGATTTAAATCATAGATACTATAATCATCTGTTACAATCATTCATAAATACTTTAACCATAATGTAAACTTTATTTTCTTTCTTTCTGTATAACCAAAGAAGTTTACTTACCACACCACTACCACAAATCAATAAATCTTTGCAAAAATAATATCTGTAAACCAACTCCAGCTCATTTTTTGCTTTATTTCAGAATTCTTTTTAAAGTAATAATTGAAATTTCAAATTTAGCATCCTCTTATTATTTCATCACAAGACACAGAGATAGTAGATTATTGTGTCTGCTAATGTCAACCAGTTAACAATGTAGTAATTAAATTGTCAAATCCTCTACTCTTTTGATACTAAAACACAATAAATAATTTCAGTTATAAGCTGCAACTAGATATTAAATAAATTTTTTCCTTTACCAACACAAAAATTATACATTTTTAAATTGTTTTGATACAATTTATTCTTCACTATTGGTTATCTAAAAAAAAATTATATAATACAATATCAGAAATACGTAAGCATTCCTACCCTTTACTATACTGTTCTGCAGTGATAATTCTTCTATATACTAGGTCACGTAGAAGCTGGCCAACCAGGTGTCGAGCCTGACCAGACCTTTCCAAAACTTGGTTAATAGCAGCAGTTATAAAGAAATGAACATTAGAGGGCAAAGCCAGCTCCATAACACACTGTGATGCTTCCTATAAAAATAAAAACATACAATTCATTTTATCACATGACAAAAATTTCATACCAGAACAGTGGTATGTCTTTTTTTTGAGAATTACATCCTAACCACAAATTCAGCTACTAAATTTGGTGTTATAACAAAAATTTTAGCCTCCTCAATAAGTTCAAAAAACAGTAATTGATTTAATCGCACATAAAAGAATTACAATACACAATTGTAGTTTGATACATACAATTCACATATCTTATTCCTAAACAGTGTTTGATTCAGAATTTTACAAAAAGTACAAAATATGATCTACCCAAGGCCAACCCTAATCTTGAACTGAAAGGCTACTGAGAAAACAGCTAGTAAACATCACCTATTTCCAATTAATGGGTCACTCTTGTTTGACAAAATAGTGGCAACTTGACTTTCACACTTTTAATATATCCATGGCCACAAACTGCAGGGAATTATTCTGTTGCAACAAGTTTAGAGATCAGGTACATTGACATTTATTAAACTGTTATTTTTGCCATATTTCCAAAAAATGTGTAGCAGGTGTTATGTAAATGTCATGTAAATGTTTTGTAAACGACAACATGTCGTGTTGTGTTTAAATTTCCATATCTATTATTCACATTTCCATATTTGTATTATTGTTTCAAAGCTTAAACCAATAAAATATGTTGTTATTCATTTAAAATAACATTTAGAAATTTCTAGAATTAGGTAGATCAAATATATGACTATAAACGAAAATGTATGGCGGCCTAGTGTCTAGACGCCGAGTCTCATGCAAGAACGGACATGCGCGGATTGCTCTGGAGTTCTGTAGAAGTTACGCGATTGTTCGAGAAGAGGCCTACTAATATATAAACAGACGGAGACGCGAGAAATAAGAAGAGTCATTAGTTTTTATTAGAAAAGAAGAAAACAAGAGTCAGTCATTCGTTTGAGAAAGTTTAACTGTTTGCTGTGATTTTATTCAACTTAGATTTGTGACCAGAGCTAGATCTACAGAAGCTGTGATTTTGTCTCGTCAATCTTTGCGACTCATTTTGAATTACTGGTTGTGCTGAGAATCGGCACGTACGGACTGTTTAGGGGAGAATGGGAAAATTGGAAGGCGACAAGTTTGAGACGTTCATCAAGAAGCACCGTAAAAAGAACTTCATCATTCTCCATTCAAACCTCGGTATTTCTTCGTGGGACCAAATTCACACCCTAGACCGGAATTTTGGATTTCTGATCTGAGCTTTTGGACTTTCATTCTATATCATTATATTACATACAGGCCAGTACCATTTTGTGTTGTAATTAATTTTGAAGGTTTGAACTTAATATCTGTCATTGTTGTTATGTAATTTATGTTATATCTGTTATATATATAAAAGCTTATTGTAATAAATTATACAAGCTGTTATCTGTGTCTTTCTGTTGCATTTAGTCTACGAAAAACAAAAAAAAACGTAACACAGGGAAAAAATTTGCTTTACATGTATTAAAGAAAATATTTAAATATATTCAAGTATTCAAAATTAATGAAAAACTTTAAGACATACAAAATATTTAATATTATAACATTACTTTTATGTAATAGCAATTTTTTAAAATGGTTATGGGTGCATTCATCACGAATTTAGTATGTCCTTCTGTCATTTAGTCTAACTACAGATTTTTAGTTTCATTAAAACATTAACTCACCTTCTGGCTAATTGTTTGTATTTTAAGTAAATAATTGTGTACGATGAAACTGACCCCAATTTAACAAGCAATAACATACATATACTAATAATGTAGTAGTAGTAAAAAAATTTATTATTACATGGCATTACACTCTCATGATCTACTCTGAATAAATACTTTGCCACATGTTTCACTGAGAGAGAGTCATGAGCTAGTGAGTTATTGCTGTTATTGTTATTGAAAGGTATTTTTAAAGTATTACGTTTAGTGTATGTTTTTTGTTTTTTTTATTAGATTTTTCTTTTCTATATTCAACGTCAAAGATTTATTAATATTTATGATATTACGTTTAATATTGGTTTAAAGTCCTGGCTGAGCACTTAATTATTAACTAATTAATGTGAACAGATTTTTTGTTGTTGTTAAACCCTGATTGTAGCAGCATTTTAGACTATTACACTTTCTATATTTGTTAATAAAAGTTTCGTAATATTAAAAGAAAACATGAACTAACAACTTTTATAACTGTAATATGGTTCTTTTAACATTCAATCTGCAAGTCAGAGAGACCAAATTGGGTAGACTGTCGAGGGATGTCAAATTTTTCAGTGTTAAAGTTAGAACCAAAATACAGTGATATTTTGACAAAGGCCTTGATTATTATTAACCTTTTAATAATAATAAAAACAAACTTGACTGCTAAAGGAACTTACTTCTTAAGAGTGTTTACCCACAAAAATGAAGATATCAGGAAATTGACTGGACTCTGTTCCTCATGTACAAAATACTACTAGAAGTGTTCTTATTGAGGTAGTTACCTCACTGAAGCTACCTTTCAATGGCAAATAAACTCAAATGATTCTTCTCTGACCACCTATACCAACAGAACTAACAAAAGCTGTGGATAAAATTACTTACCAATGCTGTCTTGTACTACCTAATGTGTGTCCACTACTGTATTTTATGAAAAATTTTGGATTGGGGTATGGATTTTACTTTCTTATGGTTTGGAAACTAATGCTAACTCAGCCATGCTAGAAGGCAATACAAATTCCAGCTATTTCAAATCTCTATTCAGAATTTAAGAAAAGTATAACAAAAGCTTTATTTGAAAACAAACCCATCATACACATCTAGCTGACTCACAGGCAGTGTAGCAAACTGATGTATGATAATCTGAAACTGAATATAAGCATATTATTTCTATGTAATATGTTCATTGAAAGTATTTCTACCATCAGAAACTCTGATCTAGATAACCAAAATATCAGTTAACTAAAAACTACTTTGAAACTATATTACCCTCATTAAAATAGAGTATTACTTATTAAGAAGCATAAAGTTATATCCTGATCAAAAGTAATAGGTCAAGGTATGAATTTACCTTGAAATCAGAGTTGAAAAGGAATTCATCTATGAGAGGTTTTGTTCTTTTCACCATCTCTTCTTCAGACATTTCTTTACCTTGAAGCATCACTCTTGCAATACCTGTAAAAAATAAAAAAGATCCTTTTTTTGTGTCTTACTTTCTTTTTAACCCTAGTTGTTGTTGTTTTTTTAATTTCATGCTAAGCTACTCTAGGGCTATCTGCACTAGCTGCCCCTAATTTAGGAGTGTAAGACTAAATGGAAGGCAGCTAGACATCACAGCCCACCACCAACTCTTGGGCTACTCTTTTACCAATGAATAGTGGGTCTGACTATCACATTATAATGTTCTCACAGAGGAAAAGGCAAGCATATTTGGTTGCAACAGAGATTCAAACCCAAGATCCTTGAATTACAAGTCAAATGCTTTAACCCACCTGGCCATGCTGGGCCATCTCTCTAATTAATAGAAACACTGTTTCTTTTTAATAGCAAACCTTACATCTTCAATTTCTTAATAATTAAAATTTATATCAAAATTATATAAATAGTTTACAAAAGTTTTGTTTCACAATTACCTTCTGACTATTAATAAAATTTAATAAAGAAAAAGAATAACATATTTAGAAATTTACTGAACCAACTGCATAAATAATAATAATATTCAAGATGAAATAATCTTAACAAAGAAATAATGAAACACAAACTGCAAAGAAGATAACTTGGTAGAACAAAAACATACAGTATTCCATCAAGAGACTTCTTTCTCTTACCTGCTTTTTCCTTTTTATCTTGTTCTAAAAATGGAGGTGCTATTGGTCCAGAAGTCCCACCACCTCCAGCCATAAAGGGTTTCACAACAGCCACTACTTTCTCATGTTCTTTCGGTAATGACTGGGAAGGAGTTTTCCTAAAAACTTGAACTCCACGATTTTGACTGGACTCTCTACTAGAGGCAGCTGATCTGAATAAGAAGTTGCAAAGTTAAAAGATCGATACATACAAGAAATTAACATCTTAAACATAAAGAGTCAACAAGTTAACATCGAACTGATCTTTTAAGCCTTTTACAATGGGTTAGGTATAATATTCACTATTTATACTATACTTTTTGATGCATTATATATATATACAAACACACATACACTTTCACAAAATTTGGTAGATTTTTGGTAAAGATTGCAAGTCTTTTGTATACAATCAGACTTTTTAATGAAGTATTTTTACTAAAGATTTGTTTGTTAATATATTGAGTCTGTTTCATTCTCATTAACAGTCCAGTTCCAAAGTGATGTTCATGTTACAAATTGTCTCAAAAAATTCTGATATTATTTGTGTTATCTCTAAAACCTCCTGCATGCTTGTCAACAAATTTGATGACATGGCTTTTGACCCATGACTCATCAAGATAGAGATATGTTTTTTATTCTACACATTACCTTTTTAAGCCCTTAATATAATATTTTTATCTTCTCCAGTTTATTTGCATATCTGACAGTAATTATCTTTTCAATGGGTTATGCATTTTAAAGATGAACATTGTATAACTTACAAAAACAGTAAAATAAACACAGTGACAATTCTTTAATAACAAAAAATAGCGATAAAAATTATAAATAAGAAAATTCTACAACATAAAGATTGTGTTAATTGTCTAGTGTTCTCTAACTGGTATAACACTCTGCCAAGATAAATTAGTCCAGTAATATCTCAGGGTTTATTTTAAAAAGTTACAAAACAAGAGATTACAACTGTTTTAATATGAGAATAAAATATGAATTTCTTTCATAATTATAAAGTGAGCATTACTTTTTATTCCTTCCACCTTAAACTTTTGAAGAATATCTCAATATTTACACAAAATACAGGACTAGTAGTAGTAAAAATATCCGAAAGTCATCTCCAATGACCAATGGTGCTTTAGTTTCTCTATCTTAGATATCAAACAAGCAACAAACTCACTTTTGAAGGCTTCTTCTTGAATCAAAACCTTGTTCTGTTGATGACAAAGCTAAGAATCTAGAGAGGAATTATAAAATCATTTCATACTTCTCAATTATATTGTGAAGTTACTCTGTTTTAAACAGGAAAATGTATTTCATGAAGTAATCACATTTACAAGAATCATAACATCCATTTTCTTACTTTATTTTACACAATGCTATATTTACAGGTTTTTGAAAACTGTTCACTAAAAATGACACTGACAATATGAGATTGCAAATAATAATTCTTAAGTGCAATCAAACTGCATCTTTAAGTACAGGTGAACTTCTTTTTTTTATAATGTTGAGTAATTTATTATTAATAACAATAGCTTACCATAAAATGTGTTTTATTATCAATTATTACTTACGACTATCTAAAGAACTAAGCCTTTTTTCTTACTTGACAGAAAATCTGCCAAGTATACACACAATTTCTTTTTTGTTACTCTTTTATTTCTAATTTCGATATTTGTTATAACAATTAGGTTTCTGAAATACTCCATCTTCAGAAAAATTTCACAGAGTAAATATACAGTACTGTGCAGAAGTGTTAGAGCAACAAAACATTTTGTCATTCTTTCTATGTTACGTTGCTAATACTTCCATGCCATTACACATTGTAAATTTGAGCACTATGTTAATACTTCACTGATCCCTGTTGAATGAATCAGGATAAGAATATTTATCATTCTTTAGAATTTCCATATAACTGTACCATGGAGATATTATGAGGGTTCTGCTTGAATAAACATACTGATCAAATTCAGAGTCTGAAATAAATCTCACAGCACCACATGCAGTGTCTTAATTATACAGAAATAAAGTTAGCAAAATGGTACAAGTGTAAACAAGAAAAAATCAGTTTAATAACACACCATCTTGATAAAAACAGTGTTTAGCATTATAAATTGTTGCCATGTTGCTGCAAACATGACATGCTCTTCAAACATTGTCAAGCACACCCTATATTGTGAGACCAAAACAGATCAATTTGAAAATAGGAAAGGAAGATGCAGAACACTTAAACTGGATGACACTGATGTTAAGTATCATTGTTTATGCACCCTTCTAAACAGAAGAGACTGCCACTGACTTAAACAAAAGACAAACAACAATGTACCAAATGACAGAAAAGTTTCCAGATGCACATTATGAAGAAGCTTCAACAGGAGTGAAATATTTGGTCATGTAGTAGTTAAAAAACACTTTCACTTAGATTTCCAAATATTGTCAAAAGACTTAAATTTGATATGAAGTACAAAAACTAAACTGGTGATGAAAGGAAAAGGATGTTACGGATAAATGAGTCCACGCCTAGTTTAAAGCATAGATTGTATATATATAGTGGAAGAAAGATGAAAATTAATTACCTCAATGCATAATATCTACGAAGCATGGTGGAGACTGTGATGGTTTGCGATGCTTTACTACTGAAGAGGCAGCAGATATTTGTAATATAGATGGAATAATGAACCAGTACAAGTACCACCAAATACTGATCCATAATGGCATAATCTGTGGTTTGCATCTTATTGATGAAGGATTCTACTACCAAGAAGATAATGACAACAACCACTCCTATAACCTATGCAAAAATTGCTGGAGTCATTCATATGAAGCAATGTTTCTCACAGAATTGAGAAAACTGAGATTTGATACATCAAAACCTCAAAGAATGCTTTGATTAAATATACTGCTACAATGCCAGAAAGACCATCTGCAGTTATTATAACAAAAGAAGGTGCACAATATATTAACCATTTGTTGAACTCAGCACTTTCACCAAGTTTTTGTTGTACTAAATAAAATGATAATCAAACTTTCATGTTTCACCCATGATTTACCTTTCATTGATCTCTGAAAGTAGCCTGGAACCTAATTTTTTTTCAAAACTGCATTACATAGAAAGTAAAATAAACATTTTCTGAATATCTGGGTACTGATATAATTAAAACAAAAACATCTCACTTGGTATTATACCTGTTGGAAGGCAATGTATGTTTGTTTTCTGATTCTTGACTTTGAGATTTTGTTCCACCACTACTACCTTTACCCCAACTATATAAAAATCGACCAGGTCCAAGCTGTATATTCTCAACCTCAGCTTGCTGCAAGAAAATAGTTTACAGAATTTCATACTCTTACCTATATACAAAAACAATAAATAACTGAAAATTAAAGGACCAAACCTATACTAAATTATTTTAACACAGTATCTGGCTTTGGCTTCAGTAACGAGGAATTCCACTAATTATTTCTTCAAGGTGTTCCGAGTGATTTTGATTAACTTTCATCATAAACAAGCCAGGTTCACAAGTACATAGTAACCACAATTATATAACTTCCTTGTTATAAGCTGCTGAAACTATAAAGTATATCTTGTGTGACAAATGCACAAAATATTAAAATGATACAATTTATCTTCACATGCTTCTCATTAAAACAATATGCACATCAGGATGCCATTAATCACACATAAGGAATATCATTAAAAATAATAAATATGCCATACGAGTTAGAAATGATATAGATTTCTTAAAGAAAAATTACAGCTAAAAACTCCAACCTTTTATAGTAATAATTAGTTCAATTCTTACTTTTCATTTGTTCTACAAAAACATAATGATATAAGCAACATTAAAATGAAGTAAAACGAGTAATCCTTTAGCATTTAATCACTTGATTGCTTTGACATGTTATGGAAATATTTCCTAATTTTATTATTTTCCAAACATGTTTAGTAAATATGACACATATCTATCATGAACATGTTTTGATGATTCAATAACAACTAAGGTTAGCTTTTACACTACTTGTTTAAACACAAAATATTCTGTTATAAAAAACAAACAGAAAATTAAGTATATAAAGACAATGCATATGAAAAACAATTTTTTCCCATTAAAAAAAACTAAGGAATTTTTTAGTTGCAACTAGTAATTTAACTACAATTGTTAGTTTGTATGTTTTACAGAAGCATAAGATGTACGTTAATAAAACTATTTCAATATAGGAGAGTAACTACAGCAGATATTTGTTAAAAAATATCTAAAAAGTAATACTATAATGGTACTCACCCCTCCTCTAGCAAACTGTTTAAGTTTACTTGTATCAATCTTCTCTATCTTGTTACTTCTGCTGTGAACTGTGTTCCATCCTTCTTCTGATAAAGGAGGATTACTCCTACCTGAAAAAAAAAACAACTTTTCTTCAAATACACTGCAAAAAATAGTAGTACAGACTGTTTCAATAAGATACATTTTATTTGTTTTCTTCAGTGATATTTCAGCCTTTATAAGAAACAAAATTTCACTCAGTATTTCTGGAACATTTACATTTTTCAAATTCATTCAGCGATCAGTTACTAAAAACTGTTCTTAATGATCTTTTTTAAAATTTGCAACTAAGTGGTTAGTTGCAAATAATTAGTCACTCAACTCATTAACAGCACCTCTAACTCCTTCTGCTACAGAGAAATCAGAATGAACACTTCATTGGGAGTGAACAGTCTCTCAATGAAAGATGTCGAAGGTGGTTTCAGAAGTCCTATTGAGTTTAATGATAACTTGCTGCTGGCTCAAGTTAAGATCGTGCTGTAACAGTGAAGAACTAGCACAGAAGCTAATGCAACAGTTCACTGCCATCTAAAACAACTTGGAAAGGTGTCAAAACTTGTCAAATCACAGGGGACCCATTTTCCAGAATCCAACCTTAGAGCAAGAGTAGCCATTTGCACTTCTCTGCACTCTCATGAATGCAACTCCCCTTTTTTGGACAGATTAGTTACTGGAGATGAAAAATAGATATTTTTTATAAAAGTATTAAGCTCAGTGTAAATGAATTGGTTAAAACACAGCCCATAAATGACCTCCACCTTTGGAATGTCTTGGCAAGTGTTTGGAGGGATATTGTTAGTGTAATCCACTTGCTGCCACTCAATGTAATGTAATATTACATCAGACTTCTATTGTCAACAGTTAAAGCACTTGTATACTACACTAAAAGAAAAGAGGCCTGCTTTGATCAATCATAAAGGTGTTGCATTACAACCTCACACAGCATGGATCACATCTACAAAGATAGAAGAGCTAGACTGGGAAAATCTTCCACATCTACCTTATTCTCCAGACCTTGCACCATCTGATTATCATCTGTTCCAAAGTTTGCAGAATTATTATGATGGAAAAGAGATTGGAACACACAAAGATGTCAAAACTACCATCTCTACATTATTTTCCTCCAAACCCCAAGGATTTTATAAAAGTGGCATTCAGAAGCTTCTGAGTCATTGGCAGGAAGTAATTAATAATAATGTAACATACATTATTGATTGAATAATATTAAAACATTTGAAATCCTTTCTCTTTTTCTGAACCTAAAATCAGACATTACTTAATGGATGATCTGATAAATACAGAATGACCATAGCTGTTCAAAATATTAAAGAAATAAAAACAATCCAAATTTTCTTTACACATACTAACCAAATATCCATTTTTATATACATCACCATCTTCATCAATACTTTTTTCTCTATTCAAGCAATAATGTAAACACTGAAAAGTTAATTTACATACTGTATAAACAATAATTGTTTTCTAACTCTTACTATAAAACAATGCAACATTAACATCATACTTCCTTACTGGCTAGACCAAGAAATAAATATTTATACTGTTTGTTGTAGGTGATGTCAAGTTCATACATTGTAACTTACACTTACTTTTTCTCCTTTCTCTGTCAATATGCGTCTGTTGAAGGAGAAGTTGTTGCTGCTGAGCTTCTTTCTCGGCCTCCAGGTGAATTTGGTCAATTGTTTTAGGATTATATTCTTCCCTCCTTGAAACCCAATTATTCTAAATACAAAAATGTAAAAAATTTAAGCCAAATAATTTTGACACATGAAGTCATACCATACCAATCATTCAGACTAAAGAGTGACCTGAAAAGCAATTGTTTGTCTCACTAACCACTACGAAAAATCTGAATATATAAAGCTAAGAAATGAGCTGATTTTCAGTGAAGCTGACATTTAATTACATAATGTTTGCCTTCTATTATCATGTTAGCCTGGCATTTAATATCAAAAAGCTTAAACAAATCCACAATTCTTTTCCATTTCTGATTAGTGTACAGTTCCCAAGAACACATTCAAAATACTACGTTTCCTGCCACTGGCACAAAGTTGGACAACCCAAGCTTTGATTATGTTATTTGACCTGTTGTACAATAATAAAATAAACTTTAGTTTGCAACTTTTTTCTTAAAATATGTAAAGTAATTCAAGGACAATACATATCAATAACAAAAACAACTTAATGTTAAAATAGAGATAATTTTATATTACTCAAATTCATTACCCTAATTCTCATACATAAAGACTTGAATAAAAGCAATAAGTTACAGGACACCAGCTTAACCTTGTCCATTCCAAAACAGCTGTGTTCAACTAACTGATAATATGAAGCGTGTGGCTGACATTTCGAGCCCTGGTATTGGCCAAAAGGTCTCATTGGCACAGAACATAACAGATATGGATATGTTACTTTAAAACAATTGTTTTAAAATTGCATTAATCTCAAAATCCAGGTAAAATGTGAACATACTTTAATTATAATTTATAAAAGATAATTTATAACATCATTTATAACATTATTTATATAAAATATTTACTACAACAGGAGAGAAAGAAAATAAATGAAGAAAATGGGCTAAAGCCACATGTACGTGTTACCAATGCTGCTAGTTAAATGATATTCCAACACATTCAAATATGTATTAAACATTATATACTCTTTATGATAATTTTGTTTTTTAAACTAAGAGATGTGCTGTATTTATGTCATTATTAGTTTGTTGTTCACTAATGTCTTGAAATGTTGGAGAGAGACACAGTGAATGGTTTCTTGTTCATCTCCTGTATCATCATGTTCCAGAGAATGCTAAGAATGATCTCAATCCATCAGTGCAAAATATCTCTGCTTCTCTATCCATTTATCTTTGTATCAGAATTTTGATGTTGTCTAAACCACTTGACTTGTTGTCTCTTGATACATTATTATTGAGTTCAGTTTTTACTTTTACTCTTCTCATCATTTTCTATTTTGTCTGGGTCTTTTAAGCAAAGGTTCAATTCACTATCAGTTCGCTAAGCCTGTCGTGGTTTCCCTAAAGTCTTGTTAGCCATGCCTTTTTTTAGGGTGAATTAAGTCAATGAAAAGTCACTTTTCTCTGTATAGCTAATTTTAACTTGTTTAGACTAAATTTGTTTATTATGAAGGAAAGCTTGTAAGAAAATTATTTTTAATTTTTACATATTTTAAATTGTGCCATCTAGTGTATTGTAAAGGATTTACTGCTATACATGTATTTTAATACCTGCACTTGTTTCAGTTTGACGTATGCAACGTATATTGTTGGATAAATTTTGTGCAAGTCCAACCTGTTCTCTACATTTTCTTGAGAGCAAGAATCAACTACATATATTTTACAAAAATACCAGTGTGTCTTCAAACATTGTTAAACATTCAAGAACCTCACTTAATTGGTATAAAATCCAGCCAAGATACAATAATAGTTTATTGTTTGGTTATTACAGTCAATATACAATAAGCATCAGAAACTATTATCTGGTTAATGCTTATTGTTCATAAAACTATACTTTGACCAGTAAAGTATACAGATTTTGACCATTATCAACCACTCAACTCCAGTAAATTAGCTTCAGGTGTTAGTATTTCTACATAAATATGGAATATCTATCTTCCTCTGTGAAAAGTATGCTTGTAAACTGCATTAGGCTAAACAAGAATAAAGCTAGCTAACATTCTTATCAAAGTATATCTGAAAAATCTGTGCCAAATGGACCCAGACCATTAAAAAAATGTTAAGTTACAGACCAGGATAGAAGACTGCATATTGTTTGTACAATTTTTTTGTACATAAATAATTATGATACTTATTTCAACCATTTGTAATAACTGTTATTACATATACATATATACATTTTTTATGTATTTATGTTACGAAAGAAAAATGTGTGCATCAATCTTGTTTGTCAACATTATACATATGATACATATCAAAATTCATATAACTTCCATATTAAAATTAAAATTTTAAGCTGTTTGAAATTGTAGAACATAACATAATAAATCGGACACACATCTGAGATGTAATATATAATAGAATTCACAGTATAAAAACCCAGCTCTATTTTTTTTATGGTTTTATGAATTAAATCTTGGATTTGTGCATTTAACTCTCCCAGTTTTGGATCTATATTTGTATCGCTATAGTATTCTGTGAACTTCACATATAAAGGGCACTTCCCACAAACGTCACACTTGTTTAATGACTTTCAACATCATATTTTTTAAAAGCTTGACATTTAATTTATTTATACATATCACACACACACACACACACACACACAGTTTGTAATAACACGTAAGAAATATTCACCAAAACAATTCCAACACAAATCATAATTACAATTTCATAAATAAAGAGATTCCTGCCCAATCACTACATTTTCTAACTAAGAAAGATAAAAATTTTTCTTTACCTGCCTAAGATCAATAATATCTTGTAACATAAACCTGATCCGAGGGCTGGTCTTGCGTGTCTCCACTATATCTTTCATAGCTGCAAAGTAAGCTTCCATCTGTGGTTGAAAAAGACAACCTCGATAAATTATGCAATCCTTATTAATTGATAATATTAGTGGCATCTTAAATATCAGGCTGGTTATATTATCACTCTAATACTTAGAATACTCGCTTCATTCTAAACAGATAAATATATTACAATTAACTAGATGAACTAATAAATTTAATATTGTAGGCAAGCAGTTGCTCTAAAGTCAGAGTAATGTAATTTTTTAAAGGAACTCAATAATTGTTGTTCTTTTATGTATATTTATGCACAGATGCAAAGAAATACCTCTATTGTAAATAACTTAGAAAGGTCTAAGTGATATGTAGAAGGAATAATACAATTATAATATATATGCCTCGGTGGCAGTAAAAAAATTTGTTTTATTTATTTGGTGGGTTTAATATAAAGCTACACAGAGCATATATGTACAAGATATCCCTAATTTTAAAGTAACAGACTCCAGAGGGAAGGCAGCTAATCAGCATTTCCCATTCTTCCCCCAATTCTTGGGCACTCTTCTCGAGCTTATTAGTCGGGTTTGAGTTTCACTCTTATAATGCACCCACAGCCTGAAAGTGTAGATCATACTTCTTTTCTGGGAAGGTATAATAGAATGCAAGCCATATATACTTTAGCTCCCTGATCCAGCAAAATAAATCAATGGGCTAAAATGTAGCCCCAGAAAATAATTAAATAAATAAAACATAATTATAATCCCACATTCTTCATTGGAATAAAACTCTGCCATTTAACAAGAGAAATAGCAACTGCAATACTGAGGTTTAAACTATTTTCCATAAGCATGAACACATTGAACAAAAAAATATTTTTTTGCCCACTGACAATGTTTAAATTTTACAAAATTATTTAGCATTTATTTTACAAAATGTTATGTGATATAACAAACCACTATGCATGTTTGAAGTAATGTTTCCAAAAGATATTCATACAACTAGATATATTCATGTTAATCTCCTTCCAAAGGTCTTACTTTACATATTGAAAACAATTTTTTAGAATGTGTTATTTGCAGTATTTATGAGGTACAACAAAACTACCTGCTGTAGTCAAACTAGCTAGAGAGAACTAATTCAAACTACAGGAAAGTTTTGAAATTATAATTATTTTCTTGGATAAATGTAAACATACAGAAATCCTTCCAATGGCACAGTGGTATGTCTGTGGGACTTACTAATGTGTAGCTTCATGCTTAAATCAAAACAACAGCATACAAAAAAATTTAATTTAAGAGTAAGAATTGATACTGGCAGTACAATAAATTTATCCCTGTATTACATTGCTTTCTTATGGTCAAGCTGATGTTTAAAGAAATACCACTACAACATAGCATCAATCTTACTGATGCTTCTGTCATCTTGCTTTTGTCTCTCTCTAGTTCTCTGCCAATAGTTGTTAACAGACGACATAAACATTCTATGGAATCTTCATCTCCTTGACCAAGGAGTTTTTTTATGCAACTGTGCATTATTTGTGTCGTCAACATCTGGAGCTTGAAGAGTTCCCCAACAAATCTGAAACACAAAAACAAGAGAGCATGGCATGACAAATATGGTTTTTGAGTTCCTGCAATCTTTCAATTTTAAAAATAATAATTTAGCACCAAGTAATAACTACAGTTCATTTTTATGCTCTGAATTTTGTTTGGAGAATTATAAAATGGCATCCAACTTAAAATCTTAAATTTCAAAGTATTTTTTTGTTCATTACTACACAGTCTTGAAGATATGATTATAATTTTACAAATATATCACACACACACTTTTATTTAAAATGAAACATCCTATTCATGATTACAAAGTACCTTATATTTCCAAGTGACCGTCTTTTAGCCTTCTTCTCTTCTTCTTCAAGTTCTTCTAGTAAGAGAGCCTTTTTTTCTTCCTACATTGTTTGAGAGAGAGGGAGAAAGAAGTTGATACAGTTACCTATCTTCAGACAATTATTAACATTTCTGATTGACCAAAAGTAATTTTCATCTTTAAGTTACTATGGTTTAAAACTTTGAGTGATTTTTTTATATATATATAAAAATGCACATTAAAAAAACAGAACAGGTGCTATACTAAAGGTGATTTCAAAGCTTAAATAAAAATATTAAGTTATTTCACAAAATACATGCATACATTTTATTTTTCTGGTAAAATATTTAACTAACATTTTCTTGTGAGACAAAAATGTTTATTGATATGGTAACATGTTACATCAAAATCTGTTTTGTCTTTTGTTTTGTTTTTTTATGGAGCATTACTGTAAATAACAAATGTTAAAAAAACATTCTTTACCAATTCCGCATCTTCAATTTCTTTCAGTCTTTCCTCTTTTTTAATTTCGTCATAAATATCTTTTTCAAATTCATGTTGACATTTAGTCAGTAAAATCTTGCTGAACTTGACACACTCACTTGAGCCTTCAGCTGCAGGCACTTGCATCTGTAAAAATATTCAAACCTTTATTTGTTGTATGTTAAACACAACTGCTTCTGCAGAAACACACTTTAAAGAATAAAAACTGTATTTCCTAATAACTTAATAATGAAATGCATTCATATTTTGTTACAAGTGTTTGTTACCTAATTTAAAAATTGTTTTATAAAAGAATGAACACTAATTTTGTAACAACTGACTCTTGTTGCTCTAGAACACGACCTCAAAATAAGAAAATACTGATTACCTGTCAACCCTTCCACTACACAAACACAAATCTTAAGTAATTGTCATTAAAGTGATTAAGGTTTTCAAGTTTATTCATAAAATTTAGTACTGTTACATAATAAACAACTAGGAAATAAAAATTGAGTATGAGGAAGAGGCAATGATTTACTTAAACAGAATTAACTGCACAAGTTAAACAGTCACAGTACATTAATTCAGAATTAAGATAATACATACCACAGCTAGAGTTTTACACATATTTGCATAAGGTACACTGAAGCTAGGTTCTTCTATGGCTTTTTTGAAGACTAGATTAATAACACCCTTCAATCGTTCTTCATTGTCAATAGGGAGTTCTTTCACTTGACTAACCAGAGTTTTAAATTTTTGAGGGGTTAATTTGTTTAGGATACCTTGCACTTTCTTGTACAACTCCTAAAAGAAAGAAACAAAAGATGAAACTTTCTCCAAGGAAACTAATGCTTGTATTTTGATTATTTTTAGCATTTATTACAACTTACGTTAATCAACTGCTGGAATAATCCAAAACAGTAATATAAAAGCCAATCATTATTCACAGGTAATCAATTAAATTGCCCGACTCTAGTCTTGTACTTGCAGCTTATTAACCAGAAAATATTATAAGAGATGTTGTCTAGCTTTTATTGTGATAGCTAATAACTTTTATTTATAAAAAAACAAATTTATTCTTTAACCTTAAACAAACAGATTTTGTCTATTTACCTACCATGGCATCGTAAATTATACCTAAAATAACACTCAGTTTACCAACTTTACCTTAATAACATTTGTATGTGTTTTATAAGCATAACAAGTCTGTTGTACACACAAAAAAGAAACATTGTTTATTAAAATATTTCTAAAGATTTGTTTGTGAATTTTCAATGGTTTTACAGTCTGAGTGATATTATCACTATTATTAGTACGAATATTGTATAACACAAACTATTGAGAAATACGCCCATCAGCCATGTAAATATGGTCAGCAAACAATCTTGAATGACAGATAGTAAAAGTGTGAAGAGTTCTTTCTCTGGTAACAGTGACAAATTTATTGTCATTTTAATAAACAAAAATAAAAATTTGAAATTCAAATTGTACATTCTTACTTATAACTATGTACACTTTGTGTTTCTGATTTGTTGGAAACTGTACCCATACTATTTTAAAAGATCCAGAATTCCACATTTCAGAATTATTTAACTCAGATGCATTATGCGACACAAAAAAAGGAAGATTAATATTTTCAAATACCTGTTTTTGCAGTTATGTTAAAACCTAAAATTATAAACTGAATTTTGATGTCAAGTTTACTGACATTCACTGATAATAAAGTTATTGAACTTGAATGTAAAAACAATGTAAAAGACCAATATACACATCCTTGACCCAGCTGTACAGAAAGAAAAAAAAACCCAAAAAACAGTAATTTTGTTACATTAAAAAGCAGGAGTCTGCTTACAAAAAAATAAATGCATACATAATTTTATTACAACAGACAAATACTGTTTATATCCACTTATACCAAAAGACAACACTTTACAGACAAATACTGTTTATATCCACTTATACCAAAAGACAACACTTTACAGACAAATACTGTTTATATCCACTTATACCAAAAGACAACACTTTACAGACAAATACTGTTTATATCCACTTATACCAAAAGACAACACTTTACAGACAAATACTGTTTATATCCACTTATACCAAAAGACAACACTTCATACAACATGTGATCACCCACCATCAACATTAATACAGCCAGCATCCTCTGATGTTCCTGCTCAATCCTTACTTTCAAGAAAAGGGAGGATTTAAAAAGAACACTGACAATGGGGAGAGAAGGTAGTGTGTAAGAAGAGGCAAGTACTCATCGGAAGTTGTTTTTAGTGTTAGAAAATGTTAATTTAAACAATGGTCTTACTTATCACACAAATCTGTAATCTCACATTTAAATAGTAAAGGGGCTGGTGTAGGTGCCTAATATTGAAAGCAAGCAACCACCTTAAAGTAGCTGGTGTGCTCAAAGACTAAAGTACACAGGGACAAAGAACTGCTTCTAGAACTTACTTCCACTAAAGAATGAAAACCAGAACTAAAAAGGTATTCTCTACTGTGTATATAATGAAAATGGGAGAGATAGAAACATAAAAATGGGTCAACAAAATATTATAAAAAAATATTTGACTATTATGTTAAAATTTGTGTTTTTAATTACACTTATGTAGATAACCTTAATAATTTTTTCTCTAAATATACCGATAGTGTTATTTTAACAATTACAATAATAAATTATTTTATAAAGCATTCAACCTCAATTAGATGATAAATTAAAACCTGAGATATTGACAACTATTTCTTCATACAGATTTAATGCTATGATATAAATGCTATTTAATCAATCTGAATGACTTTCAAATCACACATGCAAGTTACCTAAGTCTCCATTAGTTTCAAAGCTTTAGAAAGCAGGCAATAGAAAATGTTCTTAATATCAAGGTATAAATATGCCCCAAAAGTTTAATATCAATTAAACCAATTTTTAAAAACAACAATTACAAATATGACAAATTATAAAGTAGCATTTAAATTTAAAATTGCAGAGTCTACTTAGAGCTGATAAATCACCTTGCTTCTTAAGTTAACAAGGTAATAATCAAGTGCTACAAAAACTATGACAGTACAGAAAAAATTAAATACTTACACCAATGAAAACAAAGTTACCTGAGTTTTCTTTTCCTCAGGAGATTCAGGTTCTTGAGCTTTGTAGGAAGGTTTCCATGCATTTTCCGATTCATGAAGCTTCACGTCCTTACTAAACGAAGATGTAATTTTCTTCCCTTTGTCTCGGCTGTGTTGGCTCTGTCTCCTTCCTGCACCTCCCCCTTGACCCTTAGGTATATAAACAAATACTAACCTTAGAGGTAATATACCACACTGATTAAAGTCTTAACTCTCAAACTGAAGTTGTATATAAGCATCAAAAGCAGAAAAATGTTAAACTACTGAAGAAAACACGTGATAAAGTTTCATTTAAATCACATTTTTACTGCTTTTATGGCTCTAAACAACTGTCTTATTTTATTAATAAAACCACTTGCCTACAATAAGACACTTTTTTTTATACAAAATGCTTTATATTAATTTTAGCATGAAACAAGTGTATGTAAAACATACTAAAAGTGTTTTAAAAAATAAAAAGCAAAAGTTTTTAACAAACATACTAAAAATATCAAAATCTGTCATTATAAAAAGTAGTGCTATCCACAATACTTATAATTTGCAATAATTAGATAGTATCAAATTATTTACATTCTTTCTCTCAATATTCATACAAGAATTTTTATGGGGATAAAATGTATTCATAAAATGTTTTATTTTGTAAAACCTAATCAATGAACTAAATTAAAATATCTCAAGTTTCAAACTTAGGTTTTGAAGTATAAACCATACAAACCAAATATTGTTAATCTTCTAATTCACTTAACTATTTTAATAAAAGCAGGGTAAGACTTACATTTCTTTGCTGGATGCCTGCATACAATGGCATGAAACAGTTATCTGAATGGTAATTACGAAACTGATTCATATTTACAGGCCTCCTCATATCAACTTGTTTAGAAAGATTAGCCTGTTGCAAAAACATGTTACATTAGAAATTCTTTTGTTACTGTAAAGCATAAACATATGACACAAAGTATTAAAACACATTAATAAACAAAAGAAATTAACAATAAAATATACAGTAAGGTTAATATTTTCTTAAATCCAAAAGACAAAACATTTTGGTAGATTTGATTAGTAAATATTGCTTAGCTTCTTTTTAACATTCGTCACTATTTTGACATTATGGCAACTAAATCTTAACTCTTTGTAAAGACATACACTAATTTATTTTTATATATATATATATATATAAAAAGGAGGTAAACAGCATGTTTTTCTTCTAATGACATTTTTATTCAGCTTCAAACCCTGATATTTAATTTTACCACACATGGCTTTTCATGAACAAAATTGTTCCTGGCATAATATGTAGAGCTTCAAAACTGCAAGAAATACCAAACCCCCCAAATGTCATAAATTAATACAACAATCGACTGACCAGAGAAAAAAGTGACTTGAAGATATCACAACTGAACAGGATGGTCATAAATCGTTTTTTCAAATCAATCCTCTCTCTCTCTCTCTTGTGAGACCTCATCACGCTCTCCAAAACATGGTCTCTTTGTCTTTTTTAATAAAATATCAAGTACCTTCACAGAGTAACTACACCTCTTGTTACTGGCATTCATAACTGTGCAGGTCACAAGGCTTTCAGTGGTTCAAGTCAAAATTTAATTAAACTACTTTCTATTGTTCACAATATACTACTTAGTATAGTATAACACCATAATCATTTTAATAGTATACAAGTTTTAAATTTTATAGAGCAATATAAAAAAAACAAAACCTGAATTTTCCCTAGCATGAAAAATGTGACAAAAAATTTTTTTTCTTTAGGCATCTTCTCTTTTTCATTTTATTTACTACCACTCCAGGAAGTATATTCTCATCACATAGGCAAAGCATAATTTTTATAGCCTTCAATTTTGTTTGGTTACACAGCCATCAAAGAGAAAATCAGACCCCTCTTGCCACATCCTCTAAAGATTTGTTAATAGTCCTCTCTTACATTTAATGTTATTTTTAACCAACAGAATGCCAAGGTTTTCAACTAAAAATGAGGTATTATATTACAATATTTTCTATGTAAGAAAATGTTAATTTATCTTAGTACAAGCATAATTCACATAGGGAACATATTGACCAGCTTGGATGAATTTGAAACACCTCATGTTGCATAGTTAAAAAGCCAAATAAATCATAACAGTAATGGGATATTGTCTGCATGTTATTATTCTACATACCTTGGTGTACTATTTAAGTAAAAACTACTTAGAACTCTAATACCATCATTATAAGAGAAAATTAGAATTAAGTGTCATCAACAGTGAAAACAGAAAGGCAAGTCTAACTAATTAAATTATTTCTTGTTTTCCATGTGTATTCTTAATTCATTACTGTAAAAAGTAACTAAAATGTGAAGACTGAGTTATTTATGGATAGATTAAGTAAAATAAATAAAAATACAAGTTTTTCATGAAGCAAGCATGCAAATATCTTGGAGTAGTTTATGGATAATGCAAGTCAATAGTGTAAGGTGACCCACATGTGTTGAATGATGTACAACTTATATCATAAATAATACTAACAGTAATACAGCATTCAAAGAGCAAGTAAACAATAATGGGCCAAAGGACATAGACTAATAATATACAAAATGTAGACAATTTTCCCTAACTCTCAAAACATTTCTGGTGTTCTAACTATGCAATAAGAGCCATTACAAATTCATCCAAGCTAGTCATTAACTTTATCATGGGAATATAGCTTGTACTCAAGTGAAATTGTTGCTGATCTGTTTGGAACACAGTGTTATATGATACACCATAAACTTTGACCTTCTATTAGTTATAGGTAATGCATAATTAAATGTATGGAAGAACTATTAACAAATCCTGAAAAAAAGAGAGTGTGACAGGTGTGGTGAGAGGGGTCTGATTATCTATTCAATAGCTCTATAAGCAAACTAAATTGTAGGCTATAAAAATTACGGTTTCTCTGAGCAATTATAATTTTATAGTGAGTAATTTACATTTAATTTTGCACTTTTTCAAGTGGTGGTGGATAAAGCACAGAAAATACCTGAAAAAAAAAAGTGCTACATGTCACTCTAGAGGAAATTCAAGTTTGTTTGTTTTGTTTTTTTAAATACTGCCTCATACAACTAAGAACCTTATGGTTATGTATTATTTAAATATGGATTATTAGCCAAGATTTTGTGACACACTGATACAACAAAAATGTAGTGCAATAAAATTTTGAATGCAAGATACTAAAAGTTTTTGACATGCATACTGAAGTATGCCAATTATAGAGGTAACTATTAAAAATGTTATGACATGTTCATTTTGACCCTGCCATATGTGTAGGGTTAACACCAATACTAAGTCATGTACCTTATCTTTAATGACTTCCAAATCTGGAAGACCTTGTGGCTTCTTTAGTGACATTGGTTCAGACTGAAGTTGAAGGAGAAAGGCACGGTCGTACTGTTTTTTACCTTCTTGATTCAATGGACTCCACTGGTCTGTCAAATTAGAACAAATCAAACAAGTTCTATTAGCTTACTCCATTTCAACAGTTAGTCTATAATGCCGACTACATTTAGCCTTGCTGAGGCTCTGAAGCCAGCTTTATAGCCTGGAACTTAGAGTCAGAGCTGCTTCACACTTCCCTACCATCCATGTAAGTTTTAAATATATTTTGTACAATTTGAATTAAAATAATAAATAAAGATATACGTATGGTATTAATATCTCCAAAATTATATGATATATATTTACTATTGAAATAATGTGCAAAGAGAATACGAGTATCAAATAAATATTCTGCTTATTAAAAACAACTGTTTCATGAACTGATTACTAAACATTAATATACCACCATACAGCCCTTCCAAAAATCATAGTTCTCATATATCAAACCTTATTGCATGAAAAATACTTCCTTTTTAAACATGTTGTCCTACTTTATTTGTTTTAAAAAGAAATGAAAGTACTTAAAGAGTATAATGGAATTATTTTATGCTAGACTCCACATATGGCTTTATATCTAATTTTATAAAATTTTCTGCAATGATTTCTCTCTTTCTCAGAATTCAAAAAGTGTACAGCTTGATGACAGTTTTTGATTATTTTTGGTTTTAATTTACTTAAAAAATAAAAATTTATAAATGGCATGACACCATCTTCATCTTTTTAAGATTAAAAAAACGATTTTTTGTTTACTCAAATATTCAGTTGAAAAACAGATTTCAAATGGAATGAAAACCAAAGTTAAAGGGGTATTCTTGATTTTGTATACAATGAAAATTGGAGGGGCAGAAATATAATATTGTGTCAATAAAATAAAATAAAATTAACTAGTGTTCAATTCAGTTTTTAACTACACTGATGTATATAACCTTAATTTTTTTAGAGAAAAATGGTTTATTATTTTTGTTTTTTTATAACCAGAACTATCCAAGTTAGTCATACAGTTTTAGTATCCCAGAGCCAAGTGTGAAGAAGCCCCATAGATAGCTAAACCACTGGAACCACTCCAGAGCATTGCAATCAACCAAAAAGTCAATTTAAAAAAAAAACAATTTTTGTCATATCTTGGTATTTGGAATTACTTTTACACATCAAATTATTTTGGTTAAAAAAACATTATGCTTTTAAAATTTACACAAAATGTTATAAAAAAAACAAAATTCTCTAAAACATTCACTTCAAAATCTGTAGGAAACATAACTGTAAAAAGGTACGTTTATTATGTTTCTAGTACTAAATACTGCTCAACATTTTTGGTTTTAAAAACTGTCTTACAAATACTTTTATCTTTTTTTTCATTATAAAATAAACTATAAAAAAAATTGAAAAATGACTGTAATACATTATACTTATCTTTCAACAACTTTCAATTATGCTCACTAAGGAAACATAAACCAACTTTGAACTCTAATCAGATTTTTTTTTTTTTGTAAAGATGCATATCGTCCACCAAGTAAAAAGGGTTAAAAGGGAACAGACACTAACATGTTTAAAACAGACCCCTCACAAATACATTACATCCACGTTAACACCATTTTTGAGAATAGAACTAAGAAGATATCACTTCAGCATAACTGGTTGAAGGAATATAAAATTACCAGTGTCTCCTCAGCATTTAGAAAGATATCACATGAAATAAGATTGTATGGTTACCACTAGGCATATGAAAATGATAGTGACAACTATTACAAAACTGGATCCTTGTTTCACACTAATTCATAGAAGAATCTTTTACCATGAATTTCTCTAAGCATAATTTTTATTTCAGAGATTAGATAAAGAGAGAAAAAAAGAAAGATATTCATTTGGCAATATCAATTCCAGTAAAAGTAACTTAAATATCCTGGAATATGCAAATTATAAATTCATGTATCTTGATTTCTTAAAATATTTAAAAAAAAAAGGATTCCATAAGCAGCCTCAGAATACATCATACTAAGTTTTAACAAAATGGGAAGTCACATGTTACAAATTTAATAGACATAATTTCATAAATTACAATATGGACAACCAAACAAATTATATCCTTGTACATTGGAAATTAGCTTGAAAATTAACTAACAGATGTGTTGCTTTTACTTTCTATTTTAATCATAAACAGGATTAAAATTATACAACTACATTTCCTTATCAATTACAAAATGACACATTATAAAAAAATAATGGGTGGCGATGATGTAACAAAATTTTATGAAATTATCCATAATAAAAATATTTTATAAACAAGTTACATTGAAACACACCTTACATAACATTATAAGTTTTTTATACCTACTTTCTGAATAATCATACTTCAATTTTATATAAGATTCCTGTAGATACACTTCTTTAACTTCTGAAGTATTTTCAACTATTCCCTTCTCCTCTTCTAACAAACTTTCACTTGTTTGATTTTTCTCAATCACTTGATCTTTTGAAGGCAATATCTTGTTTGTTTGATTCCTCTCTTGAATTTCCTCCTCTTGTGAAGCTCTCCTTTTGACTAGATTATTTTCTGTTACTTGATCTGGCAAAACCCTCAAATTTGTTTGATTTTCTTCCACATGTTCCTCTAACAAATTCCTACTGTTTACTTTAGCTCCTCCAACATCTTGCAATTCTTGTGAAACTCTTTGGTTGGTATGGTTGTTTTCTAATACAAATTGTTGTTCTTCAGATAGTCCATCCTGTAATGGTCTGACTGGAATAACAGATGGCTCAGAACTGGATTCAACTATATCTGGTTTTGGAGACAATGACAGGGGTGTTGGAGTCTAACAAAAATGAAAATATTTTGATTTTTTCCTTTGCCAAGATTAACATAAAAATAGATAAAGAAAGTTTCAAAATACAAATGTAGTGCATTATGAAGAAATTTATAATTGTTTCATTTTCACAGAAAAACAAAAATGTACAAAAACCTTTTGTTTGGTAAAATGAAGGATAAATAGATAAAAATACTTAACTAAAGGACAATAGTTGTTAATAAAATGATCTATACAACAACTGAAAATGCTTCTAAAGCATACATTTTAAACATTATAAAAGATGTGTAATTTGATAGTATTATACAGTAGGGTACATATTTTTAATAGCTTTCAGTTACCATTAAAAGAATGAAAATTTTCATTTTATTCACTATTCTTTCTTTCTCCTCAGATGCCATTAAACAGTAACAAGTTACCAAAGCATGAAAAATATAACATAAAAGTTCGTTCAATTGTTCATAAAGGGAATTATGTAAGGAAAAAAAGTTCTTAAAATCAAATTCATTCTTTCTGTATCAATGTCAACATTCGTGACATTGATATTAAACACTGAATCAGCTTTGATATTAAGTATTTACATCCATGAATCTGTTAAAGAACAATTACTGTATCTTTAATAATTATTTATCATCCAGTAAGTAATGTCCAAAAATTTAATACAGAAAGTGCTTTATAATTTTTGTCTTTGTAGAAGGCTTTAATAACTTAAAATATTTAGCAGGACATGTATAAAAATATCCAGACAAATAAAAGAATCTAACCCAACTCCACTTTTTCTCAGATAATTAATCAAATAAACCCTTATGAAGTTGGATATGTATGAGGAGCACATTAGGCATACAATGCTTTACGTGTTTAAAAAGGCATCAGTGCACTATAAACTACACAAAACATTCAAGGTGTTTATGGTGCAAAGTCTCTCAATGAAAGATGTCAAAGATGGTTTCAGAAATTCAGATCAGGTGACTACAGCTTAAGTGATGCACCACATTTAGATCATCCTGTTAAGTTTCATGATGACTTGCTGCTGGCTGCACTTGATGAAGACCATGCAGTTACAGTTGAAGAACTAGCACAGAAGCTTAATTCAACCCATTTAACAGTTCACCATTATATGCAACAGCTTGGAAAGGTGCCAAAACTTCAAACATGGGTCCCCCATAATTTGACCGAAACCAACCTTAGAATAAGAGTGGACATTTGCACTTCTCTGTACTCTCATAAACAAAACACCTTTTTTGGACAGTTTATTGACTGGAGATAAAAAATGGACACATTATAAAAATGTTAAAGGCTGCAGACAATGGCTCAATGCAGGTAAACTGGTTAATGAACAGCCCAAAATGAAACTCCACCCTATGAAAGTCTTGTTAAATATTTGGTGGGATAATGGTGGGATCCATTTTGAGTTACTGCCATTCAAAGTAATGATTACAACAGACTTCTATTGTCAACAGTTAAGAGTGCTGGGATGTTGCACTGAAGGAAAAGAGGCCTGTTTTGATGAACTGCAAAGGTATTACATTACACCAGGATAATGCACAGCTCCATACAGCAAGAATCACATCTGCAAAGACTGAAAAGCTAGACTGTGAAAAATTTCACATCCTCCTTATTCTTCAGACCTTGCATCATCTGATTATTATTTATTCCAACATTCAAATGAATCATTCAATATATGGTTAGCTTATACTCCTGATAAACAGTCAAATAAATTTGACAAATTTCTGACTAGAAACTCAAAACTTCTAACGCTGATATTGTCAGCAGTTTAAACTATCCATGTTATATTCATCTTCTGCTCATGTTGGTAAAGAATTCATTTTTATTACATCTTTCTCTTAATAATTTTTTTTTTTTATAAGGAATTAACCAAAACAAATAATTTGCTTACCTGTTCCTTATCTGAGAAACCATCTACGTGAATTTGCTTACCTGTTCCTTATCTAAGAAAGCATCCATGTCTCCTCCTTCCTTACTTTCACCTTTCTTATTAAGTTCTTTCATCCTCTTCTGTCCTCGTGACTTTTTGTATTCTTTAACTAGAATATAATTTTTTTTTTATTTTTAAAGAAATTTCTTTTGTTTCTCTACAGCTTTCTTACAGTTGATGGTATAGTTACCTGTGGTCTCACACTAATTTTTCAGATCATAAATAATTTAAAACAATAAATACTAGGTTCTCAAGGGAATAATCCAGACTATCAAATATCTAAAGCCTTACTTAGAAACTAAGATCTTAATGAAGCTTGACGTGAAAAAGATGAATAAATCAGCCACATCACACATCAGCATGGATTACAATTGCATTGTTTTTGAAACTCTAGTAGCATACCACAATTTCTTAGCTTTACTTTACTGATAAATTCTTATTTGTTTCATAAGAATGTGGATTACTTATAGTAACAATGATTTAAATTTTTCTAACAAGACATCAAAAATTATTTTCAGTAAAATCACCAAAAAATATAACTATCAACAACTGCACTAAAAACAAAAACTTAGGTCAAAATGACAAATTATGGCATGAAAAACTTTAAGAACCAAAATAATCACGAAGAAGCAAAATACAAGATATCATTCTCTTTTACATGGGTATGCATAATCTAAATTTTAATACAAACATCAAGTATTTAACAAATAGGGATGAATTTAGCAAAATTTCCACAAAAAACTCCCCACTTTTAATATTAGATCCAACAGACTTCAAAGATATTGCAACTTTTTGTAATCTTTACCATGCTTGTTTTCCAGGTGAACACACACTGTTGTAGTAAAATTTGCTAACCTTTGTCACAACATGAAATAGCAATTCTCCCCAATTTTTATATCATCAAATACTTCATATTACTCCCATACAGATATTATCAATAAATAATTTTTAACATCAATGACAGGAATAATTAGTGGGTGCACTGAAAATTAAAGGTCTGTGGAATTCTTGTTCTCTTCCTATTACTAAACCACCTACACGTTACAGTTTGTACATACTGCAGATACTGCTAAAGAATAACATTTAAAATACTGGACATATCCAGTCAGGCTTTGCTGTTCCTAAAATTCCTTGATGTCCATAAGAAACAAATAAAAAAATATTGGCAATTGAAATCATTAAACAGGGACAACCACCGTGCAATTATTGGTTATTGTTATTGTATTCTACCAAGTCTACTATTTGTTTACATTGGTCGAGAAATTTCACATTTTTATATACTTCTACTTAAATAGTTTCCACCTTAATGTGAGACAAGCAAAATTATTTTCATAAATACACCAACTGTAGAGTGCTAGGTATATTTAAGTACTTCAGCTCTGTTACATCTCTACTAAAGAGAAAAGTATTCATATGATTTAGAACTACTAATGTAAATTTCTTCCATTGATACTGTGGTGGTTAAATCTGCCCCAGGAACAATAACACTACAGTGATAGTTCACACTTCTTGTGAATGACAGTAACAAATACCTGTAACTGGTGGTGAAATCAATAATACTGTGTTATCAATCCTTATTGTTTCTAAAGGAATTAAATAAAAATTATAATAATTACAATTCACTTACTTAACATAATTTACACCTACACAGTTGATATTCATGAAAACTAATAAGTGGTATTTACACCACTACTTATCTCTGTCATATCCTAATTAACCCAACAATCCCTAAAACTGTGTGAAAGGTTTCATCAGTGCAGTATACAGTAGATGTAATGTAGCTGATATATTTTACCACAGTTTTCTTTTCTTTCCCTCATATGTTCTTAGAATTACTGATACATATATTTTATTTACCTTGTCACTAGCTGGTAGAACAACATACATTTTTTTTTTATACACTTGGTAAATTGGAAATTTATACACATACATACATGTAGATCTACCAAGTTCTGAAACCAGCTTACAAAAAATACAAAAACCAATTCATGACAAATAATCATTATAAAATTTGGATATGGAGAACCAATTACTATTGTTTGTAGTTTATGCTTATGTTGAGATAATGCTCATTGCTGGCAGGCTTGTTTAATACTTTTGCTGGATTGCTAATAATTAAACGAAAAACAAAACATACATTAGCCAATTCATTATTCCATGAATGATTTAAAAGCACATCTGTTTAAACATATATAAAGGTATAAAAATTTAAAACATTTGTTCAGCTCAAATACAAGTTAAGCTTTCTGGTGTCATTTTACCCTGAAAACTATATGTAACCACTTAATTGATACATAACATTACTGACTTACCAACACTTCCTATTTCAGAAATGCCATGTTTTGTCAATTCACCATTTTGCTTGAAACTTTCTTTTTGAGACTCAAAATCTGTAATTTGTTTTACTTCTACAACAGCCTCATTTTTCACTTGTTGTTCCTCCTGACTTTCATTTAATTCAATGTCTGTTGGTCCACCAATTGATGCAGGTTCCTCTTGAAGAACATCTTCCACAGAGATGGAAACTTGCATATTATCTTTCTCTAGTAAAGAAGGGCATGAACTTATGACTTTGCTGACATTGTCTACTTCCTCTTTATCAACTTCATCAGCTATTCTGTTATTCTCATTTGGCTGTTCTTGGCTCACTTTAATGGAATTTTTTGAAGTATTAACAATGCTACTAAAATTTGTCTCTGGTACACAATTCTCATTTAATTTATTTAACACTACTACTGATTCTGGTTCTAGAATGACTGCAGTGACACCATTAGCAATTACATTAGCACTTTCAGTGTGACAATGGACAGGAACACGTATATCACACTCACTGTTGATATCAGAGAGTGAGGTTTTGCTTTCCATAACAGTTGGTAACATTTTCAGTCCATTACTTGAATTCACTGAAGATAACACTTTTGGCATCTGTGTTTTATCTGATTCTTCAATTTCTGCCTTAGGTGGAGTGTTTTCCGTTGGAGCAGTTACAAGAGCAGCAACTTGGAGAGCAAACTGAGCAGCTATAACATTAATTGGAGCAGTATTCTCCTGAAAAATACATAAAAATATCTGAAATATACCCAAATACCTTAGGCTTAATAAAAACTTATCATTACCAAAAATGGGCTAGTAAAGAAAATTGACCAATAAAATTATCCTCAATTTATTAGGTGTAATTTAAATGTGCTTTCAACCTATACACATTATTAGTTAAAGACAAAACCTGACTGTAGTTTTACGTTTTAATGATAAAAAAACTTCAATGAAGCAAAATAGTCCTAAATATAGAATAAAACTAAGTTTGTTGATAATTTTAATAAGTTCCAAAAGCATGTACAACAAAATTTGTATTGATTTACTGTTAAATTCTCTCCAACCCAAACCACAAACACACATTATCATGTGACAGCTGAAAATCTTTATTAGATGTAACAAAACTGTTGTTTTCACTTGTTTTGTGAAATAAGAATTTCATATAAAAAATGTAAAAGTAAAGCAATCAAAAAGTTATCTAATGGTCTAAAACAGAAATCAATATAAAAAATCTATAAAACCATAACCATACTACTGCTTCATCATCTTCATTCTTACTGACTTTATTTATTGTCTAAATGGCAAACAATCCATGCTCTGAACATTTGAAGTGAATGATGTACACAATCATTCATTTTTCTTACATGTAGTTTCCGTTTTGACTTTACATATAAAATTTTATAACAATAAAGAATTTACTACTGATCAATCTAGACTGTACCACTCATTAAAAAGCAAAAATTAAAACTCAAAACCAGCTTTTACGGTTCAGATATTTATCAAGTTTTGTCTTAAACTCCTTTATATTAACTGCATTTGCCATACCTGAAGGCAACCTATTCCAGAGGTCAACCACATTGCTAAGGAAATAAAACTGTCTTGGCTGAAGATGATTCCTAATCTGTCAAGATTTATGTCTTTCTCTAAACCTACCATTACCATCATCAACCCTTTTGCAACAGGTCAGGGTTTAAAGGTCATATCATCTCATTTGTTAACTTGCATTCCAAATTTTACTGAACTACTAGTTTATGAATAGTAGATTATAATTCAAACTTTAATATTATATATTTATTAATTTCTTAATTTAAAAGTAAATATTAAAATAACACATTTAAATATAGATTTGAGTGAGTCATGTGGTATGTTGAATGCAGCACTGTTTAAAATAGTAAATCCACAATTTCAATCTTTGAAAAATGAAATAAGCTGTATCAGTGTTTTGTTATTGAAACACTAACAGATATTTAAAATTTCATTCCTGCAATCAACATTTACAAATAATAATAATAATGAAACCTGTTCATAGGATTCTGAATCTGAAATGATGAAATTAGTCATTTTTATCATACTATGCTCTTATGGCAACAAAAAAAAAGAAAAAAGAAAATGAACTTACACTCTGCATCTTTTTGTTTATGCAAAGAGAAATAATCCATAAGTAATTCAGAAAAATCTATAATTCCACATTTGTTTTAAATTACAGGACAACATTACTATGGTTGCCAATAATTCAAAACATAAAGATACACAATGGCATATCTGTGCTGTGTCCACTGTGTCAGTGCCAAATTTGTTAGTCTGATAAGCCCTAAAACTTACATTGACCACGAGCATGTCATTACAAAATTGAGTCCATCACAATTTCTTTTTACCATATAAATACAACAAGATCTTATAAAAAAAGTGAAAATAACTCAATGTTTGTTTGAATAAAAATATGAAAATTGAAATATGCATGTTTGTCACCAGTATCAGTATATACCAAATTCATATTTTACATTTTTATATGTAGAAGTCAATGGATTCATTGGTATGATATATTAGCAAAAATATGATCAATATACAGCTTCAATATAATTATTTTCCAGTGTTTATCAGAAGCATGTTTTCATTAAGTGTTCTATGATGTAATTCACATTCTTATATTATGTCATAAAATATAAAACTGATTCTACAACCATTAAAACAAATACTCTGAATGTTTTAGAAAAAATATTATACTTTTGTGTGGTTAATGAGTAATAACTAACTCAAAGGCCTTGCCTACTTTAAAGAAGCAAAGTTGATACAACAGATAATTCTTACATTTATTTGTTAAATAATTATGATAATCATATATTTTCATTATATTTCCTATTATTACAAATAACATTACTTTTAACCTTCAAAAAAGCCATAATAAGATCCCTAAATAATTTTACAATGGTCGCAACTAAATGTTGCAACAAATAATCATGCAAAAACTTCTACAGCACTTAAAACTACAAAATGTTAACTTAGACAATTGTGCGTTAGTCTTTTACATTTGTATAAAACTACAGGCCAAGGTATCCATCCTTTGCCCAGATTATAAGCCTAATAAAAATGTAGAGGTGGATGCCATAATAAATAATACAAAACCCTAACTTCCACACAATTTATAACATAGCATATTGTTACCGTACAAAATGTTCAGTATAATTTTGAAGAACTCAATGTGTAGAGACTTAAGATGTGGTACGTACTGTGTGATGGTCAGGGAATCTTTGTAGGAAGAGGTAACAGCCAAAAAAGAAGCAATAAGAGATCTTTCTGTTACCCGCTACCTACTACACTCAACTCTTAATGTCCTTAACAGTGTTTCAAGTGATTAATTAATTGATGGTCATTGACCAGAACCATCTTATTCACCAAAATTGAAAGATCACAGGTCAAAGTAGGAAGTAAGCATAACTCAAGAAACAGCTCTGCATATCAGCTTTAGGGCAGCTGTTGGAGTAGAAACTTCAGCTGAGTTTAAGTTTGGTTTGTTTTGAATTTCATGCAAAGCTACTTAAGAGCTATCTGCACTAGCCATCCTTAATTTAGCAGTATAAAACTAGAGGGAAGACAGCTAGTCATCACCACTCACTGTCAACTCTTGTGTTAGTCTTACCAATGAATAGTGGGATTGACCATCACTTTATAATGCCCCCACGATTGAAAGGGCACATCTTGTGTGATGGGGGTTTGGACCCATAACCCTTAACTACCTGGCCATGCTGGTTCAAATGAGTTTATGTATTATTGCAATAGTGACAGCTATTGCATTTACCAAGATATATAAAATGTCTGTGTGCCCTCCCCACACTCTGTGTATATTGTTTTACAAAAAATGTATTACAGGTTTTTTGTTTTTGTCAAAAATATGATGCCATTTACGAATGTAGTTAACATCCATCACAAATAAATGCTCAATAACACCAATACAGAATGTAGGAGTTTGTGAACTCTTCACTTATGTGTCCTTTGCTCCAAACTATCAACCAACAAAATTTGATTGAGATTGGCCCAGCTACCTAGGAGTAGTAAGGTAATGAACAGACAGACTGTGTGTGTGCTTGATATACATATAGACACACACACACAAAGAAAATAGCTTAATATTATTGATATATATCAAATCACAGCATATCCTAATAGATCAAAACAGTTGCTTTATTTTTCACTAAATAAAATTAAATACCATTTTGCTGCAAATTTACTTAACATTAACAAATTAGATAGGACAGATTCAGTTTTTATTTTGTTAATATTCATGACACACAAAAGTTATACAAAAAAAAATACTGATAATCTATGATGACCCTAATTCAAATAATAATTAACTCTCTTCATCCAAATGATTGCTAGAGACTAACCTTTAAAGATGACTGATTGATAATGTCTGGCATTATGTCTTGACCAGTTGCTGGATCAACAACAGCGAGTATCTTTTTCTCTCTTCTTTCTGTTGTCCCGCTGCCACCGTGGACCATGTGAGACATTGTTCTTGGTACAGCAGTCATGTTTGAAAGTCCAGAAGTATAATATACTAGAATCAGCAATATACACAGTGTGACATACCCACACCACATATTCAATATGTTATCAAAACTGAACCTGAAGTAAAAAACCTGTTTACCAATTACAACGAACCATCAGGTTGAGCCTCAACAGAATATCACGATAGAATTAGCTGTAAGTTTTGGCAAATTGATCAAAAACAAGTACACAAATGTGTGCTTTTCTCTCTCTCTCTTTCATTTTTTTTTTGCATTTACTTCAATCCAATCACACAAAGTTGTTAAAAATTCATGCTTTATTTGAATGATAAAAAATAAAACAGGGTATGTAGAAACATTTTTGTTTTGGATTTTATAGTACAAAGCCACATTAGTTACCTGTTTCAATTTTTTAAACATCAACTATAGAAATAAAATAAAGAGTACAGATGTAAAAGATAATTGTTTTTCTTTAAACAAAAGTTGAAAATGAAAAAAACTACAGCCTGGAAAAATCTAAAAACAATCAGAGTCACCACTGTCACTAACACTACCCAATACTAAATGTTCACCAAGAGTTAACATTTGTCTAAATCAGTTATGCCACTCAGTGTTTTAGAAACAGTACAAAAGCAATATAGAGGTATCTAACTGTGGCTTGAATGTAACACTGCTCATGCACTGGTGAGACATTCTCTTGTATGAGAGAGTAATATGATATAAAACTGTAGCTAATGTAGCTCCTTGCAAGAACAACTTCCTTCATCCACTGCATAAACTACAAGGTCAATTATCTATAGTAGGTTTTATGTAAAAAAGCTTATTGTGTTTACAATAAAAACCAATACAATCTTAAAATCATTGCACAATAAATAGTTTTTTAAAGAAACTTGTCCTTAAAAAGACTACATATATTTCAGTGTTCTGTGGCACCATCTTCAGGAGTAAAGTAAATGAATCAGTATTAGCAGAACATGTAATGGAAACATTTCATAGACTGATCCAAACAAAGCTGATAAAACAGGTAGAACTTAAAACTGAATCAAATATCAGAGAAATAACTGAAATAGAAAAATACACACATTGTATTAAACGAATCTTGTCCAGATCTAGAAATAAAAAAGTACTAGATACGTGCTTTGTAACTTTAAGTTGTTTAACCCTAAATGGCATTATAGGTGGTAAATGGTTATGCAAGTATACAAGTCCGAACCATGATTTTACCATTACTCCTGAAGATGGTATCAGAGAACATCAAAACATGTAGAATCCTTTTTATGACAAGTTTCTGTTTTTAATAACCATTTATTGGCTAATGATGTTACTATTGTATTACCTTTCATTGTATTGTTTGTTTTGGAATTTCGCAGAAAGCTACTCGAGGGCTATCTGTGCTAGCCGTCCATAACTTAGCAGTGTAAGACTAGAGGGAAAGCAGCTAGTCATCACCACCCATTGCCAACTCTTGGGCTACTCTTTTACAAGAAAAAACATTACCCCAAAACTTCAAGATTGGTTACTTGTATCTATAAATATTTAACATCAGAATTTTCATTCATATTTTACACAGTTTTATTACACTCTATACTTTCACCAACAAAAATATACAAGTACATCACTATTTTTACTAACCTTGTTGAGGTTGTTGGTTATAGGTATAAGGTTGGCTCGCAGGAGTCATATACATAGTCTGCTGTGTTGGAGACATTGAATACTGTGGTGCTGTAGCATACTGTTGGGACCTAGAGCACTGAAAGCCAAAATATTATCAAAAACAGTATTTTTGTCAAGTGTCAAACACCCTATAGTGTTGATGTACAGTGAATTCAAATCAGTCATATTTTAAATGTGCATGTTAAGTTGTTTTTTGTATTGTGCTTTATGACACATTTTACAGGATATTTCAGGACAAAACTAAGCTAGTTTTCAATGTTATATCTCCTATATAATTTTTCTAAGTTTTGTAATTGTTCCAATGCACATCTCAAAATCAAGATGCATATTTCTAGTGTTCTTTTTAACAAACAAACTAACAACATATTCTTAATTTACAAGTGCAAGGACTGATATAACAGCCTGTACTTTCATATATCTCTAAAATTTTCAGACATAATTACATAGTCCATTATGACCTGTTCCAGGGTATACAGTAAATGCAGATGTCACATTAGGAGCCATATTTTTTTTCCAGGGACCTGGACTAGACTACTCAGGAAAATAATTACAAAAAACCTCAGTAATCAGACACATAAATAAAAAATTCAGCCGAGTTTTTCAAAAACCTTGAAAAAACCTAAACAAATTTAACTGACTGGGACTAAGGCACTATTTCATCTAAAGAACTGTACATGTATCAAAATTTTTGAATTCTATATTTTAATTTTGTAACAATTTTTTGCTACCATTTTCAATTCTGTACGAGGATATTAAACATGATACATTGTGTTCACTATTGCTAGCAAATAAAAAAAAATTACTATTCTTTAAACTGAATTACATCACTAGAATTATACAACTAGTTATGGCTATTTTGTTTTTTAAAGAAAAAAGATGACACATCAATCAACTTACATACACGCATGCATAAATAAATAGCTTTTCTTCTTAGTAAATCTAGCCTATTTTTCAAAAAAGGGTAAAACTTTTTTTCTTAGTTTACAGATGTCAAACATGCATATTTCTCGGAAAAATAGATATCAAATATGTGGTAAATTTGTTAATTACCGAAAGATCACTTTCAGTCAAACCTAGCTCAATGGATTGCTGTTAGGATTTTATGATGTTTTTCATATTTAAAAAGAATTAAAATATCAAGAACTCTCCAGAAACTTTTAAAAACCATCAACAAGATTTCAAGGACTTAAGCATAACTGTACTTTTTTTGTCAATACCAAATACAACACCAAACAACTATATGAATACCAAGCAACATAAACCACATAATGCAAAAGATATCATTAAATTAATATACGAGCATATCTAGGTGTTCACTCCTCCCTTTTTAGCATTAAGCAACAAGATTAATGATATATAACCAACAATGTCATCAGTTTTCTAGTTTAAAAGGTCAATCAATTTCACAACTTTACTGTTTACTGGTTGTGATAGTAGTGAATTACTTTTGCAGAAGAGAGAATATTTTCACTTCAAGTATCATTATTTAATAAATTTCTAAATGATTCAATCTACATTTTTCTTCTAGAAGTATTAATATAATGCATAATGTAAGCTCTGGAATAATGAGTAATTTTTCAAAGTTAACAGGAGCAATTTTCAATAACAATTATTTGAGAATTTGTAACACTGGGCTGTTTGAATAAATATTACACAACTGTTCTTCTCAGATGAAGGCTCAGATGTTTTTTTCCTGTTTTTTCCATAGGCAGAAGTATTCTGTTATTCTGCTTATATTCCACCATGCTCAGAACAACTAGATCAAATGTTGAATGATTGTTTCTATGTGCCAATTTTACAGAAATCTCTTTGGTAACCATTGAATTCTTATAAAATGTACAAATTTATCACTATGTACTTCTTAAACTGGGATTAGTTGAGGAACAGAGACTTACAGGATAACCTTACAACTACAAAACACCTCACTTGCAACTTACAAGTCTACTCAGCAATGCAATAAATTCCTATAACTCATTACTTATGATGATGTCTGATATCACAAAATAATAAAAACGTTTTTGATTTTTTTTAGTCGATATAGAGTAACTTTTCCTGAAACCATGCTACACAGACAATATTAAAAATGATTTCAAGTAAAATTCTGGAGTTGTTTTGAATAAAAAATTAAAAATGATGCAATTGAATTTCTATTGCGTTTATTTAACACTAGTTATATAAGTGAATTTTCTTTCTCATTCTCTTATACAAGTATCTTATAAGATTTCACACATAACTGTTAGCAGGAAAGGTCAAAAAGACAACTTTCACATTTATTCTATTATTATAGAAATGTTTCACATAAGTGGTCACTAATTTCAATTAAACTGTTATAACAATCAAAATACTCTAATTATTTTGAAATATACGGTTAAAAAATTAAGTTATCATGTCTCATAATACAGAATTCTCCTTAATATGGTGGCTCCCAAGCCTATTTTGCCAATACTTTCAAGGGTCCCACTAGTCACTTTACAATTACTGTTTTTAGTAAGAATGTATATCCAGCCATCGTGTCCAAGCCAATAAGTGGCCATTCAAAAAGAAAACAGAGCATGACTCACTGGTGATCACGTGGGTCTTACTGGAAGAGTATCTTGACCCACCTATGAATCGTGTGGGAGCCAATGTGTTAACTTTCAAAACTTCTTGCACAGAAATACTGAAACAGGACAAAGCTTTAGAAATTCTCGAGGCTTGAATTTCAAATGTGTGCATTTCTTCAACTCTGATTTAATATTAATAATAAGATAAAATATAAAAAAATTTAATAATAAAAGTGGAGAAACAGAGGCATGTTTATTGATAGACCTAAATTTCATGGATAGACAAAGTATGTCCTCATTTTTATTAATTTACAAGGATTTTTCCAAACCCTCAATACAAAGTGAAATTTGTGATTTTCAGCATTTTGATTTCAAAAAAGCAATTTCAAACACTTCAAGATTTCCAAGTGTCTGTACAAATCATACATTGCATTAAACGTTGTTGTATTGATAGTTTATAGTACAAAAGATTTTCAGTGATATTAATAGCTTTTGTTGGCTGTATTGCAGGTACTTTTCCAACTTTGCATCTGATTGGTTACATCACCCATGTTTTATAAAAAGGATGATAAACTAAATCCCAAATGAATAAAGTGTACATATAATTCTGACAGATACAAATAAAAGTAGAAATAAGATTTCTAAGCAGTTTTTCAACTATGAAATAACAGTAAACAAGAAGTTTAAAATTTTATAACAATATAAATTGAACTTACACCCTGCATAAACACAAAGGCATGTTGAATAATGTCACTAGGTAAAGACTGAGACTGCTGACGGACATAATTCAGTTGTGGCTGAAACTGTGGCGATGGGTTGTGGGCAGTTGGAGGTGTAGGATTTATCTGGTTCATGCTTGCCCTTGACATATTTTGTAACTGATGTGGAACAAAGAGCTGTATGCAAAAATAAAACAAAAATGTACATTGATGATAAAATCTTGGATCATACCAAAACTCTTCAGTCAAAAATGTAACAACTAAAAGAAATGTTTGATGGATGGTTTAAAAAATATCTAGCAGAATTTTTTTATTTTTCTCATGAAAACAACATAAATGGAAATACCAAGAATTTTTCAATATAAATATCCTTCACTTTTAATAACACCAAACAGACCAGACTTTTTAAATCATCTGATCATTCTCAAATGGGAGATGTTATCAGAAAAACCTCAGCCAAATATAATATACTATAATACCTACCCAAAGCAATATTTTCAGAAGGAAGTTTACTTATTTAAAAAATATAACTGCAAAATGTTTACTCTTGACATTTCTTCCTGCCATGAAAATAAACCACCTCACTTTGGGGTAACAAACTCTGTCAAGCAAATGGGCCCTACAACTTTTAATGTTTTTTCACTCATAACAGTATATATGTTTACATTTTCAAAATGAAACCCAAAACTTGAGCAGTTTCAAATAGTTGACTTTTCTTCTTCTGTTTATATTTAATTTTATTATTGTATTGCCCTTTGAATCATATCTGACTAATATTCCTGTCATATAAGTTGTGCTTTACTCACCACATATGAAGCTCAATTTACGATATAATGCATCATCTGCTTGTGAGCATAAATAATTTAACAGTTTTATCCTTTTCTTACCTAATTTAACTTAATAAGTTTATTTTTTTATATTAGACTTACATTAGTTACTTTTAAAATAATACATAAAAAATGCAGATGAAAACCAGACATGTTACTTACCCAAGTCCTCTTGTTTTTTGCTGTCCACCATCAATGAAACTTAAACCTACTTTTTAATGCCATCAGAACTACTACAGTAAATATTTTTAATTACTTATGTCGTTGTTTGTTATTAAGCATAAAGCTATACAAAGGACTATCTGTACTCTACATACCATGGGTATTGGAACCCAGTTTCTACCAGTATAAGTCTACAGACATACTACTGTTCCACTGGGGGCTTTATTTAATTAAACAATGCACCTGTGAACACACAAGAAAAGCATACTCACAGCGAATGATACCTTAAGGCTATTGTAATTTTTCTGGCTTTTTAACCATGTGATAAGTCTTTAAAAATTCAGTTTAGCTTCTCAGTGCACAAATGTTTCAAACAACAGGTGAAATAGGCAAATTTTCTTTACAGAAAACAATATAATATAATACATCATTTGACACATTAATACTTCTCTTGATTATAAATAATACAGTATACAGTGTCAGAAAAAACTTAGCAACAAGTTGCAAAAGAGATGATGAGACAGATGGGCATGACAAGATGACGTGATTTTCTAGTTTAGCTTTGTAAAGGAATAAAATTGAATGAAGGCAATAAAAATTATGCCTAACTCAGTAATATCCATTTTAAAATGAGCAATTTACATTAAATTCCATACTTTTCCTTGGATTATTGAATAAACTATTGAAGAGGAATTAGGTGACAATTGTAATAATTCTTATACTAAGAGAGATTGAGATTTTTTTTTAATATTTCCTTATAAAATTAAGAACTTAAATCTTGTGTAACATTAGAACTTGATTTATTAAATATGTTTTGATGGCAAATTAATTTATATACAATGAAAACAGAGTAGTTGAATACAATTTTGAATGTAAATCTCTGAAAAAAAATCATGAAATGTACAAATTAACCTGTCCATAAAGACAGGGTTAAACCATTAGGTGAAGGACCTCGGTTAAAATCAAAGATATTTGACAGTCCCAAACTGAAACGTTTGAGAATCCACAAATCTAAATGCTTCCCATAAATTTTTCATACTCAAAGAATTCACTCTCACTTAAAGTAAAGCTTATCCTGTGAAATAATCAAAATATAACATTAACCTTGTTTTCTTAACATTTTTATGGCACAAGTATTTTTACTTCTAAATATAACAAGAATCAGTGAGAATTTTGAAATTAGCCAATAAAGTAAAAGATAAATGTTTAGCTTTTTTAAAGCTACCTATACTAAGTTATAAAATCACAAATATACAAGTATTCTTTTCACTTGTTTTATTTAAAATAGTTATAGCCATAAGCTGTATGACAGAAAGATGATTTTCTTTCATGGTTTTAAACAAACTACCAACAAGAAGAAGAAATATACAAGTACTATAATTATACCATGTAACTATATGGGGAGATTAAACACTATATAGTACCTACTATACTGGAATAGCACATAGACTGGACTCTGTAACTGCATGCAAATGCAATGCATGTTAGCCTCTGTCTGTCTGTGTAAATACATGCAGACTTTTTATCTCCTTTTATCTACAGCATACAAGCTCAAAGAATGGCTCCATCAGTTCTTGGCAAATTTGAGATCTAATTACATTTCTGGACTCAGGAAGCCACACCCTTTCAATTGATGTATTTGACTATGTCCAAAGTCTTGTTGATTAATTTACTTAAGAATGCCTAAAGTAATTTCAATTTGAGTATAAACTGTTAAAAATCCTGATGGTTAATAAAATTCTGCACATTCTATAAGATCAAAACCATGTTTACAAAAAATTATGAATTAATTACATTAATATACCCATCTCCCCTCCATTTCTGATGTGGTTTGGGTTTTGACACTTCTTTGACCCACTTCCACTGTGACAACTCTATACTCTGATAAGCCATTGCTACTGATACTTTATCTCAAAATGTTTTTTAAATAAAATATATAGCTGCAAACTTGCTGCCTCACTTTTTCTAGAATTGCCATCATTTTCACTATCTCTTTATTGCACAATTCTTGCTAATTCTTACAATCAGCTTCAATGGTGACTACTTTATCTGCAGCATCTATAAAATATGCAATTGTGCAATGTTGGCTATAACTTGATACATATCATCAACCATCACTATTACTGCTGATCTGATGCTCAAAACTGAGCTTGGTATACTATATTTTAAACTACAGCATAAAGATTACATCTGTGGGAGGCAGCTTAAACATCTGTAGAAAGTGTAAGACGATTGTGTAATGCTTTATAAATTTGCATAACAAAGCCAAAATTGAGCACACAGTAGCAAAAAACAAACAGTCCTGTCAGTAGCATCATGTTCAAAAAAGCAGAAACCCTACATATAAATAACTGATATGTCACTTAATACAGTAGCAACAGTAAGTTAATAACTGCTATGGTACAAGTGTCATCCCTCCCATGTAAACATTAAATTACATCCATGGCACACACACATGAAGAAAATTATGAGGTTCCACAAAAACCACAGTCTACATTAAAATGACAAGGTGTCAATGGTTATACAGCTGCTATTATTTACTATGATGCTTAATAAACATAAAAAACTACCCTGTACAATGTACAATGATGCATCTAGTAATACTGTCCAGATTTTATTACAACTACTCACATCCATTTTTGTTGAAAGCTGGAAGAAAAATATTAAATAATAATAAAGAACAAATGGGCAATCCCTATTAGGAACTATTACTGTAGTCCATAATGATGTACCATACCCATGTTAATACAAGTTCACTGTACCTTGGCATAAAAAGGTTCTTCATCGAACACATCTTATAACAGTGGATTCCAAAGTGAGGGCAGGCATAGTTAGAAGTTTGAAAATTAATAAAATAACTATCTTCTTGTTAAATTATAACTTACTGCTCAAAGAGATGACCAATTATTAGTTTACATACATATTTATAAAGGTATTATTTTGATGTGAAATACAAAGCCATGCATCTCTTCATCAAAACAGTACCAAATATCATTTATACTACTGTATATAATTTGAAGGAACTTTTTGTAAGTAATTAAACCTTGTCCATTTGGCACATACATGACAAATATGTAAAATATATATATATTTCAACACTTCCAAAAAACATTTCCACAAAATTTTATATACATGAAGTTCATGTGAAGTTCAAAGAATTACTTGAAAAAAAACTACTGCAACATTAAGACATAATCACCCCTAATTGAGCTTGTCTTTGAATTTGCCCATGATGTTGATGAAGGCCACTCTGTTGAAGTTGTGGTCCTGTGTTATCTGCTGTCAATGGGGATGGCATGCCTCCCTGAGGTTGATGAGGTCCTGGACCCAGCCCTGATAAATACTGAAGTGCATGTGATGGCCCACCTTGTGGTGGTAAGGGTCCAGGCTTACCCATGTCATGAGGATGACCACTTGATAGTGACAGTGTTCCAGGTGGAAACTGATGAAGTCCTTGCTGCTGCAATAAAAGTAAAATTATATCAGAATTGGCTCATATTACTTTATGTAATTAAACCTCAGGATAACATTACTTCATAACTTTTGAACCATTTTTGATAATAGGTAGAAGAAACATTATAAAGAATGGCAAAAATGGTCATGCAATGAAAACCTCATCTCAAAAACACTTGCACTCGTATTAAGAATAATTTGCTCTGTCACATAAAGCTTTCTGTAGATGCCAAAAAAACAAAAATTTACCCTCAAAGGTGTTACTAAAAGGTCTTAGAGATTAAGTTCATTTAAATCAATACTTTTAAGTACAAAGTCAGTCAATTTGACCTACCTTGCAAGTGTGAAACTGTACATACACTATAATACTGAATTTACTAAATGCAAGTTCACAACATTTGACATGCTTTTAGTAGATGTTACAAGTCTGTTACATGAGAAAAAACTAATTTTTGAATAATGTATTTCTACCACAGAACTGTCTATAAATTTGTGAAGCCTTAACTGAGTCAGTATGGGTAAAAAGTGGATTTCATGTTTAGAATAAAAACATACCTCCTCATTCTTAGAACCTAAATGATAACTGACATTTTTCAGTAAAAAACTTTATTTTCAGTTATTTTCTCTTACCCTGACACTAAATGTGAAGAAATTGTCAATGTACAGTGAACAAAAGAGTAGAATATAAAATAAAATTAATAATGATTTATTTTTCTTCATTGAATGCATCTGTGTCCTCTATTTTCCTTTAATTTTATTGTCTTATTGCCAGACATTGTCCTGAATGTGTTTATTACTCCTTTATAATTCACACATACAGTAAACAAACCAAGTTGCACATAAATTAAGTTCCCAAATGGTGGGCACAAATTACTAAGCAAACAGAATTTATTTTTGTTATCCAAGACGTTTTACATTTGAGTTAGTTTTGTTAAATATATAAAAAAGAAGAAATTTATCTCATGCTTTAGATATTTATGCCCATTTGCTCTGAGATGCCATGTGTCAGTAACTTTACTTTTTTTTTCTCACAATGTAGCATTCAAATATGTATTCTAGACATAAAACATTTATCAAGAATTACAGAAGATGGACCTAAAATTTATCTGACTTTCAAGTAAAGTTGTTCATTCTAACAGTAATATACTATTTTACACTATATACAACTTAACTAACACATTACATATAGCTTAAAAAAATAATATATTACTTCTAGAATGAACAGCTCTACAATACACACATCAAGCATTTCTTGTGAACTACCATCTCCAACCACCAAACATAAACAAGTTTTAAAATTTTTGTATGCTACAAGTTGCTCTTTTTTTGGCTATAAACATGTCCTGCCCATCAAAAGTGTAGACTTGATGTTGATAGCTAATATGAAATGCATAAAAACTGGGAGGCTTCTCTTATGGATTTCACAAATTCATTTATATTTAAGCAAATCATGAAGGTGGAAATTTCACATTCTCAATTTTTCTTTTCATCATTATGTGTTGCTTGTGCTTCTAAATGGTTATAAGCCTCAGCAACCTTTTAAAAAAATTCTTGAAAGGATAAAGCAAAACCAGACACATTACATGAACTGAAGAGTGGAGATTGAGATTTTCTACAATATTTTCTTTAGAAATAAAAATTTTAAAAGTTAGGTAGTATTAAAATTTGAATTGCAAACTATGCTTTAATGCCAAGTTTACTGACACACAGTACACTGATAATAAAGCTGATTCATTAAATTTTGAATGCGACTCTATCATTCTGGATGTCAATAACACATCTTCATTTTTTAGTGTATTAACATAAATTGAAGCCCTGCAATATCTCCACATACAAAAAAGACGGCTCTCCTCATTAACTCCAAGTTCTATTAATTCTAACAGCTGAAGTTCATTAATGGTAAGGAATGGAAATAATGAGTTTTCTTTTGAGATTTTTTCTGCTTACAAACTCTGAATTTTACCAGACACCTTGGCTTTATAATAAGTTGCACATTGAAATTGAGCCATAGCTGATAATTCCTGAATAACAACTTAATTTCATAAATTTACTAGACACATACAACTAGTTTTTATAAGTCCATTTTACTTCCACATTTCTTCAACCTGCTAATGCACTGCAGGAAAAAAGACCATTAAGAACACAGAACTGTCTAGTGGGTAAGTTTGTACCATCACCTCTTTGTACTTTCAGTGAGCTTTGAATTCTAAAGGTACACTGTATCCACAGATGAATAACTAATGTCTTCAATATTTAATTTCTATATTTTTTTTCTACAGAATTTTTCAACTTCTCTATTGTCAATGCCAATGTAATATAACCAGAAAACTTACAGGTTGTGGATAAGGGACCTGCCCTATATAATCATCTCTTCCTGCAAAGAGAAGTACAAGTCATCTGTTAACACATGATGAAACATACAATGTATCAATCATAGAAATAGTAGAAAGTGACCATTATAAAGAAAAGTGTTAGCAAAAAATTTATTAATAACAAACATTCCTAATACCAATAATTACTGAATCAAGTTCTACACTTCTTACATTACTCTGATACTGTCAACCTTTGAAAATTTACACAAGACGTTTATCACTGTATTACTTAATGTTTACTTGTGTATTTTATATCAGTGTATCATTCACTGTTCACATATACAAGTTTGTACAGAGAACACACTTCTTACATTACTATTTAAATGTACATTTAACAAACATTATGCAATACCTACTGCTTAGATATTCACATTATATAATCCAAGTTACAACTTTTATTATATTAACTAGTATTTACATTGCATGTTTCCATGATTAATGTACATTTTTCAATGTATTAACTACTGGAATTACTTAGCAAAAGTGCTCCTTCTTTTACTCTACTTATACATGGTATAAATATTTGGATTCTCTATCCTCACTGTTTCTATCAACTAGCTTTTTCTTCAGTTTTGTCCTAACAGAGAATTTTGATTCTTTTCTCTACTGTTACCTGACAATGAACTTGCTCTTCCTTTTTCTCTAGTTTTATCCTAGTTTAAGAATATTTCTATTCCTCCACCCCATTAATACTAGCTTGTCAGATAACAAACTGACAACACTTATTCCACTTCTATTTTGGGTGAAATTTGGTTTACTATTATTTACACTATACCCACAAAAAAACACCTTTCATTTTATGTACCACGCCTTTTGTTTGTAATCAGAATGTTAAAAGTTTATGTTAACAAAAGTATAAAACAAACTTTCAGGAAAATCTACAGTTAAAGTTATAAATTATAATATTTCTTTATTCAATATTTTTATATTAGAATGATCATAACATTTTATAAAACTTTTTAAAATGTAATGGCAAAGACTACAGAAGTTAAGAATAGAATAAATTTATCTTTGCGAAGATTTTTACTGGTGTAAAAACAATTGTTTTATTTTTTTTAAACATAGAATGTATATACTTACTTCCAAGATGTTGAGGTGGTTGTCCTCGTAGGTGGACACTTTGCCATTGTTAAGGAACTTAAAAGAAACTGCTATTATAATGTAGTTCATAAATTTATATATATTACTACACAAACATAGTAATGAGTTATTTGCATACAATTTCTCAGTAAACTTCATTTGTTCAGGTTTTCTTATGAAGAATGAACAAATGTACCCATCCCAGTAACAGGAAAAGTTAATCTATCAATTTAAATTATTTCATGGACTTGGTTTCATTCAGAGTCAAAGCTCTGAGTTACTTACACTGCTCACTGCAGAAAAGTAATTACTGAAGTTTTCACTCCTGCAAAGGGTCATTCAACAATAACACATGGTAAATATACACTTTTATTATTGAAGTTATGTCACACTTTGAAATGTGAATAATTTACTGTAGAATGTCCTGGTTGTAATATAAAATTTAACAGCATTATATATGTCTGCACTACCATCATTTCAAAAGTGAATGTTGAGGTTTGCCTGCATGCACAGCTTTTAAACCAGGAGATACACTAATGCTCAGACAGATATCATAATTCATATTTTTTTTCTAGAAATATATGACTTAAAATGTTTCAGAATCCAAGAATATTAAACATATATCAGTAATTTATGTTTCATTAATGATAAATATGAACTTCAATAACCAGCTGTAAACATCTCCAAGAAGAAATCTGTTACTTTGTGTTTGATGGCAGAGATTTTACAACAGAAATTTTGATAATGCCAATTAACAAGTCTAAATTATTCCTTCACATCAAAAATACTGTGAATTAAGTACATTTCAATAGATGTGTATTGGAGGATCATGGTAATATCACACCCACATTTTTTATTTAAAATAAAGATTTATCTTGAAATTTATAGGTTTTTTAAGTTTCTCTGGTAAACTTATCCACACCAGCTGAAACAGTAATCACAGTGTAATCTGTAAAATGGCTTTTTGTTGTTTTTTTTACAATCTTTTAATCGTGGTGACAACACCAACAGCAAAATTCTGTAATCTAAAAAATATTTGGTAGAATCATTGACATTCTGTATAATAATTGTAAGTCAGTGTGTATCCAAGCCTGGTACCTAACCAGTACAAAAATTAAGTATCTTCAGACTGGGTTCAAAAGCTATAATTTTCTTCTGCGAATAATGACAAAGAATTCAATGTCCATTCTTTTGAAACAAATCTCGCAAGAGAACGTTTACACAAGCTACCAATGAATACACAAAATTCTGTATTAGTTGACATATTTCTCACAGACACACAAATGGTTTTAAAAGAATAATTGAAAATCACAAAGGTCAACAACTGAAGTGACAGCCGGGAATTCCCTCCTTCTAGCTTGGGGAATGTTGAACGCGTACGTGTAATACATTGCGCAGCGCATGGAGTTCTTACACCAGACACAACCTTAAACTAAGTACGTTGACTGCAGACTGGCTGTCTGTGCTCTATCGAGTTCCTGTCAATCTACCCGGAATGTAAGGAACATCAATCGACAGTTTCTTTCCCGCTTCGATCGATTACACAAACCTAAGTAGAAATGACTAAAATACTTCATCCATGTTTTAAACATTTACTGACCATCAAAACAATTATTATTAATAATGATAACACAATATATAGATAAAATTAACAAAAACAGTTATGATTTATTTACATTACTTTTTTCATTTTGTAACCATGACATGAGAAGGACTGGCGCTACCTTTCTCACCCCTTCGTTTTTTGGATTCCCATTTATTTACATTATATTTTTCCAAATAAATACAAGGTTTGGAAAGGTATCCTGATACCGGTTTCTAATTCCTTTTTTTAATATTCAGAAAGATCTGATGCTGATATTTTACTTAAATGTGTATAGTATGTTTCTTATACCAAGCCGGTTGACGGGTTTGACATTCCCACCTCAATAAAACCAGCGTCTTTCTTATTCTAACAAGTTCGTAACCCCAACTTTCTCTTTACGAAATGAAGTGCTGAATTTACAGGTATGTGTACAATAAGAAGGCAACCCAAGTAATACTGTTTCTACATTCATGGAAGGTTTGTTTTAACATTGGTGAAAGTGGAGCAGTATGAACCAAGTATGTATACCAGCAAAAAGAAATGACTCACGATGATATATCGAAAAATAAATAAATAATAATAATAATTAACTCAGACTGTTACAAGACACCTTACTCGCACTTTATATTGCAAAGATACGTTGACTTTAGTTAACAGTAAACGTGTTTCATCTCTTATCCTTATTTTTCTCGTACCGCCAAGAAAAAACCCTCCCTCCACAGGCACAATACAAATTTACCGGCACTTTCTAAACCACTTCTAACATTGCTAGAGGCTAAAAAGTAGAATGAAGAGGAAGTGCCTCCTTCCCTCTACTTCCCCATGCCAACACATTATTTCTAGACTTTCTATTGTCTAAAAAGCTGGAGACGGCGAATAGTACACCTCGAGATAGTTTCATTTTTGTCATTTGTTGGGTCATACAGTGTCTAATGCTTTCTCAAAATCAAGAAAACAACCGACAATGCATTCGTTCCGGTTAAAACTGTCTACTACCGTTTCTGTAAATTTTAACAGACGGTCTGTTACTTTTTTCTCCTGAATCTGTTTTGTATTTCAGGTAATTCTGATGTCAGTTCGAAATAAATGAACGTTCTTGAACTGATTATTTTCTTCTAGTAATTTGTCATTACAGTAATTCAGGCTGACTGGTTTGTAACTCTGATTTACTTTCTGACTACCCTTTACGACACATGAAAATGCCCGCTAGTTTCCAAGTTTCCAGACTAAAGGTAAGGCAACTAGCCCACAGCAACCATGGCCAACTTATGGGCTACTCTCATGACATAATAGGAAGATCTGATCGTAAATTTTCGAGACATCCAATCAGCTCTAAACTTTGAAGCACGTTTTTTACGGCAACAGAATGCAATAAAAAAAAACCTTAAAATTCCAAATAGGATACACACAAACATATTAGTCAACCACGTTCGGCCCGCTACGAAAATTAAATGCACATGTAAAGCGAGTTCCGTCACAAACTAACTTTATGATGTTAAGGTAAGCTAAGTTAAACACCTGTTCGCCATATTAAAACTGCGCATTTTTTAAGCTTATCGTAAAGGAAAGCTGAAATAAAAAACTTCATAATCGTTTATGTATATCGCAGTATAAACGTTCCAATGTATTGATCTATGGCTTAAAATTGCAATTTTTCTTTTATATAGAAATTTCACGCTCAATTAGTATAAATATTGTTTATTAATCTGTGTAAGACAGAGGTTAAAACCGCTGAATAAAACCTTATTCAGATTTAGTCATCTTTCAGCGCGCACGGTAAATTCCTAACAGCGTGGTTATTAATACATTTTTATTATATTAATAATTAACAAATTTATGTTTGTTTTGGAATTTCGCACAAAGCTACTCGAGGGTTATCTGTGCTAGCCGTCCCTAATTTAGTGGTGTAAGACTAGAGGGAAGGCAGCTAGTCATCACCACCCACCGCCAACTCTTGGGCTACTCTTTTACCAACGAATAGTGGGATTGACCGTCAAATTATACACCCCCACGGCTGGGAGGGCGAGCATGTTTAGCGCGACGCGGGCGCGAACCCGCGACCCTCGGATTACGAGTCGCACGCCTTACGCGCTTGGCCATGCCAGGCCGTTAACAAATTTAATCTGACTTTAGAATCTATTAAACCAACTGCTAATTTAACTGACAAACCTTCCCTCAAAATGCTGTTCACAAAAGGAAGATTTTATCATTTTATATTTATATAGGCTACTACCAGAATCAGTGAGGTTCTCAATTTATGGCATGAAATATCCAAAGATAGGTTTCGTAATTATGGATAGGAAGCAGAAGCGTGGTGTATAGATCTCATTGTGTTAAGTGAGAGGGTAAAACCCACAAAAAGCAGGTTGTGCGCGAACACCAAAGTCCATTACTTTATATAAATTTGAATACTTATTTGCAAATGGAGTCAAGAAAGTAGTACAACCTTCCGGTTTGGTTTTGTCTGGTGTGAAGATTCAACAGTCTACCTCAAGACGTGTATGTGTAAACAAACATTCTTCATAAAAGCGGGGGATAGATATCACGGTATAAACACACCGTGAAAGATAATTCGACTTAGCGTGTTTGAATCTTGGGAATTCTTCTGATACTTTAGTAATAAGTGATGTCGGTAACAGTTGTTTTTTCATCTTTTCGATGTCGTTTTACTAATTTAAAACATTATTTCGACGAACAAGCCACACACATCATCCTTTCTAAACTGTAAAAAGTTAGTGATATTTTATATATAGAAAGATGTAGTATTTCTTAATTTTTGTTATATTCTTATGTAATTCACTGCACAGACTGATTCTATTCTTATAAATTAAATTGGAGCATCACTGTGCTGCACTTATTAAAAAGGTACACATATACTCATAAGATTCTAATTACGAAACTTCAAGGCAGAAACTAGTCAAACGAATACCTTTCAAATACATATGTAAAAGCAGCTGGTATGGGTTGAGAAATTTCTTATGTAGAAGAGTGAACAATGTTTCGACCTTCTTCGGTCATCTTCAAGTTCACAAAGAAGGAAAGAAAGATATCTGACCACATGTTTGAAGAGGGTTCTTAACCCATATTAGCCGTTTTTACATACATATTTTTCTCTACAAGTGGGTTTTCTCATCATCACGGATCACGAATCCCTTTCAGTAACGTATAATAACAAACTAAAGCAGCTTAGCTATAAACCACTTCATATGCTCTTAAGACGAAACTTTGACACGATTACTTTCTTCAAATATTTTATAATACTTCCTTCCACTAATACTCAGACGTACACTGCATTTCTACGCATACAATTAGTAATACAAAAACTAAACGTATATCAAGAGAAAGAGATATTCCAAGAGTACACACAAACTCAACCGTTGTTTATGTAGTAAGCACTGATGGAACTGTTACCATTTAAACCAGAAGTAACTAATCTACCAAGTGCTCTTACACTTCTCGCACTCACTAAGCTCCCTCAATTCTACAGTATATAAAGCTCAATAATCACAGTAAATCAATAACCACGCCCCTCCATCTCTGAAGTCGAGGTTTGAATAATTTCCCTAGAGTAATTGGTACTTCAACGTTTATGTTTAGGGTTAGCAGGCGTCTCAGTAAACCTGTGATCATCCTAGTTTAAGTTTCATTTCTTTTTCCGTCCTGATAGAAAAACAATAAAAGTATTAATATGTGCCAGTTTCTCTATACCATAGTGCAAATTTGATATGTACGGTTTGTCATACACATAGCTCCTTTAGGTTTTAACGAAAGAATTATTTGACAAAGACAGATCATAAGATGCAGTGTTACATTCCTCTGTTGTATGTTTTCTTTACCCAATCTGTCATGGATCACCCGCACAAATCGAGATTTGAAGAGGCGCAAAAAAACCCAAAAAACACGAAGCGACAGCATTTTTCTATTGAATAGATTCAAGACAACTTGCACGAGTTTTTATTGTATTTATTGTTATTAAAACCGATATAAGCTTTTAATAAATCTTGTTTGTCTGTGGTTTAAAATGTTACGCAATAACCATCAGATTATTTAACCAATGATAAAATGCATGTTATTATTTGAGCTGTGTCAGAGCTGTTAGAATCACTTCACGCTAGAAATTTGTAATCCAAGAGTCATATTGTGAAGCTGTTAAGTAATTTATTTGTTATTATTAGAATGGCACATGCCTTTCTTAGTCTGTTATACGGATTGTCAAAATATTAGTGTTCCTACAAATCATTCATCCGACTTTTAAGTCACGGTTACATACAGTACCCTGACACACACATCATATACTTAACTATAAAAGTTACTCGTACAAATCATAATAATAGTTATTAATCACAAAGGTTAACATATAACTAGAAAATAACGTAATGAAAGTGATACTAATGCCAATTTGCTTACTTAATCTAACTCGTGTACCACAACAGTCGTGGTTCGTAAAAAAATGATACAAGTAGCACCTCGATCACCACTGTTGTTTATCGTATTCCAGCCAATCCGATTAAAACTTTAAGGCCAGTATACTGCATGTAAAAAGTAATTAGAGGCCAGTTCGATTGCAGATTACTGTACGCGACATATATTTTATAAAATAAAAAAATATTTAAGCCAGATTCTGAAAAGGTAGGTTGTTTATATTTGTTTTTATAACTTCATTTTGCCACATTTCCGTTATGACAAAGATACGAAAAATAATAACAGTGCAAGCTATGCGAGATAGTATAATTCTATCCCATCATTCAATGTTACGTTGATGTAGGTAGGCTAAACTCAAGATATGGTCGAAAAACATCTAACTTGGCTAATTTAACGTAGCATAACTAGAGACATCATTAGCTTAGTTACATAATCTACACAGTACATTGCAGCCTCCAACTGTCCCTCTAAAATGCACCTTCTACACCATAACATAATAACGGGACTTACGATAATTTTTCAAAATACTTTAATTTATTGGGTAAGAGGCTGAAAAAGTGTCCAAAAACGTTTGTGGTGCCTCTTAAAATGAAAATAAACTTGTTACCAAAAACCTTATTTACTTCAGAAATGTGTTAATCAAGAAGCTGTAAAACATTTAAAACACTAAAATAAAGCATAAAACATCGAACTAATGAATTAATGTTTGTTTGTTTTTTGCATAAGATTATCTCATAGTGAACACCAGAATGATAGTCGAATAATCAGTGAACCGACGTTTACAAAAAAGCGGATAGAGTATTAGCTCATAACTTAGTTACGTCATCATTCTAACCTATACAAGTTTCGATACAAACTATAATTGAACACCGCTCTCGAACTGACACGCTTACGTGAAAGGTATATTACAGTTCCTTATCAGCGATTCAAGAATTTTTTAGACCCACCGTAAACAGTAATATCGAGAAGTTTAATTCAATCGGATTTCCATTACTTTGTGACACTCACTCAACGAAGAGCTAAATTTATCTTTCAGTGACAGTAACTCTTCAAGAGGTTATGTTCATTGCTCTATGACGGTCACAAACCAAAAAAAATTTATTATCCTTCTGTGCCAATCATTCTCCAAAGAGCTGTATTCCACATTTCGTCACAGTCTTCCTTGAAAGGCAATATATATATATATATATATATATATGATACATCGTTTTATGACAGCCACTAATCAGAGTTGTATTCTTCAAACTGTAATGGCATTCCTCAAAAACCTACTTTCATTGCTCTATATGTTATAATCACCCTTCCGTTCCGGCATAAAATCTGTATTCATGATATAATTGTGATAGTAACTCCTACACGAACTTTGTTCGTCATTTCATCAAAGATCGAAATATCATATTCCCCCATTTTTACGGTATATTAGCTTTGCGTGAGGAACTTCATCTTTCTAGTTGGCTTTCTCGATAGGGAATGCATGGACCATCCATATTCCTTTAGATATGACCAACTAAAGTGAACATATTATATACAAAAAAGCAATTCATGAGGAAATACAAATTTACTCGAAGAACGATAATTTTCCTGGTAACTATCCCTCGAGCAAATATAATTATATTCCATTACTTCCACTCCTGTTTATGACAGTAGATTCTCAAAGATATGGGTCTACAGTATTTTAAGCAAAATTTATTCGTTGTGATCTAAGTACATGTTTTATACAGTCACAAGTACGGGTTTTACAAGACATTTAAAAGACCAAGAAATCACCTTGACGAAGTATCTTTTTTTTTCACATTTTAACTATTAACTTACTGTCTTAATTTTGTCACTTATGTACTGAATAATATATACCTCATTCATCTAAAATTGATTTTAGAGTTTCTCTTCGAGGGTGCTTAAAATTCCATTTCAACTGCATACTTCTAGACCATTACATTAAAATAAGTGTTAAACTACTATTGTATTATTTTTACTATACAGTTCCAATAACACTTTGGTACGGGTAAGAAAGCTTCTTAACACAATCGAATACTTAACAGTTCCGCAATCAAGTGTAACAAAGGAATCCTTATCTAAATAACTTATACCCGAGTTTTTATTGCACAATGAAAAGCTGTGACATCACTTCCGGTGAGTAACCAACCCTGCTGATGTTTTTGTGATATTGTCCCAATCTTCATCCGAGACAATTGACAATATCAACTTCCCATTCTGAGTTTCATATCGTAAAAATATAAGGAAGTTACTGCTTCAAATAATTAAGATAATAACCTTAAGAATAGTCCGTTATTAACCACTCATTATTAGGGCTCAGTAAAGATATTCCACCATTAATATGCTTTTAAATCGATTGTTCCATTATTTAACGAGTTTATATTTCTAGTAAAGCTCCACGGTGGCTCAGCGAATTGTCTGAAAATTCACAAAGCTAAAATTCGAACTTGGATAGTTTCCAGCTATTAACACAACTAAAATATAAACTTTAAAACCCAGTATTCAAACGTCGAGATACTGATAATGTTGTTAAAAAAAGAAAGAATTGAAACTAATTTGAAAATTCTTCCAATAAATAATTTCAAAACAAAAATAAGAAATGTGAAATTATAACACTGAAACTACCGAATGTTTAGTGTAATTTCAACTTGAGTGGTAATGTTATAAACGTTGTGATCGTTGCTCAACTGTCTTTGATAATGTATTTCATCATATCAGTTTTCTTTGTTTTCCACAAGCTCTACCAAGAGCGCGTGCACACACATGCGTAACTGTGAACATGGCGTGTAGTAAATACAACCACTGGATGTAACTTGCACACACACACAATCAAGAAGCTTAAACAAGGTGCTTAAAAGCTTCTGTTGGCAAAGAATAGACCAGAATTCATTACACATATAGAAAACAAAACAAGAAAGGGAAAAACTTTATGTATTTGGCAAGAACAGTGTCAAAGAATCTCAAGTTTAGTCTATCCCGCAACCAGTAAATAAGACACGACACAATTTGCTCTGCAGGCCCGTGTTGGATATTGAAGAACATTTGCAAAGAGAAATTAAAGCATACTTCGGCCAAATAACACTTCGATAAACTATACAGTTAACTGTTTTGGCATGTAAATAAGAAAGTAAAAAAATTCTGATTAGGTTTAATGCAGTAGATAATTTTCCTGAAAGGGGGATTAAGCTGCTTAGTTGGGTCACTTGTTTTAAGTGCTCGCACTACTATATAGTACTGTTGTATATCAATCAATAGAAGCTAAAATGACGTTACATAAGGGACGCTTAACACTGCAATTTCCACTGTTGTAACGTCAGTAAAACATACGAATGCTATGAATCACGAGAAGAATTTTGAACTACGTATGTTACAAAACAGCATGATATATGAATTTTTAAAATATGTTACTCTCAATTTTGGTTTTATTTACTCTTGAAACAAAATGGTTTCAGGGATAACATGGAATTACATTTAGTACAGTAAAAGATATGTAACACTATATCACTTGAAAAAGCCCGATGAAACCTATGCACGAATTTTAACACATGTGACAACGTGACTAACGTACTTTGCAAACACCTGTTAAAGTTTCTACTCTTTAATAGATTTTTGTTGGAAACATAAATTATAAAAATGTATTTAATACAATAAGTTGAGAACAAGACTAGTGACGTCAAAAAAATCAACAGACTTCATAGAAACGATCTAAAAACAGACATAGCTACCAATTAAGACAGAAAAGAATGTCACGTGACTAAAGAAACTCAGTTGTCACACGGACTGCTGTCACTACTTGAAAACAGGCCATATCTTTTAATATGTAAAAGACGAACAAAAAATTTTTCTTAAAGTCAGTTCCATAAGCTTTGACAAAGAAGGGAAATTTAAGTTTTAAACTTGTGTAAATTTTAGTTTCTAGGATCGAATCTGGCATTTCTCGTTCGCCAAGTGAATGCTGTACAAACTGAAATAGCACTTTAACCTCTTAAAGTGTACTTACTAGTTTTGAAACACCTCAAAATACCTTGCTACCACATTTTCCTTTTCTTAGCAGCCACACAAGTCTTAATCTAATATCAAGATCACTGAGCTACCACCAGCTTGTCGGCGTTTGTATTTTTTTTCTTGTGATATATCCATTTATGTTCCTTCGAAAATGGAACTTAATATCTCTCGTAGGCAATGTTATTACTCTACCAGGTAAGCTAAAAGGTTAGCCCTTCGAGTTATGTAAGTAAGTCACTTCAAAACACAACAGCAACAAAATAAAAACTCAACTGCCTGACTGCCACCGCTTAAAGGTGCGCAGATAGCCGTCGAGGAGCTTAAAGCTAAATTTCGAACATCATAAAAATATATAAAACATACATTAGACCCGTCACTGATTATGCAGCCCCTGCATGGTTAAACGTAAGCAAAAAACTACTACAAACAATACAAAATTCATTTTGGCTTATAAAGTACCCAGAACATCATCTGAATTCATGCATGAATACGCACACATGGAAACAGTAGCAGACAGACTCCTACATAAAACAATGGCCTGGCATGGCCGAGCGCGTTAAGGCGTGCACTCGTAATCCGAGGGTCGCGGGTTCGCGCCCGCTAAACATGCTCGCCCTCCCAGCCGTGGGGGTGTATAATTTGACGGTCAATCCCACTATTCGTTGGTAAAAGAGTAGCCCAAGAGTTGGCGGTGGGTGGTGATGACTAGCTGCCTTCCCTCTAGTCTTACACTGCTAAATTAGGGACGGCTAGCACAGATAGCCCTCGAGTAGCTTTGTGCGAAATTCCAAAACAAACATAAAACCATACACTATTTTGACAAAAAATTGAGGAAAAAATGAACTAGTACGCGAACTTGACAGGTACTGTTTACATAATGAGGATAGACCTAAGCACCTTTCCCCAAAGAATATATATTTTCTAAATAAATAAATAAATTATAGACCACCTATAAACTAGACTCCACATTAGATTTGGCATTATTTATTAAACACTGAAAGTGTTTTTTTGTGTAAACGTTTTATAGTTAATACTTAACTAAAGAAAGTGCAAATAATCTATAGAATTATAAGAGAAATAATTTATTTGCACCAAGTGTATATGTAGATTGTGCATGGAGATTGCCCTAAAAGAGGCCCGAGTAAGTGCGGGTTACTCTGGCCCTCGTGTACCATATATAAATACACTTGACAGATGCTGAAACAAATACAAAGGAAGGAGGAAGAGGTTAACGAAGCCTGATCCTCCTGGGTATGTAAACATCTTTAACCAAATACCTATACACGAGAGACAGAGAGCTAAACTTCGAGACAGAATCCTATATATTACAATAAATTATTTTGACAAAAATCGGAGAAAAAAATAAACTGGTACGCGAATTGGACAGGTACTGTATACATCATGAGGAATCCTAAACACTTTTCCCCAATAAATATATATTTTCAAAATATAAGAAAAAGGCCACCTATAAACTAGACTCCACATTAGTTTAGTGGCTAGCTAACAAGCATTGAAAGTTTTTTTTTATGTAAATGCTTTATAGTTAATACCTATCCAATGAAAGTGCAAATAATTATGGAACTATAACGAGAAATGATTTATTTGCACCAAGTGTATGGACATTGCCGTGGGGGGGGCCTGAGTAAGTACGTATTACTCTGGCCCTCGTGTACGATATACAAATACACTTGACAGATGCTGAAACAAATACAAAGGAAGGAAAAAGAGGTTAACGAAACCTGACCCACCTGAGTATATACACATCAATTCCAAAATATCTACGACAGAAAGGTAAATTTCGAAAGATAAACGTGGACACCGATCCCACTGACAGAACTATAAGACTAAATTAGTCTTACTGATACAAGTACTAGACCTGTAACACGGCAATATGAAAGAAACAGGACAAGAAGAAGCCAATAACACCCAAAAAATAAGTGCATTTCACAATAAAACTTTCTGGGTGTCACAAAAAACTGTCTGTGATCTATTATGTCTACTGGACCAGTTATATTCAGACTGCCTAGAGCTCACGCTTACACTTTCCACGAGGTATGTAACGGCACCACGTCAAGAGCAAATGTCAGTGTGTTAAAATGAAAAGTATTTTGCCATACGTCATGCATTTAAGTCACGTGGATAATGGTATTAAAATCTTTAATTCATTTTACAATTATACTGTGTTTAAAAGGCACAGATTTTTAAAAAGCTTATTGTGTCCATAATATTCAACAAAGGTCTTTTGTTTGCTATTCGTGTTGGCACGGCAGTATTATTAAAATCAAAATTAATATTGCAGAACAATCAGAAAATAGCAAATAACGTGCGATTTTTAAAAATTGTTTTAATATTAGTGAATTTTATGATACTCGGGGTTTTTTCTTCTTACTTCTTAATTTACAGTGAGCTCAGTTGCGTGTTCTTTCTTGATAAGACAAACATATTCAGTTTAGTACTAATATAAATCATCTAAAATAATTAATGCCACGTTTCTTCGTTTATAACCGACTCGCAATGACAGAAGTTAAGCGTTGATTCGAGATCTTTACTCTGATCGCAACATCATATATTTCGCAACCTCTGGCAGCGTACCACCATTATAAAGTTTAATACTGCACTACTATTAAAAAAAAAAAAGATAATGTAGCAAGAATTGTAAGCTTATAACGCACTGTACGACCATTAGCTAGAACAGTTGTTATGCAATGGCGCCAGTTCTCCCCCTACTGGCAGTTTTGCGAGATTTTGAGATTGACATACCGCTTAAAATTACACTGTGATTTACAGTTTATAATTATAAAGAAACAAAAACTTGTATCATTTATCGACGCATCTGGTATTACAACATCACACAAGATGTAAATTACTAGAAGATATCACGAAACCACACAACTGACCCAGCAAATAACAAGTTTATAAACGTGTCTACATTATTAAACAACTTCAAAATAATTGAGCCAAGATAAGTTCATGAACATAAATACATTACTATACAAGTTACAGAAAAAGAAAAATGCCATCAAAAGGCCTACTTTATAAATCCATGACGGGTATTATGCCGCATATGAGAATTATAAAGAGCAGTTTCGCAAAGTTAAATGTTTTGAAAAAAATACTTTTAACAACATATAATTGGATTGTAATCCTTTTTAACTATACACGTTATTTTCTTTATTAATAATTAATACACTCTAATATAAATCACAAGCGTTTCGAACAAAGGTTACATTCTCAGAATAGATTTCATATTTTAAAAATATACTAACAAAAGGTAGTTGATTTCATACGTTCATCTTATTCTTAACGATTGACTTTACTTTTAAACAAAATGTTAGGACATCTATTACTTACAAAGAATGGTAGGGAAAATAATTATTGTGTCAAAACGTTTTTGCCCCGAAGCAAACTTTCTCTAATCGTTTTACTTACAGCCACTACTGTTTTCTGGGTTTGTTTAAACGCTTTTTCTGAGAATTATTACAGAGATTATAAGGTCTATTGATTGTGATTATTGCATCCAACTACACAACACCGCTTGCTCGTGTTCTAAATACTGCATCGCTTGATATAACGTTATTATGCATCATTGTTCTCGTCTGTCCAAACTCCAATAACTCGCGAATTATTCATCAACTTAATTATAAGACTTTAGGAATGAAAGTAAAAACAATAAATCAACAGTGCTGTACCTCTTACATACAGTGCCTAAGAGGGCTATGACCCGACACCACCACAGCTCATCAAGCCGGATAGGTTATAAGACACAGTAGTGGTTGAGACGCTATTTATAGGAGGTAAATCTTGCTAAACCGCAAAAATTTCGGCCCCCAATTTGGAAAAATTATGCCATGAAAATGTAAGATCAGAAAATAAAATAGAGTGAAATAAAATAAGAATAACAAACGAAAACTTTACCGACATATTTTTTTCTGAACCACGTCTTTTAGTATTTTTTGTCTTACTCCAAAACCCATATTAAGTAGATGAACATAAATGTAACAATATTTAAAAGTATCTACTAGTTTTACACTTCGAACGTCCTCAAAAAACTGCAACCTCACATTCTCGACAAGTTTCAGTTCATTCAGTAAGTGATATGTGAAAAGTGGCGCGAAAAATATGTTAGCCGCCTAAACGATCATCTCAGTCATCGGATGAAACTCTGAAATGAAATACCAGTGAAGCGTACTTTCTTCACTCGGTGAAAACATTTTGTTCTCACTGGAAAACTGGGCACCTTTCAACAGCACTCCAGTTATATTGTTTCGTATTTTGTCTGTTTTTTCAAACCTAAGCGTTTTATTAACATTACTTATACAATCGTTATGTTGAGTAAATGGTAATGTGTGATTCAAGGTATGCAAAATATATAATCCATTAATAATGTTAACATGTAGAATATCTAATCATTTTCCAGAAATGAATGCATTTATTTACAAAATCTTTATTTCGTTGAACACGCACCGTAAATAGCAAAATTCAATTACCGATTAATACTGTAACATAGTTCTCAAAATAGAAGTGGTTTATTATCTTTCCATTAAGGCATTTCAGTTTGGCTACATGCAAGGCCGCATATCCAGGTCATCATCTCTCTAAAGGGCATTCGCGAGTGAAATCAGGTTACTCTGCCCTAGTTTCTTAATTCAAACATTTCAGTACAATTTCACAAAGTTCAAAACTGGTTTTTACCAAAATAGCTGTGATTTTTTTTCTTAACAGAAACTGTGATAAGGAAATCTGTGCATGGATCTCATCACGTCAAGATGATTTTGAAATCAAGTTAAGCCATGTCGGCGTTCAAAAACGTTCTCTTTCGACAATACACATACCTTATACTATTTTGTACACATTGTTTTTGAAAGATTAATATCAACCATCATTACATTCACTTCCTTATTTGAAAAGTGTTTCTTTACTTGTTTGTTTTCCATGCAGCGTTTCAATAGACATGGGATGGTAAGGTTGTATGTATAGAATCTTACTGGATTTAGAACTTGCATCACTTTAATATTTGTTGTTTACCCATCATTGGCTAATTCTAGTTTCGTCCTATACTTGTGCTAATTTCAATGGGTAATAATGACGTTGTTTACACCACAATTATGATTTTTTTAATCACTAATATTTATAAAAGTGTTTGAAGTTATGTAATCTCAGTGAAATTGGTTAACACCACTATTTTGGTTTTTGAGTTATCTTGTAATAAAACAAAGACAAATTATTTGTTGTTTTTTTTAATTTCGCGCAAAGCTACACGAAGGCCATGCTATCTACGCTAGCCGTCCCCAATTTAGCAGTGTAAAACAAGAGGGATGACAATAAATCATCACCACCCACCGCCAACATATTTGGTATGACGGGGATTCGAACCCGCGACACTCAGATTATGAGTCGAGCGCCTTAACCACCTGGGTATGCCAGGCCTTAAAAAAAAAAAAAAAAGAACGAATGAGAAATTTGCTACGATATTTACGGACATTCCTAGATCTTTTGATTTAGTCATTACGTAAATATTGTTATAAAGGATATACCATACAGTAAAGTTAAGATAACCTACTGAGAAGATATTTAAAATACCATTTCAAGGAACGAGTCATCCCTACATAGGTATTGTTATCGCTTGCCTGACAATCTCCAAGGTTCATTACCTTCAGTCTTCACGAAAATCAGTTTCACTTATTACTTAAGATCGACTAACGAGTCACACCGACTCGTATATCAAAACTTGTTAGTTTATGAAAAGAGTCAACCCTTCACTTATAAGGTGATAGTATTAGCCCACATTTTAATGAAATTCTAATTATTCTGTATACTCATTCATCACAAGTTAATACACTTTTTCTGATTAAGTAACTTATCATTTACAAGGGGGCATACAGGATGTATATTCAAGTACGTCGTGACATTATCCAAAGGCTAAAAAAAAACAACTCAGTATTACCTATGGTTCCAATATTCTCTCACTGATTCACCAGTTTTTCTAAATTCATCCAACAACTGTTTTGTGCTTAATGACAAGCAGCATACATGTTCGGCACACAATTTCAATATTTAGAAAATTCTATTTCCAAATAAGATCACAGGTGTGTTTATACGTGTTCTACAAGCCTAGTTAATGAATAATCACCTTATTAAAATCTAATTAAACAATGACACATATGGACTGAACTTGTGACACAAAACAAAAAATGTATTACAAAACATTTTTAACCCTTACCCGGCAGAAAAAGTCGAAATATATATATATTTTAATTAAACTAAAATGTTTTGAGCGACTTCAACAACAACAACAACAAAATAGTGGCATTATTTTATATGTTATTTAATGTATACGTCCTTTTTGGTGAAGTGCAATATGTCAGATATAAAAGATTGTTAGTATTAGTAGTATTATTAATTTACTTATTTCTGTTTGTAATTCACTGATATCGAGGCTACAGAGATTTTTACAACGATTAAATGATAACATATAAATAGCTGCGACCAAAGGAGCGGAAACAGTAAATATAAAATCACGTGAGAGAAGTTCGAAAACAGAACAGTTAGAAAGTTAAACGTTGTGGGAGTGAATGGCCTAATGGTTGATATGTTAGAGTAAGATTACCAGTTTGAAAGAGATAAGAATAATTTGTGTTGTCTTAACTAACTGAACCTGCCTGTATTGACTCTGAATAAAGACAGACGATTACTGGAAGTTCAAGATACAACTGTGGTAATTCAGGCGACAGCGTAGGTGAATTATACACGAATACTACTGCGATCAAAATTGAAAAAAAAAAGCTCGGCTTGCCAAGTAATTGAATAATCCTGAATGGAATTTTGATAAGACGAAAATAACTATAGTGTTCATCAAACAACAAGTTCCATAATGTAAATAATTGTTGCACATGCATATAACTCTCGTGTGCGCGCGCGTTTTATTTTAAAAACATGTGGAGCACGTGTTGTTCATTCATTGTCGAATTTATCGCCAACAAGTCACAGACAACTACTGTAGAAGAATCCTTAACCTAACGTACCTATTTATTTACATTACTATAAATACTACTAAAAATGATACATCACAGCTGTGATCATTTTATAAAGACTTCTACAATCCGGTGACAACCATATAACTTAAAACGTTGAGAGAATTAAACTCGTTAGAGATAATTCACAAAACATCAACATTTCATTATAGTTCAAGACAATAAACTCCAGAGGTACAAGTTTTTAACTCCTCAAATTAAATGAGAAGCGCGTTAAAATCAAAATAGTTTTTCATCAGGAAAATTACAAAAGTAGATGTAATCTTTTGTTTCAGTTTGACAACTGGCGTTGATAAGTTTCAGCAATAATGTACAAATCCATGTTAGTTAACTGCACACCAGACATTACTTGAAATTGTCCTAAATTTTACGTTATACATTATGCGTATATGAAAACTACTAAAGCAATCTGTCACCGTCGTTAATTCTGAACTACAGATCATATAACGCGTCCTTCCACCCACAATCTAGAACTAGAAATTAACTGTCACTATTATAACGCACCCACTTGATGAATATTTTGAGGTATGGCACGGATTAGAACCTTTCTTGCTAGTTTCAAAATCCAGCGAGCTGGCTAAACTGCGCTCTCCATCGGTAGGTTAAATAAAGTTGTAGTATAGAAATAATTGTATATTGAAAATTCGTCTGAAAAAAACTACAAAAAGTGTGTTTTGTACTACGATTTCGAGTGACGTTGAAAATCTTCAGACTCCGTGCTGTCAAGCAAGCATTAACGATTCTTTAAGTGGGATACTTTCACATTTATAAGCTAATAGGAACAAAAAACTTTTTCATGTAACTGATAGAATGTACAGACAAGAAATTGTTCCTTTGTTGCTTAAGGGTAGCAGCTATACGTTAACGAGCCGTCATACTTAAACCAACGCTCAAAAGTTTCATAAATTATCAGTAATAAAAAACAGTTTAAATGGAACATTGGGTGCACAAGTCTATATTTCTAGAATGTACAAATGAGTTTTCAAGGCAAAACTACGTTATATACATATATACACGTGTGTGTATATATATTGTGTTCTGGTGAAAGTAAAAACATTAGACAAGGTAATAGTTGATTGAGTTATTAACAAGGCTGCTTGCTGTTAACGCTAATACCAATATCAGGAAGGTGATTCGTTACACCGCCAGACCATTATATTGGAAGCTTATCTTTCGCTGACTAATACTACAATCATAGTAAATGTAGTTTTGATATTTCCTGTTACGTAGTAAAGCTGAAGTTCGCGATATCTTAACATTTTATGAAAGTTACAAAATATAAGCAATAATGTGTGATAATGAATGCATAAGCAATCAGATTTGAAATAAACTTCGAAACATTAACTTTCGTGAAAGTTGTACAATGAATATGGGTACATAGTCCTTCCTAATTTTGAATTGATAGCTTATAGAAAGTAGCCTGTACACAACACCCTCCGCCAATTGTTGGGCTACTTTTTAGGTTACTAATAGGTGAGATATGACTAGCTCTAGAAACACATTAGGGTACAAATACAAGGAAAACTAACATCGTACGAGATTACTTTCATTCTCATATTTGACCAGAAACTGATGTTCAGTACAACTGATATTCAGTATTTTTTTTTTTTACAAGAACATTCCAAGCTACTATATCTATAGAGGCAGCAGAACTGAACTCAGCCAAATATACTTCATAACATAAATGGCGCCTTGACCACTACTATGTCTGGCTTATCTCAGTCGGTCTGATAAGCCCTGGGAGAAAAAAAAAGTCTCCTTGGCAGTAAATATGGCCGATATAGGGTGGTTGAGACATTATTACATTTTTCTTTACTTTCACTCATAAGTTATTATAAATACGATAATTAATAATGTCACTCTGATTTTTTAAAAAAGGTTGACAACTTGTACTGAAACTATGTCAGGGTTAGTCTTACTTCTGTGGTGGGAAAATGTTTAATCAGATTAAAACATGTTTATAAAATCACTTATATCTCCCCCTCCCAAAAAAACAACAACATGGATTCACTGAAGGGAAGAGTTGCCTCAATAAATCTGTTAATTGCCCAAGAATATTTCTTGGTATATGGAATATGGAGATTAGAAAGGTATGGACTCAGTGTACTTAATATATATATTTGAAAAACCTCTTAAAATATATCACAAAATATTATGTAAGGAAATTATTACTGTGTGTGTGTATTAAAAAAAAATCAACTGTATCATAACTTAATTGGATGAGAGAAAGCAAAAGGGTACTAATAATGGATTTTAGTCAAATTGGAATCTTGTTATTAATAAAGTGTCACAAATGTCAGCACTTGGTTGATTTCTTTCTTCTCTTTAGATTAATATTTATAGGGGTATACTTAATACATTAGTAAAAGTTTGCTTATGATATTAAAATATTTTGTATTTTTAGCTGTAATGAGAATACTGCAGTACTGTAAAATGACATGAATAAACGTATTAGGAAGGGATTTAGAAAATTACAATTAGTTGCATTCATTATACAGTTTTATTCTCAGTAGGTAGCATGCTTTGATCACAAGTTAACACTAATTCTAGTAAGTACAAAGAGATACACTGGGTTATGATAATCTGGATCACATGTTTATATAAAATTGAATAAATTTAAAAAAAAAGAAAAAGGATTTTTAAGTAGGTAATTATCTTTTTGTACAAATTACTAGTTAAGCCTGATTTATAATTCTATACACAATTTTGATTTTCTTTTTTAACAATAGGTGACTTGTAGGAAAAGGTTCAGAGGAAAACTATCAGTATGATTTTGAGGATGGAATGATTACCTCAGAAGAACAGGTTAAAATGTCTTCACTCATTTTCTCCTACGAAGTAATCTTGAAGTTTGCAAGATTATCTGGTGGATCAGTAGTGTAAAGGCCCCCCAATTTCTATATACTATAACCTGAATACAATAGGATTAGAGGACTCATGTTTAAGATTTGGAAAAGATATAATATGATCCAGTTATGACAGTTGTATTTTCCTAACAGGGTGTTGAACCTATGGAATTATTTGCTGTCAGCAGCAGAAGCGGCCAGAAACTCACAATAATTTTATGAGGAATAGATGATTTGATTATAAATAATAAGTGGATTTAAACAACCTTTCTAAGAAAGGGTGTGCATGGACAGTTTTGATCCCTTGCTATTCATATGTTACAAATACTATGCCAATGACAGACCACTGTCAAAAAACAATTTAAACACAGCACTAGATAGGTGTTTTTCTTTCCTCTTGGAAAAATACTTATAGGTCAGAAAACTACTCTGAATTCCCTTTTAGACATTTTTTATACTTACTCATCAATCTCTAATATATTTCATATTTCTCTTAGCTATAAAATGCTGATTTGAAAAACAATTAAAACTAAGTAACAAAGCAGCAGAATGTAATGGAACATCATGAAAGATCTATCTTTAATAAGCCTCAATTCACTACTACCTAGCTTTCATTCAATAATAAATGTAGTTAGTTAAAATTGTAGTCAAAACTTATGAATTTTTTTCATTTAACAAATACTAAAAGACAAGTTTCATTAAGAAGACTAGATTACATTAAACCAGATGTGCAATCTGAAGTCATGCAACAAAACAGCCAATAAAATGTTATGTTAAAAAATAAAAATGTACCTGAACTACATTTTGGCATTGTATGGCTTTTCATACATAGTGTGATTCCAGTGAAAACTGACTGCTTTTGGGAATGGTATATAATAGCCTTTTCTGACACAAAATACACATACACTTTCATAAGATGTGTTTATACTTTTGACTTATAATTACAACACAGAGATGGATCAATCTGAGGCACCAGGCAACTAGTAAATAAAGTGGTGTGCCTTGTAACAAGGGTGAATCCAAAAAAGTAAAAAGTTAGTGAAAAAAACTTCACATACCCATGACAACAGTCTGCAACATAATCAAGGATCTCCATCTGTAAATTGAAGCAAACATGATAAAGACTGAAGTTAATGCTTCTAGTCATACCTTCCATTCAACTGTTACACACCTCAAGCAGCTGAAGTACAAAATGAGCATTCATGATATTTTAAACTCAGTCATTTGACACAGCACATGCAGTTTCTGTGTGATTGGACTGTTAAAATGGCACTAAGACTAATCCTTATACATAAAACGGATTATAGAAAGCTTGCAGGGATGACTGATGTGCTTTTAGTGTGGCATTCTTACAGCATAAGTTTTTCACTATTCTGAAGGGTCATTCTTAAAATGCATGGTTATCAGAAAGAGCATAACTGAACTGGCAACTTTGATATTTGTTTTTCCAATGAAGTGAGGCTCCAAAATAATTATGATATAATGCTTAACTTTCAAGTGTTGGTCAGTGGGCTTTCTGGGAAGTGACAGACAGCAGATACTTGAAATTAAGTTTTAAACATTACTGATTTCTCATTTTTAATGAACTAACAAGGTTCATTGGGAACCTTATCACATTTTGTTTTCTTGGTCTGCCAACACAGACACTTAAATATAAGAATAAATTATTTCTATGTTATGCTTCAATATTTCTGTCTTAATCTAGTAACTTTAATCCTCAAGATTGACATAAATAGACTGCAGTTGAAATTCTTTCAATTAAACTTGTATGTATGTATTTTGCCATTTTTTTCACATCTTCCACACTTAGCACTTGATGATTATCACATTTTTTATTATTGTTTGTTATTAGCTTTAAAAATTCAATATTAAAAAGTTGTGGCATGTATTATGAATTTTGAAGTTTACAAGTAAATTACTCAGCCTTTCATAAAATAATATACACTGAACATGTACCTCAATCAAACACAAAAATGTAGTGTGTGTGTGTGTGTGTGTGTGTGTGTGTGTGTGTGTGTGTGTGTGTGTGTGTGTGTGTGTGTGTGTGTGTGTGTGTGTGTGTGTGTGTAGGAAAGTAATGTCATAAATACATTTACAGTATAGGAAAATAATAACCTATTTACACTATTTTGTTCCCCTGAAACGATTAGCTAGGATTTCAAACTGAGTGGAAGGAATGAGTGAAAAACAGATGTACCCCTATAAAAAAAATCATTTGAAGAATACCTCTGTGTATGAGAGAGTCAGATCAGATGATCTTAAGAGGAGAACTGCATCATTTATGACCAGGTATACTCTTTGCCCATGCATAAAGGTTAAAGAAAAGATGGTGGAAAAAAGATAAAAGAATATTCAAGTGAGATAGAAATGATGGAGAAATACGTATCTGAGCCCTAAAATAGATACATGCAAGTCAATCCTACATAGTATAAAAGTAGATAAAAAAAAGAATGATCTCCACAAAGTGGAGTGGCTAGGGCACAACAGACCACACTGTAAATCAACCATGTACATCCAAAACCCATACTTATAGAAATCAGTATTCATGCAAAAATAGGATAAGCATCATACCATCTCCACCTCAAGTCTCAGAGATCAGAAAAAACCTACAACCACTTCAACTCAGAGCATAACACGTTATTTGAGGAACATCTCGATCCAGAAACCCAACATCTAGTATCAAAAAGATGACTATCTAAATAAAGTCTATTCCCCCAACAGCTGAACTGACTAAAACCATCTGGTAAACAATAACATCCTCAGGCAAAGGTACAAAAGGGATAACAGAAGGATATAATTGGAACAATTCCTCTTACTTCTACTGGGACATACCATGCAGGAGCATAATTCAGAGAAGAATATAAACTAACTTGAGCATGCATGAGGACTTATATTAATTGGTTCACTCTATATCCAAAAATCCAGCTACAGGGTACTGAAACCTCTACAGTGACAGGATGAAGGGTTCTCAATCTAAGAGGTGACTGCAATCTGAAGTCTGACTTTGTAGTAATTGTATAATGCATATTGAAGAACAAAACATTATCTACACCAGCAAAACTACACTGCCCTATTCTGCAGTGAATGTTTTTTTTGTTTGTTTGTTTTTGTTGAACACATTCAACAGTGTTCCTTTACATTCAACTATCCCAGCAGCATGGAACTGGCAAGTAGTAAGAGCTCCCATACTTTGTTTCAAGAAATGGGATAAAAATGCATTGGAAAGTCTGGAGGAACATCATCACTTGAGACAGTGCAGTAGGCGATCATGAAAAACTATTTTAAAAAGCAGACTATATCAATTTATTTAAACAAAGTAATTAAGGGATTGGCAGCTACTCTCTCCTACTTTATCCATAAAGTCCATGGATGCTACAGTCCAGACTAGGCAAGTTTATGAGCAACATTATAAAGCTATTCACCTTCATGTGATCTCATGAAACACCCCCTCTCAACAGTGAGCATTGCAACATAGGGTACAGTACAGATTTTGATTTATAGAATACCTGCCCACCACAGCACAGAACAAAATCCATGTAATAAAGGTATGAGGGAGAAGCCCCTGAAATAAATAAAAGCCTTAATATAGACCAACCCAGTTTTAGAGTCACACCAAACCTTGAAGAACAGCCACAAGTGAAAGATGAAAACCCAAGGAAACCAAAACCACAATACAATGTAAATAATAGGAGATTAATGCATTATGTGTGGTCCACATTCATGATTGCAGGATTTATTACAATGGCCAATGAAGATAAGTGAGAGCAAGAGTGAGGTATCAAATTTGATAAGAAATTACTCTTAAACAACTTCCTGTGAGAAGGAGACAATTAGGAATAAGCTAAGCAGATGAAATGATGAACCCAACTGGTGAGGGTGTAAGAAGATAGATCTCTAAATGGAGAAAACTGCCACAAGATAGAGAGTCAAGAACAGGAACAATTGCACAAAGCTGTTTTGGCAATACGGCAAAGAAGAGTACACACCAGACATAGAAGTCTCTCTAGACTGAGATGAAAGTAGAGAGAAGAGATAGAGGGAAGGGAAGTATGCAAAAAGAAGATACTCTCGCATGCCACCAAGATTTTCAGAAGGAATAATCCAGGTAAAGGAAAAAGTAGACATGATGGTAAAGCAAGTGTGTAACATTGATGAACAAGTTAGAGAGTCGATGGCCATTGGCCAAGAGGAAAAGGAAATAAGCTTTAAGGAGAAGGTGATACAAAGCATGAGAAAAGAGGTTCAAGTGGAGGTTAAATAAGGGAGGAATGGAAGGAATGGATTAACATGGTAAAGATAGGTGAAGCAAAGACTCTGATGGTAACAGGAAGGCTAAAAGGTATGGGACAAGGTAATCTAATAACACAAAATCAAGAAGCCAGGAGACCCTCAGTCTAAAAGTCAATTAGAAACTTGGACACACCAGCTACAGTAGGTTACGCAGCAAAAAATTCCCGAGTATGGGATCACACGTGAAAGGCTTTCCACTTCCATTGATATACCTCCATGGAAGAAGGATATACAGACTGAGCCAAGTGGAAAGCTACATGATGGAAGATATCCTAATCTCCTCACCAAGAACTGAACAACAGCCAGAAATGAAGATCGAGGACCTGGATTACAGATGAAGAACTGCTAGTGACCAGGGATGATGAATGAGGGTGAGAAATGTGGGAAGGGATACACAGGGTAATAACTAAAGTTGATGCAAATGAGAGAACCATGACTGAGCTGAGCCAATAAGGAGCTATCAGATGTACCTGGTCAGAGTGGTATGGATTAGGGAAACCATCCAATAAAACAATAGGACAGGAAAATAAATATACAGGAATTTGTGGGACCAGTCTTAACTGAAGGTATCAATATCCAAAGCCTGAAGATGAGGCACTGAGGACCAAAATTGGGATAATTCATGATTCAGGATGGTGGCAAATGCATTGATCGAGGAAAACTCCATCAAATGCAAAGTCACTGGGAAATGAGAGAATAAATGAACCACTACATCAAATAGATCTTGATATGGTAGGAAACACAACCTACCACAAAATTGAAAGCACCTGGAACATGATATGTAATTAAACTAATGTGGCACACATGGGCTCTTTGAGAAGATACAACATGAGAAAAGGGAAGGATCATTACTGGATGCCACTTTATGATTGATATATACCACCACTGCCAAATTTTTTGAATGAATTATCACCAAACAATGTCTGGTTAGGAAGTGATTCAAAGTTTGATGGACAGCTAGAAACTCTAGGGCAATGACATGTAAGGACTCCTCATCAACAGACCAATGACCTGAAGCTTCCTGCTTATTGGCCCATGCATCTATAAACAAGGTTTCACTGACTGTGCAGAGTCCACTGTAAGGAATAGGGCCACACAAAAATCATGAAGATAAGGTGCAGGTAAATAGGCACTTGATAAGACAGTATCCAGATCCAGAAGGTACCAACAACAAAGAAAATTTGTATGTAGCACCAAAGTTGTAGATGACAAATAAGCTAAAATGAAGGTAAGGAAGAAGAAGATGCTCTCAGTAAGCCCACCAGGATTTCTGTGAAAAGTCTAAAATAGATAAATAGTGGAAAGATATCTCAAGTCATGAGTGTAAAAATTAGGCAAGAAAATTGGGTATGGGTTAAACAAATGGGTAAAACAGAACCCAACAGTTACTGGTTAAGATAGGGACAGTCTGCACAACGATAAATGAAAGCAAGCTGATTCAAAGTCTGTGGATAACAAGGCATGCTAATGCCATCACGTAACTGAGAGACAAACTGTTCAGCATGGACCCAAATATCAGAGAAGAGAGGAGAATATCCAAATATAGTATTTAAGAATGTTTAAGCCATACAGAAGGATGTGGGTCACAAGAAATAGGATGAAGAGATAAACCATTATATACCTAAAAAAAGCAAAAAAAAAGTATGGAAGGCCAAATGAAATCCTCAAGAAAGGCATGGGAAGCACAGTAAATTCAGGAGATAGAAACAATGGATCAGTCCTCATCAACCTGCAAAGTTCAGGGAAACATCTGGGGATGGGGTGACTCATCTAACATTCATTCTCCCTGAAATCTGTGGTATAGTACCTGTAGAAATTGACACACCTAACATAGCGACATTGACTTAAAAATTCATGTAATGTAAAGCTTAGGGGCGTCCTTATGTATAGAGCATAGTTCCTCTTATCAAGAGAAGCTATAAGACATTTTGAAGATCATCTAGCTATGATGAGAGTCTAGATGCAAGTTTGCAGAAATGCTTTAAAAAAAAAAAAATTTGGATTGGACTTTGTCCTACCTCAAAAACTATGTGTACTACATTTGAAAGTAATTGTATCCTTTCTCACAAACTACCAAATTTGGCAGTACATGTGCTCACATATCTTAGGTAAGTGTCTTTGAGTTACTTATTGAAGTAACTCGGGACAATAGAAGGACCTGATCAGCAAACTAGGAACTATATAAATTATAAAGAAAGGCTTTGTAAACACTGAAGTGTGGTTATTTTATACTAATCCTAAAAAAAATCCTTTATTTTGATATTTTATTTTGAAAATTAAATATTAAATATATACAGGCATACAATTTAACTGGTGTCATTTAATTCAAACCATTCAGATGCATATTTAAGGAAAATTTAATGTTTTTATTTCAAAACACAACTGATTTGTATGTATCAAAATATAATGGGAAAAAAATCAATAAATCCTAGAAATAGCATTCTGAACTTCATGTAGAAAAAAATACACTTAAAGAGTTTTGCTGAGTTAGTTACTTTTTTTTTTTTTATAGTATCACCAACGTTTTAACATTTCAAATTTAAATAAATTACATGGGTTACAAAGAAACTGTGATGCATGCATCTTCATCATGAATATTACCATAAACTAAATATCTTTTTTTGATCTTTATTTCATTACATTAATCAAATGCCCTAAGTTTTGTAAAATAAAGTTCCCTTGCATACATTGTAAAGTACAATATTAACAAGAGAGTTGGAATTTATAAATTGAATTTAAGGAATATTTGTAACTTAATATAGCTGATAAGCTTTCTGAATATTGCTGTTTAACATGCATGTTGTTGTGATAGACTTCACTGGTTTTATTTGGTACAAATTGTGTCAAGGATTAGTCCTTGAGTTTAAGTGATAATTATGAGGTAAAAATAACCTATTTGCCAATGCTCTTTTGCTATCCTTTTATAAATGAAAAACATAATATGAAGAACGTTTTGAGTGCATTAATTTTCTTAAAGAAATGAAAGCTTGAATTTATATAGCTAATGCTTTAGTTCTGTGACTCATTTAACTTTAATGTCATTTTTATTCAGTGTTAGTAGTGAGAGTTATTCTGCTATTCAGTTAGACCTATGTCGGTTTACGAATTTATGGTAAAAAGTTATTTTGGAAACTAGTTCTACAAGGAAACAACCTGTTCCAAACATTACTTAAGAAATAAATTAATTCATCATATGGTGAATTGAACTTAGCATTACATTTTAATGAGTACCAAAAGAAAATACTCAGTGATAGAACACATGACAATAGTACTAAATAATACAGTGGCAATAATCTGATAATAACATCCTATATCAAGAAATGAAAAGAATTAATAATACAAACAATGTTTCTTATTATGAAAATACAAGATATATTAAAGTTAGAAAAATCAGAGTGAATAGATACAAGATCACAGAAACTGACACAAATTGTTATTTATAGACTAATTTACAATGGATATAGACATACTGAACAATGTTTTTTACTCCTTACGCCATCACAGAATGTGATACCAACTAAATATAGGTTTGTCAAGAAATTTAGGAGAAAGGGACTTCAGTACTCACATTAAAAAAGCTTTTGAATAAGTCTTCATTATTGAGACCTCCACACAGACTACAAATGTAACATAACATTTTGAAGCAAATGTATAAACCTTTTCAAGTTCAGAATTTTTAACTTGTGAACTGCATAAGAAAAATTGGCTGGCTTTATATCTATCCTGTAGATCAAATGATCTCAAAAAAGTTACTTTATCTTAATACTAAGCAAATATCCTTGCAATTTTACAAATGTTCATTATCTAATGTTTTTAAGTGTATTAAGTTTCTGAAAAAAAAACTTGGCTTGTCAAGTAGGGTTGAAATACTTAAGACATCATTCAAAACAGATCTTTAATATATAATAAGGAAGTATCACATTATTTCCTTTTCTTAGTCAGCTATAGCATAGTTTAGAATGTTACACTACCACTACATACCAAAATTCAATGGAAAGTAATTAACTGGAATTTTGAACTTGTTTCTCACACAAATCTTTTACTAATAACCAATGTATAAGCTCAATGCTGAGCCACCCTAAAAACTAAATTTAATTTTAAAAATTAAATTGCTCACACAGTAGAAATGTATATAAACATACTTTACAGAAGAAAAATACAGAAAGTCAAACAATCTGTGTCTCTTGAAACAACCACTTAAGGAATAACATGACCACATTCACATATAACACAAAACTATTTAGAATAAAATACTGGTTTTATAATGAATCCATTTCCCATAAAGGAAAATAAACTACAAAAATAAATAAGGGTGTGATTACAGAAAACTTCACATTTAAATTAATAGAAATTACTCGTTAGAAATGAGCAAAATATTACCAGAGGTACATGAGAACATTGTTATTCAGGAAAGTCCAGACAAAGCACAAACTACCCTGAATCATACAATAAAGCAGACAAAAGAAATATTTACAAAACACAATGGACTGCACTATTCTAAATAAACACGTGCAAGTCAGCTATATGTATACTGAGCTTTATGATTCAAAGTTTAACTAGTCTTCTTTGGTTGCTTACTCAATCTACAAAACTATGTTGAGTAAGGAAACAACAGATGGTACATGTACTTAACTTCTTTATATAACTAATGATAAAATGTAAAATAACTATCAATTAATAAGAAAATATAGCCCATTTTGAAAATTCTAACACTTAGAGTGAGTCTTGGTATTAAATAGAAAAAAATGTGACATAAGTACCAGTAGCAGCAGTTATTTATAAATTATCATTAAAAATGAATAATGGGCTTACAGACTCAAGAAAATTCAGACTTCAGTCACAAATATACAAAACTAATAATCAATACATTCATTCAACTTTTCATACCAGTTATTACAAAGATATTCCTTCTCTTTTTCAATATTTTTAAGAATTTAATACAAAGACCCCAAATTACCATAGCAATAAGCTTAGAAACAAGGTAAAATCATAGCAGCTCACAGTACATGTATACAAAATGTTGAGAAAGTAACAATAAATATGTTAAATCTATAAAGTAGCAAATATACATTATTACTAAAATTTTTATTTAAATAATTCTGAATGTATCAAGCATCTATATGCAGAGAAGAGTAAAAAAAATATGCTTTTTATGATTAAATGAAGATATAACCTAAAGGTGTTTTGTGGGCTTTAAAGCACAATCACTTCATTCACCTGGGCCCCTAGGCTGTTGCCCTCCATTGGCAGGTGTGGCTATCACACCACTTTTAACTGGAATAACCTTCAAATATACCACCTTCAAAATATTAGTTGATATACTCTGACAAGTATATGTGACACTAGCTACTTTGAACAGCAAAGGGTCAGGCATGCAGATACATATAGTCATGGAAATTCAGGCTTATGACCCAAATAACCAAATGCAGCTGGAAACAAAGACTACTCAAATTTTAATTATCCATCATTTTGCTGAAAACCTAACTAAAGAACAAATACATAATAAGCAAAAGAAAAAGAATTTCTTTTTAAACAGGTTCATCTGAATACTTAATTTTTTGTTTTCTACATTTTTATTACTAAGTAGTAACTTGCACTTAATATGGCTGGCTTCCAATTGCTATCTATTAAAATTATCTTTTATCCTTTTAGAACATGCATATTGTGTTCTTTGAAACTGGGGAAAACTGATGAAATATCAAATTTTACCGAGGATAATCTCTATAAAAACATATAGTGCATATGTGAAAAACCCTGCCAAAGTGCACCCATGTAGTCTGAGGGATAGAAACAGCAGACCTACAATGCATGCCACTACAATAATAATGGAGTTTATTACACCTTGCAGAGTTAGCTTTCCAGTAAACATTGTTATACCCTATGCCAAAGAAAAGCACTGTATTTGTGATTACATAAAACAATTCTGTCATAAGCATATGCAATAGTACAGGCAAATAATATAAATCACATTGATAATTATGCCATAATATTTAATAATAAAATGAAACTTTCCGAGATACAAGAACTTTTTGTCGTTACAAATGGCAATTTGCAAGTGACGAGGAATGATCCAAGTCTTGTTATCATGTGTGACATTACCTGCTAACTCCAAAACTTCAGCAGTCAAGTACCATGAGGGAATGAAGAGGAACTAGAATGTTCCTGACCACCCCCTACTGGGGAGAAAATTCATCAGATTTCTCTCTCTCTAAACTCCTGCTAATTTCATTTAGCATTTACAAGAACTTTGTTTTCAGAATAGTTTCACAATAAAATTGTAAAACCTTTATACCCTACAAAATAATATATATACTGTTTAAAAAGATTGTACCAACTGTCATAAAATGTGGTTTCATACTTTAAGAATGTAATAAACTAGCAAGATACTTTGGCACCTGCCATGATCCAGAAAATGTTGAAAAGCCTTAAACTGAAAACACATTTACCTGACATAACAAATCATGCTGATGGACTAGTTATATCTGATGGAGACCAGATTCCCTGAGGCAACTTTTATATATTTTGTCTCATGAAAAGCAACCTATACAAGGAGCACGCAACTTGACTTGTATGTTTCACTTAATTTGCGAGGAATAACAGACTAAGTTTTATAAAAAAGAAAAATGGCTCAAATATTAAGCCTACTTGAAACATACAAGTTTTAATCTGCCTTTAAAAAGAAATCAAAGGTATAAGTATACTGATCACTAACAATTTTTTTGTGATATGGGCTTCCTTTCAATAATACAGGTCTAGCCAAGTTAATTATATTTATTTCATATTTTTGTATTATTTGTTACTTAATTTCAAAATTCTATTTTTGTTTGCTCTATTTAAAGATAAATTTATTTTTAATCATTTTTCCCCCATTTATTAATTCAGCTGAACTAACTTCAACCAGTGCTTCAAACATGTCATCAATAACTGATGAGTTAACACTGCTGTCAGCCACAGCTTCAGAATTGTCAGGTCGTTTACTTTCAGAAACAGAAAGTCACTCAACAGCAACTCCCAGAAAAGGAATAGAAGTTTTTACACTGTGTAAAAAATGTCCACAAATGTGTTACAGAATTAAAAACTCACCAACTATAATGGAGGAAAAAGAGAAACAAAATATTATAGAGATAATTTGGTGTCTCATATATCAATAAACTCTTCCACAAAGCTACAAACCATCAGTGCCAATGTCAGAAAAAAACTTGGCAAAACAGCATATGGGATATAATGCTATTACACATACTACAAAAGGAAATCAGCCTAGAGGTATGTAATAGGCCTGCAAAACATGGACTGCTATTTTTATACAAATGGATAAGCTGCTTAGTTTGTTTGTTTGTTTGTAATTAAGTGCAAATGAGGCTATATGTGTTGTGCCCATCATAAGTACAGAAATGGTTTTAGTATTATAAGCCTTCAGACTTGCCACCAAGGTATAAGCTGTTCAGGACAACCTACTATGTGGTCATTAATGAAAGAACATTCACTGAATTTTAAGTTAATATAACTGCAAATAAATAAAGGTAACTCAACTAAACAGAATCTATAGACAGTGGCAAGAAGTACACAACATAAACAGATATGTCTTTCCTAACTTCTAAGTAATAAAACATGTAGGAGTGCATATAATGAAAAACTTCTGTGGACAAGAAGCCTCATAAAGGACAAGAGCATATTTGAAAACTGAAGAGTTTAAATGTTTTTGCACATTTCTATCTCCTGATACTATCAAAGTAATCAGCAAAGTCTTCTTTCTGATTCAAAGAAATGACACCACTAGTCCAGTGCATTAGCTTTATGATAAAGAACACTAACCATGTATCTCAGAATAGCTGGTATGGGTATTAACACTTTTACTAATAAAGCAGAGAAAATTTCAACTTTCCTGGGTCAAAATGTTCTTCTCTGCTTTGTTAGTAAATGAGTTAATACCCATACCAGCTCTTCTCAGATACATTTTTATTTCAGGTAGGTTTCTCAAAGTAAAAAACACTGGCCAAGTTTTTTTCTGGATAGAATGAGAAAGGTCTTGTACAAGGTGTGTTCCAGTGTATACCTCAGAATGGATAACTGAAGAGGCAATAAAGATCTGACAGATTGTTGTTAGTTACAAGTTATGTCTTGGACAAATACTTTACAAATACAGGGTGGTCGCTAGAAAAGTGGAGAATTTGTCAAACAGCTATTTATTTTTAAAAAGTTTTTTAAAGGCATATGTTATATTACACTCATAGATGCTCAAAATGTCGTCCGTGATATTAAAATCGTGCATTTTATTCATGATGTAAAGAAATCAAAATAGAAACGAGTAAGCACGCATTTTATTCATGATCTCATCTGACCTTCAAATTTTCCGCTTTTCTAGCGACCACCCTGTAGTTAAACTGATACATATTTACAGAAAATGTGTTTGACAAAAAGTACTAGCCTGACCAGAAACATAATCTTCAAACACTTCACTGCCAACTTCAGCAGTTTTACAGAATTACGGCAGTGACAATCAGACTGTCTTATGTGAATGGATAGAAGTGAAAACATAAATCAAACATACTGTCCATCTGTTTGCTGAAATTCATCCACTGTCTGAATAGTGGCACACAAGTCAAGTTAATACTTAAAGAAGACTATGAATATTTTGAGGATCTGTGCCACCCCCTCATCTACTGTATGCTATGAGAAAGGTTTCAGCACTGTGAAAAGAATAAAGCTGATTAAAACCGCATCCTGAACATAAGCACCATCATGATGAAGAAAAGTTTAAAGCCACAAAAAGACTCAACAGATGGTGGTTTTTAGACCAATGATCCACATTAAAATAAACATTTCTGGAAGAAGAAGGGACAACACCACTTTTTTACAGGTTTGAAACTAGATAAGAACAATCTGTATATTTGTTTGTAAAGAAATTGCATTAAGTTCTTAAAAAAGTTTTCTTATTCCGCTATTAACTTTAAAGTAACTGGCAAAGGTTTACTGAAAAATAAAAGCTGGATTCAAGCTTTAAACACTAATTTGAGCACTGATCCTTACCACAGGGATTTACCACACACTATGATAACCCAATACAAGTAATAAAAGCATGTGAACTAGTTGCTAATAAGACCCACTAGTGTTACAAAGCTAGTAGTTTAACAAGTATCCGTTTTGTTTAATTTCTGGTATGTGCACACAACTGTTCCTCATTCACACCAAAACAGTGATAGTAACTTATCAAACTGTGCATGCTAAAAGTGATTATTCCCAAAACCAGAAAATGAAGCAAATTAACAACCAATTAAAAAAATCTTTTCTTCCTCTGTGGTACACTGCTCAATATGCTTGGGCATCCCAACAAAATCACAGTGTCATACCAATCCAAAATGTTTATTGAATATATATCCCGTTTATTTACAATATTTAAGACTTCTGAATATCTTAATGGTTGTGTGCATGTGTATTTGTAGCTGATAACAGTTTTTTTTTTGTTAATACTGTATACATATTGTTTTATCAATATAACATTTTTGGGAACCAGCCTTGGGTTATATATCTTTTACAGTAATTTATCACAAATGGACTAGTGGCTTAAAGAATTTAAATCAGAGCCTTTTATTATTGGTGAAAATTTGTATTGACTGAATACAAATCAAAGTAAATAAATAAAAGTAACCTAAACTTTCAGAGAAACTGTACTTCCCTTGTATACAACTACTCTAATCATAATGTTATGTATTAACTAGGACTAATACAGTATTTCCTTTTATGTGAATAGTATGACAGTCATATGCTAAACAGTCTATTATGTGTTAAAATACTAGATAGCTTTTAGACCAGAAAATGTCATAATAGACTGTTTTAGCATATGACTGTCATTTTATTCACATTAAAGGAAATACTGTATTAGTCCTATTTAATACATAGCATTATGGTTATTCAACACTGCAACAAAGCTGTACATCATTTCCAGTTCATGACCAATTAATGTTAGCTGGTTCATAAAGGATAAATTTGTACTGGTATTTAAATTAAGTATTTAAGCATTTCAAGCATTGGACATAAGCTTTCAACTTTTGTTTTAGGCTAAATATTAACACTACATTTACATCATGATGATGGAATAAATACTATTTTCTTAAATAACATAAATGTGTTAAGTGAGATATCATGATTAAAATTACCAACTTCTTTTAAAAACTACTTATTAGTTTCACAGCATACCATTTATTCTAAAATACATATTCTGGATCGAGATATTACATTAACAGCCACTATACTAAAAAATTTGTATTACTATTATGCCTGCTGCAAAATTCATCTATTTAAGGTACTAAATATATAAAGAATTACTTGAATTACTGTACTGATTACGAAAGGGAGTAAATTAACAGCCAATCAAAACTTTCCTTTTTTTGTAGTACTCTGCTCAGTATCTTAAATATTCTAGTCACAGTATTGTACCAATCGAAATTTATTTGTATATGTATATACACATTCATACACACACGAACAAAATTAGAAAACTCATTCATGCGCCCTAGTTGCTCAATTAGTAACAAACAGTTCATTTTATAACGTCAATGATGGTATATGTCACAGACAGTAAATGCTGACACATAATTTGACACAAGTTGATCTGCAAATTCACAAAGAAATTAGGCTTAGCTTTGAATATGTTTTTGGCGTAATTTCAAAGCTTCATTTATTTTTCTAACAACTATCTATGAACGTACTTTAAAAAAAGAGTTCGTCAGAAAAAGGATACTATTGTGCCCTTGTAGGTTGAGGGTGGATACTTACGTTATGAGAAATACTTTGACCTTTATGTAAACTCATTGTAAAATCCAAGCTAAGAAGAGATGAGTTATTGCATACATGTAGAACGTCGCCCGTGACATATGGAATTCTATTATTCAGATATATTTTAAATTAAATTTCTCTCGAATTCTCCTCTATTACTAATATCCACAATATTTCATACAATCTTCAATGTCTAATGATGCTAACAGATTAAACTGGTAAGCTATATTCTTAAGGTAAAGATGGCATCATGTTATGCTTTATAGTCTCGACAGAAGAGTGAGCTATACAGTCGACTTCTTCCGTTCACACGTCGGCAATTTCCGCGATGTCAAAGGTCGATCTGATTGAAGATGTAGGCAAGTGCAAAAGATATAAAAAGTAGAAATATTCACTTATGGTATTCAAATACGATGTTAGCATAAATTCCCAAACATAAATGTATATATTAATGTAAATTTTAACAAGAAAAATTGTCCTTTTGGGTAAAGGTATAAATTAAACATCTAAAAATGAAAAATGAAAACAGCATATATAATTGTATCTTTCTAGGGTTATATTGTCTTCTACATTGTTCATGATTGTTAGTTTATATTACATTTTCATTGTGATGTTAATTAAATCTTAAATTTAACTCCAGAGGCTAAAATAACAGTTGTAGTGTTTATTAATAGAAGTTTTCATTGACCGATCAAAGATGCTTTTCTGTTACTTAGTAAAAACGATGATTGCATATGGAGCCTGATTTCGGGTTTTAATTATGCCCTAAACAAACACTTAGCATTAAGTATTTGTTACTTTTTGTTTAAACAAATGGTACAAATGCAGGTAATTTGTTTTAAAAATCCCCCCAGTGGCTCAGCGGTATGTCTGCGGATTTACACGCTAAAATCCGGGTTTCGATACCCGTGGTGGGCAGAGCACAGATAGCCCATTGTGTAGCTTTGTGCTTAATTCAAAAACAAAAAAAAAACTTTATTTTAAAAAATTATGATAACTTGTTATGTAAATATCATGTAAATGTTATGTAAACGACAACCATGTCGAGTGTTATGTAAATGTCATGTAAATATCATGCATATGTTATGTAAATATAATGTAATGTCGTGTTTGAATTCCCAGATTTATTATTTATAATTCTATATTTATATTATTGTTTTGAGGTTTAAATCGGTGAAATTTAAAATAACATTTTAGAATTAATTAAAATTCATTTAGAAATTTTTGAAACTAAATAGATTGATCACTTGTATCGGCCTGGTGTTTGTACTGTGGAATTCTGGGAAGTTAGGCGATATAGTATATAAACAGATGGCGATGCGAGAGAAGAAATCATCCACTTTTACTCGGGTCAAGAAGTTTGTCTTGTTTGAGAAAGTTTAAACTGAATTTGTGAATAGAGCTAGATCGACTAAAGCAGTGAAAAATTTTATTCCGTCAACCTTTACAATTCAGTCGGATTACGGATTACACCGAAAATCAATACGAATTGGACTGTGAATTTTTTTTTTGAAAATACTCATTCAAACTTCGAAAATTTCTCCGTGGGACTAAATTCCCTGCCTAGATTGGAACTTTGGATTTCGGATTTGGTCACTCATTCTGGATCATATTTTTAAACACAGGCCAGTACCTTTTTGTATTATAAGTGGTTTTGAAGGTTGAAACTGGATATCTGTTATTGCCATTGGATAATTTATTTTGTGTCTATCACATAAGTAGATCATTATAATAAATTAAACAATTTGCTACCTGTGTCTTTCTGTTGCGTTCAGTCCACATAAAAAAAAACGTAACATAACTACATAACACTGAATATTTTATCTGATTGCAAGCTAAAAAGAAAGTCGTTAAACCACTGAAAAGATTTTCCTGGTTGAAGCTTAACATAACCTACTGATTAGCGAACAATGCTGTAAATGAAGGGTTCATGGTTCGCGTCCCGTTACCACAAATTCATGCTCCACTTTTTGAGTGACTTCAGATCCTGTATTTAATTACAGTAGTACAAGAGTTGGTTGAAAGGGGGAGATGCTGTTGACGAATTTCTTTAAGTTTATTAGTTCAAAATTAAGGAACTTTTATATGCAAAAACGGCTCGTTTGGGTTGAGAAAACACTTCTCAACCCAAACGAGCCGTTTTTGCACATAAAATTCTCAACAAGTGGGTTTCTCGACATCACTGATTAAAGAACTTTTGTTTAGTGATGTGTAAAAAGTAAAAAAAAAAATCAAACACAAACAATCGTTCTTGGTTTGCAAACATTAAGAACAAGTCAGTGTTGCTATCTAGTCACAATTAAACAAAGTACATTAAAAACATGACAAATAAGACAGAAAAACAAAAAGGGCTTTTGTTACAGCGATGAGTAATCTTACTTCTAAAGTAAAGATTCTTGCTGCAAACTTTATTAAATATCCATATTTTTAAAATGTGTATAACTGGGACATGAAAACTGAAAACTTCCATTCACAGACTGTTTTAAATAATGTCTTTTCTTACACGTAGTTTCAATAAGTCGTTACATTCAATGTTGCTATATCTGGTCACACTCTATCTGAAAATTGTGCGTCTTAAAAATATCTCTGCACGTATTTTCTATTACAAAAGCCTCTATTGAAAAGTTTTCATGTCTAAAGCGCACCACTCCTACCAAAAAGATTTCTACAATCCTTCCGTTAAATGAGAACAACAATGTCACAGCACCATTTATAGCTGTCAGATCATACAGAAATCCATAGGCGCTAAATCTTATGACTTAACCAATATGTTTTCATAAGGAATAGCATATATACCAGTTTGGTTTACTACCTTCGTGAGGTATATAACAGTTGAATGAATGTGTTGTTGAAGCAGCTTGTGTACACGTGAGTTATGTTGCTTTTCCAGATTGAGATCCATCTTGATTATGTTCTATATTGTTGCTTAAGGTGCATGTAAGCTTTAGCCATTGATTTTGTACTCGTCGATAGCCACCTCTTACAATATGTTGCACTTTGCTTGCCATGGTTGAGGCACGACTAGTCACAGGCCTCTTTCTGGATGGTCCTGGAACTCGAAGTTAATCCACATTCCTTTGTTGTTATTTTGCTGTCATTAATTACCAGAGGCATCAAGGTTCTTAAAATTCTAAATTAGATCTGAAAACAATTTTAAAGTATAAGTATACGAATATTCGTGTAAAAAAAAACTGTTAAATACCTTTCTCAAAAGTGATCTATTTTCAGTGGCATTAAACTACCTATGAACCATATGTCAAAATATAGTTCTGACAGATTCTTTTCCAGCGCGATTTTAAATCGACTGTAGTTATTACATAAGTCGTTGATTTTCATGTTCAATTCTTTTTTCAATATAAAGTACTCAACTATGTCATATTTACACTGTCCCTAGTAATCTAGTTCAACAGTTTGTGTTTGTGTGTGTGATAATAAGTTCATAATTTAACTTTCATTTCCTGTAGATGTTATAGTTTACAGAATAACTTTCAGATTTTTCAATGCAACTATCCGTTTTATTTACACTGCTAAATTAGGGACGGCTAGCATAGATAGCCTTCGAGTAGCTTTGTGCGAAATTCCAAAACAAACAATAATATATATGTTTGTGTGCTTTTCTTACGGCAAAGCCACATCGGGCTATCTGCTGAGCCCACTGAGAGAAAACGAACTCCCTGATTTTAGCGTTGTAAATCTGTAGACTTACCGCTGTAATAGAGGTAGGCGCACAACAATAATAAAAATGGCCAAAAGAAGTTTTAATTAAAGACACGAATGACTTTAAAATTTATTTCATCAAAAAGGATAAAAGCATAGTTTAATTTAAGAAAAATATGATACTGCAGTGAATTACCAAAAAACAGATGAAATAAAAAATACTCTGGAAATGAACATGCAAATTATGTATAAATAAAAGATCCACCAGAATATTTCGGACGACCGATAATAAATAGAAAGTAGACAGTTATTGAACTACTAGATTATATTTTGGATAAAATTTCAAAGCCATTTATATTGGAAGTAGAAAGTTACATCAAAAACGACAAAAATCCTTGATGAAAAATTATCTGAACAGGAAGAACCTAATCACAATTTGATAGCTAGAAACGTGGTGTCAATCTGGTTTAGTATCGCTCATGGTTGCGGTTTGAAACCAACAATATGTTATAGACTACTATTAAGAGCCTTTTTATACTTAGATTCAATAATATACGCGCTCTTAATTATTTATATTTATGTCTTAAGAATTGTTGCTTTTTTATGATGGTTATATCTATCATCAACTATCAGAGGCAGCTATGAGGTATAAAGTTCTCCGTCACAAAACATTTTTGCCCTTTTGACCACTTGGACATTATATATGTCGACCAATTCTACTATTTACTGGTAAAAGAGTGGGCCAAGGTTTGGCAGTACATGGCGTTGACTTGTTAGTTACCTTCTCTCTAGTCTGTCACTACAAAATTAGGGAAACTTTTCGCAGATAGCCCTTGAGTAACTTTGCGCCAAATTAAAAAAAAAGAAAAAACTAACTAAGGTCTAAAGTCGTTCCAACTTACGCAGTATTTGTATGGAATATTTTGAAAATGAAATTTTAATAGTTTGTTAAATCACCTTAGACAATGTTAATCATTTAAAACATTGTAGAAGAGATATTTCGATAATTACTTTTTAGTCTGGAACAGCAAATAAAGTAAAAAAAAAAAGAAACTTTAAGTAAAACAAAAGAATATACACAATTTATGTTGACACAACTAATAAAAAATTGCCCTTTATGGTTATGGATGTCTTGATTAATGTTGAAGAAAATGGAGAGCAAAGTACTGATATTTATTATAAACCTAAACTAAACTAAACTAAACTAACGTTGCAGAGGTTCAGTTTATAGAGAGAGAAATCAGAAGAGTTCTCTCCCCAACTGGGGTGTTCAGGAACGTTGTGGTTCTTCTTCGTCCCCTTTCGTGGATTGTTATTGAGATTAAGTGGTGGCTTTTTTTTGTTTTTTAAATAAATAAATTATTATTATTATTATTGACTTTTTGGGTGCAGGATGTCTCTCTAAATGTTGTCTTGGGTGGAGGCAAAGACAGCAGCGGAAAGAAAGGCCGGGACCTGTCCCGAAAGGAAGAAGTTGAGCAGATGTGAACATGAATATAATTCAAATCCAGATCAAATCAAACGGCACGATTCAGGGTCTGGCAAAAGAGTTGCCTGGGCTGGGATCTATAAATCCATTGCCTAAAGATTTAGATGTGGGGGAAACGGGAGTGCCCCGAGAAAACCCACTTTCACAGGACAGGCGCCGAAAGTTTTGCCTGTCGTGGATATTATAGACCTATTGATTCATATATATATATATATATATTTGATCCATGATCTGACACAACATAAGTTAATTATACCCTACGTTTAGTCTAAAGAATTAATACCTTAGTTTTAGAAGAAAAAGTTGGAGAACAAAAAAAAAGGGAGACAAAAACTAGAACACTTTTACGAAGTGTCATTATGATAGTGTAATTATGAAAGGATTCAATATAGCAAAATTAGATTTAACTTATAACATAAAAATAAAAGGGAAAAAAAAACTTTTTATAATCCTTCTTGCAAGCACATGTGATAATACATTCTAAAACTGGAGGAGACCACAGATAAAATTGTAAAGCAATACCTCAAGACATTTAAAGCAGTTATATCAACGAAACAGCTTAGAAATCTATATATGTTACTAACTACAACTAAATACAAATGGAATAAATATATATATATTTCCGTGTTTTAAGTGTGTGTTTTTCTTTTAGCAAGGCCACATCGGGCTATCTGCTCAGCCCACGGAAGGGAATCAAATCCTTGATTTTAACGTTGTAAATGTGGAGACATACCGTTGTACCAGCGGGAGGCAAAAATATATGTTAGTAAGTTTATTTGTTTTTGAATTTCACACAAAGCTACTCGAGGGCTATCTGTGCTAGTCGTCCCTAATTTAGCAACGTAAGACTAGAGAGAAGGCAGCTAGTCATCACCACCCACCGCCAACTCTTGGGCTACTCTTTTACCAACGAATGGTAGGATTGACCGTCACATTAAAACGCTCCCATGGCTGAAAGAGTGAGCATGTTTGGTGCGACTTGGATGCAAACTCGCGACCCTCAGATTACGAGTCGCACGCCTTAACACGCTTGGCCATGCCGGGCCCGCCGTGTTTTAAGCTAGAATACCAATTATGCATCTAAAAAAATGTATAAAAATAGTAAGAATATTCTAGATTCCCCCCAAAAAAATATCGCTTTACATCAAATTCACGATGGTTCAGTATGATAGATCTTTGATCTTCTTAGCCAGAAACCCTAGTTTCAAGTCCTTGCATAGCGGTAAGTCTCATTATTTATATCTCTAAAAGCCGGAGTTCCATACTTGTAATAGGCGCGGTTCAAACAGCTCATTGTGTACCTTTCTGATTACCTACAAGCAAACATTTTAATTTTAACCTTCTAATGGCTTAGCGACAAATCTCTGACTCATGGCGCTAACAAATCCCATCACAACAAAGAAACATCTGATTGAGATTTTATTTGGAATATTACGTGTTACAATTTTGCAACAAACGAGTAAGTAAGAGAAAATTACTCATTTTCATGAAGTATCTTAAAGTCGTAACGTAAGATGTCGAACCACGTTTACTTAAAAGCAGATTTAAAACTTTATTATTATTATTCGTTATTTACACAATATCCCAGACGTTCCTTTCTTTCATAGCAATAATAGTATATATTCTGTGGTATTTACCAATCTACAGTCTTGAACATAATGTTTGTACACTGTTCTATATTGATTTTATTGTCTACGTGCATGAAGTAATTATTAAGTAAATGACTAAATAGTAACAAACATGTACGAATTGTTATTCTGGTTTGTATAAGTTATTTCAAACATCTCTTTGTCAAGCACATTCAAAAAGACCTATTTATACAAAACAGGTGTGATTTTGGTACAAAAACATTTCTAAACAGATCAGTGCTTTGTGCAGACAGTTTATCTGTAATTCGTGTAGAGTCACAACTTGTCACGTGCCAGAAGTTGTAGGGCTTTAAATTGTTCGACTGTCCAGAAATGGTATGAAGCAAACCGACATTGGCAGAACAGTAAAATATCCCTAGTGTACTGTATCCAGAATCCTGAAACGTCATTGTTCTAAAGGAAAAGTTGTTACAGGAAATTCTATTGATAGATGCCGAAAAACTACTGGTTGAAATGACCGTGTTTTGATCAAGTTAACATATCAAGGTCGAAAGAGGTCTTGCAACACCTTACAAAAGGAAAGGCATAAATGCATTTGTTCCAGAAAATCCAGTAAAATAGTGAATTGGAGACTGACCAAACAAGATTATTTTGCAAGAAAACGTTATCTGGAAACTGATATCAATCAAAATTCACCGTCATCGCTATGTTACTTGTACAGGACAATATGTCAACTTGCAGTTAAAACACTAGCGACATGTCGTCTTTTTAGATAAGTCTTGTTTCCGGCTTTATTAAAGCTGATGGTAGAATTCGCGTTCGTCGTTTGCCTGGAGAAGAGATGAAGGAAGACTCTTTCTCACGGGAAACACATAGGAAGTGGTACAGTACATGTTTGTACGGATATTGAACATGGTGGAAAACTGCTCTTGATATTCTCCATGGGAACGCCGATAGTGCCGCCTACAGGCATCATCTGAAGACAATATTTCTGTTATACATTAGGTCAGAGATACCAGATTTATGTTACAGAACGGCAACGTCACTGCCTACAATGTACGCATTGTACAGGAATATCTCGACTATGAGAATGTTACAAGACTGCCTTGACCAGCAAAATCTAGAGATTATAAATCTATTAAGAACTGTTAAACAGAAATGAGCCAGAAAACTTTTAACCTCGTCTTTAAAACAGCCATTGTACCCAAGTTGCAACGCTTTCTATTAAAGGTTGGGATGAAATCATAGTGGATTACGAGGAGGACCAACCAGTTACTAAATACTTAACATAAACTTGTATGACGTTACAGACGCTATTTATAATGATTTGATGAGGTATTTTGTTATTATGTATGTTTTGTTGTGTTAGGTGAAATGCTGAGTTGCATATCTTTCTACAAGTGTCTGATAATTTTTTTTGCTGTTGTAGTAAATAATTTGTGACGTCCATAGAACTTGTTTTAATAAGCAAAATTAGGTGTTTAATATACCACGCATTTTTCAGTTCGAAATTTCATAGTTTTAAAGTTGTTAGAAAGGACTCATAATTATTATTTTCACCTACATATATCGTACTTTTCTTGTAGCAAAGTCAAATCGGGTTATCTATTGTGTCCATCGAGTTAAATCGAACCTCTGATTTTAGTGTTGCATATCCGATGACTTATCATTGTCCCAGCAGGGGATTGTTATTTTCATTTTGCTCTCGATGTATCCTACTACTCTTAAATGGATAGCGTATTTCCATGAAACTTGCTACTTTTTAACAGTTTGTGTTTGTTGAGCTTGAAAGGTAATTTTTATTTATTATTGTTGTTGTTTGTTGTTTTTTTACTTATGCTACAGATATCCTTTGTTGGTTTGGAGAGCTTTTCGAAAATTTATATATTTTTTAGCCCAATTGATATTGTATGAGTGCAATTATTGAACTAAATGTTTTGACAATGAGTTAATATACTGCTTTCAAGGCCTTAAACTAAGATCTAGTAAAGATTTTAGAAAAAAACAACAGAGATTTGATGATATTTTGTAGAAGTTTGTAAAATGGTAGTTATTTTGTTACATAAAAACTGTAGAAATGAATTAATAAATAATGAGAATATAGGTGACGAAATAATGCACTCTATAATTATAAGCAGAAATGTTAAAAATGATTATTTAATTAGTTACACTGATGGCTAGATTCGCCTTTTAGGTTCTCTCTAAATGCGTAGCCTATTCTGGTTATTAACATTATTATTTTCGCGCAAAGCTATTAGAGGGCTATCTACGTTAGCTGTGCCTTATTTAGCAGTGCAAGAGTAAAGATAAGACATCTAGTCATCAACACTTATAGCGATCTCTTAGGCTACTATTTTATCAACGAATATCTGGATTGGTTGGGTCATTACAACGCCCTCCATAGTTGAAAGGGTGAATATGTTTGGTAGGACAGAGATTCGAACCCGCGCACCACAGATTACGACTCGAGTGCCTTAACCACGTGGCCGTGCCGAGCCAAGTTCATTGATGTAATAAAACACAGAAAGGCATCATTTATTTTTTATTAATTTGTTGTTTTTAAACGCAAATGCATAATGGATTATATGTGTTATGCTAATCTAAGCGTTATAAATATATAAGCTTGGCTTTGATCTACTGGGTGATTTTTGTTCCATCCAAAACTTGGAATTCAACAGCTATTTTTACACGTAATATGACAAATTCATCTTATACGTAGACTTGAATTTGTTTTCAACATTAAAGCTTTTTTTTCAATAATAAAATGAGTAGGAAGAAATGCTCATAAGAAATGCGAAAAATGTATACAGTGAAGTGTCACTATCGATTATAAAACATAGCAATATGTTTGTTTTTCTTATCTCACTGTACAAAGATTTTAAACCAAGCTGCCATCGTGTTAGAACAACCATAAATTAAAAAAAAAATGCTTGTTTCGTAAAATTCAGCTTTAAGAAAAAGATCTAAAGAAGTAACAGAACAATGAGTAAAAACTGTCAGGATTTATGTCTATAGTGAGAAACCTTATTGGTTTTCGGGCTAAATTTCTCGCGCACAGTTAAATGGAAGCGCACATGACGTGTTCGGTATTTTGTCACAGGATGGCGCCCTTGCATATTTACTGTCACTTGTCAACTGCTTTTGATGCGTTTAAAGTAGTACTACATGTTTATAATAATAATAAAGACAGACAGATACAAGTGGAAACTACAGCAGTCAACATGCTAATACAGCTTGGAATAGCCACCTACAGGTTTATTGATTTATTTCTGTGGTACCTTGCTTTTATTTGTATCAGTAGAGTGGAATTCGCTAATGGAAGTAAAGACAAAGTAATTGATGTTTCAGAAAACCGGAATCCGGACTCCAGTGATCAAGAGTTTTCCTTCTTCAAGGATAACTCTAATGTAAGTAGGTTTAATGAGCATAATTAGATGTCTGTTCTACCTACATATAAAGGGTGCAATAATTTTTTAGCGGGACAAAAAGTTAATTTACCAGATCATTTTTGAATAATGTGAATTATCAAAGACATCAAGAGAAAACGAATTCTAAACACTGATGTAAGAAATCCAGCTTTTCATTTATAAATATCACTATACTCTCTAAATATGTCGACCTATTAATAATGAACGATATTTTTGAGCATTTTATTACATTCTTTTCTTAAATAAAAATAACCCTATTTATATTTTAAAAAATCAAAAAAGTTTTAAAAATATTAGAGTAAAAATGAGCATTTTTGAAATTGAAGACAAAAACAAGCAAACATTTAATATAGCATGATCGTTGATATGAAGTGTCCGTTTATATAAGTTCTCCGGTGGGACAGTAGCAAGTCTTCGGATTTACAATGTTAAAATCAAGGATCGATTCTCCTCGATGGACACAGCAGATAGCCCGATGTGGCTATGCTATGAAAAAATACACACACTCGTTTATATTACACTTTTACAAGCTCCATCTGTTATTGATATCGTAACTAACATTAATTAATTAATTGCAATCCATTTACATTTGGCAACGGTGAGGATAAAAAAAACCGGCGATATTTAACTGTACAGGTGTTGACAATTTATATTCATCAAGGTTTGTGATTTGTGCAGCTGACATACCTGCCAAAAGAATGAACACCGTATAGTAATGAAGACATAGCAAACTCTGTAGCGGTTGAGCTGTGAAAGTGAACCTTATTTCTTGTATGCTTAGAAAAAACAACAACAACACTTTAAGTGGCAGTCCTTTGAATTGGATTATTTCATTTTGTTTTTAACTTCCTCGTTGTAGCTCCATCCTTTTTAATTGTACACGCGCTTGTAATTAGTGAAAAATGTATACATGTTGTATATTTTAGTAGTTCTTATGTGTAAAGGATTTTCAAGTTAATAGGTGACATACTAGAACGATTTTCATTAGAGCTTAAGATATTGAAACAGTTCGTAGTTGTAATCTGGATATGTGACAAAGTTAATAAGCTTTCTGTCGCTGTCTTTAATTTTGAACTGCTTACCAGAAAAAAGACAGCCAGTCAGCAGCACCCGCTATTCGCGTAAATGACTTGGTTGTTACTCTTATAACGCACCCAAAGCTTAAAAAGTACTGAGCTCTTCTAGAGGATGGACTAACATCCAATGAAAGGTTAGTTCTGTATTGTGTGGAATATAATAGTCGCAGAAATATTTCAATTAAATAAAAATAAAGACAGATTCAGTGCATTTAAAAATGTGGACACAATATCTTTGTGCTCACTCTCAGCTTGGAATTATGTTATTCATTTTATTACTGCATTAATTGTTTTTAAGCCTTATATCATATCTACAACGTAATACAATTTTTATAACCTTATAATTATATTATTAATCGTTAAACACATGGAATAAATACCGTAAATATACAAAATGTTACAGCTCACAAAAAAAGGGAAGAAAAATAAATCAGTAACTTGGAATGATCTGTTAACCTAATACACCTTATGTCTGAGCATTCATCAGTTTAAAAACAGTGTTCAGATATCTACTCAAACATCACATGCCATCTATAACACAGGCGTACAATTAATACTTGACATCGTTGTTAAACGTGTGCAACGCTTTTTACAAAAATTTGTAGGATCGAAAGACATTTTTATAAACATACATTGTGCCCCGTTTGCACCTCTGTGCGTGTCTTTCTAGCCTTGAAGCTATATTTGAACACTTTTGTAATTCTAAGAACTCAAAAGTGAAAGAAAGAAAGTTAATAATATATTAACTACACTATATCCTCGATTAATGAGGCCTTTCACCCAGTACATAGTACTGGTGTAAGTGCTGTATTTTGCCTCTCTCTCTATATATATATATAATTAGGTTACATGAGCATCGACTATTATGGTGCGAGCCACATTGAGCAAGTGAATTTTAGTTATTATTAATCTCCTTCAGTCATTTACATATCAGTTTTTTTTAAGGTAATAATCAGTATTATTTGAGTTCGGACAATAATTACATAGCTGCATAGCAACTCCTAACACAATCTTCGGAAATTTGTGTTAAGTCTAGATGCTATAGCTGTTGGTGTATAAGAAGTTTTGGCGCCATCTTCAAGTTAATGTTCTTAATCGGAACAGTATCCTTTCCGGTGAATATATATTTTCTAAATAAATAAAAGGCTACCTATAAGCTAGACTCAACATTAGATTAGAGATTAATTACTAAGCATTAAAAAGTTTTTTTATGTAAACGTTTTATAGTTAATACCTAACTAAAGAAAGTGCAAATAATCTATGGAACTATAAGATAAATGATTTATTTACACCAAGTGTATATGTAGATTGTGCATGGAGATTGCCCTAAAAGGAACCCGAGTAAGTGCGGGTTACTCTGGCCCTCGTGTATCATATATAAATACACTTGACAGATGTAAAACCAAAATTTGAAGGAAGAAGGAAGAAGTTAACAAAACCTGACCCCCCTGGGTAGATAAACATCTATACCCAAATACCTATACAAGAGAGAGAGAGTATCCTTTCCGTTGTTCTCCCAAATAGAACTGGTACAATATGTTTGTCCGCTAGAGGGTTGATTCAGCCCTTGGGGACGGAATGTGGTTCCACAGTATCACCTTTGAATATAGATTGTAACTATGGGTACGTTCAGCGTTGACATAAAAGTTTAAAGGGCTTCTTTGACATTTTATAGATCTAAATAACATCTGCTCAGTCAAATCACAAAATCCAGTAAAACTTTATAACCATGTTAATAGTCTGGATACACAGCACATCCTATGTGTCAGTATACACGATGTCTGTCAAAATAAGAGTTCAACTAAATATATCTGTCAATCTCCTTCCCTCTGATTTGTACTCTAAAGTTTGTTTTCTAAATCAGTTTTCAAAGTTATTTAGATAACAGGACTTTTTTGCATTTTTTGAAATAAAATTTATTCTTTCTTCAGAATTCGTGAGGATTGTTTTTGTTTTGAATGTTAGTATAAATCTACTGTACAAAAGCTATCTGTAATTGCCATCTGTAATTTTGAACCGAAAGACTAAAGAGAAAGTAGCTATTCAGTAACAACCATAGCCATTTTTGGGTTACCGTAATCGAATGCGGGATGTCACTGTTACTCTTATAATACACTTAATGCTCCAAAACGCGGACCGAGCTTTTTCGGTTACGAGACGCGAACAATGGGAATTTGAACTTGCAGTCTAATAACTTGGCCAAGCCTAGCCGATGATCGAATTAATTTTTCTCTTATACTCCGAGTCCAAATTTCCGTCACAGCAAACATGCTCGCCTTTTCAGCTGTAAGGATGTTGTAATTGCGGTTAATCCCACTATTTGTTGGTAAAATAGTAGTCCAAAATTTGCAATGGGCAGTGATGTCTAGCTGCCTTCCCTCTAATTTTGCACCTGGCCATGCCGGGGCCTCTTTTCAGAATTACACATTCTTTGTCTTTCTTTATTGTTCTCAATTCTCCTGTAACAACAATCGGTATAACATTGTTAAATACAAGAGTCACGTTGCATCACGAAATAAAATAATGAACCCTGATTCACTGCGAGTAAAGTTTTTTCCCTTGTAAAATATTTCAACCCATGCTGGTGTTCAGCGCCTCCTGCAATTTGTTTCTGTGCTGATGTTGAAGTATTTACTTTGCTTCTGAGGAATTAGAGGGCGTTTCAGCGTCTGAGTCAATTTCAGTACCTTAACAAAAAAAACCATCGTCAACAGCGTTACTGTTTTCCTTATTGTCACGCTTCTGTTCGGTGATTTCGTATTTATCCAGATATTTTGAACCACTGTAACTGCTTCGATTATAATACTAGTTGGTTCCGTCTAGTTAAATACGTGAGAAGTATTTCCTTAATTATGACGGTGATTAGTAAATATAGGAAACAAAAGGTTTCAAGCACGTTGATCTGAAGAACGTAATAAATAAGCGTACATTGTTATTTCTTTTAACACTATTACATGGTAATTATTTGGAAAAATAAGTGGAAATAAATGTTTTAGCTGAGTTTGACGCATCAATATGGATATCAATTATATTAGGGAAACTTGTAAATAAATGATATAAACTGCAGGTCTTTCTTAAGCTTTATTTTTTGGCTTGAACGAAGTTCTGTGTGGCGCAAGTTTAATATAAGGCAGGTTAGAATGTGCTGCAGTTAGAGAACGCGTTTCGTAAAACTTTCATCGCGGAATTGCAGTTGACGAAAGCGGTTCTCGAAACATTAGCCGCACCTAAATTGACCAACCTTAGAGAGTTAATTTGCTGTAAAGAAAACATTATATGCTTGCGAATTACGTTTTTCTTATTTATTTAAAACCAGGCCTTATTACTGAAACATTTTGAATATTGCGATACTAAACGAAAAAAAAGCTTGCAAAGTCTGAAACTCTTATCGTCAACCCTATCAGAGGACCGATCCAGTGACGTTATTTCAGAAAAATCTTGAGAGGAGGGGTAAAGTTGAAGACTAATTTCCACATAACACATGTACTGTCGATGACATAGAATATTTCGGAATTCATATATTGAGTGTGATGAGTATGAACGACAGATGGTTATGAGAAATTCACTTAAAAATGAAAATTTCGATTTGTACTTTATATATATTAATATTAGTAACTTTTTATAAACATTCAGGTGTTTTACATTTTAAAAAATTTTGCTTGGGTGGGGGGCATCCCCCAATTTGTTCCACTGAACGGATCGACACTTGAATTCTCGAATTTCAAGATATTCCAAGATGTTAAGGCATGAGATTTATATAAAATGCTGTAAATTGAAATAGATTTAATCGTCATTTATTTTCGTTTATCCGATTTTTGATTACTCAGTGTTAATTGTTTGTTGTATGCCGAACCGTAAAGCAATATTACTCAATATTAGTTTCAAAGGTGTATCAAAGAATTGGCTTGGTTTGAACTTCAGGTAAAGTTACGCGATAGCTATCTGTGTTAGCCGTCACTAATTTAGCACTGAAAGACTAGAGGAATAGCAGCTAGCCATCACCGCCAACCCTTGGGCTTCTCTTTTTACCAATAAATAGTGGAACTGACCGTGATATTATAACGTGGTGTCACATAACCACCTGGCCATGCAGGGCCGTACAAAAGAAACGCTGTGAAACTGTATTAAAAATATTAATTACTCTGAGATTCGGTTGTAAGTCGTGAGAATAGAAAATTATATGTCGAAACACAAAAGAATAAAATAGAAAGATCTCTGTTTTTCTAAAATTCACTAAATGTTTTATCTGCTTTACAGAGTAAAACTTTTTTTTCTATTGTGTCCATAACATTTTATCATATTTACCTGGCATTCTCAGGTGAAATACAAAAGAAGAGAAAGCTACAATCTTAGTTGGTTTATCGTCAAAGTGGGTGATAAATGAAACCCCCTCTTATTATAACGTAGAAAGTAGATGAAATATCCTAATATTGTTCTTCTATTGTTGAAGTGGTTAATAAATGAAACACTCTAATCACGTTGTTTCACTGTTGGCGAGGTTAATAAATAAAATATTGTAGCCGCTTTGGTGTACTGTTGACGTGGTCTTTAACAAATGAAACACCTAATCTCATTGGTCTACTGTTGACGTGATTAATTGAAACAATACCCGAATACAGCGTTCCCTCGCCACTTCGCGGGCTCGGCCGACCCCCACACATATATATATATATATACATACATCCATGTATATATAAAATAACAAACATTAAATCTAAAATATAGCATTAAATACCATTAAAATATTAAAAATAAATATAATTAATAGTGTAAAGAAAAAAACAGGTATATTTTGAGATATAAACATATATTTGAGTTTATAACAGCGTAAAAATGGAAACAGAACCAACTGGAAAGGCTATAGATGTACTCATTGTGCGTCTGCGAAGGCTACGCGAGATCAGCTTCATGGCGTAGCGATGTGCAAGACGGGCTATGATTGGTGCAGAAATGAAAGACGGCCAATGACAGCTACCCATTTTGATTGCCTGCGATTGGTGCTGTCAATATTCATGTCTGGCCTGTGATTGGTGATTTCATCCACGGAAGCATCTTTGAACTTTTGTGTGTGTTTAAAGCCCCTGCAATGGCTCCCAAACGTGCTAATACTTCTAAGAATGCTTCTTCGCCTAAACGGTCACGGAAAATGATGACCATCGCCGAAAAGGTGGAGATATTATATATGGTAAAAGAAGGAAACTCATATGCGTCCATAGCCCGCCATTACGGAGTGAACGAATCCACCATTCGCTACACCAAGAAGGACGAAATTAATATTAGGAAGACTGCTGCTATTACTTTTAATACAACGGCTAAGAGGGTTGTAACATCTCGTAATAAGAGTATCGTTCGAATGGAAGCTGCTTTGGCCATATGAATAGCTGAGTGCCGAAAGAAAGGTGTTCCCTTGGATACTAACATTATCACAACGAAGGCTAAGATGTTGTATGATAAATTCGCGGAAAAGGATGAAGATGAAGAAGATGTAGACAACCCACAGCCAGGAACGTACAGTGATTCCCAGCCTAAGAAACCGTTTTCTGCAAGCAAAGGCTGGTTTCAGAAATTTTAGAAACGATACGGCCTGAAAAACGTATCGTTACATGGAGAGGCTGCTTCGGCTAATAAGGAGGCTGGTGAAGCTTATGTTCGGGACACTTTTAAAGAAATAATCGCTAAAGGGGAATATAGGCCTAAACAGGTATTCAACATGGACGAGACTGGCCTGTTTTGGAAGAGGATGCCTTCCCGAACGTTCCTGTTTAAAGATGAGAAGAAAGCCCCTGGTTTTAAAGCTCATAAAGACCGGTTCACCCTCTTAATGACTGGTAATGCTGCTGGTTTTATGTTGAAGCCGACATTAATTTAGAAGTCTAAAAACCCGAGAGCTTTAAAGAATAAGAACATGAACTTGCTACCGGTCCATTGAATGCACACTCCTACTGCCTGGATAATGAAGCCTCTGAGCTCTGATTGGTTCCATCAGAGTTTCATTCCTCAAGTTAAGCTTTATTTATTAGAGAAGGGCTTGCCATTCAATGTCCTTCTTCTTTTGGATAACGCCGGTGGCCACGCAAGAAATCTTTCGTATGAAGGCGTTAGGGTTGAATTCCTGCCAGCCAGCACTACGTCCCTTATACAACCGATGGACCAGGGAGTTATCAGGGCTTTCAAGGCCTTATACATAAGGAATACCATGTCCAACCTCGTACGTAGCCTTGATAATGCCACCGAAACCGAAGCCGAAAACGACACGTTCACCCTGAAGGAGTACTGGGGGTCTTTCACTATTGCTACATGTCTTCAAAATGTTCATAAGGCATTGCAAGAGATGAAGCCCTTCACCGTTAATGCAAGCTGGAAGAAGTTGTGGTCTGAGGTTGTGCACGACGACAAGGAATTCACGCTTGAAGAAATCCAACACTCGGCTGTTCAAAAAGCTGTGCAATTAGCTTCGTTAATCAAAGGTGAAGGATTTGCCGATATGACGAAGGAAGACGTAGATGAACTGATTGACTTAGAATCCGAACCACTCGCCGACCAAGACTTAGAAGCACTGACGAAGTCTGCTGCCGAGGAAGACGACGAAGAGGAAACACCGAAAGAAGCCGAGGAAACAATCGAGCAAAGTGGATGGTCGTTAGAGCGGTTAGGTAAACTAATGAAACTAATTAACGAAGTGAAGGAGTGCTCACAGGAATGGGACAACGATATGGTTCGATCAGTACAATTTTGCAATAAAATAGAAGAACTGATGACTCCTTATCAAATGATTTTCGACAGGCTAAAGAGGCAGAGAAAACAACTGCCAATAACAATGTTTTTCCAGCCGAGCAAGAAAGAAAGGGTACCGGTGGCAAGTACTGTTCCTGAAGTTGTAACGATCAACGAAGAAATTGCCGATTCACCTTTCACAGAGGAGGAAGTGGTGTCCCCCGAAAAGACACCACCTGCTGAAGATATGTAATTTTTAATTTTAAGGCTTAATATCTTAATAATTGTTCTTATTATTTCAGCAGTAATGAACAGTATTGTAATGGGAGGGTTAAATAGTTGTACAGGGAGGGTTTTAAAAGTATAAATGCACATAAATATTTTCGTAAAAATCGGCGATCCCACTTCGCGGAAAATCTCCTTTCGCGGGGGGTTTTGGAACGCATCTACCGCGATACACAAGGGAACACTGTAACGTGGTTCTGTTGTTGACGTGGTTGAAAAATAAAATAATCATGTTAGTCTATAGTAGACAGGGCCCGGCATGACCTAGCGCGTTAAGGCGTGCGCTTTGTAATTTGAGGGTCGCGGGTTCGCGCCCGAGTCGCGCCAAACATGCTTGCCCTCCCAGCCGTGGGGGCATTATAATGTGACGATCAATTCCACTTTTCGTTGGTGAAAGAGTAGCCCAAGAGTTGGCGGTGGGTGGTGATGACTAGCTGCCTTTCCTCTAGTCTTACACTGCTAAATTAAGGACGGCTAGCACAGATAGCTCTCGAGTAGCTTTGTGCGAAATTCCAAAAACAAACAAACTATAGTAGCGAGGTTAACAAATATTTTTACATTGTTGAAATGCTGACAACTGACTGAAAACCTGAAAATATATCGATTTTAAGCAGCAAAAATAAACAGTTGTATTTTACTTGTTTTTAGTTTTTTCTGTTATTCCTGTTTTGCACCTTAACGTTTCAGTCATAACATATTCATACGTTGTTATCTTGTTCTCCCTATAGTTCTAATTAATAAGGCACGTGGAGAGCAATACAAAACCGCATGAGCAACTGTTGTAACTTATGCGATCACTTGAGTATTTGCACTAAAGGCAAATTAACTGTAATCACGTGTTTTCTTTCAGTCTTTCTATTATTCTTTCGTTCTTTAGCTGTACTTGATTTGCAAATACATCGAAAGATTTAAACATAGATTGTATTTCTTTCCAATATCGAATGAAACCCACTATTGATTCCCTGCCAGGCATAAAGTGCCGCTGTTTATATTCATCCTTGCTCAACTTAGCGTGTACATATATGTACGCATATATCACTTGACGTAATCTTTTGAAGTGTTTCTAATTATAAAGATCTAAATATTGGACTAACTCTACTATTCCGAAAAACATCTACTACTTTAGATTAGTAGTTTCGAAAGTTTGATGTTTTTAATTCTAACGTAATTAAGCTTGATAAATATTATGAACGGGATTTTGCAGTGCTTTCAGACTGCAAGGTCTCCCGGGGGACGGCGGCAAGTCTTTTGATTGGCAATGCTAAAATCAATGGTTTCCTTCCCCTCAGAGTATACTGCAGATAATTCAGTATGTCTTTATCATAAAAAAACATACAAAAACTGTAAAAATTTTCTTGTTTTTATTTGTTTGAAGATAAGCACAAAGCTACACAAGGGGTTGTCTGTGATCTGCTTACAGCGGATTATCGTTGTAAGTTCGTGGACGTTCCGCTGTGCCACTGGGAAACAACTTAAAACATAGATTTTATTTAAAATGTTTAAATCGTTGTTGTTCTTTTTTTTATCGCAAAGCCACAAAATTAGTGTTTTGTGCTTTGTTTACCGTTTGTGGTCTAAACTCCAGATTTGAGTGTTGTAAAGTTCTTAACTTAGCGCTGACCCCTCGGAGGGACTATAGTGCCTTGCAAAACTACCCACTCCTCTGCAAAGTTTCCACATTTTGTTTTCATCTGAGCTTGTAATAATAAAACTTTCAAATGGGAATTTATTTTTAGTGTCTACACAATTTAATCCAAGCTGAAAAACTAAAAACATACGCTAATATTATGTAAGTTAGATATTCTAAAAAATAGAATATTTTCAATTGCATAAGTATGTAACTCCTTTGTTAAGGCAACTCTAAATCAGTTCAGATGCAAAGGAAATACCACAAAATTAGTGTAATGGTCTTTATCTGTGTACAATCAGAGTGATTTAACTTGACTTTAGAGTAAATGCGTCTGTTCAAACCATAACTCGCATAACGATACGACAAACCAATCATAAAGACCAAGGAATTTTCCAAAACAATCCAGGGATAAAGTGGAAGAGAAGCATAAATCAAGAGATAGTTACAAGAAAATTCCAAAGTCGCTGATTGTCCCTTTGAGTGTGGTAAAGTCTACCATTAAGAAGTGAAATGTGCCTCATACCACTCAGTTACTACCCAGATCAGGCCAGCCTTCCAAACTAAACAACTGGGCAAGCAGGAAACAGGTTAAGGATGTCACAGTGAAGATAACTGGGAGTTTGGAATTTTTATAAAGTTCCATGTCTAGGATGAGAGTCAATATTCATACCTGACAATATCCCAGTTCTTACAGAAAGCTGGTATGTGTGGGTAAGTGGCAAGAAAGAATCATCTTAAATCACGTATGTAGTTTACGATAAATCATGTAAATAACAGTGCAATCATGCAAAAGCAGGTTTTGTAGTCAGACGAGACAAAAATTGCCATAATACATCACCCAGTAAACGCCATTCCAGCTTTTAAGTATAGTAGTGGCAGTATCATATTGTGTGCATGCTTGTCATCAACAAGAACTAAGTGTAGTAGTGGCAGTATCATATTGTGTGCATGCTTGTCATCAAAAAGAACTAAGTGTAGTAGTAACAGCATCATATTGTGTAAATGCTTCTCATCAACAAGAACTAAGTATAGTAATGGCAGTATCATATTGTGTGGATGCTTCTTATCAACAAGAACTAAGTATAGTAGTGGTAGTATCATATTGTGTGGATGCTTCTTATCAACAAGAACTAAGTATAGTAATGGTAGTATCATATTGTGTGCATGCTTGTCATCAACAAGGACTAAGTATAGTAGTGGCAAGATCGTATTGTATGGATGCTTGTCATCAACAAAATATAGGTATAGTAGTGGCAGTATCATATTATGTGCATGCTTGTCATCAACAAGGACTAAGTTCAGTAGTGACAGTATCATATTGTGTGGTTGCTTTTCATCAACAAGGACTAGAAAGCTTGTGAAGATCGAGGAAAGATTGGGTGGTAAAACGTACAATACAATTCTAGATGAAAACTCGCATGATCCAGACAAGAATCTAAAACATGGTGGATGTTTTACATTTCAATAGGACAAGACCAAATCGACACTGGAGTGGTTTCGAAAGAAGAAAGTGAATGTTTTGATTTAAATTCGAAAGAATATTTATGGCGAAGCTTGAAAAATTACAGTTTATCAATGATCCCTAATGAACTTGTCACAATTGGAGCAATTATGCCATGAAAAATGGACAAAAATTACGCCATCCTGTTGTGCATCGCCGGTAGAGACCTGTTCAAAAAGATTCACAGCAGTAGTTGCTGCCAAAGGTGCTGTCATCAAGTATTGAGTTAGGGAGCTGAATGCCTATGAAATCAGCAAATTTCAATTTAAATATTTTCTTTGCAGGTTTTGTTTACATCCAACCTCCACACATGACAGTTTAAGTTTGTTCAGTAGAGTTTTGAATGAAAACTAACTCATTAAAACATCGTTTACATTATTTATATTTCATTAAATGACCCCCAATGGCACAGTGGTATTTCTGTAGATGCACACCACTAAAAACTGGGTAGATACCCGTGTTGGGTAGAGCACAGATAGCCCATTGTGTGACTGTATGCTTAATTCTAAACAAAAAACAAACAAACATTAAATCATGACATTACTGGTAGGGGTGAATATTTTTGCATATGATAAGAAGATAGAACATTAAATATACAGCTGTAGATTTGATTACATAATCAGTGCAACTAATTACATTAACAGTGCAACGTTACTGTTGTTTCATGAGGCTACAAAAAATTCATTTTACGCATTTCCTTACAGTCATCTCTCGTTTAACACTATATTGCACATGCATTGAAACTGATTTAGTAGCAAGAACAACCGGTCTTGCGTATAATTAGCTGGTACTAAATGCCATACTCAGTAGATAAAGATTCTTGCCTACATACTCCAGGTCATTTTGATTTACTATCTATCAGATAAATGTGTAATTTACCATCTCATACTTTAGTAGAACACTACACGATGCACAGGCAAAACAAGAACCACTGTTTAAAAAAATTATTATCACTAAGCCTATTTAAAATTACTATATTTTCCGAAGTACATTCATTTACATTTTTAAAGAGCCTCCCAGTGATTCAGCGGTATGATCAAGGACTTATAGCACAGCAAGTTATTTAGCTTTGCCATTAATAGCAAAAAGTATTTTAAAAAATACATTTAATTTCATCTTTTATTGTGATTACTTGGTAAATCATTAATGGCTTAACAGTTTATCTGCAGTAACTACAGAAACATATAAAATTTGCTTTATATCGAAAACATTGTTCATGTTATACTTCGGATTTTGATTTTTGTAAATTTTTCTTAATCTGAGCACACAAAAATATATTCTTAGCGTGTTACGAAGCTCCCTAAATAGTTTAATGCTATAGAATCTACATAGCGCACAAGCCTATTTAGTGTTACAACAACCTGCTCCACGATAAATGAGTCAGGCGTAGCCCAGTAATTAGCATGCCGGTCTCAGGATCTGTAGGTTCATGATTCGCATATTGTTTCTGTAAAAACTGCACTTTGCACTTTGGGAAGGGTGCTTATAAAAATGACGGTCAAATCCTGTATTCAATAAGACTACTCAAGGGTTAACAGTGAGAGTTATTGATCATGTGGCTTCTGTCTAGTGTATCAGTTCAAAATTAAGAACAGCTTGCGAGATGATATCCCTTGTGTAACTTTGCGCGAATTACTAAAACATCCAAAAGACAAGAAAATCAGTGAGAAATCTTTAATTGATACCAAAAGTGAAAGATGTACAATAAATTGGGGACTGGTGTGTGAGATCTAAATTAAGATTCAAATCTTAAATTTATTTATATTTATAAGAGCCAACAATATTTCATCATATCTGATTATCAGGGTTTTCTTGGATCACTCCCCATCCAACAAACCAGAAAGCTATATGAAAAGTAAATAGTTCAAAATTGTCAAAGTTTTAGAATTATGAGTTAAGAAGTCAATGAGAAAAAAATTAGCTAAAATGCATATTATCAATATACTAGTCGATGATGCTTTGTTGTCTGAGGAAGCAATCAAATAATACTCTAGGGTCTCCACTACCCAGTTGGTATTGAATGACAAAGATAAGGTACAAATTTAGCTAAAACTCAAACAACTCAAGCTTTCACAAGCTCGTATGGAAACTAAAAGAGAAAATAAACGTTTCGAGGCCGAAAAAGAGAAAGAACAAGCTCATATTGAAGTGGAAGGAGAAAGTAAACCTCACGAGGTTGAACAAGCTCCTATCGAAGCTGAAAAGAAATTGGTTTGAAAGAAATGGAAATTACACTCAACACCGATCAACAAAACCAAAATTACAATTTTGATCTTAATTGATATGTTAAAGTACCATCATTCAACGAAATAAAATCGATAAATATTTTCAACATTTTGAGAAGGTTGTCCAAACTATACAATAGCCCATCAAAAAATGATCATCACTATTACAAAGAAGTTTAACTTGTAAAGTACGAGAAGCTTATGCTGCTCTAGAAGACTGTAACAGTTGTGATAAGGTTAAAGCAGCTATTCTCAAAGTATTTGAGTTAATGCCAGAGGCTTATCGTCAAAAGTTTCGAGGTTGTTGCAAGGTTATTATTATATAGAATTTGCTTACGTAAAAGATGTTTATCTTGATCGATGGTGTAATTCTATGCATATTAGCACCAATTTCGACAAACTAAAAGAAATATGTCTAACTGAGGAATTTAAACACTGTGAGAGTGACGACCTTAAAACTTACTTGGATGAACAAAAAGTTGAAAAACTGCAAAAAGAAACTGTTCTTTCGAATGATTACACTTTAACACACAAAACCACTTTTTATAAAGAAATATTTCTGCCATCTCAACAAAAATCTGTATCTGTTCATCACTAAAGTTGAGAATTGTTCTCAAGATCATCTAATTTGAAATTTTCTGAAGGTCAGGATAAAACTTCATTAAAACCATCAAGGCCTGTCTGCCATTTTTGTAAAAAACCTGGTCATGTTATGTTTGATTGTTGGTGTTTGAAAAGAAGGAGGCAACACACATTCGTGTCCACATATTGATGTAGTTTTACCAGATCGCCGCATGGTGTTGTTTGGGAGGAATTTAGATCTTTTGTGTCTGTTGGTTCTGTCTTTGACAAATGGCACTGCTACCCCTATACCCATACGAGTTTTACGTGACACTGGGGCGGCATAATAATTGTTTTTAGAAAACATAGTGCCTTTTACTTCGAGTTCTGTCATTGATGAATCTGTTGTTACTCATGGTATTGAAGGTGACTTTGTTAATGTTCCTCTTCATAATATTTATTTAGCATCAGACTTAATTTTGTGACCAGTTGTAGTTGTAGTAAGACATACTTTGTCAATTAAAATTTGAAAGAAAAGATGTTGATAATTCCAAAATGGTTAAAAAAATGATCGTTGCTTCATCGAAGGATAATACTGCTGTTAAGGAGAATCCAGATGCGTTTCCCTTGTGTGTTGTAACACGAACTCAGACTAAGAAATTAAGCTCCCCCAAAATTGTGATAGACATGTATTCAGAGGAAGATGTTATAGATTTGCTCAGACATTTTTTGGATCTGACAGGGATCTTGTGGATAGTTGTTTTCCTGACGATTTCCCAGTGAGTGTCAATGTTGAATATGAGGGATCTAGTTCACCTGGTGAATTTCCGTTTGCCAAATATAAACTGATCATTGATCAATAAAATGTTCCACAGAACTCTTCACTTCTAAATATGCACTTTCAATTGATGAACTGAAGAAGGTTCAAAATGTTTTTTGTTTTTCAAAAACGTTGTTCAGAGGACTGGGATGTTGTTTATCAAGTTGTTTTTTTTAAAACATATCATCTTAAAATATTAAAAGTCGCCCATAAACTTTCCATTGCAGATAATTTAGGTGTAAACAAGATATGTGATAAAATTGTGAGCCATTTCTATTAGCCCAAAATTAGGCAAGATGTTTTTCATTTTTGTAAAACTTGTCGTATTTGTCATTTAGTCAGATAACCTAACTAGTTGCCCCTTTTAAACCTATTCCAGCTTTCGAAGAACCCTTTAGTCTCTTGATATTTGATTTTATGGGCTATTACCAATAACTCGATCTGATAATCAGTACTTGTTGACTATCATATGTACATCCACTTAAGTTAAAACTATATCCCATCCAAAATGTATGAGAAAATATTTTAGCCTTTGAGTGACCTTCCGATAATGATGACAGCTACTTTGACTCAGACGTCCATGCACTTGAAAATATTGGAGATGAATGCAACATCGAACTGAGTAATTCTGACCAATCTCGATTCTAAACTTGATCACTTGCCGCCTGAGGAGAAAAAATAACTTTCTAATTTACTGACTGAATACAAGTGTATTTTTCCAGATGTTCATAATAAAGCTAATACTGCTGCTTATGATGTAGATATAGATGATGCTTCTCATGAGAAACATATGTTTGTGTGTGAGTAAAGCGAAAGTTATTTACTGAGATCATGCAGTAGGTTGTGGTCACGTTTCTCCAATTCAAGCCAAAGTTAAGTGTATTGTAAATTATCCAACTCCTGAAAAGAAGAAAAGCTTGATGAGATTATTGGGAATGACTGGTTATTACAGGAAGTTTTGTAAACATGTTGTTGACATCATTATACCATTAATAGACCTATTGAAGAAACATTAAAGCTCAAGTTGTCTGAAACATGTTGATCTTCTGAAAAGGTCAAATCTTTATTGTGCTGTACTGATGGCACCTAACTTTGATAAGCCTCTCACATTAGCTGTCAGCGCCAGCAATTGTGGTACTGGTGTTACTCTATTGCAATCAGACGACAAATATATTGAACACCATGGTTGCTATATTTCTAAAAAGTTTGATAATTATTCTACTGTGAAAAAAGAAACATTGGCTTCAGTGTTAGCTTTAGAAAAATTCAATGTGTATGTATCTACATCACAACAACCCATTGACGCTTTAAGGCCAAAAGAAGTGCAAAAACAGAAGGCTGCTGCACTGTCGTTTAACATTATGAGAGTGTGATTTGAAGAAATACATGTGAAAGGTTCTGGTAACACTTGTGCTGACGCACTTTAATGTGCTATGTAATTTTATGGTTAAAATGTTTTTTGAATTGATTGTGTTATATACTTTCACGATTAATGAAGGATGGAGATGTGACAAATTTACTATTATACATTTATTTTAATAGCGACGTTTGTACAACTTAAATTAATATCTAGAAATACAGTAATTTTATACCGTCAGATGTGTATTGAAAAATGCACGACTATTCACTAAATTTGTAGAATATTCTCGAATGTAAAAATCAACAATGTATATGCGTGTCTAAATACTTGTATTATTATCTAAGCAGAAATGTCTAGAAACTCTCCTCTAAAGCTTATAATTTTAATCTACATAACGCATCAAGAGAGATTATATATTGTTTGTGTGTGTTTTCTTATAGCAAGGTCACACAGGGCTATCTGCTGAGTTCCCCTATAAGTTGCTATAAGAAAACACACATACACACACATATTGTTAGTTTGCGACAGTTAGCAAACTATAAACTTCGGTAGTTATAGCTGTAAATTGTGATTAGCACTTATTAATCGGAAAACTAGAGAACTTTGACTAAACACGTTGATAGATTTCAAACATTAAATACTGTTTAACTTCTGTGGATTAATATGTGGATGAATACATTATATAACTTCAGCAGTGAAAAACTCAAGTGTGATTAGCAAAGACCCAATTAGCTCTCCGTTAAGTGAACTGTATCGATATCAACTCGAAATCAATTCGCTCATCGTAAAGTCTCGATAAGGTATCTATTTCCAAACCAGATAGAAAACTCACTGTCGTTTGTACAATTGTAAAAAGTTTCATTGGAATCATTATTTATATTAACTTTTATCACAAACTGTTATATTGTTTGTGTATTAAAATATATTTGTATAAAGGAAAACAAATGTGTGTATCACTATTATTGGTAAATATCATAAAATTGATATATATTAACATTTAATTAGCTTCTAACCCAGTTTCAGGCTATTTCAAATTGTAATATGTAACGTAATAAACTGGAGTCTCTTCCGGAATAAATTATAATACGTAAAACATCATTCTGTAAACAAAATCCACTTTGTTGTTACCTAAAATGTTTCGTCCGTTAATAAAGGGTGCACTCTTGTCTTTCATCACCGTTCCATTTACTGTTTGTTTTGTTTTTTGTGTGGAGTGCAGGAGGCATTGCCTCATTTCGTCGTGCGTTTAATTTAACTCTACCACGCCTGTCTGGTGCGTGTAGCTGTGAATTCTGTCCCTCGGAGGTCACGACTGACAGTTCGCAGGCTATTCCTGCTCTCATCTTCCCTATCTGGTATTGCGGTTCACGATTTACTGCCCACACTTTTTCTTGCAACATTTTTTTGCTCTGCCGTTTTCTCCATATTCTACGTATATACATTATAAAATAAAGACGTACTTTTGAAAACCTTCACAGACCTGATGTACTGTGTTCATTATGTGTATTTCACAAATACTTCTTTAGAATCGATCTCTGTTGTTAAACATGGTCATCAGTCTAAACTAAAACGAAAATAAATGACTACACACTAAATATGAAAGTTAAGAAGTATCGTTTTTAGAATAATATAATATTGGTTTAAAAGAAAATCATTAGTTGTTGAAGGGTTAAAACTGTCATTAAAAATGTCACTTTAATGTTTTTCTAATGAGCTTAGATCTATTACTAAATTATAAATACTTATGAGGGAAAGTGAAGTAAAAAGTAATAGTATGTCAGTAACACTATGTCTCCTACATCCTATTAAGGTAAGATAAAAAACTATTACATTTAGATTATCTGCTACAACCAATTAAGACAAGGTCAGAAGGTGATGTTATAGATGATGTAGTTTCTTTATTGTGTTAAGTGTTAACATTTTACGTGCGTTTATATACTGATTTCTCTGAACTAATTTTCATAAGACAAAAGAAGTCTGTTAAAAATAACCTCATGTGCTAAACAATTGACCAAATTCCATTTTAATCGGCATTCTGAGAATATAGACAGTTATAGCAGTGGTAGTTTTATTGTTTACAGAACGATACACAATAGGTTCAGTGGTTCAATCAGGATTTTGAAAGTGATGGAATCCCCTTTTGTGATCCACTTTGACATTCTACTCAGAAGACCAAAAACGGTAATGGCTTGAGCGTTCGGGCTGTTTTTACTAGAATTCATTCCCCCCTCCCCCAACATGTGATAGTTTACGATCAAAAAAGAAAGGATGTAGACAGCTATGACCGTTCTAACTTTATTGGTCACATCGCGATACACTAAAATGAGTCTTTTTATGATCAAGAAAACGAAGATACGACAACTCTGGCAGTTCTAGCTTTGTTGTTTACGGGACGATACGCTAGATGGATTTGTTTTACGATCAAGCGAACAAAAATAAAGACAGCTACGGCAGTGGTCAATATTTTTACAGAGTATGTGTGGTAGTTTCATGGTCAAGAGAACGAGAATTTAGACTACAATGGCGGTGCTGTATTTTACATGTTTACAGAACGACCTAGAAGTCTACATACATAATTAGGCTAATACAATTCCGTTGCTCACGTACATGCACCACCTAATATAACTTATAATAAATTTAATATAATGTCGCTTATCACGTACATGCATCACCTAATATAACTTATAATAAATTTAATACAATGTCGCTTATCACGTACATGTAACACCTAATATAACTTATAATAAATTTAATACAATGTCGCTTATCACGTACATGTAACACCTAATATATCTTGTAAAAAGGTTAAAAGATGTTACTTGTCAGGTACTTGTTACATCAACTTCCCAGTGGCACATCGGCATGATTGTGGACTTATAACGCTAAACACAGGGTTTCGATACCCGTGGTGGGTTGAGCACAGATAGCACTTTGCGTAGTTTTGTGCTTAATTACAAACAATAACCAGTTACACCATTATTTGCTTATAATAACATCTGTATATTCTACTACACAGCCGGTTTTAGAATCTGTTTCATGTTTATCATGAAAATATTTCCTATACCAGCTGGTTAGCTGTGGAACCTCATTTTCAATTGATAAACATGTCAAAGCAAAACCTATTAATGAACAGATGTATTTAATTATGTTTTCGTAGCAATTTAATTTGCATGATAAGATTTGAACGATGTAAAACCAATCTGTCTTTCCTACCTAGATTTTATACGTGTAATCATAACTTATATGGTCATTGAACTTGATTTATCAGATAATAATGACAATCGTATGCAGAAACAGTCATTTGTCAGTTTTATATTGCTGTTTGTTGACGATACCTAATCGTTATGCTGTAAATATCACTCAGGAAATGGTTCTAACGAAAACATGTTAACGTTGTTTCTTTCACCTCTTTGCCCAAATAAGTAGGAGTCAATAAGCTTGCGACACATCGTTCCGTTGCTTGGAAAACATAAATGAATTATTCGTTGAAACTTACTGATAGGCGACCTACACTGTCTGCTTTGAAAACAAGTGCGAACTAGAATGAACGACTATAGTATTCACATTCTCCGTTTGAATGGCACTGACCTCTAGTTAATCAAGGCAGATTAATTACTTATTTCTTCCACCGAAGTTCGGTTACTTTACCCTTCTTTTCCAAGAAAATAATCTACTGATCCTTGCAAGGCATATTCATTTTCCATTAAATTGTCTTTTACTAGAAATGTTTTCATACACATACAGAAGACAAGCACAGAATTGCCATAGCCAACGTGGTTGGACACTCGTAATGGCACTCGACTCGTAATCCGAGGGTCGCGGGTTGGAATCCCGGTCGCACCAAACATGCTCGCCCTTTCAGATGCGTTTAGTTTAAATACACTGAATAAATAAAAATTGAATAAATTTATAAGTAAATTGAAATCATTAAGCAGATCTGCACAGAATCTGGAAATTATATAAAATTAACGTTTGAACTATACAACGTACAGGGAAAGTAATAGAAAACGCAAACTCGTTATTTCACTGCAGAAAACCAGTGAAAAATAAATTTTGAATATCTTCAAATCCTTGTGTCGCCTTTAAATGCAATAGGTTTGTTTGATTTTAAATAAATTTATCCAAATAATTACAGAAAATCATAACAATATAAACCTTAATCATTAACTATCTTTTATAAAACCAAACAACTAAGCTCTTCAGATGTTTTACCATGACTGCAATTCGTTCATTACTTTTTAGAATGGTTTTTCGCAAACGTGACGCACACACGAATTGTATTATTTTTCTATGCTTCCAAATTAAAAATGTCATATCAGTATATTAGCGTATCAATAAATACTCGAACAAAAATAATTAATCTCATTTGCACTAAGGTTTGACTAAGGTTAATTATCCAAATAAGATAAGACAAAGTGACTCTAGCGTACGCTTGCTGTATTTTTTATGTAGTATCTGTTAAAAGGATGGTAGTCTTAATATGTTTTGCTTTAGCTTTCCCTGTTGTGGCAGATCAATTACTTTTTAACTCATGAGAAATATCAAAGGAACAAAAATAAACGTAAGTTTACACTGGTTCCCATGCACATAAGTTCCTTGAACCAAGAGCAGTTATTTAGAAAGGTGTGTAACCTTGAATGTTTTTATAATATTTATACGGTTCTATTTATCCTAGGTGTAATATCGCCTGAGAGCTAACCAGTAGGACTATAAATATTTAGTCTGAAGTTTAATCAAAGGTCTTAAGGGTAAAGTCTACGTTTTGCTCGCCTGCTGACGTGTAATATGTCAAAAACATTCATCTGAAAGTCGATTTTTATTTAAATTTTGTACTTATAACACATTTCACAAGCAGTTTCAAACTAAGAAACAATTTTTATTGGTAATGGTAAGAAAACAAATGCAATGCAGTTTTTTAGATAAAACGAATTCTTAAGGAAACGTGTTTTCTAAGACTGTTTTTGTATTACTAAGTTTATGTAATTTAAAATTAATAATATGTTTCTGTTGATTTTTATTTTGAAGTTAACAGGCTAAAAAAATGAACACATATATCTAAGTAAAATACAAATTGATTGAAAGGCTTAAAAATATAAATTGATGTTGCTTAGTTTCTACCAGGCCTAGCATGGCCAGGTGGATTGAGGCGTTCGACTCGTAATCTGAGGATCGCGGTTCGAATCCCAGTCGCACCAAACATGCTCGCCCTTTCAGCCGTGGAAGCGTTATAATGTTACGGTCGATCCCACTATTCGTTGTTATAAGAGTAGTCCAAAAATTGGCTGTAGGTGATAATGAGTTGCTACCTTCCTTCTTGTCTTCCACTGCTAAATTAGAGATAGTTAGCGCAGATAGCCCTCATGTAACTTTGCGCGAAATTCAAAAACAAAGAAACAAATTATTAGATGTTCCTCTTATTCATAAAATATCTTTAATCTTTCAAATAAATTAGGCTATATACCAGCCTTTTGGAAGCTTGCTGATAACTTAAGGAAGGGAACTATCGAATAAACCAGAAAACTACAGACATATCAGCCTCATCAGCTGTATGGCAAGCTACTAAAAGTATTAGTAAACTATTATTGGCATATATTGAACTAACCTCAGAATTACTTGAATTAGAATACGGATTCCGTAAGTCAAAACAAACCATAGGCCATCTAGTGAGACTCACAGGAACCGTCATAAATAGTTTTAATCAAAATGAATGTACTATAGCCTTTTTGTCGTAGAAAAAACATTTGAGAGTGGCACAATGGACGCTTTCAAATGTTACATATGCAACTTCCTGATGCTACTATTAGATGGCTTTCTAACCTTCTTCACAATGGAAAAGTAAGAGGTAATGTGTCGATCACCTTCTTTGAATACTTAGTCTGGAGACAGGTAACCCGTAAGAAGAATTATTCATGAGATAAGTTCAGTGAAGGCCAGAAAAGGACCAATCGTGTGGGCGAAAAACTACAAACATTGGCAAATTGCACGTATTAGAAAAAAAAGAGAGAAATTTTTGTAACTAACTGTGATAACATTTTCAAATACACACTAAAAACGGGTCCCATCTAGTACAGGGGAAATCCTACGGAATTACAACGCTAAAATCAGGGGCTCAATTCTCCTAGGTGAACTCAGCAGATAGTACAATGTGGTTTTACTATGAGAAAACAAACGCCAAGAATGGATGGAGAAGTCCAATGAACACCTGACATCCCAAGTATTATAACCAAAATCATGCACATCTCAAACACGGACACACAAAGAAGCACACAAACACACGTGCAATTCATATCTAATAAAAGAACTGTTTTTTCTCAATAGTTGATTTTATCTTAAAAGTCATATAATAGATGAAGTTGTTTTGAATTAAGCACAAAGCTACACAACGGGCTATCTGTGCTCTGCCCCACCACGGGTATCGAAACCCGGATTTTAGCGTGTAAGTCCGCAGACATACCGCTGAACCACTGGGGGGCATAATAGGTGAAAAAGCTCAAAAAGACCATAACTGCAATTTAACGAAAGCGAGGCAAAATTTGTTAGGTTTAAAATGTATGTAAATATAAAGGAACACTATCATATTCAGTAACTTTATCTGCACATCTAGTGTATGTTGTCTTAACGAATGAAGAAAAATATGATATAATAAGTAACGAACGAAGTGTTATTTTACAGTTGAAAGCGTAATGAATCTGAAATACTTTTACGTTTTGGATACTGCATTGCGTGTTGTTGCTACAATTCCAAACACAGAACAAACATAAAAGGCTTAATATGACATCATCATACGATTAAAAGGAGAAAAAGAAATTAAAATATCTCACAGGAAGCTACTCGGGGGCTACTTTCGTTAGCTGTTCTTAAATCAGCATTGGTAGAGTAGAAAGAAGGTAAGTTGCCAAAACCACACACCAACAACTCTTTGGAACCTATTCACTAACATATTTAACATTGTGGCGCCCACATGACCGAATCAGTGAGTGTGTTCGGCGACCAGGAATCGAGTCCGCCATCCATAGATTGTGAGTCGAGCATTCTAATTGCTAGGCAAAACCAGGCTCTGTATAAAAAAAACACAACAAAACAGATACCTGATGGCGGATGTCAAAGTTTATAAAATTTTACTGTACTGTGCGACCATACCGTAATGTTCTCCTGGTAAGCTAAGCGTATAATGTCTTCACACTGCTGCCTAGAATGTCTGGAAATATCCACTAAACATTCATTAATTTGTACAACTGGTGGATAAGCCAAATATTACAATTCAGACGTTACTTATGTAAATACATTATCTGTTTACCTACCAGAAATTCCTATAGAAGGTCGAGCAGGTTAGATCTATTTATAAATGATTAGTTGATTAGGGTGATCTATTCGCAATTTGAAGCTCGCGGGTTCGAATCCTGTTTCACCAAACATACTTTCCTCTTTCACCATGGGACGTTATAATATAACGATCAGTCCCACTATTCGTTGATGAAAGAGTAGCCCAGGCGTAAGCGGGGATGTGAATAATTAGCTCCTTCGCTCTAGTGTTTCACTGCTAAATTAGGAGACGACTAGCAAAGATAGCACTCGTACAGTTTTGCGCGAAATTCTAAATAAACAAATAAATCATAAATTAGGACATTTTTTTCAGTGTTCATTACGCTCCAATGTTTATTTGAGGGCTGTGTGTCGTGTAACTGTCTTTATTTGTGAATGAGTTACCTTTATTTTCTATTAATTAATACTTATTTCTAGCTTATTTTGTATGAATCAATCACAGCAAAAGACTCTCTGATAAAATCGCGAGACCAAAGAAGAACCCTTTAATATTGAATCAGCATCTGTCAGTTTTAACTTTAACATTTATCTTACAAATATAAATTTACTGTTGGCTCTAGTTTTCTAGACAGTCTTAAACGTGCACTTTCAAGACCCCATTTGTTTGTTTTTGCGCTATCGTCGTGGAAATTAGTCATATATTGACAGGGACGTCGATATTCCTCGGCTAAAGAAAGTCATTAAAAATAAATAATAATTATACAGACATAAAGGTCAATTATGTTACCATTCTAAAATCTACTTCACTGTTGACTGTCAATTTCATAACTCAATGGTTTTAAATTTCTTTTTAAAACTAAAAGTTTCTCTGGTGTGTGGAGTTAGTTGGAGAAGTTTTTTATGTGTATCTAGTATATTCTCAAGACATTCTTGAAATATGGATACATGATGCTTCGTGTTAAACAATTTGCTACATCTTTCTGTTGGGTGATATATTTGCACCCTTGCAAAAGCTCATATTATGTGTGTTATTTTCAGTAGGGCCATTTTCAATGTCATTTTAAAGATGAAATAAATTTTCTACCACAAGTCATTTTTGAGAAATCGTATGTACCTACTTCGCCTTGGATTGACAATCTATAAGCATTACATATTCGTAACAAAAAAGACGAACAATAAATAAATTAAGTCAAAGTTACAGTCGTTTTATGCAGAACTAGACGACGGACCATCTGTACTCTGTCCACCGCCGCGAATAGAAGATAAATCACTGTAAAAGTAAGAAAATCTGAGATTATCCTTTTAATGAAACGACCTTCAGATGACAGTTATTTTTGCCTTATAATTACTTTAACCAGTCCTCTGTGTGTTATAGATTTTAGCACGTCGCTTTTAGATTTATCTTTATTTGAAATCCTGCAAATGATATAGCTAGGTAGTTTGGACTGTTAAAAATGCCACAATAATAACTCAAGTATGTTTAATATAGTACAAAAGGATTCATCTTTCTCATCATTTCTTGGAATAGGATGCAAAACCCTAGGATGATGCTGTTACTGAGATGTTACATGGTGTTTTTATAGGTCAGTTGTAATTTCTTACTGAGATGTTACATGGTGTTTTTAAAGGTCAGTTGTAATTTCTTACTGAGATGTTACATGGTGTTTTTATAGGTCAGTTGTAATTTCCTAAAGGACTATTCCAGTTAATTATCACGACATTACTTTCACTGTTGACTTTAGTTAAATCTCGAGAGTGATTTTTTTGAATACCAATAAAATCATTAATTATTTTTAAAGTTGCTTGGAATGTTTTGTCGGAAATCAACAAACACAAAGCTTTAAACAGAAAAATAAAAAGTGTAATTATTTATATGATGAATATGTAAAGTAAGAGGATTAGAATTTTACTTGAAACTCAGTATTAAAAAAAAAACACTTTAACTTAGGCTTTGATTTATCATAAGTACCTTAATATTTATGGCAAGATTGGGCCAGATGTGCAACATGTGTAATATAAATTAAAATCTTAAACACACTGCCAAAAGCATATAAGCAAAAGTTTATAAGAATTGTGTACATACTGTTAAGTAGTAAAATAAACAACTGCAGACTAACAAGCCACCAAAGTACTTGAGAAAATCGGCAAAGTAAAAACAAAAATTTCAAAAACCACAAATTTATCAATCTGACTGATTGACCAAGGTTGTTGAAAAGGCATAGCTCTTTCTAGCCTTTCCCTTAAGTAAATCTAAATGCACACGCCTGAATTACGCTACCTTGGCTAAAATAGTTTTTTTTTTAACTTTTATTTATAGCTTTTGTAACAATAACTAATAACAATAATCATTTAGAAACACTGCCAACTAGCTAACAATATACTAGTAGTTATATTCTACTGTTACGAGCATGCTCTGCGAGCTGCCAAGTAACAACCCACCTCCATATCACGTGTAGATGCACGATTACTTATGCGCACGCGCTACAAGATAAGCCTCAAGCTGTATCAGCCAGATAGAAAACGTGGACTGTGTAGATTCTCTAGATCTACGTTCTACCTACGATTTAACCTTTAACAATTCTATAATCTCACTCGAGATTTCCATGTTGGACAAAGTAATACTATCCTCTCAGTCTGTGCCTAAGACGTGAGTTTCCGACTTAAGTTTGACATGATTTTACTCGGGCATTCTTGACTAAAACAAGAATAAGCTAGATAATTTACTTTTGTATCATTTTCAAACTAAGTTTTCAAACATTAACACCTATGTTTGTACTTGAGACAGTGCAATTTTCACAATATCCCTTTCAAGGAAACAAAACGAAAGCAAAGGAGAAAAAATTTATGTTAATAACCTTCAAAAGTTTTTATTCCAGTAGAGGGAACATGAACACAAGAATATGCGAAACAAGTCTTAACCGTTAACATGTAATGGCTGTCACCCTGGCAAGAGGGAGGAAAAGCTATATTAAAGATATTAACAAAAGCGTCGAGACATAGCTCTAAAAAAAGCTACGATAAGGATAGGCCTAGATCCCAGTCACTTTCGAGACTTAGCACCATAAAAAACTATAAGACAGTGTAAAACACTTAACAAAGTAGGAAATGGAGCACTAAAAAGTATGAAGACAAGGTCGGTATGGGTGGAATACAATTACCACGTTTGGTTGTTTTTGACGCAGCTCAGCCTCAAAGTGGGCAAGCCCATCATTTAATTCATTCCTACTTCGTTTTTACTTTGAATCAATTATAGATCTCAACTGCGTTTTATTAAAAGCTAATCCTCTCTAAATACCTAACAATTTTAAAATTTCAAAAAATCAGCAGCTTTGATACTATTTTTTTGGCCCAGTCCTTACCATCAGATAGCTATAATGTCTTCTAAACGCAACTTATGACTATTGGAGCTTCTTGTTTTAGTTCTGACATCAAATGCTCCCTTGTGATGTCATGTATTTCGTTAGGGTCATGTAATTTGATTACATTTATGTGTCTGTGCTTGGTTGTTGAAATAAAGTTTGGAACAGAGAAATTTAGGTGTATACACCTTTTACTTCGTTTGAACAATCACCGCGTTACAAAAATCACACGAAGTACGAATTGATGGAACGATGGACACATGCGCTTCGAGGTTGCAGAGATAAAATCCACCAACTGTTAAAGTGTTACTCCGCTCGAGGTTGCAGTGTTAAAATCCACCAACTGTTAAAGTGTTACTCCGCTCAAGGTTGCAGTGTTAAAATCCACCAACTGTTAAAGTGTTACTCCGCTCGAGGTTGCAGTGTTAAAATCCACCAACTGTTAAAGTGTTACTCCGCCCAAACCGACTTTGTGTCCTTGCTTATTACAGCTCCCATTTCTACTTCCTGTTTTTTATTTAAATGTTTTGCACTTATCCTTCCATAACGTTATTGTTGTTGTTTTGAATAAAGCACAAAACTACACAACAGGCTATCTGTGCTCTGCTCACCACGGGTATCGAAACCCGGTTTTTAGCATTGTAAGTTTGCAGACATACCGCTGCGCCACTGGGGGGCTCCTTGTATAGTGACTTGAATGTTCAATTATATGTTAACTATCCCTAGTCTAACACAGCATACCTCACTAAAAGCGCATACTGTGATATAACATACTTTATTAAAAATGTGTAAATTATCTCCAGGTTAACAAAATTTACTTTGCTAACAACGTGTAAACTGGCTCAAGCCAGACATGGAAACTCGTAAAACTAGCTCTAGTTTGACATATTATATCTTGCTAAAATGTATAAACCAGCTTTATTCTAACGTAATATACTTTGTTATATTATGAACACTGAATCTAGTTTGACATAATATAAGTTTGTGACGATATTCAAAATGTCTTTAATCTGATAAACGGCTTTCTTAAAATATATGTCTTTATTCTGTGTAATGAGATTTTCTGAGAATATATGAACTGGCTCTTTCTGAGAACATATAAATTGTCTCTAATTTGGCGTAACACTACTTATCTTGATATCCTTGCTCAAGAATATAAAGAGTACACGGTAATATTTCGACAAGACAATATGCGGCATAAGTTAAGTTTACAAAGTTATTAATTCAGATTTTATTTTCTCGCTTATTTCATTTTAAACTCAATATTTTAAAATAACCTTAAGTTAGAAATAACTTTGAGTTTACGATGTGGAAAAGAAAATAAAAACACAGCAGGAGCATATTACGTCTCTTTTTTAACTGGAATTCAACATAAATAATATATATACATGTATATAGTAGAAGACAGTTGCAGAGAAAAAAATTGCCACAGCAACAACTACTTATGTTTAGGTAAGTGACTACATTTTTTTTTGGTTGCGACGCATCTACACACGAGAAGAAAATGACAAATGACTCAGCATAAGTGTTCCGTTTTTTTAACACTGTGTACTCAGAACGTGCCTCTCAGACAGGCTGAATCTCTGAAGTATTTCTATATTCATAACTTTAAATACATAAATTTTAAAGGAAGAAGGCCAGACGTGGCCAACTTTTAGTGTGCGGTACTTGCCGTAACATCACGCTCTGAACTCAAGGGCCTCGGGTGCGTTATAAGAATGACAGTCAAATTAAAGTCTTAGTTCATAGTAACCCAAGACTTTACGTGGGTGCTATTGACTTCGGTCTCTAGTTTGTCAGTTAAAAGCTAGAGACTGCTAGTTTATAGAGTTTTTAGGTAACTTCGCACGGCTATTCAAAACAAATAGCAGCAGATTAAACACTTTATTGATTTAATTTATAAAACTAAATAAACGTTTTGAGTTAACATAAGAACAGTAACGCCAAAACGGAGATTTTATCTATAAGAAGAGCGTGTCACACTTTTATTCTACAAGTTACGTCAAATATTCAATATTTGCAAACCATAGTACTCGCATATGTAGATATTTGCATGCTATAGAGTACTATAGTAAATGATAAGTTGCGATAACCAGTGAAAAAATGTACTCACTGACGCAAAAGAAAAAATACTGTAATTCAATGTAAATTATTTACGACGTTGCTATACATATTAATTAAAGAAATGGCGGTTTTACAGAACAGGAATACATCTAATGTTATCCGTTCAATTCAAATAGCTGTACTGTATGTTCATTATTTGTTTACACACTTATCTCGATATCATCTTGTCAGGTTTAGTTGACACCAAAAAACAATGGTGTAAGACTACGTGTTTTGAATGGATTTTACTTTGTCATGCCTGTAACGTTTAACATTGTACCTGATAAAGGAAATCCTGGTGTGTTTATTCATGTTTAAATTATGACATGCTTTGAATGCCAGATAGCAACGATGTACCTTTCTGTTATTCAAGGACTCTGGTGGAAACGTGAACACAAACCGGACATCAGGACTTGTAGACAATCAAATAGCTGATATCTAAAATAACGCTGTTGTATCCTTGTCAGTCCTTCAAAAGAGGAGCTAAGAGAATTAAAAGAACAGAATAATGTATGTATACGTGTCACTTTCGATTTCCAACAATTCTAACTATAAATAAATGCAATGAACAAAATAAAATGTATCTTCCATTAGGAAATGTGTTATTATCTGTAGTTTACTTCACTGCAGTATTATGCAACCGTAACCAACATATGCCATACATCCGTATCTTAACGGTCGAAATATCTGAGTGACACACCGACAGGTGGATAGCTTTATCCAGTAGATGTCTATTTTTCTATTTTGTTTGTTTGTAATTAAGCACAAAACTAAACAACGGGCTATCTGCTCTCTGTCTACTACGGGTATCGAAACACGGTTTATAACGATGTAAGTCTGCCGCTGTGCCACTAGGGGGAGCAGTAAATGTCTAACTTTCACTCCTGTCAAACTGAATGAACCTGATTTGTTCACTAGTCACTTGAAATGGTTTTACAGAATTATTGAATATTCTCATTGTAATGATTAGTAATTGAGTTTTCGGTTCTAGCAGTCATAAAATGAAACTTTTAATTTAATTATGCGATAAATATTTGTGAGTGTGATTCCAAAATTTTAGCAGAATAGCCTCCATTGTTCGAAACAACCTTAGTAATTATTAAGTAAATTACAAATAACGTATAAACATTTTACCCTGGGATACATTATGAACTATCCGCGTTCTGTCTTTCGTTGGGATCAAATCCCAATTTGTACCATTATGTGTCTTGAATCTACCGTTAAGCTGTCGATGCATGATTATAAATTGTTATATATGTGTATGTTTTCCTCGTTACATGAAAACAAACTCGAATGGAGTTTTCATTACGTATTTAAAAATTACAGATATGGAAAGTATAGCAAGCGTAACATTTTGCAACAAGATATAGTCAGATCTTCAACACATACACAACAAGATATAGTCAGATCTTCAACACATACACAACAAGGATATAGTCAGATCTTCAACACATACAAATGGTTTAAATTACTGTACTTTTCAATATTTCTAATGTCAGATCTTCAACACATACAAATGCAACAAGATATATATGTCAGATCTTCAACACATACAAATGGTTTAAATTACTGTACTTTTCAATATTTCTAAGAAATTTCAGAATCTGTGACGCTATAACAACATTTCTTACCTAAGTCTTTGTTGTTTTGAATTAAGCACAAAGCTACTCAATGTGCTATCTGTGCTCTGCCTACCACGAGTATCGAAACCCGATTTTTAGCGTTGGAAGTCCGCAGACATACCGCTGAACCACTAGGGGGCTTTACGTAAGTCAAATAGTTAACGACGAATAAATCTATATTCATCTCACAAGTTTTTGTACTGTTATTGGCTAATAGGTTACACTTATTATAAATATATCTTTAGTATATGTATTGATAACAATTCATTGTTAATGTGAAGAAAACTATAGTGTGCCATTGAGGATCTATTATGACATAGTGGACATAAAGGTGTTACAAATGATATGACAAAGTAATGCAGAAATGCAAACACTAGTTAGTATTTTCATCAAAGATGGAATTAATGTCACTCGTCCAAAACAAAATTAAATTGTATTTACCATAAAATTCCCTGTTACTAAAAAACCTGTGTAAAGTTTATAAATATATTCAAATGAAAGCTGTTTATTAACCATCCTTCAAATATAAAAACGTTTTACCATCACTAAAAAGTCTTATTAACTGTTGCTGATAGTTCGTTATTTACAAGATACGGTGTTCAGGTGCTGAAATGTGTATTGACTAGTCTACTTGAAATGTAAAGGTGAGATATCGTAAAACATCAGTGAGTTATTTAAATACAGATCTTGAAATCTCACGCTACAGAACTGAAACGCTGTTGAACTGTTCCTGAAACAAACAAAAACACTTAATTTCCTTGAATCAGTAAACATATAAAACTATTTAGACCATATTCTAAATGATACTTTAATCCTAGAAGTATCATTACAAAATTTTGGAATTCTGTATTCAGTTATGATTAATGTCCCTTAATTTCATTTTTATTAAGGGCCTACATATTTGTGGTATTTTAAATCAAGACTTAGATCATGCAGCATCCATTACAGGTATATATATTTTGTCTCATTCTTAAAATATATTATGAAATAGTGGATGGTTGAAGAATTTCTCTATAAGAACCATGAACAAAACTGTTAATTATGTTTCGTTTTTAAACATGAATATATAAATAATTATATACAGGTTTTAGAAACGTATGTTTTACTATACGCATACATATGTATATATATATATATATATATGTATGAGTACTGAACAACTTTCACTTTATTTTTAAATTTGGAAATTTTTTACCGAAGTGGTCAGCTGGCGTTTTTAAATTTATTACTTAAATACCTAGCGGTCATTTAGCACCCCTGTTCGATTTAAATACTCGTCAACTATTTAGTTACTAAACAGAGTTTAAAGAATTACACTACGCAACAAAAATTTTACTTTTTCTTGTTTCTGGGCAGAAAACGTTATTTTCTAATTGCTTATGCCTAAAGTAAATGGAAAAGACCTATTGTAGAGAACGACCTTTCCACAGAAAACTTTTGAAAGGTCGTCCTCTACACTTGTGTCTCCACAACAGGCAGTTGCCGTCGATTCTACAAAGTTTCAATGTGAATACTCTGCCTAAACAATCTATCAAAGAATTTTCAAAAAAATTCTAGAATGTTGTAGAACTTTCGAGAATTTTCTAGAACTTTCCATAGTAATATATATACACCACTTCAAATTAGCTCTAGCTGCCTAAGTGAACACATCTGATTTTATCAGAGATGATATCAAGAAGCTACAAGCATTCCCCAGATGCATTCTTCTATGTATATGGTAAATTCATCAAGGCAAGAGCGAAAAAGTACTCTGTGACAGCATTTGCTAAAATATGTGAAGCCGATAAGACATATTTCGGTATGCCTGTCGAGGATCAAGACAAATCCTGGGCACCTCATTTTACCTGCGAACACTGCAAAAGAAAATTCTAGAAGGTAAGATGGACAATTTTTACTAGCTTGAATAGTAAAATTTGCATAATATAATTTTTTTAATATAAAAAGATATAAAATATCTTTTTTATTTTCCAATAGTTTAGAAAAAATATCACTTCTGCATGGTGGACCATTCTAAACTTCGGACTGACAAGAATGCATCTGCTATCATGTATCCGGACCTTCCATCATCATTTGAACCCCGCTAACAAGGAGCGTATAACGAAAACATGATATAAGACTATATTTGGGAGCTGATACGTGAAAGTGATTTACATCACAGTCGCAAATCTCGAAAAACGACTCACTTCTAAACATTTTTGTCCATTTTTTTATAAATTTAGTATAAATAAATATAAATCTTGATTCATATGTTGTTTTATTCAGACCTTATGTAAATGAACATGTGCAAATTTGCCCGTTTTTACATAAAAATAGGTTAATTTCTAAATTTCATTGTCTGGGTCACAAAAGCAAAGTTTTAAGGGAATAACCGACATTTTCTATACTTTTACAACATAAGCAATTAAAAAATAACACATTCTGTCCAGAAACAAAATTTGTGTTACATAGTGTTATTAATGTCACTGAAATATATCGTCTTCTACTTGTGTGACCAAAATAGTTTGACAAAGAAGTAAAGTCAGTTGTAAATAGCCATGACCAGAATGATGAGGAAGGTCACACATTTCTATTGTTTGTCTTCTCATTTCTAAAAAAACGTTAGTTTGAACTATCTTGGTAGACACAGTAGACAGCCTGATATGGCTTTGCTATAAGAAAAACACAGTTGAGCTATCTTCTCCGGAGCGGCGGTTCGTCAAAGATGAATAAACTCCTGTTTGGTTTGACGGACTTTTAGCTTACATTTGAAGAAAAGTTGTCAATTTAATAAAGCCATGTGTGAATATATATAAGTTTAGATGTATGTACATTAATTTATCGTTACAATGAGGTTATTGTTAATAATTGTTGAGGTATTGTTAATAATGTAAACTGAAGGGAGTGTTGTATCAATTAGTCTAGAGACACTAATTTTTCATATTGCTCTACAGTTTGCTTACTGGATTTTTTAATACATATGTTAACCCTAGGAGAGCTTGAGAGAACACATGACTCAACTTTTAAAAGATCCTTCGCTTCGTGATTGTCCAGCTCCAATTCTTCCAGTTTCGAGAGTCCATTGTTCCCAGACGTTATGCAACAGCGATGAAGACTGTCCAGATCCAGATTTCAAGTGTTGTTTCAATGGTTGTGTATTCAGTTGTCAACATAAGATACCAGCACCACCTGGTAATATGTTCGTTAACAGTACGTCAGTACCTTTACATAAGATACCACCTCCACCTGATAATGTGTTCGTTATTAGTCTGTCCGTACCTTCTCATAAAATACCACCACCACTACTGGTAATGTGTTCGTTATCAGTCTGTCCGGACCTTCTCATAAGATAACATTTCCACCCGGTACGTTTGTAGCAGTCTGTTCGTACCTCCTGTTGCCTAGCTCTGTACCTACACGTCAACCTGGTTATCGATACCTATTATTATGAGTGTAAGAACTAAATATGTTAAGTAATTCATGGGTCCTGTTACATACACGAAAGAATAATGTTTTGGTAGTTTCGATTATCCTTGACAGACGTTGTAATTTGTTTGCATGTTTAGTTAGTAAAGGTACATGTTTTATAATATCATCTATTTATCTCTCACCAGAGATTAAATACTTTAATTCTTAATCAATTACTTTTTATTTTTTTAAATATCATTAATTTACGTGTGTATTTATGCCAGTGCTACTTTTACAAATTGTCTTTATTTCGTGAAGAGGTCCCTAAGTTCGAAACTATTCTAGGCTTGTGAGCTTGTTTGTTTGTCTATTTTGAAATTTTGCACAAAGCTACTCGAGGGCTATCTGTGCTAACCGTCACTAATTTAGCAGTGTAAGACTAGCGGGAAGGTAGCTAGTCATCACCACACGCCGCTAACTCTTGGGCTACTCTTTTACCAACGACTAGTGGGATTGATCGTCACATTATAACGCCCCTACGGCTGAAAGGGCGAGCATGTTTGGCGCGACTCGAGCAAGAACCCGCGACCCTCAGATTACGAGTCGCACGCCAGGATTGTGAGCTACTTATTTCGACAATATTACATATGTTCGACTGTTTAAATGACGTCTTATGTAACACAAGGTTAGACAAAAGCGTTATCCTTATATTTGAACTGCTAACTAGAGTGAGAGCAATTAGTTGCTAACAATCGCCGCCTAACTGGGTATCCTAAACCAAATATTGGGATTGATTGTTAACAAACGCATAGAGATGAAAGTCCGGGATTCTAACCCTTCAAGCGTCGGATCCACAGTCAATCACACTAATCTCTAGGCCGAGCTGGACCATAGAAGTCGACGACGAAGTATGAAGAAACCGTTTTTAATAAATACAACTGGCATACCGCAGTCTCTGCTGTGTCTCAGCGATATATCTGAGAACTTACAATGCTATAAATCGGGTTTCAATACTTGTGGTGAGTGAAGCACAGACAACCCATTGTGTAGCTCTGTGCTTAACTTTAAACACACAAACCACTATCACAGAGTGTTTTCGGGTTACTTGTTCATTAGGAAGCAATATAAAACGCTTCCACAGTATCACTAAAGTCAACTCAGATATATAAAATTTACAATTTTTGTTGGTTCTGTAAAAGGTTTCCAAACTTATAATTTTCAGTGGTATAATTTAAGCAATAAGTTCGTATGTTACTTAGATATGTTCATTATAGTGATTTTTTTTAAAAAACCTAAATCTTTTTTATTGTTGTTTTACCAGACAATAATCGTAATTACTACTAATTACAGTAACGTACTATTGTATTTGAGCAATAATTTGAAAACATTCCTTTTAAAGTTATCATAATAAATTTTATTTTTAATAGATTATTTTGAAAAGTCATTGGAAACTCAACAAAAACATTAAAATGCTGTGTAGTTTTTGTCGCCCCCCCAGTGGCTCAGCGGTATGTCTGCGGAATTACACTAAAATCCGGGTTTTGATACCCGTGATGGGCAGAGCCCAGATAGCCCATTGTGTAGCTTTGTGCTTAATTTCAAAACAACAGCAACAAGTAGTTTTTGTCAATAGTTATAAACCATTTCTCCTTCAGCACCCCTGTTAGTGTTAAGGGAGTGAATTTTATCAAACGGAGGTATTTACTTGTCTGCTTTTTTAGTTCTTTGTTGAAGCACAGCAAACTGAATAGGGAGAGACATGGCCTAGGTAACGCAGATAGCTCATGTGTAGCTTTTCTCTTGGAATTAGCCTGAGAGCGACACGTTTGAGGCTTAAAGGCTAATGTACACGACATGCTGCTGAACAGTTCTGCACTTTTCGTTATTGACACGTTAGTAAAGTGATAGTTAATTTCGTTTTTCATTTAACATTAGTCTGTAGGCAGTGCGGATATAATATCTTATTGCTTTCCCTATTCGGCGAGTCGGAGTTAGGAACAACTATGTTGAATCTTGTAATCGTAGACTTTAATGTTTAGTCCTCGTGGTAATCAAAATGACATTCGGTTTTCAAAGCTCTCTAGGGTCACAGCGGTATGTTGCAAACTTACAACGCTAGAAACCAGGTTTTGATACCTGTAGTGGACAGCGCACGTATGGTTTATTGTGTAGCTTTGTGCTTAATTCGAAACAACAACGGTTTTAAAATGCAAATTTGAAGAAAAGGAATGTACCTTAATTCAAGCTGTTTGGCAAAATATTACGGGTTAAATTTATTTTAAGCAAATAATACAATCGTACGAGATATTGAGGTTTTAGCGTTAATATTTGTTTTAGTCACAAACTGAAAATCGGTTTATAGCCCAATGCGGCTTTTCAAATATGTTTTTACACCATTACAAACGCTGTGAAGCCTTTTTTATTTATTATTAAGTGCAAAGTTGCAAAATTGGTCATTTTTGCTTTGCCAACTGCAGGTATCTAATGAGATTTTTAACGTTATAAATTTTATTTTCTGGTAAGATTTTTTTTGACATCACTGGATGCTAGAAAATAATATTAAAACGCTAAGTAATTTTTATCAACAATTATGTATTAATTTACCTTCAGTACCTCAGTTTATTGTAAAATATTTAGCCTGTAGTAAAGTTACCTGCCACAAAATATAAAACGTTTCACAATTAATTTAGTGCAAAAAATCAGATAAATAATTGTATTGTACTTGCACTTTTCTTGCAGTGATTGATTGGCAAGAAGAACCAAAAGGGATTTCGTCTATTCCCATTTATCCCGGTAGGTGTCTCTGGAAGTTGGTATGCATGCAAAAAAGTGAATGAAGTGAGTGAAAAGATAAAGCAGGATAGTTTGTAAAATTGTTGAAGCTGGATACTATATTTCTTATTTTTGATTTGCATTCTTCATTTATTATTATATAAGTAGCTAAAATGTAAAAATTAGAAACTTATTAGGTTAGCAGGACTTAATTCAAAAGGCATTAATTGAAACAATAAAACTATAAATAGGTGTCTACTTCTAAGTTATGATATGAAAGCTCTAACGGCTATTTTGTGATTACGAACTCTGTCACAACAACCGAGCCGGTAGCGAGATAGTTCATTTGCTTCATGGTGTACTATTTTGTCTCATTCATGCCTTGTTCTCACAACATTTTAAGAAATAAAGTAAAGAAGGTTTTCTTCTTAGTTCCTTGCTGCCATATTGAATCATCTATTGAGTCTTTCGCTTCTCAAAAGCTGGCTCAACATGGCCAGGCACTCGACTTCTAATCCAAGAGTTGTGGGTTTGAATCCTCTTTGTATCAAAACTTGCTCGCCCTTTCAGCCGTGAAGGCGTCATAATGTGACGGTTAATCCCATTACTCATTGATAAAAGAGTAGCTCAAGAATTAGCGGTGGGTCGTGATGACTAGCTGCCTTCCCTCTAGACATACACTGTTAAATTAGAGACGGTTAGTGCAGATAGACCTTGTGTAGCTTTGCACGAAATTCAAACAAAGAAACAAATTCTCAAAAGCTTATAGTCTACAAAATGGTAGCGGAATGGTTTGGGACCATTCTGAACAAAAGAGAAAGTTGAATGATATTCAGACTCATCCCACCCTGCTCCAAGACGTAACCATAAGTGTGGTTATGTCTTTTTACAGATAAAAGTCAAACTTTAGAACATCTGGGGCTGCTTTTAGATCCTTTCTTTTCTATGCAGGTAAACAATTATTCGTCTTTTCAAACAAAAATTTTCAACTCTGCATTTAAAAATTATTGTACAAAATTAATTTATTTGATTTGATATAAAGTAAAAAACTACATTATTAATAAGTAACTTAAGGTATATTTCACATGTTATCATTTGTAGCTTAAGGTTTACATTCTTTAAGATCGGATATTCTTGAGCTGACTTCAAGATATATTATTGCTTTACTTAATCGTTTTTCAGATAATCTTCGAAACTTCAGTCACTTTTCCGCTCCAAAAGGTAAGTGGTGCTGTCATATTGAATTCAACTAAAATTACTGGAGGAAAGTTTCAATCCGTACAGATAGGTGAAAAATGTTCATATTTGTTTATTTGGGCTGTTTTTCTTTATTTTGGATTGTAAACCGAAAAAGTGCTTAATACTATAAAAATTTTCTATCGTAATTGCTTAATTTAGTTTAAAGCAACAAGTTGGGAAGACAAAATACGTAAATGAAATTGATAAAATACAATTGTCTTTTTCTTAAAATTGTATCCCGCTGGCACAGTGGTAAGTCTACGGACTTACAATGCTAAAATCAGGAGTTCGATTTACTTTGCTATGAGGTAAAAAAAGCATCTTCACTCTTTACATCTTGGATCATAATACTGGGATTATATAATTCTTGTTATAACAGATTTTTTTGTTTAATAGTAACTGAGTTCATATTACTTTACTTTTATAGCACCGCCTTGAAGTGAAAATTATCATTTTAAATTAAATTTTACAGCAAGAATCAGAAACAGCTGAATATTGTAATTGTCTTTTATTCTGTGCTGAAGAATCGTCCACGTAAAAATAGAAAATCTTGAATAAAAGAATTCGAAGTGACTATTAATCAAATATAGTGTTTAAGAAGACTTAATGTTAAAAATAAGCATAGATTACAACAACAATCTGCAAGCTAAAACGCGTAAAATTATGAAATTTAAACGAATTTGAAAAGTATGTAAATAAACATTTATTATTTGTTTTACTTCCCAGTAAAAATTTGCAGCACTTCGCCTCTGCCGCCCCCCACCGTTTCGTTGGATTGTCCTGCTAACTATGTTTGTCGTATTCAGTACATCGAAGATCCTCTAGAGGGGATGCCAAACATAGGAGTTTGTGTGCCTGTGACATTTGAGGGTGAGACTCTCTTATATTATTGTAGTCTCTTGTCTTTAAACAAGTCAATATTTATTAAATAACTATTTTTGTATAGCATCAGTTAAATGTTCGCTTTAAGAGAAAATATGCAAAGAATAGGTCGTATTGAAAGATTATTGCATTAGAAAAAAAATGGGCTATTTATGCGATAAAATTTAGTTGTGGCGATAAAGTTACATATTTTTCTGTATTTTTAACAGAGTCAGATGTTAGTGATGATGGAAAAACGTATCTCGAAAAAGCTGGAAAAGAAACGGGTAAGAATGTATAATAAACAATTAAAACTTATTTCAAAGAAGAGTGAACCTTTTAGCTGGTTTAACTCACCATTTTTAAACCTGAAAATATCATTTAGATTAAAACTGATACATTCCAAAAGTTATTTCAGGTTGTTCATCGAACCAAACGCACAAAATATCGGTGCTGTCATGGTGTTGCTTTTGTTTGCTCGGTGAAAGCTACACAATGGACTATAATCACTCTATCTACCGCGAGGTATCGAAGCCTGGATTTTCAGCGTTTAATGTTCATAAACTAATCACTGGCTTATCCGTAGACCCCTCGAGATATGCAAGTACAGCTGCATTGCAAATATTTGTTTTAGGCCTACTGATGTAATATGAGCTTTTAACAAAGAGATGACTTGATACCTTGTAAAGTTAGACCTGAATTCTCATCTTAATTCTTTACGATAAAAGTTATTGAGTTTTTATGTGCTTTTCGTAAACGAATTTTCTTAATATTTTAGACATTGCTTCGTTAACTGATTGGTGTATTTTCATTACAAAACCACAAAATAGACTATCGTCGCTCTGCTCTCCTCATCTGCATCGGTTAAACATTAATAGGCCTGGCATGGCCGAGCGCATTAAGGCGTGCGCTCGTAATCCGAGGGTCGCGCTAAACATGCTCGCCCTCCCAGCCTTGGGGGTGTATAATGTGACGGTCAATCCCACTATTCGTTGATAAAAGAGTAGCATAAGAGTTGGCGGTGGGTGGTGATGACTAGCTGCCTTCCATCTAGTCTTACACTGCTAAATTAGGGACGGCTAGTATAGATAGCCCTCGAGTAGCTTTGTGCGAAATTTCAAAACAAACAAACAAACATTAATATAATATGTATTTTCTAAGACAGAAGAACATTATTGAGAATGTTATTAACAGCGATGGTACCCAGTTAATGATCAACATGAAGTGTTCAGTGTACACTTTCTGCTATTTAACTCTGTTTTATATTACGAATAGCGTTATAATGGTTTTTCATTGTTTCTTCAGATTTCCTCACTTATTTTTTAAACTCAGCCTTGTAATTCATTGATCCTTAAGTGTATAATGTTTAGATATGTAAGAATAAGTATGCAATTTATCATTATTTTAGTTGTGTGGCTGGATTTCCTTGGTTTCCAAAGTTATTAATAGATTTAATAAACAACGTCTTATTTATGGTTATAGGGCCTAATGTGAACTGAAGATTAGAGCGCTCAACTCGCCATCTGTCGGTTGCGGGTTCAAATTCTTCTCTGAACATGCTCGCCCATCATTTAAGTCGCGAGTACCTTATAATATGATAGTTAATCGCACTATTTGTTGGTAAAAGAGTAGCCTAAGAGTCAGCAATTGACGATATTGACTAGCTGCCTTCAAAATCGGGAAGGCCTAGTGAAACTAGCCCTCAAGTAATTTTGCACGAAACATGAAACAAACCACACCTTTCCATATACACTTTGCAATACGCATCCCTAAAACCTGTCTGTAGTCTGTTTCTGACAAGATTAGACTGTAATTGCAGTTTATATTTGTTTTGTCTCATACTTTCGTTTTCCATATCTTGATATTTAATAGTATAAGTAATTTTACCACTATCAATGTTTAATATTTATTTTTCAGGAAAATATATTTTCTGTGTTCGGCTCATTCAAAACTGTATGGTAATTCATGAAAAACGAAGTAGTGAATTATATATAATAATAAAAACAACAGCACTCATAAAAATGTATCCTCTTAAAGAATACCTCTGTTATAAACATTTTAGTTATCCTACCCGGTGGATGTTCTTTATCAAAAGAGAAATATGACCAGCTTCAAGAATTACAGAAACGACCTTACATAGTTGGTTGGTGAGTTGCTTTATATATTCAAGTGAGAATTAATCTGAAGAGATAAAAACTAAGACTGGACAGGTTTCGAACTTGAAGATCATTTTATTAAACAGAAAAGTCGCGGTTCAAATTTCTCCCTGGTTTCACATTTAAAAAAAAAACTTCTAATATTACAATACAAAATACTACTATTAAATACTTCCTTAGTTACCTATTTATTAATTTGTCGTACGAATAAGGTATGCATCATTTTGTAACATTATTTACGTTATGCTTTACGAATGTAACTTTTACAAGTGTTTATATTTTAAATTAGTTTGTTATCAATAAATATTTCTCTTTAGTTAGTGTTTTAAGATGATAATATCTTTACTTTTTCACTTCTGATGAGATTCTGCATAAAAAGTCCTTTTTTTACTTAATATAAACTACTTTACAATATTAGTGATGATTGATTTTGTTTATGCTAAATATTACATATGTTTTTCAGCCTATGTACACGTGGTGCACTGGAGTGTAAAATTTCGCGGAATAATCTGAACAATTCAGGTGAGCTAAAGTAAAATAAATTGTCTCAAAATATCAGAAATTAGTTTTTCAAGTGAGTTAAATCATTTTTATGAATGAGTCGTTTGAGTTGTTTGATGAATGAGTTATTTTTCAGGCGTTTTTATCATTCAGAAATCTAATATTCATTTTTTATTGAACGAAGGTACTCAAATTACACTGACGTTTTGGAAATATTGCAGATTTTAGTGAAACTTTAGGAAAAAACTTCTGTGCAAAAAGTGCGTTTGAAATATTAATAAATGTTTCATTAAATGTATTGAGATTGTATTGGTTGTCCAAAGAAGCAAAAAGTGAATCATATTTTGTTTGAGTTTCGAACAAAGCTACCCGAAGGCTATCTGTGCTAGCCGTCCCTAATATAGCAATGCAAGACTAGATGGAAGGTAGCTAGTCATCACCATCCACCGCCAACTCTTGAGCTACTCTTTTACCAATGAATAGTGGGATTGATCGTTATATTATAACGCCCCCACGGCTGAAAGAGCGAGCATGTATGGCGCGACGGGGATGCGAACCCCCCTGTGTCTGCAAATTAACCTAAAGTTTCATGTTATCAATGTTTTGTTTTTAACATGGAGTCCTTGTTATCTGTGTTTTATACCAACAGAAAGTCCTTGTTATCTGTGTTTTTATACCAACAGAAAGTCCGTGTAATTTGTGCTTTGTAGATTAATCTGCTATGTGACTTTTTCTTAGATTAAATTGGACAATTTTACTTTCTGTGTTTTATAGATTGACCTAAGGTCCTTGTTATTCATTTTTTATGGATTAACCCGATATATTTGTTACTAGTGTATTATAAATTAAACTGAAATCCTTGTTATACGAGCTGTATAGATTAACCTTTGTATTTATGTTTTTTAGAGTAACCTCAATTCTTTGTTATCCGAAATTTATAGATTCACCTAAAGTCCTCGTTTCCCGTGCTTTGTAAATTCTGAAGACCTTGTTATCCGAATTATGTAAATTAACCTGTAATCTTTATAACTCAAGTTTTATAGAATAACTCAAGGCCTATAGTTTTTTATATAGATTAATACCAAACTATTATCATCTGTAATTTACAGGTCTTCGTCTAAAATCTCAGATGAGGAATACGTTTCAGAACTTCATTATGTTTACACAAAGAAGAAAGCAAACGAACGAGTAGGATTAATCGTTAGTCTCTTTAATATAATCTTGGATGACGATGTTCATAATTTTCTCTAAACTTAAGATGATGTTTTTGTTAAATGTTTTTAAAAAAGATTGGTTTGTTTTAGATGAACAGATAAGCTTACAAAGGTACTTTTTTCTTTGTTCTACAAATTGTTTGAATTTAATTTAAAATGTCTTATTTACAAGACTTCCCCTGAAAGTATTGTCGTGTTGTTGGAATTGTAAAAGAAAGTAAAAATATGTTGGTTATGTTCTGAGATTAGAAAAATATTGTCAGTAAGAAATATTTATTTAATTTTGAGGCTTAATCTAGCTAAACTGATTGTGCATGAGCTAATATCTTAGAAAGATTCACGTGCAAAATGATATTTTAATTAAAGAAATGTTTGTTGAGTTGTTTTTAAATTTGCTAAACTTCGGCTGAGCTAGATTACAACTAGACAGAGTTTGTACAACAAAGCTGTTTTATGCTAGTATTATTTGAAGAATCCAGGTTGATATTGTTTATACTGGAACTTATATAAGTCTAATGTTACAATTATTTTTTATTTTGTTTTTGATTTTGTTGCTGTTTAGAGGTATGGATCAAAACTTATTTTTAGTTTGTAAGTGCTACACAGATAATGGAGAAGAGGGGTATTTTTTACGTTCTTATGACACTACATGTATATGTTTTAACCGTTTTGTAACTTATATAAATGTGTTTTAACTTTTTTAAAATAAATTAATATAAAGACTAATTAAAGTAACTTATTAAACTTTTGACACCTATTGTCATAGAATTATTTTACCCTGAATTGACTTCAACGTTCTTTTAAAGTGTTATCTAAACATTTCAGTAACATATTATGCCAAAAGATGTTAGTGAAAAACGTTTAGTTAACATCCGTATAGAACTTGAGAAGAATTTACATTTAACTAGATGCTTAAAGTTGTTAATACCATACTATGTGATTATAAGGTTCGTTTGTTTCATAGCAAAGACAGATTGTACAATCGCCTGTAGCCACCGCTGGGAATCGATCCTAGGATTTTAGTGTTATAAGTCCGCAGAGTTACTGCTGCCTCAAATATATTTTTTTAAAATTGTATGTTTTCCTTAATTATTAAAGCTGTATATTCAGAAGCATGAAGTATGCAAGTAAGGACTGATTAATATTTTCTTATGTTATAACTGCTCTTAGTTCCCCGATGGGGTAGTGGTAAGTCTACTGACTTACAATGCTAAAATCCCAGATTCGATTTCCAACGAAGGACACAGCAGATAACCCAATGTGGCTCTGTTGTAAAAGACAAACGAGCAAACAAACGACTCTTCATAACATGTTTGTATTTACAAGTGAATCTCGCAGTAACGTACAATATAACATAATGTGTATGTATTTTTCCAATAAAAAATTGTGAGATTTGTTTAGCTGAGTCTGTTATACGTTTATCAAGTCACCAGGATTGTCGTGTAAAATTATATTGGGAGAACTGTCGGAATAGCAATCGAACAAAAGATAAAGAGTTTAACTTAATTCACTTATACAGACATTATTATGTTATTAAACACTAATACAAATAGAGAGGTGATACCATGAACTTCAAGCAATCATTTTGTAAATCGAGCTGTATCAGCAGAGGCGTTATTGGATGAAAATACTGTTTCGCTTGGTAAACTATTCATTCATACACATAGATATAAAAACGATTTTGTTCAAAACTTGTGCAGTTTGAAGCAGTAGTGATCGCCCTCTATATAGATGCCCAAAAGGAAACTTCACACCATAATAGAAACTCGACTTCATTTTGCTGTAGCTTGCAGACGGTTCAACAAAGATTCCTGGTACAATAATCCTCAAACCCAACTGCGTTGTCAATTATCAGATCATTGTGTAAATATGAACTCGTCGAAAGAAATAGTATCCTATAAGACATAAATGTTTGCTATTATCTGTGATGCCCACTGTTGTCGACGTGCACAGTTGCCTGGAGTGAGGAGTGAATGAGAATAATTTCTGCAAATTTGAGTATACTTCTGCCTGTCTTGCAACATTATCAAACATTTTACGTGATTTATTGTTTACACTCCTCACAGCACAAATAATTTAGTTTTGTGCGCCGAGGCCCTGTAGAAACAGTTGTTTTTTTTATGTGATTAGAGCTACTTTGTTATCATATACATTATGAACAGTGATAGTGAAATTGAAGTATCGATTTATCGTGGACTTTGGCATCTCTACCATTAACCAATTGTTTGTGTTCGTAAACATACGGTTAATTCTCAGTATCCTTTCTTTCGTGATGTAACAGTGTATATTTTGTGGTATTTATTGATCTGCAGTCTTGGCTAAAATGTTTGCACACTGTTCTATATATTAACGTTATTGTCTAAGCGCATGGAGTAGTAACAAAAAAGGTAGCACGTGATCGGAAAAGTGTGTGAAAATTGTTATTCTGGTCTGTATAAGTTATTTTGAGAATTTTTCATCAAACACACATACACGAATGTTTTGTATATAAGAGTGCTTTTGATATAAAGTATATTCAAAATAGATCAATGTTTTGTTCAGACAATTTCTCTGTACCTGGTGTAGAGCCATGTTTTTCACGTATGAGAAGTGATAGGACTTCAATTTATTCTACTAGTGTGAAACAAACTGACATTGCTAGAACAATAGAGTATCACCAGTGTATTGTATTCAGAATTTTGAAACGTCACTGGACTAAAGGAAAAGTTGTTCCAGGTTTCATATCTGAATTATTCTGGAAATCTTGACAGTAAAGAAGCTACCGCTGAACATTACTTTAAAAAAATAACTGATACAATCAAGTGGGGCCCGGCATGGCCAAGTGTGTAAAGGCGCTCGAATCTCGGTCGCAACAAACATGCTCGCCTTTTCAACCGTGAAAGCGTTTTAATGTAACGGTCAATCCCACTATTCGTTGGTAAAAGAGTAGCCCAAGAGTTGGCGGTGGGTGGCGATGACTAGCTGCCTTCCCTCTAGTCTTACACTGCTAAATTAGGGACGGCTAGCGCATATAGCTCTCGAGTAGCTTTGCGCGAAATTCAAAACAAACAATCAAAAGGACGCTTTATGCAATTACTATTTCAAAAACTTGTGACAATTTGCTGAACAGAAAATATAAGGAATCACTTTTGATTCAATCAGCCCCCCAGTGGCTCAGCGGTATGTCTGCGGACTTACACGCTAAAATCCGGGTTTCGATACCTGTGGTGGGCAGAGCACAGATAGCCCATTGTGTAGCTTTGTGCATAATTCAAAACAACAACAAATTGATTCAATCAAGTCGCCCTTCCATTAACTGGCATGGCCCTTTTCAAATTTATTATTATTATTGATTTTATCTATTTTTTACATTATTATTGTCGTTTTTTCTAATTTTATGAGTAACGACTTAAAACTGTTCCACTGTACTTGTATCACGTAACATGTACACTTTTCCATTATATATATTGTTTTCAGTTACTGTCATTTAAAATTAGTTTGGTAACCCACGACTCTTGATAAAGGCGTGAGCCGAAACGTCAGGAACAAATAATTAAACTTTTCTCTCTGAAATTATTTGCAGTTTTTACATAATGTTTTTATTTTTCAGTCAGCACTATAAATTAAAAAGTCATACATTTTATATTTAATTGTGTAAATTCAAAAACAACAAATCTACAAAGTCTCGTTATTCATCAAACCACCAACAACAACAAAAAAGACAAGTGCAAACAATTAAGCACTCTTATGAATACTTGGAAGATGAAGAAGAAATTTGTGGCACAATATGATTCACTGATGATTTTTACCTTGAGAAGGATGTTTATTTATTACCGGAACTCTTTCCATGCAGACAGCATTACGAAAAAGTGACCACTAGTGTTCAAAGCACATTGGCATCATTCTTCAAGTAATGATTCCTAAGTTTTCAGTATCAGCAACTGTTACTAAATACATAAATATATCTAATTTCATCATGGATTGACATGACGCTTCAACATAGTTGTGGAGATAATAAAACACGAGTCAGCAACTACAGAGTAGAAAACTGGGTCAAAGTCTATCCTTATAAGCATCTGACTTAAGTTTTCGATAACATTTATGCTAGTCTATATAAAAACCATGACACTAACTTTTGAAGTTGTTGTTTTAAATTAAGCACAAAGCTATGCAATGGGCTATCTGTGCTTTGCCCACCACGGGTATCGAAACCCAGATTTAAGCGTGTAAGTCCGCAGACATACCGCTGAGCCATTGATGGGCTTAACTTTTGAATCTTGTATTTAATTCGATCGCTCATCATGTATTTTCACAGTAAAGTTGCTCGAGTAAAAGTTCTATAAAAGTAGGTGGGTGTTACGTATTTTTTTATGTTTTATGTTTTTCGTAAACTAAACGCAACGGAAAAACACAGATAACAGCTTGTATAATTTATTACACTAAACTATTAACAGATATAACATGAATTATATAATAACAATGACAGATATTAAGTTTAAACCTTCAAAGTTAATTACAAAACAAAATGGTATTAGTTTCAACCTTCAAAATTATTCACAATACAAAATGGTACTGGCTTGTATCTAATATAATGATCTAAAATGAAAGTCTCAAATTCCAGTCTAGGGTGTGAATTTGGTCCCACGAAGAAATTCCGAAGTTTAAATGAAGAAGTTCAGTAAATTCGACGAAGTTCTTTTCACGATGCCTCCGATGAACGCCTTCCAATTTTCCCGATTTCCCGTGAATAGTTCTACACGTGTTGACTTTCAGTATAACCATTGATTCGAATGAATCGTAGAGATTGTCGAAGTAAAATCACAGCTTCTGTAGATCTAACTTCAGTCTCAAATCACAGCAAACACTTGAACTTTCTCAAACGACTAACTCTCTTCTTTTGAATAAAACTAATGTCTGACTCTATTCTTCTTCCTCGCATCTTCGTCTGTTTATATATTGTAGGCCAAGACTTCTCGAAACACCTCGAAACTTCTACAGATCTCCAGAGCAATCCGCGCATGTCCGTTCTTGCACGAGGCCGCCGACCTTTCATTTACATACATATGATTGGTCTACTTAATTCTAGAAAATTCTAAATGTTACCCTAAATGAATAACAACATATTTTATTAGTTTAAACTTTGAAACAATAATATAAATATGGAAATATAAATAATAGAAATGAAAATTTAAACACAACACGACATGTTGTCGCTTACAAAACATTTACACGACATTTACATAACACTCTCCCCCTTAAAAGTAAAAAAAAAAAGTTTGAACTTGTGAAAACCTGTTTTTTGTTTTTTAAACCAACATAAAAGGGTTAAATCCAGTAGATTCTGAAATAACCTCACGAACTTCAAACAATAACAAGGGAACACTCTCATGCCAGTTTTTTTAGTGTTCGTGGCAGTAGTTTGGTGGAAACGATCAAAAACACCTTGTGACTCAAGATGGTATGCACTGGATGAAACTTGATGGATATTTAGTTCATGTATGGCTTGTTCAAATAGCTTGGACATAAAATTTGTGTCTTGATCTGATTGCACAACTTTTGGAATTCCGAACATGGTAAAGAACTTGACAAGAGCCTTGACAATGTTGGGAGCAGTGATTTTCTCAAAGGGATTGCCTCAGGGAAACGTGTAGAAGCACACATGATCGTCAAGAGGTATTCATTTCCTGCTTTGCTTTTTGGCATTGGGCCAACACAGTCGATAATGACCCTTGAGAACGGTTCTTCAAAGGCAGGAATAGGGTGCAGTAGTGCTTTTGGAATCCCCTGATTTGGTTTTCCAATCATTTGGCAAGAATGACATGTGTTACAATAGTCAACATCTTGGCGCATCTTTGGCCAATAGAAATATCGTCGAATACGATCTAGGGTCTTTCTTACACCTAAGTGTCCTGACAACACATGATCATGAGCAAGACTAAGAATATCATTCCGATAGCATTTTGGAATGACGATTTGGTGAATAACATTCCACTCTTCATCAAAAGCAACGTCAGGAGGTCTGTATTTTCTCATTAACACACCTGACTTCTGGTTGTAACAAACAGGGACAGTTCCTATTTCATTTTCATCAACAGCCAGTTGTAGAAGAGAACGAGTTTCAGGATCATTGTCCTGTTCCTCAACAAGTTTGTTTCGATGAAGAGAGTTGAAAAATGACTTGGAGTCATCATTGGAACTTAAAGTTGAGTCAGAAATCCATCGATGTGAGACATGAATGTATCAGATAAAGAGAAATCCTCTTTGGACTCCTGAGAACGTGTTTGAGAACGAGTCACAGCACAGGCGGGAAAAACATCAGGAAACTCTTCAACGAGTTGCTCTGTACTGGGAGTAACAACAGGTGCTTCAACAACACGAACCTCTGGTACCACCTTACTACCAGCCAAATCATTCCCCAAAACCATAGACACACCTTCAACACGCAATGAAGATTTAATACCCACAGTCACTGGGCTAGAAACTAAGTCCGAATGCAAATCTAATCTATGAAGAGGAATAGAAACGACGCCACCTTCTACACCAGAAATGAGCACACTGGCCCCAACGGATGTCTTTTCAGAAAACGAAAGTACACTTTCCAAAATCAAACTCTGAAAAGCTCCAGTATCCCGCAGGATTTTAATTGGTTGTAGATGTGAATCGCCAACAAAAGAAACAAAACATTCAGTGATGAAAGGCTTAAATTTGTCCTCAACAAGATTTTCAGGTACATCAATAATATTGGACTTGGAATCCACAGTGGACTGGACAGGGTCAAAATCATTGGGAACCAATGATGTATCCAACGAGGGCGAAATGAAACTATGGGGTGATGGCTTGTTTTTGATCTTATAGCACTCAGAAATCGGATGGCCAGGTTTCTTACAATAAGCACATGTTTTGGATGAGAATGACACGTTTTTGGTAGATGACGAGCTTTGAGAATAAGATGAAGTCTTTGTTTGAGAATCAGAAGTTTGCTCTTTTTTGCCTTTGTTGACATTTGCATGATGCTTGAATGAGACATTGGGTTTCTTTGCTGTGTGATTTGTTTTGCTTTTGTAAGAGAAATCTTTGTGAGTCAAAGCATACTCGTCTGCCAAGACAGCAGTATCATGAATTTTGGAAGCTTTTTGTTCGTCAATGTAAGTTTTGAGCTCTACGGGAATACATCTTTTAAATTCTTCAACTAACATGAGTTCTCTGAGTTTTGTATAATCATCTTTGATTTCTTTGGAATCACACCACCTGTCAAATAGAGTTTCTTTTTCACGAGCAAATTCGACATAAGTTTGGCTGTCAAACTTTTTGTAACCAAGAAATTTTTGTCTGTATGCCTCTGGCACCAATTCATAAGCATTCAAAATGCATTTTTTGACGTGCTCGTAATCATACCTTTGCTCGGCCGTGAGTTTGGAAAATACTTCCTGGGCTTTACCTTTGAGATTCTCTTTGTTTTATTTTTATTATAAGTTGTTGTTGTTGTTTTGAATTAAGCACAAAGCTACACAATGGGCTATCTGTGCTCTGCCCACCACGGGTATCGAAACCCGGTTTTTGGCGTGTAAGTCCGCAGACATACCGCTGAGCCACTGGGGGGCATTTTATAAAGACCAATTTTTTTGTGATTTTTAAAATATAGAAGATATGTGTGCGCATTTATTTTATATTCCCATGTTGTTTTTCACATTCATAATTATTTTGAACAAAAAATGCAGAATTAATAATTCAGTTCAGACTACTTGGGAATATGAGGGGGATTAATCATAATTGATTTTTTAACTGCAAGGTCGAATATTGGACCGTAATTGGCTTTAGTTTTATGTAAATTTACTGTGAGAACTAAAAGGGAACATAAGCCAACTGAACCTTCAGAACAAAATACATAATTAGATAACTTATTCAAGAGACAATAATTTAAAGCTTTAGCCAAAAACAAAATGACAGAAGTCAAGTGTATTTTTGTAAAATACATGGTGTTTAGTTTTCTCGCCCCCCAGTGGCTCAGCGGTATGTCTGCGGACTTACACGCTAAAATCCGGGTTTCGATACCCGTGGTGGGCAGAGCACAGATAGCCCATTGTGTAGCTTTGTGCTTAATTCAAAACAACAAAATTTAGTTTTCTCGTATTTAAATTACTTTCTATTTTGTGGTCTTGCGTACATTTTAAAGTTATAATGAAATTTCAATAGACAAATTGTAAAAAAAAAAGTAATAAGGAGGCCAAAACTAGATAAAATTTTACAACGAAAATCTGATTGAAATTTTTTGTAAACAGATCTGTAATTATACTTGAATAGCTTAAAAACTAGATAAAAAATCCATTTGGCTTTATCCTTTAAATTTCAAATGATATGGATGTTGAAGACTACACAAGAATAATATTCATATTTTGTTTTCTTTCCTCAACACTACAAATAATTTAAGTCATGAAGTTTGATACTTAGAATTTAGTTACTCATACTGATATACTTTCTTTCATGCATGTATATAGAAAAGTAATTTTTAAAAGTTAATCCAAGAAAATTCTTTGCTTCTCAAAAGTTTTATTCTGAAGCTAGTTTGTCAGTCAGATAAAGAATGTTTTCATCTTGACAATGGTGAAATAGGAAATTAAAAACCTTTCCTTGTTTCTTGACCAATATCAAAGATATTGTAAAAACTGAGGAATGGCTTTCAGGAAAGCAGTTTCTTGTAAAATATGTTGTTGAAAAGAATTTGATGTTCAGGATTGGTAATGTGACATCATTTAAGTATACACAAGGTAACAACCAATAACTTTAGGGAATAAATAATTTATATAAAATTGAATATAACATTGAAGAGTTGAAGATTCTTACAGGGCTACTTTGCTTGGGATCAGTTTAAATCCTGTAATCATGTAAGTATATGATATTCTCAAATATAACTTTTTGGGAAAAAAACGTTTAGTGCACAGAATGACAGATAACTTTGTTAAAGATCTGATTTTTTCCAAACTAAATTTTCTTTCAGGTGAAAGCAATATTTTGCTTGTGTAAGTTTTGCTATTTCTTGGGATATTTTGACAGAATTTTGAACTTTGATATTTTTATATTTTCTGAAGCTTGCAATATCCAAATGAATTTGTGTATTTTAAAATGCACAAAGTTATGTAATTTTTCTGATGATTGTTCAAAATGCAAATATTGCATGGTGAAATCAAAACAGTTGAGAGAGTAAATAAAGTACATTAATAGTCTTGCTTATAGTATTGCTACATTCAACTCCTGTAATTTTACTTATTTTCATAAAGCTTATAAAGGAACAAAAATGTTATCAACAGGCCTAGTTAGATTTGATCAGCAAAAAATCAACCCATTTCAAAATGAATTTCCACAACTCCAAACATTTTTTACATTATTATTTTCATTATTTTTAACTTTATATATATGTATAATATAGCATTACATACTAACCTATGATGATTGAACCTTATGTATTCCAGTTAATTAGAGAAAAATTTTATTTCCATCATTATATTCTGGGGTTTAAATTGTTTGTTGTCTTCAGGAGTTAAAAGAGGCAAAGATTTTTGCTAAGGAAAACTGGATTGGCTGATTCTACAAAGAGTATCTGGAGGGATTTCATGTTAATTTTAAAATAATCCCAAATGTGATGGCAACTATCATTGAGATATTAAGAAAGTGAGAGCAACAAATGACAAAACTTTTGAGGTAAGAAGACTGTAGCTTATCTATAAATTTAACTAAAATGCTGAATTTTCTCTTTTTCTGTGTTTTTGTTTACATTTTCAGCTCTTATACAAGCTTACAAGTACTTTATACTTCCATTATACTGGTAGTGTCAATCTTTTTGTTGTAGTGCACTACAACAGGAAGCACTGGCCACAATGGGCTGAGTTCTCTGTGGGGAGATGCAATGTCAAGTGTGAGCCACTAGTGGGCCTCCAGAAAGTATTGTTCCTACCATTGCACATAAAATTAGGTCTTATCAAACAATTTGTTACAGCTCTTGATAAGGAGTTTGCAGCCTTTAAGTACCTTTGAGACTTCTTCCCTAAGCTGTCTGAGGCAAAGGTCAAAGTTGGTCTCTTCATTGGACCACATATAAAGAAGATCCTGGAGTTCACAAAAATTCCCCAAGAAGCTCAGTTGGAAGGAAGAAAAAAGCTTGGGGCAGCTTTGTCAGAATGGTTTAGGGCTTCTTGAGCAATCACAAGGCCGAAAATTATGTGGAACTGGTTGAGGCTCTGGTTAAGAACTATGGCAGAATGGGCTGTAGAATGTCCCTAAAAGTCCATATCTTCAATGCGCATCTTGATAAATTCAAGGAGAGCATGGGAGCATTTTCGGAGAAGCAAGGTGAGCATTTCTACCGAGATATACTGGACTTTGAACGCTGCTACCAAGAAGCATATAATGAAAAATGATGGGAAACTATATTTGGGGGCTGATACATGAAAGTGATTTACATTTACAGTTGCAAATCCAGGAAAACTACTCACTTCTAAACATTTTTGTATAACTTCAGTAGAAATGCATGTAAATCTTGATTCATATGTTGTGTTATTCAGACCTTATGTAAATGAAAATGTGCAAATTTGCCCATTTGTACATAGAAAATAGGTTAATTTCTAAATTTCGTTATACAGGTCACAAAAGCAAAGTTTGAAGAGGATAATGGCCATTTCATGTACTTTTACAACACATGCAATTAAGAAATAACACATACTATCCAAGAACAAAATTGCATTACATAGTGTTATAGACCCATTGGTCTTACATCAGTTTTGGAAAATCTGTTGAAAGATGCTTTGCAAAGTTGTTTAACAAAATTTAGAACTTTGTTGGTCAGTTGACATGGTTTCATCAAAGAAAACTCTTGCCTTACAAATATTTTGATTTTCTTTTAAAAAGTTACCACTGATGTATATGAGAATAAGAGTATATATCTGGTATATTTGGATTTAGAGAAAGCATTTGACAAGGTGCTATATAAAAGGCTTGTAAAAAAAATCACTTCTGTATGAATGGGGGATAAGTTTGCAAATTTGGTAGAAGAGTGACTTGATGGAATAAACCAAAGGGTTGTTACAAATTAAGTTTCCCCAGCATGGCCAGATGTTTGAAGCACTCTACTCATAATCTGAGGGTTGTGAGTTTGAATCCCATCACACCAAACATGCTTGCTCTTTCAGCTGTGGAGGCACTATAATTTGATGACCAATCCCACTATTTGTAGGTAAAAAGAGTAGCCCAAGAGTTGGTGGTGGGTGGTGATGACTAGCTGCCTTCCATTTAGTCTTACACTGCTAAATTGCAGATAGTCTTCATGTAGCTTTGTGTGAAATTCAAAAGAAACCAAACAAATGGAGTTCAGTCAAACTGGATTAATGTCACAAGTGGGTTACTTTGGGACATTTGCTTGTTATAATTTACATCATTGACATTGATGAAGGAATATTCAATAAATTGCTTAAATTTGCTGAATATATCAAGGTCTTGAGAGTTAGTGGCTGTAAAGAGTATGCTGCTGCTTTACAAAATTATATAAATCATTTAGAGAGTTGGACAGATAAATGACAGATGAAATTTAGTTATAATAAATGCAAGATAATGTAGGTGGGTTGTTATCAGAATTCAAGTAATGAGTATAATTTGGTTTAGAATAACCTTAAAAGTGTCACAGAAAAAAGGGACTTTGCTGTAATAGTTGATGAGTCTTTGAAGCCATTCAAGCAGTGTGCTGTTCTAATGACAGGGCAAATAGGATTTTAGGTTCTATCTACAGAAATATTGTAGATATTCAGCTAAGTCTGAAGAGGTTATAATTTCATGTACAAGTCACTAGTTAGACTACATTTGGAATATTGTGGTCAGTCCTTACTTTAGGAAAGACAATAAATTGTTGGAAATGATTACCAAAATGGTACCTGGGGTGGAAGGATTGTCATATGATGAGAGACTGAAGTCTCTCAAATTGTTTACTTTTGAGAAAAGAAGAATTAGTGGGATCCTGATTGAGGTGTTTAAGATTGTAAATCAAATTGATAGTGTTGATGCATCATTGTTTTTCATATTTAACAGTGAGAATAGTAGGATTATAGAACATAAGTATAAATTGTGGCAAGGTAGGAGTCATCTTCAGCTAAGACTGATTTGTTTTACTAACAGTGTTGATTTTTGGTTTGTGTACAGATACTATAGAGGCAGCATATTTAAATGAGTTTAAGAAAAAGCTTTAATCAATTGATAAGAACTGATCTTAAGTTTGTTTTGATTTTTAAAGTATTTGATATATTAGAAATGTGAATGTTGTTAAAAATAATTAATTTCTTTTTATTAATTCCTAGTTGTAGCCTTTTTGGTACTCTTTGTTAAAAACAGTCTTTTGTTTTATAGTGATGTAGCAAAAAAAAAGATCTAACATTATTAAATTAGTGATTGTAGGGTATTCCCAGTAAAATGATTTTCCTCTGGAGCAGTCCTTTGGGCCTACTAACTCAAGTCATGATGAGGAAACCAAAGTTTGATAACAAAGACAAAGATGGTTGATAAAACGGAAAACATTTTATTTACTAGGTTCGAACAGTTCAGAATACAATCAATCCATCTTCAGTAAATTTTGAAACTCTTGTCACAAAGATAATTATTACTAAAACTAATATAATAAAATATAAATGTAGTGGGGTAATGCATTCAAGGTGAACTGATTGAGAGACAGGGACAACTTGAGTAATGCATGTAAGGACTCTGTTGATTGATTCAGCTCTAAATCCTAAATTCACGTGCTGAGAACAGACTTCAATGTAGGGGTAGGATGAGGGATCCATTTTGAAAGGATGAACTGCATTTATGCCACATGCAACATGTGTAAGTGGATGATGTTAAGCTCTAAATCCAAAACTAAACTGCCAGGAACTGGCATTCATACTGTGGAGGATGAAGGATTTCAGTCATCAAAATGTTAGTGTGGATAATATGTTGATTTGTTCAACTCAAATACTGGGAATAACTTCCATAGGAGGGAAGGATGAGGAATGAGGGATTCTTATTATTATAATGGCTCACTCCAAAGATACAACATTCCCTCAGACAAAACTTTGCAGTTAGGGATTGTCCATTTTGAGGACATCTACATGAACAAAACACCATTGTTTTACTTTCAACTGAGTTTAGTCTTTATTGTTTATATTTTAATCAAGAATGGGTTATTATCACAAAGAATAATGTGTGAGTGATCTTGTGGAATGCCCTATATATAGTTTATGGGATTGTAATGAAGAGTCTACATGATGTGGTCATGTAAGTTTTGAAAATTAAGTCATTGTGGTCTTACAATGTGGGTTTTGTGTGTACAATTGTAAGAAATTGAACTACACCCTGAAAGGGACCACTCATCACAGTGTTGGATCCTCATGAAAACATGAATCATGCCCCTAAAAGTAATATGCATGACAAATGAAAAAAACTAACCCAATTACAATCACACCAAAGTCTGAAGAGTGGCAACAGGCAGAAGATAAAAATCAGATGAGGAAAAAAACAGCAGTACAATGAAGATAGTGAAAGATGAAAGCATACAGACTGGTCCACATGCTACCTTGAAGAATATCCTCCATAGGATGTTGGAGATGAGGTACAAGGGAAAAAATATAGTGCATAATCTGGTGAGAAAATACCTGGAACAAATAATGGGAAGAAAAACACAATTGGTAATAATGGAAGGAGAGAGATCATGAACAGAGGATGGCTGCTAAAAAATGAAAAGATGGAAATAGTTATTACAGAAGGAAGCCGAGTAGGCAGTATTAGAACTCAAACATAAAAGTCAATATGATCAGATCAAGAATTGAGGTGGGAAATGGAATGAAACAAAATTAGAAGGAAGGAGGAATTATCCTCCCATGCCACTGAAGTTTAACAGATCTGACTGATGATGTTCACAGACCAAAATGAGAAGGAAATGTACCTTAAGGGATAAATAAAACATGGAACACAGTACAGCACAACATTGGCACCTCAATAAAGAGAAACCATATGCCTTGAAGGCCATTACATCCAAAAGGCACACAACATAAATATAAAGGGTAAAAACTCTATGGTCTTGGGAAAAACAAAAGGTTTGGATATGGGGAGTCTACTGAAAAGATCTCATGTAAACATAACCCATGAGGATATGTGCTGCCACAGAAAACCACACCCTCAAAAGAGATAGGTCTTTGTGAGTAATATTATAGCAAACAGTAAAGGTGTTGAGAACTGCCAATTCCAACAAATAGAGCTGAATAGGAGAAGGTTAGAATTGAGTGAGATGAGTGTTTAAAAAACAACATGAAAATGGATTAAATATAGGGTTAGAGCAAGGAAGAATTTCTCCAACTTGAATAACCAACCAGCCCAAGCCACCTCCAAAAGAAACAGAGTACTGTGCTGGGTGGACTCAATTTGGAATAAATTAACAGAAACCAGTTATCCATGTAACAATATAAGCTAATCCTTGAGCATGAATATGTCTGGCAAAAGTCTTGACCACTTAACAAGAGCCATATAGCTCCAAAGCAAGCCAAATTTGGGGATCACAAAATTGAAAAACTACCCTGTGATGAATGAACTAAAAATAGTGTCTTGATACAATAGATATGCCAATATGAATTTACATATTCAAGATATCTACTTGGTCAAACATAGAGTTGAGTAAAAAGCATATATTATGGTGATAAACAACTTTATGGTAAAGCAAGGTATCAAATGAGGTGTAACAGATCATAAACTACCAGTCTCTGGTTTTCTCGGATACCATAAATGGTTTAGAATAAGACCTTGAAGAAGGGTGAATAACAGATTTCTTATCAACATACAAAATATAGTAATTAAGGAGAGTGCAAAATATATGCATAGTGCCTATAATCTGTATTCAAATATCATGGACAGTGTATGTTCAGATTCCCTGGATTTCAAGAATTAAATTCACAAATAAACAGTGGGTGGCACCATGGTAGGCTGGCAGCACTATGGCACTAACCTAGTACCTTTGGCACCATCTCTAGTGAATCATTCACTATAGATGGTGCCATTGGTGCTGTGAAGATGATGTTGACAAACAGAAGCTGAGATAAACAATCATTCACTCTATCAAGCCTGAAAAAGCAAAAGACACTACATGGATTCTTTAAACCTATTCATGTGGCTAAACCTGATCGATCTGCTGCGGCCAATCAGGTTGAATCAGAATTGTCCACTGAATTGTCAGAGTCATCACCGTGGTCTTCTACCAGTGCTGCCACTACCACCTCAGGTCCAGTCTGGGACATTTGAAATTACATTTCTGATGATGTCAGCATTGGTAAACAGATAAGTCAACTCCTCATATTAATTTTGTATCATGCAAACGCTCTGATATGTTTTAGACTGAATATTCATTGCTGCTAGTGATTGTAAGTCTACAGCCACAGAATGTTAGACCTGCTCTGTGAAGTACAGCTCTAAGCTTTTCTCTTCAAGGTTATTGTGATCTCACAATAAACTTCATCTGCAAAATAACTTAATTAGAATTGTGTCTTTCTGTCGTTTTTAGATAAACGATCAAACCAAAAAATGCCTCTTTGAGAATGCCTGGAAGTCAGGGAGTGATTATGTTTTCCCCCAGTGTGGTCCAAGAAAGTTGCATTTTCAGCATTGTTGGCTTTTACAGTGGAGATGGCTACTCTACAGTCAACATGTAAAGGGTGCTTTCTGCAAGTACTGCTGTCTTTTTGCTCCTGATGGTGCTGGTGTTGGAAGCCAGAAATTGGAACAACTAATAAAATTTCCATGCATAAACTGGCAGAAGGCTGTTGAAGACTTCAAGGCACATGAATTGAAACAGTACCACCAAGACAGCAAAGAAGAAGCTAACAATTTTCTACAAGTCATAAACACAAGTTCATCTGTGCAATTGCAGCTTAATGCAACTTAGAAGCAAGAAATTGTACAGAACTGGCAATATTTAATGCCTATTATTGATACTGTATTGCTGTGTGGGAGACAAGGTTCAGCTATGAGGGGAAAATATGATTCTGATCCAATGTTTGTTGGTGAAACTGATGAGGAGCCTATCTATAATGATGGAAATTTTGGGCAATTTTGCACTACAGGGAAAAGGGTGACATCAAGCTTTCAGCAAACCTAACCTTGAGAGTACAAAGTGGAATGCTATGTATCTGAGTCCTTAAATTGAAAATAAAATCATCAATGCCTGTAAGACCCATGTTCTTGATGCTTTGGTCAACAGGGTTAATGCTGCAAAGTGTTTCTCAATATTAGTTGATGAAGCAACAGACATTTCAGGCATTGAACAGTTTTCACTGTGTGTTAGATATTTGCATGCAAATAACAACTCTGTTGCAATGAGAGAAGATTTTTTTTTGCAATTTACACCTGTTTATGATGTGACTGGCAGAAACTTGGCTGATGTTATTATAACCAATCTGACAAAATATGGTATTGACATGGTTTACCTGCGAGGACAAGGGTATGATGGTGCTGCCTGTATGAGTGGGAAATTCAGTGATGTCCAGAGACACATAACTGATAAATTTCCAATTGCACCCTATATACACTGCAGTGCCCATTACCTAAACTTGGCAATTTCTGTTGCTTGTAAAGATGTTCCTGTGGGAAATTGCATGTGAGTAATTTCTAGCATTGAAAATTTTCTCAATACACCCAAACAAACACATGTTATGGCTCTTTCAATGGAGAATAAAACACCTGAATCGAAAAAAAGTTTGAAAGGTCTCTGCCCCACCTGGTGGGTTTAGAGGCATGACTTAGTCATTGTCTTTCTAGAATTAATCCATGCAGTTGCAGATGCCATTGAGACCATATCAGGTTCACAAGACAGAGATTCTGCCACACAAGACAATCAATTGTTGTGTTCTATAACACAGCCAAAATTCATCATCACTCTACTTACAATTGCTAAATTGTTTTCCTTTAGTTTGCCTCTGTGCAACTTACTGCAACAACAGAACAATGAATTAGGTGCTGCGATGCATCATGCAAAAATAGTGGAAGATTTAATCTGTTCACTCAGAAATAATACTGTGAATGAATTTAACAACATTTTCTGTGAGGCTCATACTCTGTATAGTGATTGTCAAATTGACATGATAATGCCAAGGCAGGCTAAAAGATAGATGTATCATGCTAACCCACAAACCACTGGGTTTGAGGAGTGCTTTCGTATTGTTGTATTTGTACCATTTGTTTATCACTTTCTTTCACAAATATGTGACCGTCTGTCCAGTCACAAAACTTTCCTTACAAACTTCATGTGTCTACTGCCATCAGGATCTATCACAGAGCAGTCAGAACCTACAGCAGAACAATGTAACCAAATTAAAGAGTTGGTCAGTATATACAAGGCTGACATCGACAGCTCTTCACTAGCTGCAATAGGTGAACTTAATGTTTGATACAAATCACTTGGAAGCAACAGACTGAGAAATGTCATAGATGCATATGCAATGTGCAATGCAGAAATGTTCCCCGACATTTCTAGACTGTTGAAAGTATTTGCCACACTGCCTGTGTCAACGAGCTCAGTGGAGTGTTCATTTTCAACTTTCAGAAGACTCAAAATGTATTTGAGAAATACCACCACTGAAGATTGATTGAATGGCCTGGCTTCATTATATATTCACCGTGATATTATAGTTTAACCAAACTTCATTGTAGATGTCCTGGCAAGAAAATTCGATATTCGATTGTATTTCTCTAGTTCTGACAAAACTTGCTGTATTAAAAGAGTGTTCAATCAGAAATTTGCATTTGACCATTTGTTATGTGTGAAATTATCTGTCATGCAATCACGGGTCTTTATGAAACTTCACAGGTGGCAACTCAACTTGTCTGAAAAGTTTGTGTCCATGGGGGGTTGACCCCCAAACCCCCCTTTGGCTATTCCCCTGCATATAACTGAGGTTCAAATGCTCAGCATGAACCCCAACATCAGGAAAAGGGGGAACACAAAATACTGAGAGAAAGAAGTATCATGCAACAAAGAAGAAAGAAGATTATAAAAAATCAGGAAGAAAGGTAAAACAGAACACACGTGTAAATATGGGGAAAATCAAATATAACACTTAACTTTTTCATTTATTTGATTACAAAAACCTGTATGGATATGAACAGAGAAGATTTAATTTTGCAAAAATTGGTAATTTTGATATAATGATTTTATATAAGAAAAAACAGTTAACCTTGGCAGCAAGTGATGTTATTATGAAGAGAACTGTTTTACATCATAGTAAATATGAAATAAACATAAATGAACTTATTTCATTCTGCAAAATGGAACATTAATGCCTAATCCTGACAATGAAACCAACAAAAATCACATATTATACAGCAGTACTTTGATTACTTCAAGAGCATCATCAAGTTCTTGCCAGGTGAAACTGTCTGTATCATACACATTATCAAGGAACATTATCACTTTCAAATATTTAGCTAATTTTTCTGTTGAGAAAAATTGGTGCTTTTCCTTGAGTCTGAACAACTAGCTGGTTTTAAGCATATCTAACTTCTGTGTGCAGCCAATCTTGCTTTTTTCTGTTGCCCAAGTGTTGGCATTTGAGAAAGTCATCTTTGTGCTTAAGTTTAGAAAAAGGCCTTCCAATGTACACCAATTTATGTACATCAGACATTCTCCTTTTCTCAGATGCTGAGCTCGATACTTCTTTCTCTGAGAGGCCAGACTTCTTTAAAATGTCATGAGCATCTGCTCAGTCTGAAACCAACTGATTCACTTCTTGGCCTTCTTGCTGTAATCTCTCAAAAGGTGTGCATGTTTCAGCTCCACAAGTTCCACTGACTTTGAGTTTAACTGGGCAGCTCTTGCATCAATGTAGTTAATTGGTGCCTTGTTCAAAACGTCCATGTCATACTGTGTTACTAGAGATTTATTGTCTGAATCAGAGTGTCCAAAGTCAAAACACGCTTCCCCTCTGAGTGAAGAAGCCATCTGCCAAAGTAGGTGAAAGAAGGCTCAACATCATGAATGCTTCATCTATGTGAGCATTTATGTAATGGGGAAAACAAGCAAGTATGTTACTGTCCCATTTGCATGTGCTGAAATTTTCCAAGCTGACAAACTTGAGAGCTGGGGAGGTTAAATTGAAGAGATCTTAATATAACTGTTGTATAGTTGAAACTAGCTGTTCACAATTTATAAATTCAAAGTATGTGATGGAGAGATAGTGCTCAGTTAAACTGATTCCAAGTACAGTAAAACAAACAAGAAACAGAGTTTGGAATTCTACATATTCTACAAGTATATTAGTGATTGTTTCATACTTATCAAGAAGGCTTTTGACAATTGCTCTATGATACAAAATAAGAACACATAGTGGTTGAACCTTTCTGTTTTTTTTCAAATGGCTATATTTTTCTTTGGAATGATTTGTATGTTGAATTCTACTGCTTTATTCCAGGCCTTATAATCAAAGTGATGTGAAATTAGCTGAGTGAAGCAGTCAATGAACTGCTCTTCACAGACTCATGAGGTGTTACATTAAGAAGACAAGAGGATTATATTTTATTTGGACGTATTTCTTTTTCCACCTTGCTGTAGTATTTCACCATTTTCTTGTTGAACATAACTGCATGGTGTGTATGACATAGCATGTGAATTTGGATATGATAATTTCCAGGATCTAGGACTACTTGTTCATCAAAATGAGAGTTATGAGCTGTGATATCATTTTTTCTGGACATAGTTTTATCAAAAATGTCTGATGCATCAAAGTCATCACATACTGCAAAAATGTTTAGAACAATTAACTTTTCAAGGTCAGAGTGTTTCTCACTGGGAGCAGGCAATGTTGGAAAAGGCCTGTAAGGGCCATTAATGGTAACAGAGTATTCAGTACTTCCCTGCCATCATCACTGTGATATGTGCTGACCTACATCCTTAGATTTCCTCATTTATTCAATAATGCACACAAGAGTTAAAGCAACTGTGGTCTTGCTAGATTCTCTGATACTTTTCACATGTGGTGCACTGTCAAAATCAAGACACTGCTCATCTTGATTGTGGTATTTGAAGCTGTTTCTGAATAGGCCATTGGCCACTTCAGTTACCACTGCAACTGTTTGAGAGTCTTAACAGTAGAATTTGCTTTTAAACTTGTTAGCAATTTTATAGAAATCAGGATTAACTTTCTGTACACTTTCTCAAATATGCTGGGATTCATATGACACATTATCTTTAGAACTAAAACAAGACTGTTCAATAACAGATATATGCCCTCTTTTTCTGTGTTTCTCCTGTGTCATCATTTACTTCCATCTGTGGCTTATCTTCATCACTTTTCTCGCTATTGCAGTTTTCTAAATCATTATTGCTGCTATTTATGCTTAGGTATACTTCATATCAATTACGTTTTGTCTGCATATCTTTTCCCTTTTTCTTGGCAGTTTTCAATCTCATGATATGTTCTTCATGTTGCATTTGATGTTCTCTGGATCTTTGACATTGATAATCCACAAACTCTTCACAGAACATTTTTTCTTGGCCTTCTCATATCTTGCCGGAAGTCCCATTTTATCTTATCTTTGTTAACAGTGATTTTTTTCAAGTTTGGTCCTTCTCCTCTCATCTTTGCAAAATATTTAAAACAGTTTCATAGTTTCTTTATTGTAAGCTTTAATTTTGGACCTCCAGATATCATTCTGTCTGACTTTTCTGCATTGAACATTCTTCTAAATCTTATTGTAAAGTTTATCAATATGTTCAGCTACATTCTTAGGGTGGATGGTGTAACCATTGCATTGTTTTCAACATGCAATCAGTGCATTGGCCAGGACATTCACCCCATCACTTGCAAGCTCTTTCCTTCCACATGAAGTACATCTTGCACTCCACAACATTCTTCTTTGTTAAAGGAAAACCAGGTACTAATGCAGAATGTTCTGTATAAACAATTAAAAAATATGTTTCTGGTTTAGTTCTTGTTTCTCGTGAAACTTTTTTCACAAACAGAAACTCTGTATCAACAAAGGTAAAGGTGACTGTGTTATTATTTGTCAGCTGCAAAAAAAGGTGAGAAATTATTATATAAAAAATGAAATAAAAACGAAATGATTCACTTTATTAAACACTACAATAAGCATATATTTTACCACACAGCTTTACATGAAAGATCCAATGTAAACTTGGGTAAAAGATATCTCAGAAATGTGCAAAAAGAGTGGTACTGAACAACTTAGTTATGGAAACAAAATATAATGTCAGTTTTAAAAACATTAATTTGATTTTTAAGAGCTAAAATTTATGGGTTTACATCATCAGACACCTGTGATAAAATACAGAGAAATACAACACATTATAGTGCCATATACATTGGATAAATAACCTTTTTAGATGCCACATTCATATGGGTTTTTGAAACAAAATTGCATATGTTTGCCACTATATTGTTTGCAGATTTTTGTGTAACAAGAAAACTGCCTAGACTTCAACTTTATCATCTATTAGAAGTAAACTTATACCACTTGGCTTTGAAAGTAGCAAATTGTAGTGTTTTTCTTTTATTTTTAAAGTTAAATTCTTTCTTAATTATCAAGAGAACAGACATTTTGGTATTGATATGAAAGTCCATATCTGAAATAAAATTTTCCAAAACATTAAAGTATTTTAATGATATCAAATATAAAAAAAGTAAATTCATAGAGTTTTTCAGATTTAATTATTGGATTCAGTATTGTGCTTATAAGACACAATGCTCTTTCTAACATTAAGTTGTGTGATGATTAATATTGACTTCATATTTTAAGAATATCTTGTAAAGCAAACTTTTCTCTACCTAAGTGTAAGAATTATACCAAGTATATAAGTGTAAGTTTACTATATACAAAAAAGATAGTGTGATTACTATAATAGAGGGCAATAGAATAAAGTGTAAAGTTTGTTTCTAGTTAAACATAAAGCTACATAATGGGCTATCTGTACTGTGCTCATCCAGGTTTTTAAGAGTTTATAAGACTTCACACTTATTGTTGAGCCACTAAGGGAGTAACAAATATTCTGAAAAGTAAATTTAAAAGAACATAAAGTAATACAAATAGTTTAAAAGATATAGACTGATAATGATAATACATAGTAATAAAATAGAGAATTAAGGAGAGAAATAAACTAACAGAAATATAGAAGAAAGTAAATTATTGGAAATATTTAGACTGAAAATCAACAATGATAAAGTTGTTTTAAGATATGGTTCAGAAACCTAGTGTTGTCATTGTTTTTTGTTTTTTTTAAGAAAGTTATATATCGCAGAACCGAAGAACACTTGATATTATTTATTATGAAAGTTAAGGATATGTAGTGAAAGTATCATTATGTTATTTACTTGTTTTAACAGTGATACTATCAATTACAGAATCTAGGAACATGCAGTAAAAGTATCACCATGCTATACATATTTAGTTTAGTTTTAACAATGATATCATCAGTTTAAAGCTTAAGAACACTTAATGTCATTGTGTCATATACTTATCAATGTAGTTTTAACAGTGATATCATCCATTACAGAATCTAGGAACATCTAATGAAAGTATTGCTATGTTATACATATCTAGTTTAGTTAGAAATTAAGAACAATTAGTATCACTGTTATACACATATCAATGTAGTTTTAACAGGAATAACATATTGAAACAATTTTGAATATTCAGATCAGAAAATTGCATAATGGCCACAGCTGACATGAAACTGCAGAGGGACATAATGTATCATAAATCCATTTGGCATTTCATAGTTATTGATGATTTTTAGAAAGGGTGTGTAGCAACTCTTTCCAATATAAAATATTAATACAATCAGATCATACTGGGGATTAAACATTTCCAAAATGGGATCTTTTGTACTTGTATGAAAGCATTAGAAAACAGTGAAGCATGGATGAGCTTGGGATATCAGAACCATCCAGATAGAGACCTGCAACATATTATTCTCCAGTCATCTTGTAGCATGTGAAAATTCAGGAACTTAAACAGTGGTAAAAACTATTTTCATGTTCCAGGCAAAAGTATGTAGCATATTCAAAAAGAAACTATATGGGAAAACTTTCACAACATATATTTACTTAATCCATTGCACATGTCAAGCAATGAGAAAATGAAATGAGTATTCATTCTATTCCATATGAAGACATACCAGAGTCACTGTACATATTGGTTTATGAATTTCTTTACATTTGGCCTATTGAGCAGGTTCTGAAAACCATCATTGAGAATGGTTGAGAATCTGTTAAAACATGATTGTTTTAAGGCTTTGGGAGGTGTTGAAACCCAAATAAGCAATCGCAAAGAAGGCATTCAAATATGAATAATTTGTTATGCAAAGAGTAAGAAGTTTTTCTAAAGAAAACCAGTTTCATGAGTTTGTACCAGATGTAAAGAAACTAAGAATATGTGAGTGATATAATTATAACACACCATACACAGTCATCGGTTTGTTTATTTGTAACTGTCATCCTTGTTCATTATCTCTGAAGATTACATTTTGAAATCAGTTTTTAACATCCACACAGATATGAGAGTTTAAAAGGTTTTATCATTTTTAGAGAATGTTTTACAATAAACTACTTCCATGTAAGTACATCTCTGAACCCACATGGCCCTCTAGTTTTTAGTGTTTTAGCTGGCTGCAGACCCTTAGTACTGTGTGCCTGAAACAATCATTCACACAATTTCAAAGTTGTTTTATCTTTTTGTTTAATATTAGCCCATGTAAATAAATAAAACAAAAAACTTTTGAATTATTTTTGTCATTGTTTTGATAATGAATATATTGTTCTGTAAAAGATATTGTGTACAATGTATGTGAACAGCCAAGGTATATAAAGTATGTTGATTGTTTATCTGTTGTTGCTTATTAAACATTTTGGACTTAGTGAAAAATAAAATCACCTATTAAGAAGTACTTATGTTAAAACTGATAGGCCTAAAGTTGGCTCCCGAACTCTCATTTGATTTAATATTTAGTATTTTAACTTTCTGTTTTCATCATCATTTTAAATGAAAAGGAATTAAAGCACACAGACTTATGACAGATTGATTTTTCTATTAATCCGCCATGTTTATTAGTATGGTAAGTAAATGATGAACAAGTGAAACAGTAGAACTTGTTATCTTCTTAAGTTATTAGAGTAGTTTATATATTTATGAGTGATTTATTATTGTTTCAAATGAACATGCTTGAAATACTAATTCATACTTTTGTGCTGTGTATAAATGTTTCCATAACTGAACAGGACCACAATTTAAAACACAGTTTATGCAGAATACAAGATATAGGTTATTGAATATTTGTCATTGTCAGCTGTTACAATTAAAGCTTCTTCATTTGTTAGTAGTTATGATTATTTTTGTAACTTGCATATTAATCAATATCTGGTAAAGTTCATCAAAAGAAACTGTATTTTATTTTCTATACTCACTGCATTAAGTGGTAAAAAATACTGAAGTGTTAAATTTAACTTGAAATCTGAAAGTCTTGAAACTTTTATTTCTAGTTGAAGGAATATGTGTGTGTGTCTATATATATATATATATAGCTAAAGCTAGCATGTTACCTTCTATTCTTAAGGCCATATTAACACTCCTACGAAAATAGGCCCCAGAGCAACTTGAAAGGTTATTAATATGAGGCTAATAATTTTGTATTTAAATGAAATTGCCATTAACTGACCCTATCCCTTTACATTTTAAGGAGCAATAATATTTTGACTTTTCAGACATTTGCGAAATAATATTTAAATTTTTTTAAAAAACATTCACTAAGGTATTTTGGTGGCCTATCAGGCCCCAGATAAAAAAAACACATAAAAATGACTTTATTTACGCCCCCCAGTGGCTCAGCGGTATGTCTGCGGACTTACACGCTAAAATCCGGGTTTCGATACCCGTGGTGGGCAGAGCACAGGTAGCCCATTGTGTAGCTTTGTGCGTAATTCAAAACAACAACAACGACGACTTTATTTATTTCCTGAATCATTCTAGAACAGGCCTGGGCAACCGAAAAAAGCAAATTATAGTAAAAATATATTAATTTTACAACTTTTCAAAAGATGGATGTTTAGGATAATAACTCTACTCCAACAATAATTTTAGACGGTCCTGATTATTGCCTAGTTTGCCCACGCCTGTTCTAGAACATTCTAGAAACTTTACAGAAGTATTTAGAATAATCTAGCCCCCCAGTGGCTCAGCGGTATGTCTGCGGACTTGCACGCTAAAATCCGGGTTTCGATACCCGTGGTGGGCAGAGCACAGATAGCCCATTGTGTAGCTTTGTGCTTAATTCAAAACAACAACAACAGAATAATCTAGAATATTCTAGAAGAATCCACAAATCCTATATATATATATATATATATAGGAGCTGAAATCTTCAAACCGTGTCAAAAATGATATCTCTTGATGAAGATGTACATTTACTGACAAAACCATCCGACGATGAAAGTGAACATGATAATGTCGAAGACTATTCTGAAAGTTGTGATGATGATCCTTCTGAAGCCGAAAATGATGAACAACTCGCGCCGTACCCTTCTGAAAGTGAAGATAGTAATCAAGAAGATCTTACTACGATGCCAGTGAACGAACTTTTGTCCAAAGATAAGAATTTTAGTTATTCAACAACACCTTCAAGGATCAACAGGAGAACCGCAGCTCTCAATATATTCAATGGGAACCCAGGAATTACAAAGCAAGCTGCTCCAAGAGTCTCTACACCATTAGAAACATTCAAAATTTTCATTTCTGATAATATGATGGAACAGATCATTCACTCAACAAACACTGTCATGAAAGGACCAATTTTTGAAGAAGACCTCTGGAAATAGATCGCAGCTAATCTATTCCTCGGAATAAGCAAATCCAAAAATGCATCGATAGACGAAATGTTTTCAACCGAATTCGGTTTGCCATTTTTGCAAAAACTGATTACACAAGACAAATTCAAAAAAATGTGCTCAAAAATCAGATTTGACATCCACTCTCAAAGAAATAGAGAAATGAAAGATGCCGCCATCTCTGGAGTCTAGAATTTTTTCATTAAAAATTTCAAAAACAGTTACAACCCAAGCGAATACCTGACAGTGGATGAACAACTATGTAACTTCAAAGGAAGAGTTGGCTTCAGAACACACATTCCGACAAAGCCAGGCAAATACGGAATAAATATTTGGTGCCTAACAGATGCAAAGACAAGTTACCTTCTCAACGCTTAAATTTATACTGGAAAGGTTGGAAATACGACAGAAACAAATCAAGGAGAAAGAATAGTCAGAGAACTGAGTTAGCCATTTCTTGGAAAAGGAAGGACAATAACGACAGATAATTTCTTCACAACAATGACACTTGCCAAGTACCTACGAACAAAAAGAACAGGACTTGTTGGAACCATACGGAAATCAAGAACCTTCCTGCCTCCTGAAATAAATGCAAAATCTAGAGAGTTATCACCAAAGTTTTTCTACCATGACGACATCACTCTTCTCAGGCACTCAGACAAACCAGGAAAATATGTGCTACCACTGAGTTCTCAGCATCAATTTGGTGAAGTAGAAGAGAATGGAAAGCCCGAAATCGTCAATCTTTACAATGCAACGAAGGCAGGTGTCGACACTCTCGATAAACTGCTGAGATATTATACAACAAAGAGGCGATCAAAGTGCTGGTCATTCTGCATATTCTATAACATTCTAGATCTTGCTGCGTACAATGCTTTCGTTTTACACTCGACAAAACATCCAGAATTTCTTCTTCAACATAAATCAAGAGCCAGAAAAGAATTTATACGGAAATTGGTGCTTGAAATCAAAGAAATTTACTGCAAAGATAATGACAAAAACAACCTCATGTGAACCGCCTGCAAAGAGGGCAGAAAGTTTGTTTGTTTTGGAATTTCACACAAAGCTACTCGAGGGCTATCTGTGCTAGCCGTCCCTAATTTAGCAGTATAAGACTAGAGAGAAGGCAGCTAGTCATCACCACCCACCGCCAACTTTTGGGCTACTCTTTTACCAACGAAAAGTGGGATTGACCGTAACATTATACACCCCCACGGCTGGGAGGGCGAGCATGTTTAGCGCGACGCGGGCGCGAACCCGCGACCCTCGGATTACGAGCGCACGCCTTAACGCGCTCGGCCATGCCAGGCCAGGGCAGAAAGAAGACGATACCATTTGTGCGGCAGATCAAAAGATAGACAGTCGAAAACTGTTTGCTCAAATTGTAAAATAAAATGTTTGTTAGAGCCATTCTAAAGTTGTTTGTAATGAATGTTGCTAAATCACTGTGTTTCTATTGGAAAAATATATGGGGCCTGATAGGCCCCAAAATCACTTTAGTGGATGTAAATATTTTTTTCGTAGGAGGGCCCGGCATGGCCTAGCGCGTTAAGGCGTGCGCTTCGTAATCGCGCCAAACATGCTCGCCCTTCCAACCATGGGGGCGTTATAATGTGACGATCAATCCCACTTTTCGTGATGATGATCCTTCTGAAGCCGAAAATGATGAACAACTCGCGCCGTACCCTTCTGAAAGTGAAGATAGTAATCAAGAAGATCTTACTACGATGCCAGTGAACGAACTTTTGTCCAAAGATAAGAATTTTAGTTATTCAACAACACCTTCAAGGATCAACAGGAGAACCGCAGCTCTCAATATATTCAATGGGAACCCAGGAATTACAAAGCAAGCTGCTCCAAGAGTCTCTACACCATTAGAAACATTCAAAATTTTCATTTCTGATAATATGATGGAACAGATCATTCACTCAACAAACATGTTTTTTGTTTGTTTTCTGGAATTTCGCACAAAGCTACTTGAGGGCAATCTGTGCTAGCCGTCCCTAATTTAGCAGTGTAAGACTAGAGGGAAGGCAGCTAGTCATCACCACCCACCGCCAACTCTTGGGCTACTCTTTTACCAACGAATAGTGGGATTGACCGTCACATTATACACCCCCACGGCTGGGAGGGCGAGCATGTTTTAGCGCGACACGGGCGCGAACCCGCGACCCTCGGATTACGAGTGCACGCCTTAACGCGCTCGGCTATGCCAGGCCAACAAAAAACAAACATTTTTCGTAGGAGTGTTAAGCTTTATTGGTTGATGGTTGTTAAGTAGGCTGTGAAACACTGATGTATCTGGAAACTTCAGTTATAAACTGACCATAATATAGGTTTTGTTACTGAATGAGAATTAATTTGATTTCATTTTTTCGTGTCTATGTATTTATGACAAATTTCTATCAGACTGGTTCATAGGGTATTGCATTTAAGAATATTTGTGTATTTACAGATTTGTTGAAATTTCATGTATTTTAGTATAGGTTCAACAATATTTTTTTTAATAATAGAAAAAAATTCCATAGTTTCTCAGTGTTTCTAGGGATATTTATACAACATTTGTTGGGCTCTTCATTATGGTCATTTCATTAGGTGAGAAATTCGTAGAGAAACGAGTTTTACCAAGTATCTTGAAGTTTCTGAGGTACACCGTAGATGGACTAGAAGTGATTTAATACAGTTAATATTTCAGAAGAAGAAGCAAGAGTTTCTAGGTTATTTCTACGCATACTGCTCATAATAAATATAGAGAGCTACTCTCTTTCAATCCTGGTAAACAATGCCTACATGGTTCAGGATGTCATTTTCATGCATAGTTAACTGTCTTCTACCAACAAATCTCTTTACCCATAAATAAGAAATCGTATAGTTAAAGAAGAGAGAAAGTATATCTTAATAAACAATTTGTATAAATTGCAGTTGTAGCATCACTGACCTGAGGAAATGTGTGCTAAATAAGAAGAGGCATGACTTGCTCAAATAATTGTACAACTTTATGATCTTAATTTAAATGTTTTCCAAATTAATGTACTTTCCATTTGAGTAAATGAAGTTTCTTGTTTATTTAGCGTTCTCTTAACTATTCAAACCAAAGTTCCATCTTTAGATGAATCTTTGAATGTGTAAAGAGAGAGAAAAAAAAGAGATGCAGGTGCTTAACATTGATGGATCAGTTAACTGTCATTTTGTAGAAGAGCTGTGTAAATTATAATACCCAATTTAGGCTCTTTTAAGTCTGTATGAAATCATAACAAATGAAAAACTAATTAAGACAACACTGTTTTATAACACATCCTATATAAACTATACTGAATGCAATAAAAATATCATGAAAGCCAACTAAATTGAATATTTTGTCTCTTTAAATCTGGCTTCGTGATGAAATTCACCAGTGGTACCCTTTGAAAACGAGACTACTACTTAGCTGCTACTAAAAGAAAGAAGAATTTAACCCTTTGTTTTAATCTAGTCTTGTAAAATCACAAATTTATAGTTTTGTTTAGTTTTATTTCAGTGTAATAATCTAAAGTCACACTCACACTGGTGTTTTTGTATATCTTATTTCCTAGAAACATATTTCAAGTATATTATTTTAACCAAGAGTTTGTTTAACTCATACAAGTACAAATGTTCCCTCAGTGGTTCCACTGTAAGTTTAAGAACTTATAATGGTAAATTTGGATAGGCACAGCACAGATAGATCATTGTGTAATTTTATGCATAATAAAAAATAAGTACAAAGATTTTTATTTAAAAAAATGAACTTGCAAGTTGCTTTTTCTAATTTTGTTCAAATATTTTCTCAGATTCTAAAGTTAATTTGGTTCATTATCAGAAGGATAATTTTTGAGAACATATGTCAGAATAATCTTTCAGAATACTTTTAATGACAGCTTATGGTGTTTTAAAAGTTCCATGATTTATGCATACAGTTTCTGTTTATTGGCATTGGTAATTTACAGAATCCAAGTCTTAGGTGTTAGTTGCAATTGAATGTTTATTTGTGTGTGTGTAATAAGCATGAATGAACAATAATTATATTGAGTTATCAGTGTTATAACAGTTATAGTACATTTGCTGCCACATTGATAAAATTTTAATTCTTGAGATATCAGTGTTGTAACAATTATATTTTGAGTTGCCACTGTAGCAACAATTATGATACTCCAGTCTAATATTGTAACAGTTATAATAATTTTATTTGTCACTATGCCAGCAATCAACAATTGAAGAACCTGCTGAAACTCAAAACAAACACATTAGGACTTATGCAAAAATGTTGTAAAAGTTAAATATGTACAGACTTAAAAATTCATTTTTATTATTTTAAAGTTCAAAGTGGTATTATATGCTTAAAAATGATGTTCAGTTGTATATAACTAATTTGACCTTAAATACCTGATGAGTTGTTTTTTTATAAGTTGATTTTAATTTTATTTGTTCATGGCCTTTGTCACAGGCTGATAATCATTCATCAAATCGCACAACTACATTTAATTTCTTAAAATATATGTTCGTCTACACTTATCCCACTGTTCCTTGGTAAAAGAGTAGCCCAAGAGTTGGCAGTGGGTAGTGATAACTAGCTGCCTTCCCTCTAGTCCAACACTGCAAAATTAGGGACGGCTAGCACGGATAGCCCTTGAATAGCTTTGTGTGAAATTAAAAAAACAAACAAACAATTTTCCTCAATGCATTTTGATTGAATGTGCTTCAAAATTGTATTAAGGTGAATACTTTGTATAAAACATCAAAGTTCTTTATAAAATCCAGTGTTCTGTCCTCAGTCAGAGGAAGAATTTTTATAGAAATTATATTTTAGTTTCACAGTAATTTTCACTCCTGTTTCAGTGCTGATAACCAACTGGCATAACTAAACTTTATAAACAGTAATCATCTCAATCTTCTTAGCATCAATTATCTTGGGTTTTTTACAGGTAGCCAGGTGGTTAAGGCACTCAACTCGTAATCTGAGGGTTGCAGGTTCAAATTACCAAACATGCTTGCCCTTTCAGCTCTAGGGGCATTATATTGTGATGGTCGATCTCACTATTCGTTGGTAAAAGAGTAACCCAAGAATTGGTGGTGGATGGTGATGACTAACTGATATCCCTCTAGTCTTACACTAATAAATTAGGGACGCTAGTGGAGATAGTCCTCATGTAGCTTTGTGCAAAATTCAAAACAAATATGTACAGGTTTGAATTAATCTATTGAGTTGTGCACGGTGCAGCAAGTTGTAAAATTTCATTTTTTTTTAGAATCAGTATTTAGACATAGAATAAAACAGGTTATTTGTTTGAAATTATTTGGAATAATCAGCTTCTGTTTAAATAAAGCCTTTTTTTGGAAATAATCTACTAGAATAATCTTAAAGAAAGATAAACTTAATATTGCCAAAGTAAAACATAATTTTAATTGTTTTGCTTTGTAGTGACATTTGTGAATAATTTGTTTATAAACACAGCAAACTTAAAGTAATAATTAATTGATGAAAAGCAACCAACAAAACGGAGGTTGTAATTTAAGTATTCATGGGCAAACTACTTTCTTAACTTTGAATCTTAAACTACTGTATATTTTCATGGCTATGTTTAGAAAGATATTGTAAAATATAATCAATTTAGGAAAACACATCATAGTTTCTGTAAAATATCACAATTATTTGGTCTAGTAAGAGAGGGAAAGGGACATCTTCGCAGTCTCAGTAAGCCTTTTACACACGTTTAAAAACGTGTTTGGGCCCCGAGTTAGGACAGGGGTAAGTCTGCGGATTTACAAAGCTATAATTAGGGGTTCGATTCCCCTCGATAGACACAGCAAGTAGCCCGATGTGGCTTTGCTGTAAGAAAAACAAACACACGTGTTCGACAAATACAAAGTTTTCCTGAATATCTTATTGTATATCTGTGACAATATGAAAGTTGTAAAACCCGATTGAAAGTAATGTTCTTGCCATGGTTTAATTTTTTTTTAAATATTTCAATCAGTTTGGTAATAATGTTGAGTAACAGGTCTATTCCTTAGTTGTAAGGGGTGAGTTTACGTACTTTCAACGCTAAAATTTGAAGTAGATTCACAGTGGTGACTAGAGCAAAAATAGCCTACTATGTAGTTTTGTGCTAAAAAAAAACCCATAAACTAATGGGCCAGCGATCTTGTTTTACACGTTAAAATAATGAAAAGAAACTGTAAAATGGCAAGCCTTATACTTTTTGTGTTCATAAATCATTAATTTACTATACATTTGGATACACTACAAGGTGAGCTAGTGTATTGTCTTATTGACTTTCGATGGTTTCAGTTGTTATGGAGGAAAGTCTTTTAATGACAAAGCGTGATTACAAACTGTTACGTTTGTCACAGTATAATAATATTAAGCATTGATGGAAGGAGATGCAAAGTGGTGGTTCTTGTCTTGGCATGCAGATTATACACTCAGAGATTGAAAGTATAAGACGCTGTTACAAGAAACTTCTGTGCTGCTAAAGGCAGTTCGACCTGGGTAGAGGGGACCTGGAGGCAAATCCCCCAGAAAAAAAATAATTTACAATTGCTATATACATCAAATATGTAAAAGTGAGGATGATATTTTCCCTGGTTCACACGCATCTGTTAATTTTTTTGTTTTTTAAAGATATTTTAAATACTGCACTCTATTCGATAAGTTAAGATTTTTTCGAAAGGAAGAGTGTATTTCAACTACACTATGTCCATCACATTAGTATTCAGAATGCTAATTATTTAAGGAGTTTGTAAAAAAACAGTTGTTACAAGTTATATAATTTCCTCCCTTATTTTGAGTAAATCGAAACGATTATAAAAAGGGGCTTCTATGTCACGTATTGTTTCTGATTCTTGCTTGCAAAACTTAAAAGTCGGACATAAAATGCGACTGTTTTTGCTTTTATATAAATTTTTCACATGCAAAGGACTAGAGTTTGATATATTGTTTGTCTGTGTCACTGGGGGGCGTTTGATAAATACTTTCTTATACTCTAAAAACTAATTGATTTTTTGTTTATAATAATATTTCAGAGCAGCAGTACTTGTCACTGAAGTAGAAATACCGATAACTAGGGTGCATTTTATCAAAAAAGATTTAATACCTTAAACAATTATAAAAGCTCGTAAAATTGAATGAATTAAAACTTCTTTCGAGAAATTCTACTCGACATTTTAGACATCTAATTAACCAGGACTCTCAGCTTTTGAATCGCATAATGTTCAACATTTCAATCGTGGGGCATTATAATTTTACAGTTAACCCACTATTCTTTGATAAACAGAAGCCCAGGAGTTGGCTGTGGGTTTGTTTTTTAATTTCGCGCAATTTTTTTGTTTTTGAATTCCGTGTAATGCTACTGGAGGGCTATATGCGCTAGCTGTCTCTAATTTAGCATTGTAAGACTAAAGAAAAGGCAGCTAGTCATCACCGCCCACCGTAAACTCTTGGGTTACTCTTTTACCAACGAATAGTGGAATTGACCGTTACATTATAGCGCCTTCATGGCTGAAATAGAAAGTATGTTTGGTAGAACGGGTTTTCAAACCAGCAATCCTCAGATTAAAAGTCAAGTGCCTTAACCGCCTGGCCACACCGGGCCTTTGCTTCGCGCAAAGCTACACGAGGACTGTCTGCATTAGCTGTCCTTAATTTGACAGTGAAATACCAGAAGAAGGCGGCTAATCATCATCACTCACCGCCAACTCTTGGCCTATCCTTTTTATCGATCGTAGGCTTTACCGTCAAATTATAACGCTTCTCTAGTTGAAAGGGTAAGCATGTTTGGTGTGACGGGAATTCGAACCCTCAGATTTCGAGTTGAATGCCCTAACCATGTGATCTTCCTGGCTGTTGGTACTAGATAATTAAAAAAAATCTTTTTAAGGGCAATTTTTTGCTTTTTCAGTACTAAAATATATACAAAACATATGTTTTAAGTTTTCAAAACCTCACACTCCATAACGCTTTCATTAAAATAATTGTTATTGAGATAGAAAAAAATACGTTTTACTCCAAGAAGACAGTCGAGTTAAACAAGAGGGAATCCTCGATATCCGGCTGTAATTAGATATCAATTCGTTGAAGAGACGGAGCTAAGAGTTAAAAGTTTGTACCTTAAAAACAAACAAACCTCAGTCGCAGCTAAAAGGTTTGTTTAAAAGCCATTTGGTCCGGCATGGCCAAGCGTTAAGGCGTGCCACTCGTAATCTGAGGGTCGCGCCAAACATGCTCGCGACGTAAAAGAGTAGCCCGAGAGTTGGCGGTGGATGGTGATGACTAGCTGCCTTCCCTCTAGTCTTACACTACTAAATTAGGGACGGCTAGCACAGATAGCCCTCGAGTAGCTTTGTGCAAAATTAAAACAAAAAAAAACAAATTTGAAAGCCATTATTGGTAAGTACATGGGTCTAAAGTAATCTAACTTTCTAGAAATCATCTTGACGTCGAATTCCATTTTTTTATTGTTTTAACTTAATATTTGAAACTGTTTATGCAGGATCTCTTCCGTAACGATCAGCGAGGTAGTATTTTTGGGCGGCAAGTCAAGATATGGTGAATTATAGTAATTGTTTTTTGGATGTGTGGCGCATACTATTAAAATTTCGGAACTTCGATGGTAACATATTTCAGCCAGGAGTTACGTACAAAGATACCATGGAAAAGCCATACCACCTTGAGAGTAATGGTCACAAACACGAATTGATTATCCATCTATTTCTTTTTATTTATTCTAAAATCGAATTACGCGACCCTTCTTTATCGTCTGTTTGAGATAAGAAGCCTTTTCCTCGACCTGTCACTATTATTATAGTCAGCACCAAACCTATTTTTGCTTGATACCGCAACATGTTTGGGCTTAACAGATGGATTCACCAAACGAGGGCTGCCAAAAATGTTCATCGTGATCATACCCATAACGGTTGCAAAGTTTGCAAGTCGTACACTACGAAACCTTATAATAATGGTGATTGATAATGGTAACTACAGAGTTGTCCAGTCATAAGCCGGCAAATGTTTGCCCAATTTGAATTTTTTGAAGTATTATCATCACACCTCATCGTATAGTACATTCTAAGTAAGTTTAACTTAACTTGGTCAAACTCCAGATGTTTTAAATTAATCTCTGCCATTGTGTTACCTCATGTTGAAGAAGAAATCCTATTTTAACTGTTTTATTTATTTGTGAAATCATGTCATGCAATGAGTAAAACTTTGGTTAAGGGTTTTAACAATTTAAACATGGAAAACACGGAGACTAACCAACCAGGCCAGAGTTTGACATTCTGATCAAAGGGAAGGCAATCAATCAGTAAAAAATATTCATCATAAGGGTTTTATCTGAATCTTTAAGCTGAATAACAAAAATTACTGTCACTGTTTTATAAATCGAGACAACTGAAAGTAGCGTCACATCTCTCCATGGCCAAGCGGGTTAAAGCGTTCGACTCGTAACCTGAGGGTTGCGGGTTCGAATCCCCGTCGCACCAAACGTGCTCGCCCTTTCAGCCGTGGGGGCGTTATAATGTTACGGTCATCCCACTATTCGTTGGTAAAAAGTAACCCAAGAGTTGGCGGTGGGCATTGATGACTAGCTGCCTTTCCTCTTGTCTTACATTGTTAAATTAGGGACGGCTAGCGCAGATAGCCCTAAAGGAGCTGTGCGCGAAATTCAAAACCAACCAAACAAACTCTCCATTCCCGTGTTGTTCAGTTTGTTTTCGCCCCCCAGGGGCTCAGCGGTATGTCTGCGGACTTACACGCTAAAATCCGGGTTTCGATACCCGTGGCGGGCAGAGCACAGATAGCCCATTGTGTAGCTTTGTGCTTAATTCAAAACAACAACAACATCAGTTTGTTTTCAACTAAGCCCAAAGCTACCTAATGGTGTGCTTGTGCACTTCTCACCGCTGGTATTCTGCAGAACCCGAGTTTTAGTAATATAAAGTTCTCAGGTTTACCGCTGAGCTAACAGCTAATTACTATGATATTTAACATGTTTTATCATTATTTAATCTGACGTCATTTGTGTTAAAGTTCTTATTAATTAAAATTTTGTTTTATTTTAAACGTTAAAGCAGTGAGAGATGTACAACAACAAGACTGGGGACAGATAAACAGTCTAAGGAATTTAAAAAAAAAAACAGAAGAAAATCTTGCTGATGACTTTAATAAGTTACACATAAGTGAAGTTTTGAAAAAAAAATCTTAATAACGCTGAAGAAATGGGACCTTTGGGGAAGAATAGCACCAAGGAAGCCCTCACCAAACAAGTTGAATATAATTGAGACTAACTTTTGTAAAAGGTCATCTATCTTGGTCTTTAGAGCAGTGGTACAAGGTACAGGCGAATATAAATTTGAACAGTGTGGTTCCAACTGATGTGCATATGTTTGCCGATGAGTCAATGAGGGGTTGCAGAATGACTGCGTTATGACAACAGTCAAGCTTTGTAATAGTTTTGGACGCAATAACTGTGGATGATGCTGTCCATCTTCATAAAATTGACCTAACCAATGATCAGCATGAGTACGATAGTATAATAACTCATCATGCTGTATTATCTGAAAAGAAAATGATTTTATATTTCAAGAAGACAATGATCCAAACACTCTTCTACGAAATGTCGCGCTTATTCGGCAAAAAAACCCTACAAAAAATAACATCAGGAGATACCCAGCAAATAGTCTGACTGCCACAAACTTTAGAACTATACCACATAGAACAAAACTGAGATATGCTAGACTCCATTTTTGACAAAAGTATAAACTGTGCTAAAGAAAGCTTCTGGACACAGCTTCATAATAATTTAATCAAATTACATGATACACTTTGAGGAGAATACACAATAACAATTCCACAAACGGTCCAAGCTATTATGGATGTCAAATATTAACATTAAGTACATTATTTGTGCACTAATTTTGTAATAATTTACTGTATGATTAATTTCAAATAGTTACAAATTAATTTTTATAGCAAATCAATGGCTACTTTATGAGCAAACCTCATAAACTGATAATTGTTTAAATGTTCTGATACATTTTCACACTGCTGTATGCATACGTTGATCCAGTTTATTGGTCTGTCCCTATTTCACAAGTATGATGGACAGAGCAGATATGGTTTTACATATGCATGTTAGTTTCATTATTAAGTACCATGAAGAATATATCGATCAAGAGACAAACCTGTCTTCGTGCGTGTAGCTCATAGCAGTTACCACTACTGTAAAAATAATTTAAATTCCTCGCACATAGAATGTTGGAAACCACAAGTGAAAATTAGCGAGGTTACAAGATTAAGGCTTATACGTGTATAAAACATCTGTTATACATACTGACTACACTCAAGTTTTGTTCCTATAACAAATGTTTCTGCCCACCACGGATATTGAAACCCGGTTTTTAGTGTTGTTAGTCCGCAGACGTATATGACCATAAGTTATTGTTTGTTTTTGAATTTCGCACATAGCTACTCAAAGGCTATCTGTGCTAGCCGTCCCTAATTTAGCAGTGTAAGACTAGAGGGAAGGCAGCTAGTCATCACCACCCACCGCCAACTCTTGGGCTACTCTTTTACCAACGAATAGTGGGATTGACCGTAATATTATAACGCCCCCACGGCTGAAAAGGCGAGCATGTTTGGAGCGACGGGGATTCAAACCCGTGACCCTCGGATTAAGATTCGAAAACCTTAACCCACCTGGCCATGTCGGGCCTCCATAAGTTATTAATCTGAGTTAATAGTTAGCAGCTTTTGCTTCTTTACTTTTTATGTTTTTGTGTAAACTTTGTCATGCTTTGTCACAGCCTCTTTAAAGACTGTATTGAAAGAATGAATACTCTGTGTAGTCAGATATAGGTTAACTTTATCTTTCTGCACTGATAATACACAATCAAATGAGAAAATATTTGTGCTAATAACCACATTAAAGAGTAAAAGTTTTTAAATGTTCTATAATACTCTGTAAAAAATAAGGTTTTACTTTAATTAATGTTAAAAATATATTACAACCGTATTACTTAACTATAGAAACATTTTTAACGACTCGCTAGATGGCGGTTTTAGCATTACCTAGTTTCCGTGGTTTCCGGGAATAATTTAGGCTCTTCTGGATGTTCGCTCTCTGTCGACAACACCAGTTCGATCTTCTACGCGATTGAACTTAGTAGATCTTGGATGAAGATGACGAATAGAGTTTCTAGCATTTGAATCTCATGTAGAGAGTTACAGATGTCAACTCAGCGAGATTTAATCTTTCGCATGATATTTCTGCATGTAAGATCTGAACGGTAACTACTGACTTTCTGTAACTAAATTAATGGCTCTTGTACCATGTGCAGCGTGCGAAAGGAAAGAAAGATCTTCAAAACCTATAATGTTAATGTTCACACTGCAGTTTATACACATCTGATAAGTAATCTGAGAAAAAGAGCACTTGCATTTCTGAGACTTTCAACTGATATTCAATGATTTATAAAAGGTGAGATTTTAATTTTAAGGCTTAACAGAAGTCAAAGATTAAACTACATTCTGTTATTCTATATTATCTTAGTTAATCTCTATATAATTCATTTACTATTAGCTACAGGTAGTGGTTTTTGTAATATAAGGTTTCAAAATTATTTTTATTATGAAACTTACCTAATAGGCTGCGACATATGGAGGGGATTTCTTTTGATAAAAAAAAGAATAAATCACGTGCTTTGAATTGTTCAGTTACTGCAATAACGTATACATACAAAATATAAACAGAAATTAGGTAGTGATGTTTTATTTACAATAAACCCAGAAAATATAACTTGCTATGTGTAACTGTTTTAAAGCTCTCTATATCAATACCCAAAGATTATTTTTTGGTATAACCTTTCATAATTGTAATATGTTAATAAGTAATTCTCAACTATATAGTCTTAAGTACATATTTCTTCATAATATATAATTTGTATAGTTTATGTATATATATATATATATATTCATATATATGTAATTACCTGCAGCAAAGACTCCAAGGATTATTCATATATTCTTATAATCAATGTTTATAATTAGGTATATGAATATAATTCATATACGTTATCTCCTAACTTTCCATATAAAATTATTTTTATTGTACTTACTACTATTGCCTCCTTAATGGATCAGAGGTAAATTTTAGGGCTCATAGTGCTAAAAATGGCGGTTTGATACCCACAATGAGTAGAACATATATAGCCCATTGTGTAGCTTTGCACTTAACAACAAACAAACACAAGTTATTACCAATAATACCTTGATATATAAGCATGAAGAATTTTTGTTATTTTTCAAAATAAAATTCATACTAACACACATACAAACATTTATATACAAGTTAATCGGTTTTAATGTTGTGAAGTTTCCAGAATTGAGGACAGTTGCTCATGACTGTGAGTGTGCTCACTCGTACGCTAGAAACTGTTTTTGTGTGCGATTGTCCTCGCTGGTTTGAAAGTGAAAATTTCTTTAATGTCAGAGTTGTGTGCCTAAAGTTTCATTCATATGATCTTTGTCTTATGTTTCACCAATAATTAGAATTATTCCATATGATTAATTATTATCATAAATAACATTACTCGTTGCAGATGTATATTTCTTCATTTTATTTTTTTTCATAATATCTATCGTACCCTAATAGCTCAGCGGTAAATCTAAGGGCTTATAACGCTAAAAATCGGATCTCGATTCCTGCGATGCTCAGACCAGAGATACTCCACTGTGTATTTTTGCACCTAACAACAAACAGACATTTTGTGACACATGATTTTATATTCTAACTTTATCTCTTACTTTATTACAATTCTAAAAGAAATAAGATAATTAGCTATGATACAGTTAATGTGTGAGAATGTGACTTAAAATATTCCTTTTTCTCGGTTGTTACCGCCTGTATTCAACATTCTACAGAATTTCAAAGTTCTCTTTCTTCTCTTCGCTTCTACTTTGATAGTAGACGAAAAAAAACAACAACTGAAATTTCTACTATCAGTACGTTCAATTTGTTAATATTTTCTTCTCTCTCTCTACATTTTGTTTATATTCTAAACAATTCGTTTCTAGGGAGAAGTTGGTCTCTCTGATTTTCTAAGTAAAATAACAAGCAAAACATGCTGGAAAAAAGTTACTTCCAACAGTGAAAATTTATGACTTACATATAAGTTTCAGAGAAAACTAGAAGTAGTTAATAATGTTTCCTTAACTTCAATATATCTTCAATGTAATGTATCTATTTATTTTCAAAACATATTGGAATATCGTTATATTCACACTTGTAAATTGTAACATTCATGCCACATGTTATTAATATGAATAAACAACGGTCAGGTAAGATCTTATGTATTACTAAATATTTTCTTGGAACCGTTCATTTTAATTTGTTAGTTATTTGCAAAAACAATATCCATAATGTGGTTACAGTTATAACAATGACTTAGAAATATTTTGTTATTAAGGTTAACCCGACAGATCTTTTATTAATTTCTCCTATGCAATAATTATTCTGATTGGTTCTGTTTGTTTGTAATTTTGACATGGCTCCAAATACCAGTAGTTATTCAGATAAAGTTAAAAAAAAAGAAATATGACCTCAAATTCGATTAATATAAATTTCCGTGTTTGGAGACACTAATTATCACATTGTAGTCATGGGCCGTGCATAATTATCATGGTGAAAAACGTATATAATTATTGTTCTATAAGTATTAAGTGTGTGAATTATTCTGCATTGTTGCTTTTAATGCCATGAAGTCCCATTGTTAGTAAATATTTTATATTGTTTCAAGTTTATGAAGCCCTATTGTTAGCAAGTATTCTACATTGTTTTTCAATTCATCAGGCCTCATTCTTAGGAAATATTCGACAATGGATTATCAGTGTCACAAAGCCACATTAATAGCAAGTATTCTGTTTTTTTCTTCTTTTTAGCTAATCAAGTCCCATTGTTAGCAGATATTCTACACTGTTTCTTTCATTGCCATCGGGTCCCACATCATATTACATTGCCACACAATGCTTGTTTTTCTTATTACATGGCTTAAACTATATTACAATAAATTTTGCTCCATTTTCATTAAAGTTTGATTTATTGACTGATCTTAGTAACAGATGCAGGAACTGAAACTGGTTATAACTGAATCTCATTAGATAAATTTGATTTATTTCTGTTGATCTTGCAAGACTCGTTTAAAGAGATTGAAGATTGGTTTAGAGTTTTAATCCTGAATTAAAGTTATGGAGAAACTCTTATTAAATAAAAATTACCATCTAAAATATTCGAGTAACATTGGTTTTAAAATGATATATTTACTATGATCTCAGTGATGAAAAGAATTAGAAAAACTGTAGAATATTTAAAGTGTAGTTACAGTTTCTTGTTCTCACATTTATTGATGAGTCTGGTTAGGAAGTTGAAGAAATGTGAATAAATAGCTAGACCACGTTTAGTTTGCTCTTTATCATGTAACAATTTATATTTCAACAGATCAGTAATTAATGTTCTTAAAAATAGATAAATTAATACAGGTGAATGAGTTTGTTGAAAATTTTATTTGGACTTAAATTATGTTATAAGAACACTTTTATGTGTTATAATTGTTGGTGTTTTTCATTTCACAAGTTAATCATAACATAATAAAAAACCTAAACCTTATATCACGTTTCGGCGGGAAAATTGCTGCAGATAAATTTGTAGACACTAAGTAAAAACAACTGATTTACAACAGAAGTTTCAATGCATTGAATTAAGCTGTAGCAGTTAGTACACGCGATAGTCTGCATTTACAAACGTGTATGTAAATTGCATGAGAAATTTGAAGAAACTAAAGCATCATTATAGTAAACGTAGATACTGGATGACCTAAATTAGAGCAAATTAGTTTTTAATAATTATGTATTAATTTTGGTTTACATTAATGACTGAACTGAATTAAACAAAATAATTAACAAGTTCAATATAACTATCATTAAATCAGTTGTTATAAGAATGAGAACGAATTGAATTTAAACAGTACAAAAAACAATTACCATGTTACAAGCAATGTTCATACAAATAAACTAGAATTAATATTAAGAAAATAAAGTAATCTTGTTGTAGAAAGCTATTACAAAGAAGTAAACTCACCATGTTAAGGTAATTATTACAATAAACTGAGCACGTTTTACTTTATTTACTTTATTTCTTTATTTCTTCGCTTTTCCATTAATGTTTTGCTTGTTAAAACTTTGGATTTTCTGAGTTAGTGGTATGTACGTATGAGTATTTAGTAACAGGAATTAAAACAGAATATAATCATAGAGTTTGTGGTTTGCACCAGTTCCCATTTCCTTAATCAAATAGAAAGTTAAACCTCCTAAGTCGAAATAGTAATGCGTTTTTTTTTAATTAGAGCAAGTAAAATTCGATCGAGCCTTACATGGCTAGGTGATTAAGGCACTCGACTCGTAATCTGTGGATCGCGGGTTCGAATCCCTGTCACACCAAACATGCTCGCCCTTTAAGCCCTAGGAGCGTTTTAATTGTCCAGTCAATCCCAGTATTCGTTGGTAAAAGGGTAGCCCAAGAGTTGGCGGTAGATGTGATGACTAGCTGTCTTCCCTCTAGTCCTACACTGCTAAATTAGGGCCAAATAGCTCTCGTGTAGCTACGCGCGAAATTCAAAACAAACCAAACTAAAGCTCGATCGGTATATTTGATTTTTAAATTAAATCGTTCGAAAGATTTTACTCGCATTTGACAAAAGTCATGATGAAATCTTAAGAAGTGACTTTTACGAAGCTTATGATAAAATTATAACTGCAACAATAATGGTTACTCATAATCTACTAAACATGCTTATCGATAATGCGTAGCAAAATAACGAATTATTTACATTCTACCCCATCTAGTGGAACTTATACAAAGAAAGTATATTAAGCATTTTAAATAGCTAGTCAATCCATGACCGCAGCTTGAATACTGTCAGTGACTATGCAAAATATTTTCATTTTGAGTAACATAAACCAACCTATAATTTCAGGTCTGATAGCCCTTGAAATACCAAATAATCTCTCATGACATTCAATAATTTTGATTAGTGTTTATGACAAACAAAATTCAATTCCTGCGTCATTAAAAGTCTTTTAAATAAAACCAGTCACATTGAACTTTTCCTGGCCATATGACACCATTTAATACACTTAAACTCGAGTAACACACAAGTGAAAAAATTATTGTTAATGCGTCTGATATCGCTCTGGGAACCTGTTATTGAGACTCATGCTATACGCAGACATTAATGATTTATTTTAGACATACTGTAACTTCTCAAACTGAGTTAATTTAGGAAACGTCCACAAATAAAATCTGCCATAAATAAAACCTAGACCCAATTTGAAGCTTTGGCTGTAATAAAACTGCCAGGCGAATGTAAAACACGACCTTTCTGGTAATCCACTTTGATCCCAATGGATTTGCCTCAGAGTCTCATGTCATCGAGAGATATCCGTGTAGCAATGACGGTTAATTTTATTAGGAAAACGGATATGTTTTTGTTGTTATGGATATTCAATTTCTCTTTTATACGCACGAACTCAACATATCTTTTAGTGTTTTCACTGGATCGGATATAACTCTTCCAGAAATAGACAAGTCATGTTACTGAATTTCGCAGTACAGTGTTCCCTCGCCACTTCGCGGGCTCGGCCGACCCCCACATATATATATATATTTACATATATACAAAATAATAAACATTAAATCTAAAATATAGCATTAAATACCATTAAAATATTAAAAATAAATATAATTAATAGTGTAAAGAAAAAAAACAGGTATATTTTGAGATATAAACATATATTTGAGTTTATAACAGCGTAAAAATGGAAACAGAACCAACTGGAAAGGCTACAGATGTACGCATTGTGCGTCTGGGAAGGCTACACGAGATCAGCTTCATGGCGTAGCGATGTGCAAGACGGGCTATTATTGGTGCAGAAATGAAAGACGGCCAATGACAGCTACTCATTTTGATTGTATTTCACCATTGCTACATGTCTTCAAAATGTTCATAAGGCATTGCAAGAGATGAAGCCCTGCACCGTTAATGCAAGCTGGAAGAAGTTGTGGCCTGAGGTTGTGCACGACGACAAGGGATTCACGTCTGAAGAAATCCAACACTCGGCTGTTCAAAAAGCTGTGCAATTAGCTTCGTTAATCAAAGGTGAAGGATTTGCCGATATGACGAAGGAAGACGTAGATGAACTGATTGACTTAGAATCCGAACCACTCGCCGACCAAGACTTAGAAGCACTGACGAAGTCTGCTGCCGAGGAAGACGACGAAGAGGAAACACCGAAAGAAGCCGCGGAAACAATCGAGCAAAGTAGATGGTTGTTAGAGCGGTTAGGTAAATTAATGAAACTAATTAACGAAGTGAAGGAATGCTCATAGGAATGGGACAACGATATGGTTCGAACAGTACAATTTTGCAATAAAATAGAAGAACTGATGATTCCTTATCAAATGATTTTCGATAGGCTAAAGAGGCAGAGAAAACAACTGCCAATAACAATGTTTTTCCAGCCGAGCAAGAAAGAAAGGGTACCGGTGGCAAGTACTGTTCCTGAAGTTGTAACGACCGACGAAGAAATTGCCGATTCACCTTCCACAGAAAAGGAAGTGGTGTTCCCCGAAAAGACACCACCTGCTGAAGATATGTAATTTTTAATTTTAAGCCTTAATATCTTAATAATTGTTCTTATTATTTCAGCAATAATGAACAGTATTGTAATGGGAGGGTTAAATAGTTGTACAGGGACGGTTTTAAAAGTCTAAATGCACCTAAATATATACGTAAAAATCGGCGATCCCACTTCGCGGAAAATCTCCTTTCGCGGTGGGTTTTGGAACGCATCTACCGCGATACACGAGGGAATACTGTATACGATATATTCTTATAACACAGGTTTGGGTCGTGGGACAATTAGTGTAGTAGCTTTCGTTGTCACGATACACTCTCTCGCGTCGTATTTCACTAAGTGACTAAGGGCTAAGTGTTCACCAGGAAATACTTTTTAACAACTCAAATTATCACAAATATGCGAAATGGTTTGTTATTAGAAACTCAATTTTATTTTTTTTAACAAATGCGAGTCTCCAATAGGTGTTGTCCGTATATCAAGGATAAGCGAATATGATCTATTAAAGGCTGTATTCAACTGTGAAAGGGTTAACTTATTGTTATATAAAGTACACGATTTAGCTTTCACTAATCAGGGGTAAGCATATATAATCCACTAACTGGTGTTTAGACCATGAAAGGGTTAACTCGCTAAAATACAGACTGAGTTTTAATAATAATAAAGTGTTATGCACATTAAGCATATTGCGTGTTTGTGTTTTCTTAGAGCAAAACCACGTCGGACCATCTGCTGAGTCCCCTGATTTTAGCATTGTGAATCCGTAGACTTCGGGGGACAAGCATATTGCTTATGCAATGTTTCCTGTTAGTTCAGATATTCGAATTCTGTTTTCCTGCATGATGTATGACAGATATCTCAATAAGTTTCCTTTCATAGTTTATATAAATGTTATTTATGCGATCTCTGGCGGTCACGCAAATGGTTGTTTATTTCGTAAGCAACAAATATAGCTTTAGAATACTTATGATTACGTTTATTTATATAAATCACAGTAGGGAGTAGTTTTGATAAAAGTCTTAGGAAACATAAAAATAAGTAGATAATCGAGGATCAACCTTAGTTTTTTGGACGTAAAAAACATAAAACAAACTTTTTTGTGATCTCTAGACAAATTATTCTTTTATCTATTTAACCTATTTTTGTTTTGTTTTTTTAAAGTTTCTCTGGCTAAAGAGAAATTGGAAGCAAGAAACTTGTTTCGGCAACTATTTCTTTTGCGTTGTCATAGTAACTATATGTCGTCTTGTTAGTGGCTTGGTCATAAGTATTTGAGAAATCAGTGCCGCGCTTAACATTTGAGACGTTGGTAGAATGACTGTGCGTGTGTGTGTAAACCCTTTCGTTGATAAAACTATTAGTTGAATGTTGTGGTTTCCAGATTCCTGATCTAAAACATCTATTATAATTTGATGCTAACACTACTCTTTCAATTATACTGTTCCATTAGCTTAGCATTTGGATTTACTCCTTTTGACAACTGTAGCGCCAGTTCCTCTGTTAACTAGTTTTGGTTCGGTAGAGTGTAACAGTTTTACTTGTACTATTTGTTCTGCTCTTCTTTGTGATTCAAAAAACAGTTGTTTTATTATATTGCCATTGTACAAGATTTAAAAGAATATTTGCCAGCCCCTGATTTTTAAGTGGCTTCAACTACAATTGTTGTGGATGTTTTTCTTGGTTCTTCATCAGTTATTCAAAACATTCAACACAAAGTTAGATCCGTAAGATGTAGTAATACGGAGACCTAATATGGTATCGTTTTATACACGATCAGTGATGAAAACGTCACGTCTCAACTTACTATTCAACTGTGGTTGTGTATGTATCTTTTCGGCTACACTCTCAGAATGTTGGAGTTGTTTAAAAAAGCAAAAAATTATAAGTTTTCTTCTGATTTTTAATTTTATTAATTAGCGTTTTTCTTTCTGTATCTTATAATGATTTTGTTTGTAGTCAATTTCAAATCAAATTTTTCTATTCTTTTGTAAAACTAAACCCGTAAGAAACATATATGTAAATTTAAGTTAAAGTTGCGAAAGAAAAAAGATAAGCAAAAGGAAAAATAATTATTTTCCTGAATATCAACTGACGGTTTTGATAATCAACTTAGCAGTTGTAAATTACGTATATCCTTCTTTCTTGTCTACCGGTGGGTCAACGTATTTGTTGAGACAGCAGTAAGTTTCTGGATTTACAACCCTAAAATCAGGGGTTCAATTCCCCTCGATGGACGCAGGAGATAGCCAGATATGACTTTGCTATAAGAGAAATACAGGCACAAATAATTACAACGCTAAAATCTGGAGCATAGTTCTTGTTAAACAAAGTGTAGATGGCCTATTGTGTAGCATCACTGTAAAGCAGAGAGAAACAAACAAACCTTTTTTCATCCTTAACATAAGTTAATCATTAGTTGTTATTTCTGCTAAAAAATAAAACAAATTCTAAAGTAGAATAATAAATCGTTAGTTAATAATTGCCCCCCAGTGGCTCAACGGCATGTCTGCGGACTTACAACGCTAAAAACCGGGTTTCGATACCCGTGATGGGCAGAGCACAGACAGCCCATTGAATAGCTTTGTGCTTAATTCAAAACAACAACAACAATAGTTAATAATTGACCTCATTCAGAGAAATAGACCAAAAGGGTGATAAATAAAGTCTTTATGTCTTTTTTTTCTGTCATGAAATACAGAAGTCATAGTTTATAACTGTAAAGTGAAGTACTGTTTGTGCAATATTTTCTTCTACTTTCTTTCACACAACAACTCTAAATTAGGCTTCACAATTGGCTGTTAAAGTACTCTTATAGTTATAGTGGGCTGAAATTTAGACATGAAGGATCATAAAATCTACAGTATGCTTATTTATACTGATTTAAGATTGGTCGTTTATGCAATCGTTATAATAGAACTTTGCATTGCTTGGAACGATGTATAAGTGGTTAAATTACTGATAAAAATGTATGATCAATATTTAAAATGAGATAAAAAAGGGTCGCCATTTTTTCACAATAATTAAAATAAAAATTCCTTAGTATATTTTAGATTTATACTGGCTGTCAAATTGTTGGTGTTTAACAGTATTTAGGTTTTGACTGGATGTCAGAGTCATTGATATTGCACAGTAGTTACAATATAACTGAGTGTAGTCAATGTTTCACAATAACTAGGTTTTCATTGGACATCATAGTCGTCAATGTTTCTTGCTAGTTGGGATATGATTGACTGTCAGTCATCAGTGTTTTAAATTTGTTAAATGTTGACTGGGTACAAAGATCGACAATTGACAGTAGTTGAATATTGACTAAGTGTCAAGTTGTTAATGCTCGATAGTAGTTAGATTTTTGACTGGATATAAATATTGTCAATTAGATATTGACTAAGTGTCAAAGTTTTTTAATGTTTGATAGTAGTTAGATTTTTACAGGGTACAAAGATTGTCAATTAGATATTGACTGGGTGTCAAAGTTGTCAATGCTTAAATTTTAAATATTTTCAAAATAAAAAATAGAACAAATAAATCATTTGCTCTACAACCAAATTCTTCGTTGCGAATATAATGATATATTACATGAGTTGTATTGCAAGTATATTTGAACCTTCAAAATAACGTATAAATAAGTTATTAGATGTGTCTACCTAAATTACTTATTTCACTCATCTGTATTTATTTTGTAATCTCCATTTGGTCGATGTTTATTGTTTGTTGTTTACAATACGATCGGTTGTGTATGTTATTTTCCGTTCGGTTTTCTTGAACCTATGTATCCTCAGTTCAAGATAGGTAGGAGTAATGTCTGAACTCGGTGTGTTACCAAAAATCTGGCTTTTAAATAATAGGTAATAAAAAAAAAGTAGCATACTAAAACAAAAGAATAATGAAGCTTTAGTTGCTTACAAAAGTAAGTGATAGACACAAAAGTATTTGGTGTTTGTTACTGATCGTTCATTATTACTCACATTCAAACTTTTTTGATTTCCAATTGCACCTTTTAAAAAAGTTTGAAGATACTACATAGCGTGCATATTTACTTCACCTTTATTTTGCTAGTACAGTAGTAAACATCTGATTGCTTGACATTTTCTTTGATAAATAACCTTTTGTATATCTGGAAACTGAACATCTGCCGGGTTTATATTTAATTCTTCAAATTGTAGCTGTTTGATCGTCTTGCGTGAGTGTGGAGCAAACTAAAGGCTTATGGGTTACTTATACATGTTGTGAATTTCCATTCATTTAGCGTGTGAATATATAGATCCTCATCCCAAGGGTCCAAGAAAATAAATAATCGCTTAATTGCATTTCCAGATGTATTAAACATTGCTATGATGATGAATTTGGAAAAACTCCTATACCCAACTAATAGCACTAAAACAGTCACGTGCTGTGCCCAATCCAAACTTTATTATAAGTATTTACATACATCTATCTATTCATGTAACAATCGCTGATCGTATTAAAGAGCAAATTTACATAGTGGATTATCTGTGCTCTGCCCACCACATGTATCGAAGCTCAATTTATAGTGGTATAAGTCCTTACATATCGTTGCGTTACTGGGGAGCTGTAAAAATCTAAATATTAATATTGTAATTGTTTTTTTTTTTGTCTGTGTAAGTAACATATCTTTGTAAGGAACATCAAAAACTATATGCTTGCTAACAGATGTTTGATATTTTATTTGTTTTATTGGATGAGTCTCCTACAGAGTTATAGTATGAAAGCAGCCACGCAAACATTGAGTTTGTATTTGGAAAACATTCCACACAATAATTTCAATAAACTTCTTGTTTTTACAGATATTCAATCTTTGGAACCACTGAATATCCATGTTTATAAAATCGTCCCTCATTCTGAAATCCGAACTCTTTAATAATAATATATCAAAATATTCCCCATGGAAACAGCAACGGTATAGAGGCTTTCTAGGATTACAAATGGATTTCATTCAATCGCTAATGGTAGTGGCGCAGTTAAGCATAATGAAAACGATGGAAGACAACAAAACCACGACTTCTGAAAGAAAGTCTGAAATTCTGAACATTCGTCATTAGGTGTCATTTCAACAAGGAGAACTTTTCGTGACTTAAAGATATTTTGCTGACGAAAAACAATTCCGGTGAAATAGGCTTCTATTCAAGAATAGAATATTCTATTATAAGAGTTTATAATATGGCAGGAAATGCGTTGACCACATGCGTACCTGCTGAAACGAGTAACAGGCCTACGCCGCAAGGCACTGGATATGATTGCAATCTTAAATATACTGCTAAATCTTCTTTATATTGGAACTCAAACTTCAGCTCAAACTTTTCCGGCCAATCTGTTTTAAATGATGTAAGGAGCACAAGTGACAAACAAACTATGTCTCATCATAAAAATGTGGCTGACAAAGAAAAAGTAAATACTGAAGATATAAAAATAACTTATACCAGTTGTGAGCGCTGTAAAGGTGAGAAAGATTTTGTGAATAAAAATTAAATATTTTATCCTAGTGACATATTAAGACATTATACACGTAAATAATAGTGATATATAATTAGCTTTGCCATCAAAATTTTAGATGCTGTTTAAGAAATGTAACGCATCATGAGTAACATAAACCAAGTAAAAACTGTGATATAAATAATTCAAAATTAAACAGATTATTGTACGATAATATTTTAAAATTACATTATCAGTTGCAATATTGAATTATCTTTTTTCTTTCGATAGCATTTTACTGACAAAAGCACATTATTAGGTACACTTTGCGCATGTCTGGTGTGTTACATCTAATTGGTTGGCACTTTTTCTTTGTTTATTTGGTAGCAGCTGAGCTGAAAACTGGAGCAAAACTAACTGTTAGTTTATAACAAGTGTTTTGAATTCCAAATAAAAACTATGAAATGAGATAGGTTGTCAATTGTTTGATTTAATCATTATTATAAGCAACATTTTAAAAATTAAAATGTTATTTTTTAACAATAGTTAACGACGAGGAACATATTTAATGCGGCTTGAATTAGGTATAATGTAATAACTTACAAATTAATGCATCAGGTTTCACTAACGTCCACATTGCATTACCAATTTCGTCGAAAAAATGGAGGACAGATTGTCTGTAATAACTGAATGTTCTCAAAACCACGCAACTTGTTAGAGACAAGCATGTAAGTTACAAAAAAACAAAATGAAAGATAGCTGTGGGATATTTATTTAATCAATGAAACTTAAGGTCTATTTGTGTTGATTTATGTGTTGTATATTTTATGATGATAACATCGTGGACAGATACCATTTGCTTGACATTATAATTTTATTTAAATACTGGAGATTGACATAGTTTGAAATTTATAATAATATATCTACGCGCACATAAGTAGCGTCCTCAATAACAGAAGGATCGATAAGACTGCATTGACATACCAGTGACTATGGAAGAAATGAGGGCCATAACATTATACTAATAACAGGGTTAATGAACCATTTACATTAAGTGAGCAGAAATAACTAGGCATATAAGCCAGAAGCTGACACAGAAACAGAAAAGATTTATTGGGTGAATTCTGTTGGCAAAAATCTGTCACCTACACAAAGCTGTCTATAATCGAGACTCTTACATAACTAGAATGTAACGTTTCGAAACTTTACCACAGGACGCTTTCATAATCACCCTTTCAAACTGTACCAGTCAAAAAACAGTTAAAAGTAAATTATATTTCTGTACGCGAATGTTGGTTAAGCGATCCAGAAAAGAAACCATCTTTCTCTCTAAGAAGGCCGAACAAACTCATGAGGACACAGAGACGAGTGTAAAGATGGCTTATTCCTACTTTCGAAATTATAGTTGTAGATGTAGGTTTGATATGAAAAAATATCTTAGTTGCAGATATTTGTAATTTGTCTCCCTCCACTATACAGGATAACAGTTTTAATAGGAAAAAAAAACAACTGAAATTTTGTACTTAACGTTTATTTTTTGGCAAGAAAACGAAACATTTGCCAAATGTTACATGAAACATTAACTGAAATCTTCAAAGTAATGTTTTATATTAACTCTATGCAAATAAAAAATACCAGAATCCTCCTTCTAATTGACAATCAAATGATTTTAAACATTTTTTCTCATTTATGTCAGACATCTTATTTTAATTTTTATCATTTGAGCGTCTTGCGGAGATAACAGTTCTTTTGAAAATTCTTTATTATGTACAGTTCTGTCTAAAAAGCAGGAGTAACCCACTTTAATCCCACTATATTTTGCCAAGAAAGGGTATTCTTTGTAAATACAATTATAAAACTTACTTCAATGCGTAAAAATATAAACCAAATAAGAAAGAAAAGGTCTGTGTAATAACTTCTTATAACCAATGAAAATTATTGAATTAGCATAATTTTATGTGACTTTAAAATATTCGAATAAAAAGTAAAAATAAATAATTTAATTTTGAATAATGAGAATCAGATCATAAAAGTGAATACATAAAATTTCTTTATAATAACCTACAGTAATAGGTTAATAAATTTTATGTCGTATTCTATCAGCAACATTGTTACCTTAGTAAAACAAAGTATTATAAAGTAATGAGAAGCCTCACAAACGACTGAAGAAAGACTGAGTGGAAATTTTAAAACATAAAAGAGATATAGTTAGTACTCTACTAAAGCTTAATATAATATAGAAACTAGTATGGAATATGTATCGACTTTTTTAGAAACTTTTACTTTAAAAATGTGTATTTTTTATTATTTGTTTAATTTGTTCACATAATTATTGACTATAATTTTATTAGTTTGCACTCATGAAGAGTCAAACAATCTAGAATTAAAACTAGCGCAACTACAAGAGAAGAACGAAAAACTGGGCCAATCTAATAAATCTCTCTATCGAGAGATAGAGGAACTTCAATGTTACAAAGAGAAAGTAAACAGTGAAGGAAATAAAGATGTTTCTTGCAACGTAAAGCGGTTGGAAAAAGAACTTGAGCACACCAAGGAAGCTTTAACAGGTTGGAAGTTTTATATAGATCGTTTACAAACAGATTACTTAATCTATTAGCGTACAGAAAAAAATTCAGTTCATATAGCATAATGATGTCAATATGCTATTCCACATAATGAGAAGTACACATGAACTGTCAACGATAAATATTTTAAAGCTAAATAACGGTGACAGTGGAACCCAAATTAACCTATAATGCTTAAAATGAATAAAAATTAACATCAGCCTCTTTTCGAAGGGCCTCCTGTTATAAAACCTTTACAGAACCACACTGCAGTCCCACAATACTGTGCAATCTAAAATAAAGTCTAGATCCACAATAATGGAATACCAACTTCATATGTCGTCTTTGGTCTAAAGTGTGAACTTTCCTCTAATCTGGATAACACTGCCAATAAGTTTCGTTCACGAAGTAAATCATATTATACCCTATGAATTTGTAACAAACGTTGAACAGAAATTTAGTTTTGTTCTGTTATCGTGGGTTTAAACGTATTTTGTAAATTAATTTCTAACGTAAGTGCACTTTATTAGTTTTGGAATTAAGATACATCGATTTTATCACCAACTTCTTGAACTTAATTTTATAAACTTATTACATAAAGAAATATTTGTGGGTGAATGACTGTTAGTTACAGTATACATACGAGTCTTACATGCAAAAACTTTCAAATAAACATAACCACCACACTGCATCAATCCTACTAGTCTCCCTAGACATTTACACTTTAAGCTATGTAACAGACTAGAATATCAGATGAGTAAGTATGAGGTGACAAGCTAACTGATATGAAACAAATCGATAGGTAACTTGAGAGTTAAGAAATCTATTATTACCTTTTAAACCTTAGCTAAAAATGTTTTGATTTTACAAATGTAAAAGTATATATATTTATTTTTATTTTTACATGAGTTTATTGGATTTTTAAAAATATCTTGGACTGTAAAGATTAAAGCTGAATCTCGAAATTTAGGTACTCATTTGATAAAGTTTGTATGATAATTTTATGCAGTTAAATTCATTCAAATAAAACACTTCTTGAAAATAGCATAAAGAGTTGAACGTCTACGCGAGTTTTTATTACAAAGTAGTCTGGTTTGTTTTTTGAATATCGTTCAAAGGTATTTGAGAGCTATCTGCGTTAAATGTCCTTAATCTAGAAGTAATAGACTAGAGAGAAGGCAACTGGTCAACACCACACACAGCTCCTTACCAATAAACTGTAGGATTTAGCACTACCTTATAACGCCTCCATGGACGAAAGGGAGAACATATTCAATGATGGGACTCGAACCCACAACCTAAACATTGTAAAAATTAAGAAGCACAATCAGTTATTTGATGTTTACAGCTCGACACTTTTTTATCGCAAGGTCATAGAAACGATTGTCAGGAATTTAAAGAAACAAACTCTACACCCAGTTTAACATAGGTTAAAACAAATTTTGTCAATTACAACTTTCGTATTAGAAATATTTTTAATACGATTAGAATTATTAATTCTAATTCTTTTTAATTAATTCTAATTTGTTTAATTCTGTATTATAATTTAAAGGAATGTATATTCATTTTTTTTCTAAATAAAAAATAGAATGTAGAAAATCGACTTTGATTTCCATTCGTGTTACATTTACTTGGTGTTTAGTGTGTATATGTTTCTGAATATTTATTCGTATTAATTTTAGATAAATATCGAGCCTGGTAAAACTGAGAATCGACTACTTCTTGTGTATAATGGAGGAATTTATGATGTTCTTATTACACGTTTTTGAATAATATAATCTATGTAAAAAATGCAAAATATCATTTTGGGGTTCTAATAGATGTTTTTGAATAATAACATCCATATAAAAATACAAAATATAACGGGAAATTATTTTTGGCGTTCTTATTATATGTTTCTGAATAATATCAGCCACATAAAATACACAAAATACAACAGGAAGCTATTTTTGACGTTTTTATTAGATGTTTTTAAATAATAGAATCTATAGAAAAATACAAAATAGAACAGGAAATCATTTTTGGCGTTTTTATTAGATGTTCATTGAATAACAGCATCCATAGAAAAAATATAAAATACAAAAGGAAATAATTATTACATGAATTCGAACCTTACTCGCTGGCTTTCAAGTTTAAATGTTTAGTATATTGATAGATAGTATCCTTACCTGTCACCACATACGAACATGTACAAACACACCCCACTATTCATTAACTTGGACGGATGCACAAGTATTAAGTAAATTTTACAAAGATTAATTCAATTATGTTGTTTTTTCCACACACGTAACGAGAATATTTCTAAAACTGATGAATAGATAATACTGATAGTTTTTTTCAGAACATTGGAGTTTTTTTATTGAAACTAATGATATGCTCGAAGTCTGAAATCCTAATTAGTCACATTATAGATTGTTTTTCAAATCTCGTATAACCGTATCGCACTTCAAATAATGTTTAACAGTGTAGTTATGCGTGTGGATGATTTTAGTCGTTATTTCCGTCTCAGTTATGGACAGCACTAAGGATAATGTCGTTCAACTGATAGAACAAATCGATGAACATGGCTGGAAGCCACGGCATTATCTCTGGCTGTGTAACTTTTTACAATAAAATATATACATAGCAGCTAAATAAACGCCGTTAACAACGTGTATTTTATCAGGATACTCTTTTCGTTATAACTTCAATGCAGAGACTATCAGACAAAACATCACTGGGCTGCTAGACCAGTCGATGTTAGTAGCCTCATCCCAATATCCATATACAGCTGTTATGAATAATACACAGAGATATTTATCTTCATTTTAATTCGCGTCTTATTACTTATACGTATATATATATATTTCTGTGTTTGTGTGTGATACGATGTTATTAGATTGTTTTGGGTGATACGTTCATACCAAGTGTTAGTACTTGAGAATGGTCAATAGGGCTTCTCTTTACTCTTACATGCAATGAAAGCTGTTTTTTCATTGATCATCTCTTATTCATATCTTTGTTGTGTTAGTCAAAGAAACAAGCCTTATCTGTTTCTAATCGATTTGGCTGGAAACCTATGCTGCACATGAATCCCAAATGTAGTTCTATCTCTGTATGCTCTAGCTCTGAAACACGACAGGAAGAGGCTGAAGGGAGAGAAGTTCCAGCTTCTGAACCACATGAAACAACTTTACAGCACTTTAGAAGATAAAGAGAAGGAACTGAGAGACTTCATCAGAAACTACGAACAGCGAATGAAGCAAAGTGACGAAAAGATGAAACAAGTAAGTTTATTATAAAGCAAAAGTGAAACCATTTTAAGTACGTCTAGCTGTTAAGCTTTAAACCAATGTGTTAAAAATTACTGTTTTATTACAATGTTTGTGGTTTTGCTTATTTAACAAAGCAACTGATTAAAGTAAATAAGGATCAACTACACTGAATATCACGTTATCAAAATTAAGTATTTTATATATATAAAAAGTTTCATATGAAGTATAATTTTATTCCTTCCATTTAACTTGGAATTCACCAAAACCGTTATAACTCAGTGACAAGTGGTGAATCTAACGATATTTATTTTTTTAGCGTTTCATACATCAGCTGACAAACATGAAATATATGTATGTCATATATTAAACTTTTCCAATAGGAAATACAACCTTCTATACATATTTTCACACTTGTCAATAGATTGCACACAATTATTACATTGTTCAATATTCCATAAGGCCTCCGATTGAAGTCTCTCATTGTAAAGGGGTTTAAAAGAAACTGGCACTCTCTCTAACACTAAGAAACCGTTAATATATTTCTAATAGTTACCATATTTATCATACCAACAAAAACTAGAAAACAAAGGCAACAACAAAACGGGCAAACAGCAAACCAAACATAATTCGTTGTGTGTGAAAAACTGACTTGTTAATCAACCGGGCTAATATTTTGATATCGAATATTCAATTATATTTGCATTAAGGGAATGAATAGTTCCTTGTTTTAAATGTTTGCTTAATCGAGGTGTTATAAAGAAATAAGACACTGATAAATTATCATTATAAAATCAAAATGATGTTAGCTACTGGTTCATATGTTATATCTCTCATACTTAGACGAGTTTTTGTTACGAAAATAAAATTTCATGAAAATTAGAACGGAAGTTTAATTGAAACGGATACAAACACGGCAGTTCAAGGCTTAAATCCATTACTATTTATACGAAGGGAGAGTAAATTACTCGACTGGTAAAAAATGAAAAATCCTCTCAAAACACTAAACTTCTCATGTTTAATTCGCTTCCAGTAGTTAGTTCGTAATAATTATTAAGCTTTGGGAAATTCGGAATTTCCATTAACAATTAAAAAACGGAAAAGAGCAGAACTTATTAGCTTAATTAGTTCTGCATATATTTTTGATGACCAAAGGGCACCAGTGATTTTATGTTCTGTTGTCACAGTTGATGCAGGTTTTAGTTTCACTGTTCACAACAGCAGTTTGCTGATGGATAATGTTGCGGTTAAACTACTCATTCATCATGACATTAATGAGAAAATATCGAATTTCAATCGATGATTCGAAAAGGCATTCAACGTAGAAAAAAATAATAATTAAAATAAACAACAAAATGGAAGTACGAAACATTTTCTAAGTTGAATCGCTAACGTAGAATACCGTGCGATGTGTGAATTTTCTGAAATTGTCCTCAGTGTTTTTGGCAAAGTAAACTTGAAACTTTAATGATTTTTGTTGCTTCTAACTTTTCATCTGCAGTATTTTTATTGACATGATAATCCATTAAGCTTTATCTTGTTTCTCGAGGGGTCTGTGAAATATTACTTTGTGAAGGAAATAAGATATGTATGCCATGATCTAGTGTTCTAACTATATATTATGACGTGTTTCGTATCATTTTTTCCCTACCTTTGCTGATATTTTACCAAAATAGTTTTCATTCTAAGCCACCAGAACTCAAAGATACACAAGTGAAACATACTTTATTTAAGAGGTTTGTTTGTTTGTTTTTTAACTTCGCGCAAAGTTACACGAGGGCTATCTGCGCTAGCCGCCCCTAATTTAGTAGTATAAGACTAGAAGGAAGCCAGCTAGTCATCACCACCCACCGCCAACTCTTGGGCTACTGTTTTACCAACGAATTGTGGGATTGAGCGTTACATTATAACGCTCCCACGGCTAAAAGAGTGTGCATGTTTGGTGCGACCGGGATTCGAATCCGCGACCCTCAGATCACGAGTCGAACGCCTTAACTGATCAGGCCATGTCGAGCTCTTATTTAAGAGAACTTGTGTGTGCGTTTAGTTATAGCAAAGCCACATTGACTGTTTGCTATGTCTACCCCGGGAATCAAACTCCTGATTTGAGCGTTGTAAATCCCAAGATCTTAAAATGATATAACAATAATGTTACTTTACGTAATCTAAATTAGACTGAATATTAAAATTTTATTATCGTTTTTATATCCGCATTCAGAGTAGGAAATATCATGAGATATTAATAAATTTTACTTATTACTACGTTCTCCAATTGCAGAATCCCATATTTTAAACTGAAACTAGGAAGTTTCATCATAATAAAGATAAAAACACATTTTTGCGCAAATAAAATAACGAAAATAAACAATTCCGTATAAACACACTTGCAAACAGTACAAAATCATATTGGAAAACGAAGGTCAGATGTTGAAAATATGAAAAACCAAAATTAACAAAATATCACAGATTGAAGTAAAGAAGTCATGTAATATGATATTCATTATGATAATTAGACTGCTATATGTGGCATTAAAGATTTGTTTCTTTGTTTGTTTGTTTTTGAATTTCGCACAAAGCTACTCGAGGGCTATCTGTGCGACCCTCAAATTACGAGTGGCATGCCTTAACACGCTTGGCCATGCCGGGCCTAGCCTTAAAGATGAAGCTTATTTATAGTTTTTATAGGGTTACCGAAGTGTTGCTTTCGTTCACTTTTCGGTTTGTTGCATTCGATGTGGGGTCCGGTATGGCCAGATGGTTAAGTCATTCGACTCTAAATTCGAGGGTTGAGGGTTCGAATCTTCGTCACACCAAATATGCTCGCCCTTTCAGCCGTGGGGGTTATGTAATGTGACGGACAATCCAACTATTTGTTGGTAAAAGAGTTGCCTAAGAGTTGGCGGTGGGCGTTGATGACTATCTGCCTTCCCTCTAATCTTACACTGCTAAATTAGGGATGGCTAGCGCAAATAGCCCTCGTGTAGCTTTGCGCGAAATTCATAACAAATACTCGGTGTGACGTTAAGTAGTAGGCTTGTGATACAAAAAAAACAAACAAATAAAAAACGTTACTTCTTTTATCTTATCCTAGAGGAAATAATAAAATCAAATGAAAAAAGACAAAATATGTTATTTTCTTTACTGCTAACTTATATGCGAATATTGGATATTTCCTTTACATAATTGCCAATGTAGTAAACAGTGTGGCGTTGCATAAAAGTTAACCTTCTCGAGCTATGTTTATTTCTTTTGGGATACTTGCGTGAAGGTATTTTTGAGCTATTCACACCAGCTAGGCTTAATTTTAAAGTACTAATCAACAGCACCCACAGCTAACTCTTGGGATGCTGTTATCTCTCTTAATATTAGGATTTGACGCACATCCCTGTTATGGATGAACTTCTCCAAGACTGATATTTTTCTCGTAAAGAGTCGCATACGAGTGATATGCAATCTGTAACTTAGTAAACAAGCTCTGAGCCATGCTTGTTTCTTCCGGGAATGTGAATCCGGTGACTCATTGATCTGTTACCCTAAAATTGTGCTATGCTTTGGAACACTACGTGCATTTTAGGAGTGACAGTCAAATATTATTATTAATTCAGAGAAAAATACCCCCAAGGTTTAGCGATGGGTGGTTTTGACTAGTTGCCTTCCTTCCAGTTTCTCATTTCAAAATTAGGGACGGTTAGCGCAGATATTCCTCGAATATTTTTGAGCAAACTTCGACAAACAAACAAACTTTCTTCGAAAATTCTGAAATAAACAGGCAAAAAAAAATATCAAACATTCATGTTGAATCAATTCTTTTTCTAGTAATTTAACGAAATTCGGTACTTCAAACTGGTAAATTATGTCTGCAGACAAAAATACAAAGGCTTCTGTTCAGTTATGAATGACAGACCAATTCTGATCGATTGCAAATTTCCGCAACGCTGGAATGTTATCGAGTATATTCTATGGATTTGACTTCAATAATTTCCGTAGAATACATTAAGGAAGAACCATAACACATATCAGGGTTTATAACATTATCAATGTTTACGGTTAGTAGCTTTTTATATGGATTATCTTCTATTCTAATACACATCTTGTCTATTTGTTTGTTTTGGAATTTCTCGCAAAGCTACACGAAAGTTATCTGCACTAGCCGTCTGTAATTTAGCAGTGCAAGGCTAGAAGGAAGGCAGCTAATCATCACCACCCACCGCCAACTCTTGGGCTACTCTTTTACCAACAAATAGTGAGATTGACCGTAACATTATAACGCCCCCACGGATGAAAAGGCGAGCATGTTTGGTGTGACGGGGATTCGAACCTCATGATGGTCTTTAAGTGACTTATGTATTTATACGAATATGTTAGAAGGTTTGGTTACATTGGAGCACCTTGTTACAGTGTTTCCTTTACACTTGATAATTTGAAATGTCATTTGAAATTCGCAACTTGCTTTTATTTTCAGAGATTCTAATGGCACTTGAACGAATTGTCTGACTCTGATAGTTTTGCTGTTTATAGTGGAATTTATGTATCTTGTTTCAAAACATACATTGATTGAGCAAGGTACGCAAGTTTGTATGTGTACCCTAGAATAATCTACAGCAGCTACTGTATAGTTGAAAACTGAATGGTATCTGCATAACCCGAATAACATGTAACATCTAAAACTTTTGTGCACATAAGGAATGTCTTCTTTAAATACAGCTTGTAAGAGAAAGGGAGGAGTGTGAGAGAGAAAAATGGAATATGTTGAAGCATGCTAAGGACGAAACAGAAAAAACAGTTACTTTGTGTGCCCAGCTGGACATGAAGGAATCTCAAATAACACATCTAACAGAGGAACTGAATGTTGTAAGTTAAAGAAATATTAACTATTCTTTTCCGAAAAATAGCGATAATAATATTTATTGTGTTTCCTTCAGACAGTAGCGACATCTTTTAAATTTTTTTTTCAGTTGAGTAATATGTACTTCAAATAAAACAAAGTATATACAACATATTGGACCTTAGTAATATAAATAATAAAATGATTCTTATGTTTCAATTTTACTTTTCAATAGCAGGAGGAATTTTATTTTTCTCATTAAATAAAATGTTAAGCATCGACATGAAATGATTTGAATGCAAGAACTGCTCGCTAAACATAGTAATTTTGTGTTTGTGTGTTTTTCTTTTAGGAAAGCTACAACGGGCTATCTGCTGAGCCCATCGAGGGGGAATAGAACCCCTGATTTTAGCATTGTAACTCCATAGACTTGCCGCTGTACTAGCGAGGGGCCGTAATTTTTGTGAAATAAAAATGTGTTAATACTGTCACGTATTGCGCATAGCTAAAAACAACAAAACGTTTTGCATGTTTCTAACTGTAGCCGTTGATAAAAATATATATACACATTGTTTTCTTTTATGTTTTTATTTATTGTTTGTTCCATTGAGATTCTCTGACCCAGTAATTAACAGGTCTTAAAGAAGCTGAAAAAAACAGAACAAGGAAAAAAGGTACAACAAAGTCCCGTGATTTCAAGCCCCATTTATAACCAACTGGTATAATATCGGCATTAGTATCTCTAGGCTTGTTTCTCTATTGTTATCACATCTGGATCCTAACAGCATATGTCTGTCTGTTTGTTTTAACGTAACCTTGTACAGTAAGCTACCTGCGATCTGTTCGTCATGCAGAATGGAACCTAAGATTCGAATGTTGTGAGTACGTAAATTTACCGCTGGGCCCCTGGGAGACGTAGAAAAATGAAGAACCAAAATAATTTTGGGGTCGAATTTCTCCGATTTCTTTTGTTTCACCAAGATCAATCTAATTTGTATAATTGTTAGTTTGGCATATACACTGTCAGCTTTTTCCTTTAATCCAAAATACTTCTCGATGTCCCACCGCCCCCACAACATAGCAATAAGAACTGTTTTGAACTTCTTTAACATATTTGTTTACAGGTTCGCGAAAAAATTGGCTATTCCTCTGATGCCGAGAGTACTTGTGCAATTAACTTTCGGGCTAATGACCATCTCAGTCCAACCAGCACGACCTCTACTATCATTCCAACAGCCACAGAACAAGACACAAGTAGTGCACCCACCCCAACTGCAGCATCTGATCCCAGCGCGGAAACTTTCACAGGTATGGTGTGTATGAACACTAGTCACATTGACGTATGTCGATAGTGGGTGTGTACGAACACTAGTCACATTGACGTATGTCGATAGTGGGTTGTATGAACACTAGTCACATTGACGTAGGTCGATAGTGTAATTCTTGTGTTTGTAAATCCTATGTTTTGATCCATGGGATAAAAAAAAAGGTACTGTGAAAGATTGCGTTGTAAATTATCCTAAAGACAATTTTGATGGTGTTGACAGTTTCAGGAATATTTATAAAGAAAACACAAGTTATACTATAGGAAATGATTCCCAGTTTTAATCTTCAAACAGCGTTGCTAAGTATTTTGCACACTATTTCTATCTTTCTCTCTGTTTCTATATATATATATATTTGCATATTCACTAGTTATTAAAATTCAGAAAAAAAATGCGACTTCATTACAAACCTGGACTAAATATTTAGCGCTGTAGACATGGTTTAAGTAGTGTTGCCGATGTTGAGCACAAAGCTATACGATGGGTTATTTGCGCTATCCCTACCGTAGGATGATTCATTGAGGGTCTTAAGCAAAATATAGTTTCTAATGTTAAATATAAGCACCCCAAAACTACTTAATGTTGAGTGTCCTGTGTCGCTTTAATAACTAAGGTTCTCAGTTTATATGCTTGTATAATATTAATGATAGAATGACGATATCGCTCTGTAGGAAACAGGAAATATAAATCGTTATGGTCAGATTAGAATCCGTACGATGTTTTCCAATTTTAGCTAAAGTTATCGAAGTCTGCGAAATAATTTCGATCAATAAAGTGTTACTTACAGGTACAGAATGCGTGCTATTCAATTTTTATGTGGCAATAATTAATAATTTATCACCCCAGCAAAAGCGTAGGTATAGATTGTTTTTTAATTACGGAAGAGGTGTAAAGTATTAATGCAAACTCTAATTTGGAAACAGTCTTGTTTTCCTCCTCTTGCAACGCCCCCTACAATCCAGTACCTTTTCATACTCTCGTCCCTAAGACACGAGTCCGTTAACGTTCACATTCAAACTCTCTCGTTCTTAACCTGAAGATGACCAAGAAAGGTCGAAACGTTGTTCTCTCCTTATGAAAAAAAGTGTTAATACCCTGACCAGCCCGTTCTTAGATACATTTTAACAGTTTTTTGTTAGTTTGTCGTAAAGCACAAAGCTGCACAGTTAAAGTTTGTTCTCCATCTACTGCTGGTATCGAAGCCCGATTTTCAGTGTTGAAAGCCAGTAGAGTTACTGTACAGGCCTACAGAGAAGGCTGCTTGATGCATAAAGAGTGAACATATCTGAGCTGTTATTTGATTTTACTACATAGCTGTGTTAAACTGATAAACATCTCCAAGAGGTAAAACTCAGCTCGCAATTGTACTTACAGGACTGAGCACTTCTCAGGAAGGAAGGTCCATCTTGACGATGGTGTCCAGATCGGCTGAAGAAATCTGTAGTGACTACGTATCCAACAGCGAACGAGGTAAGAAAAGCCGGAAACAGCGTGAAGTGAAAGGAAATTGGGCATCAATATCGAAGGTTTTCACCAGAGGGCGTCAACGTAAACCTCTGGAACCAGAATTATTCGAAGGTAAGTCTTTGTTGGGCCACAATTATACACTGGTATGATATCTAAACTTTTTTTTACAAGAAGAATAACTTTAAAATGCCTCTTTTTAAAATATGAATTACTAAGTAAACGTGAAGTGTACATTTTACATATTTCTTTATTATAACAGTAAATCAGATGATATCAACCATTAACGTCGATCACTAATATTCTTCCATGAGCAATACATTAAACAGTACATCTGCTTTTTATTAACCGCTTGGTTAACTTTTTTTTACACATGGATTATTGTAATCTTGCTTTATTAGCATCTTCACCAAAAACATGTTAAGTAATTAGACTATCTACCTGAAATGGTCAGTTTTAAATACTTTTATATACTGAAGTGTGTTTCAGTATGATATAAAAACTATTTAAAGAAAAAAATTAGATCGCCTCTGAACTAGTTATATAAGTTTTTTTCATGAACTCGTTCTATGGATAAATAGATTATTACTGGATAATGTGAAGAAGTTAGCTGAGCGACAAAATTATTCGGACTAGACCAGTAATTATTCTAAAACGGCCGAGCGTGTTAAGGAGTGCGAATCGTACTCTGAGGGTCGTGGGTTCGCATCCCCGTCGCGCCAAACATGCTCGCTCTTTCAGCCGTGGGGGCGTTATAACGTGACGGTCAATCTCACTATTTGTTGGTTAAAGAATAGCCCAAGAGTTGGCGGTGGGTGGTGATGACTAGCTGCCTTCCTTCCACAACTAAATTAGGGACGGCTAGCACAGATATCCCTCGAGTAACTTTGTGCGAAACTCAAAAACAAACAATACAACGGAAAGAGGTTACACACTTTCCTTTCAAAACAAACACGTAAAACGTTTTATTATTGGCACTATTATAGATAAACAACTAAAATTTCGCAAATTTTTAAAATATTGTTAAGCACCCTCACGAAGATATGATAAGCGATACCTTAGAAATTATACAATATTATAATTAAAAATATACATTAATAAAGGATTTAGGTGCAGCTCACCAAAATGTTGTAAAAGAAATAGGCCCATAGCATTAATATTGAAAACGTTAGTGACTGTATACTTCATTAAATTAGTTTTTTCAATAAATTAGATTAGAATTAAAAATAGTTAAATAATTATTTTGTAGATGTCACTTTCATCACTTTAAAAATGAATTTTATTTTGATTTTTTTCTAAACTACAAAACGGATGTATATGACAATTAATGGTTTTATTTCTACGGATGTTTTTTCAGATTACAAATGAAAACGAATTGGTTCAACAGTTAAATCCGTTGGTCGATACACTTGTTAATGTACCAGTTGAATTATTTAATTTAAAAGCTCTTGATAATATGAATGTAAAAAAACTGTATTAGTTTTAAATATTATTCATAAATAGTACATGGCCGAGCGCGTAAGGCGTGCGACTCGTAATCCTAGGGTCGCGGGTTCGCGCCCGCGACGCGCTAAACATGCTCGTCCTTTGAACCGTGAGGGCGTTATAATGTTACGGTCAATCCCATATTCGTTGATAAAAGAGTAGCCCAAGAGTTGGCAGCTAGTCATCACCACCCACCGCCAACTCTTGGGCTACTCTTTTACCAACGAACAGTGGGATTGACCGTTACATAACGCCCCCACGGCTGAAATGGTAGTATGTTTGGTGCGACCGGGATTCGAACCCGCGAACCTCGGATTATGAGTCGAACGTCTGAACACGCTGAGCCCTATTCATAAATAGATTGTTGGCATTCCTGTGTTTATAACGTTTTATCCTACTTTTAAAATATATCTATTTCTTTTACTAGGATACATTTTACCATTTTGTAGTCTGTACCTTAATTTTTATTTTTATGTATTTTGTGCTGGATTCTTTTATTTTATCTTGTTGACTGAAAGTTGCTTTGAAATATCTTCCACAATAACAACATACATATTTTGTTTGTTTATCTGCTAAAATCAGTACCTAAATGTAAACAACATGTAGAGTATTGGAAGTAGTTATAGAAACATACATATTGGTGCAACAAATAATGGGTAATTGCAACTCATTTGTCTGTTTATTATAATTAAAATATAGAAACTATAGACGAAAAGCGAATATAATATAATAATGCACTAGCTGACTAGAATGTTTCATTTACGTCAAAAAGAGCAGTATGCTCTGTTTTTATGCTGCTTTAAATATATCAACAGTTGATTGTGAAATGTTCCTCAAAATGTGCTACTCCATACTATTTTGACAAGTTCCATGGTTGCCGTTTGAGTTTCTCAATTTCAATATCAATCTTTACATTTTTTGTATAATATTCCTGCTGGGACTTGGAGCACTTCAGTACGCGGTTTAGAGTTTTCCACAGGTCTTTTTATGTGGCACTTCAGTACGCGATTTAGAGTTTTCTACAGGTCTTTTTATGTTTCTCAAAGTTATTATTTCACCACATTTGCTGCATATTAGTTATCAATGTCATGCTGAAAGATAACCTCATACCCAACCGATGTCAGTCTTCAGAGAATCACGTAATGGATAAAACCTGCTTGTACCTTTAAGCAGTCAGAATGAAATCCATTTTATGTAGGTTTGAAATAAATTTAACTGAGGCGCATCCCACACTTGTGTAGGTTTTACTGTGTGTTTTACTGTAAATGCTGTGTGTTAAACGCGATGCCATTTTCCTCAACATAAACGTGATTACTGCCAAACAACGTGGATTCACCTGAAAAGAACACCGTCATCCAACTTTGCCCAGACAGTTCTTTGAAGTTTGATGTCTACAGTAGCTTTTTGTTTCTGGTTATCTCTAACAATAAATTTTACGAGTGGCTGTATACTCCTCTGAAGCCACTGCTTGTCGTGATAGTCAATTGATAATATTATTTTCTCTACTTACAGCTTGGTCATTGGTAAGATCGCAACAAGATTATTTTGTATCGAGTAAAGGACATACATGGGCTTACTTTACATTACTTTTGAAATGATTAGGCTCTGTATCTCGGGTACTTTAAGTATCAGCAGTACTAGTTTCATACACACTATTCAAAGTTTCCATGCAGTATCATTTTGCTCTATTTGTTAAATAATGTAGACCTTATCAACCCAGACTTTGAATGCTACACGTTTGTTATGTGGCGTTTTTGTTATAAAAGCCATGAATATGTTTACCACTCTACTAATGGGAATAATGGGGCTGCTTGAACTTTTATAAGCATTATACTGACATGCTACTATACGATTGGTTGCATGATAGCCAGATACAACGTAATTTACTCTGTTGCGACTCATTATCTCAGAACAGAAGTAAAATACCCCACAATATTTGCAGTTACTCGAATTCTATTTACTGTTTCTGTATTTATTTCCAATACTTTATGTAAGTTAGTAAACACTTCAAACACTATAAATTACATCAGTTGTATACAAGCAATGAAATCATCACTAAAACATTTTTGGTGGAAACTGGTACAAAACAAACCAAACTGAGATGTTATTTGTAAGATTCTAATGTAAATGAAAGATAAAAATTGTCCATTGCCAGTTCTTCTCATTAATTATTAAATCACAATGGAAAATATCCGTGGTCATGACATCCAAAATCATTGGGGATACCCCATTTATCAGACATGATCCAAACGCAAATGTCAAACTAGATAATAGATATGGTGGATAAGATTAGATAGGAACTAAGAATTCAATACCTTGACCCACAGTGTCTCAACTTATGCTGCCTTTTGCTGTCTACAACCAGTTATCCATAATATTTGACATAAAAGACTAATTTTAAAAAAAAAACTTATTATAGAAGTAAACCACCTGGCCCCCCAGTGGCTCAGCGCTATGTCTGCGGACTTACACGCTAAAATCCGGGTTTCGATACCCGTGGTGGGCAGAGCACAGATAGCCCATTGTGTAGCTTTGTGCTTAATTCAAAACAACAACAAGTAAACCACCTATATTTTTATAATTCCCAACCTTCAACTTCTGTAATGTGTTTATCGATATACATGTCTTTCACAAAGATACCAGCTATATGTTTGGCATTTTGTCATTCTTTCTTACAGTGGAAGCTACTCGCCAGGTGTCATCTTGGTCTCCCCATAGTAGCGTCTGTACTAGTCCGACAACATTGGATTCTTACACAGAAAAAATGAAACTGTTAGAAGAAGCACAGAACATTCCCATGGAAAAGTGGAAGTCAGCCACAGTGCAAGCTTGGGTTGAATTGTCTTTAGGGATGCCTCAGTATGGCGCTATGTGCGCTGAAAATGTCAAAAGTGGAAAGGTTGTAATTGTAATGGAGGATTTATATTTAACACCTAGCGTTAGGTGCTTACTAGACGAAATATTATCATTAAACAAAATATTAGTATTTTGCTGAATAAATATTTTAAACGTCTGGTATGTTTAAAAAGCAAATTTTATTTGAAACAAACCGATAAACTATTGGTATCTTGTAACTTTCGAAAAACTTTCGTACTTATTTATTATTTTTACAAAAACCTTAGTGTCATGTGACCATAATTAACATATTTGTTGCAACAAATAGTAACTATAGTTTAGAAATATTAAAACTTTTGAAAGTGAAATAAAAACAAACCGAAATATATTAGTGTCGCAGTATTCACAGATAGGATATTTGTGTGATTTCAATTTTTGTGTAAAATTCATCATATTATAATTAAGGAATATGCAAGGTAGCTTATTTATTACGTACTTTTAATTCTCCAAAAGTAAATTCATACTCGTAGTTTAAAAATATAAACAAATCTACACATATTTTAATGCCTTTAAGAATAGAAAGATTTCCAAATCGTTCGAGTTTATCGCAGATGTAATTTAGTCTAGGCACTTGTTTATTACACATTTCACTGAAGGAGACCCGGCATGGCCAAGCGTGTTAAGGCGTGCGACTTGTAATCTGAGGATCGCGGATTCGCATCCCCGTCGCGCCAATCATGCTCGCCCTCCCAGCGAGGGCGTTATAATGTTCGCTCAATCCCACTATTCGTTGGTAAAATAGTTGGCGATGGGTGGTGATGACTAGCTGCCTTCCCTTTAGTCTTACACTGCTAAATTAGGGACGGCTAGCACATATAGCCCTCGAGTAGCTTCGTGTGAAATTCAAAACACAAAGAAACATCACTAAAGGCGCGCTTATACACATATAGGTTTGAAATCTGAGTGTGGAATGAAATAAAACATTATTAAAATTCGCAAATATTCACAAATATCACCACTATAAGTCACGGGTAAGGTTAGGAAAAAATCAACAAATAAAGATCTATCTACCTATGTATATATAATTTGTTATAAACAAACATAAGCTTAAACAAACCTAAAGAATGCTGCACTAATCGAAAAGATTTACAGGGTACAGGCAACAATATGAGATTTAAAATATTCCACACGTTTTAGAGGTGGCTGCGAAAGTAGGAATCACATTGCAGTGGGGATTCATCGTTTATCAGTCTTAACCTTTGTTCGCCAGTCTCACTTGAAGAATAATAAAATAATCAGAGGAATATAAATATAAAGTAGGAAAGAGAGATGTGGGTGCTCAAACCCACAACGTCACATATCTATTTTTACCCTTCACTGCCTGCAGACAGTTGTGGAAGGGTGATTGTTCTACAGAGTAAAAAAGAAAAAAAATAAGTAATAAGGTGTTACTACTTGGGGATAATTAAGTTAAATAAACTTACCTCCTGAAGTTGGTATTCCAGCATGCATTATGGTGGTAAAGCATTAATTAGTAGCCCAGTAAAAAAACTATACCAGTATAAAGGGTCCTAACCAGTTTTCTAAACTAATTAGTATGACTCTTACCCATTAAGTCCACTGTAACTACCAATTTTCAGACTCTAAACAAGCATATATATGCAATAAGGTGTTCTTCCGCATAAAATAGTACCAACTGTTTAAATGACCTTATTAATAACTAAAATAATGCTATTCCCAGTATATAATATATTTTACTGACATTTTCTGATAACATCTTTTTTATTTTTAATTTACTTGAATGTTTAGTATTAACCTTATATATATATATATATTAACTAAACACAACTTACAAAAATAAAAACTGACATTGCTTTTAACAGTGTTCTTACAGAGACTTAATGTTCCGCATCAACACTTCCGTTATAATTAATGCTGAACTATTATGCCTGAACTTTCCCGTTTTTGTTTTTTGTTTTTATTAAAATAGAAACAAGTGAAGAAATTAAACTGTTTAAACTTTATGATAGTCTTTATTTTTTTCAGTAGATTCCTGCAAAACTTGTTCAAAGAATAAATCTAAACAAGACAAAAAAATATATGTTTGGCTCGTTAGATCGGCAGACATGTTTATTTGCTTTATGTATATTCTAGGAATTGCCAAATTGAGATGTATGTTTTTTTCTGTAATTTCAGATTTTATTGGAGCTTACCAATGCTGAGCTTGAGTCTGGATTGGGAATTTCCAATAGAATGCACCGACGCAAACTCAGGCTGGCTATAGAAGAACACAGGGATCCCTCATTATGGTAAGATCGTGTATGTCTTCCCGCATCCAGTGATAACGTATCGGCCGACTCCTGTAAAGTGTTTATAATGCTTAGTGGTCTTGTTTAGCAGAATAAAAAACATATTAGTGTGGTCTGATAATATAACGTATAACGGAAAAGGAATTTTTAATTTTTGAAGTACAATGGTTCTGTTACTGGCAAAGGGAAAATCTAGTTTAATAACGCATAAAAAGCTACCCCACTGGAACTAATATTGATTAACCGTAAAGAAATTAATACACTGGAAAATATACTGAAAATGCATAAGAAAACTAACATACTGGCAAATGATAAGAAAAATAACACACATAGAAATATACTAGCAAAACATAAAAAAAATCAGTGATGTTGAGAAAACCCACTTGTATAAAAAATATATATATGTAAAAACGGCTCGTTTGGTTTGAGAATTTTTTTATATTTTTTTTTACGTAAACGAGCCGTTTTTACATATAAAGCATAAGAAAGTTAACACAATAGAAAATACACTAAAAGGCATAAGAAAATTAGAATACCAGAAAAAAATACTGAAAAAGCAATATAAAAACCAACAAACTGGAAAGTATACTAACAAATTATAAGAAAACTAGATTAAAGACAAAAAAGGTAAATAAAGATTTTTTTGTTTGTATTGTGGAAAACTTTGTGAAAATTATAAATTATTCATTATTCTGTGTTTTTGTGTGTGTATTTAAGTAAAATAATCAGAGAAGAATTGGTACTTGACTGACGTTGGATGGACTGAATAGAAGCGACAGTCTGGTTTTTGACATATATTTTATTTAATATTTCAGTTCATTTCCAAAAATCTATCTACTTACTCATGTATGGGTAGTAGAAGATTGGTTGCCAAGTTTAGGCTTAGCAATGTACAGTGAGAATTTCGCTAAGCAACTGGTGGATGGGCGAATTTTGAACACTCTGAGCAAAAAGGACCTAGAGAAATATCTGGGGGTCAATCGGAAGTTTCATCAAGTTAGCATAATGCACGCTGTTCATTTACTTCGGATGTTCAGGTTTGACTTACAGGTTTGTTGGAAAACTTCTCGAATTCTCTGTTCCGTAAAAGTCAGTATTTTTACAGCAAAAAATAAAACTTGTGGAAGAATTTGTACTATAAATAATGTGTTTTTATTTAAGTTATTGATGTTTATTTTGTTTGTTCAATGTAAAATTAAATCTGTATCACTAGTAATGTTAATGATGATATCTATGTCAATCAATCGGAAAATGTAAGAAGTTTCGTTTTGACGGACATATTGAGAAAAAACTGTACCAAGACGTTTTGTTAACTTTAGCTCCAACGGTATTTTATTCTCAACATGCAACTTAAAATTATCACACAGTCGTGACACACACTCGTATACACTGAGTGTTCTTAATTAATTTACCTAAATCACTTCCAGTTATTAATGCAGCGCAGATCACAGTGTGAGCAAATGGATGTGGACCCATTGGTGTGGACCAATCAAAGGTTCATCAAATGGATGAAAAGCATCGACTTAGCGGTAAGTCAAGACATTATTAGTTCATTATAATAACTCAATCTACTAATATGTGTCTCTTATAACTTGTTTGTTGCTTTTAAAGATAGTTGTTGGTATAATGCTATAGAACACAATGCATAGCATCATTTGTTGACCTTCGATTGAACTGAGCATTTTCTCTGTTATTTACGTTCTCAGATGAGATATTTATATAGAAAATGGGTAACAAGAAAGTGGGCGTAAAGGTAGGTAAGCAGTCAAACGCTGATTCTAGGGATAGAACTTGGTAAGAGCTTTAATTTCATTTATCTAGACTAATTAGAACATTTTAATATGTCTTGAGGTAATTACTACAGCGTAAATAGCAATAGCCATAGTCATTAGTTTTAAAATCATTAGGAAAATGTATTAGAAGCTTTCCTCGTCAAATGCGTTTTGCTACTAAAATGTATTACTTAATGTAAAGCTCTTTATTAGTGCTGTAGTTAATATTGTCATTACACTTCAACTATAATCTTACCGCTTCACTCCATTTAAAGTGTTGTCATCTAACTTTAATTAAAGTGTTAATATTAAATTCTAGTTTCAGATATTGTCTGTGTTTCTGAGGTCATCAACACTAATTAGCTCAGTATCCCACTGCCAAACTCTTCAGAAAAGACAGGCCCGGCAAGGCAAAGGGGTTAGGGTGCACAACTCACAATATGAGGATCGGGGATTCGAATTCCCGTCATACCAAACATAACTCGCTCTTTCAGCTGTGGGGGCGCTAAAATGTGACAGTCAATTCCATTATTCGTTGATAAAAGAGTAGCCCAAGAGTTGGCGATGAGTGGTGATGACTAACTACCTCCCCTTTAGTCTTACACTGTTAAATCAAGGACGGCTAGCGCAGATAGTCCTCATGTAGCTTTGTGTGAAATTCAAAACAAACCAAACCAGAAAATACAAGATATGAAGGAATGAGACAATCGGAAAATAAGAAGAATCCGAAATTTGGAACTTACAACAGACGTAATTCGAGTCTTCAAGGGGTGTAAGAAAATAAAATAATTGATGACATATCCAGATTCAGGACATATTGCGACCCTTAGTGGCACAGCGGTGTTTCTGCGCTAGAAACCATGTTTCGATATTCGTGGTGAGCAGAGAACAGACAGCCCATTTTGTACTTAATTCTAAACAAAGAAACAGACATACCACGATCAAACCCAACCAAGAACTGGCAGTTGTCGCGTGATTTTTATATATTTATTGTTGAGAGTACTTTTGAATTTTTCTATACGCGAACTGAACGTTTCGATAAAACAGTTCAGTCTCGATTGTGAACAATCAAATACAAAACGTCTAGCTGCTTGGCAGGAAATCGTTAAGACGAAGTCTCGAGACAATTCTGTTTGTTCTTGCCTGGATTATTTTACTGCTCTATTTCAGAAGGATATATATATTCACTTCAGTATTTTTATTTAACAAATCCAAAGTATGTCATTTTCTCTTTATTTTTGCAGAAGTAATCTACTAAGTCATGCATATTGTTTATTTGTATTAAACAATGTAAAAATATTGAACTATTAAGTACTTCGTTTCGCTTAAATATAACACAGTTTTGAATAAAAAGGTATTGACGGTCTCTAAGTACGAATACATTTTTCTCAGAATTCAAACGTCTCTTAGTAAACAACTTGTGAGATATTAGTATGATAAGATTTCCATTAGCATCAAATCATTTAGGCTTAACCTCATTTTATAATATTGGGAATATTTTCATAATGTAATTCATTTTCCCAATATTTATACCTCTGAACAATTACTTTTGTCAAAATCAGTCAGTTTTTTGTTGATTTGTTTGTTTTAGTTTTGTACAAATTGTAAAATGTTTTGACGCGGATGTGGTATTTGTTGTTATTTTAAAAATTACTTAAATTTTGTTGGATAAGTAAATCAATACAAAATATTACATTTAGAACACTGGAAAAGCAAGATGGCAAATAACCAGTTAAAATAACCAGCCAAAGTAGTAATTGTAACCTAATTCATTACATTGCAAAGGGCCCTGCATGACCAAGCGCGTTAAGGCGTGCGACTCGTAATCTGAGGGTCGGGTTCGCATCCCTGTCGCGCCAAACATGCTCGTCCTTTCGGCCGTGGGGGCGTGATAATGTGACGGTCAATCCCACAAATCGTTGGAAAAAGAGTAGCCCAAGAGTTGGCGGTGGGTGGTGATGACTAGCTGCCTTCCCTCTAGTCTTACACTGCTAAATTAGGGACGGCTAGCACAGATAGCCCTCGAATAGCTTTGTGCGAAATTCAAAAACAAACAAACAATACACTGCAAAGAAAAAAAAAATGTTCGGTCCTGATTTATCATTTGGGCTGGGCATGGCATAGTTGTTAGCGTGCTCAGACTGTGACTTCTAGGTTCCACGGTTCTTGTCTCTTAGTGGCAAAAAAAAACCTCTTACGCTCTTTGTGGCTGTGGATATGCCGTAAGACTAACAGTCTAATCCCACTAACTGGGATTTATAATTTGTTTATAATTGAAAGTTAACAACTAATTCAAACTATTATGTAAATTTGTTGTTTGTTTGTTTTCCTTATATTGTGTGATCGTTCTTTAAAAATGATATTAATAATAATAAAAAGTTATTTTAAAATTTTCACGCCATACTCTGATTTAAATGCAATAAACGAGGAGAAGTTTTCATATAGGGTTGGGCTATATTACGTAAGGCCTATTGATTCACTCATTCTGAAAAGGTCAAGCACCATCGACGTATAATTTGCATTCGTGTCCAAGATAATTATTTTCCTTATTAGTAGTTGTTTTTTGTTTTGGAATTTCGCGCAAAGCTACTCGAGGGCTATCTGCGCTCGCCGTCTTTAAATCAGCAGTATAAGACTAGAGGGAAGGCAGCTAGTCATCACCACCAACCTTCAACTCTTGGGATACTCTTTTACCAACGAATAGTGGTATTGATCGATACATTATAAAACCTTCACGGCTGAAAGGGCGAGCATGTTTGGTGCAATCGCGATTCGAACCTGCGACCCTCGGATTACAAATCGAACGCCTTAACACACTTGGCCGTGCCGGGCCCCCTTTTTAGTAAATGTATTCTGATCATTGATTGAGCTTTTAAGTTTAAGATATCAATTTTGCATTTGCAGACTTTTTTATTACGTGGACATGGACTCTGATCACAGATTTTCATACTACTTTTAGGCGTGAACTCTGATAGCAGATATTTCATATTACCAGTAAACATGGTCTCTAATGGTAGATACTTTATATAACTCGTTTTACTTAATAGTAACGAGGGGCACAATTTACAATATTAACAGTTGTTATGTTTTATCGTAGCTTAATTATATAAACCTCAATTTATCCCTTAACTTGTTTTGAATTGTCTATAAACTATCGCTCCACACTTGTGTTCGTGTTAGCATAAAAACAACAACAACCCAATTTCTGTTTTTCATAATGTAATATAACACGAAACAGACCTGTAAACAGTTAACTGAATACTTCACGTTCTTAAACATTTTTTTAACTTTTTTGTTTTGTTCATTTTAATAAAAGTATACGTCAGAAATAACAGTTAAAGATGTTAAGTTTCGCTCTGTTTGTTGCCATATACGTCGGATATCTTCACCTATAAGGACAGCGTTATTTCAGTGTACACATCTTCATCCACCTTTGGCTCAGCGGCAAGTCTGGGGCTCCTGATGCCAAACATCGGATTTCGACACTCATATTGTGCAGAACGCGGATAGTTATTAAATAGTCTAGCGCTTAACAACAAATAAATATTAAAACAATTTTCAAATACATTTTAGAAGAAATATTTCTAAAAATGTTTTAAAACTAATTTTACAAATTGAAGGATATAGTTTAAAACTTTGTCAATAATATTTCTGTTGTGTTACATTAGGAAGAAATACAACAACAAAATGATGGATATTCTCTTTTACTTCGAGCACTAGATTGTTTGTGTGCTTTTGAATTTTCGCGCAAAGCTACACGGAGGCTATCTGTGCTAGCCGTCTTTAATTTAGCAGTTTCAACTAGAAGGGAGGCAGCTAGTCATCACCACCCACCGCCAACACTTGGGCTACTCTTTCACCAACGAATAGTGGGATTGACTGTCACATATAACGCCTCTACGGCTGAAAGGGCGAGCATGTTTGGTGTGACGGGGATTCGAACCCGCCACCCTCAGATTACTAGTCAAGCGTCCTAAACACAAGTTTGTAATGCTCGTTTATGTTTACATAATTTTCGTGTTTCGGCCTACCTGCCCATTAAGAATGAAGAAAACAAAATGATATTTATGAATTTCAAAGCTTGAAGACAATGGCCAAAAATGTTTATCATACTTTTATTCGCAGGCTTTTAATTTCATAACAAGAGAGTTTAGGCTTAAATACTTAAAAGTAAAGAAAAGAGTATTGAAAGAAAAAGAAAATCAGTACTAGTTTCAACATAAGTTGTCTTTGTTTAGAATATCGCTCAATCAAACTTGTTTACTTGGATAAGACAATCAATTATTCATAAGTATGGATATGGTAGACATACGACGTAACACGCAACAAACCAAAAATAGCAAACTGATTTTAACCTTGCCATACTACAAAAACCTGGATCCATATTATTAATTTGTGAATTCTTGAAGTACAACAACAAAATTGTCGGTGCGGTTAATTTCAAATAATGGTGAAAATACGTTTGAAATAAATTATTACGTTATTCTCACGGGAGAAATAAAGGATAAAGCAGGTTTTAGTAAGAAGATAAGCTTAATTGTCTCTTCGTAGGTATAAAAAATGTCTGAAAAAGTACCGTATTATGATTGTCCCGGTAAGACTCCGGATTTACAACGCTAAAATCAGAAGTTCGATTCCCCTCGGTGGACACAGAAGATAGTCCGTTATGGCTTTGCTATAAGAAAAACACACAAACATATTATACTCTAAAAACTTTACTGTACAAAAATAGTTTCTGTAAAGATTCCTAGCCTTTGTAAGTGCACGTGCGTCGAACTTGGTCGGGCATGGCCAGGTGGCACACACATACACACTCGTCGTCTTTTCCCAAATGCCTTTCAATCGACCGCCATTCCTTCATTTCTTGGCAGATTGACTTAAGACCTTGGTCCAATACGCTCAGATATTTTTTTATTTTTTTATTTAGACCTTTGTCAAGGATTTTATGAAGTCCAAATCAAATATTCCTAAAATATGTATTTTTAGCTCTTGTGCGGTCACATTTACAGTGATAGGGATGAAAGTTGGAAATAATATATTTTTTTTGCGACCAACACATTGACATAAGAAATGAATGGGTTTGACTATTTTCGGTAATTACAGGGGAGCAAAATTTTACGAAAAGCATAATTTTAAGGTTTTTTTACAATTAACGTGGTATTTGATACAAAGATACATTTTTACAGTTCCCATACACATACGAACATAGACTTAGAATATGCTCATTTTAGGTTATTTTAAAGGGATGAGAATGTTAAATAAAGCTATAGTTTTAGGGAGTTTTGTGAATTACATAATCTTGTATTGACCACTTCACACAGCATGTGGTACAAAGATACTCTTTGTAAATCCCAAACACAGATGTACACAATTTTAGAAGATCTTTTGTTTGATTATTTAGTGAGAAAAACACAATTTTGGGTTTTTTGTGGACTCTGTATGTTGACTTGTGTGTATATATCAACCAACTTACATGGGATTTGGAACAAATAAACCTTTTTGCAGGTTATAAAGAGTGATATAAACAGTTTTCCGTGTTCTTTACGATGTTTCTGGTGTCACAACTGGTCATGTTGGCATTGCGTGACGGAGATGTATTGCATCCGCCCGAAATGTTAGCCCTTTTTCATAGTAGTATTTGTTTTCTTGATTTTTGTTTTTTTAGGCTTTATGGGCAACAAACGTGAAGGTTTGTATCCACTAAACTTATTATTAATCTATTAATTCATTTTTTTCTGTTTATTCTTTGTGCTCCTGAAGACCCCTAATAATATTTGTTTTTAAGTTCAGAAAAAAAACACACCTTTTTTTTAAATTTCTACGAATACGTGGAATTGGAAAAATATGGTTTATTTAAGTATAGAATTTGCCAGTGAACTATTTACTCTGTGTACACTGTAAGATGTCACCTCTTGAATTGTAACTTTATTAGCCATCAAGGTTACCACCGAATCACTGTAGGTGCATGTAACAAAAGCATGCTTCGGTTCACGGTAAAGAGTGTCCTGGTGGATAAGACTTACAGCACTAAACTCTGGGGTTTGATTCACCCGCGATGGACACAGCAAATAACCCAATGTGGCTTTTCTCGAAAAGAAACAAGTGAACTACAGTAGAAAACCTTTTGTATCGTTTACTGAAAATAATATATAATAAACAGCACAGTGACACACAATGAGAAACATTTAATATCAGTCAAAGCACAACAACAACAAAAAGACAGATCCTACAAAACTATGTTCATTGTCAAAATATTCTTGTTTCTTAAAGATATTCTTCGAGTGGTTGCTTTTTTAAATATTTATGATTACGGTTTTTTAATTGTCTTATTAATTCTGGATTATTTTATTGAAAATTTAAATAGAAACTTTTAGGTTTCTGCATTCACTATGATGACTATGATAAGGTTTATCGTCACAGAGTTATTTTTGGATATATATATTAATAACCGTATCATAACAAGGTTTGTGTTCATGTTAATAACCTTATGATCCCATGCAAGACTTATATTGTTGGTAACAGCTTTACCTTAATAGGGTTTTTATGGCCATATTAATAAGCTTAACTGTCGTTATTCTAACTTATATTTAAACAGTCTGTGTCAGCAGCTTTCGTTATTACTTAAAAGGATTTTGATCGATTGTAAAACATTAGCTGTTGCTATAACAACTTAGAACAACGTTTGTTAATGTTTTTTTTTAATTTTACGAAAGCTATTCCAGAGCTATCTGCGTTAGCCGTCCCTAATTTAGCAATGAAAGACTAGGGAGAAGGCAGCTAGTCATCACCACTCACCGCCAACTTTTAGGCAACTCTTTTTTTGAATAGTGGTATTGGCCGTCACATTATAACGCCTCCACGGCTTAAAGGGCAAGCATCTTTGGTGGGACGAGAAATCGAACCCGCGGCCCTCAGAGTGCGATTCAAGCGTCTTAACCATTTGGTGATGTCGGGCCATTGTTAATGTTGACCAGGCCAATCGTTGCTTTGATAACTTATTACACTGGATAATTTTAACGTTGTATATTGTAATTATAAGTTAGTATTTGACAGTTTGGTTAAGTTTAACAGCGTTAGCTACTGCAATTATAACATCTAAGAGTGTCTGATTATGTACAAATGCTGTTATGATAACACTTTCTTTAATGTCGCCTATCAAATAAGGAGTTATATAAGTGAAACAATGAAACGAGTGTTTATCATTACAAAATTAACCATTTTGTTTCATTTATCATCGAAATAAGCATGTTAATTTATTTTCACTAACAACAGAAACGTGGGTCATATTTTCTTTCTGTTTCTAAATTATTTGGTACATCAGAAATAAATATTTGTTGTTATTCAGGAATATACAGAAAACTTAGTTGATAGTGGTGTCCATGGTGCTCTAGTGGTCTTCGAGCCTTCCTTCACGGCTGGTACAATGGCCACAGCGCTAGGAATACCAGCTTCAAAAAATATCATCCGCCGCCATCTTACCACAGAATTTGAAAACATCATAAGAACAGCTAGGTGAGATGGCTTGGATTATCTCTTATTAGGCATCGTTTGACTGACTTTATTGGTGAGAGTAATGTCACTGGTGGTATAACACTGATGAAGCTGCACAGCTTCGTTACCTGTAGTTATAACAAACCCAGGGATTATATTTATTCTTTTCTTGTAATTGTGATGAGCCCTGTAATTGTGTCCATTCTTCGTTTATAACTGTGATGAACCCTGTATTCCTATTCATTTTTCATTTATAACCATGATGTACCTTGTAATCTTGTTCATTCTTCATTTGTAACTCAAGGCAAGTCTGCAATACTGTTTATTGTTCAGTTATAAAAGCCAGTAACCCGTCTCTCAAAATTATGGAGAACCGTGGGTTCCTATTCATTCTTTACCTATAATTGTGGATAATTATTCTATAATTGTAACTATGTCGAGTTTACCAAAATTAAAAAAATATATATATTTAGCCATTCACAATAAGCTTTAGCTTTTAAAAGCACCATTTTTTTCTGACAAGCTGTTACGAAACACCTTAGTTTAAAATTTATAAAGAACATTAAAGCAACCAAGAGATAACTCTTGAAAAAAATCATCTGGTTCATAAGGTTGTAATCTGAACTCTATTCATTGAAAATTTGAATTTACATAGATATAAGTGATTTGAAAACGAAGAGTATAATAAATTATCTTGACTGCTTTATATACATTTATTTACTTTACACCAAATTTTTATTTATAAATATTTATAAACTCGTAATTTATTAGTAGAGTGACTGTAGACTGCCTACCCTAATTCTTAAGGTCCTAAGCATTTGTCTGGAAAATAAGTTTGTTCAGATTATTTCTTCGCAAGTCTGTATATAGTCAGCAACGGAGAAAATTACTTGAAAATCAGAAGAAAAATATATTACATGGGTTTACATTGTCTTCTATTGACACCATTAAGTTAACAAAGTTATTTGTATTATATAATGAATTTAGATGTTGTTTTTCACCCCTCAGGTTATCTTTAGAAGCAGAAGAATTCGTGACTACCCGTAGAGGTAACAGAAAAAACTTTAGTTCGTCGTCTAAGCATGCGTCCATTGGACGTAACTTGAATAGTACACAGGCCTTAGAGAAAGTTAATACTGAACAAGTTAATACCAAGGTAAGAGGTAAAAACTGAGAAAATGTAATAACACCGTATTGTACTCGTGTACTTTAAGTTTTCACATTGAGTTTTGAATTGTATTTATTTATTTCATTAATATGCAATACAATATTTCGTAAGTTCTTTTGGTTGTTGTTTTTTTTGTAAAAGTGAGCTAATTAATAACATTTTAAGGAAAAGAAGTTTTTGATCAACTGTGTAAGTGTGAAATTTCAAAAATGATGTTAAATATTTTCGGGTATGTTCTTTATTTGAGAGACAATGATCAAGTACGGATCTTAGGAACGATCTTGTTGAAGATAGGAGTGTGAATGTTACTTCTGGACACAATAAGGTGTACAGATGTGAATGTTACTTCTGGACACAATAAGGTGTACAGATGTGAATGTTACTTCTGGACACAATAAGGTATGCAGATGTGAATGTTACTTCTGGACACAATAAGGTATGCAGATGTGAATGCTACTTCAGGACACAATAAGGTGTACAGATGTGAATGTTACTTCTGGACACAATAAGGTGTACAGATGTGAATGTTACTTCTGGACACAATAAAGTATGCAGATGTGAATGTTACTTCTGGACACAATAAGGTAGGCAGATGTGAATGTTACCTCTAGACACAAAAGGTATACAGATGTGAATGTTACCTCTAGACACAGTAAAGTGCACGTTTGCAAAAAAGCGGTCTCAATGGATACGTAGCTGGTCGAAGACCATTACTGAGAAGAGATGAGTAACATAAACGACTTTATTAGAACATTGGACCACAAACGGTGAACAATTAAAAACATATGCTCTTAACAGATAAATTCCAGATCAAATTGTTCAGCTACAATAAACGACAGTTTGTTTAATGTACAATATCTCTAGTGAAGTAGGGTGGGGTATCAGTACACATCTCAGTCAACATTTTCGAACGATCCACACAAAACTGGTAACTCTCAATCATGTATTTGGGTTCCGATACATCATTCCGTTCTCTATGGAATATGACCCATCAGGCAGAGATTCATCTCTTAGCATACAATATATGTGATAAAAAGACATTTTGATAGTAAAGAGTTCGATGGAACACTTACACTAGTTCTGCACAGAGTTCAAACATAAGCAATCTAGAAATTTAGAGGGTTAAAACATGACCAAACTACTTGGTTGAGTTAAGGGGATTAGCTTAAGACAGTTGGAAAAATATTCCACAATTGTAAATTGATAAACTCCATGGCAGCATAAAAAAACAAGGTACAATTCTGTGTGTACAGCAGATGGCCCATATACTAATACAAGTGTATTTTATATCTTATTCGCTTTACGTTTTTATTTTCCTTCACAGTATTTTGTACTATTAATAACTTCATCATCTATTTGCCATTATTTTATTATTGTGGTTCCTTTATGTGTATCTCGTGTATGTTTCGATATTGATTTCCATTAACATATACGTACAAACACACATGCATATATATGTGTGTGTGCGTAGATATTGTCTTACTAAGTTGTCATTGCTATCATATCATAACCATTTATATTAATTTTATGACCAATATTTATATCTATATCACACTAAACAATGATTAAATATACACACCAATGCGTTTTTTCTTTAGTATTCGAATTCCTGGAAAACTTCACAGGTAAGTTGAATACGAACATAAGAATCTAGATCATTTGAGTCAAACTGTTAATTGCTGAGTGATGAATTTTCCTTGATTATAAAATGCCATAATAAGCAGAAATGTTTGATTAATTGTTTGTATTAAAACGGGTCTTAAATAACGTTAAAACAATAAATTGCCAAAAATTGTTTTCTTGAGTTTTCTTTCAAGTTTGGGCCTGGCATGGCCGAGCGCGTTAAGGCGTGCACTCGTAATCCGAGGGTCGCGGGTTCGCGCCCGCGTCGCGCTAAACATGCTCACCCTCCCAGCCGTGGGGGTGTTTAAAGTGACGGTCAATCCCACTATTCGTTGGTAAAAGAGTAGCCCAAGAGTTGGCGGTGGGTGGTGATGACTAGCTGCCTTCCCTCTAGTCTTACACTGCAAAATTAGGGACGGCTAGCACAGATAGCCCTCGAGTAGCTTTGTGCGAAATTCCAAAACAAACAAACAAATCTTTCAAGTTTTCTTGAGGACTAATAAACCACTCCCTAAACTTCAGCTATGAGATGTATGTGGTAATACCAAAATCGACTGTACGAAAAATATTTATAAATTGCAACTGTTTTGACAATACCACCGTAAGGTAAATGATTATAATTGCAATTTGTATTTTAATTTGTTCTCTTACAATTGAAGTTCGTGTGTTTTGTCTGTTTTGCTGGATTTCAGGTAAAGCAACATCAATACTAGCTGCATTAGCCGACCTAATTTTTAAGAGATAGACTAGACTAAAGTGAAGACAGCTATTTAACGCCACCTACAATAAATTCTTGTAATATTATTGTTAGACCGAATAATGAGATTTTACCGTCACTCTTATAACACACCCACAATCTCAAAATACGACGCGTGATTTCTCAGTGGTAGCGGAAATCAAATCACGAAATCTCATCACTAAAGTCCTCTACAATAAACATTTGGTCGCGATCAGTCAAGTTTCATGTGTCAGTTGTGTGCTTGTGACATAGCATGAAGATTTAAAGTTAGGAGTTAAGACATGAATCCTAAAATGTCTACCTTTAAGAGTTTTTTGTTAATTATTAAATAACTTATAATTGGATTTCTTGGTATTTACTACTCTCGTTTATGATGATATTCAAATTAAAATCATGCTTTACACCAAAACATAATATGAATATTTTAATGTCTATTGATTGATTTTGTACTAATCCTTATATTGTCTGCCATAGCTCAGCATAACCTAGGACGACTTCAATCTGAAAGTAAGTAAATGACTAGGCCTAATTTCCTAAGTGCATTTCTTGTCGGTTTTTGTTACACAACTTACAAGTTTAGTAGCTGTGTATTATGTATACTGAGAAAGATTGTTTTGAATATATTTCAGCTTAACGTTTATTATCAAATAACGAATCATGTTCTTGTTAAATTTCTTAATTTTAATTTGTTCAGTTCATCTCTTCATTTGAATTGTCAGCCGGATTTAGAATATTTACATCTTCTAATTTTCAGTGACATTGAGAAGATATCGTTGGATTGATATTAAATTTTGTCGGCATTGCATTCATATCACTGAATAGAAACTAAACTCGTATAACAAGTTGTAGATAGTACTGGATTGACACTATTTTTTTATCGTACTGAGAATAGTGTTAACACTATAGTAATATCACTGGAGAGATAGTAATTTTTGTGACAGTGCACAGTTTTGTTGGTTTGTAGCGAAGCGCAAAACAACACAATGGAATACATGTGCTTGTACACCGCAGGTATTGAAACCCGTTTACTAGCGTTATAAGCCTTCAGACTTGCCACTGTATCATTATCTAGATAACTCTGGATTGATATTAGTTTTTGCGACAGTGTATAGATGGAGCTAAACTGATACTTTGATGTCGAGAAAACCCACTTTTAGAGAAATATATATGCAAAAACGGCTCGTTTGGGTTGAGAAAATATTGTACATGAAAGAGCGAACAACGTTTCGACCTTCACAGGTTTTTTGTGAACCTGACGATGACCGAAGAAGGTTGAAACGTTGTTCGCTCTTCTATTTAAAATATTTTCTGAACCCAAACGAGCCGTTTTTGCATATAAAAGAGTTTAATTTTGCTTATGTTTATTGTTTCGGCTAATAATACGTTTTAAAAATTATATGTTTAGTGGTCTTGGACGTGGTTTCTATTCTGAAGGCCCTGAAAGAAGCATTTGAAAAATCAATAGCGCCCACTATTATCCATCGATACATTGGAGCCAAGACGACGGCTTTATTTTTACGTCAAGGGTCTGAATTTTTGTTCTCACACGCCTATTTCTTGTTTGAGAAATGCTTGCCTACTTACTTCGCCATTATTCGTTAAGCTATTGTGACTTTAAAGCTGACTTTATAAAATGTAACTAAAAGTCTTTGTTTCTTGTCTGTAGTTATTGGATAAAATATAGCAAAAAACTGTCATGAGATATTACACTCGAGAAGTGAATGGTCAATGTTATTAGCTTCGTTCTCTGGGGTAAAAAGTACAACACATTAAAGATGTAAGATCGAATCAACATTAAAAAGTTATAGTTATTCAAGTTTTTGTTACTGTCATACCTGTGTTGAAACATACTGGTTGGATTGGTTTAGGAACTCGTTTTCTTAACCAATTCAAACGCGGTTGAAACTTAATTAATCTGTTTATAAAGTAAGCTACTTTTACAATTTTTATATATTTTTAATTTTTTGAATAAGACAGACTCGTTGTATTTTTATTTAAAAGTTTAATATAACTGTAAAAACTGTAAATACATACTTTAAGTATGAACTTAAGAGAATTTTCAAATGTTGATTGAATTATATATAAGTTTAGAAAAATGTCACAATGAGAGAAACTTATAAAGATATAAAAACAGTCAAAATGGCCATTATGGGAAATAGTGTGGTTTGTTTTAAAATGTTGAGCATCTTCATAATTGTTTCTAACAGAAAATTCCAGCATTTTTTCTTGCAAGTGTCATTACACTGTATCAAAATTTATTTAACATTCATGTTGCTTTTCACCATTAACACGCCACCCCACCCACCCCCTGGTGTCACGTGGTCATAGATACTTCTCTCGGATCAAGTCACATTTTATGACTATCCTACCCGTCCAAAAACAAATTAACACTTTCATCTCAGAGGGAGTTACAATGTATAGAATTTTTAAATTCCTAAAAGTTCAACCCTGATACGTTAGCCAATCAAAAGTATCTTTATGAAGTGATGCAAGTAAAGAAGTAAAGTTTTTAATTTGAATTCCGTCAAGTATAAACAAATTACAAAACATTTTTCCAGTAAACGGTTTTGCAGCTAAACATTTAACCAGGTTACCTGAGAGGATATTTTGAAAAAATACGGATAGTAATCACAAACAAGTATAAGTTACAATCAGCGACCGACGGGTTTTAACAGGATATAAAATCTTTATGAGAAACATTGCTGCCTCCGTAACCCAAGATACGCTGTGTTACTCTTTCACAAAGTCGATAAAGTAACTCGAACAAACGCTAACTTTCATGATCTTCTGATCACTGACGTCTACATTTATTTTTGGTTTTTGGGAGAACTTTATCAAAAGTTTCATAAGAGAAGAAAATAAAAATAATTAGAAAAAATAATTTTTTCAGTAATGTTACTTAATTATGTTTGTTTTTTATTTTTATTTTTAATTGGTGCATTGCAGAGATCCAATTTTTGGTCCGGTTATTGAAAACAAATCCTTTAAATCTAAACATAAGAATTACGTTTTCTGATGAGACAAGACAGATTATTATAATTACTAGATGATAATGAGTAGGTTGTCATGACAACCTTGTCATGAGACAAGACAGATTATTATAATTACTAGATGATAATGAGTAGGTTGTCATGACAACCTTGTCATGAGACAAGACAGATTATTATAATTACTAGATGATAATGAGTAGGTTGTCATGACATTTAACTCTTTCTTCGATCCTTGTTCGTAATTAATGGTAATTAATGTCCATCTTGTTTATTCACATTTAATTTTAAACATAAATAAAATTAGTTATTTAGAGCTTGTTGGTTATTTATTACACATTATTCTACGCCACATATGTTAGTATGAATAATGTATTGTTAAAAACCGGTATAAATGTGTTTCTGAACTTCGCACCGAATTCTTCTGATTTTTTAAACTTTAATTGATTGATTTATTGTTTCGTAAATTAAAAAATTCTGTATATTATTGAAGGAATAAAATCACTGATGGACTTTTTTGGTATCACCATCTTCTTGTAATCTATTAATAATGTTTCCTTGCACATAAACTTGCAGTCTGGTAATTAAAAAAAAAGTTAACTATAGCATAATAATTTACATACTAATTATATTATAATTGTTTTCGTAAAATTACAATAATATTGTTTTTGGAACCTACATGCCATAAAAACTTTGCGTAAATAAACTATTATAAATTTAACTGTTTCGATATGTGATCTTAAACATAATTATTTCGTTGTTAAAGAATACGCACACAACATTTAGTTTTTACACTAACTTAACGCGTTGCTAGTTTCGTTATATGGAGTCTTGCAACGTACAAGAAATATGTGTTTAATCCCAGTGTAGGAGTCGACAGAAGCACATAAGGGTAGTATAAAAAGTAAGGAAACCACATTAAATAGAAATACATGAAATATTCTGTGAACTTGGTTTCACGTCAGGTAAACGTTTAAAAAAACCACGAAAATGACACGAAATCTAGACACTGTATAGTTTATTGTGCGGACAAGAAGAACAAAACTAACTAAAACGTACGACGCACCGTGTAATTTACAGGAACCAACAAATTACAGTTTCTAACTATCTCTGACATGGTATTCCCTACTTCTGTTTTATCACCTCTATTACCTTCTTACTTCACACTTTCAAAAAAGTCCGTGCATCCAAGACTGAGATCTGCCAAAGTTCCTCCGATTTTTTGTCTTCTTTTACGCACCAAATTGTTCAGAATTTTTAAAAGTCGAAAAAAAATACTTCATATACTTCTACTGCTATTTAACTTAACATTTACTTCACGTCTGTAAAAAAAAAGGTTCGCACAAACCTAAAACAACATTTAACTGTTATACGAAAAAGAACAGCGAATTTTTCGAAGATTATTCTTTGTTCCAATCTGTAAAACAAATACCAAATGGAATTGTACGAAATTACTTACAGGAATTCCCCTGATATCAATTTAAAATTCAACGTCATCCGGTTTTTATCGGGTTTTAGTTGACTAGGGTACCCAGGCATACAATAGTAAAAGTATGCATACATACATCTTGTTAAACATGTCATAGCTTACGTACATATAAGTAACAATATAATGTTGTACTACGACACTTTGAAAGTATTCATTAAATTTTTCAACTTCTCTGCACTGTGGAATGTCAACTAATGTATCGGCCAAGTGTTGCTTGAAGTGAGTTGTTCTTGTTTTGAATTAAGCACAAAGCTACACAATGGGCTATCTGTGCTCTGCCCACCACGGGTATCGAAACCCGGATTTTAGCGTGTAAGTCCGCAGACATACCGCTGAGCCACTGGGGGGCATTTGAAGTGAGAAATACACATGTAGGTGTGTGTAAAATACATGTGTTTACAGCTCATATTTATATTAGATATTTATATTCTATCACAAAAAAGTAGTTATATCCTTCACAGATACTTTTGATTTTTTAAAAATTGTGATATCGAAACCAAAACTAATTCAGCTGTAAAAATAAAATTCTGCTAAGAACAGAAAGAAAAAAAAGACTGCATCTAAATGATGTGGAATCAAAATTGGGGTCCAAGCCACTGTAGTAATTTTGTGCGTGTGTGTTTTTTCTTACAGCAAAGCCACATCGGGATATTTGCTGAGCCCACCAAGGGGAATCGAGCCCCTGATTTTAGCGTTCTAAATCCATAGACATACCGCTGTACGAGTTGGGAGCTACTAATGTTGTTTCTGAAAATAAAAAAATAATAATGACATTTCAGGTTAACACTGTGATATAAAATCCTTAAGTGGAATACGAAGTCCTTGTAAATATAAACGAAAATTACAAAATTGTGCTTAAGAATTCTAGCTCGATTCGTAATATGAGGGTTGCGACTTCGAATCTCTGTCACACCAAACACACTGGCCCTTCCGCACATGGGAGCCTTATAAATTTTCAATCAATTCCACTATTCGTTAGTGTAGGAGTAGCCCAAGAGTTGTGGTGGATAGTGATGACTAGCTGGCTTCCCTCTAGTTTTACACGACAAAATTAGGGACGGCTAGCGCAGATATCCCTCGTGTAGCTTTGCGCGAAATTCAAACAATTAAAGTTTCCATTGTCACTGGCGGCATTCATACATGATAAAGAAAATCCTAAATACCTCTCCCCAATTAACATATATTTTAAATATAAAGAAAAATTAATTAAAGTAAAATATGTATGTATATAAACTTTAAATCTTATATTTATAGTTTACATATTTATGTATTTTAAAATAATAATAAAATAAATAAATTGCCACCAGCTAACTTGACCTACTGTGAATAATAGACTATAAATGGACATTGCCCTGAGAAGGACCTAACATACAAACAGTTAGGGAAAATAAGTTCAGGAAGGAGGAAGAGGTCAAAGAGAACCTGACCCTCCAGGGCAAAATACCCAGATACCATTGATCCATCGTAACGATGGTCATTCTTAGCACTGGCGGCATTACTACACTAGCTTGGCATTTTGTTGTTGTCGGCTACGCTTTTGCTTTTACAGCTGGGCTGTTTTCAGTTTGGATAACAGTTCTTAAAACATGAGAATTTTATTTTAATTCATTAAATATGCGTGATTTGCTTCATCATATGTTTTTTTCGGAATTACAAGTACATTTTTCTCAATTTTTTCCTCAACATTCTCCAAATGTTTATGTATCACTCATACATTTCAACTTTAAGGCACCGTTTCGTATTAAATAGGTACAAAATACTTTCACTTAGAGGGTGTCCTAAACGTCTGGAATAAAAGTTGATGTGCGGCTTTTCTTAGTTCATATACGTCACTATTATGGTGTTGTCAAATCACGAGAAAGTCGAGTTAATCCTGCTCTTAATACAGTCTTGTTTCGGATTACAAGAAAAACGTGTGGGTTGGTTTCTTTGGAAGTTCGCGCAAACCTAAAAAGAAATATCTGCGCTAGTCGACCCTACTTTAACAGTGAAAGACTAGAGGAAAATCATAACCAGTGAACAGTAGAAGTCAAGTGCAATAATTACCTGGCCACAGTAGATTCGGTTTTTGAGAGTTTTATATGTATAAATTATAGTTACGTTTAGTAGTTATTGATTCATTACTTTTAAGAAGTGTACTTCTAAACAACTATTGTGGAATAAGCTGCAGAAGCTGATTCATGATTATGGTTATGTTACACACATCGTTTGGATTTCACACAAGGGCTCTTTGTACTAGCTGGCCCTAATTTTGAAGTAATGGACGAGAGCATGCAGCTAGTTAACAACACCGAACTCTTGGGATACTCTTGCAAGACAAAATAGTGTTACTTGATCGGATTTTCTTATAAGCCACCCACTGGCTCAAAGTGTAAGCGTGAGGGAGGGTAGAATATTTGGAAACAAGCCAGAGAATTTCATACTTGCACTCCGGCTCGATAACTCCTGGACTACACTTGCACGTTGCGTTCGTCGAAAGTTTATATATAATGCGAACACATCATAATATAATTACACTTACTGACTAACAAGAAGCTTTCCAACTTAGTAACATAAAAAACGCGCATTTTCTACTTGTAGTCTAATTATATACCCTTTGACACAGCGATATGTCTGCGGACGTACAATTCTGGAAACCAAGGACCGGTGGTGGGCAGAGCACACGTGTAGCTTTTGCTAAACCTTCGACAAACAAATCTATTCATAAATTTGTTTTTGTGACTCCGCGTACGTTTCACAATGTGTATTGCTACAAAGTTTTGGTAAATAACTTGATATTATTCATAACACTTGTACATATTTGTTTATTGCTTATGTGCTTTATCTAGAAAAATGTGTAACTTTCCTCCAGCTGGGGAACTTATTTGAAATAGATGTCAAACTATATGCTTCGTAAAGCCAAAATATGTGTGTGTATGTGTATTGCACATACATAAATTTTAGTATGGCGCTATAAGATAAAATATTTGAGTTCTACGAAACACAAGTTTATTTTCCTCATAAATATATATATATATATATACAACATGGTATCACAACCATTACGCAACTTCAACCAGCATTAGGACTAGCTTACTTTCTCGGTGGATAACAAAACCATATGATTACGTTGTTTTGTACATTTAGACACAAACACTTTATTTTGATACAACTTTATCGTACGTTTTGAATTATCGAATTATCGTTGTCACTGGTAACTTTAAAATTTTAACAGTTAAATAAACGATTACCTTACAACAGTATCTTTTAATCAACTAATAATTTCTGTAATTAATTCTTCCAAAAGAAACTTTAAAACTTAAAAATATAGTAACATAACACACAGTTCATCTTGAATATTAAATACTGAATTAACGCAAGCTAAAGCACTATTATTAAAACAACTCTTACATCCACATTATTTCACACACTGTAAGTAAAGGATAAGTTAAAGAGATTTATTTATCATAATGTATCGATTAAACATTGCAAGGATGTTATGCGTGTAATGTTTTTGCCTTAATTAGGCTTATAACCATGTTTTGCTTTTTTTTCTTTCAGAAACCTGATTGCATGAACATGAATCCAAAAAGTGGTCCTTTATTTCTATATACAATTGTAAGAATATGCGGACAGCATGCTTGTAGAGTTTTGGGAATGAATTTTCAACAGATCAACAATTTAACCAAAAAAATCCAATGTGTCACTTCACGTTTAATTTCTCAAAATAGGAGGAAGATTAATAAAAGTCAAGAAACATTTATTATCCAGATTACTGACTTTAGTGACTGGAGTGAAAGAGGTTCGTGAAAGGGGCTGGTACCGTGAAACTTCGTAAGTGTACTTGGTAGTGGTATATTAAGCCTAAAGTAAGTATAAGTACATAGTGTGGGATCACCTAGCCAATGCTAATTGCATAAAATTTGTAACAAAAGTAAAAATGTCGATTCAGTTTCAAACTTGAATCGTTTCTAAATTAAGCTGTTTTCTGTAACATCACCAACACTTTAATGAATACAAACCTTTTCAATCAACAGAGATTCTAAACTAAGAAATCAAGAAATATTTTCCAGTGTTGTCTGTACATTTCATTTTGTGCTTCCAGTACATAGAGTGACAACAATGTTAGGTTATACTTAGGTTGCTGAGCAACCTGACTCACTGGCCATTGTTGGAACGTGGTGTTACCAAAACACAGTGTTTGTTTTGGAATTTCGCACAAAGCTACTCGAGGGCTATCTGTGCTAGCTGTCCCTAATTTAGCAGTGTAAGACTAGAGGGAAGGCAGCTAGTCATCACCACCCACCGCCAACTCTTGGGCTACTCTTTTACCAACGAAAAGTGGGATTGACCGTCAAATTATACACCCCCACGGCTGGGAGGGCGAGCATGTTTAGCGCGACGCGGGCGCGAACCCGCGACCCTCGGAAAACGCAGTGGCTTTTCTATATAATAGAATTTGTTAATCTCACTTATATTACAACAGTTATTTTACATATACATCACGAATTAATTACAGGGTTGATATTAAGGAACTTCATGACGTTGGACTGCTTTGACTGCACTTTCCTGTATTTGTTGATCAAGCTTGATTTTGCGAAATTTATTTATTTAAGTTAGCTATAAAATTCGAGGTTAAGGTATACTATATGGTAAGGGTGGGATACACTAATTTCCCTGTTATTTATTATAAGATTTACACTAATTTGGTTACAATCATTAGATTCCCAAAGCCAGTTTAGTTACTCGAAGATAAAATACGTTTGGTTTTGTAGGTGATCAAACAATAAATATTCTTCTCCGTCTCGGAAAGTTACGTTCTCCTAATATTACAAGAATACCAAAATACGTTCTAAAGTGAAATATCAACCTCTAATTCTTCAAAAGCAGGATCAACTAAGGGCAGGGCTTTTGATTTCAGTTAGAAAAACAAGTGTTCTTTAGCCATGCCAAATGCTTCTAAACTCTGACTGTATATCTATCTATCTCTGTATATCTTCCACTCAAGAAGAGATTATATATTAATACTTCCATTAAAAACAATTTAGATATGCAACTATCAGAAATAAAAGTACTCACATGGATCTAGGCTTAACGTAAATACAATTAAGTGTAGGTTTTATCTGTAAAAAAATAAGGCTAGAAGAGAACATGCCTCTATAAACAGATGGCTTTCTTATATACATACATACATACACTCATCTGAGTAAACATTACAGATAAACTATTTGTAACCACTAGTATATATATGTAGATAACTTACTGTTTTCAGAATTTAACTATTTACGTAAATGCATATAGAACAAATTGTCATCCTCTTAGCGAAATTTTTATTCCTTTTTAATTTGTTTTAACTTCAGAACAGTAACTCCAGTTTTCGGGCATTTCAATTTAGTGAGTAGCACGATAATGGTATCATTTAAGATGTAATGTTACACCACTGTCCCTGTTTTTTAACTATATTAATATAGGATATTTATTTATTTCTAAATATAAATAGGCATTATTCTTGCAGGAAAATGTAATCATCTTTTAAATTGGATAAGTTTTTTTAAACCTTACCCGATTTTAAAAGAGGTTAATTTTTGCTGATATTTTAGTCTCTTTTTTTCTTCTTTCCAAACTTAATATTATTTCAAGAGTAATATAATTAAGTTTCATGAGTGCATTGGTTTAAACTTCTTAGATTACGTAGTTTAAATGCAGAAATTCTGAGCGTACACTCGATTTAGTAATGGACGTTTTGAATTACTCTGAATTTCTCATATAACTTTGACACAAATTGATTTTAATGTGTAAATTTCAGTCTGACAATCTCAAACCCAACATTTTTGGTTGGTAACTGGGAAATCTCCCTTTTTGAGGCTAATCTTTAACCTCTGATCAAAGAAACTGCCTTCTACATAGACTAGAACTAAAAATTAACCATGTAAATAACGTACCAATTTAACAAGTAGGAAGGCTTAAAGCCTACGAGTGATTGAAATATATTGATAAATTAGTTGGGACAATCGCTGTTAACGATTATGTTTTATATTTTGACATGTTTCTGCGTATTCTTGTGCTTAGAGATTGCATGGTAACTTTACATAAAATATATCTTGTTAGTGAAACTAATTAAAAGAGAGCTATCAGGAAAAGCCCTTGAAGAGTAGTGTCTTTTTTCTGCATCTGAAATAATTAAGACAGAAAGCCCTTTCAGAACATTTTATATTTACAAAAATGTCACTTTAAACGCTGTTAATACCCATGAAGTATTTAACTCGACTTTTGCCACATTTATATCTACTTTTACGTAGACTAACGTAACAACAATATCACAACACAAACAGCTAGATGGATCAATGGTATCTGGGTATTTTTGCCCTGGAGGGTCAGGTTCACTTTGACCTCTTCCTCCTTCCTGAACTTATTTTCCCTAACTGTTTGTATGTTAGGTCCTTCTCAGGGCAATGTCCATTTATAGTCTATTATTCACAGTAGGTCAAGTTAGCTGGTGGCAATTTATTTATTTTATTATTATTATTATTTTAAAATACATAAATATGTAAACTATAAGTATAAGATTTAAAGTTTATATACATACATATTTTACTTTAATTTATTTTTCTTTATATTTAAAATATATGTTAATTGGGGAGAGATATTTAGGATTTTCTTCATCATGTATGAGGTACCTGTCTAGTTTGCATAATAAATCATTTTCATCCAATTTTTGTTAAAGTACCTAATTGTAATATTTAGGAGTCTATCTGATATGGTTGGTATGTTCGAGTATTTATGAATGAATTTAGATGATATTGATCTCGGGACTCTGTATGCTGTTGTGAGAAGTGTGTTTTGGATTGTTTGTAGTTTAGTTTTGATTGTTTTATTACTTACAGTTACCCATGCTGGAGCTGCATAGTCTATTACTGGTCTAATATATGTTTTGTATATTTTCGAAATGTTATCTGTAGATGCTCCACTGTGTTTACCAGTTAGACTCCTTACATAGTTGGTTCTTCGCCAAATTTTATTTTTTAATTTCGTTGACATGATTGATCCAAGTTAATTTTGAATCATAAGTCAGACTTAAAAATTTTGCTGATTGGGCAATCTGGAGTAGAGTGCCATTCATATATATTTCTGGCTGTTGTTTTTTGTGTTTTGTCAGTTACGTAAAGACTACGAGCTGAATTTTTGCTGTGTTTATTTTAACTCTATATTTTTCACAGTATTCACTGATTCTATTTAATTGTGGTTGTATGTTTGTAGCTGCTATCGTGGGTGTTGCAGCACTTTTCCAGATTTCCACATCATCTGCGAACTGTGATGAGAATCCATGATTTGGATCCTTCAATGGCATATTGTTTACATACATGATGAAGAGTATAGGGCTAACCACCCCTCCCTGTGGGACACCAGCTAGTGGAGTAAAGTATTCGGAAAAAGTTCCTTCTACGTTTACTCTACATTTTCTGTTTTCCAAAAAGTTAGATAACCAGCGAATAATTTCTCGCGGTAGTACAAACAGCTAATAAATATGTTTGGTTAGTTTTAAATTTCGCGCAGACCTACACGAGGACTATCTGCGCTTGTAGTCCCTAATTTAGCAGTGTAAAACTAGAGGGAAGGTAGCTAGTTATTACCACCCACCACCAACTCTTGGAATACTCTTTTACCACCGAATAGTGGGATTGACCATCACAGTGTTGTGGGATTGACCGTCACAGTGTTGTGGGATTGACCGTCACAGTGTTGTGGGATTGACCGTCACAGTGTTGTGGGATTGACCATCACAGTGTTGTGGGATTGACCATCACAGTGTTGTGGGATTGACCATCACAGTGTTGTGGGATTGACCGTCACAGTGTTGTGGGATTGACCGTCACAGTGTTGTGGGATTGACCATCACAGTGTTGTGGGATTGACTGTCACAGTGTTGTGGGATTGACTGTCACAGTGTTGTGGGATTGACCATCACAGTGTTGTGGGATTGACCATCACAGTGTTGTGGGATTGACCGTCACAGTGTTGTGGGATTGACTGTCACAGTGTTGTGGGATTGACCATCACAGTGTTGTAGTGCATCGAGTTTTACATAAACAACAAAGTTATTTGTATATTATTAATTAATGGTATTAACTGAATATGAACCACATTGTCACTTACAACTTCAGCCATCTTCACTTCCGCTTTCGAATATCCTTCATGACGTTACACGAAAAATCACACTCAGCATTGTTACCACAACAACATTTGTAAGGTTGATTAATTTAACAAGTAATTTCAATATTTACAAGTATTTACACAAAACAGCCAATAATCGCTAAATGGAGATGTCCGATTGTTAATTCAATGAAACAAGAAGAGCATACTAAAGCAGTTTAACTGTGTTTAAACACGGTACCAAACCAGATACGAGAACACGTATTTGCTTACAATAACCATCTGTGATGTTTTATAAATATACACATATTTTATGTTGACGATTTCGATTGTATGCGAACGGAAGAGTCATATATGTTTCAAACGTCTAATTAATAAATAACAAAATAAAAATATCTAAAACAGCTTAACCTGACAAGACAAAGATCTATTCACAACGGTCAATTCCCACCTTGTTCAGTTCATTGGTTAAACTCAAGTACATATAAGTACATAGAATTATTCAGATTTAAACCTATGCCACATTATTTGAAACATATTTTGTATTTGGAAGGAAATACATTTTTTTAAATATACGTTATTTCTAATGTATAGTAACTAACTTATTAAAAAAAATAATACACATAAAGGCAAATATCTAACATGTTATTTAAAGCAGTGTACCACAAACAAGCAACGTGTAAACAGACTTTTCCTATATTTATACTGCTAAAGGCTAACATGGAAGTCCCCACTCATTACAAAGGTACTGAGTTAATCGTAACAGTACATTTATAGCAAACTGAACTAAGCTGATACAACGACCAATAACGAGATATACACAAGATCATGATTCTACAGCTGCCTATAGGCTGATAAGTTGTTAGACTCTGGCATTGTTTGAGTCGACCAGGACCCCTGCGTGTTGACTGAACGCTTGAATTGAAAATACTTGGGTTGTTTGACATCCCAGAGCAGTTTTCCTCTAATAACCCTTCTCGTAAATTACAGAAACAAATATTCTGGAGATCTGGTCCAATTTTCCAACTCTAGTGGTCAGCAGAAATAACCAAGTGATTTCTTAAGACCTGGCTACAACTTCTGAAACTGTGATTTCATCAGCTACTTGTGATTACCTTCAAACATCGCTAAAATAAAACGAAAAAAATATTAGTTACAAAAACGTCCATCAGTACATATTCAATCAAATCTGGTTTGTTTCTCATGTAACCAAACATCAACATTAAAGATATTTTGATGTTAGTTTCGACATCATTCTCAATTTTTAGTTAAATTATTTTGCTATTTAATCTGATTCATTTAAACTGTTTTACTTGCATGATTGAATAATGATGGGTATTTTAACTTAAAGAACTAAATAAACGAACAACAGGATCTCTGACTACAAAATGATTAAAAGTAAAAACTGAGTAAAATATCTAAATAAAACACGTCATCCAAATAATGTAAAACACGCGGGGTCTGTTTATATTTAGCGTTGATGGACAAAAATTATGATCACATTAATATCTGGTATGGTAAACTTCAATTTACATGTTCTGATGTATACTAAGAGTATGCTCCCTAAATATGGGCTTAGCTTAAAGATAGCTCATGCGCACTAATTTGTAACTAAACATACCTAAGGAAGAAATATTGAACTTGATAAAATCATAACCTAAGAAGAACATTAGGTTTCGAAACATCTAACAAAGTTTGTAGCAAGTGTTTTAATAAATATATCGTTTCCAAGGTTGAGTTAAAATAAACTACTTAGCACAGTTTTTACCATTAATATCTAATTTTTAGCACAATAAAGTGTTCTGGTTACAACAATGATACCATTTGGTTGTCACTAAAAGGATGATATTAGCATAATAAGGTAAAACAAAATCAGTTCTGTTTATTACATGAAACCCACTGGCCACTTAGTGCATTTTTTAATCATGATAATCTTGTTATTAAGACAAAGAAGTGAAATAAAGTGAGATCTGGTTACGACAATGATCCTACTGACAACTTAATACAGTTTATCGCTGGAATCTACTTATATCTTAAGCCAGGGACGTAGCCAGGGAAGGGGAGGTTAATCCCTCCATGGATCCAAACTGTTTAGACAAGTTGAGTTGCCACCTGTGAAGTTTCATAAAGACCCGTGATTGCATGACAGATAATTTCACACATAACAAATGATCAAATGCAAATTTCTGATTGAACACTCTTTTAATACAGCAAGTTTTGTCAGAACTAGAGAAATACAATCGAATATCTGGGAAAGGCTCAAACGCCTGTTCGTTTTTGCCAGCACATCTACAACACAGTTTGGTTCAACGTTAATATCACGGTGAATGTATAATGAAGCCAGGCCATTCAATCAATCTTCAGTGGCGATATTTCTCAAATACGTTTTGAGTCTTCTGAGAGTTGGAAACGAACGCTCCGCTGAGATCGTTGACACAGGCAGTGTGGCAAATACTTTCAACAGTCTAGAAATGACTGGGAACATTTCTACATTTTATATGCATCTTTGACCTTTTTTTGGTTTGTTGTTCGTAAGTGATTTGTACCAAAACCTCAGTTCACCTACTGCAGCAAGTGAAGTGCTGTCAATATCAGCCTTGTATATATTGACCGACTCTTTAATTTGGTCACATTGTTGTGCTGTAGGTTCTGACCGTTCTGTGGTAGATCCTGATGGTAGTAGACACTTTAAGTTTGTAGGGAGAGTTTTGTGACTGGACAGACGGTCACATTATTTGTGAAAGAAAGTGATCAACAAATGGTTCAAATACAACAATACAAAAGTTCTCCTCAGAGCTAGTGATTTGTGGGGTTAGCACGGTACATCTATCTTTTAGCCTGTCTTAGCATCATGATGTCAATTTGAAGCTCACTACACAATGTTTGACCCTCACAGAAAATGTTGTTAAATTCATTCACAGTATTATTTCTGAGTGAACGGATTAAATCTTCCACTATTTCTGCGTGATGCATCGCAGCACCTAAATCAATGTTCTGTTGCTGCAGTAAGTTACACAGAGGTAAACTAAAGGAAAACAATTTATGAATGGTAAGTAAAGTGATGATGAATTCTGGCTGTGTTATAAAACACAACAATTGATTGTCTTGCGTGGCAGAATATCTGTCTTGCCAACCTGATATGGTCTCAAGGACATCTGCAACTGCATGGATTAATTCTAGAAAGACGATGACTGAGTCATGCCTCTAAACCCACCGGGTGGGGCAGAGACCTTTCAAACTTTTTTATCGATTCAGCTGCTTTATTCTCCATCGAAAGAGCCATAACGTGTGTTCGTTTGGGTGTATTGAGAAAGTTTTCAATTCTAGAAATTACTCCCATGCAATTTCCCATAGGCTCCGCATGGCGTCTGCGGCGCTTGCATCAAGTACTCAGACTAAAAAAAAACCCAAAGGCCATTTCTGGCTACCCCCCTGATTTAAACGACGATATTAACAACCGCTTATTACTTGTTATTTTCGGATTATTGTATTATTTTAAATTAGTCTTTGCTTATTTGTTTGTTGGATTTCACTCAAAGCTACACAAAGATTCTTGGCGCTAGAGAAAAGACAGCTAGTCAACTCTACCCATCTTGTTGAATCGTATAATAAGATTTGACTGGCACTCTTATAACGCACCCATTGCCTCAAAGAGTAGAGAGAGTGTGTGTTTTTTGTATAGCAAAGTCACATCAAGCTCTCTGCTGAGCACATCGAGGGGAATCGAACTCCTGAATTTAGCGTTGTAAAACCGTAGACTTATCGCTGTACTAGCGAGGAGAGAGGACTTTGGACCGCTCTAGGCTCATTAATTATTATTGTAACATGAGTAAAATCCGGATACTTACGTGGATTCTAGTGAACATTTGTTCAAGCAATATCTGTTAATTTGTTGAATTTCTGGTACAGAATGTGGTAACTGAGACGAGTCCTCATTGACGGTAATTTGGACAGCAGAACCCCCATATCCACGGTGTTGAGCTACGTTGTTCTCCTCCTCCAGTGATACTTTGGTTAGTTGCAGGTGGTCATTAATTACGACCCCTTGAGGGTAACAGTCTTGCTCTCGTGTCATTGGCTCTTCCACGAGATCTACGCTTCCTTCAAAACTAAGATCATATTCCACACTACACGAGCTTAACTGTGCAGAACATGTACTGCTCATACTGGAGCTATACATTGAGTCATAACTGAGGCACTTGTTGACGTGTTTGTTTTGGAGTTTATCCCGGGGGATTTCCCCCAACTGTCTATTACGGCAGCTCTCGGGTTGGCCGGGATTCCATGATAAGCGTTTGTGAAAGTTTTGTTCTTTTTCTCCTTTCTTCACAACGTCTACAGAATCAGCAGTGTGGTAACGCCGTGTTGCTCGGATAGCTCGCTTTATGTGCATTTTCTTAGGGTCTTCGTCATCGGAGTCAGGGGTATCCTTATCAGTGTTGGTTATCCCCACGACTGTATCACTATCAAAGCTATGCACGGGACTGGGTCCCTGACTTGTTGGGGCACTGTGCGTCACAAGCCCCGATATGTTTTTCGTCTTCAGAAGAGGAGGCTTGTGGCCAAAATGCCAATGTCGGTATGCCACACGAGGCGAATTTGGTGAAGTGGCAGGTAACCGTGGCGTGGAAAAGTTGTTGATGGTCAATTGAGAAATCACTGGCACCTACATAGAAAACAAACAAGCAAACACTTTTATTTAGTTAAAAAAATTAGAAATATCTCATCACGAATGAAACAAAATTTCTCAATGTTCACACAAAGTTTGAATAACAAACTTACAAGATAACTATAGCCAGTCGTTTCTCTGTTCAATATTTTAGATTCCACATTTTAAAGAAATATCCTGAAACAAAAAATATGTTTTGTTTGATTGTAGTTAAGCACAAAGCTACACAATGGGCTATCTGTGCTCTGCCCACTTTGAGCATAAAAACTCGGATTCCACCATTATAAGTCCCCAGACGTACCGCTATTCCACTGGGGAGCAAAAAGAAATATGAAGAAAAATTACGGTTTCTTATGTGGAACAGTTGTAAGAAGTTTTGAACTACACTTCTACATAACCTAGAAATTACAAACTGTCAGAAATAAGTTGTATCCACTCTTTTTTTTTCGTAGTGAGCAACATTTTTTGTGTAGAAAAACTATAAATAATTATTTAATATAACAAATAAGTTTTGATGGAACGTATATTTTAAATTCGTAAGCAACATTTTTTTTTTGTAAGTGAAACCAAATCATTACATTTAAATACGAAAGCAAAAGGGTTGATTACAAAGTCAATAGATGGTAATAACCAGACATTCTAGGCTATTCATTTTTGTTTGTCAATAATGTGTCGATATTAGCTACAAACGCTCACACATAAACACGCACTTTAACCTGTATGGAACGAGGTGGGTGGATCGTGTTATGCTCCTTCTCTTCTCCTAAGTCACCTATATTATAAGCTGGTCCCACAGATAATGTGTTTGGTGTAGATGATCCCGAACCTGCCCCTCGCAGGAAGAAAGCTCTTCTCTCGGGTCTCGGAGATGTTACCGTCACACTGATAGGTCCGTTACGAGTCTCCATACTATTTGCTCTTATCTTATCACTGGTTGGCCCTTCTTCGCTACTGACACTAGAGTTGCGTAGATCTCCCAGCTCAAAACTCAACGCTTTATTGTGAACTTGATTACTCTGAAGAAAAAAATAAAATCTCTAATTAGGAACTATTTCATTCTAAAAGTTTAGATTAAATTTAAAATAAAACGATAATCGTTTTATACCCTAACTTAGAGAGGAGAAAACACAAATCTTCATGAATAGAATTGTTCTACAGTAAAAAAAAAATATATGTCAAAAAGATACAGTACACTGGATATACACCTACAGCGAGAGCAGTGTGCATACTGAAGAAATATACTTACAATGGAAGTAACGTGGATATAACAGAAATACACCTCTGATGGGAGTAACGTGGATACATAGAAATGTACCTAGTGTGGGTAACGTGGATACATAGAAATGTACCTAGTGTGGGTAACGTGGATACATAGAAATGTATCTAGTGGGGAATGGGAGGGATGGTCAGGTGGGTTAAGGCGTTTGACTCGTAATCTGAGAGTCGTGGATTCGAATCTCCGTCGCACCATATATGCTCGCCCTTTCAGTCGTGGTGGCGTTATAATGTGACGATCAATCCCATTATTTGTTGGTGAAAGAGTAGCCCAAGAGTTGACGGAGGACGGAGATGACTAGCTGCATTCCCTCTAGTCTTACACTGCTAAATTTGAGAAGGCTAGCGCAGATAGCCCTTGAGTAGCTTTGCGTGAAATTCAAAACAAACAAACCTAGTAGGGGTAATGTGATTTCAATAGAAATGTACTTAGTGTGAGTAAATTGTATGCAATGAAAATATACATACAGTGGGAGTAACATGTAACAAGTAACAAAAGAGATGTACATAAAATGGGAATAACATGGTTACATAGAAATGCACCTAGTGGTAGTAATGTGAATACGATACAAATATTCTCGTAGTGGATTTAGCGTTTTTTTTGGTACATAGCAACCAGGCTATCTGCTCCAAACAACCGGTAAAAATCGTAAAAAGTAAAATTCTGTAAAATGTAAAAATAAATAAAGTCAAAACTAAACAATGTCCAAAATTCAAAAGAAAAAACTCAGGTAGAAATAAAAAATCCAATGACTTTCATCATTTTAAAAACGCAAGGTGGAAAATGTCACCAATATCAAAAATATTGTTTAACATAAGGGTTTAGCTCGTAGAGAAAAACATGCTAAGATGGTGTTGCTGCTCTCGGTCGTTGACAGTAAAATGCGAGCTGTTGTAATTTGAGTGTCACAATGGCCACATATTGGTGAATCAGTTCCAGATAAAAGAAACTGATGAGTTAAAAGCTGTGGCCAATGCGTAGGTTGGTCAGGACTACTTCCTTCTTCTGATCTTTACTGAAACAAGATGGTCGAAAAGCAATAGAAGGTTTAATCTAGAAAATTTTGTTATTACGTTTCTCACTGACAACTGGTGCAAAGCTGTGCCATGAATAAAGGGCTGTGGTCCATAGATGGGACAGGCACGGCTGTGACAGAAACGGAGTAGAGGGTGTCAATGAGCTCATTCCCGCGAATACCGATATGGCCCATATCCAGAAATCTGGATATTTGTGGAATGTAGAGAAAAATAGGCCACTCATCGTTGAATATCGACGAGAATATGGTTAGAACTAAAGTTAAGAGATCTAGTATAAAGAGTACAATAAGTGAATAGCGTCTAAGTAATCCATGACAAGAGAAATGACATACAACTCGGCAGTGATCATAGAAACTGTAGGGAGGATCTTATGAACAACCACCAAGCCACAAGAAACCATGACAGAGCCCTCAAAGTTACCTGATTCCGAACCACCTGTATAAACGGAAACAGAAGATTGGTTCGAAAGATGTTCTGCAAGAAGATAGTACTTTCAATGGAAAGTATTCACCTTACAGGAATGACTCAATGAAAGGTCACAACGTCATCCAGTGACAGACCCAATGAGAGCACTGAGGAAAAATACAATCCAAGGAAGAATGTTGCAGTAAGGATCAAAGCTTGGAAGCATATTGCAGAAAAAACTGCAAATGAAGAAGGTGAACAGGAGGTAGGCCACATGGGGAATGGTGTTCGATATCTTCAAGGCAGAAACCCTAGCAGAATCATAAATCAAAGTCCCCTAGTCCAGCTTAAATCAAATGATAGATGTTGAGCGCAAGACATCAATCCAGTCCCCAAGAGGTGAAAGAGAGGACATGGAGGATGTTCAGTGAAGTGCACACTTCACACATAGCTGTTTGATGTGAGAAATAAAAGTAAGCTTATATTTAAATGCAAGCACCAAGAACTTTGCCCTAGGAAGTAGGGAAAGAGCAACATCAGCAAAACTGAGCTCGAAACAGGTATAGAATGGTTTTGGAGAAAGAAGAGGTAAAACCATTTATTGTGGTTCACTTCAATATACGGTTGATTGCAGTCTGAAGCTGATGATTAATAAACCTCACGCTCGATGATCGAAAATAAATGTGGAAGCCATTGACATAAAGCCGTTTGCATCTGTGAGAGAAAGTTCTTTGGTGATAGCACTGATCTTGATAATTATAATTTTGACACCCAAGATACAACCACGATGGACCTCAAATTCCTGTGTGAAAGAATGGGAAAGAGTATAACCCACATAAGTGTTTCGTAAGGTTTTATTTTTAGTTATAGTAAAACTGAATTACTAGACAATGTAGCATTAAGATAAAACAGTATGTTTTTTGTGTAATTAACGTAGTAATTAGTGTTCCGAAAAATATTTCAGACAATTAGTGTGTTCAGTGTGTAATTATTATAACATTGTCATTGGTATAAATCCTGATGGAAATATTTCCTCATACAAAACTTCTGTCCTGTCTTTAAAAAATGTCGTAAATTAAACTTATCGCTGTTGTTAGATAGATTAACACTAGCCGTTGTCAACTGGCCCATACTGTTTGTGTCTGATTTTTATAATTTTGAAATTCCTGTTTCCGGATTGTATGCGTCCAGTTTGATAATAATGTTTTAACTTTAAATGGTCTTAAAGTTCTGATGTTTTAAATAATTGTAATCCAGTAAGTTGTTCATTTGTTATATTTAGTGGTTGAACATACTTGTATGTTGGTTTTGTTGTAATAACTGTTTCATTCAAATAATATGTGAAATTTTTGTGAAACATTAAAAGAAGTCGTGTGTGCATTCCATACTGTTATGTCAGATAGAAATAATTCAAACTGTAGACAGATGATACGGCGATTACTTTACGAACTGAAGTCATTACACCTTTAAGAAATTAACGCTATGTAACCAAACTTGTGTGTTAAGTTTAAACAACAATATGCGAGTTTTAAACTGAAACTTTGTGACGGGACGTAATGGCGTATTTAGATTGCAAACATACAAGATTTATAAAACGTGAAAGATAGGATATGTGTTATCTTTTATCATAGAAACTTGAAAGATACTAAAATGGGATTTCCATATTGTTTGTTCATTTTATATAAACCATCGTAATATTGGTAGATTCCATGTCTTTATATGTGTCTAAGAGATTTGTTTTACACTTTCATATGTATAAACATTAGAATATTTTCTATGTTTGTGTGTGTAGCATTTTACAAGTTTTGGTTTGTGTATTGAAGATAAATTTTAAACTGTGAGCAAAGTGCACGGTTGATTTAGTTTTTAAATGTTCTCTAAAACTTCTAAAGTAAAGAAAACTTTAAATACTTGTGTAAAGTGAATATTAACTACAGTTTATTATTATAAAATTATTACACTAACCAATGTTCTTTGTTACAAACACTGAATTGTTATCAAAACTTTAGTTAGTTAGTCATTGGACTAACTATGTAATTATGTAAAATATATTTGTTCATTCTAGACATATGATTTGCTCTGTTAGTTGGAATCTCATTCAAACGTGATACACTGTTATATCACCAAAAGTCTAGAAACACCTAGTTGATAGTTAAAGTAATGTGTATTAATTATGACATCGTTCTTTCAGTAGAGGAAATTTGATTAGCTGATGAATTAGCATTAAAGGTCCTTTTATATAACGATTTAATTAACTATCAAATTTGTTATTAATTATATTTTTGTTGAAATTTGTATTGTATGAGTCATGGTTACCTGTTTTGGCGGCTTAGAAACTCGTTTTCTACTTTCTAGTACCATTATGCAATCATTCATTATAGTCATCCATCTGGTATCGAACTATAATCTCAGCCTTTCCTAAACCGTAACATTACTTTAGCCATCTGGTGAACTACGACAAAATGGCTCCTGTAATGGCTACTTAGAAGCTTATCCCTGACGGTGCTTCCTCTGGTGATAATATTTGGAATTATGACGTCTTCACCTCTGATGGTCCTTCCTCCTCTTCTTCTGCTGTGGGTCATCCTTTGCTGCAACAGTTACGAACTTACTACTAATATAGTAGTTTAAAGCTCGGGTAACATACTGAGAATATATTTAAAATTCCAATTCGATGAACAATCACAGCCATGCCTATACTGATAGTGCTGCCGCCTCCCTCATATATAAATGTACGGTTCTGGAAGGAATGGTATTTATATTTAGACATAGTGGACAGGGGTACTTACAACAGAAGTTATATATGGTATAGATATGGGGTCGCTCATGTCTACAGATCCACTGTGTGAGTGCGCCAAACTAGATCGGCTGGAGCTTCGAGGTGAACGGGGAACCAGGCGGGCAATGGACGGAAATTCGTCCTCATCTTCATAACTTATTTGTAAAAATCCAAGACCTGTCCTTTCTGTAGCTGTTCGTTTAGCTTCGTGGTACAAATCCTATGGGGGATATAACATAAAAATGTCAGACAACAGAAGCTTTCGGTACACATCCCACAGACGATATGATACAAACACACATGGTAACAGAGTTTCTTGGTACAAATTCTATTGGAGTTATAAAAATGTCAAACGACAGAAGCTTTTGGTATACAAATTTCACAGAAGATATAATACAAACACGCCTGGTTACAGCACTATTTGCCTTTTTGAGACATTAGTGAAGGTTATATAAAAATAAAAGTTTTATCTAAAAATATAATTATACATTTGTCTTACTGATTAACACGACGATTACTTCAGTAAATGTATGCTTGGTAAAGTATAAAAATGTAGAGAGCATGTGGTTGTTGCTTCACTGAAACCTAATTAACCGAGTGTAAATGTGGTTTTATCGTAGCATACGCCTTTCGTTTTAAGTAAGTTACAGTAAGAACCTTAACTTAACTGTTTAGAACTGTCTAAAAGCTACGCGTGTGACAAAATTCAGTTTTCTGTACGTGTTGTTTTATTTAATCACCGCTATTTAATATTTTAAAATACGTCCCAGATCTTCGGGAAACATATATTATCCTTCCAGCTGCATGTTGCCCAGTAATAACCCTTGATCTAATTTAACTTTTACAACCTAGGTGAACACAGTATAACTCTGTATATAAATATTTGAATACCAACATGCAACACGTTCAGACAGAATTTATATATCCCCTCAATAATAACCGTGCATTAAACTATGATACTTCCAAGTTACACCTCTTCGTTACAGGATATCTTAATCAATTCCCTCTCTACATGTAAATGTTATACTCTACATGAGAAACTATTCTTTTATTGCTAGGTTTATCGAGATAACGCACATATACGTATCAAATAAACCTTATTTATGATGCCGGACATTCAAGATGCGTGACAGTGTAAAGTCGCAGTGACTACCTGATGTAGTCGTTAATATATTTTTTATTGTTTCTTTGATATTCATGCAGTTCAAAGAATTACAAAAATATGGCAAATAAAGACTAACCAGAGCCAATATTTTAAGATACGTTTCTCACTTACAAAATACGATAATAAAGTTATCACTATCTATAGAAACTATCTTAGTACATATTTATCCCCCTCAAGAAACAAATATAATTACAATTTTGAAGAAACAACTTTACCTGTGCCCGTCTTATGGTATCTAACCACATCTTAGCTTCAGAAGTATACAACACAAAGGCAGCGACAGAAACTTGTAGCTCACAAAGATAGACCACCACAAACCCACCGCCATCTTTAAGTTCCTGCACTTCCAACTTATCCACTAAATATGGTTGACGAATAATCCGAACTTTATCCCCTTTCTTTCCCAATGACTTGCAGATAAGGAAAATGTCCGTAAACAGGAAACAGTGTACGTCGACCTAAACATTAACATTCAATAAAAGCTGAGCGTAATATACAAAGTATTCTGATAACATTACATCATTATTCGCCAAAATTTGCAATTATTTCACCGAATTTATCAAATTTTTAACCTTATGAAAACATTACAGTTATGTAGAAATTCTTATATATAATTCATATCTCTATATATGTCGACTTCTTCGAAGCGTGCATTTAATGTATAACAGTGTTACTTTGGGCGTCAGTAACTTGTTACTTTGAAATCCAAGAGATTTAAGCATTTCAACTTACTAGTGTTTTTGTCCTGCGTTCTCCATATGTTGACCTTAAAGAAGGGTCAACAACAACACACAAAATTAAGACAAACTTAGCTCTGCTTTAATAATTTTGATAGTGTTTTTAGAAAGTTATAGGAAGTAGCTTCAGTTTGATTGAATATTATTTAATATAATAACGACAATTTTTGTTTTGATATTTATGTACTGATTATAACACCAAATCAACATTGTCGGTTGTATAGTGTTGTAATATTATTTTGTTTTTATATTCAATTGTAATCTAATTAGACTTATTTCATTTTCTAAAAATTATAAAATGTTATAACCGTTTATTTCCGTCTGTCTAATCTAAGGTATACCACACTAAAATACAGGTCACACTCTTGTGGTCATCATTTCACAAGTAATGTTTCTCTGAGAAACTAAACCATTTTATAAGCAGTAACATTCCAGAAATCACTCATACTAATGGAAGTGGGCTTACATGAAGTACTTAGTTTGAAAAAAAGAAAATACACTCTCAAACGTATTACATTGTTGATAATGTTACCGTAAAAGGTAAATAAAATACAAACCAGCTGTCTGTTTATATACATTACCTTATCAACTGAAGATATAGAAATGCTACTTTAATTGTCTTCATGAGTGTATTACCAACCTTGTTCGAAGAAGAATCTCGTAGCTTCAGACCAGAACCTTCAAGTAACAACTGTCTGATCTGGTGGTTTCCACATCCAGGCATGGGACACGTGAGGTCAAGAGTCAAGTAGTTATGCTCTCTCATCATCTGCAAGAAAAAAAGTACCAAAAAAAAATACCGCAATTTACAAATAAGCAGAGAATGATTGTAACAGTGCGAAAGATAGACCATTAAGCTGTCAAGGTACTTCTGCTCCTATCTTGGCATTGCAAGAAAGAGCTTGATGAGTGGATAAAGATTTGTTTTTGTGTGTTTGTTTCAGATATTCACACAAAGCTAAAGAAGGACTTTCTTTGCTAACCATCTATAACGTTAAACAGAAAGACCAAAAGGGATGAGACTTGTTAGTAGCACCCACCACCAACTTTTCGACAACTCTTATCGGACAAGATACATTTATTACGCGCCCACGGCTCCAAAGAGTAATTTTTACATTGTGTGATTTTTAATTGTTACATGTAAACTGTATAAAATTATTTGTTAACCTTTTACTAATAACATTTTTCAAGAACGACTTTTCCAAATTGCTGATTAAAGCTTTCCAAAATAGCATTTGTTTGATTTTCCATAGAATGTAATTCAAGGTAGGGTATGAACATAAATAACCGCACCGATTGCTAGATTTTCATTTAGAACACTAGCACAAGTATTCTTGGCCTTTATTTTTACAGAGAGCCTATTCTTAATGCTACTGGCACTTGTTTGAATAATCACTTAGTCTTTCCACTGAAGCACCTTGCATCACTTTACTGGCACGTGTTCGAATGACTGTTAAAATCTTTCTAGTTTAAAAAGAATAGTTGCATTGTTTTATTGACACGTACTCTTAATTAATAATTTAATTTTCCAAGTATTATGATACCTAATTAACAAGACTTCAATTTTATTTGGTCTTATCTTAGTCTAAGTTACGGATTTTAATATGTTTTCACAACAAACAATGATACACAGAACAAAGAAATGAAAGAAAGATAATTACATTGCTGTAGCATGTGGTATAAACCATAGGTTATAGAACTTATATATTCTGTATCTTACGGCACTGTTTTTCTTTTTTAGATCAATATTTCAAATTGTTCATAACTAGAATAGACATTCAGAATAACAATGTTTGAGCTCAGTTTCTCGGAGCAAAAGAACTGTAGAAGTTTCCAGAAATATATGTTTGAATTTTGATTCATATTAACTTACCCCCCAGTGGCTCAGCGGTATATCTACGGACTTACAACGCTAAAAACCGGGTTTCGATACCTATGGCGGGCAGAGCACAGATAACCCATTGTGTAGCTTTATGCTTAATTCAAAGCAACAACATCATACTAACTAGTAGACTTTAATGTAAAGTATTAGACGTTGCTGTTGTTTTGAATTAAGCACAAAGCTACACAATGGGCTATCTGTGCTCTGCCCACCACGGGTATCGAAACCCGGATTTTAGCGTGTAAGTCCGCAGACATACCGCTGAGCCACTGGGGGGCCAAAGTAATAGACGAATGTAATAATAATAACTTGACGTATCCAAACCAGAACAACAAAAAGGGCTCAAGTTCAAACAGTTCAAATATTATGTTTCAAAGGTAACGCTTTTAAAAAACCTTGGAATAGCATATCGTATTAAATATGCATAGTATGTTTTCAAGTACGTTAATGTGTGTATTCTACCCTTGTGTAGCTCCTTGTGTTTATGAATGTAATTCATGAAAGAATGCAGGCTAATAGTTTTTCGTTTATTTTATTGTTTGATGCTATTGTTCACAACACATTAAACTCAGTTCCTTCCTATTCCTTATAGTTCTACTGCGCTCAGTCATTATTTCTTAGAGAAATTATAAACTTTATTTATTAAATGTATTACATATAAGGTTATAACATAATGTTTAGGAAAGTATTTTCTTACGTGTGTTCATAACTTTCTTATTAATAACAATCAGGTTATTTTATCGCTTGCATAAAGTATATTTAAACCTCGAGAGCTTTTGAAAAGTGATATCTTTATAAAAGGAAAATATCGAAAGAGAACAGTGTAATTCTTATGAACCAGTGGAGTCTCCAAGATGTTTTATGGATTACTTTAATTACTTTTCATTGCTCCATACGTATATAACTGCACCAGTCAATATGAATTATTCGCGCACATCATCATATAAATCGCTATTCATTTTAACAGCATGTATTATTTCTTCATCACTAGATACAAGACATTATCCACTTTAAAATTACTGACCGTTTTGTGTCTCAGAATGACAGCATTGAATATAAGTATTGTTAAATTTTGAGGAAAGAGGTATGTTTACACTTTATTTTGTTCTATATTATTTATATTACATAACCGACCTTTTCGAGCTCATCATTGCTGTTTTCGATGCCATCATAACTTTCAATTCTGCTTAAGATAGACGCCAATCTTTCTCTTTCGTGCTGTTGTCGAATAGTGGTGTCCACGATAGAAACAAAGTTTTCCACACACTCGTTCTAAAAACAAATCAATCTCTAAAACAGATTTACTGAAGTAATGCTGTATCGTAGAGGCCGCTTCACAGACCTCCATTGTAAAAGAAGAAATTTTACTAGTTTATAATCTTATGAGGGACAGGTAATATAATATTCTGTAAGTTATCTCAGTATTTAAATTAGCTCATTAAAATATAACAACTTATTTTTAATTCACTATTAAAGACGATTAGAAAAATTTCGAGAAAATCATTGTTAATGGATAACAGTAATAACTACATTAACAATTATTGGAAAAGGACAGATAAGACGTGAATTTAAACTTTACAAACTTCAATACAATTTCATTATAGACATAAAGCTACATTTTCTAGAAATTTAAACCAAATAGTCCCTATACAGTTGTCTTGTGAGAGAACAAATCACAAAACGGAACTTAAGGCAGAAAGAACGGATGGCCAAATAAAAAAAGTAAATAGTCTTATCCATCAGAGTTTCATTTTTCTCGTGGTTTGTTCCTTTTCAGTGACTTTTAATAAAACGAAGAGGGTGATAAAAAAAATAGAATATTAAACTACCGTTTTCTTTCAGAGTCGTGGTCTATTTCATCCAAACGACTTTCAAGAAAGGAATAAAGTGGTAAAATAAACAAATTTGCTATTTTCTACAGTGTTACGATACGTTTCTCGTTGTTTGCTTTTTTCTAAACGACTTTTAATAAAAAGAAAATGACTGCGAAACGAAAAATAAAACTGGTCATTTTCTGCAGTGTTATGATATGTTTTTCCCTCTAAGTTCTTTCTGAAGTATTTTTACAAACAGAAAAGACTAATGAAATTTTAATAAACCAACCATTTCTAGCAATGCTATGGACTGTTCCTCATTGTCTGTTTTCCTCTGAACAGCTTTTAACAAGAGAGAGTACTTTGTCAATCTCTGCATTGGTTTAACCAGAAGGTCAGTGAGACGAAGGCGTTCACAGTCTTTCTGGGTCTCGCACCACTTTTTTCAGAATAAAGATAATAATACTGAAAACATTCCCCTTACTTTGATATTAGTATTAAAGTCAGATCAAAGCAAGCTACGTACTTAGTAATGTAAAAACAATGTGTTAATGAATATATCTAAGTATACCTTTGCTACATTTTCATTTATAAACACAACAGTACATTGTTTCATCATTTGTTAACGATACTTTTCGCCGTAATCCTAATAAAACCTCAAGAGGTTTGGTCAGCTAACTATGCAAAATAATCTTTATGATTAAAATATAATAATAAAAAATAAAATTGAAAAATAATAAAACTAGATAAACATTCTAAACACTATATGTATTGTGGTTTTACATTGTTAACAACTGTCAGATGATCTATTAAGCTCTGACTGTGGTTGAAAAATGTAACTAAAAACAGGTTAATACAAATTTTTATAGATTGTTAAAATATATGTTAAAAAAGTTCTTTATGTTAAATAAATAGACTGAAAAATCAGTTAAATCATTATTATTGATGAACTAGTTTTATCGTGTTCGTACGTTTCAAATTCATTTGATCTTACACAACTTACATTTGCTTCTAATTGACCCAAAAAAATAGAAATAAAACTCTGTAATTCTATATGTTTTACTTTTATTTCGTTGTTACACGTGTTCACTATTAATTAAGAATTGAAACAGTGAAAAAGCCATTTGTTATGCTTACCGCAACGTAAGCCTTGAATAGTTCACTCCCCTTGTTTTTTTCTTTCACATATTGCAGACAGTTGCTTTGGTCAATACAATACTTAATATATGGTCGAAAGATTTGGTCGAACTGACACAGAAATAAATTTAGTTTAAAAATAGCAAAGTCTAACAGTGATAGTTTCAACCTTAACTATTTAACTACCAGTTTGTTTTAATGGAAAATATTATATTTTTTTTATTTATTCCTGTACTCCGAACGAGCACATGAAACAGATACAAACTGTTAGGTAGGCAACAACTGTCTCTAAATGTAATAATATAGTAAAAAGTGAAAAATACATCATTATATTTTAAAATAACAGTTCTTCATTTCCACGTAATACTTTTACCCTAATTAAATTAAAGAATATTTGAGACAACAGATAGTGAATGTGATATTGCGTCACATTAACATAATTCTTACTGGTCCATTACAGGTTTTCAGTAGTAAAGACAAAGAGTTCTAACAACCATAACACCATCATCCTTACTGGTCTGTTACAAGTTTTCAGTAGTAAAGACGAAAGTACTAGCAATCATAACACCATCATTTTTATTGGTGTGTTACAAGTTTTCAGAAGTAAAGACGAGAGTGCTAACAATCATAACACCATCATTTTTACTGGTCTGTTACAGTTTTTTATTGGTAAAGATGAGAGTACTAACAATCATAACACCATCATCCTTATTGGTCTATTACAGGTTTTCGGCAGTAAAGACGAGAGTGCTAACAATCATAACACCATCATTTTTACTGGTCTGTTACAGTTTTTTATTGGTAAAGATGAGAGTACTAACAATCATAACACCATCATCCTTATTGGTCTATTACAGGTTTTCGGCAGTAAAGACGAGAGTGCTAACAATCATAACACCATCATTTTTACTGGTCTGTTACAGTTTTTTATTGGTAAAGATGAGAGTACTAACAATCATAACACCATCATCCTTATTGGTCTATTACAGGTTTTCGGCAGTAAAGACGAGAGTGTTAACAATCATAACACCATCATCCTTATTGGTCTATTACAGGTTTTCGGCAGTAAAGACGAGAGTGCTAACAATCACAATACCATCATTCTTAGTCGTCTATTACAAGTTTTCTACACTTGAATACACTTTATCCATTTCATGCTGGTCTCAGTGAAAGGCAGAAGCGTACACTACATAAAGTATATTTAAAATATATATTATTCACTATTCTTACTGCAAACCCAGTAATAATTAATAAAGATTAATGATGTTATAACTGTTCTCACTTTTTTATTGATATATCTACCCATAAAGTCAGGTGTTTTAGCTAGTATTAGCAACTTACATTTCAACAAAAGGTACATTATTTAACGAGCATAGTAACATGTATTAGATCTTTACAGCAAGTAGATATTTACTTATTAGACAAAAAAAAACTAAAACCTAAACATAACTACCAATTTATTTAATGTTTCTAGAGAATATTTTTGATTGTATATCCGTTTTGTTAATTTAAAGAAGAATCCGTAAGTTGTTAAAATTAATATTTAACAGTTAAGGAAATGATTTCAATAGTAAATTGTTTTTGTATATTTGGAACATGTGATATAAACAGTAAAATGTTTAATTAACCTGTAGAAATCCCTGTCTCATCAGGAGAGGCTGGAGTGGCTGTTTGGTGGTTCGTGCAGTGTTCAACATTGGGAGAAGATGGATTTCCCAGAAGCGATGATTGGCAGAGTACACTTCTCCGACATTACTGAACAATTTGTCTGTGTCAATCTGAAAATAAAAATACCGCAAAAATCAAACATCTTACAAAAAGCTAAGTCTTCGCCGAGTCACTTCATTCATTTTTTTCTCTGTAATTATTACATGCTTTACGATTAGTAACAACATATCAATATTGTAGCTGGATATTCCTGTAACAAATCTATAGCTGGATATTGCACATCAAAGATTTTGTGGGATATTCAAATTTAGAATAGATAGTACTTTAAAGTAAGAGGCAAAATTTTATCTTATTCCAAAAGAATATTGGACTTTGTATTCAACATATGAGTATCATTAATTCTGCACTCGAGAGTGTATAATCCGTATTTTGAGACGACTTCCTAATATTTGGACTCAAATAAAAAAAATCGTCTTTCCCTAAGCTAAACATTCTAAAAAGTTTAAGTTTCTATTCTGTTTTACCAATTCTTTTTATCTGTTGAGATTTCATATTAATAAAAAAATAATTATTCTTATTATGAAGTATAATGGTTAAACAGTGTATTTTATATTAATAAAGAAATTAGTTCATCATTGTAAAAATATGAAACCTATTCAATATAATTGTTGGGAGTGCATATTGTGTGTAGGGAATGTAACAGTAAAATCACTCGATTCAGTCGGTTTTACTAGAAAAACGTACCTCATTCAAGATTCCTTCAGACTGTAGATTACACAGACAGGCCAAGAAAAGCTGAAATATTAAAAAATAAACACTCTAAAATCGTAGAAAACAATAAAATATTAAGGGAATGACCAAATGTAAACAAACTAAAAAAATATTCTTTTAACACAATAACTTAAACCCAAAATTGATCCAACACCAAGGAATAGTTTTATACTTGTATCAATTATTCCTTGATGTTAACTTCCACAACCAGTAAACTGTATATGTACAATGACCCCTACAGTCTAACATTTATTGTTACTGTTGTTCTCAGAGCACGTGATCAATAGCGGTCACTTTGCAAATCTCATTCTTTACCTGATAATAACATAAAAAACCTAAACGTTGTAACTTGTTTCGTGTTTTTAAATAACAGTTTTAATACCCGTTACAGTTGTCTATACGACATCTTACCTTTGTTTCGGTTGACTTATATTATAAAAGAATACTATTTTTGAAACTGCACTTCCACGTGTGTGTTTGAATACATCATTTCTGCAAATGAAAGCATATTGATTAATTGAAAACGTTTCATTAGCTTTTGCAAAACGTAATATTTATATTAATATTGTTTTTATATTCTTGTACTTCCCCCTACAAAATCACATGCATGTTTCTATAACAGAAAACTAGATGTCGCTAAAATCACAAACTTACATCAGTGATGACTTTCAACCGTCTGATATAAAACACTTCAGTATGAAGAAGTTCCCAGATTGCGTCTTGTTGATTTTTGGTTCTTTTATGAAGATTCTGGATACAAAAACATATTTTTTGTAGCGATAAATCATATACTCTAGTCATATTTAACTTTTGTTTCGAGTGTGTTCGTTAATAATGTATTATATCTTTAAATTTATTCTTTCATCTCTGTTTGGTTTGAATTTCGTGCAAAGGTACTCGAAGGCTATCTACGCTAACCGTCTCTAATTTAGCAGTGTAAGACTAGAGGGAAGGCAGTTAGTCATCACTACCCACCGCCAACTCTTGGGCTACTCTTTTACCAACAAATAGTGGGATTGAGCGTGAGATTATAACGTACCCCCCGACTGAAAGGGCGAGCATTTATGGTGTGAGGGGGATTCGAACCCGTGACCCTCAGGTTACGAGTCGAACGCCTTAACCCATCTGGCCATGCCGGGCCCACTCCTTCATTTCTTTTGAAAAATCTTTAAACAAATCTCTCTTCTATAGCAAACTACCCAATCAAATGTTTGTTGTAAGTCTGTAATAAAATATTCTATTCAGGTATTTTCAAGTAAAACTGGGTCAGGTTCAAAGACATTTCCTTGGAAATAATAAAACGAACACATACAACAAAATAAAGCCTCAAATACAAGGGTACATCAAAGAAATAAAATCCTTATCTGCGCAGACAGAGGGCGATATTTTGCACACTACAAGTGTTTTTCGCCTTGCTAGTTTTACTGCTGTTTAAACTTTCTACTGTAGGTAAAATAAACACGCTTTCAAGTAGGAATGACAGGAAAGATTATTCTATCCCACACTTTCAAGTCAGACCAAAATCCTATTACATGCAGAATACCGCGGTTCTAGATTACCTATATAAGTGATAATTCGTCAAGAACAAGTAAACACTCAGGTTGTATTGACCTCTGGAAATTCTGCAACTACCCTGCACTTAACTATAGTATAGACTATTGAAAAGTGAGAATAATACAGAAGTTTGGTCAAAAGAACACAAGATTTCTTAGATGACCATGGTAGTATGTAATCTTAGTTTTAATTGAGAAACATGTTTCAACTATTGATATCCTGTTCACAAGGGCGTCACTTGAGTGAAGTATAAGTGAAAACTTTTGAAAATACACCTGAATAAAGATATACTTTTGTAGTTATATATGCATAATATTAAAATAATTACACAACTCAACTGTTTTATTGGTCTTTTTCGGTATTTAATACCACTATTCACAGCATACGTTAGTAAAACATGCAGTAAGCATAAGTATGAATAATCCACTACAACAAACACACTGACCTCAGAATTTTCCACAAAATCGCTCCAATGACTTTCTAGTTTATATACGTCATCATGCGGAATATCAAAAGTTAGCAGTCCGAGCTGGGGTGGAATACCATAAACACTGTACTGGTTTAACAGTTCGGTAAGAGTGTCCATCCTTTCCTTCTCCTACAATCCAAATGTAAATATATATATATATATATATATACACACATATACCAATGTCATTAAACAAATCAAATTGTAACAACGACACGATAAAGGACCTAAAAATATAAATATAAATAAATAAGATATATATATCAATACTTTCTTAATTAAATATTTTATATATTTTTGCTCCGTTGTACTTTTTAGTGACCACTTTCGGCATTGTTACAAATAAACACATCAAGTAATACGAAGAATTAATGCTAAAATAAGTATTTTATGATTTATCTGTTATTCCTACATGTCTAAAGGATTCCAATCCAACTTTATATTCGTTCTTTTCTTTATTTGTATATTGTTAACAAAAACTTGAATGAGTACTTAATTTTAACGCGCACGTCTTTTTATGTGTCATATTTTATCATATGAAGTGTAAAAATTCAAATTATTGTTTAAAAATCGCAGTTGAAAAAAAATAAAAAAACAATGTGCTAATTAATTCGGTTAATTGATCTTCATTGTTCATTTGGTCGAAATGTCGATCACAAAGTTATTGTTTTCTTAGAAGTATTTTAACCCTATCTTTGACTTTTAGTAACGCTTATTATGCAGAATAGCTTGTGTTACTTTTGTCTAATAATATACTAAGTATTTTTATGAAAAATAAGAAAACCACAAGTCTACGATGTGTGTTTTCTTTGTTGCTGTTTTGAAGGACTGTGTTTTTGAAGCGGAAATTCGAGCATTCTATACATATTCTATAATTTCTCTGGATCGTATTTTCATAGCAGGACTGTGGCGGTACTTTTCTAGATGAAGTATAAAAACTTGACAGACATGTATTCTTGATGGACTTGCCGCAGGACTAATTATGTTACGGAAATAATCGTTTTCAGATGAACATTTGTGCTGTAATATTGACGAGATTAATTACTCAAGTTCAGGGAGTGACGTCTGACGTAAAACCATTAGTAACTATCCACTCTCTCCGTTTTATGCAGTACAAGGAAACAAATTTATATATATATGACCAAAACGTCAGTAAGATTCACCTGCTGATGCGGATAAGAAAAGATTGAAACATTGGACTTCTTTTTATTATTAATTTATTCTACTGGTTTTGTGACTTCTAAGGTCAATCTTCAGGAAACAGTTTCATTGAGAATCTTTTGGCAAATCCACTGGATAAACAAAATAAATTTTCTGATTTTTACTCTGTTACTGTATTTTTAGGTTACCTTGAGGAAAATTTTAACAAACACGAAAAGTTAAAAAATAAATAAATGTATTACATTTATGTCATTTAGATTTCACGGACGCTCTGTCTAAATTACAAAAAATAAAATATATAATACCGAGTCAAAAGTTTTTCTTGTTACCTGTTTTGACTTCCTTCGAAACACAGAAATACGTTTTTGAAATGTTATTTGTATTTTGATATATCACGAAGGAAAAACAATAACAAAAATGTTCATATACCATTTATATCAGTGACCAGGCCTTGCATGGCCAAGCGTGTTAAGGCGTGCGACTCCTAATCTGAGGGTCGCGGGTTCGCACCCCCGTCACGCCTAACATGCTCGCCCATTCAGCCGTGGGGGTGTTATAATGTGTCGGTAAATCCCACTATTCGTGGGTAAAAGATTAGCCCAAGAGTTGGCGGTGGGTGGTGATTACTATCTGCCTTTTCTCTAGTCTTACACTGCAAAATTAGGGACGGCTAGCACAGATAGCCCTCGAGTAGCTTTGTGCGAAATTCAAAAACAAACAAAACAATATATCAATAACGTTAGTGTAACTGCTGTGACTTGTATTCGCGCTTATCAACTTACCGTTTTGGAGACGTTAGAAAAAATCCCCGTTCTTCTGGTTAGAGCTGATCTAGCTTTGGAAGTTTTTCCTGATACGTCTTGTGAACTTATGACACTACCCAGAGCTGGATCATGCAAGTCCTCTGTTGACAGCATGAGGGCATTTTTCCGGCCGCTGCGCTGGTTCTGCGGAATTCGGAGTAATTTTTTAAAGTAAATATCAGTTAGTAAAACGTTTTTCCATTAATTACTTCAGTGTTTATTTAACACCAGTTTGCATTTAATCTTAATCAGTATCCTTCTAAAGCGTTTAAAGGTAAAAACACTGTCAGAGAAAGGGGCGTGTAAGCTTCTTTATATTTCTAATAAAACTGGTATATAATATGGTATAAACAGCCTAAAAATCGGTTTTGAAATATGTTACAAATGTACTTAGAGAAACAAGAAGGAGCTTAATCTTTGGTATTCTTTTAACTTTGGCCATTATTAAAAATATATGCGTAAACTAGTTTACGCCGTGGAACGTTCCCTGTAGAAGACGAATTTCGGTAATGAAATTCAAACTCAGGAGTCTATAAACTCAACATCAAAACAAACGAGATCAGGTCTACAGTTTTTTACTGGTAGTTAATGGTATGCAGATAATGTAATACCAATAAATTATAAACAAAAAATCAAGTAAAATGTATCAGCTGCTCAACATTCTTCCCCCGGTGGCTCAGGAGGATGTCTGCGGACTTAAACGCAAAATTCTGGGTTTCAATAATACCCGTAGTGGGCAGAGCAAAGATGGCCCATTGTGTAGCTTTGTGATTAATTCATAAACAACAACAATTCCTCAACAATTTGTTCAGTAAGATAAATCCCAAAATCTCTTACCTGGTTCTAATATTAGAAGAGAAACAACAAGATAACTTGATAAATCTAGAAGCATTTAGAATGATAAATAAATTAAAATATTGGTCAAATTTACCCTTAAGCTAAGTTTACATTTGTAATGTTCTTTCCCTTACCGTTTTCCGAGAATTTCAAATGCTTCAAAAGGTAGTGTTACATACTGTAGTGATTTCTACTGTACGTATTTTTTTATGTTTTTTGTTGTTGTTTTTTTAGACTAAACGCAACAGAAAGACACAGATAACAGCTTGTACAATTTATTATACTAAACTATTAACAAATATAACATGAATTACATAACAACAATGACAGATATTAAGTTTAAACCTTCAAAGTTAATTACAATACAAAATGGTACTAGTTTCAACCTTCAAAATTAATCACAATACAAAATGGTACTGGTCTGTATCTAATATAATGATCTTAAATGAAAGTCTCAAATTCCAGTCTAGGGTGTGAATTTGGTCCCACGAAGAAATTCCGAAGTTTAAATGAAGAAGTTCAGAAACAATTCACAGTTCAGTAAATTCGACGAAGTTCTTTTCACGATGCCTCCGATGAACGCCTTCCAATTTTCCCGATTTCCCCTGACTAGTCCCGTACATGTCGACCTTCAGCACAACCAGTAATTCGAAAGAATCGTAGAGATTGACGAAATAAAATCACAGCTTCTGTAGATCTAACTTCAGTCACAAATCACAGCAAACACTTAAACTTTCTCAAACGAATGACTGACTCTCTTCTTTTGAATAAAACTAATGTCTGACTCCTTTCTCTTTTCTTCGAATAAAACCTAATGACTCTTCTTCTCGTCACCGTCTTTTTATACCAGTAGGCCTAATTCTCGAAAAATCGTGTAACTTCCATAGAACTCCAGAGCAATCCACGCATGTCCGTTCTTGCACGAGACTCAACATCTAGACACGAGGCCGCCAACATTTCATTTACATATATATGATTGGTCTACTTAATTCTAGAAGATTCTAAACGTTATTTTAAATGAATAACAACATATTTTATTGTTTAAACTTTGAAACAGTAATATAAATATGGAAATATAAATAATAGAAATGAAAATCCAAACACAACACGACATGTTGTCGTTTACAAAATATTTACACGACATTTACATAAAACTAAAAATGCTTTACCAATACAAAAGTACTACAGATAGTGAACTGTTGTCATAAAATAAAATACTCTCGTAGTTGAAAATATTTTTCAAAACTGTCGAAACTCTTCAAAATTTAAATAGTGTTCGATCGCGAATTTTTGAAATATATTAGTTTTGGTCAGAAGCTAGTTTTTGTGGATTTTTTATTCTACTTTTCCACGTGAAATATGCTTACTAGTGGGAATTGATGATATGAGCATCTCGGCTGATATTGCTGAGTTAAGTTACTTAGTAACTGAAACAGGATAAAATGTTTTGTTCCAGCAGTTTGAGATTTTAAAGTATTACTTTCTGGAACTACAAATTATTTAGTTAAACTGTTTTAGGAGCTTTTCAAATAAACTCATTATTTCGATTACTCTATGTAGCTTTCCATTACGGATCAAAGGTCAGTGTGTTACTAAATATCTGCATATTTGACAAATACACTGATTTTGTATAACCTTTCGGGTTAACATGCATACACTAATTTTGTTTCAATTATCGGCTTAAAAAACACATACTGGTTTTGTTTCAATATTTCATTCAAAAACACACACTGTTTTATATCGTCGACTCAGAAACACACTCTTGTTAAAAATGTTATCGATTTAGTGCACAGAACAAAATACACTCTTTTGTTGCAAGCCGACTTTACTCTGCAAATAATTCATTGTGTGCTTACCCAGTGTGCATTCTGTCATCTCGATAACCCCGTCTTTCATAATGTTATCATCTAATAGACTTTTATTCAAGTTTAATGTCAGAGAAATTTCTTGATTTTTGTAACCCAGTAATCTCATCTCAATTATTGTATAAAAGATTAAACGCTTCCAACTATCGAAGAAAAATATAAATACATCTCTGTGTGGCACATATTTATATTAAACTGAAAAACAAACGGCATTAAGGCTTGAACTACACGCTTACTTCTGTTTAACTTCGAGTATATGGTTTTATTTTATGTACTTGAGTATTTTCTCTAAAAGATACAATATACCATAATCAATTCCAAAGTAAACTTCCCTACATATAAACAAGTTTTTAATTGTTTTAGACCCCCTGAGGCTCAGCGGTATGTCTGTGGACTTACAACGCTAAAAACCGGGTTTCGATACACGTGATGGGCAGAGCACATATAACCCATTATGTAGCTTTGTGCTTACTTCAAAACAAAAACAACAATTAATTGTATTAATAATTTCTCGGTAAACAAAAATGGCACAAATAGTGGAATTAGAAAATACATTTTATAGTTTACCAGAATGAAACTTGCCGTGATCTTACGTGACTTGTCTTCCCTGCTTCCAACACTGCTGGTTCTGCTGGCTGGAGGACGATGATTTGAACTTCCAGTTAAATTGTCAGGTGTTGCTTCTGTTACGTCCTTTACTATATTAAAATATTACGTTTTATATTTCTTAATAATTTTGTTAGTTTCAAGTTATACATCTGCTACAGTAGTCTAATGTTTATTTTGTTAGTTTCAAGTTATACATCTGCTTCAGTAGTCTAATGTTTATTTTGTTAGTTTCTAGTTATACATCTGCTACAGTAGTCTAATGTTTATTTTGTTAGTTTCAAGTTATACATCTGTTTCAGTAGTCTAATGTTTATTTTGTTAGTTTCTAGTTATACATCTGCTACAGTAGTCTAATGTTTATTTTGTTAGTTTCTAGTTATACATCTGCTACAGTAGTCTAATGTTTATTTTGTTAGTTTCTAGTTATACATCTGCTTCAGTAGTCTAATGTTTATTTTGTTAGTTTCTAGTTATACATCTGCTACAGTAGTCTAATGTTTATTTTGTTAGTTTCTAGTTATACATCTGCTACAGTAGTCTAATGTTTATTTTGTTAGTTTCTAGTTATACATCTGCTACAGTAGTCTAATGTTTATTTTGTTAGTTTCTAGTTATACATCTGCTACAGTAGTCTAATGTTTATTTTGTTAGTTTCAAGTTATACATCTGCTACAGTAGTCTAATGTTTATTTTGTTAGTTTCTAGTTATACATCTGTTACAGTAGTCTAATGTTTATCTGGTTAGTTTCTAGTAATATAGCTATCACAGTAGCCTAAGGTTTATTTTAGGTTCTACTTATACAGCCGTTAAAATAGTCTAATGTCTATTTTATGACATGTATATGATAAGTACTTTTACCAAGCCACGCCTTTTATAAAACAAGCTGCACTTTCCATCATATATTATATATAAGATATACTACATATGTATTATTCATTCCGAACGTCGTAAGTAACGTTGTGCTTTTTCTAAATATTAAGCTGCTTCATTTATTATACGATAAAAATGTACTCCGCGTTTTACAGAGAACGTGACTTGATTAAAAGCGTGTAACATATGGTTATGTTAAATATGCGTGTAATTTATTTTTGTTTATTAACATGTGAATTTGTTTGAACAAAATAATTCTTAAATATTTATAAACAGACCCATTATAGCTATATATATATATATGTGTGTGTGAGTGTGTGTGTTTATGTATATAGAAAGTAGTTTCGGTTACAATTCGTTAAATTGATATCTTTAGGTACCAAATACGTAAGCTATTCATCTTAAACCTCACGAACTTTGTTAGTTGTATTAGTTTATATTTAAACAGCCGTTACAGTAGACTAACGTTCATTTGAGTCTTGTGTTTTTGTAAGTCACATTCAATAAAAGTGCTAACTTTAATTGCGGAAAATGCAGAAACTAAACATTTTCAAAGCAGCAGAATGAAATGATTTTCTTTAATTCAGAAATTTGTTTTAGCTCTACGATTAGTAAAATGTGCATTTTCTCTCTTATAATGTGATACCAAGTGATCTGATTATAATTATTCAAGTTCACTGGGGCAAGAATAAAGATAAATCCAAACGTGATATGAAAAATGTGTTGCCTAAATACATAAGAAACCTTGTTCTTATTACTGTTCTTGTAAAAAGTTACTGGTGAAGTTTGTAGCTTTCCGAAACCGGTTGATCTCAACGACAAGAGGATAGATTGGCTTTTGTCATTTTCAGTATTTTAAACAGATTGTCCGATTAATAATTCAGAAGGATAGGTAAGTGGCATCCATGTTACTTATTCTTTTAAATCCCATATGAATGTAGTTTTCCTGTGGGAAAGTAAATGACAATTCACAGCACCGTATGCGTTTTGGTTTGTTCTGTAGTGTTAGCATGTGCGAGCTTGTGCCAGTCCTCACAGTTTAATAAAAGGTTGTCATTTTTGGATATTCTAGTGAGATGCTCCCTCTGTGAAATCATTAGGGTGGTTGTATACCTCCGCTCATGTGGTGGTACACAGAATACTGTTGTTCAAGGAACACTAATTCATTAGGGTGGTTGTATACCTTCGTTCATACACAGAATACTGTTGTTCAAGGAACACTACAGTTCAATATAGCATATTTCCATTACGAATTGAAATGCAAGCAGTGACAGTATTTCGTAAAAACGTCACATTTTAAAGCTTATGTACACACGTTATGTTCAAAGTGTGAGGCAAGAACAGCATGACTATAGAAGCACATAAATTATAAGTGTGTAATAGGCAAATTTAAAAATAAAGAATGTTTTTTTTTTAAGTGAAGTGATACAGTTATTAACTACTATTAAGGAATATAATAACAAGAATTAACGTGGGAAAAATTATACGTTCATTATATACACAAATAAAGTATGCAAGGAATGGAAGTGCTTAAAAACGTTTGCGCATCCCCAATGTGTGTGTCTGTTTACAATTTAAAACGTGTTTCAAGGATCCTATTTAGTAAAGAAGAAAATAAATTTCCAACGTTACGTCATGTTGTCCTCTGTGCATGATGATCAGTGTGAGTTCGCAGACATACCGCTGTATTACTGGGTGGCTTATTTTATGAAACATGAAGTACACATGCAAGTAACTTAGATAAGTAAACGGTAATATTGTTTGTTTATTTTTTGAATTTCACAAAACATTTACTTAAGGACCATCTGCGCTAGCCTTCCCTAATTTAGCAATGTAAAACTAGAAGGAAGACAGCTAGTTATCACCACCCACCGCCAACATTTGGGCTAATCTTTTACCAAGAAATAGTGGGATTGGCTATCACGTTAAAACGCCCCCGCGGGTAAAAGAATGAGCATGTTTGGCGTGATGGGGATTCAAACCGGTGACCCTCAGATAATGAGTTGATCTCCCTAACCACCTAGTCATGTCGGGCTAAACGGTGACAATGCTAACTACGTTAGAGAGTTTAGTAAATTTGAAAATGAACTTTGATTATATCAAATTATATTTACGTTTATAATTTGATATCTGCCTAACATCAACGTTTTTTACGAATAATTCCCACTAACCTAAAAAAATTATTGTTTACATTAGTCTAACCTATTTCTTAAAATACATTCTCTTTGTCTTTGTACATGGATAATAATTTTCGTACACCAAACGGAGTTCTTAACTTTTTTTTTCACTTCCAAATATTAGCAGAATGACTCAAGATAAACCTGTTAGATCTCTAAACTCACACGAACCAAAGTTAAATAACTCGGAAACAATACTTTAATTTAGTTACCAGATGTTTATGCATGCGTTTCGAAAGTAAGAAATTGTTTTAAAAGTAGTGGTAGTGTTACATCAGTCGGCTTATGACGACCAACTTATAAAAATAGGTGTAGTTAGTTAGTACATGTTATAAAACAGAGTATCTGTATTACGTTAGAAAAGTAAAATTAGCACACGTTAACCAGACTGAAGCGACCTGTAAACTATCATGATGATATTTAGTTGGGCTGAAATGGTATCTACTCTTGTTAACTAGGCCAAAGTGACCCTTAAATTTGTTAGCCAGACTGAAACAACATCTACACTTTCTAACTAAGTTAAAGTGGCATCTACATTTGTTAAATAGATATACCATTAAGCAAACATCACAATCAAAACACGCAGTGCTGAAATCAAGTGGGCTACAAATGAAAAAGTAGACATTTTAAACAATGCCTAACAAGGCAGGCAAACTACCTTGAAGGAACCAATCACAAAAGCTGGCAGTATTGTCTTCTTATTTTTCTGTACCAGTTAACTACATTTTATTGATTTATGTATTTTCTGTATGCGTGTGTACGCGTATAACTAATTAGTCATCAATGATTTATATAACTAGGATGAAGACTGGGTTCTGCATACGAAACTTACACTTTACGTAGAGATGGTTTCCTCCTAGTCTAGCCGTGTCAAAGGTCAAAGGTAGTGGCGTGGAGGAGGCATCTACATAAATAGCAACCTGATGGATATCTACACCACGCCTGTCCAGAAGTCCCTGAAGCACTTCTCTGAGGACAGAAAAAAATAAAACGTTAAAACTTATGAACCATTTATAATTACAAACTGGCAGTGCGTGTTTAAAAATATTCTTAGAAGCTAGATAACATCACTAACAACATCTATTACATGCAAAAACGCAAAGTATTACTGTGTAGAACACTATGAAAATAACTTAGCATAAACGTATTTAAACACTTAACAGCGGGATTTCCGCGCTTTCCTTGTATCTCTAGTGCTACTTGAATTCTGCATCTTTAATTTCTTTATATTACAGAAGAATGTACATTTTACTAAATAAATTTTAAGAATCTTGTTGAACCACTAATGACAGATAAAAGAACTTTGCAGGGTTTAGCATCATCTGGTAAGAATTGCATTAGAATCTTTGTCTTCCAATTCACCAGAATAGTAATAACTGTGTCAGAATCTTCTCCTTTCATTTTATGAGAATGCTAATAACTGTATCAGAACAACAGTCTTTAAAACCATGAGAATAAAAATCACTGATATTAGAAGATTCGATGACAGAAGAAAAACCAGAAAATAGATATACCAATGCAATTATTGGATAAAGACTCTTGGCTAACGACCATTAAGGCCCTCATACGCCGGTAGTTATAATAATAGTAACAATGGTTTAAAATATTTGCTATACAAGCAATAGAGATGGCAATAGTTACATCATTTTTATAAACTGTAGAGCTTATTAGAACTTATAGCATTCAGGACTTATTAACTTATTGGTATGAACTTCGTCTTCGTTATGCTATACGTTGCATCTTTTTCCAAACGTAGCATGCCGAGCCTATAAAGTGTCATAAAACATAACACTTACAACTTTTTTATGAAAATTAAATTTGAACCATGGAAAAGCCTATGTTCTCAATAATGTCAGCTTTCTGTATTAGCTTCCTTATGTGACCTGACCAGTCTCTACTTTGTGGTTAATGTCGGGGATTAAAATTTTTAATGCTTCTTAAAATTAACATTTTAGATAGCCTGTGTGTTTTATGTGTTCTGACCCTTGTTAAAGTAAGATGGTATATGTCAGTTTGTTTTAAGTATTATAATTTTTCCATATATCGCTGAGTAAATATAACTGGAACCATGGATTCAATAAATCGACAAATCGGAAAATATGAACTTTAGCAAACAGACATTGAACTGAGAAACATTAATCGTTGTGATGCTTTAACTCTCCTTGTAAAAACACCACAAGTCTAGGTTTAGCAGATATTGTGATAGAATTTTTAGTGTCTTGGAATACACCTGTTATTCCTATGTGTTCCAGTTTAAAAAACAGGAAATGTCAAAAATTTAAACACCATTCGTATGGTATCTTTAGTTGTGTTTCACTCACAATAGTGAAACTATAGTTAGATATAAGATTAGAATAATATGTAATGCTCATGCTGCTAATGTATTCTTCTAAGTTATTCAGCAGACAGGTTATCTAAGATGCTACAAATACATATAAAACCCATTATATCAGTTGATTCATCACTTAGCACCGAGTTCAATTGATTTCGGGAATTTTTTATTTTGAAACAACTTGTCTGTTATTTAAATTAGAGAAATAAATTAGTAGCATCAGTGTCATTCATATATTATTCAAATTCTCTAGAAATACAGTCTCAATGTGGTGAACAAAAAATAGCTCAAAACACCATACGTGTTATCCTATATCAATAATGTGTTTGCCTAAAGAATCCTGGTGGTGAAGAAAGGTCTCGCCAGCACTGGATGTAACAGATATCCTTGTTTCTCACGTTAGTGTACGCCCTTCTTCACTTTCCCTCAAATGTACGTTTATAAATAATTACTAACGTAAGCTTCTCACACTGACACAATGTTCGCTAGATACTCTGTTCTTCTTAATAATAAGACAATTAATTCGACAAAATAATAACAGTAAAATGTGGTATTCAGATAAATAAGCAAGAGAGTGTAAAATAACCATTATCCTAATTGGTGTTCACTGTGGCATAAATAAAATTAATGAAATATTACACTTCGTCAACTTAATTTTTTTGTGTCTTTTTTCTTATAGCAAAGCCACATCGGCTATCTGCTCAGCCCACCGGAGGGAATGGAACCCCTGATTTTAGCGTTGTAAATCCGGAGACATGCCGCTGTACTTGCGAGGGGCCGCCAACTTAATCGAGTTCATACTTTAATAGTTTCCATCAAGTGATTTTTATTAATAAAAATAGCTTCTCTATGTCGGTTCTATCCAATTCAGCCCACCCAATATGCTCGTTCTTTCAGCCGTGGGAGCGTTATCATGTGACGGTCAATTCGTTGGTAAAAGAGTAACCCAAGAGTTGACGATAGGCGGTAATGACAAGTTGGCTCCCCTCTAGTTTTGCACTGCTAAATTATGGACGGCTAGTGCAGATAGCACTTATGTAGTTTTGCGCGAAATTTCAAAACAAGCCAAACCAGACCCACACCCATCCAGCCTGAAGAGACCTGATGTCAAACGAAAGACACCGACGGCACTGAACACACCTGATATAGTGTGATTGATATAATATATAGCACTCTTCCTTACTTCCAATTAAAAAAAATCGTATTTATAATTTATTACAAGTCCTAGATTGTTCAGCTTCTCTAAGAACCTTCACTTCTTTACGAAAATCAAAAATAAAGAACTACAAAGTAAAAACGTTTACTGTAAGTAACAATAACAAAAGGAAGGGTTCTAAATCTCTAAATAAAATAACTTACTGTTACATTATTTAGACTTCGATGATAGTCTGAAGAACTTACACAATTAAGATTGTGGTCAGTTGAGAGCGATCAATGAAGTTTGGTGTTACCATGGTTACTAAAAGCTTGATCTATCTTCACTTAAGATTATGGTTATATCAAAAATTTACTTTTATAATAATCTGAACTATCACATTCTGAACGTCGTTTCAAAGAAGGAAAAGCCTAAATCACTGCATTATAAAAGAAATAAACATTTTCTCCGCAATTCATGGTTTATTCGTAAAATGGATGCTCTCAAACAGAATCATCAGTTTACGCTATTATTAATCTTCGGAGTAATAAAGAGTATCAAGAGATGAATAATATAAAAAATAGGGTTTAGGATTAAGGAAACCATTTTCATACGAAATAAACCGTCTGTGTACGAGGTTACTTGTTTTTTATTTCAAGTTACCGCTTTTTTTCGCTTAAAATTTTATGTTTCAAAATGAAGAGTAGCCTAGAACCCTTGAAGACACATACGACGACATCATTTAACGGTATTATGAGTGTAGTCAAAAGTCACGCCGAAGACTGTTTGTTATTAAGCAAGAAGCAACAGTGAAATGTATGCACTGTGTCCACTGCGAGTATCGAAACTCAATTTTTAAAAGATTGGTTTAGTACATGTTTCTAAACTGTGTTATCCGTCACTTAAATCTCTTTCCTCGAGAGTTATGATTGTCTTTGTGTATTTTTTTCTTTCTGTATTTCTACAACAGGAAGTTGGTGTTCTGAAAAACACGAGCACCAGTTTGCGGAGTGTTGTGAGCATCAATGAAAACTGCTTTGAACAGTTACTTTCTTAGGCCTATTGAGAATGATTGTGGAAGGCATATTGAAAACTTTCTGTGTTTGTTTTGTTTCTTTAAATTTCACACAAAGCAAGACGTGAGTTATCGGCGCTAGCCGTCACTAATTTAGCAGTGTAAAGCTAGAGAGAAGGCAGCAAGTGATTACCACCCAATGCCGACTTTTGGACTACTCTTTTACCAACGAATAGTGGGATTGACTGTTACATTATAACACCCCCACGGCTGATAGGTCGAGCATGTTTGGTGCGTTGGGGATTCGAACCCGCGTTTCTCTTATTACGAATCGAGTGCCTTAACCACCTGGCCATACTGGGCCCGCTTTCTGTGACACTTTGTGAAACAATCTGTATCATACGAAGATATAACTGTTTACTTATCTTCTATTTCAAGTAGTATTTTGATTGTTGGTTTTCACTGGGCTAATAAACACATTTGCGGTATTGGTATTTTCAAATAAAATAGGACTTTATATCACATCGGCTAAACGACCAGATTATAAACCCAAAGTGTTCAATTATAAATGTTCCCAATTTTGAACAACAGATCAGAATATGCGGCACCTGCTGTCATAAGGGCTATGTTCGGCTTTAAAATGAATAATATCGTTGACTGTCCTTTTTATAGCCACTTACATCTGATATTGTGGAGTGAGTTTGGAAAACATCGCAGCCCCAACCTTGGATCTTCTGATCCAAGAACCAGAATCATTAGGGCATGACCAGCCCAAAAATGAAAAAGTAGTTCCCAGAATTCTGTATCGACCTGTTATATATTTAACCTTAACAGCATGCCACACAAAACTAATGTTTGGACAAAGATGTTCATACTGTTTCAAAGGCAAGTTAATTTAAAACTAAACAGCATCGAAGATATGTTATTTCTATTTCTCCAAGGACACCTATTATAACATAACAAGATTTGAAAAGATTAACGTTCAACGTGACAATACAGGAAAACAGGAAGTGACGTAATTCAATTTAACACAACTGTACTTATTCATACCGTGCAACCTATTGAAAAGCTTCTGATAATGCGGGGTACCGATAACGCAAAACGTCTTTATAAACCTCAAACTCTTAACAAGATCATTCGATTACTTTTCGTTACATAGTTTTACATATATATATATATATAGAGAGAGAGAGAGAGAGAGGGAGAGAGAGAGTTTATGTATTGGTGAATTCAAACTTTATTAATGAGAAAAAAATGAAACTGAAAAATACGAGACGAAACCGGTAGCTTGAAAAGCTCATGTGACGTTTTACGTTCTTCTGTTGTGTTCAAAGTAAGCCAGTCCATTACATGAGTCGTTTACCAGACGACAGAATACGCTACAAACTTACTTTGACGTTTGATTTACGACCTTCATTGTCCCGTTTTTCTGTATTTTTCCCTTTTGCTTACAATCTTTAACACTCTTCAGTTTCTCTAATCCCTCCATATAACCTTTGTTAACCACTCCCTCTGTTGGAGGCCTTTTGTTTCTTTGTTAAATGTTTGCTAAGTTATTTTTGTAGTGCTTCATTTATTTCGCTCCCCGCTAGTACAGCGGTATATCTAAGGATTTATAACTCTAAAATCAGGGGCTCGAATCCCCTCGGTGGGCTGAGCTGATACCCTGATGTGGCTTTACTATAAGAAAAAAGACCCTCATTTACTTTGTCCAACTCTTTATTATTTTGCTGACTGTCAAAACTACTTCCGCTCCCCCATAAAAATGAATTTAAAAAATACTTTCCTTTAATACTTATCTTTTTTACAAAATATAATCTACTAACTACTTATCAAGCACTCATATAGTATTAAAGTAATATATTACGTCATATAACACTCTTTTCAATTTTCTTAATATTTATTATGCTTTATAGAAAACGTTTTTTCCTACAAATACCAAACTAAATTCAGTTCTTAAATTTAACTAAACGCCTTCGGATAATCATCTTATTTCCTTAAACCTTTAAAACTTTGCTGAAATAGTCACCATTTTCTAAGTATACCACTACCAACATTTACATCACGAATGTTTGTTTGTTTTGGAATTTCGCACAAAGCTGCTCGAAGGCTATCTGTGCTAGCCGTCCCTAATTTAGCAGTGTAAGACTAGAGGGAAGGCAGCTAGTCATCACCACCCACCGCCAACTCTTGGGCTACTCTTTTACTAACGAATAGTGGGATTGACTGTCATATTATAACGTCCCCACGGCTGGGAGGGCGAGCATGTTTGGTGCGACGCGGATGCAAACCCACGACCCTCAGATTACGGGTCGCACGCCTTACATCACGAATATGATGTTTGGTAATTACACCTACTATGCCAGACACCGATAAAATCATTTTATTTCCATAAACCGTGGGCTGTGCCACACAACGTTATCATAAAATGTAGGAAATTATCATACTACTAAAATGTGTTCGTTAACGTTATCGGAAAGTTTTAACAACTTTAGCGCGGCATGGTCAGCATATGGGTTAAGGCGTCAGACTCCTAATCTGAGGATCGCGGGCTCGAATACCCAACGCACCCAACATGCTCGCCCTTTCAGCCATGGGGGCGTTATAATTTATCGTCAATCCCACTATTCGTTGATAAAAGAGTAGCCCAAGAGTTGGCGGTAGACGGTGATGACTAGCTGCTTTCCCTCTATTCTTACACTACAAAATTAGGGACGGTTAGCGCAGATAGCCTTCATGTAACTTTGCGCGAAATTCAAAACAAACAAACAAATTTAACAACTTATTTCAGAGTAGTTCTTGCTAAGTTCTTGTTTTGTTTTCCGTGTGCAGGGTTGCACTGGAAGTTGAGTTTGCAACACATTCATGTTTATTTAAAACAATACTTTAATTAGACGCCGAATACTTACAACTTCTAATATTATTTCACAGCTCCGCTTTCAGAGTGTATGTACACAAATGAGTGTATTGTTTGTTAACAAAATGATGCGGCGAATAGATCAAGGCTTAAATGAGTATAGAGACGTTGCTTCACTTAGTCCGAAAGTGAATTTGTCTTGTCAAGGTAACTCGCGAGCTCACAGCCTTTCGTTTGTGACGTGTAATTTTGCTAGGTTAGCGTCAGAGCGTTAATTTTAAGAAAATTTGAATAGTGTGCCTCAAACTTGACATTTCGCAGTGATGTAGCATTCATGATACAAAAGAAAGGAGGAAAAAAAAGACTGAAGTAACTCATATCACCAGAGGACGCTGTGAATAACCACCTAGAACTGTTGCTGTTTGTGGTATTTGTGCTCTGCCCACCACGGGTACGAAATCCGGTTTTTAACGTTGTAAGTTCGCAGACATACCGCTATGCCAGTGAAGGGGGCTTTAGAGAGGTAATAGAATGGCCATCAAAGTTTGTGAACAGGGGGGGCTTTAGAGATGTAATAGAATGGCCATCAAAGTTTGTGAACAGGTCCGTTTTTGTTTTTTACCTCCTCGAAATGGCACCGTACAGACTTCTCATACATGTTTCGATGTTGTCCACTGATGAGGGCTTTGTACAATGTAGAGTATGGTAAGGGAAAAAAACTTGCGTTTCCATATTTTATTTATAAACTTAAACTAATTCCCAATAACCCAATTCAATTTTTTGAAGGAAAGCAACACTTCAAGTTTTATTGGGTGAGCATATATCTTGGAAAAAATATCCATTTTGACACATATTTTGATCAAAAGAGAAACAATTTAAAGTTCTAGCATCACCATTCTGTTTGGAGCATGGCTTTATCTGAAAGATGAAACGCTACAGAAAGTATTCTACCAATAGTGGCAGCTCTTCAAGTGTTACAAACAAACATCGATTCCACTTATATATAAATGTTTGCTTAAATACAAACGTACTCGTATAATAACACATAGCGTTACTACAGTAGTAACCTATTTTTATTATTACCTTTATTTATTGTTAAACGTCCCTCTGAGTGCACGAATACCAATGGAAATTTGAGTGGCCACAAAGCAACAATTATTAGTTAATGAATAAAGCAATCTAAAGTCACAGCTGTGTAAAAATTACAATTAATAAATGAACAGAATAATCGTTTATGTTGAATATGTAAGCTAAGTAACGTAAATTATTTTAATTTATTACAAAGATTAAAATAATTTCTCCTAATTTATGAAGATGTTTTGAGCATTAAATATTGGTATTAAAACTGATTTTGATGCATACTTAATTTATTTTAACCATCATAATACTTGTATGCAGCTTTTCCTTAAAATACGTGTTACTGAAAAAAATATATAATATTGTTTTTGTCTTTTTCTCTTTTTCATTTCAGTAAACACGAACTTTGCTCGAAAACAAAATGCATATGCACACTTTTGCTGGCCGATTTGACGCTATCAGTAAGTTCCATCTGATGAATACCGTGAGAAAATGAACAGACAATGGTGATGCATTCACAAAACCAAAAAACTGGTTTTTACTTGTGTCAGTGAGATCTTTGGCTTAGTTTGTTTGTTTTGAATTTCGCGCAAAGCTACAAGAGGACTATCTGCACCTTTGGCTTAGAGACATCTACTTAGCTTTTGAGAATATCCTACATTGTATTCTTTCAAACCTAATAACATATTATGCATTTATTGTTCATGAAATTTAAAACAATTACCATTACTACAATCTGCACAAGAAATATAACGCCTTTTGATGTAATCTAAAAACCTTTTTGCGGTTTATACATGAAGAAAACTAACTTTAGGAATGATGTTTATGTTAAGAAACTTAGTTAACAAGTTGGAAAATTACATCTTGGGTTGTAAGAACAAGAAATTAGAATAGATGTCATGTCTCTACCACTACCTCTAAGTATTACGATAACATTTTTAGGTTAATCACTAAAAAGCGAACGTTATCTCTCGGGATTTACGTTTACTTTCTTATTTATATACATTGATATTTTAAAAGTAACTAGTCTCTACAAAAGCTTTCAATCTCTTACTCCAAGTGGATAGTAAAGTGTGTGCTGTGGAGAAAATGAGTTTTTACCTGGAAAAGTTCAACACTTTACAATGAAACCAGCGTGTAACGTATGACGGCCCCTTCTAACCAAAAAGAAATTGTTAGGAAACCCAGTTATCGTCGTTTGTTTTGTTGTAGTGAAAACAAAAGTATGTACAGTCAATAATGTCCACTACACGTGAAAACGCCTCAAAGTAAAGTAAATGTTCGTGAAATAGATTACTTTAATGAAGCCCTATCGTTGTTGTATGTATTCTATTTCTTTCTCACTTGTGTTTATCGAAAACATGCATCTTCGAGAAAACACAAATTTCCATATTTTTATGACAACAGTTGAAGTGTTCACGCTAACTACCAAGTTAGTTTTTCATAAACGTTTTTATGCCTTTTTCAGGTTGTTATCAAGCTTAACTATTGTTGATCATTGGTAATAAATATATTGATCTTCCTAAAATAAAAAAGAAAGAGAGACATAGATCTTATTACAAAGGCTGTCCAGATTTGGAACAAAATCGCGTATATTCTGACTACACAATCTGATCTGATCAATCTCTTTAAAATGAACTTTTATGTTGTAGAATATCAAGAATAAAATCGTAAAGCTGATGAAAGAATTCCAGATTTAAAGCTTCGTGTCTGTGAACGTGTAGGTAAAAGGAGATACAAATTCAAGAGATATTACCAAATTGAACTCTTTACAAGAAAGTAATAAAAAGGACGCCCTCTCTCGGCTAAAGTATGATATTTACCTTAAATCCTTCAAAATGTATTCAACTACAGATAGCACATAAAATATCGACATAATTGAAACTCAATATTCAATAGATTTAACTAATTTCAAACGCATTTTGTTACAAAATAAATCAAAACTATAAGCAAACTAAAACTCAAGAACCCATTTCATTTACATTCACATGTCTTGTATGAAATTGAGACCAAGGTAATTTCACTTGATGTTAAAAAAATATGAGAAGACAGCCGGCCTTTGACCAGTCTTTAAAGAATTGAGGATTTCAGTACTCTTAAGTTATTAGAAAATGAGTGGAACAGACGAGCACAACAGTCTGTTTCCAAGTTCAGTTGGTACAGAGAATAAAAGACCCTCTATGGTTATGAAATGCTATAATCCGATATACAGGAAGCAGTTGCAAGGTCAGAAAGATGGAAGTCAGTTTGAAAACAGAACAGACAGAAGTCGAGTGAAAGACAGGGAAGAAAAGAAGAATATGTGAGAGAAAATGAATAAACCGTAAGAGGCGAAGGGGTTTGTTTGTTTGTTTTTGGAATTTCGCACAAAGCTACTCGAGGGCTATCTGTGCTAGCCGTCCCTAATTTAGCAGTGTAAGACTAGAGGGAAGGCAGCTAGTCATCACCACCCACCGCCAACTCTTGGGCTACTCTTTTACCAACGAATAGTGGGATTGACCGTCACATTATACACCCCCACGGCTGGGAGGGCGAGCATGTTTAGCGCGAACCCGCGACCCTCGGATTACGAGTGCACGCCTTAACGCGCTCGGCCATGCCAGGCCAAGAGGCGAAGGGAAAAAATGATATGATGTCAGTAAGAAACAAAACCCGTTTCTAAATCTATATATCATTGATGGCTAGTAATAAATATAATTTTGTTATGCTTACACTGATATGAGTCAACTTTTTATAGGAATAACTTCAGTATAAATAAAGTTGTTGGAGTTGCAAGTATAATATGATCGTATGAGTTTCACAGTGACATTTTGAAGATATTCGAGAGACAGATTATTTTTCAAAATAATTAGCCTAAATAACAAGGTTTATGGAATTTTAACCAATTTTTATCGTTATTTTTTTATTTATTTTGAGAACAAAATTCCAGCTTGTTTTACAGACTGTGGGATACTGAGTTATAAACCGTGGAATATTAAATTGCAAATTGTGAAATACTGAATTAAGCCCAGCATGGCCAAGTGGTTTGCGCACACGACTCGCAATCTGAGGGTCGTGGATTCGAATTCCAGTCACACCAAACATGTTCGCCCTTTAAGCTGTGAGAGCGTTACAAAGTAAAAGTCTCACACAAATCAACTGTGTAGATGGCCCAGAGGTTGTCTTACATCGAAAGGTAAAGATGAATAGCAGACCGGAACCGGAAGCAATCACCCGGCATACGCTCGCAGGTGGCATTACAGGTCACGTGTCTGATAGATTGACAGTGCCAACATCTCATAGAGAAGAATGTGACAAAATGACACGACTGTTGAAGGTCATCATAAGGTAAGTAACGTGGCTGTTTTAGAAAATACCTTAGATATTTTACACAAAAACAAATGGCACTTGTATATTATTCTTAACTAACAAAATGTTTTACTTTTTTCTCTTAGAAGATGTGGCCCGGCATGGCCAAATGTTTAGTAATCTGGACTCGTAATATAAAGGTTACTGGTTACAATCTCCGTTACAGTTTTTCAGTCGTGGGAGCGTTGTGAAATGATGGTCAATCCCACTGTTCGTTGATAAAAGAGTAGCCCACGAGTTAGCGATAGGTGATAATGACTAGCTGCCTTCCTTCTAGTCTTACACTGCTAAATTAGGGACAGCTAGCGCAGATACTCCTTGTGTAACTGTGCGCAAAATTAAAAACAAACAAACAAACAATACTACGTTATAAACTGTAGAATACTGAATTACAAACGGAGGATTACTTAGTTCAAAATGTGAAGTATTGAGTTACAAACCTTGGAGTACTGTATTATAAACCATGGAGTATTGAATTAAAAACCCTGGAATAGTGAACTACAAATCGTAGAATACTGAGTTTCAGGATTGTTGTAAAGTATTTAAAGGTATCTGCTACAAGGAATGAAATGTTTTTCTTACCTTACAGGAACTCCCCTAACAGCTGGTAACATCTCATATTCAGAGTCGTCTTGAAGATCGACAGTAACACTGAAATAATCTGGACTTGACATCTAAATAAAAATATTCACTCATAAGAGAGAGTTAGCTATGGATACAGGATATAACACTTATGTCTTGTATCTATATAGTCATGTTGTACCTAAATAACACAGATATCACACTTAATTCACGTATCCATATCGCCTAATTGTACCAAAATAACGCGGTTTTAATAAACTTGCTTTCTTTTGAAAGAGAAAAGGTCTACGTGATTGTCGTGAAATAGTGTATACTGGATAAACTATGAAAACTCTATGAACACAACTCTTATGAATGAAAGGTTCATTATGAGCTTACTTTACAGAACTCGTTTCGTCTCGCGCTTTGTAGCCAAGTATGGTGGGTCTGAAGTTACAGGGGACGAGCAGAAGGTGTAAAAGCTTTTCCACACAACTCACAGAGAGTTATAAAAAATGATACATAAAATGTGTTCGGACATGAGAGCCATCAACTGGGCTTATTGCCTGAGCTATGGCCACTAGTTTGTTTGTTTTTCACTTACTGCCTTCGAAAGAGTCACACTCGCTCTTTCCGTCAAATTTATTCTATTTTAATCAAATACTTACATTATGCAAGTGTCATTAGACCTGAATAAATACCAGCAGATGAGAAACAGGAAATAAATAATCTATAATATTTACATAGCAGTCTATAAACCCAACTGTCTTTCACTATACGTCTCTTCACCAGAATCTATTCCTCTTGTTTTGTTAAAATTATTTTATTATTGTAGCCATAAAAACACGCTTATGAAAATTAACAGTAAAAGGCTATACTATATAATAGTTATAGTTACAATAGGTAACCTTTTTTTCTATTTCTTTAGCAACTTAACGATTCTAAATAAGCAAATTAATGATTCTTGAGTTAAAAATTATTGGGAAAAAATTATTGCGTATATTTCTATCGTCCAAATCATTAAACAGTCTACAAGAAAATACTCGTATGTCATGATGTCTGACAGAAATGAAGTACATAAAACCCTTGTGTATTAAACTTGGCTGATAGGATAAAAACTAGTTCCTATGTTCTACAAAGGAATATCTAAGAAATATGAAGAGTATTATGACACTCTAGAATAATATACCGACCTCGTGTTTATCAATTTGTCACGTTATACATTTTTTTATTGAAAATAACAAATTCGATGCAGGTTTGAGGACCCGGCATGGCCAGGTGGGTTAAGGCGTTCGACTTGTTATTTGAGAGTCGCAGGTTTGAATTCCCATCACACCAAACATGCTCACCATTTCAGCTGTAGGGCGTTATAATAGGCAGTCAATCCCAATATTCGTTGGTAAAAGAGTATCCCAAGAGTTGGTGGTGGGGGAGAATGACTAGCTGCCTTCCCTCTAGTCTTACACTGCTAAATTAAAGACGGCTAACGTAGATAGCTCTTGAGTAGCTTTGCGCGAAATTAAAAAACAACAACAAAACAAACAAGCAATTTTGAGATGTTAACAGGAAATTAAGTTTTTGCAGCGTTTACTATACCGAAAGTGACACCTGATTACTTCCTAGTCACATGGTATTTTTAATTTTAGTGCATTAGCGGTAACACATTGAGAAATACTGAATTAGAGTTTCAAGCCACCCCGAAGGTATTTGTTGTTAGCACTGTTTCAACGCAAAGCTGGTCAAAGGGCTACTTCTATTATTTCCACCACGGTGAATCAGATCTTTGCATTATGAGTCTGTAACTTGCCACTAATCCAAGGAGAAACTTTATAGTTATAAAACTGATGGTAACAAAAAATATTAAACTTTTTATCTCCCGATTAATAAGAGATGTCATAATGTAATATTATGTTTGCAAATGTTTACTGTACAAAACTGAAACATTTTGAATGCAAAATCTGGTAAAATATATTTTTTCGAATTAAAATGAGGAAATATGAAGTAAAATAAGAAAACACAATTTGAGAATTAATATAATTATTTTTCTCTAATATTTATTCTTTCTCTCTTTATGTTTATATATTTATGTCTGTACTAACAAACAATGCCACAACTATCAGTTATACAAATAATGAATATGAATGCAGTTCATGCTTAAAAACGTATTAAAACGGCTAAATAAGAAAAGAATATCACAATTTGAAAACATCGCTTCGCTCACTGATGAAGTTTAGTGGCCTGGACGAAACGTGATGTATGTTGTTCATGGAAGCTGATGATACGCAGAGCGCCTAGTCTATGTCTGTCGTATCCAAGTTGGCCAGATGAGCCCTGGTGTAATAAAAGGTTTGTTTGTTTGTTTTTGAATTTCGCTCAAAGCAACACGAAGGCTATCTGCGTTAGCTGTCCCTAATTTATCAGTGTAAGGATAGAAGGAAGGTAGCTAGTCGTCACCACCCACCGTCAACTCTTCGACTGCTCTTTTACTAACGAATAGTGGGATTGGCTGTCACATTATAACGTCCCCATGGCTGAAATGGTGAACATGTTTTAGAGCGACGTGGATTCGAACCCGCGACCCTCAGATTACAGAGCGGTAGATTTGATAAACGAAGAATAGATTGGCGTACTATAACAGATTCTTGTTTGCTTAGACTAGGAGATGGTCTTCGAATTCTATACCTTAACAATATGATAAAATAATACTAGATCACAACCCCTTAAAGCCTTAACCTTGCATCTATGATCTGACATTGAACTTAAAATAACAGATCTGAGAAAATTATCAGACTATGGCAGCAATTTGGCGTTAAAAAGTACAGTATTTCAAAGTCACAATGAACATATTTAGTGTTCATTTTTCAGCAAGACAACTTAATACAACATCGGTAAACTGCTGTCCATTTTACACCTGTGACATCACGTGTGACTGTAGCTACATAGAGGGAATACGCTTTCGTATTCGGTGTCATCATAGAAAGTGCGGTATTTTTTTGATATTCTGTTCCTGTTACTAAATCTCATGTTGTTTTTTTAGTTTTTTTTAGGTCCCTGAGAGCTTCTATATCTTTCAGATCATCGGAAATGACCTGGATCTCAAGTTGTAACAACAATCAGCTCCAAGCCATGAGTACATGTAAACTGTACTCTAAGAGATCACACGGGAGAGAGGAACTGCAGTGGGCCAGCCCTACTACGGAAAGTTTCAAGCCTGGCAAATTTTAGCGATGTGCGCGATTATGAAGTTGGTTTTGTGTGTTTTTTTTGGATATGAACAAAATCAACACAGTGACTCTAGCCGACAATAGTGATTACTCATTTAACCTATGTGTAAGTATAAAACAAGGAAGAAAAAAGACCTATGCAACACCTGCCTTATGAAAACAAGTAAAGTTTAAATATAACTGAAAACAACTTAAGAGCTTCAGTACCTTGGTTTCCATTCCGAGGAAAGAAAATATTGGGTGAAATAACACAAATAATTATCAGGATAATATTTTTTTTATGTGTGATCTACTCCCGCTGGCAGATCACGGTCACACAATGTGAACTAACCTTAAAAAATACATTTATACAGGAGGTGCCATATGTTTGTCGTCTCTAGTGAGGGGAGGTACAAAGAAGATCCTTCCTGAGAGTCTTAGTCTAGATGGGAAAGAGATGTCTTTTAACCTCTATCCAGATCATCTTAACACTAAACATGAAGCAAAAGCCATTCCTAGCCCAAAATAGTCTTAAGATAATTTGTCGATATTTGTTTTAAAAACTAGTTCGATATGTTAGGTTGCTTTTTAGTGCATGTTTTCCCAGAGAAACAAGCAATAGCTACGTTAACTTAGGATCTTGAAACTAATGTCTTAATAACAAAGTAGTTCTAGATTTTTAAAAAGGGATAGTTAAATAGATTGGTAGACTACATTGTTTAAATGCTCTCAAATAGCGAAATTAAGTCAATACATATTCAGATGACAAAATTCTCTGGAGAAACATCAGAAGTAAGTTAAATAAACTTTAATTGTAGAGTTATTACATGGGTCGTAACCCGATATTTAAGTATTATAAATCCTCATATTTACTACTGAGCCATCGGAGACATCTGTATAGCCCTCAGTAGCACAATACCATGTCTGCGGACTTAAAACGCTACAAATCGGTTTTCGATACCCGTGATGGGCAGAGATCATGAAGCCCGTTGTGTAGTTCTGCACGAAATTGCAAACAATTAAACAGACATCTGTATAAAAATAAATGTAAGCAAGAAAAACTTCAAAACTTATTAATTGATTGTCAAAAAATATCCAAAAGCAAAATGAATCTCCACATTGATTTGAGAAAATGAAAAAAAACATTTAACTCATTTAAAAATATAGCAAAGAAACAACTATGAAGATGAGTAAAAACAGTTAATCAGAAGACTTTCAAAAGTATGAGTTGACACAAGAAAAATCAAACGATCCTTAGTATAGTGTTTCTCAAGTTGAGAAAATAAGAAGGTGATGGGAAAATAAAAGTTTTACATCAAAAAAGAAACATAGCACAGCTTGCATGTTATACTTTTACTGAAACTACAATTCGCCCATATTTACATCATATATCTTTGTGACTTGCTTTTAACAGCACCCTTTAGATTAATCGTCGAAATTAGATACTGTGACTTTGGCGTTAAAAAACTAAACTGATGTGAAATGAGTAGTAATAATAAAATGGAGTATTTTAAATATAAAAGTGGACTTAACTTAAAAACTTTATACGCAATTTTCTTTCGAAGGACTTTGTCTAAATGTTAATCCAACCTAGAGATCAAAGTCTCTGTTTAATTACGTATATATAACGACGAAAACTTCATTTATTATTCTCAATCTACTTCTAGCAATAAGGTGTAGTAAATGCTGCGAAAATGTAATATTGGCCAGTCACGTTCCTTTTCCCGCTTGATTTTCAGCACCACGTGCCTTACTGAAGGAAAAAACATGATTTCAACTACTGGTAGAGGAGAATGTTTTATAATCCTTCATTTCGATACCATACATAAAGCATGCACTACTCAAAATACTCTAACGGTTGCATGATGGTCGGATCTAACTAGGACTTATAACGACCATTTTGAAAGTCGAATTTCGCTTATATTTTTGGAAATAAGACTATCACACCCTCAAAGCATCCATTATGTAATAGTGTAACAACTGCTCAATTAAGAGAAGTTAACAGAACGATTAATGCTCTGGACGACATGTAAGATCAGTCTCAAAGAAAATATTCTAACACTAATCTAGAAATAAACAAAATATATACCATAAATTAGAAATAATAGTGTTATCCATAAGTACAAAAGAAAACAAAAGTTTATCCCCTGAAATATATGTTTTCCTGCAGAACGAGTTTGAAAGTTCAAGAAAAAAAATAGATGAATAGGGATAACATATGACCGAACTGGTATAATGTTACATATTAATCAATATTCATATGAACTTGGCTACCTAAAAACTGGTATAACGTGTAACTAAACGAAAAAATCAAAACCTACAAAAGGCTTGCAGTCAGCACAACGTGGAAATCTGTATTGCTAAAACACTTGCTTAAAACTGCTACAACATCCGAAGCTTAAAAAACCTGATATACTTTTAATGCTTCGTTTGTTTTGAATCTTGCGCAAAGCTATTCAAGGGCTTTCAACTGCGAGGGCGGTGGGTGGTGAAGACTAGCTGCTTTCCCTCTATTATTAAGCTGCTAAATTAGGGACGGCTAGTGCAGGTAGCCCTCGTGTAGTTTTGCACAAAATTCAAAACAAACTGTTATACAATTATATTTCTTGAAACGCCTGAACAAACAAGTAATTTAAAGTTATTGACGTTACCGCGCATGCCTGCCTATTTTCCTGTTTTTATACACTCGTTATATTTAACAGATTTGACATACTTCTCTTTTCATATTGAAGCATTAAATGGTTTAATTTATTATAACATCTAATTTCCATGTCCAGAACAATTAAAGGTTTGTTTGCTCTGTTTAAGAACAAAAATGCACAATGCATCATCTCAGCTGTGATCACTTTCAAGACCGAACTTCGAATATAAGTCTTTTAAGCCCTCAAGCACATCGCTGAGGCACTGGGAACAAAAAGCAACAAAATAACAGTTGGAACTTGGGATACACAACTGTTACACGACAGAACCATTGTTATAACATTGTTACAGTCACACCTTCACTTAAGTCAAGAATATCTCGACTAGTTATTTGATCTGAAACGCAAGTGACTGGTTATTTACCTACGCTTCTAAATAAGCATTTGGTAGACATGCGCGTTAAAGTGTTTATTTTTAAATATTAAATTTTACTTGAACATTGAATGTCGTTGCTATGGACAACAAGTCAGCTTGGGAACGGATAAGACACTGAGTTATCTTCGACCTATTTTTTATGGAAAAGCTGTGTTCCAGTGACTTTAGCGTTTGAGTCACTTGATGAGATGTGACACGCCTCCCAAAAGCATCTCACGTATAATCAATGAAGCATGCGGACTACTCCATCCACTTAATCTTTTCTTCAAGGAATGCGTCTGCTGGTTTAGTATGGTTTAGCTTAATTATCGTTTGGCTTAAGCCAATTCAACCAAGATATGATAGCAAAAAACAACGTAAGATGTAATAATAATAGTGCCATTTCACAGGATTTGATTTCTGTTAAAACAATACTTCTGCCACAGCCATATGTATCGAGCTCCACGTTCTTGCCTACAAATGAAACCCCTTTGGTTTTTAGATTCCCTCCCAGCAAGCATAAGTTGTTCAATGAGACACAACTTGCATGTGAAAACAATATTATTCGATAAGTCATTGGTCCACTGAATGCGTTCTTAGCGCCATTTCTAGCAAGTTATACAGTGCATTTCAATGAGTAGAATGTACGTCACTGAGCGTCTCACGTAAAAATCAGCCTTGTTAAGTCTAACACGTGTTCATTTGTTCATATGAGCATCTAATTCAATCTCGAAGCTAGTATTCTTTGTGTACGACAAATTAGAATCAATAGGTAACAGTTGACTGCTTCTATCGTGGATAATGAGTTGTCTTATCTAAGTTTTTCAGCAATCATACCATCATTTAGAGGTTATTTTATATTTTCCTAACGACACTGTGAAGCACTTAGAGTCAATTCACAACAAATTCTTATCACTCCTTCAATGTTTCTTCATAAAACTAAGTACTAAAGAATCTCTAAGGTATATCCATGGTTCATAAATAACTTCCAGTACTTTAAAATTTGTGATTTACTTAGAAGTAACGATTGAGACAAGATTTTACAATATATCTACAGTGGTGTAAAACCTTATTGTATAGTTAAAAAATAAGAACTAGTGTGAAACAATTATGAATATTGTACGGTGTAAGCTGACTCATATTTCAGCCATCAAATACATATAAGCATCTTTGTTTATAGTGTTTTCTCTGAAGTCAAACACAAAAGGCTATATAAGTACACTGCCCACCACGAGTATCGAAACTCGGTTTCTTGCGTTTTAAGTTCACAGATGTATCGCTGTACCACTGAGGCCTTGCATTTTTGTAAAAAAATCAAATGTGACAAGTGATCAGCAAATACTTGGAAAATACTAAAACATTCTCTGAGTAAGAAAGCCTAGATTTCAAAATAGGTTTACTCAGTTAATTGACACACAGTGGTCACAAAGTCTGTTTCTTTTTTAATATTTTTGAGACCCTCTGTTATAGGCATGATATAAAGTGCACGAGAGACTGAATGTAGGCAAAGATAACTACATGAAACTATAGGCAGATTAGGGCTTCCTGCAGTTGTGAGATATTTCATGGTTTATTCTCTTACATTTTTTGATGGGTTAAAATATGAGCTGTTTCCTGACCAGTGTAGTGTTTTGATCTTCTCCCTATGAAGATAGTCCTTCACCCGATATAGTGAAATAAAACCCCAAGATGTCTTTTAAATATATGTGGAGTGCTATTTATTTCACGTCTACTGCATAGACTTCATGAAGTCTATGTTTTAGTTCTGGGTATACAGCAGAGTCATCCTGGAAGGTGCACTGGTCAGCTCCACTAAGATGATTTCCAATTATTGGCTTTAATTTGAACTCAATTATCTCAAGGTGTTTGTTGCCATTTATTATGTCTTTCACAAAATGCGAGCGTCCAACGCCCAAGCCAGACATGTGTCCTCCTCCAAGTTCTTCACATTCAAACATGTCATACGAAGTGCTTTCCATTAGACTTGTTAAGCTCTAATCAGTCTACGATCACTCTGCTCCACATTGCTTTAGTCCAATCAGTATAATCTTTGATCCCAAGGACCTTCCTTATCTTGTTGGTGTGGAAATGTTTTATTTTTTATTTGATCGTGTTATTGGGAGACTAATTGTACATAGAAGAGGCCAAACGGTGCGTGAGGCGACAGTTATCCATGTAGTTTTATATCATACTTTTTTCAGACCTCTGGACAATACTGCCAGATTCACCAATATTAATCACTTTCAAATTTGAAAGTTCATAACCTTCCTAGGTTTTAATAAAATTCCTGAAACACTACATCTACTACCGTCAGTTATTTACACACTGAATCATCTTTCTCAGAAAATAGCTCCATATTGTTGCGTCATACTTATTCAAAGATTTTTTACTTTAATCTAAGTATAAATCTGCCAATTATTGCAATTTGTTCTTTAAAATGCAAATATCTCATTGGAATACGATATATTCCCACAATAGCAACAACACGATAATAATTGTGCAAATAATCATGACCAAGCATTATGCATAAGCGATTTTTCAAGTAGGCTAGCACTTAAGACATAAAAATAAAGCTTATCTATGAGTACTTAACATGTATAGACTTCACAACACGAGCTTTATTCATATGAACACAAAATCTTCGCCGTATATTAGTTCAATGCGTTGATCGGATGGTTACGTCTATTATCATAATAAAAGTACATGATGGCCCTAATCTCTCAACAACCTAAATTCACTTAGCTATAGTAATATTTATGTCAAGTAATACCATGTTTTCACAGAAATATTCTTTTGGGCCATATTTTTGAGACCTGGAAGTTGAACTGAGTGAAGAATGACACGTACTTAGCCGACATGTTTAGGGTGGAACAATGTGCAAGCTGAGAAATATAAGCTTGTAGATGGCTTATAAATTGTCACTCAGGTTGCTTCCTCCTCTTATCTTAAGTAAGTATTTAAGAAATAAATGGACAACTCTAAAATTTACAAGACTTCCGACTTAAAACTATCAATAACTCTGCGAACTTCAAACTAGTAAAAAATAAAATTATCACGTTTATTCTGTTTTAAATTGCAAAGATACACAATAGGCTATCTGAATTTTCCCCATAAAAATCTTTAAGCCTACATATGTTCCACTGGAGGACAACCTTATTAGGCATTAAGGTTATTTTATTTGTTTATTTTATGTTTAACACATAGCTAATTATTCAAGGACGATCAATGCTAGTTGTTTTTCCTAATTTTGAGCTGATACTTTGCCTGTCTCACATTATGATAGATTACTGCAATGGAAAACACTATCTTGAGAAAATGTCTTCATCTTAGGATATCACACTCATACAAGAAACTAAACTTTCACGTCCTGGTTTTGATTTCATACTAAACCCTCAATGGCTTTAATTTAATCTGCATGTTGACGCAGGAGCTAAGCTGACCATTGCAGTTAAACTCTATAACAGTAATTGAACAATTACCATTATGAACTACAAACCATCCAAATGGTTCACCCGAAGTTTTTCAAAACAAACCAAGACCACCATGTGGACGTGAAACGTAACGTGGAGCATCATGACTGGAACTTCCTATACGAGACACTCCTACATATATATAGGACATGATTCTTCAATTCAGAATATCCCACTGGATCACAACCAATGCTAGTCTACCATAAAGGATTACGAATCTTGCCAGTCCTCTTCAAAATCTAAACCCTAAATCTAAACAATTTGTTAACCTTTGCTGATGACATTCTTATGCCGAAATCGAAAGTAAGGTGCAACAATCGCTCAACCATTTAAACAATGGTATAGTATCACATGAATGATCTTTATTTCCAACAAAGCTACAGCCTCAACAACAGATATACTGTTAAATAACAACATCACAATCCTGTATCGGCTCTGCTATTTTTCTGGAAAGAAAAAAACACCAAAGTATCTGGAAGTCATCTTTAATTGAATTGCGTCAATGCAATCAAGTTGCAGCAGTAAATGAACTGAAAAGCGCCACCAGCTTATGTTCTACCAGAGCTTTATCCACTTCTTACTGGTTGTCATATGAGTGCTAAACAGCGAAATAATATTGAAATGATACAAAACATCTGTTTTGGATTGGTCCTAAAACGCACTTCAAACACCCCTATCAAAACACTGTTACATTTACCAACTTCAGTTGCATCACAGAACATCAATAATGATTACAAGCAAGCTTCTTTACTGCAGCCTTTCAGTATGAATACCGTAATCGAGTAACTGTTTTTTATTGTATTTTTTTTCAAATAGAATGTCCTATCCGAGTAACAATCCAGTAGAAACAACCAACCACGAGATTATCTTAAAGGCACATATACAAACAGTCGTGGGTGGAAATATGCTGTATAGCCGCTACTGGTATAATTTGTCACCACTAGATCTCTTAGTCTCTCACATGAAATAGTCATATTGTGTTTAACTGAGATCCGAGAAAGGCAACCTAAAGTAAAATTTAGAGCTTACCCAGAAGGGAAAATAGAAAATTCCTGTCAGCAACTTTTGTAAACCAAAGTATACAGTGGCATGCCATCATTGCCACAGATGGTTCTTACACCAGAAACAGTGAAAGAACTAGTTGAGCATTCATCTTCTTGCGGTGCATAAACATTCTGCATAAGTTTGATGGAACATTCAGACTTCCAACAATTAGCACACAGATGGGACTGGAAGCAGTAAAACAAACCCACCTCTGGATTTCTAAAGGCAATTAACTGCAAATAGATAATACCATTACATAATAGTTATATTGCATTCACATACGGCACTGCGTAAATCTCAAAGTGTTTGGTCCGTAGATGGATGAGAGAAAATAAAGAATTTACATGGTAAGACCTTTACCAAGATACATGTGCATAAGGAAGTAATACAGATTTCTGTCTTGTTTACAGCTTCTAAACAGACATCAGTGAGTGAGACTTGAAGAAAAGCTCCAGGGGGGATGGTTAGAGTTTACAGTGACACCAAGGATAATGTCACCCCTGGAAGCTTCATCCCTTACTGTTCCATGACTCAAGCTCAGCTCTCCTTTCATGGACACAGAGATGCTGTCAAGTTTTTTGTAGCAGTACCACGTATGTTGTAATAATTTACCTTTTGGATAAACACATCCAAACAACAAAATAATTATAGTTAACCATCTATTTATCAGTCATTGTAAGAATGAAATGGTTATAACTTTGTTACTGTTTTATAAGTTATTATAAGGGTTATACTCTCTTAAGCATGTGAAAATTGGTTCTTATGATTGTACATATAGTGATGCCACTGTTTATTGTATGTCAGTGGACATTGTGGAATACGTGCATTAATAACAATAGTGAGAAGTTGCTGAATAATTTCTTTAGTTAATAAATAGACATAGATTTCATTATTATTAATTAAAGTTTTAGAGATTTGGAATAAACTGTGTAAATATTGTACAGAAAGTAATGAAATAAATATGGTTGATAACATATGTTAATTGCAAACTTCTAGTAGCGGTGTTGTTACTTTTTAGGTCAGGGTGGTATGAGCGGTGTTTCCACACCTGCAGAAAATAGGACAGGTCTTGAACAGGGTAAAGGAAGTTCTGACATGTCAAGAAAGCCTAAACACATGCTAGTCATCTCAAGATGAGAGGGTTATATTGATTTTCGCATTGATAACTATTTCTCTTTGACATATCAAAACCATAACTTGTAGAACTTACACCCAGTCCAAGACAAATTTCATATTAGAATATTTGAAACATGTACTTTAGTGTTGACGTCCCTTTTCAGGTGATGGGGACGAAGAAGAAGATGATACGGGAGAGAAGTGTCATCATGGACTTTCAAAAGGGGACAGAAATCATCTCATTGTTTGGCAAGTAGCCCTTCCATAACTGTTGTAGGGCTTCTTTCTACAAGTTAGTAAATGTTTTTTGCTATTGGTCTGTTTGATATTTATAAAAAACAACAAATGATTACTGTATGTTAAAATGTGTATAGCAGCAACAAGACTTGTCAGAGTTAGTATGTGTAAAAATACTGTACTGTTACATCAGTAATATTTGTACACAAAGCCATAGGCTTGTAAGCACATTCTGTGTGACAGAAATATCCTGACTCACTAAAGATTCTGTATGGTTTAACACAGAAAATGTACATTAAGTTATTTATGTTACAAGTACTTTGTTTCTGAATCCTGAGTTGTAGATACTTTTTGTTTTTAACCACGACCTTCAAAGAGGAATGTTTTATTTGATGACCAGCTATGAAATTGTATAAAACTTTTATTTAAAGGGAAGCAATACAGTTTACAAAGAGATCTCATTAGATCGTGTAGGGATAAAGCTAAATTTGGAGAGCCAAAAGTTTACATGAGAAGCCCCATTCTCAAATTCAGTATAAACCTACTGGCAGAAAAACGACCTTTTCTGCACTGTAACGTGAAAGAAAAAATTATGGAAGATCTTCATTGAAGTTAAGAGAAACTGAGCTTGCTAAAAAACAAAGTACTTTATGATTCTCACAAGAAAAACAAAAGTGGTGAATCAATAAGCCAGAACGTAACATCAAACTTTATTCTGTCTTCCGCTAGGCAGTTGGTTATCCCATGAGAAATTAATATCGTTCGGTCGGCGCAACCCCTTAAATTGTCACCCATTACATAAATCAACAGCTAGTCAACAGCGCCACATCTAACACCGCGGCTACTCTAGTGAAATAGTTGGAGCTGACGGTCATTCTCATAACACATTCAAGTTCCAAAGTGCTGAATGCAATTTTTGTGCGATAATAGGACACGAACCATAGACCTTCGGGTACAAAACTCAGCACACTAACTATTTAGCTATGTCCAGTAAAATATAGTACTGGCATCTCTCAGTAAGTTGAGAAATCTTTTGAACACCTTTTACAAGAGTACGTGAATAGATGGTTTTGCGATAAAAACATTTTGTAACACGCACCTGTAAAGCTGTGACAAAACTCTGAAGAAAGACTGTATCGAATCAAAAAAAGTCCAAGATGAGGCCAACTGCCCATTCACTACCGTAATCTGGCATTCTCGTGATTCACTTACACTGATATTCTTCCACTTATTCATTTAAGCTACAATAATATAATCAATCGTAATCTGAAGATAATCAAGTTAAAGATATATAATGTTTAAATGAATCAAATACGTCATACAACCTTTACAAGTTAAACATATTTCTTTAAAATACAAAATACAACTTGAAGAGACGAGAAAAATAATTCAATACAAATAAATAAAGTTATTTCTAGAAATCAACCTAAATAAACAAAGTAATATAAGGAAATCTATATATATAAACAAAATGAAGAGAAGTAAATATATGATAAACAGAAACTAATTTAGATAGAAAAGTAACACAAGATTAAATATACCAGTGTTGCTTGTTTGTTTATGAATTTCGCGAAAAGCTACACGAGGGCTATCTTTCCTAGCCGTTCCTACTTTAGCATTTTAAAATCACCAGCCACCGCCAACTCTTGGGCTACTTTTTACCAACGAATAGTGGGATTGACTGTAACATTTTAACGCCCCTATGGCTGAAAGGGCGAGCATGTTTGGTATGACGGGGATTCAAATCCGCAGATTACGAGTTGAACAAACACCTGGCCATGCTGAGTCTGGTGATTTAGAAAAATCGAATTAATTATTTGTGTGTATATAAAGAGAGAGAAGGTAAGCGACATGATAAATAAATACTTTCACTTTGATCAGTATCTTCTCTGTATCTTATTATTCACTTTGATCAGTACCTTCTCTATATCTTATTATTCACTTTGATCAGTACCTTCTCTGTACCTCATTATTCTTCATAACGTTATAGGTCATGATTAAAAAAATCTAACGCAAAGATGTTTATTTCTTTATATGAAATGCAAGTAGCAAACTATGTAGCTCTGTCTCATTTGGAGCTTCCAATGATTCGGTTAATTACACCAACCTAAGATCGGGTTTCAAAACGTTCTATTCCCAGAGCTCTCTGGCGCTGTGTGTTCTAATACTTGCTCTTCAGTCTGATGCAAAGTGAACATTTTGAATATTCATCTGCAATTACTTGAAAACATATTAAATCAGAAGTTTCCTTCTAAGATATAATGAAATAGATTAATGATAAACATAGCATTACAGAAATTATGGGTATAGCATATTATAATATAGTTAAGTAAGTGTACAGTAACATTAGTTAATTACAAAAAGAACAGAAAATATTTAATCTGGGATTTACAGTTAAAATAAGTTACGAATATGAATAAGCAAAGAATGTTTTCTTCGCGTTGTGAAATGTTTCTCACAAATTTGCAATTCTACAAAATATTCATTGTAGTGACTCGTACATATCTAAATATTTATATACAATAACACGGCTATTATTATTATTATTAAATTGGATAGTTTCATTTTACATACGAGGCGTAAAGAACAAGAGACTTTATAAGATGATGCGTAGACAACAGGCCTTTTAAAACTAAGTATCTAAGCGCAGCTCTGATGGTATTTGTCTGAGCAGTAAGAGATAAATAAAGACACATTTGTCGAAATTTAGTGAAAATTATTCTTGAGTAAGTCCGAAACAAATGCGACAATATTTACGAACTCACATTTTGTCAAGAATATTCATTTGTTCGTTTTTGAATTTCACGAAAAACTACACAAACGTCCCTTCCATAATTTAGCACTGTACGACTAGAGGAAAGGCAGCTAGTTATTATAACCCACCGCCAACTATGGGATTACTTTTTTTACCAAACAACAACGCCCTCAAGGCCGAAAGGATTTGGTATTAGGGGGACTCAAGCCCACGATCCTCAAGTTAACAGTCGAGCGCCCCAACCATCGGTCCTTCTTTCAGTAAATAATGCTAGAAATTACAATGATTACTCGTGAGAAGAGCTATTAAAAATAATTGGTTAAAAGATGACATAGGAAAAATAGAGATGAAAATATATTGTCATTCATAAAATTGAAATATTATTGGTCAGCAACTAGTTCGTATTAAAACAAAAGGTTAGGAAAAAATGTCTTTATGACTATTTAATACATTTATTACAACTTATAAGCATGTGTGTTTTGAATTTCGCGCAAAGCTACACGAGGGCTATCTGCGCTTGTCGCTCCTAATTGGAAATACAATACTAGAAGGAGGCAGCTAGTCACCACCACCTACAGCCAGCACTTGTGCTACTTTTTTACCAACAAATAGCGGGATGTTCGTCACATTATAACGCCCCCACGGATGGTAGGACGAGCATATTCGGTATGACGGGGATTTTAGCTTGGACCTTCAGATTACGAGTTCAGAGCCCTAACCTCGTGGTCATGTCGGGCTACAAGTAAAAAATTAAAACATTTTGTTGATTAAAAATAATATACAAATGTTGTTTGTTTCTGCAGAAAATGTCTAAGGCATTTTTAAGACATTCACTTTACTTACCTTATGATGAAGCTTCAACAGTCGTGTCTTTTTATCACCTTCTTCTCCATAACATGGTGGCACTGTTAGTCTATCAGGTCCGTGACCTGTCATGCCACCTGGTGGTAGAGCGAGCGTGTGCCGGATGATTTCTTCCGGTTCCGGTCTGCTATTCATCTTTCCCTTTCGATGTAAGACAACTTCCGGACCACCTACACAGTTGATTTGAGTGAGGCTTTTACTTCTCTGACTCTAGGAAGGATAAAACAAAAAAAAAACAAATGAAAGCTTTGAGCTTTAACGAATACTGGAAATAATTCTGAAAACTTTTAAAGCGTAGGAATTACATGGATAATTCGATACACAGCTAGGAACATACAAACGCAGTACCAGAGAGTGAAGGAAATAATTCTCTGAAATGCTTACGTAAACATGTTTCATATTTTACACACACATATAATTATGTTTTTTTTAGTGTTAGTAAAATAATCAATTTACATTCCACTGGATTCCATAGTAAAGAAGAATGGAAAAGGAAATACACTGAGAAAGATCCACCTTTCGAAAGCGCTTGGGTTATAAGAGTTTCTATTTCAGATTTTTCAAGACAATTGGACCTACTTGGTTTTAGCACATCATAAACATTCTAATCAATACTTTTAATGAAACCAACATCAAAGAAAGAATAAAGTAACTGAAAAGTACCTTCAATGGTAGCATATTAAGTGTAAAATATTTTAAATACTAATTAATATAAGATAGCATGAAAAGATTTATTTTTATAATAGAGCATTTCAAAGTTTATATAGTGAGGAAGATTTATGTCATATTGTTTTCCTGAAAAAAAATAAAACCAAAATAGTTTTTTTTTTTAATTTCGTGCAAAGATACACGATGTTTGGTTTGTTTTGAATTCCGCATAAAGCTACACGAGGGCTATCTGCGATAGCTGTCCCTAATTTTGTAGCGTAAGATTAGAGAGAAGGCAGATACGCATCACCACCGACCGCCAACTTTCGGACTACTCTTTTGCCAACGAACAATGGAATTGACGGTAACATTGATCTGCTGAAAGGGCGAGCATGTTTGGTGTGATGGGAGTCTGAACCCGCGACCCTCAGATTACGACTAGAGTGCCTTAACCACCTTGTCATGCCGGGCCCTGAAATAGTAAAGCAAAGACAATAATTTAGACAAGATTGTTTATAAAACTCTACACATCAAGGCTAATAGTATTTCCTCTGCAAGCAGTAGTATCATGACACAGGTTAAGCCTATTTTTAACATACCTGCTACATCAACCCATGAGAAAGGAAGGATACACTAAGTAGATTTGTAGACGTCAACATCATGAAACATTTAAAAACACAACCAAGATGCATCTCGCTAATACTTCTTTTTAGTACAAAATTTGTAATACCACTTGCTCAATTAAATGTACAATAATTTTACGGTACAACTACGGTACAAGAAACAGAAAATTAATTATCGATATGTTATTTATATTACAAAATTTGTAATACCACTTGCTCAATTAAATGTACAATAATTTTGTTCCTTTTCAAAGCTAAGAAGTTGTCCTATTATGGTGAAGATTTTTTCATTTACTGCAGTCATTGTAAATAACGTTTGGTTTGTAATAAATTTCGCGTAAAGCTAGACGACGTTTTGTTTATTTTGAATTTCGCGAGCTATCTGTGCCAGTTGTCCCTAATTTTGCAGCGCAAGGTTAGAGGGAAGGCAGCTCGTCACCACCACTCTTGAGTTATTCTTTTACCAACGAATGGTGGGATTGACCGTAACATTATAACTCCCCAACAGCTGAATGGACGAGCATGTTTGATTACGAGTCGAATGCCTAAGCCACATGGCCATGCCGGGCCTTTCTAAATAAGCACTGAATTATTAATAAATTATTTAAAACTTTGTAAACTACGGTACAAGAAACAGAAAATTTATTATCGATATGTTATTTATATTACAAAATTTGTAATACCACTTGCTCAATTAAATGTACAATAATTTTACAGCGATTATGCGTAAGACAAAAACAACAATGTAAAAGGTTTTATTTTGCACGATCTCTTATACGGCCGTGCCAGTTTTCAAGCAGATCCTTCGACCCATTCCCAAGAAGCATTTTTACTCCTACATATGTTGAGGCTCTAATTTTAAAACTTCAAGAATTTCTATTCAGATTGTTGTTTTTAGTGTCTCATTGCATATGATTTCTATTCAGATTGTTGTTTCACACATTTGTTATTCATATTTAATAGGATTCAAAATTATGTCTGCAGAGCTAAAGGTTGTTCTATATAGAATTGTGAGAGAATTTTTAAAATTTGGTAAGTGATGGTACATGTCATATAAACCTGAGAATTACTATAGTAATAATTCACAGCAGATCGTAGAACATATTTTTTTCAGCACAGTACGAAGAAACTTCAGGAAAGAAGTAAATACGTTCTGAGCTGAACTTTTGTAATTGTATTGTTTTTCTTATAGAAAAACCACATCGGGCTATCTGCTGAATCCATCGAGGGAAATCAAGCCCCTGATTTTAGCTTTGTAAATTCGTAGACTTATCGGTGTACTAGCAGGGGTTTTATAACTGTGAAAAAAATATATATTTTAAAAGGTCAGATAATCTTGTTTGCTTTACATTGTTCTTAAGAGGAAAAATTAGACCATTACACTTACCGTTTCATGCTTGCAGTATGAAAGTGCATTTAGAGTTTGAAAACAATATTTACGTGTTTTGAAAATATCGTGTCATTCATTAGAAAGCAGTTTAACAGCTTACAGTTGTAGAGTAGTTTAACGTAAATTTGAAAGCATAAACACACCTGTATTAATCATTTATAACCCCTTACGAATTAATTGATCTTGAAATACATGAATTCACAAAAACATTTGGATCGTTTATAGTTTATATCTCGGGAAAACTAGAAAAAATCGATCAGAATATTATACATTATTTTCATTTTTGTAAGTAACGTTTCGTTTTAATTTCGTTTTGCCATCATCAGGTTGATAACGTTATATGTGGAATGTGAGGTGGAGTACCCCCAAAGACTAATTGTTATACGTCTGTAGACCTTGACATGCTACGAAATCGATATGTCATTTCTAGATTAAAACCGAAGAAAATGATAGATTTTCTATAGAAAAATTTAACAGTAGTGTGCACCCACCTTCTAATCACGACAATTGCACAGAAAATTACTAAAATTATTACATTAAACTTCATGTTCGAACGACGAACTCCAATACTTTCTTTGTCCTTGAGAGATTTAGTTATGTAACTGTGAGCGTAAATGCAGAGTCGGTTTGCACATACACATATAAAATAACCATTATATTTCTACTGTATTTAGTCTCTATATTTAGACTGAAAGCGAGCAATTCGTTTCATTTTCCCGAGATTGACATGCGCATAAGTTTGAATAGACAGTTGATTATAAAAATGATAAACATATTCAGATTTGCCAAAAGCCAATATAATTTAATATTTTAAACAGTTATAAACTTTTCAGGTTATATTTCACAATATCATACGCAGCAGAAGTTTGAATGAAGTCGAGGCAAAACGATATTTTGCAATTTTTATTCGTGTTTAAAGATAATTCAGTGCTGTAAGATCCAAATACAGCTATACAATAACTGTTATGGTTCTCACCAGGATCAGATTTCACAGTTTGTAAGCGACAATAGTTGAACCTATTTCTACATAAAGCATGTTATTTTGTATTTCACAGTACAATTCAACTTTGGTAATAATGTTTTAGGTATTTTAGAACAAATTATTTTAATAATTATTAATAGTTTAGCACGTAACTCTGTAGGGGGTTTTGCTGTATAACATGAGCAGAAAGATAAAAAACAAACTTTGTTCCTTTTCAAAGCTAAGAAGTTGTCCTATTATGGTGAAGATTTTTTCATTTACTGCAGTCATTGTAAATAAGGTTTGGTTTGTAATAAATTTCGCGTAAAGCTAGACGACGTTTTGTTTATTTTGAATTTCGCGAGCTATCTGTGCCAGCTGTCCCTAATTTTGCAGCGCAAGGTTAGAGGGAAGGCAGCTCGTCACCACCACTTTTGAGTTATTCTTTTACCAACGAATGGTGGGATTGACCGTAACATTATAACTCCCCAACAGCTGAATGGACGAGCATGTTTGATTACGAGTCGAATGCCTAAGCCACATGGCCATGCCGGGCCTTTCTAAATAAGCACTGAATTATTAATAAATTATTTAAAACTTTGTAAACTACGGTACAAGAAACAGAAAATTGATTATCGATATGTTATTTATAACTTGCTATACAATGAAAAGTGAAACACAAAATGAATCATTAATAGATTATTTAAAGTTTGGTAAAATTCCGTATGTGAAACATACAAGTGTTCATATTAAAAAAGGTAAAGGGTGAAAAATGTGGTAAGAAGAGTTTTCGCATAGTGTAATATCAAACAAAGCGTATAAAAAACTTAAACGTAACTCTTTCTGGAAGCTTAAGAGCTTATATCGATTAAATATAGGGTACACTCTGAGCTGTATGCACATATCGTGTAGCTTTGACTTCAACCAAACTAAACTATAAGACTACGAGTATTTCCTGTACTTACCTTTGTTGTTGAGCCTTACATATTTAATGCTCATTTCGTAGCATGATTTTTTTATACGACAAACAAAACTTATCTGTCACTGTAGTTAGACACTTCGGTTCCCTAATATGTGTACAACATTACATAACAGCACAATTGTTACGATGTCAGCTAATCTGTATGACATCTAGAGCTCTGCAGTATTTACATTAAAAGAATAGCTTAAGCAACTCTAACTCGTCGTTTACAATGTGTTGATGTAAACCCTTTAAAATGCACGAGTACAAAACGGTTACAAAGTCAGTTAATTCGACTGAGCTCTTAGCGAGAGTCTGTACTAGTTTGTAACAAAACAAAACATGTTTTGTTTCAAACTGATTTTCCTTGTACGTAAGTCCAAGGCTATTAGCGACAATAAACTGATGCCTACCCTGACATGACCGTGATATTTTGAAAAGCAAACTTTATACCAACAGTCAGGAACATATAACTTCCAACTGCATCATTTTATATTTACAAAACATTTTAAATACTTGATTTTTAAAGTTTTTTGTCCTCACTGAAAAGTTGTTTATTATTTAATGGTGTGCAATAAAATGTACTTATATTATGTATAGCAATTCGTTTTATTCTTCTCTTCCTACATCTTAAGGGGTTGGCTCCATAAGGTCACTGATTGTATAGTGTACAAAGCATTAAGTTTTCTCCATGTTGCAGTCATCTAATTTTATCTATTATTGGCTAGTAATTGCATTTTTACCCTGTACTTAAGCTTTGTAAAGGAACAAGATATTTCTATAAGAAAGCTAACTGTAAAGGGCAATGATAACATCGTTTACACAAGAATTGTGATTTTTTTAAAATTAATTACTACTACTTATTACGACTAAGCAACGACATCCTGCATTGACCAGAAACACATAAGGTTGGTTTAGGTTTAAACTGGCGTTAGTGATAAAGTAGTTGTAGAGTTATCTCGATTGAAACAAGAAAAAAAATTAACAATTTGGTGGGTTGGTCACTTTCTGGTTTGATATCTTAGTAATGGTTGCTTACCTTATTTTGGGGATTGTTGGGTAGAAAAATAAATGAAAGTGGCTGGTAATCACTGTTAATTTTTAGTGCACATATCTGTATTGAGCCTACTGTGTACTTTAGCCATTCTTGCATACAAATTTTACGCATTCTATGATATTTGTCCGTCTGACTTTGTAATTAGTAGATTCTAAGTTGATAAATGTTTTATTTTAAAGTATGGGATTTTTCATTATTTAGTGCCGCTCCTAATGGCTCAGCATCATATCGGCGGACTTTCAATACAAAAAAACGAGTTACGACACTCTTGTGGGCACAGCACATATAGCCCATAGTGTAACTTTGCGTTTAAATACAACATTATTTAGTTGTAACATGTAAAGTAAGAAACTAATTTTTATGACCACTCTAGCGTTAAACATTTAACAAATTAAACCTGCCTATAATCGTATCCGTCTTCGTCAGCAGAGAAGAGAAGTCTTTCATCACAAGACTCCAGTTAGGCGCATTCCGTCAGATTGAAAGCAAGTTCTGTCTACTCTGTCAAAATCATTCTTAAAATGCGACTGTATTGATCTACCATATCTGAATTGTTTGCAAATTATTAGTATTATAGATATATGTAACTAAAATTTAAAAATTATATTGCTAGTTTTAACACATTATTCTGGGGTTTCAGCTAAAATAAAGTCACTCAGATCTGGCGATCCAAATTTTTCATTTCTCTTTAAACTGGCGTTACGGATTTAAAAGTAAGAAGAGGTGACAAGCCCCATAAAACTACGAATCTTAGACAAAACTGTTAAAATAATTCACGCTAAAACTGATATCTTTCACTTTGCATTATGTAAAAGTGTATGTGGTCCATCCCAAAGCACTAGTTTTCCTTGCAAAAAATTCAGTGAAGCAAGACAAACGTTGCACATATTAAAAGTTTGATTGTAGGTTGAAGTTGTATCGTCCTCGCGGCCTAAAGCTATTTGTTTCACCGGATTATGCTCAGGTAGTGGATATCATGAAACAAAATAGCAATCTTTTTTTTCTATCCGTATACTTACTAATACGTATGTATTAACATATTACGAAAATCCTTCGGTATGTTTATATATATATATATATATATATTAAAACGTTTGATATCTACGATTTTCCTGTGAGTACTTGGTAATAAACCTACCGTTTGCCTAAATAGAGCAAACAATTTAATATTGTAACATTAAGGTTAGGTGAGTTTATTGTCACTTTTTCCTGAAACTTCATTCCATTTATTACTCGCTTAATAGCAGTAATTTTCAATCTCGGCATTTTTAAAGCTTTATCATATTGTTCATAAGCATTGGGTGGAACACGAATTTCAATAAATGCCTTCTACTTACCAGTTTTAAAGGTTAAGGTGAAGTAGCCTGCCTGACTTCCACTTTTATAATTATGTTTTGTTCACAGTAATCTACATTCCCAGGGGTGACTACAAAAGTGACTTCTGGGCCTTTGATTTAGAATATTCTTGGACTAAACATTTAAATCTTCTCTTGAGATCACATACACATTCATGATTTTACCCGCCGGTGACGTTTGCAAATACTGGTTATCTCTGACACACGTCATATTCCTATCCGCTGTGTTAACCCTACATTATTAAATACCTCTTGCACTGAAGTACATTTTATTTGTCTCGCGTTTTAACTTTATTCAAATTTCTGTGCAACGTTTTGTGGTTTTGTCTTCGTTGTGTAAACAAATTGTTTTAAAACGTCAAGGGTAAGAAAATTATCTCACATTCTCTTTTCTTTAGATTTTCAAATGATCGTAAATGTCTTGTAACCTCTACACCCAGTCGTTATTACAAGTAGCAATTTCTATATGTGTACAATGATTGAATACAGAGTGTTCAACATGTTTTCCAAACTTCTTATGTAGCTATGCTTTGGTTATACAAGTAACACGTGTGTACACCTTATTAACCAACACAACGATCAAGAATATCTTTTGACATTCATTTTGTATTGACACGTATAAGGTTTTAGAATGTTGTACTAAATTCAAGTTATATGTATTTAAATGCTAGTGTTAAAATCACAAAAAAATGCGAGGAACTCCTTTGATTTCCCCAGTTTATATAATCTTTATATAATCTTTCACATTCTTATTCTCTCTTTTACACACACGTGTAAACAAAAAACGTGACTAATGCCTGAATTTTATTTACTTTTTTATTGTCCCTGTCCCTGATTTAGGAGCTGGTGAGCTAAGTCGGAATCTGTATGATACAACCAAATATTCCTCGTGCTTTAATCTGGATCTGAGTTAAAAGAGATACAGTCACTGTTTGGCATAGATGACGAGCGCTGGGGTGCCGTTGACCGACTGCCTCTCCTCTGTTAAATAGTTTAGAACTACGGATGGCAGCAAATTCAGTTAACTTTCTCATAAATACAGTTACGAAGATAATTCTATTAATTTAGGCAGTTTCTTCTTTTTCTATCCTGAACTCCATTATCATAATCAACTATTTTCAATGTAGATTGTGTTAATTTTAAAATGACCTTTCAGGTGTTATGTTATTAAAAAGGTTGAGCTTTATAAAAGAAACCTGCCGTTCCGTATATTCAATTAAAATCGCTTATTATTTCTAAGTTATGTGAAATTATTATATAAAAGCTAAATATGAAATATGTTCCATTAGAAAAATTACATATGTGGAGTGTTATCTAGAATTACGAATACTAGGAATTGAATCGTGTTATTTCGTGTATACGGTAATTATTTAGCCAGATACAATGTTTATACAGTTTCAATCCATAACTCAATCTACATCAGTGTAAAACCTGAAGAATATGTGATATACTGAAGTATTAATGAAAAAAATTTTACCATAATGCAAGTTTCTAGTTCTAATAGAAATGTTCGCATTAGTACAATCTAAGTTCTACTTTGTAAAATCATTTATCGACAAAGTTTCGTGTATTAGAATATTATTCCTTAAGTAATCACGTGATTATTTCAAAACAGCTTATTTTAGTCACAAAAACTTCAAGAGTAGTTCTTATAAAACGTAATACGTTTTTTGTATTATTTCTTTGAGTCTCAGACCTAGTTGGCTATTATTTTATTTATTTGGTTAATTGTAAGAAACTGTATCTACAGAAACGTTTATTTTCAAACTCGATAAGGTATGTTTGAGGCAACGGTTAGAACGTTTCTTGAAGATAACAACCAACGCCAGATCTTTCATTTACATTTCATCTTCCAATCTTCTTGTCGTTATGGGACGTGTTTGACCAACAGAGCCAGATATTAATTATTCAAAGCTATGAGGATCGACCACATCTGACTTCTTAATATTTCAATACGTTCAAAGAAAAGAAAATTTAAGATTTAAATCAGTTAAGTTTCTTGTTTTGGTTTGTTTTGAATTTCGCGCAAAGCTACACGAGAGCTCTCTGCGCTAGCAGTTCCTAATTTTGAAGTGTAAAACCAAAGAGAGGCAGTTAGTCATCACTGCCCACCACCAAATCTTGAGCTACTCTTTTACAAACGACCGTCATATTATAATGTCCCCATGGCTGAAAAGAGCGAACATGTTTGGTGCAACGGGAATTCGACCCCGCAACTTTTAGATAACGAGTTGGACGCCTTAACCACCTAACCTTGCCAGGCCTAAATCAATTTAGAACAAACATGAAAAAGCTAACTTCGGGCTGTATATTAGTTAAGATACAATCATAAAAAATATAACCGTTTTCTTTACTACACTTTCAACACTGTGGAGTATAAGGTGAAACAAACTAAAAGTTAACTATTTATCTGTTCTTAAATTTATATTTTGTGTCGTTTAAAAAAAGGACGACAAATTATTGCGAACATTTCAGATAAAACTTTGTAAACTTCACACTCCCATTTTAATACCAAGGATGAAATATCAACAACTATTATTTTTATTCCCTTTCCAAAGGATTCATTTGCATTGTAGCTAAGTCGAAAACATATCTTTGTTAGAGAAGAATATGTGTAGTGCTCCCTGAATTTTTAAAAAGAATACATTTCCGCCATAAGTATTACCAATCAAAACTGAGTTAGCAAAAGAGGATTTCTAAAACAATCTGGTGTCCCTGAATTATCTAAAATAGGAATTTTTCTATTTGTTTTTTAAAGAGAATGAATCCAGACGAAACAAAAGATAGTTGAAGCGACACATGCAAACGTTTTCATCAGTTACAGAAAACTTGTGTTCACATCATATTAAACACGAAACGAGGCCTGACATTTCCACTTTAATGGCTCTTTTGTGTTAACATCCTGCATTTCTCAGTAATAAATATTGTTTCAAGACATCCTTCACAAATCATCTACCTTTTCTACGGGCCAGTTAAGCATGCAATCAAAAGAGCCGTGTAATTTAAATTAAAAAGTCTGTTAGTCCTTACGTTTACTCCTTGTGTGTTGTTGTATAACAATAAAGTACATCAATGGACTACTACATATATTCAAGCTTAAATTGTTCCTTTTTTAGGACAAAACAATCGATGGTATAACTAACGTGGTTGTCCCATGCACTAGAGTGTGTATTTAAGTGTATCACAGTTTACAGTTGTATAATTATTACGAAACAAATAAAGTATTAATAACCAAGCAGCTGAAACTCATTAATGTTAAATATTAACACTTTTGTAACAGTCTCAAATGAATACATCGCTTACCATCACGGTTCAATGAGAAAAACACATTATTCAACCATATGTACAACAACAACTTAGAAATAAATTTAACACAGCTCATAAATAAATGGACTTCACAACAGTATGAATAAATAATTTATTATAAATATTAATAAATTAATTAGAATGGAACCAGAAAAAGGAATCAGAACGAAAAACGTAATACTAAGAAAATATAATAATTACAACATTCAAACAACACCTTGAATAACAATATCGATTGACAAACAGCAATAATTGTACCCCAGAAGCTGTCTCGTAATTTTATCTTAGCTTTATCTGGCAGGGTATTTATACACAGATTAGGTCATAAGAATTTAACCTCTTCTGCTACAATGGTCCGGCATGGTCGAGTTAGAGCACTTGACTCGTAATATGAGAATTGCGGGTTGAAATCCCCGTCACACCAAACATGTTCGCCCTTTCAACCGTGGGGGCGTTATAATGTTTACGGTCAATCCCACTATTCGTTGATGAAAGAGTAGCCCAATATTTGGCGGTGGGTGATGATGATTAGCTACCTTCCCTCTAATTTTACATTGCTAAACTAGGAGCAGCTAGCGCAGTTAACTTTTGTGTGTCTTTGCGTGAAATTCAAAACAAAACAAAAACAAATAATAGTGTAAGTACCCCAGGGAAGCTGGGGAGAACTACACATATTCATCTCTAACAAAGATATGCTTTCTACTTAGCTACAATGGAAATGAACGATAAACCTAACCATTCTCATAAATATATGTATATACATATGTTATTTCTCACTTTCTCCTTTAAGAAGATTATTTAACAATTCCTGGTTGCTCACAGGAGAAACATGAATTACAGGGTTTGTTACATTCCATTTTCAAGCGGTACAACACTGTACAGGATTTAAAAACGTGTACAATACTATGAGAAATAAAATGATATGCAACATAAATCAGTGAACATACATGATATGTTGTTATTGTTGTTTTGAATTAAGCACAAAGCTACACAATGGGCTATCTGTGCTCTGCACACCACGGGTACATGATATGTCATAACATTTAATACGTACAAGAGAAAGTGCCGTGCTTAATGGAATTAAGAGAAATGTGCTAAAATATTCCACAGTGTAAACACATTTGTGCTGCTTCACGTTTTCGTGTAAAATTCTACTTACAATTTCGTAACAATGTTTAACAACTTATATCACATAACGTTTTGAAAGACTTTGAGTACAATATCATATGATAAAGATACGTGCACATCATTTTACTGACGTATAAAATTCCATAGAACGTTCACAGTATTGTATCACCATAGCAAGCAAAGAACAAGACTACTGTTTGTTTTGTTCTATTCATGTATGCTAGATTTTAACATTCCGGACTGTAAACCCGAGGTCCGACACTTTGATGACATGAATGCGTTATAAGAGTGAAAGTCAAGTACCATTATTCAATTAGAACACCTTCCGAAAGTTGTCAGGAGGTGTTCTTTGCTAGCTGCCTACCCTCCAGTCCAGTGGTTTTTAACCTGGGGGTCGTTTGAAGTTTCTCGGGGGGTCACGGAAGGTTTGAGATTTGTTGAGGAAATCACGGAGCAGTTTGTAGTTTTTGTGGCAAGTGCTTGTAACTGCCCACCAATCAGAAACAATCTGAGTAACAAGTGCCTGTAACTGTCCACCAATGAGAAACAATCTGAGTAACAAGTGCCTGTAACTGTCCACCAATGAGAAACACATTGAAGTGCGGCAGTTGAACCGCGTCGAGATGCTTGTTGCGCAACCACTTGTATAATTTTGAGTAAACATCTTCATATATTACAATATTTTGAATTGCATAAATTTTTGAACTATATAATATTAATACATCGAACTTAAAATTTAAATATCAAAGTTTCCATCGTATTCAGTACATTTTCTCATTATATATATATATATATATTATATCAACCCTCACACTGGGTGAATATGTAGGTTTTGTATGATGTTCAGTAATTTCATGGATTTTACATTTGTTTAGCATATGTAGCATTTTCAAGGTCATTTATTTGTAACATTTTCAATAAACTAGGATCTTCATATAGTTTTGTTTTATTCTACCTTTACGTAAAGTTCACCATTACAAAAATAATTATAGGGGTCACGGTAATACCCCGGAGGGTCTCAGGGGTAAGACGATGAAAAGGGTTAAAAACCACTGATCTAGTCTATCACTCGGAAGTAGGATTAGCTAGTACAGATGGCCCTTGTGTAGGTTTAATAAATATATAAGAAATAAATAAAGCAATATGTTGTAGAGCTAAAATCCATACTGCAACATAACATTTATGGCTATGTTTTAAATCTCGGTAGACCCCAAGTTTGTTTGTTTTTCTATCAAATAGATGTTTCCTATTCCTTTTTTAAACTTCTTACTCGATATATTTTGGGCAAGATTAGTCTTTCGTTTAACGTATAGCTGTTACGTCTTAAGGTTAGTCTCTTCACTTATAAATTAATTTAATTCCAAAACACGTGATCTATCTTTGAGAACCCTTAAGGATTCCGATACTTCCAACTTAATATACCGACTTCAAGGCTGTTTTAGCGGATGGCTCCGAATCACGAGGTTAAGTTCAGTATCTCCATGTTCAAAGTATGTTCTTTAGTATCTCATAGCATGATTTCCAGAAAGTGAGTTTTAACTTCAAAGTAATACGCAGTTTTATTTGCCATATGGCAATCAGTGAGTCATTTAATAGAGCTAAATTGATGTTGTTGAGACCAAACTATACGAAAAACGTTACGTTTCAAAACCAACATGGTTTGTTTGTTTGATTGTTTTTAAATTTCGTGCAAAGTCACACGAAAGCTATTTACGATAGCCATCCCTAATTTAGCAATGTAAAAGTAGAGGGAAGGCAGCTAGTCATCACCACCCACTGCCAACTCTTGGGCTATTCTTTTGCCAACAAATAGTGGGATTGACCGTAACATTATAACGCCTCCACGGCTGAAAGGACGAGCGTGTCTGGTGTCACGAGTATTCCAACTCGCAACTCTCAAATTATGAGTCGAGCGCCCTTACTACCTGGCCATACAGGATTTAAACAGCGTGGAAAACCAATTAATTATGAGACTGAAACTTGACAAAAATGGATTCAGAAATTGTTACAATTCGCTAGTACGGCGGTAAGTCTAAGGATTTAGAACACTAAAATCAGGTATTCGATTCCCTCGGTGGACTCGGCAGATAGCCCGATGTGGCTTTGCTATAAGAAAAACAGACACACAGAAACAAAAAAAATCATCCATAATCATTGTCATTATCATCTTAATAACTATTTCAATATTAGCTATTATTTAAAAAAAAAAGTTAAATTTTTCCAACGGTTTTTGTTTATTTCTTTATTGATAAGCATAAATCTACGCAATGAGCTGTCTGTGTTTTGCCTACTGCAGGTGTTCTAGCGGTACCAGTTGACGTTTAAGTTGATGATTGCAAAGCGCATCTGAATCATCCAATCGTTATTGGTACTCAACAAAAGTGAACTACTATTATTGACACTCAACATTTCAAGTGAACATTTGAAAAGAATAGACCCCCACTGAGACAACGCTCATTATATGATCTTTCAACGTTAGAATTCGTTTTCCCGCGATGGCCATAGCAGAGAGCACAATGAGGCTTTGCTCCAGAAACCACAAACACCATATTTACACACTGCAAGAAGCTTAAGCTTTTTTTGGCTGTTCTTCTTTTCTAATTTTATGAGGTTCTTTATCCCTCTTTAAATAATAACAGTAATTAACACTAAATAACATTCATTTTCTTTTTATGTCTATGTTAAAACTAAAAGCATAGGTTTAAAAATTGGATTTTACAAGTTTATGCTGTCCACTTAACAATTCGCGTTTCTTATGTTCGTTTTAAGGTAAAAGAATTCCAGTTACATATCAACATATCATCCAGTTTTATGTCATCCATAATTCCAGTTACATATCAACATATCATCCAGTTTTATGTCATCCATAATTCCAGTTACATATCATTCAGTTCCTATCTGCTTAGCCTACATTACACCAAAGCATTTTGTTGATTTTGTAGAGAGTGTCTATCCTGTTTGCATATCAGGTTTTACGTAGTTTTCTATTAAATATTTTGTAGTCCCCCCAGTGAGACAGCTGCAAGTCTTCGGATTTACAACGCTGAAATCAGGGGTTCGATTTAGTATGTTATGAGAAAACACAAATACTTTGTAAATAAATCGTACAAATTTACATGCCTAAAATTTAAAAAAGTAAATATAATAATGTCATAAAAGTGATAAACAAGGACTTGAAGGAAACCATGCTTAAATACATATATTTCTGTGTATGTTACTGTGCTTCTGAATCCTAATTATCATTTTTAAATAAAGGTCAGGCTAATGCATTACATGACGTGTTTGTAGTTTCGACTTAGAATTCGTGCCAAGAAAATATGAATGAATATCAGTAATAATTAAAGTATATTAAATGTGACTCTAAAAACTAAAAGTAATTTCAAAGATGAAATGTCAGTTTCAAGTATGTTCAACTAAAATAAAAACATTTTGCACAAATATCATAGTAAAAAATAGTACAGACTACTATGCGTACCATTTGACAAATCTCAAACTACAGTCAGAGATCATACCAATTTACCTGTGGTCTTTTTAGATGGTATTATTTTCTAAGTTTACTGAATAAGTGTCCTAACTATGATTTCGTATCAGCTATCTTCAGATAAGTCATACTGCCTGATCTCCGTTAAAAGAGAGGATATCCATCCAGGGCCTTATCATCAAGGTGTTTCATAGAAGACAAGTAATTTCTTGGTGTTACCCACACATTTACAAAAGAACTCTGAAGCTCGTAAGGGACAGGATTTAGAACAGCATGTCACAAAAAAAAGCATTTTTAAAAAGTTGAATGAGAATGTTTCTAAAAGTTGATTGTTTAGGACGCTTTCACATGGAACGATCAAAGATGGGCCATACATGATGGATAATGTTCATATCTGGCGACTGACCTGGTCATAAGAAAATTATAATGCCATGATTTTGTGGTTGTATAAAAACAACTTCGATTAATCGCTTAAGCAAGTTGAATGCTTTCCTCTATAACCGTGATGTATCGAGGAGTAGTGGCCGTCCCGTCATACCATCAGCTGTGATCGCCCAATTGCCCAAACGCCATTCGACACCATAACAAACATACCGCCATATTTATTATAGCTTGCAAATTGTTCTCGAGATGATAGTCGTCGTATTCATTTGTGGCTACTGTCCGAGATTGTGCCATCTTTAACTCGTTGAAATAAATTATAATGCCTCAAAAAGCAAAAGGATGTTACAGAATCTGTGATGCTTGCTACTATCGACATATATTATTATATCAAGATAGGAGTGTCTTCAATTTAGTTGTTTTGTTGAAGAAGCCCACCTTAAGAAGATGGTGATACTGGAGCGCACGAGCACTTGTTGTTATGGAATGTAACTCATTCTCTACACTTACCTTCTTAACAAGACGAGTCCATTCAGTTGCTTTAAAGTGTCCACCCTGTGCAGAAATTGTTTTCGGACGTGTGTGAACTGCACTGTGAATAATGGCACTGTCCAGCTCGTGTAAAGAGCCTTTGGTTCAAGGCTGTTTGTACTTCTGTGGTCGTTAATGATGTCTATCTACTTAGTAATAGGATTTATGTAGCAGAGTTCAGTGTTTGACGAGAGTTCTGAAATTGTTGTTTCTACAAATCTCATAAATGCAAGTACATTTTCATATTCAGTTTAGTGGCTGTTCATAGACCTTAATGTAAAATATTGTTTATTTCATTATATATTTTTATTATAAACTTTTTTTCAGAATTACTTACTGTTCAAGTTTTAATATTGATTCTGTCTGTTTATTTTCAATATCGTGCAAAGCTACACGAGGTCTATCTGCGCTAGCCGTCCCTAATTTAGCAGTGTAAGATTAAAGGGAAGACAGGTAGTCATCATTACCCACCGTCAATTCTTCAGCTACTCTTTTACCAACGAATAGCAAGATTGACCATCATATTATAACGTCCCCACGGCTGAAATGGCGAGCATATTTGGTGCGACGGGAAGTTGAACCCGTGACCCTCATATTACGAGTCGAAAACCTTAAACCACCAGGCCATGCAGGGCCTTTTAAAAATCTCTCATTTCAAACATTGGTCCAAAATTAGTTGTTTAAATTAATTCTAAAGGAATTTTAAAAAAATAGTGCTTATCTCTTTTTATACACTGTTTAGATTTTGACCTTTCAGAAAAATAATAAAGAAATATTTCTTATTTTAATAACCTAAGACTTTCGTTATGAATTGATTCATGAAAGTAGTTTTGACTTTGTATTTAAAAAAACAGTTTCAACCTCTCTATTCGAGTTTAAAAGTTAAGTGGAGGTCAATTCATACAGTACTGGAAGTTAGGACGCAAAAGTTTTTACAATATGCTCTAATGTTAACGTTTACCACCTATATTAATCATTAATTAGATTGTACCAAGAAATACATAATACTTGACGGACAAGAATTAGAGCTGAGAAGTTTAAATGTCAGTAAGGCTTTATGTATAGGATATTGTTGAAAACATCATCATTAAGCTTTCTATGTTTTGAAAACAAAATAACTGTTTCTATTTTAAATTTTCGCGCAAAGTCGCTAAAGAACTATGCACGTGTAGCCTAATTTTCAAATGATATACCAGAGGCAAGTTGGCAGATCAAAAACATTCATTAACAATTCTTTGGTTACTGTTGTGCGATCGAACAGTAAGAATTGGCACAGCCCTAAAGTTTGAAACGCGTTTTTGCTGAAATGGAATGAGAACCTTAGACTCACAGTATGAACACACTAGCTACCTGACAACACTCTCAAAATATCATAAAATACTTTTTTCCTGTAATTTTTTTACATTTTAAAAAAGAAGTGAAATGTCAGAAAACCTCAAATTAAAAATGGCGTTCATTTTTTTTAAATTGATGCAGATATGAGTTGAAGAAATGAAATGAAGAAAAATCAATAAAAACAAAATTATAAAATAATCCATTAAACCAATGATCTAAAAAATTTCAAGCGTCAAAAAAGTTTTACTTTTTTGATAACAGCAAAGCAAATCCGCCTGAAACATACTAACAATACCCAAATATGGTGAGTAAACAAAGGTGAAAGAAATATATATACTGATAATAACCCAGAAATGCGACTCGCATGGTCAGGTGATTAAGGCATTTGACTCGTAATCCAAGGGCCAAGGGCTCGAATCCCCGTCACACCAAACATGCTTGCCCCTTCAATCGTGGAGGCGTTATAATGTGCGGTCAATATCACTATTCATTGGTAAAAGAATAGCCCGAGAGTTGGCGGTGTGTGTTGATGACCAACTGCCTTTCCTCTAGTCTTGCACTGCTAAATTAGGGACGGCTAGCGCAAATAGCCCTTGTGTAGCTTTGCGTGAAAATCAAAACTAAACAAACCAAAACCAGGAATGATGAATTTAAATGCGCACGAAATATACACTAATGATACCTAGACACGATGTGTAAACAAAAATCATGTAACATACTTTTAAAGTAAGTGTTAAAAATTATGTTTAGTTGGCAGTGAATCTTAGTTTAGGAATTAATTAATAAATCTATTGTTTTTCGAAGTCAGCAAAGTATGTGAACTTTGAGAAACCAATTAAATATCATACGAACATTAGGACGTCTGCACGGTAAAAAAACATTATTTTCATATGCTTATCTTTCGTAATACCTACTTTTTGTATGTCCGTCTTTCGGTATATTTATTTTTTGGTGTACTACTTTTTTATATGTCCATATTAATTTCTCCATATAGGTGCTTTTTTGTATGTTAGTCTTTTAGTATACTTACTATTTAGTACAACAGCCCCCCAGTGGCTCAGCGGTATGTCTGCGGACTTACACGCTAAAATCCAAGTTTCGATACCCGTGGTGGGCAGAGCACAGATAGCCCATTGTGTAGCTTTGTGCTTAATTCGAAACAAACTAGTACAACAATCTTTTAGCACACCTACTTTGTGTAGGTACATTTTCGGCATTTTGTCACCTGATATGTCAATTTTTTTTCATTTTTGCATAATGCAGAATAACTCAAATAGATAAAGCATAGATAAAATTTTGTTTGTTAAAATATTAGAGTTCTTTATTTTACTGAAAACGTCGGTGTAAATAATAATAATTACCCTGTTTCACATGCACAAAGGGAACATCACCAGAAAGATAATACAACACTAACCAATCCATTAACTGACCTCAAACATTCCTGATTTGACGATTCCAAGTTTGTTTTTTAAATGCCAAGCTACAGCTATCTGTATTCTATTTATCTCGGATAATCGAACACCGTATTTTAGCGCGGTAAATACATCAACGTAGTGCTGGCCCACCGGAAAACTTGTTTTTCGAAGTATGATCCGACATTCTCACTCCCAACAAATACAGTGTTTTAAGGTTCCAACAAGAATATACGCTTAATACCAGGCTATGCATATTCAAATCAGAGGGACATAAAACGGCAACCTTTCATTTCGCTGTCAAAGTAAAATGTTATTACAGTAGCTGAGTTGAAACCCTACCTTGGCATATATACACGAGCATAAGTCATGACAACTTCCTTCCGTTGGCGAAATAGTTTCGCTTGTTCACATTATTTTCTATTTGCTTACTAGATAAATATGCACATAATTAAACATTCACATAAAATATCCAAGTTCAAGAAATATGTTTAAATTAATAAACGTGAATACCTATTGACGGTTTTGTTTGTTTTTAAAATGTGCAAGCATAAAATCATACAAATATGGGTGCAATAGAACACACTGACTTGTAAATTTATTGAACGAGACACTGCCATTAGTTGTTACAAAAAATTAGTTCGAGCCAAAAACATTTGCAAAAAAAATTCCTTTTTATTCAGAAATTTAGGCCTGCTATTACTAAAAAAAAGTCTTAAATAACTTAGAATTTTTTGGGTTTTTTTTTCAGTTTCGCGTAAAATTACACGAGGGTTATCTGCGCTAGCCGTCCCTAATTTAGCAGTGTAAGATTAGACGGAAAGCAGCTAGTCAGCATCACCCACCGCTAACTCTTCGGCTACTCTTTTACCAACAAATAATGGGATTGACTGCGTCATTATAACGTCCCTACGGCTGAAAGAGCAAGACTGTTTGGTGCGATGGGAATTCGAACCCATAACCCTCGGGTTACGAGTCGAGCGCCTCAACCCACCAAACCAACTTAAAATTAAGACCTGGAAAATGAAATATAAAACGAAAAAAAAAATGAAACACTCAACAATATTATATAGTAATTATGCATACTAATATTTTCATATTATTTAGATGAAGACATTTCGGGAAACCCATTTCAACACAGTGGTTCGCTAAGAGTCACCATTTTTAGAGTAAACAAAATCCATAAAATAGTTCCTTTCAAAAGTTCGCTTCAGGGCTTGTAATCCAAAGCAATCAGAGAACAATTTTCTAAGTTTCACTTGAACTGTAGATGGTATTTCTAACATACGTAACTACGGCAATTAGTACAGTTTTCTCCGCCATATTTTATCACAATGTATATTGGAGAACTTTATTAAAGCTTATTTAAAATATGTATTAAAAATCGTTTTCTTCGTGAATATTTTATTGGTATTAATTCTATATTAGTTGGAGAAAGCTTCTAATAATACGAGCACATGAAGAATTACTCGAGCGAGACGTATTTAATTTTGTCAGAGACAGATAAAATGCAGAAAATAATTACCTCTGTGTATGCAGAACACAAAATTATTTGATTTCTGTTCGGTTAAAATCGCATAACATAACATTACATGTAGAACGAATGCCCAATCGACGTTTTTCCACGTGCTAAGTCATCAATTTAAACAACAAAAAAACGGACCGAAAAGAGCCGATGTCATCAGTCAAAGACAACTTATGAAAGGCCATGTGGTTTTGACATTTTCGAAAACTACGTATAAACCTTTCTGATGCTAAACTCATTAAACATTTTATATGAACTAAGTAACATGAAAATGAAACACAAAGAAAGAAGTCTGTCAAACAATAAAGATAACTCTAATTTAATTATATTTTAGAAGTTTGCTCCGTGTGTTAGATTATCTTGTTTTCCTAAAAGTGACTTGGCTCCGTGTGTTGGAATATCTTATATTCCTAAAAGCTCATTTATTTCTTCTTTTGTTGAACTTCGCGCAAAGCTACTCGAGGGCTATCTGGGCTGGTCGTCTCCAATTTCGAAGTTATATACTATAGGTGTGGCAGGTAGTTAACAACACCCATTCTTAACTCTGGGTTAAGTTACTCTTTTACTAACGAAAGGTGGTGTAGAGCATCATATTACATTGTCCTCATTAATCAAAGAGCGAATACATCCAGTCACAAAATTTGACAAATTTCTCAAACTGATTTGGCTCAATGTGTCAGAATATTTTGTAATTCTAAGCATGACTTCGCTTTGAACGTCACAAAAATTTGTATTACTTAGAGTATCACCCCCTACAATAACAGAGCGGTAAGTCTGAGAACTAAAATCTAGGTTCCGATACTCATGGGGAGAAAACAGACAGCAGAAAGAGTTCATGGAGTATCCTTGTGCCTAACAACAAACAAACAATTCCAAAAGTGACTAGAATATGTGTTAAAATATTCTTATTTTTAAAAGTAGTTTGGTTCTCCTGGTGTTAGTGTATTTTGTTCTATAAGTAGTGTAGTGGCGTGTGTCAGAAACAACAATAGTGAGTTGGTTCTCCCACTATGTTGGATTTTTTTTTTCTAAAAGTGATAAGGCTGTACGTGTTAAAATATTGTATACTTGTAAAAGTGATGTGGTTGTATGCGAAGATTTTAAATTAAAAATAAAGCTCTCATGGTAGTTTTCTCTAAACGTCTACTTGCTATTAACAAAAATCTAAATATCCTACCTATAAAAAGTCAGTGTATGGCACTTATTGGTATAATTCAGAAATATGTTAGTGTACATTTATATATGAAAACAAGTTTGTATAAAAAATAACCTCCCTAACAGTAAATATTAAAACCAAAACTACAAACATTCACGCTAACTGTTAAGGAAGTATGAACGGCATTATTTTTTACATGAAAAATCTGCGTCAAACGTGTTAGGATATCCCATTTATTGGTCATAAATGAAATAACGGAGATCTAAAACAAAACAGATAGAAAGGGAAATTTAATGTGGATCAGGGTTTTAGTGTCAGAACCAATAAAGATCCAAACCTTTCTACCACTTACCGCACAAAGCTGGATGAAAACCTTAAAAATAAAAAATAGAAAGTAAATGGTCTTTCTTATTCAATAAATAAAAGTTCAAAGAGCTATAAAACAACACCCTTAATTTCTACATCTGTAAATAAACCAGCCTCCACCTATAGATAGGCCGGGCATGGCCAGGTGGTTAAGACCTTCGACTCGTAATCCGAGGGTCGCGGATTCGAATCCCCGTTTCATCAAACATACTCGTCCTTTCAGCTCTGTGTGAGATATAATGTGACGGTCAATCCCATTATTCGTTGGTAGAAGAGTAACCCAAGAGTTGGCGGTGAGTGGTGATGACTAATTGTCTTTCCTATAGTCTTACATTGCTAAATTAGGGACGGCTAACGCAAACAGCCATAGCGTAGCTTTGCGCGAAATTCAAAACAAACCGAACCATCAATAGACTGTTATTACAAAGCTAGCTTGACTACTGTGAATAAGAGACTATAAATGGACATTGCCCTGAAAAGGACCTAACATACAAACAGTTAGGGAAAATACGTTCAGGAAGGAGGAAGAGGTCAAAGTGAACCTGACCCTCCAGGGCAAAATACCCAGATACCATTGACCAAGAAACTGTTATTACAAGATAACGTGAATTATCAAACCCTACCCGAATACTTAAATAATAACTGATCATACATTCTCTGAAAAAGATGTTTTGTTGTCTTTGAAAATGGGGTGTTTATTTTTCGATACGTTTTTGATTTTGATTCTTTTTTTTTGTATTCATTTATTACTGTTATATAGTATTAAATATTTTCCTACAATAATTTGATAGATTTGGTTTGATCTGTTTTGAATTTTGCGCAAAGCTACTCGAGGGCTATCTGCGCTAACCGTCCCTAATTTACCAGTATAAGACTAGAGGGAAAGCAGCTAGTCATTACCACCTTCCGCCATTTCCTGGGCTACTCTTTAATCAACGAATATTAGGATTGACTGTCACATTATAACGCTCTCACGGTTGAAAGGGCAAGCGTGTTCAGTAACAGATCCATGGCCGAATGCCTGGTTGATGTTCCGTGTAGTTTCGATAGCTTTTCGTCCAAGTTTGAAGTCGTAGAGGAAAATCAGACGAAAGTTCTTCTTGTTCATGCTGCCTTGGGGGTTGCGAAACTTACTCTGAGAAGAGTTGAAACAGCAGCCAATTAAGACACCTTGCAAGACACGAACGTTGGATTAAACCTCCCAACCAGCGATAAATTACTCAGTATTCAGTTTCTAAATGTCATTGTAAGCATCCCGACATTTATTTCTGGACAACCTAATACATAAGTACATGTTTTTACATCATAAATATAAGGTGTTCCTACTTGAGTGATATATAACCCAAAGGTGCGTCCTTCGGAAAGGAAAATACTCCATATCACATGGTAATCAGCAACATTCTTTACTACAGTTGTTGTAGTCCTCGTTTGTCTAATACAACACATTCGAAATTTTACAGTTCTTTCAAACCTTATAGCAATAGTGGGCATACAGGCATGTACTTTAACTTGCCACTTTATAATTACTTGTAATGCAAAATAATCATGACCGTAAAAATACTACCAAATATATGTAACCATGCTTATACCTCAGATAATATAAAATTTCTGTGAATTGCTATAAAATAATTATTAAGAAACCAAACAAACACATCCATAAAACAATGCTCGCCAGATAAAATTAACGACGAATTAGACAAAATAAAACAATACTTCATTAATACCAATAAGTTTCCTCCACAAACCGTAACAAAATTATGCTCACACACCTTAACTGGTATGGGTTGAAAAAAATTTTTTATGTAGCACACATCTAGACAAAAAGCAAAATCAACTAACAAAAGTAAATATATCCCACGAATTAAAAAATCACGAAACTGTATACTGCTGCATACCATATATTCCTGACATCAGGAGAAATATAAACAACGTTTGGCAAAAACTAGTAACAAACTTTGGCATTCCAGTTAACATTAAATTTATTCAAAAACCAGGCACAAAGCTAAGGTCTATACTGTATAAAAAACTACCCTGACAAACACCACACCAACATTATTTATAAAATACAATGTGATAACTACCACGACTTTCATATTGGAGAAACAAGTAGAAAAATGGAAACCAGATTCAAAAAACACAAAAAGTCACCTTCACACGTTTTGAACACTGCAAATCAAACAAAAACAACATAACCATAGAAAACATCCAAATACTAAATAAAGAAACAAACATAAACAAACGCAAAATTAAAGAAGCCTTACTTATACAACAACTCAAACCCAAAATAAACTAATACAAAGGAACACCTTCATACCTATATTAATAAATATAATCAAACATCTAAGCACGCCCTCTACATTCCGACACTCAGTTACACAACCCCTTTCAAACATGTGGTCAGCTTCTGGTCAGTTACCTCTTTCTTTGTGAACTTGACGATGACCGAAAAAGGTTGAAACGTTGTTCGCTCCTCTGCATAAAATATTTTGTCAACCCAAACCAGCTATTTTTACATATATATTTTTTCTACAAGTGGGTTTTCTCTTCATGACTTATTAAATGAGTTTTAAGAGTCAAAAATAAGTCAGCAGTCTAAAAACTTTCTAAGCAGTGAATAATCAGAACTCTAGTCAAAATTGGTAATTAGAACCAAACACTGATTATGTTCAGATACATTTTGAAATCTCTTCTGGTTTAGTGCGTTGCTATAAATCAAAAAATAATATTCATAAGTATTAAAAGATATAAATAAATGCACACAAAAAATATTTCTCTAAACAGCTAAAAAGAAACCTTCATCACATTAGCAGCAATAAAATATTTGTTTAAAAACAATGTTAACAAATAGCTTTATCATCACTGATGACAAGATGAATAGCACTGTAAACAAATTAGCATAAAAGCTTTCGTGCAGCATTAAGCACTTCAAGTGCTTGACAAGAAACCTTCTCAGCGTCGTATTTGTACAAACTCATGCAACGTGACTAAGTTTTAAAGAAACATACTGGAAACAGTCTCAAAATAACCTTGAACCTAGAAAAGGTTTCCTTTCCATTCACAAACAAGTAAGTTCCGATAATTATATAGTTACAGAAACTTTGTTGGTTTATTGTCATATCTTGCATGTTAAACAAATACTAACTGGTTTTAGTAGCATTATCTCCCGGCAAAAACCTAAAAGGTAAACTATTTACCATATACCACTCAACTGTTTTAAAAATTCACGAGAAAACGATCATACTACAAATGAAACTACTCGTTTTTCATTAAAGTTTAAATAAAACATTCCAGGTTAGTGCCCTTTTTCAGACAAAGTAGCTACTGCAAAAGACAGTATCCCGAAACGTTGTATGTCAGTATACTTGTCATAACACTTGTCTTCGCCATCCTGAAAGAAGTTTTTAACACCATAACAGTTATTAGACTCGTATACCTAACTTTACAGTAATATGGAATTTTATCTTTTTTCGCCCTTGGGTGGATCATAACATAGTTACATACCTACAACGCTAAAATTATTTGTTCGATTTTCCGCGACGATATAACACATGTAGCCACTGCATAACTTTGTACAAATATTAAAATAACAGCTACTTCTCTTTCTGTGTTTTAGAAACCAAGTTTGAATTCATGAGTCACAAAATATTTTCCGCACTTTAAGCTTTGTATGTGTTATAAGAGTGAAAATCAGTCCTTTATCGTTGACAGTAGGTGGCAGGTTGGTTTGCTTTGAGAATACAAAACACTATATTTTATTGTATTTTTTGTCACATTTCAATCTAATAATTTTTATAATCATCACTTCGTGTGTTATTAATTTTTCTTCTTTTACTTTACTCTTACAGCTACATATCACATAGTTATTAACATAACAAGCAAAACATTGTAATTAAACTACGCTCCGAATACAAGCATGCGTGCAGTATTTCCCATGTAATCGATGTTTGACATAAAATCACCCTTGACTATGAAGAAGTTCGTATAAAATAAAATATCAGATACATGTTCCTTAAACATTAGTTTTGGATTTTGAAATAATTCTATGGGAGGTTAAGACAAAATTACTTCCTAAATATAATAATTTTTTATAGAGAAAATAATTTTACGAATTTGTTTTGGTGTTTTAAAAGCAAAGCAAAAAATTCTATTTTGACCGTGGAAATAACAAAATATATTTTCTGTGGCTATTGCCAATTCCATATGAAATATATAAATTTCTAAATCACCTCTTTTTTCTTTTTTTTACGAACATCAAATCATTTTGTTGAAATTAGCAACTACCCTCTTCAGTTGTCAGTTTCTTCTAACGTCCAGTTCTATGTAGCCTGGATAGGCAAACACACATAACATCAGCCATCGTATTGATAAATCATGAAAGCCATGTAACAAAGAAACATTCTTTATCTTGTCTTGAAGTGTGCGTTGTTCTAAAACAAAAACGAATACGCATGCGCTTGAGGTAATAAGACAACTCTAAAATATGGTTGTGTAAATGCTATCCTAGCGTTAAGAAATAAACAGTGAGTTTTTAAAATATACACAATTTTTAACTATCATCTGGCAATAAAGTTATAATACAAGTGAACACGTCTATATCTTGTTATTCTTGTACAAGAGAAACATTCGAAGTTTATGTTAAATATTACATATCACTATGAACAAAAACGATATACCAACGTTGACTTGAAATGTTACTGTGTTATTTATACGGGATTTCGTTGTTAACAGTGTTCCTTTTATAAACGTTCAATTCTGAAAATAATGATTATTTAGTCCTTAAAACCAACTGTAACATGACACTGAAATAATTTCTTGTTAAAGGGTGCTATCTAATGTTAAAATTGTTTGTTTGTTTTTTGAATTTCGCGCAAAGATACACGAGTGCTATCTGCGCCAGCCGTCTCTAATTTAGCAGTGTAGGACTAAAAGGAATGCAGCCAATCACCACCCACCACCAACCCTTAGGTTACTCTTTTACCAACGAATAGTAAGATTGGCCTTGGGTTAATAATGCCACCACAATTGAAAGGATGGACGTGTTTGGTATGACTGGGATTCGAATCCACAACCCTTGGATTACGAGTAGAGGGCCGTAACCACCTGGCCATGCCAGGCCCTAATATTAGGAATTTTTAAGAAACCATTCTTTGTTTAACTTAGGGGATTAAATTTAATAATTAATTATACTTTGTTCAGTCCACCACCAAACCTTTTCTGCAAGAAAGACATAAAACTCTCTGTAACTGAACGAAAAGCTAAGTTACTGTCTAAACTGTTTTCTAACTAATGTTTTGTATCAGGTTTGTTTGTTTGTTTTTGAATTTCGCGCAAAGCTACACGAGGGCTATCCGCGCTAGCCGTCCTTAACTTAGCAATGTAAGACTAGAGATAAGACAATTAGTCATCACCACTCACCGCCAACTCTTGGGCTACTCTTTTATCAACGAATAGTGGGATTGATTGTGACATTAAAACATTTCCATGGCTGAAAGGGCAAATATGTTTGGTGTGACAGTAATTCGGACCCACGATGCTCAGATCACGAGGTGAGTGCCTTATCCAACTGGCCATCCCGGGCCTTCTGTATTAGAGCGGAGACTTAGGATTCTGTCCTGTATTGTTGCCATATAATCTTACAACGTAGTAGCATTGTAAAAGATCCTTCATGACGGGTAATATAATGATGAAAGTTCGTTAATGAACTTATAATGCACATGAAGGTTGTTTTACTACAAGAACCATTTGGAAAAACACTTTCATGAAGCGTGATAAACTTGTTGATTTGATTTCAAATAATAACATAAAATAAATAGCCAAAACAAACTTCAACCACGTAGTTCAAACAGGAATTTTGTCTAAACAAAATAAAACCAAAAACAAGAAAAAAATTAAATCGCTTTATTAAACTGATATATTCACCCTTCTAAAGGAGTAACTAATGGTAACCATCCATCCCGTATTCATGATAGCCAAGGATAAATAACCATAGCGATCATTTAAGAGGGTCTAGCATGGCCAAGTGGTTAAGGCACCTGACTCGTAATCTGAGGGTCGCGGGTTCGAATTCTTGTCACACCAAACATGCTCGCCCTTTCAACCGTGGAAACGTTATAACGTGACGGTCAAGCTCACTATTCGTTGGTAAAAGAGTACCAAGAGTTAGCGGTGGGTGGTGATGACTAGTTTCTTTCTCTCTTGTCTTACAATGCTAAATTAGGGACGACGCGAAATTCAAAACAAACCAAACCAAATCATTCAAAAGAGATTGTCCTCGCTTAGACAGGTTTTATGGCCTCTGTTGTCTACATTGCATGAAGGTCAAGTGGTGATATAGAGTTCTGTATAATAGTAGCTAATTTCCTATTGACAGAGGTACGATAATTATCACGACCCTGATCATCTATGATTTTGGGATACAGCACTGTATCTGACCAAAAATACAACCAACACAATTCTGTGGATCTTCCTTGAGTGCAACTTCTTTCTCTCTGCTCAATCAACAATTGCAAAAATTATTTAGAATAACGGGGATCGGTTGTTTATGATAAAAGTGGGATATCAGCACATTGTCGAATGTATTAATAATAACTTTATATGTCTTTGTGATGTGCTTGCATTTGTTTCATATTTTTTGGTTTCTGAATTTGTTTTATTCTGATGGAAGTAAACAGTTTCAAACATCCAATGTTAGGATCCCTTAGCTCACCTCCTTTTGTAATACCACCTTATAGGTATTTATAATAATACCACATAGTCGTATTTAACAGATCACTGTTATAATTTCAATAAAAATATGTTTATTCGATTTTTTTTCTGGTAAATAGAATAAAAATTCTAATCCATTCTCAAAATTACTATTTGTGTGTGTCCCCATATTTCATGTGTGTACCACGTTTTCGACATATAGAATGAGCAAACTGAGTCAAGGTAGATGGAATGATGTGGAAAACATCTTTTACCCCCCCCCCCAAAAAAAAAACAACATGTTACATATGTTTTCATGAATTAATAAAAAAAATGTAAACGTAATATATTATCTTTAGCATACATGTTTTATTGCTTTGACGTTCCACTACATGATTTTGAGGTATTTTTTTATAAACTAATATCGATCTTATGTAGGAATGGCTCTAAATGTCTTTGGTACCATCATCGCCAGTAATATAGATGATCGTTGGTTGCAGTTATTCAACATATTTTACACATCAAAATCTCACAAACCAGGAAGTAAAAATCGTCCAATTCCGAAGTAACACCTTACTTGATACTGAGCTAATGAAGTCCATCGACATTGAATTCGGCTTCTGGCTTGAAATAGTGAAATTATATGTTTGTACTTTAACACTCAATTAATAAAACTGTTTAAGAATTGTTCCCCAAGAGGAGAGGTAGATAATCAAATAGCCAAACAACAAAAATAAAGATTTAACTGCTGCCCTTGAGTGGAAATAAGAGGAATCACGGTTTGTATTATTTTTTTTGGGGGGAAAGGAGAGGATATAACGTTTTCGTTTCAGTAATCATTTCTTATTTTGTTCATTGAATTTCTCGCTAAACTTCTCAAGGGCTATCTGCTGTAGCCGTCCATACTTTTGAAGCAATAGATTTGAAGAAAAGCAACCTGTCTGCACCACCAACTGCCATTTCGTGGACTACTGTAATATAATAATGGATTATGTCTGTCACTCTTATATTGCACATGGCTCCAAACTGTAGAATAATAACATCTCCCTTCTTCAGTGCGAAAGTTATACCTGTCTGATTTTAAAATACATTACAAATTTAAAGACATATTATGGGAGTAAACTAGAATCTTTTAAGTAATCTCTAATCAAAAGAGCAAACTGTGTGGCTAATAGTCGCTGCGAAGTATTTACAGTACCTAAATATGGGAAATGTGAAGATGAGCCGAACACGAACATATTCCATCACCACGTGAGATGCCACGTACAAGCGTATTCTAATTTGGTTAAATAGACAAAATACCCAGAGACACCTATATTTAATAGAAGAAGGTCAACAAATTTCTACTTAATTTTGACTGAGGTACGACATGTAAAAATCTTTAATAATTTTTAATGCGTGTTTGTAAGAGTATGCAAATACTGTATAAATAAGAACATATCTCGCGACTTAACAATACGTTTTTAAACTGCATAACACAACAGAGAGTTGCAATAGTTATTTGCATAACACAATGGAAAGCTGAACAGTTTACCTGCATAACACAACAGGAAGTTGCATTATTTGACCGCAGAAGACACTAGGAAGCTTCACTGTTTACCTAAATAACACAGTCCTGTGGAACATACGCCTGGTCCATGAACGCAGCAAGTGACTTATGTAAGTTAAAAGCTGTTATATATCTGCGTATATTGTAAAAAATTATTTTTGATCATACGTAGGTATGTATATTATTAAACCTCATGTTTTTTTTCCATTACTTGTTACTGTGAAAAAAAAGCAATGCGACTTAAGATATAAGATTAGAAAAATGTCAGTTTCATTTCTTTTCACTTTAGAAAACCAGTGATAAAAGTATTGTTTGTTTTTAGAATTTCTGGCAAAGTCACACAATTGCTATCTTCGCTAGCCGTCCCTAATTTAACAGTGTAAGACTAGAGTGAAAGCAGCTAGTCATCACTACCCGCCGCCAACTCTTGGGCCACTCTTTTACCAATAAATAGTGGGATTGAATATCACATTATAACGTCCCCACGGCTGAAAGGACGAGCATGTTTGGTGTGACGGCGATTCGAACCTAAGACCCTCAGATTACGAGTGGAATGCTTCTAACCACCTGCCTATGTCGGGCCGTGAACAAATTAACTACAGATTAATTGGATATTTGTTTATTTCTGGTTTTCTCGTTTCGAAGAACTGATTCTTTCAGCTGACAAATGTTTGAATAGTTGTACATTAAAATTTAGTTTTAGGTATGTCCGACAAAACACTGAATAGCAAAATGTATTAGCTAAATTGTTCTAATTCTGACGTTTCGTCTGAAACCGTGAAGAGCAATTTTTGTCAAGAAAAATTATGTTCAATTCAGAAGCATTGGACAAGTGCCATGCCATTACAAATAAACCTGAATAGAGAGAGTGGCCTTATAGAAAACCTGACAGCAATTGTCTATTTCTCTTTGATAGTTCCTGAACTTGGAAGATCTCTGCAAATGTAGAAAACATACTTATCCTATCCATAACCAAACACTGTCCTCAATTTTCTGATTTCGAGAAAATAAAACTGTACAGCTAAAGAAATAAACAGTAAAATTGGATGTCATTCGAAACCAATATTTGTTTTCCATAAGAAATGAAATTTGTTGAGTTTATGATATTCAGTATTTAAGAGGCCAGCCTTTCTGAGAGATGCAGGGCACATTATATCAACAGAAGCGTTTTGCAACCATTGGTGATTCTCCCAGTATCATTCTTGAACACAAAGTACTCAAAGACACATTTCAATTAAACCCATTTTATGCTCTTCGTAAGAATTTAATTAGTGTTATTTCATATTCCCAAGGATTTATTGTATGTACGTTACTGGTAAAGAGAAGTCTAGGAGCTGCTGGATAACACTGATATATGTACCAGTAAGATATTTGAGGGTATTCAATTACCTTTGTATATCACTAGGTGTATTACTTTCACTTATAGGTTGGTTTGAATAACTTGTTTATTTAACGTGCATTAGGCTTAAGAAACTTGCAAACTTTTGTGAAACTTCTTCAAAAAAATAGGTTCTACCAACATTATCTGTCCTGTAAAAGTTTACATTTCTTGTCCACGGTTTGACACTGTGAAGATGCTGTTCATTATACTCTCCCATCCTATGAGGAATGTGGATCGAAGGAAAAAAATGTTGTTCCAGATACAATGCTAGAGGTATAGTATTTGTTTTCAAATTATCATAAAGACTTATTTGCGTGTAATTTCGAACTAACTGTATTCAAGGCAGTTTGCCAACAGCGACTCTTGAGCTACGTTAGTCTTACTAAATCATGTGACTTGACTCGTATAATGCATCAACGGCCCCAAAATGCAAAGATAACCGTGAACCGTTCATAACGCTAAATTTTAATATTATAATGGTGTAACTAGCATATATTAATTATTTTAAATTATTCTGTACATACTGAGCCTCTAGATTATTTTGATATAAATAGTATAGTTTACTACTAAAAAAATTTTATACTTTTGATAGACTGTATTTTGGCGTTACCATCTGTTTGGTATAAAGCTACACAATGGTCTACCTGCACTCTCTCCGCCGTGAGGAATCTAACTCCTGATGTTTTAGCATTGTAAGTCCGCAAGCTTACCTCTGACCCATTGAGAGACATTTTCAGTACAAGAAAATCTTCTACACACACACACATTTAGGATGGTTAAAAACTGTAATGAGGTTTCTTAATTTGTCTAGATAACTTGTAGGTGATATAAAACATCAACGTGCACAATCTACAAACAAAATGCACACATACCTAAGATTAACAGAAAATATTGAAACAGCGTAACATATGGCTCTGTCAGAAACTTACCGCCGATAAACCAACATCTAGAAATGCCGGCTTGCGAACTTTAATATGGGAATGAACCCTCTTCAACATGTTAAATTTTCTGTAACGGCGCCGAAGCTGCATGAAAAGATAAAGTAGGCTCTTTTCAGGCTTGGGATGGTCTAATCTGTCCCATTCCCGCCCGAAAAAAACCCTTGACAACGAAATTGTTTCTGCTACTAAACTGTCCGTTGCTACACAAGAAAAAAAAATGGTTGAAAATAGATCAGTGCCAGTGATCCATTCAGCATCAAATCGCCCGGTTTGATAAATACATGCAAATTAGGTTTGTCACAGTCTCAAAGAGGTAATGGTCCTGTGGCAACTTAAATACAGAGGAACTAGCAGTTGTTTTCAAAGAGTGCTACATCAAGCTTACACCTGCACGCTGTCGTAAGTCAACACAAACTGGCGCGAGCTGTCGGTTGCCAAATGTTAGACGTCACAAGACTGGGACGTAAGCAGCGACGGTAGCTCGCAGGAGATATAGCCTTGCTATATCGCGTCTCGTGATCACGCCAAACCATTTCGTGCGTTTAAACTTTAAATGTTTAAAAGGAAATTAAAAATACAGAAAATAAAGGATTTGCAAGCGTAAGAGGAAGTACTTCCTGAATGAGCAGTTAACATTTCAGAAATAGCTCAAACGTCAATGGAAAATATTCTACGACGCGTGAACTTCATTTCAAACTGTAGCTATAAGAGAAAACAGCAGTAAATTTCATCCTAGTGAAGTAATGATTTCCGCAGAATGTTTCTTATGATTAATAAATAGCTCAGCAAAATGAGTTGAAGTGTAAACTAAAGTGTGTTCAGGTATAAATCACGTAACGGACATTTGTCATTTCTGACTGACTCTTTGCAATTATGCGGGAGTAATTGTGTTATGTCCAAAATAATAGATTATCGATGGCTAATAATTGTCAATTATTTCGATTCCCTAAATAAAGGAGGGACTCTCTAATATGTAATAATTTACTTCAACCTTATAGCTTCACAAGGTCGTTCAAATAATATCGAGACATATACAACAAAGTCAAAATAACTGCTAAATAGAGAAATAAAGTCGAATGTCTAATTTATTTATAGTTTGAGAAAAAATTACTGTTCTTATTCTTTGCTTTAATCACAATGACAGATCCAGCATTAAACAAATTTAAATATCTTTATTCACGGAAAAGAAAAGAAACTCCAAATAAGTATAAATAAAGGTTGATAACTTACAATTTGGAATTTTTACACCCTACAAGGATGGATATAGAAAAACTAAAATTAACGCATGTTATTCTTATAGGATTTAGTTCTTAAATCTAATTGTACAGCCCTACTAAGTTTGATTAATACAACCTGCAATGGATTTACCATTGTACACTTATTTTAGTGCCTACGTTTGTTTCTGCGTAGTTATCCTTTTGCATGCGACATATATTCGTGACTGTGTATTGCTCAAGTCCCGCCTGTTCTAGAAAAAATTGTGGAGAATTCTTGAAAGTGAGAAGCAACAATATTTGTTAACTGAAACACACGAGATTATTGTTGCAAGCGAACTTTGGTGAAGGTTCTAGAGACTCACGTGATTTGTATAAAAGCAACGCGCCAAAAGAAGAATATTATTGGGCAGCTGTAGTCAGTGTGCTATAGGTGTGATTAGCGTCTATTAATCGAAAAACTATAGAACTCTACCAGGAATGTTACACATTTCGAACATTATAAAACGTTTAGCTTCAGTGAATTATTTCGGACGTTAGAATTTCTATTAAAATATTAAATATCTTCGTCGGTAAGTGGTGTGAAGCTAATCAAGAAACGACACCTATCTAGCTCAAGTGAGATGTGTGACAACATCAACTCAGAATTCATTTGTTCGTCGTGGACTTGAATCGTGGGGCGTATAATGTGACAGTCAATCCCACTATTCGTTGGTAAAAGAGCAGTCCAAGAGTTGGCGGTGGGTGGTGATGACTAGCTGCCTTCCCTCTAGTCTTACACTGCTAAATTAGGGACGGCTAGCACAGATACCCCTCGAGTAGCTTTGTGCGAAATTCCAAAACAAACAAACAAAATACATTTATATTTTTTTTTTCAATTACTAATAAATGTAATACAAGTTTATTTTAAGTCATAATAAATGAAAGTTTTATTTATTATAGTTTGTTTATTTGTTTTTTGAATTTCGCACAAACCTACTCGAGGGCTATCTGCGTTATTGGGCGCGAACCCCGGATTACGAGCCTTACGCACTTGGCCATGCCGGGCCAAGTTGATTTTTAATTACCCATAAGCATTTTTAATAATAATAAAGAAACTGACTAAAATTTTTTGATTGATGGTTTATTTTAAAAATATTCTATAAATTTCACAGTATAGATGTTTTCCAATGTACACAGCATATTGATTTTTTTACAATTAGTTCACTTTAAACCTCATACGTGAGAGAAAGATCTGTTGCATTTAGGTATCTTACTTTTCATTTTCATTATCAGAATATTCACAAAGTGTTACTTACAATAATTGAAATGGATCTCTTCGTTAATTGTGATTATATTCAAAAGATGCTGTTTATGTCTTTGTCTTTAATATATCTTTCATTAGCTATCATAAAAGTAAGTGCCCTCTAGTATGCATCCTTAAAATCGTTCCATTGATTTGTTTTACTGTTATTAATTTTCCACTGATTTAATCGATAATCACAACTATTGTGTCATAATTATTGGTTCTACCTAAAATAATATTTATAGCTGTATCTTGACGAAAAAAAAACAGGTAAACGTATTAAATCATGTTGTTGTTCCACTACTAGTGTAATAGTTTGAAAATAAAATTAATATTAATAATAAGATAAACAAAATCCTATATAAAGAATAGAAAAGATGGGTTCAACACTACGTTATTTTTGTATTTAACCAATCACCGTCAAGAAAGTTTTTATCATTATTTTTAAACACGACTGTTGGATTTTTCTTTTGTTCCTCATAAAGATAATTCAGTTGTTGTTTTCTATAAGATGTCACTCACATAGTCATAAATGTTGCTTTCTCTTTCCTTCTCATCACTTATAAAGATTATAATAAGAGATGAGACCTCTTCGTAAAATAGTTTCTTACTCTATGCGCAGTGAAATTTCGAATTGATATTGAAGTTCGATTATATTCTGACAGTCATTAAACTAAAGTTACTGGCCCGATATAGCCAAGCGCGTAAGGCGTGCGACTCGTAATCCGAGGGTCGCGGTTCGCGCCCGCATCGCGCTAAACATGCTCGCCCTCCCAGCCGTGGGGGCGTATAATGTAACGGTCAATCCCACTATTCGTTGGTAAAAGAGTAGCCCAAGAGTTGGCGGTGGGTGGTGATGACTAGCTGCCTTCCCTCTAGTCTCACACTGCAAAATTAGGGACGGCTAGCAGAGATAGCCCTCGAGTAGCTTTGTGCGAAATTCCAAAACAAACAAACCAACTATAGTTACGACTTGATATATAAGGACTTACAGTTACATATGTGAATCTTATGTCTGTAGGTTTAGAAGCTGGATTTGGAACCTTTAAGGTATTATAGAAATTCGTGGTATACATCCTAATAACATTTTAAGAGCTAATGCATATCTATATTTTTAAGAGATTTCTAGATATGCATTCAAACATATTTATAAGTGTCTTACTGTCTATGTAAAAGTATGCCCCCCCCTTTATTTTGTAGGGTCAATACTTTTCCAACGTTTGGCTTATAATTATGACAGTTCATAACTTATAGAGAAAATGTAACTCAATTCGAGTTACCTACTACATTTTGTAATAAGATATCGAAAATCGATTATTAACTTATCAGGTTTTATTCGCAGGTTTTTATTCTTAGCGTATGTAAAGCGTCGTCTGTTACTTGGATCTCAAGAAAAATAGCTTGGAAAAGTTCTGATACGAACTTTATTCAAATTGGACAACGTTACTTTTATTGCTCTATTCTGAAAGAGATCAAACGGATTTCCTAAACAAACGTTAAGCATGTTTACATGAAAAGGTTTTACAGACCCGAAGAGCAATAGTATACGTTAAGTCCCATGACAATGTCTACGAAAAATTGCAGAAAAACAACGACACGCGTGACAGGGTAACAATTCAGTGACAGGTAATCAGTTGAAATGTTAACTCACATACGAATATTGATCTGTATAATGATCTCACATTTTAGTTTAAAAAAATAAATGACTTGATCAAAGTTGGAAAATTTATGAAAGTCAAAATGAATTGATTGTTTCTGCCTTGTTTGACGTACAATTCTAAATTGATGAGGGACTGACCTTTATCACCTTATCCTACCGTTTTATGTTGTATTACCAGTAATTATTAGATTACAATATTAATAATAATATGTGTATTTTAATATACATTATGAGCGATCGGTTTCGTCGTGAAATAAGAAGCTATTTTTTATCATACTTAAGCAATGGGTTAAAAATGACAAAATTATCGTCTTTTCAGTTTGCTCTCTTTCGGCAACATTTCTGTGTTAATTTAACCAAACTAGGTAGCATTGACCTTGTAATCTTCAAACCTAATTGTTTTGTACTGGCTGATAATCTGTTAATATACTCGGTTAGCAATGGCTTGAAAATCTATTGATCTAAGTCGTTTTATTATATATATATATATATCATACAGGGGCGTAGATTTTTTACACCCGATGAAGGGGATGATATTTGCAACTACTTGTGTGGACTGTTCAATTTGCGAATTGGTAATCTCTGATTACGTGAACTTGAAAGCTGTAAACATACAGTCACAGAGTAATCTTGTTGCCACGATACTTGCTTGTATACTTAGGCCTACTGACTGATACTTACGAACTATCGCTTAGATCGAAAAGCTTAGAAGCACGCCTATATTAAAAATGTACATTTCGGCTACTGAAAAAGCCTACATCTTTGCCTAATTATGTAATTAGATTGGTAAGAACACGAGAATCACAAGAACAAACACACAATTTGTAGGCCTGTGATGCAATAAAACAATTCAACAGACCAAACTGTAGGAGGGGATGATGGTATGCACCATACCTCCCACCTAAAATGAAGGGGGAATGTATACCATCCATCCCCCCCAGGATCTACGCCCCTGTATATATATATTACTCTGGCATGATCTTATGTTAACCTAATCGATAAATGTCTGCTTAATAATCTGCTAGTCTGCCCCCCTTCCAGTGGTTCAGCGTTTAGTCTCAGAAAGTTTAACGATATGGTATAGTTTTCACTGTTATAATTTTCCAAAACTGAAAACACGAAGCTTGATCACTGGCATATCTCGATTTAAATCTTTTGATTTGTAGCTCGGCACATTAACTAATAAGCCACACCCAGCCCCTGACATCTTAAAAATTAGATTTAAAATTATAACAGTTATTCAAAATCACAAATAGTTTATATAATGAAGATCACATTTCTGAAATGTCTATCGCAGAATATTTCTGATTAACTGGCCTAGAAGAGGAGTACAAGTTTACTTCAGTAATCCTGTTCTATTTTGACAACCAGTACTATATCAGAAACAAAATACTAACGGTATTAACTGAGCTTAAAATATGTGTAAAGTCGGTTAACGTAAATAGGATTACAAAAATAAAAAAACACCTGTAATCTTTCTGAAATAAACTCGTCAAAGCACTAAATATGAAATACTAGTTAACTGTTAAGTCATTAGAACAAATAAGTAAGCAAAATGTTAAATTACAAATCATTAAAACACTTTTAAAATATTACCTAGGATATTCTGTCTCGAAACCAGTTTAACTTTAGAATACTGTAACTTGAAGATATTTCTAAGTTCGTTTATATAATAAGCTACTGCAATGGAGTTTATAATTGAACGTTTATACGAAATTTTAGAATACGCATCATAAAACTCTGGCGATCGTTAATCTGGAATTGTATAGTAAAGAAAAGATGAAATAAACATAGAGTTCGAATAGTTCCCTGAACAAGAGAACTAGTTCACCAAACAGTGTGATAAAAGCTGTAAGATTTGTTTTTTTACAAGATATTTTGTAAAACTTCTGTCCCACTAAGCGACATACAGAGACAGACAATGGTTGATTCTGGAGAAGGATTCGATTAACAGGAATTAAAATTCACTATATTTATAACCAATCACAGAGCTTCTAATTAAATCCATGACTGCTATAAAAGACAAAAAGAATGAAAATCATTGGTTTTGTTACTCTTTAGACAAGTTTTATAAAGACCCAGCCACATTCTGGACAAAGTTCAGAAGTATCTGTAATGACAACTCAACCAGCAAAATTCCTAATCTAAAATACAACAACACTGTTGCAACTAATGACATAGAGAAAGCCAACTTACTCGCTGAACACTACAAGCAGGTTTTCTCTACCCCCAATTCACCGCATTTTAATCATTCTCATATGTACACGGTCCAAAATTTTATCCAAAATAACATGGCAGCGTTCAGTTCACATTTCCCGTGCCGTTTGCCTCACGATAACTCTGTCTACAGTACTGCCCTTCAAAAACTAGTCAAGCCAATCACACCAGCCGAAATAAAACTGATTATTAAAACTCTAAAGAACACTGCCCCAGGCGAGGATGGTATACGAAATATCATTCTCAAAAAAGCTTCGCCTTTATTCTTAAAACACCTAACCGCTTTTTTCAACATTTCCTTTTATTCTGGCTATTATCCACCACAGTGTAAATCCGCCATTATTAAAGTCATACCTAAAACTAACCCAGCATCCAGCAACCCCAAAGATTATCGACCCATTAGTCTACTTAACAACATTGGAAAATTGTTAGAAAAGGTATTAGCTAATCGTATAACATGGTACCTGGAAAAACAAGAACTTCTCTCTGAAATACAAAACGCTTCCCGCAAAAATAGACAGACAGCTGATCACTTAGTTCGGCTTACCGAATCAGTTACTCAAGGTTTCAACAGAAATCACACCACAGTTGGCTTATTTTTAGATGTAAAACAGGCTTTTGACTCTGTCTGTCACCAGGGACTTAAATTTAAACTCTTCCAGTTCAACTTTCCGCCCACCCTAACGAGTTGGATTTCCAGTTTCCTTGATGACAGATTAGCTAAAGTTAAAATCAGGAATGCTACATCTCACATTATTCCCCTCTCAGCGGGAGTTCCCCAAGGATCAGTACTCAGCCCTTTGTTATACATTCTTTATGTCAATGATATTCCCTTCCCGCCGCTCAAATATACTTATGCGTCGCAATATGCCGACGATATCGCGGTATGGAGCGTATCACGTGATCCCCTCCTCGCTGCCACGAAAGTTCAAGCCACATTAGACAAGATTACCACCTGGTGTAATACCTGGCGAGTAGAACTCAATGCCTCCAAAACGTAGGCCATAATATTTAAACGTAAAATTACGCGGAAGAATAAATCCCTTCCCAAAGTCAAACTGAAATTGGCAAACACTGAAATTAAATTTTCGTCTACTATTAAATTCCTGGGCATCATATTTAACAGAAAGCTAACATGGACAAATCACTTTCAGTCAGTCCTTTCTAAAATTTATAAACGTATCTTTTACCTAAGACGCATCAGCAGCATAGTCCGTGGGTGTAGATCTAGCACGATTCTCGCCATCTACAAAACCTATATTCGGCCAATAATCGAATACGGTAACATGATTACGGTATCCGCTCCCTCCACCCATCTTAAGAAATTGCAACAAGCCCAAAATCTGGCCATCCGTCTCGTGCTCCGTCTTCCCAGATATACTCCTTTAGCATACATTAATAGAGCTAGCTCCGTCCCGCCTCTCAAAAAGAGACTCATCTATCTTGCAGCTAAATACTATAAGAAAGCAAAAAACCGGACACCACTAACAAACCAAATTCCACTATTAGCAGCTACCCCGTGCTCGTGGCAACGATACCTCTCGCCTTATAATTACATACACGCCCTGAATGTAAACTCAAGTGTATAACCATCCATGTTTTCCTTTTCAGCATCCGGCTCTGGTGAGGTTGGTTTCTTTCGGCGCCTCAGCAGTGACAGTGGGTTTTCTCGGGGTACTCCCGTTTCCCCCCACAGCTAAAGTTCCGTTTGATAGGATCTATAGATCCCGGCCCTGAGAAGAGGCACGTCATTTGGCTTACTGTATTCAAACATAAATTCTATTATCATTTTAGTTCTCAAAATTTCAAATAATCATAACGATTCGTGACATCAACTCCTGTCCATGTCGACGCACTGTGTTTGCATCTCCCTGCTCTCAATCTAAACACATCTCATCGTGAGCCTGTGGATGTGGTTCTGGATCTTCCTTCACCCTCTCTTCGGCGGGCCTTACCGTGCTGACTCTCAGCTCTTCATGACGCTCCTCCTGATGAAAATTTATACCATATTAGACTCGTAGTCATCTATGACCATCACATTCGGAAAAACAAACCATTCGTCAGCCATTGGAACCTTACTCCATCACTCCTATTCTCACTTACACTAGTTATTCTTGCCATGTGTGGGGTGAAGAGAAACAGCAGTTTCTGACAGCCCCTAGTTATTTTTCGTTCGTAATGAACGAAATCACAATTTAACCAAAATTCCTACCGTGACCTAAGGCATCATTGGTTCTTAGTGGGTGAAGAATAACTTTACGCTACTATACAATTGTAGAGCTGTTACTGAAATCACCAAATTATTCACATTATTCATGTCAAATTTGAAAGAACCAGGTAAAAACGTTACAAAAATGTGCTTTGGCTAAATAACTGAAATACATTCAAAATACTTGTTATTCATGTACAGTTTTAAGAACATTAAAGTAAAAATCAGACCGCCAAGTTGTTAATCGGTTGTCTTATCGGTAATTCTAACATTTGGAACAAATGTTTGTATTTCTTATCTCCCTCCTAGGTTCCGTTGTTTTTTTTAAGTTGAATAATATATATTTATTGTTTTTGTCTAATCTTGCTTAGGTGATAACGTTTCGGCCTGGCATGGCGTCGCGCTAAACATGCTCGCCCTCCCAGCCGTGGGGGTGTATAATGTGACGGTCAATCCCACTATTCGTTGTTAAAAGAGTAGCCCAAGAGTTGGCGGTGGGTGGTGATGACTAGCTGCCTTCCCTCTAGTCTTACACTGCAAAATTAGGGACGGCTAGCACAGATAGCCCTCGAGTAGCTTTGTGCGAACTTCCAAAAACAAACAAACAAACGTGATAACGTTTCAAGAAACTTATTTTTAACGGTTCATTGTTATTGCCCATTTATTTTATCCAAGTAGGCCTAATCTTTTTTTATAAAAACAGCGATGACTGCAGATGTATTTTATTTTTATTTTTATTTCACATTTCTTCTAATTTGTCCATTTCGGATTCGAAATAAACTGCTTGTAAAAATATTATTTTAAAATAATCTTTTATCTTCCCTAAATCACTGCCCAAGAGGCTTTGCGTTCATTACGCTAAGATGTCAATTGGGCTGTAGAATAAAAGACGAAATATTCTCTGAAACGCTATTTAAGTATGCAATGTAGTATTTCAAAAGTTATTGTTTAAACACTAATATCTGATAAAGCTTTATAAACTTCTAGGCCTAAATGTATCCTATGTTAAAATAGCTCGAATATAATTTCATAGATATATTAAAGAAATTCCCATAATAAAATCAAAGCTATCATTTCTTCTTCTTCTTTTACTTTTTGGCAATCGGTTTAGCACTTTTCAAAATAAGGCTAAATTAATTGTTCAGCAAACATGAAAGTTCACATTGAAAGTGGCCATGTTTGTCAGGTGTGTGACAAAACTACGTCTATTTGGTTTGTAGATAAAAACTTTTGTATTCGATTAGTTTCAAGGCTTGACTTTGAGTTCTGTAATAAAATAAATGCTACTGAAATCGAACAGCAAATATACATTAAGGATTACTGGTAATAATGTTGAAACAAACTACTCGTATGAAGAAATGGATGGCGTGAATCTAAACAAGGAGCAGATTAATAGAGAAGCCCGTCAGGAGTAAGTATTGTTGAAGAATACGCTTGCAGTACAGAATCTTATTTAACAATATCAAATTTGGACTTAATTACAAACAACACTTTACATAAATAATAATCGTCTACAACAGACACACAAGTAGTGTAAAATATTGTAGTCCTTTTTAAATAGGGCCCTTTCAAACCACTCCTCTCGTGTATCGGTTTACTAGCTGTCAACAGATTCTGCCATATTGTCCCTAAACCGGATAAGACATAATGACGTTACGAAATATTATATTATTGCTTTCACTAAGAATAATGTCTATAACATGGTGGCATTTTCATATATGCTGAAGTTATCGATTTGTAAACTATACTCATGGAACTCTCATTAACATGAATTTTAAGATGAAAATTTTGAAGGTATTTTTATAACGCTAAAAGCAAAAAATAAAAGTTTAATCTGATGGAAGTCATTTTTTTAAACTCACATTGTGTGTTTATGAAATTGTTTGCCAATATATTCGCACTGGGTGCGAAGGAGAGTGTAGCAATCACGCGGTAGGTGGAAAAGGTAGAGCAGTTCAGTAGTAGGTAGAGGAAAATATAGCAGTCATGTAGTAGGTAAAGGAGAATAGTGCAGTCCAGTAGCAAGTAGATTTTGTTTGTTTGTTTTGGAATTTCGCACAAAGCTACTCGAGGGCTATCTGTGCTAGCCGTCCCTAATTTAGCAGTGTAAGACTAGAGGGAAGCAGCTAGTCATCACCACCCACCGCCAACTCTTGGGCTACTCTTTTACCAACGAATAGTGGGATTGACTGGGAGGACAAGCACGTTTGGCCCGACTCGGGCGCGAACCCGCGACCCTCAGATTACGAAGTGCACGCCTTAACGCGCTAGGCCATGCCGAGCCAATAAGTAGAGAAGAGTATAGCAGTCCAGTAGTAAGTAAAGGAGGATATAGCAGTCAAGTAGTAAGTAGAGATGGATATAGCAGTCGAGTAGTAAGTAGAGGAGAATATAGCAGTCCAGTAGTAGGCAGAAGAGAATATCGAAGTCCAGCAATAGGTAGAGAAGGATATAGTACTCCCATAGTTGGTAAAAGGTGCAGTGCAGTAGCCTTCTAACATAAATTTCATGATAAGAGAAATCTACTTCAATAAATAAATATATATATATAAAAGAGGCTGATATGGGTATTAAAATTTGTATTTAAAAACACAAAAGTGATAACAACGTGTTATGTAAATGTCGTGTAAATATTTTGTAAGCGACAACATGTCGTGTTGTGTTTAAATTTTTATTTCCATATTTATATTATTGTTTCGAAGTTTAAACTAATAAAATATGTTGTTATTCATTTAGGGTAACATTTAGAATTTTCTTGAATTAAGTAGACCAATCATATGTTTGTAAATGAAATGCTGGCGACTTCGTGTCTAGACGTTTAGTCTCGTGCAAGAACGGACATGCGCGGATTGCTCTGGAGATCTGTAGAAGTTTCGCGGTGTTTCGAGGAGTCTAGGCCTACAATATATAAACAGACGAAGATGCGAGGAAGAGAAGAGAGTCAGACATTAGTTTTATTCAAGAGAAGAGTCATTAGAAAAGAAGAGTCAGTCATTCGTTTGAGAAAGATTAAGTGTTTGCTGTGATTACTCAACTTGGATTTGTGACTGAAGTTAGATCTACGGAAGCTGTGATTTTTCTTCGTCGATCTCTACGATTCATCCGAATTAGTGGTTATACTAAAAGTCAACACATGTGGAACAATTTACGGGAAATCGGAAAAATTAAAGGCGACAATTTTGTGACGTTCATCGGGGGCAACGTGAAAAGAACTTCATCGAATTTATTGAACTGTGAACTGTTTCTGAACTTCTTCATTTAAACTTCGGAATTTCTTCGTGGGACCAAATTCACACCCTAGACTGGAATTTGAGACTTTCATTTTAGATCATTATATTAGATACAGGCCAGTACCATTTTGTATTGTGATTAATTTTGAAGGTTTGAACTTAATATCTGTCATTGTTATTATATAATTTATGTTATATCTGTTAATAGTTTAGTGTAATAAATTATACAAGCTGTTATCTGTGTCTTTCTGTTGCGTTTAGTCTACATAAAACAAAAACAAAAACGTAACACAACGTTTCAGTTTCAGCATCCTAAGGTTAGTTTCATTGTTCACTATTACGGATTTTGTCGCTAGTTTGTTCCAATTCTTTTTTCTGTAAGATTTCGAAACTGGGAAGGAAAATAAACAAAAAATACTCATAAGAGAAATTTAAAAGCAAAATGATTAAAAAAGTGTTTAAGAAATAATTCAAGCCTTAAATAAATATTTGAAACGCTTAATAAATCATGTTCTCATTTTGGATAAAAGGTTTTCATGGATAATTTTAATTTTTTTGTCTCCATGAAATTAACTTTTGGGAATTTTCACAGTGGGGCGTAAATCTGTAAAATAATATAATATCTTAAGATTATGTAACTACTGAGAGATTCTTCTCTCTCTCTTTGTTACCTGCAAGATTTTCAGCAATCATTAAGACTTATAATAAGAGTCGCTTTTTTATATATTTAAAGGGCCCCCCAGTGGCTCAGCGGTATGTCTGCGGACTTACACGCTAAAATCCGGGTTTCGATACCGGTTGGTGGGCAGAGCACAGATAGCCCATTGTGTAGCTTTGTGCTTAATTCAAAACAACAACAACAATATTTTTAAAGGATTGCTCATTTACCTCTTTGTAAATTGAGATGTAGAAAACTGCTTAAATTAAAAGAAAAAAGCGAAACCATACTCTTTGGTCGTAAAAATGTTGGTATAATTTCAGTATATAACTGTGTCTTTCTGTACAGCATTGTGGAATAAAACTGAAAATCGCCAAGCACGTTCAGTTAGAGCTTAAGACTTAATTTCGTAGCAGAGCTGTCACATAAGTTATAGTTGTAGTTTAATCAGCTGTATAGGAGTCAATCGTCAAGTTGAACTTTATAATAAAAAAGTAAAACCATTTGTGAGCCTTTATTGAGCCACAATTTTACTATAACAAACAAAAACAACACGGTACTAGCGTAGTGAATATGTAATAGCAGGTCATAATTTGTAATTTACTACTTCTACGTACAGAAGCTCTCGGGCCCGGAATGGACAGGTGATTTGGGCACTTGATTCGTAGTCTGAAATTCGCGGGTTCGAATCCACGTCATACCAACCATGCTCGCCCTTTCATCCGTGGGGACGTTATAATGGTACGTACAGTCAATTCCAATAATAGTTGGTAAAAGAGTAGCCCAAGAGTTGGCGGTGGGTAGTGTTGACTATTTAGTCTGACACTGCTAAATTAAGAATAACTAGTTTTAAAAGCGTGAATTATTTCTTGATATTTACATTTGCCACTTTTAATTGCCTGAGCCTCAACTCCTTTCAATAATAGATGCTCATGGAGAGCATTCACATCATTTTTTTCTACAAATATCAATATCGAATAAAATAATTATTTTTGTTTATAACCAGTGAACATTTGGAGCTGATCAACAGTGCTGTGTTAGGCCTTCTTTTTATTAGGCTTGAGCACACATTGACATATATAAATCAAAATATATATTACACTAATACCCGGATGAATACGGCTTTAAATTTTCTGAGTTTTTGTTATTAAATCTACCACACTAAGAGTTTTTTGGTTTTTTGCAAAAAGCAAAAATATCTCTTTGAAAAAAATTTTGATTAAAATCAATAAAAATAACAATGTACGAAAAAAATTAATAAACTATTTTAATCAAAGTAAAACCAAAGCTTCTTACACGTTCTTTGAATGATAGGCTCAGTATGGCCAGGTGATTAAGGCACTCGGCTCGTAATCTGAGGATCGCGGACTCGAATCCCTGTCACACCAATCATGCTCACCCTTTCCGTCTTGGGGGTGTAATAATGATACAATCAATCCCACTATTTTTTGGTAAAAGAATAGCCTGAGAGTTGGCGGTGGGTCGAAATGACTAGCTGCCTTTCCTCTAGTCTTACAATTAGGGACGACTATTCCGGATAGTCGACGTGTAGCTTTACGCGAAATTCAAAACAAATCTTTACACGATATTTCAAAACAAAATTCTTTACATTTTAGTATCCTGGTTTTTGGTGTGTGGTCAAGCGTCGTTTTCAGCGTACCTTATCTTTATTATCATCCCCTTTAATTTATTTATTATTTTCTCGTTCCAGTACAACGTACCTGAAAATTTGTAACGTCATTGTATAGCCTGTTTTTGCGAGTACACGCAAGCAAAATGAAGGATATGAGTGAAGCAAGTCTATTTACATGAAGTAGTGTGCGTGCGTATTCAAGAAAACCGTCAGCTGTTTGTTATTGTTGTTGTTTTTCAGTTAAGAGGAATCAAAGAGTCGGCTTTTGTGTGTAGAAGAAGCAAAGAGGAAGAAGACACAAATGAAAACTTCACGAAGTTTTAAAATAGTTTTAATACATAATTAATCACGAACAGAATGATTATGAGTAGTTCTCACACAGAAAATAAGCGTAAATAAAAACCCTTTTGGTCACGCATCATCAAAAAATTGGGCCTATTCAATTTGAGATCAATTGGTCATCCTGTTTGCCAAAAATTGCTATATTGGTCCCTTTGGCCTCTGAATGGTCTATTCGTTGGTAAAAGAGTAGCCCAAGAGTTGGCCGTGGGTGGTGACGACTAGATAGACGCCTTCCCTCTAGTCTTGCACTGCTAAATCAGGGACGACTAGCGCAGATAGTGGTTGTGTTGCTTTGCACGAAATTCAAAAATACAAAGAAGCAACAAAACAAACTATTTGTATCTTAAGTTTAGAGTTTGTACCTTTAAAGATGTAGCCTTACATAGTCCACAGAAAAAGTCACTGGCGTTAATGCCTCTAAATTTATAAACTACCTAATGTCTCTGGTTGTCACCTAACGTAGTTATGATACTGGGACTTCATTTTCTTAATTTTAACCTTATCATTCTATATAACATATATAAATGTATATCACTTAAAAACTTATGGTTAATCATTCAGTACATTGGATAATTAAGTTAATTTCTTTTCCTGTGATGGTTTCCAGATATTGGGTAGACACGTACACTAAATAGGTACGATTCGTTTATTGTGGTGAGTTCTCGTCGTTAAGTATGCACGAAGGTTTTGTTTTGTTTGTTTTTGGAATTTCGCACAAAGCTACTCGAGGGCTATCTGTGCTAGCCGTCCCTAATTTAGCAGTGTAAGACTAGAGGGAAAGCAGCTAGTCATCACCACCCACCGCCAACTCTTGGGCTACTCTTTTACAAACGAATAGTGGGATTGACCGTCACATTATACATCCCCACGGCTGGGAGGGCGAGCATGTTTAGCGCGACTCGGGCGCGAACCCGCGACCCTCGGATTACGAGTGCACGCCTTAACGCGCTCGGCCATGCCAGGCCTCACGAAGGTTAAGTGGGTAAAATCTGTTTCTGTTTTCAAACCAACAATGATATATTTCACAAACGTTCTTACCAATTTGTGTAGAAAATTATCAAACATAAATCTTACCCTTCTTAAATCAGAAAAAAAACAAAAACTTACTGGGGTCTTAGTTGTCGTAAATTACCTTATAATATTTTAGATCTTCTAATGTTATATCGAATGGCTATAGCTATAGTTTAAAGTTCAAACAACAACACCACTACAGTCAATTAAGTAGCAAAAAGCAGTTAGTTTACATAAATGATCATTATTTCATTAGATACTTTACTGGAAAGATTAGACCTTTAACACAATCTGCCTACAAAATGTACATGCACATAGTTCCAGAAAGTGTTTCAAGAATAAATACAACCAATATTAAAAGTAACAAATATTTTTATTTCTTGCTTTTGGTCACGTGTCATGCTGTGTTGCAGCCTCCAGTGTGTATAATGTTTCTCGTTATTAATGGCATCTACACGTTTTACAAACTTCACGACAATACAAACTATAACGTCACTTATGTGAAGTGATTTTAGTGTTTGCTGACTTACAGACAACACGCTGCTGTATAATGGTGCAAATAGTTAAAATTGGCCCCTCCAGTATGTCTTCGGCCCCTTATAGCAAAGTTACAGACCTAGAAGAACTGTTTAAATAATCTCATACATCTCAGCTAATTGAAATATTAGACGCTTTTATATACGAGGGCTGTTCGAAAAATACGCGGACTGACATCATAAAACAAAATGTACTTTATTTAGAAGTTACAGGTCTGGGACCCCTTCAGAGTACTCTCCTCCCCAACGATACACTTATCCCAACGGTGTTTCCACTTGTTGAAACAGTCCAGGTACGCTTCTTTTGTAATGTCCTCCAGCTCCTTCGTTGCATTTGTCTTAATCTCGGGAATCGTCTCAAATCTTCTTCCTTTCAAGGGTCTTTTGAGTTTCGGGAACAAGAAAAAATCGCAAGGAGCAACGTCAGGTGAGTAGGGGTGAAGAAGAACAGTGGTCGAGTGTTTGGCCAAAACTCACGAGTTCTGAGACTCAAATTTCGCAGCAACGCGGTGCATCTTCAATTTTTCAGTCAAAATCTCGTAATAAGATCCAACTGATATTCCAAACTTTTCAGCAAGCTCCCTGATAGGCAGACGTCGATTTGCCCACACCAGGGTGCTGATTTTGTCGACGTGTGGGGCGTCAGTTGACGTGGAAGGACGTCCAGGACGCTCATCATCTTCAATGGACTGTCGACCATTCTTAAAACGTTCATGCCACTTGAAACATGCCGCACGCTTCATAACAACATCACCGTAAGCCGTGTTAAGCATAACAAAAGTTTCAGTCGCAGATTTTCCTAGTTTAACACAAAATTTCACAGCAAATCGTTGCTCCTTCAGGTCATTCATTCTGAAATCCGCCAAACGAAAACATCGCACTTCACTTAAAACCGCGTAGCTAATACACAAATGAAGATATCTGCAATCGGGAAATGGCGTCGTAATCAGCTGATCTGTGCGAACCTAGCGACAACAAGCGGATTCCCCTGAAACCAACTGAAACCGCACAATTCAAATAGTCCACGTATATATATTGAACAGATCTCGTATATATACAACATCAGAGAAAGTTTAAGTTTTATGTGAGGGTTAAGTTGCCTTTAGGACGAAAAAATTTTAACGTGTAATTCCGTTAATAAGAGTGGCACGACGGTTCCTTTGTCCCGGAATTAACACGAGAAGGCATAATATTCCTCAGCGTTATACATTTCATGAGGTTATGTTTTAGTATACTCTTCAAAACAAGAAACGCAAAAGGGATATTTTTTTATTTTAAAGAGAAATATACGTAATAACGTTACAAGCTCAGAGTATGGTATGTGATGTTACACGTGTTAAGGCACTGATTGTCAGACCAAAATGACAATAAAAGTTGTGCACTTTGAAAACGGAGGGAAACATCGGATTTTTCGCCAAAACGCATTCGCATCCAATAAATTTGTTTGAGAGATATGCATGTTCTGCAAGTGCAACATGTGCAAAATCCCTATAAAAGTGACGGGTTCTTAGTTTCCATACCTCAGTGTTAAGCCACCGACACGCAATATAGTTACGCCAAGACTGACTGAAGAACAACGCAACAACGCCATTGGTCGCTTGGAAGTAGGCGAATCTCGATCAGATGTTGCCAGAACTGTGAATGTCCACCCAAGCACCATCACATGCTATGGAATCGTCACCAACAACATGGATCAACTCGTGACCGTCCACTATCTGGCAGACCTCGTGTGACCACGCCCGCATAAGATCGCTATATCCGGTTACGTCACCTTCAAGATAGAACCACCACTATGACGTCTACTGCCTCAACCATACCAGGGCTGCGTGGGATTTCCGATCAGACCGTACGCAACCGTCTACTAGATGCAGGAATCCGACCTCAACAACCAGTCAGAGGCATCATCCTCACCCAGCAACAGCGTCAAGCACGGCTGCAATGGACTCGGACACATCGGGTATGGCCTTATCGACGATGGAGGCATGTTTGGTTCAGCGATGAATCACGTTCCATGCTTTGTAGGCAGGATGGAAGGACCCGTGTTTACCGTCGCCGAGGTGAACGTTTTGCAGCAAACTCTGCAGGAAGTTGACAGATTTGACGTTGGCAGCGTCATGATGTGGGCTGCCATCGCCTACAATGCCAGAACAGACCTTTTGCACATTCGAGGAAATCTTACGGCTCAACGATACGTCGACGAGATTCTTAGGCTCCATGTGCAACCCATCATGGTGAACGTCAACGACGTTTTTCAACATAACAACGCCCGTCTTTACACAGCCCAACTCACCACTGTCTTTTTGAGACGCTACAACATCAACGTTCTTCCCTGGCCCTCCAGATCACCAGATTTAAACCCATCGAACATCTTTGGGACGAGTTAAACCGACGTCTGCGACGGCGACAACCTCAACCGTAGATTCTACCTCAGCTTGCAGCAACTTTGCAGGCTGAGTGGACAGCCATTCCACAGGATGTAATTCGTCATCTCATCGCTTCCATGGGCAGGAGACGCTCACGGGGGGCATATACTCGTTATTGACGTTCAGTGACGTTAAACTTCAACTAATGAGCATGGACTTCGCCTTTGCAGACTTTGGATGTTCAGCATTGAACATGCAAAGTTTTACACATGTCATACAGAACTACCCGGAATAAACTTGTTAACAATTTGTCTCAAATTTTGCCTTTTGCGTTTCTTTTTTTAAAGAGTTTATATCTAAACATTAGACTAATAAATGTTTGTATACAAACAATTTTGCAGTGTAAGACTTGAGGGGAGGCACCTAGTCATCACCACCCACCACCAACTCTTGGGCTACTCTTTTACCAACGAATAGTGGGATTGACCGTCACATTATACGCCCCCACGGCTGGGAGGGCGAGCATGTTTAGTGCGACGCGGGCGCGAACCCGCGACCCTCGGATTACGAGTGCACGCCTTAACGCGCTCGGCCATGACAGGCCGTTGACATTAGTCATATTATATCATTTTTTTCCTGTGCTACAAAACTTAATTTACATTTAGTTTATCTCCTAAATAACTATACCATATCTTTTTTCAGCCTAACAAATAAATGATTCTCAAGTAAAGTACATCTTGATCTGAAATTCTACATCTTTTATACCGTTTAACACAAGTCACGTGTATAAAAGTTAATTGTGTACAATATCTGTTCAATAATAACACATATCAAATAAATTGATAATGAAATGGGTATTCATGCTATTCCATTACAAAGCATATTAATTGTAACAAAACTACACTGGAAGACTATGGTTAGGATATACTGTCATTAAACAGAGTATGAACAAACGTATCGACATGGATTGTAACGACGTGGTGAGTCCCCAAAACCATTTTGGATATAGTGTACTCAATTGCTATAGACTTTAATCTGTGTCATTTTAGTGACATTTAGTCTCGTGATATAATTTTTACACCTTTTAATAAGTTTAGAGGTAAAGGAAACAGAAATTCTCTTTATCCTAGTATTTGTAGAAAACCAAAGGAAACACAATAGCTTTGATGTGATTAAAGAAAAAGGCAAACCTCACAACTAAAACAATTTGACACCTCAGATTAAAAGCCTGTATGTAAGTCGATGATAGATAAAAACCTAACCATAAAGCAATTAATGTATATAACTTATTACAAAATGTTCCCATTGCACAAGTGTTGTCGTAGAAAATGTTTCAATGTTTTCTCAAATTGATGATCAATATGCAGCTAAACTCGTGGAAGATCAATGTTAGTTTTTTAATAAAACTCATCTTAACTTTGAAAGTGCTGTATATTCACAAATTAGCTTATTCCGTTTACGAATCTTAGACAGTTAAAAAGTAATACTTAAATATTCTTCAATATAATTTTAAATGTTTCGGCCACTTTTAAAGAAATCTTGCATCAGTTAATACACACTTATTGATACTTCACTGTCTGTTCTTTTTAAAGAATTGTTTTACACGCACAAAACACAGTTAGCAATTATGTGACCTTATTTCAAACAGCCCCGTATTAAATTAAAATATTCTATTATTTTATGAAGTCACATAACTTTTGGTATTCATTCGAATACTAAATGTGGTTAGAATAAAGAAATTAATAAAACAGAATTAAATTACAGCTGCAGATTGAAGTTTCTATTTATCATGAAATCGGTTTACTGTTACTTCGTAATAAACTAACTGAAGTGATTTCCATAGTTAAAGGGTAACTTGAGTATTCATCATAAGTCTATCTGTTATAAATACACGGTAAAAAATGTAAAAAAATTGTTCTTTGTTCACTAAAGGATTGAGGCCAGATTTAATCAGAGCACTTTAAACATAGATTTGATACTTAAATTATTATTGTCTCAAACCGAATCTTAATACTTTTAACTCTAATGACGATTGTGAGTTTAAAGTAGTTCCTATTTCATAATTTGAAAGACGTTATTAGCTAAACATAACCCTACTGTTTGGTCTGAAAGACATTATTGGCTAAACGTAATCCTACTTCCTGATATTAGCTACATTGTCGGCTTATCATAATCCTGCTTCTTGACCTGAACGATACTATTGGCTAAACGTAATCTTACTTCTTGATCTGAAAGACATTATTGACTATAAATAATTATACCTTTTGACCTGAAAAATATTATTGGCTAATTCTACTTCTTGATCTGAACATCATTATTAATTATTTATATTAGATTTCAAATATTCCAAAACACACTAAAGAAATAAAACATTCGTTTTATACGTTTCTTAGTATGTTTTACGATATTACAAGACATAAGTGCAGTATAAACTTATCAAACATAAAACAACTTGAGATTATTTAATTATTAAATTCAGTACTTACAATAACAGGTTGATGAAGTGATAAGCTTTGATAATTAGCCAAACAATTAATTAAAAATCAACAACAACATGTAGAATAAAAGAAAGACCAATGCCCTCTCCAAAAGTTTTCATATAAGATATATTTTGACTACTTTGACAAGCTTGTTGGGGATCTCATTATACTTGATATTATTATATCATTGATCAGCATGTCGAGTAAGCTCGTGGCACGTGATATTTTATTGTTATGTCTTTCATCTCTAAGTAAATGTTTTAAGTATTTGTTTGATTGTAGTTAAACACAAAGTTACCAAATGGGAAAGGAAGAGGCAGAACACCGAAAGTCAATGATACAGATGTTAAGTATCTTCGTTTTTGCAGACTTTGAGACAGAGGAAAGACTGCCACTGATCTCAAGTATGAGATAAACAACTATGTACCAAATGAAGGAAAAGTGTCCAGATCTACAGTATCAAGAAGACTTAATGAGAATGGAATATTTGATCATGTAGCAGTTAAAAAAAACGTTTAGTTTGGCCTTCAAATATTGTCAAGAGACTGAAATTTGCTTTGAAAATTTCAACAACTGGACTGTTGATTGGAAAAAGTGTTATGGACGAAAAAAAATCGAAAAATACTTACCTCAATGCATAGCACCTACTATGAAGCGTGTGGGAGGCAGTGTGATGGTTTGGGGGTGTTTTTTTTGCTGAGAGAGATAGGAGAAATTTGCAAAATAAATTAAATACTGTACCAATTTAATTAACATCATATACTGATGTATCATGATATACACAGTGGTTTGGTAAAGAATTCTACTTCCAAGAAGATGATTACCACAAACACTCATCCAACCTACACAGAAATTACACTGCTAACAAAGAAGCTGGAATATTGCAAATGATGCACCGACCCCATCTCGATTGAACAGGTCTGGGATTTGATAAATAAAAAAAAATTAACAACTCAAACATTACTTCTAAAGAAATTTATGGAAGTGTATTATAAACATTTGGAGCAAATTCTTAAAAGACGTTTCCACTCAATATGTTGTAACAATACCTGAAAAACTGTCTGCTATTATCCGTTGGTTGAATTCAAGCACTTCCACTAAGTTTCTGTCGTATTAAGTATGAATATTAATAACATTTTGATGTTTCTCATGTGATTTATATACCATTGTTCTTTGAAAGTAGCCTGAAAACTAATTTTTTTACCTTGTCCCAACACTTTTGTACATCATTATATACAATTTTGTCAGCACATAAGTATGAATAATAAACGGATACCATAAAGTTGTTTTTTTCCACTAGTATGTGATTTTGGGTGTGTTCAATATCATATGAAAAAAGTGACAGGTTATTTATAGGCTACTGTGGGTGATGGCCACAAGATGGCCGTCTGTTTCACTCTCGTGAGTGAGTTGATATGCATATAATCGATAGAGCATGTGCTTTTAAATATTTATAGGAATTTAGTGAAATATAGATTTTTTTATATAAAAATGATATAAACATTAGATTATAAAAAACAGGGAATATAAACAATATATACAGTAAGGTTTTTCATCGATTTCAATTATTACTTTAACGTATGTTATTCTACCTTTTACTCGTTTCTTTTCAAGCATGAAACTAAACAATGAGTTTTTAGCGCCGTGCCTACCTCGCCAAAAAAAAAGGTTCCATTTTTAAAACCAAAGTTTTAATCCAAATTAACGTCTATATAGGATTAGGATTATTACTATTAACTTCAGCAAGTGCTTTCTCCTAACAGTTGAAATCATTCATTTGATTCTCGAGGTAGTTAAGAAACCAAAAGGATTATCTAAAGTAATATGTCTTAGAACTGTAGTTTCAAATAAACTTTCAATTTTATTGTAACTGTAACAACGAACTCCTCAAACCTGTAAGATGAATCAGTAGCATTCAATGTGATGGATATTTGATACTTTCAACCTGAACAATATCTTATGCAACACAACATATAAGTTGTATAGCCAAAACAGGAACCTCGTTGTTCACACGTAACCATTCCCTGTTGCAAAATGTTGATCTGTCTGGAGGCAACCAGTCAATAGTATCATTTAATGGAAGAGTGAATCGACTGTCAGTGTTACGGTGTCTTATAACAAAAACTGCATGCCGTTTTGAGAACCTATTGCGATTTGAACCTTGGATCCACCAACTGGCAAAAGGCATGCGAGCTATTAGATAACGCTCGGCCAAGTTAAAGAGAGACAGACAAATAAAGAACAATAAAAGCACTGAAATACTGAACAACCACTTAAGTTGTAACTATCTACTTAGTTCATGTACATATCCTGACTGATAACAAATACTCAATACGACATTAGTACCAGAAAGTAAAATCCCTATATCAATATTGTCTTATCGATCTGATACTTCCTCTACAGGTAAACCTATCGGTGATACGTTTTATTTGTCCTCTTCTATTTTGGTCCTTCCTTTTGACGTCAACAAGGTTATCTCTCATGGTAAATATTATTTTATATTGTTACATTAGACGTAATGGTTAGCAAGGAAACCTATAAAGTGATTAAAAGAAAGGTCATCGAATCTATGTCTCTAAAATTTTTATCAACCCGAATTATCCTAAGAAATAAAATATACTACTAAACTGTATAATGATCTTTCACAAGTACGAGTATGGTTACTAGAGGTTTAGCTCGGTTGGACGGCTCTAAAAATAAACCTTTGATAATATCTTTGATACCATTGTAGTAAATCGTTTCTAGGTAGAAATAATCGTGCATATTTCTTTAAAAGTTTTTTTTAAAAGTTGAGATATAAAATTGTGCTTTCTGGAAGCAAAAATATTAATGTTCCTTTAATTTTGACTTAGATGAAATAAGCTTCCTACTTAAATATAAGAATGTGCTTACTGGTGTATCAATTCAGTTAATTACTCGAACTGTGCTCAGTTGTACGGATAGCCATAATTTCATCCAGAAGCAGTATCATTAATTTATTTACATATTTCTCCAATAGATGGCAAAACAATAAGTACGCACAAAAATTCTATACAAACCGTTTCGGCGCGTGCATTTTTCACTATTTCTGTTGACAGCATCGTTTGAGAGCACAATTCAGAAAAATTAATTTTTTTTCATATTAATGCAAAAGATAACCGATTTCAGGATTACATACAAGTGAAAGGTCATGAACTAAAAAAATTCACATCATGATACATACATATAATTTATTTTGTGAGGTCACGCTATTGAACTGCCCGGCATGACCAAGTGGTTAAGACACTCGCCTCATAATCAGAGAGTCATGGGTTAAAATCCCAGGCACACCAAACATGTTCGCCCTAAAAGTCCTGTGTGAACGATACTTTTTCTTGAAAAAAGTCTTCATAATTTACAATACATCCCGCATTCATGAAGCACAATAGGATATTAAAATACTATAAAAATGGCCCACTGTTTGATTCAACTTTTATTAGTAATGACTAACTTATGAAAAGGCGCGGCATGGTCAGACGATTAAGGCATTCGACTCTTAATCCGAGGGTTGCGGGTTTGAATCCCTCCCAGCCGTAAGGACGTTATAATGTGATGGTCAATTCCACTATTAGTTACTAAAAGAGTAGCTCAAGAGTTGGCAGTGGGTGGTGGTGACTAGCTGTCTTCCCTTTTGTCTTACTCTGTAGCCCTTATTTAGCTTTGTGCGAAATTCAAACCAAACTAAACCAACTTGTTAAAAGATATAAATATAAAAGCAAATATCAAATTTATAACAACTCTACCTTAGACCTAATAAGCACAAAAAGTGTAAAGCTGTGGATGACTTCAGCGAATGTAAGACGCATGAGATGGATACAAATACTGGTCATTTCACAATGTACAAATAAACTAAAACAAATTTGGGTACTTTTGCTGTTACTTGATCAATTTTACTGCAAAAAATGTCGGTCAGTTATGTCCCAAATCTTAACTAAACAATAAGCACCCATATATGTATACGAAAAGAAAAACGAATCAAAGTACCCTACCAAAAAATGATTTTTTAAAAATGAAATTTCTGTTATTTACCAGTAATTTCAAGATCAATTTTTAAATAGTTTCCAATCTTAGTTATTGAATGACCAAATTACAAATCATTAACGTAGAGTTTATATATATATCAATAATTTATTCTGTTAAAGAAACTTCTTCTCGTAACACACAGATGACAGTGAGTTTGTATCTAAATATCTTCATTATAATACTTTTGTCAATTTAACATATCTGATAATGTTACGTAGCCTCACTATTATATGTGTAACTATATCTACGCATTACTAATCTGCTTGACTTTAGGTATAATAATTTCTTTATTCGCTAGGTTTGTCTGTCTAAATTGCTTTACAATTATTTCATGAATGCATAGCATTTTCATAGCATTGTATATTCTTGTAACATTAGAAGTATTTGATTCTCGGATACATTATTTTGGCAGGGTATTCATGATGAAATGTGGTAGCTGAATGAACGAAAGCTGTCTGTTGTAGAAACACATGTAACAGAGAACGACTTGACAAAAGTCTTTCATCTTTCATATTCAGGAAATTAATTTTTGACATATTTAACAATCTACTTTCCAGTGATGAAGTAAGGCAGTGATTTGTTATGTTTCAATTGTAAAACATGCGTTTTACCCTTGTTGTATTAACATAAAATTATAATGAACGTTAATTTTATATATATATATATATATATATATATATGCATAGTATACATTATCATGGTAATATTGATGAAAAATAATGAAATTTTATAAGAAGAAATACACTAAGAACATGTCAACTGCATTTGGTGCTTGACATAACTACGTTACTTCCTGTAGACTAAGTACGTCCCAGATCCTCGGTTTCACCCTTTATAGTATAGTCCTGAACATATCTGTTATGAAAGACTTAAAATAAAATGTCTAATGCACATATCATATGTTTGTTTAGCGATAAGACCATGTTTGTGACATTGGTTGTTTACTGTATTATTACATCTGCATAGATCCTGTATTACCTTATCTACAAGTCTTTGTATAAATATTCTCGTCGCTATAATAGTGCCATTTTCGTGTCAGAATAGAAAATTATAGAAAAAAAAACCAAAATATAAAGCTGCTCTGGAAAACGATGTTGTAACAAAATATGATTATCTTATGTTGTTCTCATTGATGTTCCAACAATATTTCATTACCTTACAGTATTCTGACTGACGTTCCAATAATATTTCATTATATTACAGTATTCTCACTGACGTTCCAATAATATTTCATTACCTTACAGTATTCTTACTGACGTTCCAATAATATTTCATTACCTTACACTATTCTCACTGAAGTTCCAACAATATTTCATTACCTTACAGTATTCTCACTGAAGTTCCAGCAATATTTCATTACCTTACACTATTCTCACTGAAGTTCCAATAATATTTCATTTGAATCCCCGTCTCACCAAATATGGTCGCCCTTTCAGCAGTGGGGGCGTTACAATGTTAGATAAATCCTACTATTCGTTGATAAAAGATTAGCTTATGAGTCGGCGGTGGGTGGTGGTAACTTGCTACCTTTTCTCTAGTCTTTCACTACTAAATTAAGAACTGCTAGCGCAGATAGCCCTCATGTAGCTTTGCGCGAAGCTCAAAAAAAGCATGAAGTAAAATACAGAATTTACTTAAGCTTTAAAATCCAACAAAATACAGTTTAAGGTAACATATTAATGTGTATTTTATATTGTACAGTTTATCCATGTAGGTCAATATAAAGAATAAATACAGAAAGGAAAACAAAAATCAATAGTTTTAAATATATGAAAGAAACGAAATACGTGTATTTTAAATTCCTCAATAAACTATATGCTCTGATTAAAAATATTTTCAGCAGTTATCTAGTGGCATGAGATTCGCTTTTACATTTGTTTATATAACACTGAATGAAAAGCCCGACATGGCTAGGTGGTTAAGGCATCGACTCGCAATCTGAGGGTCGCGAGAATCACTGAAATTCCAATAATATTTCTTTACCTTACACTATTCTCACTGAAGTTCCAATACTATTTCATTCGAATCCCCGTGTCACCAAACATGCTTGCTCTTTCAGCCGTGGGGGCGTTACAATGTAACGATCAATCCTACAATTTCATTACCTTATTCTCACTGAAAATAAACCGTTAAATAAACAAAAAGTTTCATATAAAGATGTTTGAAAAAATTTAGGTTCATTTTTTTCAAATGTTTATGTTTTTAACATATATTAACTATAAATTTTCGTCTCACTGGAAAAAAATCGTGTACATAAATGAGGATAACTTTCCGTTAAAATGTGAAGTAACATAATTTTAAAATACATCACACTTTAATCATTAATTCGAAAGGAAATTTCAAACGAAATTAGTGTTCAAGAAAAGTTTATAAAAGGTTTAAACAGAAAACCAGCAATTAATAATTTCTGACAAAATGCCGATTAAAACACATGAGTAAATACAGAAATGTTAAATAATTGATACGTAAGCAAACATGGTAACGAAATACTCATGTACAGAACAGCTAACTGCAACATCCCTGCAATCTCGTACCCGGTCACTCTCTCGTTCCTAAGACATATGCCCAGCAATGCTTAGTTGCAAACTTTCTTTGTGAGCTTGAAGACGGCCTAAGAAGGTAGACACGTTGTCCTGTACTATATTTTAATTAAAGTTCTAATACCCATTCCAGTCGTCTTTAGAATAAATTGATACGTAAACATATGAGCAGAGATAATACCAAACTTCTGAACATGTTGTGTTTCTGTTTGAGCCTCTAATGATGTGTTGAACATTTGAAAAGGTAAATTAAACCTAATCATCAGATGGTTCAGTTCGAAAAATGTACTCTTGAAGTCAAAGAGTCTCCCATTAACGACTTGTACGAAAAATATGAATTGAATTAACTATATATGCACTTCCAATAAAATTTATTCTAAAATCAGTGAGGGAGAAAGTAATTAGTAAACTATTTTTTATCTGCAATTTGAAAGTGAAATGTTAATTTTGTCTTTACTCTGTAAGATCGAGCGACAGCTGTTTCCGATTTCTCTCAAAACGTGCATGTGTGTGTGTTTTCTTACAACAAAGCCACATCGTGCTATCTGCTGAACTCACCGAGAGGAATTGAACCCCTGAATTTAGCGTTGTAAATCCGTAGACATACCGCTGTACTAGCAGGGGGGGTCGAAGCGTGCGAATCTAAAAGTTCCACTCATAAACGTTTTAACTCAGAGGTAAAGCACATTTCATGCAAATCAACACATTTTTTTGTCATTTTAAAAAATCTTACCAATTTTTGCACAAAAAACTTACATACTCTCATGATTTTCATTTCATTTTAATTGCATACATATTTATCAACGAAAGTTACTTTGTCGGGGAATGAAAATGTTTACAAATCTAGTCCATTTCTTTGAAAAGCTATTACAATCTACTCGATAGATAATTATAGTAATAAATGAGCGAACACATAGAAAACTCAGCACGTGGGTAGGTTTAGATTAGTTTTGATATTGACGTCACTGGAGAGATAACCACATTGTAAGAAAGCCTTGTGAGCTCAATCGATATTTCTGTTTGTACGCACAGTCAGTTTGCCTAGTTTCTTACGTAAAGCTGTCCAGTCTGACAACATGCGTAATAGAGGATTGGGTAACACTAGTTTTTACAAAAGCCTTAAGGTTTCCTGTAATAACTAATAGTTGAGAGACCTTAAGCACGCTTCGAGAATTGCTGTATAATGAAAAGTATACATTTTGTGATTTTTTGAAGAGATAAAAGGAACAATATATATGTGAAGTGTCCACTTATGATCACCAAGCTTTGTTATACGGTTCTGCATGAGAATAACGGGCAACATTGCAACTATGAGCTAGAAGCAATATCTTCAAAAAAGAATAACCAAACTTTTCGTTTTTAAAGTAACACAAGCTAGTAATTTAGAGTTTAAACTTCACGTCACAGGACGAATTTCTTACACGCATACTATTAATACTACGTTTTATAAACTAATAAAATAATCCAACAGTCTGTATTCATACATATCTTTAACTGTACAAGTGAAACTAACATTAATACAATTGCTGTTTCTTTCTTATCATAGTTGTGTTCAAATAAAATTGCCTCCCAGTGGCTCTCAGCGGTATGTCTGCGGACTTACACGTTAAAATCCGGGTTTCGATACCCGTGGTGGGCAGAGCACAGATAGCCCATTGTGTAGCTTTGTGCTTAATTCAAAACAACAACATCAAATAAAATAAATAAAACGTTGCGACAGTGTTAAAAGAGTAAAGTGTCTAACGTTTCCATAAACCTAGAATGCAATAAAGTTCCTGAAACAATTTGAGGAAGACAAATGAAAACAAAGAAACGTAATCGTAAAAACAAACAAACAATTCTCTGGATATACTTGACTTAATTAATTACTTAAAATGTTTTTGAAGAATGGGCCTGGCTTGGCCAGGTGGTTAAGGTATTCGACTCATAATTCAAGGATCGCGGGCTTGCATCCCCATCACATTAAACATGCTTGCCCTTTCAGCCGTGGGGACGATATAATGTGATGGATGATCCCACTATTCGTTGGTAAAAGAATAGTCCAACAGATGACAGTGGGTGATGATGAATAGCTGTCTTCCCTCCAGTCTTACACTACTAAATTAGAGATGAGTAATGCAGGTAGCCCTCGTATAGCTTTGCGCGAAATTTAAAAACAAACTTTGAAGAATGAGCGGGAAATACAACAAAAGCAAATAGAACAAGATCAGAAGGCAGAACAAGAAATTACTGTCAAGCATTGGAAGTGTAAAGAGGCTTATGTAAAAAAATATTTCATTAAACTGAGAAAATATATATTAACAAAAAGTGAGTAAATTTTAAAACAAGAAACCCAGTAACTTTCGTGATTAGACCTTCACGAGATTGTTTATTTGTTTGTTTTTTGGAATTTCGCACAAAGCTACCCGAGGGCTATCTGTGCTAGTCGTCCCTAATTTAGCAGTGTAAGACTAGAGGGAAGGCAACTAATCATCACCACCCACTACCAACTTTTGGGCTACTCTTTTACCAACGAATAGTGGGATTGACCGTGGAATTATACACCCCCACGGCTGGGAGGGCGAGCGTGTTTAGCGCGAAGTGGGCGCGAACCCGCGACCCTCAGATTACGAGTCGCACGCCTTACGCGTTGTGCCATACCAGGTCGCCTTCACGAGAACATTCAGATGAGGAGAATGTTTTAAATTCTATTCATTTTTACTTATTTATATATTTGTTTGTTGTTAGGTAAAAAGCTACATATACATAACAGGTAATCTGTGCTATGCGTCTATATGACTGTCTCTTTCCTTGTTGCAAAGCCACATCGGACTATCTGCAGAGTCCACGGAAGAGAATCGAACTCCTAATTTTAGCGTTGTAAATCTGTAGACTTACCGCTGTATCATTTTAAGCCTTGAAAGTTGTGAGTGTTTCATTAGGGGGGATTTTAATCCTCAAAACTTCACTTCATTAATCATGTGACTAAATTCTCTAATTTGCTTCAAAACTGCTTCATTCAAAAACATTTTTATTTAAGAAAGACAGGAAGGTAACCGGTCACGGAAGTGTGAGTTAATTTATTGAATTTTTAATGTTTATGTTATTGGTGGTTATCAAACAAAACAGTAACTTTGTAATCAATAAAAAAACAACTGTAGTCATTTCTGTTTATGTAGTTTGCTCGTTATATGTAAAAAAATGCATGTTTATTACTCTTCTCTAAAATTAAAAATAGAAAATGTTTGGTTTTATCCTAAATATCTTACATCCCTAGAACAGCTTTGCAAAATTTTATTCATTTGTCTTGCTGATTTTGGACTCAGAGATAATTTCAAATAGCTTAACTCAGAATGAGAGTGACATCAAGTGTTACTGGTGCTTTCAGCCTTTTCTCACAAGTTGTCACTTTCCAGTCCTATGTAATATACTTGATAACATTAATGTTGTTGATGATATCCTGATATGCATATGTCATTCTTTTTGGGTCTAGTTATAGAATAATGGTTAAAATATAAGAGTCTTTGATTAATATAATACAAGAAAATACGTGAAATCCGTTCCAAAAACGTTTGAGTAAAAATAAAATACAAACCTTAGCACTAACTCAGAGAGTAAACGATATCTCATAAACACAGCAGAATAGAGCATTATTCACATTACATCACCCTATTAATGTTCTTTAAAACTAAAACTACAGCCATCTTAGTTTCATACTAACCACATAACATTTTATTTGGTGACTTACTAATGGCTGTTAGGTTAATTAGGAACCAACTTGAATGTAAATTCAGTTGTATAATACAATAATAAAATGATGCAATATGAGTAAAGTCAATATGCTTTATTTTGCTGTGCTTATGAGATAACACTTATGCTCGAACTAAAGAAGAATTATGACTTTTTTCTCGCTTAAGCGCTTTTGGAAGAATAATTACATCTTTAAATGAAGTATAACTTATAATAATGCATATATAGCTGGGTTGAACATAGATTACAGCGACTACTTACATAACTGTGCTGAGCGTTTTTCATAGTAGCTATTTACTTGGCTTTGCAGAACATAAATCACACCAAGTGTTGACATAAGAAAATGTAAGCGTAAGCAATAGCATGAGGCCAAAACAAGGGTTGAAGTTAAATTATGAATAACAGGACTACAGCAGCAACAACAAAAATTTGGCACATGTGTGTTCTGAAACAAACATTTAATCCGAAACGTTGTTCGCTCCTCTTTCAGTGCTTTCTCTACCCACACCAGCTGTTTTTAAACATAACAAACATTTATTTCTTGGACTTTTCGGAATATACATATTCCATTTTTAGTAAGCTGTACTTAACGTAGTGCTTTATTAGGTACAGAAAGTTTATCTGTTTTAACCCTTAAACAGTAGGAATGTTATAAGTAGCAACATCAATTGATGATGGCCGCCATTTTAGGGTTAAATGAACTCCAAGGTTTTTCGCCTTTTATTTATATTGTTAATTAGGTGTTCTAAGAAATTTCTAGACATTCACAAGTGTCACATGTTATTCACAAACCGCGACCTGAAAATGATCGGTTTAATCTTGCAAATAGACATTAAGCTGCAGAAAAGTCAAGAACTCACAATCAGATCTGTAAGTCAAAACAGTTGTGTATGTAAGTCAAGACATCGCAGCCATGCATGTATACGCAAAGGGGATTTCTATCGGAGATAAACACTGTCTCTTATAGGCATTTATAGATGTCTGGTTTAAATAAAACTAGAAAATAAAACTTTTAAAAAGACGAAAAATATTATGTTCATAACATAATGGATTTAATGTAGTGTGAGACCAACAATTTAAACTAACACTCACACAATGATACCAGCATACTGTCTATAGAAGGCTCTTCTATTTTTGCGCCCTTATATTCAATAAGTAAACAAACTACTAAATAACTATGGTTTACAAAGTCCCAGACCTTAATTTTCATCATATAATGTACGACTATTATGGCTACAAAATATCCTTAACTTTAAAGTTTGTTTTTCTTTGAATTTCGCGCAAACTACACGAGGGCTACCTGCGATAGCCGTCCATAATTTTGCAGTGTAAGACTAGAGAATAGACAGCTAGTCATCACCACCCACCGCCAACTCTTCGGCTACTCTTTTACCAACGAATAGTGGGATTGACCATCACGTTATAACGTTCCCACGCCCGAAAGGGCGAGCATGTTTGGAGTGACGGGAATTCTAACCTGCGCCCCTCAGATCACGAGTCGATTGTCCAAACCGCTTGGTCATGCCAGGCTCGTTCTAATCTATTTAATAAACTTAGTTTTGATCAAAGATTATTAATAATTACTGGCACAACAGCGAATTTTCTATTTCACTGCTAAGATATATCAAGAAGAAATTTAAAAGATGGAATAATCTGCACATCTAATGAGAGTTAAATAGAATATTCTCATGTATAAACAGCAAACTAGCCACGTTTACATTTGAAAATCATTACGTACAGAACTCAGTAAATTGATTAAAGCAGCTATTTTTGTCTTTGTTTGTTAAATGTCAGCATCAGTGTTGTTATTACATGTTTCATGACTAAAGCTCATGCGATACACACTGATCCTCACATAAGTTCACGTTCGTTTTTTGTAGCAAGTAAAAATAAAAATTTCATTTTCAGTATTGGATAAGTCCAGAAATATGGAAGTTAATGAAGCAATATCTTTCTAGGCTCTCTATTTCAGCAAAATCAGTTAAAGTATCCAAATTACAACCTGATTTTAAAAACATCACTTCTACATATGCTGTATGTATTTTTAGGCCGTTTGAGGAATTTATTAACAGCCTCTTTTGATACCAAAACCGAAGAATTGAAATCGCTTACTCTTTTACATAAGACTTTCTTTCGTTGAAGCCAACACCCTTTTCGAAACATTTTCGGATTTATTGAGTATAGGTCAATATATTTCATATAGATTCTACTAGAGGGCGCCAAAATAAAATTAGTGCTATAATAATTACTATAACAATATTCATCGGAAATTAACATCTCTCTTTACTTCTTGTAAGTAGATATATATATTCTAGTGAGAATAACAGATGCTGGAGACAATAAAGATGTAAATGTAATAGTATTTCGAGTTTGGTTTGAATTTTGTGCAAAACTGGATGAGAGCTATCTGCGCTAGCTATTCCTAATTTAGCATCACCATCCACCGCCAACTCTCGGGCTATCCTTTCACCAATAAATAGTGGGATTGGCTGTCACATTATAACGTTCCCACGGCTGAAACGGTGAGCACGTGTAGTGTGACGGGGATTTGAACCCGCGACCCTTGGATGCCGGTATTTATAATTATATATGGATTTTAATTAATTATACGAGAGATAAGCAGTTTTCAAAAGCTGTTCAAGATGTAGTCCTGTGTGAAGGATTATCTGTGTCAATTTTAAACTTTATTTATCGACATGATTTCAACATGTAGAATATGGAACACGAAGAAACACATACAGAAAACAAAAGAGTAGAAATAAAATATTGTAGTTTGATAACACTAATAAAAATACAGAATTTTTTGTTTGGAAATTATTATTTCTTTTAGCATCCTTTGGTAATCTTCGTGAGCCAAAAATAAAATGTAGACAAAAAAAATCACTAGCTTCGCACCTTGTCATATTTATCAGAAATAAATGTGTATTACGTCACACTTTTGTCAATAAAAAACGCCCCCCAATGGCTCAGCGGTATGTCTGCGGACTTACACGCTAAAATCCGGGTTTCGATACCCGTGGTGAACAGAGCACAGATAGCCCATTGTGTAGCTTTGTGCTTAATTCGAAACAACAACAACAATTTAAAGAAAACGAAAGCACCCTACAGTGTTAGTTGTTCTTTGTTAAGATTCTGAGAGATGAACTTTCGAGTGCAAACTGCGCTTTCTCTATTAATATAGTCCAAAATACAAATAAAATTGCTTTCAAAATTCGAGTTAATTTACATTTAGGTTTTCAAATGTAATTCATTTAAAACATTAATTCTGCAATTTTTTTTTATAAATTAACGACCCTTGTTTGTTCTAATGGAATCAAAATATCTTAAATGAAAAATCTGTGCTACACACTTTAATTAAAACAGTTTAATAAAAACTTTAATTATCTTTAATTATGATATGCTATTATTCATTACTTTACCGTTAAAATACTCACCAGCTATATATCTGCGGACTTACAACGCTAGAAATCGTGTTTCAATACCCATTATGGGCAGAGCACAGATAGCCCATTGTGTATCTTTTTGGTTAACAGACAAACGATAAAATACTGAGTTTCCTTTGGCTTTACTTAAACATTGTTTTTAATTAACCTTTGACCTTTTGTCTTGGAAGCCGAACTGTATAAAAAGTAATACTGAAATAAATTGTTCGCGTGGCTTTTTAATCTGCTTCGATATGGTTTCCTCCTTTTTTATTTCTTTACTTCGACATAGTACAACTCTGTTTCGCTTCGTTACTTTCCCTAGCTTGACACGATGACTTATCACAACGTAATTAGAATTTCTGTTCAGCTTTCGAAAAAAAAAAACTGTCTTATTTACTTTTAAGTAAATATCGAAGCTGAAAACGTTATTTTGTTTTAAATAAGATGATAAACAGTTCGTTTTAATGTAAAAGAAAGGGTCAGCGATGAGTAATTCTTCGTGAATAATAACAAAATTTAAACACAGAAGCTGGAAGGTCGATGTCATAAAGAATGTCACGACATAGCGAAATTGTAAGATCGACGTTAGAACTTTTGTTGCAATTGATTACAAAGAAAAATCTATTTAAAGTATCATTTATTAGTATTATTTATAAAAGAAAATAATAAATGGAATGTTAGGATATCATAGTCAGCATCCTGTAACGTATTGTCTTGTTATTCAATTATAAAAATATTGCATTGTTCTTTATGTTTTAACCCTAAATCATTATTTGTTTGTTTGTTTTTAATTTCTTGCAAAGTTACACGAGGGCTGCCTGCGCTATCCGCTCCTAATTTATCAGTATGAGACTAGAGGGAAGGCAGCTAGCCATCACTACCCACCGCCAACTCTTGGGCTACTCTTTTATCAACGAATAGTGGGATTGACTGTGACATTATAACGCTTCCACGATTGAAAGGGCAAACATGTTTAGTGCAACGGGAATTTGAATCCGCAATCCTCAGATTACAAGTCGAATGCCTTAATCCACCTAGCCTTGCCGGGCCTTCTAAATTATGAAGCCATAGTTTTTTATGATAATACAAATATTCATTTACATTTCACAATTAACAGACTTGTACAAGATAAAATTAAGCATCGTCCAATGATTTAGTTTGAGTCAGTATTCACGTACAATAATTAAACTTAATTGTTTAGTAATGTTGTTTGTTATAAATTAAACAAGAGGTAAATTTGAATATTTCAGATTGATAAAATCGTCTATAAATTACGATTGAAGAACAAAGAGTGAGGAAGTCGATATTCATTCGTTTCTAGCAAAATTATATTATGCATTTCAACGACAGATAGCATGAAACACAATTATACAGAAAAGCAGCTTAAAGTGACATTCGTATTTAATAACATATCATAATCAACGAAGGGAGGTAAAAAAGGATATGTGCGTGTCACAATGTTTACAACACTTCTAAACACAAATGATATTCTTAACACCCCTGTATGTAACTCGATTCACAACATCAAGCCAAAATCGTATTTAATGGAAAATATGTTCAGAACAGATGTTAGGTTCCTTGTATCTTTAACTCCATTGATGAACGTTTTTCCTGATGTAATTTAGTTTGATTCTTTTGAAGGAACTGAAATTCAATTTCTTTCTTAACAGTTTTCAAGTGTGTTATAATAACAGCATATATATAAAATATTTCGGTATTTTTTATGCGTTTTTCAAATTTTTCAGATGGAGCTAGCGGTTACCATTCCAACTAATTGAGTTTAAATTGCCAGGTAAGAAAGTGAAGAAACAGCGTCTCGACCACACGTTTGCTTACTTATTTGTTGCTTTCAACATTCTAATTATAAACCAAAATTCCTTTAGAATTTTTTTGTTTTCACCGCTTTTGCTAGAAATTGTATAATTCAAAATCTTAAATATATTTTATTTTATTGAAAATTTATATAAGACGTTTCTTTCAATGTTAACTTCAGAAACATGTTATGCCTTCAGTATTTAATTTTAGGTTCGTCCTAGGTTATTACAAACACTTATCCTTTGATAAGTTTTAAAGAAGTTTTTAAGACCTAAAGACGAGAAAGAAACTTAGATCACCATTAACAGTTTGAAGCGCCATCTGTCCCTTAGAGATTAAAACCACTGGGTATAATATTTCTTACCATCATCTATTTCCGAAATACGTAGTGTGTGTATTTCCTTATAGCAAAACCACATCGGGCTATCTGCTGAGCCCACCGAGGGGATCGAACCCCTGATTTTAGCGTTGTAAATCCGGAGACATACCGCTGTACTAGCGGGGGGCCCGAAATACGTAAAGAGGACTTTTAGAGTTAGCATATGAACTGAAACAAAACAATATTATGCGTCTAAGTAGAGGACATGCCTCTAACTTGGTACATTAGAGCAAGTTGAACACCTGTCACGAATATAAATTAATAACAAAATGAAAATCAAACTCTACTTCTCTTGTCAGATAATTTTTGTTTTACCAAAGTTTATGAAAATTTTAAACAAATTTCCTAAGATATCATAGAAATGAGTCGTCTTCTAGGAAGCATATGTCAGGATGTGATGTTTGTTTGAGAAATATTTTTAAATATACATGCCCTACTTGTCTCAAGCGACAAGTAGGTTGTTAAATGTATATTTCTTTTTTTTCTGAAATTTATACTTTTGTTTTTGAAACTCCTCGGCTATGTAATCTTGATCTCAAATGAAATTTTTACTGAAGTTATTTCGTTTCGCTTTAAATTTATCAAAACTAGGTTGTATACATTTCCAAACTACAAAAAGGTAAAAATACTGATATTTTGTAGACGAATACCACAAGTGCAAATAGTTTTGTTTGTTTTTAAGCGTAAATCTACATAATAGGCTAATTGTGCTTTGCCCACCGCGAGTATCGAAACCTAATTTTCAGCGCTATAAGATCTCGCGCATTCCACTGAACCACTAGGGGTAAACACACAGGGTATGAACTTTTGCCTATAGCGTTAATAATTGGTACTGCTGTCTACTATTAGGCAGTGTCTGTTTAACTAACTAAATAATGTATGTTAGAACTTTTGGTGCACTGTCATTATAAAAAGAGAGATTACTTTCTCTTCATCGTACATCTCTATCACTTAAGTACGACAATACTTTATTTACCAAGAATCTTAATTCTACTTTATATGATTTATACACGTCAACATCTTTATATATTCACACTTCTCTCTGTATGGGCCCGGCATGGCCAGGTGGTTAAGGCACTCAACTTGTAGTCCAAGTTTCACGGGATCGAATCCCCGTCACTCCAAACATACTCGCCCTTTCAACTCTGGAGGCGTTATAATGTGACGGTTAATCCTACCATTCGTTGGTAAAAAAGTAGCTCAAGAGTTGGCGGTGGGTGGTGATGACTAGCTGCCTTCCCTTTAGTCTTACACTGCTAAATTAAGAACGGCTAGCGCAGAAAGCCCTCGTGTATCTTTGCGTGAAATTCAAAACAAACCAAACTCTATGTTTGACCTAGTAGATTTAACAACTAAGCACATGATACAAAATAAAATAAATTTAAAACAAGTATATTAATATATTGTTTTGTTACTAGGCATAAAATTATACAATGGACTATCTGTGCTACAGTGGGTATCGAACATTTAGTTGCAGAATTATCCATTATGTTGAAAAATCATTATGTTAAATACACAGTCTTAGTGTTATCAGAGTAAGAACTCATAAATTAGTATCAATTTGTCTGAAGTCTTTTATGTCTGATACTTCAAGAAAGAAAGAAAGACATAAACATAGGCGGATAAGGAACAGATATTCGAACGTATTGTGACATAAATTCAACATTAGTTTTTCTGAAACCCATTGTGGCTGGCAGTTCAGGGGATAGGGAAAGGTAAAAAAGAATACAGATAGACAAAAAGAAGATATTTGAATATGAATTGTAGAAAAACATAGTGACACTTAACTTGGTTAATATAATATTTAACGTTCCCCGCTGGTACAGCGATAAGTCTACGGACTTACAACACTAAAATCAGGGGCCCGATTCACCTCGGTGGACTCAGCAGATAACCCGATGTGACTTTGCTATAACAAAACACACATATAATACCTTACAATTAACCACAGAATATAGTCAATACACAAGTAACTTTTTAATGATAAATAGACCACTTAGTGATATTCTACTTTTAATATCTGTGTTTTAAAGATCCACATGATGTCCAACCTATGCTGATAAAAAATCCATATCTAAAGCTTGAAAAAAAAATTGTAAGGTTACTTTAGTCGCTACCTGAAATACAAATCTTGAAATCTCAATTATTATCTTGTCAAATTCGCTTGTTTGTTTCAACATTTTCGCATAAAGGGAAAGCAACTAGCCAATAGCACCTACTGCCAACTCTCTGATTACTCTAATCGATTTGACTCATTCTTACGGTACACACACTCATGGCTCAACAATCCAAAGCGTATTTTTGCGACAACGAGTTGAAAACCCTAAATATCCACATTCACAGTTAAAGCACACAAATCACTAGGCTCAACCCTAACACTTTTGAAATTCGAGTGAAGAGAGCACATAACTTTTTCATGTAGACGGCGAAGAATGAAAGTCTGTGTTTTGTTTCTGTGGTGGACACAGCGCAGATAATTCACAACGCTTGTGTGAGCAAATTCACTTGTAAGGCTGTGGTTTCACTGCTCATATTTTTACTTCTCACCAAGAAGTCTATAAAATCGTGGAGAGACTCATTTCTTGGTATTTTCTATGAAATTATATATCAAAGCGTCACGAAGTTGTGAGAAAGTAAAGTTACAATGTCTATCAGAGGAGTTATTGCAGAGGAAGAATTCAGTTTTCAGCAATAAATTGTTAACACCTGTTAAAGAACGAAACGATATTTCTTTAGATACATTAAAGATCCAGGGAGTTTTGCAACATAAAACGCACATTAAACTATATTAAAACTGAAATTTACTTTTAAGATATGTATCTGGAGTAACTGGTATCCGTGAATGATGACTGGAGTAACTGGTATCCGTGAATGATTACCGCAATTGGTACTGGTACTGCTTGTGTTTTAATCAAACTAATGTTAGATCTATGCTTTAATTTGACAATTTTGACGTAAAATAACAATTAATCATTGTTGTCAAACTAAATTTGTGCTCTAATCAGTACGAATTAAACTTAATATAATATTTAATTATTTGTTATGAATTTATACTGGGGCTTAGCGCTAGATTGGATCTCAACTTAGTTTTACATACATTAAGTCTATTTTAGACTCCCTGGTATAAATATATATCTTACATGCTGAATTGGTAACTTGTATATTAGCTTTATATAAGTACTCTATTGCAGATTATTCGTTTATGTGTATACGTATATACTTTACTTATTATATACCAAAATAATAGTAAAGCATATATTAAAAAACCTTTATTCAATTTCATTTACTTACTGATTTTAGGTGCACCAAATGAACGCAAAACACCAGATTAAAAGATCTGGCTAGCAACACATCATCTATTTTAATATATACATTACAGATCTAATCAAATAAATAGATATAATACTATTAAACTATCTTTTCATTCATAGTAATATTTTCTTTAAGATATAAAAATATGTTCAGTTCATTCTTGTGCAGCTGCACTGTGAAAATATGATTGATCAAGAATGAAAACTACTAGTTCACATTAACATCGATAATTGTTTTAAAACATTATTTTGTTTAAATCAGTAATCCAAATTTGTGTACTTATAAACAATCAGAGTATTAACGTATTCCCCACTGACAACTAAAATATATTATTATTGATTTCTCAGTTCACAAAAGTAATTGTGCTAGTTTCACTAACCGGAGAACAGGAGGCGTTCTGAACGCAAGGTTAAAATTAGCACCATTGCCACTTGTTTCTCCCTTAATGACAGAAACTTCCTGTTTGTGGTTCAATCAGGCGGATTGAATCCGTGCTTATCAGGATATAGAACATGGTTTCACTTTCATGATACTCGGATTAAAAAATACAAACAAACACATACCCGGCTCGGCATGACAGGGTAATTAAGGCGCTCGACTCGTAATCTGAGGGCCGCGGGTTCGAATCTCCGTCGCACCAAACATGATCGCCCTTTAAGCCGTGAGGGCGTTATAATGTGACGGTTAATCTTCCTATTCATTGGTAAAATAGTAGCTCAAGAGTTGGCGGTGAGTGGTAATGATTAGCTGCCTTTCCTCTACTCTTACACCGCTAAATTAGGAGTGGTTAGCGCAAATAGCCCTCGAGTAGCTTTGCGCAAAATTCAAAAAACAAACAAGCACACACACACATATGTATATATGCGCATTATATACATGTCTAAGAGTGTTCAAAAGAAATGTTTGCATCGCAAATACATGTATATTTGTTTCTATGAAGCGTAACAGCTTTATACTTAAATTAGTATTTCACAATATAAAAATAAAAGCATGTCTATTCATTATCACACAGTCGCTTACTTTTAGCTTGTTTGTGATTTCTCATTATCACATTAGAAAGCGAATCAAGAAGATAGATTAAATCCCAACCTTTCAACTTAGCTAACGTTATTAACTGGAATAGTTTACCAAACTTGTGTACACATTCTTCAACGCTATTTTTACTTTATCAAAAGTCCCAACCACAACACTCGAAAACAGAAATCACCAAAATTCTCATAAGTTCGTCTTTCCTCTATTGTGTTCTGTCTTCAGCGAGAGCACATATAATTCTAAACTCTCGACAAGAATGTATTCCAAATATTTCATAGTACTTTAACTTTAGGTGGAGAAAAGTATTCAGGCAAAAAACAGGCATTACAGATAAAAACAGAATACATCCGTTCCTCAGTTGCCGTGAAAATGTACTTCATTGAAAATCTTGAATTAAACAAACAACATACATCAGTAATGGACAATGAAGATCCCACTTCCTCACAATCTCTTTCTAGATCAAAGTAAATTTAATTTAAAGTTTTTTTTTTATTCGACATGTGTGATCTAGTGGCTTGCAAGCCGTGATATGCATCGGTTAGTCCGAGGTTCGACCCAGATATACCATTGAACACGCTCTACACGATAGGGAAGTTATAAAAGCAACAGCTAACCCCTTTAAGCCATGATTGAGAATAGTCACGTAAAAGATGAACATTGCTGTTTAATTGACAGTTTTAAACTCAGGATGGGTGTGTCTGAATCTTGGTGTCTCTGAGTTGACCATTTAGCCAACAAGTTAAATGTCTCTTTATACGACTTAGTAGAAATAATTCACTAAAACACCTGGAAACTTTGTAAGAAAAAAATTACAATAATGATAGTTAATCAAAAAGAAAGTGGCTATAAAACTGTCACTGCGACAAGTGTTTCAATAACATTTTTCTCAAGTTTCAAAAAAATAGTTAATAAAAATGGCGCGAACAAAAACAATAATAATGATTTCGTACTTTGCTGTTAATTAAACTCACAAAATGCATATATTTTAAATTTTGTGAATTTTTCCAAAGAAAGGAAGACAAAACAACAATACTGTTCAACAAAGTTTGACACAAAAAAGTGCACACTAGTTATGTCGCGCTTTATCACTGACATACATGAAACGGCGAACATTTTATCACGTTTTCCATCAATGCCCTATTCTCCAATTGCTTGACGTATGCAATTTCTTAAAGATTATGTACAACGTTTCTAATAACTACTGAGCGCCAATCGCTGTAATTTTATCCTCAAGGCGAAAGACAAACATGTAAGAAAGCATTGCCTTGGTTCTTTCAACATTACTTTAAACTTAGCTCTTTGTAGGACTTTGAATTGGAAAAAAAAATCTAAAACAAACTTTAGATGTTCAAAGAAATATGACGATCTTCACCTGTCTCGTGCACTTTGGCATTTGCAGATGTCTTTGAGTGTATTCAGATATTTGTAGAGAAGTATTTCACTCACAAGTTACGTAAGTTTGAAGTACATCACTTGTGTTTGATACAGCTCTGACAAAGAGCTTGAAAGTTTACAAAAGTTGGATTACTGAAATGTTTAGCAACAATAGAGTTGTTAGAAAGATAAAGAACAGAACAGTATAACTGTTACCCAAAGTTTCTGTTTTGGGACCCAGAAATAACTTAAAATTTGACACCAGTATACGATTGATATCATTATTTATTTCTTATGACTGTTGTAAGATGATCTGATGTTTATTTTTTAGATTTCGTCTAACTGTTTATTGATTGGGAAAATATAAACAAAATAACTGTTTTTATACAATTAAGAGTCACAAAATTTGTAATATTTCGAGGTAAAATATCAATAAAATGTAAATTCTAGCAACTGTTAAAGAAAAACATTCCAAAAAAATGATATAACATTGAATATAAGTGTCAATCAGTTGTGTGTAACTTCTTGTTATTTATTATATTAATGAAAGAAGTGTTACGATCGAACACCAAATAGAAATAAATGGCAATGAAAATTTTTTTCCTAACGTTTTGATGACCGTACAACTTACCTTCAAAAAAAGGAAATAACCTTAAACTAAAGTACTTTAATTTCCCTGATGAAGATAAATTGTCATCTTATGACTTAGCTATAAAGCTAAGGTTTTGGTACCCGTAGTGGGCTTACCATAGAAAGCCCATTATGTAATTTTGGGCTTAACAGCACAGATGAACTGTACCATTACTGAGACTTCGAAATTGAAAAAAAGAATTACTGGATAAGTTAGTACAGATATAAATATTTATCTATATAAAACGTTTACTTAACCATACGTATATACAATATGGATTAAAATAACCTTTCATTGTGATATAACAGTACATTTTCATAAATCTTAGAATCGTGAGAGTTATGTACAATTAGCCACTTTTATCTTGCGTGTGTGATAAAAGTGAAAATGAACAAATTACTTATAACTTGTATCATTATATCTTACAAGCTTCCTCTGCTATCACCACATACAATGTATAATATTAATTCCTTGTTTTGTATAAATAAGTCACAATGTTGGTTTCTTAAAATTCATGATAAGTCCTTCCGATAAATTCGATTTGTATTATAATTTGCGTTCCCCGCTGGTATAGCGGTAAGTCTACGGATTTACAACGCTAAAGTCAGGGGGTTCTATTCCCCTCGATGGATTGAGCAGATATGGCTTTGCTGTGATAAAACACATAAACACACATTATAATTTGACGTGATATTCTTATTAGAATCATGTAAGATAACAAGAAGGTAAAGGATGTGAAATGTATATTCACGTGACCTAGATACCCACAGATTTCCAGCCCTAGGTAACAACTGGGCGAGAATCTCGACCTGTCAAGTTTTGGGCACGGTTCTGGCTTATTTCTAACAGAAACAATAGGGACAGTCTGAACTGATGCCATCTATAACAGCTACACCTTTACAGCTATGTTTGAAATGCGGGAAGATCAAAAAAGTATTCCTACTTTAACGAAAATTTAAGAAATAGTAGAATTTATGACCCACCACGATAATAGTATAATCATATACTCTAACCTTAAGAGCTGCAATATATAAAAATATATTCATATAAGATAGAAGGATGGCCCTTAGTGGTCCATTGAACACAAATTCTGAAAATCCCAGGTGCACTTCGTGGTAGATTCTTTTCTCGTTATGGAAGAGAACCTCCAATAATTTGCTGTCACGTGACCGCGCAAGCTTGCGTTCAGCAGGTCTATTAATAACTCATATTTTCAATTTTTTCTGTCTACGTCTTAAAGTTTTGTTCTACTTCCTAATTTTCCATAAAGCTCATAGTATCATATCACATTAATTTATTATATAAAAAGTGCCACATTACATTAATTTGTTATGACAAATATGTTACATATACTATATTATACTACATTAATTTAATAAACAAAACGTGTCATGTTACTTTAATTTTCTTTACGATAAAAATGAGCTTACATATTCACGACATGCTGCTCACGAACTTAAATTTATTCAAATTTTAAACTGCTGTGTATTATATACTATGACGTATACAACATTACAAGTTCAATAGAAGCTGAAAAACTGACTTCTAATGGCTAGAAAGGAATCGCAACTGTACGGCTTAAGTTAAATTGAACAATTAGTATTGTAAAAACAGAGAATCATTCACGGGTTATTGGAATTTGGATCACCTACACATGATTTTGTGTTGGTTGAAATGGATTTCCTTAATCTTTCGTCAGCCCTGTTGTACTGCTAACCCTTAAATCAAGAGAATATATTCAACAGTTTGGCTGTTTAATGTTTGTTATAGTATATGTCAGCAAAGTGATAAATGATGATCCAATAATTCACAGAATGATATCAAAACTGTGCAATTTAAGTTAAACAGTTTGTATATTAGTAATCAATGAACATTTTGGGCCTGGCAAGACCAAGCGCGTAAGGCGTGCGACTCTTAATCCGAGGGTCGCGAGTTCGCGCCCGCGTCGCACCAAACATGCTCGCCCTCCCAGCCGTGGGGGCGTTATAATGTTACAGTCAATCCCACTATTCGTTGGTAAAAGAGTATCCCAAGAGTTGGAGGTGGGTGGTGATGACTAGCTACCTTTCCTCTGGTCTAAAACTGCGAAATTAGGGACGGCTAGCACAGATTTCCCTCGAGTAGCTTTGTGCGAAATTCAAAGCAAACAAACAAAACAAATGAACATTTTGTAGATTGTGCCTAAACAAACAAAGATAATGGATCATATTTTGTGCAGTTACATAACTGTTTATTTGTGTCGTCCTGGAAAAATCATTTACTATTTCAGTTTGTTTGCTTGTTTTCGAAATTCGCACAAAGCTACACGAAGGCTATTTGCACTAGCCGTCCCTAATTTAGCAGTGTAAGACTAGGGGGAAGGCAACTAGTCATCGTCACCACCGCCAACTCTTGGGCTACTTTTTTTATCAACGAATAGTGGGATTAACCGTCACATTATAACGCCCCCATGGCTGAAACGGCGAGTATGTTTAGAGTGATGGAGATTCAAACCCGTGACCCTTGGATTACGAGTTGATGTGGTTAACCTGGTCATCCCGGGCCACACTCAAAAAAGAAATTACTATCCTTTATGTTTTTAATAGTTTACAATCAGTAGACAATAAGAAGCGTCCACCGATGTGGAAAATACAGCATAAAATAAGTTTGTATTCTCTACTTACTCACCAACCTTTAGTAAAGTCGGTCTAATAGCTTCCGTTGTGATTAAGTACCAAATACTTTACATGATTGTCATATATTACTTTTTAACTGACTTTAAATAAGATATTTGAATAAAGTTTGTATAAATGTTTCCTAAACTTCAACAATGAATAAAAACAACAACGAAGTCATGGTAATCGAGCCACCTCTATGCTGTGTGGGTAGTGTGGTTTGAAGCTACACGAGGGCTATCTGTGCTAGCCGTTCTTAATTTAGCAGTTTAAGACTAGAGGGAAGGCAGCTAGTCATTACCACCCACCGCCAATTCTCGGGCTACTCTTTCATTAACAAATAGTGGGATTGACCATCACATTATAACCCCCCACGGCTGAAATGGTAAGTATGTTTAGTGTGGTGGGGATTCGAACCCGCGACCCTCGGATTGCGAGTCGAGCGCCTTAATCACCTGGCCATGCCAGGCTCAATACACAGTAACCTGTATCACAAAAACTGTTTATGTTTCACCCTGAAGTTGAGACGAGAACTACCAGAGCTTTTGCATTACAATATGAAATTTATGGAAGTTTACAGGTTATCAGTTAAACAATGTATGCTGAAAAAATGCGTTATTTTTTGTGTGATACGTAATAATTATATGTGTTTGGAGAGTAAGTGACGTGTATCCATGTTATTCTTGTTTCTTTGATCCTAAATACAGCTATAGATCCAATATATCAAGTAAACAGCGTCAACTCTACACTCAATAGATATATATATTAAGAGAGAGAAAAAGATGTTTTGTGAGTGGGTTGCTGGGTAGATAGAAAGATGGTGAGCAATATAATTTGAAATTCACTCTCTTTCTTCACATTTGTGACAATGTTCTAATTTTTTTGCTCTAATGATTTGCAGGTCAGTATGAATCTTAAAAAATGTAACACAGTACACATACCAGTTCATGTCTCTGTACTTTCTTTGTGTTCCACCAAGCTAAGGATTACTAAAAACAAACGTAATCTTTCCAGAGTAACTAGCGATGAGATCCACCAAAATTTCCAATCAGAAACTTGCTCTAGTGGAAGTATATATACAGATGTAGTCGATGTAAATATAAGTGTGTGTGTGTGGATACATCCTATGTCAAAGCATCGTTACAATATTTAATAGTGATTAATTTCCTGATGGGTGGATGAACAGACTCATGTTTATATCACAAGATAATTGTAGAATTGAAACTTAAAAAGCAAAGTTACACACTATTTACCTCACCTATGCACGTGCTGTACCTCGTGCATTTTGAGCAACAGTTACACTCGTTCATTGGTGAGGCATTGTTATGTAGTCAGTAAAATTAATGAAATAAAAACCTCTTGTACATTTCTGTGACTTCATAACCACTTGAGCAAATACAGTTAAACCAACATACAACTTAAATGTATTTTTAACAAGAAAGTTAATGTTTGCAGAACACTCATATTGTCTCACTATCTTCACCCCGCAAAAAGAAACATTTCAGTTACAAGCGAAAAACATGATATATAAGTATTGAACGGATTTATAAAACATTTGATAGACATTCTTTTCGAGTCGTCTTCTTCTTTCTAAACAGTTATATAATTCGTATGTGAAAAACATGATATATAAGTATTGAACGGATTTATAAGACATTTGATAGACATTCTTTTCGAGTCGCCTTCCTCTTTCTAAACAGTTATATGGTTTGGATGTAAAAAATATGATATATAAGTATTGAACGGATTTACATGAAATTTGATAGACATTCTTTTTCAAGCTCCTTTTAAAACACTGGAGTGGTTGAGGATTTGGTTTTGAATGTCGGAACTCCTCATGTGGAAAAAAAGCAAATGTGTTAAAGCATTCAGTGAGGGTACATCTTCTCTGATTGAATAACAACAATGTAAAGACCATCCAAAATTGTACTGTAAAACTATTTTCTAGTTTTCTGAACACAGTATTTCAAGACAAATGAAACGCCCAATGTGAGCATATCGTTTCTGAGTGGATGACATCATGAGGTGTTAAACAGTAACCACACCGTAGTTTAACACAATGTTCCTTAATTAAATTAGGAAAAGTTATATCCAAAGTAAAGACCTTTTATCAAATATTTCTCATATACTCTATCTAAAATATACTCGAAAGATTAACAAGGGAGGGAATCTTCAGTTGCCGCGGCACTTGAAATTCTTTTAGGCAGGATTAGAATAAATTAACCCGTGAGGCCTTGTTTTCCCTTTCATTAGCTATGTTTCTATACGAATACCAGATTAGATTTTATTTTTCATCAGGATCTCTACAGCTTATCTTCAAATTTAAATTATTTTCAGGCAAGATTAGAGTAAAGTAAACTCCGAGACCTTGGGCGTGATCAAATAAATTAATCGAAGAAGTTTGACCTTCTGAGTCCACACTCTAATTAGATCTCAAATCGGTCAAGGTATGACGGAACAATAAGTTAAAATTTTGTAACTTGAAAAACTCAGAGTCATTCTATGAGTCGCTACGAAAACAATTGTCTTCAAAATATCCTGATAATTTTCTTCAGTCATCACACGTAGAGCGTTAACACATTTCATAGTTAATGTTATGGACTGAAATCTAATAAATATTAAAATCACTAACCCTAATGTCAAGGCGGGAAATTTTAAAAATAATTCTTTCCCAACCATAGACAACAGTTGAGTGAACCAACACATTTTATAGTTAATGTTATGGACAGAAATCTAATAAATATTAAAACCACTAACCCCAATGTCAAGGTGGGAAATTTTAAAAATAATTCTTTCCCAACAGTAGACAACAGTTGAGTGAACCAACACATTTCATAGTTAATTTTATGGACTGAAATCTAATAAATATTAAAACCACTAACCCCAATGTCAAGGTGGGAAATTTTAAAAATAATTCTTTCCCAACAGTAGACAACAGTTGAGTGAACCAACACATTTCATAGTTAATTTTATGGACTGAAATCTAATAAATATTAAAACCACTAACCCCAATGTCAAGGTGGGAAATTTTAAAAATAATTCTTTCCCAACAGTAGACAACAGTTGAGTGAACCAACACATTTCATAGTTAATTTTATGGACTGAAATCTAATAAATATTAAAACCACTAACCCCAATGTCAAGGTGGGAAATTTTAAAAATAATTCTTTCCCAACAGTAGACAACAGTTGAGTGAACCAACACATTTCATAGTTAATTTTATGGACTGAAATCTAATAAATATTAAAATCACTAACCCTAATGTCAAGGTGGGAAATTTTAAAAATAATTCTTTCCCAACAGTAGACAAGAGTTGAGTGAACCAAGGCCTGCCAGCGTAGAAATATAACCGTGAATATTTTCATAAAATCATTTATGTCAAGCGTTTTTTCCCAATTGACAAGTCATAACAAGTGCTCCAAAATAAGTGTTTTTTTCTCCTTTATGGAAATGTAAATAGTGGCAAATATTCCACCCCAGTGTTGAGTTGCTAATAATGAATGAATGATTAGCTCCTGTAATCACGTGTCAATAATAATAAATGTTCTACCAGTGTGGTGAGATGTTAATATTGATAAACGTTTAGCCCCTGTTTCGAGTTCTTCATAATAATATCTAACAGTGAAGTGTTAAGAATAATAAATATTATGCCTCTGTGAGGAGGTGATAGTGTTCATAAAGTAGGATACTAGTTCTTATTATAGAACAGGAAAAAACAAGTGTGTAATCCATTTATATGACGTATTCAAAATCATCTACATAAACCCGATAAATATGTATAAGGCCTAAATTTGTGATGCACATAGCTATATAAAACTACATTTTACTGAATAAATTCAACGTATCCATGTTACGTGAAAAGATTCTTTGTGTAAACCAACGGCATAAATTGGTGATCATTGTATATCTAAAGCACAGATATCACAACAAATGATACTATGTATATTTTAGGTATAAACGCGTTTAGATATTAAGATAGTCAAGTAAAAGAAACAATATCGTGATAAGATGCCTACAGTATTAACTTTCGTTAATTCACTTAAGACTAAACTGAACTACATTCAATTAGAAAACTCCATTAATGTTGTGTTTAATTGCACCACTTTTTCTCTTTTTAAATTTGAAACTAAGAGCTGAAAACAGAAACTGGGAAGTAGAGTAGGTGTGTCAGAAACTGTAACTATTAACTTTATTATTAAATCATTCGGGACTTGTGTTCTGAAAAATAAAGCTTGCTCTAACTAGAAATCTGCTTTATTCATTAATGTACAAATTATATATAATTTTTTTCTACTCAGTACAAGCATCAGTACTTTACTGATGAAAGGGTGACCTTGCACGATATAGGTGGTTTTGTAATATAAAGAAGATCCTGAGAAAAAAATCGATAAAAACTTCTATGAGTGTATTTAATTGTATTTTACCAAAACGACTTAGTCACTTTTTATTAGTGCAGCATTTCTATTATTTATCATTCGAGACATTTGTGGTTCTAGTAAGTTCAACTAAATAATACAATAGCTACCTCTCTGAATTATGTCTCTCCATGTAATTAGAAAGTTTTGAGCACACAGAAAGATCGCGCAAGTTGTTGTTTTTTTCAACCTGAAATATTAAAAAGAAAAAAATGAATTGCTAAAACTCTATTCGATAAAATCGTCTTGGTGTTTTGTTTTTCAAATGCGAATCCCCAATATATATGTAGTGCATACAATAAGTTCATACGCCATTACAAATGTGAATTTGATGTTTCCATTATTTATTAGAATTTCATGTTTTTAGTGCAAGTTCATTTTTTCCGAACTTGTGAGAAATTTACGTTTCTATCATATATTTATATGGAAAAGTAATCCGAGATTACACATACCTTTCGAAAATAAGGTAGTAGTGCACATGTATTATACGCCAATTATGCATCACTCTAGTGCATTTCTATTACGCACCCTCTGTCGTACTCTGTTCCTTCATTGACTTTTATTGAGCTTACTACATCAGAGGATAATAACGATTATTGTTTTTGGAGCTCGGTAATGATGTAAAGGGGAACTCCTAATGACAGACTGAAATAAGAGCAGACCAACTTATCGTAGTAAAGTGGAACCATTAGTGAAGTGGTACCCATTACTGGCAATAGTCACTACCACAAATAACTTATCATACATGAGCATTATGTTCCTTTCAGTCTCTGGTACTGTATATAAGTTACGTGGATTAGCGTGCATGTGTGAAGAAACATATAAGAAATTTGTGTTTAATCTCTACCTTCTGATCACGAAGTCCCGAAACGTTTAGTTCTTAGCGTTTGTGGAAATACAATAATTTGTTTTCTACAATTCTATAAGGATTGTTTTAAGCGTGTTATTGAAGAAACAAAATTCAGAACTGAAAAAGGTTAAGTTGTAAGTTATAGAAATTTTTTCCTATGACTTCAAAAAAGAACCAAAAAATTAAATAATGACTTTGTAATTTTCTAAATCTTAAAGTCTCAGTACATATTACGTTTCAACATTATAGGAAATGATGAAAGGCATACATTGGACTATACCTCTGGGTTTGGTACATGTATTTAACTTTGTTTGTTTAAACTTCGTGCAAAGTTACACGAGGACTATCTGCACTATCCGTTCCTAATTTAGCAGTGTAAGACTGGAGGAAATGCAGTTAGTCATTATCAACCACCGCCAACGAATAACGAAATTGACCGTCACATTATAACGCCCCAAGGCTGAAAGAGCACATTTAGTGTGACGGGGATTCGAACGGGCGTCGTAATCACCTGGCCACGCCAAGCTAAAACTTATAGTTAGTACGTCTAAAGAAAAGCTTTTTCAACACCGCTCGACTCCCAAAGATCATTTGATAAATCTAAATGATGAAATGAAATATGTAGAGAGAAAACACCACAACGTAATATTGTTAACCACCAGTTTAACCGATTTTCTTAAGCTCAGCTGTTTTTAGTTCGGTTTTTGTTATGATCGTATTATGTGCTTCTCCTTAAGGGGCTCAACCCTCGAAACGTCTTTGTGTAACCTCACTTGGCATGACAAATTGCAATATCTGATTCTAAAGGAAACTGCTAATGCTAACTTGTGATTGTTTGTTTTGGAATTTCGCACAAAGCTACTCGAGGGCTATCTGTGCTAGCCGTCCCTAATTTAGCAGTGTAAGACTAGAGGGAAGGCAGCTAGTCATCACCACCCACCGCCACTCTTGGGCTACTCTTTTACCAACGAATAGTGAGATTGACCGTAACATTATACACCCCCACGGCTGGGAGGGCGAGCATGTTTAGAGCGACGCGGGCGCGAACCCGCGACCCTCGGATTACGAGTCGCACGCCTTACGCGCTCGGCCATGCCAGGCCTGCTAACTTGTGATATCGAATAAAAATATACACTTTAAAGTGTGTTTAGAGTCCATATGTGTGTTATACGGGTGTTGGACATTTAATATAAAGCTTCATAATTTTTGGTTCCCCCGGTGTGTGAGCGGTAAGTTTAATGGTTTATAATACAAAAGAACGAACCCATAATTTGTGGAAGTACTTGATAATGTTCATTTACCACTTGCTAATTATTAACAGCTGCACTGATCACTTGGTATTCTTTTTTTTTTACTGCTGGTTTTTTTCCATCTGATGAGTAATTCCAAGATATAGGAATAACTACGTCTAAACCATATTGTTTTTGACGTAAATGTTTAATCCACATGTTGTATATTAAATGCTAAATTATCCCTTGTGCTAAAATATCAAATACGAAAAATACCAAAATATCCTTTTAGCTAAAATATGTTTCAAATGATGCTTTTGACTTTATTTGGTGTGTCATAAATGACCAAAATGGATCAGCAGCTATCTACACTTCACGTTATATTTGTACAATTAGAGCATAAGGTCAAATATTGCAACCGAGTAATTTAAACTTGGCGTGTCGTCGAAGACTAACAATATGGAAATTCAATACAGAAGTAAAAAAGAAGTTCACTCACCACATAAACACACAATGAAACATATTCTTAAAAGTTAAAACACGTTAAATCATACGTGTAAATCAAGTGAAGTATGTTCTCAAGCACACCATTACTAGATCTGTAGTTTCTGCCTTTCAACATAAATTTTCAATGAATAAGCTGGTTACTTGAACACCAAGTACCGTTAAATTATCCAAATTACCTTGGGAATTTGTTTGTTTGCTTTTAAACCTCGCTCAAAGCTACACGTAGGCTATCTGCGCTAGACGTTTTTAATTTAGCAGTGAAAGACCAGAGTAAATGCAACTGTCATGCGCAAATAGCTTTTATGTAGATGTGCTTCAACATTCTGAACAACATGAAACGATAAAATATTTATTAACAATCTGTTGCAAACTTGGCGCAACACTAATGTTTAGCCTTTCAGAGTCACAAATTAGTCATAATCTTATAAAATATATTTACAACGATACTCGGATTTTGTCTGTCCTGAAAATGCGGGCATCTTGCTATCTATATGCGCATGTATTTGCTTCATTTCAACGAGTGTGAACATAATATTGATGTAAATATACTTTAGTAGGCATTTTTGTAGTGACGTTGGATTCCACGACAACAATACTCGCTGAACAGCTGAATATATTGGAATATTTGTTAAAAATTGTCGAACTGTCTTGCCTGTGCTTTAACTTCTGCCTCTGCTTATCACGTTCTTCAGTCACATACGCGTAATTTTTGTCACTTTACTTTTAATTAATTTTTCGCGAGAGGTAAGAGAAGGATTTTCGAATCCCCAAGTTCCCATTGATTTTTTGTTCATGGGCTTTTTAAAACACTCTTTCTCAAAATGTCCCCTATGCACCTTTAAAATGGTGAACTATACAGCAGTGTATCAAAACTTTATCCAAGTTTTAAAAAGATTTAACATTAGGCCGTAAAATAACAAGATAAATTTATTAATTGATAGTATTAAGTACAGTGAAGTTTAGCCCTAACTAAACGGAACAAAAAAATGTATACTGGTTACAATGTTTCTTTTACCTATATCGAATAAAAGCCATACTCAGCAAAGACTGAACTAATTTCAGACCAAAGACAAATGGTCTTGCAAATATCATTGTCTTCGATTTAGAATTATTTTGTATTATTCTAGTAGTACTGCACGTAAAGAAGTATTATTCCAATAAAGATACTAATTTGTTCGCGTATGGTTTGCTGATTTCTGTTAGCGAAAGAGATAAATAATACACTGTAAACTATTTTTATTACAGCTTCAGTTATCGGCATTTACATTATTTATGTTAATTTCTGTTCAAAAGTATCACTCATATTGCTCGTATTACAAGAGAGATTACAAGTTTTGGTATAGTCCAAGAGACAAGGTTTTTGAGGTCATAACATCCTAATAGAAAAACGTAGCTATTAGATATATCGAGCGTTCGATTCGTAGTCCGAGGGTCGCGGGTTCGAATCCCTGTTGCATCAAACATGCTCGCCCTTTCAGCCTTGGGGCGTTATAATGTAACGGTCAATTCCACTGTTCGTTGGTAAAAGAATAGCCCAAGAGTTGGCGGTGAGTGGTGAGTCCCTCTGGTCTTACACTGCTAAATTAGGGACGAATAGCTCAGATAGCCCTCGAGTAGTTTTGCGCGAAATTCAAAACAAACAAAAGATACATCGATATAAGATTCACTGTCTTTGTGTTACGTAACTCCTCCTGAAAGAATACTTGTAGCGAATTCTAAGTAGTACTAAACGAATTGTTTCGGTTCCGAGGTTTGCACAAAGGTAAAATTGTTCACCCCACTTTTTGAGAATTCGAAGATTTCCCGAAAACCTTTCCTTTAAAAACGTTTGGACTCACCAAAATAGTAGTTGAAGCAAATTTCGTAAAGGAGTAACGAACGGTAATTATTAGGCCTATTTATACACGTACTCTTTTGCAAAGCTTTGCCAAATTTGATTATGAAACCTGTAAATATGAGCCACGGGCCCAAGGTTTCATTAATGTAACATGATTTTGAAGAAACTTGGTTTTTCAGAGTCCCGAATGCATGCATATGCATGTGTATGTATGCCTTTGTGATTTTCAACATAAGGAAAGGTAATAGCAAATAGTTTTGTCCTCTAAAGTTTTGCTAAAAAAGTACATTGACCATTTCTTCATATTTTCTCTCAAATATCTCAGACTTCAAACATAACTGAAGTTCTCAAAAGTTGCAGCCAAAATAAGATAATGTGTATGTTATAGGAAAGTGTGAAAAGATGTGTATTATCATATCTCAAGTGAATATGTTAAACCTGATAAACATTAACCAGCTACACAAAGTACACATCACTAACTCCGAAGACTTCTAATGCTAAAAACTCGTTTTCGATATACATGGTTGATACATACATCAGCATCGAGGCATTAGCCGAGTTTTGTCGAGTAATCGAATATTGAGATGTGAATATTTCGCTTAGAGTGCTCCCCCAGTCGGAAAGTAAAAAAAAAGGCAATTTCAACACTCGGCACACTCGTCTCGTGGTAATTTTTTATGAAAGTTTTAAAATGTAATCGATTTCTGTTTTGTTTTAAAATTTTTGTTATTCACAAAGAAACAAAACTAACAAGTCTGATACAGTAATCAGTAAGTCAGGCCTGTAAAATTAGTTCTTTGTCTTTGGATTTCGCAAAAAGCTACAAGAGGGCTATCTGCGCTAGCCGTCCCTAATTTAGCAGGGTACGCAGCTAGTCATCACCACCTACCGCCAACTCTTGGGTTACTCTTTTATGAACGAATAGTGGGATTGACGGTCAATTATAACGACCCTACGGCTCAAAGAGCGTGCATGTTTGGTGTGAAGGGGATGCGAACGAGCGACCCTCAGCTTACGAGTCGAGTGCCTTAACCACTTAATGGCCATACCGAGCCATTAGGTTTTTATCAGACGTTTTTATTTATTGTATATGACTATTCAGAACAACTGTTATCAAGTTGAAATCTTCATAAAGCCTTATTCTTTTATCATTACCATTTTAGTGTTGACACATAAATTTTATTTATTTTTATTTTCCTATTTTGACCCAAAAGTTAGCATCAGATGTAAAGTAGTGTTGAATTTGTAATCTAAGAGGACCTTTTGCACACATAGATTACACTGTTAGATCAGAGACACTTACTGTTAGGTTTTGCTGTCCCAAATCTGTAATTTGCTTTACTGTACGTCTTCCTTCCCTATCTTCCGTTAAGCGTTAGGTGAAGATACAGTCGTCATTTCAAAACAAGGTGAAAAGTCTGAATCGCTCAAAGCTGTGCTTATTTACAGCCCTAGTCATTCCATTAATCCATCTCTTCCTGGCTCGCCATCTTATTTTAAATCCTATTATTTTCATTCTATATGCTCGTGCCATTAGTTGGTGGGACTGATTTCTTACAACATGGCCAAATCACTAAATTATTTGCTTTTTGATGTATTCGTTGAATGGGGTTTTTCCAACCATTTCTCTAAATTTAAGAATTCTTACCTGATCTCTTCTAGTTATAAAAGCTTGCAAACGTTTTATTCTTTTCTTGTTCAAGATAGTTTACTAATTAACATTTGTAATGTGCATTTAAAATAAACCTCATGTGAACAGACGGCCTTAATTTTTTTTTCTAATACTAAGCTCAACATGTTAAATGAAACCAGATACAGAACATTGAGTACGATATACGAAAACGATTTTGAATGTGCAAATCATCAAGTCACGTGACAACCACAGTTAATATAAAGTCGTAATGGAATGTATAAGAGATACATTTTGATATTGTTTGATGTTTGGTGGTGTGAAGCAACAGGAAAATTTTCACTTTTGAAAAGAACATGTAACAGCTCTCTTCGATGCAACATGTTCATACACTCAAATCACAAAGAAGTTTTCGGAATATGGGTTTATAAATTTCAAGGTTGTCTCATAAAACAAAGAGAGAGGTATTGTAAAACAAAGAAACAGCCTGAGACTTCAGAACCATCCACAAGGAGACCTGGAATGAGTCGTCCCCTAGCTGTGGAAAGCAGAATGCAGTATTTTGTGACAGGGATAACAGGTGGAAATCCATGAACACAAAGATCAGTAACAAACGCCACGTGTCTCAGGTAATAGTACATCAAAATAATCGAGGATGACCTCCCGTTTGAAAAGCGACGTAAGTCACGTGTACACTATATGCTTCCACGGCATGTAGTGTACACGTGACTTGCGTCGTGTTACTTCATACAAAGATGTTTTGATCAAATAAAGAAACGCACCTTTGTCCCAATACACTCAGTGGAATAAAGAAGCCATAGAGAGAATTGATGTGTTTGGATATGAAATTTTTACGTTGATGCCTTTTGTAATGGAAACTACGCTGCGGCTCTATTCTCAAAATGCACGATCGTCAGATAGAGTACGATCGGACTTTATGTCACGAACTGTAACAAAGTGGTGAAACTCCAGAATCATTTAAGTACAACGTACTCAACCTTTGCGCAACTGAAAATAGCTATTTATATCTTGTAATAAGTTAAGATATATCAAACCTTAAAAATCTTAACGAAGACATAATAATATAAATTTCATCATACGTAATTTTATAGTAAGATAGAGAGAAAACTTTCAAAACAGTGATGTGTATTTCGATTTGAAAGTTTCAGTTCAAATTCAAAAAGAAAATAAAAAATTTGCAGGTTATTAATGATATCCAATCATCTCTTCCTGTCAACTTATAATAATAATAGTAATTATTAACGTAATAAATACTTTTTAATCGAGGAAGCATACAACCATATGTGTGATAATTTGATGACAAATCACGTCATGATTGCTAATTATTATTAACACATTTCACTCTGGACAACGAGCACGTCAATAATTTTTAAATTAAAATACACTGCATTAAGAGATTGTTTCATACACTCATTGCATGGAGGACCTCATCAATCAAATAAAATTTAATACTCATTGAACGAGATATCTCATCGATCAGTTTACAATAAATAAAATGAAATTTAAATATCACATATTCACCATACGTGAAGTCATGACATTCAATCTGTTTAACTTTCACTTTTATCGTTGAAAAGTCTTTCCATCAATAATACAGTATTTTATATTACTTAATTTCAATTTGACCAGTATTGCTTTACACTTCTAGATTTAACCAGTAAAACTTTATATTTCGTTATTTATGAAATGATTACGTGAAATTAATATTATATTAGAAATATAGTGAAAATAGGTTTTTATTTGTCTTTCTTTGTTTATGTTTATGTATTTTTATATATGTCATACTGATGATTCTGTATAGGTAAGTAAATGAATAACTCATTCCGAATAAACGGTGCCTTAAGAAGGTTTTTGTTTGTTTGTTTTTGAATTTTGCACAAAGCTACTCGAGGGCTATCTGTGCTAGCCGTCCCTAATTTAGCAGTGTATGACTAGAGGGAAGGCAATTAGTCATCACCACCCACCGCCAACTCTTGGGCTACTCTTTTACCAACGAATAGTGGAATTGATCGTAACTTTATAATACCCCCACGGCTGGGAGGGAGAGCATGTTTGGCGCGACGCGGATGCGAACCCGTGACCCTCAGATTACGAGTCGCACGTCTTAACGCGCTTGGCCATGCCAGGCCAAAGCCTTTAGAAGGCGTATCCCACAAGACATCATATACTAAATTAAGTAAACAATACGATAAGTAAACAGAATAAAACTCACATACAGAAAAAATGAAATGTTCTTTCATAAAACTTCTGTGACAAACACGAGCTTAACCGATTTAACCAAATATTTAAACAACTTGACACTGCTCATGGATCGATAAACGAAAAAGGGTACATATTTTAATTCTATTTTTTATTTTGTATCGGATTTTGTTTTCTTACTTTCTTAAATATTCTGTCAGTTTTGTTTTTGTTGTTTATTTTACAAACTTAATTTAATAGAGTTGTAAGTTATGAGAACCATTTTATGAGGAAAGAAAAACAAATTATGTTAGGTTTTTTTTAAAGTTTTTTCTTAAGCATAGGAATTCGCCAATTTGAAATAAATTTTGTTTCATAAGTCATAACATTACATACTGGACTGAATTATTTTACACTACATTACTTTTAGATGTCTGTCAGGTAAAACATTTGGTGGTTACACACGTTTATTATAACTTACGTGTTTCTTCTCAGTGTAACTTTATATATCTATTCAGACACCTCCATACCGTTCTGTAAAGTAAAGAAAATAAAACTGTAAAACAATCAGCCTTCTAATTTTAGCACTTGGGTTTTCGTCACTTATTAAGACTATCTCTTATGTCTGAAGTAATTCAAATAAACTTACAATATTCTTTTCTCATTTTTCTATCTTAATTTATTTTACACAAAACTACACAATATTACACACATGTGTTACATCCGTCGAAACCCGAAATTTAACATGAATACTTTTTTTTACCCTTTTGTGGTTTTATCTGGTTTAATTTCAATAGCATTGAAACAGACACTTGAAAAGACATGTTGATAATAATGTATAATGTGTACGTTACAGGATAGGGAAAAGGCTACTTTAGAGTTGGTATACTTGGTATTTTAGGGCTATAACAAAAGGACGAAGACGATTGGAACCAATTTCATTTATTGTTAGTTTCATAGTAATAGCTAAAACTTAAACTATGTTCCAACGAAAAAAACTCGACCGGCAATTTTGTTCTACACTTATACATATACATATATATATAGAGAGAGATAACTTGTGTAATTATAATTTTCGTAAACTGTTTAAGCTTAGAAATTAAAATACTGTGAAAGACCACCGTGAATGGTTTGAAGCATTAATTAAATGTTACAAGAACTGGAAGCTAAGAGTGTGTATGTTCTTCTTATAGCAAAGCCACATCGAGCAATCTCCTGTGTCCACCTAGGGGAATCAAACCCCTGATTTCAACGTTGTAAATCCGAAGACTTATTGGGGGACCTGAAAAGTAAGAGCATCCTAACATTTCATCAGTACACCTTAGATAGAAAACTTTTATTTATGTGAGCTGAATTATTGTTTTCATGTTTCTTCCACATTAACTGTCAATCCAGTTTTAACTTGTTGAAAATGATTTTGTTCAATCCCTAAACTTTGGATTCTACAAGTGAGCTTAATTCTTTTCATTGAAGGTGAGAACAGAAGGGTATTTGATAATCCAAATGACACGTGACTTATGACATTTTGATTCCTGGAGATTAAAAACGTGAAGCTAGGATTTGTTCTCGGGAGCACAATAACTCTAGTGTACCAATAGCTAAGAATATATATTAACAGACCATACTTTTCCTTTTATTAATATTATTATTGTTCTCTAATAATAAAATCCCCCAAGCAATTTTTTGTAACTCATTCATTACGTATTTTAATGATCTTTGGTAGCTGTTGTATTATGATCTTCTCTGATCCAGAAGTAGCTATGGTCCACGAAATGAAACTGATAAGTTAAGCTGTAGTGAATAGCTTATTAAAACAGCCAGGTTTATGATAAGCCACGCTTTATGAGATGGTGACATAAAAATTGTAAAAGGTGGTGTTTATGTTACAACTGTAAGTTATGTTAAAATTAATGATCCTTGTTTTATAGAGACGTCCGTTCAGGTACAGCTAGAAATACAATGGCCACACCTAATGGTCATTTGCCAACAAGATGGCAAAAAGTTGATTCAATTCGGCAGCTGAATCAAATAATCATAAATATGCGTATGCAAAACATGTGACATGCAAATAATCAAACTGTTTGACTACTTATTCGTATTAATACAAATAACTAAACCTGAGATCAAAAAGCCATAAGAACTCTTCTTTAATTTATTTAAAACTTAAAGTAAATACCTAAACTTTCAATGATATAAAAGATGTTTGAAGTGTTGTAAAACATCGATGTTTTTAGCGTTTTGTGATTTGCTATGTTCTAAACAATGTTTAATAAACCGCTAATATTCGGATTGTAACTTAGAGAAGTTAAACAGTTTCGCTAAGATTCGATGTTGCGTGTGTGTTTTATTTATAGCAAAGTCACATCAAGTTATCCGCTGAGTCAACCGAAGATTCGATGTTTATTTTCACTGTTCTGATACCAGTTCTTCTGAAGGCCAGGCTTTAACGGTGTGAATAACTCTGTTTGAAATAAAAAAATGTTTATTATTGAAATAATATTGGCCTAGATGTTAGTATGGTATTAATAACAACTGTTCTTAAAGATGACAATGTAGAGGTTTTGAGCAGCTATATCTCCAAGAAGAGAGTACACCAGCTGAAAGCACTGCTTTCTGACGTGACCACAAAGTTCGAACGACCGAAGCTCTCAAAGTTGGATTTGTTTGCTATCAGGTTAATAAGCCGTAAAGTTTGAAGCCGTGCAAACGTTATGCAAGAATACTCCTCTCAAAGAAATTACAAAGATGGGCATTTTGATATAAAATGATATTTTAATCCTTCAAAGATATAGCCTGCAGCTTTTCACGATAAAGATTACTTCCTACATGAATATCAATAACTCAACCAGATTGGATGTGGAGTATCAATATGTATTTGCTACTGCTACTTTCAGCCTTATGGTTTTATTTTGGTCAAGTCAATAAAATGTTGGCCAGGTGGTTAAGGCACTCGACTCGTAATCCAAGGGTCGCGGGTTCGAATCCCCGTCACACCTAACACGCACGCCCTTTCAGCCGTAGGGACGTTATAATGTTAAAACTTAATCCCACTATTCGTTACTAAAACAGTAACCCAAGAGTCGGCGGTGGGTGGTAATGGCTAGCTGCCTTCCCTCTAGTTTTACACTGTTAAATTAGGGACGGCTAGCGCAGATAGGCCTCGTGCAGCTTTGCGCGAAATTCAAAACAAACAAACAAAGCGAAGGTAGAATATTATTAATCAAATATATTTAATAAATCATGTAAAATATCTAAAATACCTAGATAACATACATATTGTAAATATATCTACGTATACTGGTTTAAATTAAAAATAACTCAACCTTCTGGAGACGACAAGGTCATTTGTGACTGTAGCCTTCATAAAAGTGTACCCTTCAACAAGACTCTGGCAAACTGTTTTTAACTATGTTAACGTACCCTTCAACAAGACTCTGGCAAACTGTTTTTAACTATGTTAACGTACCCTTCAACAAGACTCTGGCAAACTGTTTTTAACTATGTTAACGCACCCTTCAACAAGACTCTGGCAAACTGTTTTAACTATGTTAACGCACCCTTTAACAAGCCCCTGGCCAACTGTTTTCACTATGTTAACGCACCCTTTAACAAGCCCCTGGCAAACTGTTTTAACTATGTTAACGCACACTTTAACAAGACCCTGGCAAACTGTTTTCACTATATTAACGTACCCTTTAACAAGCCCCTGGCAAATGTTTTAACTATGTTAACGTACCCTTCAACAAAACCCTGGCAAACTGTTTTAACTATGTTAACGCACACTTTAACAAGACCCTGGCAAACTGTTTTAACCAAGTTAACGCACCCTTTAACAAGCTCCTGGCAAATGTTTTAACTATGTTAACGTACCCTTCAACAAAACCCTGGCAAATTGTTTTACCTACATTACCGCTAGCTTCAAAGGACAAACAAACATTATGGTTTTGTATTTACTTTATAAATAAAGATTTTTGCTCAAACATTTCGAAACTTATCCTATTTTTGAAATTACAGCATTTAAGTGTCTTTTATCTTACTCATATTTTAACATTAAAAAACTGTATCATATATTACTACGTATTAATATAACATTAGGGATTTAATTTTAACCGAATTTTTTACCTTGTCATTAGGCCCGGCATGGTCACGTGGGTTTAGGCGTGCGACTCGTAACTTGAGGGTCGCGGGTTCGAATCCCGGTCGCACCAGACATACTCGCCATTTCAGTCGTGGGGACGTTATAATGTGACGGTCAATTCAACTATTCGTTGGTAAAAGAGTAGCCCAAGAGTTGGCGGTGGGTGGTGATGACTAGCTGCCTTCCCTCTAGTCTTACACTAAATTAAGGACGGCTAGCACAGATAGCCATCATGTAGCTTTGCGCGAAATTCAAACAAACCTTGACATTTTAGTGAAATTGTTAGTAGTTCTTATGGTAGATCAAATTAATTTGATAATCCATAAATTATGGTTTCAAGTATTAATTTCTGATTACTAATGCAAGGAATAATCTCTCTCAGTTTTGGTTTTATTTTTGCTGAAAAAAAATAAAACCATTATTGCTACAAATAACTTTATATGCAAGAAAATGGATATTAAGATGTAATATTCCTTGACGTCACCTCATGCTTCTTATGCAATATTTCTCTGAGTTTTAATCTTAAATAATTAATAACATTTTAAAATTTTATCTTATATGCGTATTCGGCAAAAATTAGTGTTTGTCTTTTCAACATAGCGATATGCAAGACAACTTATCTAAATAACACCACGATTTTAAACATTTAAATATTAGTAGTTAACACTAATAATGATTTACATTACTTACATGACGTGGCATGTCAGTCTCTATAATATAATCTGAAGTAACAAATGTAATGTTATTAGTATCGCAAAACAGAACTAAACACGCGTGTAGTAAATATTTTCTTATTAAATCCTACTGAAGCTTCATGCTAATATCATGATTTAGAAAACAGTTGCTAAGTTGTACAAAATTCAAGCTTCTGTACAAATATCTAGCAACGCGAGGAGCATAACGTTTTACAGAACTTACGTTTGTTTATGAACACACATATGGCAACATAAGAGGAAAGCAAATAGTGTAAAACTTACGTTTTTTATGAAAACACATCTGACAATATGAGAAGATAAAAGCATGAGGAAACTTAAGATTTTCTGTGGACACACACGTGGAAATGTGGGAAGAAGGAAGTTCTAACCAACGTAATTCAATACGTACTGAAATGAAGTTATTTGAGTTATAGGTGAAATTAGTTTCCTTTAATTAACGACCTGCTTTGGTTTAACCAGGTTCTCACCTACCGGTCTGTACCTATCTTAGAACCGTTGGTATGAGTGTTAACACTTTTATTGATAAGTAGAGAACAACGATTCGACCTTCAAGTTACCCTGAAGATGACCTAGAAAGGTCAAAAAGTTTTCTGCTTATCAATACAAGTATTAATACCCATACCAACCGTTCTGAGATACATTTTTATTTCAAGTGGATTCCTCATCATCAAGAACTACAGTACCTGTATTTGTTCTACCTATCTTGAAGTATTGTTAGAAGACACCTAAATATCTTATAGTTTAAATACTTTTATTCCAAACACATCTGGACTGCCTAACAACTTTATACGTCTGTCACTACATTTTTTTTTAAAAGTACCTAATCACTGATAACAGCACTTTTATGGCGTATCATTGACCTTCGTCGGATTATGTAAGGGTGCTTAAAAATGTTGACTTTGACACCTACTTTAGTTTTAAATAGCATCAAAAATGTGCTGTAAAAGTTGCTTTGAAAATATTATACTGTTGTAAATAATAATCAATTTTCAAAGCATTTCTTATTAACAAAAATCAACATAACATGTTATATCCGCATGACATAATTTAGTTTTACCAAAGCATGCAGTTTTAGGTATTAAATTATAAAGTATTTAGGGAGTGAGAAGGAGTAAAAGTAAGCGAAGTTTATATTCAGTCTTCGTAAGCTTTCTAGAACTAAGATGACACAGCTTGTTACTTGTCAAGAGACCACTCTTTCTCGAGCCTGGCAGTTAATGGATATCTGGGTATAGTTTTAAAGACAATATTTCGTGTCAAGAGAAAATATTTTGTACTTACCTATCTTGATTAGTCCCACGTAGTTAGAACTTTTTGTGAACATTTACAATATTTCCTTTTAGTTTTTTCCATGTTACTTTGAATTTCAGAGAAACTTTGTTGGTGTTGTGGAATTTAAGCAAGGAATATAATTTTGTTTCTCCACCACATAATCAAAAACTTTGAAGAGTTCGACTGATAATAAATTCGTTTTAAACAGATAAAAGTGAATACCTTAAAGTACTTACAGACCGACTGACCTACATGTATGTTGTATTCTCATAGGCCATGTGGTGGTTTGTAAACTGAGCTCCAGTGAAGACGTGCCAAAATACGATCCCACTTATCTCTGTGTCATCGCCGATTGACTGAGGAGCAGCTCAACGCCAAAGAGTAAAATTCGCTGATCCGCCTACGGGCGGTGACGTCACAATTAGATGACTGCACGTGATCGAGCAACTAACTGGAAAGTGCTGATTTGAAGAACGCAAATTCTCTTTAGTCAAACTCGTGTATGGTGCAATTTATTTCTTACATTATTACTTCATCGGCTCAAGTAATTGCTGTATAACGCTCCTTTAATTATTAACATATATCGTTTTATACTAACAAGTAATAGTTACCTTTTATTTAAATCATTTTACGACTTACTTTAACGTATAAACATAAACTGTTCGTTGTCATGTCATGGTACCAATGTTTACTTTGAATCAATTGGGAACGTTCTACAAGAGTGTTTCCACATGACCAATGAGGTTTACTCGTTCGACTCGTAATTTGAGAGTCGCATGTTCAAGTCCCGTCGCACCACACATACTCGCCCTCTCAGCCTTGGGGCGTTATAATGCGACGATCACTCCCACTACTCGTTGGTAAAAGAATTGGCGGTGGATGGTGAAGACTAACTGCATGCTCTCTACTTTTACACTGCAAAATTAGGGCCAGCTGGCACAGATAGCCCTCGTGTAGCTTTGCGCGAAATTCGAAAATAAAGAAACGTACAACGAGATAGGGTGCACGACTCATAACGACCAAGTTGCTACTAGAGAAATGAATTATAAACGATTGTCGTAGAAATCCTGTTCGATCGTATATTTTTTCAACCTAAAGTTGTGATTTGTGTTTACCGATGAGCACGCATTACAAAAGAACTTGACTGTGCTCTGCCCACATCGAATATCGAAACCTGATTTTCAACGTTATAAGCTATCAGACCTGCCACTGAGCTTTCTCAGAGCTAAACATGTGATGTACAAAGCTGCAACATTTGAACATTAACTGATACGAACGGACTGTTTTTAATACCCGGCATTGAAGCAAAATATAACATAAACTTATAGAAACGTTTATTTTAACAAATGTCCGCTTCGTGATCAGATTATGATTGAATTTTATATTTCTTTTGGTTGTAAGATAATTTGTAAGGTAAAGGTAGAGAAATAACAAGGAAGGGCCTTTACACTTCTACGATATCTTTCCTAACACTCAGATACTTTTATGACTAAGAAAAACTAGAAACTAGGTATTTATAGCAAATAAATTTGGACCCTTCTTCCACGTAAGTGGCATTAAAAGCTCTGTTACTCGATCTTAGGACATACATACCAACGTTGATTTGTTTACAGGTGAGTACAGTGCCCGCTCAACCAGTGGTTCGGTAGAAAACGTACTGCGGCATTAAATTCGATTATAGCCTCTATAAATTGAAGAAAGAGATTGGACAACACATTTGATAAACAAAATTTACTTTGTTCAAGCAATGTGGACAAGCAATGGAAAGCAATCAAGAGACGAAGTGGCAAGACGAAGAAAGTCTGAAACTTTCTCTCTGAATGTTTTAAGAGACAAATGCTTACTCGAATAAGGTCAAACCTCCCAGAGTGTATTTGTTACCCACGTCATCTAGTTGTCTTATTAGCAAAATCATGGAAGGCAGATGTTTCGGATGCTTTAAACCTCTACTCGATCAGTTTTATCCTATAAAACATGTTATTTCAAATATACGGAATTCCCCGGCGCCATCTTAGCTGAGACAGTCTATAGAAATGCTAAAGATCTAATGACCGTTGACAATACACTATTAATGAATAAAATCATCTCATTTCTCACATATTTTAACACACGTATTTTCACAACATAACACTTCAAAAAATTGAACACCATGACATGAATCCAAGGGAACGTTAGAACATTATAGGTGCGTTATAAGAATAACAGTCAAACTTTACTGTTTTATCAGCTCAGGAAAAAGAGGTGGATATCATTGACTCGCTGTTGCCTTCCTTCCACTTCCATGGGGTGCAACCGTTAGGGCATGCACGAAGAAGAAGAATAGGTAAGATACGAACAGCTATAACTATAGAAGCGTATAAACCATATCTAAAAATATAAATTAAAAAATAAAGAAGTTTTAAAAACTGCGTATAAATATTGCTATTACGTTAAGTAATGTAGTAACAACGAGTAAAATGGAGAGATGAGCTATTCACCATGTACACAGATAGGTGTGTTATTTCTTATAGCAAAGCCACATCAGGCTATCTTCTGAGCCCACAGAGGAGAATCAAAACCCTGATTTTTGCGTTGTAAATCCGGAAACATACCGCTGTACTAGCGGGTGACTATTACACAAATAGGTTGAAGTGGGAGCTGTTGGAAAAATGAAATATTCACCTTGTACACAAATAGGTTAAAGTGGATATGTGTGTTTTCTATTAGCAAAGCCACATCGGGCTATCTGCTGAGTCCACAGAGGGGAATCGAAACCCTGATTTTATCGTTGTAAATTCGGAGACATACCGCTGTACTAGCAGGAGGCGTTAAAGTGGGGGATTGTTGGGGAAATTAAATACTCGGTATGTACAGAAATAGTTTAAAGTGGGGGATTGTTGGGGAAATGAAATATTCAGAATGTACACAAATAGGTTAAAATGGGGGATTGTTTGGGAAATGAAATACTCGGTATGTACACAAATAGGTTAAAGTGGGGGCCTGTGGCAGCTTGCAAACTGCAAGAAAAGTAAGAAAGTAAATTACAAGCTGGAAAGTGAATAGAAAAAAGAAAGTAAACAACTGAAAACACATAATTTTTCAATCTCTTCTTACTTTCCAACAAGGAATTATCCTTTCATGTACGTAAATATTTTTGTATTCAAAATATTTCAAAGAAAAAGGTAAAAGACTTATTAGTCCAGGGAAATTTAATACTTTTTTTCTGAGTAGTAGCTGTTGGCTGTCCCAAAACACAGCATCTCACTGTTTACTGGCAATAATTTTAAATCTGTAAACTTATGAAACGATGCAATTGGTATTGAAGCCGCTAATTGTTTAGCCTAATAAATGAAACTGAGTTGACAGGTTACACAAATCAGTCATCTCTGAACCTGTTTATTTAAGTTTTTAATTTCCTCCACTTACATAATTAAACCTTCATTGTGTTGTCTTTGAGTGTTTGTTATTTTTCTCGCTCGTTAGAGAACATATCTGGCTGATTCAGAATAATATAGATATTCAACATCTTTCCACATCATCAATGTAATCTTTAAAATTTTTAATTTTACTAAAAGTATTCAAACACCCAGACAACAACTTTCCTTTCTCAATTAGGACACAGTGCGCATTAGATATGGAAAACATAAGGTTATATTTACAACATTACAATATTAATAAGTCAATGGCATAAGAATGAAGCCTGTCACATGTAAAAAATGAAGTGACTGTTAATTAAATGACTGAGATTTCGTGAAATACTTTTCACACATTTGTTACCTTGTTAGTTTCAAGTTTTAGAGGTTAGTGTATGTTTACTAGTTTATTAGAAGAAGAAGAAGAAAACGAAAATAAATGAACGTTAAATATCGTTAAAAAAATGACATCATGTTTCTTCGATTGACCTCTCATGAGTAAAGAAACGGAAGAAATCATTAAAAGTGTGTCTAGTTGGACCAAGCACATTATCGGTTTCCATTTCTACTACTTCTGTCAATAAACTGAGCAACAAAAAGCAAAATTTAACGCAAGAATCAGAAATGCTGTTTGAGAATGGCTTAACTTACATTTTTTAATCACGATTAACATCCGTGGTGCGTTATTTGTTCGTAGGTTTTAGTTAATGACAGCATAAAGCCAAATGAACGTACAAGGCTTTTGGAAACCAAACTCTCTAAGCATTTAAGTGAAACCATTGAGTTCTTCAAGCGAGAAGCGAAACAAATGAAAGGTTATAGCAGCCTTCTCGAAAAGCATATCACTATTTCATTAAATGACTTGACAGCTTCTTTATAAGCATCTAGTTTCATTGGGAAAAGCATGAGGCCATATAATACAGGAGAGACATTAACTTTTCCTGTTTTCATAAAATTGTGTGAAATCATGCAAGAAGAGACCCTTATAGGAGAGACATTAGTCTTTCCTGTTTTCATAAAAATGTGTGAAATCATGCATGAAGTGGCCCTTATAGGAGCGAAATTAGTTTTTTGTTTTTCATAAAAATGAGTGAAGTCATGCATGAAGAGGCCCTCAAGCTTAACCCTTTTTCTCGTGAAGCTATCACTAGGTGTATAGATGTAATCTATGCAATTAGTAACACGCATCCAGAATCCAGAAAAACCCGCATAAAACTTGGTAAAACCAGAGATGTTACAAATTTTAGATCAACTTCTGGTATGTATGTGACACAATTGCTTCGAATAGGTGTGTGAATAATTCTTGTTTTGCCAATCGTTGGTAGAAAGAACTTCAGAAGCGCCATCTCTTCTGTTTTGTTGATGAGTTTTTCTCCATAAACAATATTTCAATATTTCTTAGATTAATTATATTGGGATATACACTGATAAGACAACTGCATTCATGGGAAAAAAGAAATGGTTCGAGTGTAACGTTTACATATTGCATTGTGTACAGGAAAACACTTGCATCACAAAATATTGCAGCCTGAAACTAATAAAGTGCTCAAGACGCTGTGAGTATTGTGAACATTGCAAAGTAAAAACCTTTGAATAACAGGCTGTTTTTCATTCTTTGTGGAGAAATGGGATCCATGTATGCTTTTGTAACAAGTAAACTGACTGTCGTTTTAGTTGTTTATTTTTCGTTATTGTTGTTGTTATTAGACTGCAACCTAACACTATCAGCCCGTTTTAGGGGCGAAGATTGGCTTCTGGCACAGTGCTAATTGCTCTGACCTTAGCTTGTCATAACAAGACTTGAAGAGCAAAATGCTGTAGCTAAGTGAAAAGTGTCTACATTTCGCAAAAACCTTGGGCTGTGGAAAGACCAGTTTGATATGAAAAACTGTGAAATGTTTCCTTGTCTTGGTGAATTTTTAAACGAATATGAATTGAATAATAGCTATATTTGTGGCGTTGTCCTTTTTGAGCTCGAATATCTTTAGTGTCAATTTTTAAATCAATTCGAAGAACCAATTGAAAATTACGATTGGATCCTGAATTCATTTAATTACACCCAAGCTTCTCATCTGCTAATGACAGCTCAGGAAACGCTCACAGTGTGAAAACATAATCCAATTCAAATTTTTGGGAACTTCTTGGTGCTAGTTCGCAAAGAATGTCCTTACCTGTCACGAAAATGGTAAATATGGCTTTGTCTTTCACATCAACATACCTGTGAGAGTTAGCGTTTCCTGGTCAGACAGCAATCCAAACAAAACAATGATCTTGTTTGCAGCTAAAGAGAGATATTCAAGTTGCTTTACCGACAATGTAACCACAAATGAGCATCATTTATCCCAAGCTCTAGTCCATCGTTTACACTAAACAGGTAATTAAACTGAAATTGTTTTTTATGTACAATTTTGAGACTCCTGTTTATTCTGAAAGTAAGGCATCACGACAGAATTCGTTAAGAAAGGTAGTTCCATGAAAAGAATTTGCGCTCAACTGACAAGCAGCTCAAAAGATAGAATCG